>JAUIMM010000446.1:405000-3037500 GCA_031769625.1 Taudactylus pleione | reverse complement strand
CAAAATCACTCCGGAGCTTGCGGTTGAAAACCTCAACCGCAGGCTCCGGCTCGCAATTTCGATGGTCGCGATGGTCACGACCATCGCGGCCATCAAAATGCACGCTCGTATAGCCTGTGGGTGGTGACCCACAGCTATACGAGCGTCCAGGAGGACGCTCCATGAAAATGGAGCCCGGCCCTCATTCAGAGCGTACGCTCTGCTCAGAGCGTACGGCTCTGAATGAGGGCCATTGTCTTTATTTGTAGAACCGCAAGTACCAGCAAGCCTTCCCTGCATGCTGGTATTTGGAGAACCACAAATACCAGCATGCAGGGCATTATGGTCCCACTGGCACTTGTAGTTCCACAACTAAAGAAATACGTAAATAAACAAACCGTGAAAGTAAAATTTTAATAAAACATACATGCACACTCACACATACTCACCTAGTATCCGAAGTAATCCATAGGGGTGTACCTGCAAAAAAAATAAGCATACTCACCTCTCCTATGCGTAGATCGCGTCCACTTCTCCAAGTAGGCAATCCAGGGGTTAAAATAAAAAAACACAAAAAACACGATCCATGCCGGACTGAGCAAAGGTATGTGTGTACACATAGCTTTGCTCCACATAAATGACCGGGGCATACGTGTGCCCCGTCAGTGAAGGGGCCGCCAGCCAATCAGGGAGCATCTCCGTCGGAGCAGCTCCCTGATTAGCTGAATGCGGCCAGCCTGTGTCTCCCATAGACTTCTATGGTGAGAAATCCCTATTGAAGTCTATGGTGGGAACCGCTACATCGTAGCCGCAAGATTAATAGAGGTTAATCTTGTGGTTACATCAATGATACAATGTCGCGCAGGGATGTACACACAGGAGACACTGGTAACTAGGCACACAGGCAGGGATGTAATCAGCACTGCTGCACACAGGAGACACCGGTAACTAGGTACACAGGCAGGGATGTAACTAGGCACACAGGCAGGGATGTAATCAGCACTGCTGCTCACAGGGAACACTGGTAACTAGGCACACAGGCAGGGATGTAACTAGGCACACAGGCAGGGATGTAATCAGCACTGCTGCACACAGGAGACACCGGTAACTAGGCACAGAGGCAGGGATGTAATCACCAGTGCTCCTCACAGGGAACACCGGTAACTAGGCACACAGGCAGGGATGTAATCAGCACTGCTGCTCACAGGGAACACTGGTAACTAGGCACACAGGCAGGGATGTAATCAGCACTGCTGCTCACAGGAGACACCGGTAACTAGGCACACAGGCAGGGATGTAACTAGGCACACAGGCAGGGATGTAATCAGCACTGCTGCTCACAGGGAACACCGGTAACTAGGCACACAGGCAGGGATGTAATCAGCACTGCTGCTCACAGGGAACAATGGTAACTAGGCACACAGGCAGGGATGTAATCAGCACTGCTGCACACAGGAGACAACGGTAACTAGGCACACAGGCAGGGAGGTAATCAGCACCGCTGCTCACAGGGAACACCGGTAACTAGGCACACAGGCAGGGATGTAACTAGGCACACAGGCAGGGATGTAATCAGCACTGCTGCTCACAGGGAACACTGGTAACTAGGCACACAGGCAGGGATGTAACTAGGCACACAGGCAGGGATGTAATCAGCACTGCTGCACACAGGAGACAACGGTAACTAGGCACACAGGCAGGGATGTAATCAGCACTGCTGCTCACAGGAGACACCGGTAACTAGGCACACAGGCAGGGATGTAACTAGGCACACAGGCAGGGATGTAATCAGCACTGCTGCTCACAGGGAACACCGGTAACTAGGCACACAGGCAGGGATGTAATCAGCACTGCTGCTCACAGGGAACAATGGTAACTAGGCACACAGGCAGGGATGTAATCAGCACTGCTGCACACAGGAGACACGGGTAACTAGGCACACAGGCAGGGAGGTAATCAGCACCGCTGCTCACAGGGAACACCGGTAACTAGGCACACAGGCAGGGATGTAACTAGGCACACAGGCAGGGATGTAATCAGCACTGCTGCTCACAGGGAACACTGGTAACTAGGCACACAGGCAGGGATGTAACTAGGCACACAGGCAGGGATGTAATCAGCACTGCTGCACACAGGAGACACCGGTAACTAGGCACAGAGGCAGGGATGTAATCACCAGTGCTCCTCACAGGGAACACCGGTAACTAGGCACACAGGCAGGGATGTAATCAGCACTGCTGCTCACAGGGAGCACTGGTAACTAGGCACACAGGCAGGGATGTAATCAGCACTGCTGCTCACAGGAGACACCGGTAACTAGGCACACAGGCAGGGATGTAACTAGGCACACAGGCAGGGATGTAATCAGCACTGCTGCTCACAGGGAACACCGGTAACTAGGCACACAGGCAGGGATGTAATCAGCACTGCTGCTCACAGGGAACAATGGTAACTAGGCACACAGGCAGGGATGTAATCAGCACTGCTGCTCACAGGAGACACGGGTAACTAGGCACACAGGCAGGGAGGTAATCAGCACCGCTGCTCACAGGGAACACCGGTAACTAGGCACACAGGCAGGGATGTAATCAGCACTGCTGCACACAGGAGACTCCGGTAACTAGGCACACAGGCAGGGATGTAATCAGCACTGCTGCACACAGGGGACACCGGTAACTAGGCACACGGGCAGGGATGTAATCAGCACTGCTGCACACAGGAGACACCGGTAACTAGGCACACGGGCAGGGATGTAATCAGCACTGCTGCACACAGGGGACACCGGTAACTAGGCACACGGGCAGGGATGTAATCAGCACTGCTGCACACAGGAGACACCGGTAACTAGGCACACAGGCAGGGATGTAATCAGCACTGCTGCTCACAGGAGACACCGGTAACTAGGCACACAGGCAGGGATGTAATCAGCACTGCTGCTCACAGGAGACACGGGTAACTAGGCACACAGGCAGGGATGTAATCAGCACTGCTGCACACAAGGGACACCGGTAACTAGGCACACGGGCAGGGATGTAATCAGCACTGCTGCACACAGGAGACACCGGTAACTAGGCACACGGGCAGGGATGTAATCAGCACTGCTGCACACAGGGGACACCGGTAACTAGGCACACGGGCAGGGATGTAATCAGCACTGCTGCACACAGGAGACACCGGTAACTAGGCACACAGGCAGGGATGTAATCAGCACTGCTGCTCACAGGAGACACCGGTAACTAGGCACACAGGCAGGGATGTAATCAGCACTGCTGCACACAGGGGACACCGGTAACTAGGCACACAGGCAGGGATGTAATCAGCACTGCTGCACACAAGGGACACCGGTAACTAGGCACACAGGCAGGGATGTAATCAGCACTGCTGCTCACAGGAGACACCGGTAACTAGGCACACAGGCAGGGATGTAATGAGCACTGCTGCTCACAGGAGACACTGGTAACTAGGCACACAGGCACGCACACAGGAGACACTGGTAACTAGGCACACAGGCAGGGATGTAATCAGCACTGCTGCTCACAGGGGACACCGGTAACTAGGCACACAGGCAGGGAGGTAATCAGCACCGCTGCACACAGGAGACAACGGTAACTAGGCACACAGGCAGGGATGTAATCAGCACTGCTGCACACAGGAGACACCGGTAACTAGGTACACAGGCAGGGATGTAACTAGGCACACAGGCAGGGATGTAATCAGCACTGCTGCTCACAGGGAACACCGGTAACTAGGCACACAGGCAGGGATGTAATCAGCACTGCTGCTCACAGGAGACACCGGTAACTAGGCACACAGGCAGGGATGTAATGAGCACTGCTGCTCACAGGAGACACTGGTAACTAGGCACACAGGCAGGGATGTAACTAGGCACACAGGCAGGGATGTAATCAGCACTGCTGCTCACAGGGAACACCGGTAACTAGGCACACAGGCAGGGATGTAATCAGCACTGCTGCACACAGGAGACAACGGTAACTAGGCACACGGGCACGCACACAGGAGACACTGGTAACTAGGCACACAGGCAGGGATGTAATCAGCACTGCTGCACACAGGAGACACTGGTAACTAGGCACACAGGCAGGGATGTAATCAGCACTGCTGCTCACAGGAGACACGGGTAACTAGGCACACAGGCAGGGATGTAATCAGCACTGCTGCACACAGGAGACACTGGTAACTAGGCACACAGGCACGCACACAGGAGACACTGGTAACTAGGCACACAGGCAGGGATGTAATCAGCACTGCTGCACACAGGAGACACTGGTAACTAGGCACACAGGTAGGGGTTGTAATGAGCACTGCTGCTCACAGGAGACACTGGTAACTAGGCACACAGGCACGCACACAGGAGACACTGGTAACTAGGCACACAGGCAGGGATGTAATCAACACCGCTGCACACAGGAGACAACGGTAACTAGGCACACAGGCAGGGATGTAATCAGCACTGCTGCACACAGGAGACACCGGTAACTAGGTACACAGGCAGGGATGTAACTAGGCACACAGGCAGGGATGTAATCAGCACTGCTGCTCACAGGGAACACCGGTAACTAGGCACACAGGCAGGGATGTAATCAGCACTGCTGCACACAGGAGACACCGGTAACTAGGTACACAGGCAGGGATGTAACTAGGCACACAGGCAGGGATGTAATCAGCACTGCTGCTCACAGGGAACACCCGTAACTAGGCACACAGGCAGGGATGTAATCAGCACTGCTGCACACAGGAGACACCGGTAACTAGGCACACAGGCAGGGATGTAATCAGCACTGCTGCACACAGGGAACACCGGTAACTAGGCACACAGGCAGGGATGTAATCAGCACTGCTGCTCACAGGAGACACCGGTAACTAGGCACACAGACAGGGAGGTAATCAGTACTGCTGCACACAGGAGACACCGGTAACTAGGCACACAGGCAGGGATGTAATCAGCACTGCTGCTCACAGGAGACACGGGTAACTAGGCACACAGGCAGGGATGTAATCAGCACTGCTGCTCACAGGAGACACGGGTAACTAGGCACACAGGCAGGGAAGTAACCAGCACCGCTGCTCACAGGGAACACCGGTAACTAGGCACACAGGTAGGGATGTAATCAGCACTGCTGCACACAGGAGACACCGGTAACTAGGTACACAGGCAGGGATGTAACTAGGCACACAGGCAGGGATGTAATCAGCACTGCTGCACACAGGAGACACCGGTAACTAGGTACACAGGCAGGGATGTAACTAGGCACACAGGCAGGGATGTAATCAGCACCACTGCTCACAGGGAACACCGGTAACTAGGCACACAGGCAGGGATGTAATCAGCACTGCTGCTCACAGGAGACACCGGTAACTAGGTACACAGGCAGGGATGTAACTAGGCACACAGGCAGGGATGTAATCAGCACTGCTGCTCACAGGGAACACCGGTAACTAGGCACACAGGCAGGGATGTAATCAGCACTGCTGCTCACAGGAGACACCGGTAACTAGGCACACAGGCAGGGAGGTAATCAGTACTGCTGCACACAGGAGACACCGGTAACTAGGCACACAGGCAGGGATGTAATCAGCACTGCTGCACACAGGAGACACCGGTAACTAGGCACACAGGCAGGGAAGTAATCAGCACTGCTGCTCACAGGGAACACCGGTAACTAGGCACACAGGCAGGGATGTAATCAGCACTGCTGCACACAGGAGACACCGGTAACTAGGCACACAGGCAGGGATGTAATCAGCACTGCTGCACACAGGGAACACCGGTAACTAGGCACACAGGCAGGGATGTAATCAGCACTGCTGCACACAGGAGACAACGGTAACTAGGCACACGGGCACGCACACAGGAGACACTGGTAACTAGGCACACAGGCAGGGATGTAATCAGCACTGCTGCACACAGGAGACACTGGTAACTAGGCACACAGGCAGGGATGTAATCAGCACTGCTGCTCACAGGAGACACGGGTAACTAGGCACACAGGCAGGGATGTAATCAGCACTGCTGCACACAGGAGACACTGGTAACTAGGCACACAGGCACGCACACAGGAGACACTGGTAACTAGGCACACAGGCAGGGATGTAATCAGCACTGCTGCACACAGGAGACACTGGTAACTAGGCACACAGGCAGGGATGTAATGAGCACTGCTGCTCACAGGAGACACTGGTAACTAGGCACACAGGCACGCACACAGGAGACACTGGTAACTAGGCACACAGGCAGGGATGTAATCAACACCGCTGCACACAGGAGACAACGGTAACTAGGCACACAGGCAGGGATGTAATCAGCACTGCTGCACACAGGAGACACCGGTAACTAGGTACACAGGCAGGGATGTAACTAGGCACACAGGCAGGGATGTAATCAGCACTGCTGCTCACAGGGAACACCGGTAACTAGGCACACAGGCAGGGATGTAATCAGCACTGCTGCACACAGGAGACACCGGTAACTAGGTACACAGGCAGGGATGTAACTAGGCACACAGGCAGGGATGTAATCAGCACTGCTGCTCACAGGGAACACCCGTAACTAGGCACACAGGCAGGGATGTAATCAGCACTGCTGCACACAGGAGACACCGGTAACTAGGCACACAGGCAGGGATGTAATCAGCACTGCTGCACACAGGGAACACCGGTAACTAGGCACACAGGCAGGGATGTAATCAGCACTGCTGCTCACAGGAGACACCGGTAACTAGGCACACAGACAGGGAGGTAATCAGTACTGCTGCACACAGGAGACACCGGTAACTAGGCACACAGGCAGGGATGTAATCAGCACTGCTGCTCACAGGAGACACGGGTAACTAGGCACACAGGCAGGGATGTAATCAGCACTGCTGCTCACAGGAGACACGGGTAACTAGGCACACAGGCAGGGATGTAACCAGCACCGCTGCTCACAGGGAACACCGGTAACTAGGCACACAGGTAGGGATGTAATCAGCACTGCTGCACACAGGAGACACCGGTAACTAGGTACACAGGCAGGGATGTAACTAGGCACACAGGCAGGGATGTAATCAGCACTGCTGCACACAGGAGACACCGGTAACTAGGTACACAGGCAGGGATGTAACTAGGCACACAGGCAGGGATGTAATCAGCACCACTGCTCACAGGGAACACCGGTAACTAGGCACACAGGCAGGGATGTAATCAGCACCACTGCTCACAGGGAACACCGGTAACTAGGCACACAGGCAGGGATGTAATCAGCACTGCTGCTCACAGGAGACACCGGTAACTAGGTACACAGGCAGGGATGTAACTAGGCACACAGGCAGGGATGTAATCAGCACTGCTGCTCACAGGGAACACCGGTAACTAGGCACACAGGCAGGGATGTAATCAGCACTGCTGCTCACAGGAGACACCGGTAACTAGGCACACAGGCAGGGAGGTAATCAGTACTGCTGCACACAGGAGACACCGGTAACTAGGCACACAGGCAGGGATGTAATCAGCACTGCTGCACACAGGAGACACCGGTAACTAGGCACACAGGCAGGGAAGTAATCAGCACTGCTGCTCACAGGGAACACCGGTAACTAGGCACACAGGCAGGGATGTAATCAGCACTGCTGCACACAGGAGACACCGGTAACTAGGCACACAGGCAGGGAAGTAATCAGCACTGCTGCACACAGGGAACACCGGTAACTAGGCACACAGGCAGGGATGTAATCAGCACTGCTGCTCACAGGAGACACCGGTAACTAGGCACACAGGCAGGGAGGTAATCAGCACTGCTGCTCACAGGAGACACCGGTAACTAGGCACACAGACAGGGAGGTAATCAGTACTGCTGCACACAGGAGACACCGGTAACTAGGCACACAGGCAGGGATGTAATCAGCACTGCTGCTCACAGGAGACACCGGTAACTAGGCACACAGACAGGGAGGTAATCAGTACTGCTGCACACAGGAGACACCGGTAACACTAGGCACACAGGCAGGGATGTAATCAGCACTGCTGCACACAGGGAACACCGGTAACTAGGCACACAGGCAGGGATGTAATCAGCACTGCTGCTCACAGGAGACACCGGTAACTAGGCACACAGGCAGGGATGTAATCAGCACTGCTGCTCACAGGAGACACCGGTAACTAGGCACACAGGCAGGGATGTAATCAGCACTGCTGCACACAGGAGACACCGGTAACTAGGCACACAGGCAGGGATGTAATCAGCACTGCTGCACACAGGAGACACTAGTAGCTAGTAAACGAGGAGATAATTGCACCATAATGCAGCTGTGAGACACACAGGATAATCTTGCAGCTTGCAGACACAGGAATAGCATGCACAGGCAAGGATATAATAGCACTGTCACTTGGAATAAAGCACTCAGCCAAAGGTGTAATCAGCACCGCTGCACACAGGAGACATCGGTAACTAGGCACACAGACAGGGATGTAATCAGCACTGCTGCACACAGGAGACACTTGTAGCTAGTAAACGAGGAGATAATTGCACCATAGTGCAGCTGTGAGACACACAGGATAATCTTGCAACTTGCAGACACAGGAATAGCATGCACAGGCAAGGATGTAGTAGCACTGTCACTGGGAATAAAGCACTCAGCCAAAGGTGTAATTAGCTCTGCTGCTCCGGGAGATACAGGTAGTAATACACAGGCAGGGATGTTAAAGCACTGTAGCTCACAGGAATAGCACTGGAGACTTAGGCACACAGGCAGAGATGTTATGTCGCACTGCTGCTCACTGGGAAACACAAGGATCTAGACGTGGAAGCCAAGGGAACCTGGAACAGACTCAACTAGCACACTAGGAGTGACAACTGTTGATCAGGCAACTTCCTGGAGTTCTGGGGGCGGATTTATACCCAGGGGTAGCAGATTATTGGAGCACAGCATCAGCTGACTGAGATCATGCTACCATTGGTTAGGAGGACTTTCACATGAGAAGAACTGTCATGGCGGCGCCCATGATGGGAACTCCGATCCCCAACATACACAGCCGACCGTGGAAGTCCGCAGAAAGCACCTAAGGCAGAATACTCAGCATCTCGCCATCACTGCACCAGACGTCTGAGCACAAGGAAGTCAGGGGAAGCCGACACGTAGGTAAGAGATCCTAGGCTGAATCCTGATAAGCAGCAAATGCAACATTTCAGATTCAAGGTTTAAGTCTTACGTTGTGTCTTTCTTGAGAATTCTTAAGCGCCATGCCTGCTGCTATGAGTGGATTTTCATCCCAGAAGGGATGAAGACATTGTTTTGTCTTCCCAACGGACACAGGGTCTCATTCAGACCCGCTCGCGAGCGCAGGATGCTCGCAAGCTGGTCGATGGTACCCAAATGCGCATGACAGAGGCTGCTCCGTCGTGCGCATGCGCGAGACCCGGCGAGCGACGGGGAAGCCGTCGCTCGGGGTCTCGCACCAAAGGGGGCATGCTGTCGATGGTGAGTGACAGCACGCCCCCTTTGGTGGGCGTGCCGGGGCGTGGCTGCTCAGACGGAGGTGTTCCCATGGGAACGCCTACCGTCTGGGTCCAGCCCCACTGACATCACTAGTGATGTCAGTGGGAGTGATTTTGGCTCTGATAGAGCCAAAATCACTCCAGGGCTTGCGGCAGCAAGACCCTACCGCAGGGTCTCGTCGCAAGCCCGATGGTCGCGATGGTCATGACCATCGCGACCATCTTTTTGGCCGCTCGCATAAGCTGTGGGTGGTCACCCACAGCTATGCGAGCGGCCAGGAGGCCGCTCCATTTTTAGGTAGGAGAGCCCTGATTCAGAGCGAGCGCTCTGGTCAGAGCGTCCGGCTCTGAATCAGGCCCACAGATCTGAAGAGATGTAAATAACTACTGGCAGGAAAAATAGGCAATTTGGAGGCCCTTACACAAAAAAACTGCCTTTGCTTTACTTGAGCTGCCCACCTTCCAGTGTCTAGTCAAAAAGAGTTTTCAGCACAGCCGGGTGATCGGCTTGAGACTACTTCCCCGAAATGTGGAAAAGATGATGTCCATCAAAATGAATTACAAATTCTACCAGAAAGACCTTTACTATCAATTAAGTGAAAAAATTACAGAGGCACCTGTAATGGTGGATTCCAACGGGAACAAATTAATATTGTGTGAAAAAGATGATGTATATATCACCCCAGTTTATACCATCACCCGAGCCTATATCGTCATCCCATCCTGTGTTGTGTATAAATTACAGCTGCGCTCCCTGTTAGATTGGGGATTCATTGTCCACTTTCGCGGATGTGAGCTCCATTTTAGTCCATATCATCACCACACCCCCTACACATCTTTTGACCTGGGCTACAGGAGATGCAGCTGCACTCTGGAATACAGTTGCATGGAGTTGCCCCTCTGACTCGCTGAAATTCAGGTACGGGGAGGGGCCATGGATAGGGACTGGGAGTAGGGACACTATAATCAGAGAACGCAGTTTTAGCTGCTTTATTCTATTATTTTAAACCATATCCTCTGTTTTCACCTTTTGAAAATGTTTATGCAAATCTCAATTGAGGCGTTTGTGATGTCATGGCTAACGCGCACACACACACAGGAAAAAAACAACACATTGATTGACTGATTGGTTAATTTTTTTATTGGCTCTTTGGGGGGACAGAGCACCCCTGAACGAGGCAGCAGTTCCTTGATAAACGACACAGGCAGCATCCCTGTGCAGAAACGTTGATGGTGATAAGTGTGGCTAATGCGCACACACACACATAAAAAAAAAACACATTGATTGATTGATTGATTAATTATTTTTTTTGGCACTTGGGAAGAAGAGCACCCCTGAACGAGGCAGCACCCCCTTGATAAATGACACAGGCAGCACCCCTGCGCAGCTATGTTGCTGGTGATAAGTGTGGCTAATGTGTACACACAGGGCCGCCATCAGGGGGAGACTGAGGGGCCTCCAGTTCCAGGCCCGGACAGAGAGGGGGCCCGGGGGGGCAGTGGCGGACACAGGCGACAGGTACACTCAGGTAGAAGGAGCACCGGGTGCAGCGTGGCAGTGTCATTAGAAAGATGGAACCGGCTGCGAGACACAGCTCGCAGAACGGCAGCTAATCAGTAGCGGCTGTCATTCCACTAGCTAATCACAGCTCGCGGAACGGGAGCCAATCAGGAGCGGCTTCCGTTCCTTGAGCCAATCACAGCTGGCTCCATATATCAAATGCCGTTGCCATGCCATGCTGCGTCCGTTACTCCTTTTCCCTGCCAGCCCAGTATTTGTTGCCTGTGTATGCCCCGCTGCTGCCACCTGGGCCCCCTCTCAGAAAACGCTGGAGCATGTGCTTGTAAGAAAAAACAGGTACACTGACTCCTGTAACCCAGCCAGCCTTTCCTACTGTGCCCCCAGGCCCAGCCAGCCAGCCTTCTCCTGCCTGCACCCCCTCCCCCAATCCAGCCATTCTTTTCTGCTCCCTGCCCCAGTCCAGCCAGTCTTCTGTGCACCCTAGTCCAGCCAGCCTGTCTTCCCTGCACCCTACCCCTAGTTCAGCCAGCCTGTCTTCCCTGTCCTACCCCAGTCCAGCCAGCCTTCTCCTGCCTGTCTGCACCTCCTCCCCCAATCCAGCCAGTCTTCTCTGCTCCCTGCCCCAGTCCAGCCAGTCTTCTGTGCACCCTAGTCCAGCCAGTCTGTCTTCCCTGCGCCCTACCCCTAGTTCAGCCAGCCTGTCTTCCCTGTCCTACCCCAGTCCAGCCAGCCAGCCTTCCCTGCGCCCTACCCCCTAGTACAGCCAGCCTGCCTTCCCTGCCCTACCCCAGTCCAACCTGTCTTCCCTGCCCTACCCTTCCCTAGTCCAGCCTGTCTTCCCTGCCTTGGTCCAGCCAGCCTTCTCTGTGCCATCCCTAGTCCAGCCAACTTTCCTACTCTGCCCTCTCTAACAACTGCCCCCACAGCCCAAACTTTGAGAATTTTTAAACTGGTTTATGCACCAATTGATGCCCCACCCCCAAAATAGCTCCACCCACATTATCCGCGGCCCCGACCACCTCTGCCGGATACCTCCGGGCAGAGGGGGGGTCCCTACCGAATTTATCAGTACCGGGCCCCACAATTTCTGATGGCAGCCCTGCATACACACACACAGGAAAAAAAAAACATATTGATTAACTTTTGTTTTGTCAATTGGAGGGAAGAGCACCCCTGAACGAGGCAGAACCCCCTTGATAAACGACACCGGCAGCACCCCTGCGCAGCTACGTTGCTGGTGATAAGTGTGGCTAATGCGTACACACACACAGAAAAAAAAACACATTGATTGCTTGATTTTCTTTTTGGCCCTTGGAGGGGAGAGCACCCCTGAATGAGGCAGCAGCCCATTGATAAACAACACAGGCAGCACCCCTGTGCAGCTACGTTGCTGATAAGTGTGGGTAACGCGCGCACACACACAGAAACAAAAAACAATTTCTTTATTTTTTTCGCAGTGGGGGTGAAGAGAGCACCCCTGATGGACAGAGCACCCCCTGGACAACAGAGCAGCACCCCTTATGGACTGCAGTGACACAGGAGCCACTGAAGCCCCCCTCTTCTGTCTGCAGCACAGCTCCTAGTAACACAGCCCTTATGGACAACAGGCACAGCCCAGCACAGCACAGCAGCCAGCCCTATTATGGACTAATAGGTGGTCAACAGCCAGCCCCTATGACAAGTGACAACAGCCGACCAGCCCCTATGACAAGTGACAACAGCCAGCCCCTATACAGTATGGACATTAAGCAGCCAGCCCCTATGACAAGTGACAACAGCCGACCAGCCCCTATACAGTATGGACATTAAGCAGCCAGCCCCTATGACAAGTGACAACAGCCAGCCAGCCCCTATGCAGTATGGACATTAAGCAGCCAGCCCTATAACAAGTGACAACAGTAGGCAGCCCCTATGACAGGTGACAACAGCCAGCCAGCCAGCCCCTATGCAGTATGGACATTAAGCAGCCAGCCCCTATAACAAGTGACAACAGTAGCCAGCCCCTATGACAAGTGACAACAGCCAGCCAGCCAGCCCCTATGCAGTATGGACATTAAGTAGCCAGCCCCTATAACAAGTGACAACAGTAGCCAGCCCCTATAACAAGTGACAACAGTAGCCAGCCCCTATGCAGTATGGACATTAAGCAGCCAGCCCCTATGACAAGTGACAACAGCCAGCCAGCCCCTATGCAGTATGGACATTAAGCAGCCAGCCCCTATGCACACTCAGCACAGCACAGCGATCACAGCCCCCTCCTTCATCTTCACTCTCCACAGCCGGAATGAAAATGGCGGCGATCGCGGGACCTTTTTGTAGAATCCAAAACCCACGAGAATCTGACAGCGGGATGATGATGTTTTGCTTCGTTTTGAGATCCGAGTCAGGCGGGAAAACCCGAGCCGCTCTCAGGGAACAGAACCCGCTCATCTCTAACACTAATTCACATGCATAAATACAGTCACAGTCACACATACATACAGTCGCACACATACATATACATACATACATCATACTTGCCTAGTCTTCCGGAAGTTCTCAATTTTTTGGGTAGTCCTCCACACCCCCCAGAAGAATAGGCTGATTTTTTATTTTTTTAATTCAATATTATTAATTGTTTATAAGAGAGTAGAAAACATGCATAACAAAAATACCCAATAAATGTGGTTGACAAGGAGAGAAGTAAATGCAGCATTGACATTGGCATATACATACCTCCCAACTGTCCAGCATTTAGCAGGACAGTGTCCCGCGGTGGGGGGGATGTTGGGGAAAGCATACACCGCTGCTCTGCATTGCAGAGCAGTGGGTATGCAGAGAGAGAATAGATGCTGTGCGCATGCGCACAGCATCTATTAACAGTACGGGAGCAAGCCCGGGGGCAGCCCAGCATCTCGGAGATGCTGGGCACGCCCCATTAGTGATGTAAATGGGGGCATGTCAACAGACCATGCCCCCTTTACTATCAGGCCACACCCCCTTTAAGGATAGAGATATATATATATATATATATTATATATATAAAAATAAATAAACCTCATCTACCGAATCATACACCCAAAGCAAACCACCCAAATACCCCCACCCTGTATAACCTAACCCCAAACAAGGCACACTTGGATCCCCAAGACATCCCACCCTCCCAATCTACACTAGTTACCTAAGAAATGACCCCCCCCCCCCTAATGCAGGATAATAAAACAATAGAAATAACCAGGGCAATAGATTAGTGACCTTGAGCTAGGCCAACTCAGCTCTCCCACTATGAAAAAAATATGGAGCGCCTCCCATACAAAATACTTAAAACAGCACATTCAAATGTACAACAATCAAGATTATATAGACTAAAGCTGGCCACACACTAGACCAACTTACATCCAACCAGCCAACTTGTTAATTGGTTGGAGTGAAAATCTGGTAAGGTATGGGAGTAACTGATGATCAGCAATTTGCTCCTAAATGCCAGAAAACAGATGAAAATGGTCGTTCAGACAAGTTTGTTAAATGTTTGATCTAAACTATTTGTTCAAACAACAGTTTTTGTCCATTTTCCAGCGTTTGGGAGCAAATTGCTGATTGTCAGTTACCAGATTTTCATTCCAACCAATCAACTAGTTGGCTGGTTGGGCAGATAATCTTTAGATGTGTGGCCAGCTTAAGTCTGGCCAAGCCTCAACCTAATGCCAAAATAAAAAAAACAGAAAAGTGGTCCTGTCCCATCCTACTCGGAAACACATAGAAAAACATGTAAAATATTTGAGTGTCAAATCTTGGAATCTCAGCACATCTAATAGATTATTGACAGAATATTGTGGCACCCCATTGTAAGCCCAACACCCCCAGACTCAATGTATCTGACAAATACAGGCAGGTCCACAGCCAGTGGAGAAAATTAATCCAGAATATCATCTTTTGGAGACAATATGAGGACAGGAGGAAGAGGAGATTTAGGGCCTGATTCAGCAAGGAACGCACGCACTCCGCCGCTGCGTGTATATGCTAATCAATGCACGGCAACCGCAGCATAAGATGGAGACGCCCAGTACTACACAATGCCGCCCACTTTCCCTTTACTCAAAGCCTAAGAAGTCCGCAAGACAGCGGAAATATCGGTAACTTCGAGAACCAACGAACCCAGATGCACAATCAAGGATTACAGGATGTCGTGCAGGATTTTGGCCACTTCCTGCGTGCACAGAGTCGTCTTGCTACGTATGCCGCCGCAATGCCTTAATTATGCACGCCCCTATAACGGCATCCCAACGCACAGGCACGCCTGCATTCACCCAACAACCCTCTGTCACCACCCACAAACGGCACTTCCTGTCAATCAATACTGCGTGTAGTCTGCGTACCCTTACCCAATCGCACTGGCTAGTTCGCGCATACGTATGCGCAGAACAGGACAAGTCCAGGAATGTAAATATCAGGAGATAGGAGGCGTCAGGCAGAGATTTACCAGAGTTAAGACAGACAAACCAGCCGATCATCCAGTCTGCATACTAAGACGCATCAGCACCGCGAGGATATCGAGAAGGCGGGCAGAAGGATCCCAGCAACAAAATGGCAGTGAACCTCATCTTAGGCGCACCAAACGCCGGAGCTGACAATCTGCAACCACTGAGAAATCAACAGCGGGAAGTGTCAGTAACAGTCCAGGAGCCACCGCCGAAGGTAAGTATAAATCCAGTAGGTAATCACCACTACTTTAGGTAATCACGGGAGTCAGGACAGAATCACCCGGTCAGGGTATAGAGGAGGGTCTGGGGTCACCGATCACCGAGGAGAATACCAGAATATATCCAACGGAGAGTCTCCCACAAAGCACAAAACAGGCAGGAGAGATTACCCGATGGGCGGAGGTGATCCGGAGAGAAGACAACCAGATACAGGATATTTTATCAGGATTTCAGTGGGAGAGCCGAGCAGAATAGGCCGATCCTCACATCCCATCCACTTTATAGTGAACCGGGCAGGATGGGGAGATTATTTGCGAGTCCGTACGGAAGGGCAGGGCTAAAACTATGTGAATCACATCATTCAGCCCCCCTCCCCTCCTTGTGGACCCACAAAATTTCCAGTGATGCTACACAGACTGTGTGACTGCACTGCGCTCTCTCTGTGACATCACTATCCCATCACACACTAACCTGCTACATAGACTGTGACTACACTGTGCTCACTCTGTGACATCGCCATCCAATCACTCACTAGACTGCAACACAGACTGTGTGACTGCGCTGTGCTCACTCTGTGACATACCATCCAATCACACACTAACCTGCTACATAGACTGTGTGACTGCACTGTGCTCACTCTGTGATATCACCATCCAATCACACACTAACCTGCTACATAGACTGTGTGACTGCACTGTGCTCACCCTGTGATATCACCATCCAATCACACACTAACCTGCTACATAGGCCGTTTGACTACCCTGTGCTCACTCTGTGACATCGCCATCCAATCACACACTAACCTGCTACATAGACTGTGTGACTGCACTGTGCTCACTCTGTGACATACCATCCAATCACACACTAACCTGCTACATAGACTGTGTGACTGCACTGTGCTCGCTCTGTGACATCACCATCCAATCACACACTAACCTGCTACATAGGCCGTTTGACTACCCTGTGCTCACTCTGTGACATCGCCATCCAATCACACACTAACCTGCTACATAGACTGTGTGACTGCACTGTGCTCACCCTGTGATATCACCATCCAATCACACACTAACCTGCTACATAGGCCGTTTGACTACCCTGTGCTCACTCTGTGACATCGCCATCCAATCACACACTAACCTGCTACATAGACTGTGTGACTGCACTGTGCTCACTCTGTGACATACCATCCAATCACACACTAACCTGCTACATAGACTGTGTGACTGCACTGTGCTCGCTCTGTGACATCACCATCCCATCACACACTAACCTGCTACATAGACTGTGTGACTGCACTGTGCTCACTCTGTGACCTCACCAGCCCATCACACACTAACCTGCTACACAGACTGTGTGACTACCCTGTGCTCACTCTGTGACATCGCCATGCAGTCACACACGAACCCAGGGGCGTAACTAGAACTCTGTGAGCCCATTAGCAAAATCTTTAATGGGGCCCCCCAAGTCAGGTCTGCACCAGAGTGGGTATGGCTAGTGCCGCACAAGAGGTGTGGTTAGTGTTGCCTATCATTTTGTCATTGCCAGCAAGGTACAGACATTACCGTATCAACAGGGCTCCTGGACACACACATATTTATAGACACACATATCTTACTCATACTTGCCTACTTTTGGAAAAGCATTTCAGGGAGATTGTGAAAGCAGCACCTATGAGCAGGGGCGCAGAGAGGGGGGGGGCGGGTACTAATATGCCATACCACCTTCACCCAGGCCCGGCAATTGGCAGCCCTGCCTATGAGTGCACAGTAAAGTGGGCGTGTACTGCTACATCTAAGAGGCGTGTCTTAAATTTGATTTACATCCAAATGTAAATGAGCCCCAAAGCAGTCAGTAAGATCTATTTGTTGATGAAAACACACTAATACTTTTCAGAAAATACATGTAGCCATAGGGATCATTGTGCCTTATACCCAATGCAATATATATATACTGTATATACACACATATGTATACATATATAGGTATAAACATATACATATGTAGGTACAGTATATACATATTACTGTATATAATATATATAATAATAATGGGCATATAATATTTATAAATACATTATAATTTATTGGTTTCATAACGTCAACAACGGCAGCTGCAGTATTTCACTGACAGACTGACACTGTCTATGAGTGTAGAATTAACACTAATTGATTTATCCTTACACACCTATCCTTTAACACTTCACTATCACCTTTTTTCCCCTTTTCGTGTGATACCCTGGGGGTGGTCCTTGGCTGGAATTTTTTGGGGTGCCTTGCTTCTCGGACGTGAACCCCTTAATTTTAGGGACGCTGGTATAGAGGAGCCTTGACGACGGCCCAGCGCTTATTCATATATTTGCAAATGTCTGTAAACCAATACCTCTGAATTTCTATTATCATGTAGGATTCAAGTATTTTTGATTTATCTGCAGTGTGCTGGGGGGCAATTTTCTTTTTTCTGTGTTCAGTGTAAACCCCGCCCTTTACAAGCACCTGTAGTATATTAAGCTGATTGAGCAACTACCATATTTTTTACTGTCTATGAGTGTCTCAGACTCTCAGATGGCACCATTCCATCCGCTGCCTTTCTTACTGATGCTGTTGTGCTACACGACTTTCGCAGTCCCTCCCTGCCCGGCGTCCGGAGAAGATAGAGACACATGAGATAATGATGTCAACATCTTGCGAGACTAGCAGCTCTAAAGACTGACACTGCACATTGGGTGGAAGGTTAGTGTCAGTGAGTGACACACACAGTCCAACCCCAAGCCCCCTTCACCATCTCCCCCTTCACCCGTAGGTCCGCTCGGGGGAGTTTTTATAAACGCAAAAAAAAAGTCTGCAGCAGGGAGCAGTGGGTTGCTTGCTGGGCCGGCGGGCCCCTAAGCCGCAAGGCCCCATAACAAGTGCACCCTCTGCTCCCCCTATGCCACTGCACTAACCTGTACCGTGGACTGTGTGATGGCACACATTATGTGACATCACCATCCAGTCACACACTAACCTGCTACATGGACTGTGTGACTGCACTCATTATGTGACATCGCCATCCAGTCACACACTAACCTGCTACATGGACTGTGTGAATACGCTCACTATGTGATATCACCATCCAGTCACACACTAAGCTGCTACATGGACTGTGTGATGGCGCACCTTATGTGCCATCATCATCCAGTCACACACTAACCTGCTACATGGACTGTGTGATTACACTCACTATGTGACATCACCATTCAGTCTGTTATAAGTCGCGGTCATGACTTGTTCCTCTCCAGCAATTTACCTCCTTCTGGCAGTATTATTCCAGTTCTTTCGGTTGCTAGGCGATCCGGACGACGCAGGGTGTCACGTGTTATCCACAACACGGCATGATTGGTTCCTTTTGCCGCCTTGCAGACTATAGCATTCCTTGTGGATCTCTTGGCTCTGCTGCATGGTCAGCATTCCTGCTGTTCCAGATTGTAGTGAGCCCTGTTTCTCCAGCTCCCCAGCCACTCCATCAGCTCACAAACTACTACAGACTCCCTAGCCGCTCCATCGGCCCTCCAGCCAGTCCATCAGCTCGCAAACTGATACCGGCTCTCAAGCTGCATCACCGGCTCTCAAGCCGCACCATCAGTTCTCCAACTTGTACTACTGTCTCTAAGCCGCACCATCGTCTCTCAAAGACGCACCATCGTCTCTCAAGCCACACTATCAGTTCTCCAACTTGTACTATCGGCTATAAGTCGCACCATCAGCTTTTAAAGCCGCATCACCGGCTCTCAAGCCGCATCATCAATTCTTCAACTTATACTAATGGCTGACTATCTTACTGGTATCCAGTATCTCATGCTATTCTCTGGTAATTTGTTTAAACTACTACTACTCAGAGTTTTAAGTCCAGGCAGCCACTTAAGTACCGGTGAATGTTTCTAGTTTTAAGGGAAATGCGGGTGGCTGTTAGTGGCACAAGACCTCGCTAGCCTGGATCTAGGAGGTTTACACGGAGTAGCCTAGGGAACCGTAGCACAGTCACACACTAACCTGCTACATGGACTGTGTGACTACGCTCATTATGTGACATCAGCATTCAGTCACACATTAACCTGTAATGTGGACTGTGTGATGGCGCACATTATGTGACATCACCATCCAGTCACACACTAACCTGCTACATGGACTGTGTGACTACGCTCACTATGTGAGATCACCATTCAGTCACACACTAACCTGTAACGTGGACTGTGTGATGGCGCACATTATGTGACATCACCATCCAGTCACACACTAACCTGCTACATGGACTGTGTGACTACGCTCATTATGTGACATCAGCATTCAGTCACACACTAACCTGTAATGTGGACTGTGTGATGGCGCACATTATGTGACATCACCATCCAGTCACACACTAACCTGCTACATGGACTGTGTGACTACGCTCACTATGTGACATCACCATCCAGTCACACACTAACCTGTAATGTGGACTGTGTGATGGCGCACATTATGTGACATTACCATCCAGTCACACACTAACCTGTAACGTGGACTGTGTGATGGCGCACATTATGTGACATCACCATCCAGTCACACACTAACCTGCTACATGGACTGTGTGACTACGCTCACTATGTGACATCACCATTCAGTCACACACTAACCTGTAACGTGGACTGTGTGATGGCGCACATTATGTGACATCACCATCCAGTCACACACTAACCTGCTACATGGACTGTGTGACTACGCTCATTATGTGACATCACAATTCAGTCACACACTAACCTGTAACGTGGACTGTGTGATGGCGCACATTATGTGACATCACCATCCAGTCACACACTAACCTGCTACATGGACTGTGTGACTACGCTCATTATGTGACATCACAATTCAGTCACACACTAACCTGTAACGTGGACTGTGTGATGGCGCACATTATGTGACATCACCATCCAGTCACGCACTAACCTGCTACATGGACTGTGTGACTACGCTCATTATGTGACATCACAATTCAGTCACACACTAACCTGTAACGTGGACTGTGTGATGGCGCACATTATGTGACATCACCATCCAGTCACACACTAACCTGCTACATGGACTGTGTGACTATGCTCACTATGTGACATCACCATTCAGTCACACACTAACCTGCTACATGGAGTGTGCGACTAAGTAATACATGGTCACTAGATTGAATCCTAATTCGGGCACCACCCTGGTCAGTTCTACCTGATGCCTGCTACTTTTCTAAATCATTATCACAGTCAGTACAATCGTATGTCTGTATTTGACGCTTTTGCAGACTTCTCTTTCTGTCTCTTCTTTAACAAGCATTTACCACACCCCAGCTTCAAGTTTAAGCCTGGCCCTTAGACGCCCTGTGCTGGTAACAGGAGGAGTAAGACGAACGATGGACATTTTAAATGGGAGACAATTTATGGATTAAACTAAGAGCGTTAAAACATTACCACAGGGCACATATTTGATGCAGTAATACTATAAAGTATTATCTGTCTGCAGCACCATGTCTCCACTGGCATCAAACAACAAAATATACTTTCATTTGTCTCCGTAGGTCTAGATAGGAGCTACTCGGGGTTACAGGATAATAAACTGCTAACATTGCCTGTGCTGTAAGATGGAGGCTAGAGAGAGTGAAACTATTAATCTGTATTTATGGCAGAGCCACTTCCATGTCCTGTTCTGGCCCTTACCGCCCACACCGCCAGAACATCACGTCATAATGAGAAGGCGATTTGGGAGCAGCCAGGTATCTGGACGCTAGGAGAGTTTTAAGGACACACCGCAGAGCACCTCCCCAGGCTGCAGGCTTTCCAGGCACCCCACAAGCCAGAGAAGGGTGCCATCGGAGAAGCAATGGTGCCACCCCCTCTGATCTGGGCGGCAGCTCTGGTCACAAACACCACTCCTTACATCCCTGATTTATGGATCCTCTCTTTTGAGTGTTCCCACTTCTGTATAGAAGAAAGGCAGCTACCTTCTCTGGCTGCATTTTCATGAAAATCAACCGTTTTATTTGTAACCAGTGACATCACTCAGCATGTAGCCTATCCCTTCACTAGGAACCAGTAACATCACTGAGAATGCAGCCTATCCCTTCATTAGGAACCAGTGACATCACTGAGAATGCAGCCTATCCCTTCATTAGGAACCAGTAACATCACTGAGAATGCAGCCTATCCCTTCATTAGGAACCAGTAACATCACTGAGAATGCAGCCTATCCCTTCATTAGGAACCAGTGACATCACTGAGAATGCAGCCTATCCCTTCTTTAGGAACCAGTGACATCACTGAGAATGCAACCTATCCCTTCACTAGGAACCAGTGATATCACTCAGCATGCAGCCTATCCCTTCACTAGGAACCAGTAACATCACTGAGAATGCAGCCTATCCCTTCATTAGGAACCAGTGACATCACTGAGAATGTAGCCTATCCCTTCACTAGGAACCAGTAACATCACTGAGAATGCAGCCTATCCCTTCATTAGGAACCAGTGACATCACTGAGAATGCAGCCTATCCCTTCACTAGGAACCAGTGACATCACTGAGAATGCAGCCTATCCCTTCACTAGGAACCAGTAACATAACTCAGAATGCAGCCTATCCCTTCACTAGGAACCAGTAACATCACTGAGAATGCAGCCTATCCCTTCACTAGGAACCAGTAACATCACTGAGAATGCAGCCTATCCCTTCACTAGGAACCAGTAACATCACTGAGAATGCAGCCTATCCCTTCACTAGGAACCAGTGACATCACTGAGAATGCAGCCTATCCCTTCACTAGGAACCAGTAACATAACTCAGAATGCAGCCTATCCCTTCACTAGGAACCAGTAACATAACTCAGAATGCAGCCTATCCCTTCATTAGGAACCAGTGACATCACTGAGAATGCAACCTATCCCTTCATTAGGAGCCAGTGACATCACTGAGAATTCAGCCTATCCCTTCACTAGGAACCAGTGACATCACTGAGAATGCAACCTATCCCTTCACTAGGAACCAGTGACATCACTGAGAATGCAGCCTATCCCTTCACTAGGAACCAGTAACATAACTCAGAATGCAGCCTATCCCTTCTTTAGGAACCAGTGACATCACTGAGAATGCAACCTATCCCTTCACTAGGAACCAGTGATATCACTCAGCATGCAGCCTATCCCTTCACTAGGAACCAGTGATATCACTCAGCATGCAGCCTATCCCTTCACTAGGAACCAGTAACATCACTGAGAATGCAGCCTATCCCTTCATTAGGAACCAGTGACATCACTGAGAATGCAGCCTATCCCTTCACTAGGAACCAGTGACATCACTGACAATGCAGCCTATCCCTTCACTAGGAACCAGTAACATAACCCAGAATGTAGCCTATCCCTTCATTAGGAACCAGTGACATCACTGAGAATGCCAGCTATCCCTTCATTAGGAGCCAGTGACATCACTGAGAATGCAGCCTATCCCTTCACTAGGAACCAGTGACATCACTGAGAATGCAACCTATCCCTTCACTAGGAACCAGTGACATAACTCAGAATGCAGCCTATCCCTTCTTTAGGAACCAGTGACATCACTGAGAATGCAACCTATCCCTTCACTAGGAACCAGTGACATCACTGAGAATGCAGCCTATCCCTTCACTAGGAACCAGTAACATAACTCAGAATGCAACCTATCCCTTCATTAGGAACCAGTGACATCACTGAGAATGCAGCCTATCCCTTCATTAGGAACCAGTGACATCACTGAGAATGTAGCCAGAGTTCAGTCGGAATGCATCGGGATTCCGGCATATTGCTTCGCACATGTGGGTATCCCATCATTACTACTTTAAGGTTTCAAGATTTTCAGATATTAAAGCTGCAGGACCACCAAGGAAAACATTCGGCCACACTCCTCCCTTTGACCAGAGACAGCCCTAGGCATAGGCAAACTAGGGGTATACATTCCAAACCTAGGGCCAGCTTCGCTTGACAGCGGCAGGATCGGGATAAGCGGACGGCAATGGCGGCTCTGGTCTGGCTGCCCTACCATGATCGGAGCTGTCAGTTTAGCTCAGATCCGGCAGCAGCTCATACAAATGGCAGCAGCGGGAGCATGGAGTAGAGACGGGGGGGCAGCGGGCAGTAACAAAAATGGTCACTGGAGGAGGGTTGCTGCGCCTGCCCAGCCGTCCCATGGGCCTTTGCGGAATCCAGCAGGATGAGCCTGTCTGCAGGGAGACACACAATGCAGAGCGGAGCATAGAGTGAGGAACGCAATATCTGCCAGGCAGGCAGCAGAGGTAATGAGGTCACAATATAATTAGCTGGGTTAGTACTGTGCAGGGGATATGGGGAGGTTGGGGTGTAATAATGTGTGACATAATGTGTAAGGGGCATTACTGTGTGGGATTATGGAGCTCATTCAGACCTGCTCTCAAGTTGCGCCCGCTTGCTGGCAAAAAGGGGCCGGATATTTTAATGAAGTGCTCCCCCTTGCGTCGCGTAAGGATGCCCACTATGTTTTAGCGAGCTACGGCAAAGTGCGTTCGCAAGTTTCTAAAGACGAACCCTTGCCACTCGCAACACACGTCATCTCCGGGAAATGTAGGATTAATCGGGACCATCGAGAGCCATCGGAGCTGCTCGCAGCCCTTGGGGTTCCCTTACCTCACGCCACAATCAGTGCGGCCTAAAATACATGCAGGTGACGTGTACAATGGCGCTACGTTGCTAATTATGCACGCTCTTTAAACAGCGTTTTGGCGGCCTAACACGGCTGCGTTCGCACATCCACTCCCCCATTTACAAGCACCTTCCCCTGTTACCACCCACAAACGGCGCTATCTGTCACTCAAAGCAGCGACCTGATAGTGGCTTACGAGCAACCAAAAAAAGATCGCAAAGACTGACTTGCGCACGCGCACTGCGATTTATACACATGCGCAGATGGGTGAAAATCGCTCAGAGTGAGCGAGCGCAACTTAGCGACCAGGTCTGAATCAGGCCCTATGTGTATAAGGGCATTACTAATGTGGGGCATAATGTGTAAGGGACATTATTCTGTGGCATTATGTGTGTAACGGGCACTACTTTTGTGTGACATTATGTGTACAAGGGGCCTGATTCAGAGCCGCTCGTAAGCGGCCACTCGTTCACGCCGAGCGATGTTTGCCCAACTGCGCATGCGTACGGATCGTTATACGCATGCGCGAACCAGTCAGTGTGGCCGAAATTCATTTGTTCGCTAAATAGCGAATGCCAGCTATTTTGAGTGACAGGAGGAGGCGTATGTGGGTGGTAACAGGGGAAGGTGCTTGAAAACGGGGAATGGTGATCCGAACGCAGGCGTGCTTAAAGGTCAAAACGGGCGTTTTATGGGTGTGCATAATTAATACAGCAGCGTCACTGACCACGTCACTGGGTTATTTTATAGCCAGAACTGCTCGCAAGATTGTGGTAGCAAAAACCAACCACAAGAATAGCGAGCAGTTCATACCCTTGTCGATGTACTCGATTAATCTAATAAATAACGGACATGATGTAGATGCGAGCGGCCAGGGGGCGTATTTTTCAAAAAAACGACCGCAAGTTTTGTTCGCTCGTTCAGACCTAGAGGCGTGAACAGACAGCAAACAGCAAACGGTTCATTTGAATAGCCACCCCTATTTTCTGGACGAGCGAGTGCTAATTGTGTCCGGCTCTGAATCAGGCCCAAGGTGCACTACTGTGTGACATGCCGTGTATAAAAGGCACTACCGTGTGGTGTAATGTAAATAAGGAGTAATACGGTATGGTGTAATTTGAATAAGGAGCAAAATGGTGGGGTGTAATGTGTAAGGGGCATTATTCTGCGGCATTATGTGTGTAACGGGCACTACTACTGTGTGGCATTATGTGTACAAGGTGCACTACTGTGTGACATGCCGTGTATAAAGGGCACTACTGTGTGGTGTAATGTGAATAAGGAGTAATATGGTATGGTGTAATGTGAATAAGGAGCAATATGGTGGGGTGTAATCACACTACTGTGTGATGTAACGTGAATAAGGTACACTACTGTGTGATGTAACGTGAATAAGGTACACTACTGTGTGATGTAACGTGAATAAGGTACACTACTGTGTGATGTAACGTGAATAAGGTACACTACTGTGTGATGTAACGTGAATAAGGCACACTACTGTGTGATGTATTGTGAATAAGGTTCTCTACTGTGATGTAACGTGAATTAGGTACACTACTGTGTGATGTAATGTGAATAAGGTACACTACTGTGTGATGTAACGTGAATAAGGTACACTACTGTGTGATGTAACGTGAATAAGGTACAGTACTGTGTGATGTAACGGGAATAAGGTACAGTACTGTGTGATGTAACGTGAATAAGGCACACTACTGTGTGATGTAATGTGAATAAGGTACACTACTGTGTGATGTAACGTGAATAAGGTACACTACTGTGTGATGTAACGTGAATAAGGCACACTACTGTGTGATGTAATGTGAATAAGGTTCACTACTGTGATGTAACGTGAATTAGGTACACTACTGTGTGATGTAATGTGAATAAGGTACACTACTGTGTGATGTAACGTGAATAAGGTACACTACTGTGTGATGTAATGTGAATAAGGTACAGTACTGTGTGATGTAACGGGAATAAGGTACAGTACTGTGTGATGTAACGTGAATAAGGCACACTACTGTGTGATGTAATGTGAATAAGGTACACTACTGTGTGATGTAACGTGAATAAGGTACACTACTGTGTGATGTAACGTGAATAAGGCACACTACTGTGTGATGTAATGTGAATAAGGTTCACTACTGTGATGTAACGTGAATTAGGTACACTACTGTGTGATGTAATGTGAATAAGGTACACTACTGTGTGATGTAACGTGAATAAGGTACACTACTGTGTGATGTAACGTGAATAAGGTACAGTACTGTGTGATGTAACGTGAATAAGGTACACTACTGTGTGATGTAACGTGAATAAGGCACACTACTGTGTGATGTAACGTGAATAAGGTACACTACTGTGTGATGTAACATGAATTGTGCTGCTATGTTGCACTTTTGAGGTTTATAAATGAGCCTCACTGTCTGTCAGACTTCCCTAGATCTGTTCTTGTCACTGATCTAAATAAGGGACAAAAATGCGACACAATAAGTCCATAAAACTCTGCTGGACATCCCTTAGTAAACCTTCTCCTCTGAGAGCCTTTTATTGATGATTTGGGTAACAAAGAATTAATGTTCTCTGGTTTCCGTTATATGGGTTTTGATGTTTTTGTGTTTCATACAATGTTATTATTTTTTAAAAGTAAGAATTTGCTCTTTTTCCTGTCTCTTTGAAATCCCATGTATTGTTTTAGACAAATAAACTGAGATTTCACAATGTCGCTTCCACCTCCGACTTCTGTGGTTATATAACAGGCGCACTGAAAACAATTGTTTCCCATTATGAAAACCAAATGGTCCCTATGAATTCTATATATTTTTTTTTTAATACAGTAATGTGGCCTTTAGAGCTATGTAACAGACCTGCTAACGCTGCAATACAGATCTCAGTCACTCTATTGCTGACATTAGCTACCCAATTCAGTTCTCTTTTCTATAACGTCATAGAACATAAAAAGCACAAAAGCTGACAATTTTATTAAAGCCCAAAGCAGGTGATGTTGTATCAAACCCCGTTCCATGCAAAGGGATTGAGGCCCTGATTCAGAGCCGGACGCTCTGACAGAGCGCTCGCTCTGAATCCGGGCCATCCCTGCTCCTTTTTGGATCGGCCTCCTGGCCGCTCGCATAGCTGTGGGTGACCACCCACAGCTATAGCGAGCGGCCAAAATGATGGTCGCGATGGTCAAGACCATCGCGACCATTGGGCTTGCGACGAGACCCTTGCGGTAGGAGGGCTTTTGGCTCTATCAGAGCCAAAAGCACTCCCGCTGACATCACTAGTGATGTCAGAGGGGCCGGCCCCAGACTGTAGGCGTTCCCATGGGAACGCCCCTAGCACGCCCACCAAAGGGGGCGTGCTGTCACTCACCATCGACAGCACGCCCCCTTTGGCGCGAGACCCTTAACGACGGCTTGGCCGTCGTTATTCAGGTCTCGCGCATGCGCACAACGGAGGCACCTCCGTCATGCGCATGCGCACTTGGGCACCATCGACCCGCTTGCGAGCGCTCAGCGCTCGCGAGCGGGTCAGAATCAGGCCCTGAGCTCAGATGCTGAGATTTCTCCAAAGCATGTATAACAAGAGAAGTGATACTGAGCATTTGGCAATACATGCAGGAAATAAAAATTGTTACAGAGAATTACCCCAAGCATATTGAACAAGAAAGTCTTGTTGAACAATTGTTCATACATAGTATAACATTAGATGTAGATAATTGATTTGATTGACCTTCGAGCTGTCAGTGCATTGCTTAATCCGCACCTGCACTGGGAGATTGGTATCCGGATAGAAGATCGACAATGTAAAGGTCGACAGTAAACTGGTTGACAGCAGATGGTTGACATGCCATAGGTCAACAGGGACAAAAGGTCAACAGATACAAAAAGGCCGACTGACAAAAGATTGACAGCGTTTAAAATGGTTGATAGGTTCAAATGGTCGACACACAAATGGTCAACACAAAATAGAAATGATGGACATATTTCTTATGATTTTACATTTGTAAGGTTATAGTAAGGGTTAAGGTTAAGCACTTGGGGTAAGGTTAGGGTTAAGCACTAGAGGGAGGGTTAGGGATAAGCTCTAGGGGGAGGGTTAGGGTTAAGCTACAGTTAGGTGTAGGCACTAGGTGGAGGGTTAGGCTTAGGCTACGGTTAGGTGTAGGCACTAGGGGGAGGGTTAGGGTTAGGCTACGGTTAGGTGTAGGCACTAGGTGGAGGGTTAGGCTTAGGCTACGGTTAGGTGTAGGTACTAGGGGGAGAGTTAGACTTAGGCTATGGTTAGGTGTAGGCACTAGGGGGAGGGTTAGGTAACAGTTAGGTGTAGGCACTAGGGGGAGGGTTAGGGTTAGGCTACGGTTAGGTGTAGGCACTAGGGGGAGGGTTAGGTTATGGTTAGGTGTAGGCACTAGGGGGAGGGTTAGGGTTAGGCTACGGTTAGGTGTAGGCACTAGGGGGAGGGTTAGGCTTAGGCTATGGTTAGGTGTAGGCACTAGGGGGAGGGTTAGGGTTAGGTTACGGTTAGGTGTAGGCACTAGGTGGAGGGTTAGGCTTAGGCTATGGTTAGGTGTAGGCACTAGGGGGAGGGTTAGGCTTAGGCTATGGTTAGGTGTAGGCACTAGGGGGAGGGTTAGGCTTAGACTATGGTAAGTGTAGGCACTAGGGGGAGGGTTAGGCTTAGGCTACGGTTAGGTGTAGGCACTAGGGGGAGAGTTAGGCTTAGGCTATGGTTAGGTGTAGGCACTAGGGGGAGGGTTAGGTAACAGTTAGGTGTAGGCACTAGGGGGAGGGTTAGGGTTAGCCTACGTTTAGGTGTAGGCACTAGGGGGAGGGTTAGGCTATGGTAAGGTGTAGGCACTAGGGAGAGGGTTAGGCTTAGGCTATGGTTAGGTGTAGGCACTAGGAGGAGGGTTAGGCTTAGGCTATGGTTAGGTGTAGGCACTAGGGGGAGGGTTAGGCTTAGGCTACGGTTAGGTGTAGGCACTAGGGGGAGGGTTAGGCTATGGTTAGGTGTAGGCACTAGGGAGAGGGTTAGGCTTAGGCTATGGTTAGGTGTAGGCACTAGGGGTAGGGTTAGGTTACGGTTAGATGTAGGCACTAGAGGGAGGGTTACTCTTAGGCTATGGTTAGGTGTAGGCACTAGGAGGAGGGTTAGGTTTAGGCTATGGTTAGGTGTAGGCACTAGGGGGAGAGTTAGAGCTAGACTACGGTAAGGTTTAGGCACTAGGGGGAGGGTTAGGCTTAGGCTATGGTTAGGTGTAGGCACTAGGGGGAGGGTTAGGTTACGGTTAGGTGTAGGCACTAGGGGGAGGGTTAGGTTACGGATAGGTGTAGGCACTTGGGGAGGGTTAGGCTTAGGCTGCGGTTAGGTTTAGGTACTAGGGGGAGGGTTAGGTTACGGATAGGTGTAGGCACTAGGAGGAGTGTTAGGGTTAGGCTACAGTTAGGTGTAGGCACTAGGGGGAGGGTTAGGCTTAGGCTATGGTTAGGTGTAGGCACTAGGGGGAGGGTTAGGTTACGGTTAGGTGTAGGCACTAGGGGGAGGCTTAGAGTTAGGTTACAATTAGGTTTAGGCACTAGGGGGAGGGTTAGACTTAGGCTACGGTTAGATTTAGGCACTAGGGGGAGGGTTAGGCTTAGGCTATGGTTAGGTGTAGGCACTAGGGGGAGGGTTAGGTTACGGTTAGGTGTAGGCACTAGGGGGAGGGTTAGGTTACGGATAGGTGTAGGCACTTGGGGAGGGTTAGGCTTAGGCTGCGGTTAGGTTTAGGCACTAGGGGGAGGGTTAGGTTATGGTTAGGTGTAGGCACTAGGGGGAGGGTTAGGGTTAGGCTACGGTTAGGTGTAGGCACTAGGGGGAGGGTTAGGCTTAGGCTATGGTTAGGTGTAGGCACTAGGGGGAGGGTTAGGCTTAGGCTACGGTTAGGTGTAGGCACTAGGGGGAGAGTTAGGCTTAGGCTATGGTTAGGTGTAGATACTAGGGGGAGGGTTAGGTAACAGTTAGGTGTAGGCACTAGGGGGAGGGTTAGGCTACGGTTAGGTGTAGGCACTAGGGGGAGGGTTAGGTTACAGATAGGTGTAGGCACTAGGGGGAGGGTTAGGTGTAGGCACTAGGGGGAGGGTTAGGCTTAGGCTACGGTTAGGTGTAGGCACTAGGGGGAAGGTTAGGCTATGGTTAGGTGTAGGCACTAGGGAGAGGGTTAGGCTTAGGCTATGGTTAGGTGTAGGCACTAGGGGTAGGGTTAGGTTACGGTTAGGTGTAGGCACTAGAGGGAGGGTTAGGTGTAGGCACTAGGGGGAGGGTTAGAGCTAGACTACGGTAAGGTTTAGGCACTAGGGGGAGGGTTAGGCTTAGGCTATGGTTAAGTTTAGGTACTAGGGGGAGGGTTAGGTTACGGATAGGTGTAGGCACTAGGAGGAGTGTTAGGGTTAGGCTACAGTTAGGTGTAGGCACTAGGGGGAGGGTTAGGCTTAGGCTACGGTTAGGTGTAGGCACTAGGAGGAGGGTTAGGCTTAGGCTATGGTTAGGTGTAGGCACTAGGGGAGCGGGTTAGGTGTAGGCACTAGGGGGAGGGTTAGAGCTAGACTATGGTAAGGTTTAGGCACTAGGGGGAGGGTTAGGCTTAGGCTATGGTTAAGTTTAGGTACTAGGGGGAGGGTTAGGTTACGGATAGGTGTAGGCACTAGGAGGAGTGTTAGGGTTAGGCTACAGTTAGGTGTAGGCACTAGGGGGAGGGTTAGGCTTAGGCTACGGTTAGGTGTAGGCACTAGGGGGAGGGTTAGGCTATGGTTAGGTGTAGGCACTAGGGAGCGGGTTAGGCTTAGGCTATGGTTAGGTGTAGGCAGTAGGGGTAGGGTTAGGTTACGGTTAGGTGTAGGCACTAGGGGGAGGGTTACTCTGAGGCTATGGTTAGGTGTAGGCACTAGGGGGAGGGTTAGGCTTAGGGTATGGTTAGGTGTAGGCACTAGGGGGAGGGTTAGGTTACGGTTAGGTGTAGGCACTAGGGGGAGGGTTAGAGCTAGGCTACGGTAAGGTTTAGGCACTAGGGGGAGGGTTAGGCTTAGGCTACGGTTAAGTTTAGGCACTAGGGGGAGGGTTAGGCTTAGGCTATGGTTATGTGTAGGCACTAAGGGGAGGGTTAGGTTACGGTTAGGTGTAGGCACTAGGGGGAGGGTTAGGTTACGGATAGGTGTAGGCACTTGGGGGAGGGTTAGGCTTAGGCTGCAGTTAGGTTTTGGAACTAGGGGGAGGGTTAGGCTTAGGCTATGGTTAGGTGTAGGCACTAGGGGGAGGGTTAGGGTTAGGCTGCGGTTAGGTTTAGGCACTAGGGGAGGGTTAGGCTTAGGCTATGGTTAGGTGTAGGCACTAGGGGGAGGGTTAGGTTACGGATAGGTGTAGGCTAGGGATGTGCAGGCTCGGTTCTACTCGGTTCCGTTCGGTTCTTTTTACCGGATCTTATTGGGTTTCAGCTGTCACGAGTTTTGGATAGCCAATAAGATTCGGTAAAAAGAACCGAACGGAACCGAGTAGAACCGAGCCTGCACATCCCTAGTGTAGGCACTTGGGGGAGGGTTAGGCTTAGGCTGCGGTTAGGTTTAGGCACTAAGGGGAGGGTTAGGGTTTGTGTGATAGTATAAAAATATATTAGTTTATTTGTGGGACAGGGGGCTTTCTTAAAGCCAGCTCCTGATTGGCTGTTGTTTGGTGGTGGCGACAATTCAGTCTAGATGTACAGGAATCTGTAGGGCGATTATAAGCACACATGATTTTTGCATTAAATTTGTTGGGAAACTTCATGAAATTCTTGTTTGTTTATGGGTATTGCACAATGGCACAGGATAACGTGATACAGGGCTGGTTCCTATTAGCTCGTGACTAAGCAGTATACAGTATAGAAGAGGAAGCCTCATACAAAGCCAAACTCTTTGGTTCATAAAAAAATCACCAGATAAAGTGGATAATGTAACACAGTCATTGAACAAATCTGGGTAATAACAGAGAGACAAAGCGGTAAGAGGGTGCAGATAACATGCTTACCCTCTATATATGGAAATAGACGTGTGACACACGAGGTTACGTTCCCTCCATTGCATATTGGTACCACCGGGAAAAATATCCAGCTCTCTGTAGCAGAACGCTAAGGAGAGGGCTGAGCGGACTGTAAAACTCATCTTTGGGCTGCAGTGGCAAGGAGTCATCCGACATATCCCGCTATTAGTTACATGAGGATGGGCAGGGCACACTAAGGAGGGTGGTTGAATAAAAGTTTTTTAGGTGCACCATACTTCATACTTACCGACATTCTGGTAGTGCCTCCGGGAAGGGGCTGCTAGGTCGGTGCAGCAGGAGGTGCGGGGGCGGCTGAAGCATGTGGTGCGGGGGCGTGCAGGCGCGATCGTGTAATCTTGGCCTTTCACCCTGCTTTATAAAACCGATATTACCGGCATTATAAAGCAGGGGTCAGAGCTACGATTATGCCACTCAGCGCAAATCGCGTCATTGCACCCCCGGACCACCCACTGTTGCATAGGGATTGCCATCTGTGTGGTTACCATCGTTTGCAAAATAGCAAGCAACCATCAATGGCTACCAACTATGCAATGGATGACCATCAATGCTTTCACCAACCGATGGTCATCTTTGTTTTTTTGACTGACTGGCCCCTAGGCCAATCAGAACCCAGGGGCTGGACTGGGCTTCACGGGTGCCGGGGGGGTAGTTGAACCAATGTATCCGTAATATCAGTTAGATCTATAGGATACATCCACTGTAAGATGACTATGAACTGAAGGCCTGATTCAGACCCGGTCGCAAGCGATGAGCGCTCGCAACTGGGTCGATGGTGGCCCAGAGCGCATGTGCACAAAGGAGCCGGCTCCGTCGTGTGCATGCGCGAGACCCAGATAGCGACGGGAAATCGGTCACTCCGGGTCTCGTACCAAAGGGGGCGTGCTGTCGGTTGAGTGATGGGTGATGTCAGTGGGAGAGATTTCGGCTCTGTCAGAGGCGAAATCTCTCTGGGGCTTGCGGCAACGAGACCTTACCACAAGGGTCTCGTCGCAAGCCCGATGGTCGCGATGGTCTTGACCATCGCGACCATCTTCCTGGGCGCTTGCTATAGCTGTTAGTGGTCACCCACAGCTATGCGAGCGGCCAGGAGGCCGTTCTAAAATTAAAAAAAAGACCGGCCCTGATTCAGAGCCTGAATACTTGTAGATTATATTTCATCCATTCTTCTATACATAGTGTAAAATAAAGTCCCTGGTAGGCGTCTGTCTGTGTGCTCGGGATAAAATCGGGAAACACTGGACAGATATTGATGCAGCTGTCACTATTGTATAGAGCATGTGTGGAGGAAGGATTAGGTGTATGACACAGTAATGTATGACAATAGGGAGCAGAGAAGTGATGATATTAGTGATGTAGATGTCATTAGTGTATAGAGCATGTGTGGAGGAAGGATTAGGTGTATGACACAGTAATGTATGACACAAGGGAGCAGAGCAGTGATGATATTAGTGATGTAGATGTCACTAGTGTATAGAGCATGTGTGGAGGAAGGATTAGGTGTATGACACAGTAATGTATGACAATAGGGAGCAGAGCAGTGATGATATTAGTGATGTAGATGTCACTAGTGTATAGAGCATGTGTGGAGGAAGGATTAGGTGTAGGACACAGTAATGTATGACACAATGGAGCAGAGCAGTGATGATATTAGTGATGTAGCTGTCACTAGTGTATAAAGCATGTGTGGAGGAAGGATTAGGTGTAGGACACAGTAATGTATGACACAAGGGAGCAGAGCAGTGATGATATTAGTGATGAAAATGTCACTAGTGTATAGAGCATGTGTGGAGGAAGGATTAGGTGTATGACATAGTAATGTATGACAATAGGGAGCAGAGCAGTGATGATATTAGTGATGTAGATGTCACTAGTGTATAGAGCATGTGTGGAGGAAGGATTAGGTGTATGACACAGTAATGTATGACACAAGGGAGCAGAGCAGTGATGATATTAGTGATGTAGATGTCACTAGTGTATAGAGCATGTGTGGAGGAAGGATTAGGTGTAGGACACAGTAATGTATGACACAAGGGAGCAGAGCAGTGATGATATTAGTGATGTAGGTGTCACTATTGTATAGAGCATGTGTGGAGGAAGGATTAGGTGTATGACACAGTAATGTATGACACAAGGGAGCAGAGCGGTGATGATATTAGTGATGTAGCTGTCACTAGTGTATAGAGCATGTGTGGAGGAAGGATTAGGTGTAGGACACAGTAATGTATGACACAAGGGAGCAGAGCAGTGATGATATTAGTGATGTAGATGTCACTATTGTATAGAGCATGTGTGGAGGAAGGATTAGGTGTGTGACACAGTAATGTATGACACAAGGGAGCAGAGCAGTGATGATATTAGTGATGTAGATGTCACTAGTGTATAGAGCATGTGTGGAGGAAGGATTAGGTGTAGGACACAGTAATGTATGACAATAGGGAGCAGAGCAGTGATGATATTAGTGATGTAGCTGTCACTAGTGTATAGAGCATGTGTGGAGGAAGGATTAGGTGTATGACACAGTAATGTATGACACAAGGGAGCAGAGCAGTGATGATATTAGTGATGTAGATGTCACTAGTGTATAGAGCATGTGTGGAGGAAGGATTAGGTGTATTACACAGTAATGTATGACACAAGGGAGCAGAGCAGTGATGATATTAGTGATGTAGCTGTCACTATTGTATAGAGCATGTGTGGAGGAAGGATTAGGTGTAGGACACAGTAATGTATGACACTAGGGAGCTGAGCAGTGATGATATTAGTGATGTAGCTGTCACTATTGTATAGAGCATGTGTGGAGGAAGGATTAGGTGTATGACACAGTAATGTATGACACAAGGGAGCAGAGCAGTGATGATATTAGTGATGAAAATGTCACTAGTGTATAGAGCATGTGTGGAGGAAGGATTAGGTGTATGACATAGTAATGTATGACAATAGGGAGCAGAGCAGTGATGATATTAGTGATGTAGATGTCACTAGTGTATAGAGCATGTGTGGAGGAAGGATTAGGTGTATGACACAGTAATGTATGACAATAGGGAGCAGAGCAGTGATGATATTAGTGATGTAGCTGTCACTAGTGTATAGAGCATGTGTGGAGGAAGGATTAGGTGTATGACACAGTAATGTATGACAATAGGGAGCAGAGCAGTGATGATATTAGTGATGTAGCTGTCACTAGTGTATAGAGCATGTGTGGAGGAAGGATTAGGTGTATGACACAGTAATGTATGACAATAGGGAGCAGAGCAGTGACGATGTTAGTGATGTAGCTGTCACTAGTGTATAAAGCATGTGTAGGGGAAGGATTAGGTGTATGACACAGTAATGTATGACAATAGGGAGCAGAGCAGTGATGATATTAGTGATGTCGCTGTCACTATTGTATAGAGCATGTGTGGAGGAAGGATTAGGTGTATGACACAGTAATGTATGACACAAGGGAGCGGAGCAGTGATGATATTAGTGATGTAGGTGTCACTAGTGTATAGAGCATGTGTGGAGGAAGGATTAGGTGTATGACACAGTAATGTAGGACACAAGGGAGCAGAGCAGTGATGATATTAGTGATGTAGCTATCACTAGTGTATAGAGCATGTGTGGGGGAAGGATTAGGTGTATGACACAGTAATGTATGACACAAGGGAGCAGAGCAGTGATGATATTAGTGATGTAGCTGTCACTAGTGTATAGAGCATGTGTGGAGGAAGGATTAGGTGTATGACACAGTAATGTATGACACAAGGGAGCAGAGCAGTGATGATATTAGTGATGTAGCTGTCACTAGTGTATAGAGCATGTGTAGGGGAAGGATTAGGTGTATGACACAGTAATGTATGACAATATGGAGCAGAGAAGTGATGAAATTAGTGATGTAGCTGTCACTAGTGTATAGAGCATGTGTGGAGGAAGGATTAGGTGTATGACACAGTAATGTATGACACATGGGAGCAGAGCAGTGATGATATTAGTGATGTAGGTGTCACTAGTGTATAGAGCATGTGTGGAGGAAGGATTAGGTGTATGACACAGTAATGTATGACACAAGGGAGCAGAGCAGTGATGATATTAGTGATGTAGCTGTCACTAGTGTATAGAGCATGTGTGGAGGAAGGATTAGGTGTATGACACAGTAATGTATGACAATAGGGAGCAGAGAAGTGATGAAATTAGTGATGTAGCTGTCACTAGTGTATAGAGCATGTGCGGAGGAAGGATTAGGTGTATGACACAGTAATGTATGACACAAGGGAGCAGAGCAGTGATGATATTAGTGATGTAGATGTCACTAGTGTATAGAGCATGTGCGGAGGAAGGATTAGGTGTATGACACAGTAATGTATGACACAAGGGAGCAGAGCAGTGATGATATTAGTGATGTAGCTGTCACTAGTGTATAGAGCATGTGTGGAGGAAGGATTAGGTGTATGACACAGTAATGTATGACAATAGGGAGCAGAGCAGTGATGATATTAGTGATGTAGCTGTCACTAGTGTATAGAGCATGTGTGGAGGAAGGATTAGGTGTATGACACAGTAATGTATGACACAAGGGAGCAGAGCAGTGATGATATTAGTGATGTAGCTGTCACTAGTGTATAGAGCATGTGTGGAGGAAGGATTAGGTGTAGGACACAGTAATGTATGACACAAGGGAGCAGAGCAGTGATGATATTAGTGATGTAGATGTCACTAGTGTATAGAGCATGTGTGGAGGAAGGATTAGGTGTATGACACAGTAATGTATGACAATAGGGAGCAGAGAAGTGATGAAATTAGTGATGTAGCTGTCACTATTGTATAGAGCATGTGTGGAGGAAGGATTAGGTGTATGACACAGTAATGTATGACAATAAGGAGCAGAGAAGTGATGAAATTACTGATGTAGGTGTCACTAGTGTATAGAGCATGTGTGGAGGAAGGATTAGGTGTATGACACAGTAATGTATGACAATAGGGAGCAGAGCAGTGATGATATAAGTGATGCAGATGTCACTAGTGTATAGAGCATGTGTGGAGGAAGGATTAGGTGTATGACACAGTAATGTATGACACAAGGGAGCAGAGCAGTGATGATATTAGTGATGTAGCTGTCACTAGTGTATAGAGCATGTGTGGAGGAAGGATTAGGTGTATGACACAGTAATGTATGACACAAGGGAGCAGAGCAGTGATAATATTAGTGATGTAAATGTCACTAGTGTATAGAGCATGTGTGGAGGAAGGATTAGGTGTATGACACATTAATGTATGACACAAGGGAGCAGAGCAGTGATGACATTTGTGATTTAGCTGTCACTAGTGTATAGAGCATGTGTGGAGGAAGGATTAGGTGTATGACACAGTAATGTATGACACAAGGGAGCGGAGCAGTGATGATATTAGTGATGTAGATGTCACTAGTGTATAGAGTATGTGTGGAGAAAGGATTAGGTGTATGATACAGTAATGTATGACAATAGGGAGCGGAGCAGTGATGATATTAGTGATGTAGATGTCACTAGTGTATAGAGCATGTGTGGAGGAAGGATTAGGTGTATGACACAGTAATGTATGACAATAGGGAGCAGAGCAGTGATGATATTAGTGATGTAGCTGTCACTAGTGTATAGAGCATGTGTGGAGGAAGGATTAGGTGTATGGCACAGTAATGTATGACACAAGGGAGCAGAGCAGTGATGATATTAGTGATGTAGATGTCACTAGTGTATAGAGCATGTGTGGAGGAAGGATTAGGTGTATGACACAGTAATGTATGACACAAGGGAGCAGAGCAGTGATGATATTAGTGATGTAGCTGTCACTAGTGTATAGAGCATGTGTGGAGGAAGGATTAGGTGTATGACACAGTAATGTATGACACAAGGGAGCAGAGCAGTGATGATATTAGTGATGTAGATGTCACTAGTGTATAGAGCATGTGTGGAGGAAGGATTAGGTGTATGACACAGTAATGTATGACAATAGGGAGTAGAGAAGTGATGAAATTAGTGATGTAGCTGTCACTAGTGTATAGAGCATGTGCGGAGGAAGGATTAGGTGTATGACACAGTAATGTATGACACAAGGGAGCAGAGCAGTGATGATATTAGTGATGTAGATGTCACTAGTGTATAGAGCATGTGTGGAGGAAGGATTAGGTGTATGACACAGTAATGTATGACACAAGGGAGCAGAGCAGTGATGAAATTAGTGATGTAGCTGTCACTAGTGTATAGAGCATGTGTGGAGGAAGGATTAGGTGTATGACACAGTAATGTATGACACAAGGGAGCAGAGCAGTGATGATATTAGTGATGTAGCTATCACTAGTGTATAGAGCATGTGTGGAGGAAGGATTAGGTGTATGACACAGTAATGTATGACAATAGGGAGCAGAGCAGTGATGATATTAGTGATGTAGCTGTCACTAGTGTATAGGGCATGTGTGGAGGAAGGATTAGGTGTATGACACAGTAATGTATGACAATAGGGAGCAGAGCAGTGATGATATTAGTGATGTAGCTGTGACTAGTGTATAGAGCATGTGTGGAGGAAGGATTAGGTGTAGGACACAGTAATGTATGACACAAGGGAGCAGAGCAGTGATGATATTAGTGATGTAGATGTCACTAGTGTATAGAGCATGTGTGGAGGAAGGATTAGGTGTATGACACAGTAATGTATGACAATAGGGAGCAGAGAAGTGATGAAATTAGTGATGTAGCTGTCACTAGTGTATAGAGCATGTGTGGAGGAAGGATTAGGTGTATGACACAGTAATGTATGACAATAGGGAGCAGAGAAGTGATGAAATTAGTGATGTAGGTGTCACTAGTGTATAGAGCATGTGTGGAGGAAGGATTAGGTGTATGACACAGTAATGTATGACACAAGAGAGCAGAGCAGTGATGATATTAGTGATGTAGCTGTCACTAGTGTATAGAGCATGTGTGGAGGAAGGATTAGGTGTATGACACAGTAATGTATGACAATAGGGAGCAGAGCAGTGATGATATTAGTGATGTAGCTGTGACTAGTGTATAGAGCATGTGTGGAGGAAGGATTAGGTGTAGGACACAGTAATGTATGACACAAGGGAGCAGAGCAGTGATGATATTAGTGATGTAGATGTCACTAGTGTATAGAGCATGTGTGGAGGAAGGATTAGGTGTATGACACAGTAATGTATGACAATAGGGAGCAGAGCAGTGATGATATAAGTGATGCAGATGTCACTAGTGTATAGAGCATGTGTGGAGGAAGGATTAGGTGTATGACACAGTAATGTATGACACAAGGGAGCAGAGCAGTGATGATATTAGTGATGTAGCTGTCACTAGTGTATAGAGCATGTGTGGAGGAAGGATAAGGTGTATGACACAGTAATGTATGACACAAGGGAGCAGAGCAGTGATGATATTAGTGATGTAAATGTCACTAGTGTATAGAGCATGTGTGGAGGAAGGATTAGGTGTATGACACATTAATGTATGACACAAGGGAGCAGAGCAGTGATGACATTTGTGATTTAGCTGTCACTAGTGTATAGAGCATGTGTGGAGGAAGGATTAGGTGTATGACACAGTAATGTATGACACAAGGGAGCGGAGCAGTGATGATATTAGTGATGTAGATGTCACTAGTGTATAGAGTATGTGTGGAGAAAGGATTAGGTGTATGATACAGTAATGTATGACAATAGGGAGCGGAGCAGTGATGATATTAGTGATGTAGATGTCACTAGTGTATAGAGCATGTGTGGAGGAAGGATTAGGTGTATGACACAGTAATGTATGACAATAGGGAGCAGAGCAGTGATGATATTAGTGATGTAGCTGTCACTAGTGTATAGAGCATGTGTGGAGGAAGGATTAGGTGTATGGCACAGTAATGTATGACACAAGGGAGCAGAGCAGTGATGATATTAGTGATGTAGATGTCACTAGTGTATAGAGCATGTGTGGAGGAAGGATTAGGTGTATGACACAGTAATGTATGACAATAGGGAGCAGAGCAGTGATGATATTAGTGATGTAGATGTCACTAGTGTATAGAGCATGTGTGGAGGAAGGATTAGGTGTATGACACAGTAATGTATGACACAAGGGAGCAGAGCAGTGATGATATTAGTGATGTAGCTGTCACTAGTGTATAGAGCATGTGTGGGGGAAGGATTAGGTGTATGACACAGTAATGTATGACACAAGGGAGCAGAGCAGTGATGATATTAGTGATGTAGATGTCACTAGTGTATAGAGCATGTGTGGAGGAAGGATTAGGTGTATGACACAATAATGTATGACAATAGGGAGCAGAGCAGTGATGATATTAGTGATGTAGCTGTCACTAGTGTATAGAGCATGTGTGGAGGAAGGATTAGGTGTATGACACAGTAATGTATGACACAAGGGAGCAGAGCAGTGATGATATTAGTGATGTAGATGTCACTAGTGTATAGAGCATGTGTGGAGGAAGGATTAGGTGTATGACACAATAATGTATGACAATAGGGAGCAGAGCAGTGATGATATTAGCGATGTAGATGTCACTAGTGTATAGAGCATGTGTGGAGGAAGGATTAGGTGTATGACACAGTAATGTATGACAATAGGGAGCAGAGCAGTGATGATATTAGTGATGTAGCTGTCACTAGTGTATAGAGCATGTGTGGAGGAAGGATTAGGTGTATGACACAATAATGTATGACAATAGGGAGCAGAGCAGTGATGATATTAGGGATGTAGCTGTCACTAGTGTATAGAGCATGTGTGGAGGAAGGATTAGGTGTATGACACAGTAATGTATGACACAAGGGAGCAGAGCAGTGATGATATTAGTGATGTAGATGTCACTAGTGTATAGAGCATGTGTGGAGGAAGGATTAGGTGTATGACACAATAATGTATGACAATAGGGAGCAGAGCAGTGATGATATTAGCGATGTAGATGTCACTAGTGTATAGAGCATGTGTGGAGGAAGGATTAGGTGTATGACACAGTAATGTATGACAATAGGGAGCAGAGCAGTGATGATATTAGTGATGTAGCTGTCACTAGTGTATAGAGCATGTGTGGAGGAAGGATTAGGTGTCTTACACAGTAATGTATGACACAAGGGAGCTGAGCAGTGATGATATTAGTGATGTAGCTGTCATTAGTGTATAGAGCATGTGTGGAGGAAGGATTAGGTGTATGACACAGTAATGTATGACAATAGGGAGCAGAGCAGTGATGATATTAGTGATGTAACTGTCACTAGTGTATAGAGAATGTGTGGGGGAAGGATTAGTAATGTATGACAATAGGGAGCAGAGCAGTGATGATATTAGTGATGTAGCTGTCACTAGTGCATAGAGCATGTGTGGAGGAAGGATTAGGTGTAGGACACAGTAATGTATGACACAAGGGAGCAGAGCAGTGATGATATTAGTGATGTAGATGTCACTATTGTATAGAGCATGAGTGGAGGAATGATTAGGTGTATGACACAGCAATGTATGACAGAAGGGAGCAGAGCAGTGATGATATTAGTGATGTTGATGTCACTATTGTATAGAGCATGTGTGGAGGAAGGATTAGGTGTATGACACAGTAATGTATGACACAAGGGAGCAGAGCAGTGATGATATTAGTGATGTAGCTGTCACTAGTGTATAGAGCATGTGTGGGGGAAGGATTAGGTGTATGACACAGTAATGTATGACAATAGGGAGCAGAGCAGTGATGATATTAGTGATGTAGATGTCACTAGTGTATAGAGCATGTGTGGAGGATGGATTAGGTGTATTACACAGTAATGTATGACACAAGGGAGCAGAGCAGTGATGATATTAGTGATGTAGATGTCATTAGTGTATAGAGCATGTGTGGAGGAGGAAGGATTAGGTGTATGACATAGTAATGTATGACACAAGGGAGCAGAGCAGTGATGATATTAGTAATGTAGCTGTCACTAGTGTATAGAGCATGTGTAGAGGAAGGATTAGGTGTATGACACAGTAATGTATGACACAAGGGAGCAGAGCAGTGATGATATTAGTGATGTCGCTGTCACTAGTGTATAGAGCATGTGTGGAGGAAGGATTAGGTGTATGACACAGTAATGTATGACAATAGGGAGCAGAGCAGTGATGATATTAGTGATGTAGATGTCACTAGTGTATAGAGCATGTGTGGAGGAGGAAGGATTAGGTGTATGACATAGTAATGTATGACACAAGGGAGCAGAGCAGTGATGATATTAGTAATGTAGCTGTCACTAGTGTATAGAGCATGTGTAGAGGAAGGATTAGGTGTATGACACAGTAATGTATGACAATAGGGAGCAGAACAGTGACGATATTAGTAATGTAGCTGTCACTAGTGTATAGAGCATGTGTGGAGGAAGGATTAGGTGTATGACACAGTAATGTATGACACAAGGGAGCAGAGCAGTGATGATATTAGTGATGTAGCTGTCACTAGTGTATAGAGCAGGTGTGGAGGAAGGATTAGGTGTATGACACAGTAATGTGTGACACAAGGGAGCAGAGCAGTGATGATATTAGTGATGTAGCTGTCACTAGTGTATAGAGCATGTGTGGGGGAAGGATTAGGTGTAGGACACAGTAATGTATGACAGAAGGGAGCAGAGCAGTGATGATATTAGTGATGTAGCTATCACTAGTGTATAGAGCATGTGTGGAGGAAGGATTAGGTGTAGGACACAGTAATGTATGACAATAGGGAGCAGAGCAGTGATGATATTAGTGATGTAGATGTCACTAGTGTATAGAGCATGTGTGGGGGAAGGATTAGGTGTATGAAACAGTAATGTATGACAATAGGGAGTAGAGCAGTGATGATATTAGTGATGTAGCTGTCACTAGTGTATAGAGCATGTGTGGAGGAAGGATTAGGTGTAGGACACAGTAATGTATGACAATAGGGAGCAGAGCAGTGATGATATTAGTGATGTAGCTGTCACTAGTGTATAGAGCATGTGTGGAGGAAGGATTAGGTGTATGACACAGTAATGTATGACAATAGGGAGCAGAGCAGTGATGATATTAGTGATGTAGATGTCACTAGTGTATAGAGCATGTGTGGGGGAAGGATTAGGTGTATGAAACAGTAATGTATGACAATAGGGAGTAGAGCAGTGATGATATTAGTGATGTAGCTGTCACTAGTGTATAGAGCATGTGTGGGGGAAGGATTAGGTGTAGGACACAGTAATGTATGACAATAGGGAGTAGAGCAGTGATGATATTAGTGATGTAGCTGTCACTAGTGTATAGAGCATGTGTGGGGGAAGGATTAGTTGTAGGACACAGTAATGTATGACAATTGGGAGCAGAGCAGTGATGATATTAGTGATGTAGCTGTCACTAGTGTATAGAGCATGTGTGGAGGAAGGATTAGGTGTATGACACAGTAATGTATGACACAAGGGAGCAGAGAAGTGATGATATTAGTGATGTAGATGTCACTAGTGTATAGAGCATGTGTGGAGGAAGGATTAGGTGTATGACACAGTAATGTATGACAATAGGGAGCAGAGCAGTGATGATATTAGTGATGTAGCTGTCACTAGTGTATAGAGCATGTGTGGAGGAAGGATTAGGTGTATGACACAGTATTGTATGACACAAGGGAGCAGAGCAGTGATGATATTAGTGATGTAGATGTCACTAGTGTATAGAGCATGTGCGGAGGAAGGATTAGGTGTATGACACAGTAATGTATGACACAAGGGAGCAGAGCAGTGATGATATTAGTGATGTAGATGTCACTAGTGTATAAAGCATGTGCGGAGGAAGGATTAGGTGTATGACACAGTAATGTATGACACAAGGGAGCTGAGCAGTGATGATATTAGTGATGTAGATGTCACTAGTGTATAAAGCATGTGCGGAGGAAGGGTTAGGTGTATGACACAGTAATGTATGACACAAGTGAGCTGAGCAGTGATGATATTAGTGATGTAGATGTCACTAGTGTATAGAGCATGTGCGGAGGAAGGATTAGGTGTATGACACAGTAATGTATGACACAAGGGAGCAGAGCAGTGATGATATTAGTGATGTAGCTGTCACTAGTGTATAAAGCATGTGTGGAGGAAGTATTAGGTGTATGACACAGTAATGTATGACACAAGGGAGCAGAGCAGTGATGATATTAGTGATGTAGCTGTCACTAGTGTATAAAGCATGTGTGGAGGAAGGATTAGGTGTATGACACAGTAATGTATGACAATACGGAGCAGAGCAGTGATGATATTAGTGATGTAGATGTCACTAGTGTATAGAGCATGTGTGGAGGAAGGATTAGGTGTATGACACAGTAATGTATGACAATAGGGAGCAGAGAAGTGATGAAATTAGTGATGTAGCTGTCACTATTGTATAGAGCATGTGTGGAGGAAGGATTAGGTGTATGACACAGTAATGTATGACACAAGGGAGCAGAGCAGTGATGATATTAGTGATGTAGCTATCACTAGTGTATAGAGCATGTGTGGAGGAAGGATTAGGTGTATGACACAGTAATGTATGACAATAAGGAGCAGAGCAGTGATGATATTAGTGATGTAGATGTCACTAGTGTATAGAGCATGTGTGGAGGAAGGATTAGGTGTATGACACAGTAATGTAGCACACAAGGGAGCAGAGCAGTGATGATATTAGTGATGTAGATGTCACTAGTGTATAGAGCATGTGCGGAGGAAGGATTAGGTGTAGGACACAGTAATGTATGACACAAGGGAGCAGAGCAGTGATGATATTAGTGATGTAGCTGTCACTAGTGTATAAAGCATGTGTGGAGGAAGTATTAGGTGTATGACACAGTAATGTATGAGAAGAGAAACCGAAAGATTGCATAAGAAAAGAGGTGTTTTAAACCTCTAGGATGGGGGCAGGCATGTATGCAAATTACTTGTGGGAGTTAGCCTATGGCAAGCAGGGGCGGGTTTGTAACAGGAACATTATATAGTCGGCTAAAAGTGTGGGCCAAAGCCTCTTTGTTCCAGATTCTGGTCAGTGACAGAGATTAGCAGTGTTTAAGTTTGATTACATTGGTGATTGTTTTCTTTTGTTTTGCTTTATTTCTTTTTGTATATCTCTATCCCTGCTGTATTCTCTCTCCCTATTCTGCTGTCATTTCTTTCTTCACAGTTTATTGTTCATCTCTCTTTTTTCACTGATTAAAGCCTGCCCCTGTTTATGGCCCTGTCCCTCTTGATGCATGCCCCGTCCCCGACGCTGCGTACCCCCTCCTGCCCGCTCTGTTTGGCCATAATGTGAGCAGAGCTCACGCTGGCGCCGTGGAGCAGCCTCTGCAGGCGGATCCTGCTCCCGGCGCCGCAGCTGATAAGACGCGGGGCACACACCAGCGTAGGGGAACGGCCTCTGCCGCGAACACGGCAGATTCCGTTCCCATCGCGGCTCTTGCTGGGGATCGGCGTCGCGGGGTGGCCCCTGCCGCGTTTGCGGTGGGTGGTGCCCCCGGCGCCATTGCTGATAGGCGGCGGACTACGCATCGGCGCCCGGCTCTGCTGAGCCCGGGCCCGGCCGTGGATCCTGCTGCAGGAGCAGTTAGGTGCCCCCGGCGCCATTGCTGATAGGCGGCGGAGTACGCGCCGGTGCCCGGCTCTGCTGAGCCCGGGCCCGGCCGTGGATCCTGCTGCAGGAGCAGATAGTCACGGGCGGGAGCGCACCGCGTCAGCGGCACGCGGGTGCGCTCTCACATCCGACACCCGGGACATAACCTCCGTAAAAGGAGGAGGTCCAGGCAGGGAGGTAGGGCAGAGCCCAGTGTTTATAGAGGGTCATCCTTACCTAGGGGCCTCCCCGTTCCCCGCTCACAGCGGGGCGACCGCCATGTTAGTGAGCGGGGGGCGGGGCTTAGTTGACAGGGCAGCCATTTTACAGCCAGTTGGTCCCCAGCTCCTGTTACCGAGTCTGGGGCTCAGGGCCCTAGTGCTAGTGGGATGACGCCAGCTCAGTCAGCCCCTGTAGTTTTGGGTATTGTCACCCTCCCCCCATTGCTGCGCAGCCAGAACCCTCAGCCATCGTGTCAGCCTGACCAACTCTGGCTGCTGTGTTTGCCCCATTTTTAGCAGCTCCGCCAGCTGTTAATTTGTATAGCCAAAATGTCGCGCCTGCTAACGTTAACCCCACAAGGGCGCAAGGGGGGTCGGAGGTAGAGCAGTTGGCGCAAGCATTGAGAGCTATTGCCCCTAGCTTGGTCCAGCAAAGTGTAGTCACTACAGCACCCTCCCTTCCGATGAGTCAGGGTGCTGGTCAGGGCGGTGCAGATGTTAGGTGGCCTGCCGCAGAGGCGGCAGCGGGTGTCCTTTCCTCTTTTTTAGATGACGTCGTCAACGAAGGGGAGCTTGTGGACGAGGATGTCGGAGAAAGGCCGTCTGGATTTTCCTCTGATACCGTGACATCGGAGGGTTCAGGTGGGTCTTTCTCAGACTCTAGTTCTTTGACATTTTCTTTTGCTTCCTCTACTTCTAACGCGGACAGCGCTGGCAGAGTGCGCAAGAGAGCAGCAACATATGCAAAATTGGAGGCAAGGCGGCGCTCGAGGCTTAGGCAACGCATCCCTAAGCGTAAGCTGATAGAGAAGGGTTTGGAAGGTTCTGCAGGGGTTCACTGTGACAACACCGCTGTATTGCAAGGTTTAAGGGCACCTGCCGCAGTAAGATACGCAAGGGAGTCTATGTGGATATTTTTGCTCTTACGGAGAAAACTAAGAAGGCGTTTAAAGCAGCTAGGGCAAAGGGCGGAATAGGTTTGGAAGCGTTCAAGTCTTACAATTAATGGGTTGGCCGGTTTTTGCATTTTCTTGGCTTGATATTTGGAGACGCGTCCAGAGGAGCACTTGAACGTCATTAGGTACCTGCATTTAATTCACAGCATGCAGTTATTCGCAAGGGTCATGGCTTGGCGCGCTTACGATGAAGAATTTAATCGCAAGCAAGATGGCAGACAGGTGATGGATCTAGGCTGGAAGGAGGTGGAGGTATGGCTGGAGGTCACACAGCCTTTGCGTCCTGCGTATGAGGGGTACAACGCGAACAAAACTGATAGTTTGGTTCGTCAGGGCCAATAACAGGCGTTTGGGGGCATATGCTTCGTTTTTAATAATTATAACTGTACGCAGGGACGAAAATGTAGTTTTCATCACCTCTGCTTGCGATGTGGTGGCAACCAGCCAGCTGCCAAGTGTTTCAAAGTGGGTGCCCAGCAGCAACCTGCTCAGCCAGCAAAAGGCGCTAGGGCTCAGTAAAGCTCCTTCCCCTGTCCGTGTCACAGCGATTGCGAAATGGTTGATTTGGTACCCGGTCCTACAGGACGCAGAATTTTATTAGAAGGGTTTTCATTTACATATTTGCAGGGATGTTGACACAGTCTCCCCTAGGAATTTCAAGTCTGCGTTTGAGTTGCCCCACATGCTTAGGGAGAGGGTCGATGGTGAAGTTAGCTTAGGGCGCATGGCGGGTCTTTCTGCAGAAACCCCCATTAGGTATCTTGTTGTTTCCCCGGTGGGTGTGGTTACCAAGAAGATTCCAGGAAAATACAGGCTCATTCGGCATCTCATCCACCAGGCTCGTCAGTAATGATGCCATACCATTGAGGTTTCCTCGGTGGTGTACCAGTCATTTGACGAAGCTTTGGACATGGTTAGGTGTTATGATCCGGGCACACTGTTGGCTGGGATAGATGTTGAGTCAGCTTTTCGCCTACTTCCATTACACCCAGAGTCATTCAGATTTATGGGTTTTTGCTTGGACGACGGATATTACATAGACAAGTGCTTGCCTATGGGATGTTCTGTGTCATGTGCGTTTTTTGAGCGATTTAGCACTTTTCTACACTGATGCGTGGAGTTTTCTTGCGGTGGTCATGGGATAGCCCACTCTCTCGATGTCTTTCTGTGCGTCGGCCCTTCCGGTTCAGATAGATGTAGTGATGTGTTGTTTTCTTTGCAAGCGCTGTTTTTTCATTTTTGGAGTTCCCGTTGCTGCGGACAAAATTGAGGGCCCTTCTTGCTTGTCATCCCTCCTGGGCCTATTAAACTTCGCCTGTAAGGTCATACCAATGGCAGAGTTTTTTCCGCGTAAGCTGGGAAGGGCCACGGCTGGGGTCGCTAAACCGAGACATTTGCTACATTTAACCTCAGAGATTAAGCGGGACCTCTCTGTCTGGGTTTCGTTTCTTCAGGATTTTAATGGCGTTCGGTTGGATGTCTCCAGCCGCTGACAATTTGCGGCTGCAGCTGTTCACCGACGCAGCAGGCGCCACAGGGTTCGGATGCTACCTCGATGGTTCCTGGTGTGTTGGTCGTTGGCTGGAGGAATGGGTGGGAAAGGGTTTGACTAAGGTCTTGCTCCTTCTCTAACTTTTCCCATAATGGTTTCCTTTGAAATCTGGGGGAAACGGTTACGCAATCGCAGCATCATTATCAGGTGTGACAACCTGGGCGTGGTCCATGCGACCAGTCAGAAATGCGCGGCTTCCCTGCTGGTTTTGCGTTTGCTAGCGCAGCTGGTGCTCACATGTTTGCGCTGTAACATCATGTTTAAGGCATGACACGTTCCTGGGGTGGAGAATGAGATAGCTGATGCGTTGTCACGTTGTCAGTGGCCTAAATTCCAATGTTTGGCCCCTGGTTCTGACGCTGCGCTTTGCCCCTCTTATTTTTGACAGAGTGATCAAGCCGGCATGGGGGGCTTAGCAGAACAGTCTCTAGCCTTCTCCACATTGCGAGCATACCGTCAGGCATGGAATGAACGGGAAAATTATTCCCGTAGCAGCAGGCAGGTAGATAAGAGTCTGTATCGTTCGATGCTTTCTTTTATTTGGAGTCTCCATTTGGCTGGCAGATCCAGGGCTTCGGTTACGCGCTCTTTGGCAGGCATTGCTTTTTATTGTAAGTTGAAGGGACAGCCTGACTTTTTACAAAAAGCGTTCTGATCATGAAGGCTTTAAAGGGTTGGGCACGGGTCTCCCGGCCAGTAGCTGACCGTAGGAAACCTGTGGACGCTCATTTGCTTCCAGCAGTATTGGGGGCAGTTCACGAGTTGCTCTTACCGAGTACGAGGCGGTCCTGATCCAATTGGCGTTTTCAATGGCTTTTCACGGCGCCTTGCGGGTATTCAGAGCCGGTGGCATCTTCCAAATGGGTTGATGACACCATGCTCCTCTCGGATATCTCGGTCAATGTAAAGTCCGTGCTGTGTTAGGATACGGCGGTCAAAGACCGACCAGGCTGGTAAGGTTGGTGGATCTCGTTGAGTGCGTCTAAGGATGAACGGATCTGCCTTGTGGCACTAGCGATGCGCTACGCATTATTACGGCCGGATGTCCCTGGTTCATGGCTCATGCATTTGGACAGGACTCCGCTTACCAAATACCAGTTTGGTCGGTTTGGAAGAGGTGTGTATCAGGTTTAGTCCTCCTGCCTCAGGATTTTAGTACACACCCGTTTCGGATCGGAGCCGCAATTTCGCCGGCAGCTGCGGGTTTCTCGGCATCAGCACTTCAGGCCCTGGGATGTTGGAAATCGGATAGTTTTATAAAGTTACATTAGACCTAGGCGTTAAGGTCCTCTGTTTAAAATCATGTCACAGTGTGTTCCGGTTACGTTTATATTTTATGCTTGCCTGGTTTTTGTCTTGTCTCATGTACTGTCCTGTCTTGTCTGTTACCCCTGTCCGTCCTACTCGGGATTAGCTACTCGCCATTGCTGGCAATGGGAGTCTTGAGGGATTTTACAATTTTTACCTGAACTGACGGATTCAATTCGGCTATTCTCAATCATTTAATTAGGCCATAGTCCATCCCTCAGCAGGTTTTTATTTTACCTCTTGCCGAGTTCACCTGTTTTTTCCCAATTCCCCCCCACCCATTCTTCCCCTTTGTGTCTTCTGTTTGTCAAAGCCACTTTAAATAGTAAAGTCGGCGACCAATAGAAAATTTTTCTTTTTGGCAGATACTCACTTATGTTCTATCAGATCCCACTAATACACCATAAAATGTTATTGTTTTATGACAATTACTAATTTTTTATTTACTGCTTTCCTCCACCTTTAGGATTGCTCTTTGACACGAAGGACATTTGGGTGATAGGCCACTCATATATTTTTTGGGCTGCTAGGTTTATGAGTTCAGATCAAGCTCAAATTTTTGAATATTCAGCTAGGGTCCATTGGATAGTTTCCAGAGGTATGAGATGGCATTCCTTTTGTCCTAAACTGTTAGAGTATGCAAGGCTTTTTGGTAGGCCACGTATTTTGGTGGCTTATTTAAGAGGCAACGACTTAGGGAAGAGGTCCACTGTAGAATTACGAGTTGATATTGTCAATGATTTGGTGGGGTAGATTTAGTTATATGTATAGACCTGATGGAGTTCATTTAACAGAGGAGGGTTTGTCATTGTTTATTGGGGATCTTTTTGAGGAGTTGGCGTTATTGGGGTAGTACTTGGTATGGTGGCGGTGCGGCGGTTCTATAAGCAGAACCTTGCTGTGGCGGGAAAGAACGGCAGGTCGCCAGTCCGGGTGCAATTATGATTTAAGGGCGCTACCTTCGTTGACTGGTAGTTGGCTGTACCAACCTAACGGGGGGCAGTATCACCACCTAAACGGGTGGGAAGTCAAGATGGGGGTGAGCGTTACCTTTTGTTGTTGACATGATTTACATGGTTATGTGTATGCACTCTGGGCGATCTACGCCTGCTATGCCTTTTGTTGTTTGTGTGTGGGCATAGCAGATCTGGCTGATTTCTGGCCGTCCTTTCTTTGCCACCATACATCCTTAAATAAATAATAAATAAATAATAATTATTATTGCTCCAATAAATCGCCATCAAGTTATCTGCCAAATCCACGTCTCAGTGTCTTTATTTTATCTTAGTATGATAAGTGGTTTGCACACATGACAACACCTCATCCGATAGAAGGTTTAGAGAAACCGAAAGATTGCATAAGAAAAGAGGTGTTTTAAACCTCTAGGATGGGGGCAGGCATGTATGCAAATTACTTGTGGGAGTTAGCCTATGGCAAGCAGGGGCGGGTTTGTAACAGGAACATTATATAGTCGGCTAAAAGTGTGGGCCAAAGCCTCTTTGTTCCAGATTCCCCACCCTCCCTCCCCTATAAATTTTGTATGTGGTGGGTTTGGTTTTGGGTGGCGGGAAAGAACGGCAGGTCGCCAGTCCGGGTGCAATTATGATTTAAGGGCGCTACCTTCGTTGACTGGTAGTTGGCTGTACCAACCTAACGGGGGGCAGTATCACCACCTAAACGGGTGGGAAGTCAAGATGGGGGTGAGCGTTACCTTTTGTTGTTGACATGATTTACATGGTTATGTGTATGCACTCTGGGCGATCTACGCCTGCTATGCCTTTTGTTGTTTGTGTGTGGGCATAGCAGATCTGGCTGATTTCTGGCCGTCCTTTCTTTGCCACCATACATCCTTAAATAAATAATAAATAAATAATAATTATTATTGCTCCAATAAATCGCCATCAAGTTATCTGCTAAATCCACGTCTCAGTGTCTTTATTTTATCTTAGTATGATAAGTGGTTTGCACACATGACAACACCTCATCCGATAGAAGGTTTATAGGGAGCAGAGCAGTGATGATATTAGTGATGTAGATGTCACTAGTGTATAGAGCATGTGTGGAGGAAGGATTAGGTGTATGACACAGTAATGTATGACACAAGGGAGCAGAGCAGTGATGATATTAGTGATGTAGGTGTCACTAGTGTATAGAGCATGTGTGGAGGAAGGATTAGGTGTATGACACAGTAATGTATGACAATAGGGAGCAGAGAAGTGATGATATTAGTGATGTAGCTGTCACTAGTGTATAAAGCATGTGTGGAGGAAGTATTAGGTGTATGACACAGTAATGTATGACACAAGGGAGCAGAGCAGTGATGATATTAGTGATGTAGCTGTCACTAGTGTATAAAGCATGTGTGGAGGAAGGATTAGGTGTATGACACAGTAATGTATGACAATAGGGAGCAGAGCAGTGATGATATTAGTGATGTAGATGTCACTAGTGTATAGAGCATGTGTGGAGGAAGGATTAGGTGTATGACACAGTAATGTATGACAATAGGGAGCAGAGAAGTGATGAAATTAGTGATGTAGCTGTCACTATTGTATAGAGCATGTGTGGAGGAAGGATTAGGTGTATGACACAGTAATGTATGACACAAGGGAGCAGAGCAGTGATGATATTAGTGATGTAGCTGTCACTAGTGTATAGAGCATGTGTGGAGGAAGGATTAGGTGTATGACACAGTAATGTATGACACAAGGGAGCAGAGCAGTGATGATATTAGTGATGTAGCTATCACTAGTGTATAGAGCATGTGTGGAGGAAGGATTAGGTGTATGACACAGTAATGTATGACACAAGGGAGCAGAGCAGTGATGATATTAGTGATGTAGCTGTCACTAGTGTATATAGTATGTGTGGGGGAAGGATTAGGTGTATGACACAGTAATGTATGACACAAGGGAGCAGAGAAGTGATGAAATTAGTGATGTAGCTGTCACTAGTGTATAGAGCATGTGTGGAGGAAGGATTAGGTGTATGACACAGTAATGTATGACACAAGGGAGCAGAGCAGTGATGATATTAGTGATGTAGCTATCACTAGTGTATAGAGCATGTGTGGAGGAAGGATTAGGTGTATGACACAGTAATGTATGACACAAGGGAGCAGAGCAGTGATGATATTAGTGATGTAGCTATCACTATTGTATAGAGCATGTGTGGAGGAAGGATTAGGTGTAGGACACAGTAATGTATGACACAAGGGAGCAGAGCAGTGATGATATTAGTGATGTAGCTATCACTAGTGTATAGAGCATGTGTGGAGGAAGGATTAGGTGTATGACACAGTAATGTATGACAATAGGGAGCAGAGAAGTGATGATATTAGTGATGTAGCTGTCACTAGTGTATAGAGCATGTGTGGAGGAGGGATTAGGTGTAGGACACAGTAATGTATGACAATAGGGAGCAGAGCAGTGATGATATTAGTGATGTAGCTGTCACTAGTGTATAGAGCATGTGTGGAGGAAGGATTAGGTGTATGACACAGTAATGTATGACACAAGGGAGCAGAGCAGTGATGATATTAGTGATGTAGATGTCACTAGTGTATAGACCATGTGTGGAGGAAGGATTAGGTGTATGACACAGTAATGTATGACACAAGGGAGCAGAGCAGTGATGATATTAGTGATGTAGATGTCACTAGTGTATAAAGCATGTGCGGAGGAAGGATTAGGTGTATGACACAGTAATGTATGACACAAGGGAGCTGAGCAGTGATGATATTAGTGATGTAGATGTCACTAGTGTATAGAGCATGTGCGGAGGAAGGATTAGGTGTATGACACAGTAATGTATGACACAAGGGAGCAGAGCAGTGATGATATTAGTGATGTAGATGTCACTAGTGTATAAAGCATGTGCGGAGGAAGGATTAGGTGTATGACACAGTAATGTATGACACAAGGGAGCTGAGCAGTGATGATATTAGTGATGTAGATGTCACTAGTGTATAGAGCATGTGTGGAGGAAGGATTAGGTGTATGACACAGTAATGTATGACACAAGGGAGCAGAGCAGTGATGATATTAGTGATGTAGATGTCACTAGTGTATAAAGCATGTGTGGAGGAAGGGTTAGGTGTATGACACAGTAATGTATGACACAAGGGAGCTGAGCAGTGATGATATTAGTGATGTAGATGTCACTAGTGTATAGAGCATGTGTGGAGGAAGGATTAGGTGTATGACACAGTAATGTATGACACAAGGGAGCAGAGCAGTGATGATATTAGTGATGTAGATGTCACTAGTGTATAAAGCATGTGTGGAGGAAGGGTTAGGTGTATGACACAGTAATGTATGACACAAGGGAGCTGAGCAGTGATGATATTAGTGATGTAGCTGTCACTAGTGTATAGAGCATGTGTGGAGGAAGGATTAGGTGTAGGACACAGTAATGTATGACAATAGGGAGCAGAGCAGTGATGATATAAGTGATGTAGCTGTCACTAGTGTATAGAGCATGTGTGGAGGAAGGATTAGGTGTATGACACAGTAATGTATGACAATAGGGAGCAGAGAAGTGATGAAATGAGTGATGTAGCTGTCACTATTATATAGAGCATGTGTGGAGGAAGGATTAGGTGTATGACACAGTAATGTATGACAATAGGGAGCAGAGCAGTGATGATATTAGTGATGTAGATGTCACTAGTGTATAAAGCATGTGTGGAGGAAGGGTTAGGTGTATGACACAGTAATGTATGACACAAGGGAGCAGAGCAGTGATGATATTAGTGATGTAGCTGTCACTAGTGTATAAAGCATGTGTGGAGGAAGGATTAGGTGTATGACACAGTAATGTATGACACAAGGGAGCAGAGCAGTGATGATATTAGTGATGTAGCTGTCACTAGTGTATAAAGCATGTGAGGAGGAAGGATTAGGTGTATGACACAGTAATGTATGACAATAGGGAGCAGAGCAGTGATGATATTAGTGATGTAGGTGTCACTAGTGTATAGAGCATGTGTAGGGGAAGGATTAGGTGTAGGACACAGTAATGTATGACACAAGGGAGCTGAGCAGTGATGATATTAGTGATGTAGCTGTCACTAGTGTATAGAGCATGTGTGGAGGAAGGATTAGGTGTATGACACAGTAATGTATGGCAATAGGGAGCAGAGCAGTGATGATATTAGTGATGTAGCTGTCACTAGTGTACAGAGCATGTGTGGGGGATGGATTAGGTGTATGACATAGTAATGTATGACACAAGGGAGCAGAGCAGTGATGATATTAGTGATGTAGCTGTCACTAGTGTATAGAGCATGTGTGGAGGAAGGATTAGGTGTATGACATAGTAATGTATGACACAAGGGAGCAGAGCAGTGATGATATTAGTGATGTAGCTGTCACTAGTGTATAGAGCATGTGTGGAGGAAGGATTAGGTGTAGGACACAGTAATGTATGACACAAGGGAGCAGAGCAGTGATGATATTAGTGATGTAGCTATCACTAGTGTATAGAGCATGTGTGGAGGAAGGATTAGGTGTATGACACAGTAATGTATGACACAAGGGAGCAGAGCAGTGATGATATTAGTGATGTAGATGTCACTAGTGTATAGAGCATGTGTGGGGGATGGATTAGGTGTATGACATAGTAATGTATGACACAAGGGAGCAGAGCAGTGATGATATTAGTGATGTAGCTGTCACTAGTGTATAGAGCATGTGTGGAGGAAGGATTAGGTGTAGGACACAGTAATGTATGACACAAGGGAGCATAGCAGTGATGATATTAGTGATGTAGCTGTCACTAGTGTATAGAGCATGTGTGGAGGAAGGATTAGGTGTATGACATAGTAATGTATGACACAAGGGAGCAGAGCAGTGATGATATTAGTGATGTAGGTGTCACTAGTGTATAGAGCATGTGTGGAGGAAGGATTAGGTGTATGACACAGTAATGTATGACACAAGGGAGCAGAGCAGTGATGATATTAGTGATGTAGCTATCACTATTGTATAGAGCATGTGTGGAGGAAGGATTAGGTGTAGGACACAGTAATGTATGACACAAGGGAGCAGAGCAGTGATGATATTAGTGATGTAGCTATCACTAGTGTATAGAGCATGTGTGGAGGAAGGATTAGGTGTATGACACAGTAATGTATGACAATAGGGAGCAGAGAAGTGATGATATTAGTGATGTAGCTGTCACTAGTGTATAGAGCATGTGTGGAGGAGGGATTAGGTGTAGGACACAGTAATGCTATGACAATAGGGAGCAGAGCAGTGATGATATTAGTGATGTAGCTGTCACTAGTGTATAGAGCATGTGTGGAGGAAGGATTAGGTGTATGACACAGTAATGTATGACACAAGGGAGCAGAGCAGTGATGATATTAGTGATGTAGATGTCACTAGTGTATAGACCATGTGTGGAGGAAGGATTAGGTGTATGACACAGTAATGTATGACACAAGGGAGCAGAGCAGTGATGATATTAGTGATGTAGATGTCACTAGTGTATAAAGCATGTGCGGAGGAAGGATTAGGTGTATGACACAGTAATGTATGACACAAGGGAGCTGAGCAGTGATGATATTAGTGATGTAGATGTCACTAGTGTATAGAGCATGTGCGGAGGAAGGATTAGGTGTATGACACAGTAATGTATGACACAAGGGAGCAGAGCAGTGATGATATTAGTGATGTAGATGTCACTAGTGTATAAAGCATGTGCGGAGGAAGGATTAGGTGTATGACACAGTAATGTATGACACAAGGGAGCTGAGCAGTGATGATATTAGTGATGTAGATGTCACTAGTGTATAGAGCATGTGTGGAGGAAGGATTAGGTGTATGACACAGTAATGTATGACACAAGGGAGCAGAGCAGTGATGATATTAGTGATGTAGATGTCACTAGTGTATAAAGCATGTGTGGAGGAGGGTTAGGTGTATGACACAGTAATGTATGACACAAGGGAGCTGAGCAGTGATGATATTAGTGATGTAGATGTCACTAGTGTATAGAGCATGTGTGGAGGAAGGATTAGGTGTATGACACAGTAATGTATGACACAAGGGAGCAGAGCAGTGATGATATTAGTGATGTAGATGTCACTAGTGTATAAAGCATGTGTGGAGGAAGGGTTAGGTGTATGACACAGTAATGGTATGACACAAGGGAGCTGAGCAGTGATGATATTAGTGATGTAGCTGTCACTAGTGTATAGAGCATGTGTGGAGGAAGGATTAGGTGTAGGACACAGTAATGTATGACAATAGGGAGCAGAGCAGTGATGATATAAGTGATGTAGCTGTCACTAGTGTATAGAGCATGTGTGGAGGAAGGATTAGGTGTATGACACAGTAATGTATGACAATAGGGAGCAGAGAAGTGATGAAATGAGTGATGTAGCTGTCACTATTATATAGAGCATGTGTGGAGGAAGGATTAGGTGTATGACACAGTAATGTATGACAATAGGGAGCAGAGCAGTGATGATATTAGTGATGTAGATGTCACTAGTGTATAAAGCATGTGTGGAGGAAGGGTTAGGTGTATGACACAGTAATGTATGACACAAGGGAGCAGAGCAGTGATGATATTAGTGATGTAGCTGTCACTAGTGTATAAAGCATGTGTGGAGGAAGGATTAGGTGTATGACACAGTAATGTATGACACAAGGGAGCAGAGCAGTGATGATATTAGTGATGTAGCTGTCACTAGTGTATAAAGCATGTGAGGAGGAAGGATTAGGTGTATGACACAGTAATTGTATGACAATAGGGAGCAGAGCAGTGATGATATTAGTGATGTAGGTGTCACTAGTGTATAGAGCATGTGTAGGGGAAGGATTAGGTGTAGGACACAGTAATGTATGACACAAGGGAGCTGAGCAGTGATGATATTAGTGATGTAGCTGTCACTAGTGTATAGAGCATGTGTGGAGGAAGGATTAGGTGTATGACACAGTAATGTATGGCAATAGGGAGCAGAGCAGTGATGATATTAGTGATGTAGCTGTCACTAGTGTACAGAGCATGTGTGGGGGATGGATTAGGTGTATGACATAGTAATGTATGACACAAGGGAGCAGAGCAGTGATGATATTAGTGATGTAGCTGTCACTAGTGTATAGAGCATGTGTGGAGGAAGGATTAGGTGTATGACATAGTAATGTATGACACAAGGGAGCAGAGCAGTGATGATATTAGTGATGTAGCTGTCACTAGTGTATAGAGCATGTGTGGAGGAAGGATTAGGTGTAGGACACAGTAATGTATGACACAAGGGAGCAGAGCAGTGATGATATTAGTGATGTAGCTATCACTAGTGTATAGAGCATGTGTGGAGGAAGGATTAGGTGTATGACACAGTAATGTATGACACAAGGGAGCAGAGCAGTGATGATATTAGTGATGTAGATGTCACTAGTGTATAGAGCATGTGTGGGGGGATGGATTAGGTGTATGACATAGTAATGTATGACACAAGGAGCAGAGCAGTGATGATATTAGTGATGTAGCTGTCACTAGTGTATAGAGCATGTGTGGAGGAAGGATTAGGTGTAGGACACAGTAATGTATGACACAAGGGAGCATAGCAGTGATGATATTAGTGATGTAGCTGTCACTAGTGTATAGAGCATGTGTGGAGGAAGGATTAGGTGTATGACATAGTAATGTATGACACAAGGGAGCAGAGCAGTGATGATATTAGTGATGTAGCTGTCACTAGTGTATAGAGCATGTGTGGAGGAAAGATTAGGTGTAGGACACAGTAATGTATGACACAAGGGAGCAGAGCAGTGATGATATTAGTGATGTAGCTATCACTAGTGTATAGAGCATGTGTGGAGGAAGGATTAGGTGTATGACACAGTAATGTATGACAAAGGGGAGCTGAGCAGTGACGGTTTTAGTGACACAAGTCAATGAAAAACAGACGTCCGAGAGCTTTCTTGGCTTACGCTGCCCTAAACCGTTAAAGAATAGATATATCACAGCGATGAACTTTATTTTATACCTATAAAGATTGATACATATTATCTAGTTTCTCCACACAAATCGATATAAGCCCTATTTACTAATACAAAATGTCATTTTTTCCCTTTATTACCGTTCCTATTTCATTTATGTGAAAAACGATTCTTCAATTTCAAACAAGTCCAATTCCCGATAAGGGTCGGCTTTGGCATGACCATAAATAAAGCGCAGGGACAGACACCCAACGTGGCTGGAGGTGACCTACGTGGAGACTGTTTGCTCATGGAAAACGTTAAGTGGCCCTTTTTCATGTTACGTCACAACTAAATCTTTTAGCGTTGACGTCAGGAGGAAAAAAGTCTAATGTCGTCTACAAGGCAAACTTATAAGACCTCGGTTAAATAAAAACTATCGCCGTAATTTGTAAATTAAAAAATGCTCCCATGCAATAGTCTATTACCATAATAGGAAACACCCATGATACAAAGAAAGAAGAGTGAGACTCTTCGTCACATCTGGCTGAGACTTCAGGTGTAAATAGTTCAGGTGCAGAGTGTTCTGGGTCCACTGACCTTTAATAAATAATCAGGGGCGCTTTAACGTGATCTTTCAAATTTCCATCTGCGTTAGATTCTGTTTTCCTCAGCAGAAATACAAAGTGGGAATAGTACAGTGAACACTGGACCTGATTCTGACCCGCTCGCGAGCACTGTACGCTCGCAAGCGGGTTGATGGTGCCTAAGTGCGCATGCGCGAGACCCGGCGAGCGACGGAGAATCCGTCGCTCGGGGTCTCGCACCAAAGGGGGCGTGCTGTCGATGGTGAGTGACAGCACGCCCCCTTTGGTGGGCGTGCCGGGGGCGTGGCTGCCAGACGGAGGTGTTCCCATGGGAATGCCTACCGTCTGAGTCCGGGCCCCACTGACATCAGTAGTGATGTCAGTGGGAGTGATTTTGGCTCTGACCACCGCGACCATCATCATGGACGCTCGCTATAGCTGTGGGTGGTAACCCACAGCTATGCGAGCGTCCATGAGGCCGCTCCAAGTTGAGGTAGGAGGACCCTGATTCAGAGCGAGCGCTCTGGTCAGAGCGTCTGGCTCTGAATCAGGCCCACTGCTTTGTAAAACAGTAAATGTATTTATTTAAATGGGCTCAGTAATATAAAAGAGATAGACTGTTACATGCAGGCCCATGTTTCTAGGCCGATTGGATAAAAAGGAAATTGGCACATCACACAGTGCAGGGGCAGTCCCGGGCTCGGCCTTCCTGCCGGAAGCGGCTCCTTTAGATGTCTCTCTCCTGGCGGGAAATCCAAAGATAGCGCCCCCCTTCTCCACTTAATGCTTTCTTTTTTTATGTCAACAGTATCATTATCAAAGGACCAGCGAGGCTTCACAGTAGCTTTTCATTACCTGCAGAGCTGACAATCCATTCTAGACAAATCAAACTAAACATCCAGGAAATGTGGTGCTCCCATTGTTGCCACTTCAAAGGAGATTCCATAATGTTTAATGGCGGTCCTGACCTGGGATTGGATGGGTTCAGACAAGTGTTCCATATACAGATGTTATTATATGGATGTTTATATACAGGCAGGAAAGGCAGCGAGAACCCAACCAGTATGTCCCAACAGCCAGGGCCCAAATACTAACAATAATGTGCACAGCAGGAACTTCCCTTATCAGCTTGCCAGACAATGGAAGTCAAGGTGTAGACTGAAGGGTCTATTTACTAAACCTTGGAAGGAGATAAAGTACCAGCCAATCAGCTCCTAACTGTCATGTCACAGGCTGTGTTTGAAAAATGACAGTTAGGAGCTGATTGGCGGGTACTTTATCTCCATCCAAGGCTTAGTAAATAGACCCCATGAGACTCTGGTGGAATGAGGGAGTAGGGGGTATACGGGACACTCAGATACCCCACTAGTACGGGTTTGTGTCATAGCCTGAACACCTGACACTTACATCGAAGTATTTATTTAGACTGAGAATTAAATGTTTTGAGTACAAGGTTGTGTGGTTGATAGTTGCTGACAGAGGTGTTTTAACAAATTAAGGGGTCTGTGCACCACAACACCCCCCCCCCCACATGAGCAATACTCGCCCCCTTATACTTACAGTAATGTCTGTGGAAAGATGGAGCATGTGCTCTGTGCCAGAGTCTCTGCCATCTCCCGTGGCGGCGCCAATTTTCCAAAGACCTAGTCGGACAGATGGAGCAACTGCCAGCCCTGTAACAGTGGTAGAGTCCGTTCTGGGTGCAGGTTGTGTGGCACCTGTGTGACTGGCGTTTGTGTGCCTGGGCCCATAACCTGTTGGAATATGTGTGTACTATGGGCGGCAGTATGGCGGAGAAGTTGTACAAACCAGTCAGTGAACAGCCCAGTACGTCAGTAATGTGATTAGTACAGGCTCTCAGCATAGAGACCACCAGCCGGTGACTGCATGTGGGTAGCGGTGCAGGCAGGGGCGTCGTCAGAGAGGAGGGGGCCCGTGTGCACTTCCCGTGCGGGGCACCCTCCTCTCTCTCCCCGGTGGCCGGCAGCCGACTGTCGCGGCTAGCCAGCCACCGGAGCCTTAGTAGACTCCTGGCACTAGAGTGTGCCCAGAGTCTAGCACTAGAGTGTGCCCGGAGACTACTGCGCAAGCGCAGAACACCGGAAAAATGGCCACAGCGGCCATTTTCCAGTGTTCTGAGCAGCGCTGACACCCGACGCGTGACCACGGACAGGTAAGTTTAAAATAATATGGGTGCGGTGCGGGGCCCCCCTGGACCCGGGGGCCCGTGTGCCCCGCACATACTGCACCCATTATAGATACGCCACTGGGTGCACGATGCAAGCGGTATCAGAGGTTGTAGCAGCAGGGCCGGCTCCAGGCACGCTTCTTGTGTGCGGACGCAGAGGGGCGCCGAGGTCCGGCTGGAGAAATTCCCCGCCCTCCACCCATTTGCTACCGTAATTATATTATGCACATGGGGAGGGTGCAGTGAGGGCAGGGGACGCAGAGGGGCGCCGAGGTCCAGCTGGAGAAATTTCCCACCCTCCACCCATTTGCTACCGTAATTATATTATACACAGGGGGAGGGTTGCAGGAGGGAGCAGCCAGACCGGCAGGACGTGGGGGGGCTTGGCCCGGGAAAGGGGGAGTGGCCGGGCAGGTGACAGGCACTTGTGGGAGGGGCGGGGCCACACGTTCACGTCAGTTTGGCCCCGCCCCCGCTACACAATGCCGATAATATAGGCATTGTGAGGCAGGGGGCGGGGTGAATCGTGTCACCGCCCCCCCCCCCCCCTCACTGCGGGGGTTGAAAAAATTATTGCAGGGGGACAGGAGGGGTGGGCGGCAGCCGGGATGATTGCCTGCCTACCCGGGAGGTCGGGAGCGGCACCCGATTTTCAAGAGGCTCCGACCAAATCGGGGGGGTAGGCAAGTATGTCTAACACAGTGCCAAGGTGGCGTTGCACATGTGCAGAATTATAGACGGTGGCCATCTGGGTTAGGGATTAAAATTTCCCTAAAGTGCCAGTAAGGAGTGTGCGCAGTAGCGCTCTCTGGCATCATCACAGCATACAGAGCGATTTCGGCTGGCGATAGCGGAGCGTCAATTCTTTATTACTGACTGCTGTAAATGTGCCGCTCTGCTATCAGCGTAATAATAGACGGTTTAATTGTTTATAGAGAAGTGATATTAAGACAGTGACTACAGCGGGCATAGGGGCTCAGATTGGCGGGTGCTTTTACGCCTGTGGCACTGTGGTTGCCGGTTGGTAAGCGGAGATTATAGAGTTTAAAATCCTGTGTAAAGATTATGATCGAACGGATTTAAAAATCTCCTCGACTACAGTAAGCACCGCACAGCACAATCTGCCCTGATAAGGGCCTCATTTAATGAAGAGGCAGCTTCACGTTCCCTTACAATAAAGTCTCTTACTCCAGCGTCTGATAAGCTCCACGCAGTAATCTCACTGTTCTCAGCCGTGAGGAACAGACATGTGGCGCGGCATTGGGTGTGAAACTGGCACCAGGGTACCGCATGGCTAGTATGCAGTCTAACATGTAATAGCGTGGTTGTTATATAATGATTACATGGTGCTCTTATATCCCAAGGCAAAACATCCATGACATGGCAAAAAAAACAACAACAATTAACATAGACAAACCCTGCTGCAATACAAGGTATGCAAATACATTTATTATATGTGCATGCAGGGTAAATACCAAATGCTGGACAGCTGTATTATTACACTGCAATTAAATTAGAGCTAGGACGCCCCTCCTAAATCTCACTCTCACTGCACATTTTATACCTGTACCCTCCTGCAGCGCAGTCTGGTTTTAACAAGGCGCAAAGTTACTTTTTTTTTTTGCTTTGCTCCCAACTAAGGGTTATATTTACTAAAGTGACACTTCTTCTATAGTAGAGATGTTACCTATAGCAACCACTCAGAATCTACTTATTTATTTACCACCTTCTAGAAGAAAGTAGCTAGAATCTGATTGGTTACTAGCATCACCTCCACTTCTATAAATCCGCACTTTAGTAAATATACCCGTTAGTGTGTTCTGTGCCGGCATTGAGCTGGGAATAAAGTCCCTCTCATACAATTTTAAATGCTTGTAGATCTTTTGCTGGTTCAAATTAGCGCAATGATCTTAAATAAACATAGTTTCATAAAAAAGTGACCTGCCCCTATATAAAACTTACATCCAACTTATACCGCAATGCAGTCATCACGTCGTCATTCAAAATGTCGGCAGTCATTATGTGGATTAGAGATGTGCGCCGGGCCATTTTGCTGGTCTTGGTTTTGGTTCTAATTTGTCGTCCGGTTTTGGTTTTGTCAAAACGCTGTGACTACTTTTAGTTTTGGATTTTTTTCCAAAAATGGGCAAAAAAAAGCTAATATATTTTGGGCCTTTTTTTTGTTCCTATAGTATTATTAACCTCAATAACACTAATTTCCAGTCATTCCCACTAAATTTTGACCACCTCACAGCTCACAATATTGTTCACCAATATAGGCCAAAGGCTGGCTGGCTAAACTAATGCTGGTCATACACTATACGATGTAGTATGCTGCGATTCATCGTACGTTTTCCCGTGAACTCCCCAGCAGCTCCCTGGCGGTCCCGATGGCACGATTTGGTGCTTTTTAACACACACGATCTGCATACGATTACGATAGATAATATGGGCTGCACATCTGGTCATACGATCCATTTTAAGAGCGGCGGAAGCACGCATCGGATCGTATCATATGCTAAATGCTAAATGCTATATAAATGCTACACGATTTCGACACGATTCATCGTACGACGCATCGCAAATCGGGCAATGTTTTGCAAATTAGTAATGTGATCGATCAGCTGTACCTGTAGGTTGGATACAGTGTGAGTCAGATACAATGCGGGTTGAATACAGCGCGGGTTACAGTGCAGGTTGGATATACCAATGGTGCACTTACTGTAACATAGGGTGCTGGCAGTGTCGGCAGTATGGGAGTGCTGGTGGTGTCTGCAGTTCGGGGGTGGCGGCAGGTGATCAGTGCGGGAATGGTGGCGGTGTCAGCAGTACAGGAGTGCCGACAGTGTTCTCAGTGCAGAAGTGCATGGTTGCCGGCAGTGTCCTCAGTGAGGTGTTGCTGGCTGTGTCGGCAGTGCGGGGGTGGTGGTGGTGGTGGTGTCGGCAGTGCAGGAGTGCCGGCAGTGTTCTCAGTGCAGGGTGCCAGCAGTGTCGGCAGTGCAGGAAGTGTTCTGAGTGCAGAAGTTCAGGCGGTGTCGGCAATGCTGGGGTGCGGCTATGTCAGCACTGCGGGTGGCGAAGTCCGCCATCTTGCGTCCGTTTGCCCCATTGAAGTCTATGGGGAAGCGCTCATTGGCTAAGATCCATGACAGACGGCTCTTTCAGCCAATCAACGGTCAGCCTATTGATTTCAATTGTACTTTTGAAATTGGCGCCCGAGCCAAAACCGCGATATCCGGCAGCGGGATCTCGAGGTTTTGGCTCGGATAGGGATCCCAGGCAGACAGGAAGATCTGACCAGCATCTCGCATCGCCTTAGAGCCCGGGTGTGTCTGAATTCCATGGGATCCGAACTGCTCATCTCTAATGTGGATATTGTTGAAATGTCAACACGGAACATGTGAAAATGTGAAATGTCGACATGGGAAAAGCTGACATTATTGTTAGGGTGATGGTTTGCAGCATACACACAGCCATAACCAGGGGATCAGATTACACCGCTGGAACCCTGCATCACCTGACACCGCCGGACATGGAGGACGCCTTTTTGCCGCTGGAGGGTAAGTGATCGCCACATCACCAGGACCCACTGTTTTCTAGACATTCTGAGCAAAGTGAGCATCTCAACATGTCATCAGTGTCAACATGCTGAATGTCGGCTTTAGACTGTGAGCTCCATGAGCAGGGCCCTCCTGTTCTCATTACCTCTTCTCTTGTACACCGGTTACACTCATGGGCGCTGAGAGGGAGGGGGGAGCGGGTACAGTTTACCCGGGCCCGGGCTTGCTAGAGGGGCCCGGTGGGGCCCGGGTCCGGCGCCGCGCCCCCCGCCTCCCTCATAGCAGCTCAGCACACAGCTTGCACTGTGCTGCACTGCAAGACTGCTCGCGGCTGCTGCAGCAGCCAGAGCAGTCTCCTATGGCTGTGGGGGGGAGCAATCATCACACTGATCACACCCTCCTTGCATAGCGCCGGGCTGGGGGCTTACAGCACCCCCCCTCCCCAGCGCACGGTGCTGCAAAAGTGATTTTTTTATTTTTGTTTGTCAAGGGGGCATGGCCACGCCTCCCCAATTAGGCCACGCCCCCTCCTTTACCTGGGCCCACACGGGCTCTTTACGGCCCTGGTTACACTCTAGGGGGTAAATTTACTAAAGTGAGAGTTTTTAGAAGTGAGTTTTAAAAGAGAAGTTGCCCATAGCAACCAATCAGATTCTACTTAACATTTAACTAGCACCTTCTAGAAGATAATAGCTAGAATCGGATTGGTTGCTATGGGCAACATCTCTTCTAAAACTCACTTCTAAAAACTCTCACTTTAGTAAATATAACCCTAGATCCCCTGCTTGGGCTCTCTGCCCCCGGGCTCCTCTCCTTCCTCAGATGACCTAGACCCATTACCTGCACCCATGCTAAAAGCTACAGGTTTCAGCTTGCGCTGAATATTTCCATTGCACCCCCTGCATCAGCGGCTGTGCTGAGATTTGTAGTGCTAATCTGTACGGTGCTGCGGACCACGTGTGGCGTCCTATAAATAAAGCTTATTAATAATAATAATTAAAACCATTTCGACAAGATGAATGTTAGCAAAACAAATCGTACCCATTATAGCTAATCCAATCTCTCTACATTTGCAGAAAAGCCCTGGTACCCCACTAGTGAGAACCAGCACCCTCTTTTCTGCATTGTGACAACGTAGGAGAAGTACTTTATATATAGGGACACAGGGGTGACACTCATCCTGTACAGAACATCTAACGGGATGTCTTATTCTCTGCAGCAAGCTCTGGAGAATGCTCCCAGCCCTTACAGCACAATCGTTTCCATACAGTAGGGATGGCCATCGATGGTTACCATCAATGGCAAAATAGCAAGTAGCATAACAAACTATTCAATGGATGTCCATCGATGCTTTAACCAACCGATGGTCATCCATGTTTTTTTTTTATTGACTGGCCCGTGGGCCAATCAGAACCTGGGGGTGGGGCTTTGCGTGAGCCAGGGGGCGGGGCTATGCTGATTCCCGGAACCCTGTAAGAAACAAACAAACATTCAGTTATGCGTCAATATTATCGATGGAGGGAAACCATCTGGTTCTACCCCATCGATGGAAAAAGCATTCGACTTCGAACATAAACAATCGATGAGTATGAATCATCGATGGCCGATGGCCATCCCTACCATACAGAGAATGTACAGAACAATATAACCCTAGCCCAGGAATTGACAATCTGGCTAGATAGGAGTAATAAGAATGATTTAGGGGTGAACTTACTAAGTGTTGATTGCAAAAATCTCTGCTTCTCTGGAAATACTATTCAAAGCAAAACACGGCATGTCTTCCGCCATTAATAGCATTGCTGTTTTAATTAACTTGCTTAAACACGCTGTGAAGCGGCAACTTGCTTAGTAAATGTACCCAGGAGCTGGTCAACACTCTGAATGTTGACCTATGCCACACCCACTTCTGGGTGTCTGTAAGGCTGGGGTTTCATGTGAGCGGGGAGATAAATGTTGGACAACCTGGACGATCTAATAATTTCTCTTTGCGATATCTCCCATCACACCTGGGAGCACATTATATCCATCATACATGGATCAATAGGGGGATTGTCTGGTTTCCACCACTGGACTGTATTGGCTGCCCACAGGGAATGCAGAGACAGCTGAGGAGTGTCTGTTACTTTGTTGTGCCTGCTTTAGAGCCTCCAGAGCTGGGAGTACCACTGTTGTTGTTACAGGAGTTGTGCCTGCCCTAGAGCTTCCGGATCTGGGAGTACCACTGTTCCAGTTATAGGTGTTGTGCCCGCTTTAGAGCCTCCAGAGCTGGGAGTACCACTGTTGTTGTTACAGGAGTTGTGCCTGCCCTAGAGCTTCCGGATCTGGGAGTACCACTGTTCCAGTTATAGGTGTTGTGCCCGCTTTAGAGCCTCCAGAGCTGGGAGTACCACTGTTGTTGTTACAGGAGTTGTGCCTGCCCTAGAGCTTCCGGATCTGGGAGAACTACTGTTCCAGTTATAGGTGTTGTGCCCGCTTTAGAGCCTCCAGAGCTGGGAGTACCACTGTTGTTGTTACAGGAGTTGTGCCTGCCCTAGAGCTTCCGGATCTGGGAGTACCACTGTTCCTATTATAGTTGGTGTGCCTGCCCTAGAGCTACCAGAACTATATGTACCACTGTTCCTGTTATATATGTTTTGCCTGCCCTAGAGCTTCCAGATCTGGGAGTACCACTGTTCCTGTATATTGTACCTGCGGGGCATACACACTAGACAATAAAGTGAAGGATATGGACGATAACGATATAGTTCAGTGTGTATGCACAATATCGTTAACGATGCACACTCCCGTGGATCATTAACAATGTCTTCCATCGCCTGAACTTGCAGGCTAATGTGACGATATCGTCAGATTCTGCAAGTTCGGGGATGTGGACGGATGTCGTCACTCAACGATATCGGTCAGTGTGTATGCTAAAATCGTTTGCCCGGGAGAGCCCGGTACTTAAAAGCCAAACACTAGACGATATCACTCATGGAGCATATAGTCTAGTGTGTACGAGCTTTAGAGCTTCTAGATCTGGGAGTACCACTGTTCCTATTATAGGTGTTGTGTCTGCCTTAGACCTTTCAGAAGTGTGTGTACCACTGTTCCTGTTGCAGGTGTTGTGCCTGCCCCAGAGGTTCCAGATCTGGGAGTACCACTGTTCCTGTTATATATGTTGTACCTGCCTTAGAGCTTCTAGGTCTGGGAGTACCACTGTTCCTGTTATATATGTTGTACCTGCCTTAGAGCTTCTAGGTCTGGGAGTACCACTGTTCCTGTTATAGGTGTTGTGTCTGCCCTAGAGCTTCTAGATCTGGAAGTACCACTGTTCCTGTTATAGGTGTTGTGCCTACCCTAGAGCTTCTAGATCTGGGAGTACCACTGTTCCCGTTGCAGGTGTTGTGCCTACCCTAGAGCTTCTAGATCTGGGAGTACCACTGTTCCTGTTTTAGGTGTTGTGCCTACCCTAGAGCTTCTAGATCTGGGAGTACCACTGTTCCTGTTATAGGTGTTGTGCCTTCCCTAGAGCTTCCAGATTTGGGATTAATTTACCACAGTACACATACCAACATGAAGCAGTATAGATCAATGCAATAAAATGCTAATTTATGGCTGTGCATTCCATAGTCTCTAACATATGAATATGACACATTCCCATACAAAATACAGGGCAACATGTGGTTTTGTTTTAGTGGTCAAGTTTATTTAGGAGGATAAGGAAAAAAAAACAAACAAAAAAAAAAAAAACTTTAAATGCACAGAAAATCCAATACTATGTAACACTACATCCATCTAAATACTGCAAAGGCCTTAAATCATTTCACAATGCTAAACAAATCATCATCAATACCGTTTCCTCTAAGTATTACAAATAGTAATTATCAGCCTCTCTCTAGTTAACATAACAATGATGTAACAGTAAAATCGATGGCGGTGAGTTTTTTTTACTCGGAGTGTTGATGGTTTAAAGTGAATGTATCGGTGTTTCCAGCGATCTATGTTGTCATACACATTTGACTTGATTATCTGCAGGTTTCTAATGATCACACATTAAAGTATTAGAAAGATTTGCTTTAACGATTTGTCATCGGTCATTATAAAAAACAAGCTCCAGCTTTTCAAGTAGATCCCCCAATTAATACGAAGAGGATGCGATAAAACAAATGCTACCCCATATTCCTCTGCCTTCGGGTGTAAATAAAGTACGTATTACAGTGGTTTTACCATATCTGCCAGTGTGTGCCGGGAGACTCTATCCTACCGGTGCCAAGTGACCTCCGCAAACTCGCTGACCAGCGTTTGTTTGGCCTCCGTTCCGATGCTGCCTGCAGCGTTCAGTACTGTCGATACTCAGAAAAAATACAATAGGAGTGTTCACCAAGTACGCCGGCCTACACTATACTGCGGGAAGCTTTCAGAACGTAACGCTGGGGAGGATAGGCGCGTGAGGTTCTGTCTATGACTTTAACCATAATTGTGTTTCTACGATTGTGTGTTAAAGCCCAGCAAAATAATTAATAGCACAGCGTGGAATTCTAATTGGTTGTCAATCAGGGATATTCATCAATAACCAAGAGGAGTTTCCCTTTAGCTTGGACATTTGAATTGTCCCCCTCAGGTGATTGTGAAATGAGATACTGGTAAGCAGGCAATGGGCTAAATGTAATAGACTGCGACCCGGCGCCGTTGCGGGAATACATGAGATTATGCCCGTATTTTTAAAGCAGAAAGTATCTAACATGCCTGCAGCTTTAAACATACATTTAGCCCGACAGCCGAGAAGTCAGTTTCAGGATCCCGACCCATATTACATTGGTGCCAAATCTTGGTGGTGTTTTTTTTTTAAAGAAAAAAATCCATTCAGCAGAGTTGTCCTGAACCGCAGACTCGCGATGCAAGCCCTGCTTCCAGATTGCTGGCCGCAGAGGAATACAGCCGACAGAAGTGTCCTCTGCGTGTCAATTACAGAAACGCTCAGCAGCTTCTATTGTGCGGTCGCTAGTTCTGTATTCAGCGTCTAGTGCAGGTCTATACAGGGGTTATTAAATTGTGTGCGCTTTTTTTGAGTGGAGACTGTCATAAAAGGTTAAATGCGTCGCAGATTCGTGAACAGGAAAGCCGCGCGTGTTATAGCGACATAACGAACAAAAGCCACTTGAGTTGCACAATAAAAAGTTGGTGCATCTCTAAACCTACGTGGATGTGGGAGGGAGGGGTCGTGTTAATCAAACTTCAGTATTAAAAAAAAAAAACGATAAAAAAAGAAAATAAAAAATAAATCCCATTTTCCTCCACCTAGGGAGCTAGTTACCAAAAGGGCTACTCCTTCCCATTACAGAGGACCCGTCACCTACCCACAGTGGTAGCAGATATCTTCTGAGACTAATATTTAACCCATCGATCACAAGGAAGTAGTGATAACGAGTAAAGAAAACAACCCAAAAATGTAAAACCACACTACCAAACAAAAACGAAGCTTGCTCATTAGTTGTCCCTAAATTAATAATAAATTAATAATAATAATAAACAAAAAGAAAGAAAAAAGAAGGACGTTGGGACATGCAGTACAAAGAACAATGCTGTATTTTGGTTCCCCAGATCATGTAAAGGCAATACGGCGGAACGTCGTCAAGACACATTATTCCCCTGCGGTCCCTATAGACTGAAATAATTCCGTTTCTGATTAATCATTGGATGAGCCGATCAACAAAACAGTTCATACCCTGCCCCTTCAGAAGCAAGAAATGTCCGCAAAGTGCGAATTCCCAGCGCGGAAACATGGAGACGAGGGAGAACGCGCAGCTCGAAATCAATGTAAATGGGTCAGTTAACAATACAATGTCAGGAGAGGTCATTGTTTAGGATAGTGTTCCCCCAATCTATCACCCATCCCCCCCCAAACAGCTCATGTTGTCACACAGCTTACCTGGCTGGGGCCAGATCTGGGAAACGCTAGTTTAGGGCTCGGTCCTTGGGAAGACACATTTTAAATGTACAAAAACTAGTAGAAAAGGGTAAGCAAAACTACCCTAATAAATACATGTAATTAGGTTATTTTTGTTTAGTATATTAATTCATTAATAAAAAAGTTCTACTCGTCAACCAGTGCGTTGTTTAATACCATCTATCCAAAGCCAAAACGGTGACATCTTCATAAAACAACTATAATTATAACTTCTATGACCATCGTTCAAAGCAATTCATCTTCCAACGGCAGCGAGTAGGTTCAAGCTCCACAAACCCGTCTAGCGTCTCATATACTGGACCATTACTGGCAGCTTTATCCCCTTGTGGAGATGACGCTCAGCCGGCCACAGCGGCTATAGCCACGCAAACCGCTTTATGAGAAGCGTTACAAGTCATAGAACTAAACAGTGCTGCCGGCAGATGTAAGACTAAACATTTCTAGAAATAAATAGTACTAAAAAAAATATATATATAGATTTAGGTACATAAGTAATATTAAATTAGTACAGTAGCCAAAAAAAAAAAAAAAAAGATGTAACAGCATTAAAAACAAAACTATACAAATGCTGTGACTGCATCATAGAGGACATTACGGAATGCAGGTGTACTGTAATATTAAACATTACTGACGGAGTGTAATGACCCAGTCCGCTAACGCTTTCTGCAGAACAGAGATGACAAAAAGAGTTTTTCTTTAAAATAAAAAAGGAAAAGAATTACTGCGCCATTTCCGGCCTGGATGATATACAGAATATACAGAACATCCAAGGACGAAACAAAAGGTTGAAAAACAGAAATGTAAAATATGCAATAGTCCGATTTTTAAAAAGTCATCTAGCCTAAGTGCTGTGTCAGAGTTGTTTTTTTCTTCATCGACTTTACAACAAAATGAAAAACGTTTGGATAAACACTGCGTCGGTGAAGAGGATGGTACAGGGGGCACTGCCTGTCTGCCTTGTACGTAACGGGTAGGACAGGTATGAGCAAATTTTTAGCAATAAAAAAAACACGTCAGCTCTGGTCCTTTCAGCAGAGGAAATCTCGACTTCCAGTTGCAAATATCTTGGTCAGTCTCGGAAAGGTTCACTGGGTTGTAGGTCCGTGTAACTGTGGGCAAGACGTTCTGCAACGACCACAAGAGCTCTGCGGAGAAGTATCTGACACACGTTGGCTTCAGTCCACTGAGTAGAGAAGGGATTGGGCAGAGCCACGGTAAACTCAGGCTACAGTGGCTTCTTCTGTAAACTGTGGCAACTAGATTCAGAGTTTTACCAAAGACAAAACAAAAAAACGAAACAGCCACTACACAGAACGCCGGTGACGGCGCAGCCCAATTATAGGCCGGGTGGGGACTTTTGGGCCAGTGGTGTCTGTTGGTTGGAAAAAGAGCCTACAGCTCTGGTGAAGTCTCTGTTCCCACTACGATCTGGGGTGATGGTCCGTTTGCATCTGAATGGAGCGCTTTTAATATTTATTACGGCTGTCATTGTGCGTGGTTGGAGTGACGGGACTTTGCTGCATCTTAGGATTCCTGTGGAACGACCTCCATCAGCTTCTGCAACAGCGCCGTTGTGGAGTCTACATGGAGGCAAGCGGACACAGAATCATTAGTCTTAGTGAAGAGGAAAGAGAAAACAGACAGGATGCGGGTACAGCAGAGGTAGGCAACGTGTCGCTGTCCAGCCGTTCAGGACTACTAGTCCCAGCAGGCACTGTTGGCCACTTCAGCGATGCCTGTAGAGCTCAGGCTGCCTAAGTCTGTGACAGTTAGAGGGATTTGCAGCAGCAGATGGCAATATGCAGAGGGAAATGTTTATTAGCCTTTTAATGCTCATTAAATTGCTAACAAGAGAAACCGAGGCAGCTGTACAGGGGGGTTGGGTACTAGATGCCGGCGCTCAGGAGCCTGGCGGTCAAAATCCTGACGCCGGGATCCCGACAGGGTTAGGATACAGACACCTGTCGGTAGGTATCCTAACCCTCCCCCGCTACCTACTTCCCAAATGCCTGACCCTAACCTCCCTCCCTACTGCCTGAACCTAACCTCCCCCTCCCCGCACCCTAAACCTTACCCTTCCCCCCCTAGCGCCTAACCCTAATCCTCCCCGCAACCCCGCTACTAATCTTCGGGATGCCAGTGCCGCGATTCTGACAGGTGTATTCTAAGCGCGGGCATCCTCCGTGTCGGGATACTGAACGTATCCCGTATCAAACGTTAAAATAATTTGCATCCATGTCACTGTGAACTTCACCATGTCAGTTACACGCCCTCCCTAGCCAGGCTATTTATACACTACCAAAAAGCTGCTTGGTGTAAGGAAAAGTGATAAAGAACAGATCATTATAATCACAGCGTACAATCTGCCAAACAGAAATACAGGAATTATGCAATAAAATAATGCAAGATCCACCGACAGTGGTCATTAATGCCTGAAATTAGAGTAACGCTGTCACAAAATGGGAGTCTGTATAAAGACTGGGCGGCCCGGCGTGGAGGCAGAGTGTCCCTCCGTCATTTGTATGGGCACAGAATCATTCATGTGCACCCAGTGATCACCATCTGCCAGCAGTCAGCATCCGGAGGGGACACACTGCAAAGCAAAGCACGGAGGCCGGAGTAACATGAGTGTGTACCGGACACGGATCCCCGGAGGGGACACACAGCAAAGCAAAGCACGGAGGCCGGAGTAACATGAGTGTGTACCGGACACGGATCCCCGAAGGGGAAACACAGCAAAGCAAAGCACGGATGCCGGAGTAACATGAGTGTGTACCGGACACGGATCCCCGAAGGAGACACACAGCAAAGCACGGATGCCGGAGTAACAGGAGTGTGTACCGGACGCGGATCCCCGGAGGGGACACACAGCAAAGCAAAGCATGGAGGCTGGAGTAACATGAGTGTGTACCGGACACTGATCCCCGGAGGGGACACACAGCAAAGCAAAGCACGGATGCCGGAGTAACAGGAGTGTGTACCGGACGCGGATCCCCAGAGGAGACACACAGCAAAGCAAAGCACGGAGGCCGGAGTAACATGAGTGTGTACCGGACACGGATCACCGAAGGAGACACACAGCAAAGCAAAGCACGGATGCCGGAGTAACATGTGTGTGTACCGGACACGGATCCCCGGAGGGGACACACAGCAAAGCAAAGCACGGATGCCGGAGTAACATGAGTGTGTACCGGACACGGATCCCCGGAGGGGAAACACAGCAAAGCAAAGCACGGAGGCCGGAGTAACATGAGTGTGTACCGGACATGGATCCCCGGAGGGGACACACAGCAAAGCAAAGCACGGAGGCCGGAGTAACATGAGTGTGTACCGGACGCGGATCCCCGAAGGAGACACACAGCAAAGCAAAGCACGGAGGCCGGAGTAACAGGAGTGTGTACCGGACACGGATCCCCGGAGGGGACACACAGCAAAGCACGGAGGCCGGAGTAACAGGAGTGTGTACCGGACGCCGATCCCCGGAGGAGACACACAGCAAAGAAAAGCACGGAGGCCGGAGTAACAGGACTATGTACCGGACGCGGATCCCCGAAGGAGACACACAGCAAAGCAAAGCACGGAGGCCGGAGTAACATGAGTGTGTACCAGACGCGGATCCCCGGCCTGTTATACAGTTTACAGAAATGTGAGTTTCCCGATATGCAGATCATACCTTACATTCCATGTTATTGCTTTAGTGAGAAGGCAGAGAGAATATGTAACGTACACACTGCGGAGTAATGACACTTTCCCATAGTGACACAGAGAGAATATGTAACGTACACACTGCGGAGTAATGACACTTTCCCATAGTGACACAGAGCGAATATGTAACGTACACACTGCGGAGTAATGACACTTTCCCATAGTGACACAGAGAGAATATGTAACGTACACACTGCGGAGTAATGACACTTTCCCATAGTGACACAGAGCGAATATGTAACGTACACACTGCGGAGTAATGACACTTTCCCATAGTGACACAGAGAGAATATGTAACGTACACACTGCGGAGTAATGACACTTTCCCATAGTGACACAGAGAGAATATGTAACGTACACACTACGGAGTAATGACACTTTCCCATAGTGACACAGAGAGAATATGTAACGTACACTGCGGAGTAATGACACTTTCCCATAGTGACACAGAGAGAATATGTAACGTACACACTGCGGAGTAATGACACTTTCCCATAGTGACACAGAGAGAATATGTAACGTACACTGCGGAGTAATGACACTTTCCCATAGTGACACAGAGAGGATTATGTAACGTACACAAGGCCTGATTCAGCAAGGAACACAAAGGAGAGAACGCACTTGGCTAATGTTTTTGACCTGCGCAGCATCGCACTGCACGTGCGCAAACTAGCTAATGCGATCGGGTTATGGTACGCGGATTACACGCAGTGTGCATGCAGACCAGGGCCGGATTATAGGCAGGGCAACAGGGGCGGTCGTCCCGGGGCCCCCACACACTGTCCCCCACCCCCATCCCCCTGATTAACCTTTTTTTTCACGGGCCTGCCGCGACCCGCGATTAAGCTCTGCCCCCATGGCCGGCGCAGCATGCTCAGATGCTTCCTGTTGCTTGCCGTATGGTGGTCAGGGTTGGGATCAGGTTACGCATCTCTGATCGCCTGTACTCCCCCTGATCAGCTCGTCAGTGCCTGTGATTATGGCTGGCCGCTGGCGTCCTGCTGCTCCCCGTCCGCACCCGGATCTCCATCTTTCCAGGTGTTTCCTCCCCCTTCTACCCCTGATATCCTCCGCCCGCCTGTCTATACAGTATTAGTGGGTAGTGATACTTCCTTGTGTGCCCCTCAGTACACCTGCACCCCCTCCAGTGTGGGAGGTACAGGTGTGGTATATCAGTGGGGAAGGGTAATTCCCTGTGTGCTACCCACCAACCCACTGTGCCCGTCTCACTTGCTCCCCAACTAGAACCCCCCAGCCAGTCCAGTCAGAGTGATCCCCCCTCATTCAGCCCAGTGTTCCCCACTTCTAAGTCTCACTGCCCCCTTCCCAGTGCCCTCACATTCACAAAGTGTCCCCTCCATCCAGCCCAGTGTCCCCCACCATCTTCCTGACCCCCCCATCCCAGTGTCTCCCACTCTGTCAGCCCAATGTCCCCCCTCTTCCCTCCCCCAACCACCTGACTGCCCCATCTAACTGCCCCTAAGCAAGAACCCCCTCACCCAGTCCAGTCAGTGTGTCCCCCTCCTCATTCAGCCCAGTGCGCCCCCTTCTCGCTCCCACCAACATCTCACTGCCACTTTCCCATCCAGCCGTGTATGTGTGTGTGTATATATATATATATATATACACACACACACATACACACACACAATTTCATTCAACTTTTATTGATCAGGGTCCCCACCTGTTTGTTGCCCAGCGGCCCCCACAGACCTTAATCCAGCCCTGACGCAGACCCTTCCAATATTGACTGACAGGAAGTGCCGTTTGTGGGTGGTGACGGGGGGTGGTCAGGTGAACGCAGGCGATATAACACCGTTATAGGGTCGTACATGATTAAGGCAGTGCGGCGGCATACGCAGCCATACCGTAAGCTGTACACAGGAATCGGCCATAATCCTGCGGCAGGTCAGGTCTACCACTATTATGCTAATGGGTCCGATGGTTCTCGATGTTACCGATGTTTACGCTATCTTGCGTACTGATCAGGCTGAGAGTAACGGGAGATGGGCGGCTTAATATGAGGCTGGGCGCCTACATCTTGTGCTGCGGTCTCCGTGCGTACACATTGATTATCATATTCTCGCAGCGGCCGGTGCGTGCGTCTGCATCCGTGCGTTCCTTGCCGAATCAGACCCACACTGCGTAGTAATGACACTTTCCCATAGTGACACTTACATATGCCATTCTGTACCCACTCCGGCTTGTTCTGCCACCAGACCCCAAAGAAGTACACTGGGACCCCAGACAAGATGATGATGAAGCCGATCCCGCACTCAACGGGGGTCATGTAGAAGGAGACGACGATGAGGAAGATACAGGCCAGGATGAAGAAGATGGGGAGCAGGAGGTTCAGCTAGGGAGAGGAAGAGAGAAGACATCATACAGATCATTTACAGTATATATACACAGTAATGCAGGTATACATACACATACAGGTGTCATACAGATCTATATATACACAGTAATGCAGGTATACATACACATACAGGTGTCATACAGATCATTTATATATACACAGTAATGCAGGTATACATACACATACAGGTGTCATACAGATCATCTATATATACACAGTAATGCAGGTATACATACACATACAGGTGTCATACAGATCATTTACAGTATATATACACAGTAATGCAGGTATACATACACATACAGGTGTCATACAGATCTATATATACACAGTAATGCAGGTATACATACACATACAGATCTATATATACACAGTAATGCAGGTATACATACACATACAGGTGTCATACAGATCATTTATATATACACAGTAATGCAGGTATACATACACATACAGGTGTCATACAGATCTATATATACACAGTAATGCAGGTATACATACACATACAGGTGTCATACAGATCTATATATACACAGTAATGCAGGTATACATACACATACAGGTGTCATACAGATCATTTATATATACACAGTAATGCAGGTATACATACACATACAGGTGTCATACAGATCATTTATATATACACAGTAATGCAGGTATACATACACATACAGGTGTCATACAGATCATTTATATATACACAGTAATGCAGGTATACATACACATACAGATCTATATATACACAGTAATGCAGGTATACATACACATACAGGTGTCATACAGATCTATATATACACAGTAATGCAGGTATACATACACATACAGGTGTCATACAGATCATCTATATATACACAGTAATGCAGGTATACATACACATACAGGTGTCATACAGATCATCTATATATACACAGTAATGCAGGTATACATACACATACAGGTGTCATACAGATCTATATATACACAGTAATGCAGGTATACATACACATACAGGTGTCATACAGATCATCTATATATACACAGTAATGCAGGTATACATATACATACAGGTGTCGTACAGATCTATATATACACAGTAATGCAGGTCCAGTAAACATACACACACAGGTGTCATACAGCACATACATAACACAGATATACACACACAGGTGTCATACAGCACATACATAACACAGATATACACACACAGGTGTCATACAGCACATACATAACACAGATATACACACACAGGTGTCATACAGCACATACATAACACAGATATACACACAGGTGTCATACAGCACATACATAACACAGATATACACACACAGGTGTCATACAGCACATACATAACACATATATACACACACAGGTGTCATACAGCACATACATAACACAGATATACACACACAGATGTCATACAGCACATACATAACACAGATATACACACACAGGTGTCATACAGCACATACATAACACAGATATACACAGAGTAGGCTGTTAGGCCGTTTAGTGTTTAATATCTTAAGTGTTTGGTTCTTAAGTCTATTGAGCATTTAAAATAAATATTTGCGTTATACCGGCGTTCTTGTTTGCTGTGAAGTGACATTGCCATCTTTCATCCCCCAGATAAATTGATCAGCAAATACTCCCATCAGATGCTACTGATTTATGTTTTTATAGCATAGCAGCAATTACATTGCATAGGTAAACTGATATTAGTTGTTGTAAGTAGTTTTAAACTTGAACTATGGGGGTCATTCAGACCCGCTCGCGAGCAGCAGTACGCTCGCAAGCGGGTCGATGTTCCCCACTGCGCATGCGCACGATGGAGGGAGCTCCGTCATGCGCACGATGGAGGGAGCTCCGTCGTGCGCATGCGTGAGACCCGGGGAGCGACGGGCTTTCCATCGCTCCGGGTCTCGCACCAAAGGGGGCGTGCTGTCGATGTTGATTGACAACACGCCCCCTTTGGTGGGCGTGCCTGCCAGACGGAGGCGTTCCCATGGGAACGCCTACCGTCTGAAGCCGGCCCCACTGACATCACTAGTGATGTCAGTGGGAGTGATTTTGGCTCTGATAGAGCCAAAATCACTCCAGTGCTTGTGGCTGGGAGACCCTACCGCAGGGTCTCCGTCGCAAGTCCGATGGTCAAGACCATCGCGACCATCATCATGGGCGCTCGCATATGCTGTGGGTGGTCACCCACAGCTATGCGAGCGGCCAGGAGGCGGCTCCATTTTCATGGAGGAGGGCCCTGATTCAGAGCGAGCGCTCTGGTCAAAGCGTCCGGCTCTGAATCAGGCCCTATGTTTTATAAATTAAATAGAAATGGAGTGCTATACTGACCTCACTATGGCCCTCATTCAGAGCCGCTCGTTAGCGGCAGTACGCTCGTTCCGAGCGATGTTTGCACATCTGCGCATGCGTACGGTTTTTAGTACGCATGCGCGAACCAGTCAGTGCGGGCGAAAATCATTTGTACGCAATATAGCGAGTGCCTGCTATTTTGAGTGACAGAATGAGGCGTATGTGGGTGGTAACAGGGGAAGGTGCTTGAAAATGGGGAGTGGAGATCCGAACGCAGGCGTGCTTAAAGGTCAAAACGGGCGTTTTATGGGTGTGTATATTTAAAACAGCAGCGTCAATGACCACGTCACTGGGTTATTTTATAGCCAGAACTGCTCGCAAATTTGTGGTAGCAAACACCAACCACAAGAATAGCGAGCAGTTCATACGCTGGTCGATGTACTCGATTAATCTAATAAATAGCGGACATGACGTATGGTGCAAGCGGCCAGGGGGCGTTTTTAACAAATAAACGAGTGTATGTTTTGCTCGTTCGTTCAGACTTAGAGGTGTGAACAGACTGCAATGTGCGTACGGATCATTTGAATAGCCACCCCTTGTTTTTAAACGAACGACCGCAAATAGCGAACGGCTCTGAATGAGGGCCTATGTACAGATTGATTAGCACCTTTTGCTGAGGGAGGAGGGTTGTTTGTTAGGGGGTAGGGGTGAATGAGGATGTACACATGTTTGTAGCATTATATATTTAGTTTAGAGTAGGCTGTTTGGCCGTTTATGCTGTTGGGTGTTTAGTTTCAGAAGTGTATTGAGCATTTAAAATCAATATTGGCGTTAAACCGAAGAAAAACAGAGGAGAAACATATTACAAGCCAACACTAAAGGGCCCCACACACGGAGCGATATAGCGGCCGATCCGATGGATTGGAACGATATCGCTGCTATATCGTTCCGTGTGTGGGTATGATATCGGCCAGTGCGAGCTCTCTTTCATGCCGCACAAGAGATCTGGAGAATAGATACACGATCCCCAGTGATCGCGGTGAGTGACAAAATTTGTGGGTCCCAGGGACCCACCACTTTAAAAAAATGGTGTCCTACCTGACTATTTCTGGGTCCCATCATAATTTCTGCTTTAGAGCTCCCCATATGCCTCTCAGACCTCCCCACATCCCCCTAAAATGCCCATCTGATACCCCCAACAGCATCAGATATCCCCACAAGCCCCTTAAATGCATGTTTTAATGCCTCCACGATCTTTCAGGTAATATGACTTGTCTGTTCACAAAACCCATAGTGAATAAGTAGGTTTACGATATCATCACTTTACACTGGGACACTCATGGATTACACAGGTTCTGTGGCTCATTAAAACCATGTGAAATCCAGGCATGAAGTCACCCAGCCACAGAACCTGTGTAATTAATTCATGTGTCCCGTTTTAAAGTGATAGTATGGTTAGCCTATGAATAACGCTTTAGGTAATAGGCATATTTATCAAAGGATAAATGCCCAGTCTTTACACATTATGCCACACATTAATGCCCTTTACACATTATGCCACACAGCAATTCCCAGCCTTCACACATTATGCCACACAGCAATGCCCAGCCTTTACACATTATGCCATGCAGTAATACCCCTTACAAATGATGCCGCACATTAATGCCCTTTACACATGATGCCGCACATTAATGCCCTTTAGTCCCCCAATACATTGTCCCCAGTAGTAGTCCCCCTATGCAGTGCCCCCAGTAGTAGTCCCCCTATGCAGTGCCCCCAGTAGTAGTCCAACCCAGGAGTAGTCCCCCTATGCAGTGCCCCCAGGAGTAGTCCCCCTATGCAGTGCCCTCAGGAGTATCCCCCTATGCAGTGCCCCCAGGAGTAGTCCCCCTATGCAGTGCCCCCAGGAATCCCCCATATGCCTCTCAGACCCCCTATGTAGTGGAGGTAGCTGCCACCCAAATAGGAGTGACCTGGGCATTAGGCGCAGGTCACTAAAGGGCAAATTGGTGGGTCAACTACTGGGGACCCTCCTATTTGCCCTTTAGTGACCTGGGCCTAATGCCCAGGACACACACCTATTTGGGGGGAGGCAGATACCTTCAATTGGGCCTAATGCCCCCTATGTAGCCCGGGCCTTGTGCCCGCCCATATACCCACAGGCCTGTTGCCTGAATTTATGCCATGGGCCTAGTGCCAGACAACCCTGGTGGTCTAGGGAGGGGTAAATAATGGTGGCCCAAGGCCGCCTACCCGCACGGTGGAAGAGGCTGAAGGGGGGAGCTTCAATAGCTCTTTTACTTTCCACCCCTGCAGTCCTCTCCGGTCCTCAGCTTGGCCACAGCACAGCGCGTCCCCGGGTACTTTAAAAAAGTGAGTCCCCAGTGCCCGATAACAGGTGAAATACGCGCTATAGCGCGTATTTACGAACAATGATCCCATGCATCACTATTCAGGGGTTGGGGGGGCATATCAGGCAGCAGATCACTCCGTGTGGGGGGGACCGCCAGATATGTCGGCCATCAGATCGCTGGCTACACATCATACAGAGTGTAGCCGGCTTAACACAGATGGACCACACTCGAGCTACACAGTGAGTCAACAAAATCTTCAAAACTGAAGGTGCGTACACACTAGACGATATTTTACACAATGCACCCGATTTCGACGCATCGGAACGACAAATCGTGTAAAATATGTCCAAATCGTGAGTGTCTACTCACGATGCCGATGCACGTACTCGCTGGTCGTACATTGCATCTTCAGATCTTGCCTACTGCAGGCAAGATTTGCCAATCTCATACACGATAGATCTTAAGTCAGATTGGACACATTTTAGCACCATATTGTGTCCTGGAGAGCCGGGGAGCGATCAAGGGAAATAGCTCAAGATATCGCATCATGAGCACATCGTCTAGTGTGTACGCACCTTGTCACCTGCAGTCTGCATAACCTGCACACTCTACACTGATCTCCCTGGTTTGGACACTGCATCACCTGCACACTCTACACTGATCTCCCTGGTTTGGACACTGCATCACCTGCACACTCTACACTGATCTCCCTGGTTTGGGCGCTGCATCACCTGCACACTCTACACTGATCTCCCTGGTTTGGACACTGCATCACCTGCACACTCTACACTGATCTCCCTGGTTTGGACACTGCATCACCTGCACACTCTACACTGATCTCCCTGGTTTGGGCGCTGCATCACCTGCACACTCTACACTGATCTCCCTGGTTTGGGCGCTGCATCACCTGCACACTCTACACTGATCTCCCTGGTTTGGACACTGCATCACCTGCACACTCTACACTGATCTCCCTGGTTTGGACACTGCATAACCTGCACACTCTACACTGATCTCCCTGGTTTGGGCGCTGCATAACCTGCACACTCTACACTGATCTCCCTGGTTTGGGCGCTGCATAACCTGCACACTCTACACTGATCTCCCTGGTTTGGACACTGCAAAACTCTTCTCCTCAGCTGCAGCTTCTTGCATTTGAAATTTCATATTCTGAGAAACATTGTGAATGCACATCCCAAACAATGTCATTTTGCTTTTTATACACTTGTTTGCCCTGTCTGAATTTACCAGTTTATTATTTACTATACTCTTCATTTGACTTTTATTCCTCCAACTCTTTACCTACACTCTTCCACTACTTCAACGCCGTATTACACTGCCTCATTGTCTGCCTCCCCTTTAAATACCTACATCCTCTATCGTGCTCTCTGGCCCACTTCCTATTTGCATACTTGTCATCCTTCGCCTTCCTACCTTCTCCCCCTCCGCCCTGTGTCGGCCTCTATGATTCCTTGCCCCTGTCCCATATCAATCCTCTCCACCGGCTCTCACCTTCCCCTCACCCACAACCCAGCCAATCTCATCCACATATCCCTCGTCCCCTCCATTTCTCCTGTGCCCTCTGGAATACCAGATCCATCTGCACTTTTAACTGCCACAAACTTTTTTATTTCACACTCTCAAAATCTTCTCGCCATGACTGAAACCTGACTCTTCTCCTCTGACACCGCTTCCCCTGCTGCCCTCTCCTATGGGGGCCTCTCCTTCACTCACTCTGTCAGAGCTGACAACCGCCAATGTGGCGGTGTGGGCATCCTCTTATCCACCAACTGCACCTTTCGCATTATCACACCTGAGCCCTCCCTTTTTTTCTCCACCTTTGAGGTGCACTCTGGGCCTGATTCAGACCTGGTCGCAAGAGCTGAGCGCTCGGAAACCGGGTCGATGGTGGCCCAGAGCGCATGCGCAGGACGGAGCCAGCTCCGTTGTGCGCATGCGATAGACCCGGATAGCGACGGGCAAGCCGTCGCTCTGGGTCCCGTACCAAAGGGGGCGTGCTGTCGATGTTGAGTGATAGGGGGAGTGGCTGCCCAAACAGAGGCGTTCCCATGTGAAAGCCTCCGTTTGGGGCCGGCCCCACTGACATCACTCATGATGTCAGTGGGAGAGATTTCGGCTCTGTTAGAGCCGAAATCTCTCTGGGGCTTGCGGCAACGAGACCACAAGGGTCTCGTCGCAAGCACGATGGTCTTGACCATCGCAACCATCTTCCTGCCGCTCGCTATAGCTGTGGGTGGTCACCCATAGCTATGCGAGCAGCCAGGAGGCCTTTCAAAAAAAAAAAAAAAAAAGACCGGCCCTGATTCAGAGCGAGCGCTCTGTCAGAGCGTCCGGCTCTGAATCAGGGCCACTGTCCGTCTCTTCTACCCCATTCATCTCCGTGTTGCAGTAATCTACCATCCCCCAGGGTCCCCCACCCAATTCCTTGACAATTTTGCTGCCTAGCTTTCCCACGCTCTACTGACCTCCCCTCTATAATCCTTGGTGACTAACATCCCTATTTACATAACGAACCCTGCATGCCCTCTCCTCCTCCTTTGGACTTTCTCAATGGACCTCCGCCACCACCCACTGTCTCAGCCACTCCCTTGACCTGGTCTTCACCCATCTGTGTGCTCTTTCTAACTTCTCCAACTCTCCCTTCCCCCTCTCTGACCACCATCTACTCTCCTCTCTTAACCCAAAGCTTCCGTCACCAGGCGCAATCTTGAGACTCTCGACCATGCTGTCCTGTCCTCCTCACTTGACACTCTCGTCTATAAACCATGACCTGCCCCAACCAGGCGGCCTCCTTCTACAACATCACCCTCACTTCTGCACTTGTCTCTGCTGCCCCCATCTCCTCTGTCCCCCTCAGTCTTCCCAAACCCCAACCCTGACACTCCAAAAAATGATTGCACACCGCCAAGTGCCTCTGGAGGAAATCTCGCTCTCTGGCGACTTCCTTCACTTCAATTTGGTCCTCTCCCTTGCCAAGCAATCCTTCTTCCAGTCGTTAATCTACTCTCAATCCTCCAATCCCCGCCGCCTCCTTGGTACTTTCAACACTCTCCTTCGCCACCCTCTCATCCTCCCTCACTGCAATTGACTGCCTCCTTCTTTTCTTCCAAAATTGAGGCAATCCATCACATTATATCCATCCAATCTCCCTGCTGCAACCCCACCATCCGCACCTCCCGGCCACCCAACTTCTGCTCCTTCAGCCTCACTATGGGTGACGAGGTACACTCCCTCATCTTGTCTTCTCCCCCCTCCGCCTGCCCCCTTCCTTCTCGCCTTCTACGCTCTCTCTCCACCGGCATCTTTCCCTCATCATTCAAACATGCTCTTGTCACACCTATTCTAAAAAAAACCAACAGCCTTGACTCGTCCTCACCTGACAACTACCGCCCCATTTCTCTTCTCACTTTCGCCTACAAACTACTTAGGCGTCTTGTCTACAGCCGCATCACCAGCTATCTCTCTGACAACTCCATCCTTGATCCTCTTCAATTTGGATTTCGCCCACATCACTCCACTGAAACTGCCCTGGCCAAAGTCACCAATGCATCCAATCCAGAGGCCACTTCTCTCTGCTTATCCTCCTGGACCTCTCTGCAGCCTTCGACACTATGGATCATCCTCTCCTCCTCTGCACCCTTTAGCCTTCAGACCTTTGGCATCTCTAACACCGTCCATGCCTGGTTCACCTCTTACCTCACCAACCGCTCCTTCTCTGTGTCTGCTTCTGGCTCCACCTCCCCCCCTTCCACCCTTCCCGTTGGTCTCCCGCAGGGTTCTGTCCTGGGCCCCTGTTCTTCTCCCTGTACACCTCTACACTAGGAGAACTCATCAGCTCCTTCGGCCTCCAATACCACCTCTATGCCGATGACATGCAACTATACCTCTCCTCTCCTGAGCTCTCTCCTTCTGTCCTCTCTCCGGTATCCAGCTGCTTCTCCGCCATCTCCTCCTGGATGTCTGAGCGCTCTCTGAAGCTCAACATGGACAAAACCAAACTCCACCTAACAGAGTCTCCATCCCAACCAATCTCGCTATCACTGTTGACAACACCATCATCTCCCCTGTCCCCCAACTTCGCTGCTTAGGTGTCACCCTTGACTCTACCCTCTCCTTAGTCCCCCACATTCAGGACCTCATTCAGAGTCGGTCGAAGCGGCCGCACGGTCGTACGCCACCGATGTTCGCTATACTGTGCATGCGTAAAGTTCGCAATGCGCGTGCGCAAACTAGCCGCTACGATCAGAAATTTCTCTCTCCTTGAACACAGCCAGGTCGGTAGTTTGAGTGACAGATTGAGGCGTTTGTGGGTGGTAACAGGGGAAGGTGCTTGAAAACGGGGGAGTGGAGATCCGAACGCAGGCGTGCCTAATTATGCGAACAGCGTTTTATGGGAGTGCATACGGATTATGGGAGTGCATAATTAACTAAGTAGCGTCATGGCACATGTGACATGGGAGGCTTTTACACTGACATGATCGTAGAGCTTAAGAGAGGGTATGTTCAACCTTAAGCTCTACTACCAGTTCCGATGGTTCTCGATGGTCTCGATTAATCATTATATGCCTGGAGATGACGTGTAATGCGTACGAGAAGGGGGAGTATTTTTTTGTATTTCGGCCGCTTCCTCTCCTTGGTCGGCCAGCTACCGATCCGAACTTAGGGACGCAACTTGCGAGGGAATCATTTGCATATCCGGCCCCTTTTCCCGTACGACCGCTTCGACCAACTCTGAATGAGGTCCTCAATCTCTTGTCTCAATCTTGTCGGTTCCAGCTACGCAACATCACTCGCATTAGGCCTTTCCTCTCCCAGAATGCTACCAAACTGATTATTCAGTCACTAATCATTTCTCAGCTCGACTACTGCAACCTTCTCCTCACTGGCCTCCCACGTTCCCATCTTGCTCCCCTCCAATCTGTTCTCAATGCTGCAGCTAGACTTCTCTTCCTCTCCTGCCGTTCCACTTCCACCGCACAAACATAGCACATATATACACACACACACACACACACACACACACACACACACACACACAGGTGTCATACAGCACATACATAACACAGATATACACAGGTGTCATACAGCACATACATAACACAGATATACACACACAGGTGTCATACAGCACATACATAACACAGATATACACACACACACAGCACATACATAACACAGATACACACACAGGTGTCATACAGCACATACATAACACAGATATACACACACAGGTGTCATACAGCACATACATAACACAGATATACACACACAGGTGTCATACAGCACATACATAACACAGATATACACAGGTGTCATACAGCACATACATAACACAGATATACACACACAGGTGTCATACAGCACATACATAACACAGATATACACACACAGGTGTCATACAGCACATACATAACACAGATATACACACACAGGTGTCATACAGCACATACATAACACAGATATACACACAGGTGTCATACAGCACATACATAACACAGATATACACACACAGGTGTCATACAGCACATACATAACACAGATATACACACACAGGTGTCATACAGCATACATAACACAGATAGACACACACAGGTGTCATACAGCACATACATAACACAGATACACACACACAGGTGTCATACAGCACATACATAACACAGATGTACACACACAGCACATACATAACACAGATACACACAGGTGTCATACAGCACATACATAACACAGATATACACACACAGGTGTCATACAGCACATACATAACACAGATATACACATACACACAGCACATACATAACACAGATATACACATACACACAGCACATACATAACACAGATACACACACAGGTGTCATACAGCACATACATAACACAGATATACACACAGGTGTCATACAGCACATACATAACACAGATATACACATACACACAGCACATACATAACACAGATATACACATACACACAGCACATACATAACACAGATATACACATACACACAGCACATACATAACACAGATACACACACAGGTGTCATACAGCACATACATAACACAGATATACACACAGGTGTCATACAGCACATACATAACACAGATATACACATACACACAGCACATACATAACACAGATATACACATACACACAGCACACACTTTCCCCTAGGTATATCCTCGTGTTATACACATCAGCCAGCAGCCTCAGGTCACTGCACGTAGCCAGGTCCATCCTTTCTATTCCTGGACGTCTGCTCGCTGTTTGCAGGAGTCATGCTGGTTGTGAACGGACCCCTCTCCCAGCAGGTGAGCTTCAGCAGGAAACTCCTAACAATAATCCGTGGAAGAGGCCACGGGACAGAAGCCGTGGTCATGAGACCCACCCACCCTTACAGAAAGCTTTGTAACCTGAACTAACTCATAACATCAACATAGGACTGGCAGGAAAAGCATTTCCCGCTGAGATCAAACAGAGTGAGGATGCCTGGGAGACCTGCGTGTTCAGCCCCAAACATTTCATTCCAGCAGACGCCCGCGGCCTCCACGTCCGAGGTCACTGCTACTCATTACTCGGTCAGTTCCCGAAGCCTCCACGTCCGAGGTCACTGCTACTCATTACTCGGTCAGTTCCCGAAGCCTCCACGTCCGAGGTCACTGCTACTCATTACTCGGTCAGTTCCCGAAGCCTCCACGTCCGAGGTCACTGCTACTCATTACTCGGTCAGTTCCCGAAGCCTCCACGTCCGAGGTCACTGCTACTCATTACTCGGTCAGTTCCCGAAGCCTCCACGTCCGAGGTCACTGCTACTCATTACTCGGTCAGTTCCGTGTCCTGGTCTGGAACCCGATGGACACCAGCATGTCAATCGCAGAGGACAGGTCACCGGTGGATCAGAGTGCAATTACTTAGCTCGTTAGTTATAGAATTCATATACAAATTCCAGCGCATGCTGGATAAGGGAATATATTTATTCCACCTAAATAACGTCCAGACCTCCGTGATAAATAAGAAAATAACCAATAATGGCAGGGAAATCAAAAGACAAAGTACAGAAGAGACATACACAAAATACTAAAAGAAGTGCGCGCCAAATGCAGCGCTTCCCGCTGAATGGCGGTATTGCTGCATTTATTGGGCTGTAAAATACAGTATTCAAAAAATTCTGCATCACAAACAGCCTCAGCCCAAAATAAATGATAACAGCTACAGACTGCATCATTTACTCAGCGGTCTCCAGCTCAGTATTGCACAAGATAAGACCATATGCAATGCCCGAAGCCCGGAATCCACAGCTCTCTTCTCGTACATGGTCTCTGCAGTCAAGTGTGGTGGGGAAGGGGGACGGGGGAGGATGGGGGGGTCATTCCTTTGCTCCTGCACAGAACAATCAGCATTAACTGGCTCCCTCATACACAACAAAACCTGCCTCCCAGCTACCAGTGCTGTGTGTATCAAGATAATGACTTCATGTGCTTTCATACCATGTAATGGCCTGGTATAATCTTTTATAGAGGCAATTGTACATAAACTTCCAAGGCCTTACAAGCTCGCGGGCCGCAGACAATCAGGCGGGCTGCACGGTACTAAGTGCTACGGTTAATGACCCATTAAAACGGCCAATAGAACTTGTTCATACGCATCAATCTGTGAGCTTACACGGTTTATTCTCGTTAAATCACCACTAGGATCCACGACAAGATGCCGGTGACCTTCGTTTTGAACATGGTCCCTATGGCGGTTTGGGGTCAAATTGTTCAATTACAAAACCGGTGGATGAAGATCAGAAAGTCTCTTTGCAGGCGGCTGCAACTAGTGGAGAATTGCAGGAGAGAATGTATTGCAGGCTTCTACACCGCCTGTATTATTACAGATGGAGACAGATGAAATCCTCACTATTTGCCCCTTCGCATGATATAAATTAGTAGTACACACACACAGAGGCCATTTAAATTGTTCTGGCTGCTGACCAGTCCCCCTTCCCCCTCTTACCAGTGGCGTATCTATAGAGGGTGCAGGGAGTCCGCTCTGCTATGGGGCCCGGCGGCTTAGGGGGCCCTGCAAGCAACCCCCTGCCGAATCCTCCGAGTCCTGGCCCCCGAATATACACTGTATTAATACAAACTAAGGCAGTCGTGGCGCATCGGGTGAATTCTCTACTCCTAATAGTACATAGGTCTCACGGAGGGTGTGCTGGAGCAGTTGCAGGGGGGGACTGTGCCATGCCTGCTGAGGGGTGACCCTCTGCTGCCTCTCTATAGGGAATCTGTACAACACAGGGACCTGGCACCCCCCACTCTTACTTCTCCTTACTGCCAGGGAGTGTGAGGAGCCCGCTGTTGGCATGCAGGGAGCTGGAACCCCCCCAGCTGTGTGTCACCCGGCTCGGATCTTACACTAACAGCGAGATAATAATACAGACCTGGGGGGAACATAGCGGGAACCAGGGAGGAGAACCAGGGAATAGATGCTGCAACCCCTCACTGCTTATATAATAGCCGGCAGGCAGGGGGCGATCTTGTGGCTGCATGGGAAGGGGAGAGCGCGCTGCTAGTCACTTGTACAGAGAAGTGTAATCCGCAGCTTGGAATCCCGTGCACTTATATTGGGGAAGGCTACAGGGGTGGGCAGCTGTGTTCCCGGTTTATAAGCCAAGCAGTACATGGCATTAGTGTGGTACATGTATAATAAGGGAATATGAGAAATACTGTCCTATAATACACCTGATTACTTGCACAGTTACCCTCATTTATATGTGTTCTGCAGTGCAAAATCCATCCTACCTCCTGTCACTGACAACCAGGCTGGGCGCTGCCCTGTACATAGGGCGATAGTATGTGTCTGTGTTACAGCGAGTTAGTCGACAGCAGACGGTGTATATGTGGCGCTCGGTGCATGTGATTCGGTCAATGGCGACAGTCACACGCGCTACGCAGGCAGCGGCGTAACTATGGCGAATCCTCTGAGTCCTGGCCGCCGAACATATTAATTACAAACTAGGTGCCGCCACGCACTGTGCGCTGGGCTCTACAGAGGTGGGAGTCTGCCATCTGCATTTACCCAATAATGGACTGAGGAGGAGGCGCCACTGACTGACTACCGGAGCGCGGTCTGCGGCTGCGCTGTACTGCCAGCAGCACCTGACGTGACCTTCCTGTCAGTGGGGAGAAGATCGGGTGAAGGAGGAGGAGAGAGGGAGATGGAGAGAAGGTAACTAAACTACAGAACACTAATCATGAAGGGGAGAGGAGGAGCAAAGTAGTGGACACACAGAGGGGGGACATCGGTAATGGACACAGAGCGGGGGACACAGGTAATGGACACAGAGCGGGGGACACAGGTAATAGACACAGAGCGGGGGACACAGGTAATGGACACAGAGCGGGGGACACAGGTAATGGACACAGAGCGGGGGACACAGGTAATGGACACAGAGCGGGCCCACAAAGTTCCAGTTAGCCACCTGCCTCTTACCTTGATGGGCCGTTCCAATTCCGGCTTCTTGTAACGCAGCCACAACATGCCGATGATCGCCAGTCCCACACACAGCCAGTTAAAGAAGCTGAAGAAATTGATGACGGAAAATATGTCGTTGGAGAAGGCGTAGAGGAGTGTCATGGCGCACTGGGAGGAGAATCAGAGGCAGGCAATCAGGAAATGCCGTGTAACACCGTCTATAGACAATTCTGCAAACGTTAATGTCGCTCTATTGACCAACAGGCTTTTCATATTGGATGAGCTTCTATTAGGGTCACCTGAATGTTCTCAGTAAAGAGTTACAGAACGTGTGCACTATATAAATAATCTACAATAAATATGTTTACTTGAATTTCGCACTTTCTCCCAATAACACACATCTCACAGCCGCTCTGTACTCGCTCTATAAATATTATTTAGCACCCAGTCGATGCACTGTGCTGGGACCAGAGACAGTTTATGTGGCAATTTACACTATAATAATAAGTTATCAGTGATGTCAGAATTAACAGCAAAATGATTATAGACTGTAATAATACAAATATCAACGTAAAAACTTGATGTCGTCGTGGGCTGAGCAGCTGGATCCCTTCTGGCAGAAAGAGGTCACGAGCCGCCCACAGACGATTGGGGAAATCTGGAAATGATGTGTGCTGCAACCTCGCTATCTTGGAAGAAGCGACGCCCGAGGGACTTATCCCACCCATCCGTGCGTGGCTTGTGAATATGTGGTCAGTGGATGGTGCAATATAGGAGTTAATCCTGATACTGCACTTACATAACCTCTTCTAACATCAAAGGATACAGGCGTATACCGGTCACTTCCCGGCAATATTTATCCGCATATCAGATTATGGGAATGGGGCGCGGAGATATCCGCCCATTTGTCCTGTATTCCCGAACATGGCTGTATTTCCCCACGTTGCACTTCATAAATCTACTCGGCTCTAACTATTCTGCAAATCTATTATCCCTTTATGGTGCGGAACAACTGGAAGCTGCAGGCACGTACCGTGAAGATGAGAGACGGCAGAGGGGTGAGGAGCCTGGGGTGGATCATAGACAGGAGAGAGGGGAGATGTCCTTCTCTGGATCCACAATAGAAAAGTCTGTCGGGGGGGACACAAATAGCGTTAATCTCTGTTTATTTTGCAAAATGAGGTTAAACAAAACTTAATATCACAATAGGCAGCGTGGACCAGAGACCGTTCATGTGTCAAATTACACTATAATAATATGTTATCAGTGATGTCAGAATTAACAGCAAAGGACCACAATGATTGTAGACTGTAATAATACAAATATCAGGTCTATGATGGCTCACGTGGGCGCCATTCTCACATGCACAGCGGATTTCCTGTTCTATACCTTGTATAAGGAGCCTTTCTGTCCCTGCAGTGGCTGACGGGAACAGCGTGCATAGAGATAGAGGATTCTGGGCCTCATTCAGAGGCGGTCGTTAGATGCAAGCGGTCGCTCTGAATCAGAGCGGCAGCTTGCATCCTGAACGGCCGCCGCCATGTCGGTCGTTAGGCTGTGGGTCTTACAGCCCTTTAATGCAGCATTTTCTATTAATTCACAGTAAGTAGGTATATGGTGATTTCATGGGTTTATGTATTCGATGGTCAACGGTTTGTGACCCAGTTTGTCAGAAAGTGGAAACCCCAATGCTGAGAATATTCTGGAGACAGCGACGCGCTAATTATTACAACATCTCAATACGTCAGTCTATTTAACGTTTCCTGCTTACGCCAATTACCTGGATGATGTAAACAGCGACCCATTAACAGATCCGAAGCACGATAACCCCACAAACACTGGGATGATCCACGCCATGACCCCCAAGTGATAGTTCCCGAAATCCTGTTGGAAGAAAGATAATGTTGGCTCAGAGACGCATTACAGAAGGAATCAGATGATGTTACACGTAAGGTTGCCTTCTTCCCGTTGCCGTGCCAGTAACTGCAATCATGTGACTATATGTTAAGTTAGGTCAGCGATTGCCTACATGCCAGCACCTTCTGATTGGTTGTGCCAGTGAATAGATCCGTTGTAGGATGTGTGGAAGGGACGAGACCGTAAGGTTCTAATACGAGAATAAAAACAATGTTTCAGCTTTACTTGTCCATTAAAAAGGAGAACACTTTAATAAAAATAAGGTGGAAGAATTACAGAAAGCGTAAATACATATAATTACAGCTATGTATACATTTGTCACGTCCAGGTGTAAGAACCTGCTGGACGTGTCTTTATTTCTTGTACGGTTATTATTTCCGGCTACTGGACTCGGGAGGTGCGGAATAATTGCCATTTAACTGCAGTTACAGCTGAAGCGACCACTTACCACGGCCACCGCCTCCGAACTCAGCATCTGCTCCGGTGTAAGCGTGGTGAAGTACGCCAGATTCGTTAGGACGTAAACCAAAGTCACGATGGGCAGAGAAATAATGATGGCGCGAGGTAGGTTCCTGCGGACAAGGAAAGCTACATGAATCTTCATTTACATCAGGGATGGGGAACCTCAGGCCCAGGGTCATATAAGGTCCCCGGAATCATTTGGTCTGGCCCTCTGAGCTTTTTCCTGCTAACCTCATCTGGCTATCACTGTGCCCAGAATGTCACCCTGCAGCCAGACTCTATGCAGCAGTGCCATCTGGACCGTCCTCAGGATGCTCCGGTCATTGCTGTAATCACCGTTGATTGTGGCCCCGCCCCTGTGTGACATCACACAGAGGGGGCGTGGCATGCACCAGGCCCACGAATAATGTTATTTATTTATATATATATATATATATATATATATATATATATATAAATGGCCCTCGGCAGAGAAAAGGTTCCCCACCCCTGATTTACATGAACGGGGCGGATGTAAAGCGATCTACAGGTATTTTACAGAACCTCGGTTAGGCAGAATGTGGGGGGGTTGTAGTCACTGTTATAAAGAAAAACAAGCACTTGGAGAAGTATTCAGGTTATAAGCTGAGCATTCTCAGGTTAGTATAGGAGCTCCTTGTATTACGTAGGGTAGACATCAGATATGGGCTGGTAATAGACACTAGAAGTCACACACACACACCTAAAAACACTTTACAGGATATCTATAGGTGAAAGGAGTCTGTGGACCTCATTCAGACCCGCTTGAGCGCTCGCAAGCGGGTCGATGTTTGGATGTGCGCACGCGCAGCGGCCTCACTGCGCGTGCGCAAGCCCCGGAGCGAGAGAGAAATTCTCTCACTCCGGGACTCACTACAAAAGGGGCGGCTGTCGATGTTGATTGACGGCTTGTACCGTTTTGTAGGCGTGCCGAGGGGTGGCTTCACAAACGCAGGCGTTCGTAAGCGAACGCCTGCCGTTTGTGGGCAGCCCCACTGACATCACCAGTGATGTCAGTGGGAGAGCTTCCGGCTCTATTAGAGCTGAAATCTCTCTGGGGCTTGCGGCAGACGAGACCCTACCACAAGGGTCTCGTCGCAAGCCCCGATGGTCGCGATGGTCTTGACCATCGCGACCATCATCCTGGCCGATCGTTAAAGCTGTGGGTGGTAACCCACAGCCTAGTGAGCGGCCAGGAGGCCGGATCATTCAGAGCGAGCGCTCGCATTTTGCGAGCGGCTCTGAATGAGGTCCTGTGTGCAAAGACCCAACATGCAGAATTAAACGTACAATTATTGCTATCCCAAAAAGACCTACACCTGGGTGCCCACTGGATCACCCCCTTATAATGCAAATGTGCACTCAAGGTTCTGCACCGGTATCAATTACACCTATGCCAAGCTCCATTAGCACTGTGATCACTGGGCAACTTGGATGGGAGCTGAACACTCATAGTAGCACTTAAAGATAAAATCTATCGTAATATAAAAAAAAAAAAATCTAGATTAATTTTGTGTTATTTATATTTTCCAGAATTGTTCAGTAAAACTGGTATATAGGTTATTCTCACAGAAAAGTTATTTACCTCTATCATTGCACGTTTTACACGTTTTACTACAAATAGAATTTTCCATGAAATATGATCCATGGACGGCAGCAGCAGCAGTACAGCGCCACCCAGTGGTCAAGTTATCAGGAAAAGGGATCAATGTACTTGCCAGGCAAAACCTAATACTATTATGGGAATTACTGCTTTTACCCACCAATAGCAACACACACATTACTTCTGTTTAATGGCTCTTTAATAACTTGGAGTCACAGACAGATGGACCCCGTCCTCCCCCTCTTAAAAATAAATCAAATTCCTGTTGACACAGGGATCACATGTGAAAGTGATTTAAGTTTCATCTGTCAAGTGTGTGATTTTATCTCAGCTACAGGTCATGAGAGTTAAGTCTATTTGGCAGGAACCACTTTGAAGGCATAAGGTAGGCGCAGCTCTGTGTTGGAGGTCTTGGCTGGACCCAGGATAGTGAGAGCTGACAGTTCACTTACTTGTAAGGTTCTATCATTTCTTCAGTGACGAAGTTCAAGTAGTTCCTGCAGACAGAAACAGAGACGTCTGTTAGGACGGGTACCTGTGCTCGGTACACATTAATGGGAATGTAAACCTGTCCTATATGAGTACAGGGAGCCCCTCCTGCTTCAGAACGTTCCAGTGACCTCTCATATACCCACAAGGGGGTCACTGGCCAAACAGATTTTACATTTAGTTTGCACCATTAAAAGAGGTCTTATTGCAATCTTGGGCAATCTGTGGCTTTACTGCAATTGGCTTTCAGGATATGCTGGGACTTGTAGTTCCACAACTGCTGGAAAGCCACAGAGATCCTACCGCTGCCACTGAGACAGATCTCATCTATGAAACAGAATGTGCAATTTCTAATCTAAAGAAGTATTAACTACATGGAAAATGAGGGTTATTTACCAAGGCATTGGGACATCACAAATGTGTCCTATATTAGCCAATCAGAAAGTAACTTTCGTGTCTAACCAGCACTAGACCAATCAAAGCTTATGGCCTGATTGGATGCTGTGGTTTCGTCAGATTTCTACTTTGACACTTCATTGTCAGCACTATATAATAATATGTGAGTTTACTATGGGTAACTGTACGCACCATCCGCCGTAAGCAAACAGCCCGCTGTATAACGCCAGGACCCACTTCCCGACATCTGTACTGGTGTTGTCAAAGGCATGTTCTGGGCTCAGGCTGGGGATGACTTCTATGTAAATGGCAGAGAGAAAGAAATGGAATAAAAAAAAAACGGAAATAATATCCACACTACGTCCCAGAGCTTTAGTGGCGCCGATTTCATGTCTCTGAATCTCGTCACAAGGCTTAGAATCTGTAAACATGCTCAGCCTCTTAGCCATATAATCACGGTATTTATCATATTCCATACTGCACAAGGACACCTACTACCATAACACAAACTGTCCTCGGACTTTGGGGGAGTGAAGTGACAGACAAATACTTTTCTCATGATCAATGACACAGAGAGAGCGCTAATGGATGCCGCCTGGCCAGGCTTCATGTCAGCAAAGGGTTAACAGCTGCAATGCTATCATCCGTCCTGAAGCAGTGATATTAAAAGAGCTAAATATAAAAATGGCTTAATATCTAAATGTATCAATTATTACTTCAAATACAACATCCCATTAAGTACAACGTGTCTACATAGATTACTGCTGTTCTAGTGTAACATAATAATGTGTACATAACGTGCGTGTATGGGGGGTGTAACACAGCAGGGTGGGAGAACTTTGCATGCAGTTTATGTTACTGTGAGAAACTCAGAGCCGTCACGTCACGTGAGTGTATAATAACCAGCTCCCGCCTGACGGGCTGGGGTACAGAGCTCAAACATCTGACCGGCTGCTGGTGGCACCATGTGAAGCTGCTCAGTGTAATCCAGTACACCCAGTCACGCGTGCTCTGCCCCCCTCCCACGTAAATGGGGAAATGGCATTAACCCTCGCTGCAGGGTCTGCGCTGGGGCTCACATTCAGGAAGATCCTGTGCGGAGGCCGTTATATTTCCCCTCCCGCCAGACAGATTACCGTCCTTCTCCTGCTAAATAAAAGCCATTTGTGTAAGGACCATTACACTCCCAAACTGAGATGTCTGTATGTGATACATGGGAGGTATAAAATACATTTCAGTGCTTCCCTGATATTTTATTTCAGCAGTTATAAAGCCCCACTCACTCCCCATACAGATAGCTAACCCCACTATATCAGGGAGAATGTGCTTTATCATCTACAGGACACGGGGCTATATCATCTACAGGACACGGGGCTATATCATCTACAGGACACGGGGCTATATCATCTACAGGACACGGGGCTATATCATCTACAGGACACGGGGCTATATCATCTACAGGAGATTGTGCTATATCATATACAGGACACAGCGCTATATCATATACAGGACACGACACTATATCATATACAGGATAAGACACTATCCTATACAGGACACTACACTATCATATACAGGAGATGGCGCTATATCATATACAGGACACTACACTGTCATATACAGGATATGGCACTATATAATATACAGGACAAGACACTATCCTATACAGGATATGGCATTATATGATATACAGGACACTACACTATCATATACAGGATATGGCACTATATAATATATAGGACATGACACTATCATATACAGTAGATGCCCCTATATGATATACAGGACACTACACTATCATATAAAGGATATGGCACTATATAATATACAGGACATGGCATCATATCAGACACTGTACTATATAAAGAGGACACTTCCTCATGTAACAGGAGCTGTATGTGGTTGGGGTTACGGGAGGGTGAGGACCTGTCTCAGCAGTTCTGGGCGCTATGAGCACATTTCTGTATAATTCTGTTACCATATGGGAATTTGATAAGACGACAACCACTGATGTTCCCTGATAACACCATACACTTCGTGTGACCAGCACCAGGGCTGTGTATGTGTGTACAGGGTGATTAGTGTGACCAGCACCAGGGCTGTGTGTATATATGTGTACAGGGTGATTAGTGTGATCAGCACCAGGGCTGTGTGTATACGTGTACAGGGTGATTAGTGTTACCAGCACCAGGGCTGTGTGTATATGTGTACAGGGTGATTAGTGTGATCAGCACCAGGGCTGTGTGTATATATGTGTACAGGGTGATTAGTGTGACCAGCACCAGGGCTGTGTGTATATGTGTACAGGGTGATTAGTGTTACCAGCACCAGGGCTGTGTGTATACGTGTACAGGGTGATTAGTGTTACCAGCACCAGGGCTGTGTGTATATGTGTACAGGGTGATTAGTGTGACCAGCACCAGGGCTGTGTGTATATGTGTACAGGGTGATTAGTGTTACCAGCACCAGGGCTGTGTGTATATGTGTACAGGGTGATTAGTGTGACCAGCACCAGGGCTGTGTGTATATGTGTACAGGGTGATTAGTGTGATCAGCACCAGGGCTGTGTGTATATGTGTACAGGGTGATTAGTGTGACCAGCACCAGGGCTGTGTGTATATATGTGTACAGGGTGATTAGTGTTACCAGCACCAGGGCTGTGTGTATATGTGTACAGGGTGATTAGTGTGACCAGCACCAGGGCTGTGTGTATATGTGTACAGGGTGATTAGTGTGATCAGCACCAGGGCTGTGTGTATATGTGTACAGGGTGATTAGTGTGACCAGCACCAGGGCTGTGTGTATATGTGTACAGGGTGATTAGTGTGATCAGCACCAGGGCTGTGTGTATATATGTGTACAGGGTGATTAGTGTGACCAGCACCAGGGCTGTGTGTATATGTGTACAGGGTGATTAGTGTGACCAGCACCAGGGCTGTGTGTATATGTGTACAGGGTGATTAGTGTGATCAGCACCAGGGCTGTGTGTATATATGTGTACAGGGTGATTAGTGTGATCAGCACCAGGGCTGTGTGTATATATGTGTACAGGGTGATTAGTGTTACCAGCACCAGGGCTGTGTGTATATGTGTACAGGGTGATTAGTGTGACCAGCACCAGGGCTGTGTGTATATGTGTACAGGGTGATTAGTGTGACCAGCACCAGGGCTGTGTGTGTATATGTGTACAGGGTGATTAGTGTGACCAGCACCAGGGCTGTGTGTATATGTGTACAGGGTGATTAGTGTGACCAGCACCAGGGCTGTGTGTATATGTGTACAGGGTGATTAGTGTGACCAGCACCAGGGCTGTGTGTATATGTGTACAGGGTGATTAGTGTGATCAGCACCAGGGCTGTGTGTATATGTGTACAGGGTGATTAGTGTGACCAGCACCAGGGCTGTGTATATATGTGTACAGGGTGATTAGTGTGACCAGCACCAGGGCTGTGTGTATATGTGTACAGGGTGATTAGTGTGACCAGCACCAGGGCTGTGTGTATATGTGTACAGGGTGATTAGTGTGACCAGCACCAGGGCTGTGTGTATATGTGTACAGGGTGATTAGTGTGACCAGCACCAGGGCTGTGTATATATGTGTACAGGGTGATTAGTGTGACCAGAACCAGGGCTGTGTGTATATATGTGTATAGGGTGATTAGTGTGATCAGCACCAGGGCTGTGTGTATATGTGTACAGGGTGATTAGTGTGACCAGCACCAGGGCTGTGTGTATATATGTGTATAGGGTGATTAGTGTGACCAGAACCAGGGCTGTGTGTATATATGTGTATAGGGTGATTAGTGTGACCAGCACCAGGGCTGTAGATATCTGAGATATAGTTGTGGTGTTGGAGGGAGGTTTCACAGCTGCTCCTTATCCTGTAATCTCAATGGAGCCAGCCTCTGCCCAGTATGACGCAACTGATAACAGAGAACAATAGCTTGGATTCACTTACATTGCAAATACAACAAAAAAAATCCCAATTCTGTCAAGAGACACACACACACACACACACACACACACACACACACACACCTCCAAAACTGCCGGCACTCCGGTGATCCTTATACAACTAGTCCTGGCGCCATATCAGCAAAAACATGAAGAATCCAAAAGGTAATCGACACTCAAAGGACATTGCAATCAATTGGCAAAAAGACAAAATATTTACGTTACGTTTCAGGGCATCCGCCCCTTCATCAGGACCCACTTGCACATACACAGGCCCTGTGTATGATTATGTATCTCTTACCCACCTGTGAGCTGTAATGATTATGTATCTCTTACCCACCTGTGAGCTGTAATAGTTATGTATCTCTTACCCACCTGTGAGCTGTAATGATTATGTATCTCTTACCCACCTGTGAGCTGTAATGATTATGTATCTCTTACCCACCTGTGTCCTGTGTATGATTATGTATCTCTTACCCACCTGTGTGCTATGACAGATCACCATTCACTTCTTCACCAGGTACTACGAGGGGCACTGCTAAACAATTGTATGGGGAACCCAGGAGCACTGTGGCCACATATATTCTGTATTACATGTATGTTACATGTAGGACATAAGAGGCCTTGCAGTTACTGCCTGACTCCAGACTGTATATTCTCTATTGCCATCTCTCCCTGCCACATCCAGTGTAATACCTCTACCTGTAGTTTCTCAGCTGTACATCCCCTTCCCTCTCTCACTGTATCCCCGATACACTCAGCTCTCTATCCCAGCTCCCGTCCAGCCTTCAAAATGCAAATATTAAAGCGGCTCCAGACATTTGTGGGTTTTACAATGCAAATCGCTCATCAGTAAAATAAGTTCCTCTCCTCAGTGACCTAGTTACACATTGCACTAATACCAGATCGGTGTTCAGGGGTTTACATGCGGGCACCTGAAACCGGATCACTACAGATGAGAAAGGCACTGCCGCTTACTTACACCATTAACATTTATATATATATATAGCATATGCTGCAGCGCTGTACAATCTGCAACAAGCACAGTAATAATACAAAGCCAAGTGCTAAACAAAACGGGCAAAGAGCTGACAATCTACTCCTCCCATACTGCACCAGGATCAGGCATCACAGTCTCTAGAGCTTCCCCAGCTCCAGTCTCCAAGCACCCAGGGCAGGACATGTTTTCAGGATGTTCATAATTATGCACAGATCAAGTGATCAATGGCGTTGGTAAGGAATTATATTATCTATTCTCACAGGGACTTGTTGGAGGTTTTCGTGGATCGGAGTGGAGAGACCACACTCAACATATATACTCTAGAATCAGGGGTTAGGGAACTTTTTTACCTTTTACCCCAAAATATATTTAGATACGCCGACGTTACCTCCTTGATTTGAAAGGAAGGAAATCATATAGTAGTGCCCCCATATAATGCCCCTGTAGTAGTACCCCCATATAATGCCCCTGTAGTAGTGCCCCATAGTTATGCCCCTGTAGTAGCGCCCCCATAGTTATGCCCCTGTAGTAGTGCCCTCATAGTTATGCCCCTGTAGTAGCGCCCCCATATAATGCCCCTGTAGTAGTGCCCCCATAGCTATGCCCCTGTAGTAGCGCCCCCATATGCCCCTATAGTAGTGCCCCTATAGCTATGCCCCTGTAGTAGTGCCCACATATAATGCCCCTGTAGTAGTGCCCCCATATAATGCCCCTGTAGTAGTGCCCCCATAGCTATGCCCCTGTAGTAGCACCCCCATATAATGCCCCTGTAGTAGTGCCCCCATATAATGCCCCTGTAGTAGCGCCCCCATATAATGCCCCTGTAGTAGTGCCCCCATATAATGCCCCTGTAGTAGTGCCCCCATAGCTATGCCCCTGTAGTAGCGCCCCCATATGCCCCTATAGTAGTGCCCCTATAGCTATGCCCCTGTAGTAGTGCCCACATATAATGCCCCTGTAGTAGTGCCCCCATATAATGCCCCTGTAGTAGTGCCCCCATAGCTATGCCCCTGTAGTAGCACCCCCATATAATGCCCCTGTAGTAGCGCCCCCATATAATGCCCCTGTAGTAGCGCCCCCATATAATGCCCCTGTAGTAGTGCCCCCATAGCTATGCCCCTGTAGTAGCGCCCCCATATAATGCCCCTATAGTAGTGCCCCCATAGCTATGCCCCTGTAGTAGTGCCCCCATATAATGCCCCTGTAGTGCCCCCATAGCTATGCCCCTGTAGTAGTGCCCCCATAGCTATGCCCCTGTAGTAGTGCCCCCATATAATGCCCCTGTAGTAGTGCCCCCATATAATGCCCCTGTAGTAGCACCGTAATATAATGCCCCTGTAGTAGTGCCCCCATAGCTATGCCCCTGTAGTAGTGCCCCCATATAATGCCCCTGTTGGATTTTCCCGATAGTACGATCACGATCACAAAATTGTGATTGTCAAATCGGGGACATTTAAGATGTAAAAATTCAGTAATCCTGTGACGGATCGCTGATCATCAATGGTGGCCGGTCGGCATTTCCGATCGCATCGCTACAATCAGTTGCAGACTGGACACCTTAAGACGGAAGATTTCAGGGCTTTTTTAGCAATGTCTTGGCCCAATTTTTCAGGATGACATCCTTGAACACTGGGATTAATCCGGTCCTGTCCTGGGACAGGCGGTCATACGTGGTCATGTTATCAATTCGGGTACCAAATGAAGGAAGGACAGATCTAAGGGATACTGGACCCGATTCAGTGTATGACGCTTATCCCCAAGCGAATGTGTACACAGATGCGTTGCGATAATATGCAAATGACCCAGACGCCGGGCGATGTATTGAGAGGCCCATCGGCGGATTCGCAAAGCCGAGCCTCTGTGTACAAAGACGCATCATTGATCGCAGATCATTCGATTATCGCAGTCCTGAGCAAGACTATGGTCGCGAAGAATGGGCGTGGGAACTGAGGCGCTGGAGCCATTTTTCTTTTTATACGGTATCGCTGATGACTCAGGGGTGTGACACGCCTCCGAAACGGTCGCGACATGCCTACGTATATTGCTACCACTCCCTGTTACCTTCCCCAAACGTTCCGTCTGTCAATCACACCGCGATTAAAAAGTCGCTATGTGCGGCTGTTACGGTAATGTGACTGACGCATGTGCCATTAACGGATATTCGCTCAAATCCATAAACACCGCAATGTACAACCATGAACCAGGACCATTGTTCCCTGCGAGCGGCTGTGGCCTCAGCTTCAGTCAGTACCCTGAGTGGCCAATCCGATGCCACCTTACAGATTTATCTCCACTGTACTCGCGCACAACTCTTTGTTCAGCTCAATATCAGGAAAGTATTTCCAACTTGTTCCACAAGGTCTACTTTTCTCCCCCCCCCCCGGGCAAATTTTGGCTGGAATGTCAAACACCCCTGCATGCTTATGGTGTCAGGCGCACCTAGTACATAACTTCCAGAGCCGCCCGCTTCACAGACGGTTTTGGCTACAGGTTAGGTTATTACGGAAAGCCATATTACAAACTTGAATTAATTATAATCCACTTATGATTGCCCTTTATAAAGGAAAAATGATTCCATATATTCAACATGGATTGGCTGGAGGACACACTGGACAGAGAGAGATTGACATTGAAATTCTTTGATATTAGGGAAAGTTATGTTCACATTCTTCCCCTGAGGTTTAAACTGAGAATACAGGAATCTCTAAAATGTACTATGTGGTATCGACCATCCTCTACTATTTCATTGTTCGGTAGTGGTCTCAGGGCCTGATTCAGACACACTCGCGAGCGCTGTGCGCTCGCAAGCGGGTCGATGGTGGCCCAGTGCGCATGCGCACGACGGAGCCGGCTCCGTCGTGCGCATGCGCGAGACCCGTATAGCGACGGGCAATACGTCGCTCCGGGTCTCGCACCAAAGGGGGCGTGCTGTCGATGTTGAGTGACAGTTTGCCCCCTTTGGTGGGCGGGCCGGGGGGGTGGCTGCCCAGACGGAGGCGTTCCCATGAGAACGCCTACCATCTGGGGACGGCCCCACTGACATCACAAGTGATGTCAGTGGGAGAGCTTTCGGCTCTGTTATAGCCGAAATCTCTCTGGGGCTTGAGGCAACGAGACCTTACCACAAGGGTCTTGTCGCAAGCCCGATGGTCAGGTCTTGACCATTGCGACCATCATCCTGGCCGCTCGCAACCCACAGCAATGCGAGCGGCCAGGAGGCCGCTCCATAAAAAAACAAAAAAAAGCCCTGATTCAGAGCTAGCGCTCTGTAAGAGCATCCGGCTCTGAATCAGGCCTCAGTCTCTGCTTTTTTTCCCCTCATGGTGATGGGGTCTCCTGACACGCAGAGGGGGTCTCCTGACACGGAGAGGAATCTCCTGCTGTAAGGACACAGTGGCGAATTTATACACGCCCAGAAAAGTGTTTAAATGGTCCGACACGCCTGCGTTCTACTAACCCCCCCCAAATACCTCCCCCATACGCTGACTACCTGTCACTCACTTTGCCAGTGAATCCTCTGTGCAAGCGTAATCGCAAATCAGTCGCTGCTTTCAGGCATGCGCAATGGTTAACAATAGCTTAATCTGCGTAAAAATAGCCGTTGCGTCCATCTCTGAATCCGGCCCTCGGTCTCTAGTTTGGGGATATTTATTTTGCTCCTCAATTAAATTCAAGTCTCCGTAAAGCGCTGCAGATAATGTGCGCAATATAAATAACTATAATAAATAACTTTCTCAGTGCATTGTACTTACAAATACAGGATTTCTTCTACGGTTATGTTACTAATTGTTTCAGAATGTGCGATACAGAGCTTCTATAAAAATATATTTTTTGGGGGGTGGGGGGAAGGAATGTGATACAATGCGGTTGTCAGATCTGGTTGCTGAGTGACCGGATTGGTGACCATAATTCATAATTTGACCAGATCTGGCTGCACAGTGGTCTCGCCGAAAAGACCCCCAGAAAAGCAGCAGGGTTTTAATATACTCTGGTCAGCCAAACGCATCGAGACATTGCCCAAAATACGCCAAACTCACGGGCCCCTCCGTAACCGCCTGTTTGTTACTTAGGAAGAGTAGAAACATAGGGCCTGATTCAGACGCTATTTGCGGACGGTCGTTCAGGAAAAGGGGGTGGCTATTCAAATGAACCGTTCGCTCTTTGCGGTCTGTTGACGCCTCCAGGTCTGAACGAGCGAACAAAACTTGCGGTCGTTTTTGGGATAACTACGCCCCCTGGCCGCTCGCATCCTACGTCATGTCCGCTATTTATTAGATTAATCGAGTACATCGAACAGCGTATGAACTGCTCGCTATTCTTGTGGTTGGTTTTTCCTACCACAATCTTGCGAATAGTTCTGACTATAAAATAACCCAGTGATGTTGTCAATGACGCTGCTGTATTAGTTATGCACACCCATAAAACGCCCGTTTTGACCTTTAAGCACGCCTGCGTTCGGATCTCCACTCCCCGTTTTCAAGCACCTTCCCCTGTTACCACCCACATACGCTTCCTCCTGTCACTCATATTAGTAGGCATTCGCTATTTAGCGAACAAACTATTTTCGGCCGCACTGACTGGTTCGCGCATGCGTATTAAAATCCGTACGCATGCGCAGTTGGGCAAACATCGCTCGGAACGAACGAGCGGCCGCTTACGAGCGGCTCTGAATCAGGCCCATAATGCATTGTAATTTGTACTTTGGTTTTCTGCTCCTGTAAGAGAATCCTGAGCTCTGGTAATTAGAGAAACAATCTCACTGAGTTTAAGCAGACTTTGAAGCGGGTAACATACCAGCGCAGACAGAAGACAGGTTGCTTTAGGTACAAAGCCAGGCAAAATGACTGGGATTTGGAGGTAATCCTCTTAGGGTGAGATTTTCTGATGAGGCACGCAGCGGCCTTATCATATTAATTCCAGCCGAGGTGTTCAGCTCTTGTGCTGGCTGAGCAGCGACGGGGAGAGGGGCGAGCGTAGCGTAGTAACGCAGGGAGAGGGGCGGGAGGGAGCCAAACACGTGCTTCAGCTCCCCTGGAATAATTGTATAAATCCACCAAAACTAATGACTGCTTAAACTAACAACCTAATCCCTAAACGCTAAAAGGGGAACGCTACCCAGCATTACTTTATTTTATTACCCAATAAAGCATCACTACCTGCGAGTATAAATACTTCTGTCTCTCTCAATATTCAACTTATTAATAATGGTAACAGTGTTTTTCCTTACTGCCGGCAGTGTCACCCATACGTGGAGACTCCTGCTGTCCTGCAATGAGTTACCCACTGGCCCCTGGGAGAGCTTACACTAGAGGAGCAGGGAGCAGGCATCTGAGGTTGGGGGACCCTCACATACCCTGGATCCCAGATAAACTTAAAGACCGGGATTTATTAAAGGATATTTATTCCAAAATGGAAATAACAACCCCCCCCCCCCCCCCCAACACTCCCAGGGTGGTGCCTAACCCTAACTACCCCCTGCATAGGGGGGGGGATTACTACTGGGGGCACTGCTGGGGTGGAACTACTACTGGGGGCACTGCTGGGGGGACTACTACTGAGGGCATTGCTGGGGGGGGGGGGACTACTACTGGGGGGGGCGGGGGAGGCCTAACCCTAACCTCACCCCAGTGGTGCCTAACCCTAACCCCCTCTCCCACTAGCCTAACCCTAGCCCTCCCCGAGGTGTGCCTAACCTTAAGACCCCCAGGAGTCCCTAAACCTACCCTCCACCCCCACGGCTAAGTGCTAAGACGGCCGGACTTGCCTCGATGGGACCGGCGTCCTTCTGAATTCCGTCATCGTCGGGGTTAAGATAGCCGTCAGTATTTTGACGCCTATCTTAAGTCCCCCATCGGGCTTTTGTTGTCGGGATATAGACCGGCGCCATCTCATCTGTTAACTACATCCCCTTTCCTCCTATTCATATTGCTCTTCTTCCACATGCCCCTGAATGTCTGCCAATTACTTGGCAGAGCAAGGAGATGGCATTTGCGGCTACATTTTCAGGGAAAGGAGTATTAGGGATGAATAACAAACGCTGCAGCGTAGCACAGCAATCATACATTACATTTCATTGCCTAAATTGTAATCAATACAGAATTGCTGATTGGCTATTGTGGTTCAATAGCACTTTTGCCCCAAAAAAGCCCTGTTCATAGATGAACTGGAATACTTCAGCAAAGCATCATTCAGAGAAGAGAGTGCCCATGTTTAACAAGTGCAATGACTGTCCCCGATACCTACATGCTTTCTATATTATAGCCAGATCCTGTTACACATCACAATGCAGCGATACAATCCAGGGGGGGAACCTGCTCACCTCTACCCAGCTGCACGAATCCCAGAATGATGATCAGGAAGAGGGCAAGCAGCTTTGCCGCAGCGAATGCGTCCTGGACCCGCGTGGCAGCTTTTACGCTGTAGCAGTTTATCGCAGTCAGTAGCACTGAAAGACAGAGAGGTATGGTAAGTAGCGTCACAGTATAACCGTATCACGGGGGGGAGGAACAACACTCAGCTGCGGAATATAGGAGCAAAACATACTGTAACAAGCGCAAAACCGCCAGAGGGAAAACAGGGGCTGGACAAAATGTGGCAACGGGAAGGATAGATCACGGCGAAACATGTACGAGTAGACAGACATGAGTCCCTATTGATGAGCCCAAATAACTATATAGTGTAACTATAGCATGTGCATAATAGGTTAGGAGGTTAGATCAGAGTACAGGGCACCCGCTGCTGTCTTATAAAAATATCACAAATTTACCAACTGGCCGGGCTGCAGAGGGTCGGGTTGGCGGGCCCCTACAAGCTTTGGGCCCTTGGGCAACTGTCCAACAAGCCCAATGGAAGAGATTGCCCTGGCTGCAGCTATTTAGTGGATTGACCCGGTGTTTATTAAGACGGCCTAAACACCGATCCATGCCCCAGTGAGGTCACTAATACCAAGCGAGTATCGGATGAGCCCACAGAATAGAGGCTTCCTTTAATAATCATTTTTTATTTGCGTTACTTTAACCTGTTCACCAGAGCCGTAACTAGACTTTTTGGTGCCCTGGGCCAGAGAGAGCATTGGCGCACTCCCCCCCACTCCATTTTTTTTTGAAAAGGAATATAAGATATAAGTGCACCTAAAAAAGGGCCATGGCTTCATGAGGAAGGGCCAGGGAAGAGATACGGGAGGCCAGGAGATGCTGGGGATATATAGGGACATAATATAGTGCACCTGAGAGAGGGCCATGGCCTCATGGGGAAGGGCCAGGGAAGAGATAGGGGTACTCCTGGAGCAGCCAGGAGATGCTGGGGATAAAAGAAGAAGAGCAAAGCTACAAGTAAGAATGATAATACACAGGAAAATTGACAGGCCCGAACAGTGCCCCCTGCCCTGCGGTGCCCTGTGCCATGGCACTGATCGCACTACCCTAGTTAGGGCCCTGCGGTGCCCTGTGCCATGGCACTGGTCACACTACCCTAGTTAGGGCCCTGCGGTGCCCTGTGCCATGGCACTGGTCACACTACCCTAGTTAGGGCCCTGCGGTGCCCTGTGCCATGGCACTGGTCGCACTACCCTAGTTACGGCCCTGCGGTGTCCTGTGCCATGGCACTGGTCCACTACCCTAGTTACGGCCCTGCGGTGCCCTGTGCCATGGCACTGGTCGCACTACCCTACTTACGCCCCTGCAGTGTCCTGTGCCATGGCACTGGTCGCACCACCCTAGTTACTGCCCTGCGGTGCCCTGTGCCATGGCACTGGTCGCACTACCCTAGTTACGGCCCCGCTGTTCACTAGCAGAACTCAAGAAGTTTACTGAACTTTTGCAAGCGATGTCACTGCACCATTAATACAGCCCACCCTTTTTGCATGCAGCCCACCTATAAGACGTGGAACCAGTGTGAAATGTGGCAGATGATGGTGTTATTCCATCTTATAGCAGCAACTGTTTACTCTGAGCCGTTCAGCAAATGTGGACGTCACGCGGACACAGAACCTCTCAGGCAATATACATGACGAGCCTGGCCTGGTTCCATGCTGACATCCTCTGCATTACTCACCTCTTATGTACAGTAGACGGGGGGAAACATTCTGCTTTATCAATAGCCGCTTCTTGTGTAAATACAGAGCTGATCTCAGAAACTACCTGCCTGCAGCAAGGGGGGGGGGGGGGGGGGGTGACGGGGAGCAGGATGTGTGTTTCTGGATAAGAGGTTGACAATACATACAGCTGTGCAGTTAATGCTATAAAGACTCTATTGCCTTACAAGCGGCTCGTTCTGCCATTACCGATCACACATTTACCAGTCAGGTTCTGAAGAGGCCGTGACAAAGTGTAATCCTCGTGTAAGGGACTTGCATTATAGCATTAGCAGTAAAACTGAGATGACAGTGGCCCAGCGTCTCTCATAGGCTTTGTGCAAAAGTGATAATGTCACCGACCCGTCTACTGCCACAAGCTGCAGATAACAGGGCACCGCCGACTTCTGGCACGCCCAGGAAAGTAATGGAGATGAGCAAGGAGTGTCTATAAAGTCACCCCATAAACGGTAATATAATCGGGAGACACAGAAGCGCAGAGAGACGCTGTAGGACGCCCCTTCCGCCCCTATTGCTGTAGCGTTGCCTGTGCCAGGATACAGTCTGCAAATCTTATATCTGCCTCTTTTCTTAAGCTACATTTTCAGCGGATGTGAACATTAAGGTTTATTAATAATATTGAAACGCAGCTTATGGTTCGTCCATTTTCCTCATTGCCTTGTTTTAGCTCCATGAAACGCTGGAGGATAAATGTGAAAATGCATGCTTTTACAGGCCTCTAATAGATCGTATGTGAGCAGACGCTGGATACGGAGAAGATATAGAATCTCAAATCCACTCCCACTTCCTAGAACCGGGTGCGTCAGCAAAAAGTGCCTCAGGGATCTTCTATCTCCAGAAATGTCTCATATAGGGACCATACAAAATTTCCCTGGTCACCCGCATACATAAGAAAAAGGTCACCGTGTTCTAATCTGTAAGCAAACGTAACCAAAACTGCATAAACCTGCATCAATGAACACATTTCTATGGGTATCCGGATGGAAGATAAACAGTACATAGACAGTCAATAGGCCGACACCAGATGGTCGACATGCAAAGGGTCGAATGTGTCGACACATTTTTCATGATTTTTAGGGTTAGGACAACCGTTAGTGTTAGGTTTAGGGATAGGCACTTGGCGAAGGATTAGGGTTAGGCTGCAGAAAGGAAGGGTTAGGGTTAGGCACCAGGGGGAGGATTAGGGTTATGGTGTATACACACGGTCAGATTTTTCCTTCAGATCTAAACGATAACGATTTAAAAATCGTTCAGTCGTTCATATCTGAAGGAAAATCTGACATATCTGACATGCCTGAACGATGGACGATGAACGATGCGTGTTCCCGTTTGTCAGATAACGATATCTGACATCTGATGTGTTTGCAGTCAGACTTGGACGATTCCATTCATTTTAATGCAGTCAAAAATTGTTCAAAACTTTGGTAAAATCGTTCAATCATTCATCTGACAAATCTGACCGTGTGTATGCTCCATTAGGCTGCAGAAGGGAATGGTTAGGGTTAGGCACCAGGGGGAGGATTAGGGTTAGGCTGCAGAAGGGAACAGTTAGGGTTAGGCACCAGGGGGAGGATTAGGGTTAGGCTGCAGAAAAGAAGGGTTAGGGTTAGGCACCCTGGGGAGGATTAGAGTTAGGCTGCAGAAGAGAACGGTTAGGGTTAGGCACCAGGGGGAGGATTAGGGTTAGGCTGCAGAAGGGAACAGTTAGGGTTAGGCACCAGGGGGAGGATTAGGGTTAGGCTGCAGAAAAGAAGGGTTAGGGTTAGGCACCCTGGGGAGGATTAGCCTGCAGAAGGGAACGGTTATGGTTAGGCACCAGGGAGACGATTAGAGGAGTTAGGCTGCAGAAGGGAACAGTTAGGGTTAGGCACCAGGGAGACGATTAGAGTTAGGCTGCAGAAGGGAACGGTTATGGTTAGGCACCAGGGAGACGATTAGAGTTAGGCTGCAGAAGGGAACAGTTAGGGTTAGGCACCAGGGGGAGGTTTAGGGTTAGGCTGCAGAAGGGAATGGTTAGGGTTAGGCACCAGGGGGAGGATTAGGGTTAGGCTGCAGAAAAGAAGGGTTAGGGTTAGGCACACTGGGGAGGATTAGCCTGCAGAAGGGAACGGTTATGGTTAGGCACCAGGGGGAGGGTTAGGGTTAGGCTGCAGAAGGGAATGGTTAGGGTTAGGCACCAGGGGGAGGATTAGGGTTAGGCTGCAGAAAAGAAGGGTTAGGGTTAGGCACACTGGGGAGGATTAGCCTGCAGAAGGGAACGGTTATGGTTAGGCACCAGGGGGAGGGTTAGGGTTAGACTGCAGAAGAGAACGGTTAGAGTTAGGCACCAGGGGGAGGGTTAGGGTTAGGCTGCAGAAGGGAATGGTTAGGGTTAGGCACCAGGGGGAGGATTAGGGTTAGGCTGCAGAAAAGAAGGGTTAGGGTTAGGCACCAGGGAGACGATTAGGGTTAGGCTGCAGAAGAGAACGGTTAGGGTTAGGCACCAGGGGGAGGATTAGGGTTAGGCTGCAGAAGTGAACGGTTAGGGTTAAGCACCAGGGAGACGATTAGGGTTAGGCTGCAGAAGAGAACGGTTAGGGTTAGGCACCAGGGGGAGGATTAGGGTTAGGCTGCAGAAGAGAACGGTTAGGGTTAGGCACCAGGGGGAGGATTAGGGTTAGGCTGCAGAAGGGAACGGTTAGGGTTAAAAATAACAAAATAAAACAGTGTCGGCTCGAATAGACATGTACATGTCTATGGAGGACCTCCATGTGACCCCGGAAAGGAGTCAAAAGTTCATCTCCACTTGGCATCCATGACTGGACTTCAAATCTTCTGGAACATATCTGACGTCTGTGGCATAACCATGGTCATCTCTCCACTGATGGAGTTCTAATGGTGGATTTGGCTGAGGACAGGATTTAGCTAACAACTCTCTATTTGTATTTTGAGTCATCTAACTCCCCCCCCCCTCCCCTGACTTTTCCTTCCCCTTTCGTCCCAACCCCTTCCTTTTCTGTGTTCTCTCAGTTCTTGTTTGTCTCTATTTAAGTTATTTAATTTTATTGTTTTTTATATTTTTTCTCTTCTCTTGTTCATATTGGACTGGATAACATTTGGATGCGGTTGTTATGTTTTGAATGTATTTGAATGATCAGTCAATGTTGTGCGTGATTTGTATTCCGCATTCTGATGTAATGTTTTCGATTATTTTGAAATTTGTTTTGAGAAAAATAATAAACATAAATTGCAAAAAAAAAACAAAAAAAAAAACATGTGTCGACCCATTCTGTGTTCCCAAGTGAACTCTATCCTAGGACAAGTGATGTCTGGGGAAACAGTGTGTGAGGTTATCATTCCCAGACTGCTCAGCTTAGATGGAACATCATATACAGCAAGAAGCAAAGGCACTATGGGCCTGATTCAGAGCCACTCGTAAGCAGCCGCTCGTTCGTTCTGACTGATGTTCGCTCATCTGCGCATGCGTACGGATCGTTATACGCATGCGCAAACCAGTCAGTGCGGCCGAAATTCATGTGCTCGCAAAATAGCGAATGCCTGATAATTTGAGTGACAGAAAGAGGCGTATGTGGGTGGTAACAGGGGAAGGTGCTTGAAAACGGGGAGTGGAGATCCGATCGCAGGCGTGCTTAAAGGTTAAAACGGGCGTTTTATGGGTGTCTATATCTATATCTCTATAGCCTGCGTGCATACATATCATATCTCTATAGCCTGCGTGCATACATACATCTAGCGTTCCCGCTAGGCTGTTTTAGCAGGGCGCGGCACCCTGCCCTCCTTCTGGAGGGCAAAAACCACCCTGCCCTCCAGGAGGAGGGCAAAAAGCGCCCTACCCTCACAGCCTGCGGGTGCTGTTCTCACCCGTGGGACGCAGTGTCCCACGGGTGGAGAAACATGCGGTGACCCGGTCACCGCCGGAGAATAGACGCCGGGCGCATGCGCCCGGCATCTATTCTCCCTTTCTGCAGCGCTTGGGGGCTGCCCGGCATGCCCGTAAGCGCCGGGCACGCCCCCAAGTATGACGAAAAGGGGACGCTTCTTATAGACACGCCCCCTTTTCATGACCACGCCCCCTTTTCGGGCGCGCACACAAGGTTGCCCTCTCTATCTCCGGCACCTTGCCTGCCGCCGGAGCTAGAGTGAACACTGTACATCTATAGCCTGCGTGCATACCTCATATGTATACATCATATCTATCGCCTGCATGTATACATCATATCTATAGCCTGCGTGTATACATCTCATATATATATATATATATATATATATATATATATATATATATATATATATATATATATATATATAGCCTGCGTGCATACATCATATCTATAGCCTGCGTGCATACATCATATATCTATAGCCTGCGTGCAGCTTTGCAATTGCGATCCTTGCAGAATAAGGCCCTATATTCCTTCAAAAACTGTGTGCAAGTGTACCTAGAATTGAAGAACTGATGCGTTTTTCAAGGCATAGGATGATCACACCAAAGATTCATTTGATTTAGATTTCTCTCCTGTTCATTCACTTTGCATTTTGTTAATTGATACAAATAAACTATTAACACTTCTATGTGTGACAGAATTCTTACTTTGCAGCATGTTTTCTGCACCTGCCTGACACTTCTGCACAGTACTGAGTATATTCTATAAATGCCAGTGCTGAAAAAAAAAAAAAAAGAGGGATCCGCCATCACAGAGGACAAATTAGGAATCATATGACCAAGTCCTGGGCAGCGGCATGTTCAGTGGTCCAGATGCCACAGTCTGTCCAGACACCGCGCGAGCTGCCTCCTGCCCAAGCCGAGTCCCTGCTGTGATGACAGGGTCACGAGACCAGCTCAGCGTTGCCGTACGATCACCGACATTTCAGCCTCAGGTGCTCAGACAGAACCGATTGTTCAACACAGAGAACTGAGGTTACAATAAAGGCCAGAAGGTTCCTGCTGCATTCTGAAGCCATGCCCAACACAACCTCCCCTACCATGCTGGTGTGTGCAGGTAGCCATTCCTTCCAGTGTACCTATATAACCGTTTCACATCTGTTAGTTGCTCTTCCAACCTTAATCTAGATGAAAACAGCAGGGTTATTACTGAAAGTTCCCAAACCGGATACCCACAGGTGCAGGTGCCAGGGTTAAAGCCGAGTAACTTTCAGCAGATAAAGTAAACAGAGGTTGCACACAGCAATCTCTCCTTACAATACGTTGAGTATTAAACCTGTTCCAATATCATGCGGCCTATTTTTCGCAGAAGTTATTATTTTAAGTTACACCTTCCTACTGGCAGCTCTCCCTAGTGCCAGCAGCAACATATGCCAAGGGTGTGGAAGAGGCACCATCAGCAGCGCCTACCACGCTGGTAGGTGCCTAGGCGAATCTGTATTTTACGTTTACAGACACCGATTCCCTGTATACAGCGTCTAGAACAGAGCGTCTCACTGGTTTTAGAGTTCTAAGGGTGTGCATTTCTGGTGGTGAAAAGGGTAACAAAGGATGCCCGCCCTCCGCAGCACAGTTAGCGCCCGCGTGGCTGTGCGCACATTTCCTGGTGTGACCAGACAGTAAATAGTATAATGTCTGTACTGTGAGAGTCCCCGGCTTCTCTAGATGGATAGACCTAGTGCACACCCATAACACAGTCTGCAGACAATAATAGACATTTCCGAGGGGGCCCAAGGCTGAGAAAGCAGCGCGCCAAGCCCTCTAATCCTAGGTTTAATTTACTGCGAGGCCAGGATGTGCTGTATGCTCTATATACAGAAGCCGGCCTCCCAGATAGAACCGGTTTGGGTAGCAATGTGTAGTTTGGAGGCTGATGTAATTCTAGTGACGGCCAGCATCAGCGAGGGGACACGTGGGTGCAATGAATGAGAGGTGGGGCCAGCCCCATGTGCTATAGTAATGCCGGATATTTCAAAAAGATAATGATGAAAGCCGGGAGGGAGAGCATTGCAATCCCACTGAGGGGAAAAAGGTGCCTCGGTGCCTCGTTCCAACAGGAAATGGATCTATAAATGTAAGAACCGCTGAAGATGGGCATTTACAACACATAGCGGTATTATTGTGACCATGTACTGTCATCATAACTATTATCTCTCTTTAGGCAACCAGCTGTGGTGGAAACACAAGTCCCAGCATGCCATGTCATTATTTATTACCAGTTATGTTTTCATATGTATATAGAGAAGTATATATATATAGTATACGGTTAGGATTCACAGGACGCAGAGGCAGAACACATGATATGTAGGGTATATATATGTATATAGGGTGTATATATAAGGTATAGGGTAAGAGACTCACGGAAGAAGAGGCAGGACACGATATGTAGGGTATATATGTGCATAGGGGGTATATACCGTGTGTATATATAAAAGGTATAGGGTAAGAGACTCATGGAAGAAGAGGAAAGACACATGATATGTAGGTATACAGGGGGTATATCAGGGTATATATATGTATACAGGGGGTATTTATAAAGGTATAGGGTAAGAGACTCACGGACGCAGATGCAGGACACATGATATATAGGTATACAGGGGGTATATATATATATGTGTGTGTGTGTGTGTGTGTGTGTGTGTGTGTGTGTGTGTGTGTGTGTGTGTGTGTGTGTGTGTATATAGGGGGATATATTTGTATACATAAGGTATAGGGTAAGAGACTCACGGACGCAGAGGCAGGACACATGGTATGTAAAAATACAGGTGGTATATATATATGTGTGTGTGTGTACATGGGGGTATATAATATGTATACATAAGGTATAGGGTAAGAAACTCGCGGACGCAGAGGCAGGACATATGATATATAGGTATACAGGGGGTATATATATGTGTGCATATGGGGGTATATATATAGGTGTATATATGTATACATAAGGTATAGGGTAAGAGACTCATGGACGCAGAGGCAGGACACATGATATATAGGTATACAGGGGGTATATATATGTGTGTATATGGGGGTATATAATATGTATACATACGGTATAGGGTAAGAGACTCACGGACGCAGAGGCAGGACACATGATATATAGGTATACAGGGGGTATATATGCTTGTATATGGGGGTATATAATATGTATACATACGGTATAGGGTAAGAGACTCACGGACGCAGAGACAGGACACATGATATATAGGTATACAGGGGGTATATATATATATATATATATATATATGTGTGTGTGTATAGGGGGGTATATAATATGTATACATAAGGTATAGGGTAAGAGACTCACGGACGCAGAGGCAGGACACATGATATATAGGTATACAGGGGGGATATGTGTGTATATGGGGGTATATAATATGTATACATAACGTATAGGGTAAGAGACTCACGGACGCAGAGACAGGACACGTGATATATAGGTATACAGGGGGTATATATATATATATATGTGTGCATATGGGGGTATATAATATGTATACATAAGGTATAGGGTAAGAGACTCACGGACGCAGAGGCAGGACACATGATATATAGGTACACATGTATGTATATAATATGTATACATAAGGTATAGGGTAAGAGACTCACGGACGCACAGGCAGGACACATGATATATAGGTATACATGTATGTATATATGGGGGTATATAATATGTATACATAAGGTATAGGGTAAGAGACTCACGGACGCAGAGGCAGGACACATGATATATAGGTACACATGTATGTATATAATATGTATACATAAGGTATAGGGTAAGAGACTCACGGACGCACAGGCAGGACACATGATATATAGGTATACATGTATGTATATATGGGGGTATATAATATGTATACATAAGGTATAGGGTAAGAGACTCACGGACGCAGAGGCAGGACACATGATATATAGGTATACAGGGGGGATATGTGTGTATATGGGGGTATATAATATGTATACATAAGGTATAGGGTAAGAGACTCACGGACGCACAGGCAGGACACATGATATATAGGTATACATGTATGTATATATGGGGGTATATAATATGTATACATAAGGTATAGGGTAAGAGACTCACGGACGCAGAGGCAGGACACATGATATATAGGTATACAGGGGGGATATGTGTGTATATGGGGGTATATAATATGTATACATAAGGTATAGGGTAAGAGACTCACGGACGCACAGGCAGGACACATGATATATAGGTATACATGTATGTATATATGGGGGTATATAATATGTATACATAAGGTATAGGGTAAGAGACTCACGGACGCAGAGGCAGGACACATGATATATAGGTATACAGGGGGGATATGTGTGTATATGGGGGTATATAATATGTATACATAAGGTATAGGGTAAGAGACTCACGGACGCAGAGGCAGGACACATGATATATAGGTATACAGGGGGGATATGTGTGTATATGGGGGTATATAATATGTATACATAAGGTATAGGGTAAGAGACTCACGGACGCAGAGGCAGGACACATGATATATAGGTATACAGGGGGTATATATATATATATATATATATGTGTATATGGGGGTATATAATATGTATACATAAGGTATAGGGTAAGAGACTCACGGACGCAGAGGCAGGACACATGATATATAGGTATACAGGGGGGATATGTGTGTATATGGGGGTATATAATATGTATACATAAGGTATAGGGTAAGAGACTCACGGACGCAGAGGCAGGCCACCAGCTTGGCAGCGTCGTCGGGCACCGGGCAGGTGGGGAAGATCGGCTTCAGCAGGTAGGTGGAGAAGACCAGGGCCACGATGTACTGCGAGGACGGCCGGATGATCAGCAGCTCCACCCAGAGCTTGAGGAAGGCGGGCAGCGGGCCGTACACCTCCAGCACATAGGCGTAGTCTCCCCCGGACTTGGAGATGGTAGTGCCCAGCTCGGCGTAGCACAGGGCGCCCACTATGGAGAAGAGGCCGCACACGGCCCAGACCAGCAGCGACAGCCCGGGGGAGCCCGCCTCCCGCAGCACGCCGGTCGGGGTGACGAAGATGCCGGAGCCGATGATGGTCCCCACGATGATGGCCACCCCGTTCACCAGGGTGATGGTGCGCCTCAGCTCCACGGTCCCCTCCCCGCTCGGGGCCCCGTTCTCCTGGAGCATCTTCTCACTGGCCTCCTGCTCCTGGGACCCCGACTGCCGGCGCTTCACACCGTCCCCCGACATGGCTCGTCCCCTCAGGGGCTGCTGTGCCCGGCGGGTGTGCTCAGGTGGGCGCTGTGCCCGGCGGGTGCCCTCGGGTGATCTGGCTGCCGGAGTCTGCGCCCTTTGCTAGGGAGATGGAGGAGAACCACCCACTGTCCTCAGCCGGTCTCTGGTCCCTACACTGGGAGGATCTTCTGCCCTGTGCCCCAGGTGTCTAACAGGGTGCTGCTCCCTCAGTGGGTGCTGTGTACCCCCCCTACGCCTGGCACTGGGTGCTGTGTAACCCCCCTCTACGACTGGCACTGGGTGCTGTGTCACCCTCTCTACACCTGGCACTGGGAGCTGTGTAACCCCCCTCTACGCCTGGCACTGGGAGCTGTGTAACCCCCCTCTACGCCTGGCACTGGGTGCTGTGTATCCTCCTCTATCCCTTGTGCTAGGTGCTGTGTAACCCCCTCTACGCCTGGCACTGGGTGCTGTGTAACCCCCTCTACGCCTGGCACTGGGTGCTGTGTAACCCCCTCTACGCCTGGCACTGGGTGCTGTGTAACCCCCCTCTACGCCTGGCACTGGGTGCTGTGTAACCCCCCTCTACGCCTGGCACTGGGTGCTGTGTAACCCCCCCCTCTACGCCTGGCACTGGGTGCTGTGTAACCCCCCTCTACGCCTGGCACTGGGTGCTGTGTACCCCCCTCTATCCCTTGTGGTAGGTGCTGTGTAACCCCCCTCTACACCTGGCACTGGGTGCTGTGTAACCTCCCCTCTACGCCTGGCACTGGGTGCTGTGTAACTCCCTCTACTCCTGGCACTGGGTGCTGTGTCACCCCCTCTACGCCTGGCACTGGGTGCTGTGTATCCTCTATCCCTTGTGCTGGGTGCCTAGTACTGGTCCCTCAGTGTGTGCTGTGCCTTCACTTCTGTTCCTGGTGCTGGACCCTGAGTGGGTGCTGGTCCTCTGTCCCTGGTGCTGGGCAGTGAATGGATGCTGGACTCGCAGTGGGTGCTGGTCCTCTGTCCCTGGTGCTGGGCAGTGAATGGATGCTGGACTCGCAGTGGGTGCTGGTCCTCTGTCCCTGGTGCTGGGCAGTGAATGGATGCTGGACTCTCAGTGGGTGCTGGTCCTCTGTCCCTGGTGCTGGGCAGTGAATGGATGCTGGACTCGCAGTGGGTGCTGGTCCTCTGTCCCTGGTGCTGGGCAGTGAATGGATGCTGGACTCTCAGTGGGTGCTGGTCCTCTGTCCCTGGTGCTGGGCAGTGAATGGATGCTGGACTCGCAGTGGGTGCTGGTCCTCTGTCCCTGGTGCTGGGCAGTGAATGGATGCTGGACCCTCAGCTTGTGCTGGGTGCTGTCACACGTGACTGGGTGCCTTCTTTCTCCACGTGGTCCCTCACTGTGAAGTTCCTGGGTGCTGTGGCCCCTTGTGTCTCCCAGACAGCTGCAGCCTGAGCTCTCCACCCTTCCCAGGGGGCCAGCTCAGCTCCTTGCAGTGATGGTAGGTGAGTGAGCTCCGGTCCCGGGTCACACTCGCTTTATGTATGACACCCCCTCACCCGCCGCACCGGTTTTATTCGCCTCCTTCTGCAGACGTCACCAGGAGAACATATTTAATGATGATGCAACATAGAGCATGGAGATAGAGGAGGGAGGGCGCCGCCTGCTGGCAGCTGTCCACCAGTGCAGGGATTCCTGCTGCAGCCTCTATCCCTATAGGTGACAGGTGCATGGGGCTCACCTGAGTTATTGCACACACAGTGATTACAGGGACTATATACAATGCACAGCCATGTACTGTGCCTGGCCCAGGAGGGTTACATGATCAGGACAAGGCATGTGAAACAGATGGATGGTAGTGTGTGAAATCCAGAGTGCTTCACTCTGTACACAAAGCTGCTTTGTACTAGGACATCTACAAACACTGCTATCTGAATAACCTGCGATTATGCAGCAGTCTGGCTCACAAAGGGTATAGATAGAGGATCCATTGTAGGCAGGCGCCACCTGGCGGCGGGGATTGGAAGCAGCTCTTTGTACAGCCTGCTGTATGGATCAGGGTGCAGTAAACTGAATTGGCCTATATATTATTATCATTATAATTTATATATATACATAATTGTTGTACTTCTTCTATTCGTGGATTTCTCCAGAGAGAATTCAGCATGTTCTTGTGTTTGGGCGTGAAGCCAAAACTTCACTCTCTACCTAAGTTTCATATAAACATGCTATAGCTTATTTTGTGCAGATAACAGGCTATCTACTACTGAGAATGGAGAAGTAAATGCAAACACCAGTATAAAATCATTTTATAAGGCAGGGGTAGGCAACGTACAGCACTCCAGCTATTGTGGACTACACGCTGAGTTGTATAGTTCATTGCCTACCCATGTAGTAAGGCATAACACCACATGGGCATGCGCACACACACATACATACATATATATACATATATATATATATATATATATATATATATATATATATATACACACACACATACATATATATTTTTCAGTTTAAACTCTGTGATAGCAGCTACCAGGTTTCCATAAGTATGACAGATAGTGTAGGACCTGCAGAGAAGTGGGGTCCCGTGATGTGGGCTGCAGGCTTAAATGCATTCAATCCATGAACCACAACCCCATTATTTATTTATTTATATTATATATATATATATATATATATTTTATTGTGAGTGATTTAACAATGGTGAGTGCTGAGTTTTCTGTTATATATATATATATATATATATATATATATATATATATATACGCACACAAGACTATGAAGCTTTTTTCATAATACCCATTTATAAATCCCAAATTACTGTTGTGATATTTTTTCCATAAAACTATGTACAAACTACAGTGTCTGCCTACTTTTATGGAAATCTCCTGCAGAAGGCGAATTAGTGCTGCAGATTGCGTCCCCATTATGACTAGGATCTGAACCCTATGTAACAAACCCTGAAAAACGAAGCTTTCCTTCAGTTAGTTGGCTCAGTTAGTTTACACCATCCTCATATGGTGCAAACCGCTTTACAGCTGAGTACATACTATAAGATGGTGCGACAATGCGATGTAACGATACACTATACAATGTGTACAATATACGGTTCCGATCCGTGTCGCATACATTGTATAGTGTGTACCCAGCTTAAGCCTATGGAGGCTTACAGGCAGGAGAGAGATATTCCAATCTCTCTTTCGCAGCATCCGGCCGGCGATGGAAAGTGTTGCTGTGCGCGTGCGCAGTGTCAGATTCCCCGGGAGGAGTCTTTCATAAATGTGCGAGAGTCCTACAAAATGGCAGGGATGTAACTTGCAGGGAGAGTGTTTATCGCAACTGCCGTCCCTGCGAGTTTCAGTACATAGTGGGGATATTTTCATTTTGACCCAAATTATCTGCCACAGAAGAGATACTTAATATTCACGGCAGTTCTGCAATTATTAATACATGGGCCCCATAGTATTGTTCTCTTCCACGAGTATTGAAATGAATTAAAACAGGTACAGAAGGGCTGTGACCACATTGTAAAAACAAAAAGTTACCGCAGACATTATTACGCTATACACTACTCTATTTCCAACAGAGACATCTAAGCTCCACATGCTGCAATATATGGGAGGCTGAGCAACTCACGCGAACGTCTTCCCCTTCTGGACGGTCTTCCTACACTAAATATAGACATGAATTCAATCAGGATTTTAACTCGGCCATTGCTATGCTTTTTAGCTGGGTTGAGTCTTACCTGCACACAGATTTCATAGGCAATTACTCCCCAAGCAACAGCAGCCATGCGACACCTGGGGCATCACCTGACACCAGCTGGAGAGGGAGGGGAGCTACAATGGGCTTGGTATTATAGATTGAAAGTCAATAGGTCAACACCAAATGGTCAACATGCAATAGCTCAACAGTTTAAAATGTTCAGCACAAAAATGGTTGACATTTATTTTTATTTAACACTAATCCTCCCCTTAGTACCTAAACCTAAAGCTACATACACACACAACGATTGAGTTAATGAACGATTTTAGTAAATGATTTTCTACCTTGAAAAAATGAACTAAAATCGTTTACTAAAGTTGTTCATTTACTATGTTCATTTAAATGTAATGAACGATTTTTATGAACTACAAACGATTTTTGCATATTAACTTCATGAAAATCGTTGAGTTGACAAATCTGACTGAACTACAAACGTGAACGTGCATGAACATTAATCGTTCATCGTTTGACTCAGACAGAGAACGATTTTTTCAAACGATTATCGTTAAACGATATCGTTTAACGATAATCATTCAAAAAATCGTTGTGTGTGTATGCACCTTAACCCTCCCGCAGGTGCCCAACCCTCCCCTTAGTACCTAAACCTAACCCTCCCGCTGGTGCCCAACCCTCCCCCTAGTGACTAACCCTCCATCTGGTGCAGTGGCTCCCAAACTTGGTGGGTATTCAATTAGGCTGCGAAAAGTCGCAATCCGATGATGTCATTTTCGCATGTTTCGATTATCCCCGTATTCAATTTCAAAGACTTTTCGCATGTTCGAAAAGTCTTTGAAAAAACGGGGATAACTTTTCACCACTGATTAGGAGGTGAAAAAAAAGTGCAGAATTGGGGTTTAGGGGTGAAGGCTTAAAAAAAAAAAAATAGCCTGCACCCTTGGGAATGAACCCTGAAAACGAACTGTGTCAAAAAAAAGTTAAAAAAAAAAAAAAAAAATCAGGACACCCCAAAAAATAAACTGTAAATTTGGGGTAATTTAAAGAAAAAAAAATTGGTGAACAGTGTTTAAAAATAGCCAAATAGGTTCAGGGGTGTTCTACAAGTATGCGGCAGGTGTTTTCTGCAATAGGCTATTAGCGGCAGGTGGATTTGTGCAGAATTTTTAAAAAACAAGTTTAGGGACTTAAAAATATGCTAGTACCCACTTTCAAGTACCCCAAATTTGATGTGACCACTTAAAAAAATGAAAAATTAAATCTAAGTGCTCTTCTGCATCACTTGTTCTAATGTCGGGAAAAAACACCTGCCGCGGCTATTTAAAAATGCAGAACACATTCTGCAGGGCTAAACAGGGGTACCCAGAGTGAACCCCCATGTCTGGACATCTTTAGGGGGGGTCCTGGGAACAAAACCCAGAATTCTTAGCGATATTTATCTTTCCGCTGACTCCCGTTTTCGCTGCTTCCTAACTGAATACGTGGAAAAAGCGGGCACGTGCCCAATACTTTATCCCCGGAAAATCAGCGTTGTGGAGCGATAAGTCCGTGTTGGACTTTTCGCTCCCTAATTGAATACGGGCCTAAAGGCCCCCATACATTAGCAATTGATTGCAGCAATCGATTGTCTATAAAAATCTTTCCCTTTTTCAATCGATTGTGGCAATTCTGCAATCGATTGAAAAAGGGAGAGATTTTTATACACAATCGATTGCAAATTGCACGATTGCTGCAATCAATTGCTGATGTATGGGGGCCTTTAGTCCTTAAGGCACCCTAAAGGGGGGTATCCACTTAGCGATTTAAACAAGCGATTGCACAATAACGATGTCGTTATCGTGCAATCGCTTGTAAATCGCGCATGCATCGGGCATGTTTTGGATGGAAGCGACCCACGAGGCGCGTGCCCGCGGGTCGCTTCCGACATCGCCCGTACATGCAGGTCAACCTGGCGATCTCGTCAGGTTCAGCATGTGCAGGGATGAAGGATGTGCCGGGACTGAACGAGTGAACGTTCGGTCTAGGCACATCACTAGCTATACAAACGACAGCACGATTGCAATGTCGCAATCGTGCTCTCGTTTGTATATCGCTAAGTGGATACCCCCCATGACAGTCCAGGTTTTGAGGATACCCATGCTTAGGCAATAGGCACAGGTGACTTAATTAGTACCTCAATCAGTTTGATCACCCCATCTGTGCATAATCATGGATATCCTTAAAACCTGGCCTGTTAGGGTGCCTTGCGCACCAAGTTTTGGAAACCCTGCCCTAATGCCTCTCACCCTAACCTTAAAAATGTTGAAAAAGTATGTGTCAACCATTTATTGTGTAGACCATTTGAACCTGTTGACCATCTGGTGTCAACCTATTCATTGTCGATCCTCTACACCAGTGATTTTCAACCTTTTTTAACTCGTGGCACACTACACAAGATTTTAAAATTGCCAAGGCACACTATCCGGCGATGCGGTGTGCGCGGACTATGAAAAATCACACTACATTAGTTCCCACAGGAACAAAACACACTACATTGGCCCCCACAAGAATAAAAAACACACTACATTGGCCCCCACAAGAATAAAAAACACACTACATTGGCCCCCACAAGAATAAAAAACACACTACATTGGCCCCCACAAGAATAAAAAACACACTACATTGGCCCCCACAAGAATAAAACAATCCCATTGGCTGGCCTAACAGAAAAAAAACCCCACATTGCTCCCCACAAAAAAAACAACCATACCACATTGTGCCCCACAGAATTGCTCCCCACAGAAAAAGAAACCTATGGCTGGCCCCACAGAAACAAAAAACAAAACACATTGTTCCCCACTAAATAGGCAAATATATGGCTGGATAACATATGGCTGGTTCTCACTAAAAAAAATGACATGACTGGTTCCCACGAAAAATAAACTATGGCTGGTACCCACGAAGAAGAAAAAAAATGTCTGGTCCCCACAATACCCACATTTCTTCCCCCCTTGTCACTCACACTGCAGCAGGATCGCGTGCGGGCGGGCTTCCAGGCAGGCTGCAGAGCCTGCCTGGCCAGAGCGCGGGCTGGCTGATTGGCGCAGGGCGTTGGCTGGCAGAGCGGGCTGGAGGGCAGTGGACAACGCGGCGTGCGTGACCTGTGATGTCACGCCGCCGCATCTTTGCAGGTCACTACCCGGTCGCGCCTGAGTCTTCCAGAGGAGCTCAGCGGCCCGGGATGCTGAAGTACAGTAAAATGTGCCCGGTGGCTCTGACAGCCCCGCGGTACACTTCACAACCGGCCACGGCACACTAATTGTACATATCCCCCCCCCCCCCCCCAATAGTAATAACCGGCCCAGGCTATGAGCAGTGATGACTGTGTCTGGCGTAACCTTACATTTGCCGACTCAGCACCCACTTAATGTGTGTGTGACGTAAGCACCTAATTACATATAATAAAGTATATACGGCTCAGCATACGTTGTGCTGCTGTTATGCCACAATACATGTACATTTGGTCCACAAAATTGTCCAGTGTATTACTGCAGGCGTGGGGGCTGACATACACGGTGACATTCTCCATATACTAAGGGTGGTTCAATAAATAAAGTAACAAGAGCTCTCATTGTGGGGTATTCAGCTGGTACATGTACGTATAATCCGTAGTATGGCCGAGGAACAGATCATTTTTCCATATATTCCTCATACTTGTCTAAGCATTTGTTCCAATGGCACACCGAGGCATCTATCCCGGCATAGAAGGCTTCAGTGTCCAGCGCCGGAAGCCAGGACATGACGGCTTGCTGAGCTTCACCATCGCTTGCGAATGGTCTTCCACCCAGGGGCTTCTTCAATGGTCCAAAGAGATGGAAATCACTCGGTGCCAGGTCAGGGCTGTAGGGTGGATGGGCCAGTACCTCCCAATGGTAGCACCGTAACAACTCATGCGTGTGATTGGCTGAGTGTGGCTTGGCATGATGGAGTTGTTTTGAATATCTATGAAGGTGGGGACGATGGGTATTTCCATGTCATCATGGATGCTTGCTTCATCTCCCATGTCAGATGATGCCCCCACGTTTCTTCACCTCTAACAATACGCTGCAGGAACTGCTCATGGTACCGTGTCAAGCGCACGAGAGACAATCCCATCCTATTGGTTTTGTGAACTCTGTGAGTGGCTTCGGTGCCCGGCGTGATCACTTTTCCCTGTACCCCAGTTGCTCATGAATGATGTGCACAGCACCCACTGAGATGTTCAGTTTGGATGCGTCTGTCCTCCTAAATCAGACCTTCTATGCGGCACAAATGGTCACTTGTGGTGGACGTGCTTGGCCAGCCAGATCGCTTCCCATCTTGAGCGTCTGTCCTGCCATTATCAAATCAGTGCCCCAAACCAGTGCCCAAACCAGCTTCTGTGACTTAACGTTATCACCTCAACAAGTTGGCGATGAATTTCAGCTGCCGATGCGCCTTTTAGATGCAGAAATCTGATCACACTACTCACCTCAATGTCTGACCGTGTTTCCACCAGCCCTGTCCTCTTACAACTGAGGTTGGAGGAATAGGGGGCAGGCGCTGCCGGCTGTGGTCTAGGACATTGGTTTTAGTCAGTGTGCGGTCCGCACTACACATTAACAAACACGCCAGCGCAGTTTTACCCGGCGGCGGTGTGTTTGTTTTAGCAGCCATTGAGAGTCAGACAAACTCTCATTGGCTGCTGCACGTACGTCCGGAGCCAGGCTGGAGGTCACACATGAGCTCCACCTTCCGGCTCCTGCAGCGGGTGACGGGAGAGACGTCTCTCCCATAGTGCCGAGCGAGAGGACGGAGGAGTGGACAGAGGCCGGCGCAGGAGCGGGGATTCAGGTAAGTGTTGTGTTTAGTTTTTGTGCTATATATGTAAGGGGCACTGCATAGGGGAGACCACTACTGGGGGCACTGCATAGGGGAGACCACTACTGGGGGCACTGCATAGGGGGAGACCACTACTGGGGGCACTGCATAGGGGAGACCACTACTGGGGGCACTGCATAGGGGAGACCACTACTGGGGGCACTGCATAGGGGGAGACCACTACTGGGGGCACTGCATAGGGGAGACCACTACTGGGGGCACTGCATAGGGGGAGACCACTACTGGGGGCACTGCATAGGGGAGACCACTACTGGGGGCACTGCATAGGGGGGGCCACTACTGGGGGCACTGCATAGGGGAGACCACTACTGGGGGCACTGCATAGTGGGGACCACTACTGGGGGCACTGCATAGGGGAGACCACTACTGGGGGCACTGTATAGTGGGGACCACTACTGGGGGCACTGCATAGGGGAGACCACTACTGGGGGCACTGCATAATGGGGACCACTACTGGGGGAACTGCATAGGGGAGACCACTACTGGGGGCACTGCATAGGGGAGACCACTACTGGGGGCACTGCATAGGAGAGACCACTACTGGGAGCACTGCATAGGGGGACCACTACTGGGGGCACTGCATAGGGGAGACCACTACTGGGGACATTACATAAGGGGCACTACTACTGGGAACATTAAGGTGCATATGGAATGGAAAGGAATGTTCCCAGAGTGGCGAGAAATGGTGGTATGTCATGTTGCCACCCCCCCATTTTTCAGTGACCACGTCCACTTTTTTGGCGCACATACTTGGGAGGGGCTCGTTTTTTTAAAACTTGCCCTCGGCTCCAAATACGCTAGTTACTTCACTGAGTATGACTGATCTGAGTCGCATGCTAATGGCCATGAGGGGAGGCACTGTGGTACCTGCTGTGGCCTGACGGGAATGGGATAGAGAACATTACACACGTGAGGGCTTGTTACCTGACTTACTGATCCGTCCTTATATCATCAGAGCATAATTAACACACAAGTACGAATTTCGTGATTTCTTCAATTTACTGAATGAAAGCAAATAATTATAGCAAAAAAATATTCAGCGGGCAACACATTAAAATGTCAAAGCCGAGAGGGGAATCGTGGTGAAAAAAGTTGTTTTATTCTATTTTATAGCATATTCCATCCAGTTTCCATGCATCCAAACGTACTGGAAACCTGTACCCCCTCCCCCAATAACTCCATCTGGATTTGCTACAGCCACCTGACCATTGTTACACCTGCAAAATATTTTAGGTCAATGTAATAAAAAAAATGCTGCTTTGCTATTAAGGTTCCTGTAACCCTGGACCCAGCTCTACTACACTGATACCCAACGTCTGTCCCTAAATCTGAGCGTCACCCAGTGGCCAAATATTACAGCTAGAGCCACTCTGGCACAAATTTGGAAATCCTGTTCCCCCTCCTTCCTTAGCGAAGGTCATTTCTAAAATACTCCTCTCATGAAGTGGTTTTCCCATCATATATTTGTTACGGGAGATGACGCTGCCGTCGCTGCACAGCCTCCACCATTGATAACTATATAGAGATAAAGTACCAACCAATAAGCTCCTAACTGTCATTTTTCAAACACAGCCTGCAAACTGACAGAAGCTGATAGGTTGGAACTTTGGCCCTGATTCAGACCCACTCGCAAGCGGCTGTCCGCTCGCAAGTGGGTCGATGTTGTGCTCTGCGCATGCGCACGACGGCGGGAGCTCCGTCGTGCGCATGCGCCAGACGCGACGAGCGAAGGACTTTCCTTCGCTCGTTGTGTCTGATCAAAGGGGGCATGCTGTCGATGTTGATTGACAGCACACCCCCTTTGGTGGGCGTGCCTCCCTGACGGGGGCGTTCCCACAGGAACGCCTCCCGTCAGAAGCCGGCCCACTGACATCACTAGTGATGTCAGTGGGAGTGATTTTGGCTCTGATAGAGCCAAAATCACTCCGGGGCTTGCGGTTGAAAACCTCAACCGCAGGCTCCGGCTTGCAGTTTCGATGGTCACGACCATCGCGGCCATCAAACTGCACGCTCGTATAGGCTGTGGGTGGTGACCCACAGCTATACGAGCGTCCAGGAGGACGCTCCATTTTTATGGAGGGCGGCCCTCATTCAGAGTGTACGACTCTGGATAAGGGCCTTTATCACTCTCCTCAGCTTAGTGCATTTCCCCCTGGTTGTGTTATTTTAATAGGCCCCAGCAGCCCTCAACAATCCAACTCAGCGGTAGCTAGTGTTCCACTACAAGTCCCAGCATGCAGCCTGCACTAGAAAGACACCTCTCTGCATCACCCATATGACATGACCAGCATGCTGGGACTTGTAGTTTCACAGCATAAAATATTACACAACGCTCTCCAGCAGCTGGAGTGTAACTGCTGTGGCTGGCCTTGAGGAGGACGGGCACATTGGTTTTTTTTTTAGTACAATTGATGTGCGAGACCACTTCAAAGGATTGCCCATCAGGCGTTCCCATCCACAAAGTGCGCAAAGCTTTGCTTTCCCACTGGAAAATGAAGTAGGGGAAACAAATCTGTAGTTTTGCCCGAGGTCTGAGGATGGAGACGGCTCTTTGCCACATGAAGCAGGATTATAGGTCTGTGTTTTGCTCGTACATAAAAGAGACTTAAAAAAATTAAATAAATTTCCATCTATTCAATGGGGCACTCGCACTTTGCATTAATTTATAGTAGAGATTGGGGAAAGACCACCCATGGGAAATATGCAGGGACTAGGACTAGAGGTAGATTCATATCTATTGTCAGGTTATAATTCACCGGCGTGCATTGTACAATTGCATTCACTAAATATATACGCTTTCTATCTCAGCCTCGGGGTAACTTGCGTTTCCTCAGGCTGATACTGGGCATGCTGAGACTTGTAGCTCCACCTGTTGTTTACTTCAATTTTATGTGGTATGAGGGGCATTTTTTGTACAGTCCACCTACAGACCCTTCGCTAAACTTCCGATCGTCCCAACCACTCCTTAGGGACGATGAACATCGGTTTTCAAGGGTTCACTGCCATCAATGTATTTCTTTTGATGGTAATGTTTTCACCATTTCCGAGGGTAGCCACCGTGGAATGGTGTGGAAGTGATGGCCATCTGATGTTAAAATACAGCCGAACTCAGGGCCTGATTCAGACCCGGTCGCAAGCGCTGAGCGCTCGCAACTGGGTTGATGGTGGCCCAGAGCGCAAGCGCACGACGGAGCATGCGTGAGACCCGGATAGCGACGGGCAATCCGTCACTCCGGGTCTCGCACCAAAGGGGGCGTGCTGTCGATGTTGAGTGACAGCACGCCCCCTTTGGTGGGCGGGCCGGGGAAATGGCTGCCCAGATGGAGGCGTTTCCATGAGAACGCCTACCATTTGGGGGCGGCCCCACTGACATCACAAGTGATGTAAGTGGGAGAGCTTTCGGCCCTGAATGAGGGCCTCAGCTGTGTAACATTAGGAACAGCAGCAGGTTGCTATGGCGCATGTGCAATCAGGGCCGGCTCTAGGGGTGTTCGACCTTAGCGGTCGAACAGGGGCGCCACCCATAGAGGGCGCGCGCTTCCCCAGCATCCAGATTTCAGCAGGATAGCACTGTCGCGCTGTTCCACCCGTGGCCCGAAGTGGCTCGCGGTTGGTCAAATAGGGGGTTGGGGACTGCCACAGCTGTGCCTGAGTCTGAATGGATGCTGCATGCATGCGCGGCATCCATTCAGTGCCGTGAGAGGGCTGGGGAAAGCCCAGCTAGTGAGGCTTCCCCCAGCCTGTTATTTGGAGGCGTGCCATGCGGGCACGCCCCTCATAACGACACATAAGGAGGCATGACCTATGGTAATTAGGCCACACCCACAATTTTGGTCATGCACTGCTGCGCTGTGCGATAAGGAGCGCAGAGCACTCATACGGCACAGGCCGCTATTAGCCCTGGAGCTGGCCCTGGCAAACATGTTCTTTGCACAGGCGCGAACCATCGCAATATATATATATTTAATTCTTTCGATGTGGTTAGTTACCAACGCATCAAAAGTTTTTAATGGTGGAATCCCAGTTATCATTTGATGGCGGGCTTCCGATGTCCATCTCTACCACGCCTGTTTCCACTTCTGGCTCCTCCTCCCCTCGAGCTGTTGGGGTCAGATGGAACAGTTGACCCTAGCAACCAATCAGCTTCTAGCTATCATTTTATTGAATGTAATAGATAAATGATAGGTAGAAGCTGGTTGGTTGCCATGTGCAATATTGACCACTTGTCCTCCTGAGAAAGTTTGATACGTATCCATCTATCATCACCATTAGAACCCTACACCTACTGAAAGGGCCTCATTGGCAAGGATGTGGCGGCCTGTCCTGATGGGCACAGGACGACGGCCTCCACCACTACGCAGACAGTACTGGTCAGCAGGATGCAGCAGGGAATGAGTGAGGGGATTATAGCAGGCCCACTGCAGAGACTTCATTTCCTTTTCCACCCACTGATATACTGGGGAGGGGTCACTTACTGAATGAAGGGCTTAGAGGAGATTTGTTGTGGTCAGAATAGACTTTCAGGTTTTGTGTGGCAGACTCCTACGTAGACAGGTTTGGCAGGAGCACAGAGGCCCTTTACTATTGTCTGGATGCCCCACGCAGGTTCTCCGGCTGGCAAGACGCCCTCTTTAACTGATTTATATGGGAAATACTTAAATTAGTGCGGAGACAGTGTGACAGATTGTGTCTCAGAGCTTTGGATGCAGGACAGGTAAAACAGGTCGGGCTCAAACGACCACTTCCAAAAAAGGACCATTTCTCCTGCCGCTCAAAAAAAACGAATATTCAATTTATTATCTGCAAATTGTACCAACAAATAACAGCAACAACAAGTTGCCCTGTAATAGATGTACGAGGAATGCTGGGGCTTGCAGTTCCACAATACTTGTAGAGTGGCAGATTACAAACATTTGCTGTATATTTAGCAATTTCATAGCGGTTACATTGGGCAATGTAACCGCATCCCAACCCCATACAGCAAACACACAGGGTCTCGCCACTTTGGTGTAGTCACAAGTGTGATACCATATTGTTGAATGCCATGCCTATACGCCTTGGTTAAAATGTGAGCGCCCAAAGTCAAAATATCGACACTAGAAAAATAAGGGTTGGGTGTCGACATTATGTACCAGTTGACATTTTGGCTGTCATTACTCTGAACATGTCGACATTTTGTATACATCGACATTATAGTGTCTACATAATGACTGTCGACTTTTTCATTGTCGACAAAACATACCCGACCCTCGCCAGCATAGTTACCTGAAGCCACTCCCACTGTACACATCACAGCGCTTTATAAATCCGCCAAATAGAGCGGCATCCCAGCGTCAGGTAAAAGGGGTTCTAGGGTTATTCTGGGAATTAGGATATTTTGCCACCATGGGGCAAACGTTTCCCTAATGAATAATCTGTGCTTTGATGATCAGTTTGCATTTAAGGAATGAATATAGTTAAAGAGAAAAGGTCGGATTTCTGCAGACAGGAAGCAGCGTTATTGTAACATTATCATAAAACTGGTTTGTCCTCACTCCATACATAAAATCATTAGACCAAGCAGGAGCTTTAGGAAGGGAAAAATAATGTTGTTTTGCCAAAACGGAGTTGAAAGAGAAAACAAATAACAACAGTTACATTCAGTACCAAGTACACAGACAATACGATAACCACTAGAAGCATGCACAATTCACAGAGCCGCCGGGCTACACTATGCGTTTCGCCACCTGGTTAGAACATACACAATCAGAACTAAATATTTGTGGCTGCACTCTACTGCTCGAGGAAAAACGTTCTATCCTCACACTCCCAAACCTCAACGGCCTGATTCTGGCTACACCTGAACCACATTTCCTGACAGTTCTGAATTTAATATTTCACATATGGACTATTTATCCCCCCCCCCCCCCGCCAGCATTTATGATCTGTAAACCATTAACCCCAAAGTGCCCGACCAGGGTACGTGAGACCTGGGTTTCTGCCCTTTGCATGTCAGTCTGCCCATCGGTGCGATAATTACTCTGCTAATTGGATTATAAATGACTTGAGAGACTGAGTCCATTCCAGTTGTACTTTGTGCCACCGACCTATATACAGCATCCAGAGATTACGGTACAAGCTTTCCAGCTGATTTTCAATAGCGTCCCCTCTAATTATCTCTAGATATGAAAAAACGATTCTGTTTCCCACAAAGCCAGAGGAAGCACAGTTAATCCACACAGAAAGTACTGAATGGCTGGATTGTTACAAGAAACAAATAGGTCGGATGGTTTTATGTGCGGGAATGTGATTCTCGTCCCCACGGATTTGTGTTGTGTGCCGAGAGAACGCTTCAACGGCCAAAAACTTACTTTAGGAAGGACCCATGCATGTAAGTATCCTGTAGAAAGAGCCTCAACAATCCTATCAGAGCCTCACCCTGTGTACTTACTTTTACCTAGTGAAGGGTCCTCCAAGAGCCAATTATATAGCATTGAATGTAATACAAACCTTTCATTTGTTCTGGTTATAAACATAACAGAGTCGGATTCAGTAACACTTTTTATATTTCACTTGCACATCGGTGGAAGAAACTTTGGAGGTTTGTAAAAAGTTCTTTATTTAAAAAATAAACATGATTCATATGTTGTTAGAACAGTAGAAGAAGGGTCTAATTAGAATAAGCCCCCTCTCGTACAGTGTTACGCGTACACTCTACATAATAACTTGATTCTTACAATATCACCTATAAGCGATACAAGCCAAAACAAACACATGTAATAAAAAACAAAAAAACAAACAAACAAGAAAAGCTTTAAAAAGACAAATTCATGTATATTAAAAAAAAAAAATATTAAATGGAAGTCACAATTTCTCAAAAACAAACAAACAAAAAAAAAACGTTCCGACCCCAATTTACTAACCTCGATGTATTAGACCAACATCAAATTTAAATACATTTAGCAACTTTGAATATAATGAACACGCAGCATGCACCAGAAATGTTAGGCCAAGAGCTACATCATTATATAATCCGAAGCGATTATTCTACTGTATAATTCTGTATCCCTTCTATATACACTGCTACAAGTCAACAGCGGAGAGTTCTCAGAAGACACTTATACTTAACATCAGCACAAATAGGGGCAGTATACAATGAGCAGTCTGCATGTCTACAACAATTTCATTTACACTGAACAGTAAAAGTACCCATCACCCACATGGAGGCGGCCATATTGTGGGCTGGGCCAACATCAATCTACTAGTGAAATCACTGAGGGATGAGGCACTGGTATAAGAGGCACTAAATGCCTCATTGAGGACACTAATTCCTGGTGAAGTGATCGGCTACATCCTCGTGTATATGGTCTCCAAAAACATGGCTGACTAATGACAAACATACAGCGACATGGACAGATGCGAACACATCTAAAGTGAAAAACAATCCCATAAACCATCGGGGAGCAGAGAATCGGATTTGCAGGGGAGCAGCATGCGCCCGTAGACTATGGGCGTAGACGAGTGCCCAACGTTTACCGCTGCGGCACTACGCTGCCGGCCGCCGGAGAGAGAGGAGGGGGCCCCGGTCAGAGACTGCACAAGGGCCCCCCCTCCTCTCTTGATATGCCCCTGCATAATTATATATATATATATATATATATATATATATATATATATATATATACATACATATACATACATACACACACACACCTTGTATACAGGTCAGATTGGTGACCTGGAACCCATGCTCTGCTCTACAGAATCCTCTATACACACATACATACACATACATACACACACACCTTGTAGTATACAGGTCAGATTGGTGACCTGGAACCCATACTCTGCTCTACAGAATCCTCTATACACACAGGCGATAACTGCAGTAGCTACACAATTCTATGATAGATTAAATTGAATTCATATTAAGGACTAAAAAATAAACTGCAGATTTGTTTCATGAAAAGCCATGGTACTGCTAAGCTCTCCGGGGCTGATAAACAGGTTTTCTGTCATTGCCGAATGACTCTGTACATACTGCGCTAAAGTCAACTGCACCATTATAACTAACGCAGATTACCCCGCAATGCCCAAAGTGTAACAGAGTATTAAACAGGCACCTGTGACGGCTGATAGCACCAAAAGTAAGCACACCTATCCTCTGTGCATAACGCAATTAGAGCGCGAGCCTTACAGACCGATTCAAATTACCCCCAGGTGGATCCGTCAGTACAGGATAGAAAAATATACCCCATTTTTCGGATGAATTGCTGAACAACTAAATCTGCCTGAGCGTGTCCCTATCGGCACGGGGAGGGGGAAATAGGACACGAGAAGTGTGTGTTGTGTTCTGTGTGTGTGTGTCTGTCTCTGTGTGCGTGTCTGTCTCTGTGTGCGTGTCTGTCTCTGTGTGCGTGTCTGTCTCTGTGTGCGTGTCTGTCTCTGTGTGCGTGTCTGTCTCTGTGTGCGTGTCTGTCTCTGTGTGCGTGTGTGTGTGTGGGGGGGGGGTGTTTAAACACAGAAGGACAAATAAGGCTCAAGCTGCATTAAATAAGGTAATGCGGAAGAGGCCAGATTTCTCACTAAGCCACGGCACTGCAAAACGTTACTTCATATTACACCCAACACAAATGGTCCACACAAAATGCATCAGTGATCCGCATAGCGTGGTCCGACAACATTACCGACACCTGCCATGCTTGCTCTGACTATGAAATCTGCTAGATAGTATGTCCTCTAAAGCACGTGGGGTGTGTATGTGTGTGTGTCAAGGGTATAACGTTATAAGTAAGATATAATCCCAGTCTATATTTGAGAGGCAGGCATCTGTGCTGTCGGAATGCTACAGTATTAGGTCATACACAGTATCACTATATTGTTCAGAGCGGGCAGGGTTTCCACGTGTGTGCACACCGTCATTATCAGGCCATACACAAGGGCCATATCGCTGCCGTAGTCGTGCGCACTTATCCAGCTTGCCGTTGCTGCGAGGTCCCCCCGTCATCCTTTTTTAAATCGGACAATTTAAGTGCCGGTTGGAAGGTTGAATGGACTGTGCGGTTCTTCAGCGGCTGGAGAGGGCGGAAGTTGTCCACCATGTTTTTCTCCTCTTCCCCCACAGCGGTGTAGAGTAAACTGCGGAACACGGCCAGCTACAAAGACAAGCGAGAGAGTTACTGGCGGTGATGTCATACGTTCCCGGCTTTCTCTGTGCTTCTTATACATAGATCGTAGCTTTTACAACACCAAAGGGAAGGGAAGGGCGATATCATAGAACAAATATTCATGTAGGAATTGGAGCTAAAGTATCCCCACATTCCATAAACGTATCAATGTTTTTACCTTCAGTTACAACAAAATAAATAAATATATATATATATATATATATATATATATGGCCTGGTTGTGAGTTGAAAGTTGCAATGTCACTAGTGGGCTGAGGTAAGACGTGATCTGGATCAGGTGTCCGCTATAGGACAAGGATGACTGGCCGTGTGACCGCGCCTTACAGTAAGTGGCATATTACCTACTACAGCATCCAATGTACCGCTGAGAATGGAGGAGCCGCCTCTGACTCATTAGGGTCTCCCCGCAATACACTGAAAGAAGTCCGCATGCCTACACCCTATAGCCACATAACATCTGGTCATTAACACAGTACGTCATTTACAGGCTCCGTCCCAAAGCAAATACCGACAGGCTAATGTCACATTTCTCGGGGTGAGAGGTCAGGTCATTGGGCCATAAATGTTCTTTAGGAGCTGAATTTTCCCAGCCCGATTTTCAACAGACAAAATCACCTGACTGTGGTCAACTTCAATCGGTTTCTTCATTATAATCCAGGTCACGGACTCGGTCAGCGGTGGCGTGGTTAAAGAGCCAGAGTAAGTCCAATAATCGCTGCAAGTTGGTAGAAGGCAGGACGGGTCAAAATGATTGAATCCTGTAAGAGAATCCTAAAAAAAATATATATATAAATAAATAAATATTATATATATATTTATTAGCACTCCTGAATAGATTCAAACACCAGTGAGTTTATTAAAAATCCATACAATGTAAAGCAGTGATGTCCTCGAGCTTGACATATATAGAATATATCCATACAAAAGGTTCACATAGTAAACAATACATTGTGCAATTGAGTATCTAGCATATACATAACATTACATTAAAAGATCACAAAATTGCAGGGAACCATAGCAATTAAACCCTAGATTTTGCTTCCCAATATTCGGACCATCCAAACCATCTAATGAAAGGATTAGAAACGGATGAGGAGTAAGATACTCCCGCTGTCTCACACTCGTAATGGGATTGCACATCTTTCCCAATAGCATCCAAACTGGGACTATAAGGTGAACGCCAGCAGGGTTGGACTGGCCCACAGGGGTACAGGGGAAATCCCCGGTGGGCCCCACTGCCTGTGGGACCACCCTCCTCTTCTAGGTGTCAGGTTCCAGACCTCAAATTATAGATTGTTATCTAGACGGCCAATTACCTGGAGGAGCAGAACCACTGATCAACATGGAGGCTTGGTTAACTTCTATAGAAACTACTGTACATCAAGATTTTATTAATGGATAGTCAAGTGTCTATGGTAGCTCGCCACACCCCTTAAGCATGGCCCCTACCACTGAATTTTTCCCGGTGGGCCCTTCATGCCCCAGTCCGACACAGAACGCCAGTGTCGTGCCAACAGTAATTTAGTGGCTAGGAAAACATGACCAATAATATAACGATCGTTATTGGTCAAGCCACCATGATATAAATGGAATAATGCTATTAATGGATGCGGTGGGATAGATACATTCAGTATTTTAGAGATTAGGGCAAACACTGATGACCATAAAACCTTGATACGAGAGCACGACCAAAATATATGGGCCAAAGACCCCACATTTCCACACTTACGCCAACAAAGGTTGGATTGGGAGGGCCAGAGAGTATGCATTGATACCGGTGTGAAATATAAACGATGAAGCAATTTATAAAGCTGTTCGTTGTGGGGAAATGCACTTATAGAGGATAACACAAGTTCGGAATGTGATATGCCAATCTCCCTCAGGGATTATACAGGAGAGGTCTGCCTCCCATTTCAATAAAGATTTAAATTTGGTAAATTCGTGGGGGTTAGTTAAATATAAATACCACCAAGTAATATCTCCAATCTTACACAATCGATCAATAAGAAATGTGGGTAATCTCTGCACTATATGTGGAGGAGGAGTAATACCACCGAGCCAATGTCTTAATTGTAGGTACTTATAAAAGTCTCTGGGAGGGAGCGAGAATAATGGTTGAAGCTGGGTAAATGATAACAAGGAATCAGGAGCAGTTACGTCAGCCAAGGTAAGGATTCCTCGGGCTCTCCAAGTGTCAAAAGATAAATTCGGGATCAAGGTGGCTAGGCCCTCAAGGGAAAAGTTACTACAGGGAAGGAGAATGTCCGATGCTATCGTGGCTAATTCTAGCCATGCTTTACGGGAGTTGGAAACAGACACTGACTTTCCTAAAGCCCTCACCGAAACCGAAGAGGGGAACCAAAGACAATCTGTAATACCTCTTTTCCACCAAAAACCCAGGTCCGACCTGGGTTTTTGGACATGGTTCGAACCCTGGTCAGACCCATTTACACTGCACCTTTCATCTGGGTTACTCACAGGTCAGCCCTGTTCACACTGAACTCAGGTCTGCCCTGCTAAACCTGTGAGGTCATTAAAAGTGGGAGGTGACTGCTCCACAGCCACCAATCAGCTCATTTTAGGCATGATCCAGGTCAGATAACCCGGGTTGCACCGTTTACACTGCACCATTGCCCGGGTCCATCCTGGGTCCAACCCTGGTAGCTACCTGGGTTGGATTGCAGGGTCACTTGACCCAGGTTATTTTTCAGGGACCCATTTACACTGAGCTGCGACCTGGGTAGACCCAGCAAAAACCCAGGTTTTTGCTCTGGTGTAAAAGGGGTATAAGAGGGAATGGGAAAACCATACTACGCTCCAAAAGAACCCACGATTTTGAATTCACCTGGGTAAACCATGCATTAAGTTGGGAAATCATTGTAGCTAGCTGATAACATCGTAAATCTGGGTAAGCTAATCCCCCCTCTGAATTTGGATAAGACAAAGTCTCATTCAGACCCGGTCGCAAGCGCTGAGCGCTCGCAACCAGGTCGACGTTAAGGCCCTGCACACGCGCAGTGGGCGCACTGCGCGTGCTAAGCCCGGAGCGAGAGAAAAATTCTCTCCCTCCGGAGCTCACTACAAAAGCGGTGGCTGTCGATGTTGATCGACAGCTCGCCCCGTTTTGTAGGCAGGGCGTGGGGGTGGCTACACAAACGGAGGCTTGCCGTTTGGGGACGGCCCCACTGATATCAGCAGTGATGTCAGTGGGGAGCTTCCTGCTCGATCCCTGGGGCTTGCTGTTGCCGAGACCCAACCTTATTGTCTCGTCGCAAGTCGCGATGGTTTTGTCCATCGCGACCATCAACCTGGTCCAGTCGCTAAAGCAGTGGGTGGTAAACCACAGCTTAGCTAGCGACCAGGAGGCCGCACTTAAAAAAAAACAAGCGGCCGCCCTCATTCAGAACGAGCGCTCGCTTCTTGCGAGCGCCTCTGAATGAGGGCCATAGTCTTCCTAGCTAATCTAGGTTTCTTGCCCTTCTATATATATATATATATATATATATATATATATACTTAATAGATACTGCGTGAAACCTGTTAAGGATTGTTTCGGGGACTAATGAAGGGACTGTCCAAAATAAATAGACTTTTCGGCAGAATCACCATTTTAATGGCCGATATGCGACCGAACCAGGAAACATTTTGCATCATCCAGTCAGTCATTAATAAAGTGACACCTCGCAACAGGGGTAAATAATTAGCCGAAATGAATCTATTAGTAGTGTGAGTTAAATGGATCCCAAGGTACTTGATACTATTCTCTTGCCAGGAATAAGAATAGTTTGATTTTAGGGATTGTAGTATTGCTGGAGAAAAATGAATAGGTAGAGCTTCGGTATTAGATCTGTTTCATTTATAAATAAAGATACTTTATAGTAGGTTTCTAGTACTGAATGCAAGCATGGTAGAGACATAGCAGGGCTCGTGAGGGTCAGAAGGACGTCATCTGCAAACAAACTGATTATATATGTCTGACCAAAATAAAAAACTGGACCATGAATAGCATGGGGAGATCGAATAGTCTCCGCCAGAGGTTCAATTGCTAACACGAACATCAGTGGGGATAAAGGACATCCTGGCGCGTACGGTTAGTAATCGGAAATACTGATGACAAAATACCGTTTGCAAAACTTCTGGCTGAAGGGTTGGAATATAACGCTGCGATCGATGACGGTGCGAGACCCCTGAAACCAAATTTGTGAAGAACAGCACGAAGATCCCCCCCAGTGCAACCTGTCAAATGCCTTCTCGGCGTCTACGGATAACAATAAAAGGGGCTGGCCAATTTCCGAGAAGGCATCCACAATATCAAATCACTCGTCTCGTGTTGTCAGGAGACTGACGGCCTTGAACGGGAAGCAGTCAGGAAGCAGACGGACGGAATCCCGAGCGTCGGCTTCCCAACTGTCTGATCCCGGCAAGGGGTTAAATGACAGGCGTCGAAATCCCGACGCCCTTTCATTTTACTTACGCCGGGAGCCCCACACCCGGCTTACCGATCGAATGTAAGCCGGGCGCGGACAGCCGCGCGGGGGGGTCTGGTTTAGGGCTCCTGGGGGGGACTTAGGGTTAGGCACACCCCCGGGAGTTTAAGGTTAGGCTAGGGGAAGGGGAATCCCCTTGAACAAATCCAAACTGGTACTGAAGGATAAGTGTAGGAAGTAAAGGAGTAATCCTATTTGCAATTAATTTAGCATAGATTTTGACATCTGTATTGAGGAGCGCAATTGGACGATAATTAAGTAGCAAAGCCGAATTTTTCCCCGGTTTAGGAAACGCAACGATTCTTGCCTCTAGCATTTATACTGGGAACGACCCCACCCAGGAGGCCTCATTAAACAGCTGAACAAGAAGTGGAGATAAAGTGTCTGTGAAACATTAGTAAAATGAATGAATGTATCTATCAGGATCAGGGGCCTTCTCCAAAGGGAGAGATTTAATAACTAATTCAATTTCCTCTCTGGACCATGGTCGCTCAAGTGAGCGAAGCGCGTCGGGTTCTAACGAAGGCAGGTTAATATTTTCCAAAAAGTTTGCAATGTCAACTTTCGTTGGTTGATGGACCTTAGAATCTGCATGTTGATTGTACAGGGTGGTATAGTACTCAGCAAAAGCACCAGCTATAGAGAAAGGATCCGATATTTTCCTGCCTTCTAGAGTAGATATCAGTCTAATACGGTTCCTCGCTCGTGTACCCCTTAATTTCCTTACATGCATACGGCCTGCCCTGTCCCCGGAACATAACATTTTTGAACCTCTTTCAGTGCTAACGCATTCCATTCCTCCCGAACTTTAAGGAGTGGACGATAGATTTCGTCATTGGACGGGTCAGTCTTATGTTTAAATTCTAAGTCAGTAAGGTCGGGATTCTATATCAGCCAGGGGAGACGCTGCACTCTTGCGCATGCGCGCCGCGGCTTGAATGGCCGACCCCCTTACCACTGCTTTTAAAGCGCACCAGAATGTAAGTAGGGACGTATCCTCTGGTTCATTGGTCTCCAAAAATAAAGAGAGGGAGCTGGCTATAGTATGTTTAACGTCTACATTTAGAAGGGGATGTTCACCCGATCCGCCAGGGACCAGGAGGGGTTCTGGAGCGAGTAACATCCCAATAAAGGGTTAACGCTGCATGGTCGGACCATGTAACTGGCAATATAGAGGTTCGAGTAATATAATGAAGTGTCCATTTACCAAAGAGGGCTAAGTCAATACGCGAATAAGATTTATGGACGTGGGAATAGAAGGTGTAATCTTTCACACCATGGTGTTTGGCCCTCCATACATCGTATAAATCGTATTCACATAAGATATGTCCAGTGGCAGAACTCCCGGAGACAATGGAGTCATTTGCCGCCGGGCGTCAGCCCTGAAAGGGGCACCTGGCTCCATTGTCCCCGGGAGCTGCATGGAGAAGGAGCGCCGCTGATCAGCGCTCCACCTCCATTGGCGTAACTACGGAGGGTGCAAGGGGTGCGGTCGCACCCCCTGCACCCTCCATTTGCCGGGCGCCCGCTGAGTATGTTACCAGCGGGCGCACGGCTCCTATTCAAACCCCCGGCAGCAGCCGGAGGACGGAGCTCCCTCCGTCTTCCGGGTCCCGCAGTGTACTATGGGAGTGACGTCATAACGTCACTCCCATAGTGCCGAGGAGCGGACACCGGGGACAGAGCTCAGGAGTGAGCTCCGTCTTCCGGGTCCCGCAGTGCACTATGGGAGTGACGTAATGACATCACTCCCATAGTGCCGAGTAGCGGACGCCGGGGATGGCCGGCAGCAGCACTGGAGCGAGGATAAAGGTAAGTTTGTTTTTTTTTGTGTGTGCGCGCGAACACCACTGGGGGCAACTACAGGGTGCTCACTACTGAGGGCAACTACAGGGGCCTCACTACTGGGGGCAACTACAGGGGCCTCACTACTGGGGGCAACTACAGGGGCCTCACTACTGGGGGCAACTACAGGGGCCTCACTACTGGGGCCTCACTACTGGGGGCAACTACAGGGGCCTCACTACTGGGGGTAACTACAGGGGCCCTCACTACTGGGGGCAACTACAGGGGCCTCACTACTGGGGGCAACTACAGGGGCCTCACTACTGGGGCCTCACTACTGGGGCCTCACTACTGGGGCCTCACTACTGGGGCCTCACTACTGGGGCCTCACTACTGGGGGCAACTACAGGGGCCTCACTACTGGGGGCAACTAAAGGGGCCTCACTACTGGGGGCAACTACAGGGGCCTCACTACTGGGGGGCAACTACAGGGGCCTCACTACTGGGGGGCAACTACAGGGGCCTCACTACTGGGGGGCAACTACAGGGGCCTCACTACTGGGGGGCAACTACAGGGGCCTCACTACTGGGGGGCAACTACAGGGGCCTCACTACTGGGGGGGCAACTACAGGGGCCTCACTACTGGGGGGCAACTACAGGGGCCTCACTACTGGGGGGCAACTACAGGGGCCTCACTACTGGGGGGCAACTACAGGGGCCTCACTACTGGGGGGCAACTACAGGGGCCTCACTACTGGGGGGCAACTACAGGGGCCTCACTACTGGGGGGCAACTACAGGGGCCTCACTACTGGGGGGCAACTACAGGGGCCTCACTACTGGGGGGCAACTACAGGGGCCTCACTACTGGGGGGCAACTACAGGGGCCTCACTACTGGGGGGCAACTACAGGGGCCTCACTACTGGGGGGCAACTACAGGGGCCTCACTACTGGGGGGCAACTACAGGGGCCTCACTACTGGGGGGCAACTACAGGGGCCTCACTACTGGGGGGCAACTACAGGGGCCTCACTACTGGGGGGCAACTACAGGGGCCTCACTACTGGGGGGCAACTACAGGGGCCTCACTACTGGGGGGCAACTACAGGGGCCTCACTACTGGGGGGCAACTACAGGGGCCTCACTACTGGGGGGCAACTACAGGGGCCTCACTACTGGGGGGCAACTACAGGGGCCTCACTACTGGGGGCAACTACAGGGGCCTCACTACTGGGGGCAACTACAGGGGCCTCACTACTGGGGGCAACTACAGGGGCCTCACTACTGGGGGCAACTAAAGGGGCCTCACTACTGGGGGCAACTACAGGGGCCTCACTACTGGGGGCAACTACAGGGGCCTCACTACTGGGGGGCAACTACAGGGGCCTCACTACTGGGGGGCAACTACAGGGGCCTCACTACTGGGGGGGCAACTACAGGGGCCTCACTACTGGGGGGCAACTACAGGGGCCTCACTACTGGGGGGCAACTACAGGGGCCTCACTACTGGGGGGCAACTACAGGGGCCTCACTACTGGGGGGCAACTACAGGGGCCTCACTACTGGGGGGCAACTACAGGGGCCTCACTACTGGGGGGCAACTACAGGGGCCTCACTACTGGGGGGCAACTACAGGGGCCTCACTACTGGGGGGCAACTACAGGGGCCTCACTACTGGGGGGCAACTACAGGGGCCTCACTACTGGGGGGCAACTACAGGGGCCTCACTACTGGGGGGCAACTACAGGGGCCTCACTACTGGGGGGCAACTACAGGGGCCTCACTACTGGGGGGCAACTACAGGGGCCTCACTACTGGGGGGCAACTACAGGGGCCTCACTACTGGGGGGCAACTACAGGGGCCTCACTACTGGGGGGCAACTACAGGGGCCTCACTACTGGGGGGCAACTACAGGGGCCTCACTACTGGGGGGCAACTACAGGGGCCTCACTACTGGGGGGCAACTACAGGGGCCTCACTACTGGGGGGCAACTACAGGGGCCTCACTACTGGGGGGCAACTACAGGGGCCTCACTACTGGGGGGGCAACTACAGGGGCCTCACTACTGGGGGGCAACTACAGGGGCCTCACTACTGGGGGGCAACTACAGGGGCCTCACTACTGGGGGGCAACTACAGGGGCCTCACTACTGGGGGGCAACTACAGGGGCCTCACTACTGGGGGGCAACTACAGGGGCCTCACTACTGGGGGGCAACTACAGGGGCCTCACTACTGGGGGGCAACTACAGGGGCCTCACTACTGGGGGGCAACTACAGGGGCCTCACTACTGGGGGGCAACTACAGGGGCCTCACTACTGGGGGGCAACTACAGGGGCCTCACTACTGGGGGGCAACTACAGGGGCCTCACTACTGGGGGGCAACTACAGGGGCCTCACTACTGGGGGGCAACTACAGGGGCCTCACTACTGGGGGGCAACTACAGGGGCCTCACTACTGGGGGGCAACTACAGGGGCCTCACTACTGGGGGGCAACTACAGGGGCCTCACTACTGGGGGGCAACTACAGGGGCCTCACTACTGGGGGGCAACTACAGGGGCCTCACTACTGGGGGGCAACTACAGGGGCCTCACTACTGGGGGGCAACTACAGGGGCCTCACTACTGGGGGGCAACTACAGGGGCCTCACTACTGGGGGGCAACTACAGGGGCCTCACTACTGGGGGGCAACTACAGGGGCCTCACTACTGGGGGGCAACTACAGGGGCCTCACTACTGGGGGCAACTACTGGAGGTACTGCATAGGGGGACCATTACTGGGGAGCATTACATAGACGGGCACTGCATAGGGGGACCACTACTGGGGGCATTATATAAAAGGAACTGCATAAGGGGGGGCGGCGGCAGCTGGGGCTGGCATAGGTGCTGGGGGGTGGTACATTTTAGTTTGAGGGGGGGGGGGGGGCACCAACATTTATCTTGCCTCCGGGCACCTGGGATGAAGTTACGCCACTGGATATGTCTAAACAAGTGGGAATGATCCTGAGTGGAACGTGAGTGGGCTTTAATTTTTGCAGAAGATTTATCAAGAGAGGGGTTGAGAACCATATTAAAATCTCCCAAGATCAAAATTGACCCTTTACTGCAAGATTGGAGAAGCCATACAAAATGTCCTAATAAAAGTGGGTTGTTTGGTATTTGGGGTATATATTGAAGCAATTGTCAATAGTTTATTATCTAAGAGACCTATGAGTATTAAATATCTGCCTTCTTGGTCTGTTATTTGGTCCTGCATAACAAAATGACAAGAGTTGGAAAAAAGTTTGCGACCCCCGCTTTCTTAGAGGGTCCTTTAGACATATAACATTTAGGAAATTTGGAATCAGAGCATTGGGGAGGGGAAAAGTGGAGGAAATGAGTCTCCTGTAAAGCAAGAAACACCCCACGATTATCACATCGTGTCCTATATACAGTATATGGCATATGGGAGAGAAAAAAAATAAATAAAATTACTTTTTACCCCACATGATGAGGACCCCAAATTCACACAGGTCCGGGCACCATAGCTAGGTCTCCAGCCCTGATTCATTAGTGTCCTTGGCTTAACCTAACTGAACTCCCCAACTCTGGGCCACCCTCCCCTCCCTCCCTAAGGTTTTAAGTCCTTCTCCTGCTTCACCAAAGACTTCCCATCTGCACAACAGCTCAGCTCAGTCACATGGCTCAGTCACATGGCTCAGTCACCTAATTTAAAAAAAAAATAAAATCCTTAGCTTAAAAGGGGAGCGTGAGAAGACCGGTCTGACAATTTTACTAACCCACTGGCTGGTAGCGCAGTATTTGTGTTCCACACAGCGACAGGCACAGCTCCTTGCACTCAGCAGTGGAATTGCTATGCAGCAGTTTGCACATTGCCCTGTCCAGTTTAAGCATGGTTTGGCAGAACAATCCATGTTTTCCTTAGAAAGGCTCTCGGACAAATGGCGATCAGAACGAGTTACAAGCTACCGCAAGAATATTAGGCGAATCCATCACCCTCTGCCAAAATGATGGGAGTTGTTGTCCAAACACTGGAAAGATACAAGTTGCTGTGTGCTAAAGTAACCACTCACTTGTTTTAGCATAAATGTTCAGCATTATGTAGAGAGGATCTTACTTATCAGACTTTGCATTTAATAAAATGGATACAGCCGTAGCTCCAGTTCTCAGAATAATCCGCTTACAGCCCACTGAAGGCTTCCAAGTCACCCGACCGAAAATACGACTATTTGTACTTTAACGCCCTCTTGTGGCCCAACATGTAACTTCCCAAAATATAGTACTGCAAACGAGACACACATTGGGGCTAAAGCAGAATTGGCCACAAAATAGGTTATTAAGTTACACCTACAAGAACAAAAAAAAAACAGCGCAGGGAATAAGAGCCTATTTTCGCCGACATGCAGAGTTCCAACTGCGCTCAAGATCCGGTCAAAGCAGCAGCATAAGTGTCCACTTTACGCTACCTACTCGTCACACACAGACACGACTGCTTTCTAAACAATTTCCTGTACGTGCAACAAATGCTTTTGTTATTAGAGAGTTTGTAGAAGATCAAATGAAACCTAATACAGCAGAGACGACGCCCAGTCTTGCGTTCGCTAAAGAAAAATAAGTCTGGTTAGGGGAGCATTCGCAAATCAATCTCTAGCACTACGCTAATGCTGGTGACCGTCCTCCTGTGGTATTTGCACTTGCCGTGACCCCCTCGCAGACAATACCGGCTTTCCCAGGCGTATTCCGGTCGCCTTCCAGGTCTGCCGCTGGTTGTATATGTATGAATGCGCCCTTACTGTACTTGGCCACAATCGCTGGGAACCAGTGCGACCCGTTCCCGCGCATCCGGGTGCCAGTCACTGGAGCCAGGCGTAAGTGGCTGAATGTTGGAAATCAGTATGGGCGCGCACGCGTTGGCAGACTGTTCTGGGCATGCGCATAGCCCTTTCACATTAAATACGCCAGCAGTGCCCGGTCTGTATCAGCCCTGGCGAGTATAACCCCACATCAGCAAAGCTTTACCTTATATCTGACAGTAGGCAATATGTGAACCAAACTCTCCAGCTGCTGATGGTGTCTTCCAAGCTGTGGAGATATATTATTGGGCATCAGGCAACAGACTAAACCAAGAACAAACGTCACAGAGGGAGAATGGAAGGAAGATTAATAAATCACCTTCAGGAATATTCCAATAACAGCCAGACCATTGTCTTCCATTATAGCTTCCTCGAAGGTCCGATATTTGGAGCAGTTCCAGTGAACCAGGTGGAGCTGAAAAATCAAGGATTGGAGATGATTACTTTGTCCTTGTAGATACAATGTATCCATTTCCCAGTGTCCTGAGGATTTCATTCTCCATCTCTGAATTACGTTGAGCAAATAAACTCAACATTACAAAAATTAACCCCCACGTCCCCCGTCCCCTCTCCTTTTACAGCTGAGGCTCCTCCCACAATTGTAAGACACTGTCCAGGGGGGATCTGATAGAGGCGGAGCTGCTCTTACATCCCTGTTGCTATAATAATGCTTGAAACGAATCTAATCAATGTACTGAGCATTTCTGCAGTGCATGAATTGTTCCTTTCTGTTCATTTCTCTGTGCGATGAGCAATGGTCAGTTTATCAAACAGGGAAGAGCACGTGACGTTCTATGTATTACACACACGTCACAGATGTCATATGGGCTCATCAAGGATACAGTTTTAGGGTCTATACTGTGGGGACACAGTAAATGAACCCTAATTCCAGAGTCACTGAACAACAATCCGACAGCCTGGACCCACTATGCCGGCGGTAATATGGAGAGGCCACGGGAAACCTGAGTCCGGTGTAACTCCATATTATGCATTGGTGTTAGGGCTAGAGTTATGAAGCGACCGCTGCTTTTCAGTGGGTTTGACCTGAAAATTGAAAGAGACAATAACATTAAGTGCAAAGCGTGACATATCTTGCACTTATTACTGCCCCTTTACATTTCCGGGTCAAACTTGCCAGGAAGCAGCGGCTTGCAAAAGCAACCACAAGGTACATATAGCCCTTTAGTTTTAATGACAGGCTTAGGCCAGTCCCTTTGGTGGAATTATCACAGCGCAGGTTAATGGACGCGCGCCAATGACTGACCTCTGCAGGAAACACTTTGCTGTCCACAGTGTGCTCGGACCCCCAGTCATTGTTCACCCCCCAGTGGAAATGGAACTGCTTCAGTCTGTAAGGGTTTTCCAGCGGACCCCCACTCACCACTGCAATAAGAGGACAAGCGGCATGAGAGGGGCGACAGAGGAGGAACAGGCTTCTCACACACAGCAACAACGGGGTATTGTCAGCGCCAACATGACGCAGAGAATGTGTAACGTCACTGCCTGTCCTAGTGCAGCGCACAGTCTATGGGGTTTATATATCAGGCAGTGGAGAGTGTGGAGGAGTGGACCAGTGAGGAAGTTGCCCATAGCAACCAATCAGTTCCTAACTATTATTTTATAGACTGTACTAGATAAATGCTGCTTCAAAGCCGATTGGTTGCTATGGGTAACTTCTCCACATTTTTCACTGCTTGATACATAAACCCCTGTACACCCCACCCCCACAAGTAGATACGGTTTAATACATTTTTATTGTTAAAGGTACAATATACTCCTAGACATCATTATAGGTACATTATACTCATTATAGGTACATTATACTCCTAGACATCATTAAAGGTACATTATACTCCTAGAGATCATTATAGGTACATTATACTCTTAGAGATCATTATAGGTACAATATACTCCTAGAGATCATTAAAGGTACATTATATCCACTGACATTTGTGTGACACATTTTACATGTATTCCTAACGCAATCCCACACGTGCTTTTTTTAGGGAAAAGCAACTTGCGTTGCGTTTCCGTGCGCTTTCCACATTTCAACACACCTGAAACTACACGATCGCCTGCAAATCACACGTGGACTGAACGCACGTAACATGGTTACACCCACTACCATCAAACAATGCACCGAACGTGACTGATTAGGCTTCCAAGAGGGTCTCTCCAAATGAACGTTGTTCAAATTCCACCCTCCTATTTTTTACCAAGGATAATTGGCAGATAATTGGCGTGCTGGCCAGCTCTCCTGTTCTCCTGGGTCCTGCCAGCAGCGGGTACGATTACAGCATTTGCCTGCGCTCCCGGGCTGCTGCTCCCCTGACGTGGATTATATGACGCAGCGGACGCGGCTTTCACACTCAAAGTTCGTTTTGCTTCATCAGTGACTTTGGACGTATTTAAAATGAATTTCTGAGCAGTTAGTGGCAGCCCGGCGTCTCCGGTACACTGACTGGTGTTTTCCTACGTCTGCGATGCGAATAAGACGTAGAACGTAAAGCAAAAATTGCTACGCTACATCTCTCTGTGCGGCTCGTGCTACATGGCGTATTAAGCTTTGTGCATGAGGACGCATCTGTATAGAAAAAGGACAAATTATGAGAATTACACCCAGTATAGAGTACAAGAGAAGTAGTACTGTGCTGTTGTCCATGCATACGGATGGCGAGAATTACACCTAGCATACAAAAAGAGAGAAGTAGTACTGTGCTGCTGTCCATGCATATGGAATAAGGACAGATGACGATAATGACATCCACCATATAGAACAAGAGAAGTAGTACTGTGCTGTTGTCCCTACATACGAACTAAGGACAAATGGTGAGCATTACACCCAGCATACAGAAAGAGAGAAGTAGTACTGTGCTGCTGTCCATTCATATGGAATTAGGACAGATGAAGAGAATTACATCCAGCATATATAAGTAGTACTGTGCTATTGTCTATATATATATGGAATTAGGACAGATGAAGATAATTACATCCATCATACAGAACAAGAGAAGTAGTACTGTGCTATTGTCTATATATATATATGGAATTAGGACAGATGAAGATAATTACATCCATCATACAGAACAAGAGAAGTAGTACTGTGCTGTTGTCTATACATATGGAATTAGGACAAATGAAGAGAATTGCATCCACCATATAGAACAAGAGAAGTAGTACTGTGCTGTTGGCTATACATATGGAATTAGGACAAATGAAGAGAATTGCATCCATCATACAGAACAAGAGAAGTAGTACTGTGCTGTTGGCTATACATATGGAATTAGGACAGATGAAGAGAATTGCATCCATCATACAGAACAAGAGAAGTAGTACTGTGCTGTTGGCTATACATATGGAATAAGAACAGATGGAGAAAATTACATCCAGCATACGTGATGCTGTGTGTCTGTTCTGCTTGTGCATATACCTATAGCTGTAGAGAATTGCACCCAGGACGCAGAGCATTGCCGCAATACTAAGAATCACATACAGAACAAAAAAAGAAGGGGAACGATGCAAATCTGCACCTGGACTTACTCCTAAATAAGAGCCAGTGTTGGCAGTGTCACAGTGCTAGTTATATTATCCTTTATCAGCTGTGAACGGTGTGAACACTACGTGCGAGTCTGCCAGCTGATTACAGAGCCTCCGATACGCAGATTACATACAAGCGGCTCATTCATGCGCACCTAGCAAGCTGCAAGATAAAAGGGAGATAGCGTTACATATTAACAGGCCGAGTCACGCGCAGGTCCTGCAACGCACTCACTCCCAGGTGACGGGGGAAATTCAACAGAACAGAAGAGAATTCTGCAGATATCATTCACTTTACACATGGCAGAATTATTACAGAGCCCACTAAAGAGTCAATGCTGAGAATATTTCACAAGTCTTTTCCATAGTAGCATGTAATGAGTTAACTGGGAGGTAAAGACAGGTGCTGCAATGCCTGGGGATTATTGCATCACGTTCCGGTGAGAGATGAGCAGGACGCTGACCGCACTCTGGTCGCGCTCTCACTGCAGGGACCTCAGATCTTCCCGCTTCACATTCACTCGGCACAAACCCACAAGTATTTATCCTTCACAAATAAGAGTAAAGGCTTTGCCTCTGTTGCATTTATCCTACAAACCCTAATTAATAATATAAACGTAATAATGTTTTGTATGAGGAATAATCACAGTGTGTCTCTCCAAAACAACCGTAATGATCAATAGATATCCGATCATAATCCATAGGATCATCCTCAGCCATGCAGGTAAATGTGGCTGAAAGACGTCCGCTAATAATCAATGCATGCAGCCGCTCTATCGAGCCCCGTCTAACCCAAAAGTGACCCAGCTGCTCAATTGTTATAATGTGTCATATAAGAGTATTTCTGAAGCATAAAGGTCGGTTATTCTTGATAGATGGTTAAATCGCGGCTTGATTCTCAATGACGGGTCAATATTTGTACGTAGAGCACTGAAGCCTTTGCTGGCAGCAGACTGAGCGGAATGCACTGGCTAGAAGCCTAATTGCTGCTGCCCATTAGAGAGACAGAGAAAAGGCTCTGCATTAGTTTAGGAGCTGGAAAAAGATGGGACAGTAGCCAGAGAGGGAGGCAGGACCAAAGATAAAGTGCAATAAGGGAACATTAGGCGAACAAACAAGAGGAGACATTGAATTTTCTGTATACGTGCGCAGATATCCCATCATACGCTGAAAAACATTTTGCTTTCGCCTAGTTTGAAAGCACGACAGATCCTTGGTTTAAGAATCATTTTCCATATAGCACGGTGGTTAGCATTACTGTCTCACAGCAATGAGGTCATGGGTTCAATTCCCAGTCGTAATATATATGTGTGGAGTTTATATGTTCTTCCTGTGTTTGCGTGGGTTTCCTCCCACAAACTTCTGAGACAATTAGCACTACTGGGTATGTTGGTGCACTTGTATTTTAGGGAATTTAGACTGAAAGCTCCTAATGGGGAAGGGACTGCTAGTGTTCAATCTAGGCCCGACGGCAGGCAGGGCGCGGACCTAGAGCTAGGGCACATCTGCGCGCGCTGAAGCCAATGAAAAGGGGGCGTGTCTTTATGACGAGTCTTCTTTTCGTCACTCTTGGGGGTGTGCTCGGCACTTACGGACATGCTGGGCAGCCCCCAAGCGCCGCCCATTCACCGGCTGTGACCGCTGCGCTGCCATTTTCCCCACCCATGGGACACTGCGGCCCGCGGGTGGAGGACAGAACCTGCAGGCTGTTTCAGCGGGGCACTACGCTGGAGGGCAGGGGTCTTTCTGCCCTTCAGAATTAGGGCAAGGCACGGCACCCCGCGGGAACGCTAACTGCTATGAATGACTTATAACCTCTGTACAGCTCTGAGTAAACTTGTGGCGCTATATAAATAATCTATAATAATAATAACATACGTCGATTGTTGGGTGACAGCATCTCAACAAAACCTCTTACCCGACTTATCGGTGGAGTCGTCGTACTCTACAAGGAAGGAATAGCCATTATTCCAGATGTGCAGACACGAATTCGGGTCATACTGGGTGCTGATGGGTGCAAGCTGAGGGTGATAAACGCTGTCACGCACACGGATGTTAATAGGAGACTGGCGGGATCCTCCGGGTATATCTAAGGGTCCCTTCCACAAAGGGTGCACTGAAAAGAGAGATAACACAGGGAAGAAGCAGAACATTAGCAAATAAAGGAAAAAAAACATTTGGGGTTCATAAAGGAAAAAAACAGGAACACGGGGGATAGATCAAATAGGGGAGATAGCGGGATTAGGGATACACAGCATACAACAGAAGTCAAATGACATCAGGCATTGACGTAATATATACACATCGTCTAACTATATCCTGTAACTTTTTTAACTAGTTAAAAAAAATAAACAAACAAGAAAAAAATACAATCAACAAGTAACAATAAAGGGAGGGATAAGTGAGAAAGGGGGAATAAGATAGGGGAACAGAGGATCTAGGATCTCCTGTACTTCTCATACATCGCTAACTCTCTCTGTGATGTCACAGAAAGTTCAAGACTAAGCACAGAATATGCTAAGCAGTGACATCCTTTGCCACAAGAGCTTATTCTCTACCAAAAGTCCAATGTATACCCCGACCATATGTTGTAATCTGACTGGACGGGACAATCCAGCGAGGAGCTCAAAAACCACAGATTCCACTGGATTACAATGTAAATTGGCCATAACAGGCCGCCGAGGGCTGGTCAGCAGATGAAATGATACATTCATTTATGGAGGTTATTGGCCAAAGCGATTTACAGTATATAGTATACAGTCACATCATATCCTGCATGACATACCAATGTCACTTTCATTGGCCAGCCTGAGTGATACAACCTGCATGTGCGGCTATCATTAGGTTATTGCAAAACAATGTAATAAACAGGAGATCCCTTATGGTAACAAAGCATGACGCCTCGCTGCAAGCCTCAGGGGTTATCTCAGCCCCAATCTCTTATGGGACAAGTGACAGCACCAGGAGCTTTTGTACAATCATTCCGGGATAAAGCTGGTAAACACACACAAGATAATTATGCTGGACAAGCTTACAGTAACCGCACTATAACATGTAAGTGAAATGTTTTCAGGTAAAAAGTATATAGGTGAGAGTTCGAGTGCAGATAAGGGCAACCACACACATATACATTGTGTAATACAGGAACAGTACACACACAGGAGAAAAGCAGCTAATGTACAAGCCAGGCCCTGGGGCATGTCATTACTGCCAACCCTGCAGGGTGTTACATTGTCTCAGGAAGACAGGATCAGGGACACAAAATGAGAGAGAAACAGTAACCCACTGCTGAAATCCTCTGCCGCAGCTGTGGGGGCTTAGTTACCGAAGTTGCAGGGAGAGGTTTTATATACGTCATCAGATTTATACAGTATATTCCATTAGTAACCTGATATAGAGATTGCACCCCCCCCCCCCCCGTCCCACACACACACTCTCCCAGCTATTGCTGATGGTTTTAAATTCAATCAGGTATTTCTTATATTATGTACTAATCTCTCAGTCTTGCAGATGTCACCAGGATTTAAACTTTGTTGTGTACTCTGTACCCCCCCCCCCACACCCACAACATAGCTTTTTAATGAAGCACATACAGAATACAGTGTGTCATTACAGCGTTATTACATGCTGAGATCCATTACCATGTATAATACATTTAAATACACTATAGTGCTGGGTACACACTAGGTCGACGGGTCAGTTGTTTGGCCGACCTACTTATATGACGAATGGTAAGTGCATATACACTTACCAATCGCCCGCCCGATGTGTCGGGCCTGATGTCGATCACCGCCGGGTCCCTGCAGCATGTGCACGGGCGATGGGCAGGTCGCCTGTACACACCAGCAGATGCACCGATATATCTGCAACGTCGGTCACAGACATATTGGGTTTACGCACCTGCCGACGCACTCACGATATCTTGCCCAGTGTGTATCCGGCTTTAAAGAACTATTTAAATTCAAATAAATACTAAATATCCAAAATATCCATGGTCTCCTCCTTTAAAATAAAAAATAAAAAAACAATGAAACAGCAATCTGCTTTCCTGCAATGTACGGATTGCAAATATCATATAATCAACGGCAATAAATTGTAGCAGCCGCACAACAGTGATAGTGTCAGTGGGAGTGGTCAAGGCACACTCAGCCAATCAGAATAGACTGCTGATTATCAGTGCCTATATTGCACCCGTACATTATAAGCCTATGGACATGTGCGTAAGCATGGTAGTCTGCACACGCCCTTAAGCTGGGTACACACTAAACGGCGTGTGTACACAGTGACGGAACGACGCAATGTAGCGATACATCGTGCAATATATTGTAACATGCTGCATGTAGCCGTTCATTGCATCAGCCCATCTGCTGTGCAGAACACGATCGCGAACGAGGGATCGGACATAGACAAAGCACGAGCCGTACAATATAATGCTCTGATCTGCGATGGAACGATATATCATAGGAAGGATCATATGGCGTGTACCCAGCTTTACTGCATTTGCTGAATGCTTACGCGCCCTATCGCCCTCTCTATCTCTCTAAAAGTCAGGAGTCCCAAGCGCAATAAACGACTAATTCTGTTTTTTTGTTTTTTGTTTTTAGACACAATTTGTGCCCCAAAAAATAATAATTAAAATGGGATTTCTCCCAACTCTACAAGTGTCCACATTGGCTTCAGAGCTCTAGTCTATAACATACTTTACACAACACGTGCAATATACCCTTAACAACAACCTACACTCCTCAGTGTATTATATCATCAGCATGAGGTAATATAATACAGGGGGGGGGCACTCACAGTGTACACTCCTCAGTATGAGGTAATATAATATATGGGGGCACTCACAGTGTACACTCCTCAGTATGAGGTAATATAATGCATGGGGGCACTCACAGTGTACACTCCTCAGTATGAGGTAATATAATACAGGGGGGGCACTCACAGTGTACACTCCTCAGTATGAGGTAATATAATACATGGGGCACTCACAGTGTACACTCCTCAGTATGAGGTAATATAATACAAGGGGCACTCACAGTATACACTCCTCAGTATGAGGTAATATAATGCATGTGGGCACTCACAGTGTACACTCCTCAGTATGAGGTAATATAATACATGAGTAGCACTCACAGTGTACACTCCTCAGTATGAGGTAATATAATGCATGTGGGCACTCACAGTGTACATTCCTCAGTATGAGGTAATATAATGCATGGGGGCACTCACAGTGTACACTCCTCAGTATGAGGTAATATAATGCATGGGGGCACTCACAGTGTACACTCCTCAGTATGAGGTAATATAATACAAGGGGCACTCACAGTGTACGCTCCTCAGTATGAGGTAATATAATACATGGGTAGCACTCACAGTGTACACTCCTCAGTATGAGGTAATATAATACATGAGTAGCACTCACAGTGTACACTCCTCAGTATGAGGTAATATAATACATGGGGCACTCACAGTGTACACTCCTCAGTATGAGGTAATATAATACATGGGGGCACTCACAGTGTACACTCCTCAGTATGAGGTAATATAATACATGGGGGCACTCACAGTGTACACTCCTCAGTATGAGGTAATATAATGCATGGGGGCACTCACAGTGTACACTCCTCAGTATGAGGTAATATAATGCATGGGTAGCACTCACAGTGTACACTCCTCAGTATGAGGTAATATAATGCATGGGGGCATTCACAGTGTACACTCCTCAGTATGAGGTAATATAATGCATGGGGGCATTCACAGTGTACACTCCTCAGTATGAGGTAATATAATACATGGGGGCATTCACAGTGTACACTCCTCAGTATGAGGTAATATAATACATGGGGCACTCACAGTGTACACTCCTCAGTATGAGGTAATATAATACATGGGGGCACTCACAGTGTACACTTCTCAGTATGACGTAATATAATACATGGGGCACTCACAGTGTACACGCCTCAGTGTATTATATCATCAGCATGAGGTAATATAATACATGGGGGCACTCACAGTGTACATTCCTCAGTATGAGGTAATATAATACATGGGGGCACTCACAGTGTACATTCCTCAGTATGAGGTAATATAGTACATGGGGGCACTCACAGTATACACTCCTCAGTATGAGGTAATATAATACATGGGGGCACTCACAGTGTACACTCCTCAGTATGAGGTAATATAATACATGGGGCACTCACAGTGTACACTCCTCAGTATGACGTAATATAATACATGGGGCACTCACAGTGTACACGCCTCAGTGTATTATATCATCAGCATGAGGTAATATAATACATGGGGGCACTCACAGTGTACATTCCTCAGTATGAGGTAATATAATACATGGGGGCACTCACAGTGTACATTCCTCAGTATGAGGTAATATAGTACATGGGGGCACTCACAGTATACACTCCTCAGTATGAGGTAATATAATACATGGGGGCACTCACAGTGTACACTCCTCAGTATGAGGTAATATAATACATGGGGCACTCACAGTGTACACTCCTCAGTATGAGGTAATATAATACATGGGGCACTCACAGTGTACACTCCTCAGTATGAGGTAATATAGTACATGGGGGCACTCACAGTATACACTCCTCAGTATGAGGTAATATTATACATGGGGGCACTCACAGTGTACACTCCTCAGTATGAGGTAATATAATACATGGGGCACTCACAGTGTACACTCCTCAGTATGACGTAATATAATACATGGGGCACTCACAGTGTACACGCCTCAGTGTATTATATCATCAGCATGAGGTAATATAATACATGGGGGCACTCACAGTGTACATTCCTCAGTATGAGGTAATATAATACATGGGGGCACTCACAGTGTACATTCCTCAGTATGAGGTAATATAGTACATGGGGGCACTCACAGTATACACTCCTCAGTATGAGGTAATATAATACATGGGGGCACTCACAGTGTACACTCCTCAGTATGAGGTAATAATACATGGGGCACTCACAGTGTACACTCCTCAGTATGAGGTAATATAATACATGGGGCACTCACAGTGTACACTCCTCAGTATGAGGTAATATAGTACATGGGGGCACTCACAGTATACTCTCCTCAGTGTATTATATCATCAGCACAGACAGCAGCATATAAAATATATAGGGGATATGTAATACTTAGGGGGCACTGTACACAGAGCCCCAGCAGCACATTACATACAGAGGGGATATATCATGTAACATACAGAGGGGATATATCATGTAACATACAGAGGGGATATATCATGTAACATACAGAGGGGATATATCATGTAACATACAGAGGGGATATATCATGTAACATACAGAGGGGATATATCATGTAACATACATGGGAGGTCACTCACAGGCCACACTCCTCAGTGTGTTATATGACCAGCACAGACAGCAGCACATAACATACAGAGGGGATATATCATACATAACACATAGGGGGCAGCCCCAGCAGCAAATTACATATATAATACATGGGGGGTCACTCACAGTCCACATTCCTCAGCTTGTAGGAGCAGGCAGAGATGTTGCACATACGGGCAGGCACTGGGGTGGGGGGTCTCGCTGAGGGGCCTCTCCCTGGCCACCTGGGGACCAGCCCCGGAGAGAGCAGCCTCCTGCACCTGAGCAGCACCATGTCAGGGTCCCTGCGCCCGGGTACAGTCCCCCAGCTGCACAACAACAACACCGACCCCCTCCTCTGCCTGGCCACGCCCACTGCTCCGCCAACACCTCCATCCAACGGGCGATGGCCAGCCAATCACAGCCAGCAGCGGACACGAGTCGTGGAACGCACACTTCCGGGTAATGCTAGTACAGCTGGAAAGAATCTCAGCCAATCACCGTTTGTGTTCCCAGACCCCGCCCCCCCATGATGAGGAGGAGGAGTGAAGTCATGTATGTAACATGTTATTCCTGTATTACACTGACTGATGTGCACATGGAACATTCCTAATCAAGTGTCATCTAAACCAGGATCACAGTCTGGTCATGTTCTGCTCCTGCTTTTCTCATTTATTTTCAGATAGTGTTTGCTACAAAAAGTATTTTACTAACAGTTCATAACCTGCCATGATGGAAATAGATTCCTGTTATAGAGTGTACAGCCATGGCCTAAAGCTGTGAGAATTACACAAGTATTGGTTTTCATAGAGTTTGCTGCTTCAGTGTTTTTAGGGTATACGTTCAGGAAGGCGGTGGACGCAATGCCGACCGCTGGCTTCCCGACTGCTTAATCCCGGCGAGGGTTAAATGACAGCCATCTAAATCTAGACGCCTGTCATTTTACCAACGCTGGGAGACCGGCGTCCGGCATACCGATTGAACGGATGCTGGGCGCCGAGCGTGGACAGCCACGCGGGGGTGGTTAGGTTTAGGGCTCCCGGGGGGGACTTAGGGCTAGGCACCCCCCCTGGGAGGTTAGGTGAATGGGGGGTTAGGCACCCCCGGGGGGAGGTTAGGGTTAGGCACTCCCTCAGGGGACTTAGGGTTAGGCGGCGGGGAAGGGGCGGTTAGATTTAGGCACTTACAGGGGGGATCAGGGTTAGGCACCTTGAAGGAGGGTTAGGGGGTAGAATTAGATCAATTTTGCCTAAGAACACAGCCATGAATAAAGAATGGTACCAAAAGATCCTCCAAGAGTAACTTCTCCCAACCATCCAAGAACGGTTTGGTGATGAACAATGACTTTCCCAGCATGATGGAGCACGTTGCCATAAGGCAAAAGTGATAACTAAGTGGCTCGGGGAACAAAACATCAAAATTTTGGGTCCATGGCCAGGAAACTCCCCAGACCTTAATCCCATTGAGAACTTGTGGTCAATCCTCATGAGGCGGGTAGCCAAACAAAAACCCACAAATTCTGACAAACTCCAAGTATTGATTAGGCAAGAATGGGCGGCCATAAGTCAGTATGTGGCCTAGAAGGTGAATGACAGCATGCCGGAGCGAATTGCAGAGGTCTTGAAAAAGAAGAGTCAACACTGCAAATATTGACTCTGCATAAACTTAATGTAATTGTCAATAAAAACCTTTGTCACTTATGTAATGCTGTAATGTTACCTCAGTATACCATAGTAACATATGACACTTATGTAATGCTGTAATGTTACCTCAGTATACCACAGTAACATCTGACACTTATGTAATGCTGTAATGTTACCTCAGTATACCATAGTAACATCTGACACTTATGTAATGCTGTCATGTTACCTTAGTATACCATAGTAACATCTGACACTTATGTAATGCTGTAATGTTACCTCAGTATACCATAGTAACATCTGACACTTATGTAATGCTGTAATGTTACCTCAGTATACCATAGTAACATCTGACACTTATGTAATGCTGTAATGTTACCTCAGTATACCATAGTAACATCTGACACTTATGTAATGCTGTAATGTTACCTCAGTATACCATAGTAACATCTGACACTTATGTAATGCTGTAATATTACCTCAGTATACCATAGTAACATCTGACACTTATGTAATGCTGTAATGTTACCTCAGTATACCATAGTAACATCTGACACTTATGTAATGCTGTAATGTTACCTCAGTATAACACAGTAACATCTGAGACTTATGTAATGCTGTAATATTACCTCAGTATACCATAGTAACATCTGACACTTATGTAATGCTGTAATGTTACCTCAGTATACCATTGTAACACCTGACACTTATGTAATGCTAATAATAAACCAAGAGAGAAAGAAGACTTCTTGTTGGGGGCACTCGTTTGTAAATAAAAATAGTTAAAATATAACTTTTAATATAGTGTTACTAAAAAGATAGACTAAACAGACAGACATACATACAACATATATTTAACCCTTATGATTAAGGGAGCCAAATCATATAGGGATAAAATACCCTATATGGATTCAAAAACTCAGTTTGGCGACATAAATTTAATAGAGTGATCCCTCTGTGATATCAAATTAAACACAATTGCAATGACAATAATGTGTCTGATGAAAGTAATGCCACACCACAAGCAGCAGAAATATAGTTACAACAGGTGATAATTATCAATCATAATTCAATAAATCAGCAATATATATCAGAAGGTATAATTCATCTGGACATCAGACTATAATTATCTCAAATCAGGCTCTAAAAACAGAGCACATGTACATATAATTGAAACATGTACACACAGCTGTGTATAACACATATAATGAATCACTGTTTCTGACATATGACATAGTTGTCAGAATAAAGGGCCTGATTCAGACCCACTCGCGAGCGGCTGTCCGCTCGCAAGTGGGTCGATGTTCTGGACTGAGCATGCGCACGACGGAGGGAGCTCTGTCGTGCGCATGCGCCAGACGTGACGAGCGAAGGAAAGTCCTTCGCTCGTTGTGTCCGATCAAAGGGGGCGTGCTGTCAATGTTGATTGACAGCACGCCCCCTTTGGTAGGCGTGCCGGGGCGTGCCTCCCTGACGGGGGCGTTCCCACGGGAACGCCTCCCGTCAAAAGCCGGCCCACTGACATCACTAGTGATGTCAGTGGGAGTGATTTTGGCTCTGATAGAGCCAAAATCACTCCGGAGCTTGCGGTTGAAAACCTCAACCGCAGGCTCCGGCTCGCAATTTCGATGGTCGCGATGGTCTCGACCATCGCGGCCATCACAATGCACACTTGTATAGCCTGTGGGTGGTGACCCACAGCTATACGAGCGTCCAGAAGGACGCTCCATTTTCATGGAGGCCGGCCCTCATTCAGAGCGTGCGCTCTGCTCAGAGCGTACGGCTCTGAATGAGGGCCAAAATCCTGCACACAACGGTTGTAGCAGGTTCTTCCACTGCCACAGATCGTAATCAGCTTAACTCATATAGGCAGGAAAGAATAGAAATATAAACATGGCTGTGTGTAACACATAAAAAGAGTCATAAACTTAGACAGATCACTTTAGTTGTCAAACTTATAACCTGATCATACCACTGCAGTGGGTTCCAGTCAATCCTTCAAATAATGATTGAGAAGAAAACCCCCCACTGTCTAAAATCATACTCCCCTGCCTTGAGTACAATACTTGGCAGGAGGTACTTGTCTATTGACACATTTGTGTAGTATATATGTGATATATCACCCCTTCAATCATGGGACATTAAAGAGTATTCACATTGCCCAAAAAGACGGGGCAGTTCGAAGAAGACAGTTTCAATCATAAGTACAGTATAACCTCTGATAGATATATTGCAAAGTGAATATCTGCTTCAATTATCACAGTCCCAGTTAATACACTTTAGTATACGGTATATAAATGTCCACATACATATTGCCCAACTGTATTTCTTAAATGTGATACAGTAGTGACGCTATTAGAAGCGCATATAACTAATACTTCTCAATAAGTGGGTGACAGCGTGCTATGACTAAAGGAATGGGGCATATAGTAAGTGTATCTAACGGGCGTGTAACTTAGCTTGATGCAGATTGCATGAGAAAATCCTCAAAGTATGCTGCTACTCCCCTAGGGAGAGGTGGCTGTAGACGCGCACAGAGGGCACAGGCTTCGGAGGAGACGGCAGTGGCAGCGGGATTCTCCTTCCACGCGGCTTCCCAGGGAGATACCTGGCCGTCTTAAGCAGATTCGGCGGCAGCTGCGGGAATACCCTTGCACGCTGCCGCATAGAATGGTGCCTCACTGCCCCGACAGTCTGCCTTAACTCGAGTAGGATTATTGTTTGTAGTCATTCCGCCAAAAATAGTTATTTAGTATCGGAACCATTAAACATCACGGGTGCCATTGTAGCCGTCATAGATATCTACGATGGTCCCTCTATTTTCAATCACATAAATAGTCCCCCTAGCTTTCTTGTATACAGTCGACTTGTCAACAGTAAGAATGTCCACATGGTCATTAGGTTAACAATCAATATGTAGACATGCATTTAGGTTCAACATGGTTGACATGTCGACAACAAAATGCTGACATGTTTTTTGTTGACTTTTAGGCTTAGATATAGGTACAGGGTTAGGTTTAGGGTTAAGTTTAGGTTTAGAGTTAGGGTTAAGTTTAGGGGTTAGGCTTAGGTTTAGAGTTAGGGTTAAGTTTATGGGTTAGGCTTAGGTTTAGAGTTAGGGTTAAGTTTAGGGTGTAGGCTTAGGTTTAGAGTTAGGGCTAAATTTAGGGGTTAGGTTTAGAGTTAAGGTTAAATTTAGGGGTTAGGGTTAGGTTTAGAATTAGGGCTAAGTTTAGGGTTAGGTGATAATAACAAAAACAAAAAATGTTGACATTTTAGTGTCAACATTATTATTACATGATAAATATCGACATGCTGTCGTCTCAACATTTTAACCATGTCGACATTCTGACTGTCACCCGCTTATTGAGGAGAAGTATTAGTTATATGCGGTTCTAATAGCGTCACTACTGTATCACATTTAAGAAATACGGTTGGGCAATATGTATGTGGACATTTATATACCGTATACTAAAGTGTATTAACTGGGACTGTGATAATTGAAGCAGATATTCACTTTGCAATATATCTATCAGAGGTTATACTGTACTTATGATTGAAACTGTCTTCTTCGAACTGCCCCGTCTTTTTGGGCAATGTGAATACTCTTTAATGTCCCATGATTGAAGGGGTGATATATCACATATATACTACACAAATGTGTCAATAGACAAGTACCTCCTGCCAAGTATTGTACTCAAGGCAGGGGAGTATGATCTTAGACAGTGGGGGGTTTTCTTAATCATTATTTGAAGGATTGACTGGAACCCACTGCAGTGGTATGATCAGGTTATAAGTTTGACAACTAAAGTGATCTGTCTAAGTTTATGACTCTTTTTATGTGTTACACACAGCCATGTTTATATTTCTATTCTTTCCTGCCTATATGAGTGAAGCTGATTACGATCTGTGGCAGTGGAAGAACCGGCTACAACCGTTGTGTGCAGGATTTTATTCTGACAACTATGTCATATGTCAGAAACAGTGACTCATTATATGTGTTATACACAGCTGTGTGTACATGTTTCAATTATATGTACATATGCTCTGTTTTTAGAGCCTGATTTGAGATAATTATAGTCTGATGTCCAGATGAATTATACCTTCTGATATATATTGCTGATTTATTGAATTATGATTGATAATTATCACCTGTTGTAACTATATTTCTGCTGCTTGTGGTGTGGCATTACTTTCATCAGACACATTATTGTCATTGCAATTGTGTTTAATTTGATATCACAGAAGGATCACTCTATTAAATTTATGTCGCCAAACTGAGTTTTTGAATCCATATAGGGTATTTTATCCCTATATGAGTTGGCTCCCTTAATCATAAGGGTTAAATATATGTTGTATGTATGTCTGTCTGTTTAGTCTATCTTTTTAGTAACACTATATTAAAAGTTATATTTTAACTATTTTTATTTACAAACGAATGCCCCCAACAAGAAGTCTTCTTTCTCTCTTGGTTTATTATTGTTCCTTTTCTGACTTTGGGGAGCACCACCAACTTATAAAACTGGACCACAGAGTGGAGGATCAATTAGTGTAGTTGATTTGAGATATTTTGTACCTACCTCGGTCCTGAAGGGCCTGGAAGTAGGTCTCTCATTTTAGTCTGGTGCGACTCTCACCCCCATGTGTCTCACTTATGTAATGCTGTAATGCTACCTCAGTATACCATAGTAACATCTGACACTTATGTTATGCTGTAATATTACCTCAGTATACCATAGTAACATCTGACACTGAGGTAATGCTGTAATGTTACCTCAGTATACCATAGTAACATCTGACACGTATGAAATGCTGTAATGTTACCTCAGTATACCATAATAACATCTGACACTGATGTAATGCTACCTCAGTATACCATAGTAACATCTGACACTGATGTAATGCTGTAATGTTACCTCAGTATACCATAGTAACATCTGACACTGATGTAATGCTGTAATGTTACCTCAGTATACCATAGTAACATCTGACACTGATGTAATGCTGTAATGTTACCTCAGTATACCATAGTAACATCTGACACTGATGTAATGCTGTAATGTTACCTCAGTATACCATAGTAACATCTGACACTGATGTAATGCTGTAATGTTACCTCAGTATACCATAGTAACATCTGACACTTATGTCATGCTGTAATGTTACCTCAGTATACCATAGTAACATCTGACATTTATGTCATGCTGTAACGTTACCTCAGTATACCATAGTAACATCTGACACTTATGTCATGCTGTAATGTTACCTCAGTATACCATAGTAACATCTGACACTTATGTCATGCTGTAATGTTACCTCAGTATACCATAGTAACATCTGACACTTATGTCATGCTGTAATGTTACCTCAGTATACCATAGTAACATCTGACACTTATGTAATGCTGTAATGTTACCTCAGTATACCATAGTAACATCTGACAAAGGTCTAATAACACTGAAGCAGCATACTTTGTGAAAACCAATACTTGTGTCATTCTCAAAACTGTTGGCCATGTCTGTATACAGTCAACACTGTGACTTTCAACATTTGCAATGTCGACATAATGTCACTGTCAGCATTTTAGTCATGTCGACTTTCTGAATGTTGACATAATAACTACATACAGAAATGGTCAGTTCTGTGCCTGCAGCCTGGGGACCGTTAGTTGGTGCATGAGGTCAGGACTGGGACTCGGCCCTTACAGGGCCCAGAGCGGGACGAGCCAGTGTCAAACGCAGGATTTCTAGAGGGGGTTTCCAAATGCTTGATTTTAGAGTGAGTGTGGCCAGTCCATGAAGGGACATAATTAGAATTTATCCAGCTTTAATATGCATCATACAAAGTATATTGTGTGTCATAATTCCAGCATATACAGGACCAGTGATCACAGTAACCCATTATATGTGTCATACATAGTGTATTGTGTGTCATAAGCCCATCATATACAGGACCAGCGATCACAGTAACCCATTATATGCGTCATACATAGTGTATTGTGTTGCATAATTCCAGCATATACAGGACCAGTGATCACAGTAACCCATTATATGTGTCATACATAGTGTATTGTGTGTCATAAGCCCAGCATATACAGGACCAGTGATCACAGTAACCCATTATATGCATCATACATAGTGTATTGTGTTGCATAATTCCAGCATATACAGGACCAGAGATCACAGTAACCCATTATATGTGTCATACATAGTGTATTGTGTGTAATAATTCCAGCATATACAGGACCAGTGATCACAGTAACCCATTATATGTGTCATACACAGTGTATTGTGTGTCATAATTCCAGCATATACAGGACCAGCGATCACAGTAACCCATTATATGTGTCATACATAGTGTATTGTGTGTCATAATTCCAGCATATACAGGACCAGTGATCACAGTAACCCATTATATGTGTCATACATAGTATATTGTGTGTCATAATCCCAGCATATACAGGACCAGTGATCACAGTAACCCATTATATGTGTCATACATAGTGTATTGTGTGTCATAATTCCAGCATATACAGGACCAGCGATCACAGTAACCCATTATATGCGGCAGTAGGTCCATCCTGTCTGAGCTAAATGTTTTTATCTCACATGTGGGCACTATTCCTGAGCATTGGAGCAAGTCCGGGAGTCTGAGGGAGCAGCAGAAAAACCTAGCACTGCCCTGGACATATATATGTACATATCGGTCTCCTTATGTACTGGATAGTGTATTATTATACAGTATTCGTAATTCCCCTATTGACGGTCTATAGCAGTGCACCGCTAATAGTGCATGTTTTCCACATCTCCTAGTTGGTGCACAGGTGTGATTATTACTGGCTAACACATTTTAAAAGATCCACAGTTGTTGCTAATCATTTCATTTGTGATACTGAGAAGAACATGCAGCACTAGTAACATTCTATTATATTACTATTTCTATTGTGGTCATGGTGTGTGCTGGGGAGGGGGGGTTTCCAGGCAGATGGAAACCCCCCCTGCGTTTACCTATGGAGCTGCAGACACCTCTGTAGTTACCAATTTTTGACCCATGTCTTAGTGTAACACCCCATGCACATCCTGAGCCCTCCACCCCCTCTTTCCACTCCATGCAGAACACAATGTTCATAGCATCCTTTGTTTTATGTTGTCATTATGTGCCAAGAATATTAAAAATCACACCCAAACTATCTTGCCCAGCTGTGCCTCCTATGGCAATCATCCCAAACACAGCCAGCACTTCTGTGAGAGGCACACACCCAAACACGGAAACTGCCTGGGGGAGAGAGCGACTATGAAGGGGGGGGGCAGCGGGTCATGTGATCATATCTATTATATAGTATGCCTCACATCTTCATGTTTTAAGTTATAGCTTCTGTAATATTTTAATATTACAACCCCCCTTTTATACAAAAATAACTAAAAGGTATAATATTGACTTTAGTCACACACTTTCTTAGGATCAAAAGTTAAAGAGACACTAATCTCAAATATCTTCTCTATTTGTGTTATGTGCCTGGAAAATAAATGTGAAAATATTGCCTGCTTATATATTCTGCCACACTGCCCGCGGATCCATATGTCTGTCTGTCCACCCCACCGCCTTCCATCTTGGCATCCTTGTATTTACCTTCTACAAATGTCATGTGAGTCTGAACAATCCGCGTTTGTCTGACTCTGCATGCACAGCACAGCAAAACACTACATGACGGGTTTTATGGAGTATTTATGTTATTTCAAATATTTTTATTTTTTTAATCATGTATATTTTATTGATTTTCAATAAAACAAAAAGAAAGAAAGAGAAAACAAAAATACAATTGTTACAGACCAAAAAAATACAGTCATAAACAACTTAGACAATACAAAAAAATCTTTATAGGGAAAACATGCAAAAAGCGTAATAAAAAAGTGGTAAACGAGCAAGAATTCACAAAGGTGCAACGCTCGTAGACAAACATTAAATACAAAAGAAACAGATAGTGTGCTGTTTCACTGGTAGACCCCCCCACAAAAAAAAATTACATAGCTTCGAGTGGTGAAAGGACTCAGGACCTCATTCAGAGGCGGTCGTTAGTTGCAAGTGGTCGCACTGAATCAGGGTGGCCGCTTGCATCCTGAACGGCCGCCTCCTGGTCGCTAGCTAAGCTGTGGGTTACCACCCACAGCTTAACGACCGACCAGGTTGATGGTCGCGATGGTGATCACCATCGCGACCATCGGGGCTTACAACGAGACCCTAAGGTTGGGTCTGGCCCCAGGGAGCTTCCTGCTCTGTTTGAGCAGGAAACTCCCCACTGACATCGCTGATGATGTCAATGCGGCCGCCCACAAAACGGTAGGCGTTCGTTAAGGAACGCCTCAGTTTTGCAAACCACCCCCCCGGCCCGCCTACCAAAAGGGGCGAGCTGCTCCTTTGGTAACGAGCTCCGGAGCGACAGAGTTTCTCTGTCGCTCCGGGGCTTGCGCACGCGCAGTGCGGCCGCTGCGCATGCGCAGGACTAACCATCGAGTCGGTTACGAGCGCATCGGCGCTTGCGACCGACTCTGAATAAGGTCCTCTATTACTCTGACCATAGTGAGATGTGTACCATAGAGACCAAACTTTATGGAATTTGGGTAAAGCCCCTCTATCCGTATACAGGTATCTCTCATGGTTGACAGTATCATTAACTAATGAGACCCAATCCTGAAAATCCGGTGGATCAGCCCCCAGCCACTTCCGTGCTATAATAACCTTAGCTACAGACAACAAATGGGAAACATATTTGTATGTTAAAACATTGAACGATTCCTCGAGGGAAAAACCAAACAGACATATAAGTGGATCTAAGGCAGGTAGTGCAGGCAAAGTAGTTGTTATTTCAAATATTACAACAGTGTTTGAGTGTTTGAGTTTTTTTTTTCTAATATTAGGTGCAAATACACTACGTAGACAAAAGTGATTGGCCCCTGTTTCAACTGGTTTTGGATGGGTCTACTTGTAATAAAAGGTCACATTACCTCTGAGAAGTATAGAGATGTTCTCAATAAAGGCCCGATACACACCTTGCGATGCAACGGACGATCCGATGGCCGACATATCGGGCGTTCCCCACACACAGAGCGATCGGGTGTCCGACCGCCCGATATGCCGGCACCCCCCTACCCGCATAGCGCTGCATGGGATTGTACATCGCATCCCCAGATCAACTGAACAAGCAGTAAGATCTGGAGGTGCGATGTACGATCCCACGGGAGCACGCTCTGTCCGATATCATGCCCACACACGGTGGGATATGGCAGCGATATCGTACCAATCCGTGGGATCGGTTGCTATATCGCGCGGTGTATGGGCACCTTAAGTCTGTGCTCCCTACATTGTGGCAGTTCTACGGAAACAATGACTATTTATATCAGGATGACAATGTCATCTGTTCCAGGGCGACGCTGGACTGGTATACTGAAAATTCTGTAACCTGGATGGACTGGCCAGCTCAGAGTCCAGATCTGAACCCCACTGAGAACCTCTGGGATGAATTGGAGTGACCGGTGTGTTCTAGGCCGACTAGACCTTCCTCAGTGTCACAGTTCTTGACTGTACATAAGGCAGAATAATGGCAGAACACAGCGCCTGCTGCTGTCCAGGGAGTTGTGGTCAGTTTGCCAAGAAGGGTGTCTGCAGTAATCACTGCACGTGGTGGGCCTGCAAAGTACTGACACCAATAACATCTCAGTGATCTATTTGCTGTTAGCGTCCAATAACTTTTGTCTACACAGTGTGCAAGGACCAACGGGCTCTGGCGGTCAGGGCACACTGGTGATTGTAGTTCCACAAGCTCCAGTGTGCTCCGGAAGCCATGGGCACACTGGTGCCTGTATTTTGTATAAATGCCAACATGTCCAGTCAATTCCGTAACAGAACTTTATGAGTGTGGGGCCTGTTCATCAACACTAAAATAAAGTTTTTAAGGACATTTTCCTTAATTACCGTTATTTTAGTATTCATTAATACACTTAACACAGGCGATATCACTGATATCTCCTGGCTAAGTCTGCCTGCGTTAATTTCCACACTCCCCATACATCAGTATATGGATATTGAAATTAGGCTATTCATCAAATTCCGAAAATTATATATTTTCAGAATTTGATGGCGTTACTATATGGCACTCTTAGGTGGCGTATAGCGGGTTACACTTACCTGCTTTTCAGCTGGGCAGGTCCTCCTCGGCTCCCTCCGTCACTCCCTCGTCCCTCCTCCAGCTCCGGCTGCTGCTCCGACTGTGTTCTCCCGGCAGGACACAGTAAAGTTTACAAATATATAAAATACAAAAATAAAATATATATATATATTATATATTTTTTTTTAATTAATTTTTGACAAAATTTAACTGTTTCCTCCTCTTCAGACGGGAGGTCGAGGTCCGCGGCTGCAGCGGCCAGGTGGGTGGGGGACAGGGAGGTGAGCAGAGGGGGAGGTTTGGGGGGGACACAGAATTACCGCAGCTGTAGGCAGTGCTACGCATGCGCCGATTTTGTGAATGTAACGGCACATGCTCAGCACTGATTACAGCTGCGGTAAATTAGAGCAGGCGGGGAAAGTATCTGTTTTCTGGAAAGCTGTCATCGCAAAAATGACAGCTTTTCGGAATAGATAGTTATAGGGAGGAGAAATGATGAATTCCCCGGTAATTACGTAGAACTCCATGCCAGTTCTAAACCTAATTACCTCCATCGATTTTTTAGTTATGATGAATAGGCCCCTGGATCTGTGTAAATACATTTTCACACGCACAGGGGTATTCAATATGGGTGCGATAACATCGTTTTTGCGTTAATATCGCAATTATGACAGGTTTTACTTTTACACCCTATTCCATTTCAAAGACTTATCGCAGTTTTGAAAAGTCTTTGATAAAAAACGGTGATAACTTTTCACCATTGAATAGGTGTGGAAAAAAAGTGCAGAATTGGGGTTTAGGGGTGCAGGCTTCAAAAAAATAGCCTGCACCCCTGAGAATGACATTTAATAAAAGAACTGTGTAAAAAAAAGTTTTTAAAAAAAATAGGGACACCCCAAAAAATTAATTTAATAATTGGGGTGCAAAAAAAAAAAAAAGGGAAAAAATGTTAACAATAGGGAAATAGGTTCAGGGCTATTCTGCAAGTATGCGGCACATGTTTTCTAGAATAGAATTATAGCGGCAGGTGCACAAATGCAGAATTTTTAAAAACTTACTTTAGGCACATCAAATTAATGCTAGTACCCATTTTCATGTACCCCAAATTTGATGGGATCACTTAAAAAAAAGAAAAAAATAACCTAAGTGCTCTTCTGCATCACTTCTTCAATGTCGGGAAAAAAACACCTGCTGCGGCTATTTAAATCCCCCACTTTCAATTAAAGGCTAAAACGGGGGTACCCATAGTGTTCCCTCATGTTTTTACAACTTTAGGGGGGTCTTACAATTATTTTAAGGAAAAATTCGTAACTTTACGCAAATCCAACTTCGGAGTTTCCCGTTTTCGTTAATTTTATATTGAATACGGGGATAAGCGGGAGCGCGCACCAGACTTTAACGCAGGAAAAAACTCCGATATGAAACGTTAACTTCGACAGTGAAGTTAACGTTTCATATTGAATACCCCTCTAAGTATTAACATGAATGGAAACCAGTTTTTGAATTTCAACTTGAAAAGGTAAAAATCCTGAAGCCCAGCCATTCATATCTTTTATTCTAACAAAGGGTTAATGACAAAGAAATTATTTCTCAGCATTAACCTAGTTACTGGTGCTTACCGCTGTTCCCATAGATCCCAGTGACTTAATTTATCATGCTGTGATATGCAAAGTAACGTCAGATCAGGATGGAGTTTTACATAAAATCCACCACTGGCGGAGAGGTTCTGCTGGGCCTGCCGCTAGGACGCATTGCTCTGCGCATGTACTGACAGTAGTCGCACATAATTAACAAAAGGAAATAAATGATCACTTCCTCTTTTGACCGCAGCAATGCGATGATAGGGAGCAGAAAATAGTGATCGCTGAGGAGGTGGGTTTGCTGGGATTCTCAGAGCTGCCTCGCAAGGTAAAGAATTGTCATACTCTATTATGTATCACTGCAATAATGCAGGAAGTATCTTCTTAAATAGATAGTGACTAATAAATAGGGTTTGGATACGGGATGCCTGCGCTCGGGATCCCGGTGGTCAGAATCCCGACGCCGGCATCTCGACACCAACACTTCTAACCCTCCTTCTCTCCCTACCCTCTAGACCACCCAACCTGAGGCCTGAACCTAACTCCCCCCTAGTGCTTAAACCTAACCACCCCCTTCCCGCGCCATAACCCTCTCCCCTAACCCCGCTAATTACCTTTGGGATTCCAGCAGTCGGAATTATGACCGCATCCCATAAATAGGCCCCATAGAAGAATGCAAAAAAAAGACTTCTGTTAGTCTGCCTGTGAGACTCATAGGGCGGAATTCAATTGATTACGCGGTCCAGATGACCCGTCTAAAGTGACAGGAGATCGCGGGCCGCTATTCAATTGCTGCCATTTTTCGCGCTGATCGCGCCCATAGAGGTCAGGTTTAGCCGCGTAAAGCAGCTAAACCCGACCAAAGTGCTGGGCGCGACTGCGAAAAGTGCTGTTTGGGCGCCCAAACAGGTCACTTCTCACACATTTCAGCTCTCACCCCCCTGAAATGTAGCGCTGGCAGCTGATCGCGCCCGACAGGAGTAAGAATTGAATAGCTCCGTTGGGCGCGATAGGGGCTGGAATCAATTTAATTCCGCCCATAATATCACATTCCTATGTTATTCTGTGCTCATCTTTAGACTATAAAAATGCGATATTACTGACAAAGGCATTTGGCAGCGCTCAGATTTCGCGGCGGCCCGATCTGGGAGGCCACACACCAGGTAAAGATTAAAGGCTGCAGCGTAGTGTAACATACAGAGGACATACACCTGTGAGCCTTCCCCCTACTTCTCCCTAAACTTGCTGACCTGATACAGTGACTGCAGAATTGTCAAATGGAAAGTTTAGTGGACACATTAGATCTTGGTAACACCATGCTGCACCGCAGGGGGGCAGATGTAAAATGTGCAGAGAGAGTTAGATTTTGGAGGGGTGTGTCCAAACTGATATTTAAATTGCATTGTAAAAAAACATTTGTGGGCTACATGCAAAAGCAGCCGGTATTTACCCCATTTGCCCCCCTGGCATCGCAGCATGGTTTGTTCATGTGCAAAGTTACTTTACCTTTTGTTGCTTTGCTCCCAACTCAGGGCCTGATTCAGCAAGGATCGCAACTGCTAATACGCCCGCACAGGCGTGACAAGAGCGATGGCGGGCCCGGGTGAAGGGGACGTGGCCTAATCACAGAAGACGTGGTCACACCCCCTTAGGGGAAAAAATAATAAAAATTTATTTTTGCAGCACTGGGGAGGGGGGCGCCGTGAGCCCCCAGAGCCCGGCGCATAGCCAGTGGGGGGCGCATTCAGTGTGATCGCTCCCCCCACATGCATAGGAGACAGCTGCGAGCAGTCTCTCAGTGCAGCCCAGCACACCTCAGCTGAAAAAGGGAGGGGAGGGGTGGCGCCGGACCCTCAACGGACCCCCCCTGGAAGCCCAGGCCCGAGTAATTAGTACCCGCTCCCCCCCTCTCGGCGCCCCTGCCCACGCAATTGCCCGATTGTTGCGTTAAAAAAAATATTTCTCCAAGTTGTAAAGTGCAACATAATATGCTGGTGCTATATAAGAAACTGTTAATAAATAAATAGATAAATAATCATTTAATATTTGCAGTTTCTTCCCCCGAAAATACACATTTTCTGAGAATGCCCAAAAATATGAAGTATCCCCCATATAGAGAGATCACAGCAGATATCTCCAATATTTCCTGCTGCCCCTTCATTTCCGCCAACACCACAACCCCCATAGGCCTCTAGGCAGTGGCGTATCTATAATGGGCGCAGTGTGTGCGGGGCACACGGGCCCCTGGGTCCAGGGGGGTCCTGCACCGCACACCCTGCACCCATATTAGTTTAAACATACCTGTCCGTGGTCCCACATCAGGTGTCAGCGCTGCTCAGAACACCGGAAAATGGGCGCCATTGCCATTTTTCCGGTGTTCTGCGCATGTGCAGTAGACTCCGGGCACACTCTAGTGCCCTGAGTCTACCAATGCTCCGGTGGCTGGTCAGCCGCCGGCCACCGGGGAGGGAGGAGGGGGCCCCGCACGGGGAGTGCACACGGACCCCCTCCTCCCTTAAGACGCCCCTGCCTCTAGAGCTGTATAATCCTCAAAGTGTCCATCTCTGCATTTACAGCCTATGCGCTTGGTTACGCCACGTCACCATCGTCAGTGTCCATCTGCACCAGCTACAGGGTACGCCTCCTGACTGGGGTATATGCAGGTTTGCTTGAGCCGTACTCCCCCTTACTGTCCTCGGCAAGAATTTCCATGGCCCTCTCTCCTGCGTTCCACCTCTCCGGTTGTAACAAGACCCAAGTGCTAGATACATGCAAGTCTACTATGGCGTATATACATATATACAATCAGGTGCATAAATATTGGGACATTGACAGAATTTTCATATTTTGGCCTCTATTCACCACCACAATGGCTTTGAAATGAAACAAACAAGATGTGCTTTAACTGCAGACTTTCAGATTTAATTTGAGGGTAATTACATCCAAATCAGGTGAACGGTGTAGGAATTACAACGGTTTCTATATGTGCCTCCCACTTTTTAAGGGGCCAAAAGTAATGGGACTATCAACTCAAAAGCTATTTCATGGACAGGTGTGGACTATTCCCTCGTTATTTCATTATCAATTAAGCAGGTAAAAGGTCTGGAGTTGATTTTAGGTGTGACATTTGCATTTGGAATCAGTTGCTGTCGGCTCTCAATATGAGATCCAAGGAACTGTCACTATCAGTGAAGCAAGTCATCATTAGGCTGAAAAATTAAAACTAACCCATCAGAGAGATTGCAAAAACATTAGGTGTGGCCAAATCAACTGTTTGGAACATTCTTAAAAAGAAAGAAAGCACCGGAGAGCTCAGCAACACCAAAAGACCCGGAAGTCCACGGAAAACAACTATGGTGGATTACAGAATAATTATTTCCCTGGTGAAGAAAAACCCCTTCACAACAGTTGGCCAAATCAAGAACACTCTCCAGGAGGTAGGTGTATATGTGTCAAAGTCAACAATCAAGAGAAGACTTCACAAGAGTGAATATAGAGGGTTCACCACAAGATGTAAACCATTTGTGAGCCACAAAAACAGGAAGACCAGATTAGAGTTTGCCAAACAACATCTAAAAAAGCCATTACAGTTCTGGAACAACATCCTATGGACAGATGAGACAAAGATCAACTTGTACCAGAGTGATGGGAAGAGAAGAGTATGGAGAAGGAAAGGAACTGCTCAAGATCCAAAACATACCACCTCATCAGTGAAGCATGGTGGTGGTAGTGTTATAGCGTGGGCATGTATGGCAGCCAATGTAACTGGTTCCCTTGTATTTATTGATGATGTGACTGCTGACAAAAGCAGCAGAATGAATTCTGAAGTGTTTCGGGCAATATTATATGCTCACATTAAGTCAAATGCTTCAGAACTCGTTGGACGGCGCTTCATAGTGCAGATGGACAATGACCCGAAGCATACTGCAAAAGCAACCAAAGAGTTTTTAAGGCTAAAAAGTGGAATGTTATGCAATGGCCAAGTCAATCCCCTGACCTGAATCCGATTGAGCATGCATTTCACTTGATGAAGACAAAACTGAAGGGAAAATGCCCCAAGAACAAGCAGGAACTGAAGACATTTGCAGTAGAGGCCTGGCAGAGCATCACCAGGGATGAAACCCAGCGTCTGGTGATGTCTATGCGTTCCAGACTTCAGGCTGTAATTGCCTGCACAGGATTTGCAACAAAATATTAAAAGTGAAAGTTAGATTTAGAATTGTTTAGTTTGTCCCATTACTTTTGGCCCCTTAAAAAGTGGGAGGCACATATAGAAACCGTTGTAATTCCTACACCGTTCACCTGATTTGGATGTAATTACCCTCAAATTAAATCTGAAAGTCTGCAGTTAAAGCACATCTTGTTTGTTTCATTTCAAAGCCATTGTGGTGGTGAATAGAGGCCAAAATATGAAAATTCTGTCAATGTCCCAATATTTATGGCCCTGACTGTATATGTGTGCATTCTCTTTGTGTACACGCGCAGTGTGACATTGTGCAATTTACATTCTGCAAACTTGCTTTAGTTCAATTCAGCATAAAGACAAAACTTTTCTCCTTCCTCTTAGCAACATTAGATCACAAGTGGGGTGCCAGTATTATATGGAGGAGTAACAGGGATCAAGTACCCCAACGCATAAAAACGTTATATAAGAAGGAATATAGAAATTAGAATTTTGTCTCTTACACTAACATCTTCCCCAGGGGATACAGTCAAAATGGCAATGACCGAGAAGCCGTCTGACTGAATCCCAGCATCTAAATACCGACGCGGGACTAAAGACAGGTGTCAAAATCCCGACGCCCGTCTATATCCCGATGACAGAATCTAGACAGACGGCTTACCGAACAAAGGTAAGCCGGGCAGTATTAGAGCTTAACCGTGGGGGGGGGGGGTAAGGTTTAGGGTCCCCCGGGGGGACTTAGGGTTAGGCATCACCCCGGGAGGGTTAGGCTTAGGGTGCGGGGAGGGGGGGTAGGTTTATGCACCCCCGGGGGGGGAGGTTAGGGATAGGCACCACCGGGGGTTGGTAAGAGTTAGGCACCACTAAGGGAGGGTTAGGAGGGGAGAGGGGAGGGTTAGGGTACTTATCAGGCCCAGTCGGGATCTTCAGCGTTCGGGCTTGCGACGTCGGGATGTAGTCAGATGGCTTCCTGGCCATCTGCATTTCATACCCAACTCCTTTCCCAGACCCCCATCTGTGTTATTTTACATGAGTATCAGGCAGTAATACATAAATGTCGCCCTCGCCCACATACGTTTCTCCATCCCCCAATGTTTTTGTCTGCTCATTTCCGAACTCTCTACACTTATCTGCCATTGCTGAAGAGAATTAGCCTATTAAATTGTGGGATTATATTCACAGACTACAAAAATTACATTAACAAAGGGAACAATCATGGAAATACATAATTGTACATGCTTTCCCCTAAGTAATGTTAATAATATAATAATAATAATAATAATAATAATAATAATAATAATAATAATATTATTGTTGTTGTTGTTGTTAGAATTATTTATTTATTTCAGTTTTATTTCATTTATTTTTTTACTTTAAAAATTATTATTATATATTTTTTATTTTTATAGCAAAACAGTCCTGTATGGATAAAAAAAATACCACAATCAAATAAATAAAAAGTTATTCTTATTTAAACAGATAAGTCTCATAGAGTGAATCTATAGTCATCAAGTGGTTAAATTGATATTCCTGCTAGAACCGGAGCCATCCCACAGAGCAATAATATCCTGCTTCTGTGTTTTTCCACTTCTACAGTTGAAATAACTTGGATTGAAGAAAGAACGTTAGTTATTTTTAAAGTGTACCCATCATCATGGGGAAGCATATGCCCGACCCATCTATAAGCATAAGCCCGGAAAATGCAGAACCTGCCTATAGGCATAAGCCTGGTAAATGCAGAACCCGCCTATAAGCATCAGCCTGGAAAACGCAGAACCCGCCTATAAACATCAGCCTGGAAAACGCAGAACCTGCCTATACGCATCAGGCTGGAAAATGCAGAACCCGCCTATAAACATCAGCCTGGAAAGCGCAGAACCCGCCTATACGCATCAGCCTGGAAAGCGCAGAACCCGCCTATACGCATCAGCCTGGAAAATGCATAACCCGCCTATAAGCATCAGCCTGGAAAACGCAGAACCCGCCTATACGCATCAGCCTGGAAAATGCAGCACCCGCCTATAAGCATCAGCCTGGAAAACGCAGAACCCGCCTATACGCATCAGCCTGGAAAACGCAGAACCCGCCTATACGCATCAGCCTGGAAAACGCAGAACCCGCCTATACGCATCAGCCTGGAAAATGCAGCACCCGCCTATAAGCATCAGCCTGGAAAACGCAGAACCCGCCTATACGCATCAGCCTGGAAAATGCAGGCAGCTATTTTAGTGGACTTTTTCAGCCAGAGAAGGATGGTCAGATGTTTGCCGCTGATTGTCTTTAATCGAGTGTTATTACTGCGCATATTGCAACTAAAGTTAAATTTTTTTTCTATAAATAATTTAGGGGTATATTTATAAAAAAATATATATATATATTCAGGATATCCAATGGAAAAAAAAAAAAACTACTTTTTTGGGGTGTATTCATAAATATTAAGTAGCACCTGGCAGACATCAATTGCAGAAGCAGCCACCATAGCTTCTAAAATACCAAATTTACCAAGCTCTGGATTGGCCGCTCACACAAGCGTGGTGTGTCTGCTACCATGCGTGCGCAGTACCCTGGCCGGGTACCAAACCCAGAAGTAAAGTGATGGTATTATCGATCACTTTACTTTTACACATGGCAGGGATGGTTTCCTATCGAAGCCACAGTCCTACATGTTTATATTAATATTAATTTGGCCAATACACAATTTCTTATTGCTGCGATAAGCAGCTATAATAAATGATAATTATTGGAAGCAAGTCCTGATAAATAATTAATATGCCCCAGATTGTACAAACCTATGTCAGATACCAATTACTGTATATCAGCCCTGTTATCCAGAACTTTCCCACCTTTGATCTACAGTGTACACACCATACTTGCCTATCCTCCCGGGACCTGCGGGAGACTCCCGATTTTTCAGGTAACCCCCCGCACCGCCGGAATTGTAGACACTTCTCCCGCATTCCGCCCACATCCTAGTGAAATGGGCAGAATGGAAAGAATACTCCTGGGCGTAGGGGGCGAGGATTTATGACGCGACGATTCTATGAGAATTGAGACAATTTGTACCACCACCTAATTAAATATGTGGCTTGGGCAGGGCATAACGACACAACACGTCAGCCCTCAACACCGCCCACCTGTTTCTCCGAAGCCCGGGGATTCGGCAACTATGGTTCACACTGTTCAGCATAACAGAGCAGCGGTGAATGGATGACACACGCATCATCCATACTGTGCTGAGAGGGAGGTGCCTATCCGGAGCGCTGGGCACACTCACAGCGTAACGAACAACGGGGGCGCGTGACACATAACTGCTCTCCCAATAGGGCAGTGTTGGCTAACCTTGACACTCCGGCTGTTATAACCCAGCATGCACTGCTACAGTTTTGCTATTAGGGCATGCTAAAACTGTGGCAGGGCATGCTGGGATATATAGTTCCACAACAGCTGGAGTGTCAAGGTTAGCCAACACTGCAATAGGGCATACATTAGGGAGCGTGGCCTCGTGGACATGAGACCACGTCTCTGTTTTGGGTGCACGCACGGGGAATCCTGAACAGGGACTTACAAATGTTGGAAGTATAAAATACTTTCTGCTTTATTTTCACACCACAATTTACATGTCAGTTTGGACTCACTCCTCCCAAATCTAAATCTCTCTGCACATTATACATCTGCCCCCCTGCAGAGCAGCATGGTGTTACCCAGATACACAGTTACTTGCTCTTTTCTGCTTTTACTCCCACCTCATATACAGACCCATAGTTGGGAGTGGTGTGCTGGGGATAAAGTCATAATCATGCCCGCTGGGATTGCGGTGTGCTGAATGCCGACACTTATCAGAGTACTGGAACCGGCATCCCAACCACCAGGATCCCAAAGGTAAATACTGGGGTCAAAGCCATAACTAGACTTTTTGGTGCCCTGTGCCAGAAAGAGCATTGGTGCCCCCCCCATTTTTCAAATAGGGACATAAGATAGTGCACCTGAAAAAGGGCCATGGCCTCATGGGGAAGGGCCAGGGAAGAGATAGGGGAGGCCAGGAGATGCTGGGGATAAATAGGGACATAATATAGTGCACCTGAGAGAGGGCCATGGCCTCATGGGGAAGGACCAGGGAAGAGATAGGGGAGGCCAGGAGATGCTGGGGATAAGTAGGGACATAATATAGCGCACCTGAGAGAGGGCCATGGCCTCATGGGGAAGGGCCAGGGAAAAGATAGGGGAGGCCAGGAGATGCTGGGGATAAATAGGGACATAATATAGCGCACCTGAGAGAGGGTCATGGCCTCATGGGGAAGGACCAGGGAAGAGATAGGGGAGGCCAGGAGATGCTGGGGATAAATAGGGGCATAATATAGCGCACCTGAGAGAGGGCCATGGCCTCATGGGGAAGGGCCAGGGAAGAGATAGGGGAGGCCAGGAGATGCTGGGGATAAATAGGGACATAATATAGTGCACTTGAGAGAGGGCCATGGCCTCATGGGGAAGGGCCAGGGAAGAGATAGGGGAGGCCAGGAGATGCTGGGGATAAATAGGGACATAATATAGTGCACCTGAGAGAGGGCCATGGCCTCATGGGGAAGGGCCAGGGAAGAGATAGGGGAGGCCAGGAGATGCTGGTGATAAATAGGGACATAACATAGTGCACCTGAGAGAGGGCCATGGCCTCATGGGGAAGGACCAGGGAAGAGATAGGGGAGGCCAGGAGATGCTGGGGATAAATAGGGACATAATATAGTGCACCTGAGGGAGGGCCATGGCCTCATGGGGAAGGGCCAGGGAAGAGATAGGGGAGGCCAGGAGATGCTGGGGATAAAATAAGAGGAAGCTACAAGTGAGAATGATAATAAAAAGGAAAATTTACAGGCTCAAAAAGTGCCCCCTGCCCTGCGGTGCCCTGTGCCATGGCACTGGTTGCACTACCCTAGTTACGGCCCTGGCTGAGGTTAGTGAAAGGTTTAGGGGTTAGGTACTAGGGGGAGGTTTGGGTTTAGTCTGCAGGGGGGGAGGGGGAGGTTAGGTTTAGGCTGTGGGGAGGGAGGGTTAGGGGCAGGGTTTCTGGTTAGGTTAGGCTTACTTCCCTGGAGGCGTCGGGATTGTAACCTGGTCGGGAAGTTGGCGTCGGGATTCTGACCGCCAGGATCACAAATGCTGGCATCCTGTACCTATCCCGTGTGTCCTAGCATAATTATACATTGCAGTGTAAAAATAAAGCTGTCCAGCATTTGTGGGCTACATGCAAAAGCAGCCGGTATTTACCCTGCATGCTAAAAAATAATAAATGCATTGGCACCTATTGCATTGCAGCATGGTTTGTTCCAGGACCAAATTGCTATTTTTTTAGGTCATTTTTTATTTTTTACTTGCTCCTAACTCTGAATCAGTCGTGTACCTTAAGCAATGCAGAATGTTAGGAGCACACGTTTACCTCTGTTTTTGTAGCGTGTTCCTTCTCATTTCTTTTTTATTTTAGTGAAAGGGAACATTTAAGCCCAAATATTCAGTAAACACCATGAGTCACCAAAGCCTACGGATGAGTCACAGTGGGAGACACGGAACATTATTATGAATCGTAGCTATTTATAGAGGAGTTGCACATATTACACAAAATTAAAATACTTTTTCCTGCTGTTTTTGTCACAGGGGAGCACTGGTCCAGCAGGCGGTGTGATTACTGTTGTTGTGATTACTGTTATTTTATGCAAATATTCTGAATATTTGTAGAAATATAAGTAACTGTACATAGGCTACATTTCCACTTAAATGCTGGTGACACCCACAGCACCATATTATGCCAGCAGTGCGCCCTCTTCCAGCCCCATGCCTACCATTCCAGACACCCTGCAAGCCACATGCTCGGCAATGTCCTTGCCGTCCGCAGGGCCCTGTGCCCTTTATGACGGCACAAGTCACACACCTCTAGTAATGGCCTTGGATAACCATGCCAATCACACCCCTTGGTCTGAACAACAAGTAACGGGATCAGAGTCCAGTTTAGACAGGTGTGGCCATTGGGCAAAGGGGAGGGGCATCATTGACACCATGTCCAATAGTCCAATCAGATTATCAGGCTCATTTTAGGACCAAACCCTCTCTAACATCAGGTCATCAGTTCCTATTATAGCAACTGTGGCCAAGTTAGAGTTTTGCCAGTGCACCGTAGTGTATACTGAATGTACCTGTGACTGACGGTCAGGGGTTTGTTAGGGAGTCAGGGAATGGCCAGCGCCAGGAACATTGGGATTGGTGCGATACTCTGTAGAAGGAGCAGGTAGCAAAAAAATTAATGTAGATTTAAAAACAAAGGGTCAGGGGTCAGGTGGGCAGAGAAATGAGCTAAAGATGACAAAGAGGGGTTCGGGCTGAGATGGTAGATATTAGGGAAGTTGGGTTGATGTATCATGCAGGTAACAGAGAAGAGAAGTGGTCAGTAGAGAAGTTGATCATAACAGCCAATCAGCATTTATCAAGTACATTCTATAAAATGATAGTTAGAAGCTGATTGGTTGCTAGGGGCAACTTCTCCACTGGTCTGGATTAGGGTGGGTATATAGGGTATATCGGTATCACTATAAGCAGATGGATTAGGGTGGGTATATAGGATATATAGGTATCACTATGTACAGATGGATTAGGGTGGGTATATAGGGTATATAGGTATCACTATGCGCAGATGGATTAGGATGGGCATATAGGGTATATAGGTATCACTATGTACAGATGGATTAGGGTGGGTATATAGGGTATATAGGTATCACTATGCGCAGATGGATTAGGGTGGGTATATAGGGTATATAGGTATCACTATGCGCACAGGGTGCACAATGTAAGGTGAAGCTGAAAAAGCAGGTTGTGGTTGAACACCTGGAAGGTCAAATTAGACAAACCAGAGGTAGGAATCCTACTGTGGACTAAGAAGTCATTAAATGGTATCACCCAGTAGTATAGTCAGACATAGCTGAAAGGGAGGAGGTACTGTATATTATTTGTTTAGTGTTGATAAGTTGGGAAATTACTCTGCAAATGCTCCTGATAGTGAGACGCATTTCACCTCTTTCTGCTAGACAGCGCATTTCTCGATGTACCAATGTAATAAAAACCACCAAACACACAAAAGTAATAACCACAGCTCTGATGTCCGCTCTCTCATGATGTGTATCCCTTTCACATTGCTACGCCAGGTTGCACCCGGGATTTGGTACACGGTTGCCATACCGGGTGCGACCTGGCTGAGACCCCTTTCAGAATAGCGGCCTGAAATGGCTTATTGCCTGGTCATTGATGTCACCACCATCATGTGCCGAGCCGATGCTCGGAGATGAGATCACCTCCAAGCGCCAGCTCTCCTTATGCTGTGAGTGGGTCGATCTGGGTTATCCGTTTACACTGCACCGCGAGCTGGGGAATATGCTGGCGCTATATATGTAACTGTAATAAATAAATAAGTAAATGAGTGAGTAGCGGGGATTATACTAAAGTGTTAGTAGGATGTACGTTATATTCCTGTTTTAATTCTTTCAGGGCAATCTGCTAATCCGCAAAGCTGGGCACTTTCCAAGCATTGCGCAACTTAAAAAGTGGTAGGCAGACAACTTAGCGATCTCGGAGACATAAAGAAGCATTTTTTTGTATGATTCGTAAATATAGCCTTAAAAATAAATAAATAATATGTAATATGCAACTTAATAAAAAAAAAATATATATATAAAAAGAAAAGGTATCTTGCAAAGCTCACTATTTACATGGGGCCTGATTCCCTACGGATCACTAATGCAATCGCAGCTGTGATTACGCACGGATGTCCGCTGTGAAAAAAAGCTAATGACTGCTATCGCAAAGCCGTCGCACAGCCAGCATTGAGACGACAACTACCGCTATCTCACATCCGTAATACCTTGCAGTCCTGTGTATACATCGAGTAACATCGGCCCCTCACGCACATTTACAGCAGGTCTGACCTTACTCAGAAATTGCTAACCTCGTACACAGTGAGTACACAAGCTACGTATGCCGTCGCAGTGGCTAATTTATGCACGCCCATGCAACCGTATCAGGCGCGCCTGAGTTGCTCAGACCACTCCCACGTCACAACCCCCGAACGCTATCCTCCCATCACTGTGATGGCTTTCTTCCTGCGTGAGTGATCGCAGAGCGATCGCAGTGCTAACTCACGCACGCGCAGTATGCACCATCAACCGTTCTGCGTACGCTGTTGCATTTGCGATAGGATTGCTGGAGCCCCATATAATGTATCCCTTTCCTGTATAATTCTACGGTAACATTGGAAGATTTATTACTGTACATCCCCTTGCAGTAAAAAAGTTAACAGTCACCTATTTAGAAATCATGTTTATAACACAGGTTAACTTGTAATAAAATATATGCAATATAAATGTTTAGCCAGCCTGTGGGTGGGAGCGGAGAAGCACAATACTGCTACCTTATGCTGCAGAGCAGCTGATGCTGGGTGAGGGGGGGGGGGGAGCTCAGGTAAAGGAGTACTCACAGTTTGCATCCTTGTGCTGCAGTGAACAGGCTGCCAGGCTGCAGCGTCTGACTGGAGTGAGGAGGACACATTGAGCCAGCTGCCTGCTGAGTGTGAGAACAGATCTAGCCTTCATCCTTTAGCCCAAGGTGCAGACTGAGTGCTGTGGTGGGCACTGATATGTTACCCACAATGGCACCTGCTCTGGCTGCACAGGGTCAGCAGGGAGAGAGGGAGTGATGGGCTGTTTTATATACACAGATGCCGAGTGTCTGTCTGTTTGTTTAGGACATAAGAGTTAATATTCCACCCATTGGCTGCAAGTTTCCCAGGGCGTGTGCAGCATTCAGGCTGTGATCTGTGGCTGGCACTAGGCACCGGGTATGAATATAAATGGGATTCCTGCTCCGTCTAGTAGTGAATCTTCCCCTATCGTGCTGCCCCCCCTGTCATTTTGTTCTGGATCCGCCCCTGCCTTCACATATAGTAATTACTCTTATTAGTGTCAGGAATGATGAGATTTCTTTTGCCGTGTCCCCCTACATGAGGCATTTCACTAGAAAGGAAATATAAAATAATGATTATGGGGTATATTTACTAAGCTGCAAGTTTTTTGAAGTGGAGATGTTGCCCATAGCAACCAATCAGATTCTAGCTATTATCTTCTGAAAGCATACATGCCTGCCCTCCCGGTTTTCGCGGGAGGCTCACGATTTTTCGGGTAACCCCCCGCACCCCTGGAAGGGTAGGCATTTCTCCCGTATTCTGCCCACTTCCTAGTGAAGTGGGCAGAATTAGGAGAATTTCCACAGCGATCGCAGGTGTCCGTGCAGGGGGTGGAGCTTAATGACGCCATTCTACATGATTTGCATAATTTGGCTGTGCCCCCTATTTAAATTTAAGCCAATCGCGGGCATTTTACAGCGAGGGGGTCTGGGCTTAATGACACAATTTGTCAGGCCCCGCCCTCATTGCCACCCATTTGCCTCTCCTCCCGGGGGAAGAGACAGCAAAGGTGCAAACTATGTCTAAAAGGTGTTACATAAATGTTAAGTAGAATCTGATTGGATGCTATGGCAACATGGCCACTTCTAAAAAAACGCAGCTTAGTAAATATATACCCTTAAATGAGTATCGGACACACTCGCAGCATTTTACTTTTTTTTTTTTTCCAAAATCTGATTGCATCTGCTAGGGACACTCATGTACGGTGCGCCTATGCAAACAGAAGGCGTGTCCTGACCTCTGGCCATGATTATAGACCAGTTCTAGTATATTAAATACCTTTTCAATATAGCTCAGCACAAGACTGAATTGCTGAGGGGATCAGGCTCACAAACATATATGCCCCCTAGATAACAATAAAATAAATAAATAAAAAGCGATAGGGCTCTCCCAACATCTCTGCTCGGTGACTGCAACGTTATAAATCAGTATGTTTGACTGTGGCACTACAGGTCCTAGCAAGCCCTGGCAGCTTGGGTATACTGCACCTGTAGAAGTACCCCTGCCAGCATATCCATGGCTGCCCAACTGGCACTTAAAGTCTGGGAAGTCTGACAGTAACTTACCGCAGAACCTATTGGTCGTTCAATATTTGTGGCCTATTTCCCCAAAACACCGGTTTTCAGGGGACACCTGCAAATATTTAGTATCTCCCCAATGTATGAAGGAGGGGCCGCAGATAAGGAGCAGTATGCGGCATCTATATTATATTTATATCGCTTATGGAATAAAAGCTGGAACAAAGAAGAAGATCCCCACCATAGATTTAGGCAATTATATAGTGGTAAGAGAGGGTTCGGGGGAGACTCCTATTGATAAAGTACTTTTTAACGGAGGGTTGTGTTTTATATGTGAGACTACAGATCGCATCCCCCCAGATTATAATTTCTATCACTGTTCTTCGCTGTCCCGAGGCGCTAACATCTGTGTAACTCTGGAGCCTGGCAGAAGACAGAGGCATGAAGCGAGCAGGAGAGGAAATTATTCTTCTGCTCCTCTGGTTGTATTAGGGATGGCTGAGATGTAGTCAGCATCCAGGCAATCAGAATCCCGGCGCTCAGAATGTTGGCGGTGGGTTCGCGACGGGTCAGAATGCCCACATCTTGGAATGGTAAGAAAAAGGGTTAGGGATAGGCGGTGGGACTTGGGGGTTAGGCTGCGGGAGTGGTGGGTTAGGGTTAGGCTGCGGGACGTGGGGCTTAGGGTTAGGCTGCGAGAGGGGTGGGTTAGGGTTAGGCTGCAGGGGGGTAGGGTTAGGCTGCAGGAGGGGTGGGTCAGGGTTAGGCTACGGGGGTAGAATTAGGCTGTGGGAGGGGTGGGTCAGGGTTAGGCTACGGAGGGGGTTAGGGTTAGGCTGTGAGAAGGGAGGGTCAGGGTAAGGCTGCTGGAGGGGTGGGTTACCGTTAGGCTACGGGAGGGGGTTAGGGTTAGGCTCTGGGAGGGGAAGGTTAGGGTTAAGATGTGGGGTGGGAGGGATAGGCTACGGGAGGAGGGTTGGGATTAGGCTGCGGGGGCGGCATGGTTAGGGTTAGGATGCAGGAGGAATAGGTTTGGGATAGGCTGCAGGAGGGGTAGTGTCAGAGTTCAGCCGGGGATCGTCCGTCCCTTACCGTCCCGCCGGCTTCCTCTGACTTCCCGGGCAGTCGGGCGGCTGGTGCGGCGACGTGGGAGGTGCTGAGCATTCTCCCTGATGCTGGTGTCTCAGGCGGCCTGGTGCGCGGGGATCGGAGTCCCTGTCATGGGCGCCGCCATGACACTTCCTTCTCTGACTATCCTTCCTTCCCTGACAGTCTGGCCGGTCAGCTGACGCTGTGGACCAATCAGTGGGCTTCCAAGGGTATATATCCGGCTCCTGTGTATCAGGTAGTTGCCTGAACAACCATTGTCGCTGCTAGTGTTACTAGTGGTCTCTCGTTCCAGGTTCCCTTGCTTCCAGTGATCTATTCCTGTGTGCAGCTATATCATCCATCTCATCAGTGCTTTACCACCTCAGCCTGTGTGCAGCTATATCGTTCATCTCACCAGTGCTTTACCACCTCAGCCTGTGTGCAGCTATATCGTTCATTTCACCAGTGCTTTACCACCTCAGCCTGTGTGCAGCTATATCGTTCATCTCATCAGTGCTTTACCACCTCAGCCTGTGTGCAGCTATATCATTCATCTCATCAGTGCTTTACCATCTCAGCCTGTGTGCAGCTATATCGTTCATCTCATCAGTGCTTTACCACCTCAGCCTGTGTGCAGCTATACCATTCATCTCATCAGTGCTTTACCACCTCAGCCTGTGTGCAGCTATATCATCCATCTCACCAGTGCTTTACCACCTCAGCCTGTGTGCAGCTATATCATTCATCTCATCAGTGCTTTACCACCCCAGCCTGTGTGCAGCTATATCATTCATCTCATCAGTGCTTTACCATCTCAGCCTGTGTGCAGCTATATCGTTCATCTCATCAGTGCTTTACCACCTCAGCCTGTGTGCAGCTATATCGTTCATCTCACCAGTGCTTTACCACCTCAGCCTGTGTGCAGCTATATCGTCCATCTCACCAGTGCTTTACCACCTCAGCCTGTGTGCAGCTATATCATCCATCTCACCAGTGCTTTACCATCTCAGCCTGTGTACAGCTATATCATTCATCTCATCAGTGCTTTACCATCTCAGCCTGTGTACAGCTATATCATCCATCTCACCAGTGCTTTACCACCCCAGCCTGTGTGCAGCTATATCATTCATCTCATCAGTGCTTTACCACCTCAGCCTGTGTGCAGCTATATCATCCATCTCACCAGTGCTTTACCATCTCAGCCTGTGTACAGCTATATCATTCATCTCATCAGTGCTTTACCACCTCAGCCTGTGTGCAGCTATATCATTCATCTCATCAGTGCTTTACCACCTCAGCCTGTGTGCAGCTATATCATTCATCTCACCAGTGCTTTACCACCCCAGCCTGTGTGCAGTATACCTCCATTCCACCAGTGCGTTACCACCGCCGCCTGTGTGCAGTATACTATCCATTTCACCAGTGCTTTACCATCACAGCCTGAGTGTAGTTATACGTACCAAAATCTCCAGCGTTATAATTTCTGGCTGGCTCCAGTACTACTACCCACCTCGTTACTGGACTCTGTGGTCCCTACCTACGTGTTACAGTATTGCACCGTGGTGCACTCTTTCTGACCGGCAACCCGGTAGAGTGTGTCCGCAGTGCACACTTCCTTGTACCTCAAGTACAGTGTCCCTACGTGCCCCTTACTGGCACCGACCCTTTGGGCCACGAGTGTTCGTCTCTCCTTTTTCCCGCAGGCTTTGGTCACCTAGTCAAAGGACCGCGACCTGCTTACGAGGTGCAGCTCAAGCCCATATCCCGATTGGTGGGGTCACTGGCGAACACCATCTTGTGGGTTCGATTCCGCACCTTTGACTAGGTCTTGCCAAAGACCAAGACCCGTGGATGCGGAGGTCGTACATTCAGGCCCCTCGTCTCCGTTTCCTCCCGCAGCCTCAGGCCTCAGCTTCCAGAAAACCGCCTCCCAGCGTGACAGGTAGTTTAGGATAAGGGTAAGGGTCAATCTGAAAATACTTACCTAAATTCACTGTCATTTTTACCGTCGGGATCCTGCTGCCGACATTCCCTCTGCCAGTATTCTCAATGCTGGGATGCTATACCCAACTCAGGGTGACCATCAACCATCAATGGTGTTGCCGCCAATGGTCTATGGTTTTCCCATCTGTGGCAGATTTCCGATAGTTCGATGGCGCAAGGGAAGATATTTTTATTTCTTGCCCTGGTGCAGGAGGAAGCAAGCTTAGCCCCACCTGATGCACCACTAAGCTCCGCCCCCTCCCCTGATTGGACCGCTGCCTGACTTGTCACAGGGCAGGGATGTCCATCATTGGGTGAAACCTTTGATGGTTGGTTTCCCGTGAATGGTTCCATGCTATCAAAGCTAAGCATCGATGGCTACATTGATGGAGAATATTGATGATAAAGCCTTCCATGGCCATCCCTAGACTTTATTCTGGATTGAGACTGCACCTATAGCCTGGGTCAGATGCCGCTGCAGTATGACTGGAGGGATAGTTTCACCGTGAGTACAAACTAAGCTAGAAATCTTAGGGCCTGATTCAGAGCCGCTCGCTCGTTCCGAGCGATGTTTGCACAACTGCGCATGCGTACGGATCGTAATACGCATGCGCGAACTAGTCAGTGCGGACGAAAATCGTTTGTTCGCTAATTAGCGAATGCCTGCTAATATGAGTGACAGGAGGAGGCATATGTGGGTGGTAACAGGGGAAGGTGCTTGAAAACGGGGAGTGGAGATCCGAACGCAGGCGTGCTTAAAGGTCAAAATGGGCGTTTTAAGGGTGTGCATAATTAATACAGCAGCATCATTGACCACGTCACTGGGTTATTTTATAGTCAGAACTGCTCGCATGATTGCGGTAGGAAAAACCAACCACAAGAATAGCGAGCAGTTCATACGCTGTTCGATGTACTCGATTAATCTAATAAATAGCGGACATGACGTAGGATGCGAGCGGCCAGGGGGCGTAGTTTTCAAAAAAACGACTGCATGTTTTGTTCGCTTGTTCAGACCTAGAGGCGTGAACAGACCGCATAGAGCGAACTGTTTGTTTGAATAGCCACCCCTATTTTCTGAACGAGCGAGCGCAAATAGCGTCCGGCTCTGAATGAAGCCCTTAGTACATAATGGCTACAGGTTACACTTAATATCTAATATTTAGAACAAAATGAAGGGCGTTACATTGCTCTCAGAGTTGTATGAATATTTGACGCAATAACTGTCTCTGATAAAACAGATTGTGTTTAAAAAAAAAAATACTAATGCATCCATTGCTGTTTTCCCTTTGAAGTCTTCCTTCATTTCATTTATTTTGAATTTCATTCAAAAAAAGAAGTAACGTGATTGATTGCACAATGGGGGTTTTAACATTGAATGTTTGCTAGTGGGACAGAAAGTTCTTGTATCTAATATTATGCCAGGGACTAATGACACTGCGGGAGCCTGTGATTCATCAGCAGCTGCTAAACGGCACGTGTAGGCTGCATGCTGGGGATTGTAGTCCGATAAAACCTTGATGTGCACAGGGTGTATGGAGCATTTTCATGCCTAGTTGAATTCAATTGAATAGCATTCAAGTGGAGTTGTTGCCCATAGCAACCAATCAGATTCTACTTATCATTTATCTAGCTCCTTCTAGAAGATAATAGCTAGAATCTGATTGGTTGCTATGGGCTACAACTCCACTTTTAAAAACCTGCACTTTAGTAAATATACCCCATTTAATTCATGGCTGACTGTGCTAATGATGGGACTATTTTTATGTGGAAGGCCTGGGCGCTGTAGATCCATCCGCCCCATTGTTAATCTGGCCCTGACCATTATGTAGAGAGCTGACAGTTAATAGGCTAATTATGTGACTTGCTATAGAACCGTCAGTTATCTGCTGTATCTGTTAATATGTCTACTGACTGTGTAATATAATCTTACTTTAAGCTAAATAATAGATTATGAATACATTATAAATAGAAATATAGCAATTGCAAAATGCATGTAGGAGGTGATTTTTCACCTCCGTATACTGACTGTGACTTGTTACATCATAAACAGCCTTTGTGATGTCACTCAGCTTTGGTAGAAAGGTCACCATTTTGTAAAGAGCTGTCAGTTATCAACCTTATCTGCTGATATGACATCTCACAGTGTAAGGTATGCTCGTTTTAACCTAAATGTTATATATGAAAATTATGATAGATAGATAGATAGATAGATAGATAGATAGATAGATAGATAGATATGTCAGTTATCAACCTTATCGGCTGATATGACATCTCACAGTGTAAGGTATGCTTGTTTTAATCTAAATGTTATATATTTAAATTATGATAGATAGATAGATATGAGGTAGATAGATAGATATGAGATAGATAGACAGATATGAGATAGATAGATATGATATAGATAGATATGATATAGCTAGATAGATATGATATAGCTAGATAGATATGATATAAATAGCTAGATAGATAGATAGATATGAGATAGATCTGTCAGTTATCAGCTGCATCAGTTAATATGTTTACTGACCTTGTAATCTAAGATTATTCTAATTTACGTGATAGATTATGAATACAGTATTAATAGATAGCAATGGCAAAAATGCAGGAGGTGATTTTTTCACCTCAGTATTCTGACCATGGGACTTTTTGCATCATAAACAGCTGTGATGTCACTCAGCTTAGGTAGAAAGGTCACCATTTTGTAGAGAGCTGTCAGTTATCAACTGTATCTGCTGATATGACATCTCACAGTGTAAGGTAATTTTGTTTTAACCTAAATATTATATATGAAAATTATGATTGACAGATAGATAGATAGATAGATAGATAGATAGATAGCATTGATTAAATGCAGTTATGATGTGATTTATACCCTGATCATGTGACTTTCTATATAACTGTCAGTTATCAACTGTATCTGTTAATATGTCTACCGACCTTGTAATGTAAGCTTGTTTTAACCCAAATGATAAATAAATTATAAATAGATTATAAATAGATAGATAGCAATGGCAAAATGTATGATTTTTCACCTCAGTATACTGACTGTGACTTGTTACATCATAAACAGCCTTTTTTGGTGTCACTCAGCTCTGGGAAAAAGGTCACCATTTTCAGGGCCAGATTAAGGGCTATATGGGCCTGGGTTTGAAAACGTTTCAACGACCTATACTAAGAAGGGGAGGAGCTGTCACCAGTGCTGTGTGGGTGTGACCAATGCTGTGTGGGTGTGACCAGTGCTGTGTGCGTGTAGCCAGAGCCAATTGCTGGTGTGCACCCCATACACTATCAATCCCACTTAGAATGGCCATCGGTGTGGTTACCATCGATGGCGGTATAACAAGTGGCCATTGATGGTTAACAACTATGCAATGGATGTCCATCGATGGTTTCACCAACAGATGGTCATCCCTGTTCCTTGGTTGACACGTGGGACAATCAGAATCGGGGTCAGGGGCTTCACGGGTGATGGGGTGGAGCTATGCTTCATGTCCCGGCACCTTGTAAAAAAAAAAAACCATTCGGTTATGTTGTGCCATCGATGGAGGGAAACCATCTGGTTCTCTTCCATCGATGGTAAAAATATTCAACATCAGCCCTAAACCATCGATGATTATGAATAATTGATGGTCGATGGCCGTCCTTAGTCCCACTGTCTCCCTAAATACATTAAAATAGAAAACATTTATTATTTTGAGAGAAAATTCGAAAAACTAATTGAATACTAATAATTAATGGCTGACTGAGCGACCAGCAAGGCAGCTGATCACCATTATGCTGATGATGGGCTTATTTTTATGTGGTGGCCTGGAGCTGTAGCTCCATCCACCCCATTGTTAATCTGGTCCTGTGAGGTGGGAGTAAAGCAGAAAAGAGCAGATAACTGTGCACCTGGGCAAAACCATGTTGCACTGCGGGTGGGGCAGATTTAAAATGAGCAGAGATATTTTGATATTTTGATTTGAGCAGGGTGTGTCCGAGCTGTAATGTAAATTGATGTATAAAAATAAAGCTGCCCAGCATTTGTGGATTGTCCATGTGCAGTTGCTCTTTTTTTGCTTAAGGTGCCTACACACTAGGCGATGGGGTCACGATATCATGTCCAACAATTTCCCCTGAACTCTCCCCGGCAGCTCCCCGACACTCCAGGACACGATGTGCAGCAAAGCGTTCATTGGCTGAGAGAGGCGAGCCTTCCGCCTCTCAGCCAATGAACGGCTCCCTCCATTGAAGTCAATGGTGGGAACCGCAGGCTGAACTTTAGTATGCCTGCAGCTCTCACCATTGACTTCAATGGTGAGAGACGTTCATTGGCTGAGAGGCGGAAAGCTCGCCTCTCTCGGCCAGTGAACGCTCAACGCGGGGTTTCCATGGTGAAATCCCGCCGCTAAACTCTCATTCGGGAAGTGCGATTCTTATAGAACAGTACTTCAGTTCGTGGCTCCGCGTTTTCCGTTTTTTTTTTTTTTTGCAAAGTCCCTGGATGCCTACTTTGGACCGAAGAAGACCGAACCTCGCATAGGAGACGGTGACTATGTTTTTTTTTCACAGGTACCGTATGGACAATCTACTGGACAAGGGGACAGATAGCTACAGGGATGCATAGGTGAGAATGTGTACATGTGTGTGTAAATGTATGTGTACATGTGTGAGTGCATGTATGTTTAATAAACTTATACTGTGTACGGTGTGTGTGTCCTGTGTTTATTCAAATATTGCTTTGCTGTGGAACTACAGGTACCAGCGGGCCCGTAATGCTGGCACTTGTGGTTCTCAAAGTACCAGCATGCAGGGGAGGCTTGCTGGAACCTGCAGTTCCACAGCAAAAGACAATGGCCCTCATTCAGAGCCGCACGTTAACAACAGTACGCTCGTTGCGTTCCGATGTTGACTAACCGCGCATGCGTCGGTGTTACACTGCGCATGTGCGTACGGCAGATTGCGAGCTTTTTTTCTCTCGTTCCTAAAATAGCGTACAGGAAGTGACATGTCAAATGTGATTGACAGAACAGGGCGTTTTTGGGTGTTGACGGGGGTGGAGATGAAAAAACGCAGGCGTGGCGAGGCGTTTTTGGGGCGTACATACATTAGCAGATGCGAACGTCAAATGTGTTCGGACCGTCTCATACGTCACTGAAACATCCGCTTTCCCTTCAAAATGCTCGCACAGCTTAGGGTCAGGATTACTCGACCACATTGGCGATGGCCTTCTCCTCCGTCCCGGGACTCCACGATGGTGCAGCGATTAATCGCGGCTGGTCAGTAAAGTAATTAGTGTTGGATTGAAATCCGGCTTGGTATGTGTTTGGAAAGCAGTTTATTGGGATAGCACAAAAGCGTACGCAGGTGGAAATCAGAGCTGCTAATGTCATGATTACACAATCAATTAGCGTACATTTTTGGGGTTTTATTTTGGCCACAATTTGGTGGTTATGGCCTATTGTAACAATAATGTCATCATCTTTTAATTAGCTCCCCTTTTTTTTGGTTTACTGTGGAATTTGCATCGCTATGTGATTTTTTAAACGTTCCTTAAAGAGGCCTTTTTTTTTTTTAAAAGAGGGTCAGTTTTTGCGTTTAAGGCCAGGATTAAATGTAACCCATTTGTACAATAATGTCACAATACAATGTCAGTGTTTTGTTTTTAATTTATTGTTTACACACAAACAAATTGGCCTAATATTGTATTGCCTTTTTTTGTGGCCAAGATATTTGATCCAAAAAAATATATAACATAACTACTAACATAAGCGTAAATACAAAATTTAAAAACATTTCACAAGAAAGGAGAGGGAAGTTTTGACCAGAAAGGAATATGAGCCAAGCACAGAAGGAGTGTGGGAAAAGTCGCCATTGCTGTCACCGTTTTCTCGCCCGTTTGGCTGGGTGAGGGTGGGCGCCAGACCGGGTCCGGGATGCCATCGGGCTGGCCTGTCCAGAGGCAGATGTTGTGGCCTCTGGACTAGGCACAGGGCTAGGCACATTTGGAGGATTGGCTGATGTTGTGCCAGAGGTGGAGGATCCGGATGTTCCGGCAGGAAGGGAGGTCGGCTCCACCATGTGCTGGCGAACGAGCTGCTCCAGGGCATCGGCGATGCGGATGTTGGCCCTGGTATTTTCCGCCAGGGCCTGACCAATGGTCACGTTGGCCGCAGCATTTTGCTCCAGGGCCTCAGCCACCCGTATCAGACTGGCGTCCATCCTCTGCAGAATCTCCGTATGCCAATCCGATTTAAAATTGAGTTCTGTGAGGAGGCCCACTGCCTGCTAGGGGGCACGCCCTGGACTGGCTTCTGCAGGCTCCTCAGCCGGATGTACTGGTTCCTCCCCTGCAGAGCCAGCAGAAATTCTGCGGCCAAGGCTCCCCTCTGGAGCAGACTCATCCGCCTCTGTCTCTGTTAGGAAATTGGAGAAAAGACTCACATTAGAATCTACATATTGGCACAATAGCATTTCTGAGTTGGTGACATCACAAGACTTACCTTGGCCAACATGAGGAGCCGCAAAGTCTGGCATGTCCGTATCCATGTTGGACACGCCAAACACCTCCACAGCCTGCACACACCCCTGTGCCATCTCTTCTAAGTCTGTCAACTCCAATGACACAGGGGTGGGACCCCCACCTGTCCCCCTTGCATGCCTAGCCCTGTCGGCAAGTTTTTGTTTGAGACGATATTTGAAGTCTGCCCATCTGTGGAATGAATTTGGAACCATTATCCTTTTTTTTACAATGGGGTTTGTTTATAGGATGGGAAAGTGTTTACTTACCGCCGTTTGACATCCCGGGCTAGACGGACATAATCACCCACCCTATTGACAGCAACGGCGACCTCCTCCCACATTCTCCACTTCTGGCTTTGGCTCATATTCCTGCCTGCCTGGGGCAGGATGTCAACGCACTTCTGGATCAAAACCTCCATCTCCTTGCTTGTGAAATGTGGCTGCCTTTTTTTTTTGGCAGCTTTGGCGGGTTGACTGGGGCCAGCAGTCTCTTCCATGTCATCCTCCTCACCTATTTGGGTAAATATGCAGATTTAGCCACTTCACAACTTGACCAATATTATGTTTTAAAAGAATCATTGACACAAAATGCATGAAGGCCTTACCGCCGCAATTTTGACCATTGTTTCCCTGGTTTGAAGCCATGTCTCTGCTTCCAGCATGAAATCATCCAGAAATTCTATGTGATTTCGTGACGTATTTATACATGCGTCCTTAGTTTGCGGCCGCATCATTGATTGTGCGTCCCTATGATTCATCCTTAATTTGTGCGGGAAAATAAACACTATTTATGGCTTGGTGTGTGTGGATTCGAGGTGGGGTTGTTGGAGTGTTGTCGGTTAAGTGGTTTGGATTTGGTTGTTTGCGTTTGGAGGATTTGGCAGAGTTGTTTTTTTGTTTGTTTTTGCTACATTTCTTTGTTTTTTCCGTTCGCATTTTTTTCATTTTTTCAACATCCTTTCCTGATTTGGTAAGTTTTGTGCATTCAAATTTGTGGCCAATTGGTGTATTCTTCTGTTTTGTGGTTCGTTAATTTGTTTAACACTCATTTCATCTTTTTTAGTTTTTTTTTGTTTTCGGACCCAAAGAAGTTTTTTGTGGAAATCTTATATATTCGAGTTGGGTAAGTCCATTTTTTGTCTTGCATTTGCGAATTAATTACCGCATTTTTGACTGTTGGTGTAGTGACTTGCATTTGCGAATTAATTACCGCATTTTTGACTGTTGGTGTAGTGACTTGCATTTGCGAATTAATTACTGCATTTTTGACTGTTGGTGTAGTGACTTGCATTTGCGAATTAATTACTGCATTTTTGACTGTTGGTGTAGTGACTTGCATTTGCGAATTAATTACCGCATTTTTGACTGTTGGTGTAGTGACTTGCATTTGCGAATTAATTACCGCATTTTTGACTGTTGGTGTAGTGACTTGCATTTGCGAATTAATTACCGCATTTTTGACTGTTGGTGTAGTGACTTGCATTTGCGAATTAATTACTGCATTTTTGACTGTTGGTGTAGTGACTTGCATTTGCGAATTAATTACTGCATTTTTGACTGTTGGTGTAGTGACTTGCATTTGCGAATTAATTACCGCATTTTTGACTGTTGGTGTAGTGACTTGCATTTGCGAATTAATTACCGCATTTTTGACTGTTGGTGTAGTGACTTGCATTTGCGAATTAATTACCGCATTTTTGACTGTTGGTGTAGTGACTTGCATTTGCGAATTAATTACTGCATTTTTGACTGTTGGTGTAGTGACTTGCATTTGCGAATTAATTACTGCATTTTTGACTGTTGGTGTAGTGACTTGCATTTGCGAATTAATTACCGCATTTTTGACTGTTGGTGTAGCGACTTGCATTTGCGAATTATTTACCGCATTTTTGACGGCTTATTCATCATATAATCCAGTTTTGCTTTTCCCTTTTCCATTTTTTGGGTCCATTTGAACCCTATTTGACGTACGGTGTGCAATGTCGTTTTCATCGATGGCCAAATGTGTGTTTCCGCTATTTTCTGTGTTGGCTTGCAACAATTTTTAAACCAAAAAAACACCCTCTAAATTTTTGATGTCTCATTGTTGGCTTTTTTACAGTTTATACGTATCATGACAATACCCCGGCATGTAAGCAGCTATGGATGGTATCAGAAAGCTAAGTTGTTTTTTGTTACTTTTGGGGTGGGTCAAAAGCCTTACATTGTAAACTTTGAATTTCAGGTAGATCTGGGGCGAATTGTTCTGGCCCTGCTCCCGGAAGACGACCAACCTCAAACTCGTCCCAGGCGTAGGCATCGTAGGCATGCAAGGCCCCAGATATTTCGAACACGTGGCACCCTTTTTGGAATGCCCGATGATGAGGTTTTAAGACGCTACCGTCTACCTCCCAAAATCATCATAGACACTCTCTCATTAATAGAAAGTGATCTTGAGCGGCAAATTGACAGTCCAACAGCAATACCACCACTGACGCAATTTATGGCGGTGTTACATTTCTGTGCCTCAGGATCGTTTCAAACAACGGTGGGAATAGTGGCGGGCATCTCCCAATCCTCCTTTTCCCGGATCCTGAGGGCAGTGATGGAGGCACTTTTCAAGCACCTCCATCATTTTATTAAAATGCCTTTGGATATGGGTGCCCTTAGTGTGGCCAAGGCCAATTTTTACCAAATAGCTGGCTTCCCACACATCATAGGGGTTGTGGATGGTACTCACATACCACTTCAGCCTCCAGCACGGCTGGAGGCAATATTTAGAAACAGGAAACACTATCACTCCCTGAATGTAATGGTGGTATGTGATGCCTCCCTCCAGATCCTGTCCCTGAATGCTAAATTACCCGGAAGTGCTCATGACTCCTTCGTCATCCGGCAATCAGGGATATGGCAGAAATTAACCAACCTACAAGCTGGTGATGCGTGGCTTCTGGGTAAGTGGAGACCTTTAGTACATAACAATGTTAAGCTTGATACACAGTGTTCCTGATGTGGTCTATTTTTGTTCACAGGAGACAGTGGATACCCTTGCATGTCCTGGCTGCTCACTCCTTATTTGGCTCCCACACCAGGGCCACAAAGTGCGTATAATTCCGCACTTACAGCCACCAGGCAAGTGGTGGAGCGCTGTATCGGCCTTTTAAAAGGCCGATTCAGATGCCTCCACCGCTCTGGTGGCGAGCTCATGTATGTGCCGGATATGGTGTCGAAAATTGTGGTCCTGTGTGGGATATTTCACAACATTGCCATAAGGAGTGGTGTCCCAATGCAGCCAGAGGATGCCTTACCTGAGGATGGCCCCCCCGAGGTTGGTCGAAGGTCAGTATGTGGGGGGGCCATACGCGATGATGTGGTGGCCAGATTTTTTAGGTAAGTTTGAACAAAACTCCAGTGTTTATACCTAATGTGTTTGTGTTTTTTGGCGAACATCTAATTTATTTTTAATTTTCTCACCATCTTCTGTTTGTTCACATAATCTTTGGCACTCCAACGCTCACTACTTCCTGCTACCCTTACCAAACCTGGATCTGGTCCTTTTGGGCATATATTCTTGAACCCATATCGCAACGCCATGTTTGTGGAATCATGTTGGCATGGTCCTTCGTCAACCAGTTCTTGATTTTGTGTTTTTATTTAATTATTTCTTGGTATGTGTTGTATTTGAATTTATCACTGTGTATTTTTTTTGGGAGTGACCACTTTGTTTTCTCTGTTATGTTGTGAATAAATGTTTGAAGAGTGAAATGGTCTTCCTTTTTTGGGACGTTAACAGCAAGTGTAACCAGGTTAACACAAGTTACATTTGACTAAGGGGTAAACCAGTACTGACGCCAGTTGAGAAAAACTGAAATATGTTTTCAGCTTCCCAATCCACACCAAAAGGAAGCCTGGCCCAACCTTGGGATTTGTAAGATTGGCCTAAGCAGCTTGCGCACCAAGTAGGAACCTGGAAGATGTAGAAATCTGAAATTGACACTACACCCAAAAAGGGAAATGACATTGTTACTGTTATGTGTTTCTGGTGTCTGTTTGACATACAAAGACAAAACACAATCTAACTTTTAAAAAAGGGAAATCCTTGCAGGAACTTATGTCAGGCTAAACTATCTTGGTTTTGGTTTTTAAAAATGAGCCACAACGTATATTTGTCTTAATAAATTTATTTGGAAAATCGAACAAAAAAAAAAAATCTAATGCCGAAGGAGGCCAGACAGCCGGTCGAGGGCCACCAGAAGGCCGATTACATGGTGGCGCATCTGCCCCACAACATCCGCCACCTCTTGCCGACGCCTCTGTTCCTCTGTGGGTGAGAAAAGTGTGTGGGTTAATACAACAATAGGGAATCCACAGAAAAACATAAAAAAAAACCCAAATCACTCCTAAACCCAAAAACAGAAATAAAAAGGGTGGGCTGGCAAAAATACAAGGCCTAGGTACAAATTCCCACAGGTATGATATGTGTATGCTTAAATCACCAGGAAGAGGTAAAGGCAAACCTTCACAATCAACAAAAGTCAAGCCACAAAAACACGAAGAAAGGCACGACACATGATTACATACAAACAGTTTGTGCTTTTAAAAAAAAATTAAAAAAACATACCGGGAGACAAATCGCGAGCTCCGGCCAAACCTCCATGATCCTCCTCGGAGGATCCGTCATTCCCCAAAGAATGGGGCGGAGTTATGCTGGACTCCGGGGAGGGGGTAATTGGAAGAGGGGTGGGTGGAGGAGAGGGGGAAGTGGGACGGAGGGGAAGGAGGCCCGACATTTCCGGGAGAGGGTCTGGGAAGGATGGGGAGGAGTGGGGAATAGGGGAAAGATTTGGGGTGGAGTGTTGGCTGGGGGTTGGGGAGAGTGGGCGGGAACGCCGACGTTGACGGCGGAGTCTTGGCTGTCCCCCTAAAATATGTCAAATAAATTGCGTTTAGTTTATGGACAAATCCGGGCAACCAAACAAAAAAAAAAAAAATAATAAAAAATAAAACCAAAAAAAATAGCAGTAGAATTAAAAAATCAGAAAAAGAGGGGAAACCTGCAGACGCAGATATGAGTACAAATAATAAATAGAACAGACAGGAAAACATGCAGACGCAGATATGAGTACAAATAATAAATAGAACAGACAGGAAAACATGCACACGCAGATATGAGTACAAATAATAAATAGAACAGACAGGAAAACATGCACACGCAGTTTGCCCCACAAACACAAACATTAAAACCACAATACATAACACTTACTTGCCAGGATCTGCATGCGAAAGCATGCCAGCAAGCGGGGCGTTCGCCGTTGCAGGTCGGACCACCTGCGCTCCAGCTGCCCGATGTTGCGGCGTGAGCCGAAGGACCGCAGGCGGGACCGTACCTCCGCATACGCGGAGCGCTTCTGCCGGTTGGTCATGGGTTGAGGCTGGCTGGTGATCCGGCGATCCATGACCTCCGTAAGCACCAGCAGCTCACGCCTGGTGAATGCGGAGGCTCTCATGATGGCAATGGTGTTTTTCTTAAAAATCATTTTTGATAAAGTGTGTAAAAATTTTCTGATTGGCTAATGTATTTTGGAAATTAACAGGAGCAATTTTATTGGTTAGTGTATGAGTCATGTGTTCGACAGGGCCAGAAATCTCTGGAGAGTTATGATAGGCTTGATGCAGTGACATGCGTAAGCAAATTTAAATAAAGAAATGAACCCAGGGAAATATGCGGGGATCCACAGCAATAGTACAATTGTTTAATTGTGGTTCACATGTTTTTTGAACAATAAAAGCGAATGTTTCATCCGTACGTATTCTGCGGGTAAACACAAACACGGACAAGAGTAAAGTTTCTTGCATTGTGTTGAAAACAAACAAACAATTAAGCTAATTGATACATTGATTGGCATGATACGATTGATGGAGGTAGGCAGAATAAAGGAGCAGGTAATCGACATCTGACAAGGCCACTTCCTGTTTATACGTGTGCGTGCGTTCCTTTCAAGCCATTTCGGGGATGTACGCTCGCTATTTCGTACGCTCGTTAGTTAGAGGAGGGGTCGTCAGAGTTTAGGGAGGAATTTTAGATGCGAACGAAAATACAAGCGAGCCATTGAATTTAAATATTTTTGTACGTACGCCTAACGTACGTGCGCCCGCTTGCGAGTGGGTCTGAATGAGGGCCAATATTTTTTACTATTTGAAATGGACTACACCTGCACTATCAACCCGGCACCGCCCAGGCACCTATTAGCCTAGGTCTGGGGTGCCCTGGAGATCCCCGGCCTGGGCTGACTAGTGGTCAGGGTTAATGCTTCGGCTGGGGGGCCTGGTGAAAGGGCTACCTTGGCTGTGGCATTAGCCCCCCTAGAAAAAGTCCGGAGCTGATTCTGGAAAATGCAGGGGGACCCTATGCATTTTTTCTCCCTGTATTTCCAGAACCAGGACTGGATCAGAGCCCAGTGCTGGTTGCGCAGAATACGGGGGACCCCATTTCTCCCCCATATTTTGGCACAACCAGAACTGGCTGGTTCTGGCCAGCCCGGTGCTGGTTGTGCTTAAGTACGGGGGAGCCCTACGTCGTTTGTCCCCTGTATTTTGCACAACCAGCACTGGGTTAATGTATCCCATTAAAAATATAGGAGGAGAAATAGGGGCCAAATGTAATAGGGTGAGAGTTTATAAAATGTGACAGTTTAGCAGTAACCTCACATTATTACATTGGTCGAGTTTTATCTTCAAAATGGGAAAACATCTGGATGAGAGTTTAAATCTTTTTTTTTTATTTAGTGTCTAAAAGCAGGTGAGTTTAAAATAGTGTGAGAGGTTACTGCTAAACTCTCACCCTATTACATTCGGCCCATGATCTCCGCTGGCTACCATGATAATTTTTCCCAAAATTTTTCCCATTGGCTATAGACAATGATACTGACAAAAGCTTCACCCCCCCCTCCCATTCTCCATGACACCTCTCTGCCTGCCTCCCCCTGTTCTTACTGCTATCTCCAATCTCTCCCCTTCCCGCAGAGTTATATCAGCCCCTTCACTCAGCTGATCTTCTTTCTCTAAGGCTCCTTTCAGCGCGTTCGCACTTGGGGCGGCAGCTCTGGTCACACTGACATCAGTTCAGCATTTATTTGCCAGAATTATTGGAGCAATGTGCACAGACTTAGTAAACTGTGGGTCAAATTAAATCAGCCACGGTGTTTACCGAACGGGTAAAGCTCTGTATTTAACGTCCAGGGCTTTTCAAGCATTATTAACTTTCCCCGCTTGGTAAACCCGCAGCTTATGCACGTTAAAGCATAGAATCCATGTTAAGTGACTGGTATCTATGTGGAACCACGTGTGGTATGTGGTGAGCCCCAGAGGGGGCATTTAACACCTGGCGAGAAAATTCCACTTTAAGTGCATCCACTGGGGCTTAACGTGCGGCTAACTGAATCTTCCCTTAATTTTGTGAGACACTTTATTGCTGACCAAGGCACTATTTGTGTGGTGTTTGTATGTTCTCTCCATATTTGTGTGGGTTTTTCCTTTTATATCCCAAACTTTGATAATTATAGCAGTGGGAGTTTCATTGGCTTCTGATTTAAAAAAATAGGAACTCCAGTGAGTGTGGTGGGGAATATACAGTAGATTGTAAATTCCACTGGGGCAGGAGCTGATATGAATGACTGAAATATCAACACAATGGATTATTTTTGTGCTATATTAATAGCTGATAATACATCAAATAAATGTAATAACACACAGGAACACAGCAAGTGCCTTAGGAATAGGATGCATTGGAGTGGTTTAGGATGATTTTGTTACATTTAATTACAAAAATAATGATTATGGGATTTTAGTTAGAAATGCGGAAGGAATGGTAATATGACCACATAGGGTTCTCTGAATTTAGGCCCTGATTCAGAGCCGGACGCTCTGACCAGAGCGCTCGCTCTGAATCAGGGCCACCTCCATTAATATGGAGCGTCCTCCTGGACGCTCGTATAGCTGTGGGTCACCACCCACAGCATATACGAGCGTGCAGGATGATGGTCGCGATGGTCTTGACCATCGCGACCATCGAAACTGCGAGCAGAAGCCTGCGGTTGAGTTTTTCAACCGCAAGGCCAGGAGTGATTTTGGTTCTATCAGAGCCAAAATCACTCCCACTGACATCACTAGTGATGTCAGTGGGGCCGGCTTCAGACGGTAGGCGTTCCCTTGGGAACTCCTCCGTCTGGCAGGCACGCCCCCGGCACGCCCACCAAAGGGGGGCGTGCTGTCAGTCAACATCGACAGCACACCCCCTTTGATGAGACACTCCGAGCGAAGGAAAGTCCTTCGCTCGTCGCGTCTCGCGCATGCGCATGCGCACGACGGAGCTCCCTCCGTCGTGCGCATGCGCAGTGCAGACCATCGACCCACTTGCGAGCGGATAGCCGCTCGCGAGTGGGTCTGAATGAGGGCCTTAATTCTAAAATAGTGTAAACTGTAAACTGAGCAATATGTAACGAACACTTCCAATTACAGAGAGAGCTGATGAACCATTCTCATAAAACTATTCTATAAAGAGAGAGAGCGTCATAAGCAGGTGTATATACTGCAATATGGCACGTAACGTCCTTCGCTGGATAAACCGCACATCGCACTGTGCTCTGCAGCGACGAGAATGACAGTGCAGGTACAATAAATAGTCACCGCTGTTACAAAACCTGTTATGTTTTAAAAGTATCTTTGTCTTTTGTTGCCAAATGTACATTTGTATCTATTGCTGATATTTTCCTGCAAACAGATTTTTGGAAAGAATCAAAAGGTTTTCTGAACGGGGCCTTTTGGGTTTTGGGATACTGTTTTGTTTATGGATTCTTTCCAAAACCAGTTTGTAGTCTATACTGTTATCCTGGCGCACCTCCAGAACTATCATTCATCCTGTGTGTAATTCATCCCACGGTTTGACAAAGCTGCCGATCATTAGCGACTGTGACAGATACGAGCTGATTCGGAGATGTACGCTGTGACGATGTTTTCTCATCTGAGCGATAACCGCCAATCTGTGTATGCGTCTATGTCGCACTGCGCATGCCTTGAGATACATTACCGTAGTCACTCGCAGCGGTTATTTCCTCATAGTGTGATTGACAGTCAGGGAGCATTTGGGAGAGGTAACAGGGAGTGGCGGCAAGGAATGCAGGCGTGCTGCTACCATTTCGGGGGGTTGCGTCTCACCCCGTAACTGCAATCCTGTACGCGAGAAATATGTCTCCGGCGTCTTCTCAGTTCCTGCGTCATTCTGCGGAACCATAGGGTTACTCAGGACTGTGACAATGGAATGATCAGAGACCCATGCTGCGTTTTTATACCTAGATGCTGGGATTTGCACAGCGGCAGGTGGGCGTCTCAATACAACTCAATACATTTTTGCATCGCAGCTGCGTACACTGGGCCTGATTCAGAGCTGAACGCTCTGACCAGAGCGCTCACTCTGAATCAGGGCCCTCCTACCTTTTTTTGGAGCGTCCTCATGGATGCTCGCATAGCTGTGGGTTACCACCCACAGCTATAGCGAGCGTCCATGATGATGGTCGCGATGGTCTTGACCATCGCGACCATCGGGCTTGCGACGGAGACCCTGCGGTAGGGTCTCGCTGCCGCAAGCCCTGGAATGATTTTGGCTCTATCAGAGCCAAAATCACTCCCACTGACATCACTAGTGATGTCAGTGGGGCCAGCTTCAGACGGTAGGCGTTCCCATGGGAACACCTCCGTCTGGCAGGCACGCCCCCGGCACGCCCACCAAAGGCAGGCACGCCCACCCAATCAACATCGACAGCACGCCCTCTTTGGTGCGAGACCCGGCGCGACAGCTTGGCTGTCGCAGTCCGGGTCTCGCGCATGCGCGCGACGGAGCTCCCTCCGTTGTGCGCCTGCACAGTGGGGCAACATCGACCCGTTTGCGAGCGTCCTTTGCTCGCGAACAGGTCTGAATGACCCCCATAGACTCAGCAGTAGCCTCTGAGTCAGTTCCATAGCTTTAAATCGTCATTGGGAATTTTTGCTAAACAAAACCATCGATCAAACCTGCTGATCATTGGTGGCTTTGAGAAACCGATGGTTAGTACATCTACCCCTATAGATTGTGAGGGCGGATTTGGGTCAAAATGTGGTCAACTATGATCATGGGCGCCGAGAGGGGGGGAGCAGGTACAGTTTACCTGGGCCTGGGCTTGCTAGAGGGGCCAGGCGGGGCCCGGATCCGGCGTCGCCCCCCCCCCCTCCCTCACAGCAGCTCAGCACACAGCTTGTGCTGGGGGGCAGTGTGAGACTGCTCGCGGCTGCTGCAGTAGCCGGAGCAGTCTCCTATGGCTGGGGGGGGAGCGATCACACTGATCGCGCCCCCCCCCCGCTTGGCGCCGAGCTAGGGGGCTTACAGCACTCCCTTCCCAGCGCACAGCGCCGCTACGCAGCACTGAAAAAATTATAGTTTTTTTCCAAGGGAGTGTGGCCACGCCTCCTGCGATTAGGCCACGCCCCCTTTTTTTACCCGGGCCCAGCCAGGCTCTCTATGGCCCTGACTATGATCACACATTATTAGCTGACATCCTCTCCATAGGAACAGCCAGATATCGCCGATTAAGAAATTATATACATATTTTTTAGATTAGTGTCACAAAAGCACTTTGGGCCTCATTCAGAGGCGGTCGGAGGATGCAAGCGGTCGCTCAGAAACTGGGCGGCCACTTGCATCCTGACCGAACGTCTCTGTTGCGGTCGTTAGGCTGTGGGTTAACACCCACAGCTCTAACGACCGCTCCGGTGATGGTCGCGATGGTCAGAGACCATCGCGACCATCGGGGCTTACGACGAGACCCTAGGGTAGGGTCTCCCTTGTCGTAAGCCCCGGAGAGCTTCTGGCTCTGTCTGAGCCGGAAGCTCTCCACTGACATCAATAGTGATGTCAGTGGGGCCGCCCCCAAACGGTAGGCGTTCCCATGGGAACGCCTCCGTTTGGGCTGCCACCCCCCCGGCCCGCCTTCCAAACGGGGAGAGCTGTCAATAAACATCAACAGCTCACCCCCTTTGGATCGAGACCCGCTACGACCGGCGCTGTCAGCCGTAGCGGGTCTCACGCATGCGCACGACGGCGCCATCGCCGTCGTGCACATGCTCTGTGTGGGGTCATCGACCCGGTCCGAGCGCATCGGCGCTAACGACCGGGTCTGAATGACCCCCTTTGTTTTAACTGATTTCATTAGTATTCATGCTAGGGGGTATATTTACTAAAGTGCGGGGTGGAGATGTTGCCCATAGCAACCAATTATATTCTAGTTATTATTTCTATAAGGCGCTAGATAAATAAGTAGAATCTGATTGGTTGCTATGGGCAACACCTCTACTTCTAAAATCCTGCCCTTTAGTAACTATACCCCTAGGTGTTAAGCTAAGTGGTCACATTCTGCTATCAGTTGTGGGGGAGGACTTGTCCTTGAGTTACCTCTTGTATCACTTTGTTGTTTTTGGTTAAATGCCACCTGGGCATGTATTACGCAGGACTGTCCTAGGTGTTTGCCAGCTTCCATCTTTCCTCATCCTCGTGCGTGTTCTCCTCTAGTCACAGGGCATCCGAGATACACTGGATAAACATTAACCAGCTGCCCATGTAATAGGCAGATAGAGTAGATAAATCCCGGCTGTCCTCTGACAGACAACCAGAACTATATTTATTCATTGAGACTGAATTCTTACTAATGTATTTATTAAAAGTGGGTCCATGTACACAAATTAAGGCTCATTTATGGCCATGCAAAAGTGCAAATCGTAGCACAAATACTTTATTTGCACTGATTGTTATGGATTGTGTGGGATGGGTACGGGACGCCAGCGCTCGGGATCATGGTGGTCAAAATCCTGGCGCTGGCGTCCTGACAGGATTAGGATGCCGACACCTGTCAGTGGGTATCCTAACCACCCCTCTCCCTACCCTAACCCTCCCTCTCCGGTGCCTGAACCTAACCCCCCCTCGTGCCTAAACCTAACCTCCCACTCCCCGCACTCTAAACCTAACCCTCCCCCCAACCTCGCTACTTACCTTCGTAATGCTGGCACTGGGATTCTGACAGGTGTCGGGATTCCAGCGCAAGTATTCTAAGCAGCGGCATCCCCTGGGATGGGTACTGAACGTATCCCATCGTGTCTTGTCATTTAGTAGAATTCTGAATGCATTTTGCATATTATATACATATCTTCCAGGATCACACTATTCTTTATTGTCTTTCTTCATTTCATTTCTGGTTGGGAGTAAAATCTCTAAGTCTAGTTATGTAGCTGATTCAATATTTGCTCTGCGGACATTTACATTGTTAATTTTTCTCTGCCATAGAAGAAAAGCTGACACTACTGATAGCCTAGTGTCCCGGGGCAGCCCAGCTTCTCCAGCGATACTGGGCTTCCCCCGGAGTGTAGTCATTGGGATCCCTAGCGAGATCACGCCCTTTTATTTTACACCACACCCCCTTTCCGAGTGCACAGGAATAGCCAGACTGCGCACCGGCCGTCAACAGACCCGTTGACACCTCTGATATATATATTAGTCCAATTCAGTCCGGCTCTCTCCTCCTTACATTCACGATGCTACGGTGCTCCCTAGAACAGATTCACAGACAACCGATACAAACAATCAGCGGCACTCGCAGGAATTCAAATCGCTTATTCACACATTCTACCGCTGCTTGTTTGCATTGTTTTTTTCTCTCTCTCTCTCTCTCTCTCTCTCTCTCTCTCTCTCTCTCTCTCTCTCTCTCTCTCTCTCTCTCTCTCTCTCTCAGATTCAGGAGCTTTGGAAGGAGCTACTGGGGGGTGGAGCTATAGAAAAAAAATTGGTACTTGTGTACTTTACGGACTCATTGCAGAGAGAACCCAATGAATGTTTTAAATGGTACTTGTGTACTTCATGTACACAAGTACCGAAAAGTTGTCCCCACCTAAAGAAGAAAATTGTCCTCTTGCTGCGCTCGCAACGCTTCGGGCTCGCTACAAGGTTATATTCCCCCTCTATGCCCACTTGGATGGTAGGGAATGACGCTGGACACTGGGAATGACGCTGGACACTGGCTGATGATGTCAGGGTCCTCTCCGTGAAGGGGATTTAGACATTATCATGATTGATAATAATAATAAGTGTAGGACACTTGGGTTCTCTCTGCAATGAGTCCGTAAAGTACACAAGTACCAAAAAATAATAATTACATTATATATACTTGCATATCTATTATTTATACATTATTTCTTCTAATAAATTGGCAACATATTCAGAAAACACCTCCAGCACCCTGCTAGCAGACCATGTGAATTACTGTACAGTACATGTACAGTATTATAGGAGGACAACATATATAGAAAACACCTCCAGCACCCTGCAAGCCGACCATGGAAATGACTATACAGTACATGCACAGTATTATAGGAGGACAACATATTTAGAAAACACCTCCAGCATCCTGCAAGCAGACCATGGAAATGACTGTACAGTACATGCACAGTATTATAGGAGGACAACATATTTAGAAAACACCTCCAGCATCCTGCAAGCAGACCATGGAAATGACTGTACAGTACATGCACAGTATTATAGGAGGACAACATATACAGAAAACACCTCCAGCACCCTGCAAGCAGACCATGGAAATGACTGTACAGTACATGCACAGTATTATAGGAGGACAACATATACAGAAAACACCTCCAGCACCCTGCAAGCAGACCATGGAAATGACTGTACAGTACATGCACAGTATTATAGGAGGACAACATATATAGAAAACTCCTCCAGCACCCTGCAAGCAGACCATGGAAATGACTGTACAGTACATGTACAGTATTATAGGAGGACAACATATATAGAAAACACCTCCAGCACCCTGCAAGCAGACCATGGAAATGATTGTACAGTACATGTACAGTATTATAGGAGGACAACATATATAGAAAACACCTCCAGCACCCTGCTAGCAGACCATGTGAATTACTTTACAGTACATGTACAGTATTATAGGAGGACAACATATATAGATAACACCTCCAGCACCCTGCTAGCAGACCATTGGAATTACTGTGCAATGATTGATGATAAAGATGATGGTAGATGCTGTGCGCCGAACTGGCCAGCAGAGGGCATCTGTTGGCCTCCCTCAGCGCATGCGCAGCCCGGTGGCAGGGCGCGCAGGCGCAGTGGGCAGCGGCGGCTGTGTGAGGAGGAGAGAGGCGCGGGCAGGCCCTGGATTCTCTCGCGAGGAAGGACGCCATTATCGCCCACAAAACACCACGAGAACTCGCCCCCGAACGGTAACTGGGAGTCTGCGGCCTCGCTGCGCCCAAGCTGCCGGGTCACACAGGGCCCCTGGGGTCCCCCGGAGAGATTCCCCGGCCCCCAGGCCCCGGGGGATACCGGGGAGGGTGGCGGGGGAGCCGGCCTGAGCCTCCGTGCCCCGGTGTGGGGGGGTCTCGGGGTCTCTCCAGCGGCCGGGCCTGGGACACACACACACAGGGTCTGTATACAGCGTTACCCCGGCCCGGGGCTTTCTGTGTGCGTGTTACCCCGGCCCGGGGCTCTGCCCCCTAATTCCACCAAACGGGGTCACTGTGTGGGTGTGTGTATAAGTGTATGTGTATGTATATATATATATATATATATATATATATATATATATAATATATATATATATACACACACACACACACACACCACTGCACGTCTACAATTGTGAGATACGCGTGTATGTATATATAGATATATACACACACACACTCTCTGAATTACACAGGGTCTGCGTTGATTACAACCAGGTGAAATGGAGACTTAGGGCTGTATTCAATTTGGAGCGGAAAGCCGTTTTCGCGTGTTTTTGGCGAAAACTTTTCGCCAATGACCTTTTCGCCTGTTTTGATTTTACTCCGTTTTCAATTTGAAAGACTTTCCACTTAGGCGGAAAGGCAATGCAATGTAATAGGCGGAAAGGCAATGCAATGTAATAGGCGGAAAGGCAATGCAATGTAATCGGCGGAAAGGCAATGCAATGTAATAGGCGGAAAGGCAATGCAATGTAATAGGCGGAAAGGCAATGCAATGTAATAGGCGGAAAGGCAATGCAATGTAATCGGCGGAAAGGCAATGCAATGTAATAGGCGGAAAGGCAATGCAATGTAATCGGCGGAAAGGCAATGCAATGTAATAGGCGGAAAGGCAATGCAATGTAATCGGCGGAAAGGCAATGCAATGTAATCGGCGGAAAGGCAATGCAATGTAATCGGCGGAAAGGCAATGCAATGTAATCGGCGGAAAGGCAATGCAATGTAATCGGCGGAAAGGCAATGCAATGTAATCGGCGGAAAGGCAATGCAATGTAATAGGCGGAAAGGCAATGCAATGTAATAGGCGGAAAGGCAATGCAATGTAATCGGCGGAAAGGCAATGTAATCGGCGGTAAAGTATCGCCTATGAATAGCAGGCGGAAAAAAGTGCAGAATTGGGGTTTTGGGGTGCAACGTTGCGGGAACCCCAGTGCAGCCTTCAGACAGTCCCCCAAAGGTAAACTGTCAAAATGAAAAAAAAAAACCACTTAAGGACACCCCAAAAAATGACTTTGAAAAAGGGGGAAAAAAAAAAAGTTGGGGTACAAAGTTTAAAACTAGTGAACTTTACTCTGGGGGGGGGGTCCCCAAGTATGTCCCAGGTGTTATTTTCGTTGCAGGTATTTGCGGAAGGTGGGTTTTTCATGATTTTTTAAACTTACCTTTATCAACTTTTAAATATGCTGACCCCCTTTTTATTAGTACCCCAAATTTGCTGGGATAAGTTATTTTCCGCAAAAAACCCTCCTGAATACTATTCTGCATCAGGTATAGAAAAACGCTATTTAGCAGCTATTCAGCCCGTTTAAAAACACCAAATACCTTCAGCAAGCCAAATTGGGGGGTACCATAGCTAACCCCCATGTCAGAGCATCTTTTGGGGGGTGTCAGGCTGATTTCCCCAAATCTGACAGGACTTTCCGCTTGTTAAAAGTTTTGCCAGGTCCCGTTTTCGCCTACTGTCAAATTGAATATGGTGATACGCGGGAGCGCACACGATACTTTTCTGCTTGCAAAGTAGGTGAAAAGTCCGGGAGGTCGAAAAAGTATCGTGGCTCTGCTCAAATTGAATACGGGCCTTGAAGTCAAATGTGTTTCATAGATGGTGAAAAGTTTGTAATAAATTGACGCATTTAGTATCAAAGCTGGGAGAGAGAGAAAGTGGTGAGAGTACTAACCAATCGGCTTCCAATTTACATTTTGCAGGCTGTTTATATCAAATGTTAGGAGCTGATTGGTTGGTAATTATTTTTTTTTACAATTTGATAAATACCCCCTTAGACTTTTATTTTTTACATTTTATAGTTTTTATTTGAAATGTGTTCCTGGGTCAATCTTGGCGGCCGGCATTGTGTAATTTATGTTCTGCGTATTGGGTTAGAGTAGGATGTTATATTGAAGGTATTTGCAGCTATGTAACGTACAAGCCTTTGCTTTGTCTTTTGATTCCTCCTTAAGTAATCATTACTGTTTACTAGTCTCTTTACTATGTACACAGAGATGGTGTACAAACTAAGCAACATTCACTTCCAGTGCAGCTAAATGGTTATTGGAGCATATACATTTGCCTGCCGCCTGGCTTCTTCAATTTTGGCCTGCAAAATGGTCTCTGCGGCATTACTCGTTATTACATATATACAGTATTTGCAGTTGGCCATAGTGTGTATCTTGGCCTTTTAGTTTAACATTTTCACTTTTCTTTGTTTTACTTTTTTTTTTTCCTTTGTTGCTATGAGGACGATTGAATTGTTTTGTCGATCTCTTGTCTAGAGTGATCGGGGTGCAATATTTTTTATTGTTTTTTTGGGGGGTGACTATGCCTTTTTTTTTTGCGCATGTCGTGCCCAAATAGACTGGATTTAGCCATGGAAAATGGCTGTATCAGTCTAAAGTCTTGGTTAGCGCCCCTGAAACCAGTGCTTTTTGCACATTTTATGCTCGCCACCTCATTTGCGACTGAACAGAGCAGCAATAGAATTGCTCCGCCTGGCGCCCATTAGTAGCAACTGCGGGTAAAAGCAATTGAATCGCCCTCCTATGCGTTCCTACAAAGACGTGATTAAATCAGTTGGTCTTTTATTATAGAAATTCTAGAGAATTATAGAATCAATTATTTATTATAAAAATGATAAAGTGCTTTTATTATAGAAATTCAGCCACATCCATGACATCACATATTATTAGTATTTTCCCAGATACTTCATTCCTACTAGCCATAGATCACACTTCTTGCCTGTTGTGTTTTCTTGAATGTGCGTGTCATAGTTTGTATAATAGGGGCTCGATTCAATTGCCCGCGATGTAAATAGCATCGGAAGATAGTTCCCGGAGCTATTCAATTGTGCGTGGTGTTTAGTTTCGAGAACGGGTATTCACCGACTAAACACCCTGTTTAAGGCACGAGAACGGGCATTCCCCGACCTAACTTCCTGGCGCAATGCTGTTTTCCAGGCGCGATGGGCAGAAAGCAGCCTTGCGCTGGGACTTTTGTCGGATTTCTGCTTGCATCCCCTGAGGGATGCGAGAAGAAATCCTTAGTCGGGGTTAGCTGCACGGTGTATTGAATAGCTCCGGGAGCTGATTCCCGGAGCTATTCACTTCGCGCAGAATAGAATCGAGCCCTAGATATTGTATTATTTCGAAATGTCATTTTATTTTCAGTTTTCTTCAAAAGACTTAAGTACCTCTTGCCTCAGTTTAAGGTTCTCACGGCTCCACAGTAAGTTATACAGGTTGAGTCTCCCATATCCAAAATGCTCGGGACCAGGGGTATTTTGGATATCAGAATATTCTGTATTTTTGGAATATTTGCATACCATAATATCTTGGGAATGAGACCCAAATCTAAACACATAATGCATTTATGTTTGATATACACCTTATACACACACAGCCTGCAGGTAATATTATACAATATTTTTAATAATTTTGTGCATTAAAAGAAGTTTGTCTACATACATGAAATTCATTTATGTTTCATATACACCTCATACACACAGCCTGAAGGTTTTTATACTGTATTTTAATAATTTTGTGCTTTAAACAAAGTTTGTGTACATTGAACCATCAGAAAGCAAAGGTTTAACTTTCTCAGTCATGCTAAAAATATTCCATATTTCGGAATATTTGGATATGGGAGACTCAACCTGTAAATGTTTAGGCAAAACAACGGCCCTACATTATATAGTGATGTCTTCTGGAATTGTTTTGTGACCTTGGTGCTCAGTATTATTGGTAGTTTTTTATATAAGTTTGGACGTGTGGCATTTTTCTATGTCCGGTTTGGTTTAATACTGTTGTCACACTGTCATTCTGTATTTTAGCTTCTTCGCTGCGTAAATTCTGTAGAATTCCGCTCCCTGGGATAATGTCAATCATTAGAAAGGACTCAAGTTTATTGTAAAAAATATATTTACTCAGGGGCATTGGCTGAATGGTACCTGTGGCTGGTGCTCCATTGTTGCCTTGGTAAATGCGTAATATTCAGCGCTTAGAGAATTTGTGGGTGCTATGAAGTGTTCTGGTAATTTTGTGAAACAGTATGTTTGTTTTATAGGGTGCCTGAACTAATGGGCGCCCGATGCTCCGTTAGGGTGTGCATAGCCGCGTTTAGGCACATTTCTGCTTGTAGCCTCCTGAGGTGGTGAGCAGAAATGTGCGATAAGTCGGCTGGGCGTCCAAGCAGGACTTCAGTAAGGGTTTGAAGCTATATGCAACTAAACCCTGGAAACAGACATACAAATTGGAATAAGCCTCACCTGTAGAAAGGAATAAAAGGCTATAAACCCACAATCTGTAGTATGACCAAACTGATATTCTAAAGTACCCAGGAATTTGTCTGTGGAAATAGAGGTACCAGGGATGCGAAGTGTCAGGGAGCAGGGCAGTAATGTATTCCATGGAAGCTGTAAACCATATTTTATTAAGTGCCTGTGAAGAAGGAGCAGCTGGATGCGTCCATTTAGCAGCAATGAAATGTTTGGCTGCATTAAAGATATGGTTGCAAAGTTTATTTAAGGGCTTCAAAATCCCTCTCAGGTTTACATAGTAGGATATACAGGTGGTCTTTTGGGGTGGGGTGGGGTGGGGGGGGCGAACCTAGAGCCTTAAGGGCAAGAGCTTTGTTCCAGTAGGATCAAAGGACAGTCCCACTAGATGTGCATAAATGTGCCTTTTTGTCCCACAATAAGTCTGAGGCGGATGGGAAGATATTATGTACATTTTCTGGGACCATGTACCACCGTGTATATATTTTTTAGGCATTTTCCTTGAAGTTGGTATTGATAGATGTTTTGGACACCCATTGTCTGATGTTAGACCAATCTTCATCAGCTCCATTTAGACCCAAATCCCGTTCCTAGGCCTGATCAAAGGGCTCTTTAAAATCAGTGGGAGGGTTGGCCAAAAGAGAATATAAAATGGAAATGGCACCCTGGATCGCAAATACTCAGGCGTTCAAAGGGGCTGGGCTTCCTGAGCTTATTCCACTTAATTGGGGCGATTCAAATGTTCTGCCGGTGGCTTTTTTTTTTTTTTAGACGCCCGACAGAGCAATTAAATTGTTTGTCAGGGCGCGATAGCCGCCGGCATTTCTGCACGGACTCAGGAGTGCGCGAGCAGAAGCGCGTCTGAAACACCCTGGTTAGGGCGATCTAACCGCAGATAGCACGCCCTAACCAGAAATTAAGACAGGTTTAGCCGTTTTAGGTGGCTAAACCTAGTCTTTTAGTCGGCGAAGAGGGCGATAATTAATGAGTGGCCAGAACAATTAAATATCAAACTGGGCGCTCATTAATTATCACGCCCAAAAAAACATTTGAATCGCCCCCAATGAGTGTACGGAACTGGTAATTTGTAAGTATTCAAAATAGTACGTAGTCTGCATTCTGAGTATATCACATATCGCTGCGAAGTTTGGGGGGGAGCAAATTCCCCAGCTATATACAAGAATCTAGTTATTCCCACTTTGGCCCAGGGATTCATATGGTAGGTCACACATCCTAATAAAAATTGGGGATGACGCCAAAGAGGGATCATGGGAGATGGATAAGGCACCAAATCAATGTTTTGTTCAGACTGTCCCACACATTCCTAGGACAGAATGAACACAGGGAACATCATAGACCGAAGCTGGACCCATGGAAGAGAACTGACCAGCGGATGGCCAACCAGATCATTTTCAAGGGATACCCACTTCTTACAACGTTCAGGCATGTGCCAGGCCGTAACGTGGCTCAGCTGAGATGTGTGAAAATACATCTCGAAGTTAGGGAGCCCTAGTCCCCCATTAACCGCTGATTTTGCGAAGCTCAATCTACAAAGCCTGGGTTTTTTTACCTGACCATATGAAAGTGCCACATAAAATATGAACAGTACGAAGAAAGGAGGCCGGAAACCTCTATCGGAATTGCCTGGAACAAGTAAAGCAACCTGGACAAAACATTAATTTTAATTTATTCTGCCAGTCCAGGATATGTAAAGGGGAACCCATTTAGCCAAGTCTGTTCTGAGGTTTTGTAATAGGGGAACATAATTAGCTTTAAACAACTGGCTGTACGTCTTCGAGATTAGGATCCCTAAATACGTAATAGATTTGGAGTGCCATATATAGTCAAAATTGAGTTCCAATAGCCGCATAGTGGCAGACGGGAGGTGGAGATAGATATATATATATATATATATATATATTTACTTTTATTCTGTAGAGGCTTCATTGGGTTTAGAACTGATGACTGAAGGCCATGGCATACGTGTCATGCTTACCAGGCCTTTGGGTGACCATACCTGCTTTGTTGGTGGAGGTGTTGTCTTCCTGAGAAACGACCAATACCTCTTAAGGAAAAAAACACTGCTAAAAAGGGTTGAAGCTGCTCCTGAAACATCTAGTTGGGCTGAAGCTCCTCTCCTATTCATCCCAGATATTACCACTCTCCAAGGTATCGATTCAATTGTTTTAAAATGGCCGCAGTTTCTGTTGCGCTATTTAATTGTTGCCTACAGGCACGAATACCACGGGTGCCTATATTTCTGCTCGCACCCGCCAGAGGTGGCAAGCAGAAATGGGCGAAAAGTCAGTATGGTAGTTTGGACGCTGTAGCCTAGACTTTAAATGGGTTTAGCCACTTTACACAGCTAAACCCTGTTTACTGAGCGCGACATTCGCGAAAAGTAATGGGAGCCCGCCACCGCAAAACAATTTTTATTCAGGACCCTGGCCATGCTGTAATTGTATTTGCGTGGGATGCAGTTATGTTCCTGGCATGTCTGGATGCTAGGTTTAGGCTGCAGGGAGGGAGGGTTATGTGTAGGGGTAGGATACTAACGGCAGAGCCGTAACTAGACTTTTTGGTGCCCTGTGCCAGAAAGAGCATTGGCGCCCCCCCTCATTTTTCAAAGGGACATAATGCACCCAAAAAAGGGCCATGGCCTCATCGGGAAGGGCCAGGGAAGAGATAGGGGAGGCCAGGAGATGCTGGGGATAAATAGGGACATAATATAGTGCACCTGAGAGAGGATCATGGCCTCATGGGGAAGGGCCAGGGAAGAGATAGGGGAGGCCGGGAGATGCTGGGGATAAATAGGGACATAGTATAGTGCACCTGAGAGAGGGCCATGGCCTCATGGGGAAGGGCCAGGGAAGAGATAGGGGAGGCCAGGAGATGCTGGGGATAAATAGGGACATAATATAGTGCACCTGAGAGGGGGCCATGGCCTCATGGGGAAGGGCCAGGGAAGAGATAGGGGAGGCCAGGAGATGCTGGGGATAAATAGGGACATAATATAACGCACCTGAGAGAGGGCCATGGCCTCATGGGGAAGGGCCAGGGAAGAGATAGGGGAGGCCAGGAGATGCTGGGGATAAATAGGGACATAATATAGTGCACCTGAGAGAGGACCATGGCCTCATGGGGAAGGGCCAGGGAAGAGATAGGGGAGGCCAGGAGATGCTGGGGATAAATAGGGACATAATATAGTGCACCTGAGAGAGGGCCATGGCCTCATGGGGAAGGGTCAGGGAAGAGATAGGGGAGGCCAGGAGATGCTGGGGATAAAATAAGAGGAAGCTACAAGCAAGAATGATAATAAACAGAAATTTGACAGGCCCAAACAGCGGCCCCTGACCTGTGGTGCCCTGTGCGATGGCATCGGCCGCACTACCCTAGCTACGGCCCTGACTAACGGACATGTCTGTTTCCTAACCCTGTCAGGATGCCAACGTTCTGTACCCAACCCATTTGTATAATTGATGTAAGGGACGTTAAGAAGAGAGGAAGTATTTTTTTTTTTATGGTGAGTGGTATCAAATCCCTGTAACTGACGCGCTGTAATCCTGGAAAGTTATCGCACAGGAGCTGCCAGTCGGAGATGCACCTGTCCTAACGTGGCAAACGGAAGCAGCAGGGGGAAGGATGGGAACATTTAGCTGAGCATGACCACCCCAGTTCATTCATGTATATATTTCAGCCCAGTGATGCACGATCTTTCATGTGTACTGATTGCTGTACTCGTTACTGAAGGCTAATGTATGTGATGCTTTGTGCCAGCATGGCTCCAGCGTTGTTCCATGATGTGTACAATCAGCTCTTTATCCTTCCGTTTTGTGCGTCATCTGCGGTTTTAGTATGTGCGCTGAACCAATTCCTGTGCAGTTAGTCTCAGCCCAGTATCCGTCAGCGGCTTTGCCCTGATTCTGCGATGTGACTAAAATGCAAATATAAAGAAAATTACGGTAACCTACTCCCTATGGCCCTACTTCCTATGGCGTATATATGCTAGGCCTTTGAGGGCACATCTGTATGTTATGTCATCGTGAGCTTAGAAGAGCGTATCTCCCATTGCTGAGATGCACAGTGCTGCAGCCCTCACCGACTAGGCTTTGGGGATGCCTAGATGGATAACATTATCCATATGTGCTCTACGGATATAAAGAATGTCTGCATGGATTCAATTTTTGATATGAGTGCCTGTCATGTAGAGGCTGAGGTGTCACTATGACCTGCAAATTCCTAAATTGCAATATAATGGCATGAAGCAAAACCTTTATTACCCCCGTAGTAATATAAAGCCTGTTTACTTGATCAGACTTCTTTGGTGAGAAGCCAACATGATGAAATGCACCTGCGCTGTCTCCCAGATATGTAATGTTACAGCTGGAGGTACAAAGTGGATGACTTATTGCTGTGCCATCTGTATCTGATTAGACATGAGCCTTACTCAAGCACTGGGATTTCAGCTGGAATATTTTCCTGGAAGTCGTCGGCCATGATAGGATCCCAAAATAACCAAAGGATGTACATCTTGGTAAAAGTTTGAGAATTTAATCCTCCATTCCTTTAAAATGTTATCCAGAGCTAATCTTTAATTGACTGCCCAAAAAATGATTTAAAAATGAAGTAACACCTAGTTATAAGTGCCAGAGACCTCGTACTCCAGAAGAACAATATTTTTTCCCTTTAATTTTTTAAATGTAGCACTTGCTGTTCCTTTGCCAGAGTGAAATGGAAGCGGTGAGATCTCCGGGAAGTGCTGTTTTTGTTGGACGGAGGGTGACCCCTGCTGTATTGCGCTTGGACAGCTCTCTCTGGTAGCTTAATATTTAGATTGAAAACAATTGCTGAAAAATGCCTGGATAATTTTGTTCTAAACTCGATGTGGATGCCTCACATTAGGATCCTGCTCATTATTCCAGAAGATTGAAAAGTTTTTGTTTTATACAGTACCGGTGTTGACAGCCGTTCTAATTTGATAACGTCAGTCGGCTACCGGATCACTTCAGATGGATGGCGCGCCCCTCATTAATGAAATTTTCATTGATGTGGTCGATACACCCAGGCTATCGATGAGCACTTATATTTTTTGGCTTGTAAGCATTTATTAACGTGCCTGAGCTTGTGCCACGTTGGATGTGATCGTATATATCCTCCAGATGCTTTAAGGCCAGTGCTACTCATTAAAGTTTGCGCACTTGCTTTGTGGTTAAGAAGCTTGTGTACGTTTGGGAAGCACATCAGAGCTTACATAAGCAACATGAGTTGTGTCACAAAGAGGGTGATTCAATTCAGTGCGATGTTGAATAGCGCCGGGAATGAGTTCCCGGAGTTATTCAATTGGTTGCGCTGTTAACCCCCGACTAGAGGTTTTCTGCTCGCACCCTCCCGAGGTGCGAGCAGAAATCCAACTAAATTAGGACCGCATTGGTGGTTTCCGGCTTGGCACGTGCGCTAACAGCATAGCGGCCAGCACTTAAGTTGGAGAATGCAGGTTGTAGTGACTCAACACCCGGCTTTAGGTGCCATAACCTGCATCAGGGCGTGATTGGGACAATTGAATAGCTCCGGGTACAAATTCCCGCCACTTCAACATCACACTGAATTGAACGCCAATGTATCAAGTCTTCTCTTGATAGCATCTTATTGCTTAAAGGCACTTTCATCACTGTCCACAGTGTGTGATGTCACATTACAGGGTCTCATCCTTTCAGCTCCTGAAATGCAACATTTGCTTGGGCCGAGTTGTTGCTATAGAGAACCATTAAAGTGAAGGGGGAAATATTCCTCCTTTGTCAATTGACTTAACTGTCCCGAGCTGATTGTGTGGCTGGAAAAGCACATTTCACCTTTAGGGGAGATTGGTCAAACAAAAGCATTAATTTCCTTTCTAGGCTGTTAGACTATGCCCATTAGTCTCCATTACGACCGTCTGTTATTAATGAAAGTATATGAAATCATCGTCCTGGTTAAAACAAATGTAATGGATTTTCCCTATACACAGTTGTATTGACTGTCCCTGCGCCTTTTCCATATCTGAAACCTCCTTTTTATGACCTGGTAGTGAAAATTGTTACAGGTTGAAATTCACAGTCTGTGGGCACGGTCTGTAATTGTGTACACAGATTCTGTATCTATGGTCCTGTGATGGTCAGATAGGCAACTGAATATAATTGGATTCTACCCTTTCACACCCCTAATAAGAAAAGTTTGGAAGCCATAGTTTTGTGACCAACTAATAATATTTTGAAGGGCCTCTGCTGCTGCATCCTAGACACTGGACGCACCACAACGCAAACAATACGCACTCTGTAATCTATATTTATTAGTTATGCAGATGCCACCTTCACCCAATATCAGTAGCCAAGTTCCCCAATGTAGCAGCACCAAGGAAGAAGCAAAAAAGGGTCAAGGCTGTTCCGTGGTGGTATCTCTTCCTCATATGGTGTCATAACCGTGAGACTATAAGGGACACCCAAGAGTAGCATGGTCCGTTTTCAGTTCCTCTTGGGTTATGCCCAATTGCAGGCTCCCTCCTTCCCATGTATCCATCATGTATAATTAGAAATTCTGAACGGAGGGAAAGACTGGAGCAATGAGAGATCTATATTACAGGTCACCAGAGTTGGATGCCAAAAAATTAGATGAGGGCACTCAAGGGAGAGGGTCCTAGGTGTAGGGAAGGGTGATTCCCATTTCTCTGACAACCCAAAGTGCCCTAAAGTTTATGAAAAGTTGTGGCTCAGCCGAAATCTTAGGCTGGGCACAGACCTAAACGACCAGCAATCGTGCCGATGTTCAGTGCGATTTGCCCTCACCCTGGATTTTGCATGATTGCTGATACACACTTATTAATGAATGACGGAACAATCACTGTTCCGTCCTTCATTAATATGTACAGCCTCACATGCGATATCGTGTGACTGACTGTGCAGCACGGTCAATCACACGATATTGCGTGGGAGCGCGCAAATCTGGCATACACACTGCACGATATGCCAAATTTGTCGTTCCTATTTAGCCAAATCAGGCCGGTATTGTTCAGGTGTGTACCCAGCCTTCGTTTTAAGGGATAAAGAGGTTGGATGAACATGTCAGACTTGGTTTTGCCCTGTGGAAGATTTGGCTACCCTGCACATGCAATCTAGTCTGTTGTCTCTGTATAAACAGCTGTGGTGCCTCCTACAGAGCACCATAGAGAGGTCCAGGCTATGCCTTAGGTAACGATGCCTTTTCTTCGTGTTGGGTCAAGGTCCAGCTTCATCTATGATATGCATTTCAATAGCCAGGCCGGCTATGGCCATTTGTTGGGCAGCCAGAGCTATGGAGCGCTGGGCGGATACTTTAGAGGCGTCTTTCGATTCCGACTGTTCGGCTGAACAGACCGAGTTGATAGGCAATCTCAGGGATTCGGCCACTTACATTAATGAAGCGGCTTTAGATATCAGAACCCTGACCTCACGGATTTCTTCGGCTGCAGTGGCGGCTCGTCGCACCTTATGATTGCGATCTTGGAAGGCGGACGCTGATTCCAAAAAGGGTCTGGAAGCCTTGCCTTTTAATGGAGAAGTCCTATTTGGTCCGGATCTGGACAAAATTGTAGCCACGCTGGCGGCAGCCAAATCGGCATGTCTCCCGTCTGCTGCAGTTCCTTACAGTTCCGGTACGTCGTCCTTTCGGCCTTACAGGGTCCAGGGTAGGCCTTAAGCACAGTCATTTCCCCGACAGGCTGGCCCCAAGACGTCGGCCAAGCCCCGGAAGCAGGCCAGGAGTATCGGACGTCCGGCCCCTAAGTCCGATGACAAACCTGCGGCCTGACGGTCCGGGCCTCCCTTTGAGGGATCCCAGAGTGGGAGGCCGCCTGCTACGGTTCGCCCAGTGTTGGGTCGGTAACCACGACAGACAGTTGGGTTCACGATGTGGTTTCTCACGGGTATGCCCTCTCCTTCCGGCACAGGCCCCCGTCCCGATTCTTCACCACGGGTCTTCCATCAGACCGGAACAAAGCCACGGAACTTGCGGAAGGTTTTGCACACTATGCTCCAGGCTGGAGTTATAGTGCCTGTTCCTTTAACCCAGAGGGGCCTGGGTTTCTATTCCAATCTGTTTTTGGTGCAGAAACCCAATGGGTCGTACCATCCAATCCTCAACCTCAAAGCACTCAACCAGTCCTTGCGGGTGCCCAGGTTTCAAATGGAGACCCTACGGTCCATCATTCTGGCGCTGGAACCTGGGGATTACATGGTGTCGTTGGGCATACAGGATGCTTATCTGCATGTCCCTATTCTTTTACGCCATCAACAGTTCCTCAGGTTTGCAATCCGCAACGATCACTTCCAGAACCGGGCGGTACCTTTTGGCTTGGCGACAGCACCACGTGTGTTCACCAAGGTGATGGCGGTCATGGCGGCTTCCCTGCGGCTGCAGGGAGTCCGCATGCTGCCGTACCTAGACGACCTACTGTTGGTAGCAGGATCTCCGGAGCTCCTTCTACACCATTTGGATCTGATGATTGCAGTACTGCAACGGCACGGCTGGTTGATAAACTGGCAGAAGTCCACCCTGATCCCGTCTCAGAGGGTTCTGCACCTCGGAGCCTTGTTGGACTCCAGTCAGCAGAGGATCTTTGTGACGGGAGAAAAGATCTCTGCCTTGCAGTTGAGGGTGCACAGTTGTCTGCAGAGTCGCCGTGTGTCTCTTCACTCGGCAATGGGTTACTGGGCTCCATGGTGTCCGTATTCGACATGATGGAATATGCCCAGTTTCACTCCAGACCTCTACAGCAATTGATCCTCTCCAAATGGAATGGACTGCCTCAGAGTCTCAAATCCCAGATGATGGTGCTCACTCCGAAGGTTCGCCTGTCCCTTGCCTGGTGGTTGCAGACGACCAATCTCAACAAGGGTCATCCGTTTTGGGTGGCGAACTGGGTCCTGTTGACAACGGACACCAGTCTTCGGGGCCACACTTGTTCCAGGGCAGGTGGACTCAGGCGGAAAAGGAGCTTCCGATAAACATCTTGGAACTGGTGGATGCTCTGTCCGTCCAGTGGATGTTCCGGTTTGCTTATCTCTTTCCTCTGTTTTCCCTTCTTCCACGGGTAATCTGGAAATTCAAACAGGAAGGAGGGACGCTCCTGTTGATAGCTCCTGCATGGCCCAGACGGCACTGGTTCTCAGACCTTCAGGGTCTGTCCGTGGACATTCCTCTGCGGTTGCCGCTGCAACCGGACCTTCTGTCTCAGGGTCCTTGTCTTCACCCGGATCTGACTCGGCTGTCTTTGACAGCGTGGCTGTTGAGACGGCCATGTTAAGGTCCAGGGGGTTTTCCAGCTCTGTAGTACGAACTATGCTAAGAGCTCGGAAACCGTCTTCAGCATTAATATACCATCGTGTGTGGCATACGTTCTTCCAGTGGTGTAGACCGAGAGGTTATGCACCTCGGGAGTTCAGTCTGTCTAGAATGCTAGCCTTCCTACAAGCGGGACTAGACCATGGGCTTCGCCTTGCTTCTTTGAAGGTGCAGGTTTCTGTCCTGTCTGTCTGGTTCCATCGTAGGATTGCTACAATCCCTGATGTGCGCACCTTTATGCAAGGTGTTCTGCGAATTCAGCCGCCATTTGTTCCACCGGTGGCGCCTTGGGATTTTGCTGTGGTCCTGAGGGCTCTCCAGGGACCGCCGTTTGAACCACTGGGCTCAGTGGATCTTAAATTGCTAACAGCTAAAACTGTTTTCCTTCTGGCCATCGCTTCGGCCAGACGTGTTTCTGATTTAGGGGCTCTCTTGTAGACCCCCTTTCTTGATTTTTCATGGGAACAGGGCAGTGCTGTCCACTCGTCCTGATTTTCTTCCCAAAGTTGTTTCCCTTTTTCATATCAACGAGGAAATCATTGTGCCGGCTTTTAACTCACCTGACCTTTCAGTGGTTGAGGCCACTTTGGATGTTGTGCGGGCCTTAAGGATTTATGTTGACCGCACTTCTTTGTTTAGGAAGTCGGACACCTTGTTTGTCCTCTATGGCTTCCGTAAGAAGGGTTGGCCTGCTTCTAAACAAACTTTGGCAAGCTGGATCCGTATGGCAATTTCAGAAGCTTATCTTCATGAAGGCCTGCCGGTTCCATCTTCTGTGAGGGCTCATTCCACTAGGTCTGTGGGTCCTTCGTTGGCAGCTCGACGTGGTGCCTCTGCAGTCCAGATCTGCAAGGCGGCCACGTGGTCCTCTGTCCATACCTTTTGTGAGGTATTACGCGTTTGACACCTTTGCCTCTCAGGATGCTTCCTTCGGGCGGCGGATTCTCCTTTCAGCACAGGAGCGTCCCCACCCTTGAAGGATACTGCTTTGGGACACATCCCCAAGGTATCCTGTGGATACCCTATGGACCCTGAAGTAGAAAATATGATATGATAAGAACTTACCTTTGTTATCTCTATTTCTACGAAGTCCATAGGGTTCCACAGGACTCCCGCCCTATCGCACCTGTGCTGCAGATGGGCTTTGCTCTGGTCACCGGTTTTTCCGTCTCCCTCTGGTGAGAATGTGATTCTTGTGTGTGTCCAGATCTTTTTTCTCTCTCTTCCTTCTCCTCCTCCGGCCTATGGCTTGGTACGTAACTGAGATGCCTTGGCTCGGGGGCGGGGTATAGGAGGGTGGACCCTAGTGCATCCTGGGAGGCTGACAACTTAACTCTATGGTGCCCGATGCCTGACATCATCACCTATACCCCCCAAGGTATCCTGTGGAACCCTATGGACTTCGTAGAAATAGATATAACAAAGGTAAGTTCTTACCATATCTCATATTATTTGTTGCCCTTTGGAACTCTTCATACAGTCTCTTTGTTCAGCCTCATCCACAAGGGAAGCATATTGGTCTATTCTTTCAGGGTAAGTCTGTTATGTTTGTGTTGTGACCATAACAATAGCAGGGCAATACATTTTATTTTCACCATCCCAACAGGCACAGTAACCATAAAACGTTTCCCCAGATTGAGCGTGTGTAAGACTGAGCTTGTGTTTTCCAGCAAAAACTGCAAGAGGATGTTTTTCTTCTTCCCAAATTTAAAAATAGAACAAAAACTGGCAGCTCTGATATTCAATCATTCCATGTAGACAACAGGCTGTTCACACAGTAATCCGTGTCTATCCTTTACTGACTTGTATCTTGTCTATCACTGATTGTGATCTTCCACGACGAAATAGAGTCTGATAACTGAGCTTTTTACCCCTGATGGCCTGTGTTTTTATATGCCTGCTAAGAGCTGATGAAGAAAGGACCATCCTGATGTTTACTCATTGAACCAGGTCACTACAAACAGCCTACAATATACTGCAGGAGCCTGGCAAATTTGTAAACCTTTTTCCATGGTGTCTGCTAGTAATTATTGAACCCTGTTTACATACAGCTTATACACCATTCAAGCCACATGATAACACTCCTCTATCACTGCCTGCCTGATACCTCACTCCTGTATGTTCCCTTCAAATCTGTTTTCTGTGCTTCCACTCTCCCCATTCATCATCTTTTTCAGCCTTAATATTGCCCACTCTATTCCCAGTCCATTACCCCTTATCATCCTCCTCACCACGTATCCCCCATCAGTATATTCGCATTATAACTATCCTGCTATTCTCCTCATCACTCAGCCATCCTCATCTTCTCTTCATCATAAGCATAGTAAGTTTAGTGTTACCGCTAGGAAGCGGAGAGGGCAGGGCGCAGAGTCGTGGGGAGTGCATCCCCGAAAAGGGGAACGTGACTGATTGGGGAGGGTGTGTCCTTGTGACATGTCCCCAATTTCGGTACACTTGGGGGACCTACCCAGCACTTATGGAGGTGCTGGGCTTCCTCCAAACTCTACCCTCATGGTGAAAAGATGAAATGCGCATGCACACGGCGTCTATTCACCCAGCGGTGATCAGTCACCGCAGGGCACAGGGCGGACTGTTTTAGTGGGGTGCCGCTAAAAGGGCAGGGCACATTTTGCCCATTTAAAATCGGGCAGGTCGTGGCGCCTCGCTAAAACAGCCAAGTGGGAACACACAAGTTATTATGCACCTCATTTTAATAATCCCACCTAAGATCCTAGTGAATTAATGCTCTGCAATCTCAGTGATGTCACTGGTTCCTTGTGAATGGATAAGCTGCATTCTCAGTGATGTCACTGGTTCCTAGTGACTGGACAGGCTGCATTCTCAGTGATGTCACTGGTTCCTAGTGACTGGATATGCTGCACTCTCAGTGATGTCACTGGTTCCTAGTGACTGTATAGGCTGCATTCTCAGTGATGTCACTGGTTCCTAGTGAATGGATAGGCTGCATTCTCAGTGATGTTACTGGTTCCTAGTGACTGGATAGGCTGCATTCTCAGTGATGTCACTGGTCCCTAGTTAATGGATAGGCTGCATTCTCAGTGATGTCACTGGTTCCTAGTGACTGGATAGGCTGCATTCTCAGTGATGTCACTGGTTCCTAGTGACTGGATAGGCTGCATTCTCAGTGATGTCACTGGTCCCTAGTGACTGGATAGGCTGCATTCTCAGTGATGTCACTGGTCCCTAGTTAATGGATAGGCTGCATTCTCAGTGATGTCACTGGTTCCTAGTGACTGGATAGGCTGCATTCTCAGTGATGTCACTGGTCCCTAGTGACTGGATAGGCTGCATTCTCAGTGATGTTACTGGTTCCTAGTGATTGGATAGGCTGCATTCTCAGTGATGTCACTGGTTCCTCATGATAGGATAGGCTGCATTCCCAGTGATGTCACTTTTTTAGTGACTGGATATGCTGCATTCCCAGTGATGTTACTGGTCCCAAGTGAATGAATAGGCTGTGTTCCCAGTGATGTCACTGGCTCCTATTGAATAGATAAGCTGCATTCCCAGTGCTGTCGCTGGCACCTAGGGGGCGATTTAAATTCAGCGTGAATTGAATAGTGCCGGGAGGAAGCTCCTTGAGCTATTCAATTGACCGTGCTGTTTAGTCTGACTAATGATATCTCCTCACACCCTCCTGAGGGTGCGGGCAGAAATCCGACAAAAGTGCCATTCGCGAGGCTGTTTGCTGGCGTAGCACGGCGCTAAGAGCCTCGTGGTCGGCACTTTAGTCAGACAGTGCCAGTTCACGTGATTAAACACCCTGCTTAGGTCGTGAGAACCGACATTTCTCCAACTTAAGTGCTTCTAGTCAGACTGAACATTGCTGTGAATTGAATAGCTTCGGGATCAACATCGCAATTGAATCCCCCCCCCCCCTCCCCCAGTGACTGGATAGGCTGCAGTGCTATCACCAGCTCTTAGTGTATTGATAATTTTAAGACCGTTCAGCTAAGAAATGGCAGCCTCTATAGAGGAAGAACCAAGTGCTCCATCTGCTCTATAGAGGGAGAACCAAGTGCTCCATCTGCTCTACAGAGGGAGAACCAAGTGCTCCATCTGCTCTATAGAGGAAGAACCAAGTGCTCCATCTGCTCTATAGAGGAAGAACCAAGTGCTCCATCTGCTCTATAGAGGAAGAACCAAGTGCTCTGTAGAGGAAGAACCAAGTGCTCTGTAGAGGAAGAACCAAGTGCTCTATAGAGGAAGAACCAAGTGCTCCATCTGCTCTATAGAGGAAGAACCAAGTGCTCCATCTGCTCTATAGAGGAAGAACCAAGTGCTCCATCTGCTCTATAGAGGAAGAACCAAGTGCTCCATCTGCTCTATAGAGGAAGAACCAAGTGCTCTGTAGAGGAAGAACCAAGTGCTCTGTAGAGGAAGAACCAAGTGCTCTATAGAGGAAGAACCAAGTGCTCCATCTGCTCTATAGAGGAAGAACCAAGTGCTCCATCTGCTCTATAGAGGAAGAACCAAGTGCTCCATCTGCTCTATAGAGGAAGAACCAAGTGCTCCATCTGCTCTATAGAGGAAGAACCAAGTGCTCCATCTGCTCTATAGAGGAAGAACCAAGTGCTCCATCTGCTCTATAGAGGAAGAACCAAGTGCTCCATCTGCTCTATAGAGGAAGAACCAAGTGCTCCATCTGCTCTATAGAGGAAGAACCAAGTGCTCCATCTGCTCTATAGAGGAAGAACCAAGTGCTCCATCTGCTCTATAGAGGAAGAACCAAGTGCTCCATCTGCTCTATAGAGGAAGAACCAAGTGCTCCATCTGCTCTATAGAGGAAGAACCAAGTGCTCCATCTGCTCTATAGAGGAAGAACCAAGTGCTCCATCTGCTCTATAGAGGAAGAACCAAGTGCTCCATCTGCTCTATAGAGGAAGAACCAAGTGCTCTATAAGTGCTCCAATATAGAGATCATGACATTTCTCTCAGTGCTGTAGCTGAATTTTAGCTTGGGGTGTGGTCTTTCACTCATTTCCAATTGGATTCTGCAAACGGCACATTTGCAGCGGTAAAACAACAACATTTGTCAGAGGAAGCTAGTGTCATTTGCCTTTGATAAAATACCCATAAAAGAAATCAAAATTCATGAAAATAAATTAAAGCAAATTCTTTTGCATTGTGGGAGCTTCCTCATGGCTGTGTAAAATTGGGTGGCGATGTTAAGCCTCATTCTTAAAATAGTTTTTTTTTTTTTTAAAAGCCTTGGCGCAGTCCATAAAATAATATAGGAGTTTAGACCTGTAAGGCCTGATTCCGAGTCGGACAGGATAGGCTGTGAACTAGTGTTCATTCTAGCACCCTGCACCTGTCACAACCCACGCAGTTCCTCTTTCCTGCCTGGGGTGTCGCTCTCTGCTCTGGTGCAGCTAATGCACCAAACTGCTGAGATACAGACCAGAGAGTGCTAGACACACCAGAGCAGAGAGCGACACCCCAGGCAGTAAAATGGAACTGCACGTGTTATGACAAGTGCAGAATGCTAGAATGAACACTATATTACATGTCCTATTAAGTTGCTATAGTTGCCTGACTGAGTTGAAGACCAAGACTGAAGTTTATGGGCAGGCAATGGTTTCAGGTTGTCAGTGTCGATGAACGTTTCTTACCGCAGACATTATGCACTTTTCTCCCGCTCCCTTACATCCTCTTGTACATGCACGTATCTGCTGGCTGAAAGCTGTACAATAGTTGTTTATTGACAGTTACTAAATTGTAATTAAAATAATTATATTTGTAATGCCAAAATACCCAGGTATTGAGACGAGCATATGCTTGCATGCTGCAAAGGCAGGTGAAATGGTCAAAGGATAGGAGGAGAGGGGATTTTCTTGTGGGCAGCATGGTTGGTGTAGTGGTTAGAATTACCTCTTCACAGCACTGAGATCTTGGGTTCGATTCCCACTAAGACCCTATGGGAGGAATTCAATTCTTAACGCTGGGCTTCTAACTAATGGGCATCTGTAGGAGCAATTCAATTGTCGCTCCGATCGGAGCCCATCAGCCGCGGCAGTCTCTCTGTTACTCGCAGCCTCTGGAGGTGCGTGAAAAGTCCTCAGTTTGGGCTTACATACCAGGACTTTAGATGCCCACAGCTGGATTTTAGACGGGGTTAGCTGCTTTACACTGCTAAACTCCGTCCTCTTGGGTGTGTAAAATTCTAACGGGCGTCTGACCGGAGCAACAATTGAATTGCTCCTATACACGACCATTAGTTAAACGCCAAGCACTAACCATTGAATTCCCGCCTATGTCTGCGGAGTTTGTATGTTCTCCCTGTATTTGCATAAGTTTTCACCAGATGCTCCGTTTTCCTCCATACTAAAAAAAAACATACTGGTAAGTTAATTGGGTAATTACAAAAACAATTAACTCTACTGTGTGTGTGTATCTGTGTGATAGGGAATATAGATTGTAAACTCCATTGGGATTATAAATGATGAGAGTGACAAAATATTCTCGGTAACTTGCTGTGTGATATGTGCGTGCTATATAAATGACTGTTACTCAATAAATAACACAGCAATGTTCTGTAGTAGCCCAGCATGGAGGCTTAATTGTTGCCTTGGGAGAGGAGATTAAGGACAAGTTAATATGAACAAGACAAAAGTATTTTCGCTCTCACTTTTCAAATGAGTTAAAGTGCTGTTAAAGTGTCAGGTCTTCGTCTGGCAGAGACTCAGGCTGCGAGTGTCACTTTGCGCTGTCCCTCAGTACGCTTCCCAGGGCATGTCAGATTTATGAGAGAAAAAGTCCCGTTGGCACTTGTGAGTAATACCCCTTTTACAGCAGACCAAAAAACTGGGTTCTTGCTGGGTTTACCTGGTCGCAGCTCAGTGTAAAAGGGTCCTTGAAAAATAACCCGGGTCAAGTGACCTGGCAATCCAGCCAAGGTAGCTTCCAAGGGGAAGCAATCGGGAAGCCGACTGCCTATATACCGGCAGCCGGCTTCCCGACTGTCTTATCCCGGCAAGGGTGAAATGCCGGGCGTCTAGATGTAGACGCCCGCATTTCCTCGACGCCGGGAGACCGGCGCCCGGCATCACAATCGTAGTAATGCCGGGCGCCGTGAGCGGACAGCCGTGGGGGGGGAGGGTTAGGTTTAGGGCTCCCGGGGGGGACTTAGGGTTAGGCACCCCCCCGGGAGGGTTTGGGTTAGGCACCCCCCCGGGGGACTTAGGTTTAGGCAGCGGGGAAGGGGGTGGTTAGGGTTAGGCACTTGGGGGGGAGATTAGGGTTAGGCACCCCTAAGGAGGTTTAGGGTTAGGGGGGTTAGGTTAGTGGATACTTACCTATCCACGATCGGGATTTCCAGCGCTGTCGGGCTTCCGCTGCGTCACACTCTGCTCCTGTCGGGCTGCCGCTGACGGGAATCGAACCGCCGGCCATGCAGCCGGCGGTATATCATACCCATTCCCTTCCAAGGTATACAGTCGGGAAGCCGGCTGCTGGAATCCCTACAATCCCTGCTTTATCCCGCCGTGGGATAAATGACCGGCGTCTATATCTAGACGCCGCTCATTTCCCCGAAGCCGGGAGACAGGCGCCCGGCATCCCAATCGAGCGGATGCTGGGCTCCGCAAGCGGACAGACGCAGGGGGGGGCGGGTTAGGTTTAGGGCACCCGGGCGGGGCACTTAGGGTTAGGCCCCCCCCCCCCGGGAGGGTTAGGCTAGGGGGAGGGAGGGTTAGGGTTAGGCACCCCCGGGGGGTTAGGGTTAGGCACCACTAAGGAGGGTTAGGGGGGTTAGGTTAGATTAGTTCATACTTACCTCACCACGAACGGGATTTCCAGCGCTGTCGGGCTTCCGCTGCCGGGCTCTGCTGTTTTGTCGGGCTGCCGCTGCCGGGATTCGAACTCCCAGCCATGCGGCAGCCGGCATATCATACCGATTCCGCTTCCAGCGTCGGACCCAGGATGGACCTGGGTAAGAGTGCAGTGTAAAAGGCGCAATCCGGGTTATCCAACTTGGGTCATGCCTAAAATGAGCTGATTGGTGGTTGTGGAGCAGTCACCTCCCACTTTTTGTGGCCTCACAAGTTTAGCAGAGCAGACCCAGGTTCAGTGTGAATGGGGCTGACCTGAGAATAACCCAAAACGATGGTGCTGTGTAAACGGTGTCTAACCTGGGTTGGAACCATGTCTGGAAACCCAGGTTAGACCCGGGTTTTTGGTGGAAAAGAGGTATTACTGTATACTTGCCACATCCAGCATTGCCTGAAAGAGTTAATAGAACCACTCTTTTGACTTTATGCTGCGGGCAATATTTTTTTTAGATTTCTAACCTGCAGCTGCTGTTAATTCGTCAGATAGTTGCGAAGGTTCTTGGTAAGGTGTCAGTATGCATTACCTGGGTGTGGATGATATTCCTGAAAACTATGCGTCTTGGCGGAATAAATGTATTTCAAACAGAGCCTGCAAGCTCTGATACTAATTACACAAGAACAGAGCATCTCTCCAATAATCCCTCCCTGAGGTACATCCGATAGGAGCAGTATCTGCAGAAAAACACATTTTGCCTTTCCAGTTCCCTGTTGGAACTGAATTTATCCACCTCATTTGCCTGTCTCTACAGAATTACTGCCGTAAACAGAATGCTGCTTAATCCTCCAATTAGCTTTATAATTAGATAATCATTTGCCAAGTGAAACAAATTGGCAAAAAAAAAGAGGAAATTACTTTTTTTTTTGTCCTGTTAAAGTATAGTCTGCTGTGTCGCACCTGGCGCTGTTCTGCGATTGTAATTTCAAAAACGTGCATATGGAAAGGAGAGGTGTAAGCCATCAGTACAAAATGTCTTTTATTCTAAGTTAAGTGCCACATAATTCGTACAAATGTGTTTTTCATAATATAAAACACTTTTTAGATTCCGTTCCCATGTCTGGTGGGCACAAGTGGCCTGATCATAGTTTAGTAAATTGTACACAATGGGCACGATTCTATTCTACGCGATGTGAATAGCGCCGGGAATCAGCTCCCGCAGCTATTCAATACACCGCGCGGCTAACCCCGACCTAAGGATTTCTTCTCGCATCCCTTCGGGGATGCGAGCAGAAATCCGACAAAAGTCCCGGCACGAGGCTGTTTTCTGCCTTTCGTGCCTGGAATACAGCATCACGCCAGAAGTTAGGTCGGGGAATGCCCGTTCTCTCGCGCCTAAAAACCCTGTTTAAGGAGCGAGAACGAGCCTTCCCCGACCTAACATCGCAATGGATTAAATAGCTCCGGGAGCTATCTCCCGGCGCTATTTACATCGCGCTCAATTGAATTGAGCCCAATGGGCGGAATTCAATTGTTTACGTGGTCCGGATCTCCCGTCTAAAGTGACAGGAGATCGCGGGCCGCTATACAATTGCTGCAATTGTTTGCGCTAATCGCGCCCAAAGTGGTCTGGTTTAGCCACGTAAAGCAGCTACCTCCGACCAAAGTGCTGAGCGCGACCGCGAAAAGTTCACTTTTCGCACATTTCAGCTCTCACTGAAATGGAGCACTGATAGCTGATCACGCCCGACAGGAGCAACAATTGAATAGCTCCGTCGGGCGCGATGGGGGCAGGAAACAATTGAATTCCGCCCAATTAGTCTTTTTCAATAATATGGTGCAAAATGTAATTATGTGTTGTAATCAACAGCAAACAATTAGATATCTGTTTTAATCAGTCTATTGTGAGATGCAATGCAATAAGGTCTCAATAAACTGGGTTTTCAGCGCATCGGTATGTATAGACGGCGGCAAGGAAGGTGGGCGCTTACAAGGTAGTGACCAGTCACAATGCGACCAGTGGACGTGCCTCCTTGTCATACAATCACAGTATAAATAAATGACAACATTGTTTGCACTATTGGGGGGCATCCACTACAAGATCTGAAAACGACTGCACGATTACGACATTGTAATCATGCAGTCGTTTGCCAGTCGTGTGATGTGCCTGCACTGACCGAGCAGTCGTTCAGTACAGGGTCATCCATCATCTGGAAACATGCTGAGCCTGACGATATTGTCAGGATGACCAGCATGTTTGCACGATGATAGATGTTTAAAAGATGTCTAAAAGACCAAATTTTCAAACGATGTTTGAACGATTATCGAACGATTTTATCGTTATCGTTCAACTTTATCGTCTAGTGGATACCCCCCTTATCAGTGTAACCAGCATCCCAGTAAAGGGGTTGCACTGAATCTGCACCCAGACTTATTAGTCTGCGTCTGGGGCTGCGACCTGGTGGGACAGCTGCTGACAGACGCACAGGCACAAATGCTGTGTAATATAAAAGCTTTGGAACCAGAGACACTGTATGACGATGTTGGCTAAATGAGCTTTTCTGGCCTGTAGTTTTATTTTTCAGGTTCATTCTATGACGAGTCCCATTTGGCATCATAACTATATCCTGTATTTGCGCCTATTTACATAAATACAGACAATATTGGCCAGGGGATATATACGTTTGAAGATGTGGAATAATTGTATCTCAGCAAGGGTGCAGTAATGGTTATGATGAAGGGAGCTGCCCTGTCTTACATCCTAATCACCGTCTGACTTGGAAACCGTACTTGGAATTTAATGCTCCGTTTATTTTAGGCACAAAACTGCAGAAACTATTATGTTGAACGAGTCGAGAGAACACGCCGTTATGTACATAATAGAACTTAATGTCAGAACGTGTTGTAGTCATAAATTGAGGTACATTAAGTCCCACATAAAAGTAGTCAAACGCGAAACAATAAATGTTTTATTTATGCTACACTGCACATAAAAGTAGTAATATTATTATATAGGGGCGACACGTTACATTCTGCTGTCATCACTTAGAAGGGATAGGTAAACTAAAGGTGTCCTCTATATCATGACCTGCACTGCTATAACAGTAACGGAAAGCAATAGTTGTAGCCATCTATATAGTACATTGACAAAAGCAAAAAAAAAAAGTGTATAGGAAAATTATTTGCGTAACTTCAAAAGATGACGTGAGAGAGCACTTGGAACAGACTTGACAGACACCAACAAAGGGTGTTACAACCAGAATGCCCGAAATCGATATTTAATGGAGGTGGCTGAATAGCTGCCAGCTCAAATACCGACAGCAGAACCCTGAAGGACCTAATTCCCGACTGGGGCTGGTAAGTAACCTAACCTCCCCCCCCAAACCCTCCCTTAGTGGTGCCTAACCCTAACCTCCCCCCCTAGTGCCTAACCCTAACCTCTCCCCGCATGTGCCTAAACCTACCCCTTCCCCGCACACTAAACCTAACCCTCCCGGGGGAGGGTGCCTAACCTCCCCTTCGTTCGGTATGCCAGTTGTCGGTATTTTGTAGCGGGGTTAATGATAAGCTTTGGGATTTCGATGCCTATCTTTAGTCCCCTGTCGGGCTGTCGGTGACCGGATATAGCGGCGGGCCAGATAGCGCCCCGCCGGTATCCTGACTGCATCCCAAATGCCCAACTAACGCACCTTTGCTCCTGGGGACAGAGGGCTTATCTTGGTTCACACAGTAGAAAGTACATTTTTGGCAAAGTGGCAATGACCATTTGAAATGATAAAAAAATTGGGTGAGGATAATTTATAAAGTGTACCAGCCTGGGGAAAGAAAGCCAGGACAGATCTACCATGTAAATCTTAGAAAACATTAGAAAACCTTGATAGGATAGAGCTGCACTGTCATAAATCCCCCCCCCCCCCCCCCCTGCCAAAGTAAAACCCCCTCAGCTATTCTACAGTATGAGGCTAAAGAATTTCTCTGAAGAAACAGATTTGTTTTCTGACATACCTGGTAAAACAACAGTCATTAATACCAGGGCTTTAACATAGACCCTCTATAGAAAACCAGAAGCCGAATGAGAGCCAGTGTCTAAATAAAGTAAAACAATGGGCCGTATTCAATTAGTGGCGAAAACGGACGTTTTTTGACAAAAAACAGGCGAAAACGCAATTGGCGAAAAACTGGATGAAAGTTTTCTCCATTTCAGACCAGGCAAAAAAAAAAAATGCAAAATCCCTATTTTTGGCTAAAATGGGGGGGATTTCTCTCAACACCTGTTGGACACCCCCCCCCCCCCCCCGTAATGATAAATGGCCCCCCAAAAATTCGGAGTTGCGCACTTTGGCAACACGACCGCGCAAATTTTGGGTACAAAAAAAAACAAAATGTTGAAAATGGCTTTAGTGTATTGGGTCTGATTTTTCGGAGACAGTATGGATGTGTAAAGTATTTTAAACATCGCATGTGGTCGCAGCAGGCGGTTTTGTACTGTTTTTAAAATTGCGTTTGTACGACATGAAAATATACTTGCACCCATTTTAACGAGAGACGAGAGTTATGAGACGAGACCGAGAACCTAGCGACTTGCACCCATTTTAACGTACCCCCAATTTAGGTGGAACAGTAATTTCCTGGATAAAAAAATTGCTTCCTATCATTTTCAGCGGCTTTTAGTTTTGTTCACCCAAAATTGGGTGGTCGTTTTTGCCAAAGTGCGCAACTTACGATTTTTTTTTTTTGGGGGGGGTAATTTATCATTGGGGGGGTGGGGGGGTGTCCAAAGGGTTCTGAAAGAAATCCCCACATTTTTAGCCCAAAAATAGGGATTTTGTATATTTATTTCCGCCTGGCCTGGGATGGAGAAAACTTATCTCCAGTTTTTTTTTTCCGGTAATTGCGTTTTCGCCTTTTTTTTTGGGCGAGAATATATCGCCACTTTTTGGCAAAAACCGGACGTTTTTAGCCTATGGCTAAAAAAACGTCAGTTTTCGCCGCTAATTGAATATAATTGAAGCATCACATAGTGAGTGCCCAAGTGCCATTGTACTCATTCCAAAGCCCCGACAGGAACTTCTGCATTGATTTCCGTAAATTGAATTGTGTCTCAGTTTGATGCCTACCCAATACCTCGTGTGGATGAACTTATTCTGCGGCTGGGAACCGCACGGTATGTAAACACTCTAGACAAAGGATACTGGCAAGTGCCATTGATAGTGCCAAAAAGTTCAGCTTTTTTTCTGCACAGGGGGATCTGTTCCAATACAGGATGTTACGTGGGGCACCCATCTCTGCTCCGTGGCCCTTGATACAGGCTAACAGGTGTCTGGAATGGCACCATGCAGCCAGTATTGCTGCTGCGGTGCCTCCCTGGAGCATCCTCAATGCTCTGGGCAGTGCTGTACTTCCCAGGGCTGGGGCTGGCACAGGGCACCAGGCCAGATTGTTACGGTGCGGGTAAACAGTCAGTTATGGTTAAATGGAATCCTGAGGCAGAAAAGGCTTTTTCAAGCGTGGAAGGTAGCGTTGTGCGCACAACCAGTTTTGATGACATCTAACTTTAAAAATAAAGTTGTGTTGCAAACAGATGCAGGGATAGGCGCTGTTCTGTCTTAGTACAAAGAGCATGCTCTTATACATTTAAGTAGAAAACTGTGAGAGAAAATATGCACCTTATTATAAATAATAAACTTTACTTATAGAGCGCCACAAGTCGTCCACAGCGCCGAACAGAGGGCAAAACAATAATACAGTACAGGATACACCAGAACAGTACAATACAGTAGACAAGTAGCAAATAGCCCTACAACTATTGAAAAGGAAGCATTGGTAATTAAGTGGGCAATAGAAACACTCGGGTACTAGCTTTTAGGAAGAACATTCAGGCAGAATACTGATCATGCTCCTTTGAGATGGACGTGTGAGAATAAAGAGCAATGGGAGAATCACGAGATGGTTCTTGGCATTGCAAAATTTTAATTCTTAGCAGAACATAGGCCAGGAATCCAACTGGCCAATGCAGATGCTTCATGCTGAGTTTTTCATTTAGCGCAGTGGAACCTGAACTCGGTCCTCAAGGCACTCTAAAACTGGCCACACACTAGACCAACTTTCATCCAACCGGCCAACTAGTTGATTGGTTGGAATGAAAATCTGGTAACGTATGGGAGTAACTGATGATCAGCAATTTGCTACTAAATGCCAGAAAACAGATGAAAATGGTCGGTCAGACAAGTTTGTTAGATGTTTGATCAAAACAATTTGTTCAAACAGCAGTTTTTAGTCATTTTCCGGCGTTTGGGAGCAAATTGCTGATTGTCATTTGCTTTCATCCTTACCAGGTTTTCTTTCCAACCAATCAACTAGTTGGATGTAAGTTGGTCTAGTGTGTGGCCAGCTTAACAGTACAGGTCTGAAGGGCTATACGTGGCTGATCACAGATGGTTAAATCAAACTCACTGAGGTACTAATTGCCACCTGAGCTCAAGCATGGTTATTCTTAAAACCCTGGCCATGTCGGTGCTTTGAGGACTGAGTTTTGGAACCTCTGGTGTAGGGGCTACAAGTGTTCCACCCCCACAGGTCAAGAAAAGGGGGGGGGGGGATGATATGTGACAGAAACGCTGGTGAAATTGTCAAAGGGTAGAGATATATGCCTCGTGCCTCGTAGACCGAAGCTGATTAGCAGCCTACTTTGCCAGACTACCTGTGAGAGGCTGATAAGGGTGCTGCAATCTCCGTAGGCTCAATTATTTCAGTCTTATGCTGCATACACACGGTACGATCTGTACCACCAACGACTTGAAAGATATCTTTCAGTGAAGTCACCCTGCCACATCTCTGACCAGGCAAAGTTCACAATGTCGTGCAAATTGGCCTGCATGTACGTTGGACGATCATAGATATCGTTCATGCAGGAACGCGGATCATTGGTCGTTCACTGCATAAAAATCAACGATATATCGTTGAACGTTATCGTTCATAGATATTGTGCCGTGTGTACGCACCTTTAGTTTATTTAATTTGTGATCGGTATGTTCAATATTATGGTCTGGGAGTGTGAAAGCTTATATACCGGTCTGAGCCTTAGCATTATCTCATCCTTGTAATGACAGTACCATATAGCAATGTATACATACAATGCTTAATAAGATGTACATATATGTTATAAGCTTTCATTATATGAAAAGCATGGCAAAATAATTCTTGTTTTTAAGATGTAGGAGTAATATTTTATAATGCTACATTTATACATTATACATTATATTTTATAATGCTACATTTATACGTTTGATCTCACTTCAATTGTAAATTGCTGTGAATTTGTTAGGATTAGTTTACTCTTGTCACATGCAGTTACAGCTAATCACCACTGGGTGTCAGTCTGTCTGTCTAATACCCCGTTCACACTACAAGTAAAAGCCCGGATTATTGCACGTGAACGCCCATCAACCCGGGTTACTTTGCAGTGTGAAAGGGCCAATTTGAAATTATCTGGGTCGACCCGGAATTTCAACCTGGTCACGAGAACACGTGTTCAACCCAGCTCGTGGTGCAGTGTGAACGGATAACCATGGTGGATGTGACCCTGCTCCCGTTCTCTGCATAGGAAGTGCCGGTGCTTGCTGGTGATCTCATCTCCAATCGCCGGCTAGGCACGTGATTGCGGTAATGTCATTGACCCAGCATTAGTGCCGGGTCAGGCCGCCAGTCTGAAAGGGGTCTCAGCCGGGTCGCACTCGGGATGGACCTGTGCACAAAATCACTGTTGTGACCCGGCATTCCGATGTGAAAGGGGTATTACACTGGTATATAGATCATTGTAAGGGCAGTTAGCAGACAAGCTGCATAAACACCACTAGTAATAGTCATTATACACATGGGGCAAGTCCGCTGGCTAATGATTTCCTGAACAAACCCCACTGTCTCCCACATCTGTAATATAGGGGTTTTATATGTGTATTTGTTTCCTGATATTCTTTTCTGAGGCCATTATAGTCTTGCTTAGTGATCACCCTCAGCGTAAATGATTAATTTGTTGTCTGTATTGGGAATAATTAACCGTACAGGAAATGATAACTTGTCTCACCCAGGTTTAGTTTGTTCCATTTTCTAGAAACCTCATGTGTGTATTAGAAGCATCGGCAAGGTACTAGACCTTCATTTCACACCATGAGATTAGGTGAACATCTGTGAGTTAAAGCACAGTGCAAATACAGGGTCTTATTCAGACCTGCTCGCAAGCGGGTCGATGTTGGGCAAGTGTGCATGCGCACGACGGAGGCGGCTCCGTCGTGTGCATGCGCGAGACCCGAATAACGACGGCCAAGCCGTCGTTATGGGTCTCGCGCCAAAGGGGGCGTGCTGTCGATGTTGATTGACAGCACGCCCCCTTTGGTGGGCGTGCTGGGGGCGTGGCTGCCCAGACGGAGGCGTTCCCATGGGAACGCCTACCGTCTGGGGCTGGCCAAAAGCACTCTGATAGAGCCAAAAGCACTCCAGGGCTTGCGGCAACGAGACCCTACCGCAAGGGTCTCATCGCAAGCCCGATGGTCGTGATGGTCTTGACCATCGTGACCATCATTTTGGCCGCTCGCTATAGCTGTGGGTGGCCACCCACAGCTATGCGAGCGGCCAGGAGGCCGCTCTTAAATTCAGAGGGGCGTCCCTGATTCAGAGCGAGCGCTCTGTCAGAGCGTCCGGCTCTGAATCGGCCACAGTTCACGTCAGTGCACTGGTAAGGAGAGGTGTTGATGGTATTTCTGGCTCGCGTTCACAGGTGCCGGAGGATCCCTGTGCTTACTGAGTGTTCTGCAGGGAGTAGAAGCCTCTCTGCCGGCAGCTACTGTGAGATCGGCTAAATATATAATGCACTTCAGGCATTCAAGTGGCCCTGTCACCTAGAGGCGCCAGTTATGGGCTGAAGTGTTTGTGAGATTGCAGCCTGTCAGTGTACTAGAAACCGGTGTCGTCACGAGGGATTGCACACAAAGGCCGTTATTCAGTGGCGCTGAAGTCGCTGCGTTTTGTGGTCTCAACTTTTTTTTTATCATTAGTGCGCATGTGCGTCTTATCCCCGATGTGTGTTTTTCCGTGCCCAAGATGGACTTGCTACTCCTAACAATATGGGACTCGTAATAAGGTCCAAAGTGCCTAGTGCACGAATAGGGTGATTATTTATAATTCCCACAAAATTACTTTATCTACTTCTTCTTTAATGTAGTGATATTGGTTTTACTTTCTGAGGATGTGCAACCAAGAAGTGTCTGCTCCCCGGACCCGCGGTAGCTATGGCTACATTTTCATTCAACGCCTCAAAGTGGCTGCAGAAGTCAGGTGTGAGAGAGAGGACCAATCAGAAGCCACAGCGTCCATGATGGTGAACTCTCAGTTTCTTCACCTTTCTAGACTGTAGTCTTTGTTTTCTGCACGGAACCTTTCCAACCCCCTCCCCTGTGTTTCCAGCTGGTCAAAAAACATACAAATAGGTTAATGGTTTGCTGAACCCTAGTGTGTGTGTGTTCGTGAATGTGATGGGGAGTATAGATTGTAAGCTCCACTGGGGCAGGGAGTGACGTGAGTAAGTGATATATTCTCTGTAAAGTTCTGTGTAATATGTTTGCGCACAGTCATGGGAAGACAATGCCCCCCCCCCTTCCCTAACGATGTGCCACATTCACAGCGTTTATCCCTGAGCTAAATAGCACACTTAAAAAATAGAACTATAATGTACTGGGGCTGCTGTATCCTCCATCTCTGCTGGTCAGAACCACGAGTCTCCATGTGTCACATGTTACATATATATACCTACTCTATATACAATAGGGCAACAAAATATGCATAGAGTAGTCTGTACATGAAATAAAGGTATACCTTGGCGCTTGATAATAAAACTCTGGTGGAATGTCATCGTAAGGCTGATCGCCACGGGTTTGCGATCTGACGCAATGTTCCATGCTTGCTTTCGTTTAGTTGACCTAATACCCTTTTTCGCACCACACCAATTTTAATTCCTGTACAGTGTTCTCCCCAGAAAATGTTTCCAGCCGGGTGGCATCAAGGCCTTCGCAATAATAAAATGTTTTAAACCTTGACCTTATAATGATTTTAAATAACATTTTATATATTAATTCTCCTTCTTATTAGAGGCCCAGTCGTCTGATTATGAAAAAACGGCAAAGTTTGTAGGATCTGGTCCTTTTTATACAGCTCCCAGATACTGTCCCCACTTGCAGGCTCCCAAAGTGCCAGGTGGTGCACCTGCAAAAAGCAGCCTGGGGAGAACACTGCTGTAGTGCCCATATTGCCTCACAAGGTGGCGCTACAGCAGCACTGCAGATTGCTACATGCTATTTGTGCCCTGTTATACACATTCAAATGAACCAAATAGACTGGAAGTGAACGATCTCCCCAGCATCAGAGCATTTGCTAGTAATTTTCTTAGAGCAATAAATAGGTAAAATTCCATGATCTTTTTTTTAATTACCACTCCTGAGAGGCCATTTATATATTATTAGAATGTCCATTCTACTCTCCGTACTAGTTATTAGTATGACATCACCCAGGCGTACGATGATTGCCAATCTCCCCTCCCAGGGTGTCACACTGTGTCCCTGCCACATATGTATTCACTAACCCGGTGACAGACCACAGAGTGAGTTTACTTTGGATTATTTTTGTCTTGCCTTTCCAAAAATATATGTTTTCTAATGACTGAATAGTAAAAAAAATAAATAAAATTGCATCACTCAATTAAAAGCAGGAACAATGTTAATTATGATGGTGTAGGAGATTGCTGTCTCTAAACGCTCTAGGCATTTAATTTTTATATATATATATATATATATATATATATATATATATATATATATCAAAGTGCAGAACCATCTTTTGAAGTTATCTGTAGTCATTTGTTTTGTGTCAGTGTGGGATTTATATTATTATTTATTTTTTATTAAGTTATTTCCTACTGGGGTTTCTGCCAAATACTGAGATACAGTCCCGACTACAGTTATAGCGCACAGCCTTTTGGATGTTTCCCTGTACGAGCTCAAACCACTAATCTGAAATCAGGGGATTGTTATATTGCTTTTTGTTTTGGGGAAGAGGTGGGGGGTATAAATGCATGACATTGAGGAAGGTGATTTGTTCCAGTCACCTGGAGACTTTTTTAGTTAGCCAATGCATATTCATTAGAACTGTCTTTGACCGGAATTGAGAAACACTGTACGTGGATTTTGTAAGTAACATAAATAGGTATATCATCCTTTTGGTTTAAGCTGGGTACACTGTAGCGAGGGATCCGCTGACGCAGTGGCCGATCAGGTAAGCTGTACAAACATTGGCTGCTCGATGTGTGCTCCCTGGCGTCACAAGTAGGCGGGCATTTGAATACGCCTGCCCAGTTGAGCTGTCAGACACCAGTGGTCCCTGCAGCAAGTGTACAGGCGGCCGGTTGAATGCCCATACACACAACCAGGTGCGCGGATATATTGGTCATCTGCTGTGCTGCAGAGCAGATGCGATAAGTCTGCGCTCACAGACATATCGGGTACACACCCGCCAACAGGCTCGCAATATATCGTCCGTTCGACTGAACGCCCAATATTGCCCAGTGTGTACCTAGCTTTTAGGGGTTGCTTTTCAAGTGTACGGGAAGGATTTACCTTTGCTGTACACTGTACACCCATCTATTGCGTGGTGGTGCCTTTCATCTGTTGTATCTAAAGAAACAAACAAGACGCTGTTTAAAAATATCAGTGAATGGCAAAAATGAGCTTTTCTCGCCCTCTCTGGACTGGTCTGAATGATCCAATGTGACTTTCATTTATAGTTTGGTCTTCTGCCAGTTTTATTACGTACCTTGTGGCATCATTGTTCCCTTACTACTTTTATCTGTAGTTATATAAATCATCACAGTAACTGGTTTATCTGTCACAGTTCTCTATATAATTGTATCCAGAGGGCGGCTGTGACCTAGCACAGGACAAGTATGTAAGCATTAATTACTTACTGTATTGTCTCTCTGATAATAGTTATCGCACTCACTGGGTTTGATTAACCTGAAATGCCATCCGAGCAGCTTCACTGTATGCTACAGAAGGCTTTTCTTTACCAGTTCTCAGAGCTCATTTAAAAATTAAAACTTAAATTTTACGGACTTACGAGGTTCAGTGTCCACAGCAGGTTCTAGTGTTTTCTGAGAGGCCAGGTTCTGTCATCAGCTCTATGAGGCTACATTTCAATAACTTAGGTTAATGGGCACATTTTCCCAGATGAACAAATAACAAAACAAGTAGTGGCACTGCCTGCACCATAATGGCATAACCGCCCATCACCTATAACCCCTGTCATCACTATTAGGGCGGAATTCAATTGTTTGAGCCCCCCTTCTCCCCCCTACCCAGCAGAGCTATTCAATTGTTGCTCCTTGCGGACGCGATCAGCTGGTGGCTTCGGCATTTCATCTCGTACCCCTGGGGAGTTCGACTTGAAATTCACAAAAAGTGACCCGTTTGGGAACTTTTTGGGATCGTGCCCAGCACATTGGTCGGTTGTAGCTGTTTTACGCAGCTAAACCTGACCTCTATGGGCGCGATCAGCGCGATAATCTGCATCAATTGAATAGCGCCCTGCAATCTCCCGTCACTTTAGATGGGAGATCGGGTGCGCTAAAACAATTGAATACCGCCCCTTACTCTATTAGCTGATCCCCTCCTGCAGGTATTGCACCAGTTCTGGAGCTGGGTAGTAATTCAGGATACTCGAGAGTACTTCATCAGATATATCTGGGAATGAAAAAGTGTTTTTGTTTTTTCTTTTATCTATAAATATAAATATCAAGATGGGTTATGGGCCTGATTCAGAGATGGACGCTAATGCGATCCAAAGGGTGAATTCATATGAAACGTAGCTGCGAAAATATGCTAATGCCTGCAAGAATCAGCTGAGCACAGGGACGCCCACTGCTGCCTTCTCATTTGCATACGGTGTTGCTTGCTTGCGTGCGTAAATATCGGCAACATCCACGCACATCGAACAGCCATTTTACCCTTGCGGCAGGTCTGACCAGCCGTAAATACTGCAGCTCTCCTCGCACGCTGAGAGCTCTTATGCCGCGAATGCAATCGCAATGGCTAATTTATGCATGCCCATGAAACAGCGGTCAGACACACCTGCGTTTTTCTGTAAACATCTTCTTTGTTTGTTGTAATCATTTTTTTATAGTTATCACTCAACAGCTTTGTGTAGCTCACTGGGACTGCAGGGAGACCAAAGATGAGGCAGCGACAGCTTGGTCTCGCTTCTGTATAGTCAGACACTGCTTGAAGAGGGAGGGGCGGGGCCACCCCAGGGCAGTAAACTGCACAGAAAGAGACATAATAGAGGCATGCCTCCGAGAATATGGGGGGGTGGTACCTTAAGCACTGATTGACAGCTTGGATGTGACCAGGACGTACACTGCAGTGTTTAGAGCTCAGCCAGCAGCAGCAAGAGAAGACACAGTGATGCAAGTAGAAGAATAAATGGACACTGAAGCTTAGTGTAGTGAGGGGAGAGTTACAGTGAGTAGGGGGTGAGATAGGCTCCCAGCACTCGGACCCATCTCCATGTGTGTCTCCCCAGCCATTGACCTCTCCGCACGTCACTGCCTTCGAGAGAGGTAAAGTGGAAAAGTTGAACATTGCAACCAATCAGCTTCTGTAATTAATCTAGCACAGTCTAAAAATTGCACTTAGAAACTGGTTGCTATGGGCAACTTCTACTTTATCTCTCTCTCGAAGGTTTCATGCATTTGCCCGCTGTATCCATTTAAATCCTCCTTACTCATGTCCCTGTGTTTGATTCCATTCCTTTCTGTGGAGTAGAACTCAATCCTTCTCAAGTCTATGAAGCTTTAGGCTGTAATGCACGACCCCCTTCCCAATGCTGGTCTGTAAGACTGATGCTCCATAATTCTCTGTACACCGTCTATAGCATATGGAAACATTTGGGTCATTCCATGTCACATGGACCAATTTTGAAGATCGTCCCCACCTGCTTATTGTACTGCGGAGTCAGTGATAGATGCACCCACCCTAACATTGAGGGCCATAAAGCCATAGTTTTGCTACTATTGAATATTGTGAGCTAAAATATTTCCCAAAGGTAGCCTGACATATATACCAGCCTTCCTGTAACATGTTATCAGAACTGACGATGGTCAGGTGGTGATATCTCCTATAGTAACCAGCTGTTAGTGTCACTTTCTTAGCGCAGCTTAGAAAACGACAGCATTTTACAAATACTACAGGCTACAGCGCCATACCGCCATTGGCCAGCGCATATTGTAATTCTGTCATGCTCAGGGAAGGAGATTCGATTTCAGACTGTTGGGAACGCAGAGACGTAAAACTACATTAGAAAAAGGTTTCCACAAGTTTGAAAGTGGATAGGACTATAAGGTCTGTTATAAAGCTGGTCCATTTGATATGGAATGATCCATTTAGTTGTAAATCCTGAGACCCCCCCCCCCCCCGCCATTGTATGTACTGTGCGGCCCGAGCAATGTCTATAACAGCTGGGAGAGGAGCAACTTGCCAGGCAAGAAAGGGGCGTATTCACACTGGGGGGTGCGCAGAGCATGTGCCCCCCCCCCGACTTTATACTTTGCACGGCCATGAAGTCACTCTCTGCATACCCCTATCCAAGCAGGGTCAGTCCACAGGTGTTGATGGGGTTATTCTCCTCTACCTGATACACAGGGTGAGTCTCCCATATCCAAAAATTCCGAAATACGGATTTTTTTTTTTGCCATGACTGAGATAATGAAACGTTTGATTTCTGATGGTTCAATGTACACAAACTTTGTCTAAGGCACAAATTATTAAAAATATTGTATAAAATTACCTTCAGGCTTTGTGTATGAGGTGTATATGATACATAAATGAATTTCATGTATGTACACACATTTTGTTTGAGCCACAAAATTATTGAAAATATGGTATAAAATGACCTGCAGGCTGTGTGTATAAGGGGAAGCAATCGGGAAGCCGACTGCCTAAATACCGGCAGCCGGCTTCCCGACTGTCTTATCCCGGCATCTGTGAAATGCCGGGCGTCTAGATGTAGACGGCCCGCATTTCCCCAATGCCGGGAGACCAGTGCCCGGCATCACGATCGTAGTGATGCCGGGCGCCGCGAACGGACAGCCGCGGGGGGGGGGGAGGGGTAGGTTTAGGGCTCCCGGGGGGGACTTAAAGTTAGGCACCCCCCCCGGGAGGGTTAGGGCTAGGCTAGGGGGAGGGTTAGGGTTAGGCACCCCCCCCGGGGGTTTAGGCAGCGGGGAAGGGGGTGGTTAGGGTTAGGCACTTAGAGGGGGGATTAGGGTTAGGCACTTAGAGGGGGGAAGTTAGGGTTAGGCACCCCTAAGGAGGGTTAGGGGGGTTAGGTTAGGTTAGTGTATACTTACCTATCCACGATCGGGATTTCCAGCGCTGTCGGGCTTCCGCTGCTTCTAACTCTGCTCCTGTCGGGTTGCCGCTGACGGGAATCGAACCGCCGGCGGTATATCATACCCATTCCTGTATAAGGTGTATATAACATAAATGCATCCTGTGTATATATTTGGGTCCTATTCCCAAGATATTTCATTATAGTATGCAATTATTCCAAAATACGGAATATTCCGTTATCCAAAATACCTAACTAAGACTGAAAACAGATCAATGTACAATCTCTTTAAGGGTCCATAGTGCATGGACCAGCTTTATAATAGACCTTATAGTCCTGTCCACTTTCAAACTTGTGGAAACCTTTTTCTAATGTAGTTTTACGTCTCTGCGTTCCCAACAGTCTGACATCGAATCTCCTTCCCTGAGCATGACAGAATTACAATATGCGCTGGCCAATGGCAGTATGGCTCTGTAGACTGTAGTATTTGTAAAATCCTGTCATTAAGCTGCGCTAAGAAAGTGACACTAACAGCTGGTTGCTATAGGAGATATCACCATTGAGTCTGCGCCAGTTTCCGCTATGTACTGTAGAAGTAACGTGGTGCAGAAGATAAAGCCCATCTATTGTATTTGCACATCCGTCAGACACAGAGTGATGCGGATATGTGACCTGTATTATTAGATGGACTTCCGCTGCAGTCACCCAAAGCCACCCTGAGGGGGTGACAATCACTATACCACTGATTATAATGTCCACAGACTGTCATTCCTTTTTTGGCTTCTCGTGTTAAGCCTGTAAGAGGGGTAAGCTGTGTTTTTTTTTAATTTAATTAAACTCTCATTTTGGGGTGTGTGGAAAGACAGATTGTACCATGCTATAATCTAATTTCTAATTTGTGCCGTTTTCCTGAAGAAACAATGTAATGGTTGTGATAGAAACATCGCAGTCATCTGAGGTCTTGGCTTGCGATTTGGCTCCTCGGCCTGTGTGCGAGACAGCTGTTCAGCAGTGGAGTCATTTACTGTAACCTAGCAGAACGCCGAAATCTCTTCATAGGGGTGAAGCATCGGAGCCAGGTCCCTGCCTTATCGCTATATGCCAGCTTCGTTCTGCCGCCATCTGTATCCTGTGCGCCACAATCTAACTGCCTGTGACTTCTGCCAGCTACTAAGTAGATTGGAGTTTTTATTGGTAAAGATGTTAATCTTCTGCTTGCTGGCATGGCGTGCTTGCGCTAAGGTAACAGTACGTGGGGCAGGGCTGGCCATTTCCTAGAATTTAATTTCACAGCAATAAGTGGTTTTTCTACTTCAGGGTCCATAGGGTATCCACAGGATACCTTGGGGTATAGGTGTGACGTCAGTCGCAGGGCACCAAAGAGTTAAGCTTTCAGCCTCCCAGGATGCACTAGGTCCCCCTCCTATACCCCGCCCCCGGGCCAAGGCACCTCAGTTTAGTTTGGTGCCCGGCCGGAGTCGGGTGCACCTGTTGGAGTGGGGGCTAGAAGAGCCCCTGAAGCTTTTTCTTCATGCAGCTGTGGCTGCACATCTGGATGAACAGCATGGACAGTCAGTCCTGACGTCCATGCTGTCTTCCCTACACCCCGCCGGTACCAGAACGCCGGTACTGATCCGGGGATGCTGGTGGGCGTCTGGGGTCACAGCTAGCGGTGACCCCAGATGCTCCGGACCATGGCCGGATTCAAGGGGGACAGAGGTAAGCAGCGGGGTCCCGCGGTGGGTCCCCGCTGATCACATGGTCCTAAGTCCCCAGGCAGGGGGCTCCCTGGGGACTGGCTGCAGCGTGGAGCCAGGCGACCAACCTGCGCTTCCACTACCCCCTGGGACAGCGGACCGCAGCAGAGCGGTAGCGCTGCGGCGTCCCAGGGGTTAAATGCATGCCAGGGGAGCGCGCCTTCCCTGTCTCACAGCCGGCGCCTCCCCCGCTGCACACAGCCCTCTCTGCATGCTGCCGACTGGTCCTGTGGCAGCGCTCCTCCCCCAGGCCAGCCTCCTCTCTGCTCCTCGGCGGCCATCTTCTCCAGAACGCATGGTGAACGCTGCTGGAAGCGCTGGACGGAAGCATCGTGGTCTGGGTCCCCCCGCATACCTCTCCTCCGCTGTGGTCAGGTCTGTGTATGCAGCGCTGTGTCCTACCAGGCCCTGTGTCTGTGTAGTTGAGTGATCAGCGCTGTTAGTGCAGGAATTGTTATTTCTCTGCATTGTATGTGACTGTGCTAGCGCTGCTGCCTGTAATCTTTTCTTCATCTAAACTGTCAGCTTTATTACTGTCCCTGTTCTTTCTGCTAAAGCCCTTGCGGTGCGGTGCTGCAGGGTGGTCTCTCGCCTATTTAATACTTAATTGGTGAGAGAGGTCACATACGTGGTGCCATCATGTCTGAAAGTGATTTTCCCCTCCGGCTACAGTGTACCACGTGCAAAGTACCGTTAGCGGAGGGGGAGGGTAGCGCGGAGGGCCTTTGCCGGCAGTGTTTGTCCATGGCGCGGCCTATTACGGTTACAGCACCGGTACAGGAGCCGCCCTGGGCTTGTTTCGCTCAGGCGTTAACAGCTTTAGTGGGCCAGTTAGCTCCGCAGCCCGCGTTTACTCCGATGGGTTTGTCCCAGCAGTCTGTGGTGTCGTCACCCATGCAGGGGTTCCCACGACAATTGGTGGTACCCCACAGTCTCCCTATTTCCCCGCTCCCGGGTTCTCAGGAGCCAGCGTGGGTTAACTCCCTGATGAGTTCTGTACAGCACTTGTCGGATGTGTTGCAAGGGGAGTCTGTGATGCGGTCTCATAAAAGGCCGGTGGCGTCTCTGTCCGCTCCTTATGAGGATGACGAAGGGACGTCTGATGATGGGGAGATTCTAGATCCTTACGATCAGGAACCTCTCCATACTAAGGACGCTGATGCTAAGTCCAAAGTATATATTCCTGGACTTATTCGGGCGGTCCGCACAGCCTTGGTGATTGAGGACGAAGTTCCCCCAGCGGCTAAATCTAAGTATGCCTTTTTCAAAGATGTGAAGGGCGATGCCACAGTCTTTCCTCTTTCGGGTCAGTTGGTGGACCATTTAGAGGAGGCGTGGAAACAACCTGGCAAAAGATACCAGCCGCAGAGACGCCTGGCGGTGGCTTATCCGTTCGCGGATAATTATTTTGCGAAGAGGGAATCCCCTCCACAGGTGGATTCTCACGTGACCCGTCTTGTCCGTAGTGCCACATTGCCGATGCCATCCATGTCCTCCCTTAAGGATGCTACGGACCGCAAGGTAGAAATCTGCCTGAAGTCCGCTTATTCCCTTGCAGGGGGGGCAGCACGGCCGGCTATGGCCATTTGCTGGGTTGCCAGAGCGATGGAGCGCTGGGCGGATTCATTAGAGGCTTCTTTTGAATCCGACTGTCCGGCCGATCAGGCGGAGTTGATTGGCAATCTCCGTGATTCGGCCACCTACATCAACGAGGCGGCTCTAGACATTAGTACTCTGGTGTCTAGAATTTCTTCAGCAGCGGTAGCTGCTCGTCGCACCTTGTGGCTGCGATCCTGGAAGGCGGACGCAGATTCCAAGAAAGGTCTGGAAGCGTTGCCGTTTACCGGAGAAGTTCTCTTCGGTCCGGATCTGGATAAGATTGTGGCCACGCTGGCGGCAGCCAAATCTGCCTGTCTCCCGTCGGCCGCTGCTCCTTCTGGTTCGGGACCATCGTCCTTTCGGTCATCTAGGGCCCAGGGCAGGCCCAAACCACAGTCGTTTCCTCGACAGGCTGGCCCTAAGAAATCGGTCAAGCCCCGGAAGCAGGCATGGAGTACCAGACGTCCGGCCCCCAAGCCAGATGACAAGCCTGCGGCCTGACGGTCCGGGCCTCCCTTTGGGGGATCCCAGGGTGGGAGGCCGCCTGCTACAGTTCGCCCAGTGTTGGTCGACCACTACGACAGACACTTGGGTTCTGGAGGTGGTTTCTCACGGATACGCCCTCTCCTTCCGGCACAGACCCCCGGCTCGCTTCTTCACCACGGGTCTCCCATCAGACCGGAACAAGGCTACGGAGCTGCGGAAGGTATTGCACACTATGCTCCAGGCTGGAGTTATAGTGGCGGTTCCATTCTCCCAGAGGGGCCAGGGTTTCTATTCAAATCTATTTTTGGTACAGAAACCCAATGGGTCATATCGTCCGATTCTCAACCTCAAAGCACTCAACAAGTCTTTGCGGGTCCCGAAGTTTCGGATGGAGACCCTACGGTCCATCATTCTGGCGCTGGAACCTGGGGACTACTTGGTGTCATTGGACATACAGGACGCTTACCTGCATGTCCCTATTCTTTGGCGCCATCAACAGTTCCTCAGGTTCGCAATCAGCAGCGACCACTTCCAGTTTCGGGCGTTACCTTTTGGCCTGGCAACAGCACCACGTGTTTTCACCAAGGTGATGGCGGTCATGGCGGCTTCTCTGCGGCTGCAGGGAGTCCGCATGTTGCCGTATTTGGACGACCTGTTATTGGTGGCAGGATCTCCAGAGCTCCTGTTACGCCACTTGGACCTGACCATTGCACTGCTGCAACGGCACGGCTGGCTAATCAACTGGCAGAAGTCCACTCTAATCCCGTCTCGGAGGATTCTGCATCTTGGAGCCTTATTGGACTCGGGACAGCAAAGGATCTTCGTGACGGAGGACAAGATCTCTGCTTTACAGTCAAGGGTGCGCAGTTGTCTGCACAGCCGCCGGGTGTCCTTACACTCGGCGATGAGGTTACTGGGCTCCATGGTGTCGGTGTTCGACATGGTGGAATACGCCCAGTTTCACTCCAGACCTCTGCAGCACCTGATCCTGTCCAAGTGGAACGGGCTGCCTCAGTCTCTGAAGTCCCAGACGATTGTGCTCACCCAGGAGGTTCGCCTGTCCCTTACGTGGTGGTTACAGACGACCCACCTCAACAAGGGACGTCCGTTCTGGGTTCCAAATTGGGTCCTGTTGACAACGGACGCCAGTCTTCGGGGCTGGGGAGCAGTTTCGGGTCCACACTTGTTCCAGGGCAGGTGGACGCCGACAGAAGCGGAGCTTCCAATAAATATCTTGGAACTCCGTGCGGTCTTCAATGCTCTCCAGCAGGCACAGCGGTTTCTCCAGGGTCGCCCGGTGCAGGTCCAGTCGGACAACGCTACCACCGTGGCCTACATAAACAGGCAAGGAGGAACTCGCAGTCGGGCGGCTCTCGTAGAGGTCTCTCGGATCCTGGTTTGGGCGGAGCGCAATCTTCCGGCCATATCAGCGGTCTTCATCCCGGGAGTGCTCAATTGGGAGGCGGACTTTCTAAGTCGCCAGGACGTTCATCCGGGGGAATGGTCCCTGCACCCGGACGTTTTTCAACTACTGGTGGACAGGTGGGGTCTTCCAGAAATCGACCTCATGGCGTCCCGGCACAACAACAAGTTGCCGGTGTACGGGTCTCGCACAAGAGACGAAGGGGCATCTCTGGTGGATGCTCTGTCCGTCCGGTGGACGTTCCGGTTCGCATACCTGTTCCCTCCGGTCTCCCTTCTTCCACGGGTAATCCGGAAATTCAAACAGGAAGGAGGGACGCTCCTGTTGATAGCTCCCGCGTGGCCCAGACGGCACTGGTTCTCAGACCTTCAGGGTCTGTCCGTGGACATTCCTCTGCGGTTGCCGCTACGACCGGACCTTCTGTCTCAGGGTCCTTGCCTTCACCCGGACCTGACTCGGCTGTCTTTGACGGCGTGGCTGCTGAGACGGCCATGCTGAGGTCCCGGGGGTTTTCCAGCTCTGTGGTGCGTACCATGTTGCGAGCTCGGAAACCGTCTTCCGCGAGGATATACCATCGCGTGTGGCATACGTTCTTCCAGTGGTGTCGACCGAGAGGTTATGCACCGCGGGAGTTTCGTCTGTCTCGGATTCTCGCCTTCCTGCAAGCGGGACTAGATCATGGGCTTCGCCTTGCTTCTTTGAAGGTACAGGTTTCGGCCCTATCTGTCTGGTTTCACCGTAGGATTGCTACAATCCCGGATGTGCGCACCTTTATGCAGGGTGTTCTCCGCATTCAGCCGCCCTTTGTTCCACCTGTGGCGCCTTGGGATTTGGCTGTGGTCCTGAGGGCTCTCCAAGGACCGCCGTTTGAACCACTGGGCTCAGTGGATCTTAAATGGCTAACAGCTAAGACTTTTCCTTCTGGCCATTGCTTCGGCCAGACGTGTTTCTGAGTTAGGGGCTCTTTCTTGTAGACCCCCTTTCTTGGTTTTTTATGGGAACAGGGCAGTGCTCCGCACTCGGCCCGAGTTTCTTCCCAAAGTTGTTTCCCAGTTTCATATTAACGAGGAAATAGTTGTTCCGGCCTTTAACTCACCGGGTCTTTCCGTGGGTGAGGCCTCTTTGGATGTTGTGCGGGCCTTAAGGACTTATGTTGACCGCACTTCTTCGTTTAGGAAGTCGGACGCTTTGTTTGTCCTCTTTGGCTTCCGTAAAAAGGGTTGGCCTGCTTCAAAGCAAACTTTGGCAGCCTGGATCCGTATGGCTATTTCTGAAGCTTATCTTCATGAAGGCCTACCGGTCCCTCCTTCTCTGAAGGCTCATTCCACTAGGTCTGTGGGTCCTTCGTGGGCAGCTCGACGTGGTGCCTCGGCAGTTCAGATCTGCAAGGCTGCTACGTGGTCTTCTGTCCATACCTTCGTGAGGTATTACAGGTTTGACACCTTCGCCTCTCAGGATGCTTCCTTCGGGCGGCGGATTCTCCTTTCTGCACAGGAGCGTCCCCACCCTTAAAGGATACTGCTTTGGGACATCCCCAAGGTATCCTGTGGATACCCTATGGACCCTGAAGTAGAAAATATGAGATATGGTAAGAACTTACCCTTGTTATCTCTATTTCTACGAAGTCCATAGGGTTCCACAGGACTCCCGCCCTGTCGCACCTGTGCTGCAGATGGGCTTTGCTCTGGTCACCGGTTTTCCGTCTCCCTCTGGTGAGAATGTGATTCTTGTATGTGTCCAGATCTTTGTTCTCTCTCTTCCTTCTCCTCCTCCGGCCTATGGCTTGGTAACTAACTGAGGTGCCTTGGCCCGGGGGCGGGGTATAGGAGGGGGACCTAGTGCATCCTGGGAGGCTGAAAGCTTAACTCTTTGGTGCCCTGCGACTGACGTCACACCTATACCCCAAGGTATCCTGTGGAACCCTATGGACTTCGTAGAAATAGAGATAACAAGGGTAAGTTCTTACCATATCTCATATTATTTTTACTCCTTTTGTCCTGTTCTGTAAATGTTCAATAAAACTTTTGGCCACCGTTGATTATGCTCAATAAGCCCCATTACTCACTATCTTTACACTAGTTAGTAGGGTGAGTGGGAGAAGCCATGCTGCTTGTCTGGCTGATGCCAAATGTGGATATTGGCTTTATCAGTGTAACAGGGATGACCAGTCACACACAGACAATGGGCCTGATTCAGACCCGGTCGCAAGCGCTGTGCGCTCGCAACCGGGTCGATGGTGGGCCAGTGCGCATGTGCGAGGCCCGGATAGCGACGGGCAAGCCGTCGTTCCGGGTCTCTCTACAAAGGGGGCGTGCTGTCGATGTTGAGTGACAGCACACCCCCTTTGGTGGGCGGGCCGGGGGAGTGGCTGCCCAAACGGAGGCGTTCCCATGTGAACGCCTCCGTTTGAGGGCGGCCCCACTAACATCACGAGTGATGTCAGTGGGAGAGATTTCGGCTCTGTTAGACCCGAAATCTCTCTGGGGCTTGCGGCCACGAGACCCTACCACAAGGGTCTCCTCGCAAGCCCGATGGTCGCGATGGTCTTGACCATCGCGACCATCATCCTGGCCGCTCGCTATAGCTCTGGGTGGCCACCCACAGCTATGTGAGCGGCCAGGCTCTAAAAAAAAAAAAAAAAAAGGCCGGCCCTGATTCAAGGCGAGCGTTCTGTCAGAGCGACCGGCTCTGAATCAGGGCCTATGTCTCCATCAAATCTTATCAGATGCCATCCCAAATGGATTGTAAGTGGACAGCATGCAAATCTGGCTAGTCGCTGGCATCTTTTGGCATCTGGCTAGTTGCTGGCATTTTTTGGCACGTGTCTTGTCTTCAGATGGCCGGCGCAAGGACAATCAGAGTCAGACCCAGCTGTTATCCCGGCTTGTGAATCATCTGGTACAGATGTGTCGTCATACACTATTGCTGCAGACGCGCCAATTAGCTTTCCTTGGCGCGCCAGGTCTCGTGTGACTGGACTTGCATCGAGCGCTTTTTTCTAAGCCTTTTTTGCCTAAAAATACGTCTAAAGTCCCAACCGATGCGACAAACAGCTTCACGAGACTGATTCATTCGATATGTGACTCTTGTATATCTGGGTATTACTGAGTTTGATTCTGTTATAAGGTGCTACGCTCCAGCGGCTTTTTTCCACGCCAAGGTCGGTTGGGCTTCGTTCATACAGATTCAGTCACACCCGCTGGCGGATATAGGCCAGGTGTATGAGGTACAACGCGCCTGGCTAAATTTGCCGCATCTCTCCGACAATTCATCGGTCAGTGGAACGCTTGGGTGTGACTGTGTAGCACAATGAGATTCCTCTTGTACAGTTCATATGTGTGTATAGCTGATATAACAGCCTCCGTGTTGTGTAGTGGCGCATTGCGAGGTCAGAAAAAATTTATAATGTAAAGGAGTTTGTTGGTTTACAACAGGGGCGGGGAACCTTTTTTCTGCCGAGGGCCATTTAGATATATATAACGTTATTCGCGGGCGCAGTGCAGACCATGCCCCTTCCATGTGATGTCACATGGGGGCGTGGCCACAATCGCCGGTGGTTACAGTAATGCCCGGGGAATCCTCCGAAGCTGTAAGGGCAGCGGTGTGATCGTCTGAAGCATCCTAAGGACGCTCCTGGCGGCACTGCTGCATAGATTCTGGCTGCAGGGTGCTATCCTAGGCACAGTGATAGCCAGATGAGGCTATCGGGAAAAAAAGCGCAGAGGGCCAGACCTAAAGATTCCGAGGGCCTGATACGGCCCCCGGGCAGGAGGTTCCCCATCCCTGGTTTACAACAAGAGAATATCGATGTTGTCTAACCTGAAGAGCTTACAGTCTGTAGTAAATAGGAAAAAATACAGACACAGTAGAGAGGAGTCTGGGAAGTACAAATTATTTAATCATTTGTTTTCTTTTATAAGGGTTAGCAGATATAAAAGGAGGAAAGTAATGGGTGGATGTGGGGGAGAGAGGGGTTGTTACCGTGAGGATAGATAAATAAATGTACTTACTAAAGCACTATTATTTGACCCTATATAATGGGAGTTTTGTGGTGATGGGATTTGGCTTGTACTGTACATAGGGCCTGATTCAGACCCACTCGCGAGCGGCTGTCCGCTCGCAAGTGGGTCGATGTTCTGCACTGAGCATGCGCACGACGGAGGGAGCTCCGTCGTGCGCATGCGCCAGACGCGACGAGCGAAGGAAAGTCCTTCGCTCGTTGTGTCCGATCAAAGGGGGCGTGCTGTCAATGTTGATTGACAGCACGCCCCCTTTGGTGGGCGTGCCGGGGGCGTGCCTCCCTGACGGGGGCGTTCCCACGGGAACGCCTCCCGTCAGAAGCCGGCCCACTGACATCACTAGTGATGTCAGTGGGAGTGATTTTGGCTCTGATAGAGCCAAAATCACTCCGGGGCTTGCGGTTGAAAACCTCAACCGCAGGCTCCGGCTCGCAGTTTCGATGGTCGCGACCATCGCAGCCATCAAACTGCACGCTCGTATAGGCTGTGGGTGGTGACCCACAGCTATACGAGCGTCCAGGAGGACGCTCCATTTTTATGGAGGGCGGCCCTCATTCAGAGCGTGCGCTCTGCTCAGAGCGTACGACTCTGAATGAGGGCCATAGTGCGGTTTAGGAAATAAAAAAAGAAATAAAAGCAATATGTTTAATCTGTACCCTCTTTGTGTCTGCTATTTAGGACCACCCAAGACTGTGACTTTGCCCTTGAATACTCGGATATCAATGATGTCAGGACAGGAGCTGGCGGAAGTTGTTCAGATAGCGGTGGAAGATCTGCACCCGGATCATCACCCGGGTAAGTGATGTGTGCACCAGATCCAGAATATAGAGGTCTCCTACAGTACCTGATCACGTGCGACACGTCATGAAAGGGTAGATGTGTGTATTCATTATAGGTTATAGTAAGGCACATAGTACATATCCCTGATATAACCATATAAAACAGCAGAGAGAAGAAACACAGCCGTATACAAATATATAAACGGGCGAGCGCACTTATCAGCATGTGTACTCAGATTTGTTCTTCCCCTTTAATTGCACCAATGTAATCCAGCATCAGTGGTGGATATAAATCCATGGCGACGTAGAGATTGAGTTGTCCTGTTTGCGCATTGTTAGCGACCTATGGAGCAAAGAGGATGACGCTGTCAGTACACATGGTACCGATTTGCTGTGCCCTCGTCCCATGACAGCAGCTATTCAGCCAGATGCAGTGAGAGCCATAGAGTGCCTTGCATGTATTACCTAAGGTGTTCCAGCTGTTACTCAGGGGAGCAGTGTCCACACAAACACGGGAACCCCATGGTTCTAGTATATTTGAGGAAGCTCTTTAAACATGAGGTAATTGGTATGGAGCTACAGGAAAGCAAGTTTCTAAATAAACGCAGCCGTAAGATTGTTGTCCTTAAATTTTAATGCACGTTATAGCATGCAATCATAAGATATAACTACATGTCAGCCGCTGCATGGCCCAGATGTGGGTCACTATTTGCATTCAAACTTTGTTACTGTAAAGAATAGTTTGTGACCCTGTGTAGAGGTGATGAGGTGAGGTCTGCCGTCAGTTATGCTGGTGAAAGGTTCACGAGTTGTGCCGAGTTCTGTAATGATTACATAATGATTATATAAATGTTTCTTACATATTATTTTATTGTGCAGTCTGTAATTGCTCGGTCTCACTCTCTACTGTCTATACTCCCGTCGAACTGTGTTTTAACGAAGCTGAAAGTACATTAGCTAGGTCAGATAAGTAATGATGTTCTAAAATATTTCCATGTATAGACGTAACGTTTCCCAAAAGATATCAGGACTTATATCATCTTTCCAATGGACTTAGGGACTAGATATCTTCATATATATGATTCCACACAGTATATATAAATATCATGAAGAGAAAGACTAAGAAACCAACATTACTAGCATATTGGGAATGGCTTTTCTCATTGTTTCTTCTTCAGGGTCCATAGGGATACCATGGGGTCGGGGCCGGCTCTTGGGGTCGCGTCCCTGTTCAACCAGTACGGTTGAACAGGGACGCGACCCCATAGAGGGCGCACCCCTCCCCAACATCCCGATTTCAGCTGGACAGTACTGTCCCGCTGTTCTACCCGTGGGCCGAAATGGCCCGCGGGTGGTCAAATCGGGAGGTTGGGGACCCTCACCGGACCCTGGAGTAGCTGTATGGATGCTGCGCACATGCACGCGGCATCCATTCAGTGCCGGGAGAGGGCTGGGGGAATTCCAGCTAGTGACAGAGTGCTGGGTTTACCCCCAGTCTGACGTTATTTGGCATGGCACGCCTCCAAATAACGTCACTTAGGGGGTGCCTATGGTAATTAGGTCACGCACCCATCTTTGGGGGTTTCGGCTGAGCCGCGCGCGACTATAGGGCGCTATTGGCGGAGTCTGCACAGGGTGCTCCGACCCCTGGAGCCGGCCCTGCATGGGGTAATGTGGTTGGAGAGACCCAGGCACCAAACAGTTAAAGCTTTCAGCTCCCAGGATGCACTGGGTCCTCCTCTATATATACCCCACCCCTAGCCACAGTACTTCATGTGTTCGTTTGGTGCGGCAGGATTAAGACGCACCTTTGTAACGGGGGACTGCTCTGGCAATCTTAGCTTTTATTTTATTTATTATGTTTGAGTCAGCAGTACTCAGCGTTTGTATTAAGACGCAGGTAATGCGACTCCATCTACCTCCCCCGGGCCAAAACATCAGTAATTGTGCTGGTGATTTCGGCGGGTCTCGGCTTAGCTTGCTAGCAGCGACATGGACCTGGACTGCAACCGGACGCACAGAGATGACCGGTAAGGCGATTCCTCGCTTATGGGGAACCGTGCGTGGTAGTCCTTGCATCCTTTTGTCAGAGACGCACCAGAAGCCGCTGCAGTCGGGTCCTGGGATTGTCCGCATCCTCACTAGACCACCGGGGCCTTATCGTCTGACGCCGGGGATCGGCATCAGACGCATATCTGCTGCCATGAGGCCAGCGTACCCAGCTGGTTGATGCAGCTTAGAGGAGGTTGGCGCTCCCATGGCAGCTCCTCCCCGACCCAGACGCAGTCCTTCAATAAGGTTTGGCGCATCTGGGTTGCTCCACCTATCCTCCATGTGTATATAAGATGCTCACAGCCCGCTATCGGTGCGTTACTGTTTGTCTCAGGAGGGTTTCGGTCAGTCTCCATGTATACCTCTCCCGTGGTTAAGGTATACAGTGCTCTATATCCTCCCATGCCTCATGTTTGAGTAGATAATTTAGAGTATATTTTGATTATTTACATATGCATCGTATGTGACTGTTTGCTAGCTGCTGTGTTGTTACTATCCTTTATTTCTGACTATCAGTTATAGCTATCACTGTGTTTTCTCTCCATCCCTCTGGGGTGGGGTTTTATTCTTCAAGGTACTTCACATTTAAATTGAATGTGTGAAGGCTGTCACATTGCATTTGTATTGTTTCCTTTACTTTGAAAAATGTCAAGAGATAAAGGTAAACAGGACGTAGAGGATCCTTTGCTGATTTCATGTAAATCCTGTATGACAAGTTTGTCCTCTCAGGACGTTGTTACGGATGGTTTGTGTGTTGCCTGTTATAAAGAGCCACATCAGTCCAGCATACAAGAGTCATCGTGGATATCGTCTTTGTCTCAGGTAGTGAAGCAGTTTGTGGATCGCACGGCTGCTCCCACACTTCCCCCTTGTATGGGGTGTTCACAGCATGCCATGTTTATACCTCCTATGCATTCTTCTTGGGGGAATGTTTGCGGCCACTCTAGTCATAGTATAGGACTGTCAAATGTTGAAAACAAGAAGGTTATTACTAAGGCGCCTAAACGCAGACGATCTGCTCAGTTTATGGATTCAGACGCATCAATAGAGGAATCCGATGATGTGCAAGGTTCTTCTCCAGAGTCTAGCTTGGGGGAGGAGGACCTTCCATCCACAGGTGGATGTTCCTTCTTTGGTGAAGGCAGTAAAATCAGTCCTAGATGATGAACCAGCCCCTAATAAGAAGGCTCCATTGTTTAATCACCTCGAATGGGGGTCACAACGGAGTTTCCTATATCGGAGCGGCTCGCTGAGCTTACCGAGGAGGCATGGGGTAACCCGGATAACCGGTTTTTTGTCCATAAAAGATTAACATCGTTCAGTGATCGCGCTGACACACAAATTATGTGGGTCCCAGGGACCCATCATTTCCAAAAAATGGGGTCCTACTTCATTGTTTCTGGGTCCCATCATAATTTATTGTTATTAAATCTATTTAATAGCCATCAGACCTCCCCATATGCCCCTTAAATACACCTTGACCTCTCCTTGTCTCCTTTAAGGTCCACCCCACATGGCATAAAATCACCCTACATACCCAATCAGATCTACCACATGCCCCCAGATGTCCCTCGGATCACTGACACACATTACCCCATATTATTAATATGGCCATTAGCCATATATGTGTGTGTCTCAGATATCTGTGGCGTTCGCAGTACACTCAGCAATGATTTCAGGTGAGTAACACCTTCATTCTTGTCAGCATTTCAGTGTATCTCAACTTTCCTAACTTCACCTAAAGTTATTGCTGCATGTACAAGTCGTACAGACAGCATCCTATGCTTTGCTGAGGGTTATCCACATTATATATGGGAAAGAGAGCTAAAGCTGATGATGTATGTGTCCTGAGTGCCATCCAAATTTGCTGTGTGTATGTATGTACACACACACACACACACACACACACACGTACACACACACACACACACGTACGTACATACACTACCCCACCCCAGCTCTACCGCTACTGACACATTCTTCCTTGTAATCCCAGTGACGTTACACACACACTACTCTACTCCTCTTCTGCTGCCCAGTGACGTGTATTACCCACACTGATATTGTACATATAACATCCCAGCTTTCGCCCACTCCGTATTATCCACAAAGATCTGTATTATCCCAATTAACACAACATATATAATGCACCAGCTCTACCCCTCTGCTGCTTCCCACTGACCTGTATTACCCCCAGTGACATTATATACACATAATACCCCAGCTCTGGCTTTCCCCCGCTGATATTACACTGCCCCGTGAGTGTCATTCTCTGCTTGCCCCATTGTGTGTACAGATATTATACTGTACCTGCTCACTCACTGCCCACATTGAGTAATGTATTCCTGTGTGCGTATAAGGACTGTACCCCTTTCCTGTTCCTGATCCATGTACTGTCTGTGTCCTAGGTATCCTCCACTTCTGTGTGTACTCTTCTTGCCCATGGCAGCCTCATCCTGTACAAATCCCAGCCCCTCCTGTTCTGCCACCTACTGCAGGCATGAATCAGGCATACGCCTCCTCCGCAGTCACAAGTCACCGGCCTCATTCCCTGCCCGGGGCTGATAGTCCCCGGCCACACTCAGCAGGCTGGATGATCCATATCCTGTAGACCACTGATGGGGCACCGCGGCTTTCCTCAGTACTATCACCGGCCTCAACCCCTGGTTGGTGGTGACAGCCCCTGGCCACACACAGCAGGCTGGATGATCCGGATCCTGCATGGAGCAGAGGGTGAGGGGAGGGCGGGAGATCATACTATCCATGGTCTCCTCCCCTTCCTCTACCTTTTGAAGCATGAACTATTATTACAGGACAGCAATGCTAATTGGTCAGAGCGTGTCCTAACGGACCCAGCATTTTTTATTTAATTTGAGTCCCCACCCTCAATTCTCGGGTAAAATACACGCTATAGCGCGTATTTGCAATCACTGGGCCTGATTCAGACCCGCTCGCAAGCGGATCGATGGTCCCACACTGCGCATGCCGGAGCCGACTCCGGCGTGCGCATGCGTGAGACCCGGCCAGCGACGGGTGCTCCGTCGCTACGGGTCTTGCTCCAAAAGGGGGCGGCTGTCGATTTTGACTGACAGCTCGCCCCGTTTTGGAGGTGGGCAGGGGGGATGTGTACACATACGGAGGCATTCCCGAAGGAACGCATGCCATTTGTGGGAGGCACCACTGACATCACCAGTGATGTCAGTGGAGAGCTTCCTGCTCTGTTAGAGCTGGAAGCACTCTGGGGCTTGCAACGGACGAGACTCTACCACAAGGGTCTCGGCGCAAGCCGCGATGGTCGCGACCATCACCTGGCCGCTCGCAAAAGCTTTGGGTGGTCACCGACAGCTTAGCGAGCGGCCAGTTGGCCGCAACAAAAAAAAAATAAATGCCCTGATTCAAAGCGAGCGCTCTTCAAGAGCGTCCGGCTCTGAATCAGGCCCACTGATTGTTGTAGTTTTCCCCAGCTTCTGCATGTACTAAGTGGGAGGTTCCTCCTACTGAGGATGCTCATGTATTTCACTTAGTTAAAAATGCTACATTGCCCATTTCATCGGCCTCCTCTCTGAAGGACGCTATAGACGGAGAGATTGAAGCATGTCTTAAGGCAATATTTTCAGCTTCTGGAGCAGTTAACCGTCCAGCTATGGCTGGAGCCTACGTAGCTAGAGCTGTTGAAGAATGGATAAGAGGCATTGGAAAAATCTCTACCAGAGAACAGAGGATGTATATCTCCCATATACAGGAAGTAGCTTCCTATTTAGGAAGAGCTGCAGTGGATGCTGGAATTTTAGTTTCTAAGGCATCAGCAGCTCTAGTAGTAATACGCAGGGCCCTTTGGTTAAGATCCTGGAAGGCTGATACAGGAACAAAGGCCCTCATTCAGAGCCGTACGCTCTGAGCAGAGCGCACGCTCTAAATGAGGGCCGGGCTCCATTTTCATGGAGCGTCCTCCTGGACGCTCGTATAGCTGTGGGTCACCACCCACAGGCTATACGAGCGTGCTTTGTGATGGCCGCGATGGTCGAGACCATCGCGACCATCGAAATTGCGAGCCGGAGCCTGCGGTTGAGGTTTTCAACCGCAAGCTCCGGAGTGATTTTGGCTCTATCAGAGCCAAAATCACTCCCACTGACATCACTAGTGATGTCAGTGGGCCGGCTTCTGACGGGAGGCGTTCCCGTGGGAACGCCCCCGTCAGGGAGGCACGCCCCCGGCACGCCCACCAAAGGGGGCGTGCTGTCAATCAACATTGACAGCACGCCCCCTTTGATCGGACACAACGAGCGAAGGACTTTCCTTCGCTCGTCGCGTCTGGCGCATGCGCACGACGGAGCTCCCTCCGTCGTGCGCATGCTCAGTGCATAACATCGACCCACTTGCGAGCGGACAGCCGCTCGCGAGTGGGTCTGAATCAGGCCCAAAGAGGGCTCTGGAAAGTTTACCTTTCCAGGGAAGAATACTTTTTGGAGCAGAGTTAGACAAGATAATAGCAACTCTGGCAGCTTCAAAATTAGCAGGATTGCCATTTACGCCTACAGTAAAACCTAAGCAGTTTTTCTTTCGGCCTTTTCGACCATAGGGAAGAGCTAGGGAATACTCTTTCTCCAAACTGGCTAGTTTTCGCAAGACAACAAGGCGACAAACTGAGGTCTGGGCCGTCAAAACGTCCAGTTTCTAAACAGGGCGACAAACCTTTGGCCTGACGGGGCGGGCCTCCTCCTGGGGGTTCCCAGGGTGGGAGGCCGACTTCTTCAATTTGCAAATTATTGGCGTCAAACAACAACAGATGCCTGGGTCCAAGAAGTGGTCTCTCAGGTGCATGCTCTCACTTTCAGGAGGCTTTCTCCCCCAGAAGTTTTTTTGCACAGATCCCCCATCAGATGCGATCCAGTCCTTGGCCCTTCAGGAGGCTATTCAATCACTACTGCAGGCAGGGGTAATAATCCCGGTCCCTATTTCACAACAGGGAAGGGGTTATTTATTCTAATCTGTTTTTGGTTCAGAAACTAAAATGTTTTTTTTCGCCCTATCCTGTACCTCAAAACCCTCAACAGGTTTATCCATATTCCCAAGTTTCATATGGAAACTCTCCGGTCAATTATTTTGGCAACGGAGCCTGGTTGATTTTATGGTCTCCCTGGGCATTCATGATGCGTATCTGTATGTTCCCATTGCGTCATCCCACTAACTATTTCTACGGTTTGCTGTCCTGCAGCAACATTATCAATTTCAGGCACTGCCTTTTGGTCTGTCGACGGCCCCTCAGTTCTTTACCAAAATTATGGCAGACATGACGGATTACCTAAGGCATCAGGGTATCAGAATACTTCCATATCTGGACGACCTTCTGAAATTGGCACAGACTCCTGTTGTTTTGCTTCACCATCTTCAATTGACAATAGCCTGTCTACAAAGGCACGGCTGGATCATCAATTGGAAAAAAAATCATCTCTTCTTCCAACAACAGATGGTACATCTGGGAGCATTTCTGGATTCTCAGGCACAGAGGACAAGATTACAGCCCTATCATTGCGGATCCGCAAGCTGTTACGCAAGCGAAGGGTATCCATTCTATCAGCAATGCAGGTCCCGGGATCAATGGTATCCACCTTCGACACAACATGGTGGGGTTTGCTCAGTTCCATTCCAGGCCTCTGCAAAGATTGATTCTCTCCAGATTGAACGGACAGTATCATCTGATAAGGTCCCAGAGGATCCTTCTCACTCCGAAGGTTCACCTCTCCCTCCTGTGCTGGCTGAAAATGGACCATTTGAAAAAAGGATGTCCATTCTGGATTCCAAATTGGGTGCTTCTAACCACGAACGCCAGCCTTCGCGGTTTTGGGCAGTGACAGGTCATCATACCTTTCAGGGAAGATGGACAAACCGGGAAAGTCATCTGCCAATCTGGAACTGCAAACCGTATACAGAGCACTGATCATGTCACAGGATCTGCTCCAGGGCAGGCTAGTCCAGATCCAGTCCGACAACATGACTACTGTAGCCTATCTCAATCATCAAGGAGGTACGCAAAGTCTTGCAGCAATGAAGGAAGTGACAAGAATTCTGATTTGGGCAGAACGTCATCTTCCGGTCATCTCGGCAATATTAATTCCAAGAGTACTCAATTGGGAAGCAGACTTCCTAAGTCGTCAGGACATACACGCCGGAGAGTGGTCTCTCCATCCAGGAGTATTTCAGCTCCTGGTAAACAAGTGGGGTCTACCAGAAGTAGATCTCATAGTGTCAAGTTACAACCACAGGGGCCCCCAGGTACAGGTCCAAGTCCAGAGACCCATCAGCAGCATTCGTGGACGCACTGGCAGTAAGATGGGACTTCAAGCTGGCGTATCTCTTTCCTCCAATTTCCCTCCTCCCAAGAGTTCTCAGGAAATTCAAACAAGAAGTCGGCACAGTAATACTGGTGGCCCCGGCTTGGCCCAGACATCATTGGTTCACCGACATACAAAATCCGTCCATAGATAGTCCGTATCCTCTACCTCTGCGTCAGGATGTGCTAACGCAGGGTCCCTGCCGACATCAGGACTTACCTCGTCTGGCTTTGACGGCGTGGCTCTTGAATCTTCCATCTTAAGAGCCAAGGGTTTTGCAGCTCTGTGATTCAGGCGATGCTTAGGAAGCCTGCCTCTGCCCGCATCTATTACAGGGTTTGGAATTCCTTTTGGTCAGTGGTGTTCCCGCAGGAAGTATGACCCTAAAGTGTTTAGGATTTCCCGGGTTCTGGCTTTTCTCCAGACTGGATTAGACCTTGGTCTCCACCTGGCTACATTGAGAGTACAGGTGTCTGCACTCTGTCTGGTTCCAAAGATAGATTGCTTCTTTGCCAGATATTATAATTTTTTTTCAGGTAGTTCTGCGAGTTCAGCCTCCTTTTGTCTCACCGGTTGCACCGTGGGATCTGTCTTTGATTTTTAAGGGGCTACAGGTTTCCCCATTTGAACTCTGTAGACTTGAAATGATTGATAGCGAAGACACTTTTTCTCCTTGCTATCTATTCTGCTCTCCGAGTCTCTGATTTGGCAGAGCTCTCTTGTCGCTCCCCATTTTTTTTTTTCACCAGGCTAAAGCTGTTCTAAATACAAGGGAGGGTTACCTTCCTAAGGTAGTGTCCCATTTTCATGTGAATGAAGAAATTGTAGTTACAGCTTTTCAGGCCCCAGACCTTTCTGTAGATGAAGCCTCCCTGGATGTAGTTCGTGCTCTCCGTATCTATGTGGAGCGTACAAACTCTGTTAGAAAATCAGATGCTCTTTTTGTATTATATGGTTTACACAAACGAGGATGGCCAGCTAACAAGCAGACCCTGGCTTGATAGTTACGTCTGACTATCTCTCAGGTGTACACACAGGCTGATCTCACTGTCCCTAGCACGGTGACAGTACATTCTACTTGGTCTGTAGGGCCTTCATGGGCATTTAGTCGTGGTGCCTCTGCTGAACAGTTGTGCAAGGCAGCCACGTGGTCTTCTGTCCACACCTTTCTTAGGTTTATGCCTTAGATACTTTTGCCTCTCAGGATGCTTTGGGTGACGAGTTCTCCTTACTGCTCAGCAGCGTGTCTCCCCCCCCCCCCCCTAGGGGAACTGCTTCAGGACATCTCTATGGTATCCCTGTGGATCCCTATGGACCCTGAAGAAGAAAATTAAAGTTATGGTAGACTTACCTTGATAACTCTCTTTCTTCAAGGTCCATAGGGTCCACAGGGCACCCACCCTGGCGCTGCACCTGGCTCCATTGCGTTATTTTTCTTTCGGGCACGGATTCCCTCATCATGTGTGAGAGCGTTTCTGGTGTACGATTGTTCTTCCTTCTCCTCTTTCCTTCTCCTGCCTTAGGCTTGGTTATGCAGTTTGGCCCTTTAGTCTAATTTTGAAAACTCCCCTCTCAGTGAGCACCTATGTCACGGAAGGAATATTCTCACCGATTTTCATATTTCTAGGTCCAGGTGTTTGGGTGGGTGCTTCAGGTAGTCAGGACATCTGATTTTATATATAATACAGGTTGAGTCTCCCATATCCAAAATGCTTGGGACCAGGGGTATTTTGGATAACGGAATATTCCGTATTTTGGAATAATTGCATACCATAATTAAATATCTTGGGAATAGGACCCTAATATACACAAAGAATGCATTTATGTGTTATATATACACCTTATACACACAGCCTGCAGGTCATTTTATAAAATATATTCAATAATTTTGTGGCTCAAACAAAGATCGTGTACAGAAATTAAATTAATTTATGTTTCATATGCACCTTATACACACGGCCTGAAGGTAATTTTATACAATATTTTTAAGAATTTGTGCCTTAGACAAAGTTTGTGTACATTGAACCATCAAAAATCAAAGGTTTCATTATCTCAGTCATGGCAAAATTATTCCGTATTTCTGAATATTCCGTATTTTGGAATATTTGGATATGGGAGACTCAACCTGCATATATATATGTTTATGCATTTGTGTGTGTGTATATATATATATATATATATATATATATATATATATACTTCCCCATTAATTACCTTAATATCTCATATATCTTCGCTTCCGATAAGCCTCAGAAACAGCTATGCAGATATATATTTGTGAATGTTATTTGAAGCTCATTCATATGAAATAAACCGCAATTTAGATTTAACGGTCATTTAACTCTGCCTGAAAACAGACTGCGTGAGCGTTTGTGTTGAGCAGGAAGATATAACATGTTAGTGTTCTCCCAGTTTATTTTTATTGGCCAGTAAAATGTTATATAGATTGAGCTTTTATAAGTGCTGCTATGCTTTTCATTTGCAAGTTAATTACAGCTACTGCTCCCGGTTCTCTGTGCTGTACCCGGCTATGCTGCCCGCACATGGGCTCGTTTCATTCCCTGTGCTGTGTTTAAGATGTCTTTGTAGATTTGTGATGTTCAGCTCTTATCTCTCTTTCAAGAGCCCATTTCTATTCCATTTTAAAAATCCCCATTATCTGCTTGTGCAGCTGTGTCTGGGTAATGGCACATACGAGAGGAGAGGTTGTTCTATAAAATGGTATAATCATTCCCTACAGTGTACCGGGTGCCCCTGTTTTGTTTGCAGGAGAGATTATAATTGGTGTCTGAAGATTCTGATCCTGGTAATATAACACTTGGCCTGCCCTTACCTTGTGCAGTATCCAACAATTCCAGTAGAGGCTGCTCACACAGATATGTGTCACTAGTAATAGGTACAAGGCTGCTTGTCTTAGGGGCTTTCCAAGGCTTTTATGTAGTTTCCCGTCTATTATAAATATCAGTCGGGTGACGTATTATGTTTTATTTATGACTTTAAGGTTTAAGGAGATTTACAATAGGACGTGAGAGGCACTTACCCTGACAGGGAGGGTTAGGCACTTACCGGAGGGTTAGGCACTTACCGGAGGGTTAGGGTTAGGCACTAGAAGGGACGGTTAGGGTCAGGCACCTACCCCGACGGTTAGGGTTAGGCACCAGGAGGGAGGGTTAGGGTTAGGCACCTACCCCGACGGTTAGGGTTAGGCACCAGGAGGGAGGGTTAGGCACTTACCGGAGGGTTAGGGTTAGGCACTAGAAGGGACGGTTAGGGTCAGGCACCTACCCCGACGGTTAGGGTTAGGCACCAGGAGGGAGGGTTAGGCACTTACCGGTGGGTTAGGGTTAGGCACTAGAAGGGACGGTTAGGGTCAGGCACCTACCCCGACGGTTAGGGTTAGGCACCAAAAGTTAGGGTTAGGGTGAAGATTAGGGATAGAAAAACAAAACAAAACATGTGTCGACCATTTTTTTGTCTACCTTTTTCATGTCGACCTTTTGACCATGTTGACCATTTGTACCTGTCGATCTTCTTACATGTCGACCTTTAGTGTGTTGACCCTTTGTCCCTGTCGACCTTTTGTCCCTGTCGACCTATTGACTGTCTAACATTTGGTGTCTATCTAGACATTGTCTACCTTTTTACTGTAGATCTTTCAATCCACACCCCCTTTTATCTCAAGTAAAACACACGGGCGCCCCATGTAACTACATCTACATTAGTAGCACTGAGATTCTGTTGGCCTTGCTGTACTCCTGATGGTTGGCTATGTGGAAATGACGCATTAAGGCAGCCCTCTCACTACAAATCATGGCGAACAGAGAGAGATAAGGGGATAAGAGAGAGCTGTGCTCTGATGGTGCGGTAGCAATGAGCGTAGAACCTCGCATAGAGCACAGACTGTACTCACCTTCCCCTGACGGTAAGTGCCGACAGATGTACGCGTTACCACGGAATCTACTGAGACACACGTGCTGGCATTTGATTTCTCTACAACCCTTCAGGTTCTCCTTCTTTACAGCGTATTCTGCCAGTTATGTTGCATCATCCGACACCTGTTTTATGTAGAGATTTGCACATATAACTACTGTCTCCTTTCCATCAATACTCTTAGGGGCTTGAGTCATGTCCTCCACCTATCCCCCCAAGGACATAGCTTACTGTCTCTAGTATGCATTCATCTATCGGTGTTGTCTGACCCAGCAGGGAGGGTAGGTTACCCGGATGCAGGCACATCAGCCTATGCACGAGCAAAGACATCTGTGCCCATGTTGGCCAAACAAACACAAGTGTGTGACTGTAGTGAGCAGATTGTGTTTGGGAGGACTTAAATCGGAAGATCATTGACAACACATAGAGATAAATGCTGTGGCGTTCAAAAAGAAGAACGTGTTGGTTACCTCAATATATATATATATATATAATACAAAAAATGGCCGGCACTCCACAAAATAACTGGTACTTGCCCGGGTGCCCTCCAATGGAGAAATTGCCAAACATGTGTAGAAATAACGGCGGCACTCACAGGACATTGATAAAGAAGACTCATGACTCAGAAAGGTCAAAGTTCAACGTTTCAGTCTGGCGACTTATCAAGATAGAAGTCGCCAGACTGAAACGTTGAACTTTGACCTTTCTGAGTCATGAGTCTTTATCAAAGTCCTGTGAGTGCCGTCGTTATTTCTACACATACATATATATATATATATATATATATATATATATATATATATATACAATTATATATATATAACAACATTTTGGCTGCATTTTTTGATGGAAACCATATTTATATGCCAGATCCTATTAGTTTTAAATAATGTTATATTTAATATTTAATGTTAATAATACATACATATAAAGTAACTGTCATGTGGGTACGCACATTATTTAGTGTGTATGCAGCTTTAGTATTTGGGAACCAAGGTCCCAATTCGGTCAATGCTCGCCAACGTTGATCCGGTATGAAGCCGCCCTTGTCTCATGCGCTGTTAGCAGTGCCATTAAAGTCTTGGTGGATATCACACTGCCCAAAACAAGTCACAGTGGCTGCTAAATTATAATCCTATTAGGAGTGAGTGAAGATATGGGAGAGATGCCACTGCTGTCCAACTAGCAGAACGAGCAAAATGAGTGTTTAGTGCGTTTCTGTGCTGCACAAATACTTTCATCAGGGGAGTAGCAGCTGCTTCTCCTGTATCTATGCAGTGTTCCTCCTATATGTCTCATACTTTAGTCAAACAACGCCAGCTCCACTAACAAGTGCTCTGTCCAGAAAGTTCTATAAAAAGCTTCTGAAATAGACCATTTAAAATTTAATAACTTTTATTAGCAAAAGGTTGATAGTAAATTCAAAAATTAAAATAATATTTAATGGCAAAGGATCTGATGTGCGTTGGGGGGGGAGTTGGATAATTCTATAATACGTATCACGTCCGTTTTCGCAATTGGGTTGCATAAAAATAAGATTTAAAAAAAAATAAAATAAGTCAAAACGGATTTATTTGATTTAAATTCTATTTTTGTGGAATTAAATAGAAGTTTTAGTAATAATTTTTTTTAAGTAAGCGGTTTCAATTTTTAAACGTTTATTTAAAAAAAAAAAAAAAAATTCATAAAAAAACCCTATTTAATTCAAATAAATCCGTTTTTTATTTATTAATTTTTTAAAAAAAAAATACAATTGTATGCAACCCTGAAGTGAGTACCAGCATCTACACCGCTTACTAGTTCTTACATTCCATTATCACAAAGGATATTTTACATTGTGACAACTAACTTATTATTGTTAGTGTTATGCAGTCTGCGCCATTACATTAATATGTCTACCGCCACAAGCTTGGTGTAACTGTGCGCGATGTTACAAAATATTGTTACTGATTCAAAAGGTTATAATCTTACAGTAAGTTAACAAAACGTGGAAAATTTGATGTACAACTTATTATATATCCTGATTTAGTCCTTCTTCGCTTAGCCATAAGAAGCATAGTTCACGAAAACACAGCTGAATTCTAGTGTTCATTCTAGCACCCTGCACCTGTCACAACCCGTGCAGTTCATCTTTCCTGCCTAGGGATGTCGCGCTCTGCTCTGGTGCTTCTAGCACCCTCCGCTGATGCACCAAACTGCTGAGATACAGACTGGAGTGTGCTATAGGCACCAGAGCAGAGAGCGACACCCCAGGCAGGAAAGAGGAACTGCACGGAGTTGTGACAGGTGCAGGGTGCAAAAATGAACACTATCATTCTCCAATGCCTAGGGATGAGATATTGATACGGGGCAAATTTTATTTGTAATCTGTAGTCGTTAATAGTACTGATAGACTAATAGAATAACTGTGGGGCAATAACTGACAGCTTATCCAGCGATCTATATTACTTCCTCATAATCCTCTGGGCTATCATATGTCATTTGTTTTAATTTTCGCCAAGATTTCTTGAATTCGGAACATACAGTATTACAGAAAGCTATATATAGGAGGAGATTAGATAATGCCAACATAATAATAATATTTATTATTACAATATGGGAGATTGCTTGAACAGAAGGAGTGATTACATCTCTACACCAGCCTCACATTTTATACCGCATTACGTCCATGTAACATGTTGTTTATTTAGTTTCACACTGTTTATAATAGTTTTTATTCTAATGGTGCATACACACGGTCAGATCTGTCAGACGAACGATGAACTACGAATGATTTGAACGATTTTACCGACGATTTCATGAACTAAGAACGATTTTTGCCGGTATTAAAATGAAAGAAAATCTAACAAATCTGACTGCAAACACATCAGATGTCAGATATCGTTATCCGACAAACGGGAACGCGCATCGCTCATCTGACAAACATGTAGATATGGCAGATTTTCCTTCAGATATGAACGATTGAGCGATTTTTAAAATCGTTATTGTACAGATCTGAAGGAAAATCTGACCGTGTGTATGCATCATAAGCATTTATTCGCTTGCGTGACTTTGTTCTGCTCGCTGACGGAACTTAGAATGCGAGAACCCATCTATGTTGAATACGTTCCCATCAGTCACTGTCCGCTCTGCGACTTCTCCGGACCTACGCTCCCGGGCTGGCAGTATCTCTGCGTCTTAATTTAAGTTCGCTCACTGGCTGAAGCCCAAATGTGAGTTTTTTCGAGGGAAGCAGCTGACACTGGGATGTTGAGCTGACCCCCTCAATGAAGAAATGTATTCTTTCTAGGTTCTACAGTTTTAGTCATTGATCTCCCACGGCCTTACGCTGAGCCAAAGGAATGCGTTATCGCCTGCCATCGCCCCACCCATTGTCTCATCTATAACAAGGGTGTGGGTAGTCACAGGGTCACCCCAAACTGCTCTGCCAGCTGAACCATTCATTTGTCCTAGATGAGATACTCCAGATCAGCTTAACAGTTTAATTTTATATATGTATATTTTTGTCCACAGTTATCCTGGAGAACCATGAAATGACGGAGGAAGACATGGTCCCTTCACTGAAACGTCAGCGGATTGAAATCAGCTGCCAGGACCCATCCATTAAGGTCTTAACCTTTTACCGTTTCTTACCGTGGTGTTCTGCTGCGATGTGACGTGCCAGTGATGCTGGGGGTGACCGCCATGCCAGGACATAAATCTCAGACATCACAGTGGTGGCATTACACTTACCCGGCAGCGTCTGCTATATGCCATCCTGCCAGTTACCATACACCGCTTGTACGGATGTAGGGATGGACTTACAGTAACTGGCAGATAAGTGTAATGTGAGAATAACAGCACATTACGGGTCTTCTGTCAGATGGTTTATAAAGTACAACGAAACCTAACATGCCAGTTTTTCTATTAAACAGTGCTGCTAATATGTATATTAAGAGATGGACCATAATTCATAATGCAAACAGTATATTTATTTGTCCAGGCAAATTTACTTTCACCTTTTAGATGCTAAATGCCCAGATCTGTACATACATAGGTGGTGTTCTATCTGCATGGACATTACTCAGTAGGCACTTGTTGTTCTTGTTGTTGTTGTTGTTGTTGTTGTGTGTGTGTGTATATACAGTTGCCCAGTCTGATGGGTGCTCTTACGATAGTAGCTGATTCTGTTGGCGATGATGCTAAATTCTGGTTACACACCACCTTGTCTGGCCCCAAAGTGCTTTACGATTATTGCACCCAGTGGCATATTAAGTGTGTGGTGTCATCATCCAAATGCATTAACAAGCACCTTGATTCCAGCACTGATGCCGCTACTTAGCTAAAGGACCCATATGGTCCAATCGTGACTAGTTTGACTTCCTACATGTGGGTAAGTGCAGGATCCACCCAATCTCGTTGCTAGAAACACTATAACATCAGATCTTTTGCACTCGTTTTGTTGACATTGAGTATTTTTATTAAAGTTTTGTTCTTAAAAGTGCAACAAAGTAACAAATGTTGAACATAGCAAAAAGAATAATAATAATAATATGATTCTATAGGGCCTAATTCAGATTGGGGAATAGAGTAAGATAGAGCCAGTAACTGTGTATCTTGGTAACACCATGCTGCACTGCAGGTGGGGCAGATGTAAAGCTGGCCAACGCCTTTCACAGCCGTACACTGGCCATACACATTACACACCGTGCGATGCGATGGGGGATCCGACGTCCGACATATCGGGCGGTCTGCACACATGGTGCGATGGGGTGGCCGACCGCCTGATTTGCCGGCTCCCCCACCCACACAGCGCTGCATGGGATCGCACATCGCATCCCCAGATCGACTGAACCTGCAGTAAGGTCTGGGGGTGCGATGTACAACCCCACGGGAGCGCGTACTATCCGATGATATGCCCACACATGGTGCTATAGAGCAGCCACATCGTACCAATCCACCGGATCGGCTGCATTATCTCACTGTGTGTGGCACCTTAACGTGCAGGGAGATGAGATTTATATTTTTTTCGGGGGGGCAATCTAAATTGCAGTGTAAAAATAAAGCTGGCCTGCATGTGTGGGCTACGTGCAAAAGTGGCCGCCAGTATTTACCCTGCAGTGCAACATAGTTTGTCCAGGTGCAGAGTTACTTGCTCTATCTTACTCTATTCCCAAATCTGAATCAGACCCTTTATATGTAACAGACTCACATTCTGGAATCATATAATAAATGAACACTGGGGATAATCCCTGTAGATTAATATGATCACCTAGATCTCACTGGTTTTATGAAAATAAGAAGTTGACAAATTTATTGTTCTTATATTCCCAGTATTGTAGCCACAGTCAATGTAAATGGTACAAGTTGAAATATGTAATTGTATCCCAATGTAGTGTTATATACTACTCATTACATTGTAGCACACGCTGGTACGCTGGAAATTGCTAATCCTCAGAAAAAGGGGTTCAGATTTGGGAAGAGAGTAAGATAGAGCCAGTAACTGTACATCTTGGTAACACCGTGCTGTACTGCAGGGGGGCAGATGTAACATGTGCACAGAGATTAGATTTGGGAAGAGAGTAAGATAGAGCCAGTAACTGTACATCTTGGTAACACCGTGCTGTACTGCAGGGGGGCAGATGTAACATGTGCAGAGAGCGTTATGCTGGGTACACACTGACAATTGTTCGGCCAGTATATCTGCTGTCCATCGGCCAGTGTGTACCGGCGTCGTTCACAGACATATCGCATTGGCTACACCGCCGATGGACAAATATGTCTGCAGACTTATCTGCTCATCGGCCGGGGGTGTGTACGGGCTGTCTGCAGGCAGCCGCGGGGATCGGGACGGCGGGACTCAAGTGCAACAAAGCATGTATGTAAATGACAAGTAGAAAATAGCAATTAAAAAGTGATGACTGTATAGAACATGCGGTACAAAATATAATACAAACAGTATAAATTGAGCAGATAAAAAGCAATATTGTGGAATTAGGATAGCAGATCACATAAAGAGGAACTGTGAAAACAGGGACACCTGGGGAAATGTAAAGAGTAGTACGTTCCAGGCCCAAGGCAAAGCGGGATGATTGCCCAAGAGACCACACTGTATTATATTTAGCAGGGCATTTGCACTTAGTATACATAAAGCACTCACAAAAAGCACAATTCACCATCCAAATCCAGGCAGCAAGAGTATCAGAAATACATCGCATTACTGCAGATCACAATGCTGATACAGATGGACAGGACCACAGCAGATGTCAGAAATCAGCTTCAGGAGCATTTTGTGTAGGAGGTAGAGGTCAAACGCACCGTGAGCCCAGTAGACCCTGGGCAGTATATAAAGTTGTATCTGATGGAATTGGGCATGGGCCGAAGCCCAACAGGGGGGAGACGAGTAGCATCATGCAGTCACCGTCCGTCAGGGGGCCCAAGTCCCCATCCCACCGTGATCTCAATGACCGTAATCCGCCATCTCCAGAATGTAGTATCAGGGAGGAATAAACATAGGAGGTACGCTTCTTAGAAGCCTGGGTGAGAAGCCGAGTACAGACAGACGATTTGGATATAGCCGGGACCGTACTACCAACTCACTGAGCACAGAGAGGGTGATGAGCTGCAAATATCTATAGAACATACCGTTCTGAAGATCAAAGACAATTGTAATCTGAGTAAAGGAAGGAAGCACACCTTCCTAGTACTGACCCCACAGTTCCCACTCCATGAGACCACCGCAGAGATCCGCCCTCAAGGGCAAGAAGTTCAGAAACAAATAAGTTACCCCATAGAGGAGAAAAAGGATCAATAATAGAGTCCTCCAAAATCTTAGCTGCTGACTGCCAGACATTGCACCAAAATAGGGGGAACGGTGCTTTAGGGAGGATGTAACAAGCAAAAACTGAAGCGGATTAAGCGGACTACCAGCCTGGTAAAGTAAAGCCCAGTGCGCGTACCCAAGGTCAGATTCGTTCCTGGAGATGTGTAAACGGAGCAGCCAGATAAATAGCCTCATATCAGAAAATGCCAGCCCCCCTCTCCCAGGGGACGACACAGGGTTGTGTATGCAATGCGAGCTCCCCTATTCCCCCCCCCCAATGAAGGAAGCCACCTATCTGGCTATTAAGGAGAATAAAGAGAGGCAAGGTAAACCGAGAATGTTGCCAAAAATATAGTAAAACCAGGAATTTATCCCAATTAATCGCATTCCTGAAAAAGAACCAGTAGTATTCGCCGTTGCCAATAGAGATATCGGAGAGTGTTGCACATCTGACAAAGGCAATAACACATTGTCTGCATACAGTGCAAGTTTTCTCCCACCACCCGACTCCACGGATAGCAGGAGATGCGCTAATGCCCCAAGCTAATGGCTCAATGGCAATAGAGTTTACTCCATTGCTATCCGGGCCACGACCCCCCCTGCACTTGTAAAATCACATTTTCCAGGTATTATGCATTGAGATGAATCCAGTATTACTTTGGTTTGGGACCCATACTGGTCTCTTCCAGACCCCACCCAGTCCATGTGGGGTTCCTGTCCATAAGGCTGAAATGGTTGATGGCAAATGGTGGAATGCAATAATGTGCTATACAATGATATTTTTGTCACTATTTTTCCTCTCAACATCTAATATAAATAATACCTACAGAAATTCATTCATGACCTGTAGAGGGGGCTCAGCAGATATTTTATTTCTCAGTAATGACATATGCTAAGAACTGTACATTGCAGGTGTTTTCTTACTGTGCCTCCACTATTAATGTTAGATTTATTTAAACTGAATGGCAAGTCGAGTACAGAAAATAAATATTTTTATGGTATTTAAAATGTACCTGCTTTCTACCACTAGATGGCACACTTGCCATTCCTCAAGGTTAGTTCTCAAACTGATATTTTACTGCAAGTAATTTCCATGCAAGGTCAGAGATTAAATTCCTTCCTTTACCTATATTTGCCTGTCAGCGAGTCTGTAAAAAAAAATATGGGGGTGAATTATAGCCCAGCTTAATCTCCTAGCAGGATATATATCTTAAAATTAGACGTTGGGATTATACAGAGTGTATGGTGATACAGAGTTTGATTTTTAAGGCATTGCAGGAAGAAAAATGCAAGTTTCACTTATAAATGATCTTAATCATTCAAAATGTTGGTTTCTATGCTGTAAATATTACGTTGCGTTTACAATAAAAGAAAATAAGTGACCTAATGAACCAGACACTATATATTCTTTTATATTATACTTCGTCCCATTGGTCTTGTCTATGAGAGATTGGCCGGTCACTGTTTCTCTATATAGAATATACTCATTACTGCTTTAACAGGACGCGGTCATGAAAATTCCTTTATTGATATTTAAGCGTCACCTTCAGAAGCCTGCCGATGATAGCGACTGTGGGTAATGTGTAAGAGTATAACTCTGGTACTGTTCATTGCTATTATTGCCCCAGTAGCACGTCACTTTTCTGCATGCAATGGGGGTTATGTTATCAATAATGAGCTAATAGTGCCATCTATACCTGTGGGGTAGCCAGAGGTCAGGAACCTGGACGGGTGAGTGGAACAGGAGATGTCATACGATGACGTCACTGCTCTCTGTCATTCCACATAATTAAAGCAGCAAAAACGTTACCTTTTTTTTATTTGAAACTTTTTTTTTTAAACAAAAAAATATATATTTTCACCTGTTGCCCCTTTAAGCATGTACTGTTATTCATTGTGGTGTTATCGCCAGTTTAATAACTGACCGGCATAAAACCCTCTTTGCTTTATGCAGCGGACTATCCACTGAATGCAGACCAAAACTGCCCATTGGTTATTATACAAGCATTAAAAATGAGGCGCCTATTAATAATGGGAATATCCGTGTTTTGTCTTTTTTTTATTTCAGTGCAAACTTGTGCTGCAATCTTCTGTTTTGGTGTTTTTCTTTACAGTCGTTCCTGTTCTCGATCAATCAGACGATATGCTTGAGGTTGGACAGCATCGAGTCCAAGCTGCAGGTTCTAGAGGCGACATGCAAGTCCCTGGAGGAGAAACTGGACCTCATCATGAACAAGCAGCCAAACCCAATCCAAGTCCCCATGGTGGCTGGTTCCCCGCTCGGAGCCACTCAGACGTGGAACAAAGTGCGATGGTAGGAGAACAATTCAGCGCGTAGCTAAAGCCGCTGACTTTCTGCTCTTATTGGAGTTGTTAAAAGGGGTTCTCAACCTCACCCTAAAATATCACTTAACATGTCATGCTTTGAGGATTTCTATCTGTGGAAGCAGGTGGGATAATAACTGACCCAGCAAAATATATTAACTCACCTGCGCATGATTACGGAAACCCACAAAACGTGGCCTGTTGGAGGTACTTGGGAACTGGAGTTGAGAACCTCATGCAAATTAGTTTCTACTGTCTGTCTCCAAATTAGAACTTGCATGCCCGTCAGACCTAGGACCTCATTCAGAGCCGCTCTGAATGAGGGTGGCCGCTTTTCTTTTAAAAGGCAGCCTCCTGGCCGCTCGCTAAGCTGTGGGTTACCACCCACAGCTTTAGTGAGTGACTAGGTGATGGTCGCGACCATCGGGGCTTGCGACGAGACCCTTGCGGTAGGATCTCGTCTACCGCAAGCCCCAGGTAGCTTCCTGCTCTAATAGAGCCGGAAGCTCCCTACTGACATCACTGGTGATGTCAGTAGGGCTGCCTACAAACGGCAGGCGTTCCTTCAGGAACGCCTCCGTTTGTCTGGCAACCCCGCCTACAAAACGGGGCGAGCTGTCGATCAACATCCACAGCCGCCCCTTTTGCAGCGAGCCCTGGAGCGAGTTCATTTGTCACCATCGACCCGCTTGCGAGCGGGTCTGACTGAGGTCCCTAATCCAGCTGCAGGAAACGTTTAATGCACAAAAATAATGCTGTTTTTTCTGAGAGCGCCATAGGAGGAAATTGGAGATACTGTACCTATTCTAGAGCTTGCAGTCATCTGGATTTCATAATACCCAATGTCCCGCGACTTTACAATCTTAGGTGTCTAGTTACTAAGCCTTGGATGGCGGTAAAGTGAACGGAGATAAAGTACCAGCCAATCAACTCCTAACAGCCATGTCACAGGCCGTGTTTGAAAAATGACAGGAGCTGATTGGCTTGTGCTTTATCTCCACTCACTTTATCTCCATCCAAGGCTTAGTAAATAAACCATTTGGTTTGTACATGCTCTGCTTGCTGCCTTCTGTGCTTTTCCACAAAGTCTTTAAATCACCAAAGCACAGTTGTTCATTCTCGTTGCCCATGGATATAACGCGACTGTGCTTCAGAGCATAGAGCTGATCTGTGTTATATCTAAGAGCAACAAAAAAACAAACTTGTGCCTGTACATAATAAGTTAGAGGGTAAGAAAGACTGGCAATCCAGTGCTTAGGGTGAGTGGGCCATTGTGGCTGGAGGTGGGTACACCCTGCTGCTTTTATACTGTCCTGGGGCAGTTTATTATTATCTGTTGTTTTTTTTAATCTGTGACCAATATTTATTAAACAGCAAAGGTGCTGTTATCACGTGTTTGATGCCGGCGGTGTGGTTTTTATTGTGAGCTATATAACTGAATAGAGAAATTGTGTTATTAAGGATATTTACCTTAATAAAGCCTAAGCGAAGAGTGCGTTTGCAATACTACATATAAAGTAACTGATACATTAAACCATTGAATACTTGTGGGACTCTGACAAATACAACATAGCTTAACAGAGACTTAGATGAGAGAGATTGGGGGAAATGGGGGGTGAGGTGGGGGGGTGAAGGGGACTAAGATTAGGGAGAGGGAAACGTGGTGAAGGAGATAAGAGTTGGAGTGGGGGGTTTGAGATGAGACTGCAGTAAGGGGATTGGATGAGAGAGAGATGGGGGACAGAGATGAGAGAAGGGGTGGTAGAGCGACAGGGATTAGAGACGGAGTGGGGGGACAGACATGAGAACACAGGGAGATGGGGGGTGATGAGTGGGACAGAGAAGTGGTGGTAGAGCGACAGAGATTAGAGACGAGTGGGGGGACAGACATGAGAATACAGGGAGATGGGGTGTGATGAGTGGGACAGAGAAGTGGTGGTAGAGCGACAGAGATTAGAGATGGAGTGGGGGGACAGACATGAGAATACAGGGAGATGGGGGGTGATGAGTGGGACAGAGAAGTGGTGGTAGAGCGACAGAGATTAGAGACGGAGTGGGGGGACAGACATGAGAATACAGGGAGATGGGGGGAGATGACTGGGACAGAGAAGGGGTGGTATAGCGACAGAGATTAGAGATGGAGTGGGGGGACAGACATGAGAATACAGGGAGATGGGGGGTGATGAGTGGGACAGAGATGGGGGGTGATGAGTGGGACAGAGAAGTGGTGGGATTAGAGACGGAGTGGGGGGACAGACATGAGAATACAGGGAGATGGGGGGTGATGAGTGGGACAGAGAAGTGGTGGTAGAGCGACAGAGATTAGAGACGGAGTGGGGGGACAGACATGAGAATACAAGGAGATGGGGGGGTGATGCGTGGGACAGAGAAGTGGTGGTAGAGCGACAGAGATTAGAGACGGAGTGGGGGGACAGACATGAGAATACAGGGAGATGGGGGGGTGTGATGAGAGGGACAGAGATGAGAGAAGGAAATGGTTTTGAGAGAAGCAGGGATGAGAGACGACCAGACTGTGGGCTGAGGTGGACAGAAGAGACACAGAGAGATGGGAGAAGGGGTGGTAGGAGGACAGAGATAAGTGACTTGGTGTGAGGGGGACAGATGAGATAAAGTGAAATGGTGGGGTGAGGGGGACAGAAATGAGAGACAGGGAGATGAGGGGGGGGCGAGGTTGACAAAGATGAGATACAGGAAGACGGGGTGTGTGGGGGATGATGAGGAGGAGACGGAGATGAGCGTCAGAGGAGAAAAAATGCTGCAATGCCTGGCACGATAAATAGCGACGCGGTGTATAATGAATCCAAAATACATTATATAACTAGCAAACTGGGGCAAAGGCCGCACATTCAGGCCCCTATAGTGGTATCATGGAGAGGAGCATGCAGGCCCCGATAGTGGTATCATGGAGAGGAGCATGCAGGCCCCTATAGTGGTATCATGGAGAGGAGCATGCAGGCCCCTATAGTGGTATCATGGAGAGGAGCATGCAGGCCCCTATAGTGGTATCATGGAGAGGAGCATGCAGGCCCCTATAGTGGTATCATGGAGAGGAGCATGCAGGCCCCTATAGTGGTATCATGGAGAGGAGCATGCAGGCCCCTATAGTGGTATCATGGAGAGGAGCATGCAGGTCCCCATAGTGGTATCATGGAGTGGAGCATGCAGGCCCCTATAGTGGTGTAATGGAGAGGAGCATGCAGGTCCCTATAGTGGTATCATGGAGAGGAGCATGCAGGCCCCTATAGTGGTATCATGGATAGGAGCATGCAGGCCCCTATAGTGGTATCATGGAGAGGAGCATGCAGGTCCCTATAGTGGTGTAATGGATAGGAGCATGCAGGCCCCTATAGTGGTATCATGGAGAGGAGCATTCAAGCCCCTATAGTGGTATCATGGATAGGAGCATGCAGGTCCCTATAGTGGTATCATGGAGAGGAGCATGCAGGCCCCTATAGTGGTATCATGGAGAGGATCCTGCAGGTCCCTATAGTGGTATAATGGTGAGGAGCATGCAGGACTGTATAGTGGTGTCACGTAGAGGATCCTGCAAGCCCCTATAGTGGTATCATGGAGAGGAACATGCAGGCCCCTATAGTGGTATCATGGAGAGGAGTGTGCAGGCCCCTATAGTGGTATCATGGAGAGGAGCGTGCAGGCCCCTATAGTGGTATCATGGAGAGGAGCATGCAGGCCCCTATAGTGGTATCATGGAGAGTATCCTGCAGGTCCCTATAGTGGTATCATGGATAGGAGCATACAGGACTGTATAGTGGTATCATGGAGAGGAGCATGCAGGTCCCTATAGTGGTATCATGGAGTGGAGCATGCAGGCCCCTATAGTGGTGTAATGGAGAGGAGCATGCAGGTCCCTATAGTGGTATCATGGAGAGGAGCATGCAAGCCCCTATAGTGGTATCATGGATAGGAGCATGCAGGCCCCTATAGTGTATCATGGAGAGGAGCATGCAGGCCCCTATAGTGGTATCATGGAGAGGATCCTGCAGGTCCCTATAGTGGTATCATGGATAGGAGCATGCAGGTCCCTATAGTGGTATCATGGAGAGGAGCATGCAGGCCTCTATAGTGGTATCATGGAGAGGAGCATGCAGGCCCCTATAGTGGTGTAATGATAGGAGCATGCAAGACCCTATAGTTGTATCATGGATAGGAGCGTGCAGGCCCCTATAGTGGTATCATGGACAGGAGCATGCAGTCCCCTATAGTGGTATCATGGAGAGGAGCATTCAGGCCCCTATAGTGGTATCATGGAGAGGAGCGTGCAGGTACCTATAGTGGTATCATGGATAGGAGCGTGCAGGCCCCTATAGTGGTATCATGGAGAGTATCCTGCAGGTCCCTATAGTGGTATCATGGAGAGGAGCATACAGGACTGTATAGTGGTATCATGGAGAGGAGCATGCAGGTCCCTATAGTGGTATCATGGAGAGGAGCATGCAGGCCCCTATAGTGGTAGGAGTTATTGGGGTAATGTCACAGCTTTGTAGCCTCCCCAGCATGCATTAGTGTTTGGCTTTGCTTGTTACCACACTCTTATAGTCTGGAAGCCCATTCTCACTCTCTACGTTCCCTTTCCTTTAGAGTGTGATCTCTTAGAGCAATGTCCTGAATGCGTAGTGGCAGAGGCAGTTAAGCACCTTAGTCAGTGTTGAGCTGCGCACACAAGACCTCATACAGAGCCGCTCGCTCTGAATGAGGGCGGCCGCTTCTCAGTAAAGAGCCGGCCTCCTGGCCGCTCGCTAAGCTGTGGGTGGTCGGGTGACCCACAGCTTTAGCAAGCGGTCAGGTTGATGGTCGCGATGGTCAAGACCATCGGGGCTTGCGACGAGACCCTTGTGGTAGGGTCTCGTCTGCCACAAGCCCCAGTGAGCTTTCGGCTCTAATAGAGCTGGAAGCTTACCACTGACATCACGAGTGATGTCAGTGGGGCCGCATCCAAACGGCAGGCCATCGACAGCCGCACCTTTTGTAGTGAGCCCCTGAGCGAGAGAATTTCTCTCTCGCTCCTGGGCTTGCTCAAGGGCGGTGCGGCCACTGCGCGTGCGCAGGGCCTCAACATCGACCCGCTTGCGAGCGTGTCTGAATGAGACCCAAAACGCCAGATAACCGGCTGCTGACTGAATCTGCCCCATATTATCCTTTTTTTTGTTTTGGAGTAAATAATAAAATCATGTTACTGTTATAATGCCCTGTATGTGTTACTTACAGCACAGTGGAAGAGGTTGGTGCGTGATAAATAGGAACAGTTTTCCCAGTGATACATGCATATAAATTTTATTGATCATTAGTTATTTAGTTTTCCCATAAGTGCACTCTTGTGGCAGTGCATATATACACCTCCATACCTGTTACAGCTCTCCCGGGCCCCTCATTCCTCTTCTCACGTACACTATTCCTAACCTCTGCTGCTTATAGAGAACTTTCACAAAGATAACTTTATATTCTCTCCTTCACCACTGTCCCAGTACTCGTTATGGGGTCTTCACCATTGTTGAGAATCATCCTCTCATAGAATTTGCAGACGTCTCTGTAAAGAGCTGTAACATTTCTCAGGTCATTGCCCCCATAAACTGACTGTACCCCTCGTATTGTACCCCTAAGACCCGGAACTTTGTCACACTGGGCTGCCATCACATACCCCACCTTTAGCTTCCTTTAGAACGTGAAGGTAAAATAAAATATTTGTGCAGAGTGTGAGTAGGTGCAATTCAATTCTGTTACATAGTGTTCATTCTAGCACCCTGCACTTTATCAGTGGGGAGGTCTGTTCATTCTAGCACCCTGCACGTTATCAGTGAGGAGGTAGTGTACATTCTAGCACCCTGCATGTTATCAGTGAGGAGGTAGTGTACATTCTAGCACCCTACACGTTATCAGTGAGGAGGTAGTGTTCGTTCTAGCACCCTACACGTTATCGGTGAGGAGGTAGTGTTCATTCTAGCACCCTGCACGTTATCAGTGAGGAGGTAGTGTACATTCTAGCACCCTGCACGTTATCAGTGAGGAGGTAGTATTCATTCTAGCACCCTGCACGTTATCAGTGGGGAGGTAGTGCTCATTCTAGCACCCTGCACGTTATCAGTGAGGAGGTAGTGTTCATTCTAGCACCTTACACGTTATCAGTGGGGAGGTCGTGTTCATTCTAGCACCCTGCACGTTATCAGTGAGGAGGTAGTGCTCATTCTAGCACCCTGCATGTTATCAGTGAGGAGGTAGTGTTCATTCTAGCACCTTACACGTTATCCGTGAGGAGGTCGTGTTCATTCTAGCACCCTGCACGTTATCAGTGAGGAGGTAGTGTTCGTTCTAGCACCCTGCACGTTATCAGTGAGGAGGTAGTGCTCATTCTAGCACCCTGCACGTTATCAGTGAGGAGGTAGTGTTCATTCTAGCACCCTGCACGTTATCAGTGAGGAGGTAGTGTTCATTCTAGCACCTTGCACGTTATCAGTGAGGAGGTAGTGTTCGTTCTAGCACCCTGCACGTTATCAGTGAGGAGGTAGTGTACATTCTAGCACCCTGCACGTTATCAGTGAGGAGGTAGTGTACATTCTAGCACCCTGCACGTTATCAGTGAGGAGGTAGTGTTCATTCTAGCACCTTGCACGTTATCAGTGAGGAGGTAGTGTTCGTTCTAGCACCCTGCACGTTATCAGTGAGGAGGTAGTGTACATTCTAGCACCCTGCACGTTATCAGTGAGGAGGTAGTGTACATTCTAGCACCCTGCACGTTATCAGTGAGGAGGTAGTGTTCGTTCTAGCACCCTGCACGTTATCAGTGAGGAGGTAGTGTACATTCTAGCACCCTGCACGTTATCAGTGAGGAGGTAGTGTACATTCTAGCACCCTGCACGTTATCAGTGAGGAGGGCATTTTTTCATTTAGAAGGGCAACATTTTAGACGTGATGTAACACTGCAGATTCTATAGCTGTAAGCGATACGTCATGTATAACATTTTTACCTTCAAAATTAAAATATGCCCTCACTGATTACGCCCAGGGTGCTAGAATGAACACGGAACCAATCAGTGAAGGCGTAACCGCAGTGCCGCATCAGCAGCAGTATTGATTCGGCGCCTCACGCCTTAATCCAATTGCAAGTAAGATTTAATAAGCCATTTGCTGCAAATGATATAAGGCGTGCAGAGCTGTTTGTCATGGGTTTACCCTCTATTCCACGTAATAAGTATTACAGGTTCATGATTCTTTCAGTATCCAGGGCTGCCCAGAGTGATGGTAACACTATGGCTGGCTGGTCTCGGGCATGATAGACATCAGTACACTGTCAGACCTGACTTTCTACCCTCTAGAAGAGTGTTAGATATAGAATAAAGGTTTATATTCACATAAGATGGGTCTTTTTTGGTCACAACCCTTGAAATACTGCACAAAGCTCCTGGTTTGTGTTACTCAATGTAATCACTACCTGTATCTGTCTTGGGGGCGCTGTGTGCGGATCTTTCCTCCTCTTCTGCCTCATCCCCTGTTTATCCGCTTTTATGTTCCTATGATTATTGCAGAGTAACAACATGCTATCATTATAGAAAATATAGGGGTCTATTTACAAAGCCTTGGATGGATATAAGGTGCCAGCCAACCAGCTCCTATCTGGCATTTTTCAAACACAGCCTGCGACATGGCAGTTAGGAGCTGATTGGTTGGTACCTTATCACCGTTCACTATATCTTCATCCAAGGCTTAGTAAATAGACCCCATAATCCACTATAATACCCTGTAAGTCGATCAGTATAATAAATGTATGAGACGGTGGGTAGTTGGTACAATCGCGCATTCGGCGTGGGTGTCATTGTGTAGTGTCAGCTGTATTTCGGTGCAGGCTTCAGATGTACACTTAGGTCCTCCCCATTGTTAGCTCCTGGTATGCTGATCCTTCTGACACATACAATACATTACACCCCAGTCACAGATGTGCAATGGCTTTCTTCTATAATTCCGATCAGAATGGGGATGAATCATTGTCCTTGAGAAATAAAAGCCCATTAAATCTCGGCTGTGCTTCACAGATGGTTGTGTGTGAAATGCTCAGTGCACTTGCCCATAACGGGGAAATGTTGGATCCAGGTGGCTAGTAGAAAATAATGCACTTTATTAGATTATTCTGTTGTGCAAGAAGGGAAGAGGCAGCCAAGCATTGTTTGTGTTAGTGCACTGTGGGTGGGAGTTTAAGGCATTGCCAGACCAAAGTTTTGTTAGTTTCCATCTAGCCATGAAGTCCAGGTTCCTTGCCGTGGTGGCACAGTTAGCGTCTTGGCTACTCTGTTACCGGCTCTTCTGACTTAATGTACCCACCACATTTCCCGGTTCGGCTTTCAGGCTTTGTCTTGTTGACCTCTCGTGAGCAAACTGCCTGGTCGAACATCTAATCTGCGCACACGCTGGCGTGGAAATAGTCGCCAGTTGTGTTTGATGTTTTACAAGTTGGTGGATAAACCGAGCCAGACAGCTCGAGCTTTTTACGAGCAGAAAGACATGAGTGCTGGATTTGCTGGGGAATAGATGAAATAATGACTTTTCATTGACTGCCTTGTCCAGGAGGAGGATGATATCAGCGACGCGCCAGCTATTGTTCAGCTTTTTTTTCCCAGATTATTTTCCATAGGTTACAGCTATAAGGCCTAATGCTGGTTATTGTGTGCGCCTCGGAGAACCTTGTACATAAACTGTAACCACATTAAAGGACAAATAAAAGTAACACTCCGTCTTGTAACCGTAACGAACAAAGGCTCTGATGCCATTGCAGAACGTAAAATGTTTAATATTGTACATATTAGTTTGAACACAAGCATATGATCTTCATGGGGTGGGTCTTAGTCATTCAGTCTGCCTGCTGCACGTTAGAGGCTACTGCCACTCGCGTTAAGTTTTATTTCTAAAATCTACTAACTAAAGTCCTGATTCTGAGGAGCGCACATTCGCGGCCTCGCTTTCATAGGGCTACCTTATTCTGATGCTACCCAATTCCTTATACTGATGCGAGATTCCGCCCGTCTAGGCCGAATATCCTTATGTCTGAATGAGGAAGTTCGTCCCGACCCGCCCAATGTTCTTACATTCGCAGCCTACATTGTTAGTACTGAGACTTGCACCCACCCCATGCTAGCTGCAAATGATCCATCAGAAACCTAACCCCCCCGCCCTACCCCCGATGCATCCGCACACTACTAACAAGCACAGAAGTCCGCTTACACTTTCATAAGGCGGGTTAGTTTTGTGCATGTGCCCAGAAGTACACGTCACTGATAGAGTGCTCCGCCGATGGATGGATCATTCCGTGCACACTGGCAAACTCCTTTCCTGTGCTTGGTCTGGCGCATACGCAGTCGTCTATTTGTTTTTTATACCGGTGCGCAACATAGTCCATTAACATATCCACCTGCGTCTGACTGAGAATTAGGCTTTAAGGGCCATATTCAATTAGGTGCGAAAAGCCGTTTTCTGCGAAAAAGTTTTGCCGGTGACGTCATTTCGCCTGGACGTCAAATCCCTGTATTCAATTCCAATGACTTTTCATTGGAATAGGTGAAAAAGTTTCGCCTATAAAAGCTGTCGAAAAAAAGTGCAGAATTGGGGTTTTGGGGTGCAAACTTGCGGGAACCACCCTGCACCCTTGGGACAGCCCTCCAAAAGTAAACTGTGTCAAAAAAGTTTTTAAAAAACTTAAGAACGCCTCAAAAAATTACTTTCAACTTGGGGACGAAAAAAAAACAAAGTTGGGGCACAAACTTAAAAAACTAGTGAAGTAGACTTCTGGGGGGTCCTCAAGTATGGCCCAGGTGTTTTAAAGATTGCAGGTGATAGCGGCCGGTGGATCTTATAAATTTTTTAAAACTTCACATTAGCAACTTCAAAATATGCTAACACCCATTTTCATGTACCCCAAATTTGCAGGGACTACTTATTTGATGAAAAAATATTGCTTAATGCCATTCTTCACCACTTCTGCAAAGAAGCTATTAGCAAGCTTTTGGAGAAATCCCCCCCTCCCCCAGAATAGCTTTATTACTGGTACTAGAACACCCCTATAGTGATCCCCTATGTTAGTGCAGCTTTGCGGGGGGTACAGACTGTTTTCAGTACTTTTTGCCAGGTCCGAATTCGCCGGGTGCCGTTTTCGCTGATTTCTAATTGAATATGGGGATAAGCGGCAACGCGCGTGATACTTTTCCGCATGAAAAACCAGCGATGGCGGCAAAAACCTCGCCTCCGACTTTTCGCTCCTAATTGAATATGCCCCTAAATGTGCAAAATAGATCTTAACTCCTTTTTTTTTACTGGGGACCCTACAACAAGTGGCTGCTTCAGAAACTCTGGCACTCCTTGCTGCATTGGGTATTAATACTGCCAGGGCCTCAGTGTTATAAAACTTAATGTGAGGATTGATTCTTTCATGATTTGTGCAGAATTGTTACGCAGAGAATCAGCCCAGTGTTGGAAGCATTACTCAGACACGTGAAAACAAATATGGACGATGACAAATGCCAGCGCACTGCGTGGGAATCCGTGAGATGCAATCCACTGCTGCTCCCTTGAAATAACGATAATGAGCAACCCTATCCAGCTGCCAAGCTCAACGGCTTCTAGAGCAACCTTAGGCAAAACGTGGCTTTCCAGCGCTTGCGATACTACAAGTCCCAGCAGTCTCCTGGCCGTACTCTCATTTCCACAGCTGCTGGAGAGCCGCGAGTTGCCTACCTCCGTCCTACACAAACAGGGGTCCTACCTAGCGGCATGTGGAAGAGATGACAGATCCGTAGGCTGACTTTCTCATCCAGAGGCCTCTCCTGAAAGTCATTAGCTCTTTGTAAATAATCAAATACATTTTCTAGCAATAAGAACACTTTTTCCCTCTCTTTCTCAGTGATTTTTTTTTTTTTTTTTTTTAATATGAGAGCTGAGTGACAATCCAGGGCCTATAAAACGAAATGTGGACCCCTGCCGCAGCGCACAGTAAGATCTATTGACTAGCCTCCAGTGGTATCCTCCCTGGGAACAGCTGGCATTGTCTCCCATAGCACAGGCCTAAGTGTCGCAGACAATTTATCTGGCAGCAATAACGGAAGATAAAGCCGCAGGGGGAAAATATGTTTTACTTGAAGATGCTTTCGGCTTTAGCAAAGCTCGGAGAGGAGGAACTGGTAAAGTGCCGTCCGTTATACTTCACAGACTATCTTGGAAAAGCCAATTCCTGCTGGGACCGCTCCAGCAGCAGCTCAGTGAAATTCTTGGCTTTGCTAATTTATTTAGATTTTCACAATCCCATCAGACCTCAGAAAGAGCTCGGCCATGATCTAATAGGCATCCACTCGCCTTGATTACTTCTCATGTTGTTTAAGTGTAGAGGTGTTGATACGGCGTACCGCGTGTTCTCGTACCCTTGATAATAGTTTTTTTTGTTTTTTTTTTTGGCTTTGTTTGAGGACAGTTTTAGGATGTCCAAAGCGATGAGCATTAACGGCAGAGGTGGGTCCTGTTATTCAGCATTATCCCACCGTCCTGGGCCAATTTCTGGCAGGGGGTCGTGGCAGTTGTTGTCCAAAAACAGCTGGAGCATTTATCTCCCACACTCTAATACACAGTGATGACATGCTTGTTGTTGTGACTAATTCACACTCCTAATTATAAGTTAAAATTTCAATAATATTTTATTTATAAGAATTGATGATTTGTTGAAGAGTACTCCGCCTTTAGTGGAGCTTGCTTGCGGTCATTGTGCCTTACACGTACAGCAAACAGCCGATCCCTTTTGCCCGAAGAGTAGAACCAGCCGGCGCACCGCTCTCTACGTGTGTAGGTGGCGATATCCGTCATACGTTCAGCAATCACTCTTGCTGTGGACAAAGCATATGTTTTACATTTGTGTTAAAAAAAAAAAAAAACTTTATTGAAAACAATGCGTATTACAGCGAGCGTCAATAAAGTGGGATATGCCAATAGATAAACAATGCAAAGCTTCATTTAAAAGGTCAGACGAGTACAGTACAATTGACCTCGTGGTAAATGGTATCCAGAAAGACAAAGGCTTTTAAATATAATAACGTGGATAACCGAAAGACAGGTGAAGGTATAAACCGTAATAAAAGATATGGAAGAAAAGAAACAACCATTAAAAAAAATTTCAAATTATGTGTAAATGATAATACAAAACAAAAAACAGAATATAGTCCCATTCCCCCTCCTCCCTCCCTGCCCCTGTGTTATACCCATGATGTCAAGCAGAGGCAATACTGAAAAACGATCAATACTCCACTTCCAGGAGATGGGGTCAGTCATAGTAACACCGGGATCATTAGCCACCATATGTAGGAGATACCAAAGGTGTGACATCAACATTGATGAATCTGGGTTCTCACGGCACCAGGTAAAGTCAGTGTCGCAAAATAACTCAATCTTAGTTTCCTTCCCCACGTTTCCCCCGCCTATTGCATTCTGAAGAGATAAACGTTTGGCCTTAAAGACCTGGACAGAGAACCAGGGTGCGCCTCAGTCTGAAGAATTGTTTTACTGGCTGCTGCGCAAAGTGCCGGTATAAGTCTACTTATCCCCTCTAGTCATTTGCAATTGCGGAGGAAATACACTGAAGATCATCCATTCAGGTGTAAGGGGCAAAGCTTTCAAGACTCCAAGTAGTTGCCAACTTGTAACCAAAATCTCTGTATTAATTGGCATTACCAAAGGCAGTGATATAAATCAGCATAAGGTTCCCGGTTTCCGACACTTATGTGTAAAAGATCTTTCGATAAGAAAACGCTTATGTGGTGAGAGATACATTCTGGGTGTTTTATTATTTAAACTAAAATGTGCTTTATATTTCCAAAGGTTCTATCCTGTTCTAGGCAAGAGACTTATTGCTTACAGCACATTAACCAACTACATAAACCAAATACTCCTTCAAGGACCATAAAGTATTTTTATTAAAATACAAAACAATAACAATGAAGTTGTTTTTTTTTTTTACTTCCTAAAACATTTAGTGCATTTATTAAAGGGGATTTATGTTGCATTTAGAAATTAGTTTTCTCTCAGTGTACAGTAAAACTTGCTTTTCTGTACATAATATCTCTCCTCTGTATTTATCTCTGTATATTAGTCTAACTCTCTCAGTAGAGTGCTATACTGTACATATAATCTCTCCCCTGTATTTATCTCTGTATATTAGTCTGACTCTCTCAGTAGAGTGCTATACTGTACATATAATCTCTCCTCTGTATTTATCTCTGTATATTAGTCTAACTCTCTCAGTAGAGTGCTATACTGTACATATAATCTCTCCCCTGTATTTATCTCTGTATATTAGTCTGACTCTCTCAGTAGAGTGCTATACTGTACATATAATCTCTCCCCTGTATTTATCTCTGTATATTAGTCTGACTCTCTCAGTAGAGTGCTTTTCTGTACATATAATCTCTCCCCTGTATTTCTACTTCAGGGTCCATAGGGTATCCACAGGATACCTTGGGGTATAGGTGTGACGTCAGTCGCAGGGCACCAAAGAGTTAAGCTTTCAGCCTCCCAGGATGCACTAGGTCCCCCTCCTATACCCCGCCCCCGGGCCAAGGCACCTCAGTTTAGTTTGGTGCCCGGCCGGAGTCGGGTGCACCTGTTGGAGTGGGGGCTAGAAGAGCCCCTGAAGCTTTTTCTTCATGCAGCTGTGGCTGCACATCTGGATGAACAGCATGGACAGTCAGTCCTGACGTCCATGCTGTCTTCCCTACACCCCGCCGGTACCAGAACGCCGGTACTGATCCGGGGATGCTGGTGGGCGTCTGGGGTCACAGCTAGCGGTGACCCCAGATGCTCCGGACCATGGCCGGATTCAAGGGGGACAGAGGTAAGCAGCGGGGTCCCGCGGTGGGTCCCCGCTGATCACATGGTCCTAAGTCCCCAGGCAGGGGGCTCCCTGGGGACTGGCTGCAGCGTGGAGCCAGGCGACCAACCTGCGCTTCCACTACCCCCTGGGACAGCGGACCGCAGCAGAGCGGTAGCGCTGCGGCGTCCCAGGGGTTAAATGCATGCCAGGGGAGCGCGCCTTCCCTGTCTCACAGCCGGCGCCTCCCCCGCTGCACACAGCCCTCTCTGCACTGTGCTGACTGGTCCTGTGTCAGCGCTCCTCCCCCAGGCCAGCTTCTCTCTGCTCCTCGGCGGCCATCTTCTCTGCAACGCATGGTGAACGCTGCTGGAAGTCTGGAAGGAAGCATCGTGGTCTGGGTCCCCCCGCATACCTCTCCTCCGCTGTGGCTCAGGTCTGTGTATGCAGCGCTGTGTCCTACCAGGCCCTGTGTCTGTGTAGTTGAGTGATCAGCGCTGTTAGTGCAGGAATTGTTATTTCTCTGCATTGTATGTGACTGTGCTAGCGCTGCCTGTAACTTTTCTTCTCTAAACTGTCAGCTTTATTACTGTCCCTGTTCTTTCTGCTAAAGCCCTTGCGGTGCGGTGCTGCAGGGTGGTCTCTCGCCTATTTAATACTTAATTGGTGAGAGAGGTCACATACGTGGTGCCATAATGTCTGAAAGTGATTTTCCCCTCCGGCTACAGTGTACCACGTGCAAAGTACCGTTAGCGGAGGGGGAGGGTAGCGCGGAGGGCCTTTGCCGGCAGTGTTTGTCCATGGCGCGGCCTATTACGGTTACAGCACCGGTACAGGAGCCGCCCTGGGCTTGTTTCGCTCAGGCGTTAACAGCTTTAGTGGGCCAGTTAGCTCCGCAGCCCGCGTTTACTCCGATGGGTTTGTCCCAGCAGTCTGTGGTGTCGTCACCCATGCAGGGGTTCCCACGACAATTGGTGGTACCCCACAGTCTCCCTATTTCCCCGCTCCCGGGTTCTCAGGAGCCAGCGTGGGTTAACTCCCTGACGAGTTCTGTACAGCACTTGTCGGATGTGTTGCAAGGGGAGTCTGTGATGCGGCCTCATAAAAGGCCGGTGGCGTCTCTGTCCGCTCCTTATGAGGATGACGAAGGGACGTCTGATGATGGGGAGATTCTGGATCCTTACGATCAGGAACCTTTCCATACTAAGGACGCTGATACTAAGTCCAAAGTATATATTCCTGGACTTATTCGGGCGGTCCGCACAGCCTTGGTGATTGAGGACGAAGTTCCCCCAGCGGCTAAATCTAAGTATGCCTTTTTCAAAGATGTGAAGGGCGATGCCACAGTCTTTCCTCTTTCGGGTCAGTTGGTGGACCATTTAGAGGAGGCGTGGAAACAACCTGGCAAAAGATACCAGCCGCAGAGACGCCTGGCGGTGGCTTATCCGTTCGCGGATAATTATTTTGCTAAGTGTGAATCCCCTCCACAGGTGGATTCTCACGTGACCCGTCTTGTCCGTAGTGCCACATTGCCGATGCCATCCATGTCCTCCCTTAAGGATGCTACGGACCGCAAGGTAGAAATCTGCCTGAAGTCCGCTTATTCCCTTGCAGGGGGGGCAGCACGGCCGGCTATGGCCATTTGCTGGGTTGCCAGAGCGATGGAGCGCTGGGCGGATTCATTAGAGGCTTCTTTTGAATCCGACTGTCCGGCCGAACAGGCGGAGTTGATTGGCAATCTCCGTGATTCGGCCACCTACATCAACGAGGCGGCTCTAGACATTAGTACTCTGGTGTCTAGAATTTCTTCAGCAGCGGTAGCTGCTCGTCGCACCTTGTGGCTGCGATCCTGGAAGGCGGACGCAGATCCAAGAAAGGTCTGGAAGCGTTGCCGTTTACCGGAGAAGTTCTCTTCGGTCCGGATCTGGATAAGATTGTGGCCACGCTGGCGGCAGCCAAATCTGCTTGTCTCCCGTCGGCCGCTGCTCCTTCTGGTTCTGGACCATCGTCCTTTCGGTCATCTAGGGCCCAGGGCAGGCCCAAACCACAGTCGTTTCCTCGACAGGCTGGCCCTAAGAAATCGGTCAAGCCCCGGAAACAGGCATGGAGTACCAGACGTCCGGCCCCCAAGCCAGATGACAAGCCTGCGGCCTGACGGTCCGGGTCTCCCCTTGGGGGATCCCAGGGTGGGAGGCCGCCTGCTGCAGTTCTCCCGGTGTTGGTCGTTCACTACGACAGACACTTGGGTTCTGGAGGTGGTCTCTCACGGGTACGCCCTCTCCTTCCGGCACAGACCCCCGGCTCGATTCTTCACCACGGGTCTACCATCAGACTGGAACAAGGCTACGGAGCTGCGGAAGGTATTGCACACTATGCTCCAGGCTGGAGTTATAGTGCCTGTTCCATTCTCCCAGAGGGGCCAGGGTTTCTATTCAAATCTATTTTTGGTACAGAAACCCAATGGGTCATATCGTCCGATTCTCAACCTCAAAGCACTCAACAAGTCTTTGCGGGTCCCGAAGTTTCGGATGGAGACCCTACGGTCCATCATTCTGGCGCTGGAACCTGGGGACTACATGGTGTCATTGGACATACAGGACGCTATGGCGGTCATGGCGGCTTCTCTGCGGCTGCAAGGAGTCCGCATGTTGCCGTACTTGGACGACCTGTTATTGGTGGCAGGATCTCCAGAGCTCCTGTTACACCACTTGGACCTGACCATTGCACTGCTGCAACGGCACGGCTGGCTAATCAACTGGCAGAAGTCCACTCTAATCCCGTCTCGGAGGATTCTGCATCTTGGAGCCTTATTGGACTCGGGACAGCAAAGGATCTTCGTGACGGAGGACAAGATCTCTGCTTTACAGTCAAGGGTGCGCAGTTGTCTGCACAGCCGCCGGGTGTCCTTACACTCGGCGATGAGGTTACTGGGCTCCATGGTGTCGGTGTTCGACATGGTGGAATACGCCCAGTTTCACTCCAGACCTCTGCAGCACCTGATCCTGTCCAAGTGGAACGGGCTGCCTCAGTCTCTGAAGTTCCAGACGATTGTGCTCACCCCGGAGGTTCGCCTGTCCCTTGCGTGGTGGTTAAAGACGACCCACCTCAACAAGGGACGTCCGTTCTGGGTTCCAAATTGGGTCCTGTTGACAACGGACGCCAGTCTTCGGGGCTGGGGAGCAGTTTCGGGTCCACACTTGTTCCAGGGCAGGTGGACACCGACAGAAGCGGAGCTTCCAATAAATATCTTGGAACTCCGTGCGGTCTTCAATGCTCTCCTGCAGGCACAGCGGTTTCTCCAGGGTCACCCGGTGCAGGTCCAGTCGGACAATGCTACCACCGTGGCCTACATAAACAGGCAAGGAGGAACTCGCAGTCGGGCGGCTCTCGTAGAGGTCTCTCGGATCCTGGTTTGGGCGGAGCGCAATCTTCCGGCCATATCAGCGGTCTTCATCCCGGGAGTGCTAAATTGGGAGGCGGACTTTCTAAGTCGCCAGGACGTTCATCCAGGGGAATGGTCCCTGCACCCGGATGTTTTTCAACTACTGGTGGACAGGTGGGGTCTTCCAGAAATCGACCTCATGGCGTCCCGGCACAACAACAAGTTGCCGGTGTACGGGTCTCGCACAAGAGACGAAGGGGCGTCTCTGGTGGATGCTCTGTCCGTCCGGTGGACGTTCAGGTTCGCATACCTGTTCCCTCCGGTCTCCCTTCTTCCACGGGTAATCCGGAAATTCAAACAGGAAGGAGGGACGCTCCTGTTGATAGCTCCCGCGTGGCCCAGACGGCACTGGTTCTCAGACCTTCAGGGTCTGTCCGTGGACAGTCCTCTGCGATTGCCGCTACGACCGGACCTTCTGTCTCAGGGTCCTTGTCTTCACCCGGACCTGACTCGGCTGTCTTTGGCGGCGTGGCTGTTGAGACGGCCATGCTGAGGTCCTGGGGGTTTTCCAGCTCTGTGGTGCGTACCATGTTACGAGCTCGGAAACCGTCTTCCGCGAGGATATACCATCGCGTGTGGCATACGTTCTTCCAGTGGTGTCGACCGAGAGGTTATGCACCGCGGGAGTTTCGTCTGTCTCGGATTCTCGCCTTCCTGCAAGCGGGACTAGATCATGGGCTTCGCCTTGCTTCTTTGAAGGTACAGGTTTCGGCCCTATCTGTCTGGTTTCACCGTAGGATTGCTACAATCCCGGATGTGCGCACCTTTATGCAAGGTGTTCTCCGTATTCAGCCGCCCTTTGTTCCACCTGTGGCGCCTTGGGATTTGGCTGTGGTCCTGAGGGCTCTCCAAGGACCGCCGTTTGAACCACTGGGCTCAGTGGATATTAAATGGCTAACAGCTAAGACTGTTTTCCTTCTGGCCGTTGCTTCAGCCAGACGTGTTTCTGAGTTAGGGGCTCTTTCTTGTAGACCCCCTTTCTTGGTTTTTCATGGGAACAGGGCAGTGCTCCGCACTCGGCCCGAGTTTCTTCCCAAAGTTGTTTCCCAGTTTCATGTTAACGAGGAAATAGTTGTTCCGGCCTTTAACTCACCGGGTCTTTCCGTGGGTGAGGCCTCTTTGGATGTTGTGCGGGCCTTAAGGACTTATGTTGACCGCACTTCTTTGTTTAGGAAGTCGGACGCTTTGTTGTCCTCTATGGCTTCTGTAAAAAGGGTTGGCCTGCTTCAAAGCAAACTTTGGCAGCCTGGATCCGTATGGCTATTTCTGAAGCTTATCTTCATGAAGGCCTACCGGTCCCTCCTTCTCTGAAGGCTCATTCCACTAGGTCTGTGGGTCCTTCGTGGGCAGCTCGACGTGGTGCCTCGGCAGTTCAGATCTGCAAGGCTGCTACGTGGTCTTCTGTCCATACCTTCGTGAGGTATTACAGGTTTGACACCTTCGCCTCTCAGGATGCTTCCTTCGGGCGGCGGATTCTCCTTTCTGCACAGGAGCTTCCCCACCCTTAAAGGATACTGCTTTGGGACATCCCCAAGGTATCCTGTGGATACCCTATGGACCCTGAAGTAGAAAATATGAGATATGGTAAGAACTTACCCTTGTTATCTCTATTTCTACGAAGTCCATAGGGTTCCACAGGACTCCCACCCTGTCGCACCTGTGCTGCAGATGGGCTTTGCTCTGGTCACCGGTTTTCCGTCTCCCTCTGGTGAGAATGTGATTCTTGTATGTGTCCAGATCTTTGTTCTCTCTCTTCCTTCTCCTCCTCCGGCCTATGGCTTGGTAACTAACTGAGGTGCCTTGGCCCGGGGGCGGGGTATAGGAGGGGGACCTAGTGCATCCTGGGAGGCTGAAAGCTTAACTCTTTGGTGCCCTGCGACTGACGTCACACCTATACCCCAAGGTATCCTGTGGAACCCTATGGACTTCGTAGAAATAGAGATAACAAGGGTAAGTTCTTACCATATCTCATATTTTATCTCTGTATATTAGTCTGACTCTCTCAGTAGAGTTCTGTTCTGTACTTTGAATCTCTCTCCTGTATTTATCTCTGTATATTAGTCTGACTCTCTCAGTAGAATGCTATACTGTACATATAATCTCTCCCCTGTATTTATCTCTGTATATTGGTCTGACTCTCTCAGTAGAGTGCTGTTCTGTACATAGAATCTCTCCCCTGTATTTATCTCTGTATATTAGTCTGACTCTCTCAGTAGAGTGCTTTTCTGTACATAGAATCTCTCCCCTGTATTTATCTCTGTATGTTAGTCTGACTCTCTCAGTAGAGTGCTGTTCTGTACTTTGAATCTCTCTCCTGTATTTATCTCTGTATATTAGTCTGACTCTCTCAGTAGGGTGCTATACTGTACATATAATCTCTCCCCTGTATTTATCTCTGTATATTGGTCTGACTCTCTCAGTAGAGTGCTGTTCTGTACATAGAATCTCTCCCCTGTATTTATCTCTGTATATTAGTCTGACTCTCTCAGTAGAGTGCTTTTCTGTACATAGAATCTCTCCCCTGTATTTATCTCTGTATATTAGTCTGACTCTCTCAGTAGAGTGCTGTTCTGTACTTTGAATCTCTCTCCTGTATTTATCTCTGTATATTAGTCTGACTCTCTCAGTAGGGTGCTATACTGTACATATAATCTCTCCCCTGTATTTATCTCTGTATATTGGTCTGACTCTCTCAGTAGAGTGCTGTTCTGTACATAGAATCTCTCCCCTGTATTTATCTCTGTATATTAGTCTGACTCTCTCAGTAGAGTGCTGTTCTGTACATAGAATCTCTCCTCTGTATTTATCTCTGTATATTAGTCTGACTCTCTCAGTAGAGTGCTATACTGTACATAGAATCTCTCCCCTGTATTTATCTCTGTATATTAGTCTGACTCTCTCAGTAGAGTGCTGTTCTGTACATATAATCTCTCCTCTGTATTTATCTCTGTATATTAGTCTGACTCTCTCAGTAGAGTGCTGTTCTGTACATAGAATCTCTCCCCTGTATTTATCTCTGTATATTAGTCTGACTCTCTCAGTAGAGTGCTTTTCTGTACATAGAATCTCTCCCCTGTATTTATCTCTGTATATTAGTCTGACTCTCTCAGTAGAGTGCTATACTGTACATACAATCTCTCCCCTGTATTTATCTCTGTATATTAGTCTGACTCTCTCAGTAGAGTGCTATACTGTACATATAATCTCTCCTCTGTATTTATCTCTGTATATTAGTCTGACTCTCTCAGTAGAGTGCTATACTGTACATAGAATCTCTCCTGTATTTATCTCTGTATATTAGTCTGACTCTCTCAGTAGAGTGCTGTTCTGTACATATAATCTCTCCTCTGTATTTATCTCTGTATATTAGTCTGACTCTCTCAGTAGAGTGCTGTTCTGTACATAGAATCTCTCCCCTGTATTTATCTCTGTATATTAGTCTGACTCTCTCAGTAGAGTGCTATACTGTACATATAATCTCTCCCCTGTATTTATCTCTGTATATTAGTCTGACTCTCTCAGTAGAGTGCTATACTGTACATAGAATCTCTCCTGTATTTATCTCTGTATATTAGTCTGACTCTCTCAGTAGAGTGCTGTTCTGTACATAGAATATCTCCTCTGTATTTATCTCTGTATATTAGTCTGACTCTCTCAGTAGAGTGCTGTTCTGTACATAGAATCTCTCCCCTGTATTTATCTCTGTATATTAGTCTGACTCTCTCAGTAGAGTGCTGTTCTGTACATAGAATCTCTCCTCTGTATTTATCTCTGTATATTAGTCTGACTCTCTCAGTAGAGTGCTGTTCTGTACATATAATCTCTCCTCTGTATTTATCTCTGTATATTAGTCTGACTCTCTCAGTAGAGTTCTGTTCTGTACATATAATCTCTCCTGTATTTATCTCTGTATATTAGTCTGACTCTCTCAGTAGAGTGCTGTTCTGTACATATAATCTCTCCTGTATTTATCTCTGTATATTAGTCTGACTCTCTCAGTAGAGTGCTGTTCTGTACATATAATCTCCCCTGTATTTATCTCTGTATATTAGTCTGACTCTCTCAGTAGAGTGCTGTTCTGTACATAGAATCTCTCCCCTGTATTTATCTCTGTATATTAGTCTGACTCTCTCAGTAGAGTGCTGTTCTGTACATATAATTTCTCCTCTGTATTTATCTCTGTATATTAGTCTGACTCTCTCAGTAGAGTGCTGTTCTGTACATATAATCTCTCCTGTATTTATCTCTGTATATTAGTCTGACTCTCTCAGTAGAGTGCTGTTCTGTACATATAATCTCTCCTGTATTTATCTCTGTATATTAGTCTGACTCTCTCAGTAGAGTGCTGTTCTGTACATAGAATCTCTCCCCTGTATTTATCTCTGTATATTAGTCTGACTCTCTCAGTAGAGTGCTGTTCTGTACATATAATCTCCCCTGTATTTATCTCTGTATATTAGTCTGACTCTCTCAGTAGAGTGCTGTTCTGTACATATAATCTCTCCTGTATTTATCTCTGTATATTAGTCTGACTCTCTCAGTAGAGTGCTGTTCTGTACATAGAATCTCTCCCCTGTATTTATCTCTGTATATTAGTCTGACTCTCTCAGTAGAGTGCTGTTCTGTACATAGAATCTCTCCTCTGTATTTATCTCTGTATATTAGTCTGACTCTCTCAGTAGAGTGCTGTTCTGTACATATAATCTCTCCCCTGTATTTATCTCTGTATATTAGTCTGACTCTCTCAGTAGAGTGCTGTTCTGTACATATAATCTCTCCTGTATTTATCTCTGTATATTAGTCTGACTCTCTCAGTAGAGTGCTGTTCTGTACATAGAATCTCTCCTCTGTATTTATCTCTGTATATTAGTCTGACTCTCTCAGTAGAGTGCTGTTCTGTACATAGAATCTCTCCCCTGTATTTATCTCTGTATATTAGTCTGACTCTCTCAGTAGAGTGCTGTTCTGTACATAGAATCTCTCCTCTGTATTTATCTCTGTATATTAGTCTGACTCTCTCAGTAGAGTGCTGTTCTGTACATAGAATCTCTCCCCTGTATTTATCTTTGTATATTAGTCTGACTCTCTCAGTAGAGTGCTGTTCTGTACATAGAATCTCTCCTCTGTATTTATCTCTGTATATTAGTCTGACTCTCTCAGTAGAGTGCTGTTCTGTACATATAATCTCTCCTCTGTATTTATCTCTGTATATTAGTCTGACTCTCTCAGTAGAGTGCTGTTCTGTACATATAATCTCTCCCCTGTATTTATCTCTGTATATTAGTCTGACTCTCTCAGTAGAGTGCTGTTCTGTACATATAATCTCTCCCCTGTATTTATCTCTGTATATTAGTCTGACTCTCTCAGTAGAGTGCTGTTCTGTACATATAATCTCTCCTCTGTATTTATCTCTGTATATTAGTCTGACTCTCTCAGTAGAGTGCTGTTCTGTACATATAATCTCTCCCCTGTATTTATCTCTGTATATTAGTCTGACTCTCTCAGTAGAGTGCTGTTCTGTACATATAATCTCTCCTCTGTATTTATCTCTGTATATTAGTCTGACTCTCTCAGTAGAGTGCTGTTCTGTACATATAATCTCTCCCCTGTATTTATCTCTGTATATTAGTCTGACTCTCTCAGTAGAGTGCTGTTCTGTACATAGAATCTCTCCCCTGTATTTATCTCTGTATATTAGTCTGACTCTCTCAGTAGAGTGCTGTTCTGTACATATAATCTCTCCTCTGTATTTATCTCTGTATATTAGTCTGACTCTCTCAGTAGAGTGCTGTTCTGTACATAGAATCTCTCCCCTGTATTTATCTCTGTATATTAGTCTGACTCTCTCAGTAGAGTGCTGTTCTGTACATAGAATCTCTCCTCTGTATTTATCTCTGTATATTAGTCTGACTCTCTCAGTAGAGTGCTGTTCTGTACATAGAATCTCTCCTCTGTATTTATCTCTGTATATTAGTCTGACTCTCTCAGTAGAGTGCTGTTCTGTACATATAATCTCTCCCCTGTATTTATCTCTGTATATTAGTCTGACTCTCTCAGTAGAGTGCTGTTCTGTACATATAATCTCTCCTCTGTATTTATCTCTGTATATTAGTCTGACTCTCTCAGTAGAGTGCTGTTCTGTACATATAATCTCTCCCCTGTATTTATCTCTGTATATTAGTCTGACTCCCTCAGTAGAGTGCTGTTCTGTACATAGAATCTCTCCCCTGTATTTATCTCTGTATATTAGTCTGACTCTCTCAGTAGAGTGCTGTTCTGTACATATAATCTCTCCTCTGTATTTATCTCTGTATATTAGTCTGACTCTCTCAGTAGAGTGCTGTTCTGTACATATAATCTCTCCTCTGTATTTATCTCTGTATATTAGTCTGACTCTCTCAGTAGAGTGCTGTTCTGTACATATAATCTCTCCTGTATTTATCTCTGTATATTAGTCTGACTCTCTCAGTAGAGTGCTGTTCTGTACATATAATCTCTCCTCTGTATTTATCTCTGTATATTAGTCTGACTCTCTCAGTAGAGTGCTGTTCTGTACATAGAATCTCTCCTGTATTTATCTCTGTATATTAGTCTGACTCTCTCAGTAGAGTGCTATACTGTACATAGAATCTCTCCCCTGTATTTATCTCTGTATATTAGTCTGACTCTCTCAGTAGAGTGCTGTTCTGTACATAGAATCTCTCCCCTGTATTTATCTCTGTATATTAGTCTGACTCTCTCAGTAGAGTGCTGTTCTGTAGCGCCTTCTCCCCTGATGTAAAATATGATGTAAGTGGTCACTTACTGTGACGCAAATATCCTCCTTACACTACTCACTAATCCATTCCAGAGCACCTCTGTCCAAGGTTTGGGACGTATTCCCTTGCCTGCGTGTTACATCTGTTCCCCCAGCACGCAGGTATTCTTTCCAGCATTACTTTCTTACGTTGCGGATTTTGGTTGTTTAATGATTGTGATTCACAAATTACAGCTACATTGTTTGAGTTGCTCAAACAGCATATTAATTTATTTAAATTAATGTTTAATAAAGAGAGCACCTGCAATAAGTCCTCTAACAGGACTCACTACAAGCAGCCAATGTTAAGAAAAAGAATTATCCACACAGCAGTGTGTAAGGATGGAAAGGAAACTAATTGAGGTCATTTACTGATCTTTCCGCCATGATAGAGTAATTCCGCCACGCGTCATGTAAGTGCTGGCCTTCGCATGTTCATGGAATTTCTTATTAACTTATATTTTTTATTGTATTATATTTGCAATTACGATTATGTCATTACCCTACTGTATAGAGCAGTTAATGATTTTAACATGAATTTGTTACTTTCATTCATTGCTTTTTATTTCTTGTGGATAATTAATACATTTATATTTTATTTTGAATCTAATCTTCAAAAGGTTATAACAATATAGTCCTGAAGGAACTTCCAAACGCTAATGCAGATACTATGCGCTGGAGTACCACCTTTGTAACAGTTAGAGGTTACCGCGTCTTCAATAATACATTTTAATTTTTTGGGTGAAGTATGTTCTGCGTAAGATTTTCTGGTGCATTTCGGTGTAGGAGGATGAAGACCACATTTTATTGAGTTTCGTATAGGCCTCTAGAATACTTTTCATGGACAGGTCAGGGAAGTCTATCTTCCATTATAGTAATCCCGTCGAACCAGTTTCTAAGTTTAGAATAGGACGTGAATGTGCATAAATGGATGAGGTGGAGAGGGGGGTCTTTAGGTTTAAAAAGTAATATTCTATCCAGGGAGCAAAGTTGATCTAAACTTAAACCCTGTGATATTTTTTGGGCATAACTTCACCGCTTGTAAAAGGGAAATAGTGGTATTGGGAGAAGAGGGAATTTATCTTGTAGCTATGAGCGAGGAATAGGTGAGAAATCATCAATGTATAGAAACTGATAGACATAGCATAGTCCTGCCGCGTGCCACACCTTAAAGATCGATGAGGTGGCATTTGGAATAGAATTTGGGTTACCCCACAGTGGTAAGAATAATGAGTTCGTTTTTGATACCTTCAGATTAGATCTAGTTAATCTCCACGCCATACACGTGGACTGTGGGCCTGATCCAGACGTGCTCGCGAGCCAGTCGATGTTTGGCCACTGCGCATGCGAGAGACCCGGCTAGCGATTTTGATCGACAGCTCGCACCGTTTTGGAGGCGGGTAAGGGGGGGTGGCTGGCTAAACGAAGGCGTTTCCGATGGAACGCCTGCCGTTTGGGGGCGGCCCCACTGACATCACGAGTGATGTCAGTGGTGAGCTTCCGGCTCTATTAAGAGCCAGAAGCTCACTGGGGCTTGCGGGAACGAGACCCTACCACAAGGGTCTCGTCGCAAGCCCCAATGGTCGAGACCATCACAACCATCACCTGGCCGCTCGCAATAGCTGTGGGTGGTCACCCATAGCTATGCGAGCGGCCCGGAGGCCGCACCAAAAAAAACACCAAAAACGCTCTGATTCTGAGTGAGCGCTCTTTTAGAGCGTCCGGCTGTGAATCAGGCCCTGTATTAGGATATTTTCCTTTATCGAGGCTGGGAAAGACAATGAGGGGGTGTGCAACAAGGAAGTCAGGTTACAATCAGGGATAAAGGCCTGTTCTATATGTCGCTTCGTATAAACATCGGAGCCTCCTATCCAATCAAGTGCTACTCTATAGTTTGCCGCCAAAGCATAGGTACAGAGACATGGCAGATTAATACCTCCCGGGACCTGGGATCTGTGCTGTAATTTGAACAACGATACCCTCGGGCATTTACCTGCCATATATAAATTTTGTCAGAGCTCTATTTCAAGGGGGGTATCCACTAGACGATAAAGTTGAACGATAATGATAAAATCGTTCGATAATCGTTCAAACATTGTTTGAACATCGTTTGCAAATCGTGCAGTAATTGTTTCTAACGATGTACGATGCGCGCTCCCGCTGGTCGTTTGATCGTCTCCTCCATCGACTGAACATGCAGGTCAATTTCACTTGATTGCTTACAAATCGTTTACACATCGTTTACACATCGTTCAAGCTGAACGATCAAACTATGAACCACTATCTTCCCACTTTAGCTGAAAGCTCTCAATCACAGATTGAAACAACATAGTTTATCGTTAGATCTTTTACAAATCTTTTGCAAATTGTTCAGAGTGGAAGATCAAATTTCAAGGGAAACTTCAAGGGAAAATCGTTAAGAGGTTGGACAGGGATAAAATTGTCTAGTGGATTCCCCCATTAGATTGCTAGGTCTTACTACTATCGGGAGCATTTGTAAAACACAGAGAAATCTAGGAAAACAAATCATTTTGTGTAAATGACATCTGCCCCGGTAAGACAAAGGAAGATGTGACCATCTATTAAGATCTGAAAAAGTCAGCGATAAAAGCGGGGAAAGATTAGTATCGTATAGTTTGGTAGGGTGTAATAGTACCCTAATTCCCAAATATGTGATGCAATCATTGGTAGCCCATTGGAAAGGAAATTGATCTCCCCAGACTAATTTAGCCTCCGGAAAAAAGGCCAAAGCTACAGTATCTGTGCAATTGGTTTTAAATCCGGATATCAATTCAAGTCAAATAGACCCATGAAATATTGTATCGATAAGTGTGGGTCCGCAAAGTATCCGCAAATGCAGTAGTGACTACTTCTAGTATAACTAATATCTGGTAACTTTAATCTTTGGGGTTTTTGTCCTGTAAAGGCCACACATATGAATGACGCAGCTTCCACGCTGTGCTGCCATGTTAGGGACTGTAAACATTCATGGGAACAATCATCTAAATTGTCTTCCTTAGGAGCGAGGTACGTTCTCTATATCATTAGACATGAAGGGCGGTCATTTTCCTTTATTACCTCGTCCCACATGTGAACTTTTGCTCTAAATGGTTTTATAATGTTACAGGATTTGTTTTATTATAACAGGATGGCGGGAGGGACGGTGGGGCTTAGTATGATTGAGCGGCCCTGACGACTGTCGGATGATGACGACAGACCTCTTATCCAGCATTTGCGCTGCCGGCCATCTCTACGCTGGACAATTTTCTCTGGTTTCCCGTCTGATTTATCAGAGTCCCTTTCTCTGCCAGGGCCTGAGATGATCTCCCATCAGTGCCTGTGAGTCACAGTGATAGATACGTGTGCGATTTATACTGAGCAAACATTGGACCTCATTCAGACCCGCTCGCAAGCGGGTCGATGGCGAGGGCCTGCGCACGCGTAGCGCTCGCACTGCACGTGCGCAAGCCCCGGAGCGAGTAAAAAATGCACTCGTTACAAAAGGGGAGGCTGTCGATGTTGATCAACAGCTCGCCCCGTTTTGTAGCCGGAGTGGGGGGGTGGCCGGATAAACGGAGGCATTCCTGAAGGAACGCCTGCCGTTTGTAGGCGGCCCTACTGACATCACCAGTGATGTCAGTAGGGAGCTTCCTGCTCTGTTAGAGCAGGAAGCAACCTGGAGCTTGCAGTAGACGAGACCCTACCGCAAGGGTCTCGTCGCAAGCCCCGATGGTCTCGACCATCGCGACTATCACCTAGTCACTCGCTAGAGCTGTGGGTGGTAACCCACAACTTAGCGAGCGGCCAGGAGGCCGCCTTTCAAAAGAAAAGCAGCCGCCCTCATTCAGAGCGAGCGCTCGCATTTTGCGAGCGGCTCTGAATGAGGACCATTGTGTTATACATATGGGAAGTGGGGCAAGATTGTGCTATAGAAGCACACGGGTGCAGACACATCATATATGCTATTACTGGAGGGTTATAGAGGTGCATTAATACTTTCCCTCTGAGTGTGAGTGTATTATAATGGTGTAATAAGTCTCATGCGATGGATATATAATATAATAATATTCATGTTACCAGTGTTTGGAATGATGTGTGATCATACAGGAAGTGTTCTGCGTGTCCACAATCACACCGTCAGTAAGCAGTGTATGGGCCCTGGAACGCCGACACAGTAATGTCAACAAACCTAAAATACGACTATGCTCCTCGGCGTCTTTGTAAAGCCAAGCATCTGCGTACATAGACGCAGCATCAGTCGCCGATCGTTCTATGTTACCATTCCTGAGTGACTCTATGGTTGCGCAGAAATTACTGCGTAGAGGATCGCAGACGCAGGATGTGACATCCCCTCAACGGTCGCGACACACCTGCTTCTTTTTCAGACGACACCACCAAACGCGCCGTCAATCACCCTGTGAATATATACTCGCGTGCAATTACCATGACAAATGCGTAGTGCGACTCGGGTGCATGCGCAGACGGCCGATGGTCGCTCAACTGCGTAAACAATGGCATAGCGTACAACTCTGAATTATTTTTGCACTGTACATATTACAGAACCAAGTAATACACAGAGAGGTGTCAGAGAGGGACACGGTACAGGCTCGTCTCCTCCTGCACCTATAGAGGTGTAAGTGGCTGTAATGGGGCCTACTCCTGCGGCAGTGTTTAGTGAGGGGGCGCTGGAGCAGGTGCTGGCTTTGCAGAACTGAGCATAAGCTGACATGTCTCTGTTTTCTTTTGCACCAAGCACCAGCTGGGGATAAATATTATCATTATTAATAGAACGATTTACACCTAAAGTTACATTGTTTAAAGACCAGTCTGCGCCTGTACAGCACATTTAGAGGTTTTATGTCGCCTCCTATTATGGTAACACAGAGTGTCCCCCATCACTTTCCGTACTGACCCCCCCACTCCCACTCCCATACTTACCTGGCAGCCGGTCCTCCTCTACTACGGCTATCCCGTCTCCCTTGCACTGCGAGCCATATACACACACGCACACGCAAGGATCGTGCCTAGTATTTTTTATCTTTCCCACTATGGGCGGTATTCAATTAGTTTCACATCCGCGGAAAAGTTTCGCCTGCCCTACTTTGTTCCGACATCTCGTGTTTTGAACGCGGAAACTTATCATGCGCGTCCCCGCTATTCGCCGTATTCCGTTACAAACCAAAATGGCAAGCGGTGAATTCGGAACAGGTAGAAAGTGCAGATTTGGGGAAACCAGCCTGAACACCCCAAAAAGATGCACTAACATTGGGGTTCAATGTAGATGTGCCCGAATAGCCCTAATAAACTGTTTGGGGTACTTACGTTGTTTCAATAGCTTATTATTAGCGTCTTTGCACAAGTGGTGAAGAATGGCATTAAGCAGTATTGTTTGGTGAAAGTAAGTAATCCTGTCAAATTTAGGGTACTTGAAAATGGGTGCTAGCATCTATTAAAGTCTGTAAAGTGAAATTTTAAAAACCGTGAAAAACGCACCTGTTCCATGCACCTGCAATCCCAAAAACACCTGACCATCCTCACAGCCCCCCTAGTCTTTATACTTGTCCCCCCCACTTTTTACTTTTTCGCCCCCCCAAAATGAAAGTAATTTTTTGGGGTGTTCTTAAGTTTTACCCCTGGATTTTTTTACACAGTTGTCCTTTAGGGGGCTATCCCAAGGGTCGTGAGTGGTTTTCCCCACGTTTGCACCCCTAAATACAAATTTTGCACTTCTTTTCTCCCGCTATTCTTAGGCGAATCTTTTTCGCCAATTACATTGCATTGACTTTCCGCGTAGGCGAAAAACCCGCTGGAATCGAATTTGGAGATAAGATCCGACCAAGTGAAAAGCTCCGATCCGCGATACTTTTCCGCAGAAGACGGCTTTTCGCTTCTAATTGAATACGGCCCTATGTATCATCTCCCCAGTGTAATCCTATGTATTGCGCCTACAATGGCGGCATCATCTGGATCCTTCGTGGGCAGAATGAATGATACTGGGAAATGATGACCCAAAATGACTGCTGTACCTTTGTATTTAATTATATTCATGGTTTCTTTATATTATGAAAATCTAAACCTCTATATTACGTTCATACTATCTGTAAAGCACCTTGAAAGGTGCAGGACATCCCCATCAGTTTTCCCTGTGTGTTTATTGCCTCTTTAGTAGAAAGTAAAGCCCCTGAATAAACACGGGCATAGTATTACCGGGAGCTGGCCGGCCACAAGGCATACTTTCTCTTACTGTTGTATACAGATTTAAAGGGCATTTTAGGTCATTTGACGTGAACATTAAATCCTCTCTCTCACAGCAGCACAAAATGTGATTCCCTGATATCTCCGGCATTTTCCTCGAAGCTCTGTGATTTCCTCGTTTGGTTTGGGAACTATGGTTGCTATTTGCAGAATGGATTTTTAGCATGGCAGGGTTTTGTTCCAGTAAAGGTCAGCACAGGCCAGAGCTTGTTCCGCCTGTTGGTTTTTACAGGACTATTTTCACGTTAAACAGGATTAACTGGATCATTTGCAAAAATTGGGTATGAGATTTTCTCCCAAACACAGGAAAGGGTTTAATATGTTTCATTTTAATAAAGTCTCCTATTTGCAGACTTACCTTTACCGGAAAAGTTTAATTTGTTGTTTTTTTTTCTTCATTTAGTTTCTCCGCTCCAAGCCGTTCCTGCTTCTTGTCAGTTTGTTTGAGCGATAGAGGCCTAAAAGACTTTTATAACGGAAATACATATTTTCACTCAACAAAGCGTAATAGGATCTGAAGAGTTATATTTCCAGCTAATGATATGTGGCTGCTCCCTCAGAGCCACGCTGGGGTCACTAACTTGCAGTGGGAAGTAGGCCACTCAGAGCAAACTTTAAAATGATGTATTCGTCATTGGGGTCGATTCAATTGTTTTTACAGTGGCTATTTCTTTTGGGCACCCAATGGAGCAAATCAAGTTGTAGCTCCGCCCACAGGGCGCACGTGCCGCTTATGCACGCCCAGAAGCACCAGGTTTAGCCGCGTAAAGGGATTTGAGCGACCAAAGTGCCGACTTGTAGCACAGTTTTGCTCGCCACCTTGGGAAGCTGTGATCAGAAATGTGTGCAGCCACGAGCTGTGATCAGAAATGTGTGCAGCCACGGCTGTTTGCACCAGAATGGTGCAACAATTGAATTTCTCCGTCGGGCGCCCTAAGAAACAGCAGTGGTAAAAACAATTGAATGGCCCCCATTGTGTCCGGTTTATGCTTTCTGATGGCGCTTAGAACCAGGCTGTACAGTAAGCTGCAGCAACCAATCAGCAATCTTCCATCTGCCTGGATCTAGTTAGAGCATGAAAGCAGGTGTCTGATTGGTTGCAGTTCAAGTGGCAAAACTTGGTTAGTCACATAGTGGATAACAAAGATATTGGGAATTTGCACTGGTCAGCTGCAAACCATGACCACAGATGTACATGAATCATAAAAAAAAAATCTGTGAATTATCTATTACCCATAGTGATTGTTTTTGTTCTCATTACTTAAGTGTGTTTTAAAATAAGCAAAGTAATAGTAAAGTACAATTATTTAATTACAGTGTATGAAGCCCAGATTCTCAGAAGGGTTACACGGAGGAGACTAAATAAAAAAGTCTACAGCACTTTGGCTCAAATGTTTTATTTGTGCCATGAAAGGAATTAGATAATTAGTGTTATTATCGTGCGACAGTCGCTTCAGCTTTTATTGAAGAGAGTCCAGTAATCCTGCAGATCCCGCTACACCGCCATCTGTTTATGCGGCAGCATCTGTAATTGTAATTAAGGGGCCAATAATGACATATGCAATGTGATCTGGGAGCGATCTACGTGCCAAAAATCCCATTGCAGGATATGATTATACCGCCCATATGTATTAAATAGCGCACGCAGGGACTGAGGCTCCGAAAGGAGCCCGTCCCTGCGATATGCTAAGAGTGAAGAGTCCGAATCAGCGGTCTTTTTACTCCTGTGCACGGGACTCCTACAATTTCGCGGTCTACTGACCACACGTGGTGGCCATTACTGGGGAGAAACCCTCTCCCGGGTTAATTTTGCAAAGTGTAGACCAGTGGTTCTCAAACGTTGGGCCTGATTCAGAGGCGGACGCATAGCTGTGGGTTACCACCCACAGCTATAGCGAGCAGCCAGGTTGATGGTCAAGACCAACGCGACCATCGGGCTTGCGACGAGACCCTTGTGGTAGTGTCTCGTGGCCGCAAGCCCCAGAGAGTTTCTGGCTCTAACAGAGCCGGAAGCTCTCCCACTGACATCACTGGTGATGTCAGTGGGGCCGCCCACAAACGGCAGGCGTTCGCTTGGGAACGCCTCCGTTTGTGAAGCCACAACCCCGGCCACGCCTACCAAACGTGGTGAGCTGTCGCTCACCATCGACAGCTCGCCCCCTTTGGTGCTAGCCGGGTCTCGCACAAGCGCACGACGGAGCCGTCTCCGTCGTGCGCATGCCCAGTGGCCAAACATCGACCCAGTTGCGAGCACTCAGTGCTTACGACCGGGTCTGAATCAGGCCCTCAGTCCACACAACCCTACACAGGTCACATTTTGCAGGTCACCCAGCAGGTGCACAGGTGTATTCATTACTCACTGACACATTTTAAAAGATCCACAGATGGGGCTAATTATTTCACCTGAGATTCTGTGAGGACAGCTGGAAAACATGCACTGTTTGGGGTCAATGAGGACCGAGTTTGAGAACCTGTGGTGTAGCCCATAGGCTACAGCAGCACAACTCCATCTTCACAGTGGCAAACGCAGGATTTCCAGAGGGGGGGTTTCCAAATGCCTAATTTTAGAGTGAGTGCAGCCTGTCAATGAAGAGGGTAGAATTAGTACTTAACCAGCTTTAGTAAGCGTCACACAAATTGTATTGTGTGTATTAATTCCAGCATACACAGTACCCGAGATCACAGTAACCCATTATATGTGTCATACATAGTGTATTGTGTGTCATAATTCCGGCATATACAGGACCAGTGATCACAGTAACCCATTATATGTGTCATACATAGTGTATTGTGTGTCATAATTCCAGCATATACAGGACCAGTGATCACAGTAACCCATTATATGTGTCATACATAGTGTATTGTGTGTCATAATTCCAGCATATACAGGACCAGCGATCACAGTAACCCATTATATGTGTCATACATAGTGTATTGTGTGTAATAATTCCGGCATATAGAGGATCAGTGATCACAGTAACCCATTATGTGTAATAATTCCAGCATATACAGGACCAGTGATCACAGTAACCCATTATATGTGTCATACATAGTGTATTGTGTGTCATAATTCCAGCATATACAGGACCAGAGATCACAGTAACCCATTATATGTGTCATACATAGTGTATTGTGTGTCATAATTCCAGCATATACAGGATCAGAGATCACAGTAACCCATTATATGTGTCATACATAGTGTATTGTGTGTCATAATTCCAGCATATACAGGACCAGCGATCACAGTAACCCATTATATGTGTCATACATAGAGTATTGTGTGTCATAATTCCAGCATATACAGGACCAGTGATCACAGTAACCCATTATATGCCTCATACATAGTGTATTGTGTGTCATAATTCACAGAAATCACAGTAAACCATTAGATGCGGCAGTAGGCCATCCTGCCTGAGCTGAATGTATGTATATTAGATGTGGGCACCATTCCAGACTATGGGAGCAAGTCCGGGAGTCTGGAGGAGCAGCAGAAGAACCTAGCACTGCCCTGGACATATTGGGCTCTATAGCAGTGCATCTCTAACAGTGCATGTTTTCCAGATCTTCTAGTTAGTGCACAGGTTATTTTTTACTGGCTGATACATGTTAAAAGATCCACAGGTGGTGCTAATTATTTCATTTGTGATACTGAGAAGAACATGCAGCACTAGTAACAATCTTCTATTTCTATTGTCATGGTGTGGGCTGGGGAGGGGGGTTTCCAGGCAGACGGAAACCCCCCTGCGTTTGCCTATGCTTCAGATGGTGTTAGCTGTGAGGGCCAAACTCCTATTAGCTTATTAGCTTGATAAATCCGACAGCATTGCATCCCTCATAGAAAGCTATGGGAGCTGAGGCTGCAGTGAGAAAGATGAGAGCCCTTCCAGAAACTTATCTCTTAAAGCATTGAGTTTTTTATTTTCCCATTCTGTCTCTTACCTTATGGACCTCCCAGGGGGGTAGCTACGCTCAATGACCTTCTTTTAGGCGGTACTTTATTACCTTTCTCCCAACTTCAATCAACTTTCAGAGTTCCCACTATTCCTATCTCCAAATCGCCCATTGGCTTCATGATATGTATATATTGCCTAGAGCTGTGTCCCTACATCCTCCATTGCTCTTTGAGTAAACGATCTTCACAAGCTTCTAGCGGGGATGTCTTTAGAGGCCTGTTACCGCCCAGAGGTTGGTAGTCTTCATTTTCCACCCATGTTCTCCCACATTACACAATACACTTAGGTATATTCTTATATTAATTTGTCCAATATTTTATCATTTTATTGACTTTATGATGCGTAGGTATAGACATTATAGTTCAGGGCAAAGCTACTTATGTCTCTGCGTTTTCAATAGAACTACAAGTTCCAGAATGCGTTCCTGGTCAGTCCCGTGTCCTAAAGAGAATATTATGAATACCCTTTTCACAGCAGTATCCACGCAAACGGCAGCCGCTTTTAATTAACCTCATCAAGAATATTTTCTGTTTTGTTTTTGTTTGTTTTTTTTGCTTACGCAGTAAAAAAAATTTATTAAACAATAACAGTAATTGTTTTCTTGGCTCCAGAATGCCCACTTCTGAGTAATTCGGCGATTTTTAATGCTTCTCAAATTTTCGTTTGTCATCTGTCAGACTGCAAAATGCGATTAATCAGCAAAAATGAGGCTGAAAAAAAAATGTTCAATTTAATAAAAAATAAAAATAAAATCTGATCTGAATCATTTCTCAGAAGACCGTTACGTGTTTGAGGAAGAAAAGAATTTAAACATCGGCAGATGGAGGAGTTTGGATAGAAATTGCTAAGGTTTGACTGCGGCCCAACGTGTTTGCAAAGTATGTAATGTTGTATAAAGTATGTAGGTTGCACGAGGGGACGGGTGAATTTAGGTCACGAATAATCTGATACCTGAGAGGAGAGCGGTTTGCTGCAGAAAATACATTGTTCCTTATGGCGAAGTCCCTGGTTGAGCAGACGTGACTTCACAGGATTTTCATATTGCTTGTGTAAGCATTTACGCTGCAGTGTTTAATATATTATTACATATTTCCATAGCACGGGATAAGCGTATGGCATGCATTGTTACGCTGGTCAGGTCTGTGGGATAAAGAGAAAGTAGGGTAACCAGAGCTACGTTAAATAAACGGGCTTCCAGCCGGTGGCTAAATCCCCTTACAGATCACATTTGCAATTGGCAATCTGTACCTGCAGGCAAGGGGTTAACTCATGTACCAGATTATACGGGAATTGTTCCTGATGCGAATTCAGTCCCTTTTGTACTTTCACATTCCAGCATTGTTTTAACACAACGTTAAAAAGCCAAAATGCAGTAATCTGGCATCGGTATCTCGCCTGTCTTGTGTTTAAATATAAATATTCAGTATGAGGTTCCCCAGTTGTCAGTGAGACCAATGAAACGTGCACAATCATCTCACCTAGGGGGGTGGGGGGTGCTTTTTTGTTTTGTAAGTTGTTTTTTTCTCATTTTGTATTTGCTAGAACTGAGCAATAATTATTTATTTTGTAAGGCGAAGCACTTCCCAGGGCATGCTGGGAAGTGTAGTTCCACAGCAGTGGGCGGGCCGCATGTTGAGCGCCCCTGCACTGTGGTCTCCGTTGCACAAGAGAGCGAATTATGAATAGAATGGAATTTAGCGTTTTAGTGCATATATTCATTTGCCTTAATTGCAGCAATGTAATACTAATGTAGTGTGACCATAGTGGATCTTAGGCGTAGAATGATACGTTGTCTGAGCCGGCAAGTGTCACATACAGTACACCGCCAGTTGTGGTAACTAATGATTAAGCTACTAAAGTTTTTACAATAGATTTCTGCTTGTTATGTATCTCTTGTACATTTATAAACAGCAATAATAAGCCAAGACAAAGTGCCGTTCTGACAGCAAATTGCTCTTTTATTATCAGGAAACGCGGCCTCTGCCAAGTTACAATTTATTTCATAGCTTCACGGTGTTTATTAAATATCTCGTTCAGGGAACTTTTTGTTTTAAAACGTCCAATATTTTGTAAAACGTTCTCCAAACACTGTTTTATTTGCAGACGTCCTTCACTTTGGCCTTTGCTCATTGCAGTTTAAGGTACAGAATTCTGCGCTCCCCGACGTACGAGTGGTTGTGACCGCTCACCGGCACGTGAAAGCTCTGGAAGGGCTGCCAGGGAGAGAATTGGGTGTTCGCATGATGTATGTGTTTTGCAGGCTGTGGCGTCAGATATATATTGCCCTCTGTGGACACACACGATAAGCTGCCTTTATGTCCCCCCTCCTATACATCTCCTGCTTCCCAAAGCCAGCCACACATTTGCACAATTCAGCATCACTCAGAGAATGTGTTTTTAATTTGTCTGTAGCGCTTTGTAATCAGCGCACGTTCCAGTATTTTACCTCATCTCTGCCATTTCCATACGTTTAAGTCATGATTCAGAATTAACCACGTGTGTACCAGGTTATAAGGACTCGCTGTCCTGAGCTGTATCGCAGACCTTTTTGCTTGGGATGAAATTGATTTTTTACCATTGACCCTTGATAAGTCCTGTAATCCGCCCCTCGCTGTGATCATATAGATATTACAGCTCAGCTCGGAGGTCTGTGAATATATCGTACAGGTCATATCTGTCATTGGTGGTGGCATATGTTGTTATTCCACCCGGCCCCAGAACATGGCCCGTGTTCCTCATCCTGACATGGACCCGTGACTTAATCCTTACACAGTTGCAGTGCAGTATAAATGGAAGAACAGGTACTGAGAATCGGAAAGCATAGCATGAAGGTGTAGTGCGCGTTTCCCCATGTGTATGATAGAGGAGAGATGATGGGGACTCGGCCCGGCCTGCCTGCAGGACAAGCTAGATCCGATCTGTTCTGCACTGGAGATTCCTGCTGACCGGCGCTCACACGTGGGAGTGGGGCCACATCCCCAGGGTCCCTGTTATTGTGAGTGACAGGCTCTTAGTACTTGGCCTGCAGTATTGTTATTATCTAGGACTCCTCTTAAAATAAACAGGCTGATTTGAGATGAATACACACTGCACTCCTCTTTCCAGTTAGCATTTTTTGTGGGGGGGGGGGGGAGAACGTGGGAAGTCTCCATTCAGCCAAGTGCGCCGTGGGCCAGAAGTGGTCTTAGAGTAGGGGCGAGGTTTCAGGCGCCTTGATGTGGATTCAGATAATTAACCACAGTGACAGCACTTGGGGTTTTCTGTATAATACAGAGGTGAGCGCCTGCCGGAGGGATGGGAACGTGTTACTCTTGTGCATGGCTCACAATCAGTGCAATCTCCATTGTCTAATACTCATTACTACTGGCACTTATATTATTTACTTTCCGTCATCCTGCTTTTTCTTCCAAATATCACTTAAGTGACGTATAGCGAAGACTTCACCGTAATGCCAGCCCTGAGATTCGATGGCGGGGGGGGGGGGGGGGGGGGGTTCTTTTAATGACACTGCCAGGATTGTTGGGATGACATGGCTAATGTCACTAATTGTCTATAATGAGCTCCCTGTTTGTATAACCTTTGCCTGATGTGAGTTAGAAGTGGGGCTGCTCAGTTGCAGCTGCCTACAGAATAACACACTCAGTAATAGTCGCTGCCATGCTCTGATATTGTCCAGGCAATGCCTCTGTGTTCACGTTTCCCCCATCACCAGCCAAACAATCCTGGGAAGAGCTGGTGTTACTGTAAATCACGCTACATTAAAAAAAAAAAAATCTTCGCTTAAAGTCCTCAAGTTCCCCACCCACTATGTCAGGGACCGCTGCATCTCCTGGAGAGGAAAGGGTTAAAGGTGAGCTCTCTGGGTGGAAAATGACGTTTTCAGGTTTCCGAACGTATTGGTTCCCAGCTCTTCAGTTGCCAAAGGACAACACTTTTTATTGCTTCCTCAGAGACACTAATAAACAGCTAATAATTATTAATCAAAAATGAACGTTGGAAGAGGGTCACTTTTTTTTCCCCCCAAGAAGTTAGGAGAAGCTTAGACGGCACAGTGGGCATTCGTATTATGGGAATCGGGGGGAGAGGGGATACTGAGTTTCCTGGATAAGAGACAGAAAATGATTTTACCTTGCCAGTACAGCCCAGGATATAAAGTTTGTCATTTTATAAATGCCTACTGTGACTGTGCCAGCGTTAGAGCTGCTATCCTCAAAGGGGAACTAACCACAACAGCTTTCTCATTGGTTGGTACAGTTTGTCTAACAGCGGTTAATCACCTCTATATATATTTGTCAACCTGGATCAAAGCCTCTCTTGTGTACGGTTCCAGCTCGCGGGATCCCTGTCCGCCATGCAGATGCCCTGGTATAGATGCCCTTTTGTATCTGCAGAGAAACGACCTGAAGACGAGGGCAGAGAGTTTTGCTCTGTGCTTTAATAAACTCGCCCACTTCTCCTGCTTTTCAAACGCTGAGAAATTCTCAGCACGTTTATAAATGTTTCCTAAGTGTGAATGATCTGGGGAGGGCGGTTGGCACGCTGAGCGCTATAAAGTTATGATTTATTTATTTTTGCTTTTTAAATAAACGTGATGTTTTCATGGCACTGCGATGCTTTTATATCCTATTTTAATTAGGCCATTCATTTTGTGTGCATTTTTAAAATGCCCTGTGTGACCCTTTTAGGGATCAGGAAGCATCCCAATAACTTTATAAAGCGAAATAAAAATGGCACGGGCCGTGAGTTTGGGACGCATCATGTAACTGTTGCTGTCAGTGCGCGTGTATTTCTAAATATTAGGTGGAGTCCCGGAGTGAGGAGACTGATTACCATGTAACAGTGGATACGCAAAGCAGAATGCCTTTGTTTTGCACCTGCGCACTCAGCAGTACTCGCTAAGAGGCCCGCGAGCCGTCATTGCGGATTACATGGCCATTTTTGCAGCCTCTTAGTAATTTATGTAATCTGACTACAGCACAGTCTCCTATCAGGGATAAGTGCCGTGAGACACGCCAGGCAGATTGCCCGGGACCGCCATGAGATGTGAGGAATGCGTAACTCCAGACGCAATTATACATTTTGTTGGATAGTAGTACTAGCTTATAGTAATCATATGTAATAGTAACAATGCACACTTATTTTTTTTAAAAGCCTTGTTTGCGGTTGATTCATGCATCCGTAATTCAGCTGGGTTGCGACACATTTGTACATAGCACCATTCATGGCTTTTGAAAAGTTTCTAGTAAGAAAAAGAGACGCTTAGAAACGCGTCCCTAAGAGGAAAGTACATAAGGTGTCCCTGTAAATGTATAGCACTATGCCGGATGTCCACCAGCTGTAAATAGGCTTTCTGTGGAGACAAAAAAACCCGCACCTACAAATGCGTATACCCTATGCCTATATCCTATATCAATATTCTCAGGGAAATATCATTGGTTTATATATATATATATTTTTTACTCCTCTGTAAAACCGGTGCAGCAGATGCATGAGGCCTGTTTGCGGTGTTCGTATAAAGACCAGCTCATGGCGGGCCTCGTCTTCCACATACAATACCAGTAGACTGTCTAGCTTTCTGGGGCTCATCAGCTAAGGCTGCCTGTGGATCTCCCCGGCCATATACACCTGAGTGGATACATATGATCTGTACGGCTTCTTGCAGAGACCGTCGACATACGGTGATATCGGGCAGTGGCTCTACTCGGACACATGTTGCTTCTCATTATAGCAAGGCCACCTCTCAGTGATGCACACTCCTCTTTGCTGTTAGCCCTTGTTGTAGAGCCTTTGACCAATATGGACAATGCCGTTTTTGAAGATTTAAGATCCATATATTTATAATAGCCTTGGGCATAATCCTCTCTGCCTCCCCAGGACCTTTCTTCCTGTCAATTAACGGATTAAACTTGAACATTCTTCCAGTTGACTCCTATCGCCCCACTTCTGTCTCAGAGGCCCGTCATTTGCTCTGGTTGGTATCGCAGCTGTTTGGACATCAAATGTTATTCCCTGTGACTGTTACTTACTTTATATACAGGGGTATTCAACATGGGAGCGACAACATTGTTTTTGCGTTAATATCGCACTTTTGACGTCATTATCGCAGGTTTGACTTTTACACCGTATTCAATTTCAAAGACTTATCGCAGGTTCGAAAAGTCTTTGATAAAAAACGGGGATAACTTTTCACCATTGAATAGGTGTCGAAAAAAAGTGGAAAATTGGGGTTTAGGGGTGCAGGCTTAAAAAAAATACCCTGTATCCCTGGGAATGACATTTAAAAAGAACTGTGTCAAAAAAAGTTTTAAAAAAAAATAGGGACACCCCAAAAAATTTATTTAAAAATTGGGGTGAAAAAATAAAATGGGAAAAAATTGTTTAAAAATAGGGAAATAGGCTCAGGGCTATTCTGCAAGTATGCGGCACGTGTTTTCTAGAATAGAATTATAGCGGCAGGTGCACAATTGCAGAATTTTTAAAAATTTACTTTAGGGACTTAAAAATATGCTAGTACCCATTTTCATGTACCCCAAATTTGATGGGACCACTTCAAAAAACTAAAAAAATAACCTAAGTGCTCTTCTGCATCACTTCTTCAATGTCGGGAAAAAACACCTGCTTCGGCTATTTAAATCCCCGACTTTCAATTACAGGCTAAAACGGGGGTACCCATAGTGATCCCCCATGTTTTTACAACTTTAGGGGGGTCCTACAATTTTTTTAAGGAAAAATTCGTAACTTTCTGCAAATCCAACTTCGGAGTCTCCCGTTTTCGTTAATTTCATATTGAATATGGGGATAAGCGGGCGCGCGCCCGATACTTTAACGCAGGTAAAAACTCCAAATGTGAAACATAAACTTCGACAGCGAAGTTTACGTTTCATATTGAATACCCCTCATAGTCTCCTTTTTTACCTGTAGTTAACAAAAGCCATAATGAAAATGAATGCAAAAGAGTAACTACAATTTCAATTATATATTCAGGCAGCGTTTCCAAAGACAAACCTATAACTGGAATCTTATTCTCTTTCTTATGGAAAAACATTGGCAGATAGTCAATGCCTTTATAACACAAGCCAAGGACCACAGGTATCCTGGCATCGATGCCACTACTGATAACGCCCTCCCGATGCCCTTCACTTCATGTCTTCCTTCTGTGACCCCCAGTTGTTGGGTGGTAACTGATTGTGGGATGCAATGATCTTGGCTGGATCTTGATGTCTTCATTTAATCATTGGGAAATACAATCAGATTAACAACTGTACGATTACAACATTGTAATCGATCATCATACTGTGCAGTGGATAATGAGGGTCATTCAGACCCGCTCGTGAGCGTCAGGACGCTCGCAAGCGGGTCGATGTTCCCCACTGCGCATGCGCACGACGGAGGGAGCTCCGTCGTGCGCATGCGTGAGACCCGGGGAGCGACGGGCTTTCCATCGCTCCGGGTCTCGCTCCAAAGGGGGCGTGCTGTCGATGTTGATTGACAGCACGCCCCCTTTGGTGGGCGTGCCGGGGGCGTGCCTGCCAGACGGAGGCGTTCCCATGGGAACGCCTACCGTCTGAAGCCGGCCCCACTGACATCACTAGTGATGTCAGTGGGAGTGATTTTGGCTCTGATAGTGCCAAAATCACTCCAGGGCTTGTGGCAGGGAGACCCTACCGCAGGGTCTCCGTCGCAAGTCCGATGGTCGCGATGGTCAAGACCATCGCGACCATCTTTTTGGCCGCTCGCATATGCTGTGGGTGGTCACCCACAGCTATACGAGCGGCCTGGAGGCCGCTCCATTTTCATGGAGGAGGGCCCTGATTCAGAGCGAGCGCTCTGGTCAGAGCGTTCAGCTCTGAATCAGGCGCAATGTGCCCACGCTGGACGATATGTAAGTCAGTGCAGGGACCCTCCCTCATCCCCGAACATGCACAACCTGTGATATCGACAGGTTGTCCTGCATGTTCTGGCGATAACAGATGCCAACAACGACCAGCAGCGATTAATGAACGATTGAACAATAACAATGTCGTAATCATTCTGTTGCTCATTTTTCTCGTGTAGTGGATATGCGCCATTAGAAAAGAGGTTGTGCTGGCTTCTCATCTCTGTAAAAGGATGTTTATTCAATGTGTAGGTTTTAAAGGAAGTTGGGAATGGTACAATACTGGCGTTGTAAGTATTATATATTATTCCCTGCACGGACGCCGTGGCCTGTTATATATATGTGATATCTAGTGACGTCATTTCTACAGGCCCCTGATTTGCAGACTGGATACGGCATGGTTGAAAATAATAAATACTATATATCACTGACGCTCCATTACCGGCTACCTACTGCCACTTGTGTCTGGAGAGAACACTTAATGTTTACTGTACTTAGGGCCTGATTCAGAGGTGCTCGCTCTGAAACACGACGGCCGCTTTTTTTTTTTTAAAACCCGCCCTCCTGGCCGCTCGCTAAGCTGTGGGTGACCACCCACAGCTTTTGCGAGCGGTCAAGTGATGGTCGTGACCATCGGGCTTGCAACAAGACCCTTGCGGTAGGGTCTCGTTACCGCAAGCCCCAGTGAGCTTCCTGCTCTAATAGAGCAGGAAGCTCACTACTGACATCACGGGTGATGTCAGTAGGGCCGCCCACAAACGGCAGGCGTTCCTTCAGGAACGCCTGCTTTTGACCAGCCTCCCCTCCTACAATATGGGGCAAGCTATCGATCAACACCGACAGCCGCCCCGTTTGTAGCGAGCCACTGGAGCGAGTGAATTTCTCACTCGCTCTGGGGCTCTCGCGTGCGCAATGCCCCACCATCGACCCGCTTGCGAGTGGGTCTGAATCAGGCCCTTAATTCACTAAGGAATCTCGAGAGAAATAAACAGCTTTTTAAAATGGTATTTTGTTTCAGAAATCCCAGAACAACCTTACATAATATCAATGAAATATACTGTAGTGATTTTAGTAATCTTATATTTCTGATGTTGCACTAATAGTAACATTCCCCGACACTGACCACAGGCCACACACAGCCCATAGATTTGCTATGTGCTGACGTGGTTTTATGTAATGCCTATTGGTGCACAGTGGCAGTTAGCACCATAGGCGATGACAGCAATGCAGCCTGGCCCTCGCCAGCCCTCTCCTGTCAGTCTTCTGCAGAAAAGCCAGAGCCCTCCGCAGGGTGTTTTTTTTTGCAGGTTTAGTTGTAAACCCCCTACGTTTTCCTCTAGTAATCTTATACGAATAGAACATAAATAACCGCTGACATAGCAGCGTCTAGAAGAAACTCCACCAATAAATGTACTTCTATTCTGAGGATTTGCTGGCTATTACCTGTGTATGACTTAATTAAATCATCTAGGTGCTTTTATGTGTGATATCAGACGTAAAATTAATTATATTTCTTAATGTGCAAAGATTAAAAAAAAAAAGAGTAAGATAATTTTAAAGATAGTTTTCCCTCCAATTATATATACACACTAGTGACCCGCCCTGGCTTCACATGGGAGCAATTTCATCTCACCAAAGCCCCCTGCATCTCATAACAACCTACGCCATGTCACCACAGTCCCTGCTTCTCACTCCTGCCCCCTGCATCTCACCACAAACCCCTGCTTCTCACTCCTGCCCCCTGCATCTCACCACAAGCCCCTGCTTCTCACTCCTGCCCCCTGCATCTCACCACAACCCCCTGCTTCTCACTCCTGCCCCCTGCATCTCACCACAACCCCCTGCTTCTCACTCCTACCCCCTGCATCTCACCACAAGCCCCTGCTTCTCACTCCTGCCCCCTGCATCTCACCACAACCCCCTGCTTCTCACTCCTGCCCCCTGCATCTCACCACAACCCCCTGCTTCTCACTCCTGCCCCCTGCATCTCACCACAAGCCCCTGCTTCTCACTCCTGCCCCCTGCATCTCACCACAACCCCCTGCTTCTCACTCCTGCCCCCTGCATCTCACCACAACCCCCTGCTTCTCACTCCTGCCCCCTGCATCTCACCACAAGCCCCTGCTTCTCACTCCTACCCCCTGCATCTCACCACAAGCCCCTGCTTCTCACTCCTGCCCCCTGCATCTCACCACAACCCCCTGCTTCTCACTCCTGCCCCCTGCATCTCACCACAACCCCCTGCTTCTCACTCCTACCCCCTGCATCTCACCACAAGCCCCTGCTTCTCACTCCTGCCCCCTGCATCTCACCACAACCCCCTGCTTCTCACTCCTGTCCCCTGCATCTCCCCACAACCCCCTGCATCTCACCACAACCCCCTGCTTCTCACACCTGCCCCCTGCTTCTCACCACAACCCCCTGCTTTTCACTCCTGCCCCCTGCATCTCACCACAACCCCCTGCATCTCACCACAACCCCCTGCTTCTCACACCTGCCCCCTGCATCTCACCACAACCCCCTTCTTCTCACTCCTGCCCCCCGCATCTCACCACAACCCCCTGCTTCTCACTCCTGCCCTCCACATCTCACTACAACCCCCTGCTTCTCACTCCTGCCCCCTGCATCTCACCACAACCCCCTGCATCTCACCACAACCCCCTGCTTCTCACTCCTGCCCCCTGCATCTCACCACAACCCACTGCTTCTCACTCCTGCCCCCTGCATCTCACCATAACCCCCTGCTTCTCACTCCTGCCCCCTGCATCTCACCACAACCCCCTGCATCTCACCACAACCCCCTGCTTCTCACTCCTGCCCCCTGCATCTCACCACAACCCCCTGCTTCTCACTCCTGCCCCCTGCATCTCACCACAACCCCCTGCTTCTCACTCCTACCCCCTGCATCTCACCACAACCCCCTGCTTCTCACTCCTGCCCCCTGCATCTCACCACAACCCCCTGCTTCTCACTCCTGCCCCCTGCTTCTCACTCCTGCCCCCTGCATCTCACTCCTGCCCCCTGCATCTCACCACAACCCCCTGCTTCTCACTCCTGCCCCCTGCATCTCACCACAACCCCCTGCTTCTCACTCCTGCCCCCTGCATCTCACCACAACCCCCTGCTTCTCACTCCTACCCCCTGCATCTCACCACAACCCCCTGCTTCTCACTCCTGCCCCCTGCATCTCACCACAACCCCCTGCTTCTCACTCCTGCCCCCTGCTTCTCACTCCTGCCCCCTGCATCTCACTCCTGCCCCCTGCATCTCACCACAACCCCCTGCTTCTCACTCCTGCCCCCTGCATCTCACCAGTGTCACCTCAACCCCCACTGCTGCTGGGACACATGTGCCGTGCGCACCCCTCCCCAGCTACCGAACATGGCCATAAGCAATGTCCTCCTTGCACAATGTACCATGTATTTCCTGGACTTCTTGTTGAGCTTCCTCACCATGGTGCCGCTGTCCGACGACAGCGCTGACTTCCATGGGAGCTGCCTCCTGTTCACCGAGGGAGCGTGGCTGAGCGGGAATGTCACGCTGGAGAGGGAGCACTTATCGGTGGAGGAGTGGTGGCCGGAGTCCACCTGCAGGTTCAGCGTAGGGATGGACATCTGATTCCGATGGTTACTAACCATCAATTTTTTTGTTCTGATGGTAGTGTTTTTGCCATTTGATGGTCGCAGTCCGATGTTTGCCACCATTGAATAGAAATCATTCAGTGGTGTTCTGATGGTTTTATTTTTTGTTAATTCCTGATAGCTATGCCTCCACTGGCTCCTTCATGGGTACTGTGTCTGCATCAGGGTATTTTCATGGGTTCTTTGGAGGCTGTCTCTCACTCTCTGTCTGCCGTGACCCTGCTCAGTCCCTCACTGCTTCTGCTCTCTAGGCTGCTGCTGAGCACCAGGGCATATTGGTAGCTCTGATTGGCCCCCCTCACTGTTTCAGCACCTTGGCCAGCTCTTATACAGCAGTTTTTCTGTGACTTTGCTTCACTGCAGGCTCCCTTTTGAATGGTTCATATACCTGTGGTTCAAAAGATTATCTCGAACGAACGAGCTGATCCCTGAGCCGGGGAGAGATATATATATGCTTCGTATGGTTTGGCACTAGCCACAACAATGTCCCTCAGTTGGGTGCCTTCTTAAAGAACATATACTGCAGGTATTCCCTTTAGGAACTGTGTAGGTCCCTTCATGAAAGAAGAAAGCGGCACTCCATATTGAAAACCACGATGTGTATTACAGAAATTGCATGATACACCACTTCAAAGTCGACGTTTCAAGGTCTCCCAGGACCTTGTCTTCAGGACTTCCTGAAGACAAGGTCCTGGGAGACCTTGAAACGTCGACTTTGAAGTGGTGTATCATGTAATTTCTGTAATACACATCGTGGTTTTCAATATGGAGTGCCGCTTTCTTTCATGAAGGGACCTACACAGTTCCTAAAGGGAATACCTGCAGTATATATATATATATATATATATATATATATATATAAATATATATATATTATATAGATTTTTTTTCCTGAGGTTATATGGTTTTGCATTTCATTATGTTTACCAGATTTGACGTAAGCCAGAGCTTTATCTTGCCTGGTAACCCTATCACCTCACAATCCCGTATATTTGGGATGACAACGCCCAGTTTTGTTTGCAATGGTGGGATAAGCAAGACCGATACATTGATCTAAAACAGATCTTACAGTCGGATTTTCACATGTGGAGACTCCATTTGGCTCATTCAATAGAAGCTGAAATGCCGACAAGGCCCGCCAAATCTCACAGGTCCGGTGGACCAATTAGAAAGGCGAATTGGTACTGGCAGCGACCCGCGGCTCAAGTGCTGTAAAGTGGAACAACTTGTAAATTCCCTGAGCCAGTTATTCTCCCTGCGCCTATTTTCCTAATGCACTGACTGAGCTGCCCTGCGTGTGTGCAGCATAAACCTGAGCAGCGTTACACCATTGTTATGTAAATGTCTGTTCTTTCCCCCGCATCGTTCCCTACTGTGCAACACGCTGCTTATCTCTTTCACCAGATAGAACAAGTCTGCTGTCTGCTCCATTCATATGGGAGGTGATTCAATGAAGAGATGGGTCTATAGCTTGTTCAGAGAATGTAAAACTTAACATAGTTGTAAGAATTTCATTTGCTTCACTTAATGACTCAGACAGAGTTCTATTCCAGCGCAGCTGCAAGCCCGTTCTGCGGGATGACAGTTCCTGGAATGAAGGGATTAGGCTCTTTGAATATGGTGGGTTTATAAAACCATGAATGCAGCAAACGTTTAGGTGTAAGAGATAAGATTCCCGTCCGTCTTCAGCTCACAATAACGTCTTGCTTTGCATCTTGCGCTGGTTGCGGCGTCCTGCCACACTATAGAGCCGCCATTTATTACAGCGGGCGCCGTCTGACAGGACTTTACCTTAACTGTGTCAGAAAGTTGTGACTCAAAGTAAAGAAATAAACTAAAAAAAAAAAAAAATCATAAACTTGTCAAATGAGCAAAGGATCTGTTGTCAATAAAAGCTGATCGTCAGCTTACCTCTGTGGCTACGCTTTAGTGCTTTTTCCACCTTGTGTGCCAGTGTTTTTATGTGGAACAAAATACACTATAATACTCTGTGGTGAGCTCTTGGAAACTCAAGCCTGACCAGTTCCCTGTTAAGATGTTTGTTTTGGGGCAGCGCTCCGAGCACTGGAATATTGGGACAGAATGCTGAGCTCTGCGGCAAAGTGATAAGACAGAGTGTAAAAAAATCTGGGACTGGACACTGCTTTCGCGCTGCTGGATCGCAACGATCTCAGGTCATTTAACGCAAAATGGCAAATTGCATTCATTTTGCCGTTAACACAATAGCTGATTTGTATCATGGGCTTCCAAGTTACGTATTCCAAAGCGCTTGTTGGCTGAGGAAGTGGTGACTGGCCCCTTGGCTTAGGGAAGAGGGTTGACTAACACTCGCCTGGTCAGGAGACAAAACAATAAGGAATCTTATGACTGAGAGGTATATCGAGGCCAATGAATACGTCCCCCGATGAACCTGTAGCGAGCCAGCGAGTCACAGAGACGGTTATGAACAATTGTGGACAGGTGACACGTGCTGTGATCCTTGGCAGCCAATGAGATGTTAGTTCAGTTTATAGTGATGGTAGAGAAATAGCTGTTGTACCACACATGGTGTCCTTATGCAGCTCTGCCTGACCTACACACGTAATCTCCCCTCTCTCTCTCTTTCACAGTGTTGTTCCTCAGACAACCGTGATCCTGAATAATGAACGACAGAACTCTGTAGTGGCCAAGCTGGAGGGTCACGAAGAGTCAATGAGCAGGACAACCGAAAGTCTGGAAAATATGCTCAATAGGTAATATGTCTTTGTGCATTCACTTGTAGCTTCCTGTGGCATGTTTATGTCACCGGAACTATTATTTCCATGCAGTGGTTGTTACCGTGTGCTGGCATTTGTATCACCGTACCGAGGAGGATAATCAACAAATCTATCTATCTATCTCATATCTATCTATCTATCTATCTATCTATCTATCTATCTATCTATCTATCTATCTATCTATCTATCTATCTATCTCATATCTATCTATCTCATATCTATCTATCTCATATCTATCTATCTATCTATCTATCTATCTATCTATCTATCTATCTATCTATCTATCTCATATCTATCTATCTATCTATCTATCTATCTATCTATCTATCTATCTATCATATCTATCTATCTCCTATCTATCTATCTATCTATCTATCTCATATCTATCTATCTATCTATCTATCTATCTATCTCATATCTATCTATTTATCTCTCACTCTCATATCTATCTATCTATCTCATATCTATCTATCTATCTATCTATTTATCTCATATCTATCTATCTCTCTCATATCCTATCTATCTATCTATCTATCTATCTATCTATCTATCTATCTATCTATCTCATATCTATCTATCTCATATCTATCTCATATCTATCTATCTCATATATATATCTATCTAATATCTATCCTATATATCTATCTATCTATCTATCTTAGATAGATAGATACATATGAGATAGATAGCTAAGATAGATAGATACATATGAGATAGTTATGAGATAGATATGAGATAGATATGAGATATCTATCTATCTCATATCTATGTATCTCATATATATCTATTTATCTATCTATCTATCTATCTATCTATCTATCTCTCATCTCCTCTCCTTCTCGAGCATAGTGACTGTGTAAATGCAGCATTTCCCAGACACCCGGGAACATCACAGTTTCCTATAAAACATCTCAGCCCTCTATATAAAAGCAGGCCGATGAGCAATTTTAAACAGATTTTGTTTGTTTGCTGCAGATTCTTATGAAGAAATGTGTATTTATTACTGTGTCTGCATTACTACAGCAAGGAGCCAGTATGGCAGATTACCATCTAGAGCACTGGCCACTATAGACGTAATTCAGCTTTCCCATTATTGCATGTAAATGAGCAGTTCCTTGAGCCTAGAGTATTTGGAGTACGTTATAGTTATATTTATATTTATTTGTGTCTATACAAGTTTTTAAAAAGTTGGAAAAACACTTGCAACTCCCATCTGCAAGTTTAAAAAAAACCTTTTTGCCATCAATACAACACCCAACATACATGTTTTACAACATTAGACCTCTACATACATGTCCCACATCATTCACCCCCATTTTTCTGCTTTTTAGAGAAAATGACATGAAATATTTCCTTCTTAAAATTCTCTGGGGGCGATTCAATTGTTTTTTTGGGCATGCTAATTAATGAGCGCCTAGTTTGCTATTCAAAGGCTCATTAATTATCGCCCTCTTCGCCGACTAAAAGACGAGGTTTAGCCATCTAAAACGACTAAACCCGTCTTAATCCCTGGTTAGAGTATCTGCGGTTAGCGTGCCCTAACCAAGGTGTTTCAGTCACATGTCTGCTCACGCACTCCTGAGTGCGTGCAGAAATGCCGGCGCCAGCGGCTATCGCGCCCCGACAGAGCAACAATTGAATTGCTCTGTCGGGCGTCTAAAAAAAAACAAAAAGCCGCCGGCAGAACAATTGAATCTCCCCCTCTGAGTACATTATCATCCATTGGGAGGGGTGTCCCTGGGGTGTACTGCACTGTGTTTTACCCTAAAATAAGACATTTCCCCTACTTTTTTATGCGTATTGACTCCCTTTGAGACCTGTATTATTTTAACTGTATTTAACAATTATTTGTAATTGAATAGAAAAGATTCGCAGATGCAGGTTTTTAACCCACGTTAAGCAATATTTGCCCAACTTGTGGCTAGTTGAATGTGCCCCAAAGGGTCCTTAATGCATCATCCCATACAGATGTGTCCACATACATCTATCCTCCGTGCGCTACAAGTCACATTACACACAAGGCGTGAGCGCCATCTGACTCTGTAGCGCCGAGTGTCTTTTCATGCAACTTTATACCTTCATATTCGTCTTATTTGCACAGAGATGCGAATAGGATGCACAAGCGACTTCTGCTGATTAAAATGAGATGCGGCATGCCTATGTTCTCTGAGAGAGTGCGGGTGTATCTGCATGTGACATGCTACGTTGTAGTGTCAGCGTCTGTAACACTGTAACCTAGCGTTTCACATGCAGCCGCACATAGAATATAGGCAGGGCGTATGGCGCGACTAGAAGGGCTGCTTAACGTGCAAGGAGGCTAGATGTATGAGGACGTGTCTGTAGTTACAGCATTGCACAGTATGCTGGTGGTTTATAAATGATTAATGACAGATAACAATCCCACGGTGTGCAGACAAGCTGGCTGTAAAGTTTTGTAGGGGAACGGGATAAGAAAACTGTTTGATTGTGTTTCAGCGCTGTCACCGGACGGAGGCACAATACCATTGTGGTCAAGGTCCCAGGCCCAGACGACAGTCACAATGACGATGACAATGACAGTGGTTCTGAAGCCAGTGACACGTTGTCTAACAGTGGTCACTCCGGAAACTCCAGCATGGGGAACAATGTGACACTCATCACACTTAACTCTGAAGGTAGGTTCTGTGCGACCTGTTACAGTATTGCTGAGCAATGAGTCAGTGTGACACACTCAGGAAATGCTTATCAGGCTCAAGTTGTATCAACCTTCACATGACATACAGTGTGTTAGGTTATTTTATGTGTACAGTTTTCACCCATGCCTCATTGTACTATCAGAAAGTCACCCATGCCTCATTGTACCATCAGGGAGCCGCCCATGCCTCATTGTACCATCAGGGAGCCGCCCATGCCTCACTGTACAATCAGAAAGCCACCCATGCCTCATTGTACAATCAGAAAGCCGACCATGCCTCATTGTACAGTCAGAAACCCACCCATGCCTGATTATACAATCAGAAAACCGCCCATGCTTCATTGTATTGTCAGAGAGCCGCCCGTGCCTCATTATACAGTCAGAGAGCTGCCCGTGCCTCATTGTACAGTCAGAAAACCACCCATGCCTGATTATACAATCAGAAAACCGCCCATGCTTCATTGTATTGTCAGAGAGCCGTCCATGCTTCATTGTATTGTCAGAGAGCTGTCCATGCTTTATTGTACAGTCAGAGAGCCGTCCATGCCTCATTGTACAGTCAGAGAGCCGCCCATGCCTCATTGTACAGTCAGAGAGCCGCCCATGCCTCATTGTACAGTCAGAGAGCCGCCCATGCCTCATTGTACAGTCAGAGAGCCGCCCATGCCTCATTGTACAGTCAGAGAGCCGCCCATGCCTCATTGTACGGTCAGAGAGCCGTCCATGAATCATTATACAGTCAGAGAGCCGCCCGTGCCTCATTGTACAGTCAGAGAGCCGCCCGTGCCTCATTGTACAGTCAGAGAGCCGTCCGTGCCTCATTGTACAGTCAGAGAGCCGTCCATGCCTCATTGTACAGTCAGAGAGCCGTCCATGCCTCATTGTACAGTCAGAGAGCCGTCCATGCCTCATTGTACAGTCAGAGAGCCGTCCATGCCTCATTGTACAGTCAGAGAGCCGTCCATGCCTCATTGTACAGTCAGAGAGCCGTCCATGCCTCATTGTACAGTCAGAGAGCCGCCCATGCTTCATTGTACTGTCAGAGAGCCGACCATGCCTCATTGTACAGTCAGAGAGCCACCCATGCCTCATTGTACAGTCAGAGAGCCGTCCATGCCTCATTGTACAGTCAGAGAGCCATCCATGCTTCATTGTATTGTCAGAGAGCTGACCATGCCTCATTGTACAATCAGAGAGCCACCCATACCTCATTGTATTGTCAGAGAGCTGACCATGCCTCATTGTACAGTCAGAGAGCCACCCATGCCTCATTGTACAGTCAGAGAGCCGTCCATGCCTCATTGTACAGTCAGAGAGCCATCCATGCTTCATTGTATTGTCAGAGAGCTGACCATGCCTCATTGTACAATCAGAGAGCCACCCATACCTCATTGTACAGTCAGAGAGCTGTACATGCCTCATTGTACAGTCAGAGAGCCATCCATGCTTCATTGTATTGTCAGAGAGCTGACCATGCCTCATTGTACAATCAGAGAGCCACCCATACCTCATTGTACAGTCAGAGAGCTGTACATGCTTCATTGTACAGTCAGAGAGCCGTCCATGCCTCATTGTACAGTCAGAGAGCTGACCATGAATCATTGTACAGTCAGAGAGCCGCCCATGCCTCATTGTACAGTCAGAGAGCCGCCCATGAATCATTGTACAGTCAGAGAGCCGCCCATGAATCATTGTACAGTCAGAGAGCCGCCCATGCCTCATTGTACAGTCAGAGAGCCGTCCATGAATCATTGTACAGTCAGAGAGCCGCCCATGCCTCATTGTACAGTCAGAGAGCCGTCCATGAATCATTGTACAGTCAGAGAGCCGTCCATGCCTCATTGTACAGTCAGAGAGCCGTCCATGAATCATTGTACTGTCAGAGTGGCTGCTGTTCTTGATGCATTTCAGCTCTGGCTCCCTTGTGTCTATAGTTCTCAGGTCCTCTCATTTGTTACAGGCACCATTAGCAAGAATGTAAGTATTCCTGTCAGCAGCTTACTGTAGCTGTCTCCTGCCTCCTACCAACCCGCAGCCACAGCAGAGAAATAGGGGGGCGCTTATCTCTGATTATCTCACTAATTTATCAGATGCGCAGTTGACTCTCATTGTTTTCTATACTGGAAAAAGTGAGTGAAGCGGCCTCTGTGCCCCATGAAGTGAGTGAAGCGGCCTCTGTGCCCCATGAAGTGAGTGAAGCGGCCTCTGTGCCCCATGAAGTGAGTGAAGCGGCCTCTGTGCCCCATGAAGTGAGTGAAGCGGCCTCTGTGCCCCATGAAGTGAGTGAAGCGGCCTCTGTGCCCCATGAAGTGAGTGAAGCGGCCTCTGTGCCCCATGAAGTGAGTGAAGCGGCCTCTGTGCCCCATGAAGTGAGTGAAGCGGTTTTTACATTACTGGGTTCAACTTTTATTTATTTATGCCAAAATAAACATCTTTACCTTCAATTAATCGTTTTACCAACAATCTGTCTCTGATTTACATAGGATAAAATGGTCATACAGTACATACATAGTTAACCACTTTAGTGCTGAGCGGCGTTGCCCTGGGTCCCAGAAGGGAATGGAGCGGTTCCGTTACCATGATCATTGTGTTGAGTCTAATTCCCAGGCGTCCAGCACTCGCTCATGCTACGGTTTCCGCAATCTCTTGTTTGTACGTTACAATTGTGGGCACAGGTTTGATGATTGCCGATGGGTTCCTCTGGTCGGATGAAGGGCCCAGCTCCAGCTTCCCCATGTACACAGTGGCGCCAAACCGCAGTTGGCTGTAGTGTGGTCGGGTATGGTTTCCGTCAGTAGAGACAAGAATGTGATGTCTGAGTGATTGGCCTTGGGCAGCTGCAAGTACATTGTAAACATGGCAGCCTGCGCGGCTCTCGCGCCCTCCCTACAAGTTCATGATGAATTTACACTGATGGTTTTAAGCATAAATGCTTGAAAGTTTATACCTATTGGCTGTATGTGTGAATGCGTATGGTGGTTACTGGAAGTCTCCGAGAGCAAACCCAGGGGCTGGTTGCATAGCTAATCATGCCAGGACATTGGCACCAGTTACTCCTCTGAAAACAAACACTTAAATTGGCAACAATCCGGTTCTCTCGGAGCAGGAAACTCACATCAGGACGTTATTCTTGTTTGCAGCTATGTCAGCTGCTTACTAGGTTCATTGCATTAACTCAAAACGTATGAGAAGCATCTCTGGATTACGGCTGTGTATTACAATTTGTTTTATATATAACATTCCTTAGCAAAGGAGCTTCTGAGGACCACGGTGCTTCCTCTCTTTTCCACGGTCATATGTTTGGGACATTATCCACTTTATGTTAATGTAGACAGGGCACTAAGTATTGGCTGTGTTTTCATGAGGACTGCAAAAAAAAACAAACAAAATGAGACAGATAGGTTTGATGCAAGTGGCCGTCCTCTCCCAGGCGCGTGTGTCTTCTGTACAAACTGATGCTGGTGTGGAATGCACGATACAAGTGCTAGAAACTACCTTTTCCAAGCAGTACTCTGACAATCGCCTTTTGCCAATAATATCCACAACTGGAAGACATTACTCGTCCCTGGTGGCTCAGAATCGGTGAGAAAGTTTGTGTTCGGAGGTGCATCTGCCGGCTCCAGCGTCATAAATATACATATTAATCATAAGATTTTCGGCAGTGTCGGAGCACTCGCTGCACTCCAAATACCTTTGTGTCGGGTCAAGCGCAGTACAGATGATTCAGATTGTTCTGTGTTAAGCATTATGCCCAAAAGCTGTGCTGCTCAGAGTACGAACAAAAACATCCAACAACGATCGTGAGATCTGGGAACTTTTCTGCTGAATCTTCTAAAGCCCTTCCGACACTATCTGCCAGCAGCAGGAGACAATCTAGGCTTCAGGTACTGAGCTGGATTAGCTGACGTTTGCAGACTCGCTGTGGCGGACCTGGTGTCTCTGCCACTGAACAGGGGCCAAGCCAGCCTTGACTGTGCATAACTTGCGGTGAAACACCAGTTCCAGCGCTCAGGGCATTTTCCATTTAGATGGTCTTTGAAGTCTTGCAAAAGATTGTTTCAATAAAGCATGGGAAATACCAGTTGGCGGAACAGTCTCTTGCCCCTTACAGGCCAGCCGGTGCCCCGTGTGTGTGCAGGCCTTCCCAGTGTTGCTTATTCTTTATAAGCTGTGTTAGGGGCTGTGCATGTTCTCATAGGGGATAGCAGCCACTCTGTGTCGTCATTTGACAAAGGAGGCATGTTCGAAAGCAGAAAATGTAAGGGAGAGGGGAGTACAGGGGAGGTGGGGCAAGAGAAGGAGAGCTGGGGGGCACGAAACAACGTAATAAGAGCAAATGCACAAAAAAACCCCATCAAAAAATAAAAGGAAACAACCACATAGGGCGGTGGGAACATAGAAGTGAAGCAGTAAAGAGGACACTTTATTCGCTGCCCATGGGTCCACTTGCGAGGTTTAGATTATGTCTTTTTGTTTAACCTCTCAAGGTGGAGCTGTCGCCTTCATGTCTTTAAAATATGAAATAGGGATTTGTCTATTTTGTCTGTGTATAAAAGCTGACATGAACTTTTACCGTTCCTCCTCATCCGCCTCCCTCTTGTTATAATGGTCTGTATCTGCTGTGAGGTGATAAAGAATCTAAACTGGATTGTCCAGCCTGAGTAACCTACTAGTAGGGATCTGCAGCCAGGACTGCCCATGCTATAAGACGATGCCCTTCCGTCTCTGCTGGGTGCATCCTGCTGAAAGGAGCATTCTTATCTGTAAGCGCTGGCTGTCTTGCTGTATCTTGTGACTTAACTCATATGCAAACACAATATATCCCTTGGCGGGTTGGGTATTAAATACTGACTGCTTACAAGCCGCCGGTTCAAATCCCGATGACAGAAGCCCGACAGATCAAAATCCAGACACCGGCTCATAAGTATCTTTAACCCTACCCTCTCCCAACCCTATCCCTCCCTTGGGGGGGCCTAACCCTAAGACTCAGGGGGTGATGCCTAACCTTAAGTCGTCCCGCCCCCCCCCCCCCCCTGTGGTGCCTAACCCTAACCCCCCCTCTCCGCACCCTAAACCTAATCCTCCCGAGGGGGATGCCTAACCCTAAGTCCCCCAGGAGTGCCTAAACCTAACCCTTCCCTCCCCCCGCGGCTAACACATCGTGGCACCCGGCTAACCTACGTTTGGTATGCCAGGCGTCGGGATTTTGACATGGGGCTGATGATTGGCGTCGGTATTTAGACGCCTATCTTTAGTCACATGCCGGGCTTTCAGTGTCGACATTCTGGCGGTCGTCATTTCGACCGCCGGCATCCTGACTACATCCCCCCTTGGCACTAGGTAGATGCAAAATACAAGAGATTAGCTGTACCGAGTCAGCTGCTAGGGACTCCTACAATAATCCCAATGGGAGAAAAACATAAGATAAAGGAAAGTATAGCAGCGCTGATACGAAGTAGTGACCAACTTTAGTCTTTGGTAAATTACAATAAGATTTATTCTACACATTATAAAAACTTATAATTGATAAAAAAAACCCCATAGAATTCTCCACCTTAACAGCAATGAGATATTGTTAAACAATATACTTATGTAACAATATATAAAACATGTACACTGTGCAGTTGATGGTATTTGTAGAGAGGAAACAGAATTCCCTTAAAAGTATCAATATTGACTAATGTGCCCTGCTTTGGCTTAAGCAGGGTACACCCTACGAAATGTGTACCCAGCTGACGGCATGACGCGATGGGATGATATACTGCGCCACCTGTACCCTCTACACAATCCGGTGTACGTCGGCGCAGTATATGTTGTTGCATTCAGAACATGTCATCATTGATTGCATCGTCCCAGCAGCAGATGGGATGATGCGATGAGCGACCACCGTGCTCGGGCGGACAGGCATTCACACTGTACGAATGGATAGGCTGCATTCTCAGTGATCACTGGCTCCTAGTGAATGGATAGGCTGCATTCTCAGTGATGTCACTGGCACCTAGTGAATGGATAGGCTGCATTCTCAGTGATGTCACTGGCTCCTAGTGAATAGATAGGCTGCATTCTCAGTGATGTCACTGGCACCTAGTGAATGGATAAGCTGCATTCTTAATGATGTCACTGGCTCCTAGTGAATGGATAGGCTGCATTCTCAGTGATCACTGGCTCCTAGTGAATGGATAGGCTGCATTCTCAGTGATGTCACTGGCACCTAGTGAATGGATAGGCTGCATTCTCAGTGATCACTGGCTCCTAGTGAATGGATAGGCTGCATTCTCAGTGATGTCACTGGCTCCTAGTGAATAGATAGGCTGCATTCTCAGTGATGTCACTGGCACCTAGTGAATGGATAAGCTGCATTCTTAATGATGTCACTGGCTCCTAGTGAATGGATAGGCTGCATTCTCAGTGATGTCACTGGTTCCTAGTGTATGGTTAGGCTGCATTCTCAGTGATGTCACTGGTTCCTAGTAAATGGATAGGCTGCATTCTTAATCATGTCACTGGTTCCTAGTAAATGGTTAGGCTGCATTCTCAGTGATGTCACTGGCTCCTAGTGAAGAGATAGGCTGCATTCTCAGTGATGTCACTGGTTCCTAGTGTATGGTTAGGCTGCATTCTCAGTGATGTCACTGGTTCCTAGTGTATGGTTAGGCTGCATTCTCAGTGATGTCACTGGTTCCTAGTAAATGGATAGGCTGCATTCTTAATCATGTCACTGGTTCCTAGTAAATGGTTAGGCTGCATTCTCAGTGATGTCAATGGTTCCTAGTGTATGGTTAGGCTGCATTCTCAGTGATGTCACTGGCACCTAGTGAATGGATAAGCTGCATTCTCAGTGATGTCACTGGTTCCTAGTGTATGGATAAGCTGCATTCTTAATCATGTCACTGGTTCCTAGTAAATGGTTAGGCTGCATTCTCAGTGATGTCACTGGCTCCTAGTGAAGAGAGAGGCTGCATTCTCAGTGATGTCACTGGCACCTAGTGAATGGATAAGCTGCATTCTCAGTGATGTCACTGGTTCCTAGTGTATGGTTAGGCTGCATTCTCAGTGATGTCACTGGTTCCTAGTGTATGGTTAGGCTGCATTCTCAGTGATGTCACTGGTTCCTAGTAAATGGATAGGCTGCATTCTTAATCATGTCACTGGTTCCTAGTAAATGGTTAGGCTGCATTCTCAGTGATGTCACTGGCTCCTAGTGAAGAGAGAGACTGCATTCTCAGTGATATCACTGGCTCCTAGTGAATGGATAGGCTGCATTCTCAGTGATGTCACTGGTTCCTAGTGAATGGATAGGCTGCATTCTCAGTGATGTCACTGATTCCTAGTGAATGGATAGGCTGCATTCTCAGTGATGTCACTGGTTCCTAGTGAATGGATAGGCTGCATTCTCAGTGATCACTGGTTCCTAGTGAATGGATAGGCTGCATTCTCAGTGATGTCACTGGTTCCTAGTGTATGGATAGGCTGCATTCTCGGTGATGTCACTGATTCCTAGTGAATGGATAGGCTGCATTCTCAGTGATGTCACTGGCACCTAGTGAATGGATAAGCTGCATTCTTAATGAAGTCACTGGCTCCTAGTGAATGGATAGGCTGCATTCTCAGTGATGTCACTGGTTCCTAGTGTATGGTTAGGCTACATTCTCAGTGATGTCACTGGTTCCTAGTGAATGGATAGGCTGCATTCTCGGTGATGTCACTGATTCCTAGTGAATGGATAGGCTGCATTCTCAGTGATGTCACTGGTTCCTAGTGAATGGACAGGCTGCAGTCTCAGTGATGTAACTGATTCCTAGTGAATGGATAGGCTGCATTCTCAGTGATGTCACTGGCTGCTAGTGAATAGATAGGCTGCATTCTCAGTGATGTCACTGGCACCTAGTGAATGGATAAGCTGCATTCTTAATGATGTCACTGGCTCCTAGTGAATGGATAGGCTGCATTCTCAGTGATGTCACTGGTTCCTAGTGTATGGTTAGGCTGCATTCTCAGTGATGTCACTGGTTCCTAGTAAATGGATAGGCTGCATTCTTAATGATGTCACTGGTTCCTAGTAAATGGTTAGGCTGCATTCTCAGTGATGTCACTGACTCCTAGTGAAGAGATAGGATGCATTCTCAGTGATGTCACTGGCACCTAGTGAATGGATAAGCTGCATTCTCAGTGATGTCATTGGTTCCTAGTGTATGGTTAGGCTGCATTCTCAGTGATGTCACTGGTTCCTAGTGTATGGTTAGGCTACATTCTCTGTGATGTCACTGGTTCCTAGTGAATGGATAGGCTGCATTCTCGGTGATGTCACTGATTCCTAGTGAATGGATAGGCTGCATTCTCAGTGATGTCACTGGTTCCTAGTGAATGGACAGGCTGCATTCTCAGTGATGTAACTGATTCCTAGTGAATGGATAGGCTGCATTCTCAGTGATGTCACTGGCTCCTAGTGAATAGATAGGCTGCATTCTCAGTGATGTCACTGGCACCTAGTGAATGGATAAGCTGCATTCTTAATGATGTCACTGGCTCCTAGTGAATGGATAGGCTGCATTCTCAGTGATGTCACTGGTTCCTAGTGTATGGTTAGGCTGCATTCTCAGTGATGTCACTGGTTCCTAGTAAATGGATAGGCTGTATTCTTAATGATGTCACTGGTTCCTAGTAAATGGTTAGGCTGCATTCTCAGTGATGTCACTGGCTCCTAGTGAAGAGATAGGCTGCATTCTCAGTGATGTCACTGGCACCTAGTGCATGGATAAGCTGCATTCTCAGTGGATAGTCATTGGTTCCTAGTGTATGGTTAGGCTGCATTCTCAGTGATGTCACTGGTTCCTAGTGTATGGTTAGGCTGCATTCTCAGTGATGTCATTGATTCCTAGTGAATGGATAGGCTGCATTGTCAGTGATGTCACTGGTTCCTAGTGAATGGACAGGCTGCATTCTCAGTGATGTCACTGGTTCCTAGTAAATGGATAAGCTGCACTGATGAATATCGATTCGGTCAACAAATTGGCTCCCCTGTGTCTAGGCGACAGTTCCACATGAAGTCACCTTCTCATTCCAGTAACCATGCAAATTCATATAGCTGTAACTTTCTCCACTTCTCTTTTATGAAGAGGAAGTTTTTAATGCAGAGAAAATATTTAGTATGGTCTGTTCTGTGTGCATGGTTACTTGGCACATTCTCCGGCTAGAACAGATGTTTCTAGTCTTTTATGTGCTCGCTTCATATGTAAATGTCGAGAAAATTGCCAATCCATTAATATTTCTTGGGAATTGTTTCCTTCGGATGCCTGTAACACTCGGCTATGAAATATCTCTGGGACCTATGGAGACGATGAGCAATTGCGTCTCTCCCTCCCCTGTAATTGAGTCTTTGGTCAGCTGTAAGAGCGGGTCACTCACATTGTGTTAGGCTTGGGCTACACAGGTTCTATTGCAGTATCTGCCAGTAAATCTTAGGAGAGTAAACACTAAAAGTGAGAAAACAAACAAATCAACAAACAGAATAAAAAAAACAAAAACTTTTTGGATTCTCTATTTTATTGCGCATTTCCTGTACAGTCGCTAAAGATGTTTTCAATAAACAATAGTTCACCGCACTAAGGGCTCGATTCAAACCCGCTCGCTAGATGCGTTCGCTCGCACCCAGCGTATGTAAATCCGGCCAACCCACAGCAAGGCAGGCGATCACACGGCAAGGCATTAGCACGCCCACTATGTCTTGGCGTGCGATCACTTTGTGTATGCAGACGCCCACTAGCCTGTCTTAAGACGCCCACTTACGCACAACATCTCCAGGAAGTGTATGCAACCATCGGTACATCGGGTACAATCGGATGCGATCGCAGCGCTTGAGGCAGACCATCCCCATACTGCAAGCACTGCGAGGACTTCAGTGTAAAATCCAGCCAAGTGACGTGTACAATGACGCTTTCTCTTAATTATGCACGCCTCTGAAACGGCGTTGAGACGCTGAGGCACGCCTGCGTTCATACCTCCACTCCCCCGTTTTTTAATGGCCAGCCCGTCACCGCCCACAAATGGCTTCTCCTGTCACTTACTCTGCTGGGCTGTCTATGCGCAGCGAGCGAACGCATCCCAATCTCTCGCACTGGTTCGCGCACTGCGATGCGTACGTATGCGCAGAATGCTAAAATCATCCGGCTACAAGTGAACGCATCCTAGCGAGCGGGTCTGAATCAGGTCCTAAATTCTATGCAGTATATAAATAATCTTGAGTCCTGGAGGTCTATTCAGCAACAATGTTAAGGGGCGTGGCTTCTCTAGCTGAGTACTCAGCTTTGCAGAAAGGCACCGCGTGGTTTGGACGATTGATACACACGGCTTAGACAGTGATGTCACAGCAGCTCCACTGACTGCTATCTCTGCCTTTTGACCTGCTTCAGTTCATTTCAGGGCATTGTCCTAAAGATCTGAAGATACGACGTACGTTTCACGGGAGCACGCGATGGTAAGTACAAACTGGATGATGTGGAAGATTTCTTGTTCCACATCGATTCGCCTCAAAGTGATGAATCATCCAATATATCTTCTAGTGTGCACCCAGCTTAAGTCAAGCTGCCATTTATCGGCGTGTTTCAGTGGTGAATTTAAACCAGCAGTACTATTCTAAGCATAACACGGCTTGTTTTGCTTTGAATAGTTTTAATATTAGTTTTATATTTACCCCAAGTCGCTGCTTAGCTAATTTACCCCTTGGCCTTTTGGTGCGGATCCTTCTAGGCTTATGGCAGCAAATTGCTGACCACAAGCTGTCGGATCATCATCACACCGCATTTTCTGCTCAATCTTTTTGGCATTTGATCGATTCCAGTTATTTGGGGGATATTTATGGCGCAAATTGTGGCCAAAGCTTTTAATGCTCTGGTTTGGGTCACAGACTGACATGGTCTGTGACATTGCAGCATTTGTGTTTTATATTTTCCTTTTGTATATTTTGGCCTCGTAGGGGATGTATTTCCTGTTTTAGGTTAATATGTGTGTAAATATTAATTAATGTTGGAACCAGGCGATTGGCAGACAGACCTTTGTGGTAGATGGCGTAAACATAGCGGAAGAAATGATTCCGCTCTATAATGCTTAGCGCAAATATGCTAACCCCTCTATATTGGATGAGTGCGGGTAGAAGCTATTATTTGTAGTGCATTGCCTACCAGGGATCAACTCTTATTTCTGCCTATTGCTGACTATAACTTGTCTTTTTCTTCCTTAGTACACCTTAGGTGCCCTTACAATGGGTTCCCTCCTCTATAAGTTAGGTAGAGATAGGTATATAAAAGACCCCCCCCCTGAATGGAATATAATGCGGCACCTCCTCTTTCCGTTTGTATCAGTCACTTCCCAAGCTGTCTCATGGCCAACCAATAGATATCGCGTTCGACCCGTGGAAAAGCGCAATCGTACATACACACTGAACGATTTGTTGTTCCAATTTACCTGGAAACGACAAATAGTTTGTCCTAGTGAGTACCCACCCTAAGGATCTGAGCGGCTTTGACAATAGCCAAATTGTGACGGTTAGATGACCGGGTCAGAACATCTTTAAAACGGCAGGTTTTGTGGGGTGTTCTCGGGATATGCAAGTCGGGATGCCGACAGTCTGAATCCCGACCGTCGGCATCCCGACTGTCTAATCCCGGCAAGTGTCTAATGACAGGCGTCGAAATCCCGACGCCTGTCATTTGACTTACGCCGGGAGCCCAACATCCGGCTTACCGATTGTTTAGGTTAGGGCAGTGTTGGCTAACCTTGACACTCCAGCTGTTGTGGAACTATATATCCCAGCATGCCCTGCCACAGTTTTAGCATGCCCTAATAGCAAAACTGTAGCAGTGCATGCTGGGTTATGTAGTTCCATAACAGCTGGAGTGTCAAGGTTAGCCAACACTGGGTTATGGGCTCACGGGGGGGGGGGGGACTTAGGGTTAGGCACCCCCTGTGAGGTTATGGTTAAGCTAGGGGGAGGTTAGGGTTAGGCACCCCCCCCCCCCCCGGGAGACTTAGGTTTAGGCAGCGCAGAAGGGGGGGTTAGGGTTAGGCACTTGGGAGGGGGGGGGGGGTTAGGTGTAGGCACCCCTATGGGGGAGGGTTGGGATTAGGGGGGGGGGTTAGGTTAGTTTTTACTCACCGTATCTACCAAAATGGTTCAAGGAAGGACAACTGTTGAACCGACAACAGGGTCATGGGCGCTCAAGGCTCATTGAGAAGCGCGAGGAGCGAAGGCTAGCCCGTCTGGTCCTATCCCACAGAAGAGCTACATAGTGACTGCTGGCTATGATAGAAAGGTGTCACACAGTGTATCGCAGCCCGCTGCGTAGCCACAGACAGTGCCCATGCTGACCCCTGCCCACCGCCGAAAAGCTCCTACAATGGGCATGCGGGCGTCCGAACTGTACCATGGAGCAATGGAAGAAGGTGGCCTGATAAATCACATTTACTTTTACATCATGTGGACAGCCCTTGTGTCTTTTACATGGGGATAACAAAGTCCCTGGATGTAGTGAGCACGATTGCTGTGTATATGTCTGTAGGAATACAGAACAGCTGTTTGTGATCCCAGCAGGTCCCTTCCCAACAGACCATTCCTAGATGGGGCAGAGAGGCCTTATACAGGCATACAAGGAAAGGGGGCATCAAGTGCCAGAGATCTTAGTGGCGCCTCTACTCTACAAGGCAGCAGGATGGAGCATTTCCATACCTTCTCTGGTCATTATGACATCTATATATATATATATATATAATATAAATAATCCTCCATATTGCATTGCTTGGGTATGTCCCATTGTGAGGGCTGCTGTGGACTATCGTTACTATAGTTACTTGATGATTACTTTTCTTTATACTTTCTATATAGCAGCCCAGATTTCCCACCCATGTGGGTTAGATGTTATATATATTACTGAGACAGCTATATATAACATTCAGGAGTGTCTCTTTTTATCTACCGGTCTCTAGCTAACTTAGGGCCGCATTCAATTAGTTTCGCATGCGCGAAAAAGTTCTGCCTGCCCGACTTTTCACCAACATCGCGTGTTTTTGATACCTAAACAGGCGAAAACGGCAAGCGGCGAATGCAGAACAGGCGGAAAGTACTGTCAGACTTGGGGAAATCAGGTTGCACCCCCCAAAAAGATGCAGTAACATTGGGGATCAATGTAGAAGTGTTCCAATAGCCCTAATAAAACTAATTGGGGTACTGAAGTTGTTTAAAATCCTTGTTAATAGTTTCCTTGCAAAAGTGGTGAAGAATGGCATTAAGCAGTTTTTGTGTGTGAAAATAACTACGCCCATCAAATTTGGGGTGCATGAAAATGGGTACTAGCATATTTTACTGTCTCTAAAGTGAAGTTTTAGAAAAGTGAAATTCCTCCGTCATACAAGCACCTGCAATCCCAAAAACCACTTGGCCCCTTCTTAAGGTGCCCACACACATACCGATGTCCTCACGATATGATTTTATGGCCAATTTCCTCATGAACTTTCACGGGAGCTCCCTTGCCGTCGTGATCACGATTTGGAGTTAAAAATGTCCAATCTGACTAAAGATCTATCTTGCAGCCAATGCATTGTATCCCAGATTGGCTAATCTGCCCTACAGCACGGCAGATCAGAAGATGCGATGTACGACGAGCGGGGACGCGCATCGGCATCGTGCTCATGGGTATAAACTCACGATTTGTACTTTTTTTTTACCCGATTCGTTGTCACGATTTGTCGAAATCGGCCAAATCGTGTAAAATGTCGCTATGTGTGTGGGCACCTTTAGAGCACCGCCAGAAGCTTCTTTCACTAGTTTTTTAAATTGCCCCCCCACTTTTATCTTTTCACCCCAAAATTTCAAAGGTGGTTTTTGGGGTGTTCCTGGAATTTTTTTATTTATTTATTTTTTTGGGGGTGGGGGGGTGGGGATGAATTGTCCATTGGGGGTTGTGCCAAGGGTTTTGAGTGGTTTCCCAGCATCTGCACCCCAAAATGTAGATTTGACACTTTGTTTTCACCTTCTATTCTGTGGAGAAAAAGTATCGCCTATTTCAGTGCCTTGACCTTTCGCATAGGCGAAAACGGAATGGAATTGAATAAGGAAAAAAAAAAAAAAAACAGGTGAAATTTCTGCAAAAAAAACCCCGTGGAAACGGCTTTTCGCTCCGAATTTAATACGGCCCTAAGAGGGGAAGTAACACTTTGTATGGGCTGCCATGGAGTCTATAGAAGTAATTCCGAGTGGTCTGATTGGTAAGAGTCACTGAAGGTATGAGAATACTGGCTGTTACTTGTCTGTCTTGTAAGTTTGGCAAAGTTTCCTGGTTTGGATAACAACTCACAGTTTTGTCACCTCAGAGTATTCTTCTGCGCCTGTCTCCTGTCACACAGTAGCCTTCTATCTGATCCCTATTTCTTGTGACTACAGATATAGAAGCAGACACAAGTCCAGAGGGCCCTTCCCCAAATCAGATTTACATCGCCGCCTCTCATAGGTTTGCTGGCGTGACTGTATCTGAGACATGGTTCATCCCTGCTGACAGTGTTTGGGGTTTATCACACTCGGGGGACATTCTCTAGCTAAGCCATTTAACACACTAAACCAGTATACTGTGTCTGTTCTCCCTTTTAGAACGTTGCTTGCTGCTGTTTTAAAGCTTGCATCAAGCAGGTGCTGTGTTAATGGTTATTACAGCCAGTTATCAGCGGATGGTCAATAAATGCTGTCAGTAAGTTGAGCTAGAATTGAAGGACACAAACATCCCGTTTCCCCTCTTCCTGTAATTATCTGCAACATATTAATGTCCTGGGCCATACATTCAATTGTTTGCCAATGCAATTTGTAGCCCCTTGCGTCCCGTCAAGCAAATGACATCACTTTTGTTCATCATTTTATCAGATTCTGCCCGGGGTCAGCCGCGCGCAGCGCCACTTTAAGTAATCCCAGGTGTGTCTGGCCTGACTGAGTTTAATTGGGAACCGTAATGTTACAGCCTGTGAATGGGGGTATATTTCTGGTAATCTCCACGGTTGTGACCGTCAGCTGTGATTCCAGGAGAGTGACATGTTAAGTGTCAGTAGTTACATAAAATATCCATTTAGAAGTTCACCCCCCCACGTCACGGCCATCGCTGCTGTATTCCCTGCCTCGGGTAAGAATCTGAGACGTTTTATGGCTGATTCTATCCTCGATGTATAATAATCGCGCTAAGAACGCTGATTCTTGTCTGCTCATCCAGATGTTGACTTTTCTGCATTTTTTCCACCTTTATTGGAAGCCTGGTCTAATTCCTGCCCAATATACAGGCAATGTTTATAGGAGCTGTAAATAGCTGATCTCAGAGGAAAAACTTTAAAAATTAAATATTACAGAGTGGAATAAACCTTTTACAGCCATAAAAGTCATCTAAACTATTTGTACTTGGGCTAAACTAAGAACCACTTGTAGTGGCCCCTCGCCTACTCGTGGTGTAGGCAGCCATTTTGTGGGCTGGGCATTTTGTTTATTGCCTCAATAGAAACTTGTGACATTACTAGGCAATAAACCGCATGCTCTCTGCTCATCGGCTTTTACCAAATAATTTTTTTTTTCCTTTCTGTCAAGCGCCCCTCTGTGCTTTTTAGACATGTAGTTCTATCATCAGACATAGTTGCTTATTTCTGTTACCTAAGGATATAACAGAGACAGCAAAGTCTGCACCCTCTGCCACCTTTACAGACAGTGCTAGAAATTCAGATATTTCATATTGGTTTGGATAATGACTTTCAGTTTTGTCACCTCGGAGTGCAAGCTATTGTTTTCTGTTATCAGATGGGGGAGAGTCTGGCTGCAGTGTTCTTCACCTGGCTTACTGATAGGAATCCTGCATAGCGAAGATATCTCCTTCCAGTGACAAGTTTTATCTCACATAATTCAGTTCTGGTAAACTCCAGACTTTTTTCTATGTTTCCGAATGTTTTATTAGCTCCCTTATATAAGCCCAATGATGTTTTAGATCTAGCGTTTAGCAGTCCTTTCATTGGTTTGTCTTCCTCACCGCTATGATCTGTGATGGAATCCTGACCTCACCGACTGCAGGCGGAACAGAAAGGTTACTGGGGAAAGAGTAACTGTTTTGCACTTAATAATTCACGGTAATTTGCTGCTTGCAGGAATGAAACTCCACAAACATCTACGGACAGAGAAAACTGAGCACTCTGTGCTTTTTATTTGGGTATAACGCACCATAGAAGACCAAATACATGAAATCACCGTTTTCCTATCTCTTCATTTGTGTATTTAGTAAGAACACCCAGCAGGGTCTCCGCTGAAATAGTGTCTGCGCCTTTAGTAAAAATAACGTTTTGGATGAAGTCTACATTTTTTAGATAGTTATATGTTTTTGTTTCCCACAAGTCTTTTAATGAGCAACGAGCCTCAAACTCTTCTCACTGTTTTGTTGGGCACATCCATTTACAATCTTAATTGTGATGTACGCTGACTTTTATCTCCTGTAACTAAAACCCCTCCCTACACATGCCTTAAATAAATGTGAGGGCACAGGGGGTCCGTAATAAAAGTGTGGTATAGAATTATAGATAGGTAGTTGTACTGTAAGCTAAACGGTAAGTGAGCTGGCGCCGACTGGGTCCTATGTCCTGCATTTGGCGAGCTCCTCAGTCACACGGTGGAGGGTCTTTATAAGGCAAGACATATATATTTGTATCTTGTTCCCTAATGACAATGCCAAATAAAAGTATTGAAAAGCTTAAAAACTAATTTGCGGTGTTTGTTGTGATGTAAGAGAGCCATGAGTGCTATACTTTTGGGTATGTATGTGTGTATATATATATATATATATATATATATATATATATATATATATATATATAATATAGATGCTGGCTGGCACTCCACCAATAAATAACAGGATGCCTAGGTGCCCGCGGATGTGTAATGCGCAGGGAGAGGAAGCCGCGGCGCTCAGTCGGTTTCTCTGGTCAGTCTCTCACTGCCGGGGTAACAGGCTGGAGGCCTGCTAAGAGACACTGGTTTTATTTGATGTAAGCTAAATGCTGTTTAGTTTGTGAGGTGTAGATTAGGTGCTTCCACCTATAGAGAGGGAACTTTGTGTTAGAGACTGACAGGACAGGATTTTTTTTTTATGGTTTTGCTTATTTTGTGGTGCCAAAGAAAGCTAGCTGCGGTTACTTGTACAGAGGCACTGGACTGGTGTACTATTTCTTGCCATTTACCCCAGGAGACGACACCCCTTAAGCTGATCTTGCATCACAATGTGGAAGTCATAAATATCTGTGTGAAAACAGACACCCTACAGAACAGACTGTAATGTGAACTTCATGGTGGTGTCATAATCAGATTCTGCTCTTCCCCTACACCAATAGATTACATGGGCGACATAGTTAAGGCCTTGCTACAAACTGCATCGGCTCAGCAGGAAGCCACAAGGATGCAGCAATTGGTCATTGAGTTGGCCCGAAGGCAACAGCAATTGGATTTTGACGAGATTCGGAGGCAATAGTAATTGGCTGTTGAGAAAAAAAAAGATTGCAACAGCAATCGCTGTTGAGGAAGACTGGAGATAACAGCAATTGGTTATCGATGAACTCTGCAGGCCATAGCACCACGACTGCAAAGTCCTAAGAGTTGGTGCAGTGTCTAGCAGCACTGTCTAGAAATGCTTCCCTGGACATTGCAAACAGCCCCTGGTCCACACGGGCTAGTCATTTTCTGTAAAAGATAACAGAGAGAAACTTGACCTAAAGATCGGTGTGCAGGCCTTTTGGCACCATTCTTGCCAGGAGAACCATAAAAGGCATACTTTGACTTGAGCCTTTACCGATGTTCTGGATTATGACAAATTTAAAAATGAAAGTATAACTTGTTTGGTGTGGCAACGTTTGTTCAGGCATAATGATTTCATCACTGGGGATACCAAGTGGATAAACCTCCTCGCTCTCAAACACATGACCTCATCCCTATCACCAAGAAGTGGCTACAACCAAAGACTCTAACCGGGCCACAGAAAGTGAAAAGGGTCGTTACGGACATATATCTACGGTCACTGTCTGTAGTTCTGTGCAAGTGGGTGAGCCAAGGGGACCCTAAAACAGCAGACCAGCTTATGGAAATTGTGAAGAGGTATATGGTGGATTTGTTGAGTGAACCCCAATGGCCCCTAGTCCCATAACAGTGCCCTCCAGTGACTTCTGGTATGATTGTTCCAGGGGCGACTGGGCGAGGAAATGAGCTTCAAAATTCCAGAGAATGTAGGCCTGGAACCTGGAGATTGGCCAGCGGGGCCAAGAAGGTTCCCAAAGACTTCATAAAACTGTGGCCAGATATTTTAGATGTGGTGGTTTGGGCCGTGTTGCTGCTAAATGTCCACGTACCTCTGAACCTATGCAAAGTGATACCGCTGGTGTAAATTACAGGGTATCTTTCTTTCCTCAGCCACCCTGCACTGCAGACCGACCAGCTGAACCAGATGAAGGTGTATAATACCTGTAGAAGGCAAATGGGGAGAGGCTCTGTTAGTAGCTTGGTTACTCTTGCAAAAGCTGAGTTGATCGCTTCCAAATGTCAGGGAAGAATGATAATCAATATCGTGATACTGCTGAAGTGACCATAGAAACACAGTGTGGTCCCACTGTAGTCACCGTGAGATTAGTTCCTGATTTAATGTATGATACAATATTGGGGAGAGATTTTTTATTACAGAAATGAATAATCCAGACCCGTTTGCTAATGTTACTGATGCAGTAGTAGTGGGAGTGTCTTCTGAATCTGAAGTGTCCTCCTTTTTCAAGCATAATTAGGGAAACAGATTAAATATAGGGTGTACCGGCCTGGCAAAAGAAAGCTAGAACAAATCTCTCTTGTAGAAAACCTTGGAAGGATAGAGTAGCTCTGTCAACCACCCTGATAACCGCAGTACCTTCGGTCTCCAAATAAACAATAGCCAAAACCCTCTCAACCACTGAGCAACATAAAGGCTAAAGAATGTCTCTAGAGATTTGTTTTCTGACATAGCTGGAAAAACATAGTTATTATATATGACATAATCACTGAACCAGGGGTTAAGGTTAACATAAAGCCCTATAGAATATCAGAAGTCCAACTGGAGATGGTGTATAAAAAAATGGAACAATTGTTGGAGTTAGATATAATGGAAAAGTCACATAGTGAGTGGTCAAGTCCTTTTGTACTCATTTCGGAAACAGACGGGAGCTTACGCTTCTGCATTGATTTCCATATATAGAATAGTGAGTCTAAGGTTGATGCCTACTCAAGGCCTCATGTGGATGAACCAATTGAGAGGCTGGGAACAGCATGGTTCTTAACTGCTCTAGACTTGACCAAAGGGTACTGGCCAGTGCAAAAGGCAGCTCTTTTTGCACCGGTGGGGCTGTTCCAATACAAGATGTTGCCATTTGGGTTTTATGGGGCTCCAACCACCTTTCAGAGGATGATGGATACAATTCTAAGGCCCCATAGACAGTAGGCTGCTTCCTATCTTGATGATGTAGTTATCTTTAGCCCTGATTGACAGTCTCACTTACCCCAAGGACAATCAGTGTTGGACTCCATGCATGAGGCAGGATTGACAGCCAAACCCACAAATGTATTGCTTAGTGATGAAAGAGGTGTATTTTGGATATACCTTAGGCAGAGGTTTGATAAAGCCCCAACTTGATAAAATTTTGCCACCATTGCAGTCCCTTTGACTGACCTTACCAAGGGTATACAGTCAGTAAGGGGTTAAGTGACATACTGAGGCAGAAAAGGCTTTTTAGGTGTTAAAGGTTACGTTCTGCACCCAACCATTTTTGAGGACACCCAACTTTAAAAATGCTTGGTCTTGTGCCTTTTGTTTGGGGACTACAGGTGTTCGCCCCACAGGTTGAAACAGGAGGAAGGGGGGGGGGGCGATATGAGATAAAAGCATTGAGAAATTATTGATGGAGGTTATATGACCCAGGTTCTTAACGTTTGTGTTTTAATCAACCTCGTAATGAGCAGCCTTGATTGCCCGACCACCTGTGAGAGTCAGCTAAGAAAAGTGTGTCAGTTTCCCTGGTCAGTCTCTCACTGCCTTGGGGGTAACAGGCTGGAGGCCTACTGAGAGTCACTGGTTTTGTCTGATGTAAATGCTGTGTTGTTTGTGAGTTGGACAGTAGGTCCTTCCACCCATAGAGAGAGAACTTTATGTTAGTTAGAGCCAGACAGGCCAGGATTTATGTTCTGTTTTGCTTATTTTATGTTGCCAAATGAAACTAGCTGCGGTTACTGGTACCAAGGCCCTAGACTGGTGTGATACTCATTGTCTGCTGTAAGAGAAGTGCTGTCATTTACCCCCAGGAGACGGCACCCTTACCCTGATCTTACATATATATAATTTTCTTGGTGACAGTCTGTTTTCAGCTGCTCGCCGTGGTAATTGTACGGCTGTGGTTGCCTTTATTACATCCTGTCAGTGGCAGTCTGTCCCTCGCCTCTCACAGCCGGGGTGATTTACTCACTGTGCTACATAATCATTTTGCTTTGAAGGGATCGTATAACCATTTCAACAGAATTGGTCTCTGTCTAATTTGTGTTTATAATTTCCTTGTACACGGCACTGGTAGAACTCTGCATAATTACTGCAGTGGGAGCTGGTACACGGCTTTCTTAGGTCATAGTATTCTAGCGTATCAGCCTTAGGGCTCGTGTACATGTTCACCCTGTGGCAATGCAGCCTAGTATCCTTTCTCTGAGTGTCCAAATAGCGATGTAAGCGAATGGACATGTGTTCTGAGACGCGTCCCCTTCCTGCCGCATTGTCAGTGTTCACAATCACCAGCGCGCTCAGTAATATATAATGGAGTCCTGTGATAACACCTGAGGCCTGAGCCCCACGCTATGTCGACGTTCAAATAACTGCGCAAAACTTCCTGAAAACCCCTATGAAGCATGCATCACCCTGAGCGCGCACACAAAGGCGATATTGCGTTCGGGACAGGCAGTATCAGAAATGTTGCGGAAAAGTGATGGGAGGTGGCTGGGAGGTGGTTAGTAGTGCACGCCAAAATGGTTCATTCAGTGGGCGTGTTATGGGGGGGGCATCACGGGCGCATCAGTGCGAGAGGCTGCGCTCCCAGACGCACAGCTGCAGACATTGGAGGCCATCGTCGGAAGAAAAACTGCACCTGCCAAAATGGAGGAGCACGTTTCGATGGTGCGACCGATAGAGGTGTAAGTGTAAGGATGCACCAATCGGTATTGCAGCGTGCATGAAGGCTTAAAGTGGGAACCTCGGACCTTGCACATTTGGCCGCGCGGATGTACAGTACACGAGGGAAGGCGTTTGTAGCAGCATTTGCGTAAACTCGCAGACTGGGGGGCACCTGCTTGCACCTCAGAATCGGCCTTCTGATGTGTAATCACTGTGTAAAGTCATGCTGGGTACACGCCTATACAATTATAGGGCCAATCACCTGATATTGGCTGGTCAGCCGGATAATTGCGTAGGTGTGTATGCAGGAGCCTTAGCCGATAAACTGCTTCAACCGCTCCTGCAACGGTCGGATCGGGATAACGTACACACTGAGCTAAATATAGGTCAATGTGTATGGGGTGCACACTGACCATTTAATCGCTGCCGCGATCGGAGCGTTTATCTGATCTGCAGTTCACCTGTCTACATTCTGAGAATGCCAACACATTGCCTAGTTGAAATGATAACTGTAGGCATTGTGGTATAAACAATATGAATGGCGACATTGTCATTGGCAACCTGTTGGGAAGTATCCTAACCCTTACACTCCCTCCCCGCACCCTAAACCTTACCTCCCCCTAGTGCCTAACCCTCCCCCGGCATTCTGAGCTCAGGCATCCCGGGATATCATCTACCTTTCCCTGTACATATGTGAGTAGGTTAGTGTTCTTTTTAATGATAATTGTAATATTCCATGAAATATAATTCTATTAAAGAGAATCACATGCTAAGGATATTACTGCTTTGCTAATAGACCCCCTTAGTAAGTTTTGCGATTGTTGAAATTTATCCTATTATTAGTGTATATTTATAAGGCGCAGTAAAGGTTCTGCATAGCTAACGGGGAAATATAACTGACAATATGTTACACGAGTACAAACAAGTTATTAGTTTCATACACGAGGGCTGATTGAATAGTAATGAGACTGATTTTTCTTTATTCAGAATCAGATGACTCCACAGGATCTGAACATTTTTCTTTTTCAAAGTAGCGTCTTTCACATTCAATAAATGTTTTGCAGCATTTTAACAACGATTCACAGACGTGCCATAGATTGTTTTGTGACATCACTGTTAGTGTAGCAGCTGTGGCGTTTTCACTTTATCGTCTGTTGAGAACTTCATTCTGCGCAGTTGTTTTTTCAGGATTGGGAATGCCCAGAAATCACAGGGCGCTAAGGGCCTGATTCAGAGCCGCCCGTAAGCGGCCCCTCGTTCGCTCCGAGCGATGTTTGCCCAACTGCGCATGCGTACGGATCGTAATACGCATGCGCGAACCAGTCAGTGCGGCCGAAAATCGTTTGTTCGCTAAATAGCGAATGCCTGCTATTTTGAGTGACAGAATGAGGCGTATGTGGGTGGTAACAGGGAAAGGTGCTTGAAAACGGGGTGTGGAGATCCGAACGCAGGCGTGCTTAAAGGTCAAAACGGGCGTTTTATGGGTGTGCATAATTAATACAGCAGAGTCATTGACCACGTCACTGGGTTATTTTATAGTCAGAACTGCTCGCAAGATTGCGGTAGCAAAAACCAACCACAAGAATAGCTAGCAGTTCATACGCTGGTCGATGTACTCGATTAATCTAATAAATAGCGGACATGACGTAGGATGCGCGCGGCCAGAGGGCGTATTTTTTTAAAAAACGACCGCAAGTTTTTGAATAGCCACCCCTATTTTCTGGACGAACAACCGCAAATAGCGTCCGGCTCTGAATCAGGCCCTAAGTCCGGGCTATATGGAGGGTGTTCCAGTGCTGTCCAATTAATTTCAGTCAGTGCTGCCAACGCAACATGTGGTCGGCCATTGTCTTGGAGCAAAAACCACTGTTTCTTCAGTCTTTTCTTCCTCGTGGCTCCACGCAAATGGGTTTTCAAGGCGTTTGCATAGTAGTCACCATTAATTGTTTGCCCACAGGGAACCCAGTGCTGTAGGACCATACCGTGCACATCAAAGAACAGCAGGAGCACGACTTTACACCCCAAAGGAATCGCACAGAATTTTTGGGGTGGAGGCGAATTTGCGTGTTTCCATACATGGACTGTTGTTCGGATTCCGGGTCATAATGACTAATCCACGATTCGTCACAATCGATGTCAGGAAATTGGGTATCCTTGCCGACATTCAAACGGTGTTCTTGCACGATTCAACATCTCGTTGCATCTGCTCATCTGTAAGATCTCTGGGTACCCACCTGGCACACACGCCATGCGTTATCAGCTCCTTTGTCACAATATGCTGAACGAGATGCCAAGTGAAGCCGATAGGTCGCGTAAGGTTACCTTCTGTCATTTTTCAACATCTCCGCAGCTTCGGCAATGGTGACATCTGTAACCGCGGTGAATGGTCTCCCAGAACGCCGTCTTTGAGGTTCTTCCACCACCGAAATACTGCATTACGGCTAATTGTTTCTCCACCGTATGCTTGCCGTAACATTTAATGAGTTTCATTTCCGCTTTTTCCAAGTTTAACACAAAATTCAAACACACATCCCTGACGTAATCTCACAGACACGTCTTCCTGATCCGCCGTGACGCAACGTACGAAGATCTTCCACTCGCTCTGACCAAACAAAAAAGACTACGGCAGTCCAACCGCAGGTTCTGTCACATCCATGTATGAGCTTCACAATTACAAGCATAGTGCTGGCACGTCTGCCTATGGGACAGAAAAACAGAGGCAGTCTCTTTTTCAATCAGCCCTCGTAAATACATGATTAGAGTGTGTTTTTACCATATTTATGTATGGAAGACAAAGGGTCCTGCTCGCATGAGCTTACAGTCTATCTTGGTGTATTCTTGCAGGTACCTCATTCCCTGATGCAGTGCGATAGTGGTCAATTTATTTGTTCTTTTTGTTTCAATTGTGGTTCTGTGTCTTTACATTTTTAGCAATTAATATTGACTGTAGCAGGCTGGATACAATGTAAGAGTCATTCTCTGCTTCTGTACATTTCTAGGACTCTGGGCCTGATTCAGAGCCGCTCGCTCTGAATCAGTGCCCACCTATTGTATTTTTAGAGCGGCCTCCTGGCCGCTCCCATAGCTGTGGGTGACCACCCACAGCTAGTGGGAGCGACCAGGATGATGGTCGCGATGGTCAAGACCATCGGACTTGCGACGAGACCCTTGTGGTAGGGTCTCGTTGCCGCAAGTCCCAGTGGACTTCTTGCTCTTACAGAGCAAGAAGTCCACCCACTGACATCCTTTGTGATGTCAGTGGGGCCGGCCCCAGATGGTAGGCGTTCCCATGGGAACGCCTCCATCTGGGCAGCCACGCCCCCGCCACGCCCACCAAAGGGGGTGTGCTGTCACTCAACATCGACAGCACGCCCCCTTTGTAGCGAGACCCGGAGCGACGGCTTGCCCATCACTATCCGGGTCTCGCGCATGCGCACGACGGAGCCTCCTCCGTCGTGCGCATGCGCACTGGGCCAACATCGACCCACTTGCGAGCGCACAGCGCTCGCGAGCGGGTCTGAATCAGGCCCTCTGTGTTCATGGGTAAGGCCATGATTGCAGCATCTGTTCTCAGGAGAGGTATACTATGATCCCCCTAAGGTGAAGATAATGTTATACAGTATGCATTGTTTTTACATTTTACTTTTTTATCACTGGAAAGAGTGTCCTGTCCTTAGTGGGCAATTTACTATAGAAATTACGTACTTGCTAACTTTAAGGAGCTATAACTGATGAGCAGATCATCTCTCACACATGGGAGTACCCCTGTTTTTCAAGAGGAGTACACACCTTTTGTTGATCACTGCTTTAATACTGCCGCACTTCCCGTAAACTCTCGGCCGCCTGCAGGGGGAGCTGTAAATCACTTTTCAGTTGAAATATTTCACATCTGCATCATTTACAAACTTTTCCCTCTGAAATAACAGCTGCTTCTAAGAGGATTTGTTCCCCACTTTCAGAGGAGCTATAATTAGTTGATCCCCAAAGAATTTTTTATGATAATCAGTTAAATTTTTGTTTATAAGCAAGGAATGTGTATGCAAAGATTCAGTTTCAGTATAAACACAGTGAAGGCGAGGATCTGTCTGGACGAGGAGTATACAGTATTCCTGCAATGTGCAGCGTCTCCTGGCTTGTCATTTCCAAATATACAGGGCTCCTCTCTTGACCTCTTTCAGTTAGCTATACCCGGAGCAAAACTTTAATTTAGGCAGCAATGTGCCAGTCCTATTAGGTACATCTCGTCCCTATGGCACTGCAAACAAAGGGCCTCATTCAGACACACTCGCAAGCGGCTGTCCGCTCGCAAGTGGGTCGATGGTGTGCACTGCGCATGCGCACGACGGAGGGAGCTCCGTCGTGCGCATGCGCCAGACGCGACGAGCGAAGGACTTTCCTTTGCTCGTTGTGTCTGATCAAAGGGGGCGTGCTGTCGATGTTGAGTGACAGCACGCCCCCTTTGGTGGGCGTGCCGGGGGCGTGCCTGCCAGACGGAGGCGTTCCCAAGGGAACGCCTACCGTCAGAAGCCGGCCCCACTGACATCACTAGTGATGTCAGTGGGAGTGATTTTGGCTCAGATAGAGCCAAAATCACTCCAGGGCTTGTGGTCGAAAAACCCGACCACAGGCTTCTGGTCGCACTGGCGATGGTCGCGATGGTCAAGACCATCGCGACCAACATCCTGCACGCTCGTATGTGCTGTGGGTGGTGACCCACAGCTATACGAGCGTCCAGGAGGACGCTCCATTTTTATGGAGGACGGCCCTCATTCAGAGCGGACGCTCTGCTCAGAGCGTCCGGCTCTGAATGAGGGCCAAAGATCTGCGAGTCCGGAGGTACCATATGTCTGGCACATAACCACAGGCTACTGCTCGGTGAGGAGGATCGCCCCCTAATAGGATTGACCCCTTAGGGGTTGATGCTATTGGCCACAAGTCAGCGTGGCTATATGCCGCACTTACGGTACCCCTGGACTTGATGCTGTTTGTTTGCATAGGGCTGCTTACAAAAAAGCCACAAGTCCACGGCGAGATTGGGCCACGTTTCATTCAGCTTCAAATTGCTGTCACATTTAAAGCCATTATCTCACAAACTTGTTCAGTTTTGTAGTTTGCACAGCCATGACTGCATTAATCTCATTTAATCTACCGCTGCTCTGGGCACTCGGACAGCGCGCCTTATACATTATAAAGCTGCACGAGCGAATCGATTCCGTTTTTGGGCACCTATAAGCAATGAGCATCGGTCGGCTGGCAGTCAAATGTCATGCCAATTGGCGCAACTGCTGCTGGTGCCCATCACTTATCTCGTCCCAAAATGCACCAGGTTTAGCTGTGTAAAGTGACTAAACCCGTCTGGGCGCAACAAGGAAAATTACAATTGGGGGCACAAAAGACGGACTTTTAGCTGATTTCCGCTCACCACCTCAGGAGGTGGCGAGCAGAAATAATGGGCACCTGCAACACTCGTGCCCGATCCGAGTAACAAATGAATTTCTCCATCAGGCGCCAGACGCTCTAAAAACAATTGAATCCCCCCCATAGAAATCTATCAGATCTTAGGTCAAGTCAGCCTAGTATAAGATACATTGCTCAAATCAATTTCTGAGTGGGGGTCTGCTATAGGTTACAGTACAACAGATGTCCATCAGGGTATTTAAAGGCCCCCTATGTCCATGCAAATGGTTTCCAAGACCTAAATTTAAAATAGAAGGCAGCTCAGTAGGACCACTGATAAAATGGCGCTGCGCATAGACTTGTTTATTTCTATGGTATTCCGCTCCCACTGTCCATGTGGGCATGATAGGTGCGGCTTAGCGGAGACCCCAAAAAATGGTGCTGACACAATCTTTGTTTGTTTAGAATGCATTTTAAGAATATCCCCTTGCTTGTAGTTTAGGTGCACAAATCCTACACCTATAATTCGCAAATGTATATATGAATCCGTTGGCAGGCCCTGGAGGGCTATGATAGTCTCTGTGGCGTAGATTAAAAGCTATTTTTGACTCCCCGGTGACGTCCTGTCCTGTCCTTCATTTGGCGCTATGTCGGTGGCTGAAACTTGTGCAGATATAATTGTCAATATTATGAATAGCTCTTTTGCATACGCCAGCTTGTATTGTAGGCTTAGTGGTCTATTTGAATAAGCCATTGGTGTTATTGGACACAAATTAGTGTCTTGTATTAATTGACTTCCAGATTCTGTGTGAGATGTTGCAGCACAAACAGATGTATTCCTGCTTAAGTGTCTGACTCCCATAATCACAGTATATTAATGTTGTTGGTGATAATTTAGCCTCCGGGGGGCGTTGTTCCATTGCATTGTGTCAGCTACGATTAGTATTACAAATTTATGCAGATAAATTATGTTGTACTGCAACAACGTTGCAAGTGAACACAAACCATTTGTATATAGAATAGAGTAATTTCATATGTAAACATACAGACCACAGTGTATTTATATATAGATCTCTGGTGGTGTTATGTGATTTTTAATGTATGAAATTTCCAGTGGTATTTGCATTTTACAATGTGTAAAAAAAAAAAAAAACCCTTCTATTTATAAACAAATCCATTTATAATAATACTGTGTATTTTTGTACCATACACGCAACATTTATTTAATTTTCTAACAGATGGGAAGCTATTGGTTTAATCTTTTTGCCCTTCCAAGCCTTGTGTGTACTGCAGTCGTAACAAACCAGTTGTTTAAAAAAAAAAAAAAAAGATATAATTAGATTATATATATATATGAACAATATGAGGACTTGCTATAGACAGGCTCGTTGTCTCTTCTGGATGTGGTGTAAAGCTTTAAAAATATTTATAACTGTCCCTTTCATGTTTAAATTGGCTGCGTAACTTCAATGGCCGTTTAATGGCTGTGCATGTTTATGCAGAGATTAAGTTAATACTATAAATGTGTACGTTTATCTGATTACTCAGTATATTACTTTGAGTTTAGACACTGCGCCGTCTTTTATAAAAGTAATATGTGGGCGATTTCGCAAATCTTACCACCGCTAGGCAGTGTTTATATACTGTGTTTATTACCAAGTAGATTAAAATGTTTAAACTTTGCATGTCAAATTTATTGTTAAAAGATCTGACTTATGATTACAGTTGTTATAGACACAAGGTTTTATTGTTTAGCCAGTGGAGTTCCTTGAGGACGTTGGGAGAGTTCAGCGTTCTTGTCATTTAGCCACGGTACCAGAAGTTACCCGTCCCATTGGCGTGTGGTTCCTGTCATGATTATAGCGCACACTGAGCCAAAGAGAGTGCAGGAACTTTTCTGACTAAACGCATTTAAACATACGAGTGGAAAGTTCTCACTAACTTAGAGAGGAATTGAATCCGCTAACAAAACAAAGCAAAAAAACATTCTTTCATTTCAGTATGCATTGCCATATTTCATTTTAAATAGCTATGCTTATTTACAAAGCTTTTCAGGTGCAAAAAGTATAGTATACCACAGTAACCCCTGAGAAACTTGGTTTCCTTGTCAAACTTGTCCTCGCAGATAAAAACTAATTGCTGATTGGTAGCTGTGGTTCAGTGCAAAATGTACGTGTCCCCGTGTGTAGTAACTAGCCCTCTAAATTGATATCCTGTTGTGATACATAACTTGTCCATAGCTATTGAATAAAAAGCCCCACAGAAAAGAGCCGTGGGCACTCTGCGTTACCATGCCGACAACACACATGATAGTATCGTAATTCAGCCCTTTGAGTTGCATTGAACTCTGACACCCGAGATTTATGCTGTATCAGTGAATAAACAAGTTTAGTATGTTTCTCCCAGAATGGCCGTATAGATTCCCCACTCCGGGGAGCGATAAATCATACGCAGGATGCGCCCACTATGTGATCTTACTGGCCGCGTCCATTTGTACTAAAGTACAATAAGTTAGGAATAACAGATGTTGTGCGGAAGACTGAAAATAAATGGAAGATACCCAGCAAGGCCCACGTCTGCTCCTCAGGTTATACCAGAGTTGGACTGAGCCTCAATACTTTTTCTGGCATGAACAAATAAACGTAGTAATAGGAATTGGTTGTCAGAAAACATTTATAGTTTGTACAAGACGCTTTCTCCTCTTTTATAGGAAAGATAAATGTCTTTGCTGTGTTTAATTTTTAGCTATTGTTTAGTTCTTCATCTCTTTTCTAGTTAAAGTGTGTGTAGGAGTCTGTCAATGCTCTGTGTGCACCGATGCTATTTGCGTTATCTTGCAGTAGCTGGACTGAAACCATCCTGCTTATTTGGTGGTGGTGCACTTAAAGGGCAGAATACTCTCTCTATACCTTTTATGTGACCGTTGGTCCTGCCCCAGGCGTCGTTCTCTCCCACTGCATCTCTGCAAAGCATTATAAACTATCGGACTTCGCCAACCTGCAAGCAGTCAGAACGTTACATTATATGTGGGGATTAATTAGAGATCTGGTGTCTGCCAACTTACTTGCTGGTTTCAGAGCGAGTCATTCTGCATTGACATTTGTAGGTTTATAGATGGAGCACATAATGGTGTAAGGCGTTGGATCAGCCGCCCACTTATATACAGGTGTATGCGGGAGGCCTGATATAATTGGTGCAGTGTTTATGTTAAATATACGGTAGGTGTGTTTTTTTTTCCAGTAGTCGAATAGATAGCACGGAACGGGGAAGCAGTTGGGAAGCCGACGGGCGGAATCCCAACCGCCGGCTTCCCGACTGTCTAATCCTGGCAAGGGTTAAATGACAGGCGTCGAAATCCAGATGCCGTGGACAGCCGTGTGGGGGGGAGGGGAGGGTTAGGTTTAGGGCTCCTGGGGGCACTCGGTTAGGCACCCTCCCGGAGGTTAGGGTAGAGTTAGGCTAGGGGAAGGGGGTGTTAGGGTTAGGCACCCCCCGGGGGACTTAGGTTTAGGCGGTGGGGAAGGAGGGGTTAGGTTTAGGCACTTAGAGGGGGGTATTAGGGTTAGACACTTGGGGGGGAGGTTAGGGTTAGGCACCCCTAAGGGAGGGTTAGGAAATACTTACCTTGGACGATCAGGATTTTCACCCCTGCCGGGCAGCCGCTGTCGGGATTTGATGCGACCGGCGGTAAATCATACCGAATCCAATGGAACATTTGTGGGTTTTAGGATATGTATCTAACTTTTGTTTTAGTATAAGAATTGCAGTTATAATAGGAGTGCATTAACACTTGTGTGTGTCTGGTGCTAATATCGAAATGGACACATATATACACCAGTCTGTGCTACATATATTAAGGGATCAATTTCTGCAAATTGTTCCAAGGGATCACTGAAAGAAATCGATGTCCCCTAAATGTAGCCTCAGTGTGAGCGCGTGCGGGCAGGGGTGTCATAGAGATTTATGATCCCTGTGGCAGATACATTTCTCACATTCTGTGTGCCCACAGCCAGGGGCTACAAAGCTCCATTCACGGGAACACGCCTGGAAGTGTTCATCCTGTCTCAGAGACCCAGATTTATACATTGTCCACCTGGAGCACATATGCTGGACACCCACCTACCCCAGTCGCTCCAGAACGTCACAAACCACATTTCCACCATATTTTATCTGACACTAGAATCCCTATGTCGCTGGGCGTGTTTGCCACCCCCGCCATCAGCAATATAATCATTGAACCAATGGCTAAAAGCAATGGGGACGTCTCGCCGCTCCAAATGTTCTTCTCCCCCACGTGTCCAGGTCGGCCTATAAATCCTGTCCTCCAATCTGGGCCTGGTGCCTGCGTGCAGTCTTTAAGTCATGCAGACTATGTCACTTTATACCTACTGAACCTTTGTGGTTGAATTTACTATTTGTGGTGTTTTCCCGTTTCTGTGTATTTTATGTAAAGTATTACAAAAAAAAAATGTGCAATGTTATTTGTCTCATAAACATTGTTTCAATCAGTAATTTTTGGTGCACTGTAATGGAGCATACACACGGTCAGATTTGTCAGACTTGTCAGATTTGTCAGATGAACGATTTAAACGATTTTACCAAAGTTTTGAACGATTTGAACGATTTTTGACTGCATTAAAATGAATGGAATCGTCCAAGTCTGACTGCAAACACATCAGATGTCAGAAATCGTTATCTGACCATCGGGAACGCGCTTCGTTGATCGTCCATCGTTCAGGCATGTCAGATTTATTTATTTTATTTATTTATTTCCAGTTATTTATATAGCGCATACATGTTCCGCAGCGCTTTACAGAGAATATTTGGCCATTCACATCAGTCCCTGCCCCAGTGGAGCTTACACTCTATATTCCCTATAACATGCGCACACACACACACTAGGGTTATTTTGTGTTGGGAGCCAATTAACCTACCAGTATATTTTTGGAGTATGGGAGGAAACCGGAGCACCCGGAGGAAACCCACGCAAGCACAGGGAGAATATACAAACTCCGCACAGGTAGGGCCATGGTGGGAATCGAACCCATGACCTCAGTGCTGTGAGGCAGTAACGCTAACCATTACACCGTCTGTGCTGCCAATATGAACGATTTTCCTTCAGATATGAACGACTGAACGATTTTTAAATCGTTATCGTTCATATCTGAAGGAAAAATCTGACCGTGTGTATGCACCATACTATGTTACCCCCAAAGGTATCAGCTTACAGAGATAAATCGTTCTTATCATTTAACTAGTCCGGAGACAGAGGAGAGACAACCAAAACCTTTCACCTACTTTGTCTATACCCACATATCAAAATCATGTTTTACTAAACTTCGGGAATAATGTAAAGATAAGCATTGGGCTTCCCAGCGGGACAAAGGTTTGCATAGAACCTGTCGCAGCAGATTGGATATAAAAGTATGAATTATATGTGAATAAATGAGCATTATAACCAACACTTTACCATTCGCTCCTCTTTTCATACTAACGTTAGTCTACGTTAGTCTAAGAAGAAATTGCAGTTGCATATCTATAAAAAAATGATGGAAGAGAAAGTTCCTCATTGTTTAGAGTCTGACTGTTATTAATAACTTGGGTTCCAATGTGTAGTTCTCAATCCTTATTCTTTACAGGGCGCTCGGAGCCGCTCTGCCAATATCATCCCCGGATGCTAAGCTTTGCTTTGTGGAATTAGCACCTTCTCACAAGTAAATAGTTACCTGGCAACGCAGCAAACCAACACCCTAAGTAATGGTCTGGCTTCAGGCAGGCTTTGGGAACGTGTCACGAAGGATCTTCATAAAACCAGCGAACCCTTGGAAAAAAATGTGTTAGCAGCATGTAAAATTCTCCTGGTTACAGGTGGCCACTGTGACTGGACGCGAGCAGATATATTTTCCTCTCATTTACATTTTTCCCTTTGCTTTCAATTATGAATTGTGTATTATGTTTTTCATACAGCATTTAAACCCGATTAAGCACATTAAGTATGTACTTTCGGCAGCTTTAAATGGTTGGGTGTGCACAATAGGGGACTCCAGTGTAATTGGTGGGTTTTAAATTTGGTCTACATCTGTTGCAGAGGTCGAGACATTTTTCTAAAATTTAGCAGATAGCTTAAAAGTTTAGGAGCCAGACCATTGTACACGACCAATCCATAATATGCCACACTGCAGTGCCCCCAATGAAAGTATGCCACACTGCAGTGCCCCCAATTCAAGTATGCCACACTGTAGTGCCCCCAATTCATAGTATACCATACAGAACTGAACTCAATTCATAGTATGCCATACAGTAGTGACCCCAATTCATAGTATGCAACACAGTAGTGCCCCCAATTGATAGTATGCCACACAGTAGTGCCCCCAATTCATAGCATGCCACACAGTAGTGCCCCTAATTCATAACATACTACACAGTAGTGCCCCAATTCATAGTATGCCACACAGTAGTGTCCCCAATACATAGTAAGCCACACTGTAGTGCCCCCAGTTCATAGCATGTCACACAGTAGTGCCCCTAATTCATAGCATACTACACAGTAGTGCTCCCAATTCATAGTATGCCACACTGTAGTGTCCCCAATCCATAGTATACCACGCTGCAGTGTCCCAATCCATATTATGCCATGCTGTAGTGCCCCCCAATCCATATTATGCCATGCTGTGGTGCCCTAAATTCATAGTATGCCACACTGTAGTGCCCCCAATCCATAGTAGTGTTCATTCTAGGGTGGGCAGGGAGCAGGGTGACTATAATAGAAGGGCACTAAATTGTGTGCGCCCATTAAAAGAACGTGGTCACTAGAAAAGGGGACGTGTCTTTGAGATACACCTCCCTTTTCCTCACTCTAGGGGGGCATGCTGGGCTGCCCCCAAACTCTCCCTTCAGTGGTTATGCCTTCCATGGGTTATTCCCGGTAATCACAACGTAGATTGAGTAATGTTGAATGCCCGCACATCTTTGGAAATGGAATGTCCCACCCGTCGGGCACACACTATCATGCCCTGTTCGAACCCCCGATAATCACGTCGCCTTGCCATGAGCAGCATAGCCGTTGTTAAAACTGTCTCACGAGATGTCTATTACACCTGATGCAGGTCTAGGCAGAGGCAGCTTTAGAGAGGAGGGGGCCTGTGTGCATTTCCTGTCCTCCTCTCTTTCCGGCAGCCGACTAACGCGGCTGGCCAGCCACTGGAGCATTAGTAGACTCTGGGCAGTAATGTGTGCCCGGAGTCTTCTACGTATGCACAAAGCGCCAGAAAAATGGCTGCGGCTGACATTTTTCCGGCCTTTTGTACAGCACTGACACCTGGTGCGGGACCTCTGAGAGGTAAGTTTTAAGGAATATGGGTGCAGGGTGTGCAGTGCGTGCCCCCCATGGACCCGGCGCGGGACCTCTGAGAGGTAAGTTTTAAGGAATATGGGTGCAGGGTGTGCAGTGTGTGCCCCCCATGTGCACCGCACACCCTGCACCCATTATAGATACACCCCTGGGTCTAGGCATTTCCAAGACGTCACAGTATGGTGACGCAACCTACCATTACCTTTACATACTGCTATACCATGACTTTTGGCACTTCAGTGTATACTGGATGGAGCAGGGAGAATTATATAGTGGGAGGAGCAGGGTCCCCAACAGCACAGAGTAGGGATGTCAGGCTCCTGTCACACTGATACAGGAAGTCACAGACTGAGAGTTATATAGTGGGAGGAGCAGGGTCCCCAGCAGCACAGAGTAGTGATGTCAGGCTTCTGTCACACTGATACAGGAAGACACAGACTGAGAGTTATATAGTGGAAGGAGCAGGGTCCCCAGAGCAGCACAGAGTAGTTATGTCACATTAAGCCACAGACTGAGAGTTATATGGTGGAAGGAGCAGGGTCCTCGGCAGCACAGAGTATAAGTGAGAAGCTACAGTACACAATAGTGACCAGGATCAATGTCCTCTACAGAAGGCTTCTGTCACATTGTGGCAGATTTAGATTTTTGGCACGTCTCCATTTATTTCCCTCATGTTTGAGTTAAAGTATTTGATGGTGAAAAGTAAAGGTTCAGGTATTGGAATTCCAGTCGCTACTGATAATGGTCCCATACTGTGCACTGACCTGTCGTAGCAGGATGGAGGATTCTGTGCTGTTTTAGGGGAAATTCATTACAGTGATTCAGTTTTGTCTGTACAGTCCCTTTAATAACTACAGTACAGTAAACTCAGGGATTTGGTGAAGGTTGGCGCGCTCATTGTAATAAATGATTATGGTTGCCCCGACAACCTGCGAATGGATAATTTGTGCCGCTGCGACAGCGTACATTTGTAGGGAAGCCACTTTCTGTAGCTCATCCACGACTGTACAAAATACACCGACAAGCCTGGTATGACGAGGTTCTGGGGCCGCAGAAGTTACTCTGCTGCTGGTGACCTCTCTATCACTAAAATGTTCCTTGTATTGTCTGAGTGCATCAGGAACCACATATGTTTCAACTGCGGATGTGCTTTTCATCTGATTGCCCTGGAATTTTAATGGTGTCTTCAAAGGAAAACAAAAAAAGTAAAACCATTGGCGTTGTAGTATGCGATTATCAGGCATTTTGTTTTATACTTTGGTCGGAAAACCAATTAACACGCTGTAGTCAATAACATTTTACTCCCCTTCCTGGAATAATATGAAAACAGTATGCACTGCTGTATTGTGTGTGAGTTGTATAGTATAGAGACCTGCACAAGCGTGCTTAGAATGAGGCCAGCCATTGCGGTCTGAGTGATTGGCACTTGTAACATGATCTGATAGAGAGTGAGGCGGCCGGCGAGTAAACCCCTCGCAGCTACGAGCCCTGCCCTCACGCAGACATTCCAATTATTTCATTTGGGGAGAAGGCTGATCAGAGAAAGCACAAACTTGCAAATCCTCGCCTCTGGCATCTACTATTATTTTGTGCACTCTTCTCATTAGTAAATATTAAAAAATACATATGGTTATGTACATAAAGTAGCACGTGCATGACCTTTGCTGCAATAATTACATTTCCTCCATAGCAAACATGCTGCATTATTGCATGTTATAGTATTACAATGAATGGTTTACCCAGATTTCCAAGACTAACGGAATTTTGTATTTGCTAAACGTGCACATAAAGGGACCGATTTAGAGGTAAATGCAACAACTGAGAGCAAAATTATCACCTGGAAATAAAACCACATTTGTGCTGCGTTGGGTTGTGTAAAATGAACATCCGGTTTTGGAGCTGTGAGGGCGGTGTAGCCTAAAATAACTCTAATGCAGTGTATAGAGCCGGCTGCGGATTTGGGCACCATCCCACAGTCCAAGTTCCCTGCTCTGCAGAGCTTTGGAGCAAGTCCGGGAGTCTGGGGGAGCGGCAGATGAAACTAGCTACAGCCCTGGACATATTGGTCATGATGTCAGCTGCTGGCTGGAACCTATAAAGTGCGCTGCAGGCCACGCCAATGTTGGTGCTTTTGCTTTCAGAATGCGCGTTAAGGATTCAGAGTTGGATTGCTCGCTTGGAGATAAATGCAGATCTCTGGCTTTTTCAGAGTTGCCTGCATCGCCCTTATGCAATTCTCCTGAAAGCCTTTGTCAGCACTGTAAGCACACATTTTTTTGCACCCTCTCTATGCTTGGTGCAAGAAATAATCAGACAGATCTCTGTGTACGCACAACTCTGCATAGTCACCCAGTTCCGTCTACTTGCCCACAGATGCAGCTGAGATAATGATAACTCTGAATTACCCCTAGTTGCTCTGACGTATGTGCAGTTGCTATAAACCACAGATCTGTCTTTGGAATCCTGAATCAGTCCCCATGTGCTTATAATCAGTCCGGAAGGTCCATCCTGAGGGCTAGAAACGGGCATGAGGTGTAGTTATATACAGCCAGGTCCATAAATATTGGGACATTGACAGAAATTTCAAATTTTGGCCTCTATTCACCACCACAATGGTTTTGAAATGAAACAAACAAGATGTGCTTTAACTGCAGACTTTCAGATTTAATTTGAGGGTAATTACATCCAAATCAGGTGAACGGTGTAGGAATTACAACAGTTTCAATATGTGCCTCCCACTTTTTAAGGGGCCAAAAGTAATGGGACTATCAACTCAAAAGCTATTTCATGGACAGGTGTGGGCTATTCCCTCATTATTTCATTATCAATTAAGCAGGTAAAAGGTCTGGAGTTGATTCTAGGTGTGACATTTGCATTTGGAATCAGTTGCTGTCGACTCTCAATATGAGATCCAAAGAGCTGTCACTATCAGTGAAGCAAGCCATCATTAGGCTGAAAAATCAAAACTAACCCATCAGAGAGATAGCAAAAACATTAGGTGTGGCCAAATCAACTGTTTGGAACATTCTTAAAAAGAAAGAACGCAATGGAGAGCTCAGCAACACCAAAAGACCCGGAAGACCATGGAAAAAAACTGTGTTTGATGACAGAAGAATTATTTCCCTGGTGAAGAAAAACCGCTTCACAGCAGTTGGCCAAATCAAGAACACTCTCCAGGAGGTAGGTGTATATGTGTCAAAGTCAACAATCAAGAGAAGACTTCACAAGAGTGAATATAGGGGGTTCACCACAAGATGCAAACCATTGGTTAGCCACAAAAACAGGAAGACCAGATTAGATTTTGCCAAGCAACATCTAAAAAAACCCATTAGAGTTCTGGAACAACATCCTATGGACAGATGAGACAAAGATCAACTTGTACCAGAGTGATGAGAAGAGAAGGAAAGGAACTGCTCATGATCCAAAACACACCACCTCATCAGTGAAGCATAGTGGTGGTAGTGTCATGGCGTGGGCATGTATGGCTGCCAATGGAACTGGTTCCCTTGTATTTATAGATGATGTGACTGCTGAAAAAAGCAGCAGAATGAATTCTGAAGTGTTTCGGGCAATATTATATGCTCATATTCAGTCAAATACTTCAGAACTCATTGGATGGCGCTTCACAGTGCAGATGGACAATGACCCGAAGCATACTGCAAAATAAACGAAAGAGTTTTTTTAATGCTAAAAAGTGGAATGTTATGCAATGGCCAAGTCAATCCCCTGACCTGAATCCGATTGAGCATGCAATTCACTTGATGAAGACAAAACTGAAGGGAAAATGCCCCAAGAACAAGCAGGAACTGAAGACATTTGCAGTAGAGGCCTGGCAGAGCATCACCAGGGATGAAACCCAGCGTCTGGTGATGTCTATGCATTCCAGTCTTCAGGCTGTAATTGCCTGCAAAGGATTTGCAACAAAGTATTAAAAAGTGAAAGTTAGATTTAGGATTGTTTAGTTTGTCCCATTACTTTTGGCCCCTTAAAAAGTGGGAGGCACATATAGAAACTGTTGTAATTCCTACACCGTTCACCTGATTTGGATGTAATTACCCTCAAATTAAATGTGAAAGTCTGCAGTTACAGCACATCTTGTTTGTTTCATTTCAAAGCCATTGTGGTGGTGAATAGAGGCCAAAAAATCTGAAAACTCTGTCAATGTCCCAATATTAATGGACCTGACTGTAGATAACATTTTGCCCACAAGTCTGTTATTGGTTTAGCATTCTCTTTTTTTTATCCAAATGCTGCCTTTGTGGGCTTAAAGGAAAGGTGTAAAGTGATCTTAGGGGCTGATACTGAGAGGTGGACGGCTGTGCTAAAAAATGCAAAATCCGCAGGAGGTGTCCTGTTTAAACGGCGCCCGCTGCCGGCTTCTGTGATCTGATACCTGCGTCGAAGATACAGCATCCGAGCCACTGCATGACCACCGGGCAGCTGTCGGACATCTCAGTAACCCTCCGGTTCCTCAGGATGCCCGGCTAAGCAACACCACTTCTTGGGCCAGCGAATTCTCGTTCCCAAGACGCAGCCACTGGCTTTGGCGCGGCCAGAAAAACGGGGCAGACACGGCCCCATTTTCTAGAATTCTCACCTGTTGCTGCCCACAAATGCCAGTAGCACGTCCGTCCGTACTGCAGCTTACGCGGCACTGCGACCAACATCGTAGGACCAGAACTGCACATACGCACATCAAAGAAATCTGACATTTGCAAGAACAACGAAGTTCCGCAAATCTCCGAACCGGGCCCTTAGGCAGCGTCTAGGACCTTGTCAATTAAGATGGAGTCTGCATTCGCCAAGAACAAGTCGGTCATTTGAAGAAATAGCTGCTGCTAATAGTTGTGTGAATAACTAACGTTTCCCTGGGTTCCACACACTCAGAATTTTATTAAAGCATTTACTAAATTGTGGTGCAAGAGTATTGACAAACGTCTTCTGGGTATTTCACGGAAACACTGCCAGAGCTTTACATATGTGTGGGTTTAGTTTGTGTTGTAAAGAAGATAATTCGTTTTGCTCTCTATTAGGGGAGTTGAGAGCTTTGACGTTGAGTGAAATTCGTTTTCATGATATGTTAGTATTAGGCTGCATGAAGATATGTAGCGCTATATGTCTTGCTTAGCAAGTTGAAGTTGATCCTGATCAATGAGGGCAGCAAGAGTGGAGGGATGAGGGAGGAGATGCAATTTCGCTATCTTGCTTTGATTCACTGGGGTGGACGAGATTGATGGGGATTTTAATGACAGTGTAATTTTCAGGTTGCAAAAAGCGCCCAAAATGTGGTCATCCTAGCGAATATTGGAGAGAGTCTGTGTATCTAAACCTATATCATATCACTTAGCAAAATACAGGTACAAATCAGAGTGTAAAAACGCTATGCGCACATTCAGGCTGGATTATTGAAAGCGTATCTCTGGTCATGAAACAAATACAGCATTTATGTGATAGTAAACCTGTTAAATTTTAGTTGCCCCTATAGTACAATGGTTATTTATAGAAAAAAATACACCTGAGATGTGAGAAACAATAAAATATCTAACTTTATTCCTGTATGGATAAAACCGCGGGAGGGGACCGTCATCGATGAACGTTATCTCTGTGTGGTGAGTGCTATAGGAGCTTGCATGTGGTTTGCACCATTCCCAGTCAGCTAGGAGCAGCAATAGGTATCTGGTACCGTCAGTTGGTTGTGTTTGACAGTGTAGCCTGTGATTGGATAAAATGGGAATTATTTGTAGAAAGTCCTCTGTTTATAGTATTGATACCCCTTAATCTATACACCCTTAATGTCGCTGTGTAGCGATACAAGTTGTATAAGAAATAATTGTTTTCCAGACTTATATTGTGGTTCCAAAGAACAAAAGTTCTTATTGCAATAAAAGAAAGTTACACGCTTTGATCTAGCGCAATTAGCGCAAAAGACAATTAAATACAAAAAGTACAAGCTGATACATACGCGTGCGCACAGTCGTCAATCCAGAGGTCTGTGTCATCCATGGAGAATGGCTGTATACTATATCCAGTGAGCAGGCTATATACCTTACAGAACAAAGAAACTAGTTAACAGGTTTCCATTGGGTCTTGCTCCTGGACATTCTGGTACGATGCAGGCCATTGGACAGTTCATACAGCATCACTAGGGGTATGTCCCAGTTCCTCAGATGTTGCTTTGTGTGGTTTTCCCGCCGAAGAAATGGTTTAAGCTAATAAAAGACGCTACATCCATCTTTACATTCTAAGCACTAATTTCATATAGTTCATATCTTGCGAACGCATGATGCGATTTCCTTGCGGGTCGAACCGGAGATATGCAAATAAACAGTGATCTAGAATGGTATCAAACATGATATGTCTACTAGCTTTATGTACCTTAAATATCGTATACATTACATTTCATAACATAACCTCTAATATTAAGTTTTTAATGCGGAGGAACCTTTTTATAAGTTTTGTATGTGTAAGTGTGGGGATCTTGCGTAAGGTCGCTAGTATGCGTGGTGCGTTTATGTGTTTAGTGCTTTGGTAAACAGCGCAACTGTGTGCTGTGCCTCTTATATATTTTATATGTTTTATTTAACGTGCGTATGGGTTATGGTAGGACTTTCAACAATATGCGGTAGCAACGCAGACGCACGACGCTAATAATCGCAACACAAGATGGCGTCATCAGGGGCGACACAGAATGGCGTCGCCAGATATTAATTTTAAGATTTGGTCTCAGCCAATCATCCGGCTTCGACAATAGTGGTGAGCTCAGTGTTAAATCCATAACGAGGGGAGTGGAAGGATAAGATACAGGTTTGAGTAGATCCGTCTTTGCTCTTTCTGGTATACTATTGGTTATCCGCAAAAAACAAATGGCAAATCGGCTGAACGAGGGGAAACCTCATTGGTTCTGCAGTTATTCCTTATCAACCCTATTGATTATAAGCCATTATTTATTTAGCGCACACATGTTCTGCAGCACATTACAGAGAATATTTAACCATTCATATCAGTCTCTACGCCAGTGGAGCTTACATTCTATATACCCTACCACATTTGGACACATTAGGGTTAATTTTGTCCGTGGCCAATTAACCAGTATGTGTGAGGGAACCAGAGCACTTGGGGAAAGCTGTCGGACACTGGGTGGTCGGAATCGAATCCATGACAATATAATGCTGTGCGCCTGTGGGGATTTGGGGAATGAATTGACGGATTTATGTATTGCAGTTGGTAACCAGCATCCTGTTATGTGACTGTCACATTTGGCCTCCATGGAAAGACAAGACACTGCAGGTCATCCTTCTAGATCACATATCAAGTGGGTTTTATCTGAGTTAAATTCCACTCTCGAGTCAATGAGTGCCTCCCACTAATATTGATAAATGCGAGTAGTCCGGGAACGCGGGTTCTTGTACAGGTCACCTCCTCTGCAGCAGATTAATCCTTTTTTGTTTTTAGGTTTGTTTCAATGTTTTGTACAATTTATCTGGTTTAGCTGATAAAGGAACCTATGAATCAAGAATTCCAACTTTGACTAATAACCTACAAATATGAATGTCTTCTGCTATTCCTTTACATATTGTGATGTTTTTGTGCCAAATGTTTATGCAGGGATTTGCGGAATCGATGGATTTATGGTTGTACTATTGTAGTCCAGAGCCAGCATCCTGTAATGTGATTGTCAGACAGCTGCGTGTCCAGATGGACGCTTCGGGGAATCTTATCACACTCATCTAGAATACAGTATTACATGTTCCTTGTAATCCCGTGCTTTCCCAATCACCGTACTCCGCCTTTGTGTCTCTAGAAAATAACAGTATTTTTAAAGCCTCTTCGGCATAAAACAGGTCTTTAACTCGGAAGTAAAAAGTTATTTTCAACGCTATCATTGCTACATAAAGCAAGCGTGTTTCCGTGCCCACGATATGAGCCGCCGGGGCTGTTTTACCACTTTAACGCCAGGAGAGTTCGACTCAATTCTTCCTACAAATTGGCTTTTATCTTTCTATTTTCTATATTTTCCGGCTTTTGCGTTTCCCTGTATCATCTGTTCAGAGCAGAAATGTACCGAAGTCTAAGGTAAATGACGGCAGACTACAGAACCTGGAACACAGCGTAGAATTTGGGGTATTAATGAACGTGATCTTATGGTAGAAAAACTCTTTTAAGACCCTCCTAACCTAAAATACTTGTTGAGTCGCTGATAACATTCACAGACTGTTACCAGGCGATGTAATAAGCCGTGTAATGGAATTCGGTAATAAACCTTAGGGCCAAGCTGTTGCCATTTTTGAATTCCAATATCTATTTCTATTTTTAATCTGAAATCAGGCTCATTCCTCCTACAGATGGTTATGGGTGAAAATCTAATTTCCACATGTACGTTACACCGATTCATGTCCTTAAACTTAACACTCACACGTTGGTATGTGCTTCTGCAAAATTATATAATTGCAGGTTCTGTCCCGATGTCAAATTATTTCCATGGTCACGATGGTCTACACACATTTCTGATGTCTGGAGATTAGTAACTGTACTAACCAGCAAGCGTTTATGCCGGCGATTATAGAGGAAACCATCTCTGCTTTGTTGGTCATTTACTTCCTTGTTAATGTCTGAATCCAGCTCACTGGCCAGAAAAGATTTATTATATATCATATATCGTCCCATGCACGTCTTTTTCCACTAGCTGGAAGTGATCTCACTGCATAATTTTTTCATATTCGTCTCCCATCAAACTTTTTGTAGAATAAAAACAGTGGTTCCCCCCTCTCACCCATAAAAATGCCCCAAACTTCAAGTAAAATAAAAAAAAGCACAAGGCAATTTGTGATTGGCCATATAGACTTAGGGGGGGAATTAAATTAACCCTGATAACTTTTCCTGAACAGAAAGCTAGAGTTTTTCACATTTGTTTTCATTTTATCACCTTTTTTTTTAGCGCACAATTCAATTAGAGCCAGTTTTTCTCGTGCAAAAAAAATCTCTGGTTTCGCACGAAGACACACAGAATCCGTGATAAGTTTCCGGGCTAATTGAATAGCCCCAATGGTACAATTATCCTGTGGTAAATTATTACGGGTAAATCTTTATTTGTTAAACCGTGCAGCTCAGCGTTAAAATGTCCAGAGACGACAATTATCAGTGATCGTTTCCATCAGCACAGCAACATACGTATTTCGATCAAATAAAAAAATAAATGTAATTTCTCTTTCATCCACTAGGGGACACTGGAGGTGCTTACGCTGGGTATAGAGACGTGGATAGCTGGAGCTGGCACTTTAAATAATTTAGAAGTGTGAAGCTCCTCCCCCTCTATGCCCCATCAGCCCTCAGTTTAGAAAATGTGCCTCTAGGAGCTGGTCACATCATGCTGTGCTCCAGCAATATATTTATTTTATTTAATTTTATTTGAAAGCATCTTTTACATTACTATAGGTACCCTTCGCCACCTATCTAAAGGTGGGGTCCGGGTACCTGGCGCCCTGATGTTTTAACAAACATCAGGAAGGAGTACACAGGGCTCATCTCCAAAGAGCTCCTGACAGCTCCTTATCGCCACAGCAAGTCTTCACACAGAAGAAGAGAAGACTGTGCTGACCTGCCGAGAGAGACTACAGGGGACACGCAGTGAGTAAGAGACTGCACATTCCCCGGGTCCTGCTCCTGCTGTGTTAGGGAGGCTGTGTGTAATCACTAGACGCAGCTCCCTGCTTCTCCCCTCTCCCCGCTGTCCATCGCTAGCACATGTCAGTGCTGTGTTTAATTATACATAGCGCGGTTGTAACAGCGCTACAAGCGGCTCCCTGCCTCTCCCCTCTCCCACTGTCCAGCGCTAGCACATGTCAGCGCTGTGTTTAATTATACATAGCGCGGTTGTAACAGTGCTACAAGCGGCTCCCTGCCTCTCCCCTCTCCCACTGTCCAGCGCTAGCACATGTCAGTGCTGTGTTTAATTATACATAGCGCGGTTGTAACAGCGCTACATGCAGCTCCCTGCTTCTCCCCTCTCCACGCTGTCCAGCGCTAGCACATGTCAGTGCTGTGTTTATTTATACACAGCGCAGTGAATCAGCGCTACAAGCAGCTCCCTGCTGCTTCTCCCCTCTCCCTGCTGTCCAGCGCTGGCACAGGTCGGCGCTGTGTTTAATTACTATAGCGCAGTTGAAACAGCGCTACATGCGGCTCCCTGCTTCTCCCCTCTCCCCGCTGATACTCGCGGTGTAGTGGGGAGGTAATGGCTCATAACAGCCATAATGGTGGCCCTTTGGGGCATGAAGAAGGGGGCGGAGCCTAAATCTGCAGATGCTCTCTCTATACGCGGCAAACGGCTGTAGAAAACAGCGTGGCTGCCGATCTTTAACTGTTAAATGCCTGCATCTCTCCCTTATACAGGAAGAGTGCAGCATTCAGAAGGCTGGATTCTCTTGCTCCCCATTTCTGGCTACATAATACACTGGGGTTGTAAGTGCAGGGAATCTGATCAGTGGGAAGGGAGTGGGGTGTATCTCCTCCTCTGTGTCCCAAGCCAGCCTTCTGTTTTCATTACTTCTGTTTGTACTCTGTCCCTCTGTGTGTGGTGACTGTGTGTATCCATGCCAAACAGAAAAGGCGTCACAAAGGATGTTTGTCGGTTCTAAGGGTAACAACAAACTATCTAAGCCGCATGCCGCTGGGTCCACATTATGCGATGCTTGTATAGCTATTGATCCACCTATGGCTAATACTGCCTCGCTTGCACCTACATGGGCTGCTGACATGGTAGGAGTAATGACGGATTTAACGTGTGAGTTAGCTGAGACACGCAGGTCTCAGCCTCCCTGGGTTGCTGGGCTAACAAAGTCTATTGACACCCTGGTACAGGTAAGGGGTCCAGCTGTGTCCGCACCCTCTACTTCCTTACAGGGGCTGACACAAAAGCGTCCTTTATCGGCTATTCTTCAGTTAGAAGAGTCTGACGAAGAATTCCTCGCTACGGAGGATACTGAGGAAGGGGAACTGGAGGAATCATTACAAAACGATACCCCTCAAGAGTTAGAGTCCACCTCTCCTGGGGTGGAAACTCTAATTTTGGCGGCCAGAAAAATCCTTAACTTACCTGAGGATGTAATTCCTGCATCCCAGGAGTGTGAAAGCGCTCGGCGGTTTTTCCGTTCTCACTGCAGCTTCAACAGCAGTTCTCAGTGGCCTGGAAACAACCGGATAAACGGTTCCAAGTTCCGCACCGGTTTCCATCTAGCTACCCTTTTCCATCATCCATGATGGAGAAGTGGGAAACTCCCCCCTCCAGTAGATGCGTCCGTCTCCCGTCTCTCTAAGAAGCACTCCCAGTAGCCGGGAGCTACAGTACTAAAAGATCCTTCGGATTGTAAATTGGAGACAACGCTAAGATCTATTTATACTGCAGCAGGTGCTCAACTTAGGCCCACCCTTGTTACTACTTAGGTTAACAAAGCGGTGGTTTGCTGGGCTGACCAGTTGATTACAGGTACGCCTACTAGCAGAACATATCCGTGAGTCTGCAGTTTACCTGGGAGAAGCGTCAAAAGATATCAGTCAGATTAGTGCTTGCATACCTGCTTCTGCTATTTCGGGCCGCAGAGCCCTCTGGTTGCGCGCCTGGCAAGTGGACGCAGAATCCAAGCGTGCGGTAGAGGGTTTACCATTCAATGGCGACAGGCTGTTTGGCCCGGAATTAGACAAATGGATATCTCAAGCCACAGGGGGGTAAGTCTTCGTCTACTGCATCGGCTCCCAGAAGACCTTACACTGGACCTTCGTTTCATTCCTTTTGTGTGCCACATTCCTTTCGTGGTAGAGCCAGAAGTGCTCCCTTACAAGCAAGAGGAGGTAGAGGTCGCCCACACACGGTTGCATGTAGACAGGAGCCTAAACGAGCTAAAAAACAGGTGGCATGATGGTCTAACGTCCCTCCTGGGACCACCTACAGTGGTAGCCCGCCTGCAAAAAAAGAAAATTAAATTTTTTTTTCAACAGGTCTGCTAATACCTGCAGTCAAGGCCACGATTCTACAGGAGGCTATCCAGTCTCTAGTAGTATCTGTGGGAGTTCCGGTTCCAGAACGAGGTATGGGGTTTTTTACTCAGACCTGTTTGTAGTATCCAAGCCAGATGGTTCGGTCAGGTCCATCTTGAACCTGTATCTGAAGATGTATCGGTTCAAAATGCAGTCTCTGCAGTCTGTTATTGCGAGCTTGGAACCAGGACAGTTCCTATCATCCCTGGATATTAAGGATGCCTATCTCCACGTTCCCATCTGGGAACCACACCAAGCCTTTCTGCGTTTCGCCATATTGAAAGATCATTATCAGTTCGGGTATTGTCAGTCATGATTGCTCTCCTTCGGTCAAAGGGAGTGAACATAATCCCTTATTTGGACGACCTATTACTCATGGCAAAATCAGCCTTACTGACATATCAGAGTATGATCTTAGATACGGCATCACAGAGGATCTTTCTTCCAATAGACAAAGCCCGGGATATCCGGTTGTTTGTTCAGCTGGTCCTCAGACCAAAGAAGGTTTCCCTACTTCTTTGTAGGCGTCTCCTGGGGAAGATAGTAGCTGCTTTCGAGGCACTACTGTTCGGGCGGTTCCACTCAAGGTTGTTTCAGTTGGACCTACTAACACACGGATCAGGATCTTATCTGCTTCTCAATTGACAGATCCGTCTGAGCCCAACTACCAGAGTAGCCCTTCTCGGGTGGACACAATCCACCAATCTTTTAGCGGGCCGAAGATTCGGAGTGTTGAACTGGATCATTGTAACAACGGATGCCAGCCTTCAAAGATGAGGAGCAGTAGTCCTTGATCATCACTTTCAGGGTCAATGGTCCCATCTAGAACAAAGGTGGCACATAAAGGTGTGGGAACTCAGAGTGATTTACAATGCTCTGATAGAAGAAATAAGAATTCAATCGTGACGGCCGTCGCGTACATCAACCGCCAAGGAAGGCCTCTGAGTCGCATGGTCATGCGAGAAGTCAACTGGGTACAGATTACCTAAGCCGCCAGGATATCCATCCTGGGGAATGGAAGCTTCATCCAGGTGTGTTCAACGCGCTGATACGTCGATGGGGATGTCCTCAGGTGGTCCTCATGGTGTCATGATTGAATCGTCCGCTCCCGGTTTACGTGTCAAGAACTCGACATCCGCAGGCAGAGGCAGTAGACGCTCTGACAGTTCCGTGGACTTACGACTTCGTTTACCTTTTTCCTCCGATTCCATTTCTTCCTCGACTGCTAAAGAGGATAAAACACGAGTCAGCCTCTGTCATTCTCGTGGCTCCGAACTGGCCAGGGAGAAGTTGGTTCTCGAAACTTCGGTCCCTATTGTCAGATGATCCATGGGCCTTTCCTCTGCGCCCAGATCTTCTATAGCAGGGTCCTTTCATACACTCCAGCTTAGCGCAACTGCGCTTAATGGGGTGGCTCTTGAAACCGATATCTTGAACGCAGAGGAATCCCAGACAGTTATTCCCACCATGCTGTGCGCCAGGAAACCAGTTTCGGCTGCGCATTATCATCGCTTCTGGCGTTCTTATATCTCGTGGTGTTCCAGTCGGGATCTTCCATCTTGGATTTTTCGGTTGTCCCGGTTTTCTGTTTTTATCTTCAGACGGGTTTGAATTTTGGACTTCGTCTTGGAACTTTAAAGGTGCAGGTTTCTGCCTTTTCCATTTTCTTGCAACGGAACTTGGCCCTCATTCATGAGGTGCAAACGTTTCTTCAAGGGGTCTTGCGCTTGCAGCCTCCTTTTGTACCTCCGGTAGTTCTCTGGGACTTGAACTTAGTGCTTCTGTTTCTTCAGTCGTCCATGTTTGAACCTTTGGAAGAGGTGGATATTAAGTACTTGTCGTGAAAGACGGTCCTCCTCCTGGCTCTAGCTTCGGCTCGTAGAGTTTGGGAATTTTGTGCTCTGTCCTATAGGCCACCTTACCTGGTGTTTCATGCAGATAGGGCGGAACTCCGGACGGTGGCCGTCTTCCTTCCCAGGGTAGTGTCAGCTTTTCATATTAATCAGCCTATTGTGGTACCGTCTTTGGTGGAGGACTCTGGATGTTCTACCTTGGATGTAGTTAGAGGTCTCCGCATCTATGTTGTCAGGACTGCTTCCCTCCGTAAGTCTGAGTCGCTTTTTGTCCTCTCTGATGAGGTTCGGAGGGGTTGGCCAGCGTCTAAGCAGACTTTGGCACGTTGGATCCGGCAGACTATTCATCAGGCTTATGTTAGTGCCGACCGCCGGCCTCCTTCGTCCATTTCAGTTCATTCCACACGTTCTGTGGGTGCGTCATGGTCGGCCGGTAGGGGAACCTCCACGTCACAATTGTGTTGTGCGGCAAGTTGGTCTTCAGTTCACACGTTTGTAAATTTTTACAGATTTGACATGTTTGTGGATTCAGCATTGTGTTGGCCGTCTTGTTCTGCAGGTGCCGCAGAGCGCTCCTGCCCGTGGGGAAAACTTTGGAACGTCCCCAGCGTAAGCACCTCCAGTGTCCCCTAGTGGATGAAAGAGAAAATGGGATTTTGGTACCTACCGGTAAATCCTTTTCTCTTCTAAATTATTTAAAGTGCCAGCTCCATCTATCCACGTCTCTATGCCCAGCGTAAGCACCTCCAGTGTCCCCTGTGGAATCAGAGAAAAGGATTTACCGGTAGGTACCAAAATCCCATTTTCTGTATATGGTTTCCACAGAAATGGATGACCCCTTTTAGTAATGCACAATTATTACACAGCACTATGGCAGCACAAATAATGTATCTGTCAAGATTTGGTAAATTAGGATGTTGAAAATCAGGGACATGGGCCAGTTATGGACTGAGCAGACCTTCCTTGCCTACTTTTTGTACGTTGCCTCCAGGAGAACCCGGAGGGGCGATCCAAGGGCCAAGCATGGAGCCCGCAGTGGCGTGATTCACTGCCGGGTGGGCCATGAGGATGTGATTTGCTTAACCAGGCTCCTCCCACCGCTGCATGATGAAGCAAATCACGTCCTCACAAGAAACAGAATCGGGATCCGGAGGGCGACCTATTAGTGAGCGAGTAGGGGAGGTATGTTAGTCTTCCAACTACATTTCAAGAGCGGACACAAAAATAGTTGGAAGACTAACATACCTTTTTCCCAATTCTGTCGTCTACGAAGAAATTGTACATCCATGGAAACTTACAAAGAACAAGTGGGTATTTACTCCAACAGATTTCGGGAAAGAGAATACCCAGAAGAAATCGTGAACCAAGCCACTGAAAGAGCAACTAACATCAAGCGTGAAGATCTTTTGGTCTACAGACCCTGGACTACGAATAAAAACAACCCAATATTTGTCACTCAATATAATAGCAAAGAAAAAGAGATACGAAGAATTTTTAATAAACATTGGAATATACTAAAGACTGATCAAATTCTTGGTAAAGTACTCCCGGACAAACCGCAACTGGCTTTCAGGAAAGCCAATAATTTAAAAAACTGTCTTGCTCCCAGCAATTTAAAACCATTAGAAACTAAACCCCTACAATGGATTAGGCAAACAAAAGGTTTTTTTAAATGCAACAATTGCAATATCTGTAAGTTTGTGAATAATATTAACAGCTCCTTCTCTAATCATGATAATACTTCTTCTTTTAAAATTAAGAGTCTGATGAATTGCATGAGCAATTGGGTCATATATATAATTGAATGCCCATGCCACTTGCAATATGTAGGTAAAACAAAAAGAAATGTAAAACTGAGAATTCAAGAACACATACGAGGAATTAAAACCAGGGTTGACAACCACTCCATCCCTAAACATTTTTGCAAATATCATAATGCAGACCCCGCCGGTTTGAAGTATAAAGCCATAGAATGTGTCTCATTGGGGGACAGGGGCGGGGATAGGGAAAAGAAGTTGTCACAACGTGAAATGTATTAGATTTACACTCTGAATACAATGACTCCATTTGGTCTTAACGAAACGTACGAAATCGCACCATTTTTATAATCCTGTTTTTATTATATTATTTTATTAATGTCCATTCTGTACATGTCCTGGATTTTAGTTATATTTATAACCTCACTTTTATGAAGTTTAGATATATATATGTATTTTTAATATCTATGCACTGATCTGTTTTGTACATTTTTATATATCCTCCTTTATATACATCCTCATTTTTAGTCTATATTAACTTTATTCTATTGTATTGCTAGTGTTTTATAAAATATGTGCTGCTACTATATATCCACTATTTATTAATACTACTATGTTTAAATATGCTTTTGAATTATGCTATATACTGCGCCAAAGGGTGGGTGCTATTTGAACTATAGAGGCACTTCAACAAAATGGCAACTATAGGTGGGACACCTTCTGAATAGCATTATACTAAATGCCTGATAAACATTCCAGCTGAATATGTGTAAGACAATGAGCTTGTGATCGAGTAATATGAGGGCTGAATGTTTTAACAGCACCGTTAATTTTAACATATGCTGAACAAATTTCTTATTGTATTAAAACTACTGGTCTCCCGCGCCGTGTGGACCACGCATGCGCGGTTAAACACAAGATGATGCCGCGGATCACGCGTGGTGTCTTAGAGCCCCACGAGGTGTCACTCAGTCCCGCGCATGCGCGGGTAAGCATAAGAGGGCGCCGCGACTCGCATATGGAGTCCCACACCTTCTGGAGACTCGCGAGTTTTGATTCAATCCCGCGCATGCGCAATACTGAACAAAATGGCGGCAATCACCGGAAAACACCTGTTTTGCACACTAGCAATTATGTTTAAAGCTATATAAGATAGTGCTTGAGGCTACTATGTGAATCCTCCTGAAGAAGTCCAGCTGAATTTGCACTAAGGACGAAACGCGTTGAGGACTGTGGGTGTATTCCCAAACTCTGAGACCAGCTACTATCAGATAAGCTTGCTTGAAATTTTATTAATGTAATTCTCCATTTTTATGTGTGTTATGTGTATTTTGGATTAAAACCTTTTTTAAATGTACTACACTATGAGAAGTGTTTTCTCTCTCCTTAAATCCCATATTTGGAGTGTATAATCGGCTACCATTTGGGTGTATAAGAGGAATAACGTGGTGAAACCTGAAAAAAGACTCATATACAAATACCTGTTGTTCTGGGTCATTACGGTACGCATGCCATTTTTCTAATTAGAGTGTGCTGCATACTACACTATATAGGCGCTCGTTCTCACCTTTTTGTTTTCCACAATCGTCTGGGATGATATAACAACTGATTCTTCTGGAGAGCATACAGCTGCCACCGCAAAAACGGGAATATAGTGGATAATAAATATTGATGTAAAATAACTGCATTTATACAGAGATATATATAGGATTGAGCGCTGTTTCAGTACCTCGCTGTATTAATATATATATATATATATATATGTTTGCTTTCACCTGCTATGTCACCCTCGCAATAATGGCAGTTTTGTACTGTGATTTCAGCTGGTAGAGAAATATACGAATGTAAAACATGTAATTCAAGATTAATTTCATTGTCACAGTTTATTTCTAAGACCTTCCAGTTCTATGTTCCTGAAACATCATTTCCACCCACTTCCTGATCCCACCCCCTTCCTGATCCCACCCCCTTCTTGATCCAATCCCCTACTTGATCCAATCCCCTTCCTGATCCAATCCCCTTCCTGATCCCACCCCCTTCCTGATCCCACCTCCTTCCTAATCCTTACCCCTTACTGATCATTTCCTTAATATGCAATGGTTGTATAGGTGCTTGACAACATAGGTTATAAATGCCCAATTGCATTGTACTGCAGGGTAAATGTGTAACATATTTGAAAGTTATGATATTGGACAGAATTCGGTAGGTACTGAAGGTTGGTTTTTCATAAACGTGCCAATCTCTGCATGAACCAATTTATATGCATTTATACCCCAGAGGCCAATATGCCACACATTTACCCTTTTGCTTCTGTACCCCTGTATGTAACAATTGGTGATTTATGCTGTACAGTGCCTCTACATCAATTGTACATTAAACTTAAAACATCGTGGATCTAATATTAATATCTAGCAGGCGAAAACATTTGTGCTTTACCAAGTTAATATCTTATTGTGCCTAATGCAGAGATGTACGCCAACGCCATCGCAGCTGCGATCCTGTGCGAAAATATGCCAATGCCGCAGACGCCGATTCATTTATTGCGACGCCCACCTGCGGCTTTGCAAATCTAAGCATCTGCGTACAAAGACGCAGCATCGATCACAGATTATTGCAGGCCACGGGGACGCTGGAGCACTTTCACCGCGTACAGACGCAGGCTGGAAAAAACGCCCCGAAAACGGTTGCAAAACGCCTATGTTCTTTGCTGCCACTCCCCGTTACCTTCCACAGACGCTCCCTACGCATGCGCTGTGCGACTTAGAGGCATGCGCAGTTACCTGTAATCGTTCAGCTGCATAAATATCGGCGTTGCGTTTATGTGAACAAGCAAAGTAAATTGTTTTCTGTTTAAAAAACAAAACAAAAAGCGTATACTAGCGAACAGAAGGATATAGTTGTCTCTTCCAAAGCTCTTAAAAATGGTCCCGGATATACAGGGGATGGGGGTGAGTAAGGATATGGAGTCATGGGCGATGGAATAGGGGCAGGATTACAGGTTCTCTCTATAATGTTTCTTTCTTGGCCTCTGAGTCAGAGAAAGGGGAATAATCTGGATTCACTTCAGTCAGTGACAGATTATTAATGTTAGAGATAAAACTTGAGGCTGTGTCAGCGACAGTGCTTAATAAAATAATAATAAAAAAAAAACAACCTTCAGTAATTTCCTTATGAGTTTTGTTTCCAGATCCCTTCTCTTTTTTTTTTTTTCTCCTAGCGATTTGCATTTATCTCCAGCCAAAACTTCATAGGTCCAAGGCAGCAGTGGATGAGCCCAGGGATGTGCTCTGCAGGAATAAACTCTGATTTCTTGTTCCTATGCTGGTTAGTGGAATCGCTCTCTATCCCGTGTCATGTGTGCACGTAATCGGCGTTACACGCCTGTTATTAGCGCTGGCTCCCCAAAAACCAGGTGGCATGTGGCTTTGTGTCACGTACCTCCTGAGAGAGCGTTGGCATTTCCCGAATTACTCATCTGGAACATCTTTTCTAGAAATGTGAAGTGATAATAAACACCCCTGGCGTTAAAAGTCAGATAAATGTGTAAGATCCTACGCTCATTAATGTCGCTCAACGATGGCGGAATTCAGAGCATAGCCCGCTGTACTTACGATGAATGCAGCCAATCACCAATATTCATTAGAATATCAGCCAATCACTTCACTAGAGACCCGTGATGTCGTTAGATCCTAGTAGGCAACATTGTTGAGTGAATATGCCCCCATTCTCTTATATGCAGCAGCCTTGTTACGTGGCTTCCTGCAGTGTCCTCTTGGGTGAGAAGGAAGCAATGAGAACCGAGCACCAAGATTGCATATAAGGATTAGTCGTCATGTTCTATATGGAATGGGTAGATATACCGCCGGCCGCATGGTCGGCGGTTCGATTCCCGTCAGAGGCAGCCCGACAGGAGCAGAGTGCGACGCAGCGGAAGCCCGACAGCGCTGGAAATCCCGATCGTGGATAGGTAAGTATCCACTAACCTAACCCCCCTAACCCTAACCCTCCTTAGGGGTGCCTAACCCTAACTTCCCCCCAAGTGCCTAACCCTAATCCCCCCTCTAAGTGCCTAACCCTAACCACCCCCTTCCCCGCTGCCTAAACCTAAGTCCCCCGGGTGGGTGCCTAACCCTAAGTCCCCCCCGGGGGTGCCTAACCCTAACCCTCCCGGGGGGGTGCCTAACCCTAAGTCCCCCCAGGGAGCCCTAAACCTAACCCTCCCCCCCCCCCCGCGGCTGTCCACTCGCGGCGCTCGGCATCACTAGGATCGTGATACCGGGCGCCGGTCTCCCGGCGTTGGGGAAATGCGGGCGTCTACATCTAGACGCCTGGCATTTCACCCTTGCCGGGATAAGACAGTCGGGATGCCGGCTGCCGGTATATAGGCAGTCGGCTTCCCGATTGCTTCCCTTCTATATTTCCTGGCTTACTATGTATTCAAGAAGCAGTAAGTTATGTATATTGCAACAACGAAATTAACTCCACACCCCTTCCTTCATGCCTCTTAAGGATTATCTATGGGGGTGATTCAATCAGGGGCGAGGAAGGCGAAGTGACATTGCCACGGCATGGAAACACCGGCAGTGCCTCCCCATCTCACCCTGGACTCACTAATATTTTTACTCAGCCATATGGGACTGAGAACAAAAATATGCAAGTCCACGTCTACCGTAATTGCTGCATATTGCCGCACTAATGCTGGCCATACACGATAAGATTTTCTGTCCAACCATCCAACTAGTTGGTTGGTTGGAATGAAAATCTGCTAAGGTATGAAAGCCAATGACAATCAGCAATTTGCTCCCAAACACCGGAAAATGGACAAAAACTGTTGTTTGAACAAATTGTTTAGCTCAAACATTTAACAAACTTGTCTGACGTCATTTTCATCTGTTTTCTGGCATTTAGGAGCAAATTGCTGATCATCAGTTACTCCCATACGTTACCAGATTTTCATTCCAACCGGCCAACTAGTTGGATGGTTGGACAGAAAATCTTACTGTGTATGGCCAGCATTACTCTCGATGAGAGCTAACTCCTGGTTAATTGAATTGACCCCTATGTATTTGTCAGGAGCACTGTAAAGCAGTTGATGTTTTTAGCCAATGATGTTCAGAGCATGTGATTAGTTAGAGGCCCATCCCAATGGGACTTTTCATTGTCCACAAACCCCATTACTTTCATGGATCTCCAATAGCCAATCAAACCGTTGTGGTCCTTCCTCATTAATTCAACATTTCCAATCAGCAGTGAACTTTGATGTCCTTCAAGCAAACAACTTTTACACCTCAGTCTGCATAGAATCATTCCATCATCGTTACACTGTAATGTGAACAAAGCTTAAACGCACGCCTTTATTCCCCACCCAGGGAAGCTGCCTCGCATCATCCCGGGCGCTTTTAAAGCTGTAAGATCTCTTCCATCCTTATGCTCAGATGCATGACCCCAAGGGAGCAAAGCTGTCAGTCTGTCGTCCTGCTTTATGATCTTGCACAGTGGAGAGCAATGAGTGACTTCTCTGCTTTTCTATTAAGCCTTGGCTGCAGCTGGGATCACTCTGGTCCACAGCTTCAGCCAAATGGATGACATTTATGCCTGGTCTATGTTCGTGGAGTTATGAGTCCGCCTATCTCTGGAACCTTTCCCCATTCAAAATATGACTGGACGCTCTATGACAGATGGAAGGTCTCTCACCAAGATTACACAAGAGTGAAAGAAAAAAAGGCTTAAATCTTAGTTGGACAAACAAAAAGGATCAAAAAATATGTTTGATCATCAAACATATTTTTTTCCCCTTCTTAGCCCACTAATGAATGTGAATTTCTTAGCGGGCCTTGGAGTAGGGATAAGCACCCTGTGGCTCTCTACAGTAGCTGAGCGTTTTGAGTCTTGAAGTTCTACCACAGCTGTGGAACCTTGGGTGTCCTAGCTCCTAGTTGCATGATGAAAATATTTATTCTCTGCAAGGAGAAATTGAGGGAAAACTGAATTGCACGCGGGGGACCCTACTGAGCTGAGATTACGTGACCGTGGAGCATCGATCGCCTGCGCCCAGCAGAGAGGACCGTCTATTAAAGGTGGTCCTGACATTCTGGCATATGAAGATGTTTATAGGAAATATTCTCCTTCCTTGCTACCGTGCTCAACCAGCAATGTTGACACTGGGCCTGTGTAGCTAGAGATACATTTTCCATAAGCTGCATCAGGTTCCCGAAGTTCATTAAGTCTGAATTCTCTCAGAATGTGCCTGGCCTCTTTGAACTTTTGTAACAGTAAGAAAAAACAACTCTGTAAAGCCAGTGGAAGTCCTTTTTCTTTCTCTCTCTGTCTTAAATAAATCCTTAATTCACTCAGAAATCAGCCAAAGATATTATTTAATTGCTCCAGAGACTGGGTTTATTTTTCTAAGCCAGGAACGAGTTGTTTTGATAATATTAATGCAAGTCTGTGTCTTAGTAACACCGCTACCAGGAGTTTTCATATTCGCTGCTGAGCCCAAGTAGCACCCAGATTTGTTATAAAAATAAACAGCCCGGCTTCAATAATACAACACGTTGATTCCTGGAATATTTTTCTAGGCAGGTGGTTCATCTCGTTTTTCCATATTCCGAGAGATGATTGACGGAGGACTATCGGAGATGAGTGAAATCCCCTCGTCCTCGAAAGATAAAGCGTTTCATATAAAATTCTACAGTAACCGTTCACCCTCACACAAATCACCCTCATGGTACAGTCAACAGTTTACGTTAGTAAATATTAATTTCAGAGGATGTAATAAGCATCAATATAGGAATTATTCTGTAGAAAACACAGTACAGTATGGCCAGATAAAGTGCAATCTTTTGTTCTCGTTACTCTTTATATTCCTGTGGTTCCGGTTTTATGCATTAGGGAAAGTAGCTGTCTGCATATTGATTGTAACTTCGGTTCTTTCTAGGGTCCCATTTCCCTGACTTCGTTCCAAGCTACAATACCGCATACCCAAGTTGTTATTGAAACGAGGTGCGAGGTTTTCAAGATCGGTTTGGTGCAGGAGCACCATATATCAACACAATGTCTAGCCAAACCTACCGACTCTCACCCTTCAGTCAAACATTTATCCATCTCACCGTCACTGAATTAGGTAGCATATGACGGGTATGACCCGGCCATAATTAAAGTTTCCATATTAAAATTAATTCCAAAGTCTGCCAGCAGGGGAAAATATGGCGTTGTACAAGGTAAAATGCTTGAATAGGTACCAACAAACGAGTAACGAAGAGAACCCTAAAAGTACATTCCACATTTTTTATTTTTCCGCTGAACTGATTTGAAATTTTATTTCCAAAATAGAGTGCGCACTCCACTTAGGAGAGCGACCAATTCGCATAAATCTAAAGTTTATTTGTCAAGATATTGCAAGTTTTAAATTTAATTTTAGATTTCTCTGAGACATTCATTTGTAGGTACCTTATTCATGCATTTCACCTAACATGGTGCCATATTTTGCCAAATCTGCAATTTTTTGAACTATTTTATCCCCCCCCCCCCCCCCCCACGGCATCCTTCTCCCCATGCCTTGAATAATATACTTACTAAATTTAGTGACATTCTGTCTATTAGTTAGATCTGAAGACAGCACGGAATAGGGAAACAATAATCATGGCCACGTTGTATATAAATCATTCGCCGCCATCAGTCGCTAGGTTTGTTGGACGCAGCCTGCCCTCCGTCTTATAAGCCATTTGACTCTAAATGATTAACAAAAGCTTATTATGTAACGTCTCCTCCTGACAGCATTGCTGTAAGCTGTCCAGTCCTATAAGCCGCTTATCTTCCATGTTTGGAACAAAAACTGTCTGTAGAAACTGGATACAAACGTTATTAATGGGCCGCTCCCTCTAGACCCAACAAACTACCTATAACTAAAACAAGTTTGTTACAGCTGTATAGTTTCCTCAGTAGTAACCACTGTACTTGCCAGCATGAAGTCTGCATTGTCTGTACAGGTATAATATACGTGTGATACAATAAGTGACATATTGCATTTTTATTTAACTAAAAGCTGAACAAACACAGCTAACGAGCCAATATAAACTTACATTTGTTATCACATTCCAAACATTAAATTGATGTTTAAATGTGACGTTCCAATTTAAATGTAAGCTCAGTTGTAATCCACAAAGGTGTGCAATGCGTAGAAAGCACCTAATCGTCATGAGTATTACAGGGCCCTGTGGAATTGACTCAGTGGTGATGAATCTGCTGATAGCCGAGACATTGAGAGGTGCGAGACGCGCCCTCAGTGATAAGTGGATTTAATTTGTATGCCCTCTGCCTAGTCTCCTCCTGCGAGACGCACTTGACAGCTGCTTTGCTTCATATTCATTATCTCCTCTTATTCTTCCAAGTACGCTCTCATTATCCCGGAGCAGTCTTTGAAGTGAAAAGATGCAATAAGATCCAATAAGGAGAGCAGTTCACAGAGAGATCTTATTTCTTTATCTGAGGAATTCCGCCGAGTTTTCAGATTGCATGTCTACATTAATAGCGCAACTCAATTAATCACCATTAACGTTATTATACAATACCTAACAAAACATACCAGAGGTCTCTGTAATGCATTGCTTTGTGGCAGACCCCAGAGTCCGCACGCAGGAGGGCGTTATGCACATAGAATATGGTACTACAGACCCCTCATTACTTTAGATGAACTGATTAGTTATCTGATCGTGTTCTACACCTAGGAATTCAGAACCCCTGGTGACTGACACAGCAGGTATTGAGCTTCGCGGCTCATTTTATAATGACTGTTTTAGTGTGGCGGCTGAGTTCAGTGACTTAAGACTAGGGGACAGAAAAACAAGCTGCCGAAATCTAGATCTCTTCCTGGAGCAGCCGATGGCAGCTGGTCCCACTTGCGGAACTGGCACTCAGCGGCTCTCGCCGGTCCTACGCTGCCAGGGTACACGCTACCCTGGTCACGCAAAGTTCTCTGCCGCCACTCTGCTTAGAAATGAATCCACTCGAAAATAATTGTTTGACATGACAATTCCCATAATGGAATCATGAAGCTGAAATGTTCTGCCAATTGTGTTTGAGTTCTAGCATCTCCTTAGTAAAAGCTTTCAAGTGTTCAAGAGATTCCGACTTTTTTTTTTTTTTTTTTTTTTTTTTTTTACAAATCACATCCCCTGCATTGAATGGATTTTTCATGCTTCTTCTACTGTAACAAACATGCATCCACATGGCTTTCAGTGGTCTTTGGAGACACATTACGGCCTGTGGGCCTGATTCACACCCGGTCGCGAGCGCTGGCAACCGGGTCGATGGTGGCCCAGAGCGCATGCGCATGACGGAGCCGGCTCCCGTCGTGCGCATGCGCGAGACCCGGATAGCGACGGGCAATCCGTCGCTCCGGGTCTCGTACCAAAGGGGGGGGGGGCATGCTGTCGATATTGAGTGACAGCACGCCCCCTTTGGTGGGCGGGCCGGGGGAGTGGCTGCCCAAACGGAGGCGTTCCCATGTGAACGCCTCCGTTTGGGGGCGGCCCCACTGACATCACGAGTGATGTCAGTGGGAGAGATTTCGGCTCTGTTTGAGCCGAAATCTCTCTGGGGCTTGCGGCAACGGGACCCTACCACAAGGGTCTCGTCGCAAGCCCGATGGTCGCGATGGTCTTGACCATCGCGACCATCTTCCTGGCCGCTCTAAAAGAAAAAAAATAGCCCGACCCTGATTCAGAGCGAGCGCTCTGTCAGAGCGTCCGGCTCTGAATCAGGGCCTGTGTCCCATGATATATTCTCTGAGCTGGCTCTCACATCAAGGACACTTCTGATATATGTACAGACTTCCTGCAAGCCTCCAACTTGTAGCATGATCAGTAGAGAATATGGATGCTTGTAGGACATCATATGAACCAGCAATTGGTCCAGCACATTTTGTGACATTATGTTATTAATATACAGTATGCACTTATTGTAGTATAAAGAGCTTTGGGTCATATGGCAATCCCCTCGCTGTGCGGTCGCCTTGGTTGTCTGGACAACAAAAATACTAATCTAGTCTGGCAATAGATCAATTGGTGCGATAAAAACAAAAACATACTTTTAAGCATTTACGGTGTGGCAGAAGTTCATCCTATTTGGAGCTTTAAAGTCACAAGCCAAACAAGGGACCGGAAAAATAACCAGGAGGTAACTTAGACAACCAGATGGGAAAGAGGCTGCCTAAAGCTCATTAAGAACTTAAACTTACTCAGTCAGAGGCTTGTAGTCACATTCACCCCTATCCATCTCTTAAAAAATAATCTCTGTCAGGATCACTTTCGGAAACTCTGTATTTGTCGCATGCTTGGTGCACTCACCAGATTGGTGTTAAACATTTTACACGTCGGGCAATAAAGTAAACAGGCTGCGTGCACACAAACTATGTAAAGAAGCTGACAATTTAATCACCCTATATGCGCTCCCCCTCCCCCCAAACATGGATAACACCACTAAATCTAAAGTCCAACTGCAATGAGAAATAGACTTTAAAACCGTCCTTTCTCCCCGTCAGTAGGAATCCTGTATGCAAGACCACCTACAGACTGACTTGCTGAAACCACCTTCATAAGCAATGAAACTACTGAACAGAGTACTCCTCACCTTGACTAAATTCCATAAAATGTGTCCCCAACAATCTAAATCCTGTTTGCGCAATTGCTCCCAAGTTGGGGACTTATTCGATGCTTTCTTGGATTGTCTCTTCATTAAAACCACTTTGGAGTGACATGAGCACCCAAGTTATTTTCTACCCCATTGATCTACCCCTCAACTGGGCTCTTTTGCCCTTGGATCCCCCAGGACTTCCCTAAACATGATGTGTATGTTTTGGGTCATATTCCAATTGCCAACCTTGTTGAGCTGCGGCAATCTTCTCCCCCTTCCCAATCACCCCTCTATGCACTGTATTTTCTCTGTATGTGACTGACTTATTTTTGAATGTAAATGGGTCCCCTGATGTTTTCAACACCCTTCCAGTTTTTCTTTATTGTATCCCCTTTAATCTACCGTATAGTGCGTATAGTGCAAATATTGATCCATAGTATACTCTACAGACATGATCTATTGCTGGTTCATTTGATGCCCATCTAGCGCCCATACCTCCCCCTTGCTGTGTCTCCCCGAGTCACACTCCCCGAAGCCCGCCCAGGACCCCGAGAAGAATATCCCAGGCATCGATCAGGTTATTACCTACAACATCATTGACTTTGCTTACCATTGGGACTGGCGTGACACGGCAGTCCCATGAACTTTAAACACCTCAATTTCTCTCATGCACAATACTAATACAGACACCGCAAAGGCAAGGATTTGAGTTGTATTCTGATCGGACCTTCCATTGCAAGTGGGTCAATTGTTGACTACTAACATCCATGATTTTAACTTGTTGCATTCAGTTTCTGCTATAGAATATAATGTGAATCCTTTATATCAGTAAACTTGTATAGTTATTGATACTTTCCTAGCCAGCTTTATTGATAGTCACTCACCATTATTTATTGTACTCTGATGTGCTACCACACTACTAACTTACTTGGTTCACAAACTTTCATCTTTACAATTTCTATTTGTTTTTTTTTGTTTATTTTAAATTTAGTAAATTTTTATTGGTTTATAGAAATACGTTAACAAATAACCAAACAAAATAAATAATAAAAAAATATATAATAAAAAATAAATTTTTATATATATATATATATATACACATATACATACACACACATATATACATACATATACATGCATATACACATAAATACATAATCAAATAACAGTATCTGGAATATAAAACCTAGATCTACAAACTGCATCCCAGATCCATTGCTTATAAAAAATATAATATTAATCTGTATACCAAAACAATAAACATAGAAAAAAAATTCTATATATATATATATACACATACATATACATACACACAAAATATATAAAAAAAATGTAAAAAAAATACCACACTATACAAATATTGGAATATTGTCAAAAATAACACCTGAAAAATTGGCAAAATCAACTAGATCCCAATAAATTCTGCTCTCAACTTATCACACAGCACATTACCTCCAAAATAGTAATAATCTACCTCATTATCCTAACAATAATATACCGGTCAATCATTAGGCAGTGCACGGGCATAACAGGATTTAAGCCAACTGCTCCAGACACGTTCACAATTCTTCTCAGCTTTGCGACAAATAAACACATGTTTTTCATGTTCAACAGTGGTACGGACCAAGGACAGCCAAGCATTATAATCTGGTCCTGTAGGAGCCATCCACGACCGGGCCACACATACCTTAGCTAGTGTACACATATTAACAATGTATTGCTTAAGATATCTGTCCACTACCTCATCGTCCATAGAGCCTAAAGTGGGAGCAATACCTGTATTGGACAAAACTCTCAGAACCTTATTCCAAAAAGTGCTAACCACCAGACAATCCCATAGAAGGTGCCAGAAAGTACCGCTACTAATTTTACACTTAGGGCATATGTCAGATGCTCTCCCCCCAAATTTTTGCAAACGAACAGGAGTTAAATAGGTACGGTGTAGAATAAATAGTTGAATCTGTTGAAATCTTATAGAAGTCGTGGAAATACGATGAGCTTCTAGAGCATTATCCCATTCCGTATCACTTGTAAGGCCAAAATCTGTCTCCCACTTTGATCTAAGATGTGGTAAACTATCCTTATGATAAGAAGACAATATATAGGAGTATAAGTAAGAAAACGTCTTCCGGGGACCTAAAGATAAAAGGAATGACTTCAATGGGGATATTTGAATTAGAGGAGGGCCATCTGAAAATTGAGCCGAGAGAGCATGCCGTAATTGTAAAAATTTATAGAAATATGATTGAGGGAGATGATGAGTTTCTTGGAGTTGTGTAAAAGATTTAAGAATTGAAGTGTCATATAAATGACCCAATGTAGTTACACCGTTAGAACCCCATGTCACCTCAAGCTGTAAAGAGGCCAGTTCAGGTAATATACGACAACTACTAGTTAGGGAAAATCTGAGAAACCAACAAAACGTGCAGGACATTAGGGGAGTCATCTTGAAGCCATAACCGTATATGTGCCATCTGCGCCGCATAATAATAAAATTTTAAATTTGGAAAACCTCCCCCAGATCTAGATCGGGTCAGAGCTGCCAATTGAATACGTGGTCGACGATTCACCCAGACCAATGAAGAAAGAAGACTATTCAAACGCCTAAACAATGTATCTGTAATAAAAACAGGAGAATGCTGCAAAACTTACACAAATTTTGGCTGCACCACCATCTTGATTAAGTTAATTCTGCCAGTAACGGTAAGAGGGAGCCGGCGCCAGGACTGAAGTTTGCCCTTTAAGTAGACAAACAGGGGCTCAACATTCAATACTATATAGTCCTTTGGGGAATTAGTTATCCAGATACCTAAATATTTACATTTATTTACCCAACAGAGAGGGAGAGTGATAATGGGAACAGTCGGATACAACCCCCTAAGAGGAAGGATAGATGATTTGTCCCAGTTTATCTTAAGACCAGAAAAAATTCCAAATTGTTCTATGACTTGAAGAACCACAGGCATAGCTGTTACATAGTCAGACAAAAAAAGTAATAAATCATCTGCATATAAGGAAACTTTGTCCATTCTATTGCCCAATTGTAGACCTATAATATCAGGGTGAGAACGTATAATACAGGCGAACTGCTCAATAGCCAATGCAAACAGGGTTGGGGATAAGGGGCAACCCTGTCTTGTGCCCGAGACAGGGGGAAGGATGGGGAGATAAACCCATTCACTGACACCCTGGCAGTAGGGTTCACATACATAAGCTTTACCCATTTCAAGAACACCGGCCCAAACCCAAAACATAACATGACCTCCCACAGAAAGGGCCACTCCACAGAGTCAAATGCTTTTGCAGCATCTAATGACACAATAACAGAGGACGATTCCTCGCCATGGGAGGCCTGTAAGTGAGTGTGCAGCCTTCTAATGTTCGACGTCGACTTGCCTGGCATAAATCCTGATTGGTCTGGGTGAATAATTGAAGTAATAACAGTGTTTAGCCGAATAGAAAGAATCTTAGCTAAAATTTTGGCATCTGTGGGAATTAGAGAAATTGGCCTATAGGAATCAGGGTATCTAGGGTCCTTCCCGGGTTTAGGGAGCACAACAATTATGGCTTCAGACAGATGGAGAGAACAAATTCTCTTCATAGAGCCCATTAAACAGATCTAAAAGTCTTGGAACAAAGATACGAGCATGTTTTTTATATATCTCTATGGGAATCCCATCAGATCCGGGTGCCTCGTTACCGGGAAAGGAACTAATCGCAGCATCTACCTCCTCCAGGGTGAACGGGGCATCTAAATACGCCCGAGCCTCGGATGACCGTTTTGGAAGCCTTGCAGAAGCAACATATAATGACAAAGCATTCACGTCCTCAGTCAACTGTGTTTGATATAAGTTTTTATAAAATAAACTAAAAACCTCTGCAATATCTTGTGTAGATGTGACCATAGAACCCTCAGGCCCAATTAGTTACAATTTCTATTTGTACCAGTATTGTAATTAACATTCCACTTTAGAGGCTGAGCGCAGCACTATCCAATTTATTGTTCTCCAATAAGATAGGGTCAGTTATCTCAGTACAGCAGCCCGCCATATAGAATTATCTTCTTCTCAGTGCGCAGGTCTTACAATTACCTATAACATATCGGTATTACAGGGTTAGGGTTAGGCTGCCGGGCTCGGGCTCTAACAGTAGAAAAACGTTATGATGAAACTTTGATCATGTTCATGTCGACATTCATACCATGTCAACATTCTGGTATTGACATTTTGAATGTCGACGTAACTTAGTACACCCCCTTTCTGCACGTGGGGCTTAGATTGTGACCATGTATCCCTAAGTGAATGAGCACTATAGTACTCTCACTGTACAGTTGTGCAGAGCATGCTGGGACTGGTCTATAGGTCAGAGATGTGGAGAGCATGCTGGGATTGTTCTATAGGTCAGACAGCCGCTTCATGCTTACACTGTATAGTTGTGCAGAGCATGCTGGGACTGGTCTATAGGTCAGACAACCGCTTCATGCTCACACTGTACAGATGTGGAGAGCATGCTGGGATTGTTCTATAGGTCAGACAGCCGCTTCATGCTTACACTGTATAGTTGTGTAGAGCATGCTGGGACTGGTCTATAGGTCAGACAGCCGCTTCATGCTCACACTGTACAGATGTGCAGAGCATGCTGGGATTATTCTATAGGTCAGACAGCCGCTTCATACTTACACTGTACAGTTGTGCAAAGCATGCTGGGACTGGTCTATAGGTCAGACAGCCGCTTCATGCTCACACTGTACAGATGTGCAGAGCATGCTGGGACTGGTCTATAGGTCAGACAGCCGCTTCATGCTCACACACTACAGTTGTGCAGGGCATGCTGGGACTGCTCTATAGATCAGACAGCCACTTCATGTATCTGCTCATTTTGAGCCTATCCTGAAATAAACTTTATTTGTAAGAGATATGCATATGGGAGGAAGACTATGATCCGCTCTATAGAGGGCTCACACTAAACAGATGTGCAGGGCATGCTGGGACTGGTCTATAGGTCAGACAGAGAATCGGTATGTGATACCGCCTGCCGCATGACCGGCAGTTCAATTCCCGGCAGCGTCAGCCCGGCAGTGGAACAGATCCCGGCAGCAGCAGCCCGATAGCGCTGGAAATCCCGATCGTCACCAGGTAAGTATGAACTAACCCAGTGTTGGCTAACCTTGACTCTCCAGCTGTTATGGAACTACATAACCCAGCATGCACTGCTACAGTTTTGCTATTAGGGCATGCTAAAACTGTGGCAGGGCATGCTGGGATATATAGTTCCACAACAGCTGGAGTGTCAAGGTTAGCCAACACTGAACTAACCTAACCCACCCCCCTAACCCTAACCCTCCCTTAGTGGTGCCTAACCCTAACCTCCCCCTCAAGTGCCTAACCCTAATCCTCCCTCTATGTGCCTAAACCTAACCCCCCCTTCCCCGCTGCCTAAACCTAAGTCCCCCGGGGGGTGCCTAACCCTAACCTCCCCCTGGGGGTGCCTAACCCTCCCTCCCCCTAGCCTGTCCCCCTAACCTCCCGGGAGGGTGCCTAACCCTAAGTCCCCCCCGGGAGCCCTAAACCTACCCCCCCCCCGCGGCTGTCCGCTCGCGGAACCGGTCTCCCGGCGTCGGTGAAATGAGCGGCATGTACATCTAGACCCTCGCCGGGATATGACAGCCGGGAAGTCGGCTGTCGGTATAATGTCAGCCGGCTTCCCGAGTGCATCCCGTCAGACAGTCACTTCATGCTCACACTGTACAGATGTGCAGGGCATGCTGGGACTGGTCTATAGATCAGACAGCCACTACATGCTCACACTGTACAGATGTGCAGGGCATGCTGGGACTGGTCTATAGATCAGACAGCCACTACATGCTCACACTGTACAGATGTGCAGGGCATGCTGGGACTGGTCTATAGATCAGACAGCCACTACATGCTCACACTGTACAGATGTGCAGGGCATGCTGGGACTGGTCTATAGATCAGACAGCCACTACATGCTCACACTGTACAGTTGTGCAGGGCATGCTGGGACTGGTCTATAGATCAGACAGCCGCTTCATGCTTACACTGTATAGTTGTGCAGAGCATGCTGGGACTGGTCTATAGGTCAGACAACCGCTTCATGCTCACACTGTACAGATGTGGAGAGCATGCTGGGATTGTTCTATAGGTCAGACAGCCGCTTCATGCTTACACTGTATAGTTGTGTAGAGCATGCTGGGACTGGTCTATAGGTCAGACAGCCGCTTCATGCTCACACTGTACAGATGTGCAGAGCATGCTGGGATTATTCTATAGGTCAGACAGCCGCTTCATACTTACACTGTACGGTTGTGCAAAGCATGCTGGGACTGGTCTATAGGTCAGACAGCCGCTTCATGCTTACACTGTACAGGTGTGCAGGGCATGCTGGGACTGGTCTATAGGTCAGACGGCCACTACATGCTCACACTGTACAGATGTGCAGGGCATGCTGGGACTAGTCTATAGGTCAGACAGCCGCTTCATGCTCACACTGTACAGATGTGCAGGGCATGCTGGGACTGGTCTATAGGTCAGACAGCCGCTTCATGCTCACACTGTACAGATGTGCAGAGCATGCTGGGATTATTCTATAGGTCAGACAGCCGCTTCATACTTACACTGTACAGTTGTGCAAAGCATGCTGGGACTGGTCTATAGGTCAGACAGCCGCTTCATGCTTACACTGTACAGGTGTGCAGGGCATGCTGGGACTGGTCTATAGGTCAGACGGCCACTACATGCTCACACTGTACAGATGTGCAGGGCATGCTGGGACTAGTCTATAGGTCAGACAGCCGCTTCATGCTCACACTGTACAGATGTGCAGGGCATGCTGGGACTGGTCTATAGGTCAGACAGCCGCTTCATTCTTACACTGTACAGTTGTGCAGAGCATGCTGGGACTGGTCTATAGGTCAGACAGCCGCTTCATGCTCACACTGTACAGATGTGCAGAGCATGCTGGGACTGGTCTATAGGTCAGACAGCCGCTTCATGCTCACACACTACAGTTGTGCAGGGCATGCTGGGACTGGTCTATAGATCAGACAGCCGCTTCATGTATCTGCTCATTTTGAGCCTATCCTGAAATAAACTTTATTTGTAAGAGATATGCATATGGGAGGAAGACTATGATCCGCTCTATAGAGGGCTCACACTAAACAGATGTGCAGGGCATGCTGGGACTGGTCTATAGGTCAGACAGAGAATCGGTATGTGATACCGCCTGCCGCATGACCGGCAGTTCAATTCCCGGCAGCGTCAGCCCGACAGTGGAACAGATCCCGGCAGCAGCAGCCCGACAGCGCTGGAAATCCCGATCGTCACCAGGTAAGTATGAACTAACCCAGTGTTGGCTAACCTTGACTCTCCAGCTGTTATGGAACTACATAACCCAGCATGCACTGCTACAGTTTTGCTATTAGGGCATGCTAAAACTGTGGCAGGGCATGCTGGGATATATAGTTCCACAACAGCTGGAGTGTCAAGGTTAGCCAACACTGAACTAACCTAACCCACCCCCCTAACCCTAACCCTCCCTTAGTGGTGCCTAACCCCAACCTCCCCCTCAAGTGCCTAACCCTAATCCTCCCTCTATGTGCCTAAACCTAACCCCCCCTTCCCCGCTGCCTAAACCTAAGTCCCCCGGGGGGTGCCTAACCCTAACCTCCCCCTGGGGGTGCCTAACCCTCCCTCCCCCTAGCCTGTCCCCCTAACCTCCCGGGAGGGTGCCTAACCCTAAGTCCCCCCCGGGAGCCCTAAACCTACCCCCCCCCCCCCGCGGCTGTCTGCTCGCGGAACCGGTCTCCCGGCGTCGGTGAAATGAGCGGCATGTACATCTAGACCCTCGCCGGGATATGACAGCCGGGAAGCCGGCTGTCGGTATAATGTCAGCCGGCTTCCCGAGTGCATCCCGTCAGACAGTCACTTCATGCTCACACTGTACAGATGTGCAGGGCATGCTGGGACTGGTCTATAGATCAGACAGCCACTACATGCTCACACTGTACAGATGTGCAGGGCATGCTGGGACTGGTCTATAGATCAGACAGCCACTACATGCTCACACTGTACAGATGTGCAGGGCATGCTGGGACTGGTCTATAGATCAGACAGCCACTACATGCTCACACTGTACAGATGTGCAGGGCATGCTGGGACTGGTCTATAGATCAGACAGCCACTACATGCTCACACTGTACAGTTGTGCAGGGCATGCTGGGACTGGTCTATAGATCAGACGGCCACTACATGCTCACACTGTACAGATGTGCAGGGCATGCTGGGACTGGTCTATAGATCAGACGGCCGCTTCATGCTCACACTGTACAGATGTGCAGGGCATGCTGGGACTGGTCTATAGATCAGACGGCTGCTTCATGCTCACACTGTACAGATGTGCAGGGCATGCTGGGACTGGTCTATAGATCAGACAGCCACTACATGCTCACACTGTACAGATGTGCAGGGCATGCTGGGACTGGTCTATAGATCAGACAGCCACTACATGCTCACACTGTACAGATGTGCAGGGCATGCTGGGACTGGTCTATAGATCAGACAGCCACTACATGCTCACACTGTACAGATGTGCAGGGCATGCTGGGACTGGTCTATAGATCAGACAGCCACTACATGCTCACACTGTACAGATGTGCAGGGCATGCTGGGACTGGTCTATAGATCAGACGGCCACTACATGCTCACACTGTACAGATGTGCAGGGCATGCTGGGACTGGTCTATAGATCAGACAGCCACTACATGCTCACACTGTACAGATGTGCAGGGCATGCTGGGACTGGTCTATAGATCAGACAGCCGCTTCATGCATCTGCTCATTTTGAGCCTATCCTGAAATAAACTTTATTTGTAAGATATATGCATATGGGAGGAAGACTATGCTCCGCTCTCTAGAGGGCTCATCTCTATACAGAGCTACACTTCCTCCACCCGATGAAGCATTGTTGTTCCTCTTCCAGATGTTTATCAGTCTGTATGGAAGGATCTCATTGCAGAATACAACCCTGGGACACAGAAATTGTGCACTAGGACGGGAGGTTTTTGGGTGTAACCAAGGAAGTGCTGCAAACTCTCAGCTGTGGTGTAACGCTATCACAGCACCAACTTCCAAAGCGTGTTCTGTATTTGGTTATAATGAACGCTCATTTCTATCTGTACAGACAGCTGGTAGTGACTGTATGTGGCCCTAAGGATTAATCTGTGTGTTTGCTGGGGAGGCGGTGGGGGGAATAGGCATATAACTCGTATTGTTTGGGTTAGCTGCTGATGTATGAATTGGAGCTGTATGATCACAATTCACATACATTTGGGCAGATAGAAAATATACAGTTAAACAATGGACAGGATTTATTTAGAGAGAAATATTTGACTCAAACTTTTGGCAGTTAAAATTTTGCCTTCACAGGTTCAGCAAATGAATCAGAGTTTTACAAGATAAAGAGTTTCCAGTAACTGTCAGTCTCTAAGTCGTTATTGCAATCTATCATGCGTAATGTCTTCTCCTATTACCCCTTTTCCACTGCCACAATACCCCGGGTTATTGCCGGGTCAACCCGGGTCGCGGCTCAGCGGAAAAGGGTCCCTGAAAAATAACCCGGGTCCAGTGACCCGGGAATCCGACCTTGGTCGTTAACGGTCCGGTTTAAACAGCATGAGCCAGGTCACGATGACCCGGGTCCTACCTCAAGCCAGCAGATCGTCTGGCTTTAGTAGCGATTGGAGATTACATAATCTCCAAGCATCCGCTGTAACGCCGAGACCTGGGTCTGGTGTGAACGGCTGGACCAGGGAAATAACCATGGTCCAGCTGCCGGTGTAAAAGGGGGGAAAACCGAGCTTACTCCAAGCTCAGTGTCTTGGGTTGGAGCTGGATTTTTGGTGGGAAAGGGGGGTATTACAGGCCAGTGATCTTCGCGTGTACCTGTTTCAACATTATGCGTGTGTCTTAAATGCATTGCAAGTTTCACATTCAAGTGGAGTCCAGATGCATTGCATACGGGCCTGTATAACCTGGGCATTGCCTGTCTTACTCATGGGGAGCAGGAGGACCATGATAATCAGGAGGTAGGAATTGTTCTATTAGTTTCTTTGGTGCGGTTGTGTCTGGCCCCTGATGCAGTTACAGTAGTTTCATTTACCTTAGTTACCACCAGTATTCAAGATTGAGTAGTCCATAGACTTGTTATAGATGTAGTAATAAGTGGAACACCCTTGTCCTATAAGAGAAGTGGTAATACATTAAATAACAAATTGCCACCTGTTTAGGTTGAGTTACACGTCTCCATATGGTTAAACCGCCTCCAGTGGCTCCAACTACAGCCCCAGTTTGAGTCGTGAGACTTCCCACCACTTCTTATTTATTTGTAGCTATTGATACCGGTCCCTGATTTTTAAACCCATTCCAAAGACGCAACCAATCAAAGCTACAAATCTATTTCTACAGAAACGTTTCCATTCTGTCGCTATGATATGATTGGACAGTAGTTCCAGACCTCCGTTGGGCACTTATCCGGGCAGTACAGAGGCCCAGAGGAATCTTCCAGAGGGCTCTACGGTGTCCAGATGTATATGCATCCACCAGAGAAGAGGGCAGGCACCGGCCAGCTGCCGTGTGAATGGTGTATTCATGCCCTATGGGTGCGGCAGTGACTGTACAACTGGCTGCGCTCTCAGTGTAACTTTTACTCCACACTATGAGTCTGTGAGTCTCTCTCCCTTTATATTGTTCCAGCGCTGCTCTCACTGCTCAGGAATCTGACATGACGGGACGTTTTATTACCCAGTGCAGCAGTCAGTTTGTTTTTAGGGATGGCATGTAGACCGAACACCAGCAGCTATTTTAAGTTCTCTTCCTCTCATAATCTGCTTGATAGCTGTACAGTAGCAATAGGAGAGGAACCAGAAATAAGCCGCAAGTTCCATCAACATAACTGTTTATCCCCCGTCTGTGTACCCTTCAGCTTCATACTTTCCATTTCTGAGGGAGTAGTAATTTTCCAACTGGAAATCTGGATGTAAAAGTCAGGCTGGGCTCTGTCCATAACCAGGTAGGCAGCTGGCATTGGCTCTGGCTGGCCGCTCACCCGGACCCATTAGAGAGATAAATTTGAAGTGTTTGGAGTGATTCATTACCCCTGTGTGAGAGACGGGCCTGAGGCTCCGAATATTAAATTATATGGTTTCCAAACTGGATTGCTTTGGACACAACACAATTACTTTGTCAATATATACAGTATATATATATTTGTCTTTCAGCAGCTTTTCCATAGTCAACAAATCAGATATATTAATATATAAGTTCGTTTGTCCGGCCACAAAGGCATCAGCAACTTTTTATTTAGACCAAATTTGGATAAAGGAGAATATCCGCACTATTAAACATCCTAATACGGGAAATGTTCAGTTAAGATAATTGTGGGGTCCATTTATGAACGAGTTTTACCATAAGCATAGAGTTTTAAAAATCATTGCTTATAATAAATGGTGCTCCAGCCAATCAGCTCCCAACTCATTTTTCAAACAGGTGACAATTGGGAGCTGATTGGCTGGAGAATCATTATCCTACGCAACGAGTTTCAAAACTTGTTGCATATGAGAAAACTGGTTTATAAATGAGCCCCTATATGTTTTAATTTAATGTTGGGGGGAGGGGGGGTTGACAGGGTCCATGGTCTATGAATAGGTGGAATCTTCATATCTGTCGCTGGTTTGGGGCTGCCATATGCCTTGTGGGCTGAATATTGTTAGTGTTTGTTAAGATTATAATTTAGCAGTGATGTGTAAAAGTCTGAAAGATTGTGACATATGGTGCAATACAAACGCCCTCTATTGCTGAGTCCTCTCAGCCGTGGTGGGGACTATAGGGTTAGCAGGAAATACTGTTGGTTAGGGTCTATCGGGACCTCTGAATATCTCGGAGTCTTTCACTAAAAATAAATGTTCTCAATGTTAGGTAGATAGACAGAGCCCTTTTAATGGATTTGTTGAGCAGGCATTTTATGAGGCTGTTGGGTATACGCGAATTCTCGGAATGACATTTGTTTTCCATTTATTGTCAGGTGATACAACAGGAGTGTTACATTGTTTCTGTTTGGGAAGTGGCTGGAGCAACAGATGATGTCTCAGACGTTCACATGTTGCTCATCATTCCCTAAGCCTGGTATCTGTTTATAAAATGATGAGCAGAGAGCTGGCCGTGCTTGGTGACATTACCATCACGGCAGCTTACACTCCCTAGGCTACGTATAAAAGCCAGCGTAAAGACCAAGGTAACCCGTGCGCCCAGTCCTTTCGGTTCCACTTAAAGCGGTGTATTTCCTTGAGGCCTCATTCACGGACTAACAGCTCAGACTGAGTTTCCTCCAGGGAGCAGCACTGAAGTCTGAACTTTTAAACTATTATTTTCCTGCTCTGTTTTACGTTACTGTTGATTGGCTCTGCTGGAATAAATACCACTAGATTTTCTGAATTACAAAATTAGATTACTGTTATAGTTTAGCTCTCAGTTCTTCTGTCAAATTACTAAGACATCTAACATTTTAACTTTGTGTCCATTATGTATTTTTCCGTTTTATATCTTGGACCTGTCAACTTGACATTGATATCCATTAATCCAGAGCTTGTGAGACCTGCTGTAATGTGTACTGATGTTGCTGAGCTCAGATGCACAGACGTACTATTCCACTAGAGGGTGCTACTGAAATCTTGGACACATTGTGATACTTTAGTCTGCAAACCTGTCATATTGTTCATGTGAGATATCATACAGTTCAGTTCTTTGTCATTTTCACCATTTCATTGGCAGAAGAGAGATAGGAGCTATGATCAAACAGTAATGCATCCTCTTTGCTTGCTGTCCTAGGTAATGTGTAAGATGATTGGACAATAACTGTGGTCAGGTTTGGGATATCAGTGTATCGCCCTGCCCTGCCTGTATACAGCTCACATAATCCTACTCAAAAAAAGGTGTTGTGTCGTTCTAATTGCGCAATCCAAAAGCAGCCTATATATAACAATTCCAAAGGATCACACCATATAATCCTTAATAAGAACTATACACAAAAAAACACATTGTACATAATGGCCCTATAATGAACAGTACTTCCCTTGGAAATGTTCCTCAAAGGGAATCTTTCCTCTTCCGTATTAAGCGAAGTATATGAAAAGAGAGAAGTACACAAATATCCTCGTGTAATACAGCAACAAAAAGTTTGTCAGTACATTTACAATGCTATGTTGAATAGTTTCATATGTGTTTGTAATTGTTAATGGGGCTGCCCCCCAAACAGGAAACTCACATGGAATCGTGAATAAACAGGCATATCATATTTCCAAAGGAAGTACTGTTCATTATAGTGCCATTATATGCAATTCGTTCTTTTGTGTATAGCTCACATAATCCTGCCCAGTGCTCAGCATTGTGACCTCACACACAGCTCTCCCTGCCCTGACTGTATACAGCTCACATAATCCTGCCCAGTGCTCAGCATTGTGACGTCACACACAGCTCTCCCTGCCCTGACTGTATACAACTCACATAATCCTGCCCAGTGCTCAGCATTGTGACCTCACACACAGCTCTCCCTCCCCTGACTGTATACAGCTCACATAATCCTGCCCAGTGCTCAGCATTGTGACGTCACACACAGCTCTCCCTGCCCTGACTGTATACAGCTCACATAATCATGCCCAGTGCTCAGCATTGTGACGTCACACACAGCTCTCCCTGCCCTGACTGTATACAGCTCACATAATCCTGCCCAGTGCTCAGCTTTGTTACCTCACACACAGCTCTCCCTGCCCTGACTGTATACAACTCACATAAGTCTGCCCAGTGCTCAGCATTGTGACCTCACACACAGCTCTCCCTGCCCTGACTGTATACAGCTCGCATAATCCTGCCCAGTGCTCAGCATTGTGACCTCACACACAGCTCTCCCTGACCTTACTGTATACAGCTCACATAATCCTGCCCAGTGCTCAGCATTGTGACCTCACACACAGCTCTCCCTGCCCTGACTGTATACAGCTCACATAATCCTGCCCAGTGCTCAGCATTGTGACCTCACACACAGCTCTCCCTGCCCTGACTGTATACAGCTCACATAATCCTGCCCAGTGCTCAGCATTGTGACCTCACGAACAGCTCTCCCTGCCCTGACTGTATACAGCTCACATAATCCTGCCCAGTGCTCAGCATTGTGACCTCACACACAGCTCTCCCTGCCCTGACTGTATACAGCTCACATAATCCTGCCCAGTGCTCAGCATTGTGACCTCACACACAGCTCTCCCTGCCCTGACTGTATACAGCTCACATAATCCTGCCCAGTGCTCAGCATTGTGACCTCACACACAGTTCTATCCGCAGCTGTGGATCTGGCTTCATTTAATATGGGCACCTCAGAATATGTACAGAATTTGTATATAACAAGTCACCAAATGTAACTCATTAGCTTAATTTCATGAGAGTACATTAAATTACCAGGGAAAGAACAATCACAAAGTGTGTTTTGTTTAATTCCTCTCAGTCTTGTGTCTATTTTAGTCTTTTTTGTTACACACAGAAAAAAATTATTTCTATTTACATGGATTTACAGACTGTCACGTATACGTTCCCAGATAGTAGCACACACAGGGGTATGACATTGTTCTGGAGGCTGTGCAGGCCCCCCGAGACTCATTAGGCCACATATGCCACTGACAGCCATTTTGTGTGTGTGTGTGTGTGTGGTATTAATTATTTTCCAAAGGAGAAACATTACCCTATATCAGGGATGAGTACCTCAGGCCCGGGGGCTGTATAAGGCCCTCGGAATCATTTGGTATGGCCCTGAGCTTTTTTCTTCTAGTTTCATCTGGCTAGCTGGGTGCCCAGAATGTCACCCTGCAGCCAGAATCTATGCAGCAGTGCTGCCTGGAGCATCCCTAGGACGCTTCAGATGGTCACACCGTTGCCCTTACAGCTCGCATTGGTGTAGTCACCGATGATTGTGGCCCCACCCCTTGTGATGTAATACAGAGGGGGCGTGGTCTGCACCAGGCCCGCGAATAATGTTAGATTTATCAAAATGGCCCTCGGCAGAAAAAAGGTTCCCCACCCCTGCCCTATATACTTATATAATCACCCTCACACTCTTCACTCACCATCTTACAGTACACAAGACCTTAGATATTTACTGTTTCCATTTTTATCTCACCACTCCAAAAACACATTATACCTTCACCTCTATATTAATGCATCCCATCCATCACTGCTATAGTAAGACATCACCCTCCCTCACCTGTGTATTAACACATTCCACTCCCTCACCTCTGTAGTAACACATTTCCCTATTGGCCCGTGTTGTAACACATTCGACAATCCCCTCCCTCACCTGTGTGGAAATACAACCCCTCCCTCACACCTGTAGTAATATATTACCCTCACTCACACCTGTAGTAACTTATTCCCGTCCCTCATTTCTGGAGTAACACATTCCCCTTGCTCACCCTTGTAGTAACACATTTCTTTCCCTTGCCTGTGTTGTAATACATTCCCTTCACTCACCCCGTAGTAACACATTTGATATTCCCCTCCCCTCCCTCACCTCTACAGTAACACATTCCCCTCCCACACCTGTGTAGTAACACATTCCCTTCCCTCACCTCTATAGTAACACATTCCCCTCCCATACCTGTGTAGTAACACATTCCCCTCTCACTGCTGTTGTAACACATTTTCCTCTCTCATCTGTGTAGTAACACATTCCCTTCCCTCACTAGGGAGTCACAACAACTGCCAGTGATGTTTTGTAGCACTTGGGGTGACAGTTGGTGTTTGAATATGATCTGTTCTACAGCCACAATGAGACAGTCAGTCAGGACATTGCATAGGGGGAGGAAACATTTTAGCCCTCCCCCCCTTAGAAGTCGAATTTAGAATAATTTCTTCTTACTACAACCTCCATAAACTGCACCAAGTACCTACAGTATGTACATATTATAATACAACCACCCCATTCACTGCACCAAGTACCTATGTACATATAATAGCCCCTAACTCTATATACTGCACCAAGTACCTATGTACATATTATAGTACCATCTCTATACACTGCACCAAGTATCTACATACATATTATAGCAGCAACTCTATACACCCTTTATTATTGTGTTGTCATTCACACCCTTTAATCAGAAATGCTGGATACATCTCCCGGAGGCTTATCCTGTAACCTGTGCCGTTTCTCCCTCTAGAGGATTATCCGAGTGGCACCTGGCTGGGGGACGAGAACAACGCGGAGATGAGGGTGAGATGTCCCATCACAGCGGCCGACATGTTGCACATCAGCACTAACTGTCGCACAGCGGAGAAGATGGCCCTGACGCTGCTGGATTACCTTTTCCACCGGGAGATACAGGCCGTCTCCAACCTGTCGGGCCAGGGGAAGCATGGGAAGAAGCAGCTTGATCCCCTAATGATTTACGGTATACGGTGTAAGTAGAATGGATGGCCCATGTGGTATATGTCATTTAACCTTTGCTATTGTCTATACTATTGCTTGTTGCAGCATTTACATGTATGTATGTATGTATCTATCAGTTCTAGAGCTGAACAGACCTTTCAGGGTTTGTCCGCTTTAGGTAAAAGGAAGAGAACAGATGAATAGAGAGGAACTCCGCAATTTCTAGGGGTGGGGGGGAGGGTTGTTATAGGTGTATCTGTATGGGTTACCCAAGGTGACCGCTACAACATAGCCAAAACTGGAAAACAGATTATTATTATTACATTTTATTTATAGGGCACCACAATTTGTCCGCAGCGCCATACATACAGATTCTCACCCTACGTACATTGTATGCTGGGTAATATAATTTTATAGTTTCCTTATTCACACTAATATTCATGTGTCTTATACAGCATGCAAAGCATATGTACAGCATATGTACAGGTAATAAAAGTAACAATCTCACTGTCATGTAAGTGTGCACAAGGCCACGTAATGTAATATCACTGTCATGTAGGTGTACACAAGGCCACGTAATGTAATATCACTGTCATGTAGGTGTACACAAGGCCACGTAATGTAATATCACTGTCATGTAAGTGTGCACAAGGCTACCTAATGTAATCACTGTCATGTAGGTGTGCACAAGGCCATGTAATGTAATATCACTGTCATGTAGGTGTGCACAAGGCCATGTAATGTAATATCACTGTCATGTAAGTGTACACAAGGCCACGTAATGTAATATCACTGTCATGTAGGTGTGCACAAAGCCACGTAATGTAATATCACTGTCATGTAGGTGTGCACAAGGCCACGTAATGTAATATCACTGTCATGTAGGTGTGCACAAGGCCACGTAATGTAATATCACTGTCATGTAGGTGTGCACAAGGCTTCCTTAATGTATAATCACTGTCATGTAGGTGTGCACAAGGCCACCTAATGTAATATCACTGTCATGTAGGTGTGCACAAGGCTACCTAATGTAATCACTGTCATGTAGGTGTGCACAAGGCCACGTAATGTAATATCAGTGTCATGTAGGTGTGCACAAGGCCACGTAATGTAATATCACTGTCATGTAAGTGTGCACAAGGCTACCTAATGTAATATCACTGTCATGTAGGTGTGCACAAGGCTACCTAATGTAATCACTGTCATGTAGGTGTGCACAAGGCCACGTAATGTAATATCAGTGTCATGTAGGTGTGCACAAGGCCACGTAATGTAATATCACTGTCATGTAAGTGCACAAGGCTACCTAATGTAATCACTGTCATGTAGGTGTACACAAGGCCATGTAATGTAATATCACTGTCATGTAAGTGTACACAAGGCCACGTAATGTAATATCACTGTCATGTAGGTGTGCACAAGGCCACGTAATGTAATATCACTGTCATGTAGGTGTGCACAAGGCCACGTAATGTAATATCACTGTCATGTAGGTGTACACAAGGCCACGTAATGTAATATCACTGTCATGTAAGTGTGCACAAGGCTACCTAATGTAATCACTGTCATGTAGGTGTGCACAAGGCCATGTAATGTAATATCACTGTCATGTAGGTGTGCACAAGGCCATGTAATGTAATATCACTGTCATGTAAGTGTACACAAGGCCATGTAATGTAATATCACTGTCATGTAGGTGTGCACAAGGCCACGTAATGTAATATCACTGTCATGTAGGTGTGCACAAGGCCACGTAATGTAATATCACTGTCATGTAGGTGTGCACAAGGCCACGTAATGTAATATCACTGTCATGTAGGTGTGCACAAGGCTTCCTTAATGTATAATCACTGTCATGTAGGTGTGCACAAGGCCACCTAATGTAATATCACTGTCATGTAGGTGTGCACAAGGCTACCTAATGTAATCACTGTCATGTAGGTGTGCACAAGGCCACGTAATGTAATATCAGTGTCATGTAGGTGTGCACAAGGCCACGTAATGTAATATCACTGTCATGTAAGTGTGCACAAGGCTACCTAATGTAATATCACTGTCATGTAGGTGTGCACAAGGCTACCTAATGTAATCACTGTCATGTAGGTGTGCACAAGGCCACGTAATGTAATATCAGTGTCATGTAGGTGTGCACAAGGCCACGTAATGTAATATCACTGTCATGTAAGTGCACAAGGCTACCTAATGTAATCACTGTCATGTAGGTGTACACAAGGCCATGTAATGTAATATCACTGTCATGTAAGTGTACACAAGGCCACGTAATGTAATATCACTGTCATGTAGGTGTGCACAAGGCCACGTAATGTAATATCACTGTCATGTAGGTGTGCACAAGGCCACGTAATGTAATATCACTGTCATGTAGGTGTGCACAAGGCCACGTAATGTAATATCACTGTCATGTAGGTGTGCACAAGGCTTCCTTAATGTATAATCACTGTCATGTAGGTGTGCACAAGGCCACCTAATGTAATATCACTGTCATGTAGGTGTGCACAAGGCTACCTAATGTAATCACTGTCATGTAGGTGTACACAAGGCCACGTAATGTAATATCAGTGTCATGTAGGTGTGCACAAGGCCACGTAATGTAATATCACTGTCATGTAGGTGTGCACAAGGCCACGTAATGTAATATCACTGTCATGTAGGTGTGCACAACGCCACGTAATGTAATATCACTGTCATGTAGGTGTGCACAAGGCCACATAATGTAATATCACTGTCATGTAGGTGTGCACAAGGCCACGTAATGTAATATCACTGTCATGTAGGTGTGCACAAGGCCACCTAATGTAATATCACTGTCATGTAGGTGTGCACAAGGCCACATAATGTAATATCACTGTCATGTAGGTGTGCACAAGGCCATGTAATGTAATATCACTGTCATGTAGGTGTGCACAAGGCCACCTAATGTAATATCACTGTCATGTAGGTGTGCACAAGGCCACGTAATGTAATATCACTGTCATGTAGGTGTGCACAAGGCCACCTAATGTAATATCACTGTCATGTAGGTGTACACAAGGCCACGTAATGTAATATCACTGTCATGTAGGTGTGCACAAGGCCACGTAATGTAATATCACTGTCATGTAGGTGTGCACAAGGCCACGTAATGTAATATCACTGTCATGTAGATGTACACAAGGCCATGTAATGTAATATCACTGTCATGTAGGTGTGCACAAGGCCACATAATGTAATATCACTGTCATGTAGGTGTGCACAAGGCCACGTAATGTAATATCACTGTCATGTAGGTGTGCACAAGGCCACGTAATGTAATATCACTGTCATGTAGGTATGCACAAGGCCACGTAATGTAATATCACTGTCATGTAGGTGTACACAAGGCTACCTAATGTAATATCACTGTCATGTAGGTGTACACAAGGCCACGTAATGTAATATCACTGTCATGTAGGTGTACACAAGGCCACGTAATGTAATATCACTGTCATGTAGGTGTACACAAGGTTACGTAATGTAATATCGCTGTCATGTAGGTGTACACAAGGCCACGTAATGTAATATCACTGTCATGTCGGTGTGCACAGGTCATGGGAGTAATATCGCTGTTATGTAGGTGTGCACATGCCATGGGAGTAATATCGCTGTTATGTAGGTGTGCACAGGCCATGGGAGTAATATCGCTGCTATGTAGGTGTGCACAGGCCATGGGAGTAATATCGCTGTTATGTAGGTGTGCACAGGCCATGGGAGTAATATCGCTGCTATGTAGGTGTGCACAGGTCATGGGAGTAATGTCGCGGTTATGTAGGTGTGCACAGGCCATGGGAGTAATATCGCTGTTATGTAGGTGTGCACAGGCCATGGGAGTAATATCGCTGTTATGTAGGTGTGCACAGGCCATGGGAGTAATATCGCTGCTATGTAGGTGTGCACAGGTCATGGGAGTAATGTCGCAGTTATGTAGGTGTGCACAGGCCATGGGAGTAATATCGCAGTTATGTAGGTGTGCACAGGCCATGGGAGTAATATCGCTGTTATGTAGGTGTGCACGGGTCATGGGAGTATTATCGCTGTTATCTAGGTGTGCACAGGCCATGGGAGTAATCTCGCTGTTATGTAGGTGTGCACGGGTCATGGGAGTAATATCGCTGTTATGTAGGTGTGCACAGGCCATGGGAGTAATATCGCTGTTATGTAGGTGTGCACAGGCCATGGGAGTAATATCGCTGTTATGTAGGTGTGCACAGGCCATGATGCCATGGGAGTAATATTGCTGTTATGTGGGTGTGCACGGGTCATGGGAGTAATATCGCTGTTATGTAGGTGCGCACAGGCCATGGGAGTAATATCGCTGTTATGTGGGTGTGCACAGGCCATGGGAGTAATATCGCTGTTATGTAGGTGTGCACAGGCCATGGGAGTAATATCGCTGTTATGCAGGTGCGCACAGGCCATGGGAGTAATATCGCTGTTATGTGGGTGTGCACAGGCCATGGGAGTAATATCGCTGTTATGTAGGTGTGCACAGGCCATGGGAGTAATATCGCTGTTATGTAGGTGTGCACAGGCCATGGGAGTAATATCGCTGTTATGTAGGTGTGCACAGGCCATGGGAGTAATATCGCTGTTATGTAGGTGTGCACAGGCCATGGGAGTAATATCGCTGTTATGTAGGTGTGCACAGGCCATGGGAGTAATATTGCTGTTATGTAGGTGTGCACAGGCCATGGGAGTAATATCGCTGTTATGTAGGTGTTGCACTAAGCAGCAGATTCTCAAAGCAGCTAGACAGTGAAACTCTCATGAGTAACTTAACCTCTTGATTCCCTGACATCATTTCTGATATCAAAACCCCCACTATGCCGACACATGGAATTTCTCGCTAACAATCTCCTACCCAAATTGTCACTTGTTTGAAGCAGTAAACTCTGTAGTCAAGTAAACGTAAATCGAACTACAGAAAAATGTGATGACAGATTGGATTTAAAAATCCTTTTTATATTCTGTGTTGGATTAACTTGACTGACTCAAGTCTTTCTGTAAACCGCACCCTACTATGTAACTGCAATCTCCAGGAGACATCATTGTTTTCACATAGGCTGTATTCACTAGTCTAGGTCAGTACGCTAATTATAAAGTACGTTCTCGCCTCCTTTCATCTCCTCCTTTAATTTCCCTATGCAGAGATTTCCGCGGGTCACTTGTCGGATGCGCTGTTCTGTACCAGAGCACAGCTTGTGTGGGAGTCAGCCTGGGTCAGTGCGGGGTCCGGAACTATGGGACCTGCCCCTCCGGCACTGTCTATTCTCAATTTAAGGCTCTTGGGCTTTAAGTGGGCTGGAAATTGAAAACAGTTTAAACCGTGAGGAAGGGTCTCGACCTCCGTAGTACGTGACTAATGATTTCCCACCCTGTGCCATTTTCTATTGTATCGGGGGTCCCTTAAAGGATCCATAATTTGTTTTGTCATGTCGACAAAGAGCGTTGCTGTGTATTTAAGTTAAAGGCGAAGGAAGTTTATTTTCCTGCATAAATATAGCAGTACGTTGCACAGCAGGAACAGGCCATGTGCTGCTTCCAACTGTTTGTGTATAACACAAGCAAACAATGCAATAATGAGAAACAAACAAATTGTATCCTGGCATAAACATTCTGTGCACAATCAGGACTAGTTCTCATGATGCAGCTGGGATCCTGGGAGAGCTACCCTGCCCTCTCTGCTCCCTTATACGTGTATGACACATGCGCTGAGAAAACCCAGAGCCCCCTTATTGGTCGGGTCCATGGCTTGGTACAGGGTCAGGGGGGCAGATAGATGACAGTGTGGGAGGCCAGTTCAGCATTATGGAAGGCACAGTAGGCAAAGGCCCAAGACCACTAAGCTAGACCAGAGCTTACACAGAGCACAATCTAGTCTGTTGCTGCTTGCTGAACAAATATAGACACACAAATCCTTATTAAAAACCAAAGATATTCCCCAATAGGTAAAAATCCATTGTATTCACTGTCCAGCAGTTTGGAGGGTATAAACGCAATCCACCGGTGATGTGCGGCGGTTTATAAACCTTTATATCGCATGAAGTTTAGGTGACATTTTAAGATAATTTAATAACATTTCTCGTAACATTTGCACTGCACAATATGGGGAGGTGTGGGTGTCTCTTTAAATCTCTCCTTAAAAGATATTTCCGTTTGCCTGCAAACCTTCCCTGGCAGAAATATTTCCATGGCTCGCCTGCAGCAACTTTCTGAGTGTTCATTAGCAGCGGTGCTAGGGATATGCCTTTTATGGTGCTTGGAAGGCTAATATGGACACAGAGAGCAAGAAAAGGGATGCTGTGTGCTTCCCCTCCTATAAAACCGGTACAATTTAAGTGGAATTCCGCTGAACTGAATTCCACGCTACAAGCGTAAGGAAAGAAAAGACGTCTGAAGTCGGAATAGAGCGAGATTCCATCTGCCAGTTTTGGTGAAAGGAGAATCCGGAAACGCAGGACGTTGGCCGCTTCTGTGGTGCTTGATCCGCGTGGTATCAGTGTCTCAACACCACACTGAAATAACAGTGTTTGCATAAGCCCAAAGCCTCACATGTACAACTGCCTTGTCAGCAGACTTGCGTTTGCTTTTTTCGACTGCGAGAAAATCTCAGTAGCTAATAAAAACACTTGGTTATAAGTTTACTTTGGTGTTCTGTGGTGCTCTAAAAACACTACGTAGGCATAAATGTAAGTGCAGGATGGAAACAGACTTATTAACTGCATGGGATGGAACGAGTGAGGGGGGGGCCCCACCGTCCCAGAAAACCACAGACAACTCCATAGAACCCTCTGTGTTTACAAGTCTTTGTTAAATGAGTAGGCTTTTCAACCAACAGCTGTAATTGAAAGTGTGTTTATTGATCTATATCTCGGAGGAATCCATTGTGGTCCAGGGTTTTTAAGACGCTACTGATAGGATACTTCCGCTTTCAGTAGAGTTGTTTGCATCCAGTCTTGATCCTTAATACATGTGAGGTTTAGTTTGGAAGATACAGCAATGCCTGTAGTAATGGTGTGCAGATCAGGTGCTCTGGGAGACAGACGCTGCTATGCAGCAGCAGGATCGTCCTTTTAAATACAGATGGATCAGTCAGCCGCCCATCGTGTGGCTTTTGAGCCTCTGCTTGTGCATAGGTGTCTGTAACGTTAATCAGCACCTCTGGTTTTACATGGAGACAGTAAACACCTGGGGAGGGAGCTAAGCCTCATGGCACCCCCCTCCTTCGCTGCCCCACGTGAACATTTTTGCTCCGGGTCTGTGGTCACTGTCAAAGTCAGGCCGAAAATTGATGGTGTGTGTGAGAGACCAATGAGAAGCCACTCGAACCCTGCTCTGCAGCCATGTTACGTTGCTGAGAGAGGAAATGCAAACTATAAGGGTATTTTCTATATGCAGAGACCCAGCCATGTAATCAGGAATTCCGTGCTTTGCCTCTGGCAGATCTGCAGAGTGGTTATGTTTCATCCATTCTTGTAGGATTCAGCAGTGGGTCAACACGCGGCTGAGCGAGGGTACCAGGCTGTGCGCTCTGTACCTTAATCATTGGCAGAAGGTTTTTCTGTGAAAACTACTCTGTTAGGTTCTGGTTTTCAAGGAATATTGATTTATTATATTTATTAGCAACACTAAAATATGCCATTTATCGTGACATGCCAGTGACATTTTTTTAGTATATTAAATATTTAAATTGCTATCCTGTATTTATGTATTGCTAACCTATTACACAATGTTGTATAGGCGCAGAAATATATTCGGGGGCATTGTTGTGCTTGTGGAGGCAGAATTTAATCACAAGCCAATTAAGTAACATGTACATTATTAGACCTCGGGGGTGGTGGTGAGGGAGGACGGAACCCATGTAATTACAGGGAAAGCGTACCATCGCAGACAGCCATTAAATCAGATTTGTTTCTGCAGAGATCTCAGAATGTATTTTAGTAAAGGTAAAGAGAGCGTGAGTACAGTTCGGCCTAACTCGGTGCACAAACACCAGTCCAGTGGCTCCAATATAACCATATCCCAGAAGCCATATTGTGAGCTGAGCCCATATTAAGCCCATTCATTCACTGAGGCACTTTGTGCCTCATGCCTCGGTTATGACACAAAAATGTCTCGGCATACGCAGAAGTGTTTCTACAGAGCATTTGCTAGAGCCTCAGAAAGTGCTTACACGGTAACTCTCACCACCCCAATACTTCATTTCTCCTTTAACTAAAAGTGTGCAGACGGCAGAGTCATGTCAGCCTGTCAGCCCGAGGAGCCCTATTAATAAACCCAGGACCAGATCTCCTGCACCGTTTGTCATTCTGACAGGCCCATCCAGACACCTCTCAGCTACATTTTTTGAATTGCTTTCTCCTCGTCACCAGTTTAATTTCTCCACCGTGGTGATTACTGGTGATATTGCAGCTTCTCATCATTAGACTCTAGAACATACACTGCTAAAGAACATTATTAATTGATTACCGGAACGTTTCGTAACTCTGAGATTATCCCCTGTAACAGTGTACTCGTCTCATAAGTACTTCTTTATCAGGGGATGTTTGCATAGATGTTAGTACTAGCAGTATTTTATTTATTTATTTTCTTTAAAGAACTCGAAAGCGTCTGTGTTGATGGCAGAAACTCTGACTTAAATGTCCTCTGGTCATTCAGAAAGTGCAACTGATGCCTCGCTACAAGTGGCCAATTACTGCAATCATAGCACAGTGTTCTCGTACAGGAATTGCGTCATGCCAGGACTGTGTTTCCACAGGGATCATATTGTCACAACTGTCAGCCTAACATCTGAACTGCTTGCAGAGAGTGCTTGAAGCTTGCTTTGGTCAGGGGACATGACCGGGTCCCGGTGATCGCAGCCCTCACTTATCAAGCCATAAATCGTGCGGCGGGGAGGAGCTCTGAGCCAGGGAGGCCTGTATACTGCTGGACATTATACAGAAATGTCTAGTTTATTCATTGCATACTTCAAAAACACACTAAGGACTTAGACTAGCTATTTAGAGAGGATTAATGAGCAGGAAAGTGGGAATGTCTTTAATCTGTCAGGAAGTCTGTGTGACTGTTTAGCAATGACGTTTTCTGTCCTCTCCTGGAAGCTGCTGTTCCTCCATAGCTCTGTTGTAACATCAGAAGAAGATTTACCGCTGGGCAGTATGTATGGTCTCCATGTTACATACAAATAGGGTCCTGTCTGGTCACTAACGCCTGGATCATAGGTCTGGTTAGAACTGCTGTGACCGCCTGTGTTTATGTCACTGGTCCTGCCACATATTCCATTGGAGGTAAATATGAGCTTCCAGAATCGATCTTCACAGAAGACCAGTGCAGGAATCATTCAGCCTCCAGCATGTAGATGTTTGACCCTGGAGTTTGTCGGCCCATTTTCAGAGCAGGGTGACCTGTCCGGATATTTGCCCTCAAAGAGCCAGATTCAGAGATGTATGCTTACCCCATGGTTAAAACACATCTCCCATAGTTAGAGGTCTGTGCCTCCCAAACGGCGCAACATTGTCAAGCAGACTGCGGCTGCGAGGCACTGAGAGCGGACTCGCAGTACGCATCCTGCGCATGTGCAGCCCTCCATCTATGAGTCCGCTCGCATTGCCTCCCAGCCGCAGCATTAATGACAGGCTGCGGCGTTTTGGAGCTGGAGCCCCCCGGGTGTTCCAGGGCAGCGTTCACGGAAACAAGGCGCATGTTGCCCCCATTTTCCGAGTGGGACAAGGCCAAGGACTGCTTCGTTGGACGCAGATGTCCTGGCCTTCGCAAGCTGGCAGGACCCGGTCAGGCCGCGCTATGCTCCAGCTACCTCGGTCGCAGCGCTGGGATCGTGGATGCAGCAAGGAGGGGTCTGTTTCTTACAAACACCTCCTGCTGTATTTGTATTTTAGATGTATGGAATTTCACAGGCGTTAGTGTGCGTCTCTGCAATTCCGTCAGTCTCTGAATCAGTCGCAAAGATCACAATCTTCCACCAGCGTTCTATCACCGTCTCACACCACACAACGATGGATGTTCTGACTGCGCACAGAATTGGTATCTCCGGAGACGCGTGTTTGCTGTGGATCATGTATCGTGGTGTAAAGGATGTCACCTGTCACCAGCGCCATGCGTCACATTACAATGCGGTACTCTGACTGCGGCTGATCCTAACCCTTTGCCCTCTATATGATAGAACCACACAGCCATGGTGTGATTGGACCCCCAGACCGAGGTCTTGCTTTGCCTAGTGTCTTGGGTGGGAGGTGCAAATGAACAGGACAAGGTGCTGGTTAGTTTTGCTTCTTAAGAGCGTAAAGGATACATTCGTCATACAGCACAAGTAAAGGTGCCGACACACTTGTCGATGTGCTCACAATGTACGACTTCCGCTGAAATCTTCCCCGGCAGTCCTACATACGGTTTGGAGTAAAAAATTTCCAATCTGACTAAAGATCTATCGTGCATCCTTTTTTCCAGTGCATCGTGGCTGAGATTGTCGGATCTGCCCTACAGCACGGCAGTTTTGACGATGCGATGTGCGACCAGTGGGGACGCGCATCGCATCGTTATCGTGAGTGGGGACTCACTATTTGGGCATTTTTTACATGATCTGACTTTCTGATGCGTCGGAATCGGCCAGAGCGTGTAAAAAATCGGTAAGTGTGTAGGCACCTTAAGCAATCAGATCTCCCATCCAGGTGGAGGGAAAGCCTTGTATTATATTGCACCGTACCAGCTGCTGGAATATTTGTTCCTAACACGAGGAGAAAAGAAAATTATACATAGTCATTTAAAAAAAATAAAAATATATATATATATATTTTTAATCTATTTATTGGATTAAACTACTCAATGTCAATCAGAACTCCCTTGCTTTCAGTTTATGGAGCTGCGGTTCACTAGAGACAGCAATAAAATACCCGTGAGCAATTCTGAATTGAGGGACCCCAGCCAGTATAAATTAAATGTAGTATTTCTAGAGAAACATCTGGAGAGAGGCCAAGGCATTTGCAATTCACGAGAGCTCCTTGCACAAAAGAGTGTGTTTTCGGTGTCTTCCTACTATCCTTCCCACCAAAGGTGTTGTTTTCCCTACTGGGAACGCTTCTTATTTTGATAGGCAATAACAAATGAATGCACTTGAATCCAAGCCGACTCGGGAGAGCCAGAGAAAGAGAGGCCTTTTTCTGTGGAGTTCATCTGCGAGGCAGGTGGGTGGGGTGCGGGTCACTGTCAGCGGTCCACGCTGTGCGAACACTTGTGCCAAATTGCATAGTGAACATGTGGTAGAGCAGTTTCCTCTCTTGTTGTTGTTTGACCAGCGATAAGCTCCTTGGAGCTGGGGCTCTCTTTGCTTGTTTCACCATGTGTTAATGTTGTAGTACTTGTGTACGTTATATCGTCGTGGTTTTACAGTTTTGTTTACGGGCCTGCTGCAGACCAGGTTTTCTGGTTATTAAATGGGGACCACAGGTGGCGTTTATACGTCACTTGGTCAGCGCCGTTTGTTTCTCGTAGGAATTACTTCTCCTGGAGCTTTTGCAGAAGACTAATGAGCCATTTATAATCTATTTCTGCTTTGTTGAATCTTGCATTCCTCAGTAGCTTCATCCACTTTTGGATCTCAAACTATTGTAGAACCACTAGACCAAGCATCCCCTACCAGCCTCTGGACCTTGATGACATACCAGCCTAAGGTATGACCAGGAGTGACCAAGCATTTGATTACACCAATTTTATCCCGATGGCTTTGCCCACTCGCTGTGGGCGGAGCTTGATACGGTGGTACACGTCACATACACATTCACAGTTAGTATTTTCGGTTGGTAGAGGCTTAGTAGATGGAGGGCATTAAGCGCCGAAGTGGGCGGAGTCTTGTGGCAAACGGCTCACAACGCGTCAGAGCATTTATATAGGTGTAATTCACGCGGAGCATCTGTTGCAGGATAAATATGGCTTTTTATGACTGATACACAGAGGTGGCTGAGACAGTTGTTGCCAAAGTATTAATGGGAGTAGTCCAAATTGGGAAACCCATTATTTTGTCACTAAAGTTACCTTTCCTCTTGTGTGTAAACAGTGTGCTCTGATGTTATCACTTCATTGTTTACTAAGTAAACGTGTGTATTATATGGACTAATTCTTTTACTTGCTGGAAGGTGTTGAGGATATTAGTCGTCCTGTCAGTTTATATCAGCTGTGTCCAACACATTCAACACAAGCCTCGCATGGCGAACAAGGCAGCCGCGCAATCAGAATGAAGTGTCATGGAACTTATGTGTCTGGTCTGGACTGTTAAGAGAACCCCCCCCCCCAAGATATTAGGCCCACACTATAGAAGCCCCCAGTGCATCTATTGTTAGGACAAAGGTTGTGGAAACGGGATTAGAGGAGGCCGTGTCCCCTGTGTTCCGCCACCATCTCACTGACTGGCTTGTACGCAGGGCGCTGCAATAAAATAATAGCCCCACCTGCGCAAGGCTGTAGCCTATCAGTGATGCTAAGCAGCAGCGTGGCGTGTGATAATACGGGACATCCCCTGCTCTAGCCTCTGCCTGTGTATAAGGTAAGAGGTGTGGGAGAGGGAGGAGATTTAAGGCCTGATCCAGCGGTGGACGGTATTGCAGCCGCATCTTTTCACCGTGCAGCAACTGCGTCTTCCTACTGAATTGCCAAGCGACTGCGGCGCTAATCCGCCACCATGTGTATTAAGACGCACCATCGGTCCCACAATCGGAGATTGCACTTACCCTATGGCAGGTACAATTTCTGCATGTCAACATGGCCGCCAAGGTCAGTGCAACTGCGCATTTGAAAGCAGCCGCTGACCGCCACACGCCCGCGCCTGTTACTTCCCAGAAACGCCCACCGAAATTACGTGTATCAGTGTTTTTGTGCAGTAACCATCAGGACGCATGCGCAGACTGAAAACATTAGACCCTCGCGTGTGACTTCGACATTACGTGCACCGTTGAATCAGGCGCTTAATTAGAGAGGAGGGGAAGAAAACCTGATGGAGGAGAAATGTAAAATGCAGTGAATGGGAAGATGAATGCCGGTGTTTTAGTAGTTTACATTTAATTATTATTATTATTATTATTATTATTATCCTTTATTTATATGGCGCCACAAAGGTTCCGCAGCGCCTTACACAGTACATAAATGAGCACACAAGAAAAACAGTTAATAGTAATACAAAACAGTTATGTATATAGCGCACATATATTTCACAGCGCTGTACAGAGAATATTTGGCCATTCATATCAGTCCCTGCCCCAGTGCAGCTTACACTCTATATTCCCCATCACATGGTCACACACATACACACTAGGGGTCACATCACTCCCTGCCCCAGTGCTTACACTCTATATTCCCCATCACATGGTCACACACATACACACTAGGGGTCACATCACTCCCTGCCCCAGTGCTTACACTCTATATTCCTTATCACATGGTCACACACATACACACTAGGGGTCACATCACTCCCTGCCCCAGTGCTTACACTCTATATTCCCCATCACATGGTCACACACATACACACTAGGGGTCACATCACTCCCTGCCCCAGTGCTTACACTCTATATTCCCCATCACATGGTCACACACATGCACACTAGGGGTCACATCACTCCCCGCCCCAGTGCTTACACTCTATATTCCCCATCACATGGTCACACACACACACACTAGAGGTCACATCACTCCCTGCCCCAGTGCTTACACTCTATATTCCCCATCACATGGTCACACACATGCACACTAGGGGTCACATCACTCCCCGCCCCAGTGCTTACACTCTATATTCCCCATCACATGGTCACACACATACACACTAGGGGTCACATCACTCCCCGCCCCAGTGCTTACACTCTATATTCCCCATCACATGGTCACACACATACACACTAGGGATCACATCACTCCCTGCCCCAGTGCTTACGCTCTATATTCCCCATCACATGGTCACACACATACACACTAGGGGTCACATCACTCCCTGCCCCAGTGCTTATACTCTATATTCCCCATCACATGGTCACACACATACACACTAGGGATCACATCACTCCCTGCCCCAGTGCTTACACTCTGTATTCCCCATCACATGGTCACACACATACACACTAGGGGTCTCATCAGTCCCTGCCCCAGTGCTTACACTCTATATTCCCCATCACATGGTCACACACATACACACTAGGGGTCACATCACTCCCTGCCCCAGTGCTTACACTCTATATTCCCCATCACATGGTCACACACATACACACTAGGGGTCACATCACTCCCTGCCCCAGTGCTTACACTCTATATTCCCCATCACATGGTCACACACATACACACTAGGGGTCACATCACTCCCTGCCCCAGTGCTTACACTCTATATTCCCCATCACATGGTCACACACACACACTAGGGGTCACATCACCCCCTGCCCCAGTGCTTACAATCTATATTCCCCATCACATGGTCACACACATACACACTAGGGGTCACATCACTCCCTGCCCCAGTGCTTACACTCTATATTCCCCATCACATGGTCACACACATGCACACTAGGGGTCACATCACTCCCCGCCCCAGTGCTTACACTCTATATTCCCCATCACATGGTCACACACATGCACACTAGGGGTCACATCACTCCCCGCCCCAGTGCTTACACTCTATATTCCCCATCACATGGTCACACACATGCACACTAGGGGTCACATCACTCCCCGCCCCAGTGCTTACACTCTATATTCCCCATCACATGGTCACACACATGCACACTAGGGGTCACATCACTCCCCGCCCCAGTGCTTACACTCTATATTCCCCATCACATGGTCACACACATACACACTAGGGATCACATCACTCCCTGCCCCAGTGCTTACGCTCTATATTCCCCATCACATGGTCACACACATACACACTAGGGATCACATCACTCCCTGCCCCAGTGCTTACGCTCTATATTCCCCATCACATGGTCACACACATACACACTAGGGGTCACATCACTCCCTGCCCCAGTGCTTATACTCTGTATTCCCCATCACATGGTCACACACATACACACTAGGGATCACATCACTCCCTGCCCCAGTGCTTACACTCTGTATTCCCCATCACATGGTTACACACATACACACTAGGGGTCACATCAGTCCCTGCCCCAGTGCTTACACTCTATATTCCCCATCACATGGTCACACACATACACACTAGGGGTCACATCAGTCCCTGCCCCAGTGCTTACACTCTATATTCCCCATCACATGGTCACACACATACACACTAGGGGTCACATCACTCCCTGCCCCAGTGCTTACACTCTATATTCCCCATCACATGGTCACACACATACACACTAGGGGTCACATCACTCCCTGCCCCAGTGCTTACACTCTATATTCCCCATCACATGGTCACACACATACACACTAGGGGTCACATCACTCCCTGCCCCAGTGCTTACACTCTATATTCCCTATCACATGGTCACACACATACACACTAGGGGTCACATCACTCCCTGCCCCAGTGCTTACACTCTATATTCCCCATCACATGGTCATACACATACACACTAGAGGTCAGATCACTCACTGCCCCAGTGCTTACACTCTATATTCCCTATCACATGGTCACACACACACACACTAGGGGTCATATCACTCCCTGCCCGAGTGCTTACACTCTATTTCTACTTCAGGGTCCATAGGGGGTCCACAGGGTTGACCTTGGGGGTATAGGTTGGGAACCAAATCCGGGCACCACGCAGTTAAAGCTTTTAGCTCCCAGGATGCACTTGGGTCCACTCTCCCTATAACCCCACCCCCAAGCCAGAGGCACCTCAGTTTAAGTTGGTGCCCGGCCGGAATCGGGTCACCGTTTAGTGCAGTGGGGAGCTGATTAGCAGCCCCTAAGCTTTATTTTTTCTAAAGGACAGAGTTTTTTATTTTTCCTTTGGATTCTTCAGAGCGTCAGCGTCAGACTGTGTCCATAGGACGTCTAAGCTGCCGCTCCGTCACCCCGCTGTCGCTGAGACGCCAGTACAGATCTGGGGATCTCAGCGGGACCCCAGAGTCTGTACTAGCCGGACTCTGCGGGCGCCCAGGACTGCTGCCGGATCCACGGGGAGCAGGTAAGGCGCGGGTCACCGCTTGCGGTGATCCGCGCATTTGAAATGCAGTCCTGTGCCTCCGGTCTCTGGGGACAGACTGGAGGCGCCGGCAGTGGCGGCGGGCCCCCCATACCTCGTGTGTCCACTAGACCACCAGGGACTTAGTGTTCGGTGCAGGGAGCCGGCGTCCCGGGGGTTAATAGCCGGCCAGGGGAGACAGCCTTCCCTGTTACAGCGGCTCCTCCCCTCAGCTCGGCGCGCCTTTCAGTATATATAGTCTGGCGTCGCTGAGCTGCTTCCTCCGCGGGCCACGCTTCTTCTGAGGTCTCCAGCGGCCATTTTCTCTGTGGTGCAGCAGAAATCTCTGGAGATGGCAGTGAGCCCAGTCCCCCTGCGTACCTCACCATCAGGTCAGTGTACACAGCGCTGTAGCCTTCCCAGACACTGAATCTGGGTAAGTTGCATGCAGTGTAATAGTGCAGTATATTATATGACATGTTTATGTATATATGTGTATATCTGCATTGTATGTGACTTATGCTAGTGCTGACTGTACTTTATTCTCTCACCTGTCAGTGTATATCTATCCCTTTCCTTTTCTGCCCTAATACAGCTGTACTTGGGGTGGTTCTGAGACCTCACATTTATATACTTGTTAATATTTGTGAGGTTTGTCACATACTGTTGCGTGCTGCACGTTGCCATATTTTGAGTGGAACTGTGTGTTGCATACGCTGAAAATGGGTCCCTGCAGCTAATTTTTAGTATCAGTCAGGACCAGTATAGCGCTGCTTGATCACAAGGCTTGGTCAGATATGTCTGACCAGGAGATAGAGCGTTATACTGCACCCATTTTTACTATCCTGCAAGCCATGGGCTGCAGGTGTTAGTGCGGAGGATTTAACTCTTAAAGGGTTCTGTATGTGGCGTCATCGGGTGCCGGCCCCTTTCACGACCCCCTTGGGCGGTTTGTTTTCTCGGGATCCTCTTAATTGCGGATCGCCAGGCGGGCCCCATTGTTGTACCTCACTTGGGGTTACTTCACCATACTGCCCTTTTTCATCTCAGGGTATCTCGCAGCTTCTTGCACTCTTCCCCTGTGACACAGACTACCGCTCCCTACAGGGGTTTTTCGAGTATATGAATTCCCCCTGGTGCCACAATAGTCTGTCATGCCCCTTGCAGGGATTACCACAACAGCCACCCTGGGTGGATGTCGTTTTTATATGAAACGCAAATTGGCGTGGTTGACGCCCTGTGGTTACTTCCCACTTGGCTCTACCGTGAACTGGATACTGTTTTGGGCTCTTTCCCTCTTACACGGGGGGAAGCCTATCTCAAGTATTATTATCCCTGCTTTGGGCTGGTGGCAGGTCCATTCTGGTTAGAGTGAATGTTGACCTGCACCTGTATCATACATCCTCAGTATTACGTGCCTTCTGGGTCCCTGTTGCTGACTAGCGGGTGGATCGCATGGCGGGACTCTGGCTGTTGCCAGATATGAGGTATTATAACAGTGTTTGGTCTCCTGTCCCAAATTCCCTGAGGGTCATCATGAGCCCCTCCTGGGGTGGATGGGCGTGTTACTCGTCGGATTACAGACGTTACTACGCATCCCATTCCTGCGTGGTCGGATTCTTTTGATCCGTAGGTGGTAACTCTGCCTGAAATCAGTATACTCGCTTTCAGGGGTTGTTACCCATCCTACCATGGCTATAGCATGGTTGGTTAATACTATTGCATACTGAGCTGATGCATTTGTAATGTTTTTTCCCCTCCAACACGTCTGGGGTTCAAATGTATTTGGTCGCTCACGTAATATATGCAGTTGTCATAGGTGGACATGCCTATATTGGATACCAGCTCCTAACTTTCAGAGTTCCGGCTGCGACGGTATCCTCCGTAATACCCTATGGCTGCGCTCTGGGAATGCAGAGGTGCAGATACCATCTATAGGGTATATCTTGTTGGGTCCTGACCTTGACAGTGGCAGTACAAATTTCCCGCCGTCAGCTATGCTCACTACGGGGCCTCAGACTATTAAGTCTTTTTGTCCTCTGGGTCAGCCTAAAGGTCTGTTTCTTCATAGACTGTCGGCCTTTACAAGGGCCGACATATCCAGTTCCGAGCAGGCCTGGGCTGCCAGCCTATCCTGCTTCTGAACCTATGGATATATCGTCAGCCTGACGAGACAGGCCTACCACTGGGAGATGGCGATTTCTCAGTTTGCCCGGTACTAGTGTCTAGTTGCCGCGGCTACGTGGGTAGGAGGGTACGCACTCTCTTTGCTCAGGCGGCCTATTTCCATGTGATGGTACGCAGGCCCTTATTTGGAACAGGGCCTTACAAATCCAGAAAGCTATACAGTTGTTGCGGTAAGCGGAGCTAATTGGGCCATCCCCACTTTCTCAGCGAGGGACTGGTTGTTCTGCTTTCTTTCTGGTGCGGTGGCTGAATGGTCCTCTTTGGCCTATTCTCTGTCTCAATTCCCTGATCCAGTTCCTAAAGCTACCTGGGTTCAGGAGGCAATCCCTATGCTCCATCATACTATGTTTGGAACCTGGGGACTTTATGGTATCACTGGATATACAGGACGCGTGCCTACGGGTACTTACAGAGACCTTGTCTCAGCATGGACTGAGGTTTGCTGTATCACAGCACTTACGATTTTTCGGGCTCTGCCTGTTGGGACTGCTCTCAGCCCCACAGGGGTTTACCAGCGTTTTGGATTTTCTGACAGTTCTTCTGTTCAGTATATCCCAATGCTCCTGTACCTGGATGGCCTCCTGCTCTTAGCAGGATCACCGGGGTACTTTACAGCCGGGTCAGGTTGACTGTGGCTTCTTCAGGGTGCAGACGTTTAATCAATGGGGAAAAAGTCCTCCCTGCATCCCTCTCTGGGTATTCTTCACCTAGGAGCCCTGCTGGATTCTCAGAATCTGAGAATTCTTCTGGCGTAAGACGGCATCTCCACTCTTCCATTAGGAGTACATGGATGTCTGCGCAGTCGACATATGTCTTTACACTCTGGGATGCATGGTCCACTATTCAGTGTCTGCCTTTGGAAGGGTGGAATGGGCTTAGTTCCACTCCAGGCCTTTCCATAATTGGCTTATCTCCAGATGGAACAAGTTTTTTCTGTCTGATCACTGTTCAAACGATGATGCTCTCCCCGGAGGCGTCGGTCCCTTTTCGGGTGACTATGGCCATCTCGTCCAGGGTATTCTTTGCTAAGGACAGTGTCTGGTTCGCATCCATTTCAGTGCAGTTGGATGTCTGTCGATTCCACCCTGTCAATTAACTTGTTGGAACTTTAGCCTGTCTTGGGCCTTCACTCTGGCATAGCCCTTGTTTCCCGGTGAACCTGAAAAAGTTCAGTCCGACAGGGTTAGAACAGTGGCTTCCTTTTTAGCAATACTGTTCGTTGGGTGGCAGTGTCAGGTATGTCATACATTCGGACATTGTCTGAGGGTCTCCTCCCGACCATCTCGACAGTGTTCATTTCAGGTGCTCTCCATTGGGAAGCGGGAGTCCTCAGCCGTCACGACGTGCATCCAGGGGACTAGTCTCTTCCCCAAGAGAGGTTTCATCTCCTGGTGAGCAGGGGGGGGGGGTCCTCCTGAGGTGACCCTCATGGCCTTCTGACTCTATCACACTATGGTGTTACAGTCCAACTCTGGGGATTCTGAAGCAACCTTCAGTGACTCTTTGTCGCTGAAGTGGTTCTTCCAATTTGCGTACCTGTGTTTTCCGGTCTCCATTCTTCCTCGAGGGAAGTGTTTCAATCGAGATGGAGATGCTTTCCTGCTGGTGGCTCCTGATTGCCCCAGATGTCAGGGGTACTTGGTTTTTCGGAGTCTCTCCATCGATACTCCATTCCTGATGCTTCACTGCCCAGACCTGTTGTCTCAGGGTCCTGGGGTTTGCCTTGGACCTGGGTTGTTTGTCTTTGACTGCGTCCCTACAGTGGTCTTACGGCTTCCCTGGCTTTGTCATCGTTGGAATGATTAGAGCACATGGATCAGCTTTTGCTGGGACCTACCACAAACTGTGACAGCCATAATTCTTATGGTATTATACCTGTCGATATGATCCTCTGGTGTCCAGGATTTCCAGATATTCTGGCATTCCTACCGGCTGGCTTGGGTTTCACCCTCGGCCTGGCCTTCCTGACAGTGCGGATCTATACACTGTCAGTATGATTAAGATATGGAATTGCTCCGCTCTGGTATCCAGTTCATCCTTTGGAGTGTTTTTCTGGATTATGCCTCCATTTGTCCTCCCTAGGGACACCTTGGGAGTTAGTAGTGGTTCTTCGTTGACTCCGGGGAAAGTTAATGGAACCGCTGGTTGTGATAGCCATTACAGGGTCTATTGCTTTGGCTTTCTCTCTTTCTCTCAGGGAGTTTATATCACCCAGGTGAGTGTCGGAATTGGGAGCGTTCTCATGTGGCTCCCTCTTCTGGAGGGCATCTTGTCAGGGTGTGAGTTGCTCTCACCCTGTGTTTCTTCTTAGTGATTTTTAGCTTCCATATTATTCTGGAACTTATGGTGAGGCCATTCAGTCCCCAGTCCTCTCGGCTGGTGTGCCCTCATTGACTGTGGTCCGGCCTCTGTGGATTTATGTGATCCGTTCAAGTTCCTGACGGAAATCGGACTCCTTATTGGTGGTCTAAGATTTCTGGTTTTAACAGGAAAGGATGGCCGGCCTTTGGTCAAATGTTGGCTAGACGGCCTCGTATGTCTTCTTCAGGGGCCTACCCATGGGTAGGCCTTTCTGTTGTTGATGTTTGTTTTTTCTCGGGCCATGTAACCCTCGTGGGTGGCTCGCTGTGGCGCCTTGGCTGTTTTGCCTTGATAGATGGCCACGTGGTCTTCTGTCCACACCTTTTTAAGGTTCTAGGCATTGGTTTCCTTTGCCTCTCCGGATGCTTCCTTTTTGGCGGCGGATTCTCCTCTCAGCACAGGAGCGTTCCCTCCCTTGGTTGAACTGCTTTGGGACATCCCCAAGGTCAACCTTGTGGACCCCCTATGGACCCTGAAGTAGAAAACAAGAGATATGGTAAGAACTTACCTTTGTTATCTCTGTTTCTACGAAGTCCATAGGGTCCACAGGGCGCCCGCCCTGACGCACCTGGCTTCAAATGGGCTGTGTGGCTGGTCACCGGTTTTCCGTCTCCCATTTCTGTGAGTATGGTTATCGAGTGTTCCAGTTTTCTCTCTCTTTTTCTCTCCTCCTCCGGCCTTTGGCTACTTACAAACTGAGGTGCCTCTGGCTTGGGGGTGGGGTTATAGGGAGAGTGGACCCAAGTGCATCCTGGGAGCTAAAAGCTTTAACTGCGTGGTGCCCGGATTTGGTTCCCAACCTATACCCCCAAGGTCAACCCTGTGGACCCTATGGACTTCGTAGAAAGAGAGATAACCAAGGTAAGTTCTTACCATATCTCTTGTTATTCTCCATCACATGGTCACACACATACACACTAGGGGTCACATCACTCTCTGCCCTAGTGCTTATACTCTATATTCCCTATCACATGCTCACACACATACACAATAGGGATCACATCACTCCCTGCCCCAGTGCTTACACTCTATATTCCCCATCACATGGTCACACACATACACACTAGGGGTCACATCACTCCCTGCCCCAGTGCTTATACTCTATATTCCCTATCACATGCTCACACACATACACACTAGGGATCACATCACTCCCTGCCCCAGTGCTTACACTCTATATTCCCCATCACATGGTCACACACATACACACTAGGGGTCATATCACTCCCTGCTCCAGTGCTTACACTCTATATTCCCCATCACATGCTCACACACATACACACTAGGGGTCACATCACTCCCTGCCCCAGTGCTTACACTCTATATTCCCCATCACATGGTCACACACATACACACTAGGGATCACATCACTCCCTGCCCCAGTGCTTACACTCTATATTGCCCATCACATGGTCACACACATACACACTAGGGGTCACATCACTCCCTGCCCCAGTGCTTACACTCTATATTCCCCATCACATGGTCTCACACACACACACTAGTGGTCACATCACTCCCTGCCCCAGTGTTTACACTCTATATTCCCCATCACATGGTCACACACATACACACTAGGGATCACATCACTCCCTGCCCCAGTGCAGCTTACACTCTATATTCCCCATCACATGGTCACACACATACACAATAGGGGTAATTTTTGTAGGGGCCGATTAACCTACCAGTATATTTTTGAAGTGTGGGAGGAAACCGGAGCACCCGGAGGAAACACATGCAAGCTACATGACCTCAGTGCTGTGAGGCAGTAATGCCAACCATTACACCATCTGTGCTGCCCAAGGGCTTCTTAGGGGAAGAGGGGATCCGGGGGGAGAAACTCATTACACATGAGGGGTACATCTGCAGTGCTTTATAGTATATAATGTTACGTCTCATGGATATATTATTCAAAAGGGGCCTGTACTTCAACTATTTGAAACCTCTACTAGGAAATTGATTCACTGTTATTCTAAGAACCCCCTAGCTCAGGTGTATTTAACATGTGGACCTCCAGCTGTTGTGGAACTACAGATCCCAGCATTCCCTCCCACATTTTTACTATAAGACTCTGCTATAACTGTGGCAGGGCATGCTGGGATCTGTAGTTGTGGAATACACCTGCCCTAGCAGCTTCCTTGCCCCTTAACTGGAGCGAATGACATTTACTGTCGTGATGAATATTATTACTAATTAGTAAAGTATCATACTAATATAAGAGGGGGAATTCACTTCAGCGCGCTGTTTAGTCCAACTAATGATTTCTTCCGACTGAAGCGCCGGCCGTGAGGCTGTTTTCCGGCTAAGCGTGTCGCTAATAGCCTCGCGGACTGCACTTTAGTCAGATAATTCCGGTTCTCGCGACTAAACACCCAGGTTAATTTGCGAGAACCGATATTCTCTGACTTAACTTCTGTCAGACCTAACGGCGCGCTGAATTAAATTCATCCCCTTGTATTTGGTTTTGGTTGAATTTTTAAATGTGTAATTCATATCAATAATTATGTATAGTTTCATTTATTTACTTTATTTTTCTGTAATGTTATGAAAGTTAAATTTTTGCTGGCACCGTATTTCGGTTGGGCCACCCCCCCCACTGTTGTGCATGACTAATAGTTCATACCGTGGAGGCCATTATTCCTTACAGTTCTGCGCTCCTGCAGATCTCTGCGTTTTCCTACGGATGGGCGCTGTAAGGGGTGCGCCCTATAACATTACGCCACTTTCATTAGTGATTTTCCGCCCTTACGGCCCGGCATTTGTTCACTCTTATAAATATGACTGTGGCATTTGCCTGCGCTTATGCAGGATTGGCCACCTACAGAGCGCGGGGAGCTCGGTGCAGGAAGAGCTCGCCGATGCAGCAGTTAGTGACGTCTGAGGGATGGACATTTTCTTGAAAACAGATTAATTACAACATGTGGGAAAACACTTATTCCAGACTTTCGTATTAATGTCTCTAAAGTTACTTGGGATCTGCAGAAGAAATCTAGAGCAGGGATAGAAGCTTGTAGTGTTTGGTCACCATAGACTGAATGCAGACCATCTCTGTGCAAATCTCCAGACACCGCAAAACCTAAGTACTTTTATTTTCTTTACAGTGTCATTTAGTCAGGAATTAATTTCCTTGCACAAACCAGCTCTCACTTCCCATTCCCTCAAGGCACACTAACAGTCCAGATTTTAAGGATAGCCATACTTGAGCACAGGTGTCTTAGGGGGTAATTCAGACCCACTCGCAAGCGGCAGTACACTTGCAAGTGGGTCGATGTTCCCCACAGCGCATGCGCACGACGGAGGGAGCTCCGTCGTGCGCATGCGCGAGACCCGGACTGCGACAGCCAAGCTGTCGCTCCGGGTCTCGCACCAAAGGGGGCGTGCTGTCGATGGTGACTGACAGCACGCCCCCTTTGGTGGGCGTGCTGGGGGCGTGCCTGCCAGACGAAGGCGTTCCCATGGGAACGCCTACCGTCTGAAGCCGGCCTCACTGACATCACTAGTGATGTCAGTGGGAGTGATTTTGGCTCTGATAGAGCCAAAATCACTCCAGGGCTTGTGGCTGGGAAACCCTACCGCAGGGTTTCTGTCGCAAGTCCAATGGTCGCGATGGTCAAGACCATCGCGACCATCTTTTTGGACGCTCGTATATGCTGTGGGTGGTCACCCACAGCTATACGAGCGTCCTGGAGGACGCTCCATTTTAATGGAGGAGGGCCCTGATTCAGAGCGAGCGCTCTGGTCAGAGCGTTCGGCTCTGAATCAGGCCCTTAATTAGTTACTCAGTTGTTCTGATTAAACCGTCTGTGCCCAAGCATGGATATCACGAAAACCTGGACTGTTAGTGTTGTTTGAGGACCGTGGTTGGGAAACACTGCCCTAGGTCCTTACGGCATTACTTTTACGTTTCTGTAGTCTGTAATGGCTATTCCGGCAGACGGGGAAGCACACCATTGGGCAGTAGCTGACATTTCAATTGCAGCGTTATTGTGTCCAATTTTGGTGTGACCAGTGGCGTCTTTATTTCTCATGCCAATCAGTTCAGGGCATTCCATGGGCATAATTTTATAGGTGCATATTTTGGGGTATTTAACGTAAAAGGTGGTAGGGAGAAACTGGAGACATTAAAGAGCTTTTCACATGGTCCTGGGTGATTCTGTCATTTCACCTGCTGTGCGGCCAGTTACTGGTTCCCACTGGTAGAGTGTGATTCACAAGTAGGTGTCACTGGCCCCAGTATAACAGATCAGAGTCATTTCTGTGCCCTGTCAGCATCTAAATTAATAGGTTGCAACAGCACAAAGTAATACAGGCAATTTGCAACCGCACCGGCCAATGGCAAAAACACTTTCTTCATCTTCTAAGTCAATGAAGGTCTCTTTTAAACGTTGTTTCCTAACTTCTTCCTTCCTGGCTGTGTTTCCCGTTTCCTCGTCCGTAAAGGAGGAGAAGAGTTTAACTTTCTGTCACCTCTCTCTCTGTGTATGTTATATTATGCAGTGGTATAAATATACAGCTATATCTGGGATAAAGTTCCCCTTGTTCCTTCCCCTGTCTACAGTAGATCAGGTGCTACAAGCGTTCCTGGCGCACTGGACTTAATAATTGCTGAAATGTGAATGAGGGCAGTGCAGGTTACCACCTCCATTTTCAAACGATGTGCCTGTGAATTCACCCGGCGAATGAGTCTTCCTGTGCCAGCGACATATGCACTGAGCCCTGGCTAACCCTGTGTACAGAGTTGTATGTGTTGTAGGAGCACATGTCATTAATTGATGTGAATAATCAGGGACAGTGCATTGTAGGAGCAGTGATGTGTGCTGAAGGAGACTTTCCCCTCTTTCATTTCAAGTTTGAGCTTTTCCGGGCCAATGCCAATTCTGACACCCTGGCGTTGCTCGCAGGTATTAAGACTTGTCCCATATGTTGTTGCCATTCTGTCCCAAGTTTCTCAGGAGTGGTTATTATAGCCGGGTGTCTGTTGTAATGTTCCATTATCCAGAAACTGCTCCAACCTGCTGACTGGCCAAAGCTAAGAGTCAGGGACCGCCAAAAAAGAGGCCGTGAGGGGATGAGGTTACAGGAGAGCCTGTCACAGCGAGAGGGAGACGAGGAACTCAGCAGGGTCAGGCCCAGCATTTCACCCACGTCCTCCTCTCTGCTCACCTTATTCGTCTTCAGCGACAGCGCATCGCACGCTAATTTCCTGCCATCGGGCTAGTGCATGTAAGCAGAGAAGGGGCTGTTCCTGTAATGCTGGTGTTATGCTTGAATTAGGGCCTTAGGGCCTGATTCAGAGCCGGACGCTAAGAAGGGGTGGCTATTCAAATGAACCGTTCGCTCTTTGCGGTCTGTTCACGCCTCTATGTCTGAACGAGCGAACAAAACTTACGGTCGTTTTTTTGGAAACTACGCCCCCTGGCCGCTCGCATCCTGCATCATGTCCGCTATTTATTAGATTAATCGAGTACATCGACCAGCGTATGAACTGCTCGCTATTCTTGTGGTTGGTTTTTCCTACCGCAATCTTGCGAGCAGTTCTGACTATAAAATAACCCAGTGACGTGGTCAATGACGCTGCTGTATTAATTATGCACACCCATAAAACGCCCATTTTGACCTTTAAGCACGCCTGCGTTCGGATCTCCACTCCCTGTTTTCAAGCACCTTCCCGTTACCACCCACATACGCCTCCTCCTGTCACTCAAAATAACAGGCATTCGCTATTTAGCGAACAAAAGATTTTCGGCCGCACTGACTGGTTCGCGCATGCGTATTACGATCCATACGCATGCGCAGTTGGGCAAACATCGCTCGGAACGAACGAGCGGCCGCTTACGAGCGGCTCTGAATCAAGCCCTTATATACTTAAAGTGTTGTCCTGGATTGACATAATGTATGCATGAAGGACAATGTTACACAGATGAATAAATCGTACTGTGGTTTGGAGCTGCAGCTTGTTAGTTTGACTCTTCTGGTTCATATACACATGTGAAGATGAACCACCCTCAACCCCAGCCGTGGTTCCTCTGCTGTTAGTGATAGTCAATTCCCTTTATCCATTGATTGCAAGGTATTTACCATCAGCAGTGGCAGAGACTCAGCCAATCAGTGCAGGATAAAGAGCTTTGGCTGATCGGGTGGCTGTAACAATCTGGCCAATCAGGTGCTCCATTCATCCTGCACCATTATAGTTACAGACAGTGCTGCTGCTTAATGCCCCTCTGTGGTTGTGCTTGATATTGCTACCGCCCGTCGTCCCCACTTACTGAAGGGGAGGCGCAGGGAGGTACTGGCAACTTTTATTCTTGCTGACACAGGGCCTGATTCACCTCCGATCGCAAATAAAATTACGCACGCTTTCGGATGATTGTTGCGTTCTGCGCAAGCGTATGCATTGCAGTGCCTATGCGTGAACCGGCCACCGTGATCGGGACTGCGATCGCAGTGACTACACAGAACCATTGCAGAGTGATTGACGGGAAGTGCCGTTTGTGGGAGGTGACGGTGGAGTGGTCGGTGAAGCGCAGACGTGCCAGTGCGTTAGAACGCCGTTGCATGGGCATGCATAAATTATCCACTGCGATGCCATGCGCAGTTTGAGTACTCATAGCATGCGATGAGGTTAGCCATTCCTGAGTAAGGTCAGAGCATGTGTAAGTGTGTGTGAGGCTGCGATGGTACTCTATGTTACCGATGGTTTCGCAGTCTTGCTAAGGATTACGGATGTGTGTAAGGTACTTATGTAGTGCTGCAACGGCATAGCGATCGCAGAGGATTAGCATACTTTCTACTTCAGGGTCCATAGGGAGTCCACAGGGTTGACCTTGGGGTATAGCTGGATCTGGATCCACGGGCACCACGCAGTTAAAGCTTTGCTGCTCCCAGGATGCACTTGGGTCCGTCCTCCTCTATACCCCGCCCCCGAGCCACAGGCACCTCAGTTTTAGTTGGTGCCCGGCCGGAGTCGGGTCACCCTGCGCAGTGGGGCTGCATACGCAGCCCCTAAGCTTTATTATTGTTTTTATTTTTTTTAAAAAAGAAGATTTTATTTCTTATTTTTACTATCTTCAGAGCAGCAGCAATGGACTGTCCTTCTGGACGTCCACGCTGCCGCTCCAACAGCCCCACTGGCGCTGCGACGCCGGTACTGATCCGGGGATCGCAGCGGGACCCCGGAGTCAGTGCTAGCGTGGCTCCGGGAGCTCCCACTGACTACTGCCGGACTCAAGGGTCCAGGTAAGCCGCGTGCAGCGCGAAGCGCTGCACTCGGGAGTAATGCAGTCTTCATGCCGCCGGTCTCTGGGGAGAGACCGGCGGTGCTAGTAGCGGCGGCGGGCTCCCCCCCTATGTGGCATACCCCGCGTGTCTGCTGACCTCCAGGGTGTAAGACCGGCGGGGAACCGGCTTCCCTGGGGGTTTAACACTAGCAGGGGAGGCAGCCTTCCCTGCTTTAGGGCTCCTCCCCTCAGCCCAGCGCGCCTTCTCTCATGCGTGCTGGCGTCGCTGGGCTGTTATCTCCTGGCCACTCCTCCTCAGTGCTCTCCGGCGGCCATCTTCAGGCAGCATCGCAGAGCTCCCAGGCAGGCTTCCAGTGGACCAGTCCCCCTGCGTACCAATCCCCCTGCAAAGGACTGTGTTCGCAGCGCTATAGCTCTCCCAGGCACTGAATCTGGGAGGGTGATTGTAGCGGAAGGTGCAGTGAGTATATCTTCTCTGCATGGTATGTGACTTTAGCTAGTGCTGCTGTCTGTGCTTATTTCTACTTACTGTCAGCTTTTTATCTATCCCTTTCCTTCTCCTATGGCCCGCAGGTGCGTGGGGGAGGGGTGTTCTTTCTGTGTAACCTCACTTATATAATTCTACGTATTTGTGAGGTCCGTCACATACAGCGGTGTGCTCCTCAGTACCAGTTTGTGGGCTGTTTGTGTTCCATGCTTGGGAGTGCGTAGGTGTTATACGCCTTACCTCGTTTCGGTGATGCACTTTTATTGCGAAAAGTTTGTGTCATGTCTGATGAGGAGAATGAGCGCTCTGTGGCTCCTGTGTTGTTTTCCTGCCGACGCTGTTCGGCAGGAGTTGACGGGGCGGATTTGTCTCAGGACGGTCTGTGCGGGCGGTGCCAGTTGGTACCTGGACCTTCTAAACCCCCGGTGGCGCAGGATCCTCCGTGGGCGATGTTTACGCAAGTGCTGGCGTCGATCGCGGACCGACTTGCAGTCCCAACTGCGGCCCCTTTTCGGCACAGACCGCCCCACCAGTTTTTCTGCACGAGTCCTTCTCAGGATACGACCAAGACTTTACAGATTCAGGAAGCTATAGAGTCCTTGCTGAAAGCAGGGGTCATTGTTCCCGTTCCTCAGTCACAACGAGGGACGGGGTACTACTCTACTCTGTTTCTGGTGCAGAAACCAAATGGTTCTCATCACCCTATCCTCAATTTGAAGTCTTTGAACAAATACCTCAGAGTTCCCAAGTTCAGGATGGAAACGTTACGTTCCATCATTCTGGCGATGGAACCGGGGGATTACATCGTGTCCCTGGATATCCAGGACGCCTACCTCCATGTTCCAATAGCACCTTCGCACCAGCGGTATCTGAGGTTCGCTATCCTTCAACACTACTATCAGTTCCGGGCGCTCCCCTTTGGTCTCTCCACGGCACCGAGGGTGTTCACGAAGATTATGGCGGACATGGCCGCACATCTTCTGAACCAGAATGTCCGGCTGCTGCCGTACCTGGACGACCTCCTGTTGCTGGCGAGCTCCCCGGAGGTACTGCTTCAACATCTCCACCTGACGATCGCTTGCCTGCAAGCGCACGGGTGGCTGATAAATTGGAAGAAGTCCTCCCTGATTCCATCTGAGAGGATGGTTCATTTGGGAGCCCTGCTGGATTCTCGTCAGCAAAGGATCTTCCTGACCCCAGAGAAGGTCTCCTCCCTGCAGCTGCGGATACACAGTTGCCTGAGCAGTTGCCGCCTGTCGGTCCATTCGGCTATGAGAGTTCTGGGCTCCATGGTGTCAACATTCGACATGGTGGAATTTGCCCAGTTCCATTCCCGGCCCCTGCAGGGGCTGATTCTATCGGAATGGAACGGGTTACCTCACCGGATCCGCTCTCAGTTACTGGAGTTGTCCTCGGAGGTTCGGCAGTCTTTGGCTTGGTGGCTTCAGACAGCTCATCTGGTCGAGGGGCGCCCCTTTTGGATCCCGGACTGGGTCTTGCTCACGACGGATGCCAGTCTTCGGGGTTGGGGGGCAGTGACCGGCTCGTTGTCACTTCAGGGTCGTTGGTCTGCGGAAGAAGCTCTTCTTCCCATCAACATTCTGGAACTGCGGGCAGTATACAGGGCCCTGCGGTCGTCCGGTCCCGCTCTTCACGGAAGGGCGGTTCAGGTGCAGTCCGACAACACCACCACGGTGACATATATCAACCAGCAAGGAGGAACTCGCAGTCGGGCAGCGATGTCGGAGGTGTCTCGCATCCTTGCTTGGGCGGAGTGTCACATTCCAGCGATCTCGGCAGTCTTCATTCCCGGAGTCCTCAATTGGGAGGCGGACTTCCTCAGCCGTCACGACGTGCATCCCGGGGAATGGTAGCTTCACCCAGAGGTGTTTCAGCTACTCGTGGACAGGTGGGGGCTGCCGGAGCTGGACTTGATGGCCTCCCGTCACAATCACAAGTTGCCCGTTTACGGGTCAAGGACAAGAGACGCAGGCGCCAGTCTGGTAGACGCGCTGTCGGTGAAATGGACGTTTCACCTGGCGTATCTGTTTCCTCCGATATCCCTACTTCCTCGGGTTCTGCGGAAATTCAAGCAGGACGGCGGCACGCTCGTGCTGGTAGCTCCGGCGTGGCCCAGACGGCCTTGGTACTCCGATCTGAGGTGTCTCTCCATCGACGCTCCGTACCTTCTCCCTCAGCGTCGGGACCTGTTGTCTCAAGGGCCCTGCCTTTACCTGGATCTGGGTCGGCTGTCTTTGACGGCGTGGCTCTTGAGACAGCCGTCTTGAGGTCTAGGGGTTTCTCCAGTTCGGTCATTGGTACCATGCTTAGGGCACGCAAGCCTGCTTTCGCACGGATTTACCACAGGGTGTGGCGCACTTATTTTCAGTGGTGTGAATCCAGAAACTGATCCTCAGGTGTTCCGGGTTTCCAGAATCTTGGAGTTCCTTCAATCAGGTTTGGACCTCGGCTTACGCCTGGCCTCTCTGAAGGTTCATGTGTCTGCTTTGTCCGTGTGGTTTCAGCGACGGATTGCTACACTGCCGGATGTTCACTCTTTTTTCCAGGGTGTTCTCAGGATCCAGCCTCCCTTTGTGCCTCCTGTGGCTCCTTGGGACTTGGCGGTGGTGCTACGGGTCTTGCAGGGTCCTCTTTTTGAGCCTCTTGAGTCAGTGGACCTCAAGTGGCTGACGTTCAAGACCGTTTTTCTCCTGGCAATTGCTTCTGCCAGGAGGGTGTCAGAGTTGGGGGCGCTTTCCTGTCGCCCCCCTTTTCTGATTTTTCACCAGGACAGAGCGGTGCTCTGCACTCGTCCTGAATTTTTGCCCAAAGAGGGCTCCAAGTTCCACATTAATCAGGAGCTTGTCCTGCCAGCTTTTCAGTCACCTGATCTTTCAGCTGGTGAGGCTTCCTTAGATGTAGTCCGGGCACTTAGAATCTACGTGGACCGGACTGCTTCAGTTAGGAAGTCGGATTCATTGTTTGTCCTCTTAGGTTTTCACAAGAGGGGTTGGCCTGCCAACAAGCAAACGTTAGCCCGTTGGCTTCGTTCAGTTATTTGTGAGGCTTATGCGCAGGAGGGTTTTCCTGTGCCAGCCTCTGTTAAGGCTCATTCCACTCGTTCTGTGGGTCCCTCTTGGGCTGCTAGACGTGGCGCCTCTGCTGTTCAGCTGTGTAAGGCGGCCACTTGGTCTACATTTCAAACGTTTTTGAGGTTCTATGCGTTTGACACCTTCGCCTCTCTGGATGCTTCCTTCGGGCGCCGGGTGCTCCTTTCAGCACAGGAGCGTCCCCCGCCCTTAGTTGAACTGCTTTGGGACATCCCCAAGGTCAATCCTGTGGACCCCCTATGGACCCTGAAGTAGAAAACAAGAGATATGGTAAGAACTTACCTTTGTTATCTCTGTTTCTACGAAGTCCATAGGGTCCACAGGGCGCCCGCCCTGACGCACCTGGCTTCAAATGGGCTGTGTGGCTGGTCACCGGTTTTCCGTCTCCCATTTCTGTGAGTATGGTTTCTTGTGTGTTCCAGTCTTCCTTCTCTCTGTTTAGTCTCCTCCTCCGGCCTTGGCTGCTTACCAACTGAGGTGCCTGTGGCTCGGGGGCGGGGTATAGAGGAGGACGGACCCAAGTGCATCCTGGGAGCAGCAAAGCTTTAACTGCGTGGTGCCCGTGGATCCAGATCCAGCTATACCCCAAGGTCAACCCTGTGGACCCTATGGACTTCGTAGAAACAGAGATAACAAAGGTAAGTTCTTACCATATCTCTTGTTATCGCAGTGAGACTGCGTGCGTAATCGCTATTGCAATCTCACCCTTCACTCCCTGATACATTCCTAACCTTTATGAATGAGTTCCCGTCACTCTGCCCTGGACACCATGCTAGTTGGGAAACAGGATGAAAACAATTACACTAAACCCACTACACAAGGCGTCCAACCAAATGTATAACAGAACGTACCAATGTCACCCAGTGCTTCACAGTAAAAGCAAGCCGCTGTAAGGACGCCATGTGTGGTGTAGCTATTATAAGGCCCGATGATTAATAAAAGTTAGTAAGAATGCATCCACTATGCAGAGTAACAGAAATATGCAGCGTTTGCTCAGTTAAGAAAAAAAAACAAAGAAAAACATAAAACCACAGTGAAATTTAATCCTTAAATCTTGTACTATCATTGAAAGTTGTGTCAGTGTTTTATTGAAAGACTTTACTAGTCATCATGTTCCTCTGTGTACATGCTGTGAGTCACTGTCTATACCAATATGCAAACTCTCCTCATAAATGCATATGGTTTTCTAATCTCCCCTGGTGACTCAGCAGAGAGATCTCCCTGCCGATGGGTGAGTCAGTCATTCTAAATCTCTCATCAAGTATCTTATTCTGGACTATGCCAAAAATTATGGCCTGTCATTGGGGTCCACCGCACGAGTCTGTGAACCATTGCTGACAAACGTTTCGCAATTGAACTCACGTCGTGAATCACAGACTTTCCACTACAATCTCCAGATATTGCAACATTGCTAATGACACGCAAGTGGTTTAGTCAGCGAGCGGGGTATCGTCACTGTCAGAGGGAGGAATGAGGATGTAACATGGTGGGAAGAAGCCTCCACTCCGTCACGTATAATGGTGTCCTGACCGCCCCAGGAAGACACCTTAGAATTACAACTGTTAGGTGAAATGTCCTATTTAGGCTTCTTTCATGAACCTTCATTTACAAAGCCACAAGGTCCCTGGGTAGAGCTGAAGCTCTTGTTGGTGATTCATCACTTTGTTTTTCTTGGCGGCTGGCGTGACTCTCGCTCGCCATCCAGATGGATTTCTGACATCTCTGGAAAGGGATTATGTAACAGGATGTCTAGGGAGTATTTATTTTTTATTTTTTAATTATGTAACTGTATAAATATGAAACGACATGTGCACACACATCTATTTGTCTTGTAGGTGCCTTAGTAAATGCCTTATTTATCTGTGATTCCAAAAAACACTTATCCTCTATTAACAGAGAAATCTGCAAAGACGTCCGCGGCCACTTCTGGAAAGAGGAAATAATAGAAAACTTTGAGGCTTACCCAATTCATTCTGTACCTGCCATTCGCAAACAGTAGTGCCTATAGGTTTCCCTTTCAAGTGGTCTCAACGCTTGTGCCAGTGAAGTTTGACCTGTTCGGCATAATATTAAGAAACTAATGATAAAATGCATACCCTCTGACTACAAGAGTCGTCTGTATGAACATTTCTTCTTTAGTTATTTGTAATAACTTTTACAGTTTAACCATAACATAAAATAGTTTGGGCAGGATAAGGAATGATATTCGTGGTCCTTAAACTTCTCAGTGTGGCCATAATGGTAGCAGTCTGCATAATGTTTCCATGCCTACGGTGGCTCCATTCACGGGCCAGAAATGGCTGCATTCTCAGCCTGTGTATCCACATTCATCTGATGTAAGTCATACCTACCCACTGAGGTCCGACCTATCCCATAACAACACCCAACACTACATCACACTACATGTCCCTTTCCCTTGCTCTAAAAGGACTCCTATTGCTGCGCACTTCTGCTATGCAGTAGGCCAGTTAATGCGACTAGCTCCTGATATCTCTCTCGTCCAGTTGGGACTAAGGGCCCGATTCAGACCCGTTCGCTAGGATGCTTTCGCGCGCAGCCTGCTGATGTTTGCAATGTGCGCTTGCCTATGCAATATCGTGCGTGAACCAGTCGAGGCGATCGCCCCTTGTGCTATCGATGCCTCGCTAGCTTCAGTGACATAACGAGCCGTTTGTGGGTGGTGACGGGTTGGTCGATGGAAACGGGGGAGTGGTGGTGCGAACGCAGGCGTGTCTGTGCGTCTTAACGCCGTTTCATAGGCGTGCATAATTAAGACGCAGCGTCATAGTACCAGTCACATGGCTGAATTATACACTGAAGCGCTCGCAGTGCTTGCGGTAGGGTATGGTCAGCCACAAGTGCTGCGTATGCATCCGATGGTTCTCGATGTTACCGATTGTTGCATACACTTCCTGGAGGTGACGTGTATCACTAAAGGAAAGTGGCCGTCTTAAGACGGGCTGGTGGATGTCTACATACACATCGCGATCGCACGCCAAGACATAGTTGGCGTGCTAATGCCTTGCTGTGTGATCGCGGGATTTGCATACTTTGGCAGCGTGCGAACGCATCTAGCGAGTGGGTCTGAATCGGGCTCTAAGAGCGGTATCCAATTAGCCCCGAACATTGTTCAGGCACTAATTGGTCCCCACAATCGGCGAAAAACTGGATTTTTTTTCTCCCGCCGATGTTTATTTTCAGCCTGTCCTATTATTTCGGTTGAAGTAATAGGATAGTTCTCTCGAAAACGCATAGGAGCCGCGATAAGCTAGTGGATCTATGTGTTTTTGCTTTTTTTTTTTTTAGTGGAAAAAATTACACTTATTGCGGATTATTTTTCGGGACACAGATCACGAAATAAAAAACCCCAGATAAGTGCCGGTGTCGGCCCGAATTCAGGGCTAATTGGATAGTTCTGGACGAGGTAATTAGCCGCGATAATTTACTGCGGCTAATTGGGATACCCCTCTAAGTAGTTCTGATCAGGATGGAATTGGGACCAGGACAGTTTGGAGATATGTAACAGTCGTCCTTCACACAGCTGAGATCTTTCCCCTGAGCTGCTGGTGATGAAGTGATTACTAAAGGTGCGCACACACGTAACGGTTTTGTAACCAACGATTTCCTGTCAGATTTTCTGTCACATTTTCCCTTGAAAAAGTGAATGATTTTTTGAAGTGTAATGAACGATTTTTACAACGATGAACGAAAAATGTTCCTTCCCTTAATGAAAATCGTTATGTTGGACAGTCTTAAATGGAAGATGACCGATGACTACAAACGGGAGCGCGCTTAAACGATTATCGTTCATCGTTATAACTCAGAAACTGAACGATATTTTGAACGATAACTACGTCATTAACGACAAATCGTTAAAAAATCGTTACGTGTGTACACACCTTAAGGGATGAGTTTATAACTTCTGCACAAGTGCACACTCAGATTCTTTATTTTTCTCTTCAACCCCAAATGTGTTGGTCTTTTATTATATTATTTATTTTTGTTGCTTAATAGCTAGAATCTGATTGGTTGTTGATCGGTTCTATTGATTAGATAGGACCTTTGGGACCCACTCGCGAGCGGCAGTACGCTCGCAAGTGGGTCGATGTTCCCCACTGCGCATGCGCACGACGGAGGGAGCTCCGTCGTGCGCATGCGTGAGACCCGGCGAGCGAAGGACTTTCCTTCGCTCGGAGTGTCTCATCAAAGGGGGCGTGCTGTCGATGGTGACTGACAGCACGCCCCCTTTGGTGGGCGTGCCGGGGGCGTGCCTGCCAGACGGAGGCGTTCCCAAGGGAACGCCTACCGTCTGAAGCCAGCCCCACTGACATCACTAGTGATGTCAGTGGGAGTGATTTTGGCTCTGATAGAGCCAAAATCACTCCTGGCCTTGCGGTTGAGAAACCCAACCGCAGGCTTTTACTCGCAGTTCCGATGGTCGCGATGGTCAAGACCATCGCGACCATCATTTTGCACGCTCGTATATGCTGTGGGTGGTGACCCACAGCTATACGAGCGTCCAGGAGGACACTCCATATTAATGGAGGTGGGCCCTGATTCAGAGCGAGCGCTCTGGTCAGAGCGTCCGGCTCTGAATCAGGGCCTTTATCTCTGTCCACTTTATCTACATCCAAGGCTTAGTAAATAGACCCCGATATCTTTATTTCATACATATTAGGATACATCTATAAGTATCTATTTCTGTTTTTAATATTCATTTTTTTTTATATTTTGCTGGCTCTTATATATGAACAATATGTTATTGGTAAAAATAAAGGTTATATTTTAAACATCAGGCTGTATTCAATTAGACGCGAAAAGCCGAGATCCGCAAAAAATTATCGCCCATTTTCGCCTGTTGGAAACTTATCGCCGTATTCAATTCCTTACGCTTACGCGGCAAGTCAGTGCATTGTAATAGGCGAAAAAGATTCGTCTCTGAATAGCGGGAGAAAAGAAGTGTAAGTGTATTTTAGTTTTGGGGTGCAAAGGTGGGGAAACAACTCGGAAACCCCCCAACAGACACCTGCGTAAAAAAATCCTGTTAAAAAACTAAAGAACACCCCAAAAGAGTACTTTGAATTTGGGGGCGGAAAAGCACTAAGTGGGGGGACAAATTAAAAAACTAGCGAAATAAGGTTCTGGGGGTGCTCTAAGTAGGGGTGCTCTAAAAAAGTGTTTTTGGGATTGCAGGTGCTTATATGACGGAGGAATTTCACTTTTATTAAACCTTCACTTTAAAGGCATTAAAAGATGCCTGCACCCATTGTCAGGTACCCCAAATGTGCCAGGACTACTTATTTTCTCCAAAAATACAGCTTTATGCCAGTCTGCACCACTTGTGCAAAGACGCTAATTAGAGGCAATTGTGCCAACTTAAGTACCCCAAACACTTTATTAGGGATAATCGGGCACATCTACATTGATCCCCAATGTTTCTGCACCTTTTTTTTTTACTTGGGGGGGGGGGTCAGGCTCATTTCCCCGACTCTGACACCACTTTCCGCTTGTTCTGACGTCACGTGTCGCCGTTTTCGCTTCTTTTGGAATTGAATACGGCGAATAGTGGGGATACGCACGCTAAGTTTCCGTGGCCAAAAGGCGCGATGTAGGCGAAAAGTCCAGCAGGCGGAACTTTATCGCAGGTGCGAAACTAATTGAATACCGCCCATAGTGCGCCATCTCAAGTCAACTTTTTTTTTTTTATTTATTTTCTACAGTGATTAAGTCTCATCCTGTGCCGACAAGTGAATTGATTTGCGTCCCCTCCCCCCCCCCCCCCTCTGTAATAAATGCAGCCCGGACACCTCGGTCACTTTGCTAATGTAAGCCATATGTGACTTTATTCTGACCAATTGTTGTTTTAGGTTGTATGTAATGAGAGCGGAAGTTGTAAGGTTGTCAGAAGCCGGATTGTGTAGCTTACACTGCTAGGAGCACTATTAGCGGGGGTCTCTCCGATGACTGCGAAATTAGGAGCATTAAGCTGGGTGCACACTGGAGCGATGTTGGGCTGATTAGCCGTTTCGCAATGACCAATTGCCTGCATCGCTCAGTGTGTACCGGCGATGGCGCGCTCCCGCTAGGCTTGGCGGGCTGCACATCAAACCTATATCGCTAGCGACCTGTAGTAAGTTCATGAAGGACAGAAATATGATGTAAGTAAACAACACAAAATACACGGTTGTCCTCAATTTGATACATTTCTAATGAAATGGAAGTGTCATGTATTGTATGTAATATCTAGTGTACATAGGAAGAATCTTCCTCCCAATATCAGCCTGTTCTGATATGCTCCTTAAACTCTTACATATGTTTGTAAATACTTCTAGTAGTTCTATTGAAAGGACCAATTTGCATTTTATGTTTAGTGGTCCTTTTAGAATTTAGCCCTAAACCATTACCCCAGAGTCTTGTTGTTCTCGCAATTATGTTTTATGTTTTTAGTTTAGATGTAAACTTAGATCTAAACATAACTAAAGGACACAGCTTGAATTGTTATCCACCGCCAGACAGAAATGGTACCTCGGGGCTTACATATCCATTCTCCAAATAAAACGGCAAATAACATTTGCTAATGCTGGCAGCAGCGACACAATTAATCGCGGCCACACCTTGTTTCATGGCTCTGCCGTGTACAGCTTGGCACCTGGGCTTGGCGCACTTCCTCACCGAGCTTCATGTCGGCTGTGGGAAGGATTAACAGTAGGAGATGGGTGCAGTGGAACCTGCCTGGCTGTATGTAGAGTCTTAGTCACTTTGCTCTACGCCATAATCTTGGAACCATGGAAATAAATGAGAGAAGTGTGTTTTGCATAAAGGGAAATATGCTCTGTTTATAAATTTAGATTCGCTTTGATTTTATTTGTTTGTAAAATTTCATATAAATTAAGGGTGTTCCTCTCCGATGTCACGTAGTATTCTGATTGGAGGCTGACCCGATGTTTGCTCTGCAGTGTTCTCCCCAGAAATTTTTTCCAGCCGGGTGGCATCCAAAAGTTGCCGGGTGGGGGCCTTCGCAATTATGCGCGCGCCGGGAAAAGGGGTATCTACCAGACCAATACAGCCCGACAGGTCTCAGGCTGCTCCCCCACTGGCTCTCAGTCAAAAGTGCCCATTATGTAGTGCCCCCTGTATTTGTGCCCTTTATACAGTGCCCCCTGTAGTTTCCCCTTTATGCATTGCCCCCTGTAGTTTAGCTTTGCCCTTACGCAGTGCCCCCCCTGGCTGAAGTAGTGCCCCTATGTAGTTCCCGCAGACTGGTCCCTTATGTAGTGTCCCCAGGCTTAAATAGTACCCCCAGGCTGGCCCCTTATGCAGCACCCCCAGGCTTAAATAGTGCCCCCAGGCTGGCCCCTTATGCAGTGCCCCAGGTTTAAAGTGTCCCTTATGCAGTGCCCCCAGGCTGGCCCCTTATGCAGTGCCCCCAGGCTTAAATAGTGCCCCCAGGCTGGCCCCTTATGCAGTGCCCCAGGCTGGCCCCTTATGCAGTGCCCCCAGGCTTAAATAGTGCTCCCAGGCTGGCCCCTTATGCAGTGTCCCCAGGCTTAAATAGTGCCCCCAGGCTGGCCCCTTAATGCAGTGCCCCCAGACTTAATTAGTGCCCCCAGACTCAGACTGGTCCCGGCCCCAGCACTTATCTTTACTTGCTGGCAACTCGAACGCTCTCCCGCTCGCCGCTGCCTCGCGCTGACTGGATCTAACTAGATCCAGCAGGCGCGAGGGGCAGGCTCCTCACGTCGAGGGTGACGTCATTACGTCACCAGCGCAGTGCATCACTGGGAATGCTGGCCTCTGAAGCGATCGGAGGCTTCTTTAGCCTCCGGTCACTTCGGAGGCCAGCGTTACTCAGCGGTGGTCGGCGGGGAAAAGTTCTGGGCGGCAGGCTGTTTCTGCCGGGCGACGCGCCCGCAGAAAACAGCCTGGGGAGAACACTGCTCTGTTAAGATATTATTATTTTTTATTAGAATTATTATAAATGTGTAATTGTCTACAGTGCTCTGCAGCGCCAGGATGCAGGTTATAACGGGACTCACATAAAACTGGGACATGCAAGGTGGATAACATCAATGCGGAACTGAAGACAACGGTTAGGGAGGGCCGTGCTCATGTGAGCTTACAATCTAATTGTAAGAGGGCACAGCTTAAACAAGTGAAGCAAGTGCGCCTCTCAGTGGAGATTTGGATATTTGCGAGGAGGGCGCTATTTAAGGATAGGTGAGGGTGCAATGAGTATTTGTGGTGGAAGTAGTATGCTGTCCGGGTGCATTTGTAGAGTTTTCAGAGAGCATGTAAAGTCCTGATTACTGTAGTGAGATGTAGATTGGGCGCATTGGGGGTAGTTCCCGGAGTGTGTGGTGTTACGGGAGACGTCCTATAGCCAGGAGTGAGTGGAGATTACCAGGGGCGCAGCACAGATCATTGGTAGATATGGGGAACATTCAGACATGTGAGCTGGATGTAGGGGGGGGGGGGTGTTGATGGCTTGTTGGTGAGGGCACGGGGGGACCCAGTGTAGGGATTTGCAGATTGGTTCTGCGTGAGAGGAAGATCTCTCTTACTGCAACATTTACAAAGGATTGAAGTCTGTGCAGGTGGACAGTTCCATTTCTAGATTTTAGAGAAAGCCTCTCCCACCCCGTACTATGACAATACTTACAAGGATTGCTCGGCTTTTATTTGTGCTCGGTATGAAATAGATTTATTCCTATTGCAGCAAATGCAGACGGATCGTGTAGGGCAACATGTGTTTTTGCTGTACACGATTTGTAACAGACCGTTGTGCATGAAATATCTACATTGCTTTGATTTATATGATGGTTTGAGTGAACAGTCACAAAACCAGTATTACTTTAGTGGTTCTAATATTACAAGTAAAACGCTTGAACTACGTTGCGCGTATAGATCACCTCGCAGTGTTCTGGCATTAGTCTGACAGGAGCATGACCGCTTCCTTGCGCTGTTGGCATACCTGTCTCAGTCTCTGGCTTCCTGGCTACCCGCATGTTATATCATGGCACTGCCCCTGCCACCTACCGTCCTGTCTCAGTCATTAATGCTGCTGTTAAAATAATAATAAATAATTCTGATTTTTAACAAATTATCGCCACATGTGTGATGTTAAAATGACCCCAATGTCCGACAATGGTCCAGTGGAGCTGATAGGTATTTTCGTGTATGTTCATAAATGTGCTGGGCAGATAATTGTAGCTAGCCCGTATGGTATAATGCCTGGGTAGTTGACCTCTATGCAATCTTACAGGACCCCCTTTTTCCCCCAGAAAACAAAGATTTTACATAAATGAAGTTCTCTTCTCCATGAATAACAAGGCATGAAGTGGGCTCTCTCTGTTTTCAATGCCAAAATATTTTTTAAATTGAGATTCAAATGTCTCAAGATGATTTTGTGTCACTTTAACATTCTTGGAGTTGACTCATTTCAAATGACCCCACGCACAGGTGACCGACATCTGACTTAGGGCCTGATTCAGTGTTGGGAATAGAGTGAGAATTAGCAATTAACTGTGTACCTGGGCAAACCATGTTGCAATGCAAGGGGTGTAAATACATCATTTTTTTTTTTGCATGTAGGGTAAATACTGGCTGCTTTTACATGTAGCCCACAAATACTGCACAGTTTTATTATTACTTTACAATTTAGATGTCAGTTTGGACACGTCCCTCCCAAATCTAAATCTCTCTGCACATTTTAAATCTGCCCCACCTGCAGTGCAGCATGGTGTCACCAAGATGATCAGTTGAGAGAGATATCTCTCTCTATGCCCAAGTCTGAATCAGGCCCTTAGTCTGCATCGTCAGTAGCGGAACAATCGAGTTTTAAAGCATCATCAGGGGGTGTTGCCTTAGCTCTGAGACTATACAAGCCGGTGTTAGACTAATGTGCTGCTGACATTGGTACTATTGTTGTCTGTGTGACTGTCTTCGCGTACAGCTCTGTTCATGTTAATTATTTCCAATAAACTCCCTTTCCTACAGTAAATCAAATCCACGATTAATGACGCCAGAGTCTGACGGGCCTTATATGGGAGACGGGCCTGGACATACTCTTCCTTTTTGTTTCCTTGTTGTTGCTGCTGCTCTTGGTCGCCCTATAAAGTAAAGACTTGTACTAAAGCCATCAAAGGCCACCGTATCCCGCAGGAAGCGCTCGGTTGCAGCTGTCTTTCTCGCCAATACCATTGGTGAGAGCCGAGTGATAATTAAAAAGTGAGAGTGTTCCTAATGACATCAATTCCAGCTAATTATTTACAGATTCCCCCGTTCATTCGATATGTTGAGGCATGACATGTTTGTCACATTTCACATGTGTGTAAACTTTGAGGTTTGATTCTCAACCAAGTGGCTGTTTGAAGCGATCGTTCTAGCGTACAAGGTTCATATGTTTCGTGTTAGAACTTTGGATCAGGATATCACATTAGCAGTAAAACTTTTATTTGTGCTGGAGTTGCCTCTATTTTCTCCCTTCGCAAATACTGTATACACATATAATTAGTTCTGCAAGAGATATAATTCCCCTTAGAAGCTGTGTGTGTGACTAATATCATCTGACCTCACTGTAGAGCCTGATGGAAGTTATCAGTGTTCTGCCTGTAGATTACTCAATGTGTATACAAACAATATACGTGTGAGGTTTCACCGAGTGCACTATTTCTCTCCCTTTGTGCATGTTTCCCCCCATAATGTTACATTTCTCCTATGCTAGGTGAGTGGTAGAATATATAAGCTGCAGACCCCCCCCTCATTTTTTTCGCTCTTCTAGTTAGAATGTTTCCCCTGAAAATCCTTCCTGGTTACTAGGGACGACTCCCTCCTCCTTCTGTGACACCAGTCAGGATCCCGGCGCCAGCCGCACAAATAAATATAATAAAAAATGATCATGTCCTTTTTTTCGTCACTTTTTAAGTTTATTAGTTTCTGTTTAACCTAAGATTGGTGGCGATTCTTTGGGGAATGTAGAAGGTGGTGAGTGGCTTGGTTAGGAATCGAAAACTCTGAGTTTAAATCCCAGGAAAAGTCGCTTCTTATGTGATAAAGAGTTGTCAAATTGCCTTTGTTTTGTAATTTAATAGTGATATTTTTCTATTCCCTCCGAACGACCATTTAGTAGATGTTCCCATATGAGGTATTGGATATTCTCCATATACTAACAGCAAAGGGAGCTGCCATATTGGCTGTGACCCTACAGAGTAATATAATTTCTGCTAACATTCAAGGCCGGGGTACTTAGTCTGTCTGTCTAGACTGTGCCGGGGAAGATTACCGGGAGTCATATAGGGGTGGGGGGGGGTGTGCTCTCATCAATGCTGTGGGGGGCTTTGCCCCTATGGTATAAAATCCACCTAGCATGGCCAGGACGTGCATCACTGAACTCCTTGTTTGATCATTGCGAAGACATTGCGTCCCTTGCTAATATTTGTGCTGCCTCTTTTTTTTTTTCACTAAAAACTAAATTCTTATTTGTACCAATGCAGTAACCTCTATAACCTTGGGTATACAGGTCTAATTTACCATTGCTTTTTGTCTAGCCTCACAACGTTGAACTACTTTTTTTTTATTACTCATTTTCCAAACCTATTAGATCACATATATTCCCCTCAATAAAAACAAAAGAAAAAACTTGTCATCGAGCAATACTGTACATATTCACCAACAGTGTTCTCTCACCAGCATTTTTACAAAACCTTTAACACTGTCGTTCTCATACATACCGTACACTATTCCTACATCCAGTTTTTCTCCCCCTTCTTACGTCATCCGCACCATGACCATGTTTTTGTCAAATTCTCCCTTACTCAGTGCCTACCTAATCCTTTATTCTGCCCCCTGTTCCCACCTCTATCCTCCCCCCCTAGTCTCCTCCCCTTCTCTCCCCTCCTCTGTCTGTATTCCTCCCCTCTGCTCCCCCCCATGTCTCCTCCCCTTCTCTCCCCTCCTCTGTCTGTATTCCTCCCCTCTGCTTCCCTCCCTAGTCTCCTCCCCTTCTTTCCCCTCCTCTGTCTGTATTCCTCCCCTCTGCTTCCCTCCCTAGTCTTCTCCCCTTCTCTCCCCTCCTCTGTCTGTATTCCTCCCCTCTGCTTCCCCCCTAGTCTCCTCCCCTTCTCTCCTCTCCTCTGTCTGTATTCCTCCCCTCTGCTTCCCCCCTAGTCTCCTCCCCTTCTCTCCCCTCCTCTGTCTGTATTCCACCTCTCTGCTTCCCTCCTAGTCTCCTCCCCTTCTCTCTCCTCCTCTGTCTGTATTCCTCCCCTCTGCTCCCCCCTAGTCTCCACCCCCTTCTCTCCCCTCCTCTGTCTGTATTCCTCCCCTCTGCTTCCCCCCTAGTCTCCTCCCCTTCTCTCCCCTCCTCTGTCTGTATTCCTCCCCTCTGCTTCCCCCCTAGTCTCCTCCCCTTCTCTCCCCTCCTCTGTCTGTATTCCTCCCCTCTGCTTCCCCCCTAGTCTCCTCCCCTTCTCTCCCCTCCTCTGTCTGTATTCCTCCCCTCTGCTTCCCTCCTAGTCTCCTCCCCTTCTCTCCCCTCCTCTGTCTGTATTCCTCCTCTCTGCTTCCCTCCTAGTCTCCTCCCCTTCTCTCTCCTCCTCTCTCCTCCTCTGTCTGTATTCCTCCCCTCTGCTCCCCACCTAGTCTCCTCCCCTTCTCTGCCTGTATTCCTCCCCTCTGCTTCCCTCCCTAGTCTCCTCCCCTTCTCTCCCCTTCTCTGTCTGTATTCCTCCCCTCTGCTTCCCCCCTAGTCTCCTCCCCTTCTCTCCCCTCCTCTGTCTGTATTCCTCCCTTCTGCTTCCCCCCTAGTCTCCTCCCCTTCTCTCCCCTCCTCTGTCTGTATTCCTCCCCTCTGCTCCCCCCCTAGTCTCCTCCCCTTCTCTCCCCTCCTCTGTCTATTCCTCCCCTCTGCTCCCCCCCTAGTCTCCTCCCCTTCTCTCCCCTCCTCTGTCTGTATTCCTCCCCTCTGCTTCCCCCTAGTCTCCTCCCCTTCTCTCCCCTCCTCTGTCTGTATTCCTCCCCTCTGCTTCCCCCCTAGTCTCCTCCCCTTCTCTCCCCTCCTCTGTCTGTATTCCTCCCCTCTGCTTCCCCCCTAGTCTCCTCCCCTTCTCTCCCCTCCTCTGTCTGTATTCCTCCCCTCTGCTTCCCTCCTAGTCTCCTCCCCTTCTCTCCCCTCCTCTGTCTGTATTCCTCCCCTCTGCTTCCCCCCTAGTCTCCTCCCCTTCTCTCCCCTCCTCTGTCTGTATTCCTCCCCTCTGCTCCCCCCCTAGTCTCCTCCCCTTCTCTCCCCTCCTCTGTCTGTATTCCTCCCCTCTGCTTCCCCCCTAGTCTCCTCCCCTTCTCTCCCCTCCTCTGTCTGTATTCCTCCCCTCTGCTTCCCCCCTAGTCTCCTCCCCTTCTCTCCCCTCCTCTGTCTGTATTCCTCCCCTCTGCTTCCCTCCCTAGTCTCCTCCCCTTCTCTCCCCTCCTCTGTCTGTATTCCTCCCCTCTGCTTCCCCCCTAGTCTCCTCCCCTTCTCTCCCCTCCTCTGTCTGTATTCCTCCCCTCTGCTTCCCCCCTAGTCTCCTCCCCTTCTCTCCCCTCCTGTCTGTATTCCTCCCCTCTGCTTCCCCCCTAGTCTCCTCCCCTTCTCTCCCCTCCTCTGTCTGTATTCCTCCCCTCTGCTTCCCTCCTAGTCTCCTCCCCTTCTCTCCCCTCCTCTGTCTGTATTCCTCCTCTCTGCTTCCCTCCTAGTCTCCTCCCCTTCTCTCTCCTCCTCTGTCTGTATTCCTCCCCTCTGCTCCCCCCCTAGTCTCCTCCCCTTCTCTGTCTGTATTCCTCCCCTCTGCTTCCCTCCCTAGTCTCCTCCCCTTCTCTCCCCTCCTCTGTCTGTATTCCTCCCCTCTGCTTCCCCCCTAGTCTCCTCCCCTTCTCTCCCCTCCTCTGTCTGTATTCCTCCCCTCTGCTTCCCTCCCTAGTCTTCTCCCCTTCTCTCCCCTCCTCTGTCTGTATTCCTCCCCTCTGCTTCCCCCCTAGGCTCCTCCCCTTCTCTCCCCTCCTCTGTCTGTATTCCTCCCCTCTGCTTCCCTCCCCCTCCGCTCCTGTTACTCCACTTTCATTATTTTCTCCCCCACAATGGTCCTACTACCCAACCACTAAGCTGAGCACCCACCCTCCTCTCCCCCTCATATCACCACACCTTCATCACACTAAGCTCCCTCCCTTTCCTACAAAGGGTGTGATATGTATTACCGGCGGGCGCATGGCCGGCTGTTCAATTCCCGACAGCGGCTACCCGACAGCGCTGGAAATCCAGATCGTCCTAAAGGTAAGTATCAACTAACCTAACCCCCCTTAGGGGATGCCTAACCCTAACCTCCCCCCCTGTGCCTAACCCCCCCCCCTCTAAGTGCATAAACCTAACCCCCCCTTCCCCGCTGCCTAACCCTATGTCCCCCGGGGGGGTGCCTAACTCTAACCCTCCCTCCCCCTAGCCTAACCCCAACCTCCCGGGGGAGTGCCTTACCCTAAGTCTCCCCCGGGAGCCCTAAACCTAACCCCCCCCCCCCTCCACGGCTGTCCGCTGCGGCGCCCGGCATCCGCTCGATCGGTACCGGTCTCCAGACGTCGGGCAAATTACAGGCGTCTACATTTAGACACCTGTCATTTGTCCCTAGTAGGGATAAAGCAGTCTGGAAGCCGGCGGTCGGCATTTAGACCGTCGGGTTCCAGACTACATCACCCTACAAATGCACGCCGCCTCTCTTGCCTACTGATTACTTGCTCCCACTCCCGCCTCCAAGATCTCCCCCAAGCTGCTCCCTTCCTCTGGAACTCTCTCCCTCTCCCTATCAGACTCTTCACCTCTCTACAAATCTTCAAACTGGCTCTCATCTACTCCATACTCCCCACAAGGGCACCTATCACTTGGTAGCTGACTCCCTGCTGCTTTTTTGAGTTATGATCGCTGCAGCAATGTTTATAAACCATGTTCTTATTCTGTATTGTTTTGCATTGTAAGTCGCTGTTTTACGAGTTTGCTCATTTGTTTATGTACTTAGTGAGGCGCTGCTTAACCCTTGTGGCGCCATATAAATAAAGGATAATAATAAAGCATGCAATGGTCATCGTGCCAAAGAGGAAATCGTCCAAAAGCTGCTGCAAAACGACATTTTCCTCTAATATGCACATTTTTCCCATTTATTTTTATAACCATTAAACATTTATGTCCTGTTTATTTGAGAGAAGTAATTCAGCTGTTAAACGATGAATTAAAGAGCACATGGCCGTTCTCATAGAGCTACGTTTGTTTGTCTCTTTAATTAGGAGACATTATTGAGCAGAGCGCATCTTGAGCGGGGAACGCTGTCTCGGAGAGGCGAATTTAGGCGTGCTTGGGGTTTTATTTTTCCGTTCCCACCAGAAGTGTAGTTAAAAATAAATGAAATGGGCAGTATTAATTGTCCTTGCATAACATGCCATTTGTGACTTCTTCGGGGAAAACAATGCTCCTTGTTCTTATTGTTTTTTTTCTGTTGGCGCAGTCCGTGTTTTATTGGCCTTTTTTCTGTGTCCTGCCAGGCCTGGCCGTGCCTTGGTGTATGCTCTGCCAAAGAGATTTCTTTCTCAGGCACTAAGTGGTAACAATCGGGGCTTGTCTGTCTGTCTGCCGGGGACCACTGTGTGACGCTGTCTTTGGTTACATGTCAGCAGCGCTGTTCCTTTCACGCTGCACAATTCTCCGATTTTTCTCCATTTACTTACTGTGCATGATCCCCAATGTTTCTGGATATCTTCCCTGACTTATTACTGTTATGAATTCCAGTGACCGCTCCTAGTAAGCCATCTAGAACTCAGGCTTACAAGGTTTTCCGCCACTAACAACCGCCCGTTGTTCCCTTAGAGATTAATAGCTCACCGGTACTTAGGCGGCCGCCTGGACTTACTGCTCGGAGTAGTAGCAGCTTACAGGAGTGTCGGTCGGAATCCTGTGATGAGTGAAAGAGTATAAACAAGAAGAGTCAATGGTGTAGCTTAGTGAGGTGTGGCTTGTCTGCCGATGTGCTGCCAATGTGCCTATGGTGCGGCTTGTGTACCGATGGTGTGGCAAGAACAGATGGTGGAAAGCTGATTATGAGTGCTGCTGCTTTGAGAGACGATGGTGCAGCTTGTGTGCCGATGGTGCGGCAATAGCCAATGGTAGACAGTTGGTAGTAGATGCTGCGGCTTTGGGAGCCGATGGTGCGGCGAATGTTCCGATTGTGCGGCAATAGCCTATGGTAGAAAGTTGTTAGTAGATGCTGCGGCTTTGGGAGCCGATGGTGCGGCAAAAGCAGATGGTAGAAAGGTGGTAGTAGGTGCTGCGGTTTTGAGAGCCGATGGCAGCACGGTTGTATTGGTGGAGCTAGGAAGCCGTAGGAGAAGCTGGAGAGCCGGGGACAGCACGGAAGCTGCTGGTGCGGCTAAGGTGCCAATGGTGCGGCAAAAGCCGATGGTAGAGAGTTGGTAGTAGGTGCTGCGGCTTTGAGAGCCGATGGCAGCACGGTATTATAAGTGCAGCTAGGAAGCCGTAGGAGAAGCTGGAGAGCCGGAGACAGCACGGAAGCCACTACGGGAAAACCAGAATCTTCACCACGAGGAGGAACAGAACGCTGACCATGCAGCCGAGCCGAGGGAACCCACAGGAATGCTATAGTCGGCGAGGCGGCAAAAAGCCAGTGTGTATAAATAGGAGGACCATCCAATCACGCAGTGCTAAGGATAGCATGTGACATCCTGAGGCGTGCCGATCGCCTAGCAACCGAGGGAACCGGAACAACAACATCCAGGGAATGCGAACTGCTCGAGGGAGACAAGTTGTGACCGCGACTTGTAACAATTACTTACTATGGGCCTTATTCAGAGATTTACGCTATTATGATGTTTGCGCATATGAGTTGTATGGCGCATGCATCAAAATCCATTACCGTAATCGCTTGCTTGACAGTCTTTCACCGTTCGGGGGAACTGGGGTGTGGCGGCAAAAATGCAGGCGCGTTGTGACCGTTATCGGGGCGGGTCACAGCCTGCAATCCAGTACGCAGATAACTGTCTCCGGCGTCTCAGTTTCCATGGCCATCTTACTCACAAGTTCGATTATCGAAGGATCTGTGGCTGCGTCTTTGTATGTGATCACTTGGATTTGCGAAGCCGCAGACAGGCGTCTCAACACATATCCTGGGGGTTGCGACATTTGCATAATCTGGCACAGTAGCTGGGTATACACTGGGCGATATATATCGACCATTCAATCCAACGCCCGATATATTGCGAGCGCTTTGGCAGGTGTTTACCCCCAATATGTCTACGAGCGACGTCATTCACAAACACATCGCATCTGCTCTGCAGCATAACAGATGGGCGATATATATCTGTAGCTATATCGGCGCATCTGGGTGCGTGTACGGGCGGTCAGCCGACCACCCATACACTTGCTGCAGGGAGGGCCGGTGACTGACAGCTGAAAAGCCCACCCAGTTGTGATGTCAGGGAACACGCATCGAGCGGCTGATCGGCAAGACTGTATAACTTACCTTATCAGCCGCCGTGTTGGCGGATCCGTCGGCACAGTGTGTACCCAGCTAACGACACAGCAGCGAGGGCATTAGCGCCCATCGCTGGATCGGGCCCTGTATTGTATATTTGTCTTCTTAACGCCTCTGTATAGTCAACACTTTGTTCTTCTCTAATTCAAATTTCTTATTTGATCGTCTGCTCTTAATTTCTTATCTCCTGTATACCATCTTTCCACCCACTAACGCATTTGTTTCTACGCCGACCATTCCAACACAATTTTCTCGTTCCTCGCACCGTCTAAGCTCTGATACGCCCCACCCATTACTACTTGTGTGCGCCATGCTGCGCAGTTTGTGCTGCCTTAGGACATGATGAGTTAATGGGCCCTAATTCCGCGGTACCACACAATAAAGTCCTTGGGCCATTTCCTCTCCTACATGATGGTGTAAAGGAGTCCCTAGCCCCATCCGAGCAGCGCAGGGAACGTGACACAAAGCTCCCAGGACTGTCCCGGTAGAATTGGGACGCTGTATAGGTCTCGACAGAAAAGTCTAAATTGGTGACATTTATCTTTCTGGAAGATTTAATAAAGATTACAAAATAAAATGTGTATTTTAAAAAAAATACACTTTATGTACAGTGTCTAATGATGGTTTGTGTAACTCATGAGAGGGTCATTGCTTCAGTGTCTGCCGCCGGGATCTGCACACCCCTATAGTTTTAGCTGGAAGATGGACAAAAATCAATGGAAGGACTGTGCATGAAATCTGCTCGGTTTAGGGTTTCATGAAAATGTCATCCAAATATTATTCGTGGGGGGGGGGGGGGGCTTAGGCCCTGATTCAGACCCGCTCGCGAGCACATAGCACTCGCAAGCGGGTCGATGTTCGGACAATACGCACGTGCGAGCCCCGGAGTGAGTGAGAACTTCACTCGCTCGGGGCTCGCAGCAAAACGGGGCGGCTGTCGATGGTGATCGACAGCTCGCCCCGTTTTTTAAGCGGGTCAGGGGGTGGCTGCACAAACGGAGGCGTTCCCTTAGGAACGCCTGCCATTTTGGGGCGGCCCTACTGACATCACACGTGATGTCAGTTGTGAACTTCCTGCTCTATTAGAGCAGGAAGTTCACTGGGGCTTGCGGTGGACGAGACCCTACCACAAGGGTCTCGTCGCAAGCCCGATGGTCGCGATAACCGCGACCATCGCCAGGCCACCCGCACAAGCTGTGTGTGGTCACCCACAGCTATGCGAGCGGCCTGGAGGTGGATTATTTTTTTTTTAAAGACGCCCTGATTCAGAGCGAACGCTCGCAAATAGCGAGCGCCTCTGAATCTGTACCAAGTGGTTCTGGACAGTACCAGCCTCACCATAACATACTCGCTGAGCACAGCTGGCAAGTGTGATCTTCGGTTTTATCCAATCATATCTGTTATTAATATTTATGTCTATAACCTACAGCTCGCTTTCTCAATTGTCTGTAACATGTATTTCCATGAGTGGCTTCATTTATGCTAAGTTTTCTCTAATGTGCAAAGTTATTCATTAGGGATTTCAACGCCTGTCATTAGTACGCTGACGGGATTTGACAGTCGGGAAGCCGGCGGTTGACATTTCGTTTGTCGGTTTCCTGACTGCATCCCATTCATTATACCATATGAATACTGGGAAATGTATAGAAAACCTCCCCTTGTAATTAAGGGATTTAAAATTACATATTGCTGTTATATTGTTATTATTATATTGCATAATTATTGTTATTTACTAATAAATGTAATGTCCTTTATTTTCTAATTAACTGAAGTACCCCTTAAGTAATAATAATAAGTCCTCTCGCTGTGTATAATAATAAGTGCCCTCGCTGTGTATAATAATAAGTGCCCTCGCTGTGTATAATAATAAGTGCCCTCGCTGTGTATAATAAGAAGTGCCCTCGCTGTGTATAATAATAATAAGTGCCCTCTCTGTGTATAATAAGAAGTGACCTCGCTGTATATAATAATAATAAGTGCCCTCTCTGTGTATAATAATAAGTGCCCTCGCTGTGTATAATAATAAGTGCCCACGCTGTGTATAATAATAAGTGCCCTCGCTGTGTACAATAAGTGCCCTCGCTGTGTATAATAATAAGTGCCCTCGCTGTGTATAATAATAAGTGCCCTCGCTGTGTATAATAATAAGTGCCCTCGCTGTGTATAATAATAAGTCCCGTCGCTGTGTATAATAGTAAGTGCCCTCTCTGTGTATAATAACAAGTGCCCTCGCTGTGTATAATAATAAGTGCCCTCGCTGTGTATAACAAGAAGTGCCCTCGCTGTGTATAACAAGAAGTCCCCTCGCTGTGTATAACAAGAAGTCCCCTCGCTGTGTATAACAAGAAGTCCCCTCGCTGTGTATAACAAGAAGTCCCCTCGCTGTGTATAATAATAAGTGCCCTCGCTGTGTATAATAATAAGTGCCCTCTCTGTGTATAATAATAAGTGCCCTCTCTGTGTATAATAATAACTCCCCTCGCTGTGTATAATAAGTGCCCTCTCTGTGTATAATAATAAGTGCCCTCGCTGTGTATAATAATAAATCCCCTCGCTGTGTATAGTAATAAGTGCCCTCTCTGTGTATAATAATAAGTGCCCTCGCTGTGTATAATAATAAGTGCCCTCGCTGTGTATAATAAGAAGTCCCCTCGCTGTGTATTGTAATAAGTGCCCTCTCTGTGTATAATAATAATAATAATAAGTCCCCTCGCTGTGTATAATAATAAGTGCCCTCTCTGTGTATAATAATAAGTGCCCTCTCTGTGTATAATAATAAGTGCCCTCGCTGTGTATAATAATAAGTCCCCTCTCTGTGTATTATAATAAGTCCCCTCTCTGTGTATAATAATAAGTCCCGTCGCTGTGTATAATAATAAGTGCCCTCTCTGTGTATAATAATAAGTCCCGTTGCTGTGTATAATAATAAGTACCCTCTCTGTGTATAATAATAAGTGCCCTCGCTGTGTATAATAATAAGTGCCCTCGCTGTGTATAATAATAAGTGCCCTCGCTGTGTATAATAATAATAAGTGCCCTCGCTTTGTATAATAATAATAAGTGCCCTCGCTGTGTATAATAATAAGTCCCCTCGCTGTGTATAATAATAAGTGCCCTCGCTGTGTATAATAATAAGTCCCCTCTCTGTGTATAATAATAAGTGCCCTCGCTGTGTATAATAAGAAGTGCCCTCTCTGTGTATAATAAGAAGTGCCCTCGCTGTGTATAATAAGAAGTGCCCTAGCTGTGTACAATAATAAGTGCCCTCACTGTGTATAATAATAATAAGTGCCCTCGCTGTGTATAATAATAAGTGCCCTCGCTGTGTATAATAATAAGTCCCCTCTCTGTGTATTATAATAAGTGCCCTCTCTGTGTATAATAATAAGTCCCCTCGCTGTGTATAATAAGAAGTGCCCTCGCTGTGTATAATAAGAAGTCCCCTCGCTGTGTATAATAATAAGTGCCCTCTCTGTGTATAATAATAAGTGCCCTCTCTGTGTATAATGATAAGTGCCCTCGCTGTGTATAATAATAAGTCCCGTTGCTGTGTATAATAATAAGTCCCGTCGCTGTGTATAATAATAAGTCCCGTCGCTGTGTATAATAATAATAAGTCCCGTCGCTGTGTATAATAATAATAAGTCCCCTCGCTGTGTATAATAATAATAAGTCCCCTCGCTGTGTATAATAATAATAAGTCCCGTCGCTGTGTATAATAATAATAAGTCCCCTCGCTGTGTATAATAATAATAAGTCCCCTCGCTGTGTGTAATAATAATAAGTCCCCTCGCTGTGTGTAATAATAAGTGCCCTCTCTGTGTATAATAATAAGTGCCCTCGCTGTGTATAATAATAAGTCCCCTCTCTGTGTATAATAATAAGTGCCCTCGCTGTGTATAATAATAAGTGCCCTCGCTGTGTATAATAATAAGTGCCCTCTCTGTGTATAATAATAAGTGCCCTCTCTGTGTATAATAATAAGTGCCCTCGCTGTGTATAATAATAAGTCCCCTCTCTGTGTATAATAATAAGTCCCCTCTCTGTGTATAATAATAAGTGCCCTCTCTGTGTATAATAATAAGTGCCCTCGCTTTGTATAATAATAATAAGTGCCCTCGCTTTGTATAATAATAATAAGTGCCCTCGCTGTGTATAATAATAAGTCCCCTCGCTGTGTATAATAATAAGTCCCCTCGCTGTGTATAATAATAAGTCCCCTCTCTGTGTATAATAATAAGTGCCCTCTCTGTGTATAATGATTAGTGCCCTCGCTGTGTATAATAATAAGTCCCGTTGCTGTGTATAATAATAAGTGCCCTCGCTGTGTATAATAATAAGTCCCGTCGCTGTGTATAATAATAATAAGTCCCGTCGCTGTGTATAATAATAATAAGTCCCCTCGCTGTGTATAATAATAATAAGTCCCCTCGCTGTGTATAATAATAATAAGTCCCGTCGCTGTGTATAATAATAATAAGTCCCCTCGCTGTGTATAATAATAATAAGTCCCCTCGCTGTGTGTAATAATAAGTCCCCTCGCTGTGTATAATAATAATAAGTCCCGTCGCTGTGTATAATAATAATAAGTCCCCTCGCTGTGTGTAATAATAAGTGCCCTCGCTGTGTATAATAAGAAGTCCCCTCGCTGTGTATAATAATAAGTGCCCTCGCTGTGTATAATAATAAGTCCCCTCTCTGTGTATAATAATAAGTGCCCTCTCTGTGTATAATAATAAGTGCCCTCGCTGTGTATAATAATAAGTGCCCTCGCTGTGTATAATAATAAGTGCCCTCGCTGTGTATAATAATAAGTGCCCTCGCTGTGTATAATAATAAGTGCCCTCGCTGTGTATAATAATAATAAGTGCCCTCGCTGTGTATAATAATAAGTGCCCTCGCTGTGTATAATAATAAGTCCCCTCTCTGTGTATAATAATAAGTGCCCTCGCTGTGTATAATAATAAGTGCCCTCGCTGTGTATAATAATAAGTGCCCTCGCTGTGTATAATAATAAGTGCCCTCGCTGTGTATAATAATAAGTGCCCTCGCTGTGTATAATAATAAGTGCCCTCGCTGTGTATAATAATAAGTGCCCTCGCTGTGTAGAATAATAATAAGTGCCCTCGCTGTGTAGAATAAGAAGTGCCCTCGCTGTGTATAATAAGAAGTGCCCTCTCTGTGTATAATAATAAGTGCCCTCGCTGTGTATAATAATAAGTCCCCTCTCTGTGTATAATAAGAAGTGCCCTCTCTGTGTATAATAATAAGTGCCCTTGCTGTGTATAATAATAAGTCCCGCTGCTGTGTATAATAATAAGTGCCCTCGCTGTGTATAATAATAAGTCCCGTTGCTGTGTATAATAATAAGTGCCCTCGCTGTGTATAATAATAAGTCCCGTCGCTGTGTATAATAATAAGTGCCCTCGCTGTGTATAATAATAAGTCCCGTCGCTGTGTATAATAATAAGTCCCCTCGCTGTGTATAATAATAAGTCCCCTCGCTGTGTATAATAATAATAAGTCCCCTCGCTGTGTATAATAATAATAAGTGCCCTCGCTGTGTATATTAAGGGGAGCGGCTCTGTACAGTCCCTCGGTACAATCTCCAGGACAACAGTTTTTAGATACAAAACCTAAAGCATATGATGTATGAGGCGTAACACTAAATGCATATGAGGTATGAGGCGTAACACTAAATGGCACGAATAGTAAACATTCCTGTAACAAATAAATTATATGTACTGTTGAATAAGACACAAACAATAAATTGTTATTCCACCTCCTGCGTAAATTGAAACCAGTTTCCCTCCTCCCGTCAACTCCGCAAAATGTATCAAGTTGTTTCTTAATAGTACATGACATTTGTACCTTGCGCCTATTGATATACAGTACTGTCAGCGTGGAAGCCCCCGGGCCAACACAACGCATTAGATGGCCAGTAGTGTTTCCTACTCTCATTACCCGGTAATTATTACATAGCGGCCAGCGGACCTGCGCCGGGGTCTGAAGACAAATCCCCAATTCTGAAAGGAGTTGGACAGCGCTCGGGCTAATCCACACAATAAGCCAAAGTTATATCCGCCTACCCCTGTTACTGTAAGTAACGGGACAATTTATAATCCCGCAGAGGCCAGCACAGTTTTATGTTTCTATCTATCTAGAGCATGACAAGAGAGGCGTATTAAAGAATACACGCCACTGCTTTGTTTACAGCTGGAAGCATCCTCTCCTGAGACACCGTAATTATGTCCCAATCCGCCTTTTAGGCTTCCTCCTAGCTACATAAATCAGACTGACCTTTTCTCTAATAGTGTCCTGTAATGCGGCCAGCACATCGCTGCATCATGTAACGCAATCTATTGTCTGAGGCTGAAATACCAGTTTATCCTATTTACGGATACATGATTTTAATGCGCTTTTAATGTTTATTGGCATTGCAGAAATACAGTACAGTCCTATTCCCTACAATGGGGAAGCCGTGTAGCTTAGTGTGTTATGTTACCCAGGAACTAGGGATGTGCAGGCTCGGTTCTACTCGGTTCCGTTCGGTTCTTTTTACCGAATCTTATTGGCTATCCAAAACTCGTGACAGCTGAAACCCAATAAGATCCGGTAAAAAGAACCGAACGGAACCGAGTAGAACCGAGCCTGCACATCCCTACCAGGAACCTATTATTATTAATGTCATCGTCATTTGTTTAGTGCTACTTGTAAGGGAAAATGGTCTATAAATATGTTCCTCAGCGTAGTAATTGGCAAGTGTATTGACTGAGGAGTGGAATATTTGTACAGATTAATTACTAATATAGAGATTTGTGTTGTATTTTTGTGGCTATACTTGCTGTGAATGTATTTTTGTTTTAGTAGCTTCCTATGGGATGTAGTTTGGAAGCCGACGGTCTAAATGCCGACTGCCGGCTTCCAGACTTTCTAATCCCGGCGTGGTACTAATAACAGGCGTCGAAAACTCGACGCCTATCATTAACCAGACGGCGGAAGATCGGTGCCTGGCATACTGAACAAAGGTAAGCCGGGTGCGGGCAACCGCGGGGGGGAGGGTTAGGTTTAGGGCTCCCGGGGGGACTTAGGGTTAGGCATCCCCCCCGGGGGGGTTAGGTTTAGGCTAGGGGAAGGGGGGGTTAGGGTTAGGCACCCCCGGGGGGAGGTTAGGTTCAGGCACCGGGGAAGGGGGGGTTAGGTTTAGGCACTTGGGGGGGAGTTTAGGGTTAGGCACCCCTGAGGGAGGGTTAGGGTTAGGGGGTAGAATTAGGTTAGCGATACTTACCTTAGGGACGATCAGGATTTTCACCCTTGCCGAGCTGCCGCTGTCGGGATTTGAACCGCCGAGCATCCGTTCGGCGGGAATACCTACTACACCCCTTCCTATTTGGTTATAGAGGCCTGTGATAACAAGGTGCTGAGGGCTCTCGTTGTCCCAATAGCAACCAATCAGAGATAAGATCGGTCTGATTCAGGGTGGTACTAGGGGGGCGTGTGGCAGAGATAACACTAATGGAGGCGATTCACTGTATAAGTGACATCTGGGAGCGATGCCAGGAGGAGATCCACGTACTATAGCCCTGTATGACACTACCTTGCCATCTATGCAGCGTTACTAAACAAGCCTTATAAATATGTGGATGAGAATAATGAGTCTCGTTACACAGAAGGGTGGTAGAGAAAATCATTTAAAATGTAAGAGTCCCTGGTACATACACAGAAGCCAGCATTCCTCTTTGTAATGAACTCTGTGAAGTTTGCAGACATGGAAGCCTGTAATCAACACCTCATAACACACCCCACACAGCCTGATTTTAGGTACGCCCATGGCGCTGATCTCGCTACCCTATAAAGTAGTGTGTAGTCGCCTCTGCCATCTGCTCTCTGTCTGTGTGTTGAAGCCAGATACTGCCCCATAGCTGCCGCCTCTGGTGATATCGGCTCACACCTGGAAGTTGTTATGGATCCTATCGTCATGGATATGGAACTGATAGCACCAGAAATATTGGATTTCGCCGGCGAGGGGTTAACACAGCAAATGAAAACCGGCTTAGCTGGCAGGACGGTTGTTTGGCTGGTTCTATATCTCCATTAGATCAGACCAGATTTCTGTTCTTCTGTCCGGGCTTTTGTCACGTTAGTGAAGGGTTGAGTTCTGTAGAACAGCATAATGCTCAAAGCCTGTTTCTTATAATACACATTGAGGGCGATTTTATGATTTCATCACTGGAAACTGGAGTTAATTGTGCCTCATTAAGGGATTGTAATGGATGAGGATCTGGGGTGCAAACAAAATCTTTGATCCATTATCCATGTCCAGATTGAAGGTTTAATGAGTGAAACGTGTGCATGCGGATCTCGCCATGTTACGGCCCATAAAGCATTTATATATGTTCTCCTGATCGTTGCTTGAGCTGCTGAAGCTTTACGTATTAATTTACTGTCCTACTGGGAATTGTGGAATGACTGCACTGTACCATGAAATGAAAGGGACACGGTCATTGTGGGGAAACATAACCGCTGGGAGACCAGTCAAGGGATGGGGTGTAGTGATCTGGGGTCTCGTGGTTAGGGTTGCGCTATTTCATATAATCCCGTTTCCATCTCATTATAAGAAGCGTAGATCAAGGCCGCATTGTTACAGCCGCCCCTGGACACGTTGGTTTTACACAAGGCCCGTGATGCAAACCCTTTGTCAGCCCGCATGTATTCCGTGGTGCCTGGTGCATACTGGTAATCCGTTGTGGCAGGCCTGGGATTGTAATCGTACAGCATTAATCCTGACAATTATGTTTTCTAATGCACAGGAAGGACATTCTCCTTGGTAGCTTCCATTAGCACATGTAATGAGAGACATAGAGAATTAGGCTGAGCAATGGAACACAACACATTATAATAACGGAGATTATGATTGTATCTGTCTGTGGAAAGTATTCGTCATTCAATCAGAACCTTTTGCTGCTTCTCAGAGATTCTACTGTATTGTTACATTGGTTTAGAAATACTGTAAATTGATTAAATAGGTAACAAACCAAACAGTTCCTACACTTTTACTAATAACCATGGTTTTGTTACACACCATTACTTTATATATTTTTACTGTGTGCAACCTGCAATGTGTACAGCTCATAGGCTCTGCCGGATTTTCTATGTGACTCGCGCTTGGGAAATATATGGTGTGCAGAGGTAGGTGATCATGTCATTCGCAGTGTACTATCCAACTTCGCTGCACTCCAGTGTTCATGTAACCAACTGCTACTTAATAATGACCCTCTCCCGTTCCATCAAGACCTTTGTTCCAGCACATGACTCAGGCCCACATTCAAGACTAACCTGTAGTTCAGTGATTTTCAACCTTTTTTAACTCGCGGCAAACTACACAAGATTTTAAAATTGCCAAGGCACACTATCCGGCGATGCGGTGTGCGCGGATTATGAAAAACACACTACATTAGTTCCCACAGGAACAAAACACACTACATTGGCCCCCACAAGAATAAAAAACACACTACATTGCCCCCCCCACAAGAATAAAACAATCCCATTGGCTGGCCTAACAGAAAAAAAAAAACCACATTGCTCCCCACAAAAAAAACAACCATACCACATTGCGCCCCACAGAATTGCTCCCCACAGAAAAAGAAACCTATGGCTTGCCCCACAGAAACAAAAAAACAAAACAAAACGCATTGTTCCCCACTAAATAGGCAAATATATGGCTGGATAACATATGGCTGGTTCTCACTAAAAAAAAATGACATGACTGGTTCCCACGAAAAAATAAACTATGGCTGGTACCCACGAAGAAGAAAAAAATGTCTGGTCCCCACAAAACCCACATTTCTTCCCCCCTTGTCACTCACACTGCAGCAGGATCGCGTGCGGGCGGGCTTCCAGGCAGGCTGCAGAGCGTTTGGTAAAGGTGAGATTATTTGATCAGGTCAAAGGCCTTTTCGGCGTCTAGTGAGAGGATGACTTTCTCTTCGGTTTCTGAATGCTAAGACTTGGCCTGAAGAGCTGAGATAACCTTATGGACATTTATCGAGGAGTGTTTGGATTTTATAGTCCTGATTCAATAAGGAGATGGGTCTATAAAAACCAGGCAGGGAGAGGTCTCTTCCAGGTTTTGGAAGTATTTTAATGATGGCAGAGTTGAAATAGAGCGGGAGAGATTCCTGGGAAATTATGTAATTGAAGGTTGATGCGAGAGTGTCACTTATTTTAGGAGCAAAAATTTTGTAGAATTCTCAACTAAAGCCATCTGGGCCTGGGGCTTTCGTGGATTTAAGTTGGGATATGACTTTATTGACTTCTGAAGACGTAATGGGAGCTGATAGCATAGGTATTGAGTCAGCTGGTACTTGGGGAAAAGAAAGAGAATCCCAATCCATTGGTTCAGTATGATCTGGAGGAGGGGCTATTCCCTGGGGTGGGTCAGAGCTGGAGTAAAGAGATTCATAGAAGGTTTTCTTGACCTCAGCCACTTGTGTGTTGGATTTGGAGAGAGAGCCATCTGGGGTTACTAGGAGGTGAAAAATCATAGGAGGACGGTTTCCACTTAAAAGGTTAGTGAGAAGACGACCAGTCTTATTGCCAAATTTATGGAAACGGTAGTTGACTGCAGAGAGATATTTATCTCCCAAGACTTGTAAGTATTCATCAAAATGTGCCTTGGCGGTATAGTAATTTTATTTGTTAGATGTAGTCGGATCAGTTTTACATTTTTGGAAATAATCTGTAAATGTGTTTTGGAGATAATATAAGTAGAGGCATAGTCTTTATTAACGGAGGAGGTGTCAGAAATTATGGTGCCCCTAAGGACTGATTTAGCTGATTGCCAAAATAAAGGGGGATCGGACTCTAAGGGCCATATTCAATTACAGGCGAGATCGTCCATTTTCGCCGTCGTTTGCGAATCGGACATCCGATTGGCCGATATATTGGCCGCGATCAGCCAATTTCTGCATGATTTGCGGCCGATTTCGCCAACGACGGCGAAAAAAACGTCCGTTTTTCGCCTGAAAGCTGGAGAAAACTTTTCTCCAGCCTAGGGCAGGCGAAAAATTTGGCAAACTCCCTATTTTTGGGTAAAAATGTGGGTATTTCTTACAGAACCCTTTGGACCCATTTTTACATGAAAAATCTGGGATAAAATCTGCGAAAAATCTGCGATATTATCGCAGGTGCGATAATATCGCCGGTAATTGAACACGCCCCTATGGGAGCAGAGTTAGTTATTTTGTAGTTTTCCCAGGCCGATTCCAGTTTACTTCTAAATATAAGGGAGCCAGCCAAGTGGGAAGGGAATGGCCATTGCTTACAAGGGCTATGATCCAGATGAAGGGTGGACAATACCAGGGCATGATCAGAGAGTACTATTGGCTCTATGGTGGCATTGGAGATCTTTGAGAAGAGAGTAGATGGGATGAATAAATAATCAATTCTCACGAGGGAATTGTGAGCTGAAGATGGACATGTGAAATCTTTTTCTATTGGGTCTAGTGCTCTCCAAACATCAGTCAATTGTAGATTTTTAGCAAATAGCGGAATACCTAGTTTAGGAAGAGAAGGGATGCCTGAGGAGGTGGAGGCTCTATCAAGGAAGGGAAAAGAGATTAGATTAAAGTCTCCACAGACTATTAAAGAGGAGGGATTATATGGGGACAGTTTATCAATTGAAGACTGAAACACAGACTTAGTATATTTGTTAGGGGAGTATACATTACATACAGTAAGTTTAGTATTCATATACGTTATAGCTGCAATGACGTATCTACCCTCTGGATCTGCTATAATTTAGGTAATTTCCATGTTTAAGGATCTTTTACAAAGAATAACCAGGCCTCTCGCTTTAGAATTATAGGATGCAGAAGCAATAATGGACCAATTCATCCTCTGAAGTTTGATCATTTCTGCCCCAACAAGATGTACAGTATCTCCTGAAGAAATGCGAGGTCTCTATTCTGTTTGGAGTGGTATAAGAGAACTTTGCGTCTCTTAGTGGGAGAGTTGATTCCTCCAATGTTCCCACGAGCCGAATGTTCCAACAGAAATGTGAGGGTACATATTATAAGTAATATTTTGCCACCAAGGTAGCACAAAAATAGAGGGGGGAGACGGGTAGGAAGACACATGAGGGAGACATAAATAGTGGGACATGCGACGACGGAATAAGCAATTTTATTATCAAAACATGAAAGTCAAGGTATCTAGATACAAATGTACATAGTACAAAGAGACCCCGAAGGGTAACATATTGAGTATTTGCATATAGGAGACTTCCGAATAATGTAGATAACAAGAGTGTCTGCCGCATAGCGCATCTTAATCTTCGCTTTCCGGCGGAGAGCTCCTAATGCACTGCAGGCCGATCCACAACGTGTAAACATAAGAAATAACACAAAGGTATACTTACATATCTCCAGAAGTAGAATGCAAATATTTAGCATTAGGTGTATGGGAAATAAAGGGCTATAAGGGCACACTTCAAATATCAAATAGGGCATACAGTATGTAGCAAAAAGAACGTACAATAGAGTGATAATACCAGCAGTAAGATCAGAATCATGTACTGTATAGGGAGTTGAAATTTTGACCTATTCTATACATATGTGCTCGATTCATAAGGTTGACAGGTGGTGTGAAGAAAGCCTTAAGTCCAGCATATAGGAGCCATAAGCATGAAATAATGTAAAGGGTATTTTAAGTGATACTCAGGTCGTGGACGATGGCGAATCTGAGATATCAGCTGATAGAGGATGAGCTTCCTCCCTCAGATATCCCGCAGCATCTTCTGGATTAAGGAAATCTTTATACGAGTCTCCAGAAAACAGGCGTAGTCGTGCCGGGTACATGAGAGAGAACGTGCGACCATCCTTGATAAGCTGGCTACATATGGGAGAAAAGTCCTTTCTAGCTCTCGTCCGCTCTACAGAATAATCCTGAAATATGAATAAACTGTTTCCTTCCCATAGGATGGCTTTTGTTAGATCTTGAAGCGTCCAAAATGCAACTTTATGGAGGTAGTTAAGGCATCTAAACAGGACGACTCTGGGGCGCGTATCAGATGGTTTAGGATGTGGGCCCACCCTGTGCACTCTCTCAATTATCAGATCACGGCATGGATCTACTATGCCAAGTAGGGAGGAAAGGGTATTTCTGGCAAAATGCGCCAGCGCCGGACCTTTGACCGACTCGGGTAGTCCAACTAACCATATATTATTGCGCCTAGAACGATTTTCAATGTCATCCATCTTATTGCGCATTTGATAATTTTCGTTGGTTAACTGAGAGTTTTAATTCAGCAACGTCATGAAAGGTAGCCCCTAATTTGTGCTCAGTGTCAGACACCCTGGTGGAGAACTGGTGCAGTTGTTCTTTAATATCAGACACTGCCTGAGTTAAAAGGGGGCCCATGGTATTTTTAATAGCATTTACGATGTCCCCATAAGTGGCTGGAGAGTCGGATGGTCGATGTACCTGCGGCGAGTCAGGGTCTGAGGAGGGCGCAGCTGCTTTCATGTGTGCCGGAGAAGCAGCATCCGTGTCTCCATCAATCGCCATGTTGCTGGGAGCGCGCCGTTTTTCCTGTCGTGGTTGTAGGGGTTTTGCTGCTATCAGTGATTGGAGATACCTCTCCATATAGATGCCCGGGACACCAGTGCAGTCGTGGGAGGCGTAAATTGCTTTTGGAAGGGTCCGTTAAAGCGGAGTGCAGCGGAGCTCTGAGACGGCGCTTCCTACTCCATGAAACCGAGTCCCCATCTTTTTACTTAATCGTTCCTTTGGGGTCTCAGTTCCGCCGGCCTGAGATATTTTTGCTCTGTGATTGGGCCTCATCCGCCCCTTCCATTTTCATCTGTGTAATCAGATCATCTCCTGATTTTAGGCACCTCACTAAACTTATCTCCACCCTGAGGCCATTGGGGGGCTGTAGGTTGTGCTGGTAGCTTTAGGGCAATGTAGACATGTTTTATAACCTATAAAACATGTAAATATATTTCCCAGCACTCGGAATTCATATCCGCAATAAGATTTGAGAAACTGCATGGTGGTAAATTACTCAGAGATCTCAATTGCATATGTTTTCAAAAATATGGCTAAGCCTCCGGTGTCTCTTTTTACTGGAGGTCCTTAATACTTAGTAAAAGTCTGGGGCATGGAACCCCAAAGAGCCAGCAAAGGCCACCCCAACCCCAGGGCAGCAATATATGCAACTAAGATCTCTGAATTATCTACCACCATGTAGTTTTTCAAATCTTACTGCTGATATCATTTCCGGGTGCTAGGCAAGCCCGCCGACAGAGGGGGACAAAGGGGACAACCATACCAGGCCCCAAGGATCAGGGACAGAAATGGGCTGGCCCCAGTTGTCTGTAATGTATTGTGGAGAGGTAATACGTTAGTTTTATATAATGCTTCAGTGGAATCACAGGTTAATACTGAACACAGGTTTATACCACCGAGGTTCATAACCATTTACATTTGGGGGTTTCTTGGACCTTAAGATAAACCGACATCAGATACCAGGACCCAGACTATAATAAAGTGCAGTAATATGTATAATCTTCTTTCACTGGCCAAAGTCATTTCCATGATCACAATCAGACTCTTACAGAGAGTCACCCCATGGCGAGTGCGAGCGTAACTCTGTGTATTACTTATACCATGATCCCACTGTAAGTGACAATATAATACAGGACCATCAGAAAATATAACAGTGTACAGTCATTTCCTAGACCGTAACATTATTTTCAGTCATTCTGGAAACTGTGTTTTTATTTCCTATGTTTTGCCTTGATCATTATAAGCCCGTCATTCTCTTCATTATTTGGGTATCTTTATACTTTGTTGGATTTGGAGTTTTTGTGTCCGCGTTCAGTGAACACCGTCTGTTAGATAATGTTTATATAGATATGGGATAGAATATAGGACTGCACCTCCATTAACAAATATCCTTTTATCTCCTCCTTCCCCCAGGTCACCTCTTTCACAAATTCCGGATCACAGAATCCGACTGGTACAGAATCAAGCAGAGCATTGACTCCAAGTGCCGCACCGCCTGGCGCCGGAAGCAACGAGGGCAGAGCTTGGCGGTGAAGAGCTTCTCACGTAGAACGCCCTCAAACTCCTCATACAGCACCGCAGGTAAGTCACCGCCAGGCTCCGCACCTCGCAGGCAGACATTGGATGACGGTGAGGTCCATAGAAGATTTTCCACTTCCCAGATAACTGCTAGATTGCTGTGCCTCCTGCACCAGCCTGCATCATAGTGAGCCCTACCAATCGGCATCCTGTCCTTACACGTGGCTTAGCTGCAGGGAGATGAGGAGGCATCAGGGTGGGAGGATGCCTCTTCTGTACCTCCTGCACCAGCCTGCATCATAGTGAGCCCTACCAATCGGCATCCTGTCCTTACACGTGGCTTAGCTGCAGGGAGATGAGGAGGCATCAGGGTGGGAGGATGCCTCTTCTGTGCCTGCTCTGTGGAACCTCATACATTGAGGTGTATAATGATATAGGCATTGTAAGGTGTTTGCTCCAGTTACAATGAAAGTATTGTCTCAAAGTCTCCAGGAACTAAAAAAAAAAGGAAATAATAATTAATAATGAACTTATCATTGCATGAATAGGCACAAGAAGGGTGTGTAATGGGGGGCCCTGCATGTGAGCGACCCGGGGGCCAGTACAAGTTTTACTCTATCAATGTGTGGTTCACTTTTTTTCCTTACAGTATCCGCTCTTCTGTTGTGTTCATTTTATCTCCAACAAAAACATCTTCCCTGCCAGGCGGGTACAGCTGCTGCGATGCATTGCACTGGTTCAGGACCCTGGCTTAAGGGGGCAGAATGCGTTCCAATTGGTTGGTGGGATACATACCCTGGACACCCTCCCCCTGATTGCTATGACCAGAGCACAACCACTGTTACATGCCCATATACGGTTACCAGCCACGGGAGTGGGTTCCACCTTGGTGTGACTTATTTAGGATCCCCCACAAGTGCCCAGTTAAATGGATCATTATGTATCTGTAGATAGAGTTGGATATGTGCAATGATCTCAAGGTCTCTAAAGAGAAAACAAAACTTCACAAACTTAGTATAAATGTAAAGGGGAAGAGGTTGTATGGGAGGACCTGTGATATTTGGGACAGTATAACGTAGTGGCTTCACTGGTTGGTTAGCTGAGCACCCGGTTAAGCAGCAATGATGGCGCTGAGGTCCCGGATAGGTAGATTAACGTGCCGGGCCAGTAGCGCTGTTTCACTTGCACGGGTGGAAATGTTGGCTCCCCCAATGTTTGCATAGGGCATTCCTGGCTCCTGCCTGTGTTTTATAAGCAGTGTTGTGGAAGCGATGTACATCTTATATTAAAAGCAGCATTTTGGAGACTCTCCCAGATAAAAGGGGATCAAAATGTATTCCCTGTACTGGTCTTTTGGCTGATCATTATAAGTAACCACTGTATCTTCTGCACTGGAAGCCAAAATCTGATTGCAATGGAAAAAATCAATTCTCCAAATGTGACTTAATTCCAAGAGCCTGAAATGAAAAGAAAAGACATGAAATATTATAATCTCTTTCCCGTGCGTATGATCGGAGCTCTGTAGTCATCAGTTATGGTAAAAGGGTGACTGTGGTTTTTTTCCCCTCTAGCAGAGGGAGTACCAACATTTCCTGCAAAAAATGTGGTGTGCTCACTGACTGGATTCAGCCCTTGTGGCACGCGTTTGTTGCCCGTCCCTATAGTATGCTATACCATTTGTGCCAGCTTGGAATTGTAAATTAGTTTTGTATTTCACAGACGGTAATCTACCCATTTGTACAGCCATAGAGAATTAGTCTGGCACTTTATAAATAATTCATGCCTCTTTATTCTTGCGCTCTTCGAGGCTTTGGCGTAGTGGTGGGTTCGGGCTTTACAAGCGTTATTGGGAATGTGTTTTTAATGTTCTTACATATTGGCAAGTGGCCGGTAACCAGTGTTGCATCAATAATATGGTCATTTTTTTTTTTCTTGCCTGTTTGTTTTGTGCGGCTCTGAAAACAGTTTGTGCCTATAATAGTCTTATACTACAGTCTGGTCTCTCTCAGTGAGACGCATTATCTGTCCAGGGGCTGACATTAGGTTCTTGGGGCCCCTACAGCTTGCTACACGAGGGCCCTGTGGTGGAACCACATCTCATTCCATTGATTACATTGTAGTCATTGCTGGGTAGCTTTTATACAGAACAGGACACATTCAGGTGAATAGACTATAAAGCAGCCTTTAAATATGTGTGACGAGAGCAGTGTACTCAGCACTGTACAAAAGGTCTGCTGGGGGACCCTCTCTCACCAGACGATATTGTCACGTCACTCTCCACTCTCGCGTTGCACCATGCGGCCCTGTTACATGACTTCCATGGTTCAGCGTAGTTTATTTTATCTGGTTATGTTAAAGCATATAACTTACAGCATGCAATTCATTATTGAGATGTGTCATTGTGTTTGTGCTTTCATAGTTTATAGGTTAGGGAACCATATGTCTGTGTCTATTGACCTTTGACTCTGCTTGTTAAATACATTATGGCAATTAGATTTGATAACAACAAACACTGGTTCTGTTCTATTAATGCCCCCGCACACGGTGCGATTTGCAAACGATCCGACGTCGTTTGCAACTTCCCCTAAAATCCTGAACAAACCATGTTGTGCGTACACATGGAACGATTGTACAAACAATATAGGTGGCTCGTTAACGTTTGCAAATCATTACCGATATATCGTTTGGCAGCAGACAACCTCACAATGCATCTGCTGGAACATTTAAAAATAGTGTAGGGGAGTGGCCCGGGATCAGTGTCGGACAAGTCGTCCATCGCACCGTTCATCGTGCACACACACGAAACGATGTGTGCCAAATCGTGAACGATAGGTTGATATCTTCCTGCAGGTTCAATTGATCAGCGACCAAGATCAGCGACAGTGGCCAATCAGCGTCGTAATCATCCCCACACACAGGCACTTTTTACACGGTTGATCGTTACAATCGATCGAAAACAGCCAAATCGTGTAGTAAAAATCTCACCGTGTATGGGGCCCTTTACTGTAGGGTATATTTACTAATGTCCTGATTAAAGTCTAGATAAGTATAATTTCCTATCGCAGCAATAAGACATTAATTATCAGGGAAATGTGTTAAGAAACTCCTATCATAACATGGGCTCCAATAGGCTACTGTCCTTGCGAAGAGGATAAAGTAAAGTGATCGCTTATGCGGTTCGGACCTGGAATCCTTACTGTGTATGTGCGACCGTCAGACAGCGCATCTGCAAGTGGCAGTTAGCTATCGGGACTTAGGGCCCGATTCAGAGCCGCTCGCAAGCGGCTCGATGGTTACTCTCTGCACACGCGCCGCGTCCGGCGTGCGCGAGCCCCGCTGAACGACTGAAGTTCAGTCGCTACGGGGCTCGCAACAAAACAGGGCGGCTGTCGATGTTGATTGACAGCTCGCCCCGTTTTGTGGGCGTGTAGGGGGGGGGGTGGACGGACAAACGCAGGCGTTCCCTTAGGAAGACCTGGCGTTTGTAGGTGGGGTTACTGATGTCAGTAGTGGACTTCCTGCTCTACTAGAGCAGGAAGATCCACTCGGGCTTGAAGCAGCCGAGACCCCACCCCAGGGTCTCGTCGCAAGCTTGATGGTCGCGATACTCGCAGCGTGCCGCTCTGAATCAGGCCCTTAGTGTGAAAAGAGAAGCTTATTGGAGCTGGGCACATTTCATAATTTAGTATCCCCCAGAGAAAGCTGGAGCAGATCTCGCCGATGCTGTGGTCACCGCTACATACATTTGGAGGATACTTCATTTAAGAAACTTGAGGGATGATTTCCGGAAAACTACTGTTAATAAATACGTTCCTACAGATGTGACCTCGCATTTATTGCGCAAGAATCTCTGCACGACTGAGAAGTTACGAGAGGAGTAGTATACTACACGTTCTTTCCAGTTTCTGTCTTCGTCGCTTTATCTCAGAATGCTAGCGACACAAGAATTACTTTTACACACTTTAAAACTCGCAGATGAAGAACAACGGAACTTGTCAGAGGAAAAGCTGCGGCTGCTCACATCGGCGCAACTTTTTACACAGATTCACAATCATGTGCACACCCCATTGAACAGCGCTCGTTAGAAATGTCGTTTTGTTGCTCTGTTTTATAATTATGCAAATAAGATGCACACTTTGAGTGAATAAATGCGCTTGGCGCAGTCGAGGTTGCTTGGGCCCTGGCGCTCTGAGTGGGACTATTTGTCGCGAAGCATCAGTCAAAAAGGACACAGCTGTATGCATTGTGTGATTATCCTGTCTGCAAGCTGTTTGTGGTAATAAGAAACCGCCTGGATGTATTAAAAATCACTTTACTTTATGCCTCGGGACCTCGGGTGTCCTACCGCACATGCGCAGTCTTCAGTGTATATGAAAGTGGTTATTACCTGGGAGGGATCCGGAGGATCCCTCTCCCGGAAAATGATGTGATATGTAGCCCATAGGCTGCCGTCTGAAGATGATGATAGCTAACGGGGCCAAGATATCCGGAGCTTGTTCTATCTCACAATATATCAATATATGGGAGCTGCTATTGCAACAAAAAATAGGGGAAACCGTAGCAGATATATCTGCTGCAGGGAATATTTACATTTAGTGGCTTTTTGGGGGATTTCCTGCACAATGTTTATAATGTATATGCCCCGTTGTGCCCGGATCACCTTGCTGTGCCAGGCAGTAACAAATATTTTGTCCACTGACTTGGAATAGAGGGTGGTTACTCGTCCCTGAGTGGGGTTACTCCAACACTTCTAGGGATTCCCTCTCGCTGTCCGAAACTGCCTATTTCTGACTTCACCCACTGCGCAATGGGCGGGTAACTTGCCAGCACCAGGCACCTATACCGCCAACTGGAGCCGCTGACTTCTTGATATGTGTGGGCACTGCTGCAACACTTACTGGGTAGTGTCAGCTTATTCACACTGGGGACCTCATTCAGAGCCGGTCGTAAGCGGCCGCTCGGTCGTACGCATCCGATGTTTCCAGACCACGCATGTGCACGGTTAGTTGTGCGCATGTGCGTACGAGGCTTTGCGATCCAAAATGCTGTAGATCGTACGGCTTACGAGCAGGAAGTGGATACCGAGGGTTGATTGACATGAAAGGGCGTTTGTGGGTGGTGGTCTGGAAACGCAGGCGTGCCTCAGCGTTTTAGGGGCGTACATAAATTACCTGCTACGACCGACATAGAAGGCCGGAAGTAGTAAAACGTCACTCTGCGAGCAGGTTAGAGGCCTGGCTGATCGTACAGCTTGAGGTTGGGTAGGAGCTCCCGAAAGCCACACAGTACAATCGATATCATCAAATGTGACTGATGTTAGGATTGATGTTTCTATGTTGAGCCACACAATGCAAGCAGCTAATAATCGATTGTTGTAGCTAATAACACTGCTAATTGGCATGTAATTGATTCAAGCCGTTTGCATTAGCGAATAATAAGAATAAATGTATTTCATGGTGATGGCTTATTCTATGCGTTTTTTTTTTAAATTTTTGTGGGCATCAACACAACACAAGCGGCCGCAACCATCAGAAGAAAATTAACATACAGCGACTGACAACGATTGACTAGATCGCTAACTGCTATCACTCGTTAGCTAGAGGAGGTGCATTGTTCACGTATGGGCATCACTTTGGTTGCGACCGACCGGCCATGCGATTGCTTCCTTTTTCAATTTCTCGGTCGTTAGGCGTACGACCGAGCGGCCGTTTACGACCGCCTCTGAATGAGGTCCTGGGTCCTTATTGGCTAGCTGATAAATGGTTTCACTTTGGCGCCACTGGGCTCAATCCAGAACACCTGAAGAGCGGAATAGTGTTTGCTCTATTCTGGCGGTCACAGGATACAAGCAGATGCGTAAGGCACAATGGTTATTGCTCAAATGTCTTTGCAAACACAATTACTCCACAGCATACAGATATTCCTTAGAAGTGCAGTCCTCTCTGACACACAATCAGGGCACGCAGGCCCTGTTTTTATGCCATACTAACACAAAGTACCAGAGTGGGTAAAAGCCCGTCCTAGGTCTCATGCCCACATTTACCATTGTTTCTATTGGACATTTGGGAGTGGTACTCCTCTGTGCCTGAGACCTCTATGACTAGAATACAAATTGTCTCTCAATGGGTAAATATAACTCACATTTCCATTGCATTCCTCCTTTAAAAATATCTATGACCCAAACCAGTTGGGCTTCAACACAATCTTCTTCTTCTTAAGCTTCCGCAATGCAGGAATATTCCCTGGAGCGCATTTCATAGAAGGTGCTTTAAGTGAAGGCTGGGTTAGTCACCACCATACCCCCTGATAGCCAGGACAATCACCATATAACTTCCTATGTCACATAAGATGGCAAATCCTTCTTTATTCCGCATATGTGCATAGTCTATACACTTAGACATGCAATTCTACAATCGCAGTGCATTAAATATAACACGTTAAAGCACATTATTACATATACATTTACAGTACATGACAGTACATGACGCCTAGCACCGATAGTTCATGTATAAAATGGCGCGGCAGCACAGTGCTATGGCCGCCATCTTAACCACCCGATAATGAAGTCACAGGGAAGCAGTCATTCAGTTGTCAACAAATACACGTCAACCAGAATTTACGTAGTGTTATTTACTTGTAGCTTCTCATTGTTATAGACTTGCTGGTGATGATCCAATCAGGATCTGTGAGCTGGCACCTTATGGGGTAGATAAGAGAACGATCCTGGGGCTGGCTACTAGTGCTGTTCTGATTGGACTGGTTAGACTCCGCAGTGTTTCCCAACCTCGGTCCTCAAGGCACACGCTTGAGCACAGATGGTTAAAACAAAATAACTGAGGTACTAATTCAGACACCTGTTGTCAAGTATGGCTATTTTTAAAACCTGGACTGTTAGTGTGCCTTGAGAACCGTGGTTGGGAACCCCTGGTTTAGAGGCTTCTCCCAGACTTTCGGGATCCATGATGGAGGAGTAGCTGGGAAACATCCAATTACATTCTGCAAAGAATGGGTCTAAGCACTGGTGGGTGCCCGTCAGAAGAGGAGGGGCTTTATACTGTCCACACTGTGCCCGTCGGAAGAGGAGGGGCTTTATATTGTCCACACTGTGCCCGTCAGAAGAGGAGGAGCTTTATATTGTTCACACTGTGCCCGTCAGAAGAGGAGGGGCTTTATACTGTGCACACTGTGCCCGTCAGAAGAGGAGGGGCTTTATATTGTTCACACCGTGCCCGTCAGAAGAGGAGGGGCTTTATATTGTCCACACTGTGCCCGTCAGAAGAGGAGGGGCTTTATATTGTTCACACTGTACCCGTCAGAAGAGGAGGGGCTTTATATTGTTCACACTGTGCCCGTCAGAAGAGGAGGGGCTTTATATTGTTCACACTGTGCCCGTCAGAAGAGGAGGGGCTTTATATTGTTCACACTGTGCCTGTCAGAAGAGGAGGGGCTTTATATTGTCCACACTGTGCCCGTCAGAAGAGGAGGGGCTTTATATTGTTCACACTGTGCCCGTCAGAAGAGGAGGGGCTTTATATTGTTCACACTGTGCCCGTCAGAAGAGGAGGGGCTTTCTATTGTTCACGCTGTGCCCGTCAGAAGAGATGGGGCTTTATATTGTTCACGCTGTGCCCGTCAGAAGAGGAGGGGCTTTCTATTGTTCACGCTGTGCCCGTCAGAAGAGGAGGGGCTTTCTATTGTTCACGCTGTGCCCGTCAGAAGAGGAGGGGCTTTATATTGTTCACACTGTGCCTGTCAGAAGAGGAGGGGCTTTATATTGTTCACACTGTGCCCGTCAGAAGAGGAGGGGCTTTATACTGTGCACACTGTGCCCGTCAGAAGAGGAGGGGCTTTATATTGTTCACACTGTGCCCGTCAGAAGAGGAGGGGCTTTATACTGTCCACACTGTGCCCGTCGGAAGAGGAGGGGCTTTATATTGTCCACACTGTGCCCGTCAGAAGAGGAGGAGCTTTATATTGTTCACACTGTGCCCGTCAGAAGAGGAGGGGCTTTATACTGTGCACACTGTGCCCGTCAGAAGAGGAGGGGCTTTATATTGTTCACACCGTGCCCGTCAGAAGAGGAGTGGCTTTATATTGTCCACACTGTGCCCGTCAGAAGAGGAGGAGCTTTATATTGTTCACACTGTGCCCATCAGAAGAGGAGGGGCTTTATATTGTTCACACTGTGCCCGTCAGAAGAGGAGGGGCTTTATATTGTTCACACTGTGCCCGTCAGAAGAGGAGGGGCTTTATATTGTTCACACTGTGCCCGTCAGAAGAGGAGGGGCTTTATATTGTCCACGCTGTGCCTGTCAGAAGAGGAGGGGCTTTATATTGTTTACACTGTGCCCGTCAGAAGAGGAGGGGCTTTATATTGTTTACACTGTGCCCGTCAGAAGAGAAGGGGCTTTATATTGTTCACACTGTGCCCGTCAGAAGAGGAGGGGCTTTATATTGTTCACACTGTGCCCGTCAGAAGAGGAGGGGCTTTATATTCACACTGTGCCCGTCAGTAGAGGAGGGGCTTTATATTGTCCACACTGTGCCCGTCAGAAGAGGTGGGGCTTTATATTGTCCACACTGTGCCCGTCAGAAGAGGAGGGGCTTTATATTGTTCACGCTGTGCTCGTCAGAAGAGGAGGGGCTTTATATTGTTCACGCTGTGCCCGTCAGAAGAGGATGGGCTTTATATTGTTCACACAGTGCCCGTCAGAAGAGGAGGAGCTTTATATTGTTCACACTGTACCCGTCAGAAGAGGAGGGGCTTTATATTGTTCACACTGTGCCCGTCAGAAGAGGAGGGGCTTTATATTCACATTGTGCCCGTCAGTAGAGGAGGGGCTTTATATTCACACTGTGCCCGTCAGAAGAGGAGGGGCTTTATATTCACACTGTGCCCATTAGAAGAGGAGGGGCTTTATATTGTTCACACTGTGCCCGTCAGAAGAGGAGGGGCTTTATATTGTCCACACTGTGCCCGTCAGAAGAGGAGGGGCTTTGTATTGTCCACACTGTGCCCGTCAGAAGAGGAGGGGCTTTATATTCACACTGTGCCCGTCAGAAGAGGAGGGGCTTTATATTCACACTGTGCCTGTCAGAAGAGGAGGGGCTTTATATTCACACTGTGCCCGTCAGAAGAGGAGGGGCTTTATATTGTCCACACTGTGCCCGTCAGAAGAGGAGGGGCTTTATATTGTTCACACTGTGCCCGTCAGAAGAGGAGGGGCTTTATATTCACACTGTGCCCATCAGTAGAGGAGGGGCTAGATAATGTCCACACTGTGCCCGTCAGAAGAGGAGGGGCTTTATATTGTCCACACTGTGCCCGTCAGAAGAGGAGGGGCTTTATATTCACACTGTGCCTGTCAGAAGAGAAGGGGCTTTATATTGTTCACACTGTGCCCGTCAGAAGAGGAGGGGCTTTATATTGTTCACACTGTGCCCGTCAGAAGAGGAGGGGCTAGATAATGTCCACACTGTGCCCGTCAGAAGAGGTGGGGCTTTATATTGTCCACACTGTGCCCGTCAGAAGAGGAGGGGCTTTATATTCACACTGTGCCCGTCAGAAGAGGAGGGGCTTTATATTGTTCACACTGTGCCCGTCAGAAGAGGAGGGGCTTTATATTGTTCACACTGTGCCCGTCAGAAGAGGAGGGGCTTTATATTGTTCACACTGCCCGTCAGAAGAGGAGGGGCTTTATATTTACACTGTGCCCGTCAGTAGAGGAGGGGCTTTATATTGTTCACACTGTGCCCGTCAGAAGAGGAGGGGCTAGATAATGTCCACACTGTGCCCGTCAGAAGAGGTGGGGCTTTATATTTTCCACACTGTGCCCGTCAGAAGAGGAGGGGCTTTATATTCACACTGTGCCCGTCAGAAGAGGAGGGGCTTTATATTGTCCACACTGTGCCCGTCAGAAGAGGAGGGGCTTTATATTGTCCACACTGTGCCCGTCAGAAGAGGAGGGGCTTTATATTGTTCACACTGTGCCCATCAGAAGAGGAGGGGCTTTCTATTGTTCACACTGTGCCTGTCAGTAGAGGAGGGGCTTTATATTGTTCACACTGTGCCAGTCAGAAGAGGAGGGGCTTTATATTGTTCACAATGTGCCAGTCAGAAGAGGAGGGGCTTTATATTGTTCACACCGTGCCCGTCAGTAGAGGAGGGGCTTTATATTGTCCACACTGTGCCCGTCAGAAGAGGAGGGGCTTTATATTGTTCACACTGTGCCCGTCAGAAGAGATGGGGCTTTATATTGTTCACACTGTGCCCGTCAGAAGAGGAGGGGCTTTCTATTGTTCACACTGTGCCTGTCAGTAGAGGAGGGGCTTTATATTGTCCACACTGTGCCCGTCAGAAGAGGAGGGGCTTTATATTCACACTGTGCCCGTCAGAAGAGGAGGGGCTTTATATTGTTCACACTGTGCCCGTCAGAAGAGGAGGGGCTTTATATTGTTCACACTGTGCCCGTCAGAAGAGATGGGGCTTTATATTGTTCACACTGTGCCCGTCAGAAGAGGAGGGGCTTTCTATTGTTCACACTGTGCCAGTCAGAAGAGGAGGGGCTTTATATTGTTCACACCGTGCCCGTCAGTAGAGGAGGGGCTTTATATTGTCCACACTGTGCCCGTCAGAAGAGGAGGGACTTTATATTCACACTGTGCCCGTCAGAAGAGGAGGGGCTTTATATTGTCCACACCGTGCCCGTCAGAAGAGGAGGGGCTTTATATTCACACTGTGCTCGTCAGAAGAGGAGGGGCTTTATATTGTTCACACTGTGCCCGTCAGAAGAGATGGGGCTTTCTATTGTTCACACTGTGCCTGTCAGTAGAGGAGGGGCTTTATATAGTTCACACTGTGCCAGTCAGAAGAGGAGGGGCTTTATATTGTCCACACTGTGGCCGTCAGAAGAGGAGTGGCTTTATATTGTTCACACTGTGCCCGTCAGAAGAGGAGGGGCTTTATATTCACACTGTGCCCGTCAGTAGAGGAGGGGCTTTATATTGTCCACACTGTGCCCGTCAGAAGAGGAGGGGCTTTATATTGTCCACACTGTGCCCGTCAGATGAGGAGGGGCTTTATATTCACACTGTGCCCGTCAGAAGAGGAGGGGCTTTATACTGTGCACACTGTGCCCGTCAGAAGAGGAGGGGCTTTATACTGTCCACACTGTGCCTGTCAGAAGAGGAGGGGCTTTTATTGTCCACACTGTGCCCGTCAGAAGAGGAGGGGCTTTATATTGTCCACACTGTGCCCGTCAGAAGAGGAGGGGCTTTATATTCACACTGTGCCCGTCAGAAGAGGACGGGCTTTATATTGTCCACACTGTGCCTGTCAGAAGAGGAGGGGCTTTATATTGTCCACACTGTGCCCATCAGAAGAGGAGGGGCTTTATATTGTCCACACTGTGCCCGTCAGAAGAGGAGGGGCTTTATACTGTCCACACTGTGCCTGTCAGAAGAGGAGGGGCTTTATATTGTCCACACTGTGCCCGTCAGAAGAGGAGGGGCTTTATACTGTCCACACTGTGCCCGTCAGAAGAGGAGGGGCTTTATACTGTCCACACTGTGCCTGTCAGAAGAGGAGGGGCTTTATACTGTCCACACTGTGCCTGTCAGAAGAGGAGGGGCTTTATACTGTCCACACTGTGCCCATCAGAAGAGGAGGGGCTTTATATTGTCCACACTGTGCCCGTCAGAAGAGGAGGGGCTTTATACTGTCCACACTGTGCCTGTCAGAAGAGGAGGGGCTTTATATTGTCCACACTGTGCCCGTCAGAAGAGGAGGGGCTTTATACTGTCCACACTGTGCCCGTCAGAAGAGGAGGGGCTTTATACTGTCCACACTGTGCCTGTCAGAAGAGGAGGGGCTTTATACTGTCCACACTGTGTATGATCTTGGTTTGCTGTCTGATTTCAAGTATTGGGAGCTAAAATTAAATGTGTTTGTTTGTTATTGAAGATAGTTACCTAAATGGCAATCACTAAGGTATTCTGGGGTAGATGTACTAAGTCTTGTAGAGAGATAAAGCACCAACCAACCAGCTCCTAACTGTCATTTTCCAAACACAGCCTGTAACATGGCAGTTAGGAGCCGATTTGTTGGTGCTTTATCTCTCTCCACTTTATCACCTTCCAAGGCTTAGTACATCTCCCCCTCTGACTCGCACTGAGCTGTTAGAGAGTAGCGCTAGCCCGGGGTTGGGACAGTATGTCTAGGGTCCCGTACATGACTTCCTCCTATGTCTGCTGCTGACGGTCCTTTGGCTGACTGGTCTATAGGCATCATTGTCATCTATTAGGTTTGCAGAACGCTGGGAGGAAAGCATGGATAACGGCTATTTTGGGATTATTCCAGCAGCAAAAATTGGAATTATGGTGTTTAGTGTTATCCACGCAATGTACATAACCAGAATGCAGTCACTAAAGCTATATTTACTTTGTAAATTCTGCAAGTGTCCCTTTATTAACTTTCCTCCAGAGTGCAGCATATATATGTAATAATGATCTGTTACAGCCAGTTTGGATCACTATACGCCATATAGCGTGACATGCCCGGTGACTGAGCTGCTCCTAGATCAGCATACCGTCTTTTTCTTTACATTTTTCGTCTTAGTGTACTGGAGACACCGGGCTACGACTTTAACCACACAGGAATTAGTTTAGTTAGCAGAGTAGTTTTGTCGATTCCAGTTGTTTTATTCATGCCACTTAGGCCCCTATTCAATTTGAGGCGAAATTTTATTCAATTGCTTCTACCCGCAATGAAGAAAACACTGACGTCCGAGTCGCCCATGAGGGGCTGTTTAGATCGACTGAAACCACAGTGTATAAGGACACATCTGTATATAACAAATGGGAAATGTCGAGGAACCATAAGAGTCTTATCTAATACTTCAGTCTCCACTGGTTTAAGCCCACCCAAAACGCAGACCGGGGAGTTTCCTATCCATCTAGTACAGATACATAGTTCATGCAGTGTGCTGTCAGAATGTGGACAACATGTAGCTTTGAGGTATAGTGAAAGCTAAACTATCACTATGTTGTAGAAGTAAAGAAGATTACCACTTTACATTATATGTATTTGAGGGTATGCAGTCGACAATCAAACAATTTCACAGTCAAAAGGTCAACACCATACTGTCGACATGGTTAAAATGATACACCATCAAAATGTCGCCATAGTCAATTTGTTGACAAAATAAAATTTAAGGGTCAGGGTTAATCTGAAATTTGGGTGTCTACATTATGTGCCTGCTGACATTTTGAACAGGTCGACATTGTGGTGTCCAGATAATGAGTGGGACAAAACGTACCAAACCCATATTAGAAGACCCTCGCCTCCTCCGGAAACCAAACCGCAGTCGCTAACTAGTTACCAGACCAGTAAACGAGCTGCTGCCCTGTAGCAGCGGTGGATGATATGGCGGAGTATGTTTTATCGCCTGAGTACATATCACAGTGAATTATACATGGAAGTGATTATAGGATATGTATGTATAATAGAGCACTGCCCGCTTTGGGAAACCTCATCAGCCCCAATGGTCTGGTGACTATCTTCCTCTGTCGCCCCCCCCCCTGTAAGTGTGCCGTCTTACTGCTAGAGTGCCTGCCGAATCCGTTCCCTCCCCTATCAGTGTACACAGGCATGGCCGTTCCTTAGAAAGAGACAACTGATAAAAGTTGTTTTTTTTTTTAAATAAGTATTTGTAAAGTGAATTAAGGACATGTAAGATGAAGAAGGCAATCTGTGTCAGCTACACAGGCGGAGGAGGAGGATCCCGTAGGCCTCCTTCCCACTTGACACAAGGGTTGAATACTGTGATGTTGGTCCTCAGAAATCTCTAAGACAAACAAGAGTCTTCGTTTGTGAACCATGGAGTGTGATCCCGCTGTGACATAATATATGATGTCTATTTTTGTGAGATGATTTGGCTCAGTCTGTAGCTTCATGTGAGCTGAAAATCTTTTTAACAGCTCCCCCGGGGGCCATTTGTAGGCCCCAATCCCTGCCAAGCACCCACCGCGTTCAGAGCTGCAGACTGTACACAAACCCCCCCCCCCTCCCCTTCCAGATCACTATAAGCATCTCAGCTATGTGTTCACACTGAGAATTGTACCGGCATCCAGGTATTAGGGGCTCTCCTATGCCAAGTACCTGAAATACAGAGAGAGAGATCTGGCTTCCTGTGATTGGATTTACAGCTGCTTCCTTCTGAGTATACAACATCTGCAAAGCACATACGCCTCGGAGTCCATCTGACTTACTACTGTCACTGTGAAGATTAATCTCATGGCTGTGGAGCTCAGTGCTGTTGGCTAACATGCTTCTGCACAGAGATGATTGCAGTGAGTAGAGCACTATTGCTGAAGGTGCTCTGGGACGCTATGTACATATTATTGGATATTTGGCATAGTTTGGTCAGGGGTGAGGTGTGTGTTTTACATTTGCTGAGGGGGGTGGGAGAGTGAGGGATCCAGCTGCCTAAGGATCGCACCTATGTGAGGTCTGGTAGTTCTAGTGATGGAGGAGCAGGGTTATGGGGCAGTACGTCAGGTCATTGCTGTGCACACATTGGAGTAATTAGCACAAGAGGGCATAAATGCCACAATCATGCATAGGCACATTTATTTATTTAGTAAGTTATTAGTATAGCACATACATATTCAGAGAATGTTTGCCCTTCACATCAGTCCCTGCCCAGTGGCACTTCCAATCTATATTTCTTACCATGGGATAGAGGGCCTGATTCAGAGCCGGACGCTATTTGCGAACGGTCGTTCAGAAAAAGGGGCCGGTTCTTTAAATTGAGCGCTCGCTCTTTGCGGTCTGTTGACGCCTCTATGTCTGAGCGAGGGAACGAAACATGCGCTCGCTATTTTGTAAAGACGCCCCCTGGCCGTTCGCATCATACATCATCTCCGCTATTTATTAGATTAATCGAGTACATCGAAAGGCGTCTGAACTGCTCGCAGTGCTTGTGGTTGGATTTTCCTACCGCAATCATGCGAACAGTTCAGGCTAAGAGACAACCAAGTGACGTGGCCGATGACGCTGCTTTGTTAATTATACACACCCTTAAAACGCCCGTTTTGACCGTTTGGCACGCCTGCGTTCTGATCTCCACTCCCCGTTTTCAAGCACCTTCCCCTATTACCACCCATAAACGCCTCATCCTGTCACTCAAATTAGCAGGCACTCGCTATTTTGCAAGCGCACAATTTCCGACCGCACTGACTGGTTGGCGCATGCGCATTACGACCCATACACATGCGCAGATGTGCGAACATCGCTCGGAGCGGAAGAGCGGCCGCTTACGAGCTGCTCTGAATCATGCCCAGAGTCACAATGTTGAGGGCTAGGGTTAGGCACTAGGGGGAGTGTTAGTTTTTACGAGAGGGGAGAGTTAGGGTTAGGCACTAGGGGAAGTGTTAGGGTTAGGTTACGGGAGGGGAGGTTAGGATTAGCCACTAGGGGCAGTGTTAGGGTTAGGTTACGGGAGGGGAGGTTAGGGTTAGGCATTAGGGGGAGTGTTAGTGTTACAAGAGGGGAGAGTTAGGGTTAGGCACTAGTGGAAGTGTTAGGGTTTGGTTATGGGAGGGAAGTTTAGGGCTAGGCTCTAGGGAGAGTGTTAGGGTTAGGTTACAGGAGGGGAGGTTAGGTTTTGGTTATGGGAGGGGAGGTTAGGGTTAGGCACTAGGGGGAGTGTTCGGGTTAGGTTTCGGGTGAGGGAGTTATGGTTAGCCACTAGGGGCAGTGTTAGGTTATGGGAGGGGAGGTTAGGGTTAGGCACTAGGGGGGGTGTTAGGGTTAGGTTACGGGAGGGTTAGGGTTAGGCACTAGAGGGAGTGTTAGGGTTACGGGAGGGAAGGTTAGGGTTAGGCACTAGGGGTAGGGTTAGGGTTACAGGAGCGGAGGTTAGGGTTAGACACTAGGGGGAGTGTTAGGGTTAGGTTACGGGAGGGGAGGTTAGGGTTTGGCACTAGGGGTAGTGTTAGGGTTACGGGAGGGGAGGTTAGGGTTTGGCACTAGGGGTAGTGTTAGGGTTACGGTAGAGGAGGTTAGGGTTAGGCACTAGGGAGAGTGTTAGGATTAGGTTACAGGAGCGGAGGTTAGGGTTAGACACTAGGGGGAGTGTTAGGGTTAGGTTACGGGAGGGGAGGTTAGGGTTTGGCACTAGGGGTAGTGTTAGGGTTACGGGAGGGGAGGTTAGGGTTAGGCACTAGGGGTAGGGTTAGGTTACAGGAGGGAGGTTAGGCACTAGGGGTAGTGTTAGGATTAGGTTACAGGAGGGGAGGTTAGGGTTAGGTACTAGGGGGAGTGTTAGGGTTAGGTTACAGTAGGGGAGGTTAGGGTTAGGTACTAGGGGGAGTGTTAGGGTTGGGTTACAGTAGGGGAGGTTAGGGTTAGGCACTAGGGGGAGTGTTAAGGTGCCCACACACATACCGACTTGCTCCCAATCAGCCAATGTACACGATTTCCCCTGAACTCTCCCCAGGCAGTCGTGGTCACGATTTGGAGTTAAAAATGTCCAATCTGATTTAAGATCTATCGTGCAGCCAGTGCATTGTATCCCAGATTGGCTAATCTGCCCTACAGCACGGCAGATCTGAAGATGCGATGTACGACGAGCGGGGACGCGCATCGGCATCGTGATCAAGTGTAGAAACTCACGATTTGGCCATTTTTTACATGATCTGTCGTCACGATTCGTCGAAATCGGCCAAATTGGATGAAAAGTCGGTATGTGTGTAGGCACCTTTAGAGTTGGGTTACAGTAGGGGAGGTTAGGGTTAGGCACTAGGGGGAGTGTTAGGGTTAGGTTACAGGAGGGAGGTTATGGTTAGGTACAAGGGGGAGTGTTAGGGTAGGGTTACAGTAGGGGAGGTTAGGTACTAGGGGGAGTGTTAGGGTTAGATTACAGTAGGGGAGGTAAGGGTTAGGCACTAGGGGGAGTGTTAGGGTTGGGTTACAGTAGGGGAGGTTAGGTAGTAGGAGGAGTTTTAGGGTTGGGTTACAGTAGGGGAGGTTAGGGTTAGGTACTAGGGGGAGTGTTAGGGTTGGGTTGCGGGAGGGGATGTTAGGGTTAGGTACTAGGGGGAGTGTTAGGGTTGGGTTACTGTAGGGGAGGTTAGGGTTAGGTACTAGGGGGAGTGTTAGGGTTGGGTTAAAGTAGGGGAGGTTAGGGTTAGGTACTAGGGGGAGTGTTAGGGTTGGGTTACAGTAAGGGAGGTTAGGGTTAGATACTAGGGGGAGTGTTAGGGTTGGGTTAAAGTAGGGGAGGTTAGGGTTAGGTACTAGGGGGAGTGTTAGGGTTGGGTTACAGTAGGGGAGGTTAGGGTTAGATACTAGGGGGAGTGTTAGGGTTGGGTTAAAGTAGGGGAGGTTAGGGTTAGGTACTAGGGGGAGTGTTAGGGTTGGCTTACAGTAGGGGAGGTTAGGGTTAGATACTAGGGGGAGTGTTAGGGTTGGGTTAAAGTAGGGGAAGTTAGGGTTAGATACTAGGGAGAGTGTTAGGGTTGGGTTGCGGGAGGGGAGGTTAGGGTTAGACACTAGGGGGAGTGTTAGGGTTAGGTTACAGTAAGGGAGGTTAGGGTTAGGTACTAGGGAGAGTGTTAGGATTAGGTTACAGGAGCGGAGGTTAGGGTTAGGCACTAGGGGGAGTGTTAGGGTTAGGTTACAGGAGGGAGGTTAGGGTTAGGTACTAGGGGGAGTGTTAGGGTTGGGTTACAGTAGGGGAGGTTAGGTACTAGGGGGAGTGTTAGGGTTAGTTTACAGTAGGGGAGGTTAGGGCTAGGTACTAGGGGGAGTGTTAGGGTTGGGTTGCGGGAGGGGAGGTTAGGGTTAGGTACTAGGGGGAGTGTTAGGGTTGGGTTGCGGGAGGGGATGTTAGGGTTAGGTACTAGGGGGAGTGTTAGGGTTGGGTTACAGTAGGGGAGGTTAGGGTTAGGTACTAGGGGGAGTGTTAGGGTTGGGTTAAAGTAGGGGAGGTTAGGGTTAGGTACTAGAGGGAGTGTTAGGGTTGGGTTACAGTAGGGGAGGTTAGGGTTAGATACTAGGGGGAGTGTTAGGGTTGGGTTAAAGTAGGGGAGGTTAGGGTTAGGTACTAGGGGGAGTGTTAGGGTTGGGTTACAGTAGGGGAGGTTAGGGTTAGATACTAGGGGGAGTGTTAGGGTTGGGTTAAAGTAGGGGAGGTTAGGGTTAGGTACTAGGGAGAGTGTTAGGGTTGGGTTGCGGGAGGGGAGGTTAGGGTTAGACACTAGTGGGAGTGTTAGGGTTAGGTTACAGTAAGGGAGGTTAGGGTTAGGTACTAGGGAGAGTGTTAGGATTAGGTTACAGGAGCGGAGGTTAGGGTTAGGCACTAGGGGGAGTGTTAGGGTTAGGTTACAGGAGGGAGGTTAGGGTTAGGTACTAGGGGGAGTGTTAGGGTTAGGTTACAGGAGGGAGGTTAGGTACTAGGGAGAGTGTTAGGATTAGGTTACAGGAGCGGAGGTTAGGGTTAGGCACTAGGGGGAGTGTTAGGGTTAGGTTACAGGAGGGAGGTTAGGGTTAGGTACTAGGGGGAGTGTTAGGGTTAGGTTACAGGAGGGAGGTTAGGGTTAGGTACTAGGGGGAGTGTTAGGGTTGGGTTACAGTAGGGGAGGTTAGGTACTAGGGGCAGTGTTAGGGTTAGGTTACAGTAGGGGAGGTTAGGGTTAGGTACTAGGGGGAGTGTTAGGGTTAGGTTACAGGAGGGAGGTTAGGGTTAGGTACTAGGAGGAGTTTTAGGGTTGGGTTACAGTAGGGGAGGTTAGGGTTAGGTACTAGGGGGAGTGTTAGGGTTGGGTTGCGGGAGGGGATGTTAATGATGAAGCAGAACGGAAATCTGTCTGAGGAAAAGCCGTATCTGCTCACATTGGAGCCCTTTTTGCACAGATTGAGGCTCAGTTACACACAGATGTACAAATGATGCACACCCCACTGCTCAGTGTACGCCAGCAATGCAGTTGTGTCGCTCCCAGTTGTTTTTATTTGAATAAGACGCTTGGCCCGGCCGAGTCACACAGGATCTGGCGTGCCGAGAGGGGACATTTGGAGAGTCTGAAGCCACGGTAAAAAATTACACATCTGTATGTTAAGTCAACTTAGAAATCTATGTACTAAGCCTTGGAGAGAGATAAAGTACCAACCAATCAGCTCCTAACTGTCACTTTACAGGCTGTGTTTGAAAAATGACAGGAGCTGATTGGTTAGTTTTTATCTCTCTCCTAGGCTTAGCACATAGCCCCCTATATTTCATAGGTTTGATCTAGGGCCCTTCCAAGCCACATTGCTCTCATGTTGCAGTCTGGAAGTTTGGCATGACTGATGGGGCTATTTAGGGATGTCTGTCCATGAAGCGGACCGCAGAACTAGACTGCAGTGTTCTATTATCTACATCGGCTCTTCCAGATCACGTGATTAGCGTAATTACTTCGTGATGGGCGTCACTGTCCTGTTATCTCGGTCCACCACAGGATCGGCAGCAGATCGCAACGTGTGTGCGGATCTTTCTCCAATCATTACTGGTTACCTGGATCCCCCCTACATTACTTCCTACACACAAACCTTTATATTATTATATTTTTCTTATCCGTATTCTAGGTTTTTTTTTTTTTACTCTTGGACATCACTACTGTTAATGAGAGAGCTGGAAGTTTGTGTGATCTGATGCAACCTGAACTCTGAATCCCCATCTGAATATCTCGTGTCAGACCGAGATCATCTCCAAGAAATCCTAAGTGGATTAAGCATCTAATGGAAACGAGTCACTGTTTATTAACTTGGACGGCACTGACAACAGCCTTAGCTAAATCTAGAGTTTCACTCAACAGTTGCAAAGTGCAAGATGGAAACGATCCAATCAAAACAGGACAGGACGCTTCCTCTAAGGCGAACTGTGGTTTGCACACATACCATACCAGGCAGAGGCTGGCCTGGCAATCTGGTACTTGTAGTTCCACACCATATACTATAGTAGCCTATAGTATATGTAGCTGCTTTAGTGAATCGTTTAATGTCACTTTTGCTGTCATAATATTTTTTTATTTCCCAGCCAATATAGACATTATTACACTGACCTCCTGAATGTTGCAGGTTTAGGAAAACCTTGCACATCCCCCTGTGCGTTTCCTGTACCTGTTAGTGAGATAGCTGAACCATGATACTTAAAGGACAGTAAAGGATGCACAAGATACTGTCTCCTATAAAGCCGTGAGCATTGCGTGAGCCGATAAAAAGCGACCTCTTTACGCTCCTATATATAGGATAGTATGAGTATATCCACCCACGTTATAGTAACAGGCCTTTTATACACACGTCCGTGTGCCACAGCACCGATTTTATTTTTTCATTGACGCTAAAGAGTGGATTTTGTTTTGGAAGATAGATAGGTTTCACTATAACCTCAATGGTGCTGGAGTTGTGCTTTACATGTGTGTTGTGTGTGTACGGTAGCACTGCAGTCAGAAAATGAGCCATTCACATTCATTCCTAAACTGGAAAAACAAATGACCAGACAATGGGAAGTGCCAAACCACATTAGAGAAGCCAGGTTATATATCATCTAGCGCTAGTGCGTGGTGCTGGCTATTTATGGAATGAACGATGCCTTGATTTTGAATTTGGCTGTGCCTTTTGAAAGGCAGTATTTAAGAAAAAGTATAAATAAATTGGGGGAGAAGAGGGACGATCTTTATTTTAATTCAGTACAAAAATCACTAAACCTGAATAAGTGAATTGCTAACTTCAGCTCACGCTATCAGGCCTCAAGCAGCGTACGGCATTGCAGTGTATAATTTATGCACGCCCATCTAACGGCGTTCAAATGCACTGGCGCACCTGTGTTTCTCCGACCACCCCCCCATCACCTCCCACAAACGGCAGTACCTGTCAATCACTCTGCGATGGCTCTTCGTAGTCATTACGATCGCAGTCTCGATCGCAGTGGCCGGTTCGCGGACGCGCACTGCGATGCATGCGCAGTACGCAACAATCCGCCGATTGCGTCCGTATTAGCACTTGCGGTCCTTGCTGAATGAGGCCCAGGATGCGTAATAGTGTATTGCACCCCTCACCTACCTGGAACATCGCACAGCTTGCAGGAAATGACGCTGATACACTTTGTAACCTTGCTGTGATGTCACTAGCCATGTGCCCGTATGACATATGTTGCGACACAAATCCATATGGTATGCCGTATGCTCACCATACTCTTTTTCTCTCTTTTCTACGCAACCCGGAGTTCCAGCGAGGCCGCACAGCTAACACTTTCCTATTGTGGGCAGAGAGAGGTATTAATTCTGTTGGCCTCTTGATTGACAGCTCTGATAAACGACCCCTCATGTTCTAACAGGCTGTCGTCAAATTTGGGTTTTTGGATTCATGTCCTTTTGCTTATTAGCAGGCCAGCACTATATTAGCCAGGATATTCGTAATTTGTCTGCCGTTGATTGGTCCAATCCTCATGATATCTAGCCCCACACCTGGGTGTAAAGCTGTTTGCCTCCATTATGCCTTTTTCCGCGACAGTTTAGACTACGCTACGATCCAGACAGGCCTGCCTCAGTGGTTGCATTGTTTTCCATACATAACATTTGATATTTTACTTAAAAACCTAGCTGACTCTTACCGTCTTATCCCTGATAGCTCTTATAGGGAGTTATTTTTAAATATTTATCACAGGACATATATTTGCCCATTCGTGGTTTCCTAATGGGATCCTCCTCTTCCCATAATTGTCCTCAGTGCAGGCCTTTATCACTGTTTGTGGTCATGTCCTTGTTATGAAGCACTGGGAAGATTCACTGGAAGAATGGTATAACTGGATTTAAAAGTTCATCATTAGAGGTGAATTGATTGATAAGAGGCTTTGAGGAGTCAATTGATAAAGAAGATTTGAGGAATCGATTGATGGGGAGTCAGTTAATAAAGAAGCTTTGAGGACTGAAGTGTACTTGACTGGAGTGTGGCCTGATGGCCAAGTTGCAACCTTGAGGGCTGATGTGTACTTGGCTGGTTGCAGCCTTGAGGGCTGATGTGTACTTGGCTGGTACCAGCCTTGAGGGCTGATGTGTACTTGGCTGGTTGCAGCCTTGAGAGCTGAGGTATACTTGGCTGGTTTACATGGCTGGTAGCAACCTTGAGGGCTGATGTGTAGCAGGGAATCCACACAGACGCTGAAGTGCGGTAGTGACTGCTGTGGTGTTACTAGCAGATAGTCCACACAGATGCTGAAGTGCGGCAGAGACTGCTGTGGTGTTACTAGCAGATAGTTCACACAGACACTGAAGTGTGGTAGAGACTGCTGCGGTGTTACTACACAGACGCTAGAGTGCAGCAGAGACGGTTGAGATACACGCTGTACACAAGGAGCTGGAACATACAGGAACGTGAACTCACTTTACAGGAACTGGAAGCTACGTACTGAACGCTATAGCCGGCATCAGAGCAGAGAACCAGCAGGGGTAGAAAAGGAACAGGGAGGAAGTGACGGAGCAGTAAGGTACAAGGACTTCAAGTCTCCTAGCAACGAGCCTGAGAGAGCTGCCCGGAGCACTGTTGTCCAACAAGACGCAGTGTCGGCTGGTGACAGTCCTTTAGTGAGAACCTTTTGGTTTCAAGTCAGACAATTTGCTCTGGTTGGTTAATTATCTGCCCTTTGATCCTGTATGGGCGATATTGGGAATTCTACCGCCGGATCAGCGGGTGCCTAGTGGTTGTCTTTTACTTGCCCTGAGTGCAGCCGCCAGAAAAAAAACATATTTCAGGTCTGGATTCAGCCGCGGAGACCCCCTTTCTCTCTATTTAAGGGAAAATTGTTTTACTTATTTAGGAAGGATTGGCAAGAGGCTTCATTGGCTAATGAGTCTAGAGTCGCTAATTTCTTCAATGTTTAGGAAAGCTACATTGCCATACTTCCAATGCAAACAAACCTCTACCTCATGGTATACACTGCGAGTCATAGATAATGATCCCCGCCGTACCTTTAATGGGGGCCCCATAGTCCGCAGGGTTCCTTTGTTTCCTTTTCATATTACTTTTGTTAAGTATTGTCACTTATTGTATAACCTTTTTGTTGTTGAATTATCTGTGTGTTGTTTATCATATTTTTGGTATTTGTAGCTGTTAATTTTCGTAACATTTTCACACTAGATCACTGTTTGTTATATATTCTTTTTGACATTATACAATTTTTGCATTATTGTTTTGCATCAGATTTAAAAAAAAAAAAAAAATATATATATATATATATATAATGAAGTTTAAAAAAAATATGGCGACCTGTACACAGTATATTACCTAGGAGACTGCAACCAATCATTCAGATCACAGAAGCTTTGTGATACTCTTCACTGTCCCTTCCTGTCCTTGAGTAATGTTAATAATTCAATGCTAAAGTTTTGCACACATGGGTGTTACTGTACAGCACGTAATGTGCTTTCTCTAAGACATGCGATTTTGCATGCAAGCGTTTCTGTCTTGCCTGCGGAGGTCAGAAGCATTATCACTTGGTAGCAAAACATTGGAACAGTCCTTAAGAATTTGGTATGATCTCTTGGTGCAAAGCTGTGAGGCTCCTTAATGCTTCTAGCACTTAAAGGGTGGAATTCAATTGTTTCTACCCCCCTTCATGCCCGATGGAGCTTATTCAATTCTTGCTCCTGTCGGGCGCGATCAGCTGCCTGTGCACCATTTCAGCTTGTCATCCCCTGTTCGTGCCCAGCACTTTGGTCGGGGGTAGCTGTTTTACGCGGCTACACCCGTCCTCTATGAGCGCTATCAGCGCGATAATCAGCATCAATTGAATAGCACCCCGGGAGATCGGGCGCGCTAAAACAATTGACTACCGTCCAAGGACAAAGTACAAGGTTTTGTCCATTCAAACTAGTGTCATTTTTCAATGCTGGTGGGTAATAGTTCATTAAGTCATTTATTTTATTTTAACGTGCTTACTTTCAGCACAGGAATGAGACGCACAGCTATAATCATCTTCAGCGCCGTAGATCTATTTATGGCTGAATGCAACAATGGAACTAATGTGGGGTAAATAGAAAGAAAAAAATTGAGTCTGGAACTGAAGATGGTAATCGGACCCTTGTGTTGTCCGCGTCTCTCCATAGAGATCACAATACAATAGTCAGACTTAAGAAAAACATATTTCTTAAGTCTCTCTCAGTATAATTACGCGGCTGCTTATGCGCCTCTTGCCGTCAGTGACGTCCAACAAATGCTCATCTCTGACAGTTACCTTATAGGATTTCACGAATTTGAAACATACATTTTATTATTTAATACAAAATGCAAATGTCCAAAAATTTGGAAAGTGCGATTGAGTGTTTCCGCTGCGCTAGTGTTCCCAGTGGCTAAAGATCTATCCGGTTGAACTTTCGCTGACTTCTTCCATTTATCGCTGGAGGGGTCAAAACAGCCGATCACTAGAATAACTATAAGAGCTAATAAACCTGATTTGAAACAGTCGCTGCAGAATTGCTGTAAATGAAGGTTAGAATAGAGTGATGGTGCGGGAAGGAATCAGAGCTGTTTTTCCTGCATGCGCGCACCATACCTGGGGAGGGGGCCGGGCCCTCACTGCGGAATAAGCGCGTCCCAAGTCACTAATAGGTCAATGTTTACTTGGAGTGAACATGGCTGACAAGTCAGCAGAGATTTTTTATTACCTTTCAGCTTCATTTAGCACAGAATAAAATAGGGGAGGCTGAAGATGGAATTGGCATGTACAAACACTGGCTAGTCGTTAGAATAGATTGGTACAATATGTTCTCAGCTTTTGATTGGCAAAGGTTTTTTATATAATATTTTTCTACGCGTTTGACCCGTCAAGCCACATTAGCTCTGAAATTCCGTTTACAGGAGAGAAAAAAAAATATAACATTTTATGCTGCTGCCTTTAGTAGGAAAGTTCTGTTTTTAGAGTATTTTTTTTGTGTGGTCTGATCTTTATAGGTGAATATAAGATCCCCTTTTAACGTAATCTTAAAATTCAGATTTATGTTCGTGAGCCGTTTAAAAAATTAAATTAATTAAAATATACCATTTTTTTATTTTTTTTTAGAGAAAATTGAGTGAATCAGCTAAGCTCCTAAAGAGTTAAATAGTACGTAAAAATCACAATTTCAGATTTCATTTGTACACATATATGTAACCGAGCATGTGAACAAAGTATTTATATGTTGCTAAAAATGTCCATTGCACTATTGGCACTCTGTGAGAGCCAGCAGTCAAGAAGCCGGCGGACCTAATCCCGACAGCAAACTGCTTAATCCTAAATCTAGACACCTGTCATTTTACCGCCGCCGGGAGACCGCCGCCCGGCATCCCTATCGAAGGGACGCCGAGTTCGGATAGCCGAGGGGGAGTGAGGGTTAGGTTTAGGGTTCCCGGGGGGGGACTTGGGGTTAGGCACTCCCCGGGAGATTAGGTTTAGGCTAGGGGAAGGGATAATTAGGGTTAAGCACTGGGGGGGAAGGTTAGGGTAAGGCACCCCTAAGGGAGGGTTAGGGTTAAGGGAGGGAATTAGGTTAGTCAATACTTACCTTAGAGACGATTGGGATTTTCACCCATGTCGGGCAGCCGCTGTCGGGATTCCAACCCGGCGGTAAATCATACCGATTCCGTGTAAGCAGGCTTCCAGAAACACACACTGGGGATTGGTGGATTCATACACGTGGCAAGCACAGTGATATCACAGCAGCTTAGCTGACTGAAATTCCTACTTTGTATCCAGTTATATGCAATTTTGACACTGTCCTAAAGATGTGGGGTGTGGTTGCAGCTGTCTGCGATGAAGAGAGGATGAATTGCTTAATCCCACTTTACTATTAAACAGAACTGCAATGAAGTGTCAGGGTAACACTGAACAGCGCTTTTGACACAATGCTTTATGTGCACAAATTAACGTACCATTGTTGCGGTATATCGAGCCTTTAAGGCACACACAAGTGAGGAATGTGTTAGTAATGTGTTGCCATTGGCTGTAGATAGGCATTTTAATTTTGTTTCCTGTCTAATAAAGCTGAAGGAATTCTGGTCCTGATTCAGACCCGCTCGCTAAGATGTATACTCTCGCTGCTGCCGATGGTATGCATTGTGTATATGTGTATGCATCGCAGTGCCCATGCGCATACCTTAGCGAAAGTTCACAATGCATTCGCTCGCTGCACATAGACATCTCAGCAGAGTGAGTGACAGGAGAGGCCGTCTGTAGGTGGTAACAGGGGCTGGTCATTAATAATGGTGGGAGGTTAGGTGCAGACGCAACGGCGTTTTAGAGGTGTGTATAATTATAAGACAGCGTCATAGTACACGTCACCTGGCTGGTTTATACACTGAAGTACTCGCAGTGCTTGCGACAGGGTATAGTCAACTGCAAGCACTACGATCGCATGTGATGTACCGATGGTTGCATACACTTCCTGGACATGACGTTACAAGTGGGCGTCTTAAAACAGGCTGGTGGGTGTGTGCATACACCATGTGATCGCTCTCTAAGATATACTGGGCGTGCTAATGCATTGCTGTGCGATAGCACTGCCTACGCAATTTGCATACACATCGTGCAAAAGTATTCATCTAGTGAGCGGCTATGAATCTGGCCCTCTGTTCATACAGCACATACAGCAATGGGTACGATGTGCCCTTACCGGGCCTTTGGAGTAGATCATTGGGAACACAAGTTGCATCGCTGTGTTTTCTTCTGGCAGGTTGAGTTGGAGACATCACACTTTAGTTGTGCAAGAGACCAAGTGCTGTAGTTTGTGCCGCTCTCCCAGCAACCAGCATCTAATCTTCACAGCATAAGTCTATAAGTGTCATGTTTTATTTTCCCCTTCCCAAAGACTGTGTAGCCTGGCTTTGTCATATTATGTTATCTGTCAGCATTTACTACGCTGGTGAAGCCTTCTTATCCAGCTCCTAACATCTTGTTTTCTCCTGTCCAGAGAAGGACTTCTAAGGTCATATTGAGCTGTGCTGCAAACTTCTGTCACATCCAAGCTTTCCGCTAGTAGTTCAGTAAGTCTGCAGTTGTTAAACGCTCCAGATTTGATTGACGGATGAGCTGTGAAGCTAACTATCATGCCAAATTGTTATTCCAAGCCTACAGAACAAATGACTTTGATTGTTCCATCTCTATTGGCGTTTTCCTCGGGGATCCTGAGGGCCAGACGTGGCTCAGCGCGTTGTAGATTACAGTAAGCGCACACATGTGCTACGTCTCGGTGTCTCGCTCAGCAGATCAAGATGGAAGGTTGCTGCTGGTAACAGCTGATTCCTAGTAAAGGCTTATTGCAGGGTGCAGATTTTACCTAGTCCCCATTCTAGAGAGAATCCGCAAAGCGACTTGAGGTTTCTTGCTTTGTCACATTAGGCCGATTTGCTGGGTGGTGTCATTTAGAGGACCGGTGAGCCTGTGAGGAAGGAGATGGGGGGTAAGGAGGGTCTGGCAGTGCTAGGTCACCACCATCCAGGGACTTTTGTGAGCATGTCACAGACTTATGATCAGATGAAGCTCCTGTTCTGTTCTTTGAGAGCAAAGTAGGTGCTCGGGAGACTAGAGTAGTGTTACCTGGGCCCTTAACCACAATTTGCTATGGAGACTGGCGATGCAGTGTTCTGCCCCTGCCTACACGGATCCATTAGATTCAACTGTTTAGTGAAACACCTTCTCTCCCTATATTACACCAGTGCAAGATGGGTGCATTAGACAACTATAGTCATAATGCAAGAACCCTATGTAATACACAGTAGCTACAGATGTTAGGATATTCTGTTCGCTGGAATAGGACCTGACTGTTCTCTGCAGGGAGGACAATGACTAAGTTATAGAGGCAGCAGGGACCACCTGACATTCAGCAACTGTCCCTACATTCCGCTCCTCTCCTCTGCCTTAGATGTAGTTGTGTGCTCTCTGGTAGTGCTCTCTGTACAGCGCTGCTTGATGGTGCTAGATAAATAAACACCAGTAATGACCCATCTCCATGTGTGCCTCCCCAGCCATTGACCTCACCGCACGTCACTGGCCTCTTGAATCTTTAAAGTAGGGATATTCATTGAATGGTTCACCTTCGATGGTTCCAGAAAGCCATCAATGGGCATTACTACCCAGGGACACAGGAATGCAGTGTGTCAATCAGGGGAGGAGGAGGGGCTAAGCCGGCCACGTCAGACAAAAACAATGTCCACTGTGCAATTAATAAAATGTATTAAAACTTTCTCTGCTATCGATGGGAAGAATTGGCAGGAGAAGTTCCGCCATTGATGGCAAAAGCATCGACCATTGGTGGCAAACCATTGATGCTTGCTAGTCGGTGATGGTCGTCCCTTATTGTATTACAACGTTCGTCCACATCTGTAAAGTACTTAGGACTATACTGAGGACATATAAATAAAGGTTGATAATAATATATAATATGGAGAGGACAGTGCTGTGTGCGGTAGGAGGGATGTACAGCCTGGCGAGTGATCTGTTGCTCTGGATATTTCTGTTTCATCTGGTCTTAGAGCCATATTTATAATGTGAGCTCAGTACAGTCCTGAAATCACACTATTTCCATGATGTTTGCTGGACAAATCTGCGTCTGTGGCTCTGATGTGTGAGCGCTCATTTCCGTGCACGCTGCAGGGATGCATTCAGAGGTAGGTGTTTATGAAGCCGCGTCTGCATCTTTTTCCACAGCGGAACTGCGTCTTTATGCTAATGCCGCAGCAGATGGGATCCGTACAGAGACGCCCACCGGCTGCTAATCTTCCGCTTCGCGTATTAAAGATGCACCATCGAACATTGCACCAACCCTATTGAGGCGCAGAATGTCCGTCTGAACATAGTTCTCGAAATCCGTGCAACTGCGTAGCGCGTCTGGCTAGCCACCGCCCTCTTAATACACAGGAAAGTTCACTGAAATTGCCTCTCTCCACATCCGTATTCATTCTGCGACATTCGGTGGTAAGGATCCGGACGCTTGCGCAGTGCAGATTGGACGCAGGCACTGACTGAAATAAATGTCCACTTGCGTCCAGCATCGACATTACGTCCTCCACTTCTGAATCTGGGGGTCATTCAGGACGCTCGCAAGCGGGTCGATGTTACCCCAATGCGCATGCGCACGACGGAGGGAACTCCGTCGTGCGCATGCGCGAGACCCGGACAGCGACAGCCAAGCTGTCGCTCCGGGTCTCGCACCAAAGGGGGCGTGCTGTTGATGGTGACTGACAGTACGCCCCCTTTGGTGGGCGTGCCGGGGGCGTGGCTGGCCAGACGGAGGCGTTCCCATGGCTTAGTCTTACATGTAAGGCTGTAGTAATGAGCTGCTATTGTTATGGTCACCCCTGTTCCATTCATGACCACATGCCCTAGTAATAAACATTCTGTAACCTGTGACAACATTTATTGGGGAACTTTATCTTCAATCTTACTCTTAATACCTTTATGTGAGTCACTAAACAAACTGACAGATACTAATAGTGACATTTGTAAATATTCCATCACATCACCCAGCTGATATAAGAGAGATTTGCAGAACTTGGACGAGAGCCGGATTCTCTGAGCATACTGCAGTATTTGTCTGTAATTCCTGGGTATTCACAGAGAGACATATTGTGTTTCATTTGTCTCCAAAGTATAAGGGAGCTAGATAAAAAAAAGAAAACCGCATACCAAAATTCAGTCTACATTTCCAAATATTTCTCATTTTAGAAATAAATGCAGAAGAACAATCCAGGACTTTAAATAATGATTGATTCAAGGTGTGAATGAGGAGCTGTGATATGGAAAAAAGCCCAAGGGATTGGCCCCTGGGGTTAGGAATGTTTGTAATAAGGGTTATAGGGGGGAGTCACAAGTTGCACCTTATTGTCATGTCTGTGCAGGCCGTGTAGTATGTAGCTCTGCGAGCGCCATAGGGAAACGCTGGGAAAATGCTTTCATTTAGTGCTTCCGAGGAGTGAACTGAAAACAGATTTACTTAAATTTTTTAACATAAGTGACTTTTTCCAACCGTGTCATAGACAGGGCGACCATTTGCTTAGTGGCCGGAGTGCCGTGCGCAAGCCGTATACTCTGCTGGACAGTGAGGAGATATTGTTCCAAAGAGAGATGACAAATATTTTTATGATTGGTTGTGGGAGTTCCAGAGAATAAATCATTGTTTTATTAGGTATTTTGTCAAGTGCTGCAGCATCGCCAGTGTGTCTGATTTTACGTCTGCTTAAATTCCTCACAATATCATCGCTTCCTTCTAGATTAGGTCATGGTACTACATGTCCTAGCATGGCCTGCCGGGGAGCCATCTGTATTTTACTTCGTTCTAGGAAATGTTCCTCCATCTACTAAATAAAATAGAATTTCTTACAGGAGATATGGCCACTGCCATGCTGAATGGCATATAATTGGCGGTGAGCTGTTACTATCATATTACTAGTGGAAGAAATAAGAACAGATAAGACATGAATGGTCCAAGCCAAGAATGTCACAATTCATAAGTAAATACCTGTATAGAATAACAATGTGTATCCGCTGTCATCAGGCTATACTAGTGTTCATTCTGCCTGGGGTGTCGTGCTCTGCTCTGGTGCTTCTAGCACACTCAGCTGATGCAACAAACTGCTGAGATCCAGACCAGAGTGTGCTAGAAGCACCAGAGCGGAGAGTGACACCCCAGGCAGGAAAGCGGAACTGCACAGGATGTGACAGGTGCAGGGTGCTAGAATGAACACTACTATACGATGCGTAAGGCGTGTGTTCTATATGCTGTGCTCAGAGGCGCTTTGAGAGAGGAGGGGGCCCGTGTGAAGTTTCCGATTGGGCCCACTCCTCTCCGGTGGCGCAGTAGATTCTGGCATTGCGCCAGAGTCTGCTGCGCTGCCGCAGGTCTCCGGAAACATGGTGTCCGCCCTGCGTTCCCGAGACATCTCTACCGTGCATGTGCGAATAACTGGGGAAATGGCCACGGTGGCCATTTTCCCGGTGATTTCTGCAGCAGGGCTGACGGAGAGTACATTTAATTGGGTGTGTGGTGTGTGGGCCCGTGTGCACCGCACTCCTGGCACCCATTGTAAATACGCCCCTGGCTGTGCTGTCTCCCAGTAGCAGATATAGAGATAAACTGAGCTACTTTCCCTGTACATTGTGCTTATGAATGGATTATCTTCTGGACAGACCTGGAATTATCATGATGTGTTTGACCAACAACGTCAAAGTACTGCTGGGAATATCTTCCCAGGGTCTGCAAATGTTAGGCTTCCCCTGTCCCCCATATTTCTGGTGTCTAAGTGACGCTTGTTGGGATCCCTCACTATATATTCGCTTCCTATGTAATACCAATAATAGTTTAAAAATGTGTCCATAATGTTTGTTCAGAGGGATAATATTTGTACATTTGTTTTGACTATTGAGATTTTAGCGTATATAATACTCTCAGTTTGGAGCTTGCAGCTGCCCAAATAAATTCGTGACTCGTATCTAACGGGAAGAATGGAGAAATGTAAATGGTGTAATTATCTTCTGCTGAGGATGCAGTCGGCCAGTGTTTATAATTATGACTTTGGTCATTGTCCCATCACGCTTATGAGGCCCCTCTGAATGACCACGTCGGATACACATCTAAACATTTATCACTTAGGTTGACCTACTGGGTATAACTCATGCATTCGGCTTAAAAACTCAGTCTAGTTCTTCACACCCTACATCCTGTGTGCTGAGATCAACAGATATAGGACAGTCAGGTGTGACTCTATATATCGTAAATGAGAAATATGCCAGGAAATAAATAATTACTAGACTCATTGGTCTGTTTCCTTTGCCAGATACTTTAGTGGTCATTGTCCTTCAATAAACCTATATCCGCTTCTGCGTGCAAGAACTACAGAGGCTCCGCTATCAGCTGTTCGTGTGCACGCTCTGTACAGATCTCATAATAGGGCTGAATCCTGAGAACAGCACACAGAGGGATAGGTGCCAGCCACTCACAGGGAACGTTTATCAGCCGAGCTTTCCGGGAACAAAGCTCCAGCCCAACATTTTACTTACATGTGAATAAAGCTATAATAAAAAGGACACTATGTGCAGCTGGCCGCGAACCCCCCCCCCCAGTGAATAAATCAGGTGAGAGCGGTCAGTATGAATTTAGGGGCGCTGTCTGTCTCCCTAAGCTGTGCAGTCTCTCGCCCTTCGCCAGTGATTCTCTCACATATCAAAATTGTAAAGACAGAGCCAGAGAGATTAAATTATGGTTACTTGCAGGAACGGCTGACTTACCCTCCCTTCAGTTTGGGCGCTGTTCATGTTTGTGTTTATTTGTATGGAAAAATGTTTAAAAATGGATAAATATTGCTTTTGCCCGGCCAGAGAATTCCCGGAGAATTCTCCTCTCGTTTCAACGTTTGCAGAGATGGTTATAGAATAAATTCATAGATCACTGGTTTCTCTTCATCGCACGGAATCAATAGTTTAGCAGATTGTGTGGGACTGAATTAAAAAGAAAATGTAAATATTGTTCTCTATAAAGGAGCGATACATGCCAACTCCGATCAGTTGTATGATATATCCCAAAGTGTCCAGGCTGTATATAGCAGCTGCCATTGTGAGCATTCCTTCCTTTCTACTGTAATAAGGTGCGATCAGTAATACAGTAAATACTGTCCAGACTGTAACAGCCACAGACTGTGGCCGGACAGGTTCCTACACCAATGCTGACGAATGAAGATGTCTCGTGTGCTTTCTTCAGTCAGTGGCCTGAAAGAGCTACAGCTGGAGGTGTACATTGCGTCGGTGGCGAGGAGAGAAGGTGAAGGGGGGACACTCTGTGGTTTTTTAAGTTAAAGCTTCATGTTAGTAGTGAGCAGTATGAGCGGTTGTCAGGGGTAACAGTGCTGGAATTAGGCAAAAGTATAATCAAGGGGTCAAAAATAGGGAGCTAGAGGAAGGAAATAGAGCGCTTGGGAGACGGGGGGAGAGAGAGAGCTGGGGTGCCAGCAGATAGGGAGAGCTAGATGGCGGAAAGAGAGACCCTGCGATAGCGGGGGGGACATACGACAGGTAGGTGGAGAAGAGTGAAAGCTGGAGGTTGGTCTAGAGAGGAAGAGACAGCTACAGGGATCAGAGACAGTAGGGATCAGAGATATAATATGGTGGTGCCATGTAGTTGGGGTACAGGACCGTGCTGCTGGCTGTGTGTGGCATACGTCAGTAAGGGCCTGTTATGCTGGCCACGTTCCTGTACAGGATAGACATAGCACTAGGCCATATTGTGTGCAGTGTTCTCAGTGTCTCTGCTAGTGTGCACAGTGCTGAATTACGCCTTCTGTACCGTGTCTCTCCTAAGGAGCACAACAACTATCAGCTGCACCTGGGACATATGGTTGGGATAACGCCTGTGATGTCAGTGAGCTGATGTCATATAGAGAGGGTGAAAGGGCATTTAAAGCTATAACCACATTAGCGAAGTAGCTTCATTAATCTGATTAAACAGAGTTGAAATGAAAGGAAATAAATGAGATAACGCAGGTCACACCCCTCTCTGCAGGACATATTATATTTATATTTCATTCCTGCTTGTTTTTGGTTTCCCTAAGTTTCCCATCCATCCCCCCCCCCCCCTAACCCTGTGTGTTGTGATGAACCTGAAGACGTCCCTGATATCCCCGGCTGTCATTCCGTGCAGAGGGATTTACGGCTGTTGTGTAAATAAATGTATAAATGCCTCCAGTTCATACTGCAGCTGCATTGTACAATAAGAGCAGTAACATCCGCGCACATCTGTGCCGGCAGCTGGCAGCTCGCTGTCCAATCCCCATTTCTGCACACTCCCAACACATTCGTGTTCTCTGCAGACCGTGGCTATCTCCAGGGTACCAGAGGGGAAGTGGACCACCGTATCCCCACCCTCCAGGGCCCCCTCTTTCCAGGCAGGGAATGCAGCTAAGACCATTACGAAAAGTTACGGCCAGTAAAACGCCTGCCCTAAACAAAAGGCTAATAACATTATGGTGCTAAGATCTGTGCATTGTGAGCACGCTGGAAATGGCTGCCGTGTCACTATTGTGCAGGGGGGGGGAATTCCATGTGTCTGTGTGTAACTACCCCTGACAGTCAGCAGCTGTGAGTGTCAGCCCCTGCCTGCCCCTCCAGTGCCACCCACCAAGTGCTGGAGATTTATGGGGCAGCTGACCAGAGTACCTGCGTAACCCCGGCAGTAAACGCAGCACCGTAAGCGGGATCAAGTGGTCACAAAAGATAGATGTGACTTAGGTCAGACACAGCAGGAAGACTTTGCATCTGTTGTGCATTATAGGTGCATTTGAAGACTATAAGGCTACGTACATACTAGCTTAAGAAATACATTTTTACTGCAGGCTAAAAGGCATATAAGCCGTATTGCTTTTCTGCATGTGTTTAATGTGCATTTTATATTAATTTGATATGCATTTAGATACAATTACTAATCTTTAATTCGTAGGGCATTTTGGACATGCACCCCACATACCAATCTGCTCCCACTGTGGGGTGTGTGAGACTTTATCTGCGTTGATGCACTGAAATGGAACAAGAGGCAATAAAGGCGCTTTTTGAAGCAATGCATATGAAAATGCTAAATATTTAAAATCCTGATTTATCCACTGACCGAACAAAACACGATGAGTTACTGAGACACGGTTTTATAGTACAGGTTGAGTCTCCCATATCCAAAGTGCTCGGCACCAGGGGTATTTTGGATAAAGGAAAATTCCGTATTTTGGAATATTTGCATTTAATAATGAAATATCTTGGGAATGGGACCCAAATTATACACACAGGATGCATTAATGTGTTATATACACCTTATACACACAGCCTGCAGGTCATTTTATACAATATTTTCAATAATTTTATGGCTCAAACAAAGTTTGTGTACATACATGAAATGTATTTATGTTTCATATTCATATACACCTTATACACACAGCCTGTAGGTCATTTTATACATTATTTTTAATAATTTGTGCCTTAGACAAAGTTTGTGTATATTGAACCATCAAAAATCAAAGGTTTCATTGTCTCAGTCATGCCAAAAAAATTCTGTATTTCGGAATATTTGGATATGGGAGACTCAACCTGTACCTACATAGCGGGAATTGTCTCTTGTGTTTCAGTGCTATCACATTCATTCATTCCATGCAGTAATGGTACATTGATTACTTTCACATCTGTTTAGAAACACACATTAAATGCAGAACAAACACCGATGTGTCTGTAGCCTTAATTCCCTGTACCAAAACTGGATTCTTGAGGATTAAATGGGCTGAAAATGTATCAGTGGAGAGATAATTGTGTTGTGAATGGGTGTGGATTAAAAGATCTACAGTAATTAGATAGACAGTCAAAAGGTCGGCACCAACTGGTAGACAGGTAATTGGTCGACAGGTACAAACAGTTGACACAAAAGGTCAACATGGATGAAGATGGACAGGTACAAAAGGTCGACATTGGAATGGTCAAAGCCTAATCTTCACCCTAATCCTCCCTCCTGGTGCCTAGCCCTAACCATCGGGATAAGTGCCTAACCCTAATCATCCATCCTAATGCCTAACCATAACCCACCAGTAAGTGCCTAACCCTAATTGCCCATCCTAATGCCTAACCCTCCAGTAAGTGCCTAACACTAATCATTCATCCTAATGCCTAACCCTCCAGTAAGTGCCTAACCCTAATCATTCATCCTAATGCCTAACCCTCCAGTAAGTGCCTAACCCTAATCGCCCATCCTAATGCTTAACCCTAACCCTCCAGTAAGTGCCTAACCCTAATCGCCCATCCTAATGCCTAACCCTCCAGTAAATGCCTAACCCTAATCGCCCATCCTAATGCTTAACCCTAACCCTCCAGTAAGTGCCTAACCCTAATCGCCCATCCTAATGCTTAACCCTAACCCTCCAGTAAGTGCCTAACCCTAATCGCCCATCCTAATGCCTAACCCTAATCGCCCATCCTAATGCCTAACCCTCCAGTAAATGCCTAACCCTCCAGTAAGTGCCTAACCCTAATCGCCCATCCTAATGCCTAACCCTAATCGCCCATCCTAATGCCTAACCCTAATCGCCCATCCTAATGCCTAACCCTCCAGTAAATGCCTAACCCTCCAGTAAGTGCCTAACCCTAATCGTTCATCCTAATGCCTAACCCTCCAGTAAGTGCCTAACCCTAATTGCCCATCCTAATGCCTAACCCTCCAGTAAGTGCCTAAACCTAATCGTTCATCCTAATGCCTAACCCTCCAGTAAGTGCCTAACCCTAATCGTCCATCCTAATGTCTAACCCACCAGTAAGTGCCTAACCCTAATCGCCCATCCTAGTGCCTAACCCTCCAGTAAATGCCTAACCCTAATCGCCCATCCTAATGCTTAACCCTAACCCTCCAGTAAGTGCCTAACCCTAATCGCCCATCCTAATGCTTAACCCTAACCCTCCAGTAAGTGCCTAACCCTAATCGCCCATCCTAATGCCTAACCCTAATCGCCCATCCTAATGCCTAACCCTCCAGTAAATGCCTAACCCTCCAGTAAGTGCCTAACCCTAATCGCCCATCCTAATGCCTAACCCTAATCGCCCATCCTAATGCCTAACCCTAATCGCCCATCCTAATGCCTAACCCTCCAGTAAATGCCTAACCCTCCAGTAAGTGCCTAACCCTAATCGTTCATCCTAATGCCTAACCCTCCAGTAAGTGCCTAACCCTAATTGCCCATCCTAATGCCTAACCCTCCAGTAAGTGCCTAAACCTAATCGTTCATCCTAATGCCTAACCCTCCAGTAAGTGCCTAACCCTAATCGTCCATCCTAATGTCTAACCCACCAGTAAGTGCCTAACCCTAATCGCCCATCCTAATGCTTAACCCTAACCCTCCAGTAAGTGCCTAACCCTAATCGCCCATCCTAATGCCTAACCCTCCAGTAAATGCCTAACCCTAATCGCCCATCCTAATGCTTAACCCTAACCCTCCAGTAAGTGCCTAACCCTAATCGCCCATCCTAATGCTTAACCCTAATCGCCCATCCTAATGTCTAACCCACCAGTAAGTGCCTAACCCTAATCGCCCATCCTAGTGCCTAACCCTCCAGTAAGTGCCTAACCCTAATCGCCCATCCTAGTGCCTAACCCTCCAGTAAGTGCCTAACCCTAATCGCCCATCCTAGTGCCTAACCCTCCAGTAAGTGCCTGACCCTAATCGCCCATCCTAGTGCCTAACCCTCCAGTAAGTGCCTGACCCTAATCGCCCATCCTAGTGCCTAACCCTCCAGTAAGTGCCTAACCCTAATCGCCCATCCTAGTGCCTAACCCTCCAGTAAGTGCCTAACCCTAATCGCCCATCCTAGTGCCTAACCCTCCAGTAAGTGCCTAACCCTAATCATTCATCCTAATGCCTAACCCACCAGTAAGTGCCTAACCCTAATCATTCATCCTAATGCCTAACCCACCAGTAAGTGCCTAACCCTAATCATTCATCCTAATGCCTAACCCTCCAGTAAGTGCCTAACCCTAATCGTCCATCCTAATGTCTAACCCACCAGTAAGTGCCTAACCCTAATCGCCCATCCTAATGCTTAACCCTAACCCTCCAGTAAGTGCCTAACCCTAATCGCCCATCCTAATGCCTAACCCTCCAGTAAATGCCTAACCCTAATCGCCCATCCTAATGCTTAACCCTAACCCTCCAGTAAGTGCCTAACCCTAATCGCCCATCCTAATGCTTAACCCTAATCGCCCATCCTAATGTCTAACCCACCAGTAAGTGCCTAACCCTAATCGCCCATCCTAGTGCCTAACCCTCCAGTAAGTGCCTAACCCTAATCGCCCATCCTAGTGCCTAACCCTCCAGTAAGTGCCTAACCCTAATCGCCCATCCTAGTGCCTAACCCTCCAGTAAGTGCCTGACCCTAATCGCCCATCCTAGTGCCTAACCCTCCAGTAAGTGCCTGACCCTAATCGCCCATCCTAGTGCCTAACCCTCCAGTAAGTGCCTAACCCTAATCGCCCATCCTAGTGCCTAACCCTCCAGTAAGTGCCTAACCCTAATCGCCCATCCTAGTGCCTAACCCTCCAGTAAGTGCCTAACCCTAATCATTCATCCTAATGCCTAACCCACCAGTAAGTGCCTAACCCTAATCATTCATCCTAGTGCCTAACCCACCAGTAAGTGCCTAACCCTAATCATTCATCCTAATGCCTAACCCACCAGTAAGTGCCTAACCCTAATCGTAATTCTAAAAAAATAAAAAGTCAACCATTTTTGTGTCAACCTTTTCATTGTTAACCTTTTGTACCTGTCGAACTTCATCCATGTCGATCTTTTGTACATGTTGACCAATTGTATGTCAACCAGTTGGTATCTACCTAAACACTGTCAAGCTTTTTTTATTGTAGTTCTATTGAATGGAAGCCTTTGCGAATGTCATTGTTAATATATCATTTAGCCACAACTCCATATGTTGTCTGTTCCGCTTTGCAGATGGCGTCCAAAATACCGTATCCTCATCCAGTGACCTGCAACAGACTCCGCCCCAGGCGCTGCATTACGCACTGGCCAATGCGCAGCAGGTGCAGATCCATCAGATCGGGGAAGACGGTCAGGTCCAGGTGGTAGGTTCTCATAGTAATAAGCATTGCCTTCACTCATTCCCTCGTTACTAGATTGCTCTAATTACCAATAATGTATCCTAATGCCGTAGTGAGTGATCCATAGATTACTAGATAACATTTATTTTTTTACAGATTATTCCAGAGATTGATAGATACATTTCTTTATTACTATGTGGAGCTTGATGGGGTGAAGGGGTTTTGTGAGCTCTGATACAAAGGTCCATACGGCCTACTCAAGGCTTAGCCATTCATTTTAGTATATAGAGGTTGTTTAACTGTATTGTAGTTGGGATAAATGGGGTAAAAGCGCCAGCAAGAGACCTTTTTATTACCCCAAAGTACAGTATACTTACGGTTTATTAAAATTTAGAAACTTCCTTACTAGGTACAAAAAACAAGTCTTAAGCCCCTTCATACTGCGAGGGCTGGAAGGCTGTGATTTCAGAGAGACATCCGTCCAATAAAAGGGAAGTTTATTTCCTCTGGCGACGGATTTTTCCCAGAGAATGTAAGATTATCTCAGAGAAATACCTCTGCCGGGTTTCAGCCAAATTAAAGGAAGAGTAACGACACTTAATTTCACAGTTGATAGCTAGGACTTGGAGCAGAGACACATTGATTTAAGTATTGCGGAGTGATCACAGAATCTCCTGTAGACAAGTGAAATGTTTATGAGATCACAGGGTCTGTTTTCAGGCAGGTTGAGTCCTTCGCTCCACAAAATAAATCTGCCCCCTTTTCCTTATACAAAGCCCCTTTAGCTTAAGTGGATTTAGTCAGAATCAGAGCATCTGAATTGTCCGCTGTATGTGCAGTCACTTTACAGATTCTATCCGCGAGAAGCGACACGTAATGTTGGTAGATAGCTGCATGAAATAACTATTATATTGGAACACAAAAGCCCATTTTCTCTGGAGCGCTCGCCGTGTTCCCCTCTCACTGGCTCATCATTGTGCGATATATATGATGGCGCACTATTGAACCATACCGTACGACAGTATAGCGCATAATATTGTAGATTATATAGAGACTAGCTGATAGTCCTGCTATTATCCATCACAGTACAGCCAGCACTAGATGGTCGGATGTGGGGAAACTACTACCCCGTTAACTAGTTTGGGGGAAGAAAATAATAAAAAAATAAGGGTTGCAATTAATTAGGTGTATTACAGGGGGAAGCATATGCTAGACATTGATTTATGCTATATCCCTGTACAGGCTAAGGAGCAAATGTATGGATATAAATATGTTTAACTAGGCAGCGCAGCTAATATTCATAATGGAAATGTTCATAACACCATAAACCACTGTCAGTACATAGATACATTTGCTGAAGATTCTTAATATTGTATCAGCATTAATTCAATTCCTAAAAAGTTGATAATTGTCTATAATAAAGTGAATCGTATAAAGACAGGACTATGGTATCAGATCTTAGCCAACGAACGCTGCTATCTCTTCACTATGGATCAGCCCCGATTCCCCAGGACGCCGGCCGGGACTATTGCTTTTTAGGAATGTAATGACTGTTCTAAGTGAATCATTGCACTGACAGTGGTTTATCAATGCTAAGTGGTCACGATAAGAACAGTTTATACTCTTGCAGGGCAGGAACCCAGCTCACCACATAAATCAGCCTTCCCATATATCCTTATATAAATAGCAGATTTTTTTCTGTACATTGTTCTTTTTATTTCCTTTTAGTTTCTGGCTGCTCACCGGCAGAGGCAGACATTTACTGGGCTTTAACCACTAATAATACATCACTGAGGTGTCGCTGCACTGTAACCGATAGCTAAAATGCTCATTCACAATCTGCCAAATGAGATTGACATTGCATTATAAATGTGATCCATTAGAACGGCATAGACCGCTATTATTCTGTCCTCCAAACGCCACTGTACGCGTCGTCCGCAGTAGGCCGAGGGTTAATTCCCGCCAGTCTCCTCCAGGCCGCGGGGAACGGAAGGCAAAAGTGTCTTTTATCAAGTCTGGATGTTTCCTCGCAGTCCCTATTGTCAGTTTGATAAGTTCAGTCTGTTTTGTTTTGCCTCTTATGAATAAGATCGTTTCCTTCCAAAGGAAATGAAGCTGTTTGGTATAGAGGGAGCTGTGTTTCTTTGAAATTCACAGGCAATTGTTCTTGTTTAAAAACAAATAAATAAATAAATAAAGTCAGAAGGTTTTCTGGCTGATCTCTAGGTTGTGCCTCTTTATTCTCCCCTCTATAAGAGAGGGTTTATTTTATTTCTCCCAAAACAAGGACAGTGAGAAAATGAGAACTGTGATTGATAGAGAATCCTCTAAGGGAGCCCAAACGGTCTGTAGCCGTCCAGTAACTGGTGTTCCCCACACCCACCCCGCACGTGTGGTACTGAGCGCCTACATAGACTGTATGCCACTGAAACGCGTGGGTCTAGTTGTACTGAGACGTATTCCGGGCCAGATACTACTGGTATAACCCAATGTCCTATGTTTCTGTAGAAACTAGTAATAGTCCGTTATTGTCTTTTCTAAGGCTTGGATGGAGACACAATGGATGAAGATAAAGTGCCAGCCAGCCAGCTCCTAACTGTCATTTTTCAAACACAAGTCTGTGGCAGTTAGGAGCTGATTGGCTGGTACTTTATTGCCGTTCACTTAATCTCCATCCAAGGCTTAGTAAATAGACCCCATTATCACTTTTACCCCTTTGAAAACCATGTTCCTTTTATAGTACGCATTGATTGTGTTTTCTTACATCATTTTTCTCTTGTTGTTTACAGGGACATCTGCACATAGCACAGGTGCCGCAGGGAGAGCAGGTTCAGATCACGCAGGACAGCGAGGTACTTTATTCTCAGATTTTGGGGAAGTCACCGCGTTGCTGACACTTTCTCCTGACAATTGTCTTCATAAGCACCGAGCGTTTCCTCTGCTGCATTCTGGGCAGTGTCTGGTGCAAAAAGAGACACATCAGTGTCGTACTAACCTGGCATTCGCAGCTTATACCTGGACAGGCTTAGGCAAACCTACGTCTCTCCAGCTATTGAGGAACTACAAGTACCAGCATTTCCCGGGGCATGCGGTTCCTCAGCAACTATAAAGACATAGGTCGCCTATGCTTTGCTATAGAGTATTGAGTTTTACTGAGTGTCTTGACATCCAGAATACTTCCAGTAGCACGAACTACACACCGTGATTGTCAGCTCCGCTGCCCACGAGGATCTACGGCCACTTTTGCTTACTGTGCTGACTCTTGAGTGTAAAAAGTTGTAATAAATGCCATCATATTGCCGTGCCAATCCCTAAAACACACATGGAGGGAAAGTAAGGCTGCCATGTTGATCTCTTGGCGCCGTGTGGCGTGCGGTTGGCCGCGGTCCGTCATTGTGATCACAGCTACATACCAAGCACATTGCTGTAACCAGCAGAATTTATTTGTGTTTCTGACATTGGGTGAAAACTGATGACATTACAGGAAAATCAAATATTTTAGCTCCTGTGGTTTTTAAAGACCTGTTTCATATCTCAGCAGACTCACAATTCGTAGCTCTGTCAGTTATTAGCTTCCAGCAAGCTGTACGTTTATATTTGTATGATCTGTTCCTGTCTAAGTGGGCTTTCTACCGGCGGGTTCTGCAGCGTGAGGACAATAGGACAGGAGGTGTTACATAGCTGAGTGGTTTTTGGAACGCCAATGTACATTGTTAGTTGGCAGCTCCCATGTGTTGCAGTGGAATTAAAGTAACCATAAAGGTATAATAACGTATGTATAATACAGAAACACACTTCATAACTTTTCACTTCTGCATTTGAATATTGAGTCCACATGATCTCACTTTAATCTGTGGATAAAATGAGATACCTTGTGATCTGGTCAGTCCCACAGATACCGCCACGACATTGGCTATCAGGGAAAATGTTTTGGTTATTCCCACAGTAAAATTAAAGATGCAAATTAATATAATAAGTTCCCACCAGTGTTACCTGCTATATTAATATCATTGACCAGAAACTGCAGACACCAAGTAACGTCGTTATCGCTGCCTCCCCTCTCCCCTCCCACTGCTGCCTGCCCAGCGCACGCTGCCTCCCCTCTCCCCTCCCACTGCTGCCTGCCCAGCGCACGCTGCCTCCCCTCTCCCCTCCCACTGCTGCCTGCCCAGCATACGCTGCCGCCCCTCTCCCCTCCCACTGCTGCCTGCCCAGCATACGCTGCCTCCCCTCTCCCCTCCCACTGCTGCCTGCCCAGCGCACGCTGCCTCCCCTCTCCCCTCCCACTGCTGCCTGCCCAGCGCATGCTGCCTCCCCTCTCCCCTCCCACTGCTGCCTGCCCAGCGCACCCTGCCTCCCCTCTCCCCTCCCACTGCTGCCTGCCAGCGCACCCTGCCTCCCCTCTCCCCTCCCACTGCTGCCTGCCCAACGCACCCTGCCTCCCCTCTCCCCTCCCACTGCTGCCTGCCCAGCGCATGCTGCCACCCCTCTCCCCTCCCACTGCTGCCTGCCCAGCGCACGCTACCTGCCCAGCGCACGCTGCTTCCCCTCTCCCCTCCCACTGCTGCCTGCCCAGCGCACGCTGCCTCCCCTCTCCCCTCCCACTGCTGCCTGCCCAGCGCACGCTGCCTCCCCTCTCCCCTCCCACTGCTGCCTGCCGAGCATACGCTGCCGCCCCTCTCCCCTCCCACTGCTGCCTGCCCAGCATACGCTGCCTCCCCTCTCCCCTCCCACTGCTGCCTGCCCAGCGCACGCTGCCTCCCCTCTCCCCTCCCACTGCTGCCTGCCCAGCGCATGCTGCCTCCCCTCTCCCCTCCCACTGCTGCCTGCCCAGCGCACCCTGCCTCCCCTCTCCCCTCCCACTGCTGCCTGCCAGCGCACCCTGCCTCCCCTCTCCCCTCCCACTGCTGCCTGCCCAACGCACCCTGCCTCCCCTCTCCCCTCCCACTGCTGCCTGCCCAGCGCATGCTGCCACCCCTCTCCCCTCCCACTGCTGCCTGCCCAGCGCACGCTGCCTGCCCAGCGCACGCTGCTTCCCCTCTCCCCTCCCACTGCTGCCTGCCCAGCGCACGCTGCCTCCCCTCTCCCCTCCCACTGCTGCCTGCCCAGCGCACCCTGCCTCCCCTCTCCCCTCCCACTGCTGCCTGCCCAACGCACCCTGCCTCCCCTCTCCCCTCCCACTGCTGCCTGCCCAGCGCATGCTGCCTCCCCTCTCCCCTCCCACTGCTGCCTGCCCAGCGCACGCTGCCTGCCCAGCGCACGCTGCTTCCCCTCTCCCCTCCCACTGCTGCCTGCCCAGCGCATGCTGCCTCCCCTCTCCCCTCCCACTGCTGCCTGCCCAGTGCACCCTGCCTCCCCTCTCCCCTCCCACTGCTGCCTGCCCAGCGCATGCTGCCTCCCCTCTCCCCTCCCACTGCTGCCTGCCCAGCGCACACTGCCTGCCCAGCGCACGCTACCTCCCCTCCCACTGCTGCCTGCCCAGCGCACGCTGCCTCCCCTCTCCCCTCCCACTGCTGCCTGCCCAGCGCACCCTGCCTCCCCTCTCCCCTCCCACTGCTGCCTGCCCAGCGCACCCTGCCTCCCCTCTCCCCTCCCACTGCTGCCTGCCCAGCGCACCCTGCCTCCCCTCTATCGTACAGCATGCACTGACCACCGATTTATAAAAACACATCTAAGGATCATGCATATAGGTGGGAAAGAACCTTTGTAGCCAGATTCCCTGCAGTGTAAAATGAGATTAACGTGAATGTCTTCAACGAGTGTAGAAATCACATTCTGGAATGTGTTGGAAGGTGTTGTCATACAAGCTGGTTTACTAAGGTTCAGCTCCCACTTGATGCTCAGCTATTGTCATGTGAGATAAACGTTTCAGTAGGGTGACCAGCGTATAAGCAGAGGACGTCTCTCTGTTTTTCCCCTTACTACTTGGCTGAAAATAATAATTTACCTTTATATATTAAAGCCCCGCAGTTATCTGCTGAGAGGATGATACATATCACAGAGTATCTTATCATTGTTCCTGTGTTCTCACAATATCAGACATTTACCCCGATGACAAAATATATCCTCACAGTTACACAGCTCTGCCAGGGCCGAGCGCTGGCACATGACGGTGGGGTTTATTGGCAACAAGTGGCAGATACCAATGGTTCTCTGTGTTATTATACTGACACAAGCGCCTCTTTGAGTAGCTGCTGCGATTCCTGTGAGAGAGGTGGGTAATTCCCTGTGTAACACTTTTGTGTGTTGTTTTCCAGGGTAATCTGCAGATTCACCAAGTCCACGTGGGTCAGGATGGGCAGGTAATGATGTGATAATGTGTCCTGCTTACATACAGAGACTGTTGTTTGTTTCCACATGGCCTGTTGTAGCCTGATCTCATCACAGCCACAAAGCACACACAAATACCTTGTATGATGCGTATAATCTAGTCTGTAAAGCTGGGTACACACCATACGATGGTGCGATGTAACGATACATCACACGCGCTATCCACACTGCCCGATGCGCCCGTACGATGGTGCAATGTCTCGTTACATGCCGCATGTAACAGCACCGCGTCGGTTGTTGCATCGTCCCATCTAACGTACAGAATAGCAGATGGGACGATGCGATGGTCCGTGACCAAAGGACCGGGCATACACACTATACGATGTGTATGATATATTGTTCCGATCCACGCTGGAACGATATATCGTTCGATACATCGTATTGCATGTACCCAGCTTAAATGAAAGATATAAAATATCAGTGACAAAATTATTTTGTGTTTTACTTTTACCATGAAAACCTTCCTGTAAGTGAGCACAGTGTCTATGGGAGCAGCAAATCGTTACACGATGCCCGGCCGCGCTGGATGACGTGGCGACATGAGTAATATTCCCTCCTGTGCCATTTGTCTGGGCTCCGAGCTTACGGTATGACTGTAATGATTTGCAGAGGCCCCTGGACCATTGTCTTCTGTTCTGTAGAGAAACAGAGGTCATATATAAAAAGGCTACTTCGACATTTTCCAGGATTGATGGGGACCTTCATTCTCACTGTTTCCTATGTGACTCCTCTGTTGTTGCCGACCTAATAATTTCTAATGCTCAGAGTTTTATAGGTGATTAGCAATAGGGGCATCTCTGTGTAGGTGCCTCCATGAAAGGCTATATTAGGCCATTGTATCCCTAATAGACATCATGTGGTTGGATGGCCTTCATCAGCGCAGCCTAGATCTTTGTAGCCCAGGTTGCTGGGGGTAGAGGCTGAAAGGACTGCCTGGTATATAGCCTATATATATATATGCCTTTACTTTGCCTGGTTTTTAACATCTTTCTTTCCGTCATGATTTGTGTTTTTTATATATATTTGTCACTGTACCAAGCTGCAGTAATAGAAACGGGTCTGAATAAACTGATGAAAATCATTTCGTATAGTAAAGTGATCATATTCCAGACTTAAGTCTACAGTTGCGTAAAACAACAGACAGCAGAGAGGGGTGTACTCGGGCTTGTTAGGGGAGTGTAATCTGAGTAGAGCATCCTGCCAAAGGAACGATTTAGGGGGATATCTGAGAAGAGCAGAGGTAGAACTGCTGTTTATGTCTAATAATGCTACCCAAAGGTACAAACTCATTAGCTTGTTAAATATACTCATTTTTCACCCCTACTTTTTCCTTTGGGGCGAGTTTGTAGTGCGGATTCTCTCCGTCTTTTGTGTGGTTATTCTCAATCATCGATTGTATCTGACAATTAGGGTTTCTGAGATTAGTGAAGTTAGAGCAGCTGGTGGCAGAAGCACATTTGCCTTTAATTATTGCCCGCCTCCTAGAGTTGGCTCAGGGTTTAGGGCTAAATGTAATTGGCGTGCCACTGGGAGGGGGCAGGCTGTTACTCTGCGCCCCGTCTCGGGGCTTTCGCGGCTGTACAATGGAAAACGCTTTGGCAGAAGACGCCATTAAAGTACACATGGGCTCTGTCAGCTGCCCGTGTGATCGCTTACACCCCAAGAAACTGTAAAAGTGATTTGGCTTCTCCTAACTCAATCAAATAAAAGTGTTCTCAGTCATTCAGTCCACTGAGCACTTAAACATATTTCTTTTGTTTCCAGTTAGAGAGACGTTTCCCAGCCAGAGATTGCACAGTGAACACTTCACTGCTGACGTCCATTAAAAAATGTTTCAAAATTTGTTTCAGTGGGAACGTAAAGCGTCTTTCTGCGGTCCTTTTGATTTATGGGTTTGTACAATCCGTCCCTCAAGCTTAGCCCATGTCCAGACAGACGTTTCTCTACTAATACATAAACCACCCCTGTATCTCTCCATTCAGCAGTTGGGATGTGGAGAACGTCCTACAAAAGCATAGGTACAGACGTAACTAGTTATTCAACTAAAAGCAAAATACGTATTTTGTTTTCTGGTTTCCGTCTGTGCTTTTCACTCATGTATATATTGTGCAAATGTTCTTTTTTTTAGACTGCTCTTATCACAAAACAAAAATATTTCAATGCAGTTACAATGACTGTCCGGGTCTGAGCCACAGTATCAGAGAGCAACTAAAAGGAAGATACGAAGGCCATAGTGAAGAGCACAGAAGGAAGCCATAAAGATAAAGTAACAAGTTTAGAAGAACTTGCAGGGAAGGAATGTATATACTTGTAGATAGTTTTTTTTGCAGGTGAATCCCCTGTTTATATAATAGCTCTATACTGTGAGCCCGCGCCCCTGAGTTTTTGTGCTGAATGCAGCTATTCCTTGTGGCATCTGTAGATTAGAGACTCGGGGAGCCTGTTCCTGTCACATCGTAAATCCGAGCTGTCCAGGACCCTGACCAGACTCAGATAGTTGTGTTTCTTGAAGCCTATAACTTGTTTGACAATATCCTCGGAGTGGCCTGAAGAAACCGCATATTTCGGAGAGAATGGGCCCAGTCATTAGCTGGAAAACATGTATTTTATTTTCTGCCTGTCTGTGATATGACAATGTGAAATCCAGACCCCGGGAACATCATGTTTTGGGAGTTTACGTCTTTCTGTCACTAGAATCAGTTTCAGACAATAAAACACAGAGGGGTTGATATACTAAGTGGCAGTGTGGTCTGATGTTCATCGTCCCGTTAGCGCCATGCTTACTTGTGGCTGGATGCAGACTCCGCGTGGCTCCAGAAGGATGCGTTCTGGCGTCTTGCAGTAAAGAGGTTTTATTTTGGTTTTAGATTGTGTGTTACACTAAACCGCATTGTGTACAGGATGGAAGACAACTTGCACAAACAAAATAGTCTTGTTCTTGGTGATCCCTATCACTAAGCTAACACAGACCAGGTAGGCCCACCCACAGCACCTTTTTAAAGGCTAAACTCCACCCCAGCTCTATCCTGATTGGCTGAGGTTTAGTCCATGTTTACCTTTTCCTAAGGCCACAGCTTTCCTGTTCCCTATATACAGTTGATCAGCTTAGCTGCTCTGTTTATCTTGTCTGACTGCAGCTGCACACTGCTAACAGCAGGCACGTGGTAATTCATTCACTTTGCCACAGTGTAGTGCACAGAATTAAATGAATACTTTCAATGCAAATGAAAGTTGTTGTTTATTTGAATATATATATCTATTACATGAACAAAGATATTACATGCATATATATTAAATATAAATACTGTTAAGGCATCTCTTATCCAGAAAGTGGTATATGGAAAGTCCTCATGTCCATGTTAAAATAAATTGGTGCGGAGGCTTAATTGCTGCTGCTTGGTGATAATTTCATTCACACAGAGTCATTGTTACTTGTGCAGTCACTCTGAGGAGCACTGCTACATAACATTATCAGAGGAGGAATGCTGGGGGCAATGTGGGAAACGTTATTGTAATTTAGCTTATTTCAGTCATAGCGCCTCAAATCTGGAGAATCAGGAATTGTGTAATAACATGATCAGAAGCATCGGGAGTTAGAACCGACACTAAGTCAATTAACTCCTTTGAGTTGCCAGCATTTGGTGCAAAATATATTCTTCTGTGTTTAGACCTAAAGATAAAGGGGTCTATTTACTAAGCAGTGTTAGGAGACAGAGTGAAAAGTGATAAGAAACTGATAAGGTACCAGCCAATCAGCTCCCACCTGTCATTTCAAACACAATGGCAGTTGGGAGCTGATTGGCTGGTACCTTATCACTTTCTTATCACTTTTCACTCTGTTTCCTAACACTGCTTAGTAAATAGACCCCCAGATCTCTTGGGACACAGGTCATGTGATCTGATACCATGACCACATTATCTGTGAGGCCAATCAGCTGTAGATCGAGGGTTGGCGGATGTGGGTACACCGGTGGTGGGTGTACACAGCGATTTGTAGCAAGTTAGGATTTCATTAGCCTTTCTGGCTGCCCAAATAGCCGCCTATATTGCTGGGCACGGGACACACATAACCATGAATAAAATTAATTTTATTTATTTGTTAATGAACGTTACTTTTATATATCGATAACCCACCTTTATACGCTACCCAACAACATGGTCCATCAATGCCATGGACTATTACGTACATGGCACTGCTGAAGTAGTGATCCATATGTACTATTCTACTATATTACTGCCTCCAAACAAGTTTAATCAGCTGCTATTAGTATTGCTTCTCCATGAAGTCCAATATTGAGAAGGCTTTTTATACTATTAATATTACACATGACTGTAATGTTTAATCATATGCTGCTATTTTTTACTTTTAATATATGTGGTTATTAAATACCAGGGTGGTTTTGCTTTTAAATTAATTGCCGCTTTAAATCTAATGACCATCTCTCCAGAATCGCCCTGGCCACCACACATCGTGGGCTATTACATTTGGCCCCCAGCGTCCGAGATCAGGGCTCAGATATCGGATGATGACTCTGCGCTCCTATGTAGCACAGATAACATAAATGTTATTGTCCCTTTAACAGAGCCTGTGTCCGATTTAAAAATAGCAAACCTGTGTTGTGAGTCGTGAGCAGCCTTTATATGCGCGGGGCTTTGATCTCAGACAAAAACCACAGAACCCGCGGTTGCTTTAAGTTTGGCAGTATGATTGGATTCAGCGCTCAATTGCTTTTCCAGCAAACAAAAATGAAAACAGTTTGTAGAAAGAAAACATATTCTCCTCGAGCATTGTATTAGTGAGTCTATTGTGCCGCAATTAGGGACACGCTGGAATTCGGGTGTCTCCCGTTCCCAGGATCGTCATTATGTACAGGGGTGTTCTCAGTATAGCCGTAGAGATGAATGAATGCTCTGCAACATAAGGAGGGAATTACTGTACGTTTCAGGATGATTCTCCCCTCACAGGGATCATCCCATTCATATTACATTTATTTTATATGTTTGGTTTTTGTATTGCCTGAAATAGGCACAAACTGTAATAAAAGAATGAACATGACTACAAGGAAGACACTACTAAGTGATACTGTACAAAATAAGGAACCTGTAGCTGATACATTGTTACATTGTTGTGCCACTTCCCTTATCCAGGAAACTTATGGGGGTTACCACGGCCCGGCATTCTCTTGTCTTATGTGTGCATTTAAAAAAAAAATGGTGGTCCTGCCTACTTGGGGGGTAACCCCCTAATGTATCACTGCCAAGTGCCTTCTTCCCAGCCCCTGCTATGGCTAATGAACCATTATTTGAGTCATATTAACTCTCCCAGAGCAGGATTGCCCTATAGGTGTGTCCCTGCATGTCACAGCTGATTAGTCTGGATCTGTGCTGTCCAGTCAGGTACTACCTGCAATGTTGCACATTAATGCTACAGTGCATGACCTGGGCGAGCGCATGACCCTGGGCGAGCGCATGACCCTGGGCGAGCGCATGACCTGGGCGAGTGCATGACCCTGGGCGAGTGCATGACCCTGGGCGAGCGCATGAAAAGTGGGGAATTCATCCTTAAAAAATTGTTGCTATTTACAGTTTTCAAAAATAACAGCCAATAAGTGTATTTCACCAAATAAATATGTCTGGAGTATTTGGGGTACATTTATATGTCTCTATATGTGTAAGTTTGGGGGAAAACATTTGGAACTCCTAATTGCAAGTTCTAAAACCCATTTCCCATCCATACAACACCGAACATACATGTCCCACATCATTACACCTCTACATACATGTCCCACATCATTACACCTCTACATACCTGTCCCACATCATTACACCTCTTAATACATATCCCACATCATTACACCTCTACATACATGTCCCACATCATTACACCTCTACATACATGTCCCACATCATTACACCTCTACATACATGTCCCACATCATTACACCTCTACATACATGTCCCACATCATTACACCTCTACATACATGTCCCACATCATTACACCTCTACATACATGTCCCACATCATTACACCTCTACATACATGTCCCACATCATTACACCTCCACATACCTGTCCCACATCATTTACACCTCCACATACCTGTCCCACATCATTTACACCTCCACATACCTGTCCCACATCATTACACCTCTACATACCTGTCCCACATCATTACACCTCTACATACCTATCCCACATCATTTACACCTCTACATACCTGTCCCACATCATTTACACCTCTACATACCTGTCCCACATCATTACATCTCTACATACCTGTCCCACATCATTTACACCTCTACATACCTGTCACACATCATTACACCTCTACATACCTGTCACACATCAGTTACACCTCCACATACCTGTCCCACATCATTTACACCTTCACATACCTGTCCCACATCATTACACCTCTACATACCTGTCCCACATCATTTACACCTCCACATACCTGTCCCAGATCATTTACACCTCCACATACCTGTCCCACATCATTTACATCTCCACATACCTGTCCCACATCATTTACACCTCCACATACCTGTCCCACATCATTACACCTCCACATACCTGTCCCACATCATTACACCTATACATACATGTCCCACATCATTACACCTATACATACATGTCCCACATCATTACACCTCTACATACCTGTCCCACATCATTTATACCCCCACATACCTGTCCCACATCATTACACCTCCACATACCTGTCCCACATCATTACACCTCCACATACCTGTCCCACATCATTTACATCTCTACATACATATCCCACATCATTTACACCTCTACATACCTGTCCCACATCATTACACCTATACATACCTGTCCCACATCATTACACTTCTACATACCTGTCCCACATCATTACACTTCTACATACCTGTCCCACATCATTTATACCCCCACATCATTACACCTATACATACCTGTCCCACATAATGAAACCATTTTTTCTACTTTTTAGAGACACAGTACTTTTATTGGCCATATTCTCCTATTTAAGAACCTCCTAAATACATTATTAATATTCATTGGGAGGGGTCTCCTGGGGGACTGCCCTGTGTCCTGGGGTAGTGCCCTGTGTCCTGGGGTAGTGCCCTGTGTCCTGGGGTAGTGCCCTCTGTCCTGGGGTAGTGCCCTCTGTCCTGGGGTACTGCCTGGTGTCCTGCCCTGTGTTCTGGGGGACTGCCCTGTGTTCTGGGGACTGCCCTGTGTCCTGGGGGACTGCCCTGTGTTCTGGAGGACTGCCTGGTGTCCTGGAGGACTGCCTGGTGTCCTGGAGGACTGCTCAGTGTCCTGGAGGACTGCTCAGTGTCCTGGGGTACTGCTCTGTGTCCTGGGGTACTGCCCGGTGTCCTGCTTGGTGTCCTGGGTACTGCCCTGTGTCCTGGGGTACTGGCCTGGGTCCTGGAGTACTGCCCTGGGTCCTGGAGTACTGCCCTGGGTCCTGGAGTACTGCCCTGGGTCCTGGAGTACTGCCCTGGGTCCTGGAGTACTGCCCTGGGTCCTGGAGTACTGCCCTGTGTCCTGGAGGACTGCTCGGTGTCCTGGAGGACTGCTCAGTGTCCTGGGGTGCTGCTCTGTGTCCTGGGGTACTGCCCGGTGTCCTGGGGTACTGCCCGGTGTCCTGGGGTACTGCCCGGTGTCCTGGGGTACTGCCCGGTGTCCTGGGGTACTGCCCTGTGTTCTGGGGTACTGCCCTGTGTTCTGGGGTTCTGCCCTTTGTCCTGGAGGACTGCCCGGTGTCCTGGGGTACTGCTCGGTGTCCTGGGGTACTGCTCAGTGTCCTGGGGTACTGCTCAGTGTCCTGGGGTACTGCTCAGTGTCCTGGGGTACTGCTCAGTGTCCTGGGGTACTGCCCGGTATTCTGCCCTGTGTCCTGGGGTTCTGCCCTGTGTCCTGGGGTTCTGCCCTGTGTCCTGGGGTTCTGCCCTGTGTCCTGGAGTACTGCTCAGTGTCCTGGGGTACTGCTCAGTGTCCTGGGGTACTGCTCTGTGTCCTGGGGTACTGCTCTGTGTCCTGGGGTACTGCTCTGTGTCCTGGGGTACTGCCCGGTGTCCTGGGGTACTGCCCGGTGTCCTGGGGTACTGCTCTGTGTCCTGGGGTACTGCTCTGTGTCCTGGGGTACTGCCCGGTGTCCTGGGGTACTGCTCAGTATCCTGGGGTACTGCTCAGTGTCCTGGGGTACTGCCCGGTATTCTGCCCTGTGTCCTGGGGTTCTGCCCTGTGTCCTGGGGTTCTGCCCTGTGTCCTGGGGTTCTGCCCTGTGTCCTGGAGTACTGCTCAGTGTCCTGGGGTACTGCTCTGTGTCCTGGGGTACTGCTCAGTGTCCTGGGGTACTGCCCGGTGTCCTGGGGTACTGCCCGGTGTCCTGGGGTACTGCCCGGTGTCCTGGGGTACTGCTCTGTGTCCTGGGGTACTGCCCGGTGTCCTGGGGTACTGCTCTGTGTCCTGGGGTACTGCCCGGTGTCCTGGGGTACTGCTCTGTGTCCTGGAGGACTGCTCTGTTTCCTGACATTTTTGCCATTAATGAAGGATTTTTTCACCTACCCTGTAGGTGCGAATTAAAAGTCCAGAGTGCTCACACTGACACTTGCGTTTACTTGATGCGGATGTGTATAAACAACAACAGTTTTCAACCCACATTAAGCAATTTGCAGCCATCTGAATTTGCCCCTTAATGACAGCTGTGAGAGATTGTTTTGCAATGCTCCATCTGATTAGTGGAGAATGACACTGTACAGGCCCCACAACTGGTCGCTCATTGAATATAGAATTAGTTATGGCTATGCCCAGTTTTGCCTTTCCTGACCAGGAGAGGGCAGTAGAAGGTAGATGTATGGTCAGGGAGATTGTATCACTGTCCTGTGCTGTCACCGTTTATTGACATGTGACTCCTGGCTCATCGCAGTCATTTTTGCTGATTATCGGCTTATTTAGCAGCAAAATACATTGGAAAGTAAACACTACATTCCTGTCACAGATATAATACGGCAGCTGTGCGGAAAACTATGCCCGCTGATAAAGCGTTTATGTACAGTCTCCTGCATATTATATTGCTGTCTATATGCGAGTACATGATATTAGTACTGGGTTCTGTGTATTCAGAAAACAAATATTCTATAAATAAGGAGCTTTTAGGACAAAACGTGTAGAGATTGGTCTTTATTTATTCTAAACCATTAGCATAGCGCCACCCCATGGCGTTATTTGCTCAGTGCAATGAGGTCATATTTGGAAAGAAACGCATCACTGTCATTAATATTACTATTATTCAAACCATTAATATTTACTGCTTCCTGATTGGTCCTTGTGATCTATCTATACATCTAATTTCATAGGTGGGCAGAGTGGTTGTAAGATAAGATGGGTTTAGATGATGGGTTGAGGGCACTCTGAAAATGAGCTCAGGTGATAAGATGGGTGTTGCGATGGTAGAGTATGTGATAGTATGATGGGATAGTAGATGGTGTGAGATGATATGATGGGCATAGCTGATGGTATAATAGATGGTGTGAGATGATATGATGGGCATAGCTGATGGGATAGTAGATGGTGTGAGGTGATATGATGGTCGTAGCTGATGATATAATAGAGGGTGTGAGATGATATGATGGGCATAGCTGATGGGATAGTAGATGGTGTGAGATGATATGATGGGCGTAGCTGATGATATAATAGAGGCTGTGAGATAATATGATGGGATAGTAGATGGTGTGAGATGATATGATGGGCGTAGCTGATGATATAATAGAGGCTGTGAGATAATATGATGGGCATAGCTGATGGGATAGTAGATGGTGTGAGATAATATGATGGGCATAGCTGATGATATAGATGGTGTGAGATGATATGATGGGCATAGCTGATGGTATAATAGATGGTGTGAGATGATATGATGGGCATAGCTGATGGGATAGTAGATGGTGTGAGGTGATATGATGGGCGTAGCTGATGATATAATAGAGGGTGTGAGATGATATGATGGGCATAGCTGATGGGATAGTAGATGGTGTGAGATGATATGATGGGCGTAGCTGATGATATAATAGAGGCTGTGAGATAATATGATGGGATAGTAGATGGTGTGAGATGATATGATGGGCGTAGCTGATGATATAATAGAGGCTGTGAGATAATATGATGGGCATAGCTGATGGGATAGTAGATGGTGTGAGATAATATGATGGGCATAGCTGATGATATAGATGGTGTGAGATGATATGATGGGCATAGCTGATGGTATAATAGATGGTGTGAGATGATATGGGCATAGCTGATGATATAATAGATGGTGTGAGATATGATGGGATAGTAGATGGTGTGAGATGATATGATGGGCATAGCTGATGATATAATAGAGGGTGTGAGATAATATGATGGGCATAGCTGATGATATAATAGAGGGTGTGAGATAATATGATGGACATAGCTGATGATATAATAGAGGGTGTGAGATAATATGATGGGCATAGCTGATGGGATAGTAGACGGTGTGAGATGATATGATGGGCATAGCTGATGGTATAATAGAGGGTGTGAGATAATATGATGGGCATAGCTGATGATATAATAGAGGGTGTGAGATAATATGATGGGCATAGCTGATGGGATAGTAGACGGTGTGAGATGATATGATGGGCATAGCTGATGATATAATAGAGGGTGTGAGATAATATGATGGGCATAGCTGATGATATAATAGATGGTGTGAGATGATATGATGGGCATAGCTGATGGTATAGTAGATGGTGTGAGATGATATGATGGGCATAGCTGATGGGATAGTAGATGGTGTGAGGTGATATGATGGGCGTAGCTGATGATATAATAGAGGGTGTGAGATGATATGATGGGCATAGCTGATGGGATAGTAGATGGAGTGAGATGATATGATGGGCGTAGCTGATGGTATAATAGAGGGTGTGAGATAATATGATGGGCATAGCTGATGATATAATAGAGGGTGTGAGATAATATGATGGGCATAGCTGATGGTATAATAGAGGGTGTGAGATAATATGATGGGCATAGCTGATGGTATAATAGAGGGTGTGAGATAATATGATGGGCATAGCTGATGGGATAGTAGACGGTGTGAGATGATATGATGGGCATAGCTGATGATATAATAGAGGGTGTGAGATAATATGATGGGCATAGCTGATGATATAATAGATGGTGTGAGATGATATGATGGGCATAGCTGATGGTATAGTAGATGGTGTGAGATGATATGATGGGCATAGCTGATGGGATAGTAGATGGTGTGAGGTGATATGATGGGCGTAGCTGATGATATAATAGAGGGTGTGAGATGATATGATGGGCATAGCTGATGGGATAGTAGATGGAGTGAGATGATATGATGGGCGTAGCTGATGATATAATAGAGGCTGTGAGATAATATGATGGGCATAGCTGATGGGATAGTAGATGATGTGAGATAATATGATGGGCATAGCTGATGATATAGATGGTGTGAGATGATATGATGGGCAAAGCTGATGGTATAATAGATGGTGTGAGATGATATGGGCATAGCTGATGATATAATAGATGGTGTGAGATATGATGGGATAGTAGATGGTGTGAGATGATATGATGGGCATAACTGATGATATAATAGAGGGTGTGAGATAATATGATGGGCATAGCTGATGATATAATAGAGGGTGTGAGATAATATGATGGACATAGCTGATGATATAATAGAGGGTGTGAGATAATATGATGGACATAGCTGATGATATAATAGAGGGTGTGAGATAATATGATGGGCATAGCTGATGGGATAGTAGACGGTGTGAGATGATATGATGGGCATAGCTGATGGTATAATAGAGGGTGTGAGATAATATGATGGGCATAGCTGATGGTATAATAGAGGGTGTGAGATAATATGATGGGCATAGCTGATGATATAATAGAGGGTGTGAGATAATATGATGGGCATAGCTGATGGGATAGTAGACGGTGTGAGATGATATGATGGGCATAGCTGATGGTATAATAGAGGGTGTGAGATAATATGATGGGCATAGCTGATGATATAATAGAGGGTGTGAGATAATATGATGGGCATAGCTGATGGGATAGTAGACGGTGTGAGATGATATGATGGCATAGCTGATGATATAATAGAGGGTGTGAGATAATATGATGGGCATAGCTGATGATATAATAGATGGTGTGAGATGATATGATGGGCATAGCTGATGGTATAATAGATGGTGTGAGATGATATGATGGGCATAGCTGATGGGATAGTAGATGGTGTGAGATGATATGATGGGCATAGCTGATGGGATAGTAGATGGTGTGAGATGATATGATGGGCATAGCTGATGATATAATAGAGAGTGTGAGATAATATGATGGGCATAGCTGATGGGATAGTAGACGGTGTGAGATGATATGATGGGCATAGCTGATGGTATAATAGAGGGTGTGAGATAATATGATGGGCATAGCTGATGGGATAGTAGACGGTGTGAGATGATATGATGGGCATAGCTGATGGTATAATAGAGGGTGTGAGATAATATGATGGGCATAGCTGATGATATAATAGAGGGTGTGAGATAATATGATGGGCATAGCTCATGGGATAGTAGATGATGTGAGATGATATGATGGGATAGTAGATGGTGTAAGATGATATGATGAGTAGAAGATGTGAGATGATATGATTGGTATAGCTGATGGGATAGTAGATGGTGTAAGATGATGGGCATAGCTGATGACATAATAGATGGTGTGAGATAATATGATGGGCATAGCTGATGGGACAGTAGATGTTGTGAGAGTATGATGAGCATAGTTTATGATACAATAGATGGTGTAAGGTAATATGATGGGATAGTAGATGGTGTGAGATAGTATTACGGGCATGGCTTATGGGATAGTAGATGGTGTGAGATAGTATAATGGGCATAGCTGATGGCATAGTAGATGGTGTGAAAAGATATGATGGGCATAGCTGATGATATAATAGATGGTACGAGATAATATGATGGGGATAGTAGATGGTGTGAGATGATATGATGGGCATAGCTGATGGTATAATAGAGGGTGTGAGATGATATGATGGGCATAGCTGATGGTATAATATAGGGTGTGAGATGATATGATGGGCATAGCTGATGGTATAATAGAGGGTGTGAGATGATATGATGGGCATAGCTGATGGTATAATAGAGGGTGTGAGATGATATGATGGGCATAGCTGATGGTATGATAGAGGGTGTGAGAAAATATGAAGGGGATAGTAGATGGTGTGAGATTATATAATGGGCATAGCTGATGGGATAGTAGATGGTGTTAGATGATATGATGGGCATAGCTGATGGTATAATAGACTGTGTGAGAGGATATGATGGGCATGGCTGATGGTATAATAGAGGCTGTGAGATGATATGATGGTCATAGCAGATGATGTAAGATGATATGATGGGCATAGCTGATGATGTAAGATGATATGATGGGCATAGCTGATGATATAATGGTGTAAGATAATATGATGGGGATAGTAGATGTGTGAGATGATATGGGCATAGCTGATGGTATAATAGACGGTGTGAGATGATATGATGGGCATAGCTGAAGGTATAGTAGATGTTGTTAGATGATATGATGGGCATAGCTTATGGTGTGAGATAGATTGATAGGCATAGCTGATGGTATGATAGAGGGTGTGAGATAATATGAAGGGGATAGTAGATGGTGTGAGATTAAATAATGGGCATAGCTGATGGGATAGTAAATGGTGTTAGATGATATGATGGGCATAGCTGATGGTATAATAGACTGTGTGAGAGGATAAGATGGGCACGGCTGATGGTATAATAGAGGCTGTGAGATTATATGATGGGTATAGGTGATGGCATAGTAGCTGGTGTAAGATGATATGATGGGCATAAATGATGGGATAGTAGATGGTGTGAGACGATATGATGGGCATAGCTGATGATATAATGGTGTAAGATAATATGATGGGGATAGTAGATGTGTGAGATGATATGATGGGCATAGCTGATGGTATAGTAGATGTTGTTAGATGATATGATGGGCATAGCTTATGGTGTGAGATAGATTGATAGGCATAGCTGATGGGATAATTGAGCTGGGAAACTGGGCAAGATGATAACAGTCATATATTAGATAATAGAGAGAGAAAAGGTCTGAGATGATTCGATGGTCATAACAGCCTGGACAACGCATGAGATAATAATGGTGAGCCTGGAATGTGGGAGAATCAAGCTAGAATCAGTGAGGAAACTGCAAGTGGGATGAGAAAGGATGGGTTTAATAAAGTATGGGATGAGGGCACTAGGAGAAATCTGATGGTCATCCTATAAAATTAGGGAAATGGCTGGAGATAGGAATCACCACTGTGATCCTCATACACATAGGGTGCTGCCATCTCTATACATTAATTATTGGAGAAAAACATTTGTTCTCATCGTTATTTTCAATTAGTCTGTTGACCAGTGGACTTCAGTGATCATGTTTGTGAGCATTGCATTGATACATGACTAGCCACGGAAAGATAACATACTTATGTCCCACATGTTCCCCTTTAATTGCTGAAACCCTGAACTTCCAGGCCAGCTGGGAATAGCTCTGGAAGGGCAGTTCCTCGGATTCAGCACATCTGCTTTGAATAATGGACACAGGGAAACAAACAAGATTGTTACAGAGAGAAAAAGAGAGAAAATTAAAAAGTAAACATAGTACAGCTGGAAATCCAACGCTAGGACCTTTGTTTTGAGAAAGGGAAACAGATCATTTAGGATCATTTATAACTTGATTGTATTTCTACAAGGCTTGAGGAGATGTTCCAGAGGTAATCGCTGAGGAAGCAATAAATTCCACAATCCATCTAGTGACCCACAGACCTTTGTCTCCGTGGTCAGGGGTAGCTGGACACCTCTGTGATTACCAGATACTCTCATTGCTTTATAATGGGCCAATCACAGAACTTTATTTAGGGGATTTCTAACAAACACTGTATGTGTGTGTCACTAAGTGACGGTGATAAGACTGCAAAGCTTAATGTAAGAAATATTAATTATAGTCACAAATATATAAAGAAATAAACGTTCGGGACAAGGGTGGAAGATGTTGTCATTCAGTTCTCTGTGGCGTGGTAGGCAACTCTGTGTAAGAAGACACAGTATGAACTGTATATAGATATATCATTTGTCAGTTACATAAGAGTTTTATCTGTAAAACATTGTCTGTAAGCTGTGCAGGGACAAATGCACTGAACTGTACACCGAGGTGTAATGCAGAAGTCCTCCCTGTAGTGTCATTCTCTGGATAATTCCCCTCCTATCTAGTCCTGTAGTGCACCACGGGCTTTAGACGAGCGCCCCAGTCATTAGGAAGATATTTCAGTGCTTCTCCAATGCCCCGTCTGCACTGACTGTCGGCCCAGTTTAAATTCCAGTGCGTCTTCCAGAACATGGATTTTGCTGACAAACTCGTCTGTGTGTAGTTTGTGTTTATCTTGCTGAAAAACGTACAGGCTGTTTGTGTCCTATGTAAATACATAGAATGTAAGCTCTGCAGAACAGGGTGTCATCTCAGCACAGTTTGTAACTGTATGTAACTGACGAGCACCCTGTACGATTGTGGCACTATGTAACTCATCGTAATTAGTTACATTCTACAGCAGCAAAGAAATGCATATATATATATATATATATATATATATATATTACTAGGAAGAGTGAGAAATAGGCGCTTCCTAGCGTATTGACTCAATAATAAATAGGTAATAAAAGTATTATGCGTGTATTGGAAAATCACCATCTAAGGGGACTTTCCTGTTAGAAAGAGACTTTTGGGTTGCAGTGCTATATCGGTACCATTGTCTTAAAATATATATATATTATATCATATGCTGCATCATTACTAGCACTGAGCCCTTGGTGTTGGTAACGTACGGGATTAGCAGGGAGATAAGATGGTAAGCGGGTTGGAGCCTCATTTCTATGAGACGGTAACTTGTAATGTCAGTGTCTGAAGTTATGGTTGTATGAGCTTACAGCTGATAGGCGCTGTGTGAATGCGGTTGTGTGAGCTTACAGCTGATAGGCGCTTTGTGAATGTGGTTGTGTGAGCTGACAGCTGTTAGGTGCTGTGTGAATGTGGTTGTGTGAGCTTACAGCTGATAGGCGCTGTGTGAGATAGACGCTGTGTGAATGTGGTTGTGTGATCTTAAAGCTGATAGGCGCTGTGTGAATGTGGTTGTGTGAGCTTACAGCTGATAGGCGCTGTGTGAATGTGGTTGTGTGAACTTACAGCTGATAGGCGCTGTGTGAATGTGGTTGTGTGAGCTTACAGCTGATAGGCGCTGTGTGAATGTGGTTGTGTGAGCTTACAGCTGACAGGCGCTGTGTGAATGTGGTTGTGTGAGCTTACAGCTGATAGGCGCTGTGTGAATGTGGTTGTGTGACCTTACAGCTGTTAGGCGCTGTGTGAATGTGGTTGTGTGAGCTTACAGCTGTTAGGCGCTGTGTGAATGTGGTTGTGTGAGCTTACAGCTGATAGGTGCTGTGTGAATGTGGTTGTGTGAGCTTACAGCTGATAGGCGCTGTGTGAATGTGGTTGTGAGCTTACAGCTGATAGGCGCTGTGTGAATGTGGTTGTGTGAGCTACCAGCTGATAGGTGCTGTGTGAATGTGGTTGTGTGAGCTTACAGCTGTTAGGTGCTGTGTGAATGTGGTTGTGTGAGCTTACAGCTGACAGGCGCTGTGTGAATGTGGTTGTGTGAGCTTACAGCTGATAGGCGCTGTGTGAATGTGGTTGTGTGAGCTTACAGCTGATAGGCGCTGTGTGAGATAGACGCTGTGTGAATGTGGTTGTGTGATCTTAAAGCTGATAGGCGCTGTGTGAATGTGGTTGTGTGAGCTTACAGCTGATAGGCGCTGTGTGAATGTGGTTGTGTGAACTTACAGCTGATAGGCGCTGTGTGAATGTGGTTGTGTGAGCTTACAGCTGATAGGCGCTGTGTGAATGTGGTTGTGTGAGCTTACAGCTGTTAGGTGCTGTGTGAATGTGGTTGTGTGAGCTTACAGCTAATAGGCGCTGTGTGAGATAGACGCTGTGTGAATGTGGTTGTGTGATCTTAAAGCTGATAAGCGCTGTGTGAATGTGGTTGTGTGAGCTTACAGCTGATAGGCGCTGTGTGAATGTGGTTGTGTGAACTTACAGCTGATAGGCGCTGTGTGAATGTGGTTGTGTGAGCTTACAGCTGATAGGCGCTGTGTGAATGTGGTTGTGTGAGCTTACAGCTGACAGGCGCTGTGTGAATGTGGTTGTGTGAGCTTACAGCTGATAGGCGCTGTGTGAATGTGGTTGTGTGACCTTACAGCTGTTAGGCGCTGTGTGAATGTGGTTGTGTGAGCTTACAGCTGTTAGGCGCTGTGTGAATGTGGTTGTGTGAGCTTACAGCTGATAGGTGCTGTGTGAATGTGGTTGTGTGAGCTTACAGCTGATAGGCGCTGTGTGAATGTGGTTGTGAGCTTACAGCTGATAGGCGCTGTGTGAATGTGGTTGTGTGAGCTACCAGCTGATAGGTGCTCTGTGAATGTGGTTGTGTGAGCTTACAGCTGTTAGGTGCTGTGTGAATGTGGTTGTGTGAGCTTACAGCTGACAGGCGCTGTGTGAATGTGGTTGTGTGAGCTTACAGCTGATAGGCGCTGTGTGAATGTGGTTGTGTGAGCTTACAGCTGTTAGGCGCTGTGTGAATGTGGTTGTGTGAGCTTACAGCTGATAGGCGCTGTGTGAATGTGGTTGTGTGAGCTTACAGCTGATAGGCGCTGTGTGAATGTGGTTGTGTGAGCTTACAGCTGATAGGCGCTGTGTGAATGTGGTTGTGTGAGCTTACAGCTGATAGGCGCTGTGTGAATGTGGTTGTGTGAGCTTACAGCTGTTAGGCGCTGTGTGAATGTGGTTGTGTGAGCTTACAGCTGATAGGCGCTGTGTGAATGTGGTTGTGTGAGCTTACAGCTGATAGGCGCTGTGTGAATGTGGTTGTGTGAGCTTAAAGCTGACAGGCGCTGTGTGAATGTGGTTGTGTGAACTTACAGCTGACAGGCGCTGTGTGAATATGGTTGTGTGAGCTTACAGCTAATAGACGAATGTGGTTGTGTGAGCTTACAGCTGACAGGCGCTGTGTGAATGTGGTTGTGTGAGCTTACAGCTGACAGGCGCTGTGTGAATTTGGTTGTGTGAGCTTACAGCTAATAGACGAATGTGGCTGTGTGAGCTTACTGCTGACAGGCGCTTTGTGAATGTGGTTGTGTGAGCTTACAGCTAATAGACGAATGTGGTTGTGTGAGCTTACAGCTGACAGGCGCTGTGTGAATGTGGTTGTGTGTGCTTACCGCTGACAGGCGCTGTGTGAATGTGGTTGTTGTGAGCTTACAGCTGATAGGCGCTGTGTGAATGTGGTTGTGTGAGCTTACAGCTGACAGGCGCTGTGTGAATGTGGTTGTGTGAGCCTACAGCTGACAGGCGCTGTGTGAATATGGTTGTGTGAGCTTACAGCTAATAGACGAATGTGGTTGTGTGAGCTTACAGCTGACAGGCACTGTGTGAATGTGGTTGTGTGAGCTTACAGGCGCTGTGTGAATATGGTTGTGTGAGCTTACAGCTGACAGGCGCTGTGTGAATATGGTTGTGTGAGCTTACAGCTAATAGACGAATGTGATTGTGTGAGCTTACAGCTGACAGGCGCTGTGTGAATGTGGTTGTGTGAGCTTACAGCTGACAGGCGCTGTGTGAATGTGGTTGTGTGAGCTTACAGCTGACAGGCACTGTGTGAATGTGATTGTGTGAGCTTACAGCTGACAGGCGCTGTGTGAATGTGGTTGTGTGAGCTTACAGCTGATAGGCGCTGTGTGAATGTGGTTGTGTGAGCTTACAGCTGATAGGCGCTGTGTGAATGTGCTCTGTTAGTTGTCAGGATGAGCTTGGCCCGGACAGGAGGGCAAATCACCGCTGCTCAGTTGAATGTTAATATTCAATATAACAATGAGTACGTTTTATATGTGCCTTGCTTCCACTTTTATGTGACCCATAAAATGTCATAATTTCAGGAGCTGGTCCCGTTATTTTTATATAAATAAAGAGCAGGTATCTTTCCCAGTATCATGGGGTCTCTTATAGGGGACCCTGCAGTCACTCGCCCCGCCTCACCTAGGGGAACATTAAATGTTTGGATGGGATGCTGCTAGGCCCAGACTCTATTCTTAAGTGTTACAAATTTTGTATAGTTGATTTCTTAACATGAAGACAAAATAGAATGTAAAAATATTTGAGTGATATAGGTGGAGAACTGTAGAAAAACACAATATATAATAAAAATATCCAAAAGAACAAGGGCTCTTATCCCCAGACCTGGCAGAGCTTCACCCACGATATAGACTATACAGCTCCCATGGGAGACCTAGAGCCGCCACACCGCTTCTAAATCACAGAGACAGCACCCACAAGGGTCAGCTTCAAAAGGACCATCGGAGAGAGTCAATGAAATGCCATGATATATAGCCCCAGCCAGGGCAGATAACGTGCAACGAGAGAAGGAGCACCTACACATCCCACCGCTTACCCTTGCTGCATGACTGTCTGTGATCAGAGGGGTCTCCAGCCCCACCTAGGACAGTTCCACGCGTCCAGTTAAGCTCAAACGATTTGAAATGACCAGAAGAATACGTGGGGCCGGGTGACAGGAGGGGGATGCAAGGAAACCATTGCAGATGGAGGACCTTGTCTGCATATCACATATGGCTGACCTTTACGTTACGATGGCCTGGAATGTTCATGTTTAGGAAATTCATCTCTTTTGATCAATTAAAAGTCCTGTCAGTCGCTTAGCACAGAGCCAAGCTTTTCATGGGATCTCCCGGCACATTTATACAAACCATCATCTCTGCAAAATACAAATGGAAAGGAACTCATGTCAGCGAGTGGCGATGATTTAAGGCAGAGTTTCTGGTACTTACATTCCATAAATATGAGCAGAACTGCGAAGAAAAACAAATCTAGTTCCACACTGCGGAAAAGCATAGATAAGGTTTGTCCTGAGACCGTGTCTTGTTCCAGCCACTTCAGGAATGCTAACATGTGCTCGTAAATTAAATATACTCAGGATTAGTAGCAAACCTACTAAATTATAGAAAAATTAGCTAACTTGGTCCACAGAACAGAGGTTTGCGGATCATTCAGGACACGGGTGCACCATGAAACTGTCGCGTGTGACCTGTAGCTATCACGCAATTTCTATAATGCATGTTAGCATTGTACTAGTTGCTTTCAGCACCTATTTGTAGCACATCCGCTTTCAGAAATGCCCCCTACCAGGCAGCCCAGGCGGATTTGTGGTGTTTATTTCATGCTAGATCACTACACAATACTGACTTGCTGGGACAGCAATTGCGAGTGATTCTCCCAAGGAAAAGTATTTTACCACTATCTTAATGTAGCGTCTCCCTGATTGCGCATTCGCAAACAGTAACGCTCACTGTTTTTTTTTCAGTGGGAACTTGCAGCTAATGCCCCCTGAAGATGGTGGTCACCACCAGGGCAACCTCGGAAAAGTGAAACTTTTTGGAGCTTGGTAAATTGGGTAATTTCACCGTTCCCAGAGAAATGTATGAGGATGGTGGCATCCGGCCCGATCTTTAAATGACCCTTTCTTTGGTGAAAACTGCAGATGTCAGGGTTTACTAATAAGACTTTAGCGCTGACTCTGAACTGAGGCGCTCAAAGCCAAATTAACGTGTCCCAAAATAAGGACTGTACAGCGGATACGTCTGTGGCACTCGGACTGGATACATTTGTGTGAGTTGTGAACTGTGTGTAGAGTTTTGTATTTGTTATTGAGCACTTTGTCCTGTTTTAGTTGCCGTGAGTTTGATACCGGTATAAAACTACCCTGCGCCACACATTTTGTAGCCGAGCAGCCTTAGTGTATTGCTAGGAATGGTACACATCCTCTGATGCTGAGCCCCAAGCTTCCCTGCTCCCTAGGCCGGCAGGTTCCATCTTTTCCATGTGGAATCTCACACTTACACGGCGCAGAGCATATCGCTGGCCGTTCTGTCAGGGATGACGGCTTCTTGGCACCTTTCGATACCTGTCTCATTTCTCCTGCTGAAATTGAGTGTTTGTCTGTAGTCCTGATGAATTTATATCTGCCAGCTGGTCTTTATATTGTGGATTGTACATCAGAAACCGATGACCTGTGCGATGCAGACCGCACTCCCAGAGAGATTCCATGAGCAGCACTCCGGTATATAATGCATATCACAAATGCAGCATCTCGCCTGATGCAGACGACCCATGGCAGCGAGGGGAATAACACATGAAACTGGGGTCCTGCAGGGTTCACTGGGGTCCTACAGGGGTTGTTTCATCCTTTTCCACCCTGGAGTTATTTTCCTGCAATGCGGAACTGTCACTGGTTCTAGCTGTCTGTATTATTCTTTCCTGTCAGACGTTCTTCATTCCTGTCGGCTGCCTTTCCTCCTGCCATCCCAAGCTTGCACCTGAGTGGTCTGCTGTAATTTAGAGCCTGTTCCCCCCTCCTCCCCATTGCCGGTTGAAAACACATTTCATTTGCAGGGTCTCTGCAGATCTCGAAGAGAGATTAACCACATTTCTTCTCAGGCGGACTCTCCGAAGCACTGAGTAATAATGTGACAGAAGCACTGTGTAATAATGTGACAGAAGCACTGAGTAATAATGTGACAGAAGCACTGAGTAATAATGTGACAGAAGCACTGAGTAATAATGTGACAGAAGCACTGTGTAATAATGTGACAGAAGCACTGTGTAATAATGTGACAGAAGCGCTGAGTAATAATGTGACAGAAGCGCTGTGTAATAATGTGACAGAAGCGCTGAGTAATAATGTGACAGAAGCGCTGTGTAATAATGTGACAGAAGCGCTGAGTAATAATGTGACAGAAGCGCTGTGTAATAATGTGACAGAAGCGCTGAGTAATAATGTGACAGAAGCGCTGTGTAATAATGTGACAGAAGCGCTGTGTAATAATGTGACAGAAGCACTGAGTAATAATGTGACAGAAGCACTGTGTAATAATGTGACAGAAGCACTGTGTAATAATGTGACAGAAGCGCTGAGTAATAATGTGACCGAAGTGCTGTGTAATAATGTGACCGAAGCGCTGAGTAATAATGTGACACAAGCGCTGAGTAATAATGTGACACAAGCGCTGAGTAATAATGTGACACAAGCGCTGAGTAATAATGTGACACAAGCGCTGAGTAATAATGTGACAGAAGCGCTGAGTAATAATGTGACAGAAGCGCTGAGCAATAATGTGACAGAAGCCCTGAGTAACAATGTGACAGAAATAATGTGACAGAAGCGCTGAGTAATAATGTGACAGAAGCGCTGAGTAATAATGTGACAGAAGCGCTGAGTAATAATGTGACAGAAGTGCTGTGTAATAATGTGACAGAAGCGCTGAGTAATAATGTGACAGAAGCGCTGAGTAATAATGTGACAGAAGCGCTGAGTAATAATGTGACAGAAGCCCCGAGCAATAATGTGACAGAAGCGCTGAGCAATAATGTGACAGAAGCGCTGAGTAATAATGTGACACAAGCGCTGAGTAATAATGTGACACAAGCGCTGAGTAATAATGTGACAGAAGCGCTGAGTAATAATGTGACAGAAGCGCTGAGTAATAATGTGACAGAAGCCCTGAGTAATAATGTGACAGAAATAATGTGACAGAAGCGCTGAGTAATAATGTGACAGAAGCGCTGAGTAATAATGTGACCGAAGCGCTGTGTAATAATGTGACCGAAGCGCTGAGTAATAATGTGACACAAGCGCTGAGTAATAATGTGACACAAGCGCTGAGTAATAATGTGACAGAAGCGCTGAGTAATAATGTGACAGAAGCGCTGAGTAATAATGTGACAGAAGCGCTGAGCAATAATGTGACAGAAGCCCTGAGTAACAATGTGACAGAAATAATGTGACAGAAGCGCTGAGTAATAATGTGACAGAAGCGCTGAGTAATAATGTGACAGAAGCGCTGAGTAATAATGTGACAGAAGCGCTGAGTAATAATGTGACAGAAGCGCTGAGTAATAATGTGACAGAAGCGCTGAGTAATAATGTGACAGAAGCCCCGAGCAATAATGTGACAGAAGCGCTGAGCAATAATGTGACAGAAGCGCTGAGTAATAATGTGACACAAGCGCTGAGTAATAATGTGACACAAGCGCTGAGTAATAATGTGACAGAAGCGCTGAGTAATAATGTGACAGAAGCGCTGAGTAATAATGTGACAGAAGCCCTGAGTAATAATGTGACAGAAATAATGTGACAGAAGCGCTGAGTAATAATGTGACAGAAGCGCTGAGTAATAATGTGACAGAAGCGCTGAGTAATAATGTGACAGAAGCGCTGAGTAATAATGTGACAGAAGCGCTGAGTAATAATGTGACAGAAGCGCTGAGTAATAATGTGACACAAGCGCCGAGTAATAATGTGACAGAAGCGCCGAGCAATAATGTGACACAAGCGCCGAGCAATAATGTGACACAAGCGCCGAGCAATAATGTGACACAAGCGCCGAGCAATAATGTGACACAAGCGCCGAGCAATAATGTGACACAAGCGCCGAGCAATAATGTGACACAAGCGCCGAGCAATAATGTGACACAAGCGCCGAGCAATAATGTGACAGAAGCGCCGAGCAATAATGTGACAGAAGCGCCGAGCAACAATGTGACAGAAGGGCCGAGCAACAATGTGACAGAAGCGCCGAGTAACAATGTGACAGAAGCGCCGAGTAACAATGTGACAGAAGCGCTGAGTAACAATGTGACAGAAGCGCTGAGTAATAATGTGACAGAAGCCCTGAGTAACAATGTGACAGAAGCGCTGAGTAATAATGTGACAGAAGCCCTGAGTGGCCCTGAGTGATAATGTGACAGAAGCGCTGAGTAAGCACTGTAATAATGTGACAGAAGCCCTGAGTAATAATGTGACAGAAATAATGTGACAGAAGCGCTGAGTAATAATGTGACAGAAGCGCTGAGTAATAATGTGACAGAAGCGCTGAGTAATAATGTGACAGAAGCGCTGAGTAATAATGTGACAGAAGCGCTGAGTAATAATGTGACAGAAGCGCTGAGTAATAATGTGACAGAAGCGCTGAGTAATAATGTGACAGAAGCGCTGAGCAATAATGTGACAGAAGCGCTGAGCAATAATGTGACAGAAGCGCTGAGTAATAATGTGACAGAAGCGCTGAGTAATAATGTGACAGAAGCGCTGAGTAATAATGTGACAGAAGCCCTGAGTGGCCCTGAGTGATAATGTGACAGAAGCGCTGAGTAAGCACTGTAATAATGTGACAGAAGCCCTGAGTAATAATGTGACAGAAATAATGTGACAGAAGCGCTGAGTAATAATGTGACAGAAGCGCTGAGTAATAATGTGACAGAAGCGCTGAGTAATAATGTGACACAAGCGCTGAGTAATAATGTGACACAAGCGCTGAGTAATAATGTGACAGAAGCGCTGAGTAATAATGTGACAGAAGCGCTGAGTAATAATGTGACAGAAGCCCTGAGTGGCCCTGAGTGATAATGTGACAGAAGCGCTGAGTAAGCACTGTAATAATGTGACAGAAGCCCTGAGTAATAATGTGACAGAAATAATGTGACAGAAGCGCTGAGTAATAATGTGACAGAAGCGCTGAGTAATAATGTGACAGAAGCGCTGAGTAATAATGTGACAGAAGCGCTGTGTAATAATGTGACAGAAGCGCTGAGTAATAATGTGACAGAAGCGCTGAGTAATAATATGACAGAAGCGCTGAGCAATAATGTGACAGAAGCGCTGAGCAATAATGTGACAGAAGCGCTGAGCAATAATGTGACAGAAGCGCTGAGTAATAATGTGACACAAGCGCTGAGTAATAATGTGACACAAGCGCTGAGTAATAATGTGACAGAAGCGCTGAGTAATAATGTGACAGAAGCGCTGAGTAATAATGTGACAGAAGCCCTGAGTAATAATGTGACAGAAATAATGTGACAGAAGCGCTGAGTAATAATGTGACAGAAGCGCTGAGTAATAATGTGACAGAAGCGCTGAGTAATAATGTGACAGAAGCGCTGAGTAATAATGTGACAGAAGCGCTGAGTAATAATGTGACACAAGCGCTGAGTAATAATGTGACAGAAGCGCTGAGTAATAATGTGACAGAAGCGCTGAGCAATAATGTGACAGAAGCCCTGAGCAATAATGTGACAGAAGCGCCGAGCAATAATGTGACACAAGCGCCGAGCAATAATGTGACACAAGCGCCGAGCAATAATGTGACAGAAGCGCCGAGCAATAATGTGACAGAAGCGCCGAGCAATAATGTGACAGAAGCGCCGAGCAATAATGTGACAGAAGGGCCGAGCAACAATGTGACAGAAGCGCCGAGTAACAATGTGACAGAAGCGCCGAGTAACAATGTGACAGAAGCGCTGAGTAACAATGTGACAGAAGCGCTGAGTAATAATGTGACAGAAGCCCTGAGTAACAATGTGACAGAAGCGCTGAGTAATAATGTGACAGAAGCCCTGAGTGGCCCTGAGTGATAATGTGACAGAAGCGCTGAGTAAGCACTGTAATAATGTGACAGAAGCCCTGAGTAATAATGTGACAGAAATAATGTGACAGAAGCGCTGAGTAATAATGTGACAGAAGCGCTGTGTAATAATGTGACAGAAGCGCTGAGTAATAATGTGACAGAAGCGCTGAGTAATAATGTGACAGAAGCGCTGTGTAATAATGTGACAGAAGCGCTGAGTAATAATGTGACAGAAGCGCTGAGTAATAATGTGACAGAAGCGCTGAGTAATAATGTGACAGAAGCGCTGAGCAATAATGTGACAGAAGCGCTGAGCAATAATGTGACAGAAGCGCTGAGTAATAATGTGACAGGCTGCTGAGGTGCAAAACTACATTGTGAGTGTGTACAGATAATAATTACAGCACCTCTGCCCATGTCAGGGAAAATGTATAATGTCCACTCCAAATATTTCCAAGCCGTTTGTTTATAGAATCCGGTATTATTTGTCCTATGCTGCCCTGTGGCTTTCACTAGATGCATTGTATTTGCTTGTCTCATCTCGTCGTCATTCTGTAAGCCCTTGGATACAACACAGCCCAGCTCTGCAGTTTGTGCATCGGTTACAGCTGTTTCACCTTTTGCTAAGCACAGTGCATGCTGGGAGTTGTAGCTGGACGGGAGTAATAAGAGTAACTATGGAATTGGGTGTTTCAGAGAACACTCATGTTTTACATAAGGGCTGACTCTCTCCTGTGGGCCGCCCGTTCCTACTGTATTGTTATGCGATGTCCCTGCATGGATGACGGGACACATTGGAATCAGGTGGTAATCCAGACACAGGGCTTATTACACTTCCAGACTGCTGTAGTATCAGACCCTCTGTCGTCTGTGGATTTTCTATCCTTCTCTGTAGTTTGGAAGATGAAAGGTGTATTGGAGATGATTGCAGCAGTATATTATTATCTGAGTTTCCTCTCTTTCACTCGCACCTCATAGTACCATTATATGCAAGCCGCCTGCCCCGGGGATCTCACAGTGTGACGAAAGCTGTCTGGGGGGGTGTAGGCGTACCAGATCAGGCAGGTGCCAACTTCTGTACTGTCGCAGACATCCATGATTAAAGCCCCCTTGGAATCTCTCTCTGCGCAGTATGTGATTAAGTTGTCTTCTGCTCCTTGTGTCTCATCCGACAAATGTGTTTTAGTATGTCTGTCGCGGAGATGGCAATCGCTGTATAATTGTGTCAGCTTTCAAAGCAAGAGACTTGAGGCAGGGACCAGAATGATGATATGGCTGACAGCACAAGAGAGCTGCTTAGTGAACCAGGGGTCTCTAATTGTGATCACATGTTACATGAAGGTTGGCATATATGTCAGACTAACTTTGGTAACTTTTTAGTTCACAATATGCAAAAGTAGCAAAACTATGGCCCTCGAAGTGGGGATGGGTTCAACTGTCACTGACTCCGCAGTGCACAATCAGCAGGTGGGGATGAGCTTCAAAATTGGTCCACTTGACATGGAGTGACCTACACTATATAACTCTCAGTCTGTGGCTTCCTGTATCAGTGTGACAGGAGCCTGACATCACTACTCTGTGCTGCTGGGGACCCTGCTCCTCCCACTATATAACTCTCAGTCTGTGACTTCCTGTATCAGTGTGACAGGAGGATGACATCACTACTCTGTGCTGCTGGGGACCCTGCTCCTTCCACTATATAACTCTCAGTCTGTGACTTCCTGTATCAGTGTGACAGGAGCCTGACATCACTACTCTCTGCTGGGGACCCTGCTCCTCCCACTATATAACTCTCAGTCTGTGGCTTCCTGTATCAGTGTGACAGGAGCCTGACATCACTACTCTGTGCTGCTGGGGACCCTGCTCCTCCCACTATATAACTCTCAGTCTGTGACTTCCTGTATCAGTGTGACAGGAGCCTGACATCACTACTCGGTGCTGCTGTGGGCCCTGCTCCTCCCACTATATAACTCTCAGTCTGTGACTTCCTGTATCAGTGTGACAGGAGCCTGACATCACTACTCTCTGCTGGGGACCCTGCTCCTCCCACTATATAACTCTCAGTCTGTGACTTCCTGTATCAGTGTGACAGGAGCCTGACATCACTACTCTGTACTGCTGGGGACCCTGCTCCTTCCACTATATAACTCTCAGTCTGTGGCTTCCTGTATCAGTGTGACAGGAGCCTGACATCACTACTCTGTGCTGCTGGGGACCCTGCTCCTTCCACTATATAACTCTCAGTCTGTGACTTCCTGTATCAGTGTGACAGGAGCCTGATATCACTACTCTGTGCTGCTGGGGACCCTGCTCCTCCCACTATATAACTCTCAGCCTGTGGCTTCCTGTATCAGTGTGACAGGGGCCTGACATCACTACTCTGTGCTGCTGGGGACCCTGCTCCTCCCACTATATAACTCTCAGTCTGTGACTTCCTGTATCAGTGTGACAGGAGCCTGACATCACTACTCTGTGCTGCTGGGGACCCTGCTCCTCCCACTATATAACTCTGCCTGTGGCCTTCTGCTGCCTCCATTACCCTCTTCACATCATGTTACTGTCCCATCACATGCAGCTCGGTCGTCAGTGACATAATCAGAAGGCTAGATGAATCAGAGCCTGCCATCATTACACTTGTCTCCTATAGTAATTTGTACTACTGTGAAAAACCTGCTGTAAAAATTTGGCTAGAGGTTTGTCTATGCCAACCCTAAAACATCCCAGACATGCAAGACAGGGAATGCCAGAAAAGTGTAGGTTTAAGTGACTTGGATATTTAGGTTCTTCGACTATACAGATGACAGGGTACCCTAATAAGCACCCACAGAAAGGCTTAGATTAGGAGCCGGACCTGAATCTGTCCTGGCATGTGTCAGCAGTCACAGAGGCGTCTTCTCAGATAAAGAAATACTTTACCTTTAGGAATAAATGTGTTTGATTGCCCTGTGGCACCATGTCAGGAGCACAGCGAGATCCGTCACCTCTCCTCTCTGTACAGGGATGGAGATCTCCCCAGCAGCCTCACACAATAGGGACACTATACAAAATACTGTGACTCATTGATTTTACCACATAAAAGTGTCCGAGTGAGGTCAGAGTTTCCACAAGTGGCGTCACAGTGTGGACATACCAGAAGAACGTTCTCTATGCTGCAGCTCATGGAGGTAGAACGTTACATTCCTCTGCCTGGCACTGCCCGGTGCTTGGCGCCAGTACTGGAATAGAATGCAGCTGTGTTGACATGAAGGAGCACCAGTGACAGACTCTGCTTTCCCTGTTGCCTGCCCTGTGGGTGTCCGGCTATTTCATTAAATGCCTTCATTGAAATCCTATGAAGCTGACATTGCAGAGTATTAATAGATCTATTTGTCACCCGTCTCCTCTGCACTTGGCATCCTGCACAGGGTGACATAGTGGCACACATCGTCCAGGACATGGAACAGTAATGCCCTCATGTTAGTTACAGGTAACTGCACTGTGTAATTGTCCATACATACAGAAGAAAATTAGATACTGTACTAAGGGGCATTCTTATCAAGTACAAAATTGAATTGAATGAAGAATTGCCAAACTTTAGAGTATCAGGGTTATTTAAGAAGGGGTGCCACAAGAGATTTAGGAATATCTACTGTGATCCCCATGTTACCGATTATAAAGGGATTTACCAAGCTCTGAAAAGCTTAGCCTGTAGGCTACAAAGCTGTATTTTTGTTTGGTGTAAGGGGCCCATTTATCAATAATCCCATTTACAGTGTGATATTAGCTCCCATGTCTTGTAGTGTCCGCACATCAGGTATACAGGACAGGAGAAGTGGTGTTTTGTAGTGTCCGCACATCAGGTATACAGGACAGGAGAAGTGGTGTCTTGTAGTGCCCGCACATCAGGTATACAGGACAGGAGAAGTGGTGTCTTGTAGTGTCCGCACATCAGGTATACAGGACAGGAGAAATGGTGTCTTGTAGTGTCCGCACATCAGGTATACAGGACAGGAGAAGTGGTGTCTTGTAGTGTCCGTACATCAGGTATACAGGACAGGAGAAGTGGTGTCTTGTAGTGTCCGCACATCAGGTATATAGGACAGGAGAAGTGGTGTCATGTAGTGTCCGCACATCAGGTATACAGGACAGGAGAAGTGGTGTCTTGTAGTGTCCGCACATCAGGTATACAGGACAGGATAAGTGGTGTCTTGTAGTGTCCGCACATCAGGTATACAGGACAGGAGAAATGGTGTCTTGTAGTGTCCGCACATCAGGTATACAGGACAGGAGAAGTGGTGTCTTGTAGTGTCCGCACATCAGGTGTACAGGACAGGAGAAGTGGTGTCTTGTAGTGTCCGCACATCAGGTATACAGGACAGGAGAAGTGGTGTCTTGTAGTGTCCGCACATCAGGTATACAGGACAGGAGAAATGGTGTCTTGTAGTGTCCGCACATCTGGTGTACAGGACAGGAGAAGTGGTGTCTTGTAGTGTCCGCACATCAGGTATACAGGACAGGAGAAGTGGTGTCTTGTAGTGTCCGCACATCAGGTATATAGGACAGGAGAAGTGGTGTCTTGTAGTGTCCGCACATCAGGTATACAGGACAGGAGAAGTGGTGTCTTGTAGTGTCCGCACATCAGGTATACAGGACAGGAGAAGTGGTGTCATGTAGTGTCCGCACATCAGGTATACAGGACAGGAGAAGTGGTGTCATGTAGTGTCCGCACATCAGGTATACAGGACAGGAGAAGTGGTGTCTTGTAGTGTCCGCACATCTGGTGTACAGGACAGGAGAAGTGGTGTCTTGTAGTGTCCGCACATCAGGTATACAGGACAGGAGAAGTGGTGTCTTGTAGTGTCCGCACATCAGGTATACAGGACAGGAGAAGTGGTGTCATGTAGTGTCCGCACATCAGGTATACAGGACAGGAGAAGTGGTGTCTTGTAGTGTCCGCACATCTGGTGTACAGGACAGGAGAAGTGGTGTCTTGTAGTGTCCGCACATCAGGTATACAGGACAGGAGAAGTGGTGTCTTGTAGTGTCCGCACATCAGGTATATAGGACGGGAGAAGTGGTGTCTTGTAGTGTCCGCACATCAGGTATATAGGACGGGAGAAGTGGTGTCTTGTAGTGTCCGCACATCAGGTATACAGGACAGGAGAAGTGGTGTCTTGTAGTGTCCGCACATCAGGTATACAGGACATGAGAAGTGGTGTCTTGTAGTGTCCGCACATCAGGTATACAGGACAGGAGAAGTGGTGTCTTGTAGTGTCCGCACATCAGGTATACAGGACAGGAGAAGTGGTGTCTTGTAGTGTCCGCACATCAGGTGTACAGGACAGGAGAAGTGGTGTCTTGTAGTGTCCGCACATCAGGTATACAGGACAGGAGAAATGGTGTCTTGTAGTGTCCGCACATCAGGTATACAGGACAGGAGAAGTGGTGTCTTGTAGTGTCCGCACATCAGGTGTACAGGACAGGAGAAGTGGTGTCTTGTAGTGTCCGCACATCAGGTATACAGGACAGGAGAAATGGTGTCTTGTAGTGTCCGCACATCAGGTATACAGGACAGGAGAAGTGGTGTCTTGTAGTGTCCGCACATCAGGTATACAGGACAGGAGAAGTGGTGTCTTGTAGTGTCCGCACATCTGGTGTACAGGACAGGAGAAGTGGTGTCTTGTAGTGTCCGCACATCAGGTATACAGGACAGGAGAAGTGGTGTCTTGTAGTGTCCGCACATCAGGTATACAGGACAGGAGAAGTGGTGTCTTGTAGTGTCCGCACATCAGGTATACAGGACAGGAGAAGTGGTGTCTTGTAGTGTCCGCACATCTGGTGTACAGGACAGGAGAAGTGGTGTCTTGTAGTGTCCGCACATCAGGTATACAGGACAGGAGAAGTGGTGTCTTGTAGTGTCCGCACATCAGGTATATAGGACGGGAGAAGTGGTGTCTTGTAGTGTCCGCACATCAGGTATATAGGACGGGAGAAGTGGTGTCTTGTAGTGTCCGCACATCAGGTATACAGGACAGGAGAAGTGGTGTCTTGTAGTGTCCGCACATCAGGTATACAGGACATGAGAAGTGGTGTCTTGTAGTGTCCGCACATCAGGTATACAGGACAGGAGAAGTGGTGTCTTGTAGTGTCCGCACATCAGGTATACAGGACAGGAGAAGTGGTGTCATGTAGTGTCCGCACATCAGGTATATAGGACGGGAGAAATGGTGTCTTGTAGTGTCCGCACATCAGGTATACAGGACATGAGAAGTGGTGTCTTGTAGTGTCCGCACATCAGGTGTACAGGACAGGAGAAGTGGTGTCTTGTAGTGTCCGCACATCAGGTATACAGGACAGGAGAAGTGGTGTCTTGTAGTGTCCGCACATCAGGTGTACAGGACAGGAGAAGTGGTGTCATGTAGTGTCCGCACATCAGGTATACAGGACAGGAGAAGTGGTGTCATGTAGTGTCCGCACATCAGGTATATAGGACGGGAGAAATGGTGTCTTGTAGTGTCCGCACATCAGGTATACAGGACATGAGAAGTGGTGTCTTGTAGTGTCCGCACATCAGGTATACAGGACAGGAGAAGTGGTGTCTTGTAGTGTCCGCACATCAGGTATACAGGACAGGAGAAGTGGTGTCTTGTAGTGTCCGCACATCAGGTATACAGGACAGGAGAAATGGTGTCTTGTAGTGTCCGCACATCAGGTATACAGGACAGGAGAAGTGGTGTCTTGTAGTGTCCGCACATCAGGTGTACAGGACAGGAGAAGTGGTGTCTTGTAGTGTCCGCACATCAGGTATACAGGACAGGAGAAGTGGTGTCTTGTAGTGTCCGCACATCAGGTATACAGGACAGGAGAAATGGTGTCTTGTAGTGTCCGCACATCTGGTGTACAGGACAGGAGAAGTGGTGTCTTGTAGTGTCCGCACATCAGGTATATAGGACGGGAGAAGTGGTGTCTTGTAGTGTCCGCACATCAGGTATATAGGACGGGAGAAGTGGTGTCTTGTAGTGTCCGCACATCAGGTATACAGGACAGGAGAAGTGGTGTCTTGTAGTGTCCGCACATCAGGTATACAGGACATGAGAAGTGGTGTCTTGTAGTGTCCGCACATCAGGTATACAGGACAGGAGAAGTGGTGTCTTGTAGTGTCCGCACATCAGGTGTACAGGACAGGAGAAGTGGTGTCTTGTAGTGTCCGCACATCAGGTATACAGGACAGGAGAAGTGGTGTCTTGTAGTGTCCGCACATCAGGTATATAGGACGGGAGAAGTGGTGTCTTGTAGTGTCCGCACATCAGGTATACAGGACAGGAGAAATGGTGTCTTGTAGTGTCCGCACATCAGGTATATAGGACGGGAGAAGTGGTGTCTTGTAGTGTCCGCACATCAGGTATACAGGACAGGAGAAGTGGTGTCTTGTAGTGTCCGCACATCAGGTATATAGGACGGGAGAAGTGGTGTCTTGTAGTGTCCGCACATCAGGTATACAGGACAGGAGAAGTGGTGTCTTGTAGTGTCCGCACATCAGGTATACAGGACAGGAGAAGTGGTGTCTTGTAGTGTCCGCACATCAGGTATACAGGACAGGAGAAGTGGTGTCTTGTAGTGTCCGCACATCAGGTATACAGGACAGGAGAAGTGGTGTCTTGTAGTGTCCGCACATCAGGTATACAGGACATGAGAAGTGGTGTCTTGTAGTGTCCGCACATCAGGTATACAGGACAGGAGAAGTGGTGTCTTGTAGTGTCCGCACATCAGGTATATAGGACGGGAGAAGTGGTGTCTTGTAGTGTCCGCACATCAGGTATACAGGACAGGAGAAATGGTGTCTTGTAGTGTCCGCACATCAGGTATATAGGACGGGAGAAGTGGTGTCTTGTAGTGTCCGCACATCAGGTATACAGGACAGGAGAAGTGGTGTCTTGTAGTGTCCGCACATCAGGTATACAGGACAGGAGAAGTGGTGTCTTGTAGTGTCCGCACATCAGGTATACAGGACAGGAGAAGTGGTGTCTTGTAGTGTCCGCACATCAGGTATACAGGACATGAGAAGTGGTGTCTTGTAGTGTCCGCACATCAGGTATACAGGACAGGAGAAGTGGTGTCTTGTAGTGTCCGCACATCAGGTATATAGGACGGGAGAAGTGGTGTCTTGTAGTGTCCGCACATCAGGTATACAGGACAGGAGAAGTGGTGTCTTGTAGTGTCCGCACATCAGGTATACAGGACATGAGAAGTGGTGTCTTGTAGTGTCCGCACATCAGGTATACAGGACAGGAGAAGTGGTGTCTTGTAGTGTCCGCACATCAGGTATACAGGACAGGAGAAGTGGTGTCTTGTAGTGTCCGCACATCAGGTATACAGGACAGGAGAAGTGGTGTCTTGTAGTGTCCGCACATCAGGTATATAGGACGGGAGAAGTGGTGTCTTGTAGTGTCCGCACATCAGGTATACAGGACAGGAGAAGTGGTGTCTTGTAGTGTCCGCACATCAGGTATACAGGACAGGAGAAGTGGTGAAAGTGTCATTTAACAACACAATTGATCTCATATAATTGTGTGTGCTTAGGATAGGACAACATAATGTTCAGTGGTCAATTGCTTTGATTTAAATGTCTAAATAGTCTTATTACCACCTTACCATGGGCGGTGGGGGGTAGGGCAGGTTATTACATTCGGCTTAGAGTCTGGATATGGTACTGTGCCGTCACCACTGCATAGAGCATAAAAGATGTTATTAAAATTACATCCACCATACAGAACAGGAGAAGTCAGACTATGCAGATGTTTCTATATACGTAGTAGTATCTCCTCGGACATAAATCCATTATAGATAACAGGAAATATGGTGATTACAGTGTGTCAGTGTTGGATGTACTGTTAGAGAAATGTTCAATACCCAAGGCCCATTGGAGTCACTCTGAGGAAGACTGTGTACAGGGCAGGAAGACTGTGGACAGGGCAGGAAGACTGTGGACAGGGCAGGAAGACTGTGGACAGGGCAGGAAGACTGTGGACAGGGCAGGAAGACTGTGTACAGGGCAGGAAGACTGTGCACAGGGCAGGAAGACTGTGTACAGGGCAGGAAGACTGTGTACAGGGCAGGAAGACTGTGTACAGGGCAGGAAGACGGTGCACAGGGCAGGAAGACGGTGCACAGGGCAGGAAGACTGTGCACAGGGCAGGAAGACTGTGTACAGGGCAGGAAGACTGTGTACAGGGCAGGAAGACTGTGTACAGGGCAGGAAGACTGTGTACAGGGCAGGAAGACGGTGCACAGGGCAGGAAGACGGTGCACAGGGCAGGAAGACTGTGCACAGGGCAGGAAGACTGTGTACAGGGCAGGAAGACTGTGTACAGGGCAGGAAGACTGTGTACAGGGCAGGAAGACTGTGGACAGGGCAGGAAGACTGTGGACAGGGCAGGAAGACTGTGGACAGGGCAGGAAGACTGTGGACAGGGCAGGAAGACTGTGGACAGGGCAGGAAGACTGTGTACAGGGCAGGAAGACTGTGCACAGGGCAGGAAGACTGTGCACAGGGCAGGAAGACTGTGTACAGGGCAGGAAGACTGTGTACAGGGCAGGAAGACTGTGTACAGGGCAGGAAGACGGTGCACAGGGCAGGAAGACGGTGCACAGGGCAGGAAGACTGTGCACAGGGCAGGAAGACTGTGTACAGGGCAGGAAGACTGTGTACAGGGCAGGAAGACTGTGTACAGGGCAGGAAGACTGTGGACAGGGCAGGAAGACTGTGGACAGGGCAGGAAGACTGTGGACAGGGCAGGAAGACTGTGGACAGGGCAGGAAGACTGTGCACAGGGCAGGAAGACTGTGTACAGGGCAGGAAGACTGTGTACAGGGCAGGAAGACTGTGTACAGGGCAGGAAGACGGTGCACAGGGCAGGAAGACGGTGCACAGGGCAGGAAGACTGTGCACAGGGCAGGAAGACTGTGTACAGGGCAGGAAGACTGTGTACAGGGCAGGAAGACTGTGTACAGGGCAGGAAGACTGTGGACAGGGCAGGAAGACTGTGGACAGGGCAGGAAGACTGTGGACAGGGCAGGAAGACTGTGGACAGGGCAGGAAGACTGTGGACAGGGCAGGAAGACTGTGTACAGGGCAGGAAGACTGTGCACAGGGCAGGAAGACTGTGCACAGGGCAGGAAGACTGTGTACAGGGCAGGAAGACTGTGTACAGGGCAGGAAGACTGTGTACAGGGCAGGAAGACGGTGCACAGGGCAGGAAGACGGTGCACAGGGCAGGAAGACTGTGCACAGGGCAGGAAGACTGTGTACAGGGCAGGAAGACTGTGTACAGGGCAGGAAGACTGTGTACAGGGCAGGAAGACTGTGGACAGGGCAGGAAGACTGTGGACAGGGCAGGAAGACTGTGGACAGGGCAGGAAGACTGTGGACAGGGCAGGAAGACTGTGGACAGGGCAGGAAGACTGTGCACAGGGCAGGAAGACTGTGCACAGGGCAGGAAGACTGTGCACAGGGCAGGAAGACTGTGTACAGGGCAGGAAGACTGTGACAGGGCAGGAAGACTGTGGACAGGGCAGGAAGACTGTGTACAGGGCAGGAAGACTGTGGACAGGGCAGGAAGACTGTGGACAGGGCAGGAAGACTGTGGACAGGGCAGGAAGACTGTGGACAGGGCAGGAAGACTGTGGACAGGGCAGGAAGACTGTGCACAGGGCAGGAAGACTGTGCACAGGGCAGGAAGACTGTGCACAGGGCAGGAAGACTGTGCACAGGGCAGGAAGACTGTGTACAGGGCAGGAAGACTGTGTACAGGGCAGGAAGACTGTGTACAGGGCAGGAAGACGGTGCACAGGGCAGGAAGACGGTGCACAGGGCAGGAAGACTGTGCACAGGGCAGAGGAAGACTGTGTACAGGGCAGGAAGACTGTGTACAGGGCAGGAAGACTGTGTACAGGGCAGGAAGACTGTGGACAGGGCAGGAAGACTGTGGACAGGGCAGGAAGACTGTGGACAGGGCAGGAAGACTGTGGACAGGGCAGGAAGACTGTGGACAGGGCAGGAAGACTGTGGACAGGGCAGGAAGACTGTGCACAGGGCAGGAAGACTGTGCACAGGGCAGGAAGACTGTGTACAGGGCAGGAAGACTGTGTACAGGGCAGGAAGACTGTGCACAGGGCAGGAAGACTGTGCACAGGGCAGGAAGACTGTGCACAGGGCAGGAAGACTGTGTACAGGGCAGGAAGACTGTGGACAGGGCAGGAAGACTGTGGACAGGGCAGGAAGACTGTGCACAGGGCAGGAAGACTGTGTACAGGGCAGGAAGACTGTGTACAGGGCAGGAAGACTGTGGACAGGGCAGGAAGACTGTGGACAGGGCAGGAAGACGGTGCACAGGGCAGGAAGACGGTGCACAGGGCAGGAAGACTGTGTACAGGGCAGGAAGACTGTGTACAGGGCAGGAAGACTGTGTACAGGGCAGGAAGACTGTGTACAGGGCAGGAAGACTGTGTACAGGGCAGGAAGACTGTGTACAGGGCAGGAAGACTGTGTACAGGGCAGGAAGACTGTGGACAGGGCAGGAACACTGTGCACAGGGCAGGAAGACTGTGCACAGGGCAGGAAGACTGTGTACAGGGCAGGAAGACTGTGTACAGGGCAGGAAGACTGTGTACAGGGCAGGAAGACTGTGTACAGGGCAGGAAGACTGTGTACAGGGCAGGAAGACTGTGGACAGGGCAGGAAGACTGTGGACAGGGCAGGAAGACTGTGTACAGGGCAGGAAGACTGTGTACAGGGCAGGAAGACTGTGTACAGGGCAGGAAGACTGTGGACAGGGCAGGAAGACTGTGGACAGGGCAGGAAGACGGTGCACAGGGCAGGAAGACGGTGCACAGGGCAGGAAGACGGTGCACAGGGCAGGAAGACGGTGCACAGGGCAGGAAGACTGTGCACAGGGCAGGAAGACGGTGCACAGGGCAGGAAGACTGTGTACAGGGCAGGAAGACTGTGGACAGGGCAGGAAGACTGTGGACAGGGCAGGAAGACTGTGGACAGGGCAGGAAGACTGTGGACAGGGCAGGAAGACTGTGGACAGGGCAGGAAGACTGTGTACAGGGCAGGAAGACTGTGGACAGGGCAGGAAGACTGTGGACAGGGCAGGAAGACTGTGCACAGGGCAGGAAGACTGTGCACAGGGCAGGAAGACTGTGTACAGGGCAGGAAGACTGTGCACAGGGCAGGAAGACTGTGCACAGGGCAGGAAGACTGTGCACAGGGCAGGAAGACTGTGCACAGGGCAGGAAGACTGTGTACAGGGCAGGAAGACTGTGTACAGGGCAGGAAGACTGTGTACAGGGCAGGAAGACTGTGTACAGGGCAGGAAGACTGTGTACAGGGCAGGAAGACTGTGGACAGGGCAGGAAGACTGTGGACAGGGCAGGAAGACTGTGGACAGGGCAGGAAGACTGTGGACAGGGCAGGAAGACTGTGGACAGGGCAGGAAGACTGTGGACAGGGCAGGAAGACTGTGCACAGGGCAGGAAGACTGTGGACAGGGCAGGAAGACTGTGGACAGGGCAGGAAGACGGTGCACAGGGCAGGAAGACTGTGGACAGGGCAGGAAGACTGTGGACAGGGCAGGAAGACTGTGGACAGGGCAGGAAGACTGTGGACAGGGCAGGAAGACTGTGCACAGGGCAGGAAGACTGTGGACAGGGCAGGAAGACTGTGCACAGGGCAGGAAGACTGTGCACAGGGCAGGAAGACTGTGTACAGGGCAGGAAGACTGTGTACAGGGCAGGAAGACTGTGGACAGGGCAGGAAGACTGTGGACAGGGCAGGAAGACTGTGCACAGGGCAGGAAGACTGTGCACAGGGCAGGAAGACTGTGCACAGGGCAGGAAGACTGTGCACAGGGCAGGAAGACTGTGCACAGGGCAGGAAGACTGTGCACAGGGCAGGAAGACTGTGCACAGGGCAGGAAGACTGTGTACAGGGCAGGAAGACTGTGTACAGGGCAGGAAGACTGTGTACAGGGCAGGAAGACTGTGTACAGGGCAGGAAGACTGTGGACAGGGCAGGAAGACTGTGGACAGGGCAGGAAGACTGTGGACAGGGCAGGAAGACTGTGGACAGGGCAGGAAGACTGTGGACAGGGCAGGAAGACTGTGGACAGGGCAGGAAGACTGTGTACAGGGCAGGAAGACTGTGGACAGGGCAGGAAGACTGTGCACAGGGCAGGAAGACTGTGGACAGGGCAGGAAGACGGTGCACAGGGCAGGAAGACGGTGCACAGGGCAGGAAGACGGTGCACAGGGCAGGAAGACGGTGCACAGGGCAGGAAGACGGTGCACAGGGCAGGAAGACTGTGTACAGGGCAGGAAGACTGTGTACAGGGCAGGAAGACTGTGTACAGGGCAGGAAGACTGTGTACAGGGCAGGAAGACTGTGTACAGGGCAGGAAGACTGTGTACAGGGCAGGAAGACTGTGTACAGGGCAGGAAGACTGTGGACAGGGCAGGAAGACTGTGTACAGGGCAGGAAGACTGTGGACAGGGCAGGAAGACTGTGGACAGGGCAGGAAGACTGTGTACAGGGCAGGAAGACTGTGGACAGGGCAGGAAGACTGTGCACAGGGCAGGAAGACTGTGGACAGGGCAGGAAGACGGTGCACAGGGCAGGAAGACTGTGTACAGGGCAGGAAGACTGTGGACAGGGCAGGAAGACTGTGGACAGGGCAGGAAGACTGTGGACAGGGCAGGAAGACTGTGCACAGGGCAGGAAGACTGTGGACAGGGCAGGAAGACTGTGCACAGGGCAGGAAGACTGTGTACAGGGCAGGAAGACTGTGTACAGGGCAGGAAGACTGTGTACAGGGCAGGAAGACTGTGGACAGGGCAGGAAGACTGTGGACAGGGCAGGAAGACTGTGCACAGGGCAGGAAGACTGTGCACAGGGCAGGAAGACTGTGCACAGGGCAGGAAGACTGTGCACAGGGCAGGAAGACTGTGCACAGGGCAGGAAGACTGTGCACAGGGCAGGAAGACTGTGCACAGGGCAGGAAGACTGTGCACAGGGCAGGAAGACTGTGTACAGGGCAGGAAGACTGTGTACAGGGCAGGAAGACTGTGTACAGGGCAGGAAGACTGTGTACAGGGCAGGAAGACTGTGGACAGGGCAGGAAGACTGTGGACAGGGCAGGAAGACTGTGTACAGGGCAGGAAGACTGTGGACAGGGCAGGAAGACTGTGTACAGGGCAGGAAGACTGTGGACAGGGCAGGAAGACTGTGCACAGGGCAGGAAGACTGTGGACAGGGCAGGAAGACGGTGCACAGGGCAGGAAGACGGTGCACAGGGCAGGAAGACGGTGCACAGGGCAGGAAGACGGTGCACAGGGCAGGAAGACGGTGCACAGGGCAGGAAGACGGTGTATGGGTTTGGAAGTCCATAGTGCAGGGAATGTAGGAAGGAAGGGGGGGGGTCAGGAGATGAGGAGCCCCAATCTTTTCTGTATATATAAAACGTCTGTGGCAGTAACATGGACCCACACTGCATATTAATCACTCAGTGGAGTCGGTGGGCTGACACACAGGTGCTCCTGGTACAAGGAACAGGAGTGTAATTTATTACAAAGTGTGGTATCGCCTCCTAATGTAACATCCATCCTGTGATACATTAAGCAGCTCTGAAGTTATGTAACAGATCATTAATGTTTATTTCCAGCTGCAAATCAATTCCTTCTCGTATGTAGGTCAGATAGCTATTAAGGGGCCCGTACAACAGCAATCAATTGGGACAATTCTGTGTTGTGCAGATGATTGTGTAAAAAATCACCAATGTATGGGGTTCACCGATTCCAACCAAAAAGTGAACAAAATCGGTGAATCAGGTGGCCACCGAACAATCGGGCTCTAGATTCAGGCTGTAACTAGTGGCATGCAATCGCACAGAGCCCTGGGGGCGCACACATGCAGCTGAGAATGAGCGCCATCATACCCAGGGCAGAGTATAGTAACCACTCCGACTGTATAAATTCATTGATGAAACGCACAGAATGTAGAAGAATTACACTATGTAAAGGCTGGAGGAGAGGGTGCACAAGACAAGAAATTTATACTGCAAACTTTTAAATTGTTAAACAATTTCAAATAAATTCAGGGAATGTTAATTCTAAAATATTGCAGTCATTTGTTCAGCCAGCCAACTGTGTCTGGCCAGTCCCTACACTGACTCACAGAATGACGGGAATAGCTCTGACATCACAGATTGTATACACACACTATGCTTTTACCTATCCTTGTGTATCAATGCCTATTTCCCGATAGATTGTAAGCTTGTGAGCAGGGCCCTCCTACCTGTATGTATGTCTGTCTGTTACAGTGTAGGCAGAGCCTCTCCTGTCATACTCCTGAGATTTGCTATAAAAATTATTAGAATAATACAAAGAAGATATTTATAATTTATAAACAAGTTTTGTTCTATTAATTTTTCCAATTGTAAAGCGCAACAGAATATATTGCGCTATGTAAGAAACTGGTAATAAATAAATGATCCTAGGTTGAGGACTGATAGGCTTATAGAGACAGAACCTCCCACAAGCATATCAATTAATGGGAACCTGGGGTATAAGGGGGGCAAGAGAAGGTGTCACCATAAAATGTATTTCATATTATTTATATAGTGGCAGAATTACGCTAGGGGGTATATTTACTAAATTGCAGGGTTTTAGAAGGGGAGATGTTGCCCATAGCAACCAATCAGATTTTAGCTATTATTTTCTAGAAGGTGCTAGATAAATAAGTAGAATCTGATTGGTTGCTTTGGGCAACATCTCCACTTCTGAAAACTCGCCCTTTCGTTAATAAACCCCTAGGTGTGGTTGTGGAGGCACCGAATATGTGCTGTGATGGCGGGATACCCCCAAAGAGGATTAGAAAGAGGTGAGGCCACACCTACAGTATCTGCTGCACAGGGGATACAGCCCAGGTGAGGCCACACCTACAGTATCTGCTGCACAGGGGATACAGCCCAGGTGAGGCCACACCTACAGTATCTGCTGTACAGGGGATACAGCCCAGGTGAGGCCACACCTACAGTATCTGCTGCACAGGGGATACAGCCCAGGTGAGGCCACACCTACAGTATCTGCTGCACAGGGGATACAGCCCAGGTGAGGCCACACCTACAGTATCTGCTGTACAGGGGATACAGCCCAGGTGAGGCCACACCTACAGTATCTGCTGTACAGGGGATACAGCCCAGGTTGGGCCACACCTACAGTATCTGCTGTACAGGGGATACAGCCCAGGTTGGGCCACAAATACAGTATCTGCTGTACAGGGGATACAGCCCAGGTTGGGCCACACCAACATTATTATTATTATTATTATCCTTTATTTATATGGCGCCACAAGTGTTCCGCAGCGCCTTACATAGTACATAGAACTAATAAGTGAACAAGAAACAAGTAACTTACAGTACATTACAGTGCAGGACAGGGACACAACTTATATACATTGCTGAAATAGTGATTAAAGCACTCACAATAAGCTGCCGGGAGTTGGCGGTCCCGTGTTAGGTGCCCTAATGGGGAGTAGAGAGTAGAAGAAAATGTAAAGAGAAGCACATGAGGGAAGAGGTCCCTGCTCATGAGAGCTTACATTCTAAGGGGAGGGGCAGACAGACAGGCATGACACAGAAGGGGAAGATAGGAAGGAAAGAGCATGAGGTGGGTTAGGAGGAGTGCTGGAAGGCCTTGATGAAGTAGTGGGTCTTGAGAGCCCGTTTGAAGATTTGTAGAGAGGTGGAGAGTCTGATAGGGAGAGGGAGAGCATTCCAAAGGTAGGGAGCAGCACGGGCAAAATCTCGGATGCGGGAGTGGGAGGAAGTAATCAGTTGGCAAGAGAGGCGGCATGCATTAGTTGAGCGAAGTGGGCGGGTGGGAGTGTGAAGGGAGAGAAGGTCAGAAATGTATGCGGGAGAGGATTTGGTGAGGGCTTTGTAGGTGAATGTAAGAACCTTGAATTGGCATCTGAAGGGGAAGGGGAGCCAGTGTAGGGCTTGAAGGAGAGGGGAAGCAGATATAGAACGTCTGGAGAGGAAGATGAGCCGAGCAGCAGCATTGAGAACAGATTGTAGTGGAGAGAGGTGAGAGACTGGGAGGCCAGCTAGGAGAAGGTTACAGTAGTCCAATCTGGATATGACCAGTGAGTGGATGAGGGATTTTAGTGGCATCCTGGGTGAGAGTTGGTGAGACAGAAGGGGAGGGGTGGTAAGGGCAAGGAGGGAGAGGAGTGCTAAGGGTCTGATGGGATATGATGTCCTCACGTATGGAGTCAATTTTAGATGTAAAGTAGGTGGCAAAGTCGAGGGCAGAGAGCGAGGAGGGAAGGCGAGGAGGGGAAGGGCAGAGTAGGGAGTTGAAAGTGGCAAAGAGACGCTGGGGGTTTGAGGACTGGGAGGAGATGAGGTTCTTGAAATATGTTTGTTTGGAGAGAGACAGGGAAGCACTGTAGGAGGAGAGAATAAATTTGAAATGGAGGAAGTCAGCCTTAGAGCGTGACTTTCTCCACTGACGCTCCGCAATTCTTGAACACTTTTGTAGGTATCTGGTGCATTTGGAATGCCAGGGTTGTGGTGTGGATCTGCGAGGGTGAGTGGTTATTGCTGGAGCAACAGAATCAAGAGCAGAAGCAAGGGAGGAATTGTACAGGGAAGTAGCTTGTTCAGGACAGGAGAGAGAAATGATAGGGGAGAGAAGAGAGTCCAGCAGGGAGGAAAAAGCAACAGTGTCAATAGCCTCAATATTACGCTTAGTAATGGTAGCCTTAGGAGTTAGAGGAGGGCAAGGAGAGAGGGATAGGTTAAAAGAGAGAAGGTGATGGTCAGAGAGGGGGAATGGGCAATTGGAGTAATCAGAAATATCACAACGGTGCGTAAAGACCAGGTCAAGTGAGTGCCCACTCACATGGGAGGGTGAGGAGGTCCATTGGGCGAGACCAAATGAAGAGGTGAGGGTAAGGAGTTTAGCTGCAGAGGATTCTGTGGGAATGTCAATAGGAATATTAAAATCACCTAGGATAATGGAGGGAAGATCTGAGGAGAGAAAGTGAGGGAGCCAGGAAGCGAAGTTGTCAAGGAATTTGGAGGGAGAGCCAGGGGGACGGTAAATGACAGCTACTCTGAGGTTTACTGGTTGGAAGAGTCGTATAGCATGAACCTCAAATGTGGGGAATGTAAGGGATGGTTCAGAGGGTATTAGCTGGTATGAGTAACTGGTGGATAGAAGGACCCCAACTCCACCACCATGGCGACCCCCAGGCCGGGGGGTGTGGGAGAAGGCAAAGCCCCCAGAGGATAGAGCAGCAGGAGAAGTGGTGTCAGAGGGTGAGATCCAAGTTTCAGTGATGGCTAGGAGATTCAGAGAGTTGGAGATAAAAAGGTCATGGGTGGGGACCAGTTTATTACAGACTGACCTGGCGTTCCAGAGGGCACAGGATAGAGAGATAGCATTTGTGGGGGAGATGTGAATGAGATTGTCCGGGTTGCTGTAACGTGGAGGTGAGATTAATTTGGGGGACCGATATGAATAGAGTTTAGTGATGGTGCGGGCACCTGAGCTGGAAAGGGAACCAATAGGAGGTGGGCAGGGAGGGAGATGTGGATGGCAGTGGGGTGAAGTGACAGGGAGAGGAGTGTAGGAGGAGGGTTTGGTGGTGGGGTAGTAGGACAGAGGGGGGGTAGAACAGGAAGAAAGTGGAGTAATGGGTGAGGAGTGAAGAGTAGGCAGACAGAGGAGGGGGGAGAAGGGGAGGAGGAGGTGGAAGAGATAAGGGGGAAAGGATAAAGGTGGAAGCAGGGGGCAGAACAGAGGATTAGGTAGAGACAGAGGGAAGGAGGGAGTTGACGAAAAACTTGTCATGGTGTTTATAAGTAAACAAGAGGAAAGAAATTTGGAAATTTAAATGAGATATGAGTGCAAGAGATTTGTAGGAATGCAAGTAAGAAAACAGTGACGTATCAAAGAACAGTGTATCAATATGTATGCAGATTAACAAGATTGTTATAGGGAGAAATAAAAGTGGGGTTCTAAAGTGTGCAGAATGTGAAAAATAACGCAGATTGTAAGCAGACAGAGGATGTGAGGCTAGGCAAGAGAGCTGAGATAAAGGACAGTGTTTCAAAGTTGATAGATATAAACTGACATGGGGAAAAGTACGATAAGCATTGAATTGTATGCTAGAATCAGTAGGCCAGCATTATTAATAGCATTAGAAGTGTTCTTGCCGTGATTGTACAGGGAGTCCAGTTGTAGTCTGAGTCTTTAGATTGTTGGGGTTTGTTGCGTGATGGACCTTTTTTCTCCTTCTGTTTTTCCTCGGTATAACGCAGGTCTAACGCTAGTTATGCACTTAAAAAACTGCACTTAGAAAAAAAACTGCACCCAGCCAAGGCTTCCCCAGCCAAACTACTGACACTTATACAGGGAAGCAGGCAAGTGTGGACACTAATTAATGAAAACCCCCAATTGGCCAGCCAGAGAAAGCTAGCAATAAAAAAGGCTTAAGTCAACAATGACCACATACCATACATCTAAGGCTACAAATAAATCAAGCATTCACTTTAGTCAATAAACTGAGAGAATCCTTAAAACAATGTAACTATTACAAATCATAAGGCATTAGAAACAAAAGCATAAGGATTCAGTAAAGAATAAGCTAGTTACCTATGATTATAATTAATAAAGGAGGCACAGGAGGTGAAACACTTTGCAGTCACAGTCAACTTCAGTTACCTATGATTATAATTAATAAAGGAGGCACAGGAGGTGAAACACTTTGCAGTCACAGTCAACTTCAGTTACCTATGATTATAATTAATAAAGGAGGCACAGGAGGTGAAACACTTTGCAGTCACAGTCAACTTCAGTTACCTATGATTATAATTAATAAAGGAGGCACAGGAGGTGAAACACTTTGCAGTCACAGTCAACTTCAGTTACCTATGATTATAATTAATAAAGGAGGCACAGGAGGTGAAACACTTTGCAGTCACAGTCAACTTCAGTTACCTATGATTATAATTAATAAAGGAGGCACAGGAGGTGAAACACTTTGCAGTCACAGTCAACTTTAGTTACCTATGATTATAATTAATAAAGGAGGCACAGGAGGTGAAACACTTTGCAGTCACAGTCAACTTCAGTTACCTATGATTATAATTAATAAAGGAGGCACAGGAGGTGAAACACTTTGCAGTCACAGTCAACTTCAGTTACCTATGATTATAATTAATAAAGGAGGCACAGGAGGTGAAACACTTTGCAGTCACAGTCAACTTCAGTTACCTATGATAACATTATCTGCTGCACAGGGGATACAGCCCAGGTGAGGCCACAAATACAGTATCTGCTGTACAGGGGATACAGCCCAGGTGAGGCTGTGGCAGACGAGTCAGGCCAGTGGGCTAGGAGGCATGTGGCCATACCTGCAAGAGGCAGGCAGGACTGATACTGTGTGCGGGGTTGTGCGCAGACTGGCTGCCCTGGATAGTTAGGGCTGAGGAAGTGAGAGAGTGCCCTGAATAAGGGCTGGCTTGTTCCTTATGTTCTGCTGCTGTATGCTGACAAGCTGTATTGTGACACCTGAATACTGCCCCGCTGACCACTGTGCTAAACACAATACCCCACAACGTCACTATATATGTGTATGTCTATATATCTGGGACCTGTCTTGTTTTATGTTTAAAAATGTATGTATTGATTACACTATGCCCAGACCACCACTATTGTTTTCTCTGTTATTTACTTTGATTAATTTACAAATGTTTTACTTTTTTCACTTTATATGTATTATTTATATGTGTGTGTGTGTGTGTGTGTGTGTATATATATATATATATATATATATATATATATTTATATAGATACGCACACACACACACATATATATATATGTATAATTTTAAGACATAAGAAGCAGGGGGAGAAGGTTCATCTATGAGGTGACAATGGGAAGCAGGTGATAACAGGGAGATTATGGAAGTAGTACTAGGCATCGTGTATTGTCCTGCTACACACATGTGCCTATCTAGTGCCCAGCTCCATCAGGTGGTACCTATGGTTATACTCCCCCGAGAATGTCAGGGACAGGGGAATGTCGGGGACTGGGAATGTCTGGGGCTGGGGAATGTCGGGGACAGTAGAATGGAAAGGGGAATTTCAGGGACAGGGGAATTTCAGGGACTGGGGAATGTCGGGAGCAGGGGAATGTCGGGGACAGGGGAATGTCGCTATGGATACCTAATTTAAACCTCTATGCAATCCTACCTATACTTTCTAAATCCTGCCTATACCTACTAAAATTGTCACAATTTAGCGTAATGAGTCGCACAGTAAATAAATGCCTTCAGACTTTGAATGTGGTTACAAAGCACAAAAAGTTATTATTCAATATAAATACAGATGGTTACACACTGTGATCTAAAGACAATTAGCGTAAATAAATCATACAGACCCAAGGTACAGTTGTTATATACGCACGCGCTCTAGGCCCAGATACCGGCATCAGCATTAGAACCCTCCATCAACAGCACAGCAAGAAGACTCTTGATTGGGGTCAGAGAGCGCACATATATACTCTTTCAGGGATAGACAACACAATAGGCAAGTTTGGCATGATTGCATTGGTCCTTCTTAAAGGTGTTTCTGTTACAGGATAGTTCATAGGACAATTTCAAATGGACACAAACAGCCTCCAACCGCCCTTTGTGTCCTTTTTCCCGCTGCATGCTAATCTAAGCTGCTAACATTACAGAGTACATTTTAATGTTTTAACTCTCTATAGTCCATAGTTGGCAGAAGCATGTTCCGATCTTCTGACCGATGATACCGGAAATTTGTTGAGACACAGTGGATCAGTACAACACCAAACACGGTCTGCTTACCATGTACTAAACCTTAGATATCAAATAACCTTTACCACACAAGATTAATAATCACTGAATAAACCTTGAATATTACACTTTAATACTAGGGAACCTTTCATGTAAGTGTGCAGTGTGTAAGTATTGGGGAATTGGGAAAAGACGCTAGTTAGTGTTGTGCGACTATGTGTTTTGTGGAGTACACTATGGTGCGTGTTTTGCAGGGATAATTAGTTTATATGTTTTAGCGACTGTCTGTATGTGGTGAGGACTTTTAACTTCTTTCTATTGCGTGGGAATCGCACGACGCTAAATAGCATCGCCGTATGTACTTATAATGGCGACTTTCACTAAAATGGCGCTGGGCGGCCAGTCGCAAAATGGCGTCTCATTACCATTCGCAAAATGGCATCGCGCTTATCTAATTTTAAACCGATCCTGTCTCAGCCAATTATCCGGCTTCGACATCGGGTACAGGGGAATGTCGGGACAGGGGAATGTCGGGGGCTGGGGAATGGACAGGGGAATGTCAGGGACAGGGGAATGTTGGGGCTGGGCCGCCGCCATAGGCTGTACAGGGCGGAATGGAAGCTTATTTCTGCTTTACTGTAAAAATAAAAATAATATTTACGTATCCCGCAGTAATGAACGGCAGCACTTACATAATATCTATAAGAATAGTAATAATAATAATTTTATTTTTATAGCACTTTTCTCCTAAAGGACTCAAAGTGCTTTACATTTACAGTACAAAATAAGCTTAAACAAGGGACATTAGTGAAATGCTGGGTGAATAGGTGAGTCTTGAGTCTATTTTTGAAGGACTCTAGAGTGGAGGCCTCTCGAACTGTGCGGGGAAGTGAGTTCCAAAAGGTTGGAGCCACAAGAACACAATTATTTCTGTACAAAGGGTCAGGATGTTCTCTGCAGCTGCACCAATGGGGTAACCTGAGTAACAACAGTTTCTACAGAAATCCATATATCATATCTAAGCTCCAATAGAAAGTGTTTATATGGACAGTGTACACCGTGTGTCATACATTAGAAGAATAAATATCACAAGCGGAGATGACCTAGTCATTACTAATGGTGTACATACTGAGTAATAGTGCAGCCCCAATACTAGCCAGCCCAGGACGGAACCCTATATGATGGCGCATGTAACTCAAAGGACAGTTATTTAGAAACTCCAAAAAATACCTTCTGTAGTCTTAGGATAAATAATCCCTGTGACCTTTTGTGGTCTTGGTCCTTGTGTCTGTTTTTCAATGAGTCTGGACTTTATAATAGGTAATGTGATAGCCACCCATCCAGTGTAGAGCCGCAGCATGGTGGGCAGATGGGCAATGATGCTGATGGGCTTCTTCATCAATAGAGGATATTTTCAAAGTGGGGGGTACAAGCTGAGCAGGTCTGGGGTTGGGGGGTGCAGTCCCAGTCTGTCCAGGAGCAGTCTCCCAATATTTGAGATGATTTAATTAGCAGAGAGGGACCATGTACAAATCTCAGACAGGGTAAATGACACTGCTGACACTATTGTGACTGATACCTAAATGCTCAGGAGGAATAGTAGTGGCTGGGAATTCTCCCACTAATCTCCCGTATCCACTAGCAGACAGCACATAAGGACTAAAGCACCCACCAGTCCGGGAGGTTGAAACAAAACCCCAAATAATTTAAACTATTCTCAATTTCAGGGGTGGTAACGCGTTAATGTTCATCTCCGTTGCATATAGCTGAAAGGGTCAGGGCTTTACCGTCCGTTCCAATATCACTGAATGATATTTGTAACATGAGCTTATTGAGGTACGGAACTGCCCAAGAGGTTGATACTCTATAAAGAGGATAATGTAATAATGTACCTTTGGGAAAGACGTAAAGTGTAACAGTTGTTTGATGGGTAAGGTGAGCTCTGTGCTTTCCCGTCACGTGTAATGTGTGGGCTCTCAGCCAGTCCAATACTTCTAGGGCTTTTCATAAGGGTTGTATTTGAAACATCTATGGATAATGAATATCATAGTCCCATAAACTAAACACATTACTTGTGGCAAGCGAAGCAAAAACTGAGCAATGTAACTTCTATAGATGAGCATCAAATTATCATGTATAATAAATAAGCACATGTACTACTAGTAATGGTGATCATCAATTGTCAGATACAGAAGAGATACTGATAGAAAAGATAAACCAGGTCTGCCGGCGTGGCGCTGAGGTGTAAGCTATTATTATGTAAGCTCTTATGTGTCAGGATGTGGCCTGGGATCGGCCGCTACTCACCTCTGCGACAGCATCCTTGGGCTCAGGTGTTCAGTCACTGTGAGTGGAGGTGAGTGGTGACTGCGTATTCTCCCTGGGGTCTGCTAGGGCTTCCGTGCCTGCGTCCTTGTTTCCGGGGTGCCGGGCATGGGCGCAGCCATGTTGGTCCAAATCACCTGACTAGTCTCTTCCAATGGTAGTCCTGTGGTCACTCAGCTGATCCTCTGATCCAATGACCAGCTACCCAGGGGTATTTAAGTCAGACTCCAGGAACAGGAAACTGTTGTTAAACTTTGCTGTCCAGTGACTGTGATTCTCACCAGTGTTGCTTCAGCCTATTCACAGTTTTCCAGGGTTATCTGTATTAGCTTCCACGCTAACTCTCAGACTTTAGTGCTCTCTCAGAACTCTAGTCTTTTATGCTGTTTTTCCTGTGTGTCTTGTAGTGTGCTGCTAGCTCTACTGGAGCTTCTCTGTGATACTGAGGTGTCAGGTTTCCTGCTAATTTCTAGTTAGCTCTCAGCTGGGTCTATAGCCATCCCCAGTACATACCTGTGTCCACTTCTCTCTGTGACTCTCTGTGCAAATCAGCACCTGAATCTGTAGCAGTTCTTCCCTGCATTTTCAAGCTAGCCTGCGACTAGGATCTCTACATTCTCAAGTTAATTTTCAGTGTTCAAGTATTCCGTTCATCACCAGTGTTCAAGTATTCCGTTCATCACCAGTGTTCAAGTATTCCGTTCATCACCAGTGTTCAAGTATTCCGTTCATCACCAGTGTTCAAGTATTCAGTGCATATCCAGTGTTCAAGTGTTCAGTTCATTGCCTGTATTCTGTTCATCTCTTGTGTACTAGTTACAGTGTCATCCTTGTTTCCTCGTCTCTCCCAGGTACCTAGTCAGAGGGCCGCGACCTGCTCACTTGGTGCGGTGAAACCCACATCTCAATTGGAGGGGTTACTGGTGAAGACCACCGAGTGGTTTAGACTCCGCGACTCTGGCTAGGTCTCGCCAATACCTGGGTTTGACCTTTATTGAGGAACCTAGGACTGTCACTTCCCTAGCCATCCGAACCCCCCGGCTCGTGACATTATGGCCTCATCTGGCCTCATCTTCTTCCCTAACTATCAGGGCTCGGGTACCTTGTCTCTTTCTCCCCCTCAGTAACTCGCCCATACATTGGGTACATGAGGTACTGAGGGCCTGATTTAGAGATGTACACTGATGCATTTGCAGCTGCGATCCCATATGCAGCTGCCGTGAGAAATACGCTAATGCTGCAGCCGCCTGTAAATGTTCTGTATTAGACACCCACCAGCGGCTTCTCAGATCCAAGAAAGTGCGCACACACCCGCAGCGCTGGTCACCCTATAGTCGCGCAGAGTGGCCGTGGGAACTGAGATACCGGCGCCGTGTTTTCTGTGTACGGGACCGCAGTTGTCGGCTGAGACAGACCTGCGTTTTTACCACCACTCCCCGTAACCGCCCCCCACACGGTCCCTGACAATCACTTTGCGAAGTAATTCTCACCGTGAGCGACATCGCTAAGGCACCTCGGCGTGTGCGCAGTGCATCCATGATGCATGGGCAGTCGAATGATATTCGCTAAACTGTGTAAGTATGGGCATAGCGTACATCTCTGCATTAGGCCCTTAGCTATATAGTGACTATGTGCTAGACACATTGTTATAATGTGATTATTGCTCTGGTGCAGATAGGGGGTGATTCAGATGCGCAATTTCAACGCATTGTCCATGTAGTTGACTGATTCTCTGCAACAGCACATGCGCAAAAAGTCCTGAAAACCCCTACAGTTCCCCTGAAGTGAACGTAGAAAAGTCCGTCCCATTTGCGTATTATGGGCGTGTCCGTGAAAGCGGCTGTGTTTTCAGACGCAGAACCACAGCGGCCATGTTCAGGAGGAGAAACTGCAGGGTGCAAGCGTTGATGGGGCGCTGATGGTGGCGGTGTTACAGCGGGCAGAGATTAGAGAAAGTGGGCGTGTCAGAGCTCACTCAGACGCCGGGAAGGCTGATACTAGAATTTGCATATTAACGCAACAGTTGCATCAGCGTCCACATCTAAATATCCCAGGGTGTTATACTAGTCATGGAATATTTAGTGACCCTCTGGCCATTAAATAGTTAAACTGCAGATAGTAGAACCATCCGTGATTGAGTGTTATAGGGTTTGTGTTTAGTTTCCTTGGTGGCAGAGATCGCTGTCCAGACGGCATTGATTTGCTTCTAATAAAGCCGGCAGTCATACTTTATAGATCAGGATGACAGTGACGTGTTTTGGCAGCAGAGGGGCTTGTTTTCCTGACCTAACCTGCCCACTTTCCTTTCTGCTGAGACATTTCAGGGAATATTAGGTCCAGCTTTGTATATTTACACAAGTCTGTCTCGCATACTTTGTATTGTGGTGTCTATCACCTCTGTATAAAGTCACCACTCATTCCACCAAATGCTCTTTCCTTTCATCCCATCAAAATAAAGCCCCTATTGGGCATTAATAAATATGGAGATCTCTACACACCTCTGCATCTGGCTGCCATGTTGGGAGAGCGGGGATTCTCAGCTACAGAAAAGCCGGGGTGACTGACAGCGTGGAGAAATACACAGTATGGATTGGTTTATTCACACGCAGGGGCAGGGCTGGGGCATCACGGTAGCACAAATCACTGCGTTTTAGCTTTTTAACCAGTCTTGGTTCCCATCAGGTGTACAAGGGAGTCCCATTTGTCTGTAATGGATGGGGTGTTACAGAGCTGAAATAAAGTGTCATGGTGTAGAGGGGATGTAGTCGGCATCCCGGTGTGCGGAATGCTGACGGTCCAAGTACCGACGCCGAAATCCCGACAGGTCAGGATCCCGGCACCAGTATCCCAACTGCCTGCTTCCCGAAGATAAGTATCGGGGTGTTAGGGGGAGGTTAGGGTTAGCTAGCGGGGTTAGGGTTAGGCATTAGGGGGAGGGATAGGCATCAGGGAGGGAGTGTTAGGATTAGAGTGCGGGGAGGGGGAGATTAGGTTTAGGGTGCAGGGAGGTTAGGTTTAGACACCGGGGAGGAAGGGTTAGGGTAGGGAAAATAATTACGTGCCTTCCTATGGGTGTTGGGATTCTGGCTGTCGGGGTGCCGCTGTCGGTATTCTGAACATCGGCATCCCGAAAGCCGGGATTTCATACCCAACCCGGTGTAGACAATGCATTTACCACGTGGTAAATACACTATGTAGACAAAAGTGATTGGACACTGAGAGCAAATAGATCAGTGAGATGTTATCGGTGTCAGTACTGTGTAGGTCACCACGTGCAGTGATTACTGCAGACGCCCTTCTTTGCAAACTGACCACAAGTGCCTGGACAGCAGCAGGCGCTATGTTCTGCCATTATTCTGCCTTATGTACAGTGACCAACCGTGACACTGAGGAAGGTCTGGTCGGCCTAGAACGCACCTGTCACTCCAATTCATCCCAGAGGTTCTCAGTGGGGTAAAGATCTGGACTCTGAGCTGGCCAATCCATCCCGGTCACCGGATTATCTGTATACCAGTCCAGCGTCACCCTGGAAACATGACAGGTGGCATTGTCACCCCGATAAATACATTCATTGTTTCCGTAGAACTGCGAGTGCATGGACCTCCCTACCAAGTGTTCTTGTCGCAACCGCCACATTAATGGCCATTTGGGACTACGGTGCAATGGTATGCATTTCGCTTGCGTGGGGGTGTCCCATCACCTTTGTCTACGTAGTGTACCTCAAGTAAAACCAATTATTGTGCCATTAGTTTCATTGAAGTTTTGTAATTGTCGTTGTGATCTCTGGACATGATGTTATAATGCCACCCACTATACAAATCAATTACCTGTATTCTGCCCACAGCACATTAGTTCCCCTGCTGTTACATATTGGCCTTGTGCTGAGTATAATGTATAATGACCAGGCATATCCCAATATCCAGATTCAATTAAACTCTGCAATTTATTTATTTTTTTACTGAACCCCACCTTCCACACCCCGACCTCATTGCTGTCTCATTGGAGGTGGTGGGGGAACATTCCTGTGTATCTTCTCTCACCCAGCTATACATATATTGCTGGAGTTCCTTAAAGAGCCTCCATTATTCAATCTGTCCAACCCAGCTGGCCTTTGAAGTGTCCTCCTAATTATTCCTCACAGCAGAAACAGTTACACGTTATATAAAAGGACTGATGATCTTTATTCTGGTCCCTCTCTCGGAGACAATACGCTGGTTGTCTTGATGGTATTGAATCTACAAATGTAAAGTTCCCCCTATTAAAACCTAGGCTGGGAGAACATATTTTTGCACATCTGGGACCAGATTCCTCTTCTGCTCTAAATTAATTTTTTTTTCCTAATCGCCAAAGGAAGAAGCTTAGAATTAAACTGGAGAGGAAATAATCAGAAATGAGAGCCGTTATTTATGGGCATGCTGTATGTTGTTTGACTTTAGCTTTCTCTACATGGCACCCGGCAGACTCTTGCCGCACGTCGCTCTGCAAGTCTGTACGAGCGCTGGTATTATCGCTGATTACTGTAGGAAATGCCGTGTGCTGCTCATTGCCGTCAGATTGGTTGTAATGTATTCTGAACGTTTTCTGAGAGCTCTGCAGTGGGTGATATTAATAATAGTGTTTATTTACACTAGAATCCTCCAGTGCCTCATGCATTTATGATCAGTACCACCGAACTTGCCTAGACATGGCGGCCACTCCGCCCTACCATTGTCCGGTGCTTTATAAGTAAATGCGAGTAATAACGCCAGCGTTGCTCATTCTCAGTGCTTGTCCTTGCTGCAATCCTTCCAAGTAGCATAATGGATAGAATAAAAAGAATCGGTTCAAAATCCAATAATCCCAATACAAATAATATAAATCCTTTTTGTAGATATAATGTGATACATATTGTGTCATTATAGGAAGCTGTACGAGTTTGGGAGCCGTTTTCCTGTAAGTGGGATTATGTGCACTAACACAGGGCTTTGTAGTCCATGTACAGTCGTTCCCAAAAGTTATGAGAATGACACAAGTATGGGTTGTCACAAAGTTTCCTGCTTCAGTGTTATTAGACCTTTTTTTCAGATGTTTCTATGGTATACTGAGGTAACATTGCATCATTACATAAGTGTCAGATGTTACTATGGTATACTGAGGTAACATTACATCATTACATAAGTGTCAGATGTTACTATGGTACACTGAGGTAACATTACAGCATTACATAAGTGTCAGATGTTACTATGGTATACTGAGGTAACATTGCATCATTACATAAGTGTCAGATGTTACTATGGTATACTGAGGTAACATTGCATCATTACATAAGTGTCAGATGTTACTATGGTATACTGAGGTAACATTACATCATTACATATGTGTCAGATGTTACTATGGTATACTGAGGTAACATTACAGCATGACATAAGTGTCAGATGTTACTATGGTATAGTGAGGTAACATTACAGCATTACATAAGTGCCAGATGTTACTATGGTATACTGAGGTAACATTACATAAGTGTCAGATGTTACTATGATATACTGAGGTAACATTACAGCATTACATAAGTGTCAGATGTTACTATGGTATACTGAGGTAACATTGCATCATTACATAAGTGTCAGATGTTACTATGGTATACTGAGGTAACATTACATCATTACATATGTGTCAGATGTTACTATGGTATACTGAGGTAACATTACAGCATGACATAAGTGTCAGATGTTACTATGGTATAGTGAGGTAACATTACAGCATTACATAAGTGTCAGATGTTACTATGGTATACTGAGGTAACGTTACATAAGTGTCAGATGTTACTATGATATACTGAGGTAACATTACAGCATTACATAAATGTCAGATGTTACTATGGTATACTGAGGTAACATTGCATGATTACATTAGTGTCAGATGTTACTATGGTATACTGAGGTAACATTACAGCATTACATAAGTGTCAGATGTTACTATGGTATACTGAGGTAACATTACAGCATTACATAAGTGTCAGATGTTACTATGGTATACTGAGGTAACATTACAGCATTACATAAGTATCAGATGTTACTATGGTATACTGAGGTAACATTGCATGATTACATAAGTGTCATATGTTACTATGGTATACTGAGGTAACATTACAGCATGACATAAGTGTCAGATGTTACTATGGTATAGTGAGGTAACATTACAGCATTACATAAGTGACAGATGTTACTATGGTATACTGAGGTAACATTACATAAGTGTCAGATGTTACTATGATATACTGAGGTAACATTACAGCATTACATAAGTGTCAGATGTTACTATGGTATACTGAGGTAACATTGCATGATTACATAAGTGTCAGATGTTACTATGGTATACTGACGTAACATTACAGCATTACATAAGTGTCAGATGTTACTATGGTATACTGAGGTAACATTACAGCATTACATAAGTGTCAGATGTTACTATGGTATACTGAGGTAACATTGCATCATTACATAAGTGTCAGATGTTACTATGGTATACTGAGGTAACATTACAGCATTACATAAGTGTCAGATGTTACTATGGTATACTGAGGTAACATTGCATCATTACATAAGTGTCAGATGTTACTATGGTATACTGAGGTAACATTACAGCATTACATAAGTGTCAGATGTTACTATGGTATACTGAGGTAACATTGCATCATTACATAAGTGTCAGATGTTACTATGGTATACTGAGGTAACATTACAGCATTACATAAGTGTCAGATGTTACTATGGTATACTGAGGTAACATTGCATGATTACATAAGTGTCAGATGTTACTATGATATACTGAGGTAACATTACATCATTACATAAGTGTCAGATGTTACTATGGTATACTGAGGTAACATTACATCATTACATAAGTGTCAGAGGTTACTATGGTATACTGAGGTAACATTACATCATTACATAAGTGTCAGATGTTACTATGGTATACTGAGGCAACATTACAGCATTACATAAGTGTCAGATGTTACTATGGTATACTGAGGTAACATTACAGCATTACATAAGTGTCAGATGTTACTATGGTATACTGAGGTAACATTACATCATTACATAAGTGTCAGATGTTACTATGGTATGCTGAGGTAACATTACAGCATTACATAAGTGTCAGATGTTACTATGGTATGCTGAGGTAACATTACAGCATTACATAAGTGACAAAGGTTTTTATTGACAATTACATTAAGTTTATGCAGAGTCAATATTTGCAGTGTTGACTCTTCTTTTTCAAGACCTCTGCAGTTCGCCCTGGCAGCTGTCCCTCACCTTCTGGGCCACATACTGACTGATGGCCGCCTATTTTTGCCTAATCAATGCTTGGAGTGTGTCAGAATTTGTGGGGTTTTGTTTGTACAGCCGCCTCTTGAGGATTGACCACAAGTTCAAATTCAGTGGGATTAAGGTCTGACGGTGCTCTGTACACAGGCTTGGAAGGTGCATATGATTTCTATTGTGGCTGAGCAGCTGGGAGGCACCTGCACACTTGGTCGATGACTCTACAAATGAAAGCAGCCATCTGCCTGTCAGCACTCCCAGAAAGGATTATAATTGGAATCACTGCATTACCTTATTTCCAGTTAAGATGTCAGTGTTGGCAGTCCCTGTATGGGTGGTCGGCGGGTCGCCTGTACACACCGGAAGATGCACCGATTTATATATTTCTGAGAACACCAACAGCTGTACTACAGGGCTGACCTGATATGTCTATGAATTATGTAGTTCACAGACATACCAGGTGTACACGCCCGCCAATGCACTGGCTACATGTATCGCCAGTCGATAGAACAAGCGATATGTCATTAAGTGTGTACCAAGCATTAGTCTGACCTGCAGATTACGCTACACCTCTTTTGGATAGCAAATGAAAGGGATATTGTCAGAGCCGTTTTCTTGTGCTGATACCCATGCGAAACGCATTGTGAAAATATCCTCTGAAATAATGTCAAGAGATCATCATGAAAGTCCTGCGCTCTGCAAACCAGCAGAGATGTGTGTATCCCCTACTAGATCATAGCCGTTCTGTTTAGCCCATGGTGCAACTACTTCTCATATACACTATGACTGCAAAATCTTTCTCATCTGTCATTTGTTCACCAAAAAGAATTGTTCACATCCTATATGGAACTATTCTTCCTTTATGGAACTATTCTTCCTTATCCACTTTGTGATTGCTAAATCCATCACCCATTCTCCACAGCTGAGTCCACAAGTCCTTCTGGTATCTCAGGTCAGTGACTTGGGACAATGAATAAACCATCCTCTTTACAGCAAAGCATATCACTAAATATTCTTAGTGTACAAATGGTTCAGATGTTTGAAAAGGGCCCTCTCCTTGTACATAAGGTCCCTCTCCTTGTACATAAGGGCCCTCTCCTTGTACGTATGGACCCTCTCCTTGTACGTAAGGGCCCTCTCCTTGTACATAAGGGCCCTCTCCTTGTACGTAAGGGCCCTCTCCTTGTACGTAAGGGCCCTCTCCTTGTACGTAAGGGCCCTCTCCTTGTACGTAAGGGCCCTCTCCTTGTACGTAAGGGCCCTCTCCTTGTACGTAAGGGCCCTCTCCTTGTACGTATGGGCCCTCTCCTTGTACGTATGGACCCTCTCCTTGTACGTAAGGGCCCTCTCCTTGTACGTAAGGGCCCTCTCCTTGTACGTAAGGGCCCTCTCCTTGTACGTAAGGGCCCTCTCCTTGTACGTAAGGGCCCACTCCTTGTACGTAAGGGCCCTCTCCTTGTACGTAAGGGCCCTCTCCTTGTACGTAAGGGCCCACTCCTTGTACGTAAGGGCCCTCTCCTTGTACGTAAGGGCCCACTCCTTGTACGTAAGGGCCCACTCCTTGTACGTAAGGGCCCTCTCCTTGTACGTAAGGGCCCTCTCCTTGTACGTAAGGGCCCTCTCCTTGTACGTATGGACCCTCTCCTTGTACGTAAGGACCCTCTCCTTGTACGTAAGGGCCCTCTCCTTGTACGTAAGGGCCCTCTCCTTGTACGTAAGGGCCCTCTCCTTGTACGTAAGGGCCCTCTCCTTGTACGTAAGGGCCCACTCCTTGTACGTAAGGGCCCTCTCATTGTACGTAAGGGCCCTCTCCTTGTACGTAAGGGCCCACTCCTTGTACGTAAGGGCCCTCTCCTTGTACGTAAGGGCCCACTCCTTGTACGTAAGGGCCCACACCTTGTACGTAAGGGCCCTCTCCTTGTACGTAAGGGCCCACTCCTTGTACGTAAGGACCCTATCCTTGTACATAAGGACCCTTTTTTATCATTTGTAATCATTCTTTTACCCCAATTGCTTCAATTTAAGAACATTGTAAAGGTGCCCATACACGGTGCGATAAAGCAGCAGATCCGAAGGATTGGAACGGTACGATTTGGCTGCTATATCGCACCGTGTATGGGCATGATTTCGGTCAGAGCTTGCACCCGTGGTGTCGTACATCGCACCCCCAGATCTTACTGCAGGTTCAGTCGATCAGGGTATGCGATGTGCAATCCCATGCAGTGCTATGTGGGTGGGTGAGGGGGGAGCCGGCATATCAGGCGGTCATCGCATGTGTGGGGACCGCTCGATATGTTGGTCGTCGGATCACCCATCGCACCATGTATGCCCAGCTTAAGAGTTAAGCAGATCCAGAGGCAGTCGGCAATTTGCTGTAACCAGATGCCTGCAGTAGCACAGGGTCCCATGCTACCAGGCTGTATGAGCTGATGAATGCGTCTGAGCCGTGTTGTGAAAGGCTGCTGTGCTACGTCTAAGCAGGGCTGGAGACATAATATTGCACTTTCTCAGATACAGGCAGCCGGAGTCTGATGAGTGACAGGTAGTTTCTGCAGTCAAAGAATTAAGAAATGTTAGGACAGGGATCTTGTCTGAAAATAAAAGCATGACAAGGATTAGCCGATCCTGCGGGTCCTTGGTGTGACAGATTACATTCACTGAGCACTACATTACCCATGAGCATTTCCCCAGATTACATATTGTGAATAGTAATGATTGTTCTTCTGCATGGCTAAAAACATTGGCAGATATTACAAAGTGGTGAAAACGTCAATAGGGCCATAGTAACTGCATTTATACCCTTCCTGCAGTCAAGGGAGAGAGTAGCTGCATTTATAGCCTTCCTGCAGTCAGGGGAGAGAGTAGCTGCATTTATATCCTTCCTGCTGTCAGGGGAGAGAGTAGCTGCATTTATATCCTTCCTGCAGTCAGGGGAGAGAGTAGCTGCATGTATATCCTTCCTGCAGTCAAGGGAGAGAGTAGCTGCATTTATATCCTTCCTGCAGTCAGGGGAGAGAGTAGTTGCATGTATATCCTTCTTGTAGTCAGGGGAGAGAGTAGCTGTATTTATGTCATTCCTGCAGTCAGGGGAGAGTGTAGCTGCATGTATATCCTTCCTGCAGTCAAGGGAGAGAGTAGCTGCATTTATATCCTTCCTGTAGTCAGGGGAGAGTGTAGCTGCATTTATACCCTTCCTGCAGTCAGGGGAGAGAGTAGCTGCATTTATAGCCTTCCTGCTGTCAGGGGAGAGAGTAGCTGCATGTATATCCTTCCTGCAGTCAAGGGAGAGAGTAAGCTGCATTTATATCTTTCCTGTATTCAGAGGAGAAAGTAGCTGCATGTATATTCTTCCTGCAGTCAGGGGAGAGAGTAGCTGCATTTATATCCTTCCTGTAGTCAGGGGAGAGAGTAGCTGCATTTATATCCTTCCTGTAGTCAGGGGAGAGTGTAGCAGCATTTATATCCTTCCTGCAGTCAGAGGAGAAAGTAGCTGCATTTATATCCTTCCTGTAGTCAGGGGAGAGTGTAGCAGCATTTATACCCTTCCTGCAGTCAGGGGAGAGAGTAGCTGCATTTATAGCCTTCCTGCTGTCAGGGGAGAGAGTAGCTGCATGTATATCCTTCCTGCAGTCAAGGGAGAGAGTAGCTGCATGTATATCCTTCCTGCAGTCAAGGGAGAGAGTAGCTGCATTTATATCCTTCCTGTAGTCAGGGGAGAGTGTAGCTGCATTTATACCCTTCCTGCAGTCAGGGGAGAGAGTAGCTGCATTTATAGCCTTCCTGCTGTCAGGGGAGAGAGTAGCTGCATGTATATCCTTCCTGCAGTCAAGGGAGAGAGTAGCTGCATTTATATCCTTCCTGCAGTCAGGGGAGAGAGTAGCTGCATGTATATCCTTCCTGCTGTCAGGGGGGGAGAGTAGCTGCATGTATATCCTTCCTGTAGTCAGGGGAGAGAGTAGCTGCATTTATATCCTTCCTGCAGTCAGGGGAGAGAGTAGCTGCATTTATATCCTTCCTGCAGTCAGGGGAGAGAGTAGCTGCATTTATATCCTTCCTGCAGTCAAGGGAGAGAGTAGCTGCATTTATATCCTTCCTGCAGTCAGGGGAGAGAGTAGCTGTATCTATATCCTTCCTGCAGTCAGGGGAGAGTAGCTGCATGTATATCCTTCCTGCAGTCAGGGGAGATAGTAGCTGCATTTATATCCTTCCTGCTGTCCGGGGGGAGAGTAGCTGCATGTATATCCTTCCTGCAGTCAGGGGAGAGAGTAGCTGCATTTGTATCCTTCTTGCAGTCAGGGGAGAGAGTAGCTGCATTTATAGCCTTCCTGCTGTCAGGGGAGAGAGTAGCTGCATGTATATCCTTCCTGCAGTCAAGGGAGAGAGTAGCTGCATTTATATCCTTCCTGCAGTCAGGGGAGAGAGTAGCTGTATCTATATCCTTCCTGCAGTCAGGGGAGTGTAGCTGCATGTATATCCTTCCTGTAGTCAGGGGAGAGAGTAGCTGCATGTATATCCTTCCTGCAGTCAGGGGAGAGAGTAGCTGCATTTATATCCTTCCTGCTGTCAGGGGAGAGAGTAGCTGCATTTATATCCTTCCTGCAGTCAGGGGAGAGAGTAAGCTGCATTTATATCCTTCCTGCTGTCAGGGGAGAGAGTAGCTGCATGTATATCCTTCCTGTAGTCAGGGGAGAAAGTAGCTGCATTTATATCCTTCCTGCAGTCAGGGGAGAGAGTAGCTTCATTTATATCCTTCCTGTAGTCAGGGGAGAGTGTAGCAGCATTTATATCCTTCCTGCAGTCAGGGGAGAGAGTAGCTGCATTTATATCCTTCCTGCAGTCAAGGGAGAGAGTAGCTGCATTTATATCCTTCCTGCAGTCAGGGGAGAGAGTAGCTGTATATATATCCTTCCTGCAGTCAGGGGAGAGTAGCTGCATGTATATCCTTCCTGCAGTCAGGGGAGATAGTAGCTGCATTTATATCCTTCCTGCTGTCCGGGGGGAGAGTAGCTGCATGTATATCCTTCCTGCAGTCAGGGGAGAGAGTAGCTGCATTTGTATCCTTCTTGCAGTCAGGGGAGAGAGTATGCATTTATAGCCTTCCTGCTGTCAGGGGAGAGAGTAGCTGCATGTATATCCTTCCTGCAGTCAAGGGAGAGAGTAGCTGCATTTATATCCTTCCTGCAGTCAGGGGAGAGAGTAGCTGTATCTATATCCTTCCTGCAGTCAGGGGAGTGTAGCTGCATGTATATCCTTCCTGTAGTCAGGGGAGAGAGTAGCTGCATTTATATCCTTCCTGCTGTCGGGGAGAGAGTAGCTGTATTTATATCCTTCCTGCAGTCAGGGGAGAGAGTAGCTGCATGTATATCCTTCCTGCAGTCAGGGGAGAGAGTAGCTGCATGTATATCCTTCCTGCAGTCAGGGGAGAGAGTAGCTGCATTTATATCCTTCCTGCTGTCGGGGGAGAGAGTAGCTGTATTTATATCCTTCCTGCAGTCAGGGGAGAGAGTAGCTGCATGTATATCCTTCCTGCAGTCAGGGGAGAGAGTAGCTGCATGTATATCCTTCCTGTAGTCAGGGGAGAGAGTAGCTGTATTGATATCCTTCCTGCAGTCAGGGGAGAGAGTAGCTGCATGTATATCCTTCCTGTAGTCAGGGGAGAGAGTAGCTGCATTTATATCCTTCCTGCAGTCAGGGGAGAGAGTAGCTGCATTTATATCCTTCCTGCTGTCAGGGGAGAGAGTAGCTGCATTTATATCCTTCCTGCAGTCAGGGGAGAGAGTAAGCTGCATTTATATCCTTCCTGCTGTCAGGGGAGAGAGTAGCTGCATGTATATCCTTCCTGTAGTCAGGGGAGAAAGTAGCTGCATTTATATCCTTCCTGCTGTCAGGGGAGAGAGTAGCTTCATTTATATCCTTCCTGCAGTCAGGGGAGAGAGTAAGCTGCATTTATATCCTTCCTGCTGTCAGGGGAGAGAGTAAGCTGCATGTATATCCTTCCTGTAGTCAGGGGAGAAAGTAGCTGTATCTATATCCTTCCTGCAGTCAGGGGAGAGTAGCTGCATGTATATCCTTCCTGCAGTCAGGGGAGAGAGTAGCTGCATTTATATCCTTCCTGCAGTCAGGGGTGATAGTAGCTGCATTTATATCCTTCCTGCTGTCCGGGGGGAGAGTAGCTGCATGTATATCCTTCCTGCAGTCAGGGGAGAGAGTAGCTGCATTTATATCCTTCTTGCAGTCAGGGTAGAGAGTAGCTGCATTTATAGCCTTCCTGCTGTCAGGGGAGAGAGTAGCTGCATGTATATCCTTCCTGCAGTCAAGGGAGAGAGTAGCTGCATTTATATCCTTCCTGCAGTCAGGGGAGAGAGTAGCTGTATCTATATCCTTCCTGCAGTCAGGGGAGAGTAGCTGCATGTATATCCTTCCTGTAGTCAGGGGAGAGAGTAGCTGCATTTATATCCTTCCTGCTGTCGGGGAGAGAGTAGCTGTATTTATATCCTTCCTGCAGTCAGGGGAGAGAGTAGCTGCATGTATATCCTTCCTGCAGTCAGGGGAGAGAGTAGCTGCATGTATATCCTTCCTGTAGTCAGGGGAGAGAGTAGCTGTATTGATATCCTTCCTGCAGTCAGGGGAGAGAGTAGCTGCATGTATATCCTTCCTGTAGTCAGGGGAGAGAGTAGCTGTATTGATATCCTTCCTGCAGTCAGGGGAGAGTAGCTGCATGTATATCCTTCCTGTAGTCAGGGGAGAGAGTAGCTGTATTGATATCCTTCCTGCAGTCAGGGGAGAGAGTAGCTGCATGTATATCCTTCCTGTAGTCAGGGGAGAGAGTAGCTGCATTTATATCCTTCCTGCAGTCAGGGGAGAGAGTAGCTGCATTTATATCCTTCCTGAGGACCCACAAGAATCTTCATTTCTGCACAGACAGTAGTAATGCTGTGATTGGCAGGAGGGGAGGTTGGGGACAAACTGGGTAGCTGTCTGATGACACAAACTACAGGTCCTACCAACATATTTTGGATTTATTCCTGTAGACCTTCTCATACTATAAGTAAGCGGTGAAGCAGGAGATATCGCACAGGCATACAGTAGGCTGCTTGCTCCAGCTCAGTGAGCATAAAGGAAGGCAGTCTCCAATACACAGGGAATCCATGGGTCTCTGCTGGAACAATGGCTGATGTGCGGAGTTCAAAATAATAATCTAGTCATGGGGTTCTGTGCAATGGGCTCTGTATAACATAGCTGGCAATATGCTTGTACTGTATGTATGGGATCCCAGCACGATTTCTACTTAGGAGCCTGTTTTGTCTAACTCGCTGGAAAATGAGCCGGACTGACTGATCTATTCCCATTGTGATACCAGCAGTCGTGGAAGTTTCAGGTTGATATAAAGTGCATGTAGATGCCAGCTGTAGCAGAGGCCTCCTGGGCAGGATTGCCATGCATTGTGGCAGAGCTAGGCTGGGCTCATCAGTGTGGGCAAGTGGCACATATAAGTAAATGAAATATGTATGGTCATGTTATTGCACCTATAATATGCCATAGCCAAGCTACACTCTAACAAAACAAATAGAGCAATAACACTGCACTTCGGGTGGTATAAGCCTGGGGCGACACTCTCCAAAAAACAGAAAAAAAAAAAAAAAAAGTTTAAAAAAATCTCCTTTAAGTATGTTTTTTTTTTTATGCATCTGCTTGTAAGGACGTGGATTGAATGTAACCCTGGCCTGTCTGCAACACATTTATGTAGATTAATTTATTCCTCTCAGCCTTCTCTAGTTTATAACCAATGGTAATTACTGCAGTCATTTTCAAAACAAAAATAATTTGTGATAACGATCAGTCTCCGGCACTCACTTAGCAAAACATTTACTTACGGGCTGACGTTTGGCTTGGGGCGAACACCAGGCCTTCCTGAGCCAAGGGTGCTCTCTGAGGCCCATTGACAATTCCATTCAGCCAATTCAATACGGTCATTATGGAGCTCCGTAGTCTCTTCTCTGCTGGATCAGCCGTCCACTCTGCAAACACCAAACCACAGGCATGTTCTCGGTCTGCTCCCCTGCGCGCGCTGTAAAACAATGGCGGCCTTTTCTAAATTGTTTCCAGTGGAGTGTTTAGGACAAAACACCAAATGACAAATTATTGCACTCTAAGAGGCTTAGTGCATGGTATATAATGCTGATTATAGATGTTTTCCTGTCTGAAACAAACAAGGCTTATGTGATTCCCGCTCATTAATAACTAGTTGACAAAACAGAAATTGAAAAACTATTGCATCTCTATAGCGCTCCCTATAGGACAAATTCACATGAAGAAAAGACACCCTGTGTATATAACACACAAAAAAGGGATATAATCACCTAAAGAGACATATGAGAGTCCCCAATGGTGGAACTACTACGGTAACTTGTCACTCCTTTAGACCTTGATACATCGATCCAATATACATGTACAGGAGAGAAAAGAATATAATAGTGTAGTAGTCCTTTAAATGTTGAAAAGTTTAATAGTGGTTACACTTACAAACATAGAAGAAATAAAAGCATGTCATTGTATCTCCCAAGGCATAAAGCAGGTCCGTGAGTCTTGAAAGCCAGATGGTAAACAGATCAGGTCTCCGGATACCCAGTCTGGATAGGCAAAAAGACAACCACGATCCTCCAATTCTTTGGGACAGCAGAAAAAAACGATCTCCAGGAGGGCTGCTTAACGCGTTTCCGACCTGGAGATCGTTTTTTTCTGCTGTCCCAAAGAATTGGAGGATCGTGGTTGTCTTTTTGCCTATCCAGACTGGGTATCCGGAGACCTGATCTGTTTACCATCTGGCTTTCAAGACTCACGGACCTGCTTTATGCCTTGGGAGATACAATGACATGCTTTTATTTCTTCTATGTTTGTAAGTGTAACCACTATTAAACTTTTCAACATTTAAAGGACTACTACACTATTATATTCTTTTCTCTCCTGTACATGTATATTGGATCGATGTATCAAGGTCTAAAGGAGTGACAAGTTACCGTAGTAGTTCCACCATTGGGGACTCTCATATGTCTCTTTAGGTGATTATATCCCTTTTTTGTGTGTTATATACACAGGGTGTCTTTTCTTCATGTGAATTTGTCCTATAGGGAGCGCTATAGAGATGCAATAGTTTTTCACTTTCTGTTTTGTCATTATTGAGTACCATTTGGGTGTGTACTTTCTTTTGCACCTTATTGTTATTGCGCATTCATTATTGCTTTTTTTTTACTTCCTTTTTTCATTAATAACTAGTTCACATTTTATAAGGGGGTGATTTACTAACATAGGAGATGCAGCATAATAATTCCTATAACCTTCAGACACTCACGATCTGAGCTTGTTGCAGATTGGTTGCTGTGGGTAACTGGACCTTTCATCCTACGTTAGTTAATCTCGCCCCAGTGTCCTGCCAGCGTTCTACCATTCCTCTATCTCAGAACCACACAGAAAGCAAAGTGATAGCACTGTAGGAGACAATGTACATTATACCGACAATTTCTCCACAAATATGAGGCTCTGTGCAAATATTTCCGCAGATATGTCATGTAAACAGGATTATTTGATAAAATGTCTTTGGAATGAATCTGGTGCAAATGTTCAAATGAAGACTGAGAGCTGTGTTCTCATATGCCTGTGATGTTTATTTTTGCACATGTGTCTATCTGATCATATTTATATACAGCTGTAATTAATGTACCATATTTCAATAGTTTTCAGCGTGCACCCCTCTTTAGAGTGTTAACGTCACAGGGTATTATGTTGTTATAGTAAGGCGCTGGACAGTAGGGAAGAACTGGACACACAAGTAAATATAGACATGAAAACAAAGGGTACGGACGGCCCTGCTCGCTAGAGCTTACAAACTAATTGGAAGAGGTCACAGCTGAAACCAGAGGTGCGAGTGTTTGAGAGTAGATTTTGACGGACGTGAGGATGCATTAGTGTGGGTCGTAAATTAGGTTGATAAGTGACCTTTCCAATAGATAACATGGTGACAAGGCTGATTGTACCTTTGCTTGTGGTTACAGTGTTAAATCACTGTACAGCAATGGAGTGTCTCCATCCCCTTCATCACACACTGTAAGAATCAGGCGCTTGGTTTCCAGGCTCAAACATTTGTCCCAAAATCTGACTTTTGAGTTTAGGTCCAGCCCCTCATGATTGGATGAGTTACTGCTCCAACTCCATCAGTGGAGAAACTCTCAGCCGGGTGGGCTCTCCATGCTGGAAGAAAATCTAAGCGTACATCCTACTCTAGCTATAATCCCTGTGGTGATGTGTCTGAGAGAGATAAATCACAGTCACATCTTCCCTCTTGTATAGAATTGGCCGACATGTGCGGCAGAAAACTTCGGTTCTACCCCGATAAGCACCATAAAAGGGTAACGCAATCTGCAGGTGGCTGTGTCAGGCTATGAATCAATGGCAGCCCCACAGATTACATTCTCAGATGTCTCTGCTCAGGTAAAATTTCTGCAGATAATGTTTAATCATTGTAGAATGTCCTACTAAAGCCGGCTGTGGGTTGTTGTGATTCAAATAGAGCCTCTTGCCGGCGTGTCAGAGGACAGGGACACGCGTGTAAGCTACATGTAGCAGATTTTACTGTTGGTGCTGGATTAACAAACGCCATATTGCTGTGACTCCATATTGCCTTCTACTTGTGACTGTAATGAGAGTAGCCGATAGTGGTGAAGGTTTTGACTTACATTTTGTTTTTACACCATGGATAAAGAAATCTACATGGGCTTAGAAGGGCCACTTTAACAGATTTTTTTGCGTCCAAAGAATAGATCACAACCCCCTTCGCAAAACTATAAATTTCCACTGGTAAATAATAATCTGTGAGAGTGGTTATTATGGCTTTTATAATATTCCGGAGTAAAATCTGAGATCTATGACAGCTCTGCGTAGATTTGATGTTTAAGTTACATTTTTTCTCTGGTTTGGTCTATGGTCTTTCTAAGCTCTCCTGAATCACTGCACTGTAGAGTATCAGCATTCCAGAAAATAATCTGAAGTACTTGTGTTTACCTGTCTTCCTTGTCATCTGTTATGCGTTGGTGGGCGTTTGTGCTTCTGTTTGTCCACATGTGTTATGATGGGCAAAACCTGCGCTGGTGGTTGTCAATCACATTGACCATAAACAATTTGATATGGTTCTGGACTACCAACTCATGGCACCCCTGCAAGTGCCTCCACGGCACCCAGCTTTGGAGATCACTGCATTAGATCTTTGTCTAAGATTAAGATTATGGCTAGGTCGAGTGTTATGGGGGGTATCCACTTAGCGATTTAGCCAAGCGATTGCACGATAACGACATCATTATCGTGCAATCGCTTGCAAATCGCGCATGCATCGGGCATGTTTTGGTCGGAAGCGACCAGCGATGCGCGTGCCCACTGGTCGCTTCTGACATCCGCCCGTACATGCTGGTCAACCTGACGATCTCGTCAGGTCCAGCATGTGTGGGGATGAGGGATGTGCCGGGACTGAACGAGTGATCGTTCATTCTAGGCACATCACTAGCTATACAAACTAGAGCACGATTGCAATGTCGTAATCGTGCTCTCGTTTGTATATCTACAAGTGGATACCCGCCTTTAGGCATTAAAGTTAGGCTAGACTGTGACTAGGGTTAGGTTTGCTGTACAGAAAGGCTTAGATTAGTCTAGCTCTGGGGTTAGTTTTGGATCAGGTCTTGAGCTATGTCAAGGGTTTAATTTTGATTAGAGTTTGGACTAAGTCTAGGTTTAAGGTTGGATTACAGTTTGGTATATGCCTAGATTTAAAGTAGGGTTAATGGTTTGGGCTATGTGTAGGTTTAAGGTTGGATTAGAGTTTGGGATTGGTTTTGGTTGGATTAGTATTAGGTTGGATTAAGATGGCCATACACTAGACCACAGGTTCTCAAACTCGGTCCTCAGGACCCCAAATAGTGCATGATTTCCAGGTCTCCTCACAGAATCACAAGTCAAATAATTTGCTCCACCTGTGGATCTTTTAAAATGTATCAGTGAGTAATAAATACACCTGTGCACCTGATGGGTGACCTGGAAAATGTATCAGTGAGTAATAAATACACCGGTGCACCTGCTGGGTGACTTGGAAAATGTGAACTGTGTGGGGTCCTGAGGACCGAGTTTGAGAACCACTGCACTAGACCAACTTTCATCCAACCATCCAACTAGTTGGCTCGTTGGAATGAAAATCTTGTAAGGTATGGGAGCAAAGGATAATCAGTATTTTGCTCCCAAATGCCGGAAAACAGATGGAAATGGTCGGTCAGACAAGGTGGATATATGTTTGATTTAAACAACAGTCTTTGTCCGTTTTCCAGAGTTTGGGAGCAAATTGTTGATTGTCATTTCCTCCCATACCTTACCAGGTCTTCATTCCAACCAACCAACTAGTTGGATGGTTCGATGTAAGTTGGTCTAGTGTATGGCCAGCTTTAGGTCTTGGTCTATATATCAAGGGTTGAGGTTGATTAAGGTTTGGGATATTTCTAGGGTTAAAGTTGGATAGGGTTTAGGATATGTCTAGGTATGATTGATTTATGTTTAGAGCTAATTTTGGATTAGGGCTCTGTCTACATTTAGGGGTAAAACCTGATGTCCAGTAGGGTTAGCTTTAGGATTTGGGCAAAAGTTTATTATTAGGTTATTTTTGATGCTAGTATGTAGTTATGTTTTCTATTACAACTAGAAAGTTTTAACTTTCTCACCTGACTGCTCTCCATTTCTAGGAAGTGTTTTGTTGGTACCCCATGCTGTGTTCCAGGGGACTGAGACATTTAAACACACAATTAAGATGGGTACCCAGCGGCTGACCCGAGTGGTTGATTTGGTAAGCTATACACACTTACCAGTCGGTATACACACTTACCGCTCAATATATCTGGGCAGACATCACAACAGTTGTGAAGTCAATAATGGCGGTTCCTGCGGCCGGTGTACGGATGGTTGGCGGGTCGCAAATATAACGATATATTGGCATCGGCTGCACTGCATGCCAGATGTAATATGTCTGTGAACGATGTAGTTTACAAATATATCGGGTGTACTCACCCAACGATACATTTGTGATATATCGTTGGTTGGCCATACGAACGACACAGTGTGTACCCAGCATTAGTCTTGGGTGAATATGTATGGGGACTTATTATTGTCCTACAACTGATTATTTTAAATACATAGGAATAAATTATTGTAGGTTGCTGGCAGGAAATATAATTGTGTTTCCCGTGGTCAGGGCATGAAATGAACCATCGTAATAGACTGATTTAGATCATTTAAGCAACATTTTCTTCCTTATATTTTGTTTTGTGGATCACATTACGGAGCTTTCCTTCCAGTGCTCAGCAATATGTCTAATTGGTGTTAATAGAATTCCATCATCCATGTAACTAGCTCCCAGTGAGTTCCCGTGCTGCTGTCTGCCGACTCCTTCCTACATCTGGGTATAATGTGTTTGCCGTGTGGGGGGACAGGCTGCACCGATCATGTGTGGCATGTTTAGGAGTCTAATGCTTTTGAGCAACATTAAATATAAACTATGACCACAGCCACACTTAATCGGTTTATATAATGTATTTGTGTAGTATTGAACCCATTTTATCTCTGTGATGTTTCCACGCATTGACAAAGCAGCACCGTGTCTGGCGTGCTGTAACAGCATACTTGTCAGGGAGACTCCCTGTAATAGCAGCAATCTCCCTGATTGCACCTTGCACCCATTATAAAGCTATTGTATAATTCTCTGTGTTTTTGTATATATTTAAATGGGATCATTAGTATCATTTCCCTGCATTGGGTATAAGTCACAATGATCCCTATGGCTATATGTATTTTCTAAAAGTATCAGTGTGTTTTCATCAACACGTACATCTACTAACTGCATTGGGGCTCATTTACATTTGTATATAAATCCATTTTGAGACACGCCTCTCAGATGTAGCAGTACACGCCCATCACATGTATGACACACCTCTCAGATGTAGCAGTACACGCCTATCACATGTATGACACGCCTCTCAGATGTAGCAGTACACGCCTATCACATGTATGACACGCCTCTCAGATGTAGCAGTACACGCCCATCACATGTATGACACGCCTCTCAGATGTAGCAGTACACGCCCATCACATGTATGACACGCCTCTCAGATGTAGCAGTACACGCCCATCACATGTATGACACGCCTCTCAGATGTAGCAGTACACGCCCATCACATGTATGACACGCCTCTCAGATGTAGCAGTACACGCCCATCACATGTATGACACGCCTCTCAGATGTAGCAGTACACGCCCATCACATGTATGACACGCCTCTCAGATGTAGCAGTACACGCCCATCACATGTATGACACGCCTCTCAGATGTAGCAGTACATGCCCATCACATGTATGACACGCCTCTCAGATGTAGCAGTACACGCCCATCACATGTATGACACGCCTCTCAGATGTAGCAGTACATGCCCATCACATGTATGACACGCCTCTCAGATGTAGCAGTACACGCCCATCACATGTATGACACGCCTCTCAGATGTAGCAGTACACGCCCCCACTTTAACGTGCTCTTATAGGTGTTTGCTTTACAATCTCCCTGAAATTCTTTTTCAAAAGTAGACAAGTATGCGTAGCACACATAGGAGTGTTTATACAGTATAGATCTACTAGATTGGCCACACGGTTCTTATCTGCCGTCAAGTTCTATGTTTTTATATTAAAATGAGATATAAGGTAAAATATGTGGTACCGCGTACACTGGATTGCCCAATAATATGCATAATTGGGTCACAATAAGTGTAATGCTTATTACCCCATGATTACACCGTGCAGCAATAACATGGGGCTGTTATTATATTTATTAACATTTTCTTATATAGCGCACGATATTCCTTTGCGTTTCACAATTGGAAGCATTAATAGAACAGAACTGGGTAATAACAGACAGACATAGAGGTAGGATGGCCCTGCTCACAAGCTTACAATCTATAGGTGCTCCGCATGATGCATAGAATGTTAGATAGAATGTTGACATATCGTTCCTGGCGGCTGAGCGGCAACTTACACGCTCCCCATGGCGTCAGTGGTGTCTTCTGGGTCCCGGCAGCCATGTGACTGTGACTTCCGGATCAGTCTGGCGTTTGGGTGAGTATTTCTCCCCTATCCCAATATCCCCAATTTACGCATCGTCTTTTGCTGAAAATATTCTAATGAGACAGAAGAAATCTTGCTTGGAATGGTTTGTGGTCTAATTCTTTTATAGATTGATGGGACTCCTGCTATTTTACTCATCAAGTATTGCCATATCAATTTAGAAGTTAAATATTGTTATATATATGTGTATTAAAAGGAATACAGCAAAGTCAGGGTTAACAGGCAGCCAATTGCCATTCCCTGTGCTATGTCACGGATGGTTGCGGACTTGGACCCGGAGTGGAATGAGGAGCGGATTTAAGAACAGACTTCTGATATTGGAAGGACGATGGCTTGAGAGGAGTACTGGTCATGAGCGGCCTGTATGGCAGCGAGTGACTCAGACGACCGTGTACCCAGGAAGGCACGTGGGTACCGACAATAGGTGACTGGATAGCCGGAGGGGACATTGATGTCTTGGACCTTTAGCAGGGATCGGAACTGGGAGCGAAAGCCAGGAGGAGCGCTGCTGGCACACGGTATAACGAGGAGAGCTGGAGCCTGGAGCAAGCTGAGCCGTAACAGCAAGGAGCACAGAGAACTAGCACCCAGCAAGAGCTGGGAATAACGTTGCACCCGGAGGAAGTGCATGATGGTTGCTAGGACTCCTATGATGCTCTGCCTGGATTGGCTGGAGAGTGTCACATGAAGAAATCCAAGATGGCAGCGCCCATGTCGCGCTGCAGCGCTGCCAGACCTGACCCAGACTCACTCAAGCATTCAGGACAGTGTGCCTCCGGAACCCCCTGCCATGCAGCGCAGACCTCCAAGTGCCCGCACCTCCGCCAGCGGGACCCCGCCATAGCGTCCGGAAAGGTAAGGTCCGTTGCCCCTGAGCGCACACAGCCCTGGTCGTGACATGCTATTCATCATTGCATTGAATCCAAAGTCCCCCTCTTGTATCTTACAGTATAGAGTACATTATACCATATAAACTACTAGTGGTCCTCCTGTATTTTGAGGTTTACCTCTGTCCGCCCCTCCCCGCTATACTTACTGTCCTCTATTAGTGATCTGTCCTGTCTCGCACTGCGCATGACGGAGAAGAGACAGGCCGCCCCCGATTATTATATAGACACCTTGCTTTATAACCAGTCCTGTTTTTAAGAATCTCACGAGCTGCAGAAGTTTGTGCTTTTCTCAGCCCAAAGCTCTGACTCATCAGAAAATAGACAACATGCAAGTAAAGCAAATTACCATGTGTATTCCTTTAGGAGAAAATGAGCGATATTCATAAACCAATTTAAATGAAATGCACACCCGTTGCAGCTCTATTTTTCCCTTAATAAGTAATCTGTCTAGCAGATTTTATTCATTAGACGGCAAAGCCTCAAACCAATCCGAGACAGAAGGATTGCTCACACTCAGGACCCGTAACGGTGTCTGGCAGCCATCTCTGTGTGACGTGTAACTGATAGAGTGGCCGCTATATCTAGGTCTCCTTATCTGGGTATATGCTCCCTGTGGTTCTATGCTTAGAACTGTGCATAGACCACAACACAATCCACAACTTTACCTTCCATAATCCAAATAATATGAGAAATAATTGCACTTATTTGTTCCTGGCGTGTATGTGCGGTTACATAGGGGTAGGTACATGTATGTTACCATGTATGTAATCATGCTAGTACTCCATGACCTGGAGTGCCCCTCTTCATAAGAACTTCCTGTGTAATGGTGCCCACCCGGCCTCACGGTTAGCACAGGCCCTATCTCGCTATTAGTAATGATATATCACATAGGGAAAGAGGCTCCAGCTTCTGTCTCCATACCTCATATCTCGCTATTAGTAATGATATATCGCATAGGGAAAGAGGCTCCAGCTTCTGTCTCCATACCTCATATCTCGCTATTAGTAATGATATATCACATAGGGAAAGAGGCTCCAGCTTCTGTCTCCATACCTCATATCTCGCTATTAGTAATGATATATCACATAGTGAATCTGTCTCCATACCTCATATCTCGCTATTAGTAATGATATATCACATAGGGAAAGAGGCTCCAGCTTCTGTCTCCATACCTCATATCTCGCTATTAGTAATGATATATCACATAGGGAAAGAGGCTCCAGCTTCTGTCTCCATACCTCATATCTCGCTGTTAGTAATGATATATCACATAGGGAAAGGGTCTCCAGCTTCTGTCTCCATACCTCATATCTCGCTATTAGTAATGATATATCGCATAGGGAAAGGGGCTCCAGCTTCTGTCTCCATACCTCATATCTCGCTATTAGTAATGATATATCACATAGGGAAAGAGGCTCCAGCTTCTGTCTCCATACCTCATATCTCGCTATTAGTAATGATATATCACATAGGGAAAGAGGCTCCAGCTTCTGTCTCCATACCTCATATCTCGCTATTAGTAATGATATATCGCATAGGGAAAGAGGCTCCAGCTTCTGTCTCCATACCTCATATCTCGCTATTAGTAATGATATATCGCATGGGGAAAGCTTCTGTCTCCATACCTCATATCTCGCTATTAGTAATGATATATCGCATGGGGAAAGGGGCTCCAGCTTCTGTCTCCATACCTCATCATGCATCCATCTTCCAGCACGGCATATAGGGTAAGGGTCATATGGATAAATGAAAGTGACAGCCAGGCTTTTATCTGTGAGTCTGCGAGTGCTGAAATGCAGGGACTTGTAACGTCTTACTTACCATTAGTCACTGGGGCTGATTTCATGGCTTTACTACAGGGATGTAGTTAATGGGACTTTCTGGCGCTCTGTGAGAGTGCACTTTGTGACGTCTCTATAGAGTTACCAGAGCAGCCTTCCCCGCACCCTTACAGAATCAGTCCAATATGGCAGGTTCTGGGGGGGGGCACGGCTTTAAGTTAAACAATATGTCAGCCTCCAGTACACAGTGATCATGGGGTTAATATATCACTATAACATGATGAATTGTTCCTAGAGTTAGGGAGTCACAGCTGGAAGGTTAAAGTTTATTTGAGCACATTTAAAAAATAAAATATAGCCCAATATTGTCTGACTGTTTCTTAGTGTGCACAAATCATAATATAGAATTATTAACTATTACTGTGTGCAATAAATTCTGAGTCATAGATTACAATAGAACAGCGCCCCCTAGTGGCTACATTGTCAAAGAAAAATATTTGGTTTTAACAAGCTGTAACATTTGAAGTAACAATGTCACAGATATTTTTTTTTCGATAACACCATACTACACAGCGCTGTACAGGGAATGGTTAGTCATTCACATCCCGCCATTATCCACCACACGCAGGGAGAAAAGTGGAGCACCCAGAGGAAAGTCAGGTGAATTGGGGGAAGATCACTGTAATGTGTATTTGTGGGTATCCCAATGTGAGTAAATTGTGGGGTCTCCTTTCTAATACAATGCCATTGTCTGCAGTGTTTTCTAAGCCTAGGGATGTGCCAGCCTTCTGCAAGGTGCCCACTTCTGGATTGGTCCAAGGGTGTGATGACGTCAATCGCATTGAACCGAGTCATCATGATAACCCCACCTCAGCCTGTGTAATACAGCTAATTGTGATTTTATACAGAAGGGGGGCTAGAGCCACGATGGCACAATCATGGCACCAAGTAACCCCCACACACCCTTGGTTCTGGTCCCCTCTGGGTCTCTCCTGGAGAGTTACACTGCTGCCCTATTCAGCCGGCACATCTGCAGCTCAGTCAGGGGTCGTACTAGGACGGTCTGTGTGACCTGGAGATGGTAATCCGTCTGGGACCACGAAGGACAAACACAGACCAGACATTAACAAGGATAAGTAAAGTATATTTTAGGACGGGTTAAATGCATTTTATTCAGTTAATTAGAGATTGTACATCAGGATAAAGGATTATGTGATTTCCCATGTTTGCTTTGCAGGATGTAGTCTACCAAGCCGATGAAATTGTCCCAGTGTACGCTGGCCCAGACGGCTTCAGTAGAAGTGTTTCACAGCAGGCATACAGCTGATTACTCAGCCACCAAGGGAAACCCCAGCACACACTGACTATCTGATGAGTAATACCAGTTCAAGGACACATCAAAGAAAGACGGCAGGACAAGTAGACTTTCCCCCCATGTGTTTGTCCACTTGCCAATCACTCTCTCTCCCAGGGGGTTTCCACCATAGTAGATAAACACTGGACCACATATGACACAGCAGCCGTGTAGCAAGAATAGCAGAGTGTTGAGAGGCTTTCTATGTAGTCTGCACGCTTATTGTATATATCATGGTATGACGTTCCTGCATGTGCCGTAATCTACAGCAATAAGAGATCAACCCAAATGTCTGACTGCTCGCTGTTGGTTACAGCATGTTGGTATCACACTAAGAAGCTGTTTGTTTCTTGGGGGTGTTGAGATTTCTTCTTTGGTTATATATCCCATTGATATATCTTGTATAGTATAGTATATTTGTGGCTGGATAAAAGTTGTGCAAGGCCGTCCTGGTCATGCTGATGGATGAGTATGGCCTATAGCAGTGTCAGAGATGGTATATAACTGCTGACCAGGCCACGTAGGTGCCTATACGGTCAGACAGAGGAAAACAATGGTCATTTCTCAGTGCCTCCAAAATCCCTGAGACTGTTGCAGCTGCTTCAACCCTGAGAAGTCTAATCTAACACAGGCTGGAATCTTGCAGGGTGTTAATCCTCGTTACCCGTAATTTATGGGGGGGTTCTAATAATCTGCCTTTATCATATCTTCAGACTAGGATGCAGATTCATTATTACACATTTACAGAGTGTCATTGGAAAAGCAATGTGACCTAGCCACAGACTGGCGCTCAACATATGACGCAAATTTAAAGTATACACAAATATATGGCAAAGTCGCAGGTTTACATGGTTATCCCAAATTTGGGCGTTACTCTTTTATGTCACGTGACTGAGGCATTTTACCTGAATCGTGTCACGTTGGATGAGAAATGCTTCAGAAAATAGCTCTATTCTATGCTACTGTGCTGATGTGCCGGAACAGCTTCCCGTCAGAAATCGGCTGCGTGCGTTTGTGATACATTATTGTAGAGTGTCAGGAAAAAAAATCATTTATATTTTTTATGACATAAATGTAAAACCTGTGGAATGCGATAGGGTGAATGTCCCTTACTGGGTTTAGTTGTGGGGATAAAGTGTATTTGTTTAAGGCTGAAGTGTCCGACATCGGAAATTAGAACCAGGTTTTTTCGCTTCAGAATGAGGGGGTCATTTAGACCCGCTCGCAAGCGCAGGACGCTCGCAAGTGGGTCGATGTTCCCCCAATATGCATGCGCACAACGGAGGGAGCTCCGTCGTGCGCATGCGCGAGACCCGAATAACGACGGCCAAGCCGTCGTTATGGGTCTCGCACTGAAGGGGGCGTGCTGTCGATGGTGAGTGACAGCACGCCCCCTTTAGTGGGCGTGCCGGGGGCGTTCCCATGGGAACGCCTACCATCTGAGGGCCTGATTCAGAGCCGGACGCTCTGACCAGAGCGCTCGCTCTGAATCAGGTCCCTCCTCCATGAAAATGGAGCGTCCTCCTGGACGCTCGTATAGCTGTGGGTGACCACCCACAGCTATAGCGAGCGTCCATGATGATGGTCGCGATGGACTTCACCATCGGGCTTGCGACGAGACCCTGCGGTAGGGTCTCGGTGACCGCAAGCCCTGGAGTGATTTTGCCTCTATCAGAGCCAAAATCACTCCCACTGACATCACTAGTGATGTCAGTGGGGCCGGCTTCAGACGATAGGCGATGGGAACGCCGCCGTCTGGCAGCCACGCCCCTGGCATGCCCACCAAAGGGGGCGTGCTGTCAATCAACATCAACCGCACTCCCCCTTTGGTGCGAGACCCTGAGCGATGGAGAGCCCGTCGCTCGCCGGGTCTCGCGCATGCGCACGACGGAGCTCCCTCCGTCATGCGCAGTGGAGGAACATCGACCCGCTTGCGAGCGTACTGCCGCTCACGAGCGGGTCTGAATGACCCCCAGAGTCCGGCCCCACTGACATCACTAGTGATGTCAGTGGGAGTGATTTTGGCTCTGATAGAGCCAAAATCTCTCCAGGGCTTGCGGCAACGAGACCCTACCGCAGGGTCTCGTTGCAAGCCTGATGGTCGCAATGGTCTTGACCATCGCGACCATCTTTTTGGCCGCTCGCATATGCTGTGGGTGGTCACCCACAGCTATGCGAGCAGCCAGGAGGCCGCTCCATTTTAAGGTAGGAGGGCCCTGAGTCAGAGCGGGCGTTCTGGTCAGAGCGTCCCGCTCTTAATCAGGCCCTGAGGCAGCCAAATACCAAATTGCGCCCTGTGTCATTGTAGTGTCTAGGAGCACAATCTGCCTCTCCCGTCACCTATAGTACTCAGTGAGGGACACTTACAGTGGTGTTGGACATATGCCACATTGACAGGCTGTCAGTTAAACGTGAGGTGGTGTCGGGAGCTCGCGCTGCGCAGTGACAGTAGCCTGATAGCGCCAGAGGCCGTGGGCAGAGATTGGCTAGAGCCAGCAGCAGCATGGGAGTAATTACATCTGGCCCTATATAGTGTGTGGTTTGTTTTTTGTCATCTTCCACAACTTTATACCGGTCATGTTGACCCTTGCTGCTGATTGATGATGTGAGAAATCGTCTTATCTTTATGTCGGTACTTTGGTGTTTTGCTTAGGTTCAAGACTTGTTGGGGTGACTGCAGAGACTTGTCGCACTCAGTTGAGCACGTCCGTGTTAGACCTTTCTTGCTATTCCCACCCACTTTACTTCTCTGGAAGTCGCATCATCCTGGCCTTGACCCCTGCTACGCCATGGCACAAATTGTATCGTCACTCCCCCGCATTTCCAAACGGTAAGACCACCCCCCGTCACCTCTCATAGACGCTTGCTAGCTGTCGATCATTTCTTTGTGTTTGCTGGCTTGCAGGTGCCTTTGCAGTGCGATCGCACGCATGTACTATTCTGCATACACGCACAGGATAAAAGGCGCTCAGCTGCATTGACGTTTGCAATTGTGATCTAAGCTGAATTGGGCCATAACTCCTCTATTATATTATATTCATGTATACAGACCTGTCTTGTCTGTGCATTGTGCAATGAAATATAGCCATCACCTACACACAGCGGAGGCAGCCATTTTCTGAGCTTTTCTAAAATTCATGACAATGTATCCATTCACTATATATGGATAGGTTGCATTCCCAGTGACATCACTGAGAATGCAGCTTATACATACACTAGGAACCAGTGACATCACTGAGAATGCAGCCTATCCACTCACTAGGAACCAGTGACATCACTGAGAATGCAGCCTATCCATTCACTAGGAACCAGTGACAGCACTGAGAATGCAGCCTATCCATTCACTAGGAACCAGTGACATCACTGAGAATGCAGCCTATCCATTCACTAGGAGCTAGTGACATCACTGAGAATGCAGCCTATCCAGTCACTAGGAACCAGTGACATCACTGAGAATGCAGCCTATCCATTCACTAGGAGCCAGTGACATCACTGAGAATGCAGCCTATCCATTCACTAGGAGCCAGTGACATCACTGAGAATGCAACCTAACCATTCACTAAGAGCTAGTGACAACACTGAGAATGCAGCCTATCCAGTCACTAGGAACCAGTGATAACACTGAGAATGCAGCCTATCCATTCACTAGGAGCCAGTGACATCACTGAGAATGCAGCCTATCCAGTCACTAGGAACCAGTTACATCACTAAGAATGCAGCCTGTCCATTTACTAGGAACCAGTGACATCACTGAGAATGTAGCCTTTCCATTCATTAGGAACCAGTGACAACACTGAGAATGCAGCCTATCCATTCACTAGGAGCTAGTGACATCACTGAGAATGCATCCTATCCAGTCACTAGGAACCAGTTACATCACTAAGAATGCAGCCTGTCCATTTACTGGGAACCAGTGACATCACTGAGAATGTAGCCTTTCCATTCATTAGGGACCAGTGACATCACTTAGAATGCAGCCTATTCAGTCACTAAGACTCAGTGACATCACTGACAATAAGTGTAGACATGACATTAATGCCAGCATTTACTAATTTCCCACTTTGCAGATTAACAGGGCATCAGTAAGCAGTCTCCACACCACACATCATGGTATGAATATTGGGTATGATCATATACTGTAGGACTAATTTTTAACGGGTCATATCCCTTACAGCATACACTGTAGACGCAAATACTGACGGCAGTCAGCAGTCCGTGAGAAGCGATCATACTGTACATACAGAATCTCACTTCGCTATAGGTCCTTGATGGCGCATGCAAATGTATAGGTACTAGTTATATAATGATGTCATTACAATGTAGTTTGGCTCAAACAGCACATACTGTAGGCTTAGCTGGGCTCATCTGTACTATTAATATTGAGGTTATTTTTACCCCTTGAAACAATTATTGTGCCCGACAAAAGCCCTACAGAATTTGTCTGCAGTCTTAATCATCTTGTTTGCTTTGGACCAAGTTCTTCAAAGGGCTTACTCAGAGCATTTGCTTGTTTATCTCGTGTTGCCAAAAAAGCTTGAAACATTGGCTCGGCTCTCGGAGTTATAATTAAGCTCTGCAATGTTCAGAATTTTTTCCAGTACTTTGGTGCAGAATTTCCTCACCAAATAAAAAGCCTCAGTATTATCCAGCCCATCTTAAAATTAGTTTAAAAATCCATTTTGTTGCCCATGGTTTTATGTTATCTGTAAGTGAAACAGGCGATTTCTTCACTGATGCAGAGAAAGTAAAGAGCGACTGGCTGGAAGTTCTCTCTCTGTATTCTGAATGCAATCTTCTGGAAATAAATACTAGTTTCAGACGACTGGTCACATTTATGTTTGAGAGTCCCAGCACAGAGTGTAAGGTATCTCACCACATGTTATTCTGTCAGGGCTAATAATTCAACTGTAGCTCAAATGAGATCTGTATAAATGAGCAGTTTTGTTTGTAACTAATGTTATTGAGGGCCAGTGATCTGAATGCTTTTGTTACCTTTTGCTAGCCTGTGGCATGGATCACCCACAAAGGTGGTCTAGGAATATTATTATTACCAGTTATTTATATAGCGCACACATATTCCGCAGCGCTGTACACAGAATATTTGGCCATTCACATCAGTCCCTGCCCCAGTGGAGCTTACACTCTATATTCCCTACCACATGCTCACATACACACACTAGGGATAATTTTTTTTAGGAGCCAATTAACCTACGAGTATATTTTTGGAGTGTGGGATGGAACTGGAGCACCCAGAGGAAACCCACGCAAGCACAGGGAGAATATACATATACACTGCACTATTCATCACTCCAATTTGGCCAAATCAGAATGGCATTGCTCCTGTGTGTCCCTAGCTTAAGTCTGCATATAGATGACTAACACAGCACTGGGTAAATAAAGAGCTGTGTAACCAAAAGGTGTGTTAAGATTTCAAAGAGGAAAAAATAAACAAACATATTTTATCTGTTTTAATAGAAATTTGATATTTCTATAATAGCTAGGAGTTCACAAAATCATAGAACTATACCTGAAGTATATACACTGGTCTTATCTGTGTTAGGATTCACTAGGATGTATGGTTTGGTACAAATGAGATATCTAACCAAACACACATAATAGAACAGTCATTTTTACCCTCATAGCTTAAATAACAGATATGACTGTGAATGTACCATATATTTCATGTAGCTATTATACCGGGGAATTATGTAGTTATTTCTACTTAGGTTAAAAGTTACGTGGGCGTTGCTAACGTTCCTGGGTTTGTCATCAGAGACTTGGTCACGACATCATAGTGTTCCCTCTAGCTCCGGCGGCAGGCAGGGCGCCGGAGCTAGAGAGGGCAATCTTGTGCGCGGCCGAAAAGGGGGCGTGGTTATGAAAAGGGGGCGTGTCTATAAGACACGTCCCCTTTTCGTCATACTTGGGGGCGTGCCCGGCGCTTACGGACATGCCGGGCAGCCCCCAAGCGCTGCAGAAAGGGAGAATAGACGCCGGGCGCATGCACCCGGCGTCTATTCTCCGGCGGTGACCGGATCACCGCATGTTTGTCCACCCGCGGGACACTGCGTCCCGCGGGTGAGAACGGCTCCCGCAGGCTCTTAGGGCAGGGCGCTTTTTGCCCTCCTCCTGGAGGGCAGGGTGCTTTTTGCCCTCCAGAAGGAGGGCAGGGCGCCGCGCCCGCTAAAACAGCCTAGCGGGAACGCTAACATCATCTATGAGTTGGTAGAACAGGTAATAAAAAGTGGAGGAGTTTTTTGTTCCCTGTCAGACTTGAGGACTTCAATTCTGAGTTGGAGCCTGTCCCTGCATTTCCCTGCCATGCCCCCCTCAGAATAAGTTGAGTGCAGTTCTATGTACGTTTCTCCTTTTTATTTTGAAATTGCAACACGTTTGTCTTTTTATTATCATATTTTCTGTAACTAAGCGTTGTACTTTCTTTTGTAAGTACAGTGTTCTTTATTAGCCTATTCTATATATGCTCCAGAACCCAGCCTTTGAGGAAGCTATTAGATCGCTAAGGTTACGCTATAACTGTTATGTCTGTGCCTCCAACTCCTGACTCAGGAGACCATGGAAAGGGTCTGGTTATCCGCCTAGTGGTAACTCTGGCCCAGCTTGTCCCCCACAATAATAAGCACCAAGCGTGGCACCATTCAAATCACCTTTTGTAGCCTATGGCTTACTTGTATTTCTCTGTGCGTAAGGGAGAATATGAATTCTTTATAAGTACCTGCTAGATCTTCATATGTCTGCTTTGTCAGCCACTTGGGATCCCCAGTGAAATGTAGGACACAATGGATAAAGGAATGACTCCTATACATATATACCCAATACCACTTCTTTTTAGACTCCATACCTTGCTAAAGCTTTGGTAGAGTTGCTGAAAAGGAAGGAAGTGCCTATAATCTGTAACCGTATATCATTCCGCCTAATAGAAAATGTCCATTTCTTACTTAACACAATAAAAGTTACATTTGTAGAATTATGTTACTTTAAATGTCTTTTCTTTAGCACAGCAAAATAAACCAGACTTTAATGGCTAAAAGGAGAAGAGGAGACTTGTAGTGTAGTATATGGTGTGACCTGTTATAGGTTTTTCTTTCAAGCAATATTTCAAGCGCTTCCTCTTCAGTCCCCGAGCTGGGAACAAGCCGCTTTCTGTGTATTCTGATAAATAACACTGAGCATTTTAGTGCAGTCAATGCCAGCGGCACAGGAGGTTTGGCTCCATATGTGCTTAGTTGGACAAAATTATCCAATTAGTACAATTTCAGGGTTATTCATTCCCCACTAAGTTACCGGAGGCCGGATATTACATTCACCAAGTGCAGTTCCTACGTCAGCGTCTATAATAACCATTATCTGCTATGTGCCGAGTTTCCCAGTTATCGGAGCGAGACGGCATACTTGAGCCATATTTGATTATTCCAGACATTGTACAATTATATGAAACCCCAACATTGATAAATAAAATTATCCCAAATCAATAATGCTCCATATTTGCAGACTTCTGTAATGCTGCATTATAGCTTACGTCTGATTAATGGCGCATTGAACATCATTTTCCATCTCCGAGTAAGACGAGCACAGGCTTTCTTCAGGTTAGTGACAGAGAAATTTGTTGCATAAATAAAAATGGAAATTGACTAACTACTGTGGAGAACTGATGGATGTGAATTGCTGAAAGGGATTATGTTTAGGGTTTGAGCTTTTGTTCTTAGGTTCCTAATGTAGAACAGATGCTTGTGTGGAGGTGAGGTCAGCGATATTGGTCCTGATTAGTTGTATACAAAGGAATATTGTGGATCTCCTGACTAAGCACTTACAGCTCAGCCACAATATTTATTCCAGGATGAGTCACATTTTCAGGGTATTTTTAGTGATTTAGAAAACATGCAGGAATTAGGGGAAAGGTGGTAACTTCTCTGTATCTCAGTTGCTGTGTGTATGTCAGGGGCTGTCATGCTGGGAAGTGGTGACAATGACTCCAACCTTTCTTTAATGCAGCATTGAGCTACAGCTGTCTCCTCATGCACATAGCCTCAATTCAACGCCAGGCGCTAGCAATGAGCATCTTTTCCGCCCAATAATGCGTCTTAGTCGCACTGTGATGTGATATGTGACTCTTGTATGTCTGTGTGCACCTGAGTCTGTAAACGAAGCATAACGGAACTTGGCGTGGGAAAAAGCCGTGGCTTCCTATACAGATTCAGGATCCGTCACACCCAGATATACAAGTGTCGCATGTCAAATGAATCAGCGCAGTCTTCTGGTGCGTCCTTGTCGCATCATATTGAGACGTAGATGACTGCAGTAATAGTGTATGAGGACATGGCAAGTATCCCGGTCATCATAATGTTTCTGGTGCTTTATCGTTTTTTTTTGTATTCATTTTAAATGAGATAATTTTCTAAGCCTATTGCTACACTGAGGGGCTTATGAAGGTGATCGTAGTCTCCCTTAGACGTGCACTGAGCTGCATAGAACTGGAGACTTCTGCAAGTAAAGTGGTTTCTTGGCCTCTTTTCCTGGGGGTTCTGGCTAAGCACAGGCTATAGGACCACATCCCTGCCCTCTCACCCTTATTTAGTCCAATCCAATGTTGTTCCTGGACAATCCCCTACCTGCTGCTTGGCTTAGTAAGGGTGTGAGACTTGTTACAGAGGTTTTGGGAAAGGGTCATTTTGTTTCCTTGTATGAATCACAGAATAAATGTTCCCTTCTGGTGGTAAATGAATCACTTTATCAGTGTCACACACCGCTGAGCACTAGGTCTACTTACCGAGTCTGGCGGTGGTCAGTCTGTGCTTGGCAGGTGTTTGGATCTGATCTGCCAGCAATTCCAATCTCCCCATAGGCTCTATTCCACGGTTATGTGATCGCCGACATGGGGCTTGGTGCCAAATTCAAACCCTGCCTGTTGTATAGACCACACTCAGGCACTAGATCAATGTGTCAGGCCCACCTTCCTGTGCTCCAGCATTACTATTCCTAGTTACCGATTGCTTCTTTGTGCGCTGATCCGGTGTGATTTATAACTTTGCTTCCCGTCTGCCGCCTGATACGTCTGCTATGGATTCCGGTATTTGACATTTGGCTTGCTATCGACAAATCTCCTGGACGCTCCCCTGGTACATGCTTCTACAGTTCCAGCTCTGAACCCCGGCTTATCTGGCTAGCTTCAATATTTGTGCTGGTTACGGGCCTGTTACACTAGGTAACACCACAAACTGCGTGTTGGTTGCAGTGAAGCCCAAATATCCTTGCAGGGGTCCTTGGCAAAGACCATAGGCACGTCAGACTCCGTGTCTCTGTCCTGGGTAGCACCAAACCTACAGTAGTTGGTAGTAATCATCCATTATTTATACTTGAGATTGTGGCTATCACCAATCACCGCTTGCATTGGTTTGAAGTGTTATTCTACTGCAGACCTATCTGAAGCTTTACAATTTTCTGTTATTATCAAGGTAAAACCCCCATTCTTGGGAGTCCCCTGGAGACCGACCTCTTGGTCCACCATGAGGGAAAGAATCTCTTAATCTTCTGTTTCCACTCATGTTAAGAATAACTCTTATAAGCTATAATACAGATGGTGCCTGCTTCCCAATAGTGTACCTAAAGTATACAGTTCCTTCTCCCATCAGTGCTGGAGAGGCTGTGATGGTATACGGAGGATGCCTTTCTTATATGGTGGTTGTACCCTAATATGGAAGTTCATGGAAAGAGAGTTAAAGTGACCAAAATGGCCACTATTAATTCCTGTTCCTTCCTCCGGGGCCTCTGATGACCTGGACAGGCAGATATGCTGGCCGGCCAGATCCAACAGATCCAAACATGGTTCCTATGGTGCTTCACCAGTGATCCTTGCAATGTACAGGTCCCTGTAGAGCATTGCTGTATTATTTACCCTTAACACCCCCTACACACACACACCCACACCTTTGTGTTAGGTTATGACCCATTTAAATGCATGACATTGATTGTCATGGGTTTGGTATGAAAAGTCAACATTCCGAATGACGACCCCAAAATGGATAAAGGTTCTGAATATCAACATGCAGAAAGGTCGACATGTTCATAATGTCTACATTTAAAATATCAACACTAGTATGTTGACATATGGCTTTTTTGCTCATTTTATCCTGACCCTAAACAAACAAAACACCATAGGTCATCATTCTGGTGCTGATATGTTATATGTCGACATTATGAACATATTGGTTGTCAACCTAACGTCCATTCTGACTGTCAATAATCAGAACCTGTCAACCTTCTGAAGGTTGCGATGCGACCGGGACACACCAGGAGACGGCACTGGGTAATTTGATATACGACACTTCTATATCTGTGTACGACTGAGCCGAATAAGTGTCACATATACAATTAATCAGCGCAATCACATTGCGACTAAGATGCATTTTCAGCCAGCAGTCACACTGGACCTGGCGCACCAAGAGGGGCTGTTTGCTGCGACTTTAGTACACATCTGTATGTATTTTTGATATATTGAGCAGCTGTTTGATCATATAGACAGTCATAGTTCTGTCATTTGGGTGTTATTCATGAAACCCAATAATAAAGAGAGGTGCTAAGGGTCTGTGATTCACTTCCCATCTAGTTCCATGTTATAAGTTATACAGCCTAATCCCATACAGCTGCATGGACCTGCAACCCCCTTGCCTCACGTTACACACCTTGGTTCTGACGAAAGATGCTTTATAGTACAAACAACGGCAAATGAATCACTTGTGTGTTTTCTCTAATCTACGATGACAGTCCAGTTTTATTGAACAAATGTCAGATGTTCCTGGAAGGTGGAATGTACCTGTATTTCTGGCGGCTGGCAAGGACTGTAAGGTAATTTATCGTAAAAAAAAATGAAAACTAAAATAAAATAAGATTATTGCCCCAGTTACTGAAACTGTATTTTGTTTAACTATGAAATGGGAGCCTGGCGCGCCTCCCGCCTGCCACATTCCTGAGCCAGCCTCACCCTAAGGCTCCATTTGGAGGTTTCATCTTGGTTTCCATTTTGTGCTAAACACACATCTCTTTGGCGTGAACAAGTGTTGCGGATACTGGGCTGAGCCGTGTCTAATGATCCCGGGTTCCTGCAAACTTTATCCACGGGGGAGATAAAATAGTGTAGAGATCGAGGGCCAATCACTTATATCTTGGTGCCAGTAGGATCTTATAAAGAGCCAGGGAAAATGTACTTCTGTAGGAATGACTCCAGCCCTGGACAATCCCCAGGCAACTTCATACAAGTGTGATGAAATGTCACTGGCTTTTGTATGTGCACACTAGTGCTAGGTAAAAGGGTTTGCATCCTGGTGAGAGAGCTATAGGGTAGACAGCCAGTGGGGCACCAGTGATCATATATCCCTGCAGACCAAGTCCTGCAGATAGAAGGGTAGAAGCTTATGAGCTAATATACTGTACAGAAGAATGTCTCCGATCAACTAGTGATCACTCTGAGGCATGAAGCACATAGAGCCTCGTGGCTCAGTAATGTCACTAGTTCTGAGTGCATTCATAGTTTGAATATTGGATCAGGACACAAAATTGCTGCAACCACCATCTGTTTAGGAAATGGCTACAGACCTCCCAGGAGCTCACCTTCAGTAATCTCTTCCCTATTACACAACTATCTATACTGGACTAAGACATGATTGGTATTATGTATTAATACTATTTAGGACTTTGGGGAGAGTAACTGAGGAAGTTCTGATGTAAATCACTATATTGTCATTTTTATATCTCATGAGAAGCAAGAGGCACCTAAACGCAGTGATTCCTCCTGAGCCTGGCGCTGTAACGCGATACTGTGCGCTGCGCCCGTATAGGCTAGTTGCTTTCCTGCTAGAGCAGTTGGATAGAGCATTTATGGCATGATGGTAATGTATATTCCCCAGGAACTGGGGAACACGGCTACCGGAGGCCTGGCTGCAGTAATGCCATAAATCCCTGACGGCGGATATTTCATTCCGTGGTCTTTTATCATCTCTCGCACATTCTCTCCTTTCATTTAATCTTCCAGTCCTGACGTCTGCAGAGCTATGGTTGGTATTTCCAGCAGAAATTGCCACATATATCATCATACAGAGCTTTAGCCAACAGAACGCTCAGCATGGGTGTAATGGAGAAGGATCATAAATAATGATGTTTGGGTCCAGTGCGTCACCTACACCATAACCCAATCATGTTACCGGTAATCTGTCCTAGCATATCACATGTATCATGTTACCCTAAGGCAGCGGGAGCAAGCTGTGGCACTGCTGGGACATGTAGTTCCACAAGCACTGACAAGAGCTACCTACGGCTAGTGCGGGGCAGTAGTGACAGAGGACTTTTGCACCCACGGTATAAACCTGTCCTAATCAGGATGGTCCCACCTAAATTGGTACAGCCGAGACCTCGCCAAAAGAGTCGCATAAGAAAGTTTGTCCTGCTCTGCAACATGAGGGAACGGAAGAGAACTACCAGCGTTTTATGGTTACATAATTCATAGGGTGCAAGCTTGTGCCACTGCGGGAGTTCATGTGAGTGGTCCCGTATTTTTAAAGCGGCAATCATTTTAAAACTAAAACCGTAAGCCCATATGTCCGTTTCATAAACCAATCAGAGTCTTGTGTTCCCAGCTGCCTTCTAGTTCATTTTGCTTGCTCAGAGCTGTCAGTGAGAGTGTTAAATGCACTTTGACCCCCGTTCTCTTGTGTGGAGTTGAGGTTCGTTAAAGCTGAAATAGAATTGCGGCTGTCTCTTCTTTCCCCATTAATGAGCTATTTGGGAATAGTCCTTTGACCTTCTCTCTAGACACAGCTCCTTGTGGCCAGCTGGATCCTGGGCTGCTGCTATTCACAGGCTTCTCTGTCTGGCCTGCGATTGGGTTTGACATTTTCTCGTTTAATAGGAGATTGCCTTTCTTCAGCTAGAGACGTCTGCGATGAAACGCGTGTTATGTTATCTCGCGTACCATTAAAAGGATGGATAGGGCATATAATAGCAAATGACAGCTTCAGGTTTTATTGATCTGAGATACTTGCCTTTACAATGTGAGATAGACGGACATAATAGGACAAAATGAAGATACTCCCATTACCGTAGATGGTTTTTCAAAAGTTACAGCGGAATTAAGCTTTTTTGGTACAGTTGCTTTTTGACACTAACATCAACATAAAAACCTAAAGCGTCCATATGTCCATCTAATCACAATGTCCATTCAGGGCAAAACTGTATCTGGTACAACATGCAAATCTATCCCAGCGACATGAAACGTGTTACAAGGAACGCCGCCAATGTATCTGTGCTGTGACAGTACGGGAGGACCTGCATCACTGTGCCACCAATGTATCTGTGCTGTGACAGTACGGGAGGACCTGCGTCACTGTGCCACCAATGTATCAGTGCTGTGACAGTACGGGAGGACCTGCGTCACTGTGCCGCCAATGTATCTGTGCTGTGACAGTACGGGAGGACCTGCATCACTGTGCCGCCAATGTATCTGTGCTGTGACAGTACGGGAGGACCTGCGTCACTGTGCCACCAATGTATCTGTGCTGTGACAGTACGGGAGAACCTGCGTCACTGTGCCGCCAATGTATCTGTGCTGTGACAGTACAGGAGGACCTGCGTCACTGTGCAACCAATGTATCTGTGCTGTGACAGTACGGGAGGACCTGCGTCACTGTGCCGCCAATGTATCTGTGCTGTGACAGTACGGGAGGACCTGCGTCACTGTGCCGCCACTGTATCTGTGCTGTGACAGTACGGGAGAACCTGCGTCACTGTGCCGCCAATGTATCTGTGCTGTGACAGTACAGGAGGACCTGCGTCACTCTGCCACCAATGTATCTGTGCTGTGACAGTACGGGAGGACCTGCGTCACTGTGCCGCCACTGTATCTGTGCTGTGACAGTACGGGAGAACCTGCGTCACTGTGCCGCCAATGTATCTGTGCTGTGACAGTACGGGAGGACCTGCGTCACTGTGCCGCCAATGTATCTGTGCTGTGACAGTACGGGAGGACCTGCGTCACTGTGCCGCCACTGTATCTGTGCTGTGACAGTACGGGAGGACCTGCGTCACTGTGCCGCCAATGTATCTGTGCTGTGACAGTACGGGAGGACCTGCGTCACTGTGCCGTCAATGTATCTGTGCTGTGGCAGTACGGGAGGGACCTGCGTCACTGTGCCACCAGTGTATCTGTGCTGTGACAGTACGGGAGGGACCTGCGTCACTGTGCCGCCAATGTATCTGTGCTGTGACAGTACGGGAGGACATGCGTCACTGTGCCGCCAATGTATCTGTGCTGTGACAGTACGGGAGGGACCTGCGTCACTGTGCCGCCAATGTATCTGTGCTGTGACAGTACGGGAGGGACCTGCGTCACTGTGCCACCAATGTATCTGTGCTGTGACAGTACAGGAGGACCTGCGTCACTGTGCCGCCAATGTATCTGTGCTGTGACAGTACGGGAGGACCTGCGTCACTCTGCCACCAGTGTATCTGTGCTGTGACAGTACGGGAGGACCTGCGTCACTGTGCCACCAATGTATCTGTGCTGTGACAGTACGGGAGGACCTGCGTCACTCTGCCACCAATGTATCTGTGCTGTGACAGTACGGGAGGGACCTGCGTCACTGTGCCGTCAATGTATCTGTGCTGTGACAGTACGGGAGGACCTGCGTCACTGTGCCGTCAATGTATCTGTGCTGTGACAGTACGGGAGGGACCTGCGTCACTGTGCCGCCAATGTATCTGTGCTGTGACAGTACGGGAGGGACCTGCGTCACTGTGCCGCCAATGTATTTGTGCTGTGACAGTACGGGAGGGACCTGCGTCACTGTGCCGCCAATGTATCTGTGCTGTGACAGTATGGGAGGGACCTGCGTCACTCTGCCACCAATGTATCTGTGCTGTGACAGTACGGGAGGGACCTGCGTCACTGTGCCGTCAATGTATCTGTGCTGTGACAGTACGGGAGGACCTGCGTCACTGTGCCGTCAATGTATCTGTGCTGTGACAGTACGTGAGGGACCTGCGTCACTGTGCCGCCAATGTATCTGTGCTGTGACAGTACGGGAGGGACCTGTGTCACTGTGCCGCCAATGTATCTGTGCTGTGACAGTACGGGAGGGACCTGCGTCACTCTGCCACCAATGTATCTGTGCTGTGACAGTACGGGAGGACCTGCGTCACTGTGCCGTCAATGTATCTGTGCTGTGACAGTACGGGAGGGACCTGCGTCACTGTGCCGCCAATGTATCTGTGCTGTGACAGTATGGGAGGTCCTGCATCACTGTGCCACCAATGTATCTGTGCTGTGACAGTACAGGAGGACCTGCGTCACTCTGCCGCCAATGTATCTGTGCTGTGACAGTATGGGAGGTCCTGCATCACTGTGCCGCCAATGTATCTGTGCTGTGACAGTACGGGAGGACCTGCGTCACTCTGCCGCCAATGTATCTGTGCTGTGACAGTACGGGAGGACCTGCGTCACTCTGCCGCCAATGTATCTGTGCTGTGAAAGTACGGGAGGGACCTGCGTCACTGTGCCGTCAATGTATCTGTGCTGTGACAGTACGAGAGGACCTGCGTCACTCTGCCACCAATGCATCTGTGCTGTGACAGTACAGGAGGACCTGCGTCACTGTGCCGCCAATGTATCTGTGTTGTGACAGTACTGGAGGACCTGCGTCACTCTGCCACCAATGTATCTGTGCTGTGACAGTACGGGAGGACCTGCGTCACTGTGCCACCAATGTATCTGTGCTGTGACAGTATGGGAGGGACCTGCGTCACTCTGCCACCAATGTATCTGTGCTGTGACAGTACGGGAGGACCTGCGTCACTCTGCCACCAATGTATCTGTGCTGTGACAGTACGGGAGGACCTGCGTCACTCTGCCACCAATGTATCTGTGCTGTGACAGTACGGGAGGACCTGCGTCTTATAACCACTGCTATTGCATCACAAATCCGCAAGCTGTCTTGGCAATGAGGAGCTGAGGGGGTCTAAAGCAAATTGCAGCAAAATGGAGAATTATGTTGTTAATGGAAAGTGCCTTTCATCTCGCAGCCCTGTAACATTTTGTTCCAGTGAAACAATGTATCTATGTATAGTGGTAAGTTATTGTTAGCCTCTTAATAGCATAGTTTTCTGGCATTCTGTAAATGGACATATGGTGAGAATTAAACTGATTAACCCCATCACTATGGCAGAGCCGAGATCACATTCAGCTGGAAGACTGTATGTAACATATAGTACGATGCTCCCTCCTGATCCTGCCAGCTTAGGATGTACCCACAAGTGGCGCTATAGCGAGGTCAGGGTCATGTGACACCATCAGTGCGTGGGGCGGGGGAATAATTGCAGCAGTAACAGAAGATGCACTATATACATGTATAAAATGAAGGCCTGTACGATCACTGCTAGGTGAATGGCCATGTGTACACATATGATCATGTTTATGTTATTAGAGGTGACATCACCACCACCTGCTAGAATGGAGGATGTTCTTTGTAGCATGGGTTAATGACAAATTGACACCACATTTATAGATGTTCTGTGTACTTTTACCATAATTTAGACTTGGATTATAATTTAGGAGAAAAGCCAAGTAATGCTTTCACATATACTGTACTGTTCCATGGTTACGTTACCGACTCCTGAGTGTGGGGATATCACTATGTGTAGGGCATGTAAGCTTTCCAGCCGTCCTCACAGATTCAATAGTGAATCTGTGAGGGTCCCTTACAGTGTCAGTAATGATTACACCTGTTATGTCCTGTTATTCTATAATGAATGGCGCCTGTCTCTCCTAATGATTGGTTCCACCTATGGATCCCTTACAGTGTCAGTAATGATTACACCTGTTATGTTCTGTTATTCTATAATGAATGGCGCCTGTCTCTCCTAATGATTGGTTCCACCTATGGATCCCTTACAGTGTCAGTAATGATTACACCTTTTATGTCCTGTTATTCTAGAACGAATGGCGCCTGTCTCTCCTAATGATTGGTTCCACCTATGGATCCCTTACAGTGTCAGTAATGATTACACCTGTTATGTTCTGTTATTCTATAATGAATGGCGCCTGTCTCTCCTAATGATTGGTTCCACCTATGGATCCCTTACAGTGTCAGTAATGATTACACCTGTTATGTCCTGTTATTCTATAATGAACGGCGCCTGTCTCTCCTAATGATTGGTTCCACCTATGGACCCCTTACATTGGCAGTAATGATTACACCTGGTATGTTCTGTTAATCTATAATGAATGACGCCTATCTCTCCTATTGCCAGTACTAGTGCACGGTATCAGACACCAGTCCAAAGGTCCACGACCTGCCAGTTGGGTGCAGCTAAAACCTATATCCCATTTGATAGGGGTCACTGGTGAACACCTCCCAGCTGGTTAGACTCCGCGCCTTTGGACTGGTTTCGTCAATGTCTGACATCCATGGATGAGGTCATATATACAGGGCCCACGTCTCCGGTTCCTCCCTCAACCCGGGACCTCAGCTTTCACTCCCTCCAATAGGGAATTTCCCATGGCGAACATGATAGGCTGTGTCCACTAATGCAATTTCCTGGCCTCGCAAACCGGCCAGCCTGAGTAAGCTGAGGCTTACTCAGCTGGCGGGTAGCCCGGCCACCAACGCGACTGATGGTCGCAATGGTGATCTCAGCCTACAACCTCGGTCATAGTGCTCGGATCGCAAATGCATCAGCGGGTGTCATACACCTCCTGCTACAGTAGCATATTAGCAAGGACGGAATTGGAAAGCTGCCTGCGTGCATACATCATATATCTATAGCCTGCGTGCATTACATCATATATTTATAGCCTGCGTGCATACATCATATATCTATAGCCTGCGAGCATACATCATATATCTATAGCCTGCCTGCCTGAAACGTAACTGCTCTAAAGAAACAGACTTTGAACTTCAATCAGAAGAATTATTGAACAATTTTATCGATAAGAAATATGATCCTAAACATCTAAAACAAGAGAAATCAAAGATCAACAATCTGAAAAGAGAAGACCTTCTAAAGTACAAAGAAAAATCCGAAGGGAAATCAGAAGACTTGCTAGTCATCTCTGATTATTCAGCACAAAGTACACTATTACAAAACAGTCTCAGAAGACACTGGCACATCCTAATGGCTGACGAAGGACTGAGGAAATATCTCCCAGAACACCCGAGGATTATTTATAGAAGAGCCCCGACAATCAGATCATCGCTAGTCAACAGCAACCTTAAGGATAAATGCCCCAAGAAGCAATTAAGCACTATAGGCTTCTCACGATGCGGTATCTGTACGGCATGTAAGAAAACAAAGAGGAATCATACACAAATTATAAAAAAAGTTACATCCTTTAGTAACAAAAGGAAATTTACCATTAAAGAACGAATCAGCTGTCAAACCATAGGTGTCATCTACATGTTAACTTGCCCATGTGGACTACAATATGTAGGAAAAACGAAAAGAAAACTCCATGTACGCATACAGGAACATCTCTGTAACATCCAAAATCAAAAAGAAAACCACAGTATCCCAATTCACTTTAAAGAACAACACACCAGTAACCCCAGCGACTTACAATTCATTGGCCTTAAACAAGTAACACCATCATGGAGAGGAGGGAATATGGAGAACTTATTAAGTAAAGAGGAAACTAAAACAATCTACGAAATGGGTACACTAAACCCAAAAGGATTGAATTTGGATATAGAAATCGCACCATTCTTGTAAAATGAATATCCCTGAAGAAATAAGATAAGATAAAATTACCAAATTAATGATTTAACTATTAATTATCTATATGACCAATTAATATACAATAAAAGTCTGTAAAAAGACCTCGGCTAAATAATTCGTGCCCCATTAAGTAAACATGTACGTGTAAACCCCTAGCACCTATATATTATACATTTTATCAGAATAAGTAAAAGCTTTAATACTCCATGGAGTTGAATTTATTTAATATGTGTAGTCCTCCATAACACGAAGTGTCATTAAGACAAAACACAATATTTTATAATATATATATTTTTTACTTTTAATATAATATATGTTCAGTGTAGTATTGTCTTAATGTCGTCATTTATGTAATGCTATGTCTATTGGACATAGATATATGTATCCCTGTCACTATATAAGCCCCACTACTATAATAATTGCCATATATATCGTAAAGGAACCACTGATGGAAGGGGCGAATCTCCCTTAAACAAAATGGCCACCATGGCCTCAGAGAATTTAATTAAACGGAGTCCCAGCGGACGCGACTACTATTTGTCAACATGAAGAAATCTTCAGATTCTCACCATAACTATTAACGAGTACGGCACATGTTTATTTTAATATCGTCTTTGTTGTGTTTTTATATAATGTCAAATTAACTGGATACAGATGCATGTAATATTGGCAAAATTGCCATAGAACTACCATCACCAAAATGGCCGCTATGCACATTATCATGGAGCCATCGAAGGAATGGGCAGATTCCCCCAAACAAAATGGCTACCGCAGCTTCACAGTACTGCCTTAAATAAGAGCCCTAGTGGATCCGACTGTTATCTGTCATCCTGAGGAAGCCTTTTCAGGCGAAACGCGTCGATCACAGAGAAATCGATTCTCCCTGCAAGCCGCACGAGCAGATACGCGCTCACCGCGGCAGAGCAAGGAAGTCTGCCGGCAGACACATCGACCCCACGGGATCCACAAGGACTTGATCTGGAGGACGATTAGACCTCTACACATTCAGATTGCAGAAGAAAGGTAATCATCAACCCAATAAGGTGTTCAAGACTTTACCACCGTGTGTTACCACCGTTTGCATCTGATGCATGTCAGGTTAATCCTGCCACTTGGAATCAAATATCCCCACTGAAAATCAGTATTTATACCACACTGCGCCCACAGGTTTATTCCTGCCATTGGGAAAATATTATTCCCTTTGAAAAGTACTATTTATTGTGTCCAGTTTACCCTGAAATCTAACACAAGTGCAGAGTAAGTAATTCGCCTATAATGTATTACTCTGCCGAGTACATGTACTATTATATGTTCAATGGTGTGTATGTTTTGTATGTCTGTCCCATTGTTGGTTAATTTGTGTTGTATACCGGTATTATCTTTTAATATAACAGATATATAGTATGGTTTTATAGGAATATCCCTCTCAGTATTTTATTTACCATTACCTCTATTTTTAGTCATCATTGTATTGTATCAATTTACTTATTTGATATACTGTATATTAAGTAGACAAGTATCCGTGCAATCTGTATAGCAGTCTCCCTATATGAGCCCACACACTGTGGTAATTTAATACTTAGGATCATAATAGTAACCCTCATAGGTGTTACATGCGCTGGATGTTCCCCTTCCTCCTTCTCCTATGCGCAATGGTGATCTCAGCCTACAACCTCGGTCATAGTGCTGGGATCGCAAATGCATCAGCGGGTGTCATACACCTCCTGCTACAGTAGCATATTAGCAAGGACGGAATTGGAAAGCTGCCTGCGTGCATACATCATATATCTATAGCCTGCGTGCATTACATCATATATTTATAGCCTGCGTGCATACATCATATATCTATAGCCTGCGAGTATACATCATATATCTATAGCCTGCCTGCATACATCATATAGCTATAGCCTGCGTGCATACATCATATATCTATAGCCTGCGAGCTTACATCATATCTCTATAGCCTGCGTGCATACATCATATCTCTATAGCCTGCGTGCATACATAATATATTATTATAATTTATTTATATGGCGCCACAAATGTTCCGCAGCGCCTTCCAAAGTACATAAACAAGGTGTAGACAAGCGACTTACCGAACAATACAGGACCAGGACATGGATAATACATATTGCTACATTAGCGACCATAACACCCAGATAAGCAACAGAGCATAAGCAGAGCATAGGAAACCAAGTGTTAGGTGCCCTAGTGGTGAGTAAGAAGTAGATGAAACTAAAGTAAGGAGAAGCACAAGAGGGTAGAGGGCCCTGCTCGTAACAGCTTACATTCTAAAAGGGAGGGGAAGACTTACAGGGGTGACACAGATGGGGTAGACAGGGAGGAAGGAGCATGTAGCAGGGAGTTAGAATGATAGCTGGAAGGCTTTGATGAAGTAGTGGGTCTAAATATCCCGTTTGAAGGATTGCAAAGAGGTGGAGAGTCTTATGTGGAGTGGGAGAGAGTTCCAGAGGTGGGGAGCACTGCGGGCAAAATCTTGGAAGCGGGAGTGGGAGGAAGTAATCAGCTGGCAAGAAAGGCAGCGTGCATTAGTTGAACGAAGAGAGAGGAGCGTGAAGGGAGATGAGATCAGAGATGTATATCGGAGAAGATTGGGTGAGGGCTTTGTAAGTGGGCGTGAAAACCTTAAATTGGGTTCTAAAAGGAAAGGGGAGCCAGTGGAGGGCTTGTAGGAGAGGGGAGGCAAATGTAGAGCGTTTGGAGAGGAAGATGAGCCGAGCAGCAGCATTAAGGACAGACTGGAGAGGAGAGCGATGGGAGTTGGGGAGGCCAGATAGGAGGAGGTTACAGTAGTCCAATCTGGAGATGACCAGTGAGTGTATGAGGGTTTTAGTAGCATCCTGGGTGAGATAGGTTCTGTTCTTAGAAATATTTCTGAGATGGAAACGACAGGACTGTGAAATACATCATATATCTATAGCCTGCCTCCATACATCATATATCTATAGCCTGCCTGCATACATCATATATCTATATCCTGCCTGCATACATCATATATCTATAGCCTGCTTGCAACATCATATATCTATATCCTGCCTGCATACATCATCTATCTATAGCCTGCTTGCATACATCATCTATCTATAGCCTGCATGCATACATCATCTATCTATAGCCTGCGTGCATACATCATCTATCTATAGCCTGCGTGCATACATATATCTATAGCCTGCGTGCATACATCATATATCTATAGCCTGCGTGCATACATCATATCTCTATAGCCTGCGTGCATACATCATGTCTCTATAGCCTGCGTGCATACATATATCTATAGCCTGCGTGCATACATCATATATCTATAGCCTGCGTGCATACATCATATCTCTATAGCCTGCGTGCATACATATATCTATAGCCTGCGTGCATACATCATATCTCTATAGCCTGCGTGCATACATCATATCTCTATAGCCTGCGTGCATACATCATATCTCTATAGCCTGCGTGCATACATATATCTATAGCCTGCGTGCATACATCATATATCTATAGCCTGCGTGCATACATCATATATCTATAGCCTGCGTGCATACATCATATATCTATAGCCTGCGTGCATACATTATATATTTATAGCCTGCGTGCATACATCATATATCTATAGCCTGCGTGCATAAATTATATATCTATAGCCTGCGTGCATACATAATATATCTATAGCCTGCGTGCATGCATCATATAGATACAGCCTGCGTGGTATAGGGTGCTTGGTGTGACTACAGCAAAGACGAGGGAGGACACATCTGTATGACCGCTGCAAGTAACTAAGGAAGGAATAATGGAAACGTGTCCTCCTACATGTAAAAGGTATATCGCCTATACAGTATAATTATGAACTAACACCATACAAGCACAATGCACTTCTCCATGAAGGGGTTACTTGTCGCATGGGCATGAATGAGCCGGAAAGCTCACCAGACAGCTCTGTTGCTTTAACACTTGTTCCAGGTAAAATGTTCCCTCATATTGTTCCAAGACCAAAAATGTGCATTTAATTAGCAGCTCTGAACTAAAATCTGTTCCTAACCTGCAGCCAAAGTCCCCGACAGCAGCCACAGACCTTGTGCCATAATGCTACAGCAAAGCATTTTATATAAAGAGGTTAGAATAGACTTTGTCACATGAATCCTGAAGTAGTTGGGATACGATATAACCCACAGCTGGACGTGTTGGGCTTCGTTATATTGTGTTTGGCTGTGACCGGCTGGGAGGGACAGGAGTGAATTTGACAAATTTCTACCTCTGTCTTTAGTCATTTCCTACTTAACAAGCGATGGAACTTCTGCTGCAGTGACCGGCTGGGATCTGGCAGGGTCTCACGTCTTTCCACAGCTCCCAGTATATCACAATATTGTGACGTCTTCATAGTGGAGGAAAAACTATTATTCAATTACTGTAGAACAGACCATACTATACACAGCTGGGACTGTTTAATGTACATGTATATAGACAATATTGCACAAACTAAGGCCCAGTATTGAGGAAAACATACAATAGACCTGCGGTCCCATGTGACAGCCTATTATACATACATGGGCAGCACAGACGGTGTAATGGTTAGCATTACTGCCTCACAGCACTGAGGTCGTGGGTTCAATTCCCACCACGGCCCTACCTGTGTGGAGTTTGTATATTCTCCCTGTGCTTGCGTGGGTTTCCTCCGGGTACTCCGGTTTCCTCCCACACTCCAAAAATATACTGCTAGGTTCATTGGCTCCCAACAAAAATTAACCCTAGTGTGTATGTGTGTGCGCATGTGATAGGGAATATAGATTGTAAGCTCCACTGGGGCAGGGACTGATGCGAATTGCCAACTATTCTCTGTAAAGCGCTGCGGAATATGTGTGCGCTATATAAATAACTGGTAATAATAATACTACTACATACATAAGTATTGCTGTAATGAAGAAGAATACAAATTATTATTTTTTTTTCCTTGAAGATCAGTTTTAAAAATGTTTTGTTTGATATTTTTTTTTTTAAATCTTTATTTTATTTTTCTGTCCCAAATCTGGAACAGGAAACCCAGCCACCCCTCAGCGCCCCAAGGTGCACAGTCCAGCTGTCCCAGGCTGATGTGAGCTGTAGTCTGAGATATTACACCTGATCGGGGGCAGACAATGAATGTCCTCAGTGATTCCCAACAGCTCAATACAACATAGAGCATATGCAGAGCCTTTCCGGGCCCTAGTCTATGCCAGCACATAGCGAGCGTGCCAGCCTGCAGAGATGTGACAGCTGATCGGCTGGAACCTCGCCCCACACTGTGCCAGAGAGTAATGATGTTCAGTTACATTGCAGGGGATAGAACTCACTTACACACATGTGTTTTTTTTTTTTTAACTAAATTCAATTAGTATTGGTATTTGCTTTGATGGGCATTTCAGACATGGGGGTGAGAGACAATTTGCAGTAACTAATAGGCCCCGATTTGTGTTCTCAGACCTATTCATTGATTCAGTCTCTCCCCCAGGATTTTATTATGATAAATGAGTGGATACCTGCAGTGGTTATTTCTGAGTAATAGTCCATATAGTTGTATTATTAGTGATGTGTCATGTAGTTTAATAGCACAAATAAATAGTCTGCAGGGTAACCGGATAGCCCTGGCCATAGTGTACATACCTTCATTATCGCCTTCCAGCTGTCATCCTAACTTACTGCTACATCTTCCTTCCTCCCTGCCTACCCCATGTGTGTCACCCCTGTTCATCTGCCCCTCCCTTATAGAATGTAAGCTCTTTCAAGCAGGGCCCTCTGCCCTCTTGTACTGCTCCCTACTGTATTTTCATTTACCTCTTACTCCCCATTAGGGCATCTAACACCTGGCTGCTTATGTGGGCGTAAAGGTCGCTAATATAGCAATGTTTATTATCCATGTCTGTGTCCTGCTTTGTATTGTATTGTAAGTCGCTGGTTACTTATTTGTGTATGTACTATGTAAGGGGCTGCGGAACACTTGTGGCGCCATATAAATAAATGATAATAATAATACATGTGTATTCTTGTCTTTAGCGCTGGACCACCATTCAGCAACAGGTTTAGGAACCGCATAAATTTCATAATGATCCTCAGTACTTTTTATCCTGTGTGAGAATTACAAATCATGTTTTTGCAATGACTTCTTGCTTCGTTTTTATTTTCCATTAATAATAATTACACCTTTACTTGTATGATATTTGGAAAGAGCATATCCATATCTAACCGCAGAGATGCGTACAACTGAGCACACGGACGAATATATACGCATTCAGGACCTCATTCAGAGCCGCTCGCAAAATGCGAGGGCTCGCTCTGAATGAGGGCAGCCGCTTCTATGTAATGAGCCGGCCTCCTGGCCGCTCGCTAAGCTGTGGGTGACCACCCACAGCTTTAGCGAGTGGCCAGGTTGATGGTCGTGATGGTCAAGGCCAACACGACCATCGGGGCTCGTGACGAGACCCTTGTGGTAGGGTGTCATCTGCCACAAGCCCCAATGAGCTTTCGGCTCTAATAGAGCCGGAAGCTTACCACTGACACGAGTGATGTCAGTGGGGCTGCCCCCAAACGGCAGGGGTTTCCTTTGGGGACGCCTCCGTTTGGCCAGCCACCCCGCCTACAAAACGGTGCGAGCTGTCGATCACCATCGACAGCCGCCCCTTTTGTAGTGAGCCCCGGAGCGAGAGAATTTCTCTCTTGCCCCGGGGCTTGCGTGCGCGCAGTGCAGCCGCTGTGCGTGTGCAGGGCCTCAACATCAACCCGCTTGCGAGCGGGTCTGAATGAGACCCTCAGTTCTGTAATGCAATGTGGGATTAAGTATAAGCTCTCTACACAATTCACCAATATATACAGTATATGACATAGATACTGAGCTTGTAGTCTGCAGTATCTGGCTCCCAGGTGATCATCCAATCAAAGTATGATCTATTGGATTTTGATCACTGACTGGACATTATGGCCAGGTGATGACCCTGTGGCTATGCCTCAATGCTCCAATCACAACTCGTGGCCTCCCATATAACCTGCCTGGCTATATGTTGGCTCTGTTATTATTGTTGAACATCCAGATTGCTCCGTGTGTGGCCCCTTTTATGTCTGTGGCACTGGAAATAAAACACAAATTATCACTGACACTTATTAGCAGAATAAAGATATTTCCGTAAGAGAATAGATAATGTTAGATAATAGTATTTCCATGAGATCAGAAACAGATATTTCGCCATGATAGGACGTATATTCCAAGTACGAAACCGTACAAAAACCATTTCCACACAGTGAAGTGCTGCAGTTCTGGCCATCGCTTCCCAGGCAGCTATGTACAGCTCTAGCTGGGTGGTCTCAGATGTACCCTAATCAGTCACGCTAGGGTTAATCTCAATGGCAGCGATAAGCCCTTTAAGCATGTTCTGCCTGTGGCTGAGGAGGCCTGAATGTAATACACACTGAGATTATGCCTGTAAATATTTACACACAGGAAGACGTGCAGATACATACCATTTCCTCTATAACCATTTTACTGTTATCTACTGTCTTTTCTCCTGGATTATCTGACACTTTCAGCCGAATCATGTTTAACATCCTAACCACTTACTTGCCGCTTTGTAGCCAGACGTGAATGATGTCAACATTATCCCTGTAATTGCTGAAGAGCGCTGCTGTAAAACACCTCCATTAATTGTAATTCCCTAGCACCAGGCACGCTCCCAAGCAACACTTCTCTCCCTCTATACTTCTAAATAATGCTGTATTTACTGAGATGACTTTGCTGGCCTGCCAGCTGGAAACGTACACTCAAACGCCACGTGATGAATCAGAAGTGCTCCGGATATTACCGACTCCAAAAACGTGTCCACACCTGGAATACAATGGTAGAAAATAGGATTGTTCTATAGAATCCCAAATATGAAATTGTTGGCTCAGGGTTGTGCTGTCCGTTTCAATCCATTTGTAGTGGTTATGAAGATGAAAAACTATGGGGTAGATTGACACATTGCTGGCTTTTCCACACTGATGATGCTGCTGTAACTCGCCCCCCTCACAGCTAATTGAATCGACACCTAGCATGTCGCTCCCCCCTCCCACCAGCAAGGGCAGTCGGCTTATCGCCCGTACACACTGCACGATGCCCAATATATCTGCAGCACAGCCCACGCAATATGTCTGTGAATGACGTCGTTCACAGACATATCGCTGGTACACACTGGCCAAAGCACACACGCTATATCAGCCGATAAATTGATTGGCCAATATATCTGCCAATGTTGTGTACCCATGATGAGACTGCAGATTTCAGTAATATGGCTGCTTTGTTTACAAACAAATGAAGTATTGTATAATATCAGCTCCTCCATTAATTTGATCTTTTATGGTAAAAAACAAAACACCCTGATATAGGAAGGCATGACCTTACCAGCCTAATGCTGCCCATCCAGTAGGCGATTAAACCTAGCGATGGAGCGATAACGATGGTCGTTATCGCTCCATCGCTTGGCAATCACCCGCAAATCAGGCAGTAAAATTTTAAAAACGACCAACGATGCGTGCGCCCACTGGTCGTTTTTAACATCAATCATCGCCCGAACATGACGATCAACCTGACGAGCGCCGTCAGGTTGCCATGTTCGAGGATGATTGATCTGCATACACTGAACGTCTGAACGTTCAGTGTATGCACTGCACCCCATGGGAGATGACGGTGTCGTAATCGTGCCGTCGTCCCCGCAACGTGTAATGGATGGGCAGCATTACTCTGTGCCTGTGCTCACCTTCCACACAGTGTCTGCAGCCCAAATAGTGCTGCACCTTCCTCCTAACATGACCACTGGCTGGACAGGATGAAAAAGGCGTAATGGAAATATAGTTACATATGAAAACCTGTGTTATTATGTGTCATTGTATAGTAATGTGGCTTGCTGCTGTGTAGTACAGGAATAGTGGGAGCAGCTCAGACTGCTATATGTGACATTACAGAACCGTACGCTGGGCCTGTGCTCGCCATGACACGGGATGATACAATGGGTTAAATTTTTACATTTAGATAAAATCTGGGCGATGGATCCTAAAAACAGAGGGAGAGAGGAGGTATTTATCAGGCTGCTGGCTTGGTAATAGTAATAAACAGATAAAGACTTGTCACTAGCTGGGAGATCAGAGGCAGTGATGGTGGTCTGTAGCCAGGGCCGAAGAGGAGAAACAGAGAGCGAGATTTTATAAGATTGTGTGTGAGACCCTCTTTGTGTATTGGGAGAGGTCTCCATGGCTGAGAGTCACATAGTCTGTGCTCCGTCCACGGGGAATTGAGGCTGCTGCTCATTCTCAAGCCACATACTGATTGCATCATTCCTTATTATCCCCTATGGGAAACCGGAGTTCACATTGTAATTCATAACACTTTTCTCACCCCACGTGTTGTAATATACAGTATGCTGTACAGCGCTGCAGTAAGTGTAACATACATGTCCCATGCTCCAGGCTCACCTCCACCTCTGGAGGGTTAGCCTGGGGGGGGGTGTCAGGCACTAAGAGGGGCTAGGCTGGGGGGGGGGGTCAGGTACTAAGGGGAGGGTTATTAAATATGGGGAAAATACTCAAGTTACACGACTGCGCAGGAGATACTGGTCGTATGCACGGCGAGACCCGGAAGACATTGCTGGAGACACTGGGGCCAGGTAAGTGACCGCAGGGCCACCAGTGATGTTAGGGCGATATTCTACCATGTCATCCCCATTGAAATGATGAATGTCGACATTGTCACATGCATGTTGATCTCATGCATGCTAACATGAGAACTGTTGACCTAACATACCACACCTGTGCTACTTGCATTCAGCCACAGCCATAATAATAATAATAATAACACAGTGTGATCCTACAGTAACTCCGTCCTAAGCATAATACTCGCTACAGCCACTAAGCCCCCTCTGAGAGTGGACAGATCAGTACTTAGTCCTGATGGCAGATGGTCAGTATGTATCCTCTCATCCCTACCAGAGGCTGAATCTGATTGTGGAGGTGACATGGGTGGTCTGACAGCTCTACAGAATTCCCTGCTCCATATATCATGTCCCAAGCATGTGTCCCTCAGTAATGCAGTGAATGTAAAGCCTGCACGGTCCTAAGTCACATGGAAGAAGGAACCAGGCAGCGCTCTGCTCTCCTGATACTATGGGCCATATTCATTGCCGGCGAATAGCCGAGATTGGCAAAAATTTCTCGCTGGTGACGTCATTTCGCCAAGCGAGAACTTCTCCCCGTATTCAATTCCAAAGACTTTTCGCACAGGCGCCTTGTAACCAGCAGGAAAGACTTGCCTATGAAAGGAGGTGGAAAAAAGTGCAGAATTGGGGGTTTGGGGTGCAAAGTTGTGGGAACGCCCCTGTAGCCTTGGGACAGTCCCCCAAAGGTAAACTGCATCAAAAAAAGCTTAAAAATTACTTTAGAACACCCAAAAAAAGTACTTTTGTTTTGGGGGCGAAAAACCCCCCAAAGTTAAGCGACAAACTTAAAAACTAGCGAAATAGACTCCAGGGGGTCCCCCAAGTAAGCCCCATATGTCTTTTGGATTGCAGGTGTTTGCTGACGTTGCGTTTTTAAAAAATGCACTTAAGTGATTTTTAACCATGCTTGCACCCATTTTCATACACCCCAAATTTGCTGGGACTACTTATTTTAGCGAAAAACTCTGCTAAATGCTATTCTTCACCACTTATGCAAAGACGCTAAATAGCTCCAATTGAGGGCATTTAAGCACCCCAAATACCATCAGCAGGGCTATTCGGGGGTATCCATAGTGATCCTTCATGTCAGTGCATCTTTTGGGGGGTGTCAGGATGATTTCCCCCAATCTGACAGCACTTTTCGGCGATTTCAGTTTCGCCGTGATGCGTTCTTGTGTCCTTTGCAATTGAATAGGGCGAAAAGCAGTGACGAGCGCAATACTTTTCCGGAGGCAAAACAAGCGATGACGGCGGGACTTTTCGCCGGCAATTGAATACTGCCCTCAGTAACTGTTCTCACCTGGAAGTGTTATATCTACACTCAAGTGAAAAAGACAGTACACCCTATTTCACATCTATGTACAGTATATATCATAACTAACATTCATCTAGTACTCGCAAAGCACTAACTGATGCAAATAACATACAGCTGTTTTAGCTTTGTCATCATATATACAGCAAAAAATTGGCTGGTTATGGTTCATATACAGACAGATATACAGGTGTCACATATCACATTACTCAGTGCAGTCTCCCATATACAGACTCAGGAGCACACAGATATACAGGTGTCACATATCACATTACTCAGCGCAGTCTCCCATATACAGACTCAGGAGCACACAGATATACAGGTGTCACATATCACATTACTCAGCGCAGTCTCCTATATACAGACTCAGGAGCACACAGATATACAGGTGTCACATATCACATTACTCAGCGCAGTCTCCCGTATACAGACTCAGGAGCACACAGATATACAGGTGTCACATATCACCTTACTCAGCGTAGTCTCCCGTATACAGACTCAGGAGCACACAGATATACAGGTGTCACATATCACATTACTCATCGCAGTCTCCATATACAGACTCAGGAGCACACAGATATACAGGTGTCACATATCACATTACTCAGCGCAGTCTCCTATATACAGACTCAGGAGCACACAGATATACAGGTGTCACATATCACATTACTCAGCGCAGTCTTCCATATACAGACTCAGGAGCACACAGATATACAGGTGTCACATATCACATTACTCAGCACAGTCTCCTATATACAGACTCAGGAGCACACAGATATACAGGTGTCACATATCACATTACTCAGCGCAGTCTCCTATATACAGACTCAGGAGCACACAGATATACAGGTGTCACATATCACATTACTCAGCGCAGTCTCCCATATACAGACTCAGGAGCACACAGATATACAGGTGTCACATATCACATTACTCAGCACAGTCTCCTATATACAGACTCAGGAGCACACAGATATACAGGTGTCACATATCACATTACTCAGCGCAGTCTCCCATATACAGACTCAGGAGCACACAGATATACAGGTGTCACATATCACATTACTCAGCGCAGTCTCCATATACAGACTCAGGAGCACACAGATATACAGGTGTCACATATCACATTACTCAGCGCAGTCTCCCATATACAGACTCAGGAGCACACAGATATACAGGTGTCACATATCACATTACTCATCGCAGTCTCCTATATACAGACTCAGGAGCACACAGATATACAGGTGTCACATATCACATTACTCAGCGCAGTCTCCCATATACAGACTCAGGAGCACACAGATATACAGGTGTCACATATCACATTACTCAGCACAGTCTCCTATATACAGACTCAGGAGCACACAGATATACAGGTCACATATCACATTACTCAGCGCAGTCTCCCATATACAGACTCAGGAGCACACAGATATACAGGTGTCACATCACATTACTCAGCGCAGTCTCCCATATACAGACTCAGGAGCACACAGATATACAGGTGTCACATATCACATTACACAGCACAGTCTCCCATATACAGACTCAGGAGCACACAGATATACAGGTGTCACATATCACATTACTCAGCGCAGTCTCCCATATACAGACTCAGGAGCACACAGATGTACAGGTGTCACATATCACATTACTCAGCGCAGTCTCCCATATACAGACTCAGGAGCACACAGATATACAGGTGTCACATCACATTACTCAGCGCAGTCTCCTATATACAGACTCAGGAGCACACAGATATACAGGTCACATATCACATTACTCAGCGCAGTCTCCCATATACAGACTCAGGAGCACACAGATATACAGGTGTCACATCACATTACTCAGCGCAGTCTCCCATATACAGACTCAGGAGCACACAGATATACAGGTATCACATTACTCAGCACAGTCTCCATATACAGACTCAGGAGCACACAGATATACAGGTGTCACATATCACAAAACTCAGCACAGTCTCCCATATACAGACTCAGGAGCACACAGATATACAGGTGTCACATATCACATTACTCAGCACAGTCTCCCATATACAGACTCAGGAGCACACAGATATACAGGTGTCACATATCACATTAACATGTGAGGTCAGAAAACGAGAACAGCTTGTAATAAACAGTCCGACCGCACTTCCAAAAGTAAACGTACGAATGTAATGTACTGGTGCATCCTAGTCGCATCGCATTGCAACTTACAAATGTGTTGTCATACATCAAGCCTCAATACGTCACGCAGCGCGACTTACCTGGTGTGAGTAAGCCGCCAGGTCCCGTGCAACTCTGTTAGTGTTGGGTGTCTTTTTTACAGAAAATGCGTATACAGTAAGTCGCAATGTGACTAGGTAGCACCAGCAGACTGTGCTGATTAATTTGACATGCGACACTTGTATATCTGTGTACGACTGAAGTTGGATACATACTAGGATTCAATTAGAAATCAAAGAAAACGGGAGCCGGCGGAAAGGTAAGTATCGCCAAATAACAGGAATTTTCGGGAAATATTACTGGGACCCCCCTAAAGATGTCTAGACATGGGGGATCATTATGGGTACCCCCATTTTTACCTGATGAAGGAAGCATGGGTTTCTAATAGCCGCGGCAGGTGCACATTTGCGGCTATGAAGAAGGGGTGAAGAACAGCTCTTAGATTTTTTTTTGGTAAAAATAACTATTGCTATCATATTTGGGGTACATGAAAATAGGGGAAAGCATTTTTTTTTTTACGTCCCTAAAATGATTTTTAAAAACTTTCCAAAAATGCACCTGCCCGCTACTCCCGCAATGACGAAAACACCTGCCGCATATAAGGGAACCCCTCTGAATGTAATTTGGCTATTTGTGTTCCGTATAATTTTTTTTTTTAACCCCCAAAATTAAAGTTCGTTTTTGGGATGTCCCAATTTTTTTAATTACCTTTTTTTGACAAAGTTTATTTTTAAATGACATTCCCAGGGGTGCAGGCTATTTTTTTTAAGCTGCACCCCTAATGCCAAATTCTGCACTATTTTTCGCCACCTATTTCAGTGGTGAAAAGTTATGCCCTTTTTTTTTCTCAAAGACTTTTCGAACTTGCGAAAAGTCTTTGAAATTGAATACGGGGATAATTGAAATAGGCGAAAATTACGTCATCGGCGATAATACGGGGATAATTGAAATAGGCGAAAATGATGTCATCGGCGATAAATTATCGCCGATTCTGACATTTCGCTCCAAATTGAATATAGCCCATAGTCTCTGGCTGATTCTGTACGCAGAACTGTAGTTACAGAGACAGATAGTAGATGACCACAGTGAAATACTAATACTGCGGCTGATATATGTGAATGTAGTACCGGTGTCAGCCTGCAGGAGGAGATGATACTTGCGTGCTGCACAGTGCTGATAGATGGTTGCACCAGCGTGTAGTGGGACACCTGCTGGAATGTGTGAGAAGTGCAAAATAGCCCTGATGGTAGATGCTCAAGATGAATGTAGACTGAACAGATGGAGTAAGCACTTATACGTAGGTAGCTGGTGGTAGAATCAGTATGCACTAGAATGCAGGACACTGGAAGCTGAGTCAAATGCACTGTGTAAGTGCAGGATACTAGAAGCTGACTCAGATGCACTGTGTAAGTGCAGGACACTAGAAGCTGAGTCAGATGCACTGTGTAAGTGCAGGACACTAGAAGCTGAGTCAGATGCACTGTGTAAGTGCAGGACACTAGAAGCTGAGTCAGATGCACTGTGTAAGTGCAGGACACTAGAAGCTGAGTCAGATGCACTGTGTAAGTGCAGGACACTAGAAGCTGAGTCAGATGCACTGTGTAAGTGCAGGACACTAGAAGCTGAGTCAGATGCACTGTGTAAGTGCAGGACACTAGAAGCTGAGTCAGATGCACTGTGTAAGTGCAGGACACTAGAAGCTGAGTCAGATGCACTGTGTAAGTGCAGGACACTAGAAGCTGAGTCAGATGCACTGTGTAAGTGCAGGACACTAGAAGCTGAGTCAGATGCACTGCTATAGGTGGCCTGGTATAGGCTTCCTCTGTTGCAGCTGACATTACCAGCAGTAGTCTTGTCACATTGGCTCAGGTGAAATAATGCGCATGGAACACACACAGCTTTCAGTGCTGCTCATATACAGGACATCAAAGGTTTTGACACAGGTTAATGAGCACCAAATCCTGATCTGGCCTCATTCCTAATGGACAGTCAGACATATTGGGGGAGCAGCCGCTACCAGACCGCATGGATGCACCCTCAGAGCCCCTGGACATGGGATAAGGTATCTGACTCTTGTAGGCTGATGGGGGAAGTGTTGGGGCTGCTCTGGGGAACCATGAAGATGTTAAATGCGTTAAAGACATAATTCATATATTAGCAGTATAAGTGTAGGTGACAGTGTGTCGGTATAACATGTAACTACATACAATGTGAGAGCCGGCTGTGTGTGTGCAGGCTCCTCTCCTCTCGCTGCCCATGGCCTGGAAGCGGTGGCTGATGCCCGTCACATCGGGGGGCGCCGTGAAGCAGACAAGCTGCTGATGAATTACGTGAGGACTTCTACTAAATATTTACTGTGCACTAAACTTCCACTCCACATATAAATACTGCGGATTACATCTGTCCAGCAGCGCAGCTGCTCGCGTACCGGGTAATCTAACCCCTCACGTCACTGATTTGCTCTTTCCCATCATTAATGATAATAACGATCTCAGTTTGCTCTCTCAGCGATACGGTGAAGCTATTTTGGTCGGCATATTATTTACATCTTTTTATTCCTGGAAAATCCTTAACTTCTTGGCAGTGGTGTAATTAGTGTGTGAGGGGAATGTGGTGGCTCCAGAGGGTAGATTGTGTCTGGATGAGATTCTCTGTATGTTACAGAAAACAAGACGCTATTTTCTCTCCGATGTCTGTCTGCGCTGCCAGGGATCCATCCAGCACTAAAACAGCGCATTGGGAAATACATAACAAATTGTCATGGAAAATCATTTGGTGTGTAAAGGTGCGTACACACTGGGCAATCAGGAAAGACAGTACGAGTATGACATTGTAATCCTACAGTCGTTCCTGTTCCCCTGTAGTGCCTACACTGAGTGATCAGTGCAGGCACCCTCCATCATTCCTGAACATGGCCAATCTGTCGTTATCGGCAGATTGTGCTGCCTGTTCAGGCGACAGACAATGTCGGGAACGACCAGCAGGAGCGTGCATCGCTGATCGTTTCCGTCATTATAGTGCACGATTACAATGTCGTAATCGTGCAATCGCTCAGTAAAATCGCACCTTAAGAGTTTGAAATGAGTGTGTTAGTGAGTAACAAGCCTGGCGTTCCTCATACAGACCTCGCACAGCTACAACCTTTTCTCAATAAATGATGCAGTTTTTGACACATTTCCAATGCCAGGAATTGTGCACTTACATGTAGAATTTCACAAATTCTCCGACGAATCTGTGAACATCGATGGCCATCGGTCGACCCTGGTGGCTGACTAGGGAACAATAATCCCCACCTGCTATATTATCTGTATGTACATTACTGCAAAGTGCGATCACTCCCCCGTACATTATAACTGCCCTATATCTCTCCCAAACACATTATACGCTCTCATAAACTCTTCACATTATTACTCCCAAACTGTAACTGTCCTGCACACATTATATGCTCTAATAGACTCTTCACATTATTACTCCCAAACTGTAACTGTCCTACACACATTATATGCTCTAATAGACTCTTCCCATTATTAATCCCAAACTGTAACTGTCCTGCACACATTATACGCTCTAATAGACTCTTCACATTATTACTCCCAAACTGTAACTGTCCTGCACACATTATATGCTCTCATAGACTCTTCACATTATTACTCCCAAACTGTAACTGTCCTACACACATTATATGCTCTAATAGACTCTTCCCATTATTAATCCCAAACTGTAACTGTCCTGCACACATTATACGCTCTAATAGACTCTTCACATTATTACTCCCAAACTGTAACTGTCCTGCACACATTATATGCTCTCATAGACTCTTCACATTATTACTCCCAAACTGTAACTGTCCTACACACATTATATGCTCTCATAGACTCTTCACATTATTACTCCCAAACTGTAACTGTCCTGCACACATTATATACTCTCATAGACTCTTCACATTATTACTCCCAAACTGTAACTGTCCTGCACACATTATATGCTCTCATAGACTCTTCACATTATTACTCCCAAACTGTAACTGTCCTGCACACATTATATGCTCTCATAGACTCTTCACATTATTACTCCCAAACTGTAACTGTCCTGCACACATTACATACTCTCATAGACTCTTCACATTATTACTCCCAAACTGTAACTGTCCTGCACACATTATATGCTCTAATAGACTCTTCACATTATTACTCCCAAACTGTAACTGCCCTACACACATTATATTATTCTCTAATAGACTCTTCACATTATTACTCCCAAACTGTAACTATTCTACACACATTATATTATTCTCTAATAGACTCTTCACATTATTACTCCCAAACTGTAACTGTCCTACACACATTATATTATTCTCTAATAGACTCTTCACATTATTACTCCCAAACTGTAACTGTCCTGCACACATTATATGCTCTCATAGACTCTTCACATTATTACTCCCAAACTGTAACTGTCCTACACACATTATACGCTCTCATAGACTCTTCACATTATTACTCCCAAACTGTAACTGTCCTACACACATTGTATGCTCTAATAGACTCTTCCCATTATTACTCCCAAACGGTAACTGTCCTACACACATTATATGCTCTCATATACTCTTCACATTATTACTCCCAAACTGTAACTGTCCTACACACATTATATGCTCTCATAGACTCTTCACATTATTACTCCCAAACTGTAACTGTCCTGCACACATTATATGCTCTCATAGACTCTTCACATTATTACTCCCAAACTGTAACTGTCCTGCACACATTATATTATTCTCTAATAGACTCTTCACATTATTACTCCCAAACTGTAACTGTCCTACACACATTGTATGCTCTAATAGACTCTTCACATTATTACTCCTAAACTGTAACTGTCCTACACACATTATATGCTCTCATATACTCTTCACATTATTACTCCCAAACTGTAACTGTCCTGCACACATTATATTATTCTCTAATAGACTCTTCACATTATTACTCCCAAACTGTAACTGTCCTACACACATTGTATGCTCTAATAGACTCTTCACATTATTACTCCTAAACTGTAACTGTCCTACACACATTATATGCTCTCATATACTCTTCACATTATTACTCCCAAACTGTAACTGTCCTGCACACATTATATTATTCTCTAATAGACTCTTCACATTATTACTCCCAAACTGTAACTGTCCTACACACATTATATGCTCTAATAGACTCTTCACATTATTACTACCAAACTGTAACTGTCCTGCACACATTATATGCTCTCATATACTCTTCACATTATTACTCCCAAACTGTAACTGTCCTACACACATTATATGCTCTCATAGTCTCTTCACATTATTACTCCCAAACTGTAACTGTCCTACACACATTGTATGCTCTCATAGACTCTTCACATTATTACTCCCAAACTGTAACTGTCCTGCACACATTATATGCTCTCATAGTCTCTTCACATTATTACTCCCAAACTGTAACTGTCCTACACACATTGTATGCTCTCATAGACTCTTCACATTATTACTCCCAAACTGTAACTGTCCTACACACATTATATGCTCTCATAGTCTCTTCACATTATTACTCCCAAACTGTAACTGTCCTACACACATTATACGCTCTAATAGACTCTTCACATTATTACTCCCAAACTGTAACTGTCCTGCACACATTATATGCTCTCATATACTCTTCACATTATTACTCCCAAACTGTAACTGTCCTACACACATTATATGCTCTCATATACTCTTCACATTATTACTCCCAAACTGTAACTGTCCTACACACATTATATGCTCTCATAGACTCTTCCCATTATTACTCCCAAACTGTAACTGTCCTGCACACATTATATGCTCTAATAGACTCTTCACATTATTACTCCCAAACTGTAACTGTCCTGCACACATTATACGCTCTAATAGACTCTTCACATTATTACTCCCAAACTGTAACTGTCCTGCACACATTATACGCTCTAATAGACTCTTCACATTATTACTCCCAAACTGTAACTGTCCTGCACACATTATATGCTCTCATATACTCTTCACATTATTACTCCCAAACTGTAACTGTCCTGCACACATTATATGCTCTCATAGACTCTTCACATTATTACTCCCAAACTGTAACTGTCCTGCACACATTATACGCTCTAATAGACTCTTCACATTATTACTCCCAAACTGTAACTGTCCTGCACACATTATATACTCTAATAGACTCTTCACATTATTACTCCCAAACTGTAACTGTCCTGCACACATTATACGCTCTAATAGACTCTTCACATTATTACTCCCAAACTGTAACTGTCCTGCACACATTATATGCTCTCATATACTCTTCACATTATTACTCCCAAACTGTAACTGTCCTGCACACATTATATGCTCTCATAGACTCTTCACATTATTACTCCCAAACTGTAACTGTCCAACACACATTATAACTCACATACAAATGATAATCCCCTATGTCATTTCCACTAAAATTATAACTCCTCTTCATCATTATATCTCACCAAAACGCATATAACTCCCCGACCTGACTCCCATTGTAACTGCCCCATTTAATCAGTATGTAGTCATTATGTGGTCAAAATGTTGACAATAGAAATGTTAGAGTTTGGGATTAGGCTGAATGTTGTCGAAATTATGTATAGTGCCTTGCAAAAGTATTCAGTATTGGCTTTTTACCTTTTTGGTTACATTACAACCTGTAATTTTTTTATTTTTTTTCTGAATTTTATGTGATGGATCTGCACAAAATAGTCTCATTTGGTGAAGTGAAATGAGAAAAATATATATAAAAAACAAATCTTTATAAATAAAATTCTGAAAATTGCGATGTGCATATGTAATCACCCCCTTTGCTATGAAGCCCCTCAAAAGTTCTGGTGTAACCAATTACCATCAGAAGTCACATAATTAGTGAAATGAAGTCCCCCTGTGTGGCATCTAAGTGTCACATGATCTGTCAGTATAAAGACACCTTTTCTGAAAGGCCCCAGAGGCTGCAACACCACTAAGCAAGAGGCATCACACCATGAAGACCAAGGAGCTCTCCAAACAAGTCAGGGACAAAGTTGTTGAGAAGTACAATTCTGGGTTGGGTTATAAAAAACAATATCCAAATCTTTGATGATCGCCTAGAGCACCATCAAATCCATCATCATCAAATGGAAAGAACATTGTACCACAACGAACCTGCCAAGAGAGGGCTTCCCACCAAAACTCACAGACCGGGCAAGGAGGGCATTAATCAGAGAGGCAGCACAAGACCAAAGGTAACCCTGAAGGAGCTGCAGAGTTCCACAGCAGAGACTGGTGTATCTGTGCATGTGACCACAATAAGCCGTACACTCCATAGAGCTGGGCTTTATGGAAGAGTGGCCAGAAAAAAAGCCATTACTTAGTGATAAAAATAAGAAGACACGATTTGAGTTTGCCAAAAGGCATGTGGGCGACTCCCCAAATGTATGAGGAAGGTGCTCTGGTCAGATGAGACTAAAATTTAACTTTTCAGCCACCAAGGAAAACGCTTTGTCTGGCGCAAACCCAACACATCCTATCACCCCAAGAACACCATCCCCACAGTGACACATGGTGGTGGCAGCATCATGCTGTGGGGATGTTTTCAGCAGCAGGGACTGGGAACCTGATTCGAGTCGAGGGAAAGATGGATGGTGCTAAATATTCTTGAGCAAAACCTGTCTCAGTCTGCCTGTGATTTGAGACTGGGACGGAGGTTCACCTTCCAGCAGGACAATGACCCAACGCATACTGCTAAAGCAACACTCGAGTGGTTTAAGGGGAAACATTTAAATGTGTTGGAATGGCCTAGCCTAAGCTCAGATCTCAATTAAAATTGAGAATCTGTGGTCAGACTTGAAGATTGCTGTTCACAAGCGGAAACCATCCAACATGAAGGAGCTGGAGCAGTTTTGCCTTGAGGAATGGGCAAAAATCCCAGGGGCAAGATGTGGCAGGCTCATAGAGACTTATCCAAAGAGACTTGCAGCTGTAATTGCCACAAAAGGTGGCTCGACAAAATGAAACCTAAATTGCAGAGTACGAATAAAGCTGTCCAGCATGTGTGGGCTACATGCAGCAGCCGCCAGTATTTACCCTGCATGCAACATAATGTTTATATCTGCACCATACTTGCCTACTGTCCCGGAACCTGCGGGAGGCTCCCGATTTTCATAATATAGCTTGTTTTACCTGTCCTGTGTTTATCCATGCTGGAATACATTTAGGACGAACGGCTGTCAGTCATCGTAGATAATAACATTAAACTCTGCATTTACAGTTATTATCACAGGGCGTGCTTCAGGTCGGAACGACACTGTTCCCAACCACACTGGGACCTGTTCTGTTTTCCAATATACTGTCCTGTAGTTTTACTTGATAAAGGTGTAATATTGTATTTGATAGTGATACAATTCCAAACCAACCTCGTCTGGAAAAGGAAACAGATTTCGGTTATTGTCACCTACTGTAGGCACTTCTTGTACACTGCTATAGCAGTCACACTTTCATTGTATCCCTGCAGTGCCACTGTGGAGGGTTTGGACATTAAGGGGTCTATTTACTAAGCAGTGTTAGGAGACAGAGTGAATAGTGATAAGAAAGTGATAAGGTGCCAGCCAATCAGCTCCCAACTGTCATCTCGCAGGCTGTGTTTGAAAAATGACAGTTGGGAGCTGATTGGCTGGTACTTTATCACTTTCTTATCACTATTCACTCTGTCTCCTAACACTGCTTAGTAAATAGACCCCTCAGCCTTTGACAGGGCATCTTTGTAGATAAGACTTGTCACCGCTCCGGAACAGATTTGAGTGGGATGTGAAAGGGACAAGGTGAAGCTTTCTACATCCAAAACAAATGTCACAGTAAAGAGCAATGCACTTGTCGGTCACTGTATGAGAGCAATGCTCTGCAGGGAAATACTCAGGGTTATAGCAGCTTCAAAACGACAACTTTATAAAAACAAGGTGCCGCAGCTAATATGGTGCTGTATTATTATTGTCATTCAGTGTTTATAAGTATATGATATAGAAAGATCTGTGTGCACACATAATCCTGATAATGTATAATCGCTACCAAAAAACTGCTGTCTAGGGGGGATCCCGAGAGTCAATCTAGAGTTAGGGGCAGCGCTGCAGATGGAGCTCATATAGTGACATCCAGTGCTAGTAGTATTACACCCAGATGCTCCCCAGGCACAGACACAATATCACCTGTGCTGCTGGCGTCCCGGTCAGCGCTGACACTGTATATGCCACAGCGGCTCAGTATCCCGGCTGCTGAGGACAGAGGGCCTGATTCAGAGCCGCTCGTTCGCTCTGAGCGATATACGCACAAGGTGCTTGAAAACGGGGGAGTGGAGATCCGAACGCAGGCGTGCCTAACAGTGAAAAGGGCGTTTAATGGGAGTGCATAATTAGTAAAGGAGCGTCATCGACCGCGTCACTTGGTTGTCTTTTAGACTGAACTGCTCGCAGTGATAGCGGGAAGAAAAACCTACCACAAGCACTGCGAGCAGTTCAGATGCCTTTCGATGTTCCCGATTAATCAAATAAATACCGGAGATGACATTGATGCGAACGTCAAAGGGGCGTCTTTACACAATAGCGAGCGCATTTTTCGGACGCTCGCTCAGACATAGTGGCGTCAACAAACCGCAATGAGCGAGCGCTCAATTTAAATAGCCGGCCCCTTTTTTGGAACGACCATCCGCAAATAGCATCCGGGTCTGAGTCAGGCCCAGAGCACATACTGTCTCTCCGGATAATGCCCAGGCTCCCAGCAGTACTTCTGGTAGAGACAGATCACGTTAGAATACCTAGACAGTGTTATTTTATTATAACTATTATACATTATCAGGGTTATATGTGTGATTCTTTCTGTATCTGTTGCTGTTAAAATATAATATTTGTACTTTCCTCTAGTGCTCTCTCTCCTAGTTTTTGAGTTGTATTATGGGGGGGTTCAGCACCCCCAATTTAGAGGTGCGGTGCTTTTTCTACTTCAGGGTCCATAGGGTATCCACAGGAAACCTTGGGGTATAGGTGTGACGTCAGTCGCAGGGCACCAAAGAGTTAAGCTTTCAGCCTCCCAGGATGCACTAGGTCCCCCTCCTATACCCCGCCCCCGGGCCAAGGCACCTCAGTTTAGTTTGGTGCCCGGCCGGAGTCGGGTGCACCTGTTGGAGTGGGGGCTAGAAGAGCCCCTGAAGCTTATTCTTCATGCAGCTGTGGCTGCACAACTGGATGTACAGCATGGACAGTCAGTCCTGACGTCCATGCTGTCTTCCCTACACCCCGCCGGTACCAGAACGCCGGTACTGATCCGGGGATGCTGGTGGGCGTCTGGGGTCACAGCTAGCGGTGACCCCAGATGCTCCGGACCATGGCCGGATTCAAGGGGGACAGAGGTAAGCAGCGGGGTCCCGCGGTGGGTCCCCGCTGATCACATGGTCCTAAGTCCCCAGGCAGGGGGCTCCCTGGGGACTGGCTGCAGCGTGGAGCCAGGCGACCAACCTGCGCTTCCACTACCCCCTGGGACAGCGGACCGCAGCAGAGCGGTAGCACTGCGGCGTCCCAGGGGTTAAATGCATGCCAGGGGAGCGCGCCTTCCCTGTCTCACAGCCGGCGCCTCCCCCGCTGCACACAGCCCTCTCTGCATGCTGCCGACTGGTCCTGTGGCAGCGCTCCTCCCCCAGGCCAGCCTCCTCTCTGCTCCTCGGCGGCCATCTTCTCCAGAACGCATGGTGAACGCTGCTGGAAGCGCTGGACGGAAGCATCGTGGTCTGGGTCCCCCCGCATACCTCTCCTCCGCTGTGGTCAGGTCTGTGTATGCAGCGCTGTGTCCTACCAGGCCCTGTGTCTGTGTAGTTGAGTGATCAGCGCTGTTAGTGCAGGAATTGTTATTTCTCTGCATTGTATGTGACTGTGCTAGCGCTGCTGCCTGTAATCTTTTCTTCATCTAAACTGTCAGCTTTATTACTGTCCCTGTTCTTTCTGCTAAAGCCCTTGCGGTGCGGTGCTGCAGGGTGATCTCTCGCCTATTTAATACTTAATTGGTGAGAGAGGTCACATACGTGGTGCCATCATGTCTGAAAGTGATTTTCCCCTCCGGCTACAGTGTACCACGTGCAAAGTACCGTTAGCGGAGGGGGAGGGTAGCGCGGAGGGCCTTTGCCGGCAGTGTTTGTCCATGGCGCGGCCTATTACGGTTACAGCACCGGTACAGGAGCCGCCCTGGGCTTGTTTCGCTCAGGCGTTAACAGCTTTAGTGGGCCAGTTAGCTCCGCAGCCCGCGTTTACTCCGATGGGTTTGTCCCAGCAGTCTGTGGTGTCGTCACCCATGCAGGGGTTCCCACGACAATTGGTGGTACCCCACAGTCTCCCTATTTCCCCGCTCCCGGGTTCTCAGGAGCCAGCGTGGGTTAACTCCCTGACGAGTTCTGTACAGCACTTGTCGGATGTGTTGCAAGGGGAGTCTGTGATGCGGCCTCATAAACGGCCGGTGGCGTCTCTGTCCGCTCCTTATGAGGATGACGAAGGGACGTCTGATGATGGGGAGATTCTAGATCCTTACGATCAGGAACCTCTCCATACTAAGGACGCTGATGCTAAGTCCAAAGTATATATTCCTGGACTTATTCGGGCGGTCCGCACAGCCTTGGTGATTGAGGACGAAGTTCCCCCAGCGGCTAAATCTAAGTATGCCTTTTTCAAAGATGTGAAGGGCGATGCCACAGTCTTTCCTCTTTCGGGTCAGTTGGTGGACCATTTAGAGGAGGCGTGGAAACAACCTGGCAAAAGATACCAGCCGCAGAGACGCCTGGCGGTGGCTTATCCGTTCGCGGATAATTATTTTGCGAAGTGGGAATCCCCTCCACAGGTGGATTCTCACGTGACCCGTCTTGTCCGTAGTGCCACATTGCCGATGCCATCCATGTCCTCCCTTAAGGATGCTACGGACCGCAAGGTAGAAATCTGCCTGAAGTCCGCTTATTCCCTTGCAGGGGGGGCAGCACGGCCGGCTATGGCCATTTGCTGGGTTGCCAGAGCGATGGAGCGCTGGGCGGATTCATTAGAGGCTTCTTTTGAATCCGACTGTCCGGCCGATCAGGCGGAGTTGATTGGCAATCTCCGTGATTCGGCCACCTACATCAACGAGGCGGCTCTAGACATTAGTACTCTGGTGTCTAGAATTTCTTCAGCAGCGGTAGCTGCTCGTCGCACCTTGTGGCTGCGATCCTGGAAGGCGGACGCAGATTCCAAGAAAGGTCTGGAAGCGTTGCCGTTTACCGGAGAAGTTCTCTTCGGTCCGGATCTGGATAAGATTGTGGCCACGCTGGCGGCAGCCAAATCTGCCTGTCTCCCGTCGGCCGCTGCTCCTTCTGGTTCGGGACCATCGTCCTTTCGGTCATCTAGGGCCCAGGGCAGGCCCAAACCACAGTCGTTTCCTCGACAGGCTGGCCCTAAGAAATCGGTCAAGCCCCGGAAGCAGGCATGGAGTACCAGACGTCCGGCCCCCAAGCCAGATGACAAGCCTGCGGCCTGACGGTCCGGGCCTCCCTTTGGGGGATCCCAGGGTGGGAGGCCGCCTGCTACAGTTCGCCCAGTGTTGGTCGACCACTACGACAGACACTTGGGTTCTGGAGGTGGTTTCTCACGGATACGCCCTCTCCTTCCGGCACAGACCCCCGGCTCGCTTCTTCACCACGGGTCTCCCATCAGACCGGAACAAGGCTACGGAGCTGCGGAAGGTATTGCACACTATGCTCCAGGCTGGAGTTATAGTGGCGGTTCCATTCTCCCAGAGGGGCCAGGGTTTCTATTCAAATCTATTTTTGGTACAGAAACCCAATGGGTCATATCGTCCGATTCTCAACCTCAAAGCACTCAACAAGTCTTTGCGGGTCCCGAAGTTTCGGATGGAGACCCTACGGTCCATCATTCTGGCGCTGGAACCTGGGGACTACTTGGTGTCATTGGACATACAGGACGCTTACCTGCATGTCCCTATTCTTTGGCGCCATCAACAGTTCCTCAGGTTCGCAATCAGCAGCGACCACTTCCAGTTTCGGGCGTTACCTTTTGGCCTGGCAACAGCACCACGTGTTTTCACCAAGGTGATGGCGGTCATGGCGGCTTCTCTGCGGCTGCAGGGAGTCCGCATGTTGCCGTATTTGGACGACCTGTTATTGGTGGCAGGATCTCCAGAGCTCCTGTTACGCCACTTGGACCTGACCATTGCACTGCTGCAACGGCACGGCTGGCTAATCAACTGGCAGAAGTCCACTCTAATCCCGTCTCGGAGGATTCTGCATCTTGGAGCCTTATTGGACTCGGGACAGCAAAGGATCTTCGTGACGGAGGACAAGATCTCTGCTTTACAGTCAAGGGTGCGCAGTTGTCTGCACAGCCGCCGGGTGTCCTTACACTCGGCGATGAGGTTACTGGGCTCCATGGTGTCGGTGTTCGACATGGTGGAATACGCCCAGTTTCACTCCAGACCTCTGCAGCACCTGATCCTGTCCAAGTGGAACGGGCTGACTCAGTCTCTGAAGTCCCAGACGATTGTGCTCACCCAGGAGGTTCGCCTGTCCCTTACGTGGTGGTTACAGACGACCCACCTCAACAAGGGACGTCCGTTCTGGGTTCCAAATTGGGTCCTGTTGACAACGGACGCCAGTCTTCGGGGCTGGGGAGCAGTTTCGGGTCCACACTTGTTCCAGGGCAGGTGGACGCCGACAGAAGCGGAGCTTCCAATAAATATCTTGGAACTCCGTGCGGTCTTCAATGCTCTCCAGCAGGCACAGCGGTTTCTCCAGGGTCGCCCGGTGCAGGTCCAGTCGGACAACGCTACCACCGTGGCCTACATAAACAGGCAAGGAGGAACTCGCAGTCGGGCGGCTCTCGTAGAGGTCTCTCGGATCCTGGTTTGGGCGGAGCGCAATCTTCCGGCCATATCAGCGGTCTTCATCCCGGGAGTGCTCAATTGGGAGGCGGACTTTCTAAGTCGCCAGGACGTTCATCCGGGGGAATGGTCCCTGCACCCGGACGTTTTTCAACTACTGGTGGACAGGTGGGGTCTTCCAGAAATCGACCTCATGGCGTCCCGGCACAACAACAAGTTGCCGGTGTACGGGTCTCGCACAAGAGACGAAGGGGCGTCTCTGGTGGATGCTCTGTCCGTCCGGTGGACGTTCCGGTTCGCATACCTGTTCCCTCCGGTCTCCCTTCTTCCACGGGTAATCCGGAAATTCAAACAGGAAGGAGGGACGCTCCTGTTGATAGCTCCCGCGTGGCCCAGACGGCACTGGTTCTCAGACCTTCAGGGTCTGTCCGTGGACATTCCTCTGCGGTTGCCGCTACGACCGGACCTTCTGTCTCAGGGTCCTTGCCTTCACCCGGACCTGACTCGGCTGTCTTTGACGGCGTGGCTGTTGAGACGGCCATGCTGAGGTCCCGGGGGTTTTCCAGCTCTGTGGTGCGTACCATGTTGCGAGCTCGGAAACCGTCTTCCGCGAGGATATACCATCGCGTGTGGCATACGTTCTTCCAGTGGTGTCGACCGAGAGGTTATGCACCGCGGGAGTTTCGTCTGTCTCGGATTCTCGCCTTCCTGCAAGCGGGACTAGATCATGGGCTTCGCCTTGCTTCTTTGAAGGTACAGGTTTCGGCCCTATCTGTCTGGTTTCACCGTAGGATTGCTACAATCCCGGATGTGCGCACCTTTATGCAGGGTGTTCTCCGCATTCAGCCGCCCTTTGTTCCACCTGTGGCGCCTTGGGATTTGGCTGTGGTCCTGAGGGCTCTCCAAGGACCGCCGTTTGAACCACTGGGCTCAGTGGATCTTAAATGGCTAACAGCTAAGACTGTTTTCCTTCTGGCCATTGCTTCGGCCAGACGTGTTTCTGAGTTAGGGGCTCTTTCTTGTAGACCCCCTTTCTTGGTTTTTTATGGGAACAGGGCAGTGCTCCGCACTCGGCCCGAGTTTCTTCCCAAAGTTGTTAACCAGTTTCATATTAACGAGGAAATAGTTGTTCCGGCCTTTAACTCACCGGGTCTTTCCGTGGGTGAGGCCTCTTTGGATGTTGTGCGGGCCTTAAGGACTTATGTTGACCGCACTTCTTCGTTTAGGAAGTCGGACGCTTTGTTTGTCCTCTTTGGCTTCCGTAAAAAGGGTTGGCCTGCTTCAAAGCAAACTTTGGCAGCCTGGATCCGTATGGCTATTTCTGAAGCTTATCTTCATGAAGGCCTACCGGTCCCTCCTTCTCTGAAGGCTCATTCCACTAGGTCTGTGGGTCCTTCGTGGGCAGCTCGACGTGGTGCCTCGGCAGTTCAGATCTGCAAGGCTGCTACGTGGTCTTCTGTCCATACCTTCGTGAGGTATTACAGGTTTGACACCTTCGCCTCTCAGGATGCTTCCTTCGGGCGGCGGATTCTCCTTTCTGCACAGGAGCGTCCCCACCCTTAAAGGATACTGCTTTGGGACATCCCCAAGGTATCCTGTGGATACCCTATGGACCCTGAAGTAGAAAATATGAGATATGGTAAGAACTTACCCTTGTTATCTCTATTTCTACGAAGTCCATAGGGTTCCACAGGACTCCCGCCCTGTCGCACCTGTGCTGCAGATGGGCTTTGCTCTGGTCACCGGTTTTCCGTCTCCCTCTGGTGAGAATGTGATTCTTGTATGTGTCCAGATCTTTGTTCTCTCTCTTCCTTCTCCTCCTCCGGCCTATGGCTTGGTAACTAACTGAGGTGCCTTGGCCCGGGGGCGGGGTATAGGAGGGGGACCTAGTGCATCCTGGGAGGCTGAAAGCTTAACTCTTTGGTGCCCTGCGACTGACGTCACACCTATACCCCAAGGTATCCTGTGGAACCCTATGGACTTCGTAGAAATAGAGATAACAAGGGTAAGTTCTTACCATATCTCATATTATTAGATATATTACATTGGATAAGTAAGAGCCGGTTTAGGTTGGACACCTATACATTTTAGCGCCTGGCCTATTTTTTAATTTGTCTTTTAGTTGTTATAGAGCACCAGTAAATTATCCTGCCACGTGGAATATCTGACTTGTGAAAAGACATTACAGACTTAGGGGTCAACTCAAAAAGGTGTGAGTTGGGTCCTGCGATTCATTCTAACCACGAACTCCCACCACGAATTCCATTTGTAATTCAATTCCAAACTCGCATTGGTTTTTCAGAGGGAATTTGTGAGCTGAGCAGGTGAAAAGGTAGGAAAATCTTTATCTTAAAGTGAAAATGACAGGACACAGTGCAAAACCTCTGATACACTCCACCCAATGAATAATTATGCACTTGGATGGGTGTAAATAGCATGATGTGGCCATTCATGACGGCAGTTTCAGATTAATTTCTCTAAACAGCTCAATAATGTTATAAATGATGTGGGACAGGTATGTGGGGGTGTAAATGATGTGGGACAGGTATGTGGGGGTGTAAATGATGTGGGACAGGTATGTGGGGGTGTAAATGATGTGGGACAGGTATGTGGGGGTGTAAATGATGTGGGACAGGTATGTGGGGGTGTAAATGATGTGGGACAGGTATGTGGGGGTGTAAATGATGTGGGACAGGTATGTGGGGGTGTAAATGATGTGGGACAGGTATGTGGGGGTGTAAATGATGTGGGACAGGTATGTGGGGGTGTAAATGATGTGGGACAGGTATGTGGGGGTGTAAATGATGTGGGACAGGTATGTGGGGGTGTAAATGATGTGGGACAGGTATGTGGGGGTGTAAATGATGTGGGACAGGTATGTGAGGTGATATATTAATGGGAGAGAGGTTTTAACTGCCTTATGAGAGGTAAAATTGTTTATTCCAAATTTTTACAAACTTGGATAAAATAATGTAAAATTTCTATACAGACATTTTTCTGTGCCCCAAAATAGTGGAAAGACTTGAATTTGCTGAAAAAGCCTGCTAGCTATCATTTTTTAATAACTAATAAAAAGTGCTAAAATCAGCCATTTAACACCTTGTTAAGAACTTTCAGTTTTCTTTATGGCCATTGACAGCCTTCTATATGGTCCTGCTGTCTCAGTTGTCACTAACAGCCTTCTATATGGTCCTGCTGTCTCAGTTGTCACTAACAGCCTTCTATATGGTCCTGCTGTCTCAGTTGTCACTAACAGCCTTCTATATGGTCCTGCTGTCTCAGTTGTCACTAACAGCCTTCTATATGGTCCTGCTGTCTCAGTTGTCACTAACAGCCTTCTATATGGTCCTGCTGTCTCAGTTGTCACTAACAGCCTTCTATATGGTCCTGCTGTCTCAGTTGTCACTAACAGCCTTCTATATGGTCCTGCTGTCTCAGTTGTCACTAACAGCCTTCTATATGGTCCTGCTGGCTCAGTTGTCACTAACAGCCTTCTATATGGTCCTGCTGTCTCAGTTGTCACTAACAGCCTTCTATATGGTCCTGCTGGCTCAGTTGTCACTAACAGCCTTCTATATGGTCCTGCTGGGGTTCAGGATGGTTTCCAACATTTTCATGGACTTCTCCAAGGTTGCTTTTTGTAGAAAAGTCGTGCAACCTCGCAGCGTGTACAATGGATTGGCATGTCTAATTGGATTGCGCATTTCCTGGGGAAGGGGCGCATGCATTTACGCAATTTGTGCAAGTTTTACTAAACTCACTTCTAATTGAATTGACCCCTAAGGCCCATATAAAAGGGTGAAGAGAGGACTTGCCACAAAAGTGCTTTAAACTTTACTCCCACACACATTATAACTCCCCTATAGTACCCCAAGGCACATTGTAACTACCCAGCTCACTCCGACACACATATAACTCCTCTACATTACACCAAAGCCTATGATCACTCCCTTACCTCACTCTCGCACACATTATAATTCCCCTATATTATTCCAAAGCCTATGATCACTCCCTTACCTCACTCTCACACACATTATAATTCCCCTATATTATTGCAAATCATAAAACTCCCCTACCTCACTCCCACACACATTATAATTCCTAGCGTTCCCGCTAGGCTGTTTTAGCGGGGCGCGGCGCCCTGCCTTCCTTCTGGAGGGCAAAAAACACCCTGCCCTCCAGGAGGAGGGCAAAAAGCGCCCTGCCCTCACAGCCTGCGGGTGCTGTTCTCACCCGCGGGACGCAGTGTCCTGCGGGTGGAGAAACATGCGGTGTCCCGGTCACCGCCGGAGAATAGACGCCGGGCGCATGCGCCCGGCGTCTATTCTCCCTTTCTGCAGCGCTTGGGATTTGCCCGGCATTTCCGTAAGCGCCGGGCACACCCCCAAGTATGACGAAAAGGGGACGTGTCTTATAGACACGCCCCTTTTCATGACCACGCCCCCTCTCACTCCCACACACATTATAATTCCCTTATATTATCCCAAATCATAAAACTCCCCTACCTCACTCCCACACACATAATTCCCCTATATTATTCCAAAGCCGATGAGCACTCCCCTAACTCACTCCCACGGACATTATAATTCCCATATATTATTCTAAATCATAAAACTCCCCTACCTCACTCCCACACACATAATTCCCCTATATTATTCCAAAGCCTATGAGCACTCCCCTACCTCACTCCCAACAACATTATAATTCCCCTATATTATTCCAAATCATAAAACTCCCCTACCTCAATCCTCCCCACATTATAATTCCCCTATATTATTCCAAATCATAAAACTCCCCTACCTCAATCCTCCACACATTATAATTCCCCTATATTATTCCAAATCATAAAACTTCCCTACCTCAATCCTCCACACATTGTAAGTCCCCTATATTATTCCAAAGCCTATGAGCACTCCCCTACCTCACTCCCAAGCACATTATAATTCCCCTATATTATTCCAAATCATAAAACTCCCCTACCTCACTCCCACACACATTATAATTCCCCTATATTATTCCAAAGCCTATGAGCACTCCCCTACCTCACTCCCACGCACATTATAATTCCCCTATATCATTCCAAATCATAAAACTCCCCTACCTCAATCCTCCACACATTATAATTCCCCTATATTATTCCAAATCATAAAACTCCTCTACCTCAATCCTCCCCACATTATAATTCCCCTATATTATTCCAAATCATAAAACTCCCCTACCTCAATCCTCCACACATTATAATTCCCCTATATTATTCCAAATCATAAAACTTCCCTACCTCAATCCTCCACACATTATAAGTCCCCTATATTATTCCAAAGCCTATGAGCACTCCCCTACCTCACTCCCAAGCACATTATAATTCCCCTATATTATTCCAAATCATAAAACTCCCCTACCTCACTCCCACACACATTATAATTCCCCTATATTATTCCAAATCATAAAACTCCCCTACCTCACTCCCACACACATTATAATTCCCCTATATTATTCCAAATCATAAAACTCCCCTACCTCACTCCCACACACATTATAATTCCCCTATATTATTCCAAATCATAAAACTTCCCTACCTCAATCCTCCACACACATTATAATTCCCCTATATTATTCCAAATCATAAAACTTCCCTACCTCAATCCTCCACACACATTATAATTCCCCTATATTATTCCAAATCATAAAACTCCCCTACCTCACTCCCACACACATTATAATTCCCCTATATTATTCCAAATCATAAAACTCCCCTACCTCACTCCCACACACATTATAATTCTCCTATATTATTCCAAATCATAAAACTCCCCTACCTCACTCCCACACACATTATAATTCCCCTATATTATTCCAAATCATAAAACTCCCCTACCTCAATCCTCCCCACATTATAATTCCCCTATATTATTCCAAATCATAAAACTCCCCTACCTCACTCCCACACACATTATAATTCCCCTATATTATTCCAAATCATAAAACTCCCCTACCTCAATCCTCCCCACATTATAATTCCCCTATATTATTCCAAATCATAAAACTCCCCTACCTCACTCCCACACACATTATAATTCCCCTATATTATTCCAAATCATAAAACTCCCCTACCTCACTCCCACACACATTATAATTCCCCTATATTATTCCAAATCATAAAACTCCCCTACCTCAATCCTCCCCACATTATAATTCCCCTATATTATTCCAAATCATAAAACTCCCCTACCTCAATCCTCCACACATTATAATTCCCCTATATTATTCCAAATCATAAAACTTCCCTACCTCAATCCTCCACACATTATAAGTCCCCTATATTATTCCAAAGCCTATGAGCACTCCCCTACCTCACTCCCAAGCACATTATAATTCCCCTATATTATTCCAAATCATAAAACTCCCCTACCTCACTCCCACACACATTATAATTCCCCTATATTATTCCAAATCATAAAACTCCCCTACCTCACTCCCACACACATTATAATTCCCCTATATTATTCCAAATCATAAAACTCCCCTACCTCACTCCCACACACATTATAATTCCCCTATATTATTCCAAATCATAAAACTTCCCTACCTCAATCCTCCACACACATTATAATTCCCCTATATTATTCCAAATCATAAAACTTCCCTACCTCAATCCTCCACACACATTATAATTCCCCTATATTATTCCAAATCATAAAACTCCCCTACCTCACTCCCACACACATTATAATTCCCCTATATTATTCCAAATCATAAAACTCCCCTACCTCACTCCCACACACATTATAAAACTCCCCTACCTCACTCCCACACACATTATAATTCCCCTATATTATTCCAAATCATAAAACTTCCCTACCTCAATCCTCCACACACATTATAATTCCCCTATATTATTCCAAATCATAAAACTCCCCTACCTCACTCCCACACACATTATAATTCCCCTATATTATTCCAAATCATAAAACTCCCCTACCTCACTCCCACACACATTATAATTCCCCTATATTATTCCAAATCATAAAACTCCCCTACCTCACTCCCACACACATTATAATTCCCCTATATTATTCCAAATCATAAAACTCCCCTACCTCACTCCCACACACATTATAATTCCCCTATATTATTCCAAATCATAAAACTTCCCTACCTCAATCCTCCACACATAATTCCCCTATATTATTCCAAATCATAAAACTTCCCTACCTCAATCCTCCACAAATTATAATTTCCCTATATTATTCCAAAGCCTATGAGCACTCCCCTACCTCACTCCCACACACATTATAATTCCCTCACATTTTCACTTTACGTGGTCACGTTTGCTAGTATCACTAAAGTGATGAGGCTATCTGTCTTTTGGGGGGGGGGGGGGAATTGCAGCAATGTTTCCAAATGCTGCATGTGACATTCTGTGTACCGAATACAAATTATATACTTAGCGGATGATGGAATAACCTCCAGGGACCTCACAAACACAAGTAACAACAACATGTCAAATGTGATTTTAAATTTAAATCAAATTCCAATGTAATAGAATAGAATATCATAGAAGAGGATATATTACATTGTATCTAACACCTTATTTTGTGAGAGATGGTTTTCCTTTGTACTGTTGTGACCCGGAAAACTCACTCGCTCTTTCACTTGAGACGTTACACAGCAATGTGCAATGCTGAGGGGTAAATCCAATTAGGTGCAAGATGGCTTGTGTGAGCCGTTTAGTACAGTAGCAATCTTCCACGCCAAAATATAGTAAAAATTATCAGAACACAGAGCAGAACCCCTTGGACACCCTCCCTATTGACTAATTAGGCATTTGGAAGATTTCAATTAGCCTAATTGTCCCAATAATTACATGTCACATTTGAATGTTCAAAAGAAAAAAAAAAAAAGCCTCAAATTTACCCCCAAATCAACTTTTTCATTAGTTTAGGCACCTAAAATGTAATTAAAGTATATTTTAAAATGGAATATATATATATATATATATATATATTTTTTTTTTAAACTTTGTGTTAAATTTAAAGTGGACTCAAATTACAGCAAAATCTCCTTTCTTTCAACTATTTTATTTGCATTTAACATTTAATTTGTTTGAGATTAAACGAAAAAAAGTTAGCTTTTTGCCTTAATTAGATTGACCGCTTAGAATGAATATATATGGGAGGGTCTTAGATCCCCACATCCTCTACTACATATTACTAATCCAATGCTTTGTGGAGTCTTTTCTAGAACTGGATCTTTAGTCTTTGGCAGTAGAATATTATATGAAGCTACTAAATGATGGTAATATTCTTTTTTTCCCTGCTCAGTAAATGGTCAGTAGACGACGTTCTAAACAGAGAAACCTGATATTACTAAGTATCTATTAGCAAAGTGTTATTTATTAACTTCATACTGTACGAGTCTGATGAACACTTATAGCTGATTGGTGGTATTCGGTAACTCTGTGCGTTGGCACTTGATTAGGTAAATAAGTACATTTACCTGCGCTTACCTTTGGTTATATAGTTATGAATTACAGGACACTGTAGCACATAGTATAATATGTGGAATATGAGTTCAGGATGGGGCAGTTTTGGAATCTTAAATGCAATAAATCTTATGTTAGTCTTGTTTTTATTAGGAAATTAAGATTCTTTCTCCTATTATCCAAGAAACCGTGTTTAGTGAATTAACATTTAAACCGTAAACAGTATAACATCCCAGCTGGATAAGTTGAAGCTCGGCAGGTTCATGGAGGAGAAGCTGTAACTTGACGTTGATCCATCAAAAACGCTGGAGTTCTAGAGTCCAGCCCTGGGAAAAAGCTTATTTGGAAGCAGAATGCAACAGGAAATTCCTCTCGACTTCCCATACTATGCACAGACATTTCTTTGTGCTTTAAATTGAGATTATTTTAGTCCTCTATAGCACAGATGCATCTTTACTGCAGCCTTCAATCCTCGCTGGAATCTTTATCATTCTATTTTGTGTATCTTTGGCTCTTTCCGTTCCCGGTGGGCTCCCGAGCTCTGCCACAGAAATTGACTTCTAGGCAGCCATTTTGTACCTTGGGGATCATTCGACGTGTGAGGGAATTCTTTTCCCGTTTATTGAGGAAGAGGAGCATAAATTGGGGACTTTGCACCTCCATCGCTGACATTTTTCTCAGCCTAGTCCCAGGCGGAGACGATCATGATGGAAATTTACATTTGATTAGGGCTTGTTATGCTCCAGTTCCGTACCCCTGAGATGCCCAGGAGCCTGGCAGCAGGGTGCAGTGTGTTGTTATGTATCTTGCCATAGCATAACAGACAAACAGATGTGCTTCTGTCATGCTCTGGAAGTTATGCACCAGACTCACATTGTCTCTGGTGGGCAGTAAAGTGAGTAACGGAGCTGGCAGCAGTAGGGGGGAAAACAGATGTGTACTCTAAGAAAGCAATCAGCTTAGGCTCATGGCTTTCATTGAAGTCTGCTTTAAATTCACACCCCATATTACTCTCCTATTGTCTGCAGAATGAAAAATAAAACTGCATAAATAAGGGGGTAAAAAAAAACCCAACGCAGTGAGCGGAAAGCCTGTGTGTCTCACACCAACTTCATATTCTCGTCTGAAAGGGGAGAACTTTGGCTGGCCCAGGATCTTGGCTTCAGTGCTGCAGATCAGGAGTCCAGTTCTAACTGTTTGGACTCTCAAACCTAAAGCCAATAGCAGCTGGGAGCGCTGCAGACGGGTCATACTCAGGAAGAGAGGCCAGGAAAAAAATGCCTTATTATTTTGAAATTATGTTGTAGGAACAGCTTTAAGATGATTCAAATCACATCCAAGGGTCGTTTGGAACAGGATGGGAGAATGAATAGCATGAAAAACAGGGCAGACTGTGCCCTCCAGCGCCTGCTGGGATGTGGCGAGTTTATAGGAATGGCAGTAGAGTAAACCATTATGGAGTCTCTAGTGGTGGGAGCAATTGTTCACTAACCACACCCGTGAGTCTACAAGCCTATGCACCATAACCAGTCCATCCTACTACTAGTTATGTCAGGAGTGCATAGTGAGGGCCAGGCTGCCAGGGGGCAGAGCTGCTGGCAAAGAGACGATGCGACATGGACAGCAAATATGTAAGTGGCAGCAATGCAGCTTGCCAACTCTTATTGAAACCATTTACACAAAAGAGACTCAATGATTACTGTGCCTAAGCCTGCTATAGCGCAATCACTAGAATAAATATAGAGCTGGGCAGGACTTGTGAGCAGAACTACAACGTGTGCTATTTTATAATGCAAGGACACATAGGATCGCATTCTCTTTGGGGAATGTAGTTATGAGACCGCCGACTGCCGGACTCAATCCCGACTGCAGAATCCCGGCAAGAGATTTAACATAGGCGTCAAAATACTGATGCCTATGTTAATACCGATGCCGGAACGCAGAGGACGCCAGCCCGAACGAAGGTACGTCCGGGGCGCCCTTAGCGTTAGCCGCGGGGGGGGAGGGTTAGGATTAGGGGCTCCAGCGAGGGGTTAGCGTTAGGTTTGGGGGAGGGAGGATTAGGGTTAGGCATTCCCCCCAGGAGGGTTAGGTTTAGGGTGCGGGAGGGGGGTTTAGTTTAGGCACACCCGGGGGGGGACTTAGGGTTAGGCACCACCCCCTAAGGGATGGTTAGGGGGGGGGAGAGGGGAGGGCTAGGTAATTTACCTGATGCTGTCGGGATTTCATCCTCTCGGGCTGAAGCTGACAGGATTTGAACCGGCGGTTACACAGCCGCCGGCATTTCAATCCCATTCCCTCTTTAGGCCTGGTAATATAAATGATTTAGTGAGAGGATTGTGTAATAAATGCACTGGAGGGGTTATGTAATAACCCTGCAGACACCAGTACAACTGCTGACCATAATAATATCAGCTATTACATAGTAATATGTGTGGGGACAGGACCGATGTGTAGCTGAGGAACGGCTCACTGATTATATGAGCCTCCCGGCATTTATCACTTGTTCCAGGAGCAGGAAAAGGACAGTTATATGAAGTTATTGTGTGTTCCTTGCTGGAGATGGGTCTGTGATTAACATCTATACATTAGAGAGAAGTTGTGCACAGGTAAATTACAACTTTTGTGCTCATGTGCATAAATTTGATCTACCCCACACATATTATACAAGTTGCATTCAAATGACATTTTTAGTACTATGCCTACATTTACTAAAGATAGGGATAGCGATAAGAGAAACTTGGTTATAAATGATGATTGGACCAGAATATTATGTACAACCCTACGTTGCTCGTTGTGCCCCTGTTGTTGAGATCCCTTACAAAGTCCTGTACTGGTGGTACCGGTGCCCCAGCCTTCTGTATGAAATGTATCCTGCTATTACCAATATTTGCTGGAGACGTAATACTGCAGGAGGAACACTCCTCCATATTTGCTGGAGATGTAATGCTGCAGGAGGAACACTCCTCCATATTTGCTGGAGACATAATGCTGCAGGAGGAACACCGCTTCATATTAGCTGGAGATGTAATACTGCAGGAGGAACACTCCTCCATATTTGCTGGAGACATAATGCTGCAGGAGGAACACCGCTTCATATTTGCTGGAGATGTAATGCTGCAGGAGGAACACTCCTCCATATTTGCTGGAGACATAATGCTGCAGGAGGAACACCGCTTCATATTTGCTGGAGATGTAATGCTGCAGGAGGAACACTCCTCCATATTTGCTGGAGATGTAATGCTGCAGGAGGAACACTCCTCCATATTTGCTGGAGACATAATGCTGCAGGAGGAACACCACTCCATATTTGCTGGAGACATAATGCTGCAGGAGGAACACTGCTCCAAATTTGCTGGAGATGTAATGCTGCAGGAGGAACACTCCTCCATATTTGCTGGAGACGTAATACTGCAGGAGGAACACCGCTCCATATTTGCTGGAGACGTAATACTGCAGGAGGAACACTCCTCCATATTTGCTGGAGACGTAATACTGCAGGAGGAACACCGCTCCATATTTGCTGGAGATGTAATGCTGCAGGAGGAACACTCCTCCATATTTGCTGGAGACGTAATACTGCAGGAGGAACACCGCTCCATATTTGCTGGAGATGTAATGCTGCAGGAGGAACACTCCTCCATATTTGCTGGAGACGTAATACTGCAGGAGGAACAACGCTCCATATTTGCTGGAGATGTAATGCTGCAGGAGGAACACCGCTTCATATTTGCTGGAGACGTAATACTGCAGGAGGAACACTCCTCCATATTTGCTGGAGACGTAATACTGCAGGAGGAACACCGCTTCATATTTGCTGGAGACGTAATACTGCAGGAGGAACACCGCTCCATATTTGCTGGAGACGTAATACTGCAGGAGGAACACCGCTCCATATTTGCTGGAGATGTAATGCTGCAGGAGGAACACTCCTCCATATTTGCTGGAGACGTAATACTGCAGGAGGAACACCGCTTCATATTTGCTGAAAACATAATGCTGCAGGAGGAACACCGCTCCATATTTGCTGGAGATGTAATGCTGCAGGAGGAACACTCCTCCATATTTGCTGGAGACGTAATACTGCAGGAGGAACACCGCTCCATATTTGCTGGAGATGTAATGCTGCAGGAGGAACACTCCTCCATATTTGCTGGAGACGTAATACTGCAGGAGGAACACCGCTCCATATTTGCTGGAGATGTAATGCTGCAGGAGGAACACCGCTTCATATTTGCTGGAGACGTAATACTGCAGGAGGAACACTCCTCCATATTTGCTGGAGACGTAATACTGCAGGAGGAACACCCCTCCATATTTGCTGGAGATGTAATGCTGCAGGAGGAACACCGCTCCATATTTGCTGGAGACGTAATACTGCAGGAGGAACACCGCTCCATATTTGCTGGAGATGTAATGCTGCAGGAGGAACACTCCTCCATATTTGCTGGAGACGTAATACTGCAGGAGGAACACCGCTTCATATTTGCTGAAAACATAATGCTGCAGGAGGAACACCGCTTCATATTTGCTGGAGACATAATGCTGCAGGAGGAACACCGCTTCATATTTGCTGGAGACATAATGCTGCAGGAGGAACACCGCTTCATATTTGCTGGAGACATAATGCTGCAGGAGGAACACCGCTTCATATTTGCTGGAGACGTAATACTGCAGGAGGAACACCACTTCATATTTGCTGGAGACGTAATACTGCAGGAGGAACACCGCTTCATATTTGCTGGAGACATAATGCTGCAGGAGGAACACCGCTTCATATTTGCTGGAGACATAATGCTGCAGGAGGAACACCGCTCCATATTTGCTGGAGACGTAATACTGCAGGAGGAACACCGCTTCATATTTGCTGGAGATGTAATGCTGCAGGAGGAACACCGCTTCATATTTGCTGGAGACGTAATACTGCAGGAGGAACACCGCTTCATATTTGCTGGAGATGTAATGCTGCAGGAGGAACACTCCTCCATATTTGCTGGAGACGTAATACTGCAGGAGGAACACCGCTTCATATTTGCTGGAGACATAATGCTGCAGGAGGAACACCGCTTCATATTTGCTGGAGACGTAATACTGCAAGAGGAACACTCCTCCATATTTGCTGGAGACATAATGCTGCAGGAGGAACACCGCTTCATATTTGCTGGAGACATAATGCTGCAGGAGGAACACCGCTTTATTTGCTGGAGACATAATGCTGCAGGAGGAACACCGCTTCATATTTGCTGGAGACATAATGCTGCAGGAGGAACACCGCTTCATATTTGCTGGAGACATAATGCTGCAGGAGGAACACCGCTTCATATTTGCTGGAGACATAATGCTGCAGGAGGAACACCGCTTCATATTTGCTGGAGACATAATGCTGCAGGAGGAACACCGCTTCATATTTGCTGGAGACGTAATACTGCAAGAGGAACACTCCTCCATATTTGCTGGAGACGTAATACTGCAAGAGGAACACCGCTCCATATTGGCTGGAGATGTCATTCTGCAGATGTCTCCCTTTTGGGAGAGTATAATTGCTATCTCCAAACTAAATATGTAAGAAGACTTCTCTACTTGCCCGAGTTTTGACTGCTGAATATGATTAATATGCCATTGGCTCAATTGATGAAGTTCTAAGCATTGCTAAGGGCTGTGATACAGATACACTGAAGATCCCTTCTTCCTCCCACACTAACAGAGTGGTTCTCTAGATTGGAGCATAGATGACCTGATTCTCTCATCTACTGATAAGTTTCAAAAATATTGTGCAGTTTGGCTTCGGTGCTTAGACTAAAAGGCTCAGACCTTTTATGCTACATTCTCCACGAAGTCCCGACTTCCGGCTGACCATATTGTCTCCATTGATTTGTCAGGTCTTCCGTTTCACTCTATTCGCAGTCAACGATACTGCAAACTATTCCACTTCCCTTCCGTCCTGGGACTCTGCCTCTCTCCTCTCCCTCCCCATTTTCCCTTCATGTTACCACAATCTCCCAATGGTTTTACTTTCTATTTTTACCAGAAAACAATTGGTTCTGCTTGTGTGTGGGAGGCCCCTGTGGTTGTTGTGCAGTTTAGCTTTTATGGTTATCTCTTGGTGCCCCAGTAACGCTGGTACTTTAGTGTTATATTTCTCTGGTGTATAAAACAGAGACTGTAAAAATAGGCAGACTGAAGATACACTTTCTAGAAAGAATTACTGTCTTTTGTTCTAGTTACTGTTATCTTGGGTCCATTGTACTTTTGTTTCCGTGTTTACTCAGTTTCATTTGCCAATCATAAAGGTTCCAATGCTCCTTCAGATTAAGTAAAATATACAGTGATTATTGTCCCTCCTTTCCTCTCCACCCAGTTTGAACGGCACAAAAACATCTCAAGTTTTTCTGTGATCACTGTAGAAATTTCCATTTGAATTGATTAATGGGCCTGATTCAGAGCCGGACGCTATTTGCGCTCGCTCGTCCAGAAAATAGGGGTGGCTATTCAAATGAACCGTTCGCTCTTTGCGGTCTGTTGACACCTCTAGGTCTGAACGAGCGAACAAAACTTGCGGTCGTTTTTTGGGAAACTACGCCCCCTGGCCGCTCGCATCCTACGTCATGTCCGCTATTTATTAGATTAATCGAGTACATCGAACAGGGTATGAGCTGCTCGCTATTCTTGTGGTTGGTTTTTGCTACCACAATTTTGCGAGCAGTTCTGGCTTAAAAAAAACCCAGTGACGTGGTCAATGACGCTGCTGTTTTAAATATGCACACCCATAAAATGCCCGTTTTGACCTTTAAGCACGCCTGCGATCGGATCTCCACTCCCCGTTTTCAAGCACCTTCCCCTGTAACCACCCACATACGCCTCAGTCTGTCACTCAAATTGTCAGGCATTCGCTATTTTGCGAGCACATGAATTTCGGCCGCACTGACTGGTTCGCACATGCGTATAACGATTCGTACGCATGCGCAGTTGGGCAAACATCGCTCGGAGTGAACGAGCTGCCGCTTACGAGTGGCTCTGAATCAGGCCCAATGTCAGTAATTTGGCAGGGAGAGTAGCAGATTGGCTGAAGCAAGCAATACTATATGTGTGTGTGTATATATATATATATATATATATATATATATAAAGAAGGCAATTAGAGCGGCACTCGCTGGTTTTATTCAATGTCAATAAATAAGGACACACAGATCTACTCCCTGAGGATGAGGACTAAGACCAGCGAGTGCCGCTCTAATTGCCTTCTTGTAAATTTCTTGGGGGTGTGCACCGTGGCTGTTTATTTATCGTTGGAGAGTGCCGGCTACAAGGGATTTATTTTATATATATATATGCAGTGCGACTTGATGGGCCTTATTGTCATGCCCCACTGTAAGAAACACCTGAGCAGTCGGGAAGCCGGCTGTCTGGATTAGGTCCACCGGCTTCCCGACTGCATACCCTATTAAGTATTGGATCTACGTAGGTGAAGTGCATGAAGCTACTACAGTCTCTCATCAATGGGTCACTCTATGTATTACACAGGGGAGTCTGTAGACCATGATTGATGCTTTCAAACTAAATGCTGCGAAAATTGTTTATGGGGAAATTAGCCAAGAGAGTTTAATGACGAGAGAGAAATGAGTGCTTTGTAGTTATAAGGATTACTTTATGTGAGATACTGTAGGACTGTGTGTAGTGTATGGCATTATAGTAGACTACTGCATTACCTGCAATAATATTACTTCAGTTATACTAATGGATTACGTATGCACGGACAGACAGCCATAGCGCCACTTAGTGGATACCCAGAGGAAGTGCCACCATGTGCTGTGACAATTGGAGTTCTCACAATACAGAATAACATGTACATTGGAGGGAGGAGGATTCTCTGTATATGTCCGTACACCAAAGCCCGTGTGTAGCCTGATTAATCTAAGGCCTTAGCTTAGACGGAAGCCACTTTCCTAACCATGCTAAGCAGCCTTTCACTAAACACAGCTGTGCTCCAAGGACTTTGCTATTATATGAGATACACACAGGAATATCGATCATCACGTCTAGGGGACTTAGGGGTCAATCCAATTAAGTGCGAATTGCGAGTAGCGATTTTGTTTTATAAAACTCGACGACTTCGCACGAATGTGCGCACCCGAGAATTCTCCAATCCAATGAAAAATGCCTATTCGCGGTACTAGCAGCGGGGGTTTGCGAAATGACTGCCAAATGCGATGTGAGAGATGTGCATGAAAAAGTGGGGAGACCATCCGGGACCCCCCGGAATTGATGATTTAGTTAGCAGGACTTTATAGACGGCTGTTTGTGGCCATTAGGAAAGTTTGAAGGTTTTTAAATGGTGTCAAATGGCTGATTTGTGCTATTTAAAAAAAAAAAATGCAAAAAAATATAAAAAAGCAATCTTTCGTCATTTAATCTAAATCAAATTAAACGAAAAATGCTGGAAAAAAAAAGTAGGAAAAAGGTGATTTTGGGGTACTTTGAGGGCACTTTGAAAAATTATTAAAAAAAAAAATTAGTTTTCAATTTAAAAAATACTGCTATTAAATTTGGGGTGCCTAAACTAATGAAAGATTTGATTTTGAGGTAATTTGAGGCCATCCCCCCCTCCCCCCAAAAAATGATATGTAATTATTTGACTAAACTTCCAATTGCCTAACTAGTCATTGGGGGGGGGGGGGGGGGTCCCAACATTTTAACCTTAAAATAAAGGTTTTCCTTCCAATCTCTCACCCTAAGGGAGTTGCGAATGGAAAAATGTGAATTTACTGACTGGTTCAGTGCAAGTTTCTAATTGGATTGCACAATGAATTCGCTATGCGAATGTGCAGAGAAAACAGCGACTCGCACCTTGCAATTCACACCTAATTGGATTCACCCCTTAGTTTTGTTAGTAAAAGAATAACTTTCAATTTATGTTTTTGTTTTTTAGATGTGTGTAATATGTTATTTGTGTTATTGGGAACGCTGGGATCTTTGTAAGTCAGCCATCTGAATTCCTATGTATTTGGTAAATGGCCATAAGCTTGAGATTTCCCACCAGCTGAGACATTGCAATTAGTCATCTGCAAGTATCTGACTGTGACTCATTCCCTCAGTGTTATCTGCATAGAAGAGAAAACATGGAGGTCACACATCTCCCTGGCTTCCTCTCCCAGCACTCTATCATGCAGGAAAATAATAATAATAATATATTGTGGCTTCTTCATTTAATCAATGAGTCATTTGTTCTGCAGATCAGAACAGTGATGGGAAGTGGATAGCAGAGCAAGTGTACTACATAAACTGTCAGCAGATTGATAGGACTTGTTTAGTCTGATGCTTGGTTTCCTCTAGGAGACATCCTAACATTGTCAGACATTCGTATTCGCTGCAATACCACCTCCAGCCAGTATCCTAATGTCAGTAGCGGCAGGTTGCTGTGTAGATCAGTACCGAGTACTGATGAGTGCTGCTTTTATTTGCCTCGTTACAAAATATTCTACAGTCCAGGAGCAGAAAAACACAGAAACGGTCATTGTGGCCACAGGTTGCCCTACAAAGCCTTTTGTGGCCACAGCCTCCTAAGATTTTGACGTACGACGGCACATTTCTTTTAAAACCTATTGGTCACTGGTCTAATACTATATATATATATATATATACCATGTATGTAAAGCTAATGTCTGTGTATACCGATGTAGGATCACGGCTTTGCGTCCGGAGTCTAGTGAAGGCTGGTGTTTTTTTACCATAGGTATATTTGTGTGGGGGTTAGAACCTATGCTGTTAGTGTACAAGAGACCCCAACATGGGAAAAACAACAACACAGCACATTAAAGTGCCTGACACCGTCCTGCTTACAAGGTATTATGGATTGCTGGGTACAGATTCTATCATGGAGCATGTACAGGACATGTTACATGTTACCACACATTGTAAGGATCAGACACAGCTCTCTGTGCATTCCAAATAGGAGGCAGAAACTATTATTCAGCAATGAAAACATCTGTACAGCCTGAGCATGGTGACCAGTCATCATAGGAGGTTACAAGCAGGGTTGGTTTATTTTACCTGTATGTTATTCCTTTTTGTGTCATGTATGACTTGTGTATGTTATTGCTTTTTGTGTCATGTATGACTCGTGTATGTTATTGCTCTTTGTATCATGTATGACTCGTGTATGTTATTGCTCTGTGTGTCATGTATGACTCGTGTATGTTATTGCTCTTTGTATCATGTATGACTCGTGTATGTTATTGCTCTTTGTATCATGTATGACTCGTGTATGTTATTGCTCTTTGTGTCATGTATGACTTGTGTATGTTATTGCTCTTTGTGTCATGTACGACTCGTGTATGTTATTTCTCTTTGTGTCATGTATGACTCGTGTATGTTATTGCTCTTTGTGTCATGTATGACTTGTGTATGTTATTGCTCTTTGTGTCATGTATGACTCGTACGACTCGTGTATGTTATTGCTCTTTGTGTCATGTATGACTTGTGTATGTTATTGCTCTTTGTGTCATGTATGACTTGTGTATGTTATTGCTCTTTGTGTCATGTATGACTTGTGTATGTTATTGCTCTTTGTGTCATGTATGACTCGTACGACTCGTGTATGTTATTGCTCTTTGTGTCATGTATGACTCGTGTATGTTATTGCTCTGTGTCATGTATGACTCGTGTATGTTATTGCTCTTTGTGTCATGTATGACTTGTGTATGTTATTGCTCTTTGTGTCATGTATGACTTGTGTATGTTATTGCTCTTTGTGTCATGTATGACTTGTGTATGTTATTGCTCTTTGTGTCATGTATGACTTGTGTATGTTGGCTGCTGCAGGGCTGAGAACTCTCTAGGTGCAAACGCTTGTTATGAATTATCATCATCTTTAATAATAGTGCCGCTAGGGTAATAATAGTGCCGCTAGGGTAATAATAGTGCCGCTAGGGTAATAATAGTGCCGCTAGGGTTCAGTAGCACTTAGTGAAAGCATATAAATAAGATGACATATTAGTTACAATCCTCTGTAACCACAGGTTCACTAGAAACAATGAGAGAAGTAACTCTGTGACCACATACTGTAGAGATCTATAGAGCACTGTTAATGCCGCACAGTCTTAGTCACACCGACCCTGCATACAGACTAGTAATGCTGGGTTACACGTTCTGGTCTGCAATAAATCTCTTGGTAATGTAACTGTCCTTTGCCGATCGTGTCATTGCGCAGCATGGCGCGGGACACTGATAATGCAAATGGACAGAGGTGATTATTATAGGAACATTTAAATATAGCAAAGTAATAATACAGATCAGGAAGACAGTATATATGAGTAAGATGACATCTGGACACACTGAAAGACCTTTTTTGTGTTATGTAAATGAATGACTGAAAACCGGCTGTGGGATTCTGAGCTCCTGCGTTATAGGATTTGGTGTTGTGAGCACAGAAAATCTCCTGTCAGGTCTCAGATGGAGCGTATACGTATGTGCATAATAACTGGTTACTGATGGAAGCTCCTATACACCGTGTTCTGATCTGAAATTTTGGGTTGTTGTGTATTACCATAAATGATTTAAATAGAACATAACTATACACTGATGAGCCAAAACATTATAAACACTCCTATATGAAATGAATGACGTTGACTATCTCGTACAATGGTGTATGTTAATGTCAGGAATATAGCAGACAGATGGCATTAGGTATTGGCAGGTGTATAGATGTGAGCGACTTTGATGAGGGCCAAATCATTATGACCAGATGACTGAATCAAATGGCAAGGCTTGTGGACGTGGAGTGCTCAAAGTCAGCCAAGGGAAAAACTACAAACTGTCATCAGGGTGTTGATGGCCAAAACTTGTCAATGCTAGAGCTCAACTAAGGCTATCCTGTCTGGTATGACCTATCACAAGTGTACTGTGGCACAATCCCGTCCATCATAGGAAGTACCTACAATGGGCACGTGAGAGTTGGAACTGGACCTTGGATCTATGGTAGCAGGTTGTCTGGTCCCATGAATCCCATATTGCAATATGTGGATGGCTGGGTATGTCTTCTACATAGAAAAGAGATGGTACCAGGTTGAATTGTGGGGAAAAAAAGCTGGTGGTCGGAATGTGATGCTTTGAACAAAGTTCTGCTGGGTAACTGGGTCCACTTATCATGTGGACGTTAATTTGATGCGGACCAGGTACATTCTTTCATGGCAACATTGTTCTCTGATGGAATTGGCCTCCTTCAGAAGGTTAATGTGTCCTGCCATACTGTACGGATTGTTCAAGAAGGGTCTGAGGCCACGATGATGAGTTCAAGGTTTCCAAATTCATCAGTACAATCTAGTCAAGCATCATTGGTATGTGTTGGAACAAAATGACCAATCTGCGGCGGCTCCACCTCGCAACTTGCGGGAATTAAAGGATTTGCTTGTAACTTTTTGGTACCAGACACTGGAGGACAGTGGCTCTCAACTCCAGTCCTCATGGACCTCTAACAATGCATGATTTACAGATCTCCTAGTTGGTGTACTGGTGTAGCCATTACTGGCTGACACTTTTTAAAAAAAATCCACAAATGGTGCTAATTATTTCAATTGTGATACTGAGCAGATCTGTAAAATCTGTATTGGGGCCAATACATCAGCAATCAATTGGGGCAATTCCCAGCTTTGCAGGAGATCGAAGTAAAAATATCTGCATGGGGTTCACCGTTTGGCGAGTCTGACCAAAAAGTGATCTGAATCGGTAAATTAGGTTGTTCAACATGTTGAATTTCACCGACCAATCGGCGCTGTAGATTGCAAATGTATAACGATCAGCTGATTTGCCGAACGTCAGTAGTAAAATGATGAGCCTTTCACGATTGGCAGATCTATTATTGGCTGAAAATGATCTGCAGATCACTAAAAACTGAAATGTACGGGCACAGATTGGTGGATTGGAGAATTGTGAAATCAGGGGGGAAAAAGCAGAATCGTTGAATTGTTGTTTTTTTTTTAGGCCCCATTAGAGGTCCCTAAAGACTGCATTTGGGAAACACTGCCACACTTTAAAGCGGCCATGTTCGAGCGAGCAGCCGCATATTAGGCAGGTGGTCATAATGTTTTGACTTATTAGTGTAATGTAAGCCTTTCTGGGTGAATTAGGAAGAATTGGAGTTATTTATGTCTTTAGTGTATGCTAACTGACAACATTCTGTGAGTGGTTCTATTGTGTCTGTATTTTCCTATTGCCGGTTTCTGAAGCCACACCTCCTCTACCAGGTTTGGGTAGTTATGTGGTTGTAGGCTGTGATGTCACACTATATGTGCCATGTTACTGGGTGACAATGGGGCATTTGTGCATAAAAGAAGTGTCCTGTGGGTGTGTAAACAGAGTAACAACCTATTCTAAGTTGCACATCTGCAGAGTGCACAGCAGTTTCAGTCGCATCTTCTGTACCAAAAATGCTAACATGGCAGTACCGTTACTAGTGATGATGGCTGCTCTAAGGCCGGAGGGTTGGGAACAGTACCGTTACTAGTGATGATGGCTGCTCTAAGGCTGGAGGGTTGGGAACAGTGCCGTTACTAGTGATGACGGCTGCTCTAAGGCTGGAGGGTTGGGAACAGTACCGTTACTAGTGATGACGGCTGCTCTAAGGCCGGAGGGTTGGGAACAGTGCCGTTACTAGTGATGACGGCTGCTCTAAGGCCGGAGGGTTGGGAACAGTGCCGTTACTAGTGATGACGACTGCTCTAAGGCAGGATGGTTGGGAACAGTGCCGTTACTAGTGATGACGGCTGCTCTAAGGCTGGATGGTTGGGAACAGTGCCGTTACTAGTGATGACGGCTGCTCTAAGGCTGGAGGGTTGGGAACAGTGCCCTTACTAGTGATGACGGCTGCTCTAAGGCTGGAGGGTTGGGAACAGTACCGTTACTAGTGATGACGGCTGCTCTAAGGCCGGAGGGTTGGGAACAGTGCCGTTACTAGTGATGACGGCTGCTGTAAGGCCGGAGGGTTGGGAACAGTGCCGTTACTAGTGATGACGGCTGCTCTAAGGCTGGATGGTTGAGAACAGTGCCGTTACTAGTGATGACGACTGCTCTAAGGCAGGATGGTTGGGAACAGTACCGTTACTAGTGATGAGGGCTGCTCTAAGGCCGGAGGGTTGGGAACAGTGCCCTTACTAGTGATGACGGCTGCTCTAAGGCTGGAGGGTTGGGAACAGTACCGTTACTAGTGATGACGGCTGCTCTAAGGCCGGAGGGTTGGGAACAGTGCCGTTACTAGTGATGACGGCTGCTCTAAGGCCGGAGGGTTGGGAACAGTGCCGTTACTAGTGATGACGGCTGCTCTAAGGCAGGAGGGTTGGGAACAGTGCCGTTACTAGTGATGAGGGCTGCTCTAAGGCCGGAGGGTTGGGAACAGTGCCGTTACTAGTGATGACGGCTGCACTAAGGCGGGATGGTTGGGAACAGTGCCGTTACTAGTGATGACGACTGCTCTAAGGCAGGATGGTTGGGAACAGTGCCGTTACTAGTGATGAGGGCTGCTCTAAGGCCGGAGGGTTGGGAACAGTGCCGTTACTAGTGATGACGGCTGCTCTAAGGCGGGATGGTTGGGAACAGTGCCGTTACTAGTGATGATGGCTGCCCTAAGGCGGGAGGGATGGGAACAGTGCCGTTACTAGTGATGACGGCTGCTCTAAGGCCGGAGGGTTGGGAACAGTACCGTTACTAGTGATGACGGCTGCTCTAAGGCCGGAGGGTTGGGAACAGTGCCGTTACTAGTGATGACGGCTGCTCTAAGGCCGGAGGGTTGGGAACAGTGCCGTTACTAGTGATGACGACTGGTCTAAGGCAGGATGGTTGGGAACAGTGCCGTTACTAGTGATGACGACTGCTCTAAGGCAGGATGGTTGGGAACAGTACCGTTACTAGTGATGAGGGCTGCTCTAAGGCCGGAGGGTTGGGAACAGTGCCGTTACTAGTGATGACGGCTGCTCTAAGGCAGGATGGTTGGGAACAGTGCCGTTACTAGTGATGACGGCTGCTCTAAGGCCGGAGGGTTGGGAACAGTACCGTTACTAGTGATGATGGCTGCTCTAAGGCTGGAGGGTTGGGAACAGTGCCGTTACTAGTGATGACGGCTGCTCTAAGGCCGGAGGGTTGGGAACAGTACCGTTACTAGTGATGATGGCTGCTCTAAGGCTGGAGGGTTGGGAACAGTACCGTTACTAGTGATGATGGCTGCTCTAAGGCCGGAGGGTTGGGAACAGTGCCGTTACTAGTGATGACGGCTGCTCTAAGGCCGGAGGGTTGGGAACAGTGCCGTTACTAGTGATGACGGCTGCTCTAAGGCCGGAGGGTTGGGAACAGTGCCGTTACTAGTGATGACGGCTGCTCTAAGGCCGGAGGGTTGGGAACAGTGCCGTTAGTAGTGATGACGGCTGCTCTAAGGCCGGAGGGTTGGGAACAGTGCCGTTACTAGTGATGACGGCTGCTCTAAGGTCGGAGGGTTGGGAACAGTGCCGTTACTAGTGATGACGGCTGCTCTAAGGCCGGAGGGTTGGGAACAGTGCCGTTACTAGTGATGACGGCTGCTCTAAGGCCGGAGGGTTGGGAACAGTGCCGTTACTAGTGATGACGGCTGCTCTAAGGCAGGATGGTTGGGAACAGTGCCGTTACTAGTGATGAGGGCTGCTCTAAGGCCGGAGGGTTGGGAACAGTGCCGTTACTAGTGATGACGGCTGCTCTAAGGCGGGATGGTTGAGAACAGTGCCGTTACTAGTGATGACGACTGCTCTAAGGCAGGATGGTTGGGAACAGTGCCGTTACTAGTGATGAGGGCTGCTCTAAGGCCGGAGGGTTGGGAACAGTGCCGTTACTAGTGATGACGGCTGCTCTAAGGCGGGATGGTTGGGAACAGTGCCGTTACTAGTGATGATGGCTGCCCTAAGGCGGGAGGGATGGGAACAGTGCCGTTACTAGTGATGACGGCTGCTCTAAGGCCGGAGGGTTGGGAACAGTACCGTTACTAGTGATGACGGCTGCTCTAAGGCCGGAGGGTTGGGAACAGTGCCGTTACTAGTGATGACGGCTGCTCTAAGGCCGGAGGGTTGGGAACAGTGCCGTTACTAGTGATGACGACTGGTCTAAGGCAGGATGGTTGGGAACAGTGCCGTTACTAGTGATGACGACTGCTCTAAGGCAGGATGGTTGGGAACAGTACCGTTACTAGTGATGAGGGCTGCTCTAAGGCCGGAGGGTTGGGAACAGTACCGTTACTAGTGATGATGGCTGCTCTAAGGCCGGAGGGTTGGGAACAGTGCCGTTACTAGTGATGATGGCTGCTCTAAGGCTGAATGGTTGGGAACAGTGCCGTTAGTAGTGATGACGGCTGCTCTAAGGTGGGAGGGTTGGGAACAGTGCCGTTACTAGTGATGATGGCTGCTCTAAGGTCGGAGGGTTGGGAACAGTGCCGTTACTAGTGATGATGGCTGCTCTAAGGCCGGAGGGTTGGGAACAGTGCCACTGCAAAGATGCAACGACTTAGAATGCGGGTGGTTATGTACATAGGACTTCCCATTACTGGCACAAGTGAACTGCGGCTGCATTAAGTGCAACTCAGAATCAGGCTCTACATTTGCATATATGCAAATTAAGAAAGTGCTGCATAAACTTATCCCCCTTCAACATGGTAGTGAAATCCCTGCGACTCAGCTCCCACATCCCTGGTGGCTGTTACTTGTGTACTTGTTCCCTTGTAGTTGGCAGGCTTCTGGCAGTGCTACAACCCACTATGGCAGAGCACTTGGAAAAAGAATGAAGCTTTGTTTGAAAGGAACATTGCACGTTTCCTTTGAAGCCGCATATGGTTTAAATACAGCTCACCACAACATACCGCAGCTCCAGATAAATACCCTCCAGCAGCCAACCACAGGGGCCTACATAGTAACGTGGGCATTATCTATTAACTCCTCCATCCATGGTCACAACATTCCTTTCTCACATTTGTGATCACACTTCCTCATAGACAGCGCAATGGAGAATTCCATCATCTTGTTCAGCTGTCGCTCTCAGGCCCTGGTGCAGTCTGATGCCCAGATCATGGAATAGAGAGCTATGAATGAACTCACTGCGAGCAAACATTCACTTCTTATGTTCTGTCGCTGAGCGAATGGTCTGCTCCTACCGCTGCAAAATAAAACAAAAGGCTTCAAACACCTCATTATCTATTTTTCAATAGATAATTTAATTTTTTTGTGCCAGGGCTTTAACCTAGTGTACCTTATTTTAACTAGCTGCAATAAAGTGAAGTTATTCTTTTCCTGGCCAAGAAAATATTGTGTTTTAAAAGAGCTTCATGAGGTGTCACGAGAACATTTTACAAAGTTCTGAGCCTGGAAATGCAGCAAGGTCATGCTGTCCCCCAAGGTCACATATAGTACAATAAATGATGATGAATAATAATAACAGCCAAATTTGTAATTTGGACAAATTATTGCAAAAAAAGTATTTGGCCACACCTGTTAACTATTGAATTGAGGTGTTTCAATCAGACCCTTTGCCACAGGTGTATAAAATCAAGCACCCAGCCATGCAGTCTCCATTTGTGATACAAAATGGGTTGTTCTGAAGAGCTCAGTGACTTCAAGCGTGGTACTGTGATAGGAGGCGTGGTACTGTGATAGGAGGCGTGGTACTGTGATAGGAGGCCTGGTACTGTGATAGGACGCGTGGTACTGTGATAGGAGGCGTGGTACTGTGATAGGAGGCGTGGTACTGTGATAGGAGGCGTGGAACTGTGATAGGAAGCGTGGTACTGTGATAGGAGGCGTGGTACTGTGATAAGAGGCGTGGTACTGTGATAGGAGGCGTGGTACTGTGATAGGAGGCATGGTACTGTGATAGGACGCGTGGTACTGTGATAGGAGGCGTGGAACTGTGATAGGAAGCGTGGAACTGTGATAGGAAGCCTGGTACTGTGATAGGAAGCCTGGTACTGTGATAGGACGCCTGGTACTGTGATATGACTCCACCTTTGCAATAAGACAGTTCATGAAATTTCATCCCTGCTGGACATTCCATGGTCAACTGTAAGTGATATTATTATTGTTAGAAAGTGGAAGCGTTTAGGAACAACAGCAACTCAGTCACGAAGTGGAAGACCACGTAAAATCACAGAGCTTGGTCAACGATTGCTAAGGCACATGTTGTGTAAAAGTCACCAATGCTCTGCTGATTCCATAGCTGGAGTTGAAAACGTCCACTGGCATTAATGTAAGCACAAAATCTGTGTGGTGGGAGCTTCATGGAATGGGATCCATGGCTGAGCAACTGCATGCAGGCCTCACATCACCAAGGTCAATTCTGAGCGTCGGATGGAGCGGTGTAAAGCACACTGACCCTGGACTGTGGAGCAGTGGAAACGTGTTCTGTGGAGTGACGAATCACGATTCTCTGTTTGGCAGTCAGATGGGTGAGTCTGGGTTTGGCGGATGCCGGGAGAACGTTACCTGCCTGACAGCATTGTGACATGTGAAGTTTGGTGGAGGGCAATCTTAATGCTTCAGCATACCAAGACATTTTGGACAATGCTATGCTCTCAACTTTGTAGCAACAGTTTGGGGAAGGCCCTTTTCTATTCCAACATGACTGTGTCCCAGTACACAAATCAGGGACTATGAAGACATGGTTTGATGAGTTTGGCGTGGAAGAACTTGACTGGCCCACACAGAGCCCTAATCTCAACCCCATTGGGCACCTTTGGGATGAACTGGAACGGAGATTGCGAGCCAGGCCTTCTCGTCCAACATCAGTGCCTGACCTCATAAATGCTCTACAGAGTGAATGGGCACAAATTCCCACAGAAACACTGCAACATCTTGTGGAAAGCCTTCCAAGAAGAGTGGAAGCTGTTATAGCTGCAAAAGGGGGACTAACTCCATATTAAACTATATGTATTTGAATACAATGTCATTACAGTCCCAGTTGGTGTAATGGTCAGGCGTCTGAATACTGTTGTCCATATAGTGTAGATATATAGATAGATATAATATGGATCGAAAAATGGCATTGCTGCTTCTACTCAGTTGTTACTGTGCATTACAAGCTGTCCAGATCATGCGTTTCACTCTTAGGTGGAAAGTTTCTTGATAACAGGTCTTCTACTATCTGTATAATATAAAATATCTGTGTAAAAGTTCCTGCAATGTGTCAGGTCTGATCATTGAAGGGGCAAATGCTAGTAGTGAGGGAAACAAGATTACATACAGATATAATGTTCTCGGCGTAATGTCCCTTTATCTATGTGTTGGTTTTGTGATGATCAGACACTGATGCATAGTGACCGCACATCACCGCTAGTGGCCGCCTGCGCTCGTTACCCACTTTCCACACAGCGTTCCTATGTGTCCGTGGCAACAACCCAAAGCCAAACAACACCCAAACATTTTCTAGTTATTTCTAGAGGTAAATTCATATCCACCATGGGAGGAACTTAACCACATGATTTACAATAATTTGTTTTCATTTTTAAGCTTGGGTCAGAAAATGTACTCCCCAAAATCGCTGCAATCTGAAAAGTTTTTGAATTCTTCAGATAAGTTATTCATGCCAGCGTTTAACTAGAAGTATTTACTGTGCCCCCTGGGTGGTCTCCTGAGCTGTCCTCTGTCTTTAGCGTAATCCCCTCATATACTGCATGACAACCCATGACAACCCATGACAACCCATGGCAATCACACTACAATGTAAGTTATAATATCTTTATTACATTTATGTACTTAATTTGTATATATTTTAATTAACATATACTTATTTTACAAGAAATGACGTATCAACTGATTGTAAAAAATAAATGTTAACATGGATTTTTTTTTTTTTTAATCAAAAGAGCTATTAGCAACATTTGTAATGATACCTGCAAAGATTAGTTATTATAAGAGCAATGTATTGTTGTTACAAGTCTGTGAGGCTGGGAGAAGGCCCATTATACACGGTATGCAGTCGGGAAGCCTGCGGACCTAATCCCGACAGCAGGCTTCCCGACTGTCATATCCCGGCAAGGGTCTAAAGTCAGGCGTCGATATGCCGACGCCAGTCATTAGATATATGCACGAAGGGACGCCGAGCGTGGATAGCCATGGGGGGGGGGGGATATGGGTTAGGTTTAGGGTTCCCGGGGGGGACTTAGGGTTAGGCACCCCCCTGAGGTTAGGTTTAGGGGAAGGGTGGGTTAGCGTTAGGCACCCCTGGGGGGGACTTAGGGTTAGGCACCCCCCCCCCCCCGGGGGACTTAGGTTTAGGCGACGGGGAAGGGGGGGTTAGGTTTAGGCACTGGGGGGGAAGGTTAGGGGGTAGAAATAGGTTAGTATATGCTTACCTGGGGACGATCGGGATTTCCTCCTCTGCCAGGATGCCACTGTCGGGATTCCAACCGCCGGGCATTGGGTCTGGGGGTAAATCATACCGATTCCTTATACACAATACTGCCATTTACTCCACTACAAAGGCCGAGTTTATACAATGCCAGGCAACATAAAGTGCAGCCAGACTGCAGCTGAGCCAATATTCATTATATATATTATATCATTACTCCAACACCCATCAAGTGCGGTAGCTCGAAAATAGATAAGTAATTGCTCTTCTCTGGTGGTCACGGTACACAAAGCAGTTGCAGGTGTATTGGAAACATAATAATAGCTGTATTAGATCCAATAATCAGTCCTGAAAACCAGTCTCACCATTTACAGAGACATAGTATATCTAGATCAGTGATTTTCAAAATTTTTCATACACACATACATATACACACATACATACATATATATATACACACGTACATATATAACATACATATACACACATACATACATATATATATATACACACGTACATATATAACATATATATACACACCCACACATATATACACACATACATATACACACATATATATAAATATACACACCCACACATATATACACACATACATATATATACACACCCACACATATATACACACATACATATACACATATATATATATATATATACACACACCCATACATATACACACACATATATATATATATACACACATACATATATATACACACCCACACATATATACACACATATATACACACACATATATATATATATATATATACACACACCCATACATATACACACATATATATATATACACACATACATATATATACACACCCACACATATATACACACATACATATACACACATATATATATATATATATATATACACACACCCATACATATATACACACATACATATAAACATACATATATACACATACATATAAACAAACATATATACACACAGACATATATATACACACAGACATATATTGATTTGTTCTTCACCCACTCTGATATCACCTTAGAGATTGCACTGTACAGATATAGGGGCTGATTCAGGACTGTTTGCCGCAGGTTCTGTATGCACATGTGATGGATGATAGGCTGTGGCCGTCCCAGAAAACAGGAGCGCGGCGTTCCCGTGTTCTGGGTGTGCTGAAGCCGGTGGTTGCATCCTTGTAGGCAGTGTCACTGGCCCCAGCTGCATTAAAACACCGACCATTCTGAGTGACCTGAGGGCCAATGGTTTCTCCGAGTGATCCCATGGCTGTATCCTTGGACGCTGCAGCGGATCACTGGAGCTGGCTAGTTACACAAGACGCCTCCTGTGGCGTTAGCATATTGTAGCATCGCTTCCATAGCTGCAGGCCAGCGATGATAACAGTGTGTACACCTCTGATCAGACACCCCTTTATTCCCGTACTGATGTCTCAGTGTGAGAGAGGAGTTTATATAATGACCATATTAGTAGTATTATGCTATGGAGGGTCTGTCAGATGAAGCAGCCACGTCGGGCAGGTAGGAGCGTGTAATGCCTAATAACGTTAGCGCAACATTATGTCTTCCTCACTTTATTCAATGCAGTATGAAAAGCGATGGGTAATCTAAGAGGGATCTAAATGTTCTGAAAACGACAGATAATCAGGAAGTAAGGGATGAAAATAAATCTATTTTCAAGATGCTAAGCAGAATATATCAATATTAACACACAGGTAACAAAGTAATATATATATGATAACAGGAGTGGATAGGATTATGGCCCTCGCTCTGAATGAGGGCGGCTGCTTGTTTTCAGTGCGGCCTCATGGTCGCTAGCTAGGGTTACCACCCACAGCTTAGCGACCGACCAGGTTGATGGTCAAGACCATTGTGGCTTGCGACGAGACCCTAAGGTTGGGTCTCAGCAACCGCAAGCCCCAGGGAGCTTCCTGCTCTGATCGATTCCTTAAGGAACGCCTCCGTTTGCGAAACCACCTCGCCTACAAAACGGGCCGAGCTGTCGATCAACATCGACAGCCGGTCCTTTTGTAGTGAGCTCCGGAGCGAGAGTTTCTCTCTCGCTCCGGGGCTTGCGCACGCGCAGTGCGGCTGCTGCGCGTGCGAAGGACCAAAACATCGACCCGGTTGCGAGCGCTTGCAACCGGGTCTGAATGAGGTCCTATATCTCTAGCTGTCACTAATTGTCCATAAGACATAATTACATATGTAGGTGGCACAGTGGTTAGCATTGTGGACTTACAGCTCTGGGGTCAAGGGTTTGGGCAAAATTAACTAAGATGCAGGTCCTAAACCCCAGGGATTTGGTGACAGCCCTATTCTGTTCTAAAATGTGTTTTGATGGCGGTTTTGCAGTGGTTTTGGCCTTAATAAATCTGCGGATAGCAAAACCGCCGCCAAACCGCCGGGGTTTAGAACCTGCCGCTCAATAAATTTTGCCCTCTGATTCTGCCTAGGACCCTATCTGTGTGGATTTTGTATGTTTTCCCCTCCTACAGTCCAAATCATACTGGTAGGTTAATTAGCCTTATACTAATGCACCGTCAATTGGGATTTACACGTGGTAGATTTTTGGTAAAAGGGGGTTACAACGGCTCTGGCAACTACTGTGTCTCACTCACATTCCCCATCCCCTTGGGAACAATGCTTTTGAGCTTAGACGCGGAAAAGGCATTTGACACAGTGTGTTGGGGTCATCTGCTTAAAATCTTTGAGGTACGTGATTTTGGTAGGTCTTTCTCTGATCTGTTTTGCTTTTTATATTGTTCGCCGACCACTACCCTGATAATTAATGGCACCTGTAGTTCCCCCATTACCATGGCGAGGGGCACGCGACAAGGATGCCCTCTATTGCCATTGTTATTTAATATAGCTGTGGACATACTTCATTCCTGGCCAGATTGTAAAGGTATTCTGGTGGGTTCTCAGGAGTATAAAGCCCGGGGCTTTGCTGATGACTATCGGAAATCTTTGATAAATTGTCAGAGTTAAAGTTTCTGGCCTTAGTATTAATCTGGATGAGTCAGAAGCGCTGTATTTGGGATCCATGGTGAAGCCACATTGGGGTGACTCTTATCCTGTGGTGTAGGCTACTACTTCTTAGATATTTGGGAATTGAAATACCACGTTATATTGGGGACTTATATGATCTTAATATGAGGTCGCTTATTCGAGAGGTAGTAGGTGAACTGTCCCGGTGGCATCATCTTATGTTGGCTTATTTAGGTAAGATCCATTGATTAAATAAAATTGTCTCCTTCTCTAAACTCCTGTACCCCTTATAGATGCTACCAATTCTGCTCTCACAGGTGGATGAAAAGTTTTTGTATAAAACTTTTCGGGACTTCTACTCTGGAAGAATAAATGTCCTCGAATTGTTTTGCTGAAGCTCCAATAAACCCTGGGCTAATTGAGGGGTTAATTTACCTAATTTAAAATCATACAGTCATGATGGAGTTTTAAGATACCTACAGCCCTGGATGCACAGGACGGACCTATATACTGATTTTAAACTGGATCAGTCTTTTCTACCTAATCAGCACCTGCTGGTGTTCCTCCATTCCCATAAACAAGAATTATCTGAGCATATTATTAGGAACCCCCTGCGGATGGGTTTGTGGCGAGTTTAACACCTTACAAGAAAGCAAAGAAATGTAAATTGTCACCATTCTCTCTTTCTCCAATTGCTTTTAAACCCTCAGTTTCAAAATGTGGAGGCCTCTGCCCCTTTCTCCTCATGGCCTGTCAGGGGGATTCCTTACGTCCGAGCGCTGGTTGACACTGAACACTGTCGGCCCTATCGAGTGGCGGAGTTAGTGGATAAATATGGATCGCCTCAATCCCATTCTCTGGCGCTATATCAGCTGTAACACTATGCGAGTTCCATGATACGGACTCTTTCCTCCAAAGATTGGTCCAACTCTTTAGATCTATTATGAGCTAGGCCTATGGGGGGACGGGGGGCCATTTATCTCTATATAGCGTTCCCGCTAGGCTGTTTTAGCGGGGCGCGGCGCCCTGCCCTCCTTCTGGAGGGCAAAAAGCACCCTGCCCTCCAGGAGGAGGGCAAAAAGCGCCCTGCCCTCACAGCCTGCGGGAGCCGTTCTCACCCGCGGGACGCAGCGTCCCGCGGGTGGAGAAACATGCGGTGACCCGGTCACCGCCGGAGAATAGACGCCGGGCGCATGCGCCCGGCATCTATTCTCCCTGTCTGCAGGGCTTGGGGGCTGCCCGGCGTGTCCGTAAGTGCCGGGCACGCCCCCAAGAGTGACGAAAAGGGGACGCATCTTATAGACACGCCCCCTTTTCCGATGACCACGCCCTGCCTCCCGCCGGAGCTAGAGGGAACACTATCTATATACATTTTTTCAGATTCCCTTAGACCAGGCTCGGCCTGACGTCGATGGTGATTTTCCAGTAGCTCGCGGAGCTCCTTCTGGAGGATCGCTAGCAACTTGCTAAGTGGGAATGCTGATCTCTGAAGCGATCAGAGGCACGCGTTCCCGGTGATGCAGTGCATGGGTGACATCATGATGAGCCTGCGCGGCTGCTGGATCTAGTTAAATCCAGTCAGCGGCTGCGGGAGTGCAGACGGCGTGGAGCGGTGCCCAGCATGAAGACAGGTAAGTACTGCACAGGGGAGTGGGGCCTGTTCTACACTGGGAGGGGGCACCAGTACTGGGGGCACTGCATAAGGGGCTCTAATACAGGGGGTATTGCATAAGAGGCTCTGTGACCGGATGACCTCAACTCGACACCCGATCACAGATTGGGTTTGATCCTCACTAGATTTTGAGGTATCAGGGATTCCCGCTTACTGTCAGTAACCGCCTGTTACCAACTCCGCCCACTGCGCTGTAGGCGTGTAACGTTGCTGCCGCCACCAAATTCTACCATCGGCGCCTGGAACCGCTTCTTCCATACAACTAGGCTCCTACTGCTGGCACCTGGAACCGCTTCTGCGTATGCCTCGACTAGCTGCGGCCGCACGTCCTGATTGGTGTCGGCTGATTCCTCCTGAGCCCTCGCAATGGACCAGGCTCTGCCCGGTAGCTGGCAGAGGACTTGAGCTTGGAGGCACCTGGGCTTAATCTAGAACAGCCGGAGAATGGAATATGGTTTTGCGCAATTCTGTTGTCGCAGGACTCGGATGCAGTCGCTGTAAAGGCAAAGATGTTTATTACTCAACAGTCTTAAAATAGACTCTTCCTTCAGCTTTAAGGGGGTCAGCATACAAAGATATTACAGCAGTTCAATCCTTGATGTTCAAGAAGATACACACATACAGGGCTCGCATGCCCTCTTATTATATCATTCTCAAGTTTCGCCGATGATGTAATTTCGCCAGGCGGAAAAGTATCGCCGTATTCAATTTGATACAGTATCGCCTAGGTGGAAAGTCAATGCAATGTACCCGGCGGAAAAGATTCGCCTATGAATAGCAGGCGGAAAAAAAGTGCAGAATTGGGGTTTTGGGTTGCAACGTTGCGGGGACACCCGTGCAGCCTTCAGACAGTCCCCCACAGGTAAACTGCATCAAAAATAAAAAAAAAACCACTTAAGGACACCCCAAAAAAAATCACTTTTATTTTTGGGGCGAAAAAAAAAAGTTGGGGGACAAAGTTACAAAACTAGCAAACTAGACTCTAGGGGGGTCTCCAAGTACGCCCCAGGTGTTTTTTTCATTACAGGGACTTGCGGCAGGTGGATTTTTCACGATTTTTTAAACTTCACTTTAGCAACTATAAAATATGCTGGCCCCCATTTTCAAGTACCCCAAATTTGCTGGGATAAGTTTTTTTCTGCAAAAAAACCTCCTGAATACTATTCTGCATCACGTATACAAAAACGCTATTTTCCAGCTGTTCAGCCCGTTTAAAAACAACAAATACTTTCAGTGAGCCAAAATTGGGGGGTAACCATAGCTATAACCCCCATGTCAGAGCATCTTTTGGGGGGTGTCAGGCTGATTTCCCCAAATCTGACAGTACTTTCCGCTTGTTTAAGTGTTGCCGGGTCCCGTTTTTGCCTACTTTCAAACTGAATATGGGGATACGCGGGCACACGCGCGATACTTTTCCGCCTGCAAAACAGGGAGGCGGCGGTAATGTATCGCGGGTCCGCTCAAATTGAATACGGCTCTAAGATGGCTTCTTTTTTCCAGCTGTGGGAGGGTTTTATAAACTCCTTTACGTTGGCCTAAAACACCAAATCCATGTATGCTTCCGTAGGACTACTTGGTATGAAACCCGGATTTTACTGGATGATCTTCCCACAAAGAGGTGGAAGCTGTTTCCTTTCGGGTCTCCTTTCCCCTATTTTCTTGGTACATTTTTTCGCTTAGGAGGGGTGTGCCTGTCATGTTTACACTGCTCTAGATATTTTGTGCCACTTTTTCTTCTGCCTTTTGATGGAAATATTTTTCTGCTAATACACTGTATTATTTCTATATCCATATTTGCCTACTTTTCATTTTTCCTCCCCGGGAGGAGAAGCAGGTGGGCGGAGATGGGGGGCAGGGCCTGACGTTTTGTGGTAAATTGCAGTGAATAGCGAATATTTAAATAGGGGGACGGGGCCAAATTATACCATTCTTGTAGAATCGCGTCATTAAGCACCATCCCGTACTCGGGGACTCCCGATCTCCGTGAAAATTCTGCCCACTTCTCTAGGCAGTGGGCAGGAATGCGGAAGAAGTGCCTACACTACCATGGGTGCGGGCGGGTTACTCAAAAAATCGTGAGCCTCCCGCGACTTCCGGGACAGTAGGCATGTATGTTTGTTCTATTTGTTATTTATTTTGTTTTATGATATATGATGGGTTATTTCTGATGAATAAAATAAATTATAAAAAAAAGACCCTGATACTAACAAGACCATAGTGTGTGTGATGCTGTATGGCAGGGAATATCAATTGTAATCTTCACTGGAGGACCAATGGGAATAATAACCTCTGTACAGTGCTCGGGGAATAATAACCTCTGTGCAGTGCTCGGGGAATAATAACCTCTGTGCAGTGCTCGGGGAATAATAACCTCTGTGCAGTGCTCGGGGAATAATAACCTCTGTGCAGTGCTCGGGGAATAATAACCTCTGTGCAGTGCTCGGGGAATAATAACCTCTGTGCAGTGCTCGGGGAATAATAACCACTGTGCAGTGCTCGGGGAATAATAACCTCTGTGCAGTGCTCGGGGAATAATAACCTCTGTGCAGTGCTCGGGGAATAATAACCTCTGTGCAGTGCTCGGGGAATAATAACCTCTGTGCAGTGCTCGGGGAATAATAACCTCTGTGCAGTGCTCGGGGAATAATAACCTCTGTGCAGTGCTCGGGGAATAATAACCTCTGTGCAGTGCTCGGGGAATAATAACCTCTGTGCAGTGCTCGGGGAATAATAACTTCTGTGCAGTGCTCGGGGAATAATAACCTCTGTGCAGCGCTCGGGGATGCTCGGGGAATAATAACCTCTGTGCAGCGCTCGGGGAATAATAACCTCTGTGCAGCGCTCGGGGAATAATAACCTCTGTGCAGTGCTCGGGGAATAATAACCTCTGTACAGTGCTCGGTGATATGTAGAGTATATAAAAAGGTCAATAAAAATGTGGAAAGTCCATAAATAAATTCAGCCTTACACAAAGTTTTGCGTACACTACAAATGTACACTCAGTGGTCACTGTATTGGGTAGAGCTGTGTAATACTGGCTACAGAGCAGAACGTGGCATGGGCTCATCAGTGTGCAGGGTACATTTCATGGTCCGTGGTCACACAGTCAGGAAGGTGTTACATGGGGGGTCTGAGGAGCAGACACATCCCAGGGGTGCTCTAATGGATAGGGGATGTGGGGACTGTGGTGGCCATTGGAGAACAGTGCAGCCACTGTCACGTTTGTGGGACTAGCGTGAGATGTGCTGTGTGACCTGGTGCCTTATCCTGCTGGACTATGGCCATAATGGGATGTACATGGTCAGCAACAATACTCAGGTTACTGAATGTGTTATACCATCACCAAAAGCCTGACCTGTCACAGGGCAGGATAGATGCTTGGACTGATCTGTACACAGCACATTCTGACCCTACCGTCTGCCTGTCACAGTACAAATTGTGATTCGTCCGAATGCGATGTTCAGTCTTCACCTGTATATATTGTGCATGTGATGCATCCCCCCACTCATCGCATGTATGCCGGTACTAATAACACCGATGTGCATGTGATGGATCCCCCCACTCATCGCATGTATGCCGGTACTAATAACACCGATGTGCATGTGATGCATCCCCCCACTCATCGCATGTATGCCGGTACTAATAACACCGATGTGCATGTGATGCATCCCCCCACTCATCGCATGTATGCCGGTTCTAATAACGCCGATGTGTGTGATGCATCCCCCCACTCATCGCATGTATGCCGGTACTAATAACACCGATGTGCATGTGATGCATCCCCCACTCATCGCATGTATGCCGGTACTAATAACAGCGATGTGCATGTGATGCATCCCCCCACTCATCGCATGTATGCCGGTACTAATAACACCGATGTGCATGTGATGCATCCCCCCACTCATCGCATGTATGCCGGTACTAATAACACCAATGTGCATGTGATGCTTCCCCCCGCTCATCGCATGTATGCCGGTACTAATAACACCGATGTGCATGTGATGCATCCCACCACTCATCGCATGTATGCCGGTACTAATAACACCAATGTGCATGTTATGCATCCCCCCACTCATTGCATGTATGCCGGTACTAATAACACTGATGTGCATGCGATGCATCCCCCCACTCATCGTATGTATGCCGGTACTAATAACGCCGATGTGCATGTGATGCATCCCCCTACTCATCGCATGTATGCCGGTACTAATAACACCGATGTGCATGTGATGCATCCCCCCACTCATCGCATGTATGCCGGTTCTAATAACGCCGATGTGTGTGATGCATCCCCCCACTCATTGCATGTATGCCGGTACTAATAACACCGATGTGCATGTGATGCATCCCCCACTCATCGCATGTATGCCGGTACTAATAACACCGATGTGCATGTGATGCATCCCCCCACTCATCGCATTTATGCCGGTACTAATAACACCAATGTGCATGTGATGCATCACCCCACTCATCGCATGTATGCCGGTACTAATAACACCAATGTGCATGTGATGCATCCCCCCACTCATCGCATGTATGCCGGTACTAATAACAGCGATGTGCATGTGATGCATCCCCCTACTCATCGCATGTATGCCGGTACTAATAACACCAATGTGCATGTGATGCATCACCCCACTCATCGCATGTTTATTGATGGTGGGCAGTGTATCAATGTGAGATACGTGGAGTATACGTCATTTAATTCATGGATATTTTTATCAATGTTGGAGGAAGGAAGTTGCAAACTCTGTCCGCAGCAAGCTGATAACCAGTTCATTGGATCATTAGGAGACAGTGCTGGGAGAAATACCGAACTTCAACATGGACAATGTAATCTTTCTCTGAACTAAGAAACTCGCTAATCCCAGCCACATGACCAGAAGCTGGGGAGGGATAGAGAATAGAATGTTGCCTCCTGCCCAGGCTAATCTCCTGTTATCCCTCTGTATTCCTCATTACCAGGATGAGGGACTGCCCAGGCTAATCTCCTGTTATCCCTCTGTATTCCTCATTACCAGGATGAGGGACTGCCCAGGCTAATCTCCTGTTATCCCTCTGTATTCCTCATTACCAGGATGAGGGACTGCCCAGGCTAATCTCCTGTTATCCCTCTGTATTCCTCATTACCAGGATGAGGGACTGCCCAGGCTAATCTCCTGTTATCCCTCTGTATTCCTCATTACCAGGATGAGGGACTGCCCTTGTAACTTCTTACGTTTCACTTTCACACTTTCTGTTATTCTACACAGTTGTCCCATCCACAACCACTCAAAGCCGTACGGTTCTAGCATAAGTCAATGGTTAAGTATCAGATGTCCACTTTAATGCATTCAGAAACAGGCCTGTGTATTGTCAGCTCTTGGCCTGGATTCTTCAGCACATTATTACTCTGCCCTGGGTTTTCTCTAATAAAAAAAAAATATATATATATGTGAAGTCGTAAAAAGACAATTTAAAGGAATCTATGTACGTATGACCTCATCTCTAACTCGTATATCTTTCTGATTTCTCAATTTACAAGGTAAAGGGCATCCCTTAATCCTGAGACATTTACTGCCTCCTATTTCCCTGTACCAACACGCATCTGCTCTTCAGATCCTCCACGTACCGTCGTGTTGACTTCATGTTTCCGCGCCCCCCCTCTTCCCCCTAATGCCAAAGCATTCATCCCTAAACTAATCCAAATTTTATGGTAGAATATGTCTACCCTTTAATTAAAAAAATAGATTGGAATGTTATGTAAACAGAGAGAAAAATTGTAGCGTGTCTAGAAAACCGTCCTCCGATTTCAGATGTGTTTAATAAGTTATGGTCTGAGTTCAACCTTTCGGATCAGTTTATAATTTTGAACGATTTACTTAACCATTAAGGAAGCTAAAGACCAGTATGAGGGTGTATAATAGCATCAGCGTCACGGTGAATGGATAAATATTTAATCTGAAGTGTGTATTTCATAATCTTTATGGGAGTTCAGTCACTCTCCCTGCCTGGAAAGAATGTGTAAGTGGCTGTCATGGATGTAATATATAGTAATGGGATTTCTGCAGAGGGAGCAGCGAGGCCTTTGTGATGGGGCGATGCAACTCGGGTTAATATTGTTCTTTTTGCTTTGCTAGCAAAAGTGATGAGCAGTGACAGATGTGTATAAACAGCTGCGTCTCAATTAAAAGCAGCACTCAGTGACTCATCAAAGACTAGTTTTAATTTTTTTTGCCTGTAGGTCTAATCCAGACTCACCCCCCACTCCCCAATATTTAATTACAGAATAAGACAAAAATCCTTCCTTGGGCCAGTCACCATTGTCTTCACGGTCTGAGTTAAACCAGTTATCTCTTTTTTTTTTTTTTGTTAAAGATGAGCTTTGGTGGAGTTTCTCCAAGTCCTCTGGAAGGGGTGGGGGCTAGGAGGGGACAGTAACCGAGGGAGGACACAGTCTGCACAAGAGGAACACCACGTCTGCTCTGTCAGAATTTGGTGAAATAAAAATAACCTTGGGGAGAAGCTGATTTACAGTTTTCTGCTAATGGGATTTGAGAGTTTGTCAACATGACGTCAAATAGACAAAATAACGTTGGTTAGAGTCAGTGGGTTGGAATGCAGAGTCCCCGTGTCACAGTGCTCGCGCTCCATCCCGCAGTCTACGTATTCCTCCTAGCATGAGAACCTGCTGCAAGACAGGTCCGCACAATATTGCGCATCAGGTACCGATTACTCCATGTCTGCTGTTCCTGAGCGACGTGTAGCTTCATCTACGGCGTATAAAAACCCTACAGAAGTTTTATATACTGAACTATATGGAGCGGAGCAATCACGTGCTACATCTCGGCAACAAAGAGCTTGGTCGCTGTCCAGGACCCACGTCTGCCAGAACAAGCGCTGTAAAAGACCTAGGCCCTTTGAAATAAGAATTGTCTAATAGAAAACACAGACGGTCAGAGCTCTCTGAGAGTTTTCTGCACTCACACAACACATATGTCACCAATCAGCACAGAGCCATGACTTCATGGCAGGAACCATTTTATGTTGCATGTATTCATCAGAAGGGGCTCTCCTGCCACTGGCGCCTCTTCAACCTTTCCGAAAGCGTTACACTCAATAATGGCCAAGGCCGGGCATATTATTAGTGAGATTCAGTCTGTCCGAGCCTGGGATTTGCAGCACAATATATATATATATATATATATATATATACAGTCAGCCAATCAGCACTGATGTGTATACCGTCTATGTAATCAGTGGGAGCATGTGGCATCAGTCAGCTGCTCAGTTTTGTGCTGACGTAGGTTTGAAGCGCACTCAGCTTCTCTACTGCACTAATAAGGGTGAGAGATATCACAGACAGCGGCTGCAATTGTCACAACATAGATAAAGGAGGCTGTATGATAGTATGTGTGAGGACTCGGTACCATCTTGGCATAGTAAAAGTATACATAGCCCCCAAAATCCTCAGCGCCTATGTATGGAGTACCAAAAAAAAGTCATTTAATTTGGGAAGTTTGTCCAGGTTACATTAGGATAACGCAGAGGTTCCAAAACTCCGCCATTAAAGTACACGTTTTAAGGCTATCCATCCATCCTTGATTACGGGTGAGTTAATTAGTACCAAAGTCAATTTGATTTAACCATCTGGACTTAAACACAGATATCCTTAAAACCTGGAATGTAATGGCAGAGTTTGGGAACCTCAGGTATAACAGTAGACAGAAGACATCTAGTACACCATGTAGCAAGCAGCATGTAATATGTGGTTCTGGTTGTTACAAAGCTCCCTATTCTAAGACACTGTATCTCCCTGTAGCTGGCTGTCACCTTGCGGGGGATACGGTGTTTGTAGAAGTCATGGGTGGTCTTACATTGGCCTGCGGGGCACATTAGTTTGGACTTGATTGGGCAATTGATGACTTTGATCGCTGCTTGTGCCTATATAAAGTCCCTATGTCCGTCCTGGATCTCTGACCATAGACATGCTGGTATCCTATGTGACCCTAATGGGCCCTGGCACCGCCCAGGCCGTCCTTGTGCCTTCATGCTAATGCCGCTACAAATCATTTCCCCTGGTGTACATCCGTGTCTCTGATTGCGCAAGGACTGAGACGCCCACTGTCAGTGCCCGAAGACGCTGTTATCGCGCCGGTCACACCATCGGTCGTAGCGGCCCTATAGTGGGTGCAGTTCCTCCCATTTGCCTATGGCCTCCTATGTGAGTGGTTCAAACACGATCGGCGACACTCCCATAAGACGCAACATCTCCGGTTGTCTGTTTAGCCATCCCGTTACCTCCCGGTCACCACCCAGGAACGCCCCTCTCATTTCTGCTACAATGCAGATAAATTTCTGCTGCGGCTCTGTATGATCAAAATTGTGACGCATGCTCAGTGCGAATCCCATACATGCGCAGACGGGAAACATTGCACCGCTGCTTCCAACATCGCTACTGCGTCCCACTCAGAGCCAGGCCCAATATGAGACACACATACAGACTGTAATCTCCAGTGTGCTGCGTAATATACAGGCGCTATATGCTTCACGCTAACTGTACAGCGCATCTCTCATCATTGTCTCGGCGGTAGCGTGATGATATCGTATGCTCCCATTCACAGCACCCAGCGCAGAGCAGGCAGAACACTGATCAGCTACAATACTATAACCCCCCCCCTCACCCCCGCCTCTCTTCCCTTATAGTACACAGGTAAGATGGCAGCACTAAGAGATCTCCCCTTCCCAGCACAGAGCAGGCAGAACACTGATCAGCTACAATACTATTACCCCCCCCCCTCACCCCCACCTCTCTTCCCTTATAGTACACAGGTAAGATGACAGCACTAAGAGATCTCCTCTTCCCAGCACAGAGCAGGCAGAACACTGATCAGCTACAATACTATTACCCCCCTCACCCCCGCCTCTCTTCCCTTATAGTACACAGGTAAGATGGCAGCACTAAGAGATCTCCTCTTCCCAGCGCAGACCAGGCAGAACACTGATCAGCTACAATACTATTACCCCCCCCCCCCCTCACCCCCGCCTCTCTTCCCTTATAGTACACAGGTAAGATGGCAGCACTAAGAGATCTCCTCTTCCCAGCACAGAGCAGGCAGAACACTGATCAGCTACAATACTATTACCCCCCCCCCCCCCACACCCCCGCCTCTCTTCCCTTATAGTACACAGGTAAGATGGCAGCACTAAGAGATCTCCTCTTCCCAGCGCAGACCAGGCAGAACACTGATCAGCTACAATACTATTACCCCCCCCGCCTCTCTTCCCTTATAGTACACAGGTAAGATGGCAGCACTAAGAGATCTCCCCTTCCCAGCACAGAGCAGGCAGAACACTGATCAGCTACAATACTATTACCCCCCCCCCCTCACCCCCGCCTCTCTTCCCTTATAGTACACAGATAAGATGGCAGCACTAACAGATCTCCCCTTCCCAGCGCAGAGCAGGCAGAACACTGATCAGCTACAATACTATTACCCCCCCCCCCTCACCCCCACCTCTCTTCCCTTATAGTACACAGGTAAGATGACAGCACTAACAGATCTCCCCTTCCCAGCACAGAGCAGGCAGAACACTGATCAGCTACAATACTATTACCCCCCCCCCTCACCCCCGCCTCTCTTCCCTTATAGTACACAGGTAAGATGGCAGCACTAAGAGATCTCCCCTTCCCAGCGCAGAGCAGGCAGAACACTGATCAGCTACAATACTATTACCCCCCCCCCCCCTCACCTCTCTTCCCTTATAGTACACAGGTAAGATGGCAGCACTAAGAGATCTCCTCTTCCCAGCACAGAGCAGGCAGAACACTGATCAGCTACAATACTATTACCCCCCTCACCCTCACCCCCACCTCTCTTCCCTTATAGTACACAGGTAAGATGGCAGCACTAAGAAATCTCCCCTTCCCAGCACAGAGCAGGCGTTATTACCATCCCAACCTGAGCTCTGCATTGAAAGTCGTCTTATTAAAATCTGCTTCCCCCTCGTTGTGATTTATTTCAGGTCTTATGAATAGTTTACACAAAGGTTCACCGGTGCCCGTGATATATAGATGTGACCACATAACCGTGTGCTGGGATTTGCTGCAGAAATGGGCTAAATGTTATTAATGAGAGGTTTCCCAGACAGATCTGATGACAGCTTTTAGGCTTCACAATTTAGCCCCCTCAGGGAGTAACAAATTTCACTGTCTTATTAATGTGCTTCCTCTTCATTCCTTCCTCACCAAGTCACGCTGACCTCTCTCTTTTCTTGCTTCATATATTATTGGGTTTTGTCTATAAAAGTTTAGACGAAAGACTCGCAGGAGAATCCAGATGTCACTGGCAGATAGTAACTACAGTGTATGTTATAGAAGGATTCTTATTTACATACTTCACATATTTTCTTCTCCCGATCTCTGTCTGTACTGCAGGAACCGGTGGCAGACTGTCACTCTGCGCTGTCAGATTCGCTCGCAGCTGGGGGTCACTGAGACCGTGCTGCCCTCCTGTTTGTACGCAGCCAATGCTGTCACAGACATAGAGGGGAACAGTGGCCACTTCCCCTGAGTGAGAGACTCAGTCGCACACAGATATACAAGTGTCACATATCAAATTAGTCAGCAGAGTCTCCGGGTGCATCCTAATCGCACCACATAGCGACTTAGGGCGGTATGCAATTAGTTTTGCACCCGCGATAAAGTTCCACTGCCGGACTTTCCGCCTACAGCGCGTCTTTTGGCCGCGGAAACTTATCGTGCACGTCTCCGCTATTCGCTGTATTCAATTCCAAGAGACGCGAAAATGGCCACACGCGAAGTCAGAACAGGCGGGAAGTGGTGTCAGAATCAAGGAAATCAGCCTGAACCCCTTAAAAAGATGCAGAAACATTGGGGATCAATGTAGCAGTCCTATTAAAACTGTTTGTGGTACTTATGTTGCTCTAATTAGCATATTTGCACGAGTGGTGAATAATGGCATAAAGCAGTATTTTTTGGAGAAAATAAGTAGTCCTGGCACATTTGGGGTACCTGAAAATGGGTGCAGGCATCTTTTAATGTCTCTGAAGTGAAGGTTTAATAAAGTGAAATTCCTCCGTCATAAAAGCACCTGCAATCCCAAAAACACTTGGACCCTTCTTAGAGCACCCCCAGAACTCTAATTTGCTAGTTTTTTTAATTTGTCCCCCCACTGATTTTTTTGCCCCCAAAATGAAAGTACTTTTTTGGGGTGTTGTTAATTTTTTTTCAGGAATTTTTTGATGCAGTTGTCCTTTGGGGGGCTGTCCCAAGGGTTCTGAGTGGTTTCCCCACCTTGGCACCCCAAGATAAAAATTTAGCACTATTCTGCTGCTATTCAGAAGCAAATCTTTTTTGCCTATTACACTGCACTGATATTCTGCATACGCGAAAACCAGGTGGAATTGAATAGGGAGATAAGTTTCCGACAGGCGAAAAGACGCAATCGGCGATAATTTTTCGCGGAACTCGCCTTTTCGTGTCTAATTGAATAAGGCTCTTAGACGCATATTCTACAAAAAAAGATGCCCGGCACTAGCAGAGTCTCATTGAAGCAGGTGCGCCCAGAGGGGCGGTTTTGCGCGACTGCAGCAAAGACGAGTGAGGATACATGTAGGTCTGAAGGTGAGAGCAAGGCCTAACTAGGAGAAGGTCTGATAGGATGAGGAATGAGCTAGTTATGAGGGTGAGAGCAAGGCATCACTAGAAGATCTGAGACAGTGAGGAATGAGCTAGGTCTGAGGGTAAGAATGAGGCATTACTAGGATAATGTCTGAGATGGTGTGGAATGAGCTAAGGATGAGATTGTGGTATTAGTAAGAGAAGATCAGTTAGGGTGAGGAATGAGCTAGGTCGGCATCACTAGGAGAGGTCAGAGTTGGTGAAGAATAAGCTAGGTCTGAGAGTGAAATTGGAGTATCAATAGGAGTTTAGAGAGCGTGAGGAATTAGCTAGTTCTGACGGTGAGATTGAGGTACTAGTAAGAGAAGATCAGAGAAGATGAGGAATTAGCTAGGTCTGAAGGTAAGCGCAATGTATCTCTAGAAGAAGATCTGAGAGTGTGAAGAATGAATTAGGTCTGAAAGTGAGAATGATGCATCACTAAAAAGTCAGAGATGGTGAGGAAATGTGCTAGGTCTGAGAACGAGGCATCACTAGGAGAAGGTCAGAGAGGGTGAGGAATGAGCTTAATCGGAGGTTGAGAGCGAGACTTCAGTAAGAAAATCAGAGAGAGTGAGTACGGAATGAGCAAGGACTGAGGATGAGAGCCGAGGTGTCAGTGGGGGAAGATCAGAGAGGGTGAGGAATGAGCTAGCTCTGAGGGTTAGAGTGAGACATCAGTAAGAAGATCAGAGAGGATGAGTGAGGAATGAGCTAGGTCTGAGAATGAGGTATCATTAGGAGAATGTCTGAGAGGGTGAGGAATTAGCTAGGTCTGAGAGTGAGAATGAGGCATCACTAGGTGAAGGTCAGAGAGTGTGAGGTATGAGCTAGGTCTGAGGGTGAGAGACATCAGTAAGAAGATCAGGGAGGATGAGTGAGGAATGAGGTATCACTAGGAGAAGGTCTGAGAGGGTGAGGAATGAGCTAGGCCTGAGAGTGAGTACAAGGCATCACTAGGAGAAGGTCAGAGAGGGTGAGGAATGAGCTAGGTCTGAGAGTGAGTACAAGGCATCACTAGGAGAAGGTCAGAGAGGGTGAGGAATGAGCTGGGATATAAAAGACTGAGTACAAGGCATCACTAGGAGAAGGTCAGAGAGAGTGCAGAATGAGCTTGGTCTGAGAATGAATACAAGGCATCACTAGGAGAAGGTCAGAGAAGGTGTAGAATGAGCTTGGTCTGAGAGTGAATACAAGGCATCACTAGGAGAAGGTCAGAGAAGGTGTGGAATGAGCTAGGTCTGAGAGTGAGTAGGAGGCATCACTAGGAGAAGGTCAGAGAAGGTGTGGAATGAGCTAGGTCTGAGAGTGAGTAGGAGGCATCACTAGGAGAAGGTCAGAGAAGGTGAGGAATGAGCTAGGTCTGAAAGTGAGTAGGAGGCATCACTAGGAGAAGGTGTGGAATGAGCTAGGTCTGAGAGTGAGTACGAGGCATCACTAGGAGAAGGTCAGAGAGGATGAGGAATGAGCTAGGTCTGAAAGTGAGTAGGAGGCATCACTAGGAGAAGGTGTGGAATGAGCTAGGTCTGAGAGTGAGTACGAGGCATCACTAGGAGAAGGTCAGAGAGGATGAGGAATGAGCTGGCATATAAAAGAGAGTGAGTCATTAGTAAGAGCACCTCAGAGAGGGCAATATCTAAAAAAAAAAAAAAAAAAATGCCCAGAGTTGGTGATACAGGAAGAGTGAAGGACGTTTGGATTTGGATGTACGATCATACATACTATTGGTGGGGAATCGCTAGCCAACCTAATTTTTTTATTTATTTTTTAAAATATTGTAGGTCCTGGAAGTGGTGAACCTGTATAAAGGGGTTTTCTAGATTGCTAGCTATAGCTTTCACATTTAACGTAAACTTACTAAGCATGTTATTTTGCTCATTAGTAAGTGCTAGTTTCATATCTATAATGGCTAAAACAATATATAATACATTGATTAAATGGATATAACAATGGTTTTGATTCCAGTGTGAAACAAACTATTACATTACAGTATATTCATGTTCCTGACACCTCAGGGATCAGTCTCTAATTTGCCGCTTTCTCCATAAATCCTCACATCTGACTTTTATAAGAGGCTGCTTCGGTTTCTTGCTGGTTAGTTTATACTACAAGTGTGTTTGAAGCCCATTAGTGCCTTTGTTTGCCATTAAAAGCCCATCAATCATGTATTAGGGTTATTTCATTCAAAGGAAATCTGGGTATACTTCACATTTATTCAGACAACATATTTGTTCATACGAGACCCATTGACCTTCCATCCTCAGAGCTGTGCCTGGTTCATCAGTGATGCAACGTAAGTGTTGGTAACAGAAAGGAGACTGATGATGAAGGAAGCCCCCCTACCATCTCCACCTGTTACCTGTGAGAGACAAAGCAACAGCCGAGTCAGGGCACTTTCTACCAGTCTCCCAACAGAGATCCCCCCCACCCCCCTAGATAATCCGTTTAGATCTGATGTAATAATACTACATCCAACACAAAAGACAGTCATGAGAAGGACACAAATCTGTCTTCTCGTGATGCCGAGCCGGTTAATTGTAAGAAGATGCTACAATCGCTCACTACTCACTAGTGGAATCCCAGCCAGAGTCTCCTTGCGCACATTTGGTAGCCTGGCAAAGGAGATCACAAAATCCTTCTGCGTCTCATTTGTCAGTGATGGCAGTCTCTCCACATTATCTGGCAAATCAGACCTGGTGTACTTGGTGACCTCTCTGTGACATGTAAATAAAAGCCTTTGTCGTTAGAAAGAATGTAAGTGAAAGCGTTTGTGTGATTATTAATCACTGGGGAGCTGGAAGCACTTGTAGCACATTGCAGACAAATGTTCCTATCCACTGCCTGATATTCTTATATTATTATACGTATACATCCTCACACATCTATGCTGCGGTCGGGCCAATCGGTCCCTCTCTGCACTTCAGGTCCCGTGCAACTGTGCTAGCGATGGGCGTCTTTTTGGGGCGAAAATGCTTCTTAGTTACAATGTGATGCACCAGGAGACTGTGCTTATTACTGTGATATGCGACGCTTGTATGACTGTGTGCGACTGTCTCTGAATCTGTACAGGAAGTGCTACAATGTGGCGGACGCAGCTTTTGTCATTCCAAGTTCCCTTATGTGCTTCATATACAGACTCAGGTGCTCACAGATATACAAGTGTCACATATCAGACTGATCAGCGCATTTTCGCCGAAAAATACGGCAGATGGTAAAAGAGTTGCACGGGAGTCATTTAGCACAGCGTGGCGTGTTGAGGCTAGATGTATGAGAACACATCTGTATGGTAATTTTATAAACTATTTATTACCAGGTATTTATATAGCGCACACATATTCCGCAGCGCTTTTACAGAGAATATTTGGCCCAGTGGAGCTTACACTCTATATTCCCCATCACATGGTCACACACATACACACTAGGGGTCACATCACTCCCTGCCCCAGTGCTTACACTCTATATTCCCCATCACATGGTCACACACATACACACTAGGGGTCACATCACTCCCTGCCCCAGTGCTTACACTCTATATTCCCTATCACATGCTCACACACATACACACTAGGGGTCACATCACTCCCTGCCCCAGTGCTTACCCTCTATATTCCCCATCACATGCTCACACACATACACACTAGAGGTCACATCACTCCCTGCCCCAGTGCTTACACTCTATATTCCCCATCACATGGTCACACACACACATACACACTAGAGGTCACATCACTCCCTGCACCAGTGCTTACATTCTATATTCCCCATCACATGGTCACACACATACACACTAGGGGTCACATCACTCCCTGCCCCAGTGCTTACACTCTATATTCCCCATTACATGGTCACACACATACACACTAGAGGTCACATCACTCCCTGCCCCAGTGCTTACACTCTATATTCCCCATCACATGGTCACACACATACACACTAGAGGTCACATCACTCCCTGCCCCAGTGCTTACACTCTATATTCCCCATCACATAGTCACACACATACACACTAGAGGTCACATCACTCCCTGCCCCAGTGCTTACACTCTATATTCCCCATCACATGGTCACACACATACACACTAGGGGTCACATCACTCCCTGCCCCAGTGCTTACACTCTATGGGCCTGATTCAGAGCCGCTCGTAAGCGGCCGCTCGTTCGCTCCGAGCGATGTTTGCCCAACTGCGCATGCGTACGGGTCGTTATACGCATGCGCGAACCAGTCAGTGCGGTCGAAATTCATGTGCTCGCAAAATAGCGAATGCCTGATAATTTGAGTGACAGAATGAGGCGTATGTGGGTGGTAACAGGGGAAGGTGCTTGAAAACGGGGAGTGGAGATCCGATCGCAGGCGTGCTTAAAGGTCAAAACGGGCGTTTTATGGGTGTGCATAATTAAAACAGCAGCGTCATTGACCACGTCACTGGGTTATTTTATAGCCAGAACTGCTCGCAAAATTGTGGTAGCAAAAACCAACCACAAGAATAGCGAGCAGCTCATACCCTGGTCGATGTACTCGATTAATCTAATAAATAGCGGACATGACATAGGATGCGAGCGGCCAGGGGGCGTAGTTTCCCCAAAAACGACCGCAAGTTTTGTTCGCTCGTTCAGACCTAGAGGCGTGAACAGACCGCAAAGAGCGAACGGTTGATTTGAATAGCCACCCCTATTTTCTGGACGAGCGAGCGCTAATTGCGTCCGGCTCTAAATCAGGCCCTATATTCCCCATCACATGCTCACACACATACACACTAGGGGTCACATCACTCCCTGCCCCAGTGCTTACACTCTATTTTCCCTATCACATGGTCACACACATACACACTAGGGGTCACATCACTCCCTGCCCCAGTGCTTATACTCTATATTCCCCATCACATGGTCACACACATACACACTAGAGGTCACATCACTCCCTGCCCCAGTGCTTACACTCTATATTCCCCATCACATGCTCGCACACATACACACTAGGGGTCACATCACTACCTGTCTCAGTGCAGCTTACACTCTATATTCCGTACCATATGTTCGTACACATACAAACATTTTTAACCCTAATCAGTAAATTTTTGGAGTGTGGGAGGAAACCCACGCAAGTACAGGGAGAATATACAAACTCCACACAGTTAGGGCCGTAGAACCCACGACCTCAGTGCTGTGAGGCAGTAGAGCTAACCATTACACCGTCTGTACTGCACACTAGTACTCTAAACAATTTCTCTCCCCATTGAGGAGAGAGAGAGCCTGGGTCCTCTGGTGCGGATGATTCAGCCACGGCAGCCAGACTGTGTGACTCACTGCAGATATCAGAGCAGTGTCTCAGCCTGGTGTGGTTTGTCTCTCTCTCTCGGAGGTGTTACATTCTACATTACAAAGAATGTGTCTCTGGCCTGTACCGCCGGTTACTCCACTTAATAAACGGACCTGACATTATAGGTAACTGCTTAATTGGGCTCTGGCAGTCAGTTTTGGCGGCCCGTGTTTCCCCACCCATTTCTCTTTAAATCCTTTTCCAGTTATTGGTGAGCAGATGTAGTTACAGAGTCCTTGGCAGTGGGACCAGAGATTGTTACTGTTGTATAAAATGAAAGGCTTATCTGTGCAACGCGTACAAATAGCTTCACCGAGCCTGAGGAACAGTCAGCAATGTGTGTACATCTCCTGTAGTCTGTGTATGAAATGGGCTCTTTCCTGGTTTTAATTCCCTAAACTTAGTATAAAGTCTGATTTCCTGCGTCATCTGCTCTATAACCGCGACCATATGCCATATCCGTTTAGTGATGATCTACTGAGAATTTCCATTCCATTTATGAACAAATCATTATAAGGAATATGCTCAGCCCTCGTAACCATTACCCAGATGGAAACCATGCATGAAACTGGTGCTGGTCATGTAGATGATTGTAGTGTAAGAATGCAGGAAGAATCTATGTTGTCCGTTTTCATATCTGCAAACAACAAGGCCGGGACCTGATTAGTTTATTGCAGCCTTGTGTCCAACCATCACCATCCGTCAGGGGAGTCTCGGACAGACTGTTACTAATGCCAGATAAAATGGCTGACCCAGCAGGTATCGCGGGCATACACTATGAGATATCACAGTGTATTGGTCCTGATATCTGCACTGCCCCCGGGGTGGAGACATTTCCCCGTTTCACTGCCCGATGCAGCCATCATTTAACTTACAAAATATCGCATTGGACGGGCAGGCTGGACGCATTGGACGGGCGTGCTGGACGCATTGGACGGGCAGGCTGGACGCATTGGACGGGCAGGCTGGACGCATTGGACGGGCAGGCTGGACGCATTGGACGGGCAGGCTGGACGCATTGGACGGGCAGGCTGGACGCATTGGACGGGCGTGCTGGACGCATTGGACGGGCAGGCTGGACGCATTGGACGGGCAGGCTGGACGCATTGGACGGGCAGGCTGGACGCATTGGACGGGCGTGCTGGACGCATTGGACGGGCAGGCTGGACGCATTGGACGGGCAGGCTGGACGCATTGGACGGGCAGGCTGGACGATCTGGCAGCCTGACCAAGCAATATTGGTCACCTGCACACAAAGTAGATTTATCAATCTGACGATCTGCTGATATTGTGCGGATCACCCCGATAATTGTATCGTGTATGCCCGGCAAAGGCAATAACCTTATTTATCTCCCACAACTATGGAAGAGATTTGACACCATCACTGCGCTTGAAATGGGTTTACTTCTATTATCCTTCTGTGCTGTGTGTTTCTGTATGCCGGGTTATTATTACCATTGTCTTTGTTTACACAGGAATTAGTTTTACACACATACAAAGTTGCAGATGAATCTGCGTGGTAGCTCTCCGTATACAGAGTCACACTCAGATTGGTCAGTGTAGCTAGCAATGTCGTTTTGTCACTTCCATTTGTATTGTTTATACGAATAAGATGCACATTTTGAGCGAGAAAGTCGCTCGGCGTTGGTCTGGCGCACCAAGAGGGGCTATTTGACGCAACTGAAGTAACAGTGTATGAAGACAGATCTGTGGTTGTACTGAGCTCTCTGCTTTGGATTCATTTTTCTAAACATCAAATCTGAGTTCTAGCTAAAAAAAAGCCACAAATATAGAAAGCACCGACTGATCATATAAAGATGGGGCCCAAAAGCAGGAAAAATAGGGAGAATTGAAGTAATGTATTTAGTACAAGTTGCCGGCAATAAATGAATGTTGTCTGAGAGGAGAGAATCTAGGTATTTTGTATGACATATTTCCTTCTTTGTACAACTTATTTCCGCCAGTGTCTGCAGCTGCCCGTCCATTACAGCGTTATTATGCTTGTACACATGGCCATGGCTCAGATCATGCTGCGTTTCTCTGTACGGCTGTCATAGACTTGTGGTTTACCTCATTTTACAGGAATTGAGTACTGTGCATATCGTGCTGTCACTAAGGGGCGTATCTATAATGGGTGCATTGTGTGCGGGACACACGGCACCCTGGGTCCAGAGGGGCCCCACACCGCACACCCTGCACCCATATTATTTTAAACTTACCTGTCCGTGGTCCCGTGGTGGGTGCCAGTGCTGCTCAGTGTTCCACGCATGCGCAGTAGACTCCGGGCACACTCTAGTGCCTGGAGTCTACAAATGCTCCGATGACTGGCTAGCCCCGTCAGTTAGCTGTAAAAACATTTTTGTGACTGATATAAAATATTAGTTAAAGAAGACTTTTGGCTGTTACAGCTTCACCTCCCAGGACTACAAGTGACAGATTAATATGGGAAAGTTGACACAATTCCGGGGGTGAAACATATGCTCAGTGTGAGGTTTGGATGGAAATGAAACACTCAACACACTTTGGTGTAAGATGCCTGAAGATTCCAGTGAAATAAACAATATATTAATATTATTTCACCTGCTGCCACTATACCCAGCATTCTACATATAATATCTTTGTATCGCTAATGACACCGTGACTTGGCTGCTGGAACGGTCTGCAGCTGGTAATCCAGGCACTCGGTGCCAACCTCTGTGGTCTGTACATGTAACCATTGCAGGACATCCGGGCTCGCAGCAACTGAGTATCACAAGAAGTTACTTGGTTGGGCGCCGTAATATGTGTACAATCCCTTGTATGTGTGTAATATTGTCCGAGAAGTTAAAGAGAACATACGTCATCTCCCACATGGCATAAAGGGACAGAGAGTATGTGCCCCCATACATGTAGTGTGTGATCGGTGATGCCATACTCCCCATTCCAGGCTCTCAGGACCCTCCCTCCTCAGCTTAGCAATGTGCAGCCCTAAATCTGCTTCTAGTTTGACATAATAGAAGCTTCGAGCAGAAACTCTGCGTCTCTATAAGAAACGAGCGGTTCGTTCGGCTGCTGAGTGGTTTCATGTGGTTCCTGCATTTTGTATTTATTATTTAATCAAATTTTAGATGACATCTACTATGAATGGTAATAAAAGTCATATGCACACAATGATTGCTGTTATATGATGGGCCACAGACCTGTGTCCAGGTAACACCGCTTCTGGAACAGTTGTTACAATGTGGTAATAAAAGCTTTTAACCTGTTACTAGCAGACAGGGGTAGGTCTGATCTTGCTCCATTTGCCTTTACACATTTGCAACATTGGTTTGTCCTAAATCCACTGTGTAACAGTAAAGTAAATAGGACGCTCATCCTCTTGTATGATTCCTTATCACTTAAAGGATAGCTACCGCTATAGACTGGCTCATAAAGACCACTTTGATGCAGCACAGGACTTCCACCCACCAGGAGCCTCTACCTGCTAGTTGTTATGCCAAAGCGTGCCATGGGGATCGTTCTGATCCTGCTGGAGACTGGACTCCCACCCAATACATCACCGCCAAGCTAGTTTAAATTTAAAGAGACCACGACCGATCAACCGGCCCACTAGAGTTGCCCCGGGACATGCCAAAGTAGCTGTCTGACCCACTTTCCAGTACAAGTTTTCCAACCCATGTATCATTAGTAGACGACGAGCCGAATCCTTCATGGCTACGTACACTCAACTGAGATTGAGGCCGCAAATTTGGCCTTGCGACCATGCTCAGGTTATCCACACTTGGGGCCTGTGGATAGCACTAGAAACCTTGGTGCTCATAATAAGAGGGGCTGATTTCTACCTGCAGCTGCCTTCTACCTGAGCTAATACCATCCGGCATTGAGACGTCTCAGGCTGCAACCATTTGTCTGGAGGGCCCTGAAAATAATATGGTCTGTTGGTGGGCGAGTATCTTCTATTGCACAGTGGCTGCCACACATCTCATGTTACCTACAGCACAAGTGTAGTCCACAGCACTTATCCCTCCCACATACTCACTACTGAGGCCCAGTAAGACCATCCTGCACAGAGGCTGCCACACATCTCATGTTACCTACAGCACAGGTGTAATCTACAGCACTTATCCCTCCCATATACTCACTACTGAGGCCCAGTAAGACCATCCCGCACAGACTCTACCACACATCTCATGTTACCTACAGCACAAGTGTAGTTCACAGCACTTATCCCTCCCATATATTCACTACTGAGGGCCAGTAAGACCATCCTGCACAGACTCTACCACACATCTACTGTTACCTACAGCACAAGTGTAGTTCACAGCACTTATCCCTCCCATATACTCACTACTGAGGGCCAGTAAGACCATCCTGCACAGACTCTACCACACATCTACTGTTACCTACAGCACAAGTGTAGTTCACAGCACTTATCCCTCCCATATACTATATATACATATACTCACTACTGAGGCCCAATAAGACCGTCCCGCACAGAGGCTGCCACACATCTCATGTTACCTACAGCACAAGTGTAGTTCACAGCACTTATCCCTCCCATATATTCTATATATACATATACTCACTACTGAGGCCCAATAAGACCGTCCCGCACAGACTCTACCACACATCTCATGTTACCTACAGCACAAGTGTACTCTCCCATACACCTACTACTGAGGCCCAGAAAGACCGACCTTTACAGAGGCGTTGGCCTGCTACACTCTTCCCATTTTATGCTCAACCCATATGGATATACAGTTCCTCTGCTAATATGGCCTCCACCAAAGCACCCTGCTGCCTGTAACGTTTAAACAATCCACATGGCCTCCCCCCAGCTTTGTAGGCAAGATTGCTGCTTCATGCCTATTGTGCCGAAGGTCTCTTATTACCCCCTCCCTTTTCCTCATTCTTACGTCTCATGTTCTTCCTCTCGCGTCTCGGCCATATCTTATGCTGAATTGGTTCTGGTTGCATCTTGTTTGAGCCGCATCCTTTTATATTATTCTGCATAACTGTTGTCCATGTTTCATGATGGTCTCCCATATCTTATATCTTCTGTCTGCCATGCAACTAGATTTCAACCAATTTGTTATAATACCGCATTCAGACAAAAAACTTCAATCCGGCTCAGACCCGGGATACTGAGCAGCTGGGGGTTATCCCTTTCACACATGGGTGAAGACCCGGGTTATTTCCGGATCGTCACCGTTCACACCGGAACTGGGTCTTTTGCCATTCAGTCCCCCGGCCAATCAATTTCTTTTAGGCATGACCCGGGTCACACCATTCAGACTTGAACCAGGTCGTCGACACGGGTTGCAAGTCCAAGGAAAAACTAATAGTGACCAGGGTCGTGGATCTGGGACTGTCAACCTAGGTCGGACCTTTCAAATATGCAAAAACCTGGGTCTTTGTCATCCTGTATGCCCATTACTCACCTTCTGTATGATTTTATAGTGATGTTTTGTATTTATACTATGATTATCTGCTGTGTATTGTAATTTGCTGAGGACACTTTGTGGGTTGAGGTCTGTGTTATTGGATTAAGAATTGTTTTCTATATAATTGTAGTTGCTTTCTGCCAACAAGGATGCCCTTATTAGCTCCACAATCCGCTGCTGGGCATTATTCACCCTTACACTGTATATTCTGTAACGTAACTCTTTTCTATTTGGTCAAGCAACTGACTTGACCTATACAGAACGTTCCAGCCAGCGGCAGGACCATAAGGAGATTGCAGGATGTCCCCTATTTTCTACATAATGGGCAGCAAAAATGAAAGTGATTAGATCTATATAACGCCCAGTACGGAGCTGATTTATTCTTAATTTTGAGTAATATTTTACTAGCAACATGTGTGGTTTTGATTTAAATATCAATTAAATGAGAATGTTTATAATATTACATCACTGTGGTTTGTGAGCTCCCCGTGACCTGCACACATCAATCACGCATGAATTTGGTGCAGTTGTACCAATATCAGAGTGAGGAGAAGACACGGGGGGCCAGTGTTTGTCTTATATTAAATACTCGTGCTAGGAATGTTCAGTAGCGAGTCAGCACACTGCACCTCTCCAAGCCAAACACACACAGATCCAGCGCAGACTTTTCATAATGAGTCAATACAAAGGTTTGAACTTTCTATTCTGTACAAAATATTTTTTTCCCAAACTGCTCTCTGGGTGAATTGCTGCAGCCGATTCTATTCAACTGTGGCATAAATGGGGTTAAGGAGAACTTTGGATGCCTTTGTAGATGTTACCAGTCACACAATGCAAAGTCTATTATTCAAAGTATAGGTGTTTAAATTGTTTGTCTTTTACTTTATGTATCTTTTCCGTACAGTCTGTTGTATTTCCCAATGACTTTGGCCACGTGTAGCCTGTATCTGTGTGTTAGAGGGAGGAAGCGGATTCTGTAGACATTCTAGTAATAAGACAAGAAATATGGAGAGAGGACCAAAGGTCATTACAATGATTCCATTCTGATGGATAGTCTCAGTCACCCGGAAACGTTTTGTATATAGAAGTGCTGTAACTAACTATCAGTGTAAATAGCAGTGGTTTGTAGCGATTCCTCAGATAGAGGGGTTTGTTCTCACCTCTGCGACTGGAGTTGCTGGGGCACTGCATGAGTTAGGCTGTTCCTGCATACACATGCCACTCAATGTTTCCTGGCCATTACAGAGAGCTCAGTGGTCGTCTGCTCCGGAATTCCACCCCTGTAATCGTTACTGTGGTATGCTTATTTGGCTGGCACTGAGTATACAATACTTTTTTTTTTTTTGGAACCTCTCCCAAAATCTCTGCTTTACCACTTCACTGCCGTATTGTATCACCAGAGGCCAGGGAGACCAACCTGCAGGCAGGGCCGTAGCTAGGGTAGTGCGGCCGGTGCCATCGCACAGGGCACCAAAAAGTCTAGTTACAGCTCTGCCTGCAGGTTCTCCACATCATTGTATAGAACAATCACTCAGCCATCCCAATGTGTTGTGCTTCTAATGGCTTCACCAAATATCTCTCACTCCCTTTAGGTACTTCAAGGTGCCCAACTCATTGCTGTCGCCTCTGCTGACCCGACGTCTGGCGTGGTGGATGGCTCCCCTCTTCAAGCCAATGACATCCAGGTACAATATGTCCAGCTCGCGCCAGTTACTGAGCCATCGGCAACAGCTCAGGTAAGTGTGTTAGATCACCCGTGTCCATAGGTCATTTAATACCAGAAATGTTTTTGAACTACATCCGTTATTCATGGTTTATGTAACTTAAACCCCCCCCCCCCCATGTTTCATGGAGTTGCTGCCTTAACTCCTTCACTGCTAATGACAACTGGGACTTGTCATAAGCACTAAAGGAGTTGAAAGTCCCACTTTATTAGACGATGTCGCTGGCACTCGGGAGGAGTTGAGCATGATGGCGTCATTAAGCACCACCCCCTCCAGGGACAATACTACACCACAGAGAGATCATTACAGTGTTCTATCTCCCCCCAATCCGACACCCACAGATTCCGTCCCCTCTTTCACATGAAGTGGCCTTTTAGTGGGTTTTGTCTGGAGAGCACTTGTAATCTCCGGACAATATCGGCCTACGCTGCAGAAATACTAATAGACCTGGCGGTTGGATGAAGCACTTGGCGGTTACTGTGCTGGATTTCCCCCATTCCGGCTTCCATCATACATCCTTCGGGCACATCCTCATTTTAAAGTGGGGATTTCCTTCTTTCACTTCCATGCCCCATTACTAATTATTGTCCGGTTGATTAGCAGACAGTAACACCCTGTAAAAGTGTGACGCATTCAGCGATAGAGGGGCTCACTTGCCCAGATCGCCCTCTTCCTGCCATCAATAATACACAATGGTCCCTTCATTTGATGTGTATCAAAGGAGGCTGCCATGTCATTCCTATACATTGTATTCACTCAGACATGTTACTCTATTATCATCGAGCGCAGATGTTATTATGAAAGCTGGGTGTAGCATCCGTCTTTTTGCGGTTTTGGAAAGGTGGATTAATTTTTTTTTTGTCCATGTTGGTAGATTGTCTTTGCCGAGTTAGGGGAAATAAGTGAACGAATGATATTTTTTGAAAATGTAATGTCTTCTGTATAGGTAATGCATTAATAATTACTTACTGTATACTGATGTTGCAATGTGACCAATCCAAAAAGTTCTGTTATAGGCTCAGTATCGAAGGGGTAACATTGGTTCAAAGCAGGGAAAAGCTAACCTGCGCTGTTCTTGTGCACACTAGTGCTACGCGCTCGTCTGTAACAGCTGTAAGATCAGTAAATCCGCCATAAAAGAGGCTCCAACTATCAGTTTTACCGAATGCTCCTGAAACCACTTGAAATATTGTGATGACTGACATATGAAAGATGATCTGTAGCAGTGTGAGAAACATGATAGGGCCGGAGTTCTCAGACGCTGGATGGAACGATCACTGCAATCATTAGATATTTAGAAAATAAACTTTGAGAAGAAATCCTCAGGGACTTGTCAAAGTTAGAAAAAAGAAAATCTCTGCTCCCTCCCGCACCAGAGGACCCAGTCAAATTCCAGTCCCACTGGTACCAGTTACATTGGTATCTCGTTAACCAGTTTGTTGTATGTCAGCCAAGATAGATAACTACACCAAAGAACGGCCCAGAAAAAGAATACAGACGTCATTTCTGTTTTACAGGCGTAAATTATCCCAGGCTTATATCTATCTATGTGTATGGAGAGGGAGAGCGCTCTTTATACTGTACCCTTTATTTACTAGATGATATGTTAGGTGTGTTATATTTCACCGTCTTCATAATGCCACCCGGTGATGGCAGTTTTGGTCTGTGTTTTAACCAGTCAAATAGTAGTAATGTTACAAAAGCAAGTTTTCATTTGTATATGTTTTTAGATAAATTTGTCTAGAGCCAAAGTAGCTGTTGTATTCATTCTTCATCTGTGGTGTGTAAGTAGGCTGTTTTTAAATATATGCTACTAAAAGATCATGTGGTCATTACCATCCCAAAAATATTCTCATCAGCACCGAGTAAGTGTCCTGTCCACTTGACTGCATTAGAGAAAAGCCTGCATGTGACAGGGGCAGTGACATCATGTGAGGAGGGGAATGGAGGCAGCAGGAAGCCACTAACTGAGAGTTATATAGTGAAAGTAGCAGGGTCCCCAGCAGCACAGAGTAGTGATGTCAGTCTGTGGCTTCCTGTATCAGTGGGACAGGAGCCTGCGTTATATAGTGGGAGGAGCAGGGTCCCCAGCAGCACAGAGTAGTGATGTCAGGCTCCTGTCACACTGATACAGGAAGCCACAGACTGAGAGCTATATAGTGGAAGGAGCAGGGTCCCCAGCAGCACAGAGTAGTGATGTCAGGCTCCTGTCACACTGATACAGGAAGTCACAGACTGAGAGTTATATAGTGGAAGGAGCAGGGTCCCCAGCAGCACAGAGTAGTGATGTCATCCTCCTGTCACACTGATACAGGAAGTCACATACTGAGAGTTATATAGTGGAAGGAGCAGGGTCCCCAGCAGCACAGAGTAGTGATGTCAGGCTCCTGTCACACTGATACAGGAAGCCACAGACTGAGAGTTATATAGTGGGAGGAGCAGGGTCCCCAGCAGCACAGAGTAGTAACGTCAGGCTCCTGTCACACTGATACAGGAAGCCACAGACTGAGAGTTATATAGTGGGAGGAGCAGGGTCCCCAGCAGCACAGAGTAGTGATGTCAGGCTCCTGTCACACTGATACAGGAAGCCACAGACTGAGGGTTATATAGTGGAAGGAGCAGGGTCCCCAGCAGCACAGAATAGTGATGTCAGGCTCCTGTCACACTGATACAGGAAGACACAGACTGAGAGTTATAAAGTGGATGAAACAGGGTCCCCAGCAGCATATATAGTAGGGATGCCTGAAAATCCCTTTAAGATGTTTTCTCTTGGGAAAGAATGGGGGGAGGGGGAGATTTTATTCAGCAGTATGTGCCATCCCGGAACGGCAAATCTCGTCCTTTGCACCACATAGTAGTGCGCAGGATAACTTGTGTCAGCAGTCTTATTATATAAGTGTGCTGTCAAGTATTAATGGTGATGCTTATTTGTACATCTAATGGAAAAAAATTTTAACCACACTTCATGTATGTTGTATCAAACGGTTAAAAGGTCTATAAATGTACATGGTGACGAAAGAAAGAAAATGTAAATGAGGTTTTGGAAATTCAAAAGATTAAATGTCCAAGTATTTAAAAACAAAGTTTTCAACAAATGGAAACGTAATGGAATTTCAAAACAAAAAGAAAAAAAAAATCCGTACAGGCATAATTCCCGGAGCATTGAGCGAGCGATATATATTTATCTCCTGCTGTTATAACATAGAATAACCGCCTTAGTGCTCCAGTCCAGCAGGAATGGCTAATAAAGGTTTTATCAGTGCCAGCAATGACTTATATTCAGCCAAGATCTAAATCTGCTTTTTCAGTATTTAATTTCATGTCCCTTCAATTTCTTAAAAAATAAATCCAAGTAAAATATCCTCAAAGAATCTTACAGTTACGTACTAGACCCAGCAATGTCGCCAATTTACACATGACTATTATCACTAACGTCTATCATAATGGGATGAATACTATTGAGTCCAGCCCAGAGATCATTGCTCTGCAGAACTTCACACATTTTATTTAGTTAGTTTTTAAAATGTTTACTTATTCTGAAAAGCCAACATTAATAACTAGATGTCAGTAAGGCAACTACAACAATTAGAGGTCTATGCAATTAGCCACGAAGGGTGTGAGTTGCTGTCACCATGGCGTTAACACGATGGCAACGGCGCCTCATCTCGCACCCCTCACGGCCGACTCCGAGCCTGAATTTGCACAATTTCGCTCTGATCCCTATGGAACTGCGAGCACTTAAGTGCGAGGTCGGTCTGCCGCCAAGTGTGGCTCTTGTCACAATGACTCGAACACGCGAGGTCAATGCTGACAGTTGTATTGAGCCCCTCTCAGAATTGAGAACTGGGGCATGGAGGAAGGCAAGATGCTACAATGATGTTTTAACATGAGGATGGTACATTTGCAGAACTTCACCTGTTGAAGACTTGTAAGAAAGCTTGCCGACCACGCTCAGACTTTCTGGGGGAGATGTATCGGATCTTCTGAAGAGGACAGCTGGAGAAATTACCCCCATCATCCAATCACCATCTAGCGATCATTGGAAAAAATGTTCTTGATATATGATAGATAGAAGCTGATTGGTTGCTATGGGCAACTTCATTTGTCCTCTTTAGGTGGTTAGATACATTTCCCCCATAATGTTTGATGCAGAACACAGTCATTTATTGCAGAGGGATGAATGGTGCATCCTGTGTGTTGGGTCAGTCATTCACATGAAAAGCCACATTATAACTAAATGCAAATGGCCATGATTACACTTCAGCCTCCTAGGACTTGTGTAAATGAGGGATATTTCCCCAAACCCTCAGGGAGCGGAGCTGTCACTGCGCTACACCTAGGATCATTATTTCTGGATATCGCAACATGACTTGTCCTAGTACCAGGGTCGGCCCGAGACAATTTTTTTTGGTAAGCAGATATAGATTTTGGCGCCCCTCAGTTGACTGTCATCTCATCTCACTCATTATATCCCCCTGACCATGGAGCCCCTCACAGCCCAGCACCCCTCATCACAGCCCGAGTCATCGCAGCCCCTCACAGCCGCCCTCATCCTAGCCCCTTTCATCACAGCACCCCTCATCACTCCTCACATATCCCCCTCATCACAGCCCCTCATATCCCCTCTTCACAGCCCCTCTCACTCCCCCTCATCACAGTCCACCCAATCACAGCACGCCTCATCACAGTCCCTCACAGCCCCCCTCACCACAGCCCCTCTCACTCCCCTCATCACAGCCTCTCATATCCCCTCTTCACAGTCCCACCATCACAGCCCCTCTCACGCCCCCTCATCATAGTCCCCTCCATAACAGCCCTTCCATCACAGCACCCCTCACAACAGCCCCTCTCACTCCCCTCCATCACAGCACCCCTCACCACAGCCCCAGACATCACAGCCCCTCTCACTCCCCTAATCACAGCCCCTCATATCCCCTCCCCCACATCGTGCCATACCCTCCCACATAGTGCTTTCCGCTGCCCCCTATCCCACATAGTGTTTCCCCCATCAAACAAGTTGTTTCCCCCCCATCCCACATAGTAATTTTACCTCCCAACATTCCACATAGAGTGTCCCCCTATCCCACAAAATGCTTTCCCCCTGCCTCCACTCCCAAACCCCAGGGTCCTCCCAGGCAGGCTAAACTTACCTGTAACACTGGCAGGAGGGTGAAAGGCACCCACCCAGGCCAGGGCTGTCTCCCGGCTGTACCGTCCTGTCTGAGTGACAACGCTGCCGGGGACTGTATAGGCTGAGCACTGGTGTGGGGGCGGGGCTGCCTGATGACTGAAACAGAAAGTGGCTGAGAGATACGATGAGTCATAAGGCAGCCCCTCCCACACCCCAGTGCTCACTCCTGTCCACTATCCAGAGTCCAGTCCCCGGCGGCAGATGCTGATGCTGGCCGGATCCCCAGGTGCTAGCCCTGCATGTAGCTGTGAAGCCCCTTCCCCCCCAAGGCTACATTGCATCGGCCAGGGCGCTGATGGCAGTGACCACAACCTGCACCCGGCCCAGCCCGCCCCTTTCTGTTCACTTTCCCATCCATCACAGTCACTCCTCGGATTCTTTCCAGCGCCCTTCACAGGACGGCGCCCTACTCAGCCGCGTACCCGGCGTAATGCTCCGGCTGGCCTTGCCTAGTACAAGACAATCACAGGCCATGGTCCAGCATCTGTCTGATAGCACAGTCACATACACAGTACTTCTACACAACACAGTGACAATTACTGCAGAACGGATTAAGCAGCCTATGTATTAACTATCACGGTACTGCCGCGATTATTAACAGTCCACCTTTATCCCGCTATGTACTACCGGAAACTCGCAGGGACAGCGGTTCCGGTAACCGATGTCCCCACGAATTATATCCCTGGCATTTCTGAGAAGTCTTTTTCTGAAGTGAAAGACTTCCCCGGGGAAAGCTGACACTGCGCTAGGGATGGCCATCGATGATTTATAATCATCGATTGTTTATGGCCGATGTCTAATACTTTTGACCTCGATGGAGGAGAACCTAAAGCGCAGGTATCTCGGGATGCAGCTGTAGGTGTCTATACTGTGATACAGAGTGCAGCTACATTTACATGGGAGCTGTCCCATTAGGCGGTCCCGCTATGTAGAGTGACAGAATTGTCCCTGATCGTGGTCACTGTATAATATTATTTCTCTGTGTTCTTCAGGCCGTGGAACCTCTGCAATCTGCTCTGCAGTCAGAAATGCACATCGAACATGGAGCTATTCAGATTCAATAGCGACGGCAAGAAGCCCCCCTATAAACATGGACCGGCAGCCAGCAGCATGCTGGGGACACATCTGCTTAGTGCACACACATGTTAGTGGACACGCATTGCCTTCCACGGCTCAGACCTCTGGCGCTGGACACTGGTAACCTCACAGGACCAGACTGCAATGGACGGGGCTAGCGCTGTGGATTGGAGGCAGAATCCATTACATGAGACTCTTTGTACTCTCTGATACGCTATTTTTTTATCCTGTATGATTTGTATCTAAAAAGAACAATTATATCTTTAATAGCAGGTATGGTTTTTTTTGTTACTATAGATTGGTTTCCATTCTGTGTTGTCCCAAACTTGCTGTAAATAAACTCAGTATAGAGCAATAACAAGAACTGTTACTGCCTGACTGTGGCAGGGAATCCATGTACTAATCTGCCTGGTTGGGACACTTAATGGCCACAGGACCAGAAACTGAAGGGCAAAGTATTTATACAGGCCACTAAAAGGTCTGCTCCTCTGGGTGTAGTGTATGTGTAGAATGTGACCCAAACGAGACGCCCTGAATCATTCCCAAACCTGTCTGTAAAAGTTTACACACCATGAATGAATCCGATATGGGAATCTGATCTAATAGAATAACTGGTTTAGTGCAAGTCAGGATATTCCGTGTAATCATCAGTGGACATTTCTGGTAGTCCCTTATGTAGCCCAATGACAAGTTCCCCATTTTAATTTGACAGACTTGAAAGTGACTTATAGCTGATTCATGTTTCGCTAAGTGGTAATAACCACCCCATTCCCTGTGTGCAATATACAACACTTTCCATCTTCCGGAGAAGTCAGCATTTGTTCAGTTCATGTATTTAGGGTCTTTTTCCAAACTATCTGCTGAAACCAGTTTTATTTCCGTAATCAATAGTCCTGGAGTAATAGTCTGTGTCAGAAGAACAAAATCACTTTGCTGCGAAAATACTGTGAACATGGCAAATATGGAACCAGATAATTACAATATTTGCAAGTTTTGGGCAAAGTAATTTAATGAAATGCTCTGTAAAGTGTTTATTATTTGAATTTGCTAATAATGACACTTTTAGCAGAATATACACTGTCTCTGACTTCTGTGATCTAATTGTTAGCATCTTTGACTGGACATTTCTGAGCATCCTCAATAAATGTGTATTTATCAGCATTATGGATACAGAGTACTTACTGTTTTGGACAGGTTAACAGAAGGGATGGGTGAGGAATGCATTCTTGGCTGTGGAGGTGAAGCCTGCAGGGGTTTGTTTATAGATATGAGCAGGCTCTGTGGTTTGAGAAGCCACCTCATGGCTGGCTGGCTGGAGGCACAAGATGGAGCCAGCTGGCACCAGAGAAGTTCAATTTTAGAATAACCACAGGCGCCGTGTAGGGAAACATGAATGCGCATGGCACTGGTGACAAGGACAGGTACTAAAAACAGCTCAGCACAGAGCTGGCTTACACGACCCCCTCTAACGCTTTCTCCTACGCCCTTACCAGATGCCCCCTGCTAAGGTGTTTCCAGACAACAGCATAAGACATGGAGACAGAAGATCAGAATTTTATACTGTATATCCATGCAGGGGACTTCTCAAAGTGTACAGTATATACTTGTAGAGCTGATGATGGTATGAAGGAAACAAACAACAGGGATATATTTAGTCAGATTAAGAGAGAGAAATGACAGCATATTGCTCTTATAGGGACTTTATAACGTGAGCTGACTGAGGACTGAGCTGCTGTTTCCTCTCGCCTCATTACTGCAGCTAAACTTTACACCATTAATATTAATAAAAATGCATAAAGCCTATACTCAGCCCCGTGCTTTATAAATAGGTTTTATTTCATTAATGCCATTGGCCTGTTAAAAGGCCAAATCACTTTTAAAGAATCTGCCTCCCTCTGGTTACATTAAATTCTTCCTAACATTTATTATAGGAATTTCAAAAGAAAGATGTCACCTTTACCCCATCAGTGATAGGGCAATAGTGGGACTAGTACTCAACGTATCCCTGAAGGTGTTTAAAGTGATAAAATATAGTACAGGCAGGCCCCATGTAGTTACTGCCCGTGGGGGCTGGATTATACACAAGGTAATAAGGACATCACTGTGCGCACGCCACAGTGCTCTCTTCTGCAATGCACCTTCGTTTGAATCTGGGGAGTGTCATATAGGAGATATTGTCTGGTATTCACAGGTTACTACATCTAAGTGCTGGTATCAGGGTTCTATTCCAGATCAACACTGGTGTGTGTGCACTGGAACATCAACTGGTGGTGGAACATGTAGCAGCACGTCCTCCAAACGGGACAGGCTCAGGATACATGACCCAGATATCCACTGAATGGATGTCATTCAGGTAAAAGCATTATTTCATATATTAATGTACTCTGCATTTCACTACAGTATTACCTGTATCATTAAAAGGTACTACACTATCAGCACTCTCCTGGTTTTGTGTTGTTTATATGCCTGAAATACATCCGTGTTATATACAGTATATTAAATATACATTCATGTGTTTCTCCTCTATATTATGAATCATTAGAAGCACTGGTGTTGGTACACCAACAATATACCAAGATCTTTACTGCCTTTCCGCACCAGAGCTAGTGTCCACTTCCTAAGCCATAGAACACTGCCCTTAGCTCCAGGACGTTGAACAGACTCCTCCAAGGGCCAAAGATCTTGAAAGCATAATGACCACTGCCATATACCGAGGCTAGTATCCATTATCACCAGTGTCCAATCTAAATTGTTGAACTGAGGTTCTTTGCCCCCAACCAAGAGACTGACATACTCATGGGACTGATGACCTGGCTTGACAAACAGTGGGAAGACTTGTTACACATCAAAATGAGTTTGGTCTACAACTCCCTCGAGTTAAACTACACGCACTGGACTGCCCTGTTGGTCCAAACCATCTTTCCAAGAACCCTCATGTAAAAATGAACAGAGATGTCTGTTTGTGAGTCACCAAAACCTGCAACGAAAAAAATCTTGTCCCCTGGCAAAAACACTCAGGATGGGATGAAACGACCGACGCAGTTTCTGCACCAGAACAACAGTAGAGTAAAGACCTTTGTCCGTCTGGAACTGAAATGAAGACACTTGGGGAAAGTATACATGAATACATTTCCAAAAAGCAAGAATCTGCCTTGTTGCTGGGAATCCCTGTGAAGAAAACCTGCAGGGAAAACAGCCAAGGTAACCAATGACATATCTCCGTCTCCCGATGCCTCTTACACAGGCATCTGCAGTGCAGTCAAACCATTGATCCCGATTGAGAAGTAGACAGGCTCCTACCACAGGAAATTTTATGAGAGACGGGTGCCTGTTATAACTACTGGTCAGAGTTGAGCAGTCAAAGCTTGTCTGTACTCTGCTGACCCCATTGAGTGACAAAGGGCTGGCCTTGAAAGGACAAAATGACCCCTTGGTGTAGGCCCATTACCTGCCCAGGAGGAAATCTCTCCCCCATGGCATGAGAAGTTATCCAATCCAGCTGTGCACTGAATAACTTATAGACTCCATATTAGCTTCTCAGGATGAGCCAAGTCGCCTGTAGCCGTACGCGCCCGAGATGTAAGTACGCAAGCAGAATTCAGAATAGAATGGGTTTTATAATGAGATCCTTTTGCATAAAGACGCAGCTATAAGAATGACTGAGTAACAAGGGCGAGCCATCATATTTGGGACATGTGGAGACACTGCTCAGTTGTAGTCTATGCAGAGCAATGTTGATGTCTGTGCAGACTGCCTCTTCTATAGGAAAAATAAACTTTATGACAAATATATTCTTTCATACAGAGTACAGTTGATATAATTCTTTCCCTCCATCCACCCTGCAGAGCCTAGTAAGGGAATGGCGGAAGCTACACGTATATGTACAGCACACAAATAAACAGACTCTTGTTTACAGGAACAGAATAATACAGAGAACGGCTTCTTCATGTTAACATTGCAAAGTTGGCAACAATGATTTACAGTTCTGTAATTGTAGCAGAACTGCCCAACGGCAATCATAGTCCAACCACTAACACAAGGAAGCATATAAATATACCTAACCATATATTTTCTACAGGGCACGGAGGGACTGCGTTATAGAAACAGTCCTTGTGTTGTGAGCGATGGAAATCCTGAGTAATGCGATAGAAACAGAGATGTATTGCTGCTAGTGGGTAGAGAACTGCGACACCCCAGGGGTACCCAAACTTAAGTGGGGAGAATCAATTACTGGCGATGTGCGACAATGCTCAGCTGCACAAACGTCGGGCAGTTATGGTACCGCCGGCGTCACATGTTTTGCTGTGTATCCTCTATGGGGTGCGATGGAAAATTTGTGAATAGACATGAAGTGCCAATCCGGTAACGGAACATTGCGTTCATCGTGTTGAATTCCACCTTAATGCTGATCATGACTGGTAGTTACAATGATAACATCTCTATGACAACATAAATATTCTCTTGATCTCATTTATTTTATAAAAAAGGAAACAGAGACTGCCCTAACTCACAGGTATGACCAGGGCAGTTTATTTATTGCTTAAAGTCACTGCAGTAAACAGGGTCAAGGACCAATCCGCAATGATCGGATTGGTCCTTGACCCTCCGGCTTCTGTGGTGACTTTAGCCCGGATGTGCAAGTAGACCGGGTGATGAGTCCTGGATGGAAAATGTGCATGGCCTCAAGCTGCCGCTACCTGCTGCATTTTCCATCCAGGACTCATCACCTGGTCTACTGCCACATCCGGGCTACAGCCAGAGGGTCAAGGACCAATCCGATCATTGCGGCCTCATTTACCAGTTGCAAAAGAGGCATAACGACACACCACCACTTAGTCCAGACTACTTGGAGACAGAGGAGATCTTGCGGCTATCGAAGACATCCACCGGTAAGCCAGACACGCGGGACGCCGCGGCTTCACGTCACACTCTGTCTCACAGACATTTTGCTTATGACAGAATAGGGATACATATGTTCATACATACGGAGAGGCACCTATATCGAGGTTACCCTCACATCCCCAGTCACATTGCACCTGTAAGGTGGAACATACACCAGTCTCCTATTATAATACTTAGGGTAACGTATAAAAATAACGCAAGGTAACCCCCTCAAAGGGCACACCTACTACCTGGACAATAATTGACTTATATATCTTTTTGAACACTTTTATACATCCAGTTGCTGCACCGCGGGTGCCTGAGAGGAGACGTAGGACATATACACCACGGATAGAGGTACCCTAAAGGAACCTCTAACCATCCTAGCAGCTCACCCCACTGGGGATTTTTATAAACTCAGTCACAACTGGAGCACTGTGCCTACCAGAAATAAAAGTAACACTTTTGAACCAACATACTTTCTTTCAATATAAATCCCCTAGCACACAAGCAGACACACACGGGTTAATTATGCCAGAATCCAATGAACCTACCAGTATGTGTTTGGAGAAAAAAATTATTTGCTACAACATCCGCATTCTCCCAAAGTCCATAAACGTACTGGTTGGCTGCAGATGAAAAGGGACCCCAGTGTTTGTGTATAGAGAATAGGGCAGGGACTGATGTGAATATTCTAAGTACATCACTGTGTAGGCGCTATATAAATAAACGGGGGTAAGAAAATGTACAAGTATCATACAACTCACTCAGGCTTCTCAGAAAGAGAATATGGTGTTTGCTAATTGCTACAAGTATCTGTTTGTTACCACCGAATACGAAGAGCTAAAACTAACTGTGTGTCACTAAACATTGTGCTCTCCTGAGGGAATCGGCATGTGTTACCGTTCGACCTAAGTCCAGCGGTCAAATCCCGATGCCGGAAGACCAGCAACATCCGATCCCGACAGGTTAAGTTTTTTCACTGTCCCTAACCCTCCTTTAGGGGTGCTTAACCCTAACCTCCCCCCCCCTAGTGCCTAAACTTAACCCCCCTTCCCCACACCCTAAACCTAACCCTCTCTGGGGGGTGCCTAACCTTAACCTCCCCCTAAACATTACCATAGCCTGACCCTAACCCTCCCGGGAGGGGGTGCCTAACCCTAAGTACCCCCCGGGAGCCCCTAACCTAACCCTTCCCCACGGCGGCTGTCCGCACCCGCTGCTACGCTTACCTTTGTTTGGTATTCTGGTCGTCGGGATATCGGCGGGTGGATAATGATAGGCGTCGGGATTTTGACTCATCATTAATCCCATGCCTGGATTTGACAGTCGGGAATCCGGTGGTTGCAATTTCGACCACCGGCTTCCTGACTACATACCCTCCTGAGATGTGGATATAATTAATCTAGAACCATTTATCTAAGGTCAAGAGTTCCACGTGCAACATTCCCAACACCAGCGTACCCGCTAACATTAATAGACATCAATACCTCTATGATAACAGATCTGTGTTGTACTTCGCTTTAGATTGTAAGTTCTTAAATATATTACTGGGAATATAGGATGTCATTAGGGTAGAGGAAGACAGTATTACACATTTTAATATTTATTACAATTACATTTACAACTTTCCCATAATTCTTCATAGAAACCCTTTAACCGGTAAGATGTCTTACTCGGCCTCTGTCCTGTTTATGTGCAGGTTTTGGCATTGTGGAGAGTGACTTGGCTTTGATCACTGTACTGTATGTGTAATATTTCTCTAAAAGTAAACAGATTCGGTAAGTCTCAGTCCCACGGAACCAGCGCTAGCAGGAGCCAAGAGAATGCTGAATATGAGATTACGTCCGCTGATAGAAATGCTTCTCGTCTACAGATCAGTTCTACAACGTATTGGTTCTTTATCAGAAAATTTTTTTTTATTTTGCCACCAACACCACAACCCCTGCAGGGTTTCTGGTTCACGTTGAGGCCTCTTTGCATAAAAACATGTTTCATTGTATTTCCAGTATTATCAGAATACATTTTGCTTGGTTTACTTGTATCCCTAGTCCCTCCTATCGTCCTGCTTTAGGGTAAATCTATATGTTCCATCGGCACTGATATAGGTTACCAGAGTTGACAATGTAACAAGCAGGAGGCGGAGCCTCATACTGTATCTTTTGCGATGTAGCACAGGGGTATGTAAGTGCATGTACTGTATGTAGGTTATTATCAGTATTTTATTGTTAGTCACTAATCCTTGTACTCTAGGCTTTGTATTACTCCCATGCCAATCATACAGACAAGTAATTGTCCCTCACAATGGGGATCATCTTAGTTTAACCATGTAATTACCTCTATCTTACCATGGCTGTGGCACTTGTTCCTCATATCTAGCAGGTTGCACCCCATTATTCTACTATAGAACACACCCTGAGAACGAAGGACATTGCTCAGTGCTAATGCATGATGCAGACTATAGATGCCACACGCACCTGACAACTGAATGCTATATACTGTATGAATCATGATATATATATATATATATATATGTATGTATGTACAGTCCAGAGTATCAGGACAAGGGCACTCCCCAAAGGTGTGTCAAACAAAAATGTTTTTATTACGGCTTCGTATAGCCGAAAATACTTCATAAGTTCAGTTCACAATATGTCGTCCAATTGTTTGTCAACGTTTCGGTCCATAAAGGACTGCCAGTATGCCAGGACTGTATGCTGAAATACAGCCCCACACCATGATGTTCCCACCTCCAAACTTCACTGTTGGTATGGTGTTTTTAGGGTGGTGTGCAGTGACATTTCTCCTCCAAACATGGTGTGTATTATGGCATCCAAAGAGTTACATTTTGGTCTCATCTGACCAGACAATATTCTCCCAGTATTTCACAGGCTTGTCCAAATGTTGAGCAGCAAACTTTAAACGAGCTTCAACATGCTTTTTCTTCAGCAATGGAGTCCTGCGTGATGAGCGTGCATACAGGCCATGGCGGTTGAGTGCATTATTTATAGTTATCTTTGAAACAATTGTCCCTGCTAATTCCAGGTCTTTCTGAAGTTCTCCACAAGTCGTCCTTGGCTCTTGGACAACTCTTCTGATAATTCTTTTCACTCCTCTGTAAGAAATCTAGTGAGGAGCACCTGGTTGTGGCCGGTTCATGGTGAAATTATGTTCTTTCCACTTCCGGATTATAGCCCCAACAGTGCTCACTGGAACATTCAGAAGTTTAGAAATCCTTCTGTAACCAATGCCATCAGTATGTTTTGCAACTATAAGGTTGTGAAGGTCTTGAGAGAGCTCTTTGCTTTTACCCATCATGAGATGTTTCTTGTGTGACACCTTGGTAATGAGACACCTTTTTATAGGCCATCAGTTGGGACTGAACCAGCTTATATTAATTTGCCCTCGCAAGGGGCTGGATTGCTTTCTAATTATGGATAGATTTCAGCTGGTGTCTTGGCTTTCCATGCCTTCTTGTACCTTCCTTTCTTCATGTGTTCAATAGTTTTTCCCTGGTGTCATTTCACATTATTACACAGAACTTAATTTATGGACATCTATGGTTTGAATTCTTTGTATGTGTGGAGTGTATGGGTTGTTGCTGACATTTGGTGAAAATGTCATTACAATAGCCCCATCACAAATATATTTACTGAGAAAAATATTGATGTGTAGTGTTCAACACTTATTTTACCCGCTGTGTGTGTGTGTGTGTATATATATATATATATATATATACACACACACACAAATAAAATGGTTATTAAATAAATCGTCTACATATTATGGTTGATATGTATGGTTTCACCGCATTACGCAGCATTTTCCAGTAAGTAGGATACAGGCACTATGCTATTTCCTTGCTTTAGACAAGTGGTGACTGAAGGTACAGCACTGGCTTCTGGGTCTGGGCCGTAGGTGTATACAGGCACTGTGCTAGTTCTGGCTTTGGCCAAGTGCTTACTAAATGTACAGCACTAGTTCCTTCATCTGTGCAGTGGATACAAGCACTGTGCTAGTTCCCGGCTTTGGGCAAGTGGTGACTAAAGGTACAGCACTAGTTCCTTCATCTGTGCAGTGGATACAAGCACGGTGCTAGTTCCCGGCTTTGGGCAGGTGGTGACTAAAGGTACAGCACTAGTTCCTTCATCTGTGCAGTGGATACAAGCACGGTGCTAGTTCTTGGCTTTGGGCAAGTGGTGATTAAAGGTACAGCACTAGTTCCTTCATCTGTGCAGTGGATACAAGCACTGTGCTAGTTCCCGGCTTTGGGCAAGTGGTGACTAAAGGTACAGCACTAGTTCCTTCATCTGTGCAATGTATACAAGCACTGTGCTAGTTCCTGGCTTTGGGCAAGTGGTGACTAAAGGTACAGCACTAGTTCCTTCATCTGTGCAGTGGATACAAGCACTGTGCTAGTTCCCGGCTTTGGGCAAGTGGTGACTAAAGGTACAGCACTAGTTCCTTCATCTGTGCAGTGTATACAAGCACTGTGCTAGTTCCTGGCTTTGGGCAAGTGGTGACTAAAGGTACAGCACTAGTTCCTTCATCTGTGCAGTGTATACAAGCACTGTGCTAGTTCCTGGCTTTGGGCAAGTGGTGACTAAAGGTACAGCACTAGTTCCTTCATCTGTGCAGTGTATACAAGCACTGTGCTAGTTCCCGGCTTTGGGCAAGTGGTGATTAAAGGTACAGCACTAGTTCCTTCATCTGTGCAGTGTATACAAGCACTGTGCTAGTTCCCGGCTTTGGGCAAGTGGTGACTAAAGGTACAGCACTAGTTCCTGGGTCTGGACAGTAGGTGGATACAAGCACTGTGCTAGTTCCTGGCTTTGGGCAAGTGGTGACTAAAGGTACAGCACTAGTTCCTTCATCTGTGCAGTGGATACAAGCACTGTGCTAGTTCCCGGCTTTGGGCAAGTGGTGATTAAAGGTACAGCACTAGTTCCTTCATCTGTGCAGTGGATACAAGCACTGTGCTAGTTCCTAGCTTTGGGCAAGTGGTGACTAAAGGTACAGCACTAGTTCCTTCATCTGTGCAGTGGATACAAGCACTGTGCTAGTTCCTAGCTTTGGACAAGTGGTGACTAAAGGTACAGCACTAGTTCCTTCATCTGTGCAGTGGATACAAGCACTGTGCTAGTTCCCGGCTTTGGGCAAGTGGTGACTAAAGGTACAGCACTAGTTCCTGGGTCTGGACAGTAGGTGGATACAGGCACTGTGCTAGTTCCTGGCTTTGGGCAAGTGGTGACTAAAGGTACAGCACTACTTCATGGTTCTGGACAGTAGGTGTATACAGGCACACCCCAAAAAATTTACTTGAATTTTGGGGTAAAAAATATATATATATATATGGGGGACAAAATCCTAAAGTAGCGAAATAGATTCCAGAGGGGTTCCGAAGTATGCGGCAGGTGTTTTCTTCATTGCGAGTAGTAGCAGCAGGTGCAGTTTTGAAGAATTTTAAAATGCACTTTAGGGGCTTAAAAATATGCTTGGACCCATTTTCATGTACCCCAAATTTGATCGCCAGAAAAAAGTGCTATTCTTTATCACTTCTTCAGAGGCGCAAAAAAAAACACCTGCCGTGGCTATTTAAAACCCCTAATTAGCTTCAGCAGGGAAAAACGGGGGTACCCATAGTGATCCCACATGACAGGACATCTTTAGGGGGGTCCTAGGAAGAATTCCTGAAAATTCCAGAATTTTTGCGATACTCACCTTTCTGCCGGGTCCCGTTTTCGCTGGATCCTAATTGAATAAATACTTTATCCATGCAAAACCTCAGATGTGAAGCGAAAAGTCCAGCACGGACTTTTCGCTCCCAAATTGAATATGGCCCATAGAATGCACAGGACAGTATTGTGGAGTTTCATAGAACGTACAGGATAGTATAATTAACAGGCATAGAATGTACAGGACACTATTGTGGTCATTCATAGAATGTACTGAATAGTATAATTAGCAGGCATAGAATGTACAGGATAGTATAATTAGCAGGCATAGAATGTACAGGACACTATTGTGGTCATTCATAGAATGTACTGGAGAGTATAATTAGCAGGCATAGAATGTACAGGATAGTATAATTAGCAGGCATAGAATGTACAGGACACTATTGTGGTCATTCATAGAATGTACTGGAGAGTATAATTAGCAGGCATAGAATGTACAGGATAGTATAATTATCAGGCATTATATGTACAGGACAGGATTGCTGTCATTCATAGAATGCACAGGATACTATAATTAGCAGGCATAGAATGTACAGGACAGTATTGTGGTCATTCATAGAATGTACAGGATAGTATAATTAGCAGGCATAAAATGTACAGGACACTATTGTGGTCATTCATAGAATGTACAGGATAGTATAATTAGCAGGCATATTATGTAAAAGACCCGGATTGTAGTCATTCTTAGAATGTACGGGTTAGTATAATTAGCAGGCATAGAATGTACAGGACAGTATTGTGGTCATTCATAGAATGTACAGGATAGTATAATTAGCAGGCATAAAATGTACAGGACACTATTGTGGTCATTCATAGAATGTACAGGATAGTATAATTAGCAGGCATAGAATGTACAGGACAGGATTGTCGTACAGAGGCGTCACCGGGTCTGGTGACACCCAATGCACAATATGGATACCACTGGTGCGCCCATATGAAAGGTGGCGTGGCCTAAATAAAGGGGTGTGGCCTCACGGGGAATCCCGATGACTTCATTTCGGGGGCAGCCTAGCATCACCGGTGATGCTGGGTTGCCCCCAGAGACTGGACAGTCTGCACTGTCGGCTCCTCTTATATGACAGGAGCCGGGTGCTGCAGGAGAATGTCACACTGCAGCACCTGGCTCCTGTCACTGCAAAAGGAACCGGCACTTTGGTGTCACCCCCTTTGAGGGTGACGCCAAGGTGCAAACAGCACCTCCCTCATGAAGCCACTCTACAGGTCAGTATAATCAGCAGGCATAGAATGTGTAGGATAGTATAATTAGCAGGCATATAATGTACAGGTCAGTATAATCAGCAGGCATAGAATGTATAGGATAGTATAATTAGCAGGCATATAATGTACAGGTCAGTATAATCAGCAGGCATAGAATGTACAGGATAGTATAATTAGCAGGCATATTATGTACAAGACAGGATTGTAGTGATTCATAGAATGTACGGGTTAGTATAATTAGCAGGCATAGAATGTACAGGACAGGGTTGTGGTCATTCATAGAATGTACAAGATAGTATAATTAGCAGGCATATAATGTACAGGACAGGATTGTGGTCATTCATAGAATGTACAGGATAGTATAATTAGCAGGCATATAATGTACAGGACAGGATTGTGGTCATTCATAGAATGTACTGGATAGTATAATTAGCAGGCATTGAATGTACATGACAGGAATGTGATCATTCATAGAATGTACTGGATAGTATAATTAGCAGGCATTGAATGTACAGGACAGGATTGTGGTCATTCATAGAATGTGCAGGAAGAGTATTATTAGCAGGCATATAATGTACAGGACAGTATTGTGGTCATTCATAGAATGTACAGGATAGTATAATTAGCAGGCATATAATGTACAGGACAGGATTGTGGTCTTTCATAGAATGTACTGGAGAGTATAATTAGCAGGCATATAATGTACAGGGCAGGATTGCGGTCATTCACAGAATGTACTGGAGAGTATAATTAGCAGGCATATAATGTACAGGACAGGAATGTGATCATTCATAGAATGTACTGGAGAGTATAATTAGCAGGCATATAATGTACAGGACAGGATTGTGATTATTCATAGAATGTACTAGATAGTATAATTAGCAGGCATAGAATGTACAGGACAGGATTGTGATCATTCATAGAATGTACTGGAGAGTAAAATTAGCAGGCATAGAATGTATAAGACAGAATATTTAGCATGTATATAGTATGAGTGACAGGGTGGCTATTGCCTGTAGAATGACTAGCGTGCCTGAGTGTGTGGGACAAGATGAATGTGTAGAATTGGATCTTTAGAATAGAGTGTATAGTACAGGATGGTGGGTAGAGTGTACAGTGCAGGCTGTTTAGTATGTGTACAGTGCAGGCTAATTAGTATACGTAGTGTGTACAGTGCAGCCTGATTATTATGTGTAGTGTACACAGTGCAGACTGATTAGTATGTGTAGAGTGTACAGAGCAGGCCGATTAGTATGTGTAGAGTGTACAGAGCAGGCTTATTAGTATATATAGAGTGTATATTGCAGGCTGATTAGTATATATAGAGTGTACATTGCAGGCTGATTAGTATACATAGAGTGTACAGAGCAGGCTGATTAGTGTATATATAGAGTGTACAGTGCAGGCTGATTAGTATACATAGCGTGTACAGTGCAGTATGATTATGTGTAGAGTGTACATTGCAGGCTGATTATTATGTGTAGAGAGTACAGTGCAGTATGATTAGTATACATAGAGTGTACAGTACAGGTTGATTAGTATACATAGTGTGTACAGTCCAGACTGTTTAGTATACATAGAGTGTACAGTACAGGCTGATTAGTATGTGTAGGGTGTACAGTACAGGCTGATTAGTATACATAGAGTGTACAGTACAATATGTGTAGGGTGTACAGTACAGACTGATTAGTATACATCGAGTGTACAGTGCAGGCTGATTAGTATACATACTGTAGAGTGTACAGTGCAGGCTGATTAGTATGTGTAGGGTGTACAGTATAGGCTGATTAGTATACATAGTGTGTACAGTGCAGGCTGATTAGTATACATAGTGTACAGTACAGGCTGATTAGTATGTGTAGGGTGTACAGAACAGGCTGATTAGTATACATAGTGTGTACAGTACAGTATGTGTAGGGTGTACAGACTAGTATAAATAGAGTGTACAGTGCAGGCTGATTAGTATACATAGTGTGTACAGTGCAGGCTGATTAGTATGTGTATTATTAGTATGTACAGTATATGGTGTACAGTGCAGGCTGATTAGTATACATAGACTGTACAGTATGATTAGTATAGTGTGTACAGTGCAGGCTGATTAGTATGTGTATTATTAGTATGACTATGTACAGTATATGGTGTACAGTGCAGGCTGATTAGTATACATAGACTGTACAGTATGATTAGTATAGTGTGTACAGTGCAGGCTGATTAGTATGTGTAGGGTGTACAGTACAGGTTGATTAGTATACATAGTGTGTACAGTGTAGGCTGATTAGTATGTGTAGGGTGTAGCGTACAGGCTGATTAGTATACATAGTGTTTACAGTGCAGGCTGATTAGTACGTGTATTATTAGTATGTGTATGGTGTACAGTGCAGGCTGATTAGTATACATAGACTGTACAGTGGAGACTGATTAGTATGTACAGTATATGGTGCCCAGTGCAGGCTGATTAGTATACATAGACTGTACAGTGCAGTATGATTAGTATGTGTATTATTAGTATGTATATGGTGTACAGTGCAGGCTGATTAGTATACATAGAGTGTACAGTGCAGGCTGATTAGTATACATAATGTGTACAGTGCAGACTGATTAGTATGTGTATTATTAGTATGTATATGGTGCACAGTGCAGGCTGATTAGTATACATAGACTGTACAGTACAGACTGATTAGTATGTGTATTATTAGTATGTACAGTATATGGTGTACAGTGCAGGCTGATTAGTATACATAGACTGTACAGTACAGACTGATTAGTATGTGTATTATTAGTAAATACAGTATATGGTGCACAATGCAGGCTGATTAGTATACATAGACTGTACAGTACAGTATGATTAGTATGTGTATTATTAGTATGTACAGTATATGGTGCACAGGGCAGGCTGATTAGTATACATAGACTGTACAGTACAGACTGATTAGTAGTGTATTATTAGTATGTACAGTGTATGGTGCACAATGCAGGCTGATTAGTATACATAGTGTGTATAGTGCAGGCTGATTAGTATACATAGACTGATTAGTATGTGTATTATTAGTATGTACAATATATGGTGCACAGGGCAGGCTGATTAGTATACATAGACTGTACAGTACAGACTGATTAGTAGTGTATTATTAGTATGTACAGTATATGGTGCACAATGCAGGCTGATTAGTATACATAGACTGTACAGTGCAGTATGATTAGTATGTGTATTATTAGTATGTACAGTATATGGTGCACAGGGCAGGCTGATTAGTATACATAGACTGTACAGTACAGACTGATTAGTAGTGTATTATTAGTATGTACAGTATATGGTGCACAATGCAGGCTGATTAGTATACATAGACTGTACAGTGCAGTATAATTAGTATGTGTATTATTAGTATGTATATGGTGTACAGTGCAGGCTGATTAGTATGTGTATTATTAGTATGTACAGTATATGGTGCACAATGCAGGCTGATTAGTATAGACTGTACAGTACAGTATGATTAGTATGCGAGAAGAATACATTGCAGCATCATTACTATGTGCAGAGTGTAAAAGACAGATGATTAGTATCCGTAAAGTGTAAACCCATGTAGTACAGTATCTTCTCTACATTCAGCTCTCATCCAAACTCTCTCCGTTCCTTTTCCTCTAAACTACTTGAGAGTATTGACTACAGCCGCCTTATCTTTCTGTCTGTCCTCCCACTCCCTCCTTTACCCTTTTCAGTCTGGCTTTCGTCATCTCCACTAAACAGAAACTGCCCTCACTAAAGTCAGTAATGACTTTCTTGCTGCCAAATAAAAGAGCCATTACTCCAGACTCATCCTCTTGGATCTCTGCACTGCCTTTGCACTTTAGACCACCCACTCCTCCTGCAAATCCTTCACTCATTTGATCTGTGTGACACTGTCCTCCTACCTCTATAACCGCTCTTCCTCTTCCTGTTGGTGTCCCCCAAGACTCTGTTCTTGGCCTCTTTTTTTTCTCCCCCTATACTTCCACCCTAGACGATCTTGTCAGCCTCCAATACCATCTCTATGCTGATGATACTCCAATCTACCTCTCCTCCTCTGACCTCTTTGCCGCTCTTATGTCTCCAACAATTATTTTTCTCTTGGATGTCCCAGCCAGGGCCTGAGTTACCGTATACAGTATAGGACGTATAGATATACCTGGCTCTTCTTAGCTAAATTCTTTCCTTTCTCTCATTAGCAAATGTATTTATATGAAAAAATATATTTATTTACATTGGAAGAATATCTAGACCTCTGGAGAGATGTTGACCCATGCCGTGTAGATAGCTTCCCACATCTCCCTAGTATTTGTACAGTAGGTGCAGGATCTTGGATGCCAATGGACCTTTCCATCACGTCCCATAAATGCTCAATTGGGTTCATGTCAGGTGATTGTGGTGGCCACACCATTCGTCGGAACTCTCCAGGATGCTCCTCTAACCAATTCTGCACAACGTGGGACTGATAACGCCGTACATTATCCATCTTTGTGGGGATATATGAAGTCCATGAAGAGCTGCAAACGGTCATCATTCAATGCAACGTAGTGGTTACCAGTTGTTCAGGCGGCCCAGCGGACCCAACCCGTGCCACGTGAACATACCCCACACCTTTATGAAACCACCATCAGTCTGCACGGTGCCTTGTTGACAACTGGGATCCATGGCCTCTTGGGGCCTATACCAAACCCGAACCCTACCATCAGCCTGAAACAACTTTAACCGTGACTCATCAGACCACACATGTTGCCAGTCCTCCAGGGTCCAATTAGTGACGTGACAAGGTGTCGTAGTATTAACTGGGGCACTCTGGTGGGTCTTCTGCTCCCATATCCTATGGAAGCTAAAGAACGCTGCACTGATCTTCTGTATATGCGTCTGGCAATATACAGAAGGTCAGTGAATGTAGGTGTGATTTGAGCCAGTGTCGCTTGTCTGTTATCACGGACAATTCTGGTCAGGCGCAGCTGGTCATGATCATTAAGCACCCGTGGTTGGCCATTGCACTGCTCACGGTGGGTGCTAATACTTTACATGAGGTATATATGGTACACACGTGACACCGTAGATCGCGGAAAGTAGAATGTCCGCACAACTTTGGAAATGGAATGTCCCATTCGTCGGGCACCCACTATCATGCCCCGTTCCAACTCCAGTAATTCATGTCGCCTTGCCATGAGCAGCCTATCCAATGCTCAAACTGAACCGCTAGATGTCAAATTAAAACTGATGCAGGTCTGGGCATTTCCAAGACGTCAAAGTATGGTGTCACCACCTACTATTATCTTTACAAACTGTTATCCCATGACTTTTGGTACTTCGGTGTATATAAAAGTATTTGCCTCATCCCTTATTCTTGTCAAGAAAATGACAAGACTTGAAATACGGTATGCTATGGATTTGCTACAAAAAGCTGTGTTCCACTATAAAATATTCATTTAATTCAAGGTGGATTTTCTTATTAAAAAAAAACAAACAAACAAAAAAAAGAGACGCTTACTGATCTGTATACTTGCATATAATAATTTGGAGAGCTCCTGTGTTGTTAGGGGTTTAGGGTAAAATATCATCCATAGACCATATAGTGTCATCAAGTAGAGTAACAAATATGTTGTGAAAAGTTGCAATGACAGAGATTGGTATGATAACCATTGGCTCCTGGGTGAGCCGGCTGTAACTTCTTCCCATGTAAAAAAATCTTTCAGTTCTGCAAAAACTTTTCAGTAGCTGTTCAGGGCGTCCCTGGTCACAGAAAGTGCTAGGAGCCTACTGTACAGTGCAAATGCTGTTAGCCCCAAGCATGGTACTCCCACCAATTTATTGGAGCAGTGTAAGTGGGAGTATATTGCCCCCCCCCCCCTCTCCCAGGTGGGGGGGCAATATATGAAGCAAGAATAAAACAGTACACACAATACATATTTTAGCATTCTCTGCGCTTGTGCTGCCGCAGTGTCTGGCTCAGCACATTATGGCCTATTACGCTAAGCAATATCTTCTCTCCTGCACACCTCTGTGGGGAATGCCGGAGTGCCTTTGTGCCTGTTGCGGAGGCCATGATTCCCCCATTAGGGGGTAAATTTACTATTGGTCGATTTGCAGGTCGATTTGAGGAGTGATTTAGCACTTCTCAAATGGACTCAAATCGAATTTTTGAAAACCAGTGATTTTGACAAATTTACTAATATTCGATTTGAAGATCGATTTGGAAAAAAAATTCGATTTGAGTCGGTTTTGAAGGATGATTTGCAGTTCCATTTGACATGTTCAAATCGAACGGCAAATCACTGGCTGGTGATAGGGCTCCCCTGGCTGTGGCATCATATCCCGGTTAGAAAGGGTCCAGGGCTGGTTCTGGATTTTACAGGGGAACCCTACGCAATTTTTTCCCTGTAAATCCAGGACCAGCCCTGCTTCCCATAGCCCAGTGCTGGTTGCACTGGCTATAGTACAGGGAGACCCTACGTCATTTTTTTCCCTGTACTTAGTCAACCAGAACAGGGTTTCAGTAGTCCGGGGCTGGTTATGATTTTGGGTGGGGGACCTCATGTCAATTTTTTTCTAATTTAAACACTTTCTTTGCTTTTTACAGCCAGATACATGTAGGCATCTCACTGATGTCTGCATGTATCTATGTCAATCCGACCTGCTCATGCTCAAATCAAAAGCATTAAGCAGGTCTATTGTATTGGGGATTTGAAGGTCGATTTGAAGTCCGATTTTGAGGTCGATTTCAAATCGAATGATAGTAAATAAGGGTTTTGTGTGTTGGGCTATGTAAAAGTACCAATATTTTTCCGATGGTCGATTTGAGGGCGAATTGAGTCCAAATTCGATTTGAAGTCCGATTTTAAATGCGATTTGGCCTTTAGTAAATACTCAAAAGCAAAATCGAAGCCAAATCGAATGAAAATCGCACCACAAATCACTCAAAATGCCAAATCGACCTTTAGTAAATTTACCCCTCGGTCTTATTACTTCCTAGGGATCCTTTAAATATAAGAAACGTTTGTTTTTATTGTTTCGTTTGCAGATAAGTGTTTTTTGTTAGTATTCATCATGAATCCTCTTGTACAATTATTATACTGGGGACACTGAGGAGACAATGTTTTATTGTGCAAACATTAGCGTATGGACTCATCTTAAGTAACGCTTTCTAAAGATGGTTCATGAAACGTAGTGGTGGCGGGGCCTAGAATTGTGCTGGGGGATCTTTCTGCAGGGACAATGAGCTCACTCTGGATGTGTAAAATGCTGTTGACTTTACAGTTACTGAACCTGGAGCTAATAAAATGCAGTTTAGTGAAAGAGTACCAGCTTAAGGCCCTCCAGAGCTTGTATAAAGCTTCACGTTTAGTAGACAGAAGCCAGGGAAAACCCACAGGAGTCGGTGAGAACGTGGCTTTAATTTATTGAAAGTGATACGAGCGCTGCTTTTCCAGACGCTGAAATATGTCTTAGTCAGCTGCTTTCTGTAGAAAGAAGATCTCATGTGACACCATGGAGCCCTGGGTGACACAAGGCAGCGGCACCAGTGTATTCACACCGAGGAGACCGATATTGTGCAGGCTCACCCAGTCTTCATTAGCACACAACCTATCAAACTACTGGGAACATCACTGAGAGGAGGCATTTTGTGCCTCATGCCACAGTGGCTGCCTCCACTAATGTGTATAACTAGCACAATACAGGGCAAAGAAAAGGCCAACCTGTCATTAAAATGAACTCATCACCATAAAACCAGCTATTCTGCCCCAGTCACTCATTACTAATGACTTATGGTGAAGAATGGCTTGCCTTACTTCTATGTCTTCCCTGTCATTTGCTGACAGTCAGCCCACATCCAGGAGAGGAGGGAGACACAGTGACATTGCAGCTTTAGGAGGGGGAGCAGCCTTTAGGAAGAGCCCAGAGCGGCATACCCACCTTGTTCATCATTGTATAACATCTATTGTAATCGCTGCTTGTCACTCAGCTGGGGTGACGCTTGCCTGGTATTACCTTCCTGATTACAGGTGTTGTGTACAAGAGACAGGCGAGGTAGGTGTTGTATACAAGGGGTAGGAGCCGGGAAGCCGAAGGGCGTAATCCCGACCGCCGGCTTCCCGACTGTCTAATCCCGGTAGAGGTCTAATGACAGGCGTCGAAATCTCGACGCCTGTCATTAGATCTACGCTGGGAGCCTGACACCCGGCTTATCGATCGAAGGTAAGCCGGGCGCGGACAGCCGCAGAGGGAGGGGGGAAGGTTCCCGGGGGGGAAGGTTAGGGTTAGGCACCCCACCGGGAGGTTAGGGTTAGGCTAGGGGAAGGGGGGGGGGTTAGGTTTAGGCACTTAGAGGGGGGATTAGGGTTCGGCACTTGGGGGGTGGTTAGGGTTAGGAACCCCTATGGGAGGGTTAGGGGGTAGAATAGGGTTAGTAAATACTTACCTTTGGACGATCAGGATTTTCACCCCTTCCGGGCTGCCTCTGTCGGGATTTGAAGCATGCGGCCGGTGGTAAATCATACTGATTCCGTATACAAGAGGCAGGTGTTGCAGACTGTTGAGGCAGGTCTGGTAATGATGGGTGAGGCGATCTTGTATACATGAAGTAGGTGTATCGATGGATGAGGCCGGAGTTGTACAGTATATATGAGGCATGTGTTGTATAGACAGGTGATCCGGGTGCTGTATAGACTGTGCTGTACAGATGGATGAGGCCAGAGTTGTACAGTATATATGAGGCATGTGTTGTATAGATGGATAAGGCAGGTGTTGTATAGACAGGTGATCTGGGTGCTATATAGACGGTGCTGTACAGATGGATGAGGCCGGAGTTGTACAGTATATATGAGGCATGTGTTGTATAGATAGATAAGGCATGTGTTGTATAGACAGGTGATCCGGGTGCTATATAGACGGTGCTGTACAGATGGATGAGGCCGGAGTTGTACAGTATATATGAGGCATGTGTTGTATAGATGGATAAGGCAGGTGTTGTATAGACAGGTGATCTGGGTGCTATATAGATGGTGCTGTACAGATGGATGAGGCCGGAGTTGTACAGTATATATGAGGCATGTGTTGTATAGATGGATAAGGCAGGTGTTGTATAGACAGGTGATCTGGGTGCTATATAGATGGTGCTGTACAGATGGATGAGGCCGGAGTTGTACAGTATATATGAGGCATGTGTTGTATAGATGGGTGATCCGGGTGCTGTATAGACGGTGTTGTACAGATGGATGAGGGCAGAGTTGTACAGTATATATGAGGCATGTGTTGTATAGTTGGATAAGGCAGGTGTTGTATAGACGGGTGATCCGGGTGCTGTATAGACGGTGCGGTACAGATGGATGAGGCCGGAGTTGTACAGTATATATGAGGCATGTGCTGTATAGATGGATGAGGCAGGTGTTGTATAGATGGGTGATCCGGGTGCTGTATAGACGGTGCTGTACAGATGGATGAGGCCAGAGTTGTACAGTACATATGAGGCATGTGTTGTATAGACAGGTGATCCGGGTGCTGTATAAACGGTGCTGTACAGATGGATGAGGACGGAGTTGTACAGTATATATGAGGCATGTGTTGTATAGATGGGTGATCCGGGTGCTGTATAGACGGTGCTGTACAGATGGATGAGGCCAGAGTTGTACAGTATATATGAGGCATGTGTTGTATAGACGGGTGATCCGGGTGCTGTATAGACGATGCTGTACAGATGGATGAGGCCAGAGTTGTACAGTATATATGAGGCAGGTGTTGTATAGATGGGTGATCTGGGTGCTATATAGACGGTGCTGTACAGATGGATGAGGCCGGAGTTGTACAGTATATATGAGGCATGTGTTGTATATATGGATAAGGCAGGTGTTGTATAGACGGGTGATCCGGGTGCTGTATAGATGGTGCTGTACAGATAGATGAGGCCAGAGTTGTACAGTATATATGAGGCATGTGTTGTATAGTTGGATAAGGCAGGTGTTGTATAGACGGGTGATCCGGGTGCTGTATAGAAGGTGCGGTACAGATGGATGAGGCCGGAGTTGTACAGTATATATGAGGCATGTGTTGTATATATGGATAAGGCAGGTGTTGTATAGACGGGTGATCCGGGTGCTGTATAGATGGTGCTGTACAGATAGATGAGGCCAGAGTTGTACAGTATATATGAGGCATGTGTTGTATAGTTGGATAAGGCAGGTGTTGTATAGACGGGTGATCCGGGTGCTGTATAGAAGGTGCGGTACAGATGGATGAGGCCGGAGTTGTACAGTATATATGAGGCATGTGTTGTATAGATGGGTAAGGCAGGTGTTGTATAGACAGGTGATCTGGGTGCTATATAGACGGTGCTGTACTGATGGATGAGGCCAGAGTTGTGCAGTATATATGAGGCATGTGTTGTATAGATGGGTGATCCGGGTGCTGTATAGACGGTGCTGTACAGATGGATGAGGCCGGAGTTGTACAGTATATATGAGGCATGTGTTGTATAGATGGATAAGGCAGGTGTTGTATAGATGGGTGATCCGGGTGCTGTATAGACGATGCTGTACAGATGGATGAGGCCGGAGTTGTACAGTATATATGAGGCATGTGTTGTATAGATGGATAAGGCAGGTGTTGTATAGACAGGTGATCCGGGTGCTGTATAGACGGTGTTGTATAGATGGATGAGGCCAGAGTAGTACAGTATATATGAGGCAGATGTTGTAAAGATGGATAAGGCATGTGCTGTACAGATGGATGAGGCCAGAGTTGGACAGTATATATGAGGCATGTGTTGTATATATGGACAAGGCATGTGTTGTATAGACGGGTGATCCGGGTGCTGTATAGACGGTGCTGTACAGATGGATGAGGCCGTAGTTGTACAGTATATATGAGGCATGTGTTGTATAGATGGATAAGGCAGGTGTTGTATAGACAGGTGATCCGGGTGCTGTATAGACGGTGTTGTATAGATGGATGAGACCAGAGTAGTACAGTATATATGAGGCATGTGTTGTATAGATGGGTGATCCGGGTGCTGTATAGACGGTGTTGTATAGATGGATGAGACCAGAGTAGTACAGTATATATGAGGCAGGTGTTGTATAGATGGGTGTTCCGGGTGCTGTATAGACGGTGCTGTACAGATGGATGAGGCCAGAGTTGTACAGTATATATGAGGCATGTGTTGTATAGATGGGTGATCCTGGTGCTGTACAGATGGATGAGGCCAGAGTTGTACAGTATATATGAAGCAGGTGTTGTATAGACAGGTGATCTGGGTGCTATATAGACGGTGCTGTACAGATGGATGAGGCCAGAGTTGTATAGTATATATGAGGCAGGTGTTGTATAGATGGGTGATCTGGGTGCTATATAGACGGTGCTGTACAGATGGATGAGGCCGGAGTTGTACAGTATATATGAGGCATGTGTTGTGTAGATGGATAAGGCAGGTGTTGTATAGATGGGTGATCTGGGTGCTATATAGACGGTGCTGTACAGATGAGGCCGGAGTTGTACAGTATATATGAGGCATGTGTTGTATAGATGGGTAAGGCAGGTGTTGTATAGACAGGTGATCTGGGTGCTATATAGACGGTGCTGTACAGATGGATGAGGCCAGAGTTGTGCAGTATATATGAGGCATGTGTTGTATAGATGGGTGATCCGGGTGCTGTATAGACGATGCTGTACAGATGGATGAGGCCAGAGTTGTACAGTATATATGAGGCAGGTGTTGTATAGATGGGTGATCCGGGTGCTATATAGACGGTGCTGTACAGATGGATGAGGCCGGAGTTGTACAGTATATATGAGGCATGTGTTGTGTAGATGGATAAGGCAGGTGTTGTATAGACGGGTGATCCGGGTGCTGTATAGACGGTGCTGTACAGATGGATGAGGCCGGAGTTGTACAGTATATATGAGGCATGTGTTGTATAGATGGATAAGGCAGGTGTTGTATAGATGGGTGATCCGGGTGCTGTATAGACGATGCTGTACAGATGGATGAGGCCGGAGTTGTACAGTATATATGAGGCATGTGTTGTATAGATGGATAAGGCAGGTGTTGTATAGACAGGTGATCCGGGTGCTGTATAGACGGTGTTGTATCGATGGATGAGGCCAGAGTAGTACAGTATATATGAGGCAGATGTTGTAAAGATGGATAAGGCATGTGCTGTACAGATGGATGAGGCCAGAGTTGGACAGTATATATGAGGCATGTGTTGTATATATGGACAAGGCATGTGTTGTATAGACGGGTGATCCGGGTGCTGTATAGACGGTGCTGTACAGATGAGGCCGTAGTTGTACAGTATATATGAGGCATGTGTTGTATAGATGGATAAGGCAGGTGTTGTATAGACAGGTGATCCGGGTGCTGTATAGACGGTGCTGTACAGATGGATGAGGCCGGAGTTGTACAGTATATATGAGGCATGTGTTGTATAGATGGGTGATCCGGGTGCTGTATAGACGGTGTTGTATAGATGGATGAGACCAGAGTAGTACAGTATATATGAGGCAGGTGTTGTATAGATGGGTGTTCCGGGTGCTGTATAGACGGTGCTGTACAGATGGATGAGGCCAGAGTTGTACAGTATATATGAGGCATGTGTTGTATAGATGGGTGATCCTGGTGCTGTACAGATGGATGAGGCCAGAGTTGTACAGTATATATGAAGCAGGTGTTGTATAGACAGGTGATCTGGGTGCTATATAGACGGTGCTGTACAGATGGATGAGGCCAGAGTTGTACAGTATATATGAGGCAGGTGTTGTATAGATGGGTGATCTGGGTGCTATATAGACGGTGCTGTACAGATGGATGAGGCCGGAGTTGTACAGTATATATGAGGCATGTGTTGTGTAGATGGATAAGGCAGGTGTTGTATAGACGGGTGATCCGGGTGCTGTATAGATGGTGCTGTACAGATGGATGAGGCCAGAGTTGTATAGTATATATGAGGCAGGTGTTGTATAGACAGGTGATCTGGGTGCTATATAGACGGTGCTGTACAAATGGATGAGGCCGGAGTTGTACAGTATATATGAGGCATGTGTTGTATAGATGGATAAGGCAGGTGTTGTATAGACGGGTGATCCGGGTGCTGTATAGATGGTGCTGTACAGATGGATGAGGCCAGAGTTGTACAGTATATATGAGGCATGTGTTGTATAGATAGATAAGGCATGTGTTGTATAGACAGGTGATCTGGGTGCTATATAGACGGTGCTGTACAGATGGATGAGGCCGGAGTTATACAATATATATATGAGGCATGTGTTGTATAGATGGATAAGGCAGGTGTTGTATAGACAGGTGATCTGGGTGCTATATAGACGGTGCTGTACAGATGGATGAGGCCAGAGTTGTGCAGTATATATGAGGCATGTGTTGTATAGACAGGTGATCTGGGTGCTATATAGACGGTGCTGTACAGATGGATGAGGCCAGAGTTGTACAGTATATATGAGGCAGGTGTTGTATAGATGGGTGATCTGGGTGCTATATAGACGGTGCTGTACAGATGGATGAGGCCGGAGTTGTACAGTATATATGAGGCATGTGTTGTGTAGATGGATAAGGCAGGTGTTGTATAGATGGGTGATCTGGGTGCTATATAGACGGTGCTGTACAGATGAGGCCGGAGTTGTACAGTATATATGAGGCATGTGTTGTATAGATGGGTAAGGCAGGTGTTGTATAGACAGGTGATCTGGGTGCTATATAGACGGTGCTGTACAGATGGATGAGGCCAGAGTTGTGCAGTATATATGAGGCATGTGTTGTATAGATGGGTGATCCGGGTGCTGTATAGACGATGCTGTACAGATGGATGAGGCCAGAGTTGTACAGTATATATGAGGCAGGTGTTGTATAGATGGGTGATCCGGGTGCTATATAGACGGTGCTGTACAGATGGATGAGGCCGGAGTTGTACAGTATATATGAGGCATGTGTTGTGTAGATGGATAAGGCAGGTGTTGTATAGACGGGTGATCCGGGTGCTGTATAGACGGTGCTGTACAGATGGATGAGGCCGGAGTTGTACAGTATATATGAGGCATGTGTTGTATAGATGGATAAGGCAGGTGTTGTATAGATGGGTGATCCGGGTGCTGTATAGACGATGCTGTACAGATGGATGAGGCCGGAGTTGTACAGTATATATGAGGCATGTGTTGTATAGATGGATAAGGCAGGTGTTGTATAGACAGGTGATCCGGGTGCTGTATAGACGGTGTTGTATCGATGGATGAGGCCAGAGTAGTACAGTATATATGAGGCAGATGTTGTAAAGATGGATAAGGCATGTGCTGTACAGATGGATGAGGCCAGAGTTGGACAGTATATATGAGGCATGTGTTGTATATATGGACAAGGCATGTGTTGTATAGACGGGTGATCCGGGTGCTGTATAGACGGTGCTGTACAGATGAGGCCGTAGTTGTACAGTATATATGAGGCATGTGTTGTATAGATGGATAAGGCAGGTGTTGTATAGACAGGTGATCCGGGTGCTGTATAGACGGTGCTGTACAGATGGATGAGGCCAGAGTTGTACAGTATATATGAGGCATGTGTTGTATAGATGGGTGATCCGGGTGCTGTATAGACGGTGTTGTATAGATGGATGAGACCAGAGTAGTACAGTATATATGAGGCAGGTGTTGTATAGATGGGTGTTCCGGGTGCTGTATAGACGGTGCTGTACAGATGGATGAGGCCAGAGTTGTACAGTATATATGAGGCATGTGTTGTATAGATGGGTGATCCTGGTGCTGTACAGATGGATGAGGCCAGAGTTGTACAGTATATATGAAGCAGGTGTTGTATAGACAGGTGATCTGGGTGCTATATAGACGGTGCTGTACAGATGGATGAGGCCGGAGTTGTACAGTATATATGAGGCATGTGTTGTGTAGATGGATAAGGCAGGTGTTGTATAGACGGGTGATCCGGGTGCTGTATAGATGGTGCTGTACAGATGGATGAGGCCAGAGTTGTATAGTATATATGAGGCAGGTGTTGTATAGACAGGTGATCTGGGTGCTATATAGACGGTGCTGTACAAATGGATGAGGCCGGAGTTGTACAGTATATATGAGGCATGTGTTGTATAGACGGGTGATCCGGGTGCTGTATAGATGGTGCTGTACAGATGGATGAGGCCGGAGTTGTACAGTATATATGAGGCATGTGTTGTATAGATAGATAAGGCATGTGTTGTATAGACAGGTGATCTGGGTGCTATATAGACGGTGCTGTACAGATGGATGAGGCCGGAGTTATACAATATATATATGAGGCATGTGTTGTATAGATGGATAAGGCAGGTGTTGTATAGACAGGTGATCTGGGTGCTATATAGACGGTGCTGTACAGATGGATGAGGCCAGAGTTGTGCAGTATATATGAGGCAGGTGTTGTATAGATGGGTGATCCGGGTGCTGTATAGACGATGCTGTACAGATGGATGAGGCCAGAGTTGTACAGTATATATGAGGCAGGTGTTGTATAGATGGGTGATCCGGGTGCTATATAGACGGTGCTGTACAGATGGATGAGGCCGGAGTTGTACAGTATATATGAGGCATGTGTTGTATAGATGGATAAGGCAGGTGTTGTATAGATGGGTGATCTGGGTGCTATATAGACGGTGCTGTACAGATGAGGCCGGAGTTGTACAGTATATATGAGGCATGTGTTGTATAGATGGGTAAGGCAGGTGTTGTATAGATAGGTGATCTGGGTGCTATATAGACGGTGCTGTACAGATGGATGAGGCCAGAGTTGTGCAGTATATATGAGGCATGTGTTGTATAGATGGGTGATCCGGGTGCTGTATAGACGGTGCTGTACAGATAGATGAGGCCGGAGTTGTACAGTATATATGAGGCATGTGTTGTATAGATGGATAAGGCAGGTGTTGTATAGATGGGTGATCCGGGTGCTGTATAGACGATGCTGTACAGATGGATGAGGCCGGAGTTGTACAGTATATATGAGGCATGTGTTGTATAGATGGATAAGGCAGGTGTTGTATAGACAGGTGATCCGGGTGCTGTATAGACGGTGTTGTATAGATGGATGAGGCCAGAGTAGTACAGTATATATGAGGCAGATGTTGTAAAGATGGATAAGGCATGTGCTGTACAGATGGATGAGGCCAGAGTTGGACAGTATATATGAGGCATGTGTTGTATATATGGACAAGGCATGTGTTGTATAGACGGGTGATCCGGGTGCTGTATAGACGGTGCTGTACAGATGGATGAGGCCAGAGTTGTACAGTATATATGAAGCAGGTGTTGTATAGACAGGTGATCTGGGTGCTATATAGACGGTGCTGTACAGATGGATGAGGCCGGAGTTGTACAGTATATATGAGGCATGTGTTGTGTAGATGGATAAGGCAGGTGTTGTATAGAATGATAAGGCCGGTACTGTATACGACTTAAATCCCCTCTCTCTACTCACAACATGGTGGCAGACCTCAAGAAGGAAAAGGGTCCACTTTGTATACAATCCACCAGATTAGGCTGCAATTTGTATATTAGACACTCAGAGAGAACTTGGTTTTTATACTGATCAACATAATTATCTCATTGTGAGAATGGCTGCTGCTCTGTATTCTGGTGAGTAGAGTGTACACTGGGCCTGATTCAGAGCCGGACGCGGCTCTTGGACCCTCGCATAGCTGTTGGTTACCACCCACAGCTTTAGTGAGCGTCCATGATGATGGTCGCGATGGTCAAGACCATCACGACCATCAGGCTTGCGACGAGACCCTTGCGGGAGGGTCTCGTTGACCGCAAGCCCTGGAGTGATTTTTGCTCTATCAGAGCCTAAATCACTCCCACTGACATCACTAGTGATGTCCGTGGGGCCGGACCCAGACGGTAGGCATTCCCATGGGATGGCCCCGGCATGCCCACCAAAGGGGGCGTGCTGTCACTCACCATCGACAGCATGCCCCCTTTGGTGCGAGACCCATAACGACGGCTTCCCCGTCGTTATTCGGGTCTCGCGCATGCGCACGACGGAGGCGCCTCCGTCATGCGAACGACGGAGGCGCCTCCGTCATGCGCATTTGGGCAACATCGACCCGCTTGCGAGCGGTCAGCGCTCGCGAGCGGGTCTGAATCAGGCCCTCTGCTTTGTCTTCTGGTGAGTAGAGTGTACACTGCTTTATATTCTGCTGAATAGAATGAAAGGTGCTTTGTATTCTGGTGAGTATAATTAATGCTGTTCTGTATTCTGGTGAGTAGAATTAATGCTGTTCTGTATTCTGGTGAGTATAATTAATGCTGTTCTGTATTCTGGTGAGTATAATTAATGCTGTTCTGTATTCTGGTGAGTATAATTAATGCTGTTCTGTATTCTGGTGAGTATAATTAATGCTGTTCTGTATTCTGGTGAGTATAATTAATGCTGTTCTGTATTCTGGTGAGTAGAATTAATGCTGGTCTGTATTCTGGTGAGTATAATTAATGCTGTTCTGTATTCTGGTGAGTAGAATTAATGCTGTTCTGTATTCTGGTGAGTAGAATGAATGCTGCTCTGTATTCTGGTGAGTAGAGTGTACATTGTTTTACATTCTGGTGAGTAGGATAGATGTTGCTTTGTATTCTGGTGAGTAGGATAGATGTTGCTTTGTATTCTGGTGAGTAGAGTGTACATTGTTTTACATTCTGGTGAGTAGGATAGATGTTGCTTTGTATTCTGGTGAGTAGGATGGATGCTGCTTTGTATTCTGGTGAGTAGGATAGATGTTGCTTTGTATTCTGGTGAGTAGGATAGATGTTGCTTTGTATTCTGGTGAGTAGAGTGTACATTGTTTTACATTCTGGTGAGTAGGATAGATGCTGCTTTGTATTCTGGTGAGCATAGTGTACACTGCTTTATATTCTATTGAGTAGGATGGATGCTTTTTTGTATTCTGTTGAGTAGAGTGTACACTGCTTTATATTCTGGTGAGTAGGATGGATGCTACTTTGTATTCTGGTGAGTAGGATATATGTTGCTTTGTATTCTGGTGAGCAGAGTGTACACTGCTTTGTATATTGGTGAGTAGAATGTACACTGCTTTGTATATTGGTGAGTAGGATAGATGCTGCTTTGTATTCTGGTGAGTAGGATAGATGCTGCTTTGTATTCTGGTGAGTAGGATAGATGCTGCTTTGTATTCTGGTGAGTAGGATAGATGCTGCTTTGTATTCTGGTGAGTAGGATAGAAGCTGCTTTGTATTCTGGTGAGTAGGATAGATGCTGCTTTGTATTCTGGTGAGTAGGATAGATGCTGCTTTGTATTCTGGTGAGTAGGATAGATGCTGCTTTGTATTCTGGTGAGTAGGATAGAAGCTGCTTTGTATTCTGGTGAGTAGGATAGATGCTGCTTTGCATATTGGTGAGTAGAGTGTAGAGTGTACACTGCTTTGTATACTCACCTCCTCTAAAAACTAATGAGCTTTCTTTTCATCAAAAATGGACTATTACAGCCTCATTGTGTCACTATTAAAAACTTTTACACACCTACAACTATATCTACTTCTCCATCCTTCTGCTTTTATTATCTGGTGACATATCACCAAATCCAGGCCCCTCACACATACAGCGGATGTACTATGGAATAAATATCCTGCAAACCTCACATGTCTCCCATCACCCTCCAAATCAATAAATGTGCCTTATAGAATTCACACTTGATCACAACTTATCATTATTTTACATCTGAACATCTCTTTACAATAACTACTTTCACCAATTTCTACATTTACCTGAGACAGCTGGTTCACACGTTAACCAAACTCTCTAAATAGCCCTTGATGAAGTGGCTTCAGCTACCCGTCAGACTTCACGTAAACTGAAACAACAACCATGGCTTTCCACAGACACCTACAAAAACTGCCTTTGAAAGTAGAATGTCAGTGGCGTAAATCTTAATTCAAATGACTTCCTTACATACTGTAAAATAGGAATCCACCCATCTGTCATCCTAACCCTCTGTCCCATGCTCACTGTCTACCCCATCCGTGTCACCCCTGTCTGTCTGCCCATCCCCTCTAGAATGTAAGCTCTCACGAGCAGGGCCCTCTTTCCTCTTGTGCTTATCCTTTCTTTACTTATATTATCTGCTCTATACTCAAAAGCACCTAACCCGTGACTTTTGCCATCCTGCTTCTGTTGCAGCAGTGTTTATATACCATGTACTTGTCTTGCATTGTCTTAAACTGTATGACACTGTTTTCTTTTTCTTCTCAACTGTTTATGTACTATGTAAGGCGCTGCGGAACCCTTGTGGCGCCATATAAATAAAGGATAATAATAAAAATAAAAATATTGGTGAGAAGAATGTACACTGCTTTGTATATCGGTGAGTAGGATAGATTCTGCTTTGTATATCGGTGAGTAGGATAGATGCTGCTTTGTATTTTGGTGAGTAGAGTGTACACTGATTTGTATATTGGTGAGTAGAATGTACACTGCTTTGTATTCTGGTGAGTAGAGTGTAGACTGATTTGTATTCTGGTGAGTAGAATGTTCACTGCTTTGTAATCTGGTGAGTAGAATGTTCACTGCTTTGTAATCTGGTGAGTAGGATAGATGCTGCTTTGTATTCTGGTGAGTAGAGTGTAGACTGATTTGTATTCTGGTGAGTAGGATAGATGCTGCTTTGTATTCTGGTGAGTAGAGTGTAGACTGATTTGTATTCTGGTGAGTAGGATAGATGTTGCTTTGTATTCTGGTGAGTAGAATGTACACTGCTTTGTATTCTGGTGAGTAGGATAGATGTTGCTTTGTATTCTGGTGAGTAGAATGTAGACTGATTTGTATTCTGGTGAGTAGGATAGATGTTGCTTTGTATTCTGGTGAGTAGAATGTACACTGCTTTGTATTCTGGTGAGTAGGATAGATGCTGCTTTGTATTTTGGTGAGTAGAGTGAACACTGATTTGTATATTGGTGAGTAGAATGTACACTGCTTTGTATTCTGGTGAGTAGGACAGATGCTGCTTTGTATTCTGGTGAGTAGAGTGTACACTGATTTGTATATTGGTGAGTAGAATGTACACTGCTTTGTACTCTGGTGAGTAGAGTGTAGACTGATTTGTATTCTGGTGAGTAGGATAGATGTTGCTTGTATTCTGGTGAGTAGAATGTACACTGCTTTGTATTCTGGTGAGTAGGATAGATGTTGCTTTGTATTCTGGTGAGTAGAATGTACAATGCTTTGTATTCTGGTGAGTAGGATAGATGCTGCTTTGTATTTTGGTGAGTAGAGTGTACACTGCTTTGTATATTGGTGAGTAGGATAGATGCTGCTTTGTATTCTGGTGAGTAGGATAGATGCTGCTTTGTATTCTGGTGAGTAGGATAGATGCTGCTTTGTATTCTGGCGAGTAGGATAGATGCTGCTTTGTATTCTGGTGAGTAGGATAGATGCTGCTTTGTATATTGGTGAGTAGAGTGTACACTGATTTGTATATTGGTGAGTAGGATAGATGCTGCTTTGTATTCTGGCGAGTAGGATAGATGCTGCTTTGTATTTTGGTGAGTAGAGTGTACACTGATTTGTATATTGGTGAGTAGAATGTACACTGCTTTGTATTCTGGTGAGTAGAATGTACACTGCTTTGTGTTCTGGTGAGTAGGATAGATGTTGCTTTGTATTCTGGTGAGTAGAATGTAGACTGATTTGTATATTGGTTAATAATAGAATGTACACTGCTTTGTATTCTGGTGAGTAGGATAGATTCTGCTTTGTATTCTGGTGATTAGAGTGTAGACTGATTTGTATACAAACCCCCTGAATAAAATACCACAATGGATTCACCATAGCGTCTTTGAATATGCGACACTGATATTGGATCCTTTTAATAATAGCCGATATAATGAGCAATGCTTAGCGGAATTGGCTCTGCATTGTGTAACGCTCACCCTGTGTATCACAAACTAGGAACTAATCATAATATGCTGGGCACTGATGAGTATAACATGGTAGACAGTTATAAAGTACCGGGCAATACTAGGCATTGGTACTATGCTGGACCGTGTATGTACTGCACGCCTCCTTCCAACACTAATTTGTGTGACAACAACGCAGAAACTCTCCCACTGACATCACAACTAGTAACTTATACGCATAGCATACTGCAAATTCAAATGCTTCCAAATATTATCAACTATAAATATTAGAAAGATACTACATCGGAGGTTCCCAACCTCTGCCATTATGGTCCATGTTTTAAAAGCACAAGTGACTTCATTAGTACCTCAGTCAGTTTGATTTAACCATCTTCAAACATGGATATCCTTAAGTCCTGGACTGTAATAGCTTAGGTTGGGAACCTCTGTACTACAAAGCACAAGTAAAATCTATGGGGCTTATTAATTTCCAAGCAATGTGCAGCTGAGCACATCACTCGTAATTACAGCAGCCCAACATGCAGATTTCCCTGTGAACCTCGATGGGATTTGAGGAAAAATCTGTAATGATGGATGGTTGCGAGGTGCCAGCAATATTATTATTTATTATCCTTTATTTATATGGCGCTACAAGGGTTCCGCAGCGCCTTACAAAGTACATAAACAAATGAGCACACAAGAAATAGTTATTAACAGTACAAACATTACAGGACAAATACATGATGTATAAACATTGCAGCATAACACAGCATAACACATAAGCAGCAGGGTATCAGCAACCAAGTGTTAGGTGCTGTTGTAAATTAAAGTATAAGGGAAGGAGAAGCACATGAGATGAGAGGGCCCTGTTCGTGAGAGCTAACATTCTAAAGGGGAGGGGGCAGACAAGCAGGGATTGTAAGGAAGGAACATAAAGTAGTGGGTTAGGATGAGCGCTGTAAAGCTTTGAGGAAGAAAGGGGTCTTGAGAGTCCAATTGAAGATTAGGAGCCAAGAAGCAAAGTTATCAGGGAATTTTGACCCAAGTCCAGGGGGACGAAGAAAGGCAGCTACTCGAGGAAGTTGGAAGAGGCGACCGATATGAGCATTGAATGGAAATAATGAAATGGAGAGTTTAGAAGATGAGAGTAGATGGGAGCGACCAAACGATAGAAGCACCCCAACACTGTGGCAACCACCAGTCCAGGGAGCGTGAAAGTGAGGCCCCCAAAGGAGATAGCTGCAGGAGATGTGGTGTCAGATGGGTAAGTCCAGGATTTGGTGATGGTTAGGAGATTCAAGGAGTTGGAGATGAAACGGTCATGGATGGGGGGACTAGTAGATTATAGACAGAACTGGCTTTCCAGCAATATTATAGGACTGCCGGCAACTCTCGCCCATCGTTCCAGATTGAAGTGCCCCTATATGTGGAGTGAACATGCATCTAATGTTCATCTACAACAATACATAATAACGTAGAAGAGAAACATGGCGGAAACCAAACGAAATCTGATACCGGATCCGATTTAAGACATTGTATAAAGTAATTCTATGATGGATGCAAGGGGTTATCGTATAGACATTGTGTGTTATTTATACTTCATTAGATGCTCTTTCATGTTATCAAAAGCTATATTCCATTGATATGGCGGGCTGAATTCTTTCATCACAGAAATAAGGGAGGGGTGTCTCCCAGATTTTTAGCTTCTTGACATTTTGAGGAATTTAAAATATGTGAATTAAGGCGTTCGTTGTGTTTATTCACTCGTCCCATGGTTTAAAGAGTAAAGTTCCCAGATTGTCTAATTCCATTGTCTGTAATTAAATTATGACCTTACCCTTGTGCTGCATGAGAAAAATGTATCACAGCCCTTTTCTTAATGCCTCACAATGACACATCACTATGCCTCACAATGACACATCACTATGCCTCACAATGACACATCACTATGCCTCACAATGACACATCACTATGCCTCACAATGACACATCACTATGCCTCACAATCAGTGGCAGTTCTAGGAGTGGGCTAACAGGGCAGTCGCCCACGGCGCCGGCCCCTAGAGGGCGCCACTGAGTCCCCAGAAGGAAAAAAAAATAATTCCCATAATAAAAAAAAAACAGCGCCGGTCCCCAACGGGCACCAGGCTCCCTCCCTGCAAAGGCAGCCGAAGCTCACTCCAGAGCTCCGGCTCCCGCATAGAGCACTATGGGAGGGATGTCATGACATCTCTCCCATAGATCCATGGTGGAGCCGTGGTCAGACCGGACAGCAGCAGACGCAGGAGCGGGGCCTAAGGTAAGTATTGTTTGTATTTTTTATTTTTCAGAAGGGAGGCATGGGGGCATTACTACTAGGGGCATGTCTATAAGGGGGCATTACTACTAGGGGCATGTCTATAAGGGGGCATTACTACTGGGAGCATGTCTATAAGGGGCATTACTACAGGGGGCATGTCTATAAGGGGCATTACTACTGGGGGCATGTCTATAGGGAGCATCACTACTGGGAGCATGTCTATACAGGGACATTACTACTGGGGGCATGTCTATAAGGGGCATTACTACTGGGGGCATTACTACTGGGAGCATGTCTATAAGGGGGCATTTCTACTGGGGGCATGTCTATAAGGGGGCATTACTACTGGGGGCATGTCTATAAGGGAGCATTACTACTGGGGACATGTCTATAAGTGGGCATTCCTACTGGGGGTACTACTATAGGGGGCACTACTATAGGGGGCATTCCAACTTTGGGCACTACTATAGGGGGCATTCCTACTGTGGGCACTACTATAGGGGGAATTATTACTGGGGCACTACTAATGTGGGCACTACTATAGGGGGCACTACTACTGTGGGCATTGTATTAGGGGCACTACTACTCAGTACTGTGGGCCTTGTGTATAAGGGGCACTAATTTGGGCATTGTGTAAAAGGGGCACCACTGTGTGTCATAACATGAATAAGGGACTGATGTGTGGCGTAATTTGAATTGGGGATACTGCATTATAAAGGGAATTACTGCATGTGGCATAATGTGCTATACAGGGCATTACTGCATGTGGCATAATGTGTTATACAGGGCATTACTGCATGTGGCATAATGTGTTATACAGGGCATTACTGCATGTGGCATAATGTGTTATAAAGGTCATTACTGCGTGTGGCATAATGTGTTATACAGGGCATTACTGCATGTGGCATAATGTGCTATACAGGGCATTACTGCATGTGGCATAATGTGTTATACAGGGCATTACTGCGTGTGGCATAATTTTTTATAAAGGGCATTACTGCATGTGGCATAATGTATTTATAATGGGCATTACTGTGTAAGGCGCATTACTGCACATGGCAATTATTCGCCATGAGGGGAGAACTTGGGGGAAGCCCAGCACCTTCATAAGTGCTGGGCACGCCCCACAGTTTCATGAATTGGGGGTATTCTGCAAGGACACGACCCCATTCCGGAAGCGCGTGTGCTTTCAGCGCGTGCAGAGGAACGTCATCTACAAAAAGTTTTTTTTTTTTTCCTCTTTGGGGGGGGGGGGGGGGGGGTTTGCGCAACTGTTAACCTTCGCCCTGAGCTCCACAATGTCTAGAACCGCCCTGCTCACAATGACACATCACTATGCCTCACAATGACACATCACTATGCCTCACAATGACACATCACTATGCCTCACAATGACACATCACTATGCCTCACAATGGCACATCACAATGACACATCACTATGCCTCACAATGACACATCACTATTCCTCACAATGACACATCACCATGCCCCACAATGACACATCACCATGCCTCACAATGACACATCACCATGCCCCACAATGACACATCACCATGCCTCACAATGACACATCACTATGCCTCACAATGACACATCACTATGCCTCACAATGACACATCACTATGCCTCACAATGACACATCACTATGTCTCACAATGACACATCACAATGACACATCACTATGCCTCACAATGACACATCACCATGCCTCACAATGACACATCACCATGCCTCACAATGACACATCACTATGCCCCACAATGACACATCACTATGCCTCACAATGACACATCACTATGCCTCACAATGACACATCACTATGCCTCACAATGACACATCACTATGCCTCACAATGACACATCACTATGCCTCACAATGACACATCACTATGCTTCACAATGACACATCACTGTCTCACAATGACACATCACCATGCCTCACAATGACACATCACTATGCTTCACAATGACACATCACTATGCTTCACAATGACACATCACTATGTCTCACAATGACACATCACTATGTCTCACAATGACACATCACTATTCCTCACAATGACACATCACCATGCCTCACAATGACACATCACTATGCCTCACAATGACACATCACTATGTCTCACAATGACACATCACCATGCCTCACAATGACACATCACCATGCCTCACAATGACACATCACCATGCCTCACAATGACACATCACTATGCCTCACAATGACACATCACCATGCCTCACAATGACACATCACTATGCCTCACAATGACACATCAAAATGAATAAAGTGTCTCAGTTTCCAGGTTTCCCAGCACAGCCTACATTCTGTGTTTATAAATATGGGACCCATTCATCATTAATAAAAAAAAAAAAATGGATGGAGGTAATTAGGTTTAGAACTACCTAATTACCGGAGGAATTCATCATTCCTCCTCTCCATCAGTATGTATTCCGAAAAGCTGTCATTTGTGAGTGCCCCAATATAGGAATACTTTTTATTTTCTCCTCTCGTTTGATTTTTGCGATGACAGCTTTTCAGAAAATAGATACTTTTCCTTATCTGCTGTAACTTACCGCAGCTGTAATCAGTGCTGCGCATGCGCCGTTACATTAATAAAAGCAGCGCATGCGCAGCACTGATTACAGCTGCGGTAATGCTGTGTCTGCCAACCAACCCCCACTTGGCCGCCTGTCTGCCAGGAGAACACACACAGCAGGAGCCGGAGGAGGGAGCCGAGGAGGACTTGCTCACGCTGAAAGTAAGGTAAGTATAACCCGCTATACGCCATCAGAGAATGGCGTATAGTAACACCATTAAATTACGAAAATAAATAATTTTCGGAATTTGATGAATAGCCTAATTTCTACATCCCCATACTAATGCATTAATGCCATATATTTATACAAAACAGAAAGACTTTTGCAATTGTCGCTAACCTCATACTGCAAATCCGTGTGTATCTTGCGGATATACACACACACACATGCTCTTTAAGCACAGAAGCCATCTTCATATATGATTAAATAATTCAGTAATATAACTTGTACAATAAACATGATGCTGTAAGTGCACATTTTGCTCAAACTGTGGCTGCCCATCTCCCACGCCAGCGTAACCTCATTCAGCTGAATGTCATACACCAGGGGTCAGGGAACTTTTTTACCTTTGACCCCAGAATATATTTAGATATGCCGACGTTACCCCCTCATATAGTAGCGCCCCCATATAATGCCCCTGTAATAGTGCCTACATATAGTGCCCCTGTAGTAGTGCCCCCATACAATGCTCCTGTAGTAGTGCCCCCATATAATGCACCTGTAGTAGTGCCCCCATAGTTATGCCCCTGTAGTAGTGCCCCCATATAATGCCCCTGTTGTAGTGCCCCCATATAATGCCCCCGTAGAGCCGCTTGTAAAAAAAAAAAAACCCAAAAAAACACTTACCTTAATCCCCATTCCTGCATCCGCCGCCGTCCTGTCCGCCCGGCTGCTCCTGAGAACTATGGGAGAGACGTCGTGACATCTATCCCATAGTGCGCATGGGGAGAGGCGGAAGCTGGAGTTCAGAAGAGAATCCAGCCTCCGGCTAACGCGGCGCTGCAGGGAAGGAGCCGGGCGCCCGCTGGTAATAACATCCAAGCGGGAGTCCGGCTTAGAGCCTCCCTGCGGCACAGCATGATTATGAATCATTCTATATTATAGAATGATTCATATGCATGCCCGGCTGTCTGTCCACTACCCCCAGGAATTTCATTTTTACCCCATGTGGGGTAATTTACCCCTGTTCCCCGACCACTGTCATACACTAACAGTTTCTATGTATTGTTAATGTATGGAATGTACCTCTGTTAGTGCCTTTAAGCTAGAAGTTATAAAACTATATTCAGCTCTGGTTTACAGCACCTATACATAGGAGGATGGGAAGTCCAAGGAATGAGGACTACTTGTTGTGACATCCAGTGCTTGATCATGTGTACTAAGTAACCCATGGGATAAAAGGTGTTGCTACACCAAGTGGGGACCTGCCATGTCCTCCAGGGGCGTGCATGGAGTTTTAGGAGTGTGAGGCCTTCTCCAGCAACATTCTGTACCCCTTAAATTGCCAAAGGATACAGTGCCACCGTTATGAGAGCCATACTTCCTGGAAGCCAGAACAAACTGGACACTTTGCCTTGATAGGGACAGTTGGGTTGTAAGTTTATATTACACATATATGTCTTTGTTATTATTATTAGGTTATAGTGCATCCACGCCTGCATTTAGATTGTGCATTGTAAAACGCAACTTTTACCGAGTTTGGAAACTGAGGTGTGCGGACAAATGGCCTCTACAAGTTTCTATATATAATATTGTTGAAATCAGAAAGCTCCATTCAGTCTCTGGGCCTGATTCAGAGCCGGACGCTCTGACAGAGTGCTCGCTCTGAATCAGGGCCGGCCTTCTGTTTTTTGAGAGCGGCCTCCTGGCCGCTCGCAGAGCTGTGGGTGACCACCCACAGCTATAGCGAGAGGCCAGGAAGATGGTCGCGATGGTCAAGACCATCGCGCTTGCGACGAGACCCTTGTGGTAGGGTCTCGTTGCCGCAAGCCCTAGAGTCTAAAAGAGCCGAAAGCACTCCCACTGACATCACTTGTGATGTCAGTGGGGCCAGGCCCAGACGGTAGGTGTTCCCATGGGAACGCCTCCGTCTGGGCAGCCACGCCCCCGGCCCGCCCACCAAAGGGGGCGTGCTGTAACTCAACATCGACAGCACACCCCCTTTGGTACGAGACCCGGAGCGATGGTTTGTCCGTCGCTATCCGGGTCTCGCGCATGCGCACGAAGGAGCCAGCTCCGTTGTGTGCATGCGCACTGGGGCACCATCGACCCGCTTGCGAGCGCACAGTTTTAAATAAACTGAGACTTTCACTGATTCTATCGTTCTACTGTCTGTATTCACCTGCTATCAAGGAGCCAAACGCTACTCCCAGTGATCATGCCTGACCTGGAATGAGTTGCTGGGTCCCTCTCCACAGGGACGTAACTAGGGTGCCACACAGAGCGCAAAAGCCCTGAGGGCGGAACCGGCCGCTCATCGCAATTTCTAACCGTTGGGCGACCGCTGTTATATATTAATGGTGCGGTGCGCAGCGCCCAGCTCTTCCACTGAAGGGGCATTTCACTCATACACCCTAGTCTCTGCCTACCTCCTGACCCTGCCGCGCACTGTCTCTTGGGAGGGGGGGTTTCCCAAGTATGCGGCAGGCGTTTAAAAGAATGCGGGTGGTAGCGGCAGGTGCATTTTTGAAGAATTTCCAAAATGCACTTTAGGGACTTAAAAGTATGCTTACCCCCATTTTCATTTAGCCCAAATTTAATAGGAATAGTTTTTGTTTTTTTTAAATTAAAAATTAAGTGCTATTCTTCACTTCTTCATAGCCGCATATATGCACCTGCTGCGCCTATTATAAACCCAGACTACCTTCAGCAGGCAAAAATGGGGGTACCCATAGTGATCCCCCATGTCTGGACATCTTTAGGGGGGTCCCAGGCACATTTCCTGAAAATTCCCGTTTTTTTTCGCAAACCCAATTTCGCTGGGTCCTGTTTTCGCTCCTTTTAAATTGAATACGGGGATAAGCGGGCACACGCCCAATACTTTATCCCCACTCTAACCTCCGATGTGGAGAGAAAAGTCCAGCACTATTGAATATGGCCCTATGGCTTTATTTCCAAACAAGCATATTTTTCATGCAAAAACAGAAAATCATATGAAGAAAACGGTCACTGAATGGGGAAACATGAATTGTGCTAGACATTGTGATGCTGCCGTCAGCGTGCCAGAGAGAGGTGTACCGTACCAGAGAGAGGACTCCAGGAGGTCAGTAACTGGGTGTACATTGTATTCATCCCAGATGTAGGAGAGAATACAAAGCCCATGGAATCCATTCATCCTGCTAGGACCTGCATAGTTCTCTCAACCCAATTATAAGGGATATATAGAATAAGGGTTCTTTAATGTCAGCCTGTACCTAAGATGCTTGAGCTGAGGCCAAGAGACACATTGGCGGAGGTGAGATAGGAGATAATATTACTTGGCATCTGAAACAGTGGAATTGCCTAACCTGCTAGATGTGAGGAGAGAGCGGGGCTTAATCCAAGGTCTACTGCTGCCATTTAGCAGGGTTCTTCTAATAGTTATTTGCAATAACACCATACACTTTGTTAACATTTAATAATAAAGGGGAAAATCCTACTTCTTAGTCAGCACATGTTGTATGTAAGTGGAACCTGTAGCCAGCACTGGGGTCTGCAGAGTGGTAAGGTTTACAGCTGACTTATCAGCTAGAAGCCAACATGAAGCTGTGAAATCTCACCCCCCAGGTGTTCTGGGTCCAGATTTTATTTTTAATCTACTTTGCCTTGGGCCCTGTTTCATGCTAATATGGGTGATATAAAGGGTATACAATCGGGAAACCGGCTGCCTTAATACCGACAGCCGGCTTCCCGACTGTCATATCCTGGCGAGGGTGAAATGTCGGGTGTCTAAATCTAGACGCCTGTCATTTCCCCGACGCTGGGAGACAGGCGCCCGGCATCCCAATCGAAGGGATGCAGGGCGCCGTGAGCGGACAGCCGCAGGGGGGAGGGTTAGGGCACCCGGGGGGGGGAGACACAGACATAGGGGTAGGCACCCCTCCCGGAGGGTTAGGCTAGGGGGAGGGAGGATTAGGCACCCCTGGGGGGGACGTAGGTTTAGGCAGCGGGGAAGGGGGGGTTAGGCACTTAGAGGGGGGATTAGGGTTAGGCACTTGGGGGGGAGGTTAGGGTTAGGCACCCCTAAGGCGGGTTAGGTTAGGTTAGTTTACACTAACCTTAGGGACGATCGGGATTTCCAGCGCTGTCGGGCTTCCGCTGCCGGGAACTCTGCTTTTGTCGGCCAGGCGGGAATATTTCATACCGATTTCACACAAAGCACCAAATCCAGTCTCACCACCGACACATCTGCCGTCACACTACCAAATGCATCCCTGGTCTCCCCTCCTTTCCCAGCCCCTGCAGAATGCACTCCCTGCTCTCCCCTCGTTTCCCTGCTCCTGTAGAATGCACTCTCTGCTCTCCCCTCCTTTCCCTGCTCCTGCAGAATGCACTCCCTGCTCTCCCCTCCTTTCCCAGCTCCTGCAGAATGCACTCCCTGCTCTCCCCTCGTTTCCCTGCTCCTGCAGAATGCGCTCTCTGCTCTCCCCTCCTTTCCCTGCTCCTGCAGAATGCACTCCCTGCTCTCCCCTCCTTTCCCAGCTCCTGCAGAATGCACTCCCTGGTCTCCCCCTCCTTTCCCAGCCCCTGCAGAATGCACTGCCTGCTCTCCCCTCCTTTCCCAGCCCCTGCAGAATGCACTGCCTGGTCTCCCCTCCTTTCCCAGCTCCTGCAGAATGCACTCTCTGGTCTCCCCTCCTTTCCCAGCTCCTGCAGAATGCGCTCTCTGGTCTCCCCTCCTTTCCCAGCTCCTGCAGAATGCACTCCCTGGTCTCCCCCTCCTTTCCCAGCTCCTGCAGAATGTACTCCCTGCTCTCCCCTCCTTTCCCAGCTCCTGCAGAATGCACTCCCTGTTCTCCCCTCCTTTCCCAGCTCCTGCAGAATGCACTCCCTGCTCTCCCCTCCTTTCCCAGCTCCTGCAGAATGCACTCCTTGCTCTCCCCTCCTTTCCCAGCTCCTGCAGAATGCACTCCCTGCTCTCCCCTCCTTTCCCAGCTCCTGCAGAATGCACTCCCTGCTCTCCCCTCCTTTCCCAGCTCCTGCAGAATGCACTCCCTGCTCTCCCCTCCTTTCCCAGCTCCTGCAGAATGCACTCCCTGCTCTCCCCTTCTTTCCCAGCTCCTGCAGAATGCACTCTCTGGTCTCCCCTCCTTTCCCAGCTCCTGCAGAATGCACACTCTGGTCTCCCTTCCTTTCCCAGCTCCTGCAGAATGCACTCTCTGGTCTCCCCTCCTTTCCCAGCTCCTGCAGAATGCACTCCCTGCTCTACCCTCCTTTCCCAGCTCCTGCAGAATGCACTCCCTGGTCTCCCCTCCTTTCCCAGCTCCTGCAGAATGCACTCCCTGCTCTCCCCTCCATTCCCAGCTCCTGCAGAATGCACACTCTGGTCTCCCCTCCTTTCCCGGCTCCTGCAGAATGCACTCCCTGCTCTCCCCTCCATTCCCAGCTCCTGCAGAATGCACACTCTGGTCTCCCCTCCTTTCCCGGCTCCTGCAGAATGCACTCCCTGCTCTCCCCTCCTTTCCCGGCTCCTGCAGAATGCACACTCTGGTCTCCCCTCCTTTCCCGGCTCCTGCAGAATGCACTCCCTGCTCTCCCCTCCTTTCCCAGCTCCTGCAGAATGCACTCCCTGCTCTCCCCTCCTTTCCCAGCTCCTGCAGAATGCACTCTCTGGTCTCCCCTCCTTTCCCAGCTCCTGCAGAATGCACTCTCTGCTCTCCCCTCCTTTCCCAGCTCCTGCAGAATGCATTCCGTGGTCTGCCCTCCTTTCCCAGCTCCTGCAGAATGCACTCTCTGGTCTGCCCTCCTTTCCCAGCTCCTGCAGAATGCACTCTCTGGTCTCCCTTCCTTTCCCAGCTCCTGCAGAATGCACTCTCTGGAACGGCACACTCCACCCATAGTGATACTGAAGAGTATGCTGGAGTTACAAGTATTAATGTTAATACTTACAATAAAATAAAATTCACCCCTCCCAGGTCACAGTGTAAAGGGTCAGCCCTGACTTTAATACTGAAAGCACCTGTACAGGCTGAGTATGAGGAAGAGGACTGAGGGCCTGATTCAGAGCCGCTCGTTCGCTCCGAGCGATGTTCGCACAACTGCGCATGCATATGGGTCGTAATGCGCATGCGCCAACCAGTCAGTGCGGTCGGAAATCGAGCGCTGGCAAAATAGCGAGTGCCTGCTAATTTGAGTGACAGGATGAGGCGTTTGTGGGTGGTAACAGGGGAAGGTGCTTGAAAACGGGGAGTGGTGATCCGAACGCAGGCGTGCCACACGGTCAAAACGGGCGTTTTAAGGGTGTGCATAATTAACAAAGCAGCGTCATCGACCACGTCACTTGGTTGTTTCTTAGCCTGAACTGTTCGCATGATTGCGGTAGTAAAATCCTACCACAAGCACTGCGAGCAGTTCAGACGCCTTTCGATGTACTCGATTAATCTAATAAATAGCGGAGATGACAGAAGATGCGAGCGGCCAGAGGGCGTCTATACAAAATAGCGAGCTCATGTATTGTTCGCTCGCTCAGACATAGAGGCGTCAACAGACCGCAAAGAGCGAGCGCTCAATTTAAATAGCCGGCCCCTTTTTCTGAATGAGCGAGCGCAAATAGCGTCCGGCTCTGAATCAGGCCCTGAATGTAGCATATTTTTTTTATAGTCACAGAAAAGTCTTGTTTTCTAATGTCTGCCACCCCCATTACTTTAACCCCCAATACTTCACTTGAAGAATATGTGAGCATGTCTTTAGGTGTGGGCAAAGCTGCCAGTGCTAGGCAGATAGGTTATTCAGTGCCTGTTCATCTTTCTCTTCTACAGGACAGCCCCATTCTCATGGAGATCCCAAAAAGGGAAGCTTGCTGACACTTCAATGGCTGAAGAGATACTGGAGGGATAGATGCAGGGACATGGACCAAGTTGCTGTGAACAGTATCAGACCCCACCCAACATTGTACATTAACACAATTTACAGCATTGTAAAGAGGGGGCGGAGTCATGTTGACCAGATTTGACCTCAAACCCTGTACCACCCACTTCACTTTTGTAAATGGGTGGGATCGAACTCAAAATTCAGGAGTCTCCTTTACATTCCGTGAGGGTAGGCAGGTATGCATTTAGAGGCACTATCGTAAAAAATGGGTTCTTGTGTAAATAGAGTTCAACAGCATTAACTCATGAATTATAAGTCTCCAAGACTTTGCCCGTGCTGCTCCCCTATCTCCTGGAATTCTCTCGCTCTCTCTTATCAGATTCTCCACCTCCCTAATAATCTTCAAACAGGCTCTCAAAACCTACTACTTCATCAAAGCCTTCCAGCTCTCATCCTAACCCACTGCTCCATGCTCCTTCCTCACTGCCTACCCCATCTGTCTGCCCCTCCCCTTTAGAATGAAAGCTCTCACGAGCAGGGCCCTCTACCCTCATGTGTTTCTCCTTCCCTTAGGCATACTGGGCCTGATTGCAGATTCCCGATTATCGGGAATCTGCGCGTGCACACAACTCATTCTGCGAGTGTGTAGAATAAGTCCTGCGTAGTCGCACGCAGACCCTTGAATGCCTCTACCTGATTGACAGGCAAAGGCATTTAAGGGGCGATGCGGAGATGTTCCTGGAAACGGGGGCAAGTCCGCCCCATTTTCTGGGACTGGCCAGCCTAGGATCTGTGTCCTGAGGGCCTGATTCAGATCCGGACGCTATTTGCGCTCGCTCGTTTAGAAAAAGGGGCCGGCTATTTAAATTGAGCGCTCGCTCTTTGCGGTCTGTTGACGCCTCTATGTCTGAGCGAGCGATACATGCGCTTGCTATTTTGTAAAGACGCCCCCTGGCCGCTCGCATCCTACGTCATCTCCGCTATTTATTAGATTAATCGAGTACATTGAAAGGCATCTGAACTGCTCGCAGTGCTTGTGGTTGGATTTTCCTACCGCAATCATGCGAACAGTTCAGGCTAAGAAACAACCAAGTGACGTGGTCGATGACGCTGCTTTGTTAATTATGCACACCCTTAAAACGCCCGTTTTGACCGTTTGGCACGCCTGCGTTCGGATCACCACTCCCCATTTTCAAGCACCTTCCCCTGTTACCACCCACAAACGCCTCATCCTGTCACTCAAATTAGCAGGCACTCGCTATTTTGCGAGCGCTCGATTTCCGACCGCAATGACTGGTTGGCGCATGCGCATTACGACCCATACGCATGCGCAGATGTGCGAACATCGCTCGGAGCGAACGAGCGGCCGCTTACGAGCGGCTCTGAATCAGGCCCTGAGCTCACAAGCCGGCCAGCCTGAGTAAGCTGAGGCTTACTCAGCTGGTCAGAGGCCAGGCGCCATCTACCATCACGACCATCGACCACCGATGGTGATCACAAATGCAGAGGGGGTGTCATACACCTCCTGCTGCATTTGTATAATAGCAAGGATCGCAATTGCTAAGCTGCCTGCGTGCATACATCATTTATCTATAGCCTGCGTGCAGCTTTGAAATTACGATCCTTGCTGAATCAGGCCCACTATCATCTTCTCCTACCTACCTACAGCGGCACCTAACAGTTAGTTGCTGACGTCCTGCTGCTTATTTGAGTGTTATTATTATCGCTAATGCAGCAATGTGTATAAACCATGTCCTTGTCCTGCACTGTTTTGTACTGTTAATAACTGTTTTCTTGTTCGCTCATGTGCAAGGCGCAGCAGAACCCTTGTGGCGCCATATAAAGGATAATAATAATAAATTAGAGTATTGTATTGTTACAGTATATATATCTTTAAAGTATACCTGTCAATCAGATAAATGTCCTATGGCAAAAATGGTTTCATATGTTAATAGGATTTATATGTGACTCTAAAATTATACTCCACAAATATAGATGATTGTTCTGTTGTAAATCTGTTGAAGATTGCTAGGTTACTAGTTTGGGCCAAAAAATGGGTCAATTCAATTGCAGAAGATTCCCTTAATCTAGTTCACACCTATGTCGTGCTGACGGTTGCCCCTAGATTTGTGTATTTTAATATGCCCCCCTATGGGGCTCTGAACAAAAAAAAGGTCATTTCTGGGTGATTTGCTGCTGGCCCAATACCGTTGCGGGTACATTGCTGACCTAGCCACAATTTGCCCATAACTGAACGGACCCCACACATGAATTACATACTGTATACCAGTGGTTCGGGTTGTGAATTGTTAAATGGTTTTAAGCCTCTGGTTTCACACTACAAAGAACGTGTGTAAATCGCTTCTTATTCTAATAGGCCAGATTTCTTATTCCGCTCATATTGATGGCCACTCTCTGCAATTTGTCACTCATCTAAAACACCAATTGCTTATTTTGCTCTGCGTTATACTATGTAGTATGCACTTATTATGCCATTGCTCCCTACTCCCACCTATACCACTCAGACTGATAGAGCCTTACTGCTCTTTCCATCTACAGACTGAGGGCCTGATTCAGCAAGGAACGCAAGGGAGAGAAGGCACGCACTCGCCCGATGTTTTTGCACTGCGAATGCATCACACTGCCCGTGCGCGAACTAGCCGGTGCGACCGGGTAAGGGTACGCAGACTACACGCAGTGTGTACACAGACCCTTCTGATATTGATTGACATTTAAGTGCCATTTGTGGGTGGTGACGGGGGGGGGGTGGTTGGGCAAACGCAGGCGTGCCTGTGCTTTGGGACACCATTATAGGGGCGTGCATAATTAAGGCAGTGCGGCGGCATACGCAGCAAGACTACTCGATGCACGCAGGAAGTGGACAAAAATCCTGCATGACATCAGGTCATTCTCTATTGTGCGTCTGGGTCCGATGGTTCTCGATGTTACGATATTTCGCTGTCTTGAGGACTACTCAGGCTATGAGTAAAGGGAAGTGGGCGGCATTGTGTAGTACCAGGCGTCTGCATCTTATGCAGCGGTTGTCGTGAGTATGCGTTGATTAGCATTTACACGCGGTGGCCGAGTGCGTGCGCACACTTGCGTTCCTTGCTGAGTCGCGCTTGTTCCGCTGGTCGCTGCATTATTACCACTAGATTGTGAGCTCACTCAGGAGCAGGGACCTCCCGACCCTAGATGTTCTCAGCTGTGTGCATTTTGTCTACCTCGTTCTATGGGGTTGGCTACGGGATTCTGGTAGTCAGAATATCTGTATATAGCCAGCAGACTACCTGGTTTGTTAGTGGCAGCTACTAAGTGTTAACTTTAATTTATTGGGTCTAATCAGCCATATTGGTAAGCAATAGTAGGCATTGTCTGTTGATTTATAACCAACATCTGTGGTACCTTTTACAGTGCCATTTTCACCCCCCTTTTTTCCGACAGCAGCATCTTGACAGTCAGACTCCCGACACAAGTAGGTAAGAGTCCTAACCCATACCCCTTCCCCTAACCCACCTTTCCCACAGCCCAATCCTCCCCTCCTGCAGCCTAACCCTACCCCTAGTGCCTAACCCTAACCCACCCTAGTGTCTAATCCTCCCCCTAGTGCCTACCCCTAACCCACCCTAGTGCCTAACCCTAACCTTTCCCCTAATGCCTAACCCTAACCCCTAAACCTAACCCTCTCCCTAGTGCCTAACCCTAACCCCTGAACCTAACCCTCTCCCTAGTGCCTAACCCTAACCCACCCTAGTGTTTAATCCTCCCCCTAGTGCCTAACCCTAACCCACCCTAGTGCCTAACCCTAAACCTAACCTTTCCCCTAATGCCTAACCCTAACCCCTAAACCTAACCCTCTCCCTAGTGCCTAACCCTAACCCACCCTAGTGTTTAATCCTCCCCCTAGTGCCTAACCCTAACCCACCCTAGTGCCTAACCCTAAACCTAACCTTTCCCCTAATGCCTAACCCTCCCCCTAGTGCCTAACCCTAACCCTTTCCCTAGTGCCTAACCCTCCCCCTAGTGCCTAACCCTAACCCCTGAACCTAACCCTCCCCCTAGTGCCTAACCCTAACCCCTGAACCTAACCCTCCCCCTAGTGCCTAACCCTAACCCCTGAACCTAACCATCCCCCTAGTGCCTAACCCTAACCCCTAAACCTAACCCTCTCCCTAGTGCCTAACCCTCCCCCTAGTGCCTAACCCTAACCCCTGAACCTAACCCTCCCCCTAGTGCCTAACCCTAACCCCTAAACCTAACCCTCTCCCTAGTGCCTAACCCTCCCCCTAGTGCCTAACCCTAACCCCTGAACCTAACCCTCCCCCTAGTGCCTAACCCTAACCCCTAAACCTAACCCTCTCCCTAGTGCCTAACCCTCCCCCTAGTGCCTAACCCTAACCCCTGAACCTAACCCTCCCCCTAGTGCCTAACCCTAACCCCTAAACCTAACCCTCTCCCTAGTGCCAACCATAGACCCTAACCCTTCCCCTAGTGCCTAACCCTACCCTTAATACTTACTGTCGGGAAGCCAGCAGTCAGGATGGTAACTACATCCCCTTCTATGTATGCTTCATTTCCCCAGTGTCTAAGCCACACATCAAATGCATAAACACTTTATAATGATAACACAATATTTATGGTCATGTGGCATTGTTAAATGGAAAATGTATCCTTTCTTTTGTGTTTGTCTTATTGTCATATTGTAAAGCAGCCTCCACAAAACACTAAGAAAAATGTGTGGTCCTGTAAGTCATACATGTTGTATCATCGAGTTGTGGCTAAACCAATTCACAACAAAGGATCCCAGAGAGGGGTGAATTATTCTGCAACTAAAGGACACAATACTTATTCTGTGAAATCTGTGCGCCAAATAAACCCGATGGAGTTGATTGATCCAAGGGCCATACACAAATCTAAGGGGTCTATTTACTAAGCAGTATTAGGAGACAGAGTGAAAAGTGATAAGAAAGTGATAAGGTGCCAGCCAATCAGCTCCCAACTACTATCTCACAGGCTGTTTGAAAAATGACGGTTGGGAGCTGATTGGCTGGCACCTTATCACTTTCTTATCACTTTTTACTCTGTCTCCTAACACTGGAATAGCTGAGGCCTGGTGTTTGCGTTTAGTATCAGGACATTTGTTAACGGCACCTGCTGCCACCAAAGAGGAAGTAGAGATAAAGGAAGGAACAGAGAGGGCGACAGCGGGGATCACTGAGTCCAGCACGGGGAACGGACATGGCATTCAGGAAATCCGATCAATCACCTTGGCATTGTTTCCTCGGCACTGCCATGTCATTTCCTACTGACATCACAATTTTCTAACGGGCACTTGTCACGTTCACAGGCTACAAATTTAGACAGAGGTCTTCTCAGACATGGATTATGGAAAGTCTTGCTGCTTTGATCCGTTGTTTCTCATACACCTTACACTGAACTTGGAGTGACCCTTACAGACATTGTAAGTGAATCTTTTCACTGGAAATCATTATCAGGCAATTCAAAAGATTGATATTGTATGAAAAAGGGCTTTGCTATGTACGGTGTCAGAAGGCAGAACCCCGGGGTACATGTATTTCCTTCTTCAAAATATATTATCATTTGTTTGCTGGCACACAGTCTAGAAAACCATTTTGACTAAAGCAACTTCAGATTTAACAGTATAAATAATGGCAACATATTATTTCAGGGTGTAGTAGGTATCCCGACAGCGGCAGTCCGACAAGGGCGAAGATCCCGATCGTCCCCAATGTAAGTATCGCTAAGCTAATTCCCCCCCCCTAACCCTCCCTTAGGAGTGCCTAACCCTAAGCTCCCTCCCAAGTGCCTAACCCTAATCCCCCCTCTAAGTGCCTAAACCTAACCCCCTCTTCCCCACAGCCTAACCCTAAGTCTCCTGGGGAGGTGCCTAACCCTAACCTCCCCCAGGGGGTGCCGAACCCTAACCCTCCCTTCCCCTAGGCTAAACCTACCCTCCCGGGAGGGGTGCCTAACCCTAAGTCCCCCGGGGAGCCCTAAATCTAATACCCCCCTCCCACAGCTATCCGCGCCCGGCTTACCTTCGTTGGTATGCCGGGCGTCGGTCTTCCGGCGTATGGTTAATGACAGACGTTGAGTTTTCGACGCCTGTCATTAGTACCACGCCGGGATTAGAAAGTCTGGAAGCCGGCGGTCGGCATTTAGACCGTCGGCTTCCAAACTACAACCCATTATTTCACGCTTATCCTGACCAAGCTTTATTCATGCCGGCTAGTTGTGACAATGACTGTGTGAGTTTTGATTCCTCACCTCTATTTCCTAATGCAGCATGTTCTCTGGTTCCTGTAAGAATTATTTCCCGGTAACAGAGCTCATTAAGGATTACACATGTTCAGGAAGCAATAGGTCAAGTTACATAAAATTTTGGTTCCCTATTAAAAGGAACTGCAATATCTTCATGTATCTGCCAAAGTACGGCCGTAACAGAGCACAGCTCCACTGCCCTCCTCAGAGGCTAGTAAACGATTAAGCTGCTAATTAAAAGTAACGGTTATATTTGAAAATTAGCTACAGTATCAGTTTCTGAGTCACACTGTACATTTCTTGGCTTCCAGTAAAGGATAAAGAAAGAAATACTGCTTGCAGTCCCTGGCGATCTCTCAATGACCAGACTGAACTACGCATTCTGCATGAACTCTGGTGACACAAACCCTACTCATTATTAATTGTCATGAAACCAAAGTAACCCAGGCTTCCACATTAACAACTATGGTGTCATGGCGTAGTGTATAAAGTGTGTATAGTCTAGAGAACATGAGGAAACGGGGCATAAACAAGGTTACTGGTATCTGAAGACAGAGAGTACATTTCTCATCAACAATCCAGCATTTATAATCATCTGAATCCTTATTTAAGTTTGTTTCTTTTCTCATTTTTGAACTTATAATACAAACATTAACGTTACATGATGACAATACACACATAGAGTGTATTATTGTCAGTGGTATATTATTATACAGGATTATTACATTTGTTATCAGCGCTGTCCGAGCTTCGTATGCTTGCAGTGATCATACAACAAACATTGGTAGGCTCTTCGGCCACCGGTCAATTTGTCAGACTGTACAGCCATGCCAACAGTAACGCATCCTGAGACCATTCATGTGTGGGGTTGCTTCTCAGCCAAGGGAGTGGGAACAATTTTGCCTAAGGACACAGCCATGAATAAAGAATGGTACCAAAACCTCCTCCAAGAGCAACTTCTCCCAACCATCCAAGAACGGTTTGGTGATGAACAATGGCCCTCATTCAGAGCCACTCGCTATTTGCGGTGATTCGTTTTCTAAAAAGGGGTGGCTATTCAAATGAACCGTTCGCACTTTGCGGTCTGTTCACGCCTCTATGTCTGAACGAGCAAGCAAAACATGCGAACGTAAATTTGAAAAATACGCCCCCTGGCCGCTCGCACCATACGTCATGTCCGCTATTTATTAGATTAATCGAGTACATCGACCAGTGTATGAACTGCTCGCTATTCTTGTGGCTGGTTTTTTCAACCACTATTTTGCGAGCAGTTCTGAGTTAAAATAACCCAGTGACGTGGTCAATGACGCTGCTGGATTAATTATGCACTCCCTTAAAATGCCCGTTTTGACCTTTAAGCACGCCTGCGTTCGGATCTCCACTCCCCGTTTTCAAGCACCTTCCCCTGTTACCACCCACATACGCCTCATTCTGTCACTGAAATTAGCAGGCATTCGCTATTTTGCGAGCACATGAATTTCGGCCGCACTGACTGGTTCGCGCATGCGTATAACGATCCGTACGCATGCGCAGTTGGGCAAACATCGCTCGGAGCGAACGAGCTGCCGCTTACGAGTGGCTCTGAATCAGGCCCAATGCCTTTTCCAGCATGATGGAGCACCTTGCCATAAGGCAAAAGTGATAATTAAGGGCCTGATTCAGACCCACTCGCGAGCGGCTGTCCGCTCGCAAGTGGGTTGATGGTGCGCATGCGCGAGACGCGATGAGCGAAAGACTTTCCTTCGCTCGTTGTGTCTGATCAAAGGGGGCGTGCTGTTGATGTTGATTGACAGCACGCCCCCTTTGGTGGGCGTGCCTGCCAGACGGAGGCGTTCCCAAAGGAACGCCTACCGTCAGAAGCCGGCCCCACTGACATCACTAGTGATGTCAGTGGGAGTGATTTTGGCTCTGATAGAGCCAAAATCACTCCTGGCCTTGTGTTTGAGAAACTCAACCGCAGGCTTCTGCTCGCAGTGGCGATGGTCGCGATGGTCAAGACCATCGCGACCATCATCCTGCACGCTCATATAGGCTGTGGGTGGTGACCCACAGCTATACGAGCGTCCAGGAGTATGCTCCATAGTTATGGAGGTGGGCCCTGATTCAGAGCGAGCGCTCTGGTCAGAGCGTCCGGCTCTGAATCAGGGCCTAAGTGGCTTGGGGAACATAACAACAAAATTTTGGATCCATGGCCAGGAAACTACTCAGACCTTAATCCCATTGAGAACTTGTGGTCAATCCTCATGAGGCGGGCGGACAAACAAAAACCCACAAAGTCTGACAAACTCCAAGCATTGATTAGGAAGAATGGGCGGCCATCAGTCAGTATGTGGCCCAGAAGGTGAGTGACAGCATGCCAGGCAAATTGCAGAGGTCTTGAAAAAGAAGGGTCAACACTGCAAATATTGACTCTTTGCATAAACTTAATGTAATCTACTATATAAAAGTGACAATTTTTCCTGCTGTCCTTCTGTCTTTCTATACAAATTCAGTTTACAAGCCAAGATCGTGAAATTTTACATACGAGCATATTAAAACACGGCAACTAAAAAAATTTTGAAATTTAAATTAATTACTGTTCATTTTTAATTAATTAAAAAACACAATTTTTGCTGTACGCTCATTGTGGGGCCTCACGGCATATGGGTAGGGCCTCGAAGCAAGCGTTTTGTGTTGTCATGATCTTAATGTTTATTATCGAAGAGAGCTTTAGCAGGCTTTCCCTGCATTCTCAGCTCTCTGACTGTACCAAATTACGCAACAACATTGACTTCTTTCTTCGAACTGTGTCAAAATGATGACTTTCATCATTTTGGACCCTGCTGTACTGTGAGCTGCCAAAATATTACACATGGAATGCTTCTCCCAAAGTTATTTTCTGCGCAGAAAACAGGGAGTCGCTGTAGATGGTCATCCTGGTATCAGAGCAACAGAAGCTCTTGGCCGTGTTTACACTGTACATCCGACAAATTTTGAATGCTTCTATCTCCGAAGTTTGCTTTACACCGTTACAGGTCCTACTTCCTTCGAAGACCTTAGGACTGTTGATGGGGAAGTTTGTCACATTTTTCGTGAGGCCTGCCTAAGGAGAGGTTTGTTGGAGGATGATGTGTAAACAAACATTCTTAAAATCCCGGGCAACGCCGGGTACTCCAGCTAGTTGTCAAAAGCCTTTGACACTTATGAAATGCTAGTAATTTTACTTCAGTATACCATAGTAACATCTGACAAAAAGGTCTAAAAACATTGAAGCAGCAAACTTTGTGAAAACCAATACTTGTGTCATTCTCAAAACTTTTGGCCATGGCTGTAGGTCTGACGGGATCCCCCTCCTTCAGCTGCAGCTATTACAAGTTTTTGGATGGTGGATCCCATGCAGGAATGGAGAGAGCATGGGATCCCCAAGCAGATGGTACAGTGGTTGGAACTAAACCCAGGGTTCAAGCGCCGAAAGACAGCAATGCTAACCACTGTGTCTCTCCCCAAATAAGGTCATACTGTATGCAGTTTTCTAATAGAATATCAACCCTGGGCAAGCATGCAGAGAAGCTAGACAAATTTCTTGCCAAGATCATTGACTTGCCCAATTCCGGTAGATGGGTGCCCCATGGAAGAGTTATAAGGTCGCTCCAACGACAGCAGCACAGTAAAACCTCTTTACCTGCTGTAGCTATTGTTACAGCTGATCAGATGAGACAATGAAGGGCAATGTCTTGTGAGCCAAGTGGAACAGTTGTGAGTTTGGAAAGACAGGCAATATGCCGCCAGGTGCTGCCCAGTGCAATCTTTGCATAGGATGATAGAATCAGCATCAGTCACTGTGATTACTGCACTTCTGTAAGCACCGAGCTTTCCCTCAGCACTGCCACCTGCAGTATATAATCATATTATCTGCCAGCAGACATCAGGATCCCCTAGTAGAATATAAAGCATTACAAGTATGTCCTGGGGATATATTCTTAGCTCGTGCGCTGGGTCTCAGTGATTCACGCTCCTCACTCTCCCAGTTGGCAGCGATTCCTGTGCTGGCAGGCCGCCCACATATAACTTATACAGATTTGCTTCTGTGTTTGTACACATGTAATGTCAGCACACACATCACCTACCAAACGGGTTAGTTCATTCCCAGGTCAGTGACTTGGCAGATGCCCAGTAGACACAGGGTATAACCCCCCTGTGAGATTGTGCATGTGTGACAAGCATACAGCTCTTCCAGAGTGTTGTGTAATCGCTATGAACGGCTCGGGGATCGGATAAGAAAGTTGTGAATATTTTCATCACAGCATGAAGCGATTAAATGCACTGCAGGAACGAGAGGCAGCAGGCAGGCATCATACATAGTACTAGGCAATCCCTGAGATCATCAGATGCTTTGGAAAGGATACATCTGGCTATCTTCTTCTTAATTAGTTGATGCATTTTACTCGCATACACACAGTAATATTATCCACTGAAACAGCTCCCACCCACAGTAATTACAGGAGTCTGTGACACAATTATTAGTTGTATTGTGCTGGAAAATGGGTTGCAGTTGTGCAATAGCCTGAGTGTCATCAGCCAGTGGGGTTATGCACAGATCAGTCCATGAGAAAGTAATATCCAGTGTATTATCATACTGGGTCGTGAGTTCTTTGCATAAAACACATCTTCTCTGCACATTAGCGTTCCACAAAGTACTGTAGTGATATAAACTGACTGACAGAGATAGATGTCCTGAGCCCTCTCTGCAATCATCCACAAACCACGTCACTACCCTCTGCTGAGTGCTTCCCTCTTACAGGATGAGGTATGTTACTGCTGATAATACATACGCTTCTAAGGAATACCGCTAATACAGATCAGACAATAATATAGCTACACACATGTAAGATCTGTATACCTGGTGAGTGTTGTGTCTAATTGTACACATCTTACCACTTATTGGGTCACTGCCATGCGGTATACCGTGTGCTGTTCTCTTAGAGAAACACTCTCTCTACGCTGCAACAGGTTTACCATATACACACAGCTCCTTCCATCATGGGACACTCTCAGTCTCAGTAATGTAACAACAATTGAGGGGATTCTTCTTAACTAGATACAGAGATAGGAGAGGTGATATCCGTGACCAAGCCAGACCTGGCGAAATGCGTGTCCATAATTGGGTAAGGGCTCCTGCTCCTGGTGACCCGCTGCTCAGATGAGGGGGCCCATTGCACACGGGTGACTTCGGGCATTAATGCGCTCCTGCCTGGTTCTATTAGTTTTAGAAGAATGCTTTCTTGGTATTTGTTTGGTATACTGTATGATAGCTTTGTAGCAGTTGGGGGATACATTTAGGTCTTCCAGTCTAATGTTACCAATTGGGTCATCTCCTATCACAGTGTATATTTTATTGTACTTTACTGTACTGATGCTTAATATAAAGTTGAGCATCTTTTAGTCTTGGGGCAGATTCAATTACTCTGCAGGACAAACTCCAGGTGTGACACCCAGAGCTATTCAATTATTAGCTAACTACCCGCGAGTAGAGCGCGTTCACCTATAGATCAGCATTAAGCGCTGGAATCTAAGGGCTTTCCTGCAGGTTAAGCTCCATAAGGTGCATGTAATACAGATTTTTCCTAGCAGCTCAATGATCGTTAAGTGCACTCTCTGGGGCTTTATACACTGAGATGCAGAACTTTCACTTACCTACACCCGCTGGTCCGTTGTTATACCTATTTATCTGTTTATATGTGATTATTTAGATGTTTGTATCTACTTGCTATATTGGACTTTGGAACGTTACTCTCTTGTTACTCCATTATCTCCATTTGACCTGAGTTTCTATGTTATTACATGCCATTTTTCATGTCTGCCATGTTCCGTGCATGTTCTGTTATTTTGCTTTCCATGGGTGTAATGTTACAAAACTTTACAAAATATCTTTATTAAAAATTACGCAATAAAAAAAAAGAGTCTAAGATGGGCTCTGCCATTTGGACTCTGCAATAAGTTAATAACATGCAACAATTGTAGATACGATTTAAACTCTCAGAGAGGTTTATTAAACTGTTCCGAGTGTTTTCCAGCCAATGGCTCCTGTACTAGGTCTTGTGTGGTACAGACCTCCCGAGACTGTCACCGATCTCTGGATCTGGCTGTGACAACAAAACTAGAGAATGTCTACGGTAAGGTGTATCCTGACCAGGTAAACACTGCAGAGGTTGGAGAAGCCATAGAATGCACATTGGGAGAAAATACATGTCTCAGTATAGCTCCAGCATGCCCTAATTATACATTGTAACAATGACATTTTTCACTCAAGTATCAAAGTATAGTTAGCAATACAACAAGACTGAGGGGCCTATTAATCATACCTAAACTTTCCCTGGAGGTAATTAGGTTTAGAACTGGCATGGAGTTCTACCTAATTACCGGGGGAATTCATCATTCCTCCTCTCCATAGCTATCTATTCCGAAAAGCTGTCATTTTTGCAATGACAGCTTTTCAGGAAAACAAGAGATATGGTAAGAACTTACCTTTGTTATCTCTGTTTCTACGAAGTCCATAGGGTCCACAGGGTGACCTTGGGTATAGCTGGATCCTGGATCCTCGGGCACCACGGAGTTAAAGCTTTCAGCTGCTCCCAGGATGCACTTGGGTCCAACCTCCCCTATACCCCGCCCCCGAGCCACAGGCACCTCAGGTGGTAAGCAGCCCAGGCCGGAGGAGGAGACGAAACAGAGAGAAGGAAGACTGGAACACACAAGAACCATACTCACAGAAATGGGAGACGGAAAACCGGTGACCAGTCACAGAGCCCATATGAAGCCAGGTGCGTCAGGGCGGGTGCCCTGTGGACCCTATGGACTTCGTAGAAACAGAGATAACAAAGGTAAGTTCTTACCATATCTCTTGTTTTCTACTTCAGGGTCCATAGGGGTCCACAGGGTGACCTTGGGGATGTCCCAAAGCAGTCCAACTAAGGGCGGGGACGCTCCTGTGCTGATAGGAGAACCCGGCGCCCAAAGGATGCATCCTGAGAGGCAAAGGTGTCAAACGCATAGAACCTCAAAAAGGTCTGAATGGAAGACCAGGTGGCCGCCTTACAGAGCTGAACAGCAGAGGCGCCACGGCTAGCAGCCCAAGAAGGGCCCACGGACCGAGTGGAATGAGCCTTAACAGAGGCTGGAACAGGTAAACCCTCCTGCATATAAGCCTCAATAATAACAGAACGAAGCCAACGGGCTAGAGTCTGTTTGTTGGCAGGCCAACCCCTCTTGTGAAAACCAAAGAGGATAAACAAAGAATCCGACTTCCTCACAGAACTAGTCCGGTCCACATAAACCTGGAGTGCCCTTACAACGTCTAAGGAAGTCTCCCCAGCCGAAAGATCAGGTGACTGAAAGGCTGGTACAACAATTTCCTGATTAATGTGGAACCTGGAAACCACCTTAGGCAGGAAATCAGGACGAGTGCGAAGCACCGCTCTGTCCTGATGAAAAATCAGAAAAGGGGGACGACAAGAAAGCGCCCCCAAATCTGAAACCCTCCTGGCAGAAGCAATTGCCAAGAGGAAAACAGTTTTAAAAGTTAGCCACTTGAGCTCCACTGACTCCAAGGGCTCAAAAGGAGGACCCTGTAAGGCCCTAAGAACCACCGCCAAATCCCACGGGGCCACAGGTGGCACAAAGGGAGGCTGGATTCTCAAAACACCCTGGAAAAAGGTGTGTACGTCCGGCATAGCAGCGATCCTGCGCTGGAACCACACCGACAGACCAGACACGTGTACCTTCAGTGAAGAAAGACGTAATCCTAAGTCCAAACCGGACTGAAGGAAAGCCAGAATACGCGAAACTCGGAACACCTGGGGATCATAGTTTCTGGCCTCGCACCACTGAAAGTAAGTGTGCCACACTCTGTGATAGATCCTCGCGGAAGCAGGCTTGCGCGCCCTCAGCATGGTGGTAATAACGGAGCTAGAAAATCCCCGAGACCTCAGGACGGCTGTCTCAAGAGCCACGCCGTCAAAGATAGTCGACCCAGATCCGGGTGAAGACAGGGCCCCTGAGACAACAGGTCCCGCCGTTGAGGTAGGAGGTACGGAGCGTCGATGGACAGGCTCCGCAGATCGGAGTACCACGGTCTTCTGGGCCACGCTGGGGCCACCAGGATCAGTGTGCCTCCGTCCTGTTTGAACTTGCGCAGGACCCGAAGCAGCAGAGATATCGGAGGGAACAAGTAAGCCAGTTGAAACAGCCATTTCACCGACAGCGCGTCTATCAGACTTGCGCCTGCGTCCCTTGTCCTTGACCCGTACACAGGCAGCTTGTGATTGTAACGGGACGCCATCAGGTCCAGCTCTGGCAGCCCCCACTTGTCCACGAGTAGTTGGAATACCTCTGGATGAAGCGACCATTCCCCGGGATGCACATCGTAACGGCTGAGGAAGTCTGCCTCCCAATTGAGGACTCCTGGGATGAAAACTGCCGAGAGAGCTGGAAGATAGCGCTCCGCCCAAGCCAGGACGCGGGACACCTCCGACATCGCAGCTCGACTGCGAGTCCCTCCCTGGTGATTGATGTACGCCACCGTGGTGGCGTTGTCCGACTGCACCTGAACGGCCCTTCCGTGAAGAGCGGTGCCGGACGACTGCAGGGCTCTGTATACTGCCCGCAGTTCCAGGGTGTTGATGGAAAGAATCGCTTCCTCCGCCGACCAACGACCCTGAAGTGACAAGGAGCCTGTCACCGCCCCCCAACCCCGGAGACTGGCATCTGTCGTGAGCAGAACCCATTCCGGGATCCAAAAGGGGCGCCCCTCCAGGAGATGCGCTGTCTGCAGCCACCAGGCTAGGGACAGACGCACCTCCGAGGACAACACCAGCATCTGAGAGCGGATCCTGTGTGGCAATCCGTTCCATTCTGAAAGAATCAGCCCCTGCAGGGGCCTGGAATGAAACTGGGCAAACTCCACCATGTCGAATGCCGACACCATGGACCCCAAAACTCTCATCGCTGAGTGCACCGACACTCTGCCACTGCTCAGACAACTGTGAATCCGCAGCTGTAAGGAGGAGACCTTCTCTGGAGTCAGAAAAGTCCGTTGCTGACGAGAGTCCAGCAGGGCCCCCAAATTAACCATCCGTTGTGATGGGATGAGGGAGGATTTCTTCCAGTTGATCAACCAGCCGTGCGCCTGTAGACAAGCGACCGTCAGGTGGAGATGCTGGATCAGTACCTCCGGGGAGCTTGCCAGCAAGAGGAGGTCGTCTAGATACGGTAGCAACCGTATCCCCTGGCTCCGAAGGTGAGCCGCCATGACCGCCATCACCTTGGTAAATACCCTATCACCTTGGTAAATACCCTTGGTGCCGTGGAGAGACCAAAGGGTAGAGCCCTGAATTGGTAGTGGTTGTGGAGAATAGCAAACCGCAGAAACCGTTGGTGCGATGTTGCTATAGGCACATGGAGGTAGGCGTCCTGGATATCCAGGGAGACCATATAATCCCCCGGTTCCATCGCCAGTATGATGGAACGCAAAGTTTCCATCCTGAATTTGGGAACCCTGAGAAACCTGTTCAGGGACTTCAAATTGAGGATGGGGCGATGAGAGCCATTGGGTTTCTGCACCAGAAACAGCGTAGAGTAATACCCCATCCCACGTTGAGACTGTGGTACGGGTATAATGACCCCCGCCGTCAGCAAGGCCTCTATGGCTTCCTGAACCTGCAAGGCCTTGGTTTTGTCCTGAGAAGGACTTGTGCAAAAAAACTGGCAAGGCGGCCTGTGCCGAAAAGACAGGGCGTACCCCTGGGAGACCACTTCTCGCACCCAGGCATCCGTGGTGGTATTGTGCCAGCACTGGGCGAATTGAAGAAGTCGGCCTCCCACTCTGGGGTCCCCCAGAGGGAGGCCCGTCCCATCACGCAGAAGGCTTATCTTCTGGCTTGGAAGAAGGGCGCCTAGCACTCCAGGCTTGCTTCTTTGGCTTTGAGGCGGTCTTGGGTGCGGACTGCCTCGGGAAGGACTGACCCTTTGCCTTGCCCTGAACCCGAAAGGAACGAAACGCCGAGCTCCGGACCTTAGCAGGTGTAGTAGCTGAAGGGAGGAAGGCTGACTTGGATTTTGCCAGGGTATCTACTATTTTGTCCAGGTCCGGACCAAATAGTAATTCCCCATTAAAAGGTAAGGCCTCCAAGCCTTTCTTTGAATCCGCGTCTGCTCTCCAAGACCGCAACCACAAGGATCTACGAGCAGACACTGCTGCCGCCGAAACCCTAGAGGTCAACAGGCTAGCATCCAAAGATGCTTCTCCAATGTAGGAGGTGGCATCTCTCATCTGTCCTAACAACGCCCTCTGGACGTCCGGAGATTCATCCGTAAACGTGTCCTCCAAGGCGTTGGCCCACCCCTCAATGGCCTTGGCCACCCAGGAGATGGCCATGGACGGCCGGGCTACAGCCCCTGAGAGAGAATAAATAGACTTTAGACAAGTCTCCACCTTCCTGTCCGTAGGATCCTTCAGCGAGGATATAGACGGCAATGGCAAAGTAGCACTCCTGATGAGGCGTGTTACATGGGAATCGACTGCAGGCAGAGTTTCCCATTTCTTACAATGCGCTTCCGGGAATGGATAATTGGACGCCAAGCGTTTCTGTGGCAGGAAACGCTTACTGGGCGTCTGCCAGGCCACCGCCATGTGATCAGTCAACTGATCAGACAAGGGGAACGCTGTAGAAGTAACCTTAGCTTTTTTAAAACTAGGATACCTTGACTTGGGAGCGGGTGCCTCATCCTCAATCAGAAGAATAGCCCGCACCGCCTTAACAAGAGCCCCTTGATGGAAGACTTATTGTCTACCTCCTGGACTGAGGCATCTGAGGCTGAGTCATCCTGTACCTCACCATCATCCGAGAACCCCTCAGAATCCGAAAGATGCGCAGCCTGTGCCATGACTGAGCGTTTAGACGCCCTGGAGGGCACGTCACTGCGCAACATCGACTGAAAAGCCGAAGATGCTGCCGCCAAATCTTGGACAGTGTGGGAAAGCGCATCCACCCAGGGTGGAGGAGCTGTCACAGGAGCCTGAAACGGCACCACAGCCGGCTGTGCCACAGGGGTGGACTGAATATACATTGGCAACCCCGCATAGGGACCAACAGGCTGAGACCCCGGGGGAGTCTGCAATAATTGTGGGACACCCGGGGAATGGGGGATGGCAGGCTGGGGCAACGCCCTAGTAGGGGCGGCAGTCGGGACCGACAGACGGTCCGCGATGGACACCAGCACCTGGGAAAACATCGCCCATGGTGGCTCCTGCGAAATGGGAGGTTTAGACGTACCAGGGACCGCCTGGCACCGTCCGCACATGCCGTCCTGTGACAAATCCTCCCTATCCACTCCTGCAGAACAGCGCCTGCAGGAGAACAATGCTGGAGCCCCGGAGTGCTCAATCTCCTCCTCAGACATGACTTAGGAAGAAAACGTGCGCACTCACCAGTGTGCTGAACAACAGCCCACAATATGGCACCGTGTAGCACACAACTGTATGTGACGGACCTCACAAATACGTGATCTATATAGGTGAGGTCAGTAGAAACACCCTTCCCCCGCACACCTGTAGGGCTTGTAGGAGAAGGAAAGGGATAGGTACAGGCTGACAGTAAGTAGAAAAAAGACACAGACAGGCAGCACTAGCAAAAGTCACATACCATGCAGGAAGATATACTCACTGCACCTTTCCACTACAATCAACCTGCCCAGATTCAGTGTCTGGGAGGGCTATAGTGCTGTGTACACTGTCCTTCTGCAGGGGAGAGGTACACAGGGGGACCGGTCCGCGTGCTCCCTGAGAGTATCCACGCTGCCACAGAGAAAATGGCCGCTGGAGACCTCAGAGGAGGAGTGGCCGTGTAGCTGCAGCTCAGCGACGCCAGACTACGAGCTGAAAGGCGCGCTGAGCTGAGGGGAGGAGCCGCTAGACAGGGAAGGCTTCCTCCCCTGGCTAGCATATTAACCCCAGGGCTTGCCGGCATCCCGCTTGCCGCTTAATTTACCCTGGTGGTCTAGTGGTCTGGCGGGGTATGCCTCCGCTGGAGGGGGGGCCCGCCGCCACCGCTAGCGCCCCCGGTCTGTCCCCTAGACCGGGGGCATGTGACTGCATTTGAAAGGAACCCGCGCACCGCCGCTAATCAGCGGTGCGCGGCTTACCTGATCTCCCCGGCGTCTTCCGGCAGCAGTCCCGGGGGAAACCAGAGTCCGGCTAGTACAGACTCTGGCTTCCCCCGCCGCGATCCCCAGTTCAGTGCTGGCGTCGCGGCGCCAGCAGGGAGAAGGAGCGGCAGCGTAGGCGTCTGTACAGACAGCCCAGCGCTGCCGCTCTGTAGAAAAACTGTAGTAAAAAATAAATAAATAAATTTAACTAAGTTAAATAAAAAATTAAAAGCTTTAGGGGGCTGCTCCAGCAGCCCACCCCGCAGGGTGACCCGACTCCGGCCGGGCACCATCTAAAACTGAGGTGCCTGTGGCTCGGGGGCGGGGTATAGGGGAGGTTGGACCCAAGTGCATCCTGGGAGCAGCTGAAAGCTTTAACTCCGTGGTGCCCGAGGATCCAGGATCCAGCTATACCCAAGATCACCCTGTGGACCCCTATGGACCCTGAAGTAGAAATAGATAGTTTTCCCTGCCTAGTCCTACCTTACCGCAGCTGTAATCAGTGCTGCGCATGGGCTGTTAAATTCGTTAACCCAGCGCATGCGCAGCACTGCCTACACATGCGGTAAGTTTATGTCCCCCCCCTCCCCCCCGCTCACCTCCTCCCCTTCAGCACTTACCTGTCCGCGTAGCAGCCTCCGGCTCCGTCCGGCTGGTCTGTCACATTGTCTCCCAGCTGACCACAGTACAGATTAGAGGGGGGGGAAAAAAAAAAAAAAAAAAAAAAAAAAAAAAAAGTTTTTTTTTTTTCTAAACTTTATTGTGTTCTGCTGGGAGAACACAGTGTCTGACCAGCCTCCGGAGCCAGACGACGCACCAGAGTGCCGGAGGAAGACGCCGGGGGACCTGTCCAGCTGGCAGCAGGTAAGTGTCACCTGCTATTCGCCACCTCACAGTGGCGGATAGTACCTCCATCAAATTCCGAAAATTTATAATTTTCGGAATTTGATGAATACCATAATTTCCACATCCCCATACTAATGTACTAATGTACCCATACTAATGTACTAATGTATGGGGAGTGTGGAAATTAACGCAGGTGGACTTAGCAAGGAGATATCAGTGATATCTCCTGTGCTAAGTGGCTTCATGAATACTAAATAACGTTATTTAAGGCAAATGTCCTTAAAAATGTTAATTTAGTGTTGATGAATAGGCCCCTGAGACAGAGACAACACTGGACCAATACTTTCTGCGTGTGCTGAGAATGAGTGGGGTGGGGTGGGTGTGTGTGGGGGGGAAAGTTCCAGTTATTACTGTGTTTGTCCACGATTGTAGAGCACTACAGAGTATGCTGTCGCTATATAAATTAGAAATCAGCGGCTCAGTTTGGACTCGGATGAGATGAGGCAAAACGTCGCCTTTCACGGATGTCTCGGCACAGATGTCCGTGAAAGATGATGTTTTACCTGAAAGATTACGTTTTTCGGGGATCCAAACTTGGCGGGAAGATGCAAACCAAAAGCTAACTTCACATCTCTATAAATAAAGACATGTTAATAATGTTATTTGAAGCTTATCTGTAGTAAAAATCCCACTTGGTCAGGATATATGACAATAGGTAAAACATTATTTAATCTGTAGGCCAGTGGTTCCCAAACTGGATGCCGTGGCACCCTGGGGTGCCTCAGGGCACTTGCAGGGGGGCCTCGGGTTGGTGGTCCAGTTCTAAATAAAATTATTTTTAGTCCGTGTGATCGGCAAATCCAGTGCTCATGGCTGTCAATCAAAAACATGTGGACAAAAACAAGCGCAGACCTGTCACCCAGCACATAACTGACCCTAAGGGTGACATAGAAGCACAATTTACTTCATTTACATTTTTGCTGAATTTCTCAATAAGAAACTTTTGGCCCAGGGGTGCCGTGGATAATATGCTGATACTCTAGGGCACCGTCGTTCGAAAAAGTTTGGGAACCACTGCCGTAGCCCAAGAATGCTGCCAAATATTATTTTATTCATTGATCATTTTGATGGGTCAACACAAACAATATAACCATGCCACCTCGCCCCCCTGCTGGTTTACATCGAGTCCCGGCATTGCAAAGCCACAAACAATATAACCATGCCACCTCGCCCCCCTGCTGGTTTACATCGAGTCCCGGCATTGCAAAGCCACAAACAATATAACCATGCCACCTCGCCCCCCTGCTGGTTTGCTTCGAGTCCCAGCATTGATGGAGGTTGGTTTAACGCTATTATGTTCGGTATGTATGTGGAAGGTGCACAGGTTGTTAGTAATTACTAGACCGCATTAACGACATCCATTCAATAGAGAGAAGTGAGATGTGTATAGTTAGCATACAGTAGTAATGGGTATGTTGGATGGATGTGCACTATGCGGAGTGTGGTCGGGTTTTGGCTTTCTCTAAATAATTATGGGTAGATTTCTGCTTAGATTTTGACGTCTGCAATCAAAACCCAAATAGGTTGTAGTTGCCAAGAGACTCGAGATTGAAACCCGCTCTAAGGATAACCGATATATTTGTTGTAGCAATTTTGGCAGGAGAGAATGTTCCTGCAGTAAGGCATTATTAGTATTATTTGCAGGAGAGAGGCAAGAATCCAACCAAAGCTATTAAATACTGGTCTGTCCAACCATCAGGGCCTGGAAATTTTGAAACTTTTTAACTAGCAATTGCAGAAATCACCTCTCTCTCTCTGTAATCATGTGTCTGAGTGTCTCCTCGTTTCCATTTGGCTGTTTAGAAAGGATAATAAATCCTGTTTATGGCGAGGGGTTTGTCGGTCGTATAATTGTTCATAATGTGCCATCGGAATGGGATTGAAATAAGTAGGTTACCCTATTTCTACGATGTAAATACAAGATAAAGGGCTTTTCTCATCTTTATAATTAGACCCCCCCAAAAAGTCTGTTTTCCTTTTAGGTCATGATTTCTGTAAAAGGCGGCACCCCGTGTCCCTGCTGCATGTTATAGAGGGATAGAATATAAATGCTGCATCCTATAAAATGCCATTTGTAGTCTGCATAAAACACGCATGTAACTTCCATGTTACAGAAACTGCACAAATTCCATACAATTTGGTAAAGGAGACAGAAGTAGAACAATCCTATCACAGTGGGATCATATACTGTGCAGTTGTGTCTCTGTGAATGGTCTCTACACTATTTTCATAGACATTTAAGAAGACTAGTAAATCAAGAAGATCAAATGAATGAAAACATTTATATATATATATGTAATCTACGTGTTTGTGTATACAGCTTTCTGATATCGCCATTAAAGGCTGCAGTAAAACAATGGACAGAGCTTCTAGTGAGTGACATGAGGTAGAAGTACATACTGGGGGTGATGTATGATGTGGGTGGCTTCGGCTGATATTTGTGAGGACGCGCTTCATTGCCGGATCGCGGCAAAGTGGGAGAGCGCTAAATCACCTGTCTGGTGATCTGTGCTCTCCCATCAGTGGCTCTCCTCTTCGGTTGTCAAGTTTTTTATACGCATGCGTGCGTGTGGTCACGCATGCGCAGTTGCTGGGAGAGACGCTGTGTGACCGGTGCCTGCAATGTCTATGCGAGCACCGGTCTATTTTTCCCCAGCAGTTTTTTTTTTTAAAGAACTTTAATATTTTTGTACGCACAATCCCTGGCTGTTGGAGCTGACAGCCAGGGACAGTGCAGGGTGGTGCGGCAACGACAGCTGTAGCTGTTGAAATTGATAGCTGCTGCTGTTTGAATGGTCAGTGCCACTGACCGTTCATACATAAGCCTGCACTATAGCACCCTATGTTGAAGATAGGAGTGCAATGACAGGGGCGCACAGCGCCTCCATCATTATACAGTACACACATCTCCACATTAGTACATAGGGAAGAAGAGGTATCAACGCACACAGGGCCTGATTCAGAGCCGCTCGTAAGCGGCCGCTCGCTCTGAGCGATGTTCGCACAACTGCGCATGCGCAAACCAGTCATTGCGGTCGGAAATCGTGCGCTCGTAACACAGCGAGGGGCTGCTAATTTGATTGACCGAATGTACCGTTGTGGGTGGTAACAGGGGAAGGTGCTTGAAAACGGGGGAGTGGAGATCTGAACGCAGGCGTGCCTAATGGTCAAAAGGGCGTTTAATGGGAGTGCATAATTAGTAAAGGAGCGTCATCAACCACGTCACTTGGTTGTCTTTTAGCCTGAACTGCTCGCAGTGATAGCGGTAAGAAAATCCTACCACAAGCACTGCGAGCAATTCAGATGCCTTTCAATGTTCCCGATTAATCTAATAAATACCGGAGATCACGTGTGATGCGAACGGCAAAGGGGCGTCTTTACAAAATAGCGAGCGCATTTTTCGAACACTCGCTCAGACATAGAGGCGTCAACACACCGCAAAAAGCGAGCGCTCAATTTAAATATCCAGCCCTTTTTTAGAACGACCGTCCGCAAATAGCGTCTGGCTCTGAATCAGGCCCACAGTGTGGGCTGATACCACATTTCCCCATTATGCTGCCTCATACATCTCCCCCACTGTTTGTTAAAGAAGTTAGATGATTAACTCTATTCCGTATAGAGGTGCATTTAACATCACAGTCTTCCTGTATCAGTGTGACAGCAGCCTAACATCACTACTCTGTGCTGCTGGGGACCCTGCTCCTCCCACTATATAACTCTCAGTCTGTGGCTTCCTGTATCAGTGTGACAGGAGCCTGACATCACTACTCTGTGCTGCTGGGGACCCTGCTCCTTCCACTATTTAAATTGTCAGTGGCTTTTTGCGGTCACCGTTCCCCTGCTCACATCACGTAAAAATTCAGTAAATATACCTACAAACAAGTACACTTATATATTATTTTTTTTTACCTGGTTTTGCCTTAATTATCAAATGGCACTTTAAATATTGCAGCCAAATCGACAAAACATCAAAGCTTTCGGCAACCTGGGATGTCCTGTATGCACAGGATTGTGACCCTGCACAATCTGGCTTTGGCTATAGTAGAAATAATTGGTGGTCTATCAGATATGATTATTGTTAAAACTAGCTCCAGGTAGGGGTGTCCGCTAATTGTGGGGTGAGAGAGTTTAGATAATGCATGGAAAGTTCTATACTCTTATGCGTTATGTAAACAGAGAAACAATACTGATCACCAAATAGGTTGTTTATTGATAATTAATCAAATTAATTTGTTAAAAACTGGATCCACCAACCAAATTTACATTTTACTTTAATTGTAAGAGGCGCAAAATAATCGTAAACATAATCAATGGTTTATGATTTGGATTTACCTAATTGTACTTGCTATTTATGTGCTGAGTAAATAGCACCTGTGTCACCGTCCCGTACACTACACGTGACCATACCTGAAACTGCCCATCTAATACAGTCTCCATGGTAACTGGGAAATCTCTTCAACAGAGTTAGGTAATAGAAAATTGCTCCTACGCTGAGGGTTCCCCTTGTCCTGTCACAGTTACTACTTTGTGCATAGCCTCTCCGTTCCCCTGCAGCGGACGTTCAGCAGGATGAGGGTTAAGTGTCTGCGAGGGGGAGGAGAAGGGAATCCCAGGCTGGAACTTGAGACTGTTCAGCTGAGCAAGAAGTCTTCAGATGTAATGATGCAGCCCAGCAAACTCTGTCTCTGGATGGGGAAGTCAGTCACAGGCTGAGAGGAATCTCCGCGTTTCCTATAGGGGAGACCTATAGCCATGCTTGTTACTCTGGCCCGCAGGGTAAGTGCACAATGCCTAGATGGGCACATCATGTTCCAGGTGCCTGGCCGGCTCAGGCTGTACGACTGCCCCAGCTCTACTCTGTGCACAAGGAGAGCAATTGCATGCAGGGCAGTACTCTGTGCTTGTGTACGTACCTGTATAGGTGACGCCAGTGATCACAGGGTAACCATGCTTTGGCAGAGACTCTGGTTAGGCTTTCTCATCTCCGATAGGTACAGTTATCTGCTGTCAGGATGCCAAAGCAATTTTCCTGCTGAGTTTAACATGTGACTTACTGGAGAAGGCAGTGATTGGCATTAGGGCATCTGTACCTGCCAATCACCTGCCAGCTTGTTAATGTAATACTTTCTGTATACAAAAGCCTAAACTGAGCATGCTCCAACAGCCTTCTCATTCGGAACCTGCGAACTGTCATCTGTCTTAGGGAGTCACAGATATTCCTCTTACGTGAAGTCTCAGAATAGGGTGTATAAAGATGTAACAGTGTCACCCCTGGAGTTATGTCTGTCTGCATGCTGGCTCTCTCTGCAGCAATTGTATAGATTGCATAGATGTCTATGTTCTGTGTCTGTGACAGATATTACAAAGCTCATTTGGTAGAAGTGATTGGGGTAATGTTGACGTCTCTTGCGTTTGGTGGTAATGTGAACTAAGCTGTCAGGCAGTGTTACGTGTAGCCTATACTTGCACTGCTATATAGCATTAATGGGCTTTGACTAGAGGTGTGACATTTTCTACTACTGCTGGGAGAATGAATGGTTTTGCGTTGCAGTCTGTATGTGTTTATATAGTAGTACTGACATTGCATAAAACAGCTTACACAAGACACGGCATTGTAATACAGTGACACGGAGGTCTGCTGTCCTGACCTAGGGGTCTGGGTGGGAAAAGATGCCACATGTAGAATGAGCTCTGCAATGGATGTGTGATTAAGACTGTCATATTGACACGGAACTCCAACAGCATCAGATGCGTAGCCATGTGTAACCAGGCTCTCCTCCGCTCCGTTCTAGATACAGAATAAAATGTAACATCATTGCGAGGTTTCAACTTTACAAATTGTAGTGTCTTGAGCTACTAAAGAGCGAGCTCTTCTGCACAATGCGATGCGTATGAAGACATCTCACACTCCATGTAGCCCCTGGCACAGATTTCAGTGTGAGTTGGAAGCTAATGTCATTCCCTCTGAATGTAGCAAGACAAAAACACACAAGGCAGCTTTTTGGCACAGAGGGCCACAGTTATTTATGGCGCTAACACGCTGGAGATTACTTCCACCTGCTAGGCAATCTGATTTTCCTACCTCTTCTCAGGAGGCAGCTGGCATCTTCGGTGCTCGGCTGATGATGCAAGGTGGAATTTATCTGCAAAAAGTGATAATATTTCGGCATTAGTGAGTCTCGTCCGAATAGCTTCCATCTTACCGATACAACGCAACAAGCAACACATAAGCTATCAATCTTTTTTTTCCTATTTAGTGGAGCACTTGCTGTAAAATATTGCCACTGCCCTGCTGAGACTTCCCATAGAATCATAACTACATGTGTAAGCCCCCCAAAGAAAATCCATGTTGAATTAAAATAACTGTACATCTTAAAGGTCCAGGAATTGGAATAGACTGTAAGCTCTTTAGGTCAGGGAGATAGGAGACTCAATCAGGTTGACAGCCTCTACATTTTGTAACTGGCTGTCAATCTGGGAATATTGACTTGTGAAAGCAAATATCAAGATTGGGAAACTGCTCATTGCATTTATCTTGGTTCTTTCAACACAAATAAATAAATACGCCCAGCTGGCATCCACTTCACCTAGGACAGAGTGGTGCTGCTGATCTTGGGGTAAAGGAAATTGGTGATGCCCTATTATTACTGTTCTATGTCTATGAAATCTAAGCATTTATAGTATTCATGATATTTTATAACTCCCAATGACTTTTATGTTGAACCTGACAGTGACATACCCATCTCTGCCTGTAAATTGTACCACCGAGTCTTCTATCATGTACAGTATACCATTACTCACAGTGTACTATAACATCACTGCATAGGCAATGGAGAGAGAGCACGGGTGTTATTGTAACTACATAATAAGGGCACTCAGGTGCCACATTGTAGAGTACGGCTATCCAGCTGCAAGGCTTTGTCACAGGTGTGAGCTGAGTGAGTGACATTAAGTATGGGATGATAAGAGATTCGTATGTAAATACAATGGGGACGATTCATAGTTAGGAGCAAAGCTAAAAAAAAAAAAACCCAACCAAGTAACGTTGCACCTGGGTAACACCAAGCTGCACTGCAGGTGGAGCGGACGGAAAATGTGCAGAGAGATTTATATTTGGGAGGGGGGTGTCCAGGCTGAAATGTAAATTGCAGTGTAATAATACAGCTGCCCAGCATATATGCGCAACATGCAAAAGCAACCGGTATTTACCCAGCATGCAAATATAATAAATGTATTTGCCCCCCTTGCATTGCAGCATGGTTGGTTTCAGGTGCAAAGTTACTGTTTGTTTGTTTTTTTGCTTCCGTCTCAGAATCAGCCCCAATGGCTGGATAAAGAGGAATATATCCCAGAATAAGGAGTAATGCCTTAGAGCAGCTCTGGGCAGTATTCTGTATGATGGATACATTTCCTAGTATCCGTTATTCTGTATGTACGGACAGTTGCACAGTAACACTGCTCTTCTGTGTCGTCAGTCTCTGCATCTGATCTGTTCTGTGTGTAAAGTACAATGTACCTGCAGCACGAGCATTACGTTATATTGAGGATGTTACTGGATAATCTTTCATGTGTGTAGCGGCACCTGCCGTGCAGCAACGTGCTGGTGTCTATTCATGTACCAGCAGCCGGAACTGGGACACGTTTCTGGGAATCAAATCAACATAATTGCACGGCTAGGTCAGCAATATTTTTTTTCTAAATGTACCAAGTGTGTGTTTGTGTGGCTAAGAATAACTCCTATCAGTTCCATTAGGGCAGAACCTGATGGTAATAACGACTAGGGCCCCGGCCGCTCATTCGTCGGGTTAGGTTCCAGACCCATGCTGGAAAGCGGCACATTGCCTTATTTCTTATGTAAATGCAGCCATAGACATACCTTACTCACTGTATACTCAGTTCTCTTTTTATGGCCACTACAGTTAGATGCTATTGTAAAACAGCAGAAAGTATGGAAAATGCGCTGGAAATAATAAACACAGGTATAATTGCAAAGAAAAAACAAACAGCTAAATTAGCGTAACATTGAAAAGTTGGACCCTACTATTACTATTCCCTGTATAGTGCTGTTTAATATATTGGTGCTACATAAACAAATAATAAATAAATAGCCAACCTGCGGCCTAACAGCTGCGGCTGAACCAGATCCTCGAATTTACTTCCTGCAGCTCAGAGAGCCTCCGCCAAAACTTTCTACTAGATCCCTGAACAGCGTTTTAGTATCCAGCTGTAAAATTGATGACTTTTAATATAGAAATGCAGGTGTAGAAATACGCTCTCGTTATTCCCTAACACAATAATGCAGCTATCCCACCTGATCTGTAACAGAACGGCTAACGTCACTATACTCTAGTCTGGCAACTTAGGTATAACCTTTGTAAGGTCTATTATTGCCAGTACTAGGTTTGAGTTTTTGAGAGGTCAACTGTTGATAATCAGTTTTAAATATATGATTAACGGTCTCATGGCCTGATTCAGAATTGTACGCAGTGCCGAGGCTTACGCAGCCGAGCAGTTTTTTGCTACTGCGTATGCGTGATACGCCGATAAGAGCCTGCAGCGAGCTGTAGCCTGAGAAGGCCTTCACAATGTATCCGTGATTGCAAGGTCCTGAGCAGACCACTGCGGGCGTTCCTGGAAGGAGTTGGGGAGACGGCTAAAAGTGTTTGCAAAAGGGGGGCGGTCCGTGGGCGTGTTATGGGAGTTCCAGTGGGGTGTGTCTGCAATTCAGGGCTGCGTTCCTAATCACAGAACCATAGACTCGGAGGCCATTCTTAGAGACAACTTTACCCGAATATGCGCAGCCCAGGACTTACTGGAAGAGTCGATGTTGCATCGATGGTGTTCTCAGCCCCTGGAGGATCTGCACGTAACACAGACAGGGAAAGTGGGTGTAGCAACCTTTGCTCAGTCTGTCGCACACTATTTCAGATGGGGGGGGGGGGCTTTATATATGAAGCTGCTGCTTTCCAGCGGGTTTGCAAGTGAAAACTTAAAACGGCCCCGTAGTCGGCGTACGGCACGCCGGGATACAAACTGGCTGCGGGTGGTGTTTTAAAAATTCCACTTGCATCCTGCTGGGAAGCAGTGACTTGCAAAAGTTTTATATTGGTTATTTTTGTTTATTTCTTATTAAAGCACGGCTCAATGGAAGTAAAATGACTAAACAATATCTGTGGTAGATCAAAATGATTACAAACTAAAATGCAGAATGCTCAGATGAATCTTATGCTGACCATACACTAGTACGACCAGCATGAGATGAGATTCATCTTACCATTTCCCTTGAACTCCCCGGCAGTCCCGGCCGCACGATTGACATACGATCTCACGATACGATCGATCTGCAGTTTAGGAGGGAAGGCCATTGAAAGAACAAAATTACGCCGGTTGGACGCACGATGCATCGTATGCACAAATACACGGCACGATCTGCATACGATTACGACAGATAATATGGGCTGCACATCTGATCATATGATATAAGTTTTAAAAAAGGCGGGACCGCGCATCGGATCGTATCCTACCTAAAAACACACGATTTCCACACGATTCATCGTACGACGCGTCTAAAGTTGGGCAATCAGCCCGAAATCGCACTAGTGTATGGCCAGCATAAATCATACTTGCCGACTTTACTAATCTGCTCCCTGGGAGATGCCCGGGGAGCAGACACTGGTGACCGCTTAGGGGGGACGGGGCAGGCTTACTATGTCATTAGGCCACGCCCCGGCACATTACTGCGAATCACGGGAGCGTGATGAGGGGGTGGGGCTAAATGATGCGTTTCCGGATAATTTAGCTCCGCCTCCTCCAGAGCCACGAGTCACGGCAATTATCTCCCCATCCTGCCCTAGGAAATGTGCGGGATGCGGATACACTTCCAGGGGTGCAGGGGGCCCCCCAACAATCTGGGAGCTTCCCGACACTTGCGGGAGGATAGTTGAATTTGATCTTATTGCACATATAGGCTAGCTACTGAACCCTGCTGGCACACTCCTTGTATGGAGCATTAAAGAGCGCTAGCCAATGAGACTGCTTACACTTCTCTCAAGTGCCAACAACCTCCCCATTCTAATAGTGTAAAAGCCCCCATACACTATACGACGGATTGCCGGAACCCGCGATGGGGTCGGAAACGCCGGATATGCTGACCGGCAGCCATCGATTTTCAATCCATCGGAGGATCGATGCAATCCATCAGAGGATCAGTGAAATTCTCCATTTTAAATTTCATCGATTTGCAAATCATGATCATATTTTGTTCGTGATCGACAAATTAGTTGAATCCAACATGTTGGATTTCACCGGTCCTGCGTCCTCGGCATCTCAGGATCACAGGAGCGCGGTAATCCATCACTAGTGTATGGTTCCTTTAAGCAGAGAAGCACCTCCCCATTCTCAGCATTAAACAAATCAGCTGTCGGCAAGGGAGCTGATCTGACAGAATTCCGCAGAGATATAGACAGGTCACCTCTGTTATATAAAAGTGTGTGATTTGCCTCTGCCATAGACCAGGTTCGATATCTACTGTAGCATCGACCAATAGTGATCTTACTTGCTGTTTAACCATTCAAAGCATATTTATCAAGCAATAAAACAAAACCAAAGCCAATCTGGAAATGTTTAGGTCTCTGACCATGTGGCTTTGCCACACATGAAGTCCAAGTATTTCAGGGATTTAATGGGCACTTGAGACTTAAAGAGTTTGAATTTTATGAACAGGCTTCGTGCTATTAAGAATGAAGCCACTTTGTACCATAAATTTTCAGCATGCTAATCTCAGTACAGTCGCCTATAGCCCGTATACTATAAATATATACAAGACACCTGATATTCAGTCATTTAAAATTGATCTATAATTTCAAGATCACCTTTGTTTGGCTGCTAAGCTGGGAGTTGTATCTGGTTACTGATCTCTGTTTTACATCTCAAATAAATTATCGCTGTGATAAGCTGGGGTTTTATGGTGTACGCTGGTCGCAAGCTTCTCCCTATATTCTGCCAAATGCTGTGCTCTTTGGGGATTATATACGGTCAGCACAATAGACCCCATGCATTGCATCCATTTACACAGGGATTGAGTACGAAGACACGGGGGGGGGGGGGGGGTTGTGGTCTCTGGATTCTCTATTGTTACAGTACGCTGCAAGATATATTATGGTTTGGGGAAATATAATGTAAAATGTATGATCTCTTACTTAGCGAGCTGCGTGAAATACTGCGGTAGCCTAAATTTCATGCATATGGATGCCGAGTGTCTGAGGATTGCTCTAAGGAAGGACATGAAGTATTCCTCAGTCTATTACTCATTACTACATATGTTATACATGAGAGTGTGTGTAGCTCGGTGTGATACACTTATATGATTGTGATGTATTACCGTGCTGCACAATGTGATGAATTGTCAGCTCTTCTGTTCTGTACAAAGTATTATCAGAACATTTCATTTTATTTTTTTTACTTAGTTTAAAAAAGAAATAGCTCCGTGTCTGTGAAATGTAAGAGCTGTTTAGTTACTACATGGCTGATAGAAACCTCGTGCGATGCTGCAGCTGACGATTGCGCTGTTTGTAGAGAGAGCACAAAGTGTTATGAGAGCATTAAGAGAGGGGGCCCGTGTGCATTCCCTGTCCGGGGCCCCCTCCTCTCTCCCTGCAGCAGTCAATTCTGGGTACTAGTCTGTGCCCAAAGTCTACTGCCTGGCGATTTCCCTACTGCGCATGCGTAAAATGCCGGAAACATGGCCATTTCCAGGTGTTTTCTGCAGCGCTACAGCCGACACGGGACTTTGGAGGGGTAAGTATAAGAAAATATGGGTGCTGGGAGTGTGGACACAGGGGGCGATGTGCACCGCACACCCTGCACCCATTATAAATACACCCCTGCCCTTAGCGAATTCACAGGAACTAACAGCTGTCACAGTCGTTCCCAGTTCTCCTGGGAGACGTCACCGTATTGCTATATTGTGTACAAATAGGGTAATGTCTTGCAGGCTTCTACTGCTAACACAGTGTATGCTGTATCCATGTAATAGTGGGGTGTAAGTATACATACGTGTCACCCTGAGGCAACCCTGGTACATAAAATAGTGATAGACTGTTGGAAGCCTCTGGAGGTGCGTCTGACAGAACCATATGCGAGTGCTTTGTAAGGTGTGTTATTCTCTGGCTTACATTCTGTGTACACATGCTTCCCACAATGAGATCTGTAGTAACTATGAGATTGTCACTGGGAGATGTAGCATTGATACTTCGGCCAAAACTCTGAACAACAGGCCAGCACTGAGTGACATAGTAACCATGCATGGTCATCTATGCTGGGAACCACTGGATAACCAGCTTTACCCCAGGGCTTAGAACAAGGGACCTTATCCAAAAAGACATCTTAATTTGCCACAATTTATACCTAGCCAAATGGACGCTGCTGGTTATTTCCTATTTACTACCTGACACACGACAATATACAAATAATCTTTACCCAAGATTCCTATAACAGAATCCTGTTGTTGGCAAGGGGCAGGTTAACATTACGTAAAAGATGGTCCAAGCAAAACGGCTCAATGTATATATCAGGGAAATGTAGGGAGGAGGGACAAGAAGTGACATCCCGTTGGGTCCTGGTTATACTGTCCCTTGGCAACCTGACCATTTTGTAATTGGCTGCTGCTGGGACGAGATGTTGAGAGGTCTCTGGCAGAACAGAGGCACCCATACAGATGCCAACTGTCCCTCATATTAGGGAGACTGCTGGAATATGACTTAATCTTCTGTATTACAGCAACTCCATCCTTCAACATGTATTATAAAAAAAAAGGCAATCCCGTTTGTAAATTGGGAGGCCAAAGTGAATAGTGTAATATCACAGTGTTGGAAGAAGGCCCCACGTGACAGGAGGTATTACTGGCCCATCTGATGTTTGCCAGTAGTAGTTTGGGGCGTACTGTTTATTATTACTCACCAACTCTTTCATTTATCCCAGGGGGGCTCTTATGGAGTTGGTGCATTATGATATCATACTTTCCACCTTTGGAGTACGCAGGGTTCTACTGATTGTAGTCCGGGAAGATGAGACTTCCTGTTAATCATTTTCTCCCTCCCTCTTACATAATAATACAGTGATAGAAAGCCGTAACCTGCCTCTCCCCTACCCACCATTGGGCAGAATACAATTGCTGGCCGTGTGGTGCTGAGCATTGTCACAATGCCTGGTATTGCATATAACCGTATTGCAGACATCGCATGTTTTCCTACACACCTTTATGAGTTGTTGGGGGAAACTTATAATGCTGTTGGGAGCGACTTGGGCAAATTAAATTCCACCCATAATATATGTCAATGAGAGCTCTGCTAAAGTCGGGATTAAGGCAGATGCACGAGAGCCCTATGCATTCCCCATGTATGGCTATACACTCCTGTTCATACAGTGCTGTAGGGAAAGGGATATTTTCATTTCTTTCTCTGTAAGCTTTGTCTTAGGGAGCGGAACAGAAATCAGGATACTGGCAAAGTTTTATTGTGTGTATGTGGGATATTTGCCTATACCCAGCAGAGATCCCGTTAGAAGACGCTGCACTCTACCTCATCTGGGTACTTATGGTAGTTGTTATGCTATACAAGGGCCCATTTATTAATAATCATATTTGCAATGCGATCTGGGTGTGATATTAGCGCCCCATTGCAGGATGCGATGATAGTGCAGGAACGTGTGATATAGCACATGCAGGACAGGGGCTCCGAAAAGGCATCATCAGTCTCTTCACTCCTGTGCCGGGCTCCTGCGCATGCGTGGTGGCCATTGCTAGGTGATGCTCCTCCAGAACCCTTTCCTGGTAAATTTTACGTAGTGCGGCCCATAGACTACAGTGACTGACGTTATCTACAGATGGCGCTAGCTGCGGGGTCCATGCTCCGGAATGCTTTGCATTCAAGAACTTGGTAAATCTGATAGCATTGTACCCTCCTTAGAAAGCTATGGGGGTTCCGACTGTTGTTGGAAATGGTGGTCCCTCCATAATACTAAATGTTTGCAGGCATCCCCTGACTGATGTGAACAAGTCTTGTCTGTAGGCGAAACGTATGTCATCACCAACCAAATTGTCACGTGATTCGGCCGGCCGGGCACCATCCCGTTGACTGCATGTGAGACTCTCCATGCAGTCCCAAGCCGCCCGGTTACAGACTTACATTGCATGACGCCTCCCTCCTTTGCCGCACAGCCGCTTGGACTGTAACACTATAACTGCCTGCTCCTGCACCTATGGCAATTAGCCGCTCTACACACCGCTACGTTGCAATCCAGGTGTATTGCCTCTGCACCAACGGCAATCAGACGCTCTATGTTACGCTACTTTGCGACCTTGGTGCATTACAGAAGCAACGCAATCTCTGCACTACTTTCACTACAGGCTAATCCAGACGGCCAGCCCTAAGAGGAATTTTCCAGATATTGCCAACCAGTTCATTTGTTGATCTGAACTTTATTTGTTATCTACCTGGGTCACAGCCATATGCTCCTGCACCAACGGCAACCAACCACAATACACACCGCTATCTTGCGTTCCCGGTGTACTGCCTCAATACCAACGGCAATCAGATGCTCTGTATTACGCTATATTGCGACCTTGGTGCACTACGAAAGTAACACAATCCCTGCACTACTCCCATTACAGGCTATTCCAGACGGCCAGCCCTAAGAGGAACTTCTTAGATTCTGCTAACCACAGGTAAATTGTCTGTACTCTCTCATCAGCCAGCCGACCGTGCTTGTCGTGCAATTTGCAGGATATCATGATAAACACGGTCTGTGCATACTGACAGCAGAAGTGCTTTTTTCCCTTCCTTCCCATCAGCTGCCAACCCCGCTCTCTCATCCCATGTCCTCTGTTTGACATAAGACGCGGAGACAGCAGAAGCGGGGGGGACAATATCTGGGCTCCTTTACTACACACTCTTTCCGTCCATTTATACACGCTCTTGACAGTATTATTATTATTATTATTAACAGTTTCTTATATAGCGCAGCATATTCCGTTGCGCTTTACAATTGTAAGCATTAATAGAACAAAACTGGTTAATAACAGACAGATATATAGGTAGGATGGCACAGTATCTTGTCTATTTGCATTATTTCGTCTTTGTACATCCTCCTGTCCGTTTTTTGCTGCTCTGGTGGTTCACTTGACAAATATATATACAGATAAACTGTTTTTGAACATATGTCCACCACCTGTTATTAAACAATCTTCCTTTTTAGGTGACACTGTGATAAACATGTTCTCATACTTACCGGAGCTATCTCCAACTAACTATAATCATTATAAGTCTCTTCTCTAAACAACCAGAATTTTTGTTTCCAGCTGTATATCTTGATGCATTAACATACTTTTGGTTTTTCACTTTATAAGGTATACCAATCCATTTATTTATTCATATCATGTTCTCCTATACTTGAGTGTTATTGCAATTTCATTTTACTGCTTTGCTTTAATGTTTCCTGTTGGACCGATGCTGGACTTATTTATTCTATATTGTTGTGTACCTGTTGGACCGATGCTGGACTTATTTATTCTATATTGTTGTGTACCTGTTGGACCGATGCTGGACTTATTTATTCTATATTGTTGTGTACCTGTTGGACCGATGCTGGACTTATTTATTCTATATTGTTGTGTACCTGTTGGACCGATGCTGGACTTATTTATTCTATATTGTTGTGTACCTGTTGGACCGATGCTGGACTTATTTATTCTATATTGTTGTGTACCTGTTGACAAAGACAAAACGCTAATTTTGAGTGTATTCAAGGTGGGAATTATGTTTAGAGAACTGATAAGTGAATTTGATCAAATATACTAATTTTGGTGACATATACCTCTCAGTTTCTCTAAATATACAACTTATATCTTTGTCTACTTATCTGGGTCCATCTTGGAATCTTTACCATACAAGAGATAATACACTACAGATACAGAATGCGCGCAAATAGGAGGTATTAAACTTTCCTGGAATTAATCTTCTGTTCAATTTCTATTTGAGATTACCGCTTGGGTTGATGCACAATCAATATCATTTATATTCGGCTTGACTAGTAGTAACTGACAAGTTACTATCAATATAACAACGTTTGTGCAAGCTGCACATTAAATTCTCCTTCTTACTAGTGGTATCCTAGTCAGCGCCTACTGACTAGAACTACTGTATGTTTGTATGTTATATGTAGTATGTTGTATACCATTTATCTTAATTATATAAGAATAAAAGTTAAGTTTTAATCAATCTATCAAGATCTTTTATAAGAGTGCCCCCAACAAAGACGTCTTCTTTTTTTCTTCACTCACAATAAGGCATCCCCTGAAAACAGGTGTTTCCGGGGAATATGCTGCAAATATTTAATGATAAATCATCCCTTAAGAGTATCCTCAAAATAGCGATCTATATATTGGAGGGATTGTTCAGTATTTATAGCATGAAGTTATCTCAATGGTTACTATGAGGACCATTGCTGCTATACATGTACGTGTGTGCATGTAAATGTTATTAGCTCTTTTACTGGACAGCTTGAATTTTATGTCGTTTAAATCAAGCGTATTATTGTGCCTGTGAAATCGCATTTGTGGATCTGCGTAATATGTAATGTGCAAATCAAATGGTCGGTCTTTGTAGTAAAGCTCGTTCAGAGCTGCAATTATCTATGATGTAACGTTGTCTCTTATAGGAGCAGGAGCGCAGTAATGCTGCTACAAGGCCAGCGCTCATACCAGAGCTGTCACTTCTAATTTATATTCATCTTCCCGGGGAGAACTAGAGGAGGCTCCTCACATCTCAGACCCCAATCAGGGGGGCAAGCAAGACCGTACAGGAATAAATACTTTTAGAATTTCACAGTAAACTGCTTGTCCTGTGTGAAGATTCCTCTTACATCACAGACGTTGCTCTCTATAGCATGCATTTAACATTTGCTTTCAGGCGATTTGTTCATGGATTATCTTATTGCAGCTTAAAACATACCTTGTGCAGCTTTTGTTTCTACAACTGAGGTCTTCATGGAAGAATATTATAGTAGTTCTTTTATTATTACTGATTTCTTGTAGAGTGTTTGTGATGATTTTTTATTTCTAGCACTGTTTGATGGTCTGCTGGGGAAATAATTGATGCCTCGTACACTGTTTATGACTGCATCCCAGCTAGAAATCACAGATTACTGCATGCCAGCAGCTGTATAATCACTAGGTTTCAGGGTCCAGTGCAGTCAGATGGTCTGCACCAGAGCGGAGCGGGATCAGAGATATCAATCTGTTGTAGCATTACTTAGTAAGCGGTCACATTGTAGGTCAGCGATGGGAAACCTTCAAAGGATGCAAAGATTACCCAGTATTAAAATTAGATAGGTTACTACATAAGTAACCTAGCTAGTTGGTCACTAATTATATTATTCATTTCAATACATGTTACTTATGGCAGCTTAAAAATTGCTTACAGGGCTCAGACCAGAGGCCGCAGAAGAAGAGTAGTATCCTCCCAAAAGGAGACCTTCAGAATATCACATCAAAGCCGCGTAGCCGTGTATCCCCCAGAGGTTCAGGCACGTGATCCGTGTATCCCCCAGAGGTTCAGGCACGTGATCCGTGTATCCCCCAGAGGTTCAGGCACGTGATCCATGTATCCCCCAGAGGTTCAGGCACGTGATCCGCATATCCCGCAGAGGTTCAGGCACGTGATCCGCGTATCCCGCAGAGGTTCAGGCACGTGATCAGTGTATCCCGCAGAGGTTCAGGCACGTGATCCGCGTATCCCGGAGAGGTTCAGGCACGTGATCCGCGTATCCCGCAGAGGTTCAGGCACGTGATCCGCGTATCCCGCAGAGGTTCAGGCACGTGATCCGCGTATCCCCCAGAGGTTCAGGCACGTGATCCGTGTATCCCCCAGAGGTTCAGGCACGTGATCAGTGTATCTCCCAGACGTTCAGGCACGTGATCCGTGTATCCCCCAGAGGTTCAGGCACGTGATCCCTGTATCCCCCAGAGGTTCAGGCACGTGATCCGTGTATCTCCCAGAGGTTCAGGCACGTGATCCGTGTATCCCCCAGAGGTTCAGGCACGTGATCCGTGTATCTCCCAGAGGTTCAGGCACGTGATCCGTGTATCCCCCAGAGTTTCAGGCACGTGATCCGCGTATCCCGCAGAGGTTCAGGCACGTGATCCGTGTATCCCCCAGAGGTTCAGGCACGTGATCCGCGTATCCCGCAGACGTTCAGGCACGTGATCCGCGTATCCCACAGAGGTTCAGGCACACATGGAGCCGTATTCAATTTGAGTGGACCAGCGATACTTTTCTGCCTCCCAGACTTTTTGCCTACATCGTGTGCTTTGTAGGCGGAAAGTATCGCGCGCGTATCCAATTTGAAAGTAGGTGAAAACGGGACCCGGCGAAACTTGAACAGGCGGAAAGTCCTGTCAGATTTGGGGAAATCAGCCTGACACCCCCCAAAAGATGCTCTGACATGGGGGTTCCCTATGGTCCCCCCCGATTTGGCTTGCTGAAGGTATTTGGTGTTTTTAAACGGGCTCAATAGCTGCTAAATAGCGTTTTTGTATACGTGGTACAGAATAGTGTTCAGGATTTTTTTTTGCCGAAAATAACTTATCCCAGCAAATTTGGGGTACTTGAAAATGGGGGTCAGCATATTTCAAAGTTGCTAAAGTTAAGTTAAAAAAAATTGTGAAAAATCCACCTTCCGCAAGCCCCTGCAATGAAGAAAACACCTGGGGCATACTTGGGGGCCCCCCCCCCCCAGAGTCAGGCTCGCTAGTTTTTAACTTTGTCCCCCAACATTTTTTTTTTATCCCCCAAATTGAAAGTGATTTTTTTAGGGTGTTAAGTGTTTTTTTTTTTTGACACAGTTTACCTTTAGGGGACTATCTGAAGGCGGCACGGGGGTTCCCGCTACGTTGCACCCCAAAACCCCAATTCGGCACTTTTTTCCGCCTGCTATTTATAGGCAAAACTTTTCTGCCTATTACATTGCATTGACTTTCCGCCTAGGCGAAAAGTTTTCCAAATTGAATATGGCGGAAAGTCAAAACAGGCGAAAATGACGTCATCTGCGAAAAAGTATCACGGAAACGGACTTTTCATCTCAAATTGAATACGGGCCATGATCGGCATATCCCCCAGAGGTTCCGGCACCTGATCCATGTATCCCCAGAGGTTCCGGCACCTGATCCATGTATCCCCAGAGGTTCCGGCACCTGATCCATGTATCCCCAGAGGTTTAGGTACGTGATCCGTGTATCCCCCAGAGGTTCAGGCACGTGATCCGTGTATCCCCAGAGGTTCAGGCACGTGATCCATGTATCCCCCAGAGGTTCAGGCACATGATCCATGTATCCCCAGAGGTTTAGGTACGTGATCCGTGTATCCCCCAGAGGTTCAGGCACGTGATCCGTGTATCCCCAGAGGTTCAGGCACGTGATCCGTGTATCCCCCAGAGGTTCAGGCACGTGATCCATGTATCCCCCAGAGGTTCAGGCACGTGATCCGTGTATCCCCCAGAGATTCAGGCACGTGATCCGTGTATCCCCCAGAGGTTCAGGCACGTGATCCGTGTATCCCCCAGAGGTTCAGGCACGTGATCCGTGTATCCCCCAGAGATTCAGGCACGTGATCCGTGTATCCCCCAGAGGTTCAAGCACGTGCTCCGTGTATCCCCCAGAGGTTCAGGCACGTGATCCGTGTATTCCCCAGAGTTTCAGGCACGTGCTCCGTGTATCCCCAGAGGTTCAGGCACGTGATCCGTGTATTCCTCAGAGGTTCAGGCACGTGATCCGTGTATACCCCAGAGGTTCAGGCACGTGATCCGTGTATTCCCCAGAGGTTCAGGCACGTGATCCGTGTATCCCTCAGAGGTTCAGGCACGTGATCCGTGTATCCCTCAGAGGTTCAGGCACGTGATCCGTGTATCCCCAGAGGTTCAGGCACGTGATCCGTGTATTCCCCAGAGTTTCAGGCACGTGATCCGTGTATCCCTCAGAGGTTCAGGCACGTGATCCGTGTATCCCTCAGAGGTTCAGGCACGTGATCCGTGTATCCCTCAGAGGTTCAGGTACGTGATCCGTGTATCCCTCAGAGGTTCAGGCACGTAATCCGTGATCTGCATATCCCCTGGTTGGAACATAATCTGCGTGTCCCCCAGAAGTTCAGGTACATGACACGCGTATCCCCGAGGTCCGGACACATGATTTATCCCATTAATAGAAGAGAATGAGCCTTGACCTCCACCACCACGTTTTCACCATCGTTCCCTTCCCCTCTATACTACTTATCCCCACATAAAATAAAAGTCGGCACTACTGGCACCACACTTTCTACGCAACTCTTGTAATAAAAGTGATTGTATGATTTATTCATTATATGTATGATGTCATTTTGCTATAGAAATCAGTTTACAATAAATATCTATAAATAAAGCTATATAATGAAGAGACAAGTACTGTACGTAGTTGTTTGTTTCTACTATTAATTTAGACAACAGCAGGTGTCATCTATAGATTCTGTACTAAAGGTTTGCTCAGCTCGGCAACAGTTAAACGATTAAAAGAAGAGTAGAAGTGTTTGTAAGTGGAACCTTCCTGGAGGACAGAGCGAAACCCCCACTTCATACTTTCCAGCGAGGTTCTTGGAAGCCCTGGCAGGCATATCACACTAGGAATGTCTGTCTACTGACACAATGAGGACGGATTTTGTGTCACTGTCCGTTTGGCTTTAGTTCGGATCCATTAAGAGCCTTCATCTCTTGTTCTAACTGGCCCTGATAAATGAATCTTTATTGGTTACAATGAAGCAGCTGAATGCAGGAGCTCGGTGCTACAGTGTCACAGACAGAATGAATCAGTTGTACCTTCTACTAGATACAATTTGTACAGCGTATTCTATTTCCAGGCACAAAATCCAGCACGCCGTTTCCCTGGGGTCTAGAAAGAGATGCGTTTTGTTGAACAGGAGTTGGGGAGATAATGACAGTAAATGGAAAGCTAACTGCGGCTTTAGTTTTACTACTACAGGGCTTGTTCTTAATCTGATAAGAGGTCAGATAAGTGTAAGTGTACACGTGATAAATGATTTCATTAGCTGTGCAAATAGTGTACTAAAGCTGGCAGCAGAAGCTGTAATGACGGCAATATTATGTGGGGCCACCAGACAATCACAAAGTACAACTAACAACCGATCAAATAATTACTGGACATCACTGGGTGACGCAGCATGATCCGCATGGGTCAAAAACGCGTGGGTGGACCCCTTGGCCAGTAGTGCCCAGTACAAGTGTGTTTATATATTCTGCTGTGACAATGTCAGTGTCACTACACGTCTAATAGTGCATGCACAGAAATCCTTAAGAACTCGTCCCAGCAGTGTACACACAGAGGCACAGTTGCAATTCAGACACAAGGGCCCTCATTCAGAGCCGTACGCTCTGAGCAGAGCGCACGCTCTGAATGAGGGCCGGCCTCCATGAAAATGGAGCGTCCTTCTGGACGCTCGTATAGCTGTGGGTCACCACCCACAGGCTATACGAGCGTGCATTTTGATGGCCGCGATGGTCGAGACCATCGCGACCATCGAAATTGCGAGCCGGAGCCTGCGGTTGAGGTTTTCAACCGCAAGCTCCGGAGTGATTTTGGCTCTATCAGAGCCAAAATCACTCCCACTGACATCACTAGTGATGTCAGTGGGCCGGCTTTTGACGGGAGGCGTTCCCGTGGGAACGCCCCCGTCAGGGAGGCACGCCCCCGGCACGCCTACCAAAGGGGGCGTGCTGTCAATCAACATTGACAGCACGCCCCCTTTGATCGGACACAACGAGCGAAGGACTTTCCTTCGCTCGTCGCGTCTGGCGCATGCGCACGACGGAGCTCCCTCCGTCGTGCGCATGCTCAGTCCAGAACATCGACCCACTTGCGAGCGGACAGCCGCTCGCGAGTGGGTCTGAATCAGGCCCAAGGTTCGGATATGTATTTGATATGTGCTGGATATTCCTGGCCAGTGACTGGGAGGTGGCTATTCAGTTGCAGATGGTCCTTCTTATGGGCATTTTAGTGGCGTGTTACGGGCATGTCCATGAAGTAGTCATGTACAAAGACGCTTAATCATTAGGTGGCCATACTCCGAAGGAACATCTGCACCTGCCATAGAGCTGGTGTAAGATCCGATGGTGCGAGCGAGGTTGGCATCTAAAGATGCACACCAAGCCGTATTACAGCGTCCAGACGCTCACTGAGGGTGTCTCAGTCCTTGTACAGGCAGGCTTGTACATCATGGCAAGGGCTGCTACCAGCATTAGCATATAGTCACAGAAGCGAATACGGCAACAGACGCTAACGCAGTCGCATACAAGCCTCAGTGCCTGCTGCAGAGTACATACGTATACCATGCACGGTGGGAGCATACATATTCCCCAATGCTGATTTGCAGGATTCTGCCATGTGCTACTGAACACGGCTTAGGGCATGCCCAGTAATCAGTGTACAGTAGGGTTGTGTCTGCAGACCAGGACAGGGGCGCTTCCACGGCCTGAGAAAGTCGTATTCCTCGTGGATAGTCAGGGGAAGATGCACTGATGGTGATGACAGATGTCAGCATTAGCAAACCAATAGTGATTGGCTGATTGTGAATGCATGACGTTGATTGGCGGAGGGGAAGGGGGGGACTGGATTGCCTGGCATGTATCACCGTAGAGCGGGGCATGGTCTTGCACCCGCTAGATCACCAAACTGATGTCTCAGCAGACGTGCATAAGGGGACCACTGAAAATGAGTGCAATTCTGCATGATGGCAACACCATGTTGCTCTGCAGGGTGGGGGGCAAACAGGTGGGATTAGGCTCCACTCTAAATAAAACTGCCCGATATTTGTTTGCAAAATGCAAAAGCGAATAGAACTTCACATGACTGAAAAAAATAAAATGCATTTCCACCGTTCAAAATAGACCCGGATCCTTCTAAATAAGGATAAATATTTTGCAACACTTCAAAAGCAAATAATAATAATAATAATAACAATGCAAGATAAAGTTTATCTTCATTCCATTTGTGGTGTAACTATAATCCATGTTAGCTGCAATGAGCCCAGTATAAAATCTACCTCCTCTGTAATAACCAGATACAGAATGTGACATGCTGGATGTGTGATCACTCGCTGGGGGAGGAGGATAATAGTTCGGGCAGTTGGCCAGGAGGCTGCTCTGTAGTGAGGCTACTTCACCATTACACAGCAGGTCGCTGTGGCTATATCCCAGTGTGTGTATGAGATGTCCTGCAGTACATGTCCTGTTACCAGAAAGTATCACACCTTACGTCTTATCACAATGTGGAAATTACATGTAGCTTTCCTGACATACAGAATACGTCTGCTCCCATACCTGAGTGTTGCCTTGTCATGTTATATACCTTAGTAAACGCAAGCAAGTATTCCGCTATTTGCCACTAGGGGCAGTATTCCACATTCTTGTATGGCAATCAGTATGGCAGTCACTGCTGTTAGTAAAAGTAAATAGGAGGAGAAACCAGGTTCTGTGTTGGGACTGATCATGTCCAAATATTTACTGAGCATTAAAATATATTGAAGTTGAGCACAATTCCTAAACAGGATTAAATAATTGAACAAGGAAGGAAGGAGGGAGGGGTGTTGCTGATCAGAAATCCCCACCCTATCTGTGTACACTACTTGTACAGGGCCCATTTAGATACATAGAGGCCATAGGGAAGCTGGGGGAGAAGGAGATAAAGTACTGGCCATAATGGCTGATGGAAGAGGCACCTCTGTATCTGATTAGAACCAGGTAAAACGGAGACTTGAGTCAGCCAGAGACAGGATCTGTGTGATACGTGTGTCCCGGATTATAGGGATGATACTGTAAGCCTAGCTATAATGCACATGCAGTAGGCTGTCAGGAAAGAGTGCACTGGTCTGGGGAGAGGGGGCTACGTACATGAAAACCCCTTCAAATGATTACTGACTAAAGATAAGGCGCTACGCAATATGGTGGCGCTATATAAGATTTAATAAATAAGGGACAGTATATTAAGTGAGACTTAAACATCTTCCTAAGTTGATGCCGGCATACAAAGCAGACTGACATGACTTGGCTCTGAATGAGATAAAATTAAATATTCCGTATAAGTGATTTAGGGGCCTATTCATCATTACTAAACTTTCCCTGGAGGTAATTAGGTTTAGAGCTCGCATGGAGTTCTACCTAATTACCAGAGGAATTCATCATTCCTCCTCTCCATAACTATCTATTCCGAAAAGCTGTCACTTTTGCGATGACAGCTTTTCAGGAAATAGATAGTAATCCCTGTCTACACTAACTTACCGCAGCTGGAGACAGTGCAGCGCATGTGCTGTTACATTCGTTAACCCAGCGCATGCGCAGCACTGCCTACACATGGAGTAAGTTTGTGCCCCCCCCCTCCGCTCACCTCCCCCCCGCTAACCCCCCCCCCTTCAGCACTTACCTGTCCGCGTAGCAGCCTCCGGCTCCGTCCTGCTGGTCTGTCACATGGTCTCCCAGCTGACCACAGTACAGATTAGAAAAAAAAAATAATTTTTTTTTCTTATCTTTATTGTGTTCTGCTGGGAGAACACAGTGTCCGACCAGCCTCCGGAGCCAGAGGACGCACCAGAGCGCCGGAGGAAGACGCCGGGGGACCTGTCCAGCTGGAAGCAGGTAAGTTTCACCTGCTATTCGCCACCTCACAGTGGTGGATAGTACCTCCATCAAATTCCGAAAATTCATAATATTCGGAATTTGATGAATACCATAATTTCCACATCCCCATACTAATGTACTATTGTACCCATACTAATGTATGGGGAGTGTGGAAATTAACGCAGGGGAACTTAGCAAGGAGATATCAGTGATATCTCCTGTGCTAAGTGGTTTCATGAATACTAAAATAACGTTATTTAAGGAAAATGTCCTTAAAAACGTTAGTTTAGTGTTGATGAATAGGCCCCTTATTCAATGTCAGCATTCTGCACTACTAAAAGCAGCAGTCATTCTGTATGTATTCCCAGCATAACTGTAATTACATCACTTCCTGCATTAGAGAGAAGGAATCTCAGGAATAATATACTGATAGCTTCATCAATGACATAAGTCAGTGGCTCCCAAACTGGGAGCCGTGGCACACGGAGGTGCCTCAGGGCATTTGCAGGGGTGCCTCATGTTGGTGGTCAAGTACCAAATAAAATAATTTTTAGTCAGTGTGAGAGGCTAAACCCGTGCTAATGGCTGCCAATCAAACAATATGTGGACCAAAGAAGCACAGCCCTGTCACCCATCACATAACTGACCCTGAGGATGACACAATTTACTTTATTTAATTTTTTGCTGAATTTCTCAATAAGAAACTTTTGGCCTTGGGGGTGCGTTGGGAAAAAATACTGATACTCTAGGGCGCCGTGATTCGAAAAAAGTTTGGGAACCACTGACATAAGTAATCACCTGGTAAACAAACCAACAAAAACTACTTAGAGCCAAAAAGCCTCTATGTTACATTAGTGTATATGGAAGGTGAGTCTCTATACTTACATATATATGGCCACTGTGCTCCCTTCTTCAGGCTGCCATGATAGGAGGGTGTAGGGGCTTCTCCAAACACTATTTGAGTGACAGCTTAACAGGGGTGGGGCACAAATGCCTTCAGAATCAATTACTAGGGCTATACCGGGACCCTAAAGACGATGGAGGAGCGTCAGGTGTCTGTGACGGAGGGGTCAGGTCATATTTATATCATTACTTAGTAACAGAGCTGACACTTCACAGTGTATTTTCTCTTTATGGTTTCACATCTGAGAAAATACATTTTAGGATTTAATGGAAAAGGTCCAATTCATACTCCCCATAAATGCTTAACAAAAGGGGGAAGGAGAATGACTTTCCAGTGTGAGCGTAATGGTTGCTAGTCAGCAAATTTACTGACAGTCAATAAAAAATTGCATCCCGATAGCTGTTGTGTGCCTTAATGTTACGAATCCCAAGCCTGCTTCGTGTGAACCCCCTAAAACCTAGGATAGCGAGGACTTCCGCTAATAAAAACCGCCCGTTGTTCCCTTAGAACTATGAGACGTTCACCGGTACTTAGGCGGCCGCCTGGTCTTATAACTCGGGGTAATAGAGGTTCACACGGAAATACAATGGGATTCAAAGGAGGGAAGAACGACAGGAACAGATACTGGTAATCAGGAGACTTGAGAGCCGATGATGTGGCTGATGAACCGATGGTGCAGCTAGGAGCCGATTGAAGAAGACAGTATTCAATTGATGCGGTTTTGGTAGCCGATTATGTGGCTTGGAGCCGGTTGTAAAAAATAGTACTCAATTGATGTGGCTTTGGGAGCCGATGGTGCGGCCTGGAGCCAGTAGTAGAAGAAAGAAGTTGATGAGGCTTTGAGAGTCGATGGTGCGGCTTGGAGCCGGTAGCGGAAGGGTGTACACAATTGATGCGGCTTTGAGAGCCGATGGTGCGGCCTGAAGCCGATTGTAGAAGGAAGAAAGCAATTGATGAAGCTTTGAGAGCCGATGGTGCGGCTTAGAGCTGGTAGCAGAAAGAAGTACACAATTGATGCGGCTTTAAGCCGATTGTAGAAGAAAATAATTGATGAGGCTTTGAGAGCCGGTACGCAATTTAGTGTACAATTCTGTGTACTTTGGCTTTGAGTGCCGGTACGCAATTTAGTATACAAGTTTGTGTACAGTTTTGTGTACTTCGGCTTTGAGTGCCGATACGCAATTTGGTGTACTGATTTGTCCACAAGTTAGGGTTCTGCGATTTTGAGCTGATGACACCACGGGAGCTACTGATGCGGCCCTGTGAACCGTAGGAGAGAAAGGTGAGCCGGTGGCAGCATGGAAGCTACTGGTGCAGCCAGAGAGCCATAGGAGAGACAGGTGAGCCAATGGCAGCATGGAAGCTGCTGGTGCGGCCAGAGAGACAGGTGAGCCGATGTCAGCACGGAAGCTTCTGGTGCGGCCAGAGAGCCGTAGGAGAGACAGGTGAGCTGATGGCAGCATGGAAGCTGCTGGTGCGGCCTGGGAACCGTAGGAGAGACAGGTGAGCCGATGGCAGCACGGAAGCTGCTGGTGCGGCCAGAGAGCCTTAGGAGAGGCAGGTGAGCTGATGGCAGCATGGAAGCTGCTGGTGCGGCCTGGGAACCGTAGGAGAGACAGGTGAGCCGATGGCAGCACGGAAGCTGCTGGTGCGGCCAGAGAGCCGTAGGAGAGACAGGTGAGCTGATGGCAGCATGGAAGCTGCTGGTGCGGCCTGGGAACCGTAGGAGAGACAGGTGAGCCGATGGCAGCACGGAAGCTGCTGGTGCGGCCAGAGAGCCTTAGGAGAGACAGGTGAGCCGATGTCAGCACGGAAGCTGCTGGTGCAGCCAGAGAGACAGGTGAGCCGATGTCAGCACGGAAGCTTCTGGTGCGGCCAGAGAGCCGTAGGAGAGACAGGTGAGCTGATGGCAGCATGGAAGCTGCTGGTGCGGCCTGGGAACCGTAGGAGAGACAGGTGAGCCGATGGCAGCACGGAAGCTGCTGGTGCGGCCAGAGAGCCGTAGGAGAGACAGGTGAGCTGATGGCAGCATGGAAGCTGCTGGTGCGGCCTGGGAACCGTAGGAGAGACAGGTGAGCCGATGGCAGCACGGAAGCTGCTGGTGCGGCCAGAGAGCCGTAGGAGAGACAGGTGAGCTGATGGCAGCATGGAAGCTGCTGGTGCGGCCTGGGAACCGTAGGAGAGACAGGTGAGCCGATGGCAGCACGGAAGCTGCTGGTGTGGCCAGAGAGCCTTAGGAGAGACAGGTGAGCCGATGTCAGCACGGAAGCTGCTGGTGCAGCCAGAGAGCCGTAGGAGAGACAGGTGAGCCAATGTCAGCACGGAAGCTGCTGGTGCGGCCAGAGAGCCGTAGGAGAGACAGGTGAGCCGATGTCAGCACGGAAGCTACTGGTGCAGCCAGAGAGCCATAGGAGACACAGGTGAGCCGATGGCAGCATGGAAGCTACTGGTGCAGCCAGAGAGCCATAGGAGACACAAGTGAGCCGATGGCAGCACGGAAGCTACTGGTGCGGCCTGGGAACCGTAGGAGAGACAGGTGAGCCAATGGCAGCACGGAAGCTGCTGGTGCAGCCAGAGAGCCATAGGAGACACAGGTGAGCCAGTGGCAGCACGGAAGCTACTGGTGCAGCCAGAGAGCCGTAGGAGACACAGGTGAGCCGATGTCAGCACGGAAGCTACTGGTGCAGCCAGAGAGCCGTAGGAGACACAGGTGAGCCGATGTCAGCACGGAAGCTGTTGGTGCGGCTGAGCTGAGTGGATTTACAGGAACGCTATAGTCGGCGAGGCGGCAAAAGTCCAGTGTGTACAAATAGGAAGACCGCCCAATCACGCAGTGCCATGGATAGCATGTGACGTCCTGGGGCATGCTGATCGCCTAGCAACTGAGGAAACCGGAACAACAGCGACATGCAATGGTGAACTTCAGGAGGGAGACCGCGACTTGTAACACTTAATAGAGTTAGGAGTAGACACACTACTCTAAGTCCGTTAATATTATTTGAATTTTTTTTTATACATTTTAGATTTAGATAAACAATGTATGAATACAAAGATGTCGGCTGTCGGTAAATTTGTCAATAACAATATTTGTAATGGTTGGCAATTCTGTGGTGGATATAGGTGTAAATTGATCAGATACTTGTTACACAGGTCGGCGACTGTAGAGTAGAGGAGGGGAGGGGGCAGTTGCTGAAAGCAAGTTCCACAAATATAAACACATGCAACATATGCATAGAGTGCTACCATAAAAGTCTATTAGTGGGACAAAACACAACCTCCAATCAGATGTGGCCTGTTTACATGAGGTCCATATTTCATCTCCAATGACTGTAAACACAGCAGGCACCCGGCATGTACAGTATAAGTGTCACCATCCAGTACAAGACTGCAGATGATCTCTATCCTACTGGGTCTATTCATTTTCAAAAGAGAGAAAAATAAATATTTGTACGAAATTTTCCAAGTAATATAGAATAAGGATTGTAGGGGATAAATCTACTAAAATTTGAGTTTGGTCGAGATTACAATCTCAGGTGAGTTTAGGCATGTTTTTATATCACTCTGTTTGTTTTTTATTTATGTTACATTATCACATTTATTTTTCTAACGCTTTCAACACTAAGAAGCCACTTTCACTTACCTCACACTTCACTGCTATATTTTATTTTATGTGGTGCCCTGGGGGGTTTGGGGATGCCCCACGCCCCAAACATGAACCCCCAGAGTGTTAGGGACTTACCCGATGAGGTTACTTTGATGCTGGTGGCAGTTATTCACATATAAAAAAATGTAGAACACCGCACAAATTCTATTCGACAACCACCCAATAAACATACAATCATTATTTATTATCCAGAAATGTATATATGGGTGGTGTGCTACCAACTACCGTTATACATAGATACAACAAGGAAAAAGAAAGAGGTAGTATATCGGTGCACAAGTCGATTGGTTACAAATTACTTAAAACATAACTTTTATTAGATATGTATTATAATATATATCACCCCTGTAGGGAAATAAAGCAGCGAAGTATTAAAATATATAGAGAAAGAAGAAATTAGAATTAAAATTAAACTGAGGGTCTTCTCTTTAATGGATTTATTAATCAATATCTTCTAGTGAGAATATCAACTATCTCATCTGTGATCGGATATAGTTTAAATTATACGTCTGTTATTGATCCATATCTTGGATCTCCTATGTGAACTCCCACAGTATATCATTTGTATAATCTATCAAATTTGTAGATTATACTCCAAATGTTGCAGATTCAGCTGCTTCTATAATATCGGCACCTTCATATCAATTAACATTTACAAATTATATTCAAAACATCAATGTTATTAGATTATCTTACTGTGGTCAAAAACATCGATGTCACACACCAGGTACTGATAGCAGTCTAATAAGCTATCATGTTAGATTACCTGCATATTAAAGCAGAAATCCATCAATATGTTACTTCTATGTAGCAATATTGAATTGCCTTTGTGTGTCAATGGAATCAATTATCTTACTGTGGTCAAAAACATCGATGTTAACCCTATCTGTGATCGTAGACTTCTTATGTATTGCAATCAATATAGCATTCATTGTTAGTACAACAGATGCATTATAGCAGCGAATGTGACTGCAATTAACTCCATCTGTGATTGGAGATTTCCTATGTATATGAGACATTAAGGAACATTAATACTTGTATTGTCTGTTTGTGTTAATATATGATAAAGATAATAATGAGACACACAAAGGCAATTCAATATTGCTACATAGAAGTAACATATTGATGGATTTCTGCTTTAATATGCAGGTAATCTAACATGATAGCTTATTAGACTGCTATCAGTACCTGGTGTGTGGCATCGATGTTTTTGACCACAGTAAGATAATTTGCAGGGATTGATCGATGTAAAAACTTTATTTAAAAAGATATCTAAATATCAGAGACACATTCATCTATATACAAAGACAACTTAAATACCAACAAAGCAACATTTGGATTAATGATTTAATGGGCACAACATTGATTTTTCAGTTGCGGATATTATAGAAGATACAAAGTTGCTGATACTTTAAAAGCAACTGAATCTGCTACAATTGGATTCAAACCAAACACTTCCATTTGTCGTGACTTATGACAAAGTGGCTGTAGTCCCCCTTTTTTTTTTTTTTTACTGCAGCAACATAATCTGCAGAGATGAATCGATGTATCAATGTTGCTCATTTTTAGGGATCTATTTGCCTACATACAGAGGCAACCTTAATATCAGTATAGTGATGAGTGGTTCATTGATATATTCGGTATAACATCGATGTTTTGAATCTGGCAATATAACCTGTAAATGTTTAAGTGATATAAAGTTGCAGATAGTATAGAAGCAGCTCTATAAAGATATTTAAATATCAGGGACGTATTCGCCTATACATAAAGGCAATCTTAATACCAATAAAGTGATGATTGGACCAATGATTTAATGGGCATAACATCGATTTTTTTATTTCAGCGATACAACTCTCAAACGATAACTGATAGTAAACGGCTGATACTATATAAGATACAAATAATATTGAGATTCAAATTGAATACTGCTATTTATCGAGATTTATGATAAAGTGGCTGTAGGTTTTTTTTTCTTTTTTGACTGCAATAATATAATCTACAGGTATTAATCGACGTACAAGCGTTGCGCAACATCAGGGATCTATTTGCCTATTTATAGAGGCAACCCAAACATTAGTATAGCGATAATTGGACCAATGATTTAATCGGCATAACATCGATGTTTTGAATATAATTTGTAAATGTTAATTGATATGAAGGTGCCGATATTATAGAAGCAGCTGAATCTGCAACATTTGGAGTATAATCTACAAATTTTATAGATTATACAAATGATATACTGTGGGAGTTCACATAGGAGATCCAAGATATGGATCAATAACAGACGTATAATTTAAACTATATCCGATCACAGATGAGATAGTTGATCTTCTCACTAGAAGATATTGATTAATAAACCCATTAAAGAGAAGACCCTCAGTTTAATTTTAATTCTAATTTCTTCTCTCTCTTGATGCTGGTGGGTAAGCTCATAACTTTGGCCAAATGTATACCAAAAAACTTGTATATAATTATCAATAGTTGTAAGGTGCATCTGGACACACTTTTTTTTTTTAATATGTTCTAGTTTTCAGTCTCAGCTAGGTAGCACATCCCATTACAAAGAGCTAGGGTGTGCAGTCCAGGCCTCCTTCCCCTAAAATGTTTTGCATCTTGCAAATTTACTAAAGACAAACTCGGGTGAGTTTGGGAGAGATTTCTCATTTATCACTGAAAAACTCGGGTGAAATTGCAAATTCAATTAAACTCACCATCGGCCAAACTCTGAAGTACTTTCATGAAAAAGATGCAAGTCGGGAATTTACTAAGAAACGATATTACAATCTCGGGTGTAATTGGAGCAAATTCGCAGCTAATTAGAAGTTTCAAACAGACCACCTCCTGAGCTGTGAGTTTGCCAGAAACCTACACAGATTAGTGTGATTTGTGTATGTTTCTGCATATAAACCTTCTCAAAAGTGTTAATTAAAATAAAATAATAATAAATGGCGTGCCCCCCCCCCCCCCCCCAAGATTATTTTTCAGGTACTCCTAGTGGATTTCTACTCGGAGAAGAGGTCCGAGCGACGGACAGCAGGTAAGTATGTGTGAGTGAGGTAGGTGTATGTAAGAAAGTTATACTTGACACGGTGTGTGTGTGTTGTGGTTTTTTAACAATTTTTTTTTACAGCGGGGACACGGGTGCCACAGTTCAACAAGTGCCATAAGGGCAGGCATGCTGGTACCTGCAATTCCACTGTAAAAAAACAATAGTTTTTTACTATTTACAATACTATTACCCCCATACCCACAGCCCAGGGGTGTGGGGAAGAGCCCCGGGCTTCAGACTAGTGCTTGGGGGAGGGACCCCTTTATTTGGGACGTCCCCACCTCCCCTGAGATCACGACTTGGGGTGATAATGCCTTGGCTGGGGTGACTCGGTGATAGGGTCCCCTGGCTGCAGAATTACACCACGGCCGGATTTGAGCCTGGTGCTGGTTTTAAATATAGGGGGACCCCTACGCAATTTTTTGCCCCTATTTTTTAAACCAGGACAGGCTCAGCAGCCCAGTGCTGGTTCCTAAAATACAGGGTAACCCTACTAGTTTTTCCCCATATTTTTATGAACTAGGACTGGCTGAGCAGCCTGGGGCTGATTATGCTTTTTGGTTTGGCCCGTACGTCATTTTTTAAAAAACATTTGAACCTTTTTTTTACAGGTACAACACAAGCAGCCTTCACATATCTCACTTATATAGCTCACTGATATGTGCAGACTGCTTGTTTGGGAGAGTAAGAAGACACTGCAATCTTGGGTGAGTAATCTCATCTAAACTTGCTACTCGGGGGGGAGATATCTCGATCTGCTTCACCATCGACCAACTCGGTCTCTACTAAACTCACTTCTCAGTAAATTTGTGAATCTCAGAAGCATGAAATCACCCGAGTTTCGGCGATGCAAATGAAGTTAAAAAAAAAGAAAAAACGCGAACAGATATTCTTAGTAAATTTACCCCTAGGTGTAAAAGAAAACTATCAAATGCTGGGGAGTCACAAGCATGCAATTAATAGGTACGTAAAACCTCATGCTACATATAAAGTTGCCAAGAGTCCAGCCAGCCAGCAAAGTTCTACATTGCATTATAGTTCCTATTATGTAGGGCTACGTAATTCAGTCTATGGACTGTGGCCGTACAGCTAGCAGACTCTTCCAGAATCTGAATTACTGGGAACCCTCCAAGATCCTGGATACTTTAAATTAGTTGGCATCTAGAAAGTAAGAGAATGGCAGCCATGTACCAGTAAATGTCCAATGTATCCTACGCCAGAAAAAAAATGGCAAAATTACTTCCTATTTACAATAACATCCAACTAACTTGCTGGAGAACAGAATAGAACCGGGATACTAACCGGGCGCTCTCTGTCTCGGAGTTTATTCCTGGAGAGTTGCGTCTCCAAACACTGGTCACAATATAATAACTTCTAGATAACATGGTGATTTCTTGCAGCCAGAGCCATTTGCTCATCTGTTTGAGCTGGGAGCCAAGGACTGGATTGCATTATTGGGAAGGGCAGGAGGTTACTAAACACGGCAGAGCTTAGTATTTAACCGATACTTGTCCATAGGGAGTTCTTACAGCTCTCAACATCAGACCCAGCCGTGACATTATGCAGATAAATACCCTTGCTGGCTTTTCACATGAATTATAATCCACTTGGAGGCTCCCAACACGATATTACAAGAAGTTATGCTTTATTGCTGGCAGTAACTTCTCCTCGTTACAGTGTATTATTCACCTAAGCCACGAGGACCATTTCAAGTTTAGAAACATTTTCATTCCAGCAAAACGTAGAACTGAGTCATAGAACGTAAATCTTCTTCTGTTCAACGTATCCTTTTGTATTTCAATAAACTTCTTTACAGCAGTATCCAGAGCCCTAGAGAGCAAAGAGACTCCATTTATGTTTTATTTGTCATTACTTATACCTGCGAGACTTCTGACAGATGATTTGGTGGCCTGCAGCTGTCCAGCTGTTGGAGAACTAGATTTCCCAGCATGCCCTGAGCGTTAGAAACCATTCGTTTCATATATGTCTTTGAAAAAAAAAGAAAGATCTTAGAGGACGTTTAATGTACTGAATGGATGTGTATTCTCAGGGTTTCAATGCTGTTATATATGATCACAAGGCTATATACATGACTACGGGTAAGCAGTGGGGAGTCCAGGGGTGGGGTGGGAGAGCGATTTCTCATAGCACCGTCCTCTCCGGCACTTTGATTGGTGGATGACCATGACATAGGGCCCACCATTAGACTGGCAAGTAATGGAACCTGGATATGTGGAGCTCCTATCTCAGAGCCCTGTTGCCCTAGAGGAACAAGGGTCACTATGTTTTAAAGAGGAAATATGCCTTGTTTTTGCCACATGACTACAGTGACCCAAAAGATACCCTTAATCGTAAATGTATTGATGTAATCGTAGCCTTTAATCATAATCTGAATCCTTGTCCAATTCTTGGGTGCTAGATCCAGCTTCTGTAAAGCCAAGATTGTGTGGTAAAGCAAAGTTAAAGAACTTTTGCTGGTGGTGTTGTAGTTGGAAGTACTATCAATTTGGGTAAGATGCTTCTTTGAGTGAGGTTTGGACAAAATTACAAATCTGAAGCTATTGATGCAATTTGTTAGTAGTAAGTTACTCTTTCCTACAATTCCCAAATGATACTGAGGCAGCGTCTCCTACCATGTGGTGTACATTGGGGTATCCTTGTAGCTTTCCATTCAGAGGCCACATACTATCAACTCTCTCCCTAGTGGGAAAAGGGGGTATGCCAATACACGGCCAATCGATGAGACTTGACGGGCAGAGACCTCTGTAGAGATTATCCCAAATGGATAATATCCAGTTCACAGGTGGAACATAAAAGATAAGAGTGTGCGAGTCAAGAAAATTTCACTGAACTTGTTTTCCAGAACAGCCCAACCATTGCAGTTTGGTAAATGTACGCTACACGATTTGTCGTGCAGTCATTGTACATGATACATCATCCAGTGTGTACACACTATTCATGATGAATTGTGTGGTTGCATCGCCCCATCTGATGTGCTGCAAATCAGATGGGATGATGTTACATATGTTGCGGCATAGTTACAGTAACCATGCAACAATATATCATGTCATCGTACGGCAGACCACGATGTACTGGTACATCGTATCATCCTGTCGCTAGATCAGTGTCTACCCAGCTTTTCAAGCTCCACAACTTCCTGCCAGGTCTCAGATCTTTCCTCTCTAAATAATAGAAAAGTTGTTAAAAATACCTTCATACAGCAACATATCTACGCTGAAAAGGCGCTATTATTAATTTAATGCTTTTATTCTTCTCTCTAAAGGAAACTTAATTCTTTGGGCGGAATACAGATCCCCTTGTTTCCTACACAGGGCACGGTATTTGGGGCCCGATTCAGACCCGCTCGCTAGGATGCGTTCGCACGCAGCCAGCTGATTGTTTGCATTATGCGCATGCATCGCAATGCGTGTGCGTGAACCAGTGCGAGCAATCGGGAAGCGTACGCTCGCCGCCCATAGACAGCCCTGCAGAATGAGTGACAGAAGAAGCCGTTTGTGGGTGGTGACAGGGGCTGGCCACTGGAAACAGGGGAGTGGAGGTGTGAACCCAGCCGTGTCTGAGCGTCTCAACTCCGTTTCAGAGGCATGCATAATTAAGAGGCACCATCATTGTACACGTCACTTGGCTGAATTGTACACTGAAGTGCTTGCAGTGCGGTATGGTCAACCACAAGCGCTGCGTTCGCTTCCCATGGTAACAGATGGTTGCATACACATCCTGGAGATGACGTGCGCAAGTGGGCATCTTAAGACAGGCTGGTGGGCGTCTACATACACAGAGCAATCGCACGCCAAGACATAGTGGGAATGCTTATGCCTTGCCGTGCGATCACCTGCCTTGCTCTCACATAGCCGAATTTGCATGCGCATCTAGCGAGCGGGTCTGAATCGAGCCCTTGGTTCATTGCTTGAGGCCACTTTTGCCTATAGGTGAGCATGACAGTGACTCTACAACGCTGGAAGCACTCCTATATAATAGTCTACAGTGCTACGAAAAAAACCCCTGCATGTTCTACTATGTATATATCCACAGTCCCTCTGTGCTGTCAGAGACCACCAACTCATATAGAATGTTTAATGTGTTCCAGATACACATACTGTTCTGCATCAGCCGTCTCCCTGAACACACGCGCGTCCCAGGTGCTGTGCCGTCAGGGCAATAGCAGTCTGGGAGAGGCTTATGCAACGAAAACCAGGATGGATAGGACGCTAATGTTTATCTTTTTATAACAACTTTCCACACAGATGTGTTTGCACTGTGTTCACACCAGCCCAGATGTCACCCATTTGTTAACATGGACTTACAAAACTAATCAAAAAAAAAAAAACAGGCAAAAATCCATCTAACTCCATAATGGAGGAATTTGCCAATGTGCCCTGGTATGTAACGCTGGACTTTGTATGGAGAGGAGGAAAAGCAGCTGATCCGTAAGGTGTCCAGACAATCTGCTTCTCTGGTTTTAAATCTATTTATTTAACTTTTGCTTTCAAAAGAGTTTACAAGGAAAAAGATAAAGTGCAGATCACAAAATGGAAAGCGTTAACCATAACGTTTCAGACAGATCAGTTTTTTTCCTAATGAAATACTTGCAGTGTCGGTAATAAATTCAATTAGCAAAGATTTGACAAAACAACTCCTAGTAGATATATTTACTTTTTTTTCGGGAGTGTTAGGAGTGTGTGTGTGTTTGTGTGTGTGTGTGTGGGGGGGGGGGGGTTTGAGGGAATAGGGGGAGATGGAAAGAGGAGATGAGATTATGTACAGTCTTATCAATAGGTGTTGGCTGATTTCCTAGATGAGTCGGAGCAGACGGTTTTGTGTCCTGGCGTCTCAGCCCTGCGCACAGGTGTAGGTTTCTCTGTAACAAGCAAACCTTGGGGCAGGTCCACCAGATATCGCAAAGCTGACTACTTGATAAACTTACTGAAGTGTTGGTCTATGTCTTATAAGATGTTCTGGGACCAAATAAATTAATTGTAGACTCTAGTTCGGATTTTATCCAAGTTTTCTTCTTCATAGGGAGCCCTATATGTTATTACCGGGACAATTCATGGGGGTCTAGATCAGGTTTCTAGACTGCAGGGCAAAGCATGGATATGGAGCTTCTGCATTCGGGGGTAAGTAATTTGTTGGTGCCTTTTCAGTGAGGTTTGGACAAATGTAACAATCTAAATAAGTGCAATGACTGAATGTGATAATAGGTGGATAAATCTTTTCCTGCAATTCCGGGAATCCTCATGGAGAGAGTTATCCCTGCAGGGTTCCAATTGGAGGCAACACTATCAATTTGCAATGGTGGAAAAAGAGGATGTGCCCATACAGGGTCAGGTATTGAAGGATGACATGACAGGAGGCCTCTGTTAAGATTACCCCAAGTGGATAACGTCAAGGTCTCACATGGAACGGAAAGAGGAGAGTTCGGGCTACACTGCTTTTTGAGCCAAGGAATAAATTCCACCAGCATGCTCTCACCAACCAGCTAGTTCTCCAGGTCAACCAAACCCATGACGCACAATTTGTTCTACCAAGCCAGGAGTTGACTTAGCTGATTGCCATTTTAATATCTAAGAAATAGTGATAGTCCTAACCCCCCAGTGACTGTGCTTTGTCTATGAGTTCTCTCTTCCGCTAAGATATTCTGTAGTCTCAAATACATTTGTTGTATGCTGTTGGGAATGTACCAATTGTCCAAGTTGCCATAGGCAAGTAGAGGAATTGACTCTAAAGAGAACATTAATTATTATACCATTAAGGGCTTAGGGCCTAATTCAGAGCCGTTCGTAAGCGGCCGCTCGTTCGCTCCGAGCGATGTTCGCACATCTGCGCATGCATATGGGTCGTAATGCGCATGCGCCAACCAGTCAGTGCGATCGGAAATCGAGCGCTCGCCAAATAGCGAGTGCCTGCTAATTTGAGTGACAGGATGAGGCGTTTGTGGGTGGTAAGAAGGGAAGGTGCTTGAAAACGGGGAGTGGAGATCCGAACGCAGGCGTGCCAAACGCTCAAAACGGGCGTTTTAAAAGGGTGTGCATAATTAACAAAGCAGTGTCATCGACCACGTCACTTGGTTGTCTCTTAGCCTGAACTGCTCGCATGATTGCGGTAGGAAAATCCTACCACAAGCACTGCGAGCAGTTCAGACGCCTTTCGATGTACTCGATTAATCAAACAAATAGCGGAGATGATGTAGGATGCGAGCGGCCAGGGGGCGTCTTTACAAAATATCGAGCGCATGTTTCGTTCGCTCGCTCAGACATAGAGGCGTCAACAGACCGCAAAGAGCGAGCGCTCTATTTAAATAGCCAGCCCCTTTTTCTAAACGAGCGAGCGCAAATAGCGTCCGGCTCTGAATCAGGCCCTTAATTCACTACCGTACGTAACTGCCATTACGCACTCAATTGGGCGATTGTTGCATTCTACGCAGGCATCACAGTGCACGTGCATGAATCGGACGATGCGATTAGGACTGCGATCGCAGTGACTCTGCAGATCCATTGCAGAGTTATTGACAGGAAGTGACGTTTGCAGGAGGTAACGTGAGGGGGGGAGGGTGGTCTGTGAAATGCAGGCGTCCCAGTAGGTTTGCACGCCGTTGCAGGGGCGTACATAAATTAGCCACTGCGATGCCGTACGCAGTCTGAGGTCTCATAGCATGCGTGGTTGTTAGCAATTTCCGAGTAAGGTCAGAGCTTGTGAAAGTGTGCGTGAGGCTGCGGTGGGACCGATGGTTTCGAAGTCTTGCTAAACAGTACATATGTAGGCTAAGTAAAGTGGGCGTCCCTGTGTAGTGCTGTGACGGGATAGCGGTCGCAATGGATTAGCATACTATCGCAGTTGATCTGTGTGCGTAATCACAAATGCATACGCAGCTGCGATCCGTAGTGAATCAGGCCTTAAGGCCGGTATATAATTAGCCCCGATCATTTTTCTCACCAAAAAAAATAAAAAAAAGGGCTTTTATCTCAATTTTCATTACTGGGCTATCTAATTAGAGTCCTTTAACTTTGCGAGAAAAATGTCCCGTTTTCGTATGAAACCACACAGGTTCCGTGAATCCTGTGTTTTCGCGATCAGCAATATTTTTGGGGATTTTGTTTTGCCTGCCTGAATCAGGTAAAACACGGCTTTTGACGGCTTTCGGGGCTAATTGGATACCGGCCTAATTCTACCTATCCACAAAAAAGTTAATATTTGTTCCTTGGGAGAGGTTTTGCAAATTGTAATTGCATAATGGTGATAATGGCTTTATATAGCTGAGCACAACAGTTTGTTAACACCTAGATATTCGATTGAGACAAAGTACAGGATAAAAGTTTTGTTCTTCATATGGTCTGAGTGTCAGTTAGATATGTTGTGACTCTGACTAGTTATTATTACCCCTGTACAGATACTGAGCAAAACTGTGATTCTCAAACAACAAGTGATTTAGTAACAGCCAAGAGGGCCTCGTTGGTGTAATAAACAATTTCATAGCGGGATTGACTAAGGAGATGCTCAAGAAAACAGAGTTATAACTGATTTTCTAGCTAGGGTCCTAATAACAAAGGCATGTATTAATGGGGGAGAGGGGACTCCGGTATCTGTCCCACTGGCTACATTATGAGAGCTGAATGTGAAGAAGCTGTGTGGGGGATTGTGATATAGCTCATTATTACTAGCTGCATTTATTTTCATTTCAATCCACATTGATTGATTGATGCTGATATTAGATTCAGTCATACATGGCCATGAGAGTTTTACTTTTCATGAAGAGATGAAGTATATCAATTATATGTCTAGTTGTCGCAGTACGCTGGACACCAGCCGACACTTAGGCCGTATACACACGACCATTTTTATGAACGATATGGACAATAACGATATCGTCAAGATTTGCCTGTTCAGAGATGTAGCAGGATGACTTCACTGAAAGAAGTGTGTACACCCAATATCGTTTGTCCTGCATTACAGAAAGTTCAAGGGAAATCTTTCACCAATATCGTTCGTACAGCAGCACATCGTCCCCTGTGTATGAGCCTCTACTGGGTCCGTCCGCTGCTGACAGCCTTGGTCCCGACTCTCCCTTTCCTCCTCCTGCGGCGTGTCCGTTACACAGATGGCCGCGGCTCCCATAGGGACAGGCATGCCGTCCTGTGTAAAATATAAAGGGGCAGATGTGCCAATCTTGACGTGACGTTTTTCGCATATTTTGTATCTCCTGCCTATATAAGGGGCCTTTGAGCACAATCTAGTGCCAGAGTATAGGCTCATACCTTGCTCCCGCATACTTGATCTTTGTCCCTTGTTTGCCAACTGTTTCTGACCTCGGCTATTCTCTTTGACCTGATTTGGTCTCATCCCTGGTACTGCGCATCCCTGGTCGACCTCTCTTGCATTTCCTAATTCTTCCTCTGCAAAGTCACTACTCAGCCTGTCTAGGGTGGAAGAATCAATTCTATGTAGTCTATTTGCAGAGAGATGCTCCTTAATGGTATGGATTAGTTATCCCCCTTCAGGACATTCTTATGTGTGTTGTAAAGTTTCTCCTAATAGGTTGGACATTTTTCTTATTTTGGACGGGTCATACCGTAAGACACCAGTTGCATCTTTAATTAACTGGATTGCTATTGATGCTTTTGGACTTTAAACTTCAAACTTATAAGGAGCCCGTGTTATTACTCTTTTTGCTGGTTAAGGCAGCAAAGCGATCTTTCAGTTACTCCAGTGAGGAGGTTATTAAGTTCATAGGAATTAGTCATTTTGTTTGGAGGTATTTTGTGTGAACATTTTCAAGATGTTGCACCCTAGCCATAAGTTCTTCTCCTTTTCTTCTCTGTTCTTTGTGTGGTAGGAAGCATAACTAATAATAGAACCTTTAATAAAACACTAAAGGGGAGCAGAAGTTTATTTTGTTGGTTGTTAAAAAAATAATCAGTAGTACTTTCGATCACTTTTGTTTGCAATTGGGGCGATTACAGGAACATATCAATCAACCTCTAAAAGCATCCACTATATGGCGTTCTAGGAGAACGAGCCTGGATGAGAGAATTGAGTGGTCGGACCAATGGTAAGTTTTGTGGAGGAGTTTAGTAAGTGTCAGGACACAAACCATTAGCATATCTATAATGAAGTAGGCATTGTGTGGGCATGGGTAGAAATGATAATGACATGAAGATGGGTTGAGGGCCACCAAAGTGTTGAATAGGTTCTACTTCTTTCAAAAGCTTATTAAGCTTCTTAGTGATGGCATGAGAAAGTGAACTAGTAGTTTTGTAGGATCGATCTGGAGCCTGATACAGAACTGCACTGAGGTCTCCAACTGCCCAGAGCAAACTCCTGCGCTCTTTATGTAGTGTGGAGAAGACGTTTGGGAAAAAGTGAACTGTTCATAAGTGAGCAGTTTACTCACACAGAGGGCCTAATTCAGAGCCGCTCGCGAGCGCTCGCAAGCGGGTCGATGTTGGCCCACTGCACATGCACACGACGGACCCGGCTCTGTCGTGCGCATGCGCAAGACCCGGATTGCAACGGCCAAGCCGTCGCTATGGGTCTCGCACCAAAGGGGGCGTGCTGTCGATGGTGAGTGACAGCACGCCCCCTTTGGTGGGCGTGCCGGGGGCGTGGCTGCCCAGACGGAGGCGTTCCTATGGGAACGCCTACCGTCTGGGGCCGGCCCCACTGACATCACAAGTGATGTCAGTGGGAGTGCCTTCAGCTCTGTTAGAGCCGAAAGCACTCCAGGGCTTGCGGCAACGAGACCCTACCACAAGGGTCTCGTCGCAAGCCCGATGGTCGCGATGGTCTTGACCATCGCGACCATCTTTTAGGCCGCTCGCTATAGCTGTGGGTGGTCGCCCACGGCTATGCGAGCGGCCAGGAGGCCGCTCTAAAATTCAGAAGGACGGCCCTGATTCAGAGCGAGCGCTTTGTCAGAGCGTCCGGCTCTGAATCAGGGCCAGAGTCCAACTGTGTCTTCACTAGAGGAATGTAACTGAAACCGTAAACAATTCCTTAGCAGTATTTGAGACCCATCATGATTGGTTTGGCTCAATGAATAAAAAGCTTTGAGGTGAGCCCTGAATGCAAATGAAGAATGGTTATTACCTATAACATAGGTCTGGTTGCAACTAGCTAGCCAGGGCTACTGTTTAATGCACAATATGCATAAAAACATTTTATTAAACTATGAATCCTGTATAACACCTAGGGGTATTGTGCAACTACTGCCACAGCAAAGGGTGTAGGATCAACAAGAACCGGAGATGAGCGGTAGCAGCTGCCAAAGGTGCAATGGCGGTGGTTAGTCCATTGCTTGCACCTTATATAATTTATGTGCTAGCAAAAAAGAGCTATAATGAGGGGCTGAGGGAGAAAGATTGCATCACCAATCAACGGTCTGTCATTTCTGCGTGAACTAGCATGAACTGAACTGATTTCTCATTAATGCAACTGTGCCAACAACTATAAAATATTTTACAACCTGTCATATTGGGACCATTGTCATTCAAAGCACTAAGGGACATCTTTACCACCAATAACCCCGATTAAAATGCTATCCAGCCAAACTCGGAATACAGTTACAAAAATAACCGCTTGCATCTATGGGGGTCATTCAGACCCGCTCGCGAGCGCAGGACGCTCACAAGCGGGTCGATGTTCCCCCAATGCGCATGCGCACGATGGAGGGAGCTCCGTCGTGCGCATGCGCGAGACCCGGCGAGCGACGGGCTCTCCATCGCTCCGGGTCTCGCACCAAAGGGGGCGTGCTGTCGATGTTGATTGACAGCACGCCCACTTTGGTGGGCGTGCCTGCCAGACGGAGATGTTCCCATGGGAACGCCTACCGTCTGAAGCCGGCCCCACTGACATCACTAGTGATGTCAGTGGGAGTGATTTTGGCTCTGATAGAGCCAAAATCACTCCAGGGCTTGCGGCAGCGAGACCCTACCGCAGGGTCTCCGTCGCAAGCCCGATGGTCGCAATGGTCAAGACCATAGCGACCATCATCATGGACGCTCGCATATGCTGTGGGTGGTCACCCACAGCTATGCGAGCGGCCAGGAGGCCGCTCCATTTTCATGGAGGAGGGCCCTGATTCAGAGCGAGCGCTCTGGTCAGAGCGTTCGGCTCTGAATCAGGCCCAATGAACGTTGGTGCACTGGGGGCGAGCTTCCTAAAAACCTCTGTGTCGCCGAAGGTCTGGGAGCAAAGTGATAGCTTCCAAGTTCAAATGATGTGCGCCCACTGCACGTGTCCCTTGGAAACCTATGGAGGCTGCTTATGCAGTTGGAAATGCAGCAGATATCAGAGTTATCTGCTGTGGTCCCTCCTTGTAACATACAGGGGATGCTTAGATTTTGAGGGGATGCTATTTGTTGGGGCTTCCCCGCAAAATTGCTCCTATAAATATGCCTTCAATGGAGTTAATATAAAACATAAGGTTAATGTCGAGTCTAACAGTTCAAGAAGAAATCTGCTGCCAGGAAGAGTATAATGCTAAACTCCCTGCTCTGACTAGTAAAACAGCAGGAGTGGGAGAACCACCAGCCCATGGCTGATCCTCCTACCTCTTACACTCTCTGCTGGTAGCCAATGACTAAGCTGCACACAGGCAATTAACAGAAGGAATGTCAGTGTCCAAGAACAGATAAATAATCAGACAATTATCATGGAGCTGCCCTTTGCCTTTCACATGACCGTCTCCTGGGCTTTATATATCTTCATCCTCAGGGACCAGCTAAGCTCCCACTGCCCTGTCCTGTGCACTGGTGTAAAACTTTAGAAGAGGGACTAGATTTGGTGGCATATTGTGGTGTACAAGTGCTGCTATTATTCTTGGCTCATACAAATGCATAAAGCGCTTTCTGTGTGATGTTGTTCTTACTACATATTTTTCACATACAGGACTTTTTTTTGTAATCTGACTTTTGATCCTTTGTCCTTCTGTTTTTGGTCCTTGATCTTATAAATGGTTTGTTTGAATTCAGCTTTCTTGTTTGGAGTGTCTGTACATCTGGGGCTCAAGACTTCCATTAACCTATTTAATGCAATTCTATTTATTCCTTATAAAACATGGAAATGTAATGGGGAATGTCATTCAGAAGTATCATTGGAGACGAGGTATGGAGTCATTTGGTGGGCGAGGTGTGGCCAGGATATGATAATATAGCTCCTTAAATCTAAATACAGATTACAGAAGCATATCTACAGTATGCCTAGTGCATATTTATTTTAAAATATTTTCAATGCACCCTCAGGTGTCTCAACAGCCGAGGTGACAGGGATTTAATAAACATTTTCATGAAATCATCACATATTAAGAAATGTATATATTATAGTCTCGCTACATAAACAAGAGAAAGACCATGCATTTTGCTGAGACTAAGCATTCTGCCATGTTTCTCTATACTTTGGTCCTTAGAGGAGAGATAAATTTCGCCTTGTGCAATGGAACAGTAAGACAGGCAGCTCCAATAAACGGGATGCAAATAAAATCCCGGCTGTGAGGATGCCAGCGCTCAGAATGCCGGAATCCCAACACCACTCAGAATCCCGGCGCCGGCATCCCAACGGTAAGTATTTGGGTTAGCATTAAGCACTAGGGAGAGGGTTAGTCACTAGGGGAGGAGAGTTAGGGTTAGGCACTAGGGGGAGGGTTAGGGCTAAGCACCAGGGGGAGGGTTAGTCACTAGGGGAGGAGAGTTAGGGTTAGGCACTAGTGGGAGGGTTAGGGCTAAGCATTAGGGGGAGGGTTAGGGCTAAGCACTAGGAGGAGGGTTAGAGTTAAGCACTAGGGAGAGGGTTAGGCACCAGGGAAGGAGAGTTAGGATTATGCACTAGGGGGGACGGGTTAGGGCTAAGCACTAGGGAGGAGAGTTAGGGTTAGGCACTAGGGGGAGGATTTGGGATAAGCACTAGGGGAGGGTTAGCATTAAGCACTAGGGGAGAGTTAGGGTCAGGCACTAGGGGGAGGGTTAGGGCTAAGCAATAGGAGGGTTAGGGGTTAGCGTTAAGCACTAGGGGAGAGTTAGGGTTAGGCACTAGGGGGAGGGTTAGGGCTAAGCACTAGGAGGAGGGTTAGCGCTAAGCACTAGGGAGAGAGAGTTAGGGTTAGGCTCTAGGGTAGGGTTAGGTTTAGGGTGTGGGGAGGGAGGGTTAGGATACTTACTGACAGGTATCAGTGTCCTAACCCTGTCAGGATTCTGACCGCTGGGATCACGAGCGCCGGCATTCCTTGCCCAAACCCCAATGAACACCTCACTAAAAATATATAGACAATCTAGCAGGGTATATTATCCCTTTAATCAGCTAACACAAGCAGACAGGGCAGGTGGATCTACTGAGCAAACCTCATAGTGCCATAGTATGACAAGCTGGCTGGTTGGAACGATATCATTCTGGTGTATGGCAGGCATTAGTCCACTGAAGTGATTACTGGTTTTATCTAACTCAAGGACTGCTTGACTGCAGGTTAATTACAGGATTCCCCTCTGGCTCGCCCACCTGTACAAGGATATCTATAAGGAGGATGGTTGTTGGGGGCTCTCAGGAATGCAGGAATAAGTCATCCCAGGACACGAATCAGACAATGAATGGAGTGAGGTTTTAGAGTTGGGTTACACAACAGCAGCATTGTATTGGCCAGCAGCTAGCACAGAGCCTCAGAGAGTTTCCTTGTGAGAGATTGTTATTCCAGAACTCATTGGGGTTAAGATAAGCATCTGTTCCACAACAGTTGAAAATGCTCTCTTTGTGGCCTTAATAAATGTTTCTCGGACATCTCTCAGTGTCCGGAATCCTCTCAGAACTTGTTTATTTCCATATGCTTTTTACAATTGTTACTGAATACATTACTGTGCGAAACACTGAGGAACATAACTCAGAGATCCTCTTTGTCAAGCTGAAAAATGAAGTAAAATATTTAAAAAAATAAAATAAATAGCATAAAAAAATATGTTAATATATATATATATATATATATATATATATATATATATATATTGTCAGGTCCATAAATATTGGGACATTGACAGAATTTTCATATTTTGCCCTCTATTCACCACCACAATGGCTTTGAAATGAAACAAACAAGATGTGATTTAACTGCAGACTTTCAGATTTAATTTGAGGGTAATTACATCCAAATCAGGTAAACGGTGTAGGAATTACAACGGTTTCTATATGTGCCTCCCACTTTTTAAGGGGCCAAAAGTAATGGGACAAACTAAACAATCCTAAATCTAACTTTCACTTTTTAATACTTTGTTGCAAATCCTTTGCAGGCAATTACAGCCTGAAGTCTGGAACGCATAGACATCACCAGACGCTGGGTTTCATCCCTGGTGATGCTCTGCCAGGCCTCTACTGCAAATGTCTTCAGTTCTTGGGGCATTTTCCCTTCAGTTTTGTCTTCATCAAGTGAAATGCATGCTCAATCGGATTCAGGTCAGGGGATTGACTTGGCCATTGCATAACATTCCACTTTTTAGCCTTAAAATACTCTTTGGTTGCTTTTGCAGTATGCTTCGGGTCATTGTCCATCTGCACTGTGAAGCGCCGTCCAATGAGTTCTGAAGCATTTGACTGAATATGAGCATATAATATTGCCCAAAACACTTCAGAATTCATTCTGCTGCTTTTGTCAGCAGTCACATCATCAATAAATACAAGGGTACCAGTTCCATTGGCAGCCATACATGCCCACGCCATGACACTACCACCACCATGCTTCACTGATGAGGTGGTATGTTTTGGATCATGAGCAGTTCCTTTCCTTCTCCATACTCTTCTCTTCCCATCACTCTGGTACAAGTTGATCTTTGTCTCATCTGTCCATAGGATGTTGTTCCAGAACTGTAATGTCTTTTTTAAATGTTGTTTGGCAAACTCTAATCTGGTCTTCCTGTTTTTGTGGCTCACCAATGGTTTACATCTTGTGGTGAACCCTCTATATTCACTCTTGTGAAGTCCTCTCTTCTCTGATGACTTTGACACATATACACCTACCGCCTGGAGAGTGTTCTTGATTTGTCCAACTGTTGTGAAGGGGTTTTTCTTCACTAGGGAAATAATTCTTCTGTCATCCACCACATTTGTTTTCGGTGGTCTTCCGGGTCTTTTGGTGTTGCTGAGCTCTCCGGTGCGTTCTTTCTTTTTAAGAATGTTCCAAACAGTTGATTTGGCCACACCTAATGTTTTTGCTATCTCTCTGATGGGTTTGTTTTGATTTTTCAGCCTAATGATGGCTTGCTTCACTGATAGTGACAGCTCTTTGGATCTCATATTGAGAGTCGACAGCAACTGATTCCAAATGCAAATGTCACACCTAGAATCAACTCCAGACCTTTCACCTGCTTAATTGATAATGAAATAACGAGGGAATAGCCCACACCTGTCCATCAAATAGCTTTTGAGTTGATAGTCCCATTACTTTTTAGCCCCTTAAAAAGTGGGAGGCACATATAGAAACCGTTGTAATTCCTACACCGTTCACCTGATTTGGATGTAATTACCCTCAAATTAAATCTGAAAGTCTGCAGGTAAAGCACATCTTGTTTGTTTCATTTCAAAGCTATTGTGGTGGTGAATAGAGGCCAAAATCTGAAAATTCTGTCAATGTCCCAATATTTATGCACCTGACTGTATATAGTTTATTTATTTGTGGAAGTAGTAAAATGAGATTCTATACATGTGCATTTGATATCAAGCAAATATAATTACGTTTATTCAAGTCACTGGTATAAAAACACAGGATGAATTAATAATAACAGTCAACCTGAGGTTTCCTCGCCATCCTATCATTGGTGTGAACCAAAGCAAAGCATGGCAAAGAACATCCTTTTCTAATGCTGTATATGCCTCCTCCCTCTAATTTGCATAAAGTGTCAGAGACATGAATGGATGGGTGCGGAGGGGGAGGTAGTATATAGATAAGGGTACAAATACCTAGAAGCATAAACCTGTCTGGGTCACTTTGTTGGCACAGTACTGGGACATTATATTGGCTGCTCCGATTCACACACCACGCTCTTTCATGGCTCAATCCCAAATACAACATAACATCAGCCAGGGGGGCTTAATGGTAAAGCTAAATGGATTATTCATTTCTATGGGCGATATATAGTGTTCAGTATAACAATTTAGGAAACAGGACAAATTTGCAAACAGTGTAGACAATGCCTAAATGAATGTAGGCCACTCCCGACGGTCCACATTCTCCCTAACCCTATCAGAGTGTGGGACACATTTCAGCTCTCTATAAAACGCTTCCTCTCCTGGAACCACCCAGCTCCTTAGGGGAAGAGGTTAGAGTGATACTTTCTGCTGCCTCAGCCCCCACTATTCTCCCATGACAGCCAGGAAGACTTAATAAAACAGTCCATGTGCAAAGTTGTTGGCTGGATACTGCGGACAAGCTTCAGTATACAGTTTTTGTTTTTTCCCCCCATTTACTATAGTTTAGAATGGTTTTTATGCACATGCTTCATTTCTGTACAATACATGGTGCTGGGCTCATGCTGCTGCTTTCCCTGTTCTGCACGGTGCAAACCTCCCAGGATCACAGTTGGAAGATATTACTGGCATGTTATGTCAATGTGATCCATTGAGACTGACTGCCAAGATAAACACAGTAATTAGATGATTCATTTATGATGAATTCCCAGCTGGGAATAAGGTTAAGTAATAGACCACCAGTCGGAGATTTGTGTATGTATGTGGGGGGAATAGAAGCCATTATATTACAGGGTGCCTTCTTTAATATCTACCTTTCATAGGATAAATGATTTTACCTCTTGGGGGATGTACATTTGCATCTGGGGGAATGATGTAATGCCATTGCAGGAATGGATTACAGACACAATAGCGGAAATAATTTACTGTGTGATTATTCTAGACATTAGAGCAAACTCACTGTACCCCAAATGTTGTGTTTTTCACGCCTGATACCCCCTACTCATACAGTATTTGTGATGATATAAATGGGAGGGGCAACCAGCCACACACAAGTGTACGGTTATATCAGTGTGACTAGTGATAGTGAGTATCTCTGGAAGTACGGTTGTATCAGTGTGACCAGCGATAGTGAGTATCTCTGGGAGTACGGTTGTATCAATGTGACAAGCGATAGTGAGTATCTCTGGAAGTACGGTTGTATCAGTGTGACTAGCGATAGTGAGTATCTCTGGAAGTACGGTTATATCAGCGTGACTAGCGATAGTGAGTATCTCTGGAAGTACGGTTGTATCAATGTGACTAGCGATAGTGAGTATCTCTGGAAGTACGGTTATATCAGTGTGACAAGCGATAGTGAGTATCTCTGGAAGTACGGTTGTATCAGTGTGACAAGCGATAGTGAGTATCTCTGGAAGTACGGTTGTATCAGTGTGACAAGCGATAGTGAGTATCTCTGGAAGTACGGTTGTATCAGTGTGACTAGCGATAGTGAGTATCTCTGGAAGTACGGTTGTATCAGCGTGACTAGCGATAGTGAGTATCTCTGGAAGTACGGTTGTATCAGCGTGACTAGCGATAGTGAGTATCTCTGGAAGTACGGTTGTATCAGCGTGACTAGCGATAGTGAGTATCTCTGGAAGTACGGTTGTATCAGCGTGACTAGCGATAGTGAGTATCTCTGGAAGTACGGTTATATCAGTGTGACAAGCGATAGTGAGTATCTCTGGAAGTACGGTTGTATCAGTGTGACAAGCGATAGTGAGTATCTCTGGAAGTACGGTTGTATCAGTGTGACAAGCGATAGTGAGTATCTCTGGAAGTACGGTTGTATCAGTGTGACTAGCGATAGTGAGTATCTCTGGAAGTACGGTTGTATCAGTGTCACTAGCGATAGTATCTCTGGAAGTACGGTTGTATCAGTGTGACTAGCGATAGTGAGTATCTCTGGAAGTACGGTTGTATCAGTGTGATTAGCGATAGTGAGTACCTCTGGAAGTACGGTTGTATCAGTGTGACTAGCGATAGTGAGTATCTCTGGAAGTATGATTGTATCAGTGTGATTAGCGATAGTGAGTACCTCTGGAAGTAGGGTTGTATCAGCGTGACTAGCGATAGTGAGTATCTCTGGAAGTACGGCTGTATCAGTGTGACTAGCGATAGTGAGTATCTCTGGAAGTACTGTTAAGGTTTTTATGCTACAGTGTAATTGGTGAAGACATATATTACACCCATTTACAATTAGCAATAATGTTTCTCAAACTGGCAGTAAACCTATGAGCTTACTTTATGTTGTACATTTATCAAATGTTATCTGCACTGTTCCAGTTTTGGAAGGACATTGTATATCCATCTACAATGATCCAAAGTATAATAGTTTGGAGGGGAGGCCCCTGTATTCATTAGTCCAGACATATGTAGTTATCACCTCCACCGAAACCCTTGTTTCTGTCCTAAAAACACAACCGATTGTAAATTGCCATGTTTATGTTTCCAAATCTTACATTGTCGAGGTATTAGTCAGACTCTATGCTTAACTACAGCTGGCCGTGGTCCTGTGAGCGTGACCTGTATCGGAAACACAGAAGGTGCTGAACACAGATGTAAGCAGTGGGTACAGCATGTACTGTATATGAAAGTCATTTGAAGTCATGGTGGCAATTGTGTCTGTATAATGCCTAGAAGTCAATGAGAAAATACAGCAAACACCAGTGGGGTTTTCTTTCACTTTCTCCAATGTCAGTCCTCAGTAAAGCTGTACTTGAGTCATTGGGCCTCATTCAGAGGCGGTCGGAGGATGCAAGCGGTCGCTCAGAAACTGGGCGGCCGCTTGCATCCTGACCGCCCGCCTCTGTTTCAGTCGTTAGGCTGTGGGTTTACACCCACAGCTCTAACGACCGCTAGGGTGATGGTCGCGATGGTCAGAGACCATCGCGACCATCGGGGCTTACTACGAGACCCTAGGGTAGGGTCTCACTTGTCGTAAGCCCCGGAGAGCTTCTGTCTCTGTCAGAGCCGGAAGCTCTCTACTGACATCACTAGTGATGTCAGTGGGGCCTCCCCCAAACAGTAGGCGTTCCCTACCTCCGTTTGGGCTGCCACCCCCCCCCGGCCCGCCTTCCAAACGGGGCGAGCTCTCAATCAACATCGACAGCTCGCCCCCTTTGGAAAGAGACCCGCTACGACCGGCGCTGTCGGTCGTAGCAGGTCTCGCGCATGTGCACGAAGGAGCCGGCTCCCTCGTGCGCATGTGCACTTGACAAACATTGAGGCGGCCGTAGACCGTAAGGCCGCCTCTGAATGAAGGCCATTGTCCACAGGACCGTACAATCGTACATGTCTCTGCTGTCTTCAGCTGATTACCAATGTTAGGGACCGATCTGAGAAGTCAGCTGTGCACTGAAATGGAACAGCACCCCCAGTAAAATTGTCACAAAACTGACAGATGTAAGAGCTAATATATTATTATTATGTCCTTTCACAGGGCCTGATTCAGAGCCGAACGCTCTGACCAGAGCGCTCGCTCTGAATCAGGGCCCTCCTCCATGAAAATGGAGCGGCCTCCTGGCCGCTCGCATAGCTGTGGGTGACCACCCACAGCATATGCGAGCGTCCATGATGATGGTCGCGATGGTCTTGACCATTGCGACCATCGGGCTTGCGACGGAGACCCTGCGGTAGGGTCTCGCTGCCGCAAGCCCTGGAGTGATTTTGGCTCTATCAGAGCCAAAATCACTCCCACTGACATCACTAGTGTCAGTGGGGCCGGCTTCAGACGGTAGGCGTTCCCACGGGAACACCTCCGTCTGGCAGGCACACCCCCGGCACGCCCACCAAAGGGGGCGTGCTGTCAATCAACATCGACAGCACGCCCCCTTTGGTGCGAGACCCGGAGCGATGGAGAGCCCGTCGCTCGCCGGGTCTCGCGCATGCGCACGACGGAGCTCCCTCCGTCGTGCGCATGCGCAGTGGGGGAACATCGACCCGCTTGCGAGCGTCCTGTGCTCGCGAGCGGGTCTAAATGACCCCCACAGTGCGTATAATATTAGTAATGGTGGGTCTCTAACAATGCGCAAAAACCAGCAGCCCTTAAATGTGTCACCTCTGAAATGTCACCTTACTTCAAGATAAAATATACTAACAAAAGATGAAGTAACACAAAAAAAGGCACTAATGTACTAATACAATACCACATACAGAAGACATATCAATGGAACATTCCTCTATAGGGTTATTGTCCTTTGCAGAATGATTTCACGTTGATGCCTGATTTTCATGAATTCATAAACATATGCAATAAAAACCTTTTATAGGGCCTGATTCACTACCAATCGCAAGTGCGATTACGCACGTCATCGTTCGACTGTTGCGTTCTGCACATGTATCACAGTGCACGTGTGTGATCCGGCCACTGCGATCGGGGCTGCGGTCGCAGTGACTACATTGGCTCATCCCAACTCATCTCAATACCTTGGGGGTCATTCAGACCCACTCGCGAGCGGCAGTACGCTCGCAAGTGGGTCGATGTTCCCCACTGCGCATGCGCACGATGGAGGGAGCTCCGTCGTGCGCATGCGCGAGACCCGGCGAGCGACGGGCTTTCCATCACTCGGGGACTCGCACCAAAGGGGGCGTGCTGTCGATGTTGATTGACAGCACGCCCCCTTTGGTGGGCGTTCCGGGGGCGTGCCTGCCAGACGGAGGCGTTCCCATGGGAACGCCTACCGTCTGAAGCCGGCCCCACTGACATCACTAGTGATGTCAGTGGGAGTGATTTTGGCTCTGATAGAGCCAAAATCACTCCAGGGCTTGTGGCTGGGAAACCCGACCGCAGGGTTTCCCTCGCAAGTCCGATGGTCGCGATAGTCAAGACCATCGCGACCATCTTTTTACACGCTCGTATATGCTGTGGGTGGTGACCCACAGCTATACGAGCGTCCAGGAGGACGCTCCATTTTAATGGAGGAGGGCCCTGATTCAGAGCGAGCGCTCTGGTCAGAGCGTCCGGCTCTGAATCAGGCCCCTTGTTTGCAATATATCTCCATTCAGAATACATGTAAAGGAAGGAAGGAATAAATCCAACATAGTGTAATCCTTCTCTATTAACATCACAGTGGATGAAGCAATTTTGCAAGGAAAGCCAATGTACAAACCCATGAGAACATAGGACCTGATTCAGACCTGGTCGCTAAGGAGCAATCGCTCGCTGCCGGGTGATTGTTGCTCAGTGCGCATGAGTTTAATTCGCAGTGCGCGTGCGCAAGCCAGTCTCAGCGATGGGTAATCGTGCGCTTGTAGCACACAGACTGCCCGCTACTTTGAGTGACAGATAGCGCCGTTTGTGGGTGGTAACGGGACGGTGCTTGTAAACGGGGGAGTGGTGTTGCAAACGCAGGCGTGTCAGGCTAACAAAATGCCGTTTAAAGAGCGTGCATAATTAGCAAAGTAGCGTCATTGTACATGTCACCTGTATGTATTTCAGCCAGCACTAATCGCAGTGCTTGCGGCGGGGTAAGGCTACCTCAATGGCTGCGAGCACCGATTAATAAAACAAATCCAGGAGATGACGTGTTGCGAGGGGAAAGGGGGCATCTTTATACACTTGCGAGCGCTCAGTGCCGTAACTCACTAAGACATAGCGGGCGTCCTTACGCCATGCAGTGCGAGCATTTCATTTAAATATCCGCCCCCTTTTGTCAGCGTGCGGCCGCATCTTGCGAGCATGTCTGAATGAGCTCCATAGTCCATCAGTTCAGTAAGGGACACGTCACTGGCTCCTAGCTGTACTTTGATAATTAAATCAGCCCACAAAATAGCTGCCTCCGTTATGTGTAGACAAAGGGTGCACTTATTTTTCTGGGTGAGATTACACTGTTCAGGCTGATAATGGATAGAGAGATACAGTAGCTACTAGATTTAAAGTGGAAATTAGTTTTAATGTAAAAAAATTACCCAATTTCGCTTTAAAATGAATTTCCACTTTAATCCCGCCGTGTCCAGCACATTGCACCTATTATGTGTGGGCCATTGAGTACTGAGGATGTGAAGCCCCTTATAGCCATGGTCAGTCTCAGCATTGTCAATACAAAAGCCGCCTCCTTTTTCCATCAACCGAAGCAGAAAATCAGAACTTTTCAAAAATGGTCAAAATGTGGAAAGTTTTAATAGTAGAAGACACATATTTTCCTTAATCTAATTACAAATGTCTCGGACAAGATGAGCAAATATTATTTTTATGCTCATCTGTTGGTGGAGGAGGACAATCCACCCAATATATTGGCTTTACGGGGTATTCATCCAACAAGCTCTCATCTGAATTCTAAACACACAGATGTATCCTTGCAATAGATTTATATCTCATGCCTGGACCCTATGACCTCACTGGCATTCATTAGGTCCAGCTGGTAATTACTTTGCTACAGTAATGTCTAATCAGCCTTTAATTACAGAACCAGAGCCGGCGAAGCTTTAAAAACTTTGATGTCACCGTTAATTCTAGAATGACGCCAGAGGTTTGTAGTCGCTGGCCAGATTTTATCGCTCAAGAAGGTCTCTAAAAGAGCCAAACTGGCCGGGAACAGATATATTTCAGAGTGTGAATTTCGTAAGAAGACTCTCTGCCTGCTTTCCACGTAACGCAACATAAATACTGTTGTGTGATACAATTGGAGCTCTGACCGGAGAGCATTTGTTATAGTGAATTGACCCACTGGACCGGTATGGTTTTAATACGACGACTCTAAGCCTCATGTATTAGCAGCAGAAAATACAGCCACATGCTGCTTTTATTTGTGCAACTCAATGGTCTTTTACAGAATTTCAACTAGTGCCCCTATGGACAGTTCCATGGAAAAACTATGTAAAGGGGGGGCATCTATAGTTTGCAAAGCTCCAGAAAATGTACGTGATGCCCAAATATTGCTCCATAGTCCAACCAACATAAACCTCAGAAGCGCACCTTCATTAGTTAAAATCATTTAAATGTTCTCCTTAAATCCTGCTCAGTTTTGCCTGATCTGCGTCTAACGTTAAATAACGATTGTGTATGTGTGTGTGGGGGGGGGGGGCTTTTTTTTTTTTTTTTTTACTATTTCTGTATCTTTTATTATGCTGGTCAAAGTGTGCCTAGAATAGTGATTTTCTACCAGAATGTAGGTGGAAAGTGCAAAATGCTTCCCTTTATAAAATATAGGATGAGACCTTGTGCACGCCACCTCTGAGCAAACAGAAAAATGACGCATTTTGTGGAAAGAGAGCTGTGGTGCGTCCATCCTTAAACCTACAATAATGTAATACATCCTACAGCGCAGCCAATTCATTCATTGCTGAGCTACCAGGAAAAGCCCCCTTCTGCTGCTGCTCCTCCTCCTCCTCCTCCTCGTCTAAGGATCTATCATTATTGGAAGATCCACCTGAGAGATAAAGGAGAAACATGGAGATGCAGTTGTCCAGAATGTATAACACGAAGGGGCTTATAAAATACTAAACTCTATACACTTGAATGTTGTGTGAGCAAGTATGGCTCCAACTTCATCAAAGTAACGGGGACAAGTCCCCTCAATGCACCATGTACTGGATATGGACCTGTAAAGTGATCGCACCGAAAAAAACCCATCAATAGTATATTATATAAAAGCACTAATTACACACCATTCAAAACTTAAAACAATTCAAAAGAAAATGTCAGCTTTATCTGCAAATATCTGCTTGTGTGTAGGACAGAAGTCCTGCTCTGTTGCATGAATGGACCTGCACTGGGACGTACCTTTTGTTTGGTCACTTCTGACTTCTAGCAATCACCATGCGGGAAGCCTCCCTAAATATGCCGTTATCCACCCCCATCACCTTATATATAAATAGGGGTAACTAATCCTGCCCCACATTTCATTGCAAAGCTCGGTGCACTCAGATGCCTAATCTGTGCTTTACAAGGCAAATTCCATCCACCTAACACGTCCCACTGCAAAGTGGAAACCCCACAGACATCCTTATGTAGCTGACATCTTTAGGAAACTGTTAGTGGGCAAAACAGGGCGTCAGAGACTGATTGGGGGCCATAAGGACAGTGTAGGAGACTTTTAGTGGCCATAAGGACAGTATAGGAGGCTGCTAGAGGCCATACAGTCAGTGTAAGAGGCTGTTAGTGGCCATAAGGACAGTGAAGGAGACTGTTAGTGGTTATAATGACAGTGAAGGAGGCTGTTAGTGGCCATATTGACAGTGAAGGAGGCTGTTAGTGGCCATAAGGACAGTGAAGAAGGCTGTTAGTGGTCATAAGGACAGTGAAGGAGTCTGTTAGTGGCCATAAGGACAGTGAAGGAGGCTGTTAGTGGTCATAAGGACAGTGAAGGAGGCTGTTAGTGGTCATAATGACAGTGAAGGAGGCTGTTAGTGGCCATAAGGACAGTGAAGAAGGCTGTTAGTGGCCATAAGGACAGTGAAGGAGTCTGTTAGTGGCCATAAGGACAGTGAAGGAGGCTGTTAGTGGTCATAAGGACAGTGAAGGAGGCTGTTAGTGGTCATAATGACAGTGAAGCAGGCTGTTAGTGGTCATAATGACAATGAAGGAGGCTGTTAGTGGCCATAATGACAGTGAAGGAGGCTGTTAGTGGTCATAATGACAGTGAAGCAGGCTGTTAGTGGTCATAATGACAATGAAGGAGGCTGTTAGTGGCCATAATGACAATGAAGGAGGCTGTTAGTGGCCATAATGACAGTGAAGGAGGCTGTTAGTGGCCCATAAGGACAGTGTAAGAGGCTGTTAGTGGCCAGGACAGTCAGGGGCTTGCTGGCATCTTTTAGCCTAGGTGGCAAGCCCATAAAGCACTGGTCCATAAGTAGTGGTCCATATTTAGAGGAAGACTTTCCGTATAAATATTTATCAATAATAATAAGAATCCACAGTGCTGGCACTAAAACAAAACAAATAAAATTTCTTTTTTCCACACAAATCAATGCAAGGAGATAGTATCAACAAAACATATCATTAACATGTTGATACTTAATAAATTTTTTAAGGTCAATATAATACTATCAATAAAAGTATACTATTATTCTAATAATGACAACCACCTGAAAATGCATCACAATAGTGTAATTATACAACATAAAATTATTTACAATCAAAATTTCTTAGCAGCAAAACAGACCCCTTTACCTTCCCCTTATATGGAAAAGATTTTGTCTGTTTCTGTGCCTTCCCCTTATATGCCACCAGGCCCTTTCCATATGACCCTTTTATGTCATCAGGCCCCTCCACATGTCCCTTTTATGCCATCAGACCCTTTTATATGCCATGAAACTTTTCCACATGCCCCTTTTAAGTTATATGGCCCCTCCATGTGCCCCATTAATGTCATAAGACCTTTTCACACATCCCTTTTATGCCATCAGAGTCCTCCATATGCTCTAATACGCCATCAGACCCATGTGTTCGTAATACCTCTTTTCTAACCAAAATCCGGTTCCGACCTGGGTTTTCAGACATGGTTCTAACCCAGGTCAGACACCATTTACACAGCACCATCGAACTGGTTATTCTCAGGTAAGCCCCATTCACACTGAACTTGGATCTGCCCTGCTAAACTTGTGAGGTAATAAAAAGTGGGAGGTGACTGCTCCACAACCACCAATCAGCTAATATTAGGCATGACCCAGGTCGGATAATCCGGGTTGCGCCGTTTACACTGCACTATTACCCAGGTCCATCCTGGGTCCGATCCTGGTAGCTACCTGGGTTGGATTGCAGGGTCACTTGACCAGGGTTATTTTTCATGGACCCTATTACACTGAGCTGCGACCCGGGTAGACCCAGTACAGGCTTGCCGACTTTCTGGCTGCCCCTTCCGGGAGGGAGCAGCCAGATCGGCATGAAGGGGGCGTGGCCAGCTCAAGGAGGCGGGGCCAGCCAGGCTATGAGTATTTGTAGGTGGGGCATGCGGAGTCACGTGATTGCGTCATTTTGTCCCCGCCCCCGTTACACAATGCCGATATTACAGGCATTGTGAAGCATTGGGCAGGGCCAAAATGACGCAATTCAGCATGAATCGCGTCACCTCTCCCCCCGCTGCGGGGGATTCAGAAGGGTGGGCGGTGGGGATAGGAGGGGTGGGCGGCCTTCCCAGGAGGTCGGGAGCGGCACCCGATTTTCCGGAGGCTCCCGACCAAATCGGGAGGGTAGGCAAGTATGACCCAGCAATAACCTAGTTTTTTGCTCTGGAGTAAAAGGGGTATAATGGTAGTCCATCCATGATATGAAAAATTAGTTGTCTAAAAAAATTATCAGCAACTATGCAGCTGCAAACTAAAAGCCACAATTTGTCCCTCTCAAAGCCGTATTAACACAACTGAGTAGCAAAAATTTGAGCGGCCTGGTTCACGGCTAATTGAATCTGCTCCTTAATCTCAGTAATAAGTAAAACCCATTAAAAAAAGAAAGTGGTTCCTATCTATAATAGCATACAGTTATGTACATACATTTTAGTACAAAATAAACTTTTTTTTTTTTACAACCTATTGTTTAACATACAAATCTGACAGTTCAGTGTGATTTCTGGGTGTCTCATCAGCTTTTATAGTTAGAAGCAGCGCTGGAAAAGACAATGGGCAAGTATGCAGAAAGGTTCCCATCTGCCAAGCATGTGGCACTACATGACCTCGGCCTCACACACCCGTGATCTGCGGAGGTCACACAATGCAGGCATGTCCTGCTCTGGGCAATTAATAGTTAGAGCTGCGAATGCAGCTTGGTGGGATATAAAGCTGAGAATAAGAGCTGGGAATGATGTGAATAACACAGAAGAAAGGGCTAATTGATCATAGGATAGAAAAGAGCTGGGCCTGCAGGTGAATGAGCGAAGGCTGCATGTTGGCCCAGGGCCGGCTGTTGTCACAGCAATAATCGATCTGTGCAAGTGCATCGGTCCCTGTGTGCGTAACATGGTGATAGGTGACAGCGTCACAGTGATGGAGCCAGTAAGCAGCTTCCTCCTCTGTCAGTCATTCAGGACATCACAGGCCTATGCGTTAGTGTAACTCTAGGGATGCCATATGCTGTATGTCAGCTTCACTAACCCGGAACAGAGAGACTGGTAAGAGGGAAATGTATCCTATGTAGGATTACGTAGTGCGAGTTGTCATTTTGATTGATCTAACAAAACAAATTTGAAGGTACAATAATAAAGGCTGTGTTTTAAAAGATGTCAGTGAGAACTGAGGATGGGCAGCAGAGCTCCATGGGAATCCGTCTTCCAGACCACACAGCCGTCAAATATTAAATACTGTAGATAAAATACCCCAAGACAGAAGAAAGCTGTTGGTTTGCCTATGTCTGCAGAGATAAAATAACAGGGTCGGGTGTTCGGAGCGTATGCCAGGAGGTGAGTCAGGTGAGAGCCCAGGCTGCGGCCTGTAGGTACGGCCAGCACAGTGCCATAAAAGGTCGAGTTGGGTCTCTCTCAGGGGCCTATTCATCATACCTAAACTTTCTCTGGAGGTAATTAGGTTTAGAACTCACATGGAGTTCTACCTAATTACCGGGGGAATTCATCATTCCTCCTCTCCATAAAACTATCTATTCCGAAAAGCTGTCATTTTTACCATGACAGCTTTTCGGGAAATAGATACTGTTCCCTCTCTACACTAACTTACTGCAGCTGCAATCTGTGCTGCACTTGCGCTGTCACATCTGTAAAACCAGCACATGCGCAGCCCTATCTACAGATGCGGTAATTTTGTGTGTCCCCTTCCGCTCACCTGCCCCCCCTCCCCGCCGTCCTGCACTTACCTGTTCGCGCAGCAAAACACAATAAAGTTTAGAAAGAAAAAAAAACGTTGTTTTTTTCCCTAAACTTTATTGTGCTCTGCTGGGAGAACACATGACAGCATAGCAGATGGAGCCAGAGGAGAGTCCAGAGCGATGGAGGAAGACGCCGGGGGACATGCCCAGCTGAAAGCAGGTAAGTGTTACCTACTTTACGCCACCTCACAGTGGCGGATAGTAACACCATCAAATTCCGAAAATACATCATTTTTGGAATTTGATGAATAGCATAATTTCCATATCCCCATACTAATGTACTAATGTACCCATACTAATGTACTAATGTATGGGGAGTGTGGAAATTAACGCAGAGGGATTTAGCAAAGAGATATCAGTGATATCTCCTGTGTTAAGTCTCTACATGAATACTAAAATAACGTTAATTAAGGAAAATGTCCTTAAAAACGTTATTTTAGTGTTGATGAATAGGCCCCTCAGTTTGTAAGTTCCTCCTGCTAGGGGCCCAGGAGTGAGGCGAGTCAGGCAGCACCCATGAAATGGTGAGAGCCCAGGCCCTGACCTGTAGGTACAGCTAGCACAGCGACATAACGCAGGGCTTGACACATTTTTCTAAAATCTAGGGGCCAGGATGAAAGTGTAGGAGCCAGACCACCGTCCCCCCCAAAAAAAATTACAGGAGTGAGTGAGAACAGCTGTGTGTGTTATGCAACTGTTATACACACTATAGTAGTACACAAATGGTCACAGTTGAATGGATACAGTAAAATTGAGGCCCCCTCACTGCTCTGCACAGCTCCACCCCCACCCTCCAGTAATAATGGACCATATTTCACATAAAATGGTGCCAGAAAGTACAACAAAACCCCCTCCCCTCATGGTCACACCATAGACCCTACTACCAGAGACCTCTATGCAGCCGGAGATAGGAGACAGTAGACAGCCGGGACACACAGGAGAATCAGCGTAGACTGGGACAGACAGCAGAGATCAGAGCAGGCCAGGATGGAGAGGAGTCGTCAGTACAGGCCGGGACGGACACAGGCACAGCAGTCACCGCAGGCGACACTCAGCACATGCACTCCTGTGCGTGATATGAAGACCGCAATACTATAGGCATGAAACTCAGTCGGCGCTGATGAGGATCTGCTTCCTCTCTCACTGCAAAATCCGGTAGCTAGGCAGCAAAATCTGGTAGCCATGGCGACCTGGCCCCTGGGATTTGTCGAGCCCGGTCTTTCTCGGTTTGTGGGAAGAAGAGTTCCTCCTGCTAGGGGGTATGAGGGAGAGAATGTGAGGCTTATGCTAGAGTTAGGTATAAATGTTGCCCAGGTGCAGAACTTTAAATTCCACAATCCATGTCCCACTATGAAGGCTGCAAGTACATACAGGAATAGTTTCTTAATACAGATGCTGTGTGCTCTTGTAGGCCGCACACACAAATCCTGGCCATCACTATTGTTACACTGTGTAAGTTACGTATATCAGCTTGTACATGTAACATCCCATCCTTGCAGCATAAATGTTAAGGGGCCTACACACGGTACGATTTGCAAACGATCCAATCCTGTTTGCGATTTCCCTTGAAATCCTGAACAAATGATATTATGCCTACAGATGGAACGATTGTACAAACGACCAAACGATATAGATGGGTCGTTAACCATTGCAAATCGTTAATGATATATCGTTTGCAGCAAACTATTGCTGCTGCTGTCTCCGTTGTCTAGCACAAAATGGAGGAGGGGAGTGGCCAGGAACAGTGATGACATATTGGGCCTGATTCAGAGCCGCTCGTAAGCGGCCGCTCGTTCGTTCCGACCGATGTTCGCACAACTGCGCATGCGTACGGATTTTAATACGCATGCGCGAACCAGTGCGGCCGAAAATCGTGTGCTCGCTAAATAGCGAATGCCTGCTATTTTGAGTGACAGGAGGAGGCGTATGTGGGTGGTAACAGGGGAAGGTGCTTGAAAACGGGGAGTGGAGATCAGAACGCAGGAGTGCCTAAAGGTCAAAACGGGCGTTTTAAGGGTGTGCATAATTACTAAAGCAGCGTCATCGATCACGTCACTTGGTTGTTTTATAGTTAGAACTGCTCGCATGATTGTGGTAGGAAAAACCAACCACAAGAATAGCGAGCAGTTCATACGCCGTCCGATGTACTCGATTAATCTAATAAATAGCAGACATGACGTAGGATGCGAGCGGCCAGGGGGCGTTTTTTTCAAAATTACGTTTGCATGTTTTGTTCAGACATAGAGGCGTCAACAGACCGCAAAGAGCGAACGGTTAATTTAAATAGCCACCCCCTTTTTCTGGACGAGCGAGTGCAAATAGCGTCCGACTCTGAATCAGGCCCATTGTACATCGTCCATCACATCGTGCATACACACGGAACGATGTGTGCCAAATCGTGAACAATAGGACGATATCTTTCTGCAGGTTGAAGAGATCAGCGACGGCACACATCGGTATCGGTATCATCCCCACACACGGCACTTTTTAAATGACTGGTCGTTCCAATCAATCGAAAACGGCCAAATTGTGTAAAAAATTGCACTGTGTATGGGGGCTTTAATATTTTCCTAGAACAAATATTGCACCCAGGCTGGTTTTCTCCCTAATACTAAAATAAACCCCTATGACTGGGTTTCTTATTTGTTAATTATTATTATTACCAGTTATTTATATAGCGCACACATATTCCGCAGCGCTTTACCATTCACATCTGTCCCTGCCCAGTGGAGCTTACAATTTATATTTCCCTCCACATGCTCGCAAACATACACACTATGGTCAATTTTGAGGGGAGCCAATTATCCTAACAGTATATTGTGGGAGGAAACCGGAGTACCCGGAGGAAACCCACGCAAGCACAGGAAGAATATACAAACTCCACACAGTTAGGGCCGTAGTGGGAATCGAACCCATGACCTCATTGCCACTGAACTCCAATTTATCAGGGCAATTTATCATAGGCTTGCTGGGACAGCACTTCTGTAAAGCACTTTCCCTTGTTGAGAAGAATTCTGGAGAAAGACTTTACTTCTCAGATGCCCCGGGGAAGGTTCTGTGCGTGCCAGGCCATCAGGCAACGCTGCTGATCATTCGGTCCACAGGCTACAGAGGCGGACGCCATCACTGGCGACACCAAGCTCCAAAAAGCTAAGCTGAATTGGGCCAGGCCGCAGTCCCAAGGACTACAGTGTTAATTTGCCTGAAAGAGAGACGTCTTATAAAGTATCTGCAGCGTTTCTGACTGATTTTCAGGGGAAATAAGGTTACTACATAGGCCCCGGAGTGGTGCCAAGTCCTAATGCTTGCCCACAACATAGGGCCCATGGTACAAATTGCCTGCCAGGGAGTAAATTAAATGCTTCCCTTCTACTGCAGACATGGGCACGTTCTGTTACAGTCAGCTGGGATATTATTCTTGGATTATAGTGCAATATGCCTTACATTAGGAGTGTACAGGCCGGGTAAACACATACCATCAGTCCGTCATTTCATCTCCGTGCGCCTGCATATATTTACTATATATGTTAGTGATACAGTATAAACTGTTCCGTTGATTATATGTCTTGAAGTTTAATATGTTAACCGTGTCTTGAGAAGAGCGTTTGCTGATACAACATAAACATTGTAACTCGCATGTTTAAAGCAGAATAAGATCTGAGTGAGCCGCAATCTAACCTAATCTGCAAATGGGAGGAAATCATTCATTAACATACAAAAACCCCTTTGAGGCTAGCAGGGATGTTTCTGTTTACAGGCTGGGTAACGTCATTAGAGAAAGAATCGTTTAATGGACAGTTTGGCAAAAGTGCAAATTGAACTTTATAGCAGATTAACGCCCTTCCCCCGGCCCCATGGTAAATACAGTCGCTATGTATGGTAAAGATATTAGGTGCATATCTGAGGCACTATTCCCTTGGTGTATACACCTTCCTCCCACAGGGAAACATCCGTCACACATGTGATTGCCGGCCAAAGGGGGAAGAGCTAGACCAGACCGTCTGTTTTCTGTGGGTCATAACAATAGTCCTGCTAGGTCATACAAGTCCTTCTTATAATAATATTCGAATATTCGGAGACCACATTTGGCCCCTGATAGACAGTCCTGTACTAAGGGATGCTTTGACCTGTCTTATACCTAGGGATCATCGGAGACATCATGGCGACCCTTTGGATCACATCTGGACAAGGATATTCTTGTATAAACACTCAATGCTACAATAGTTTATGGCTAATGACAGTATAGTATGTAACTGACTTTCACACTCTATGCCTCTGCACAAACCCCTCACCGCCCAGGGATACTGTCAGTGAGACTCTCCCGAGGCCTATTCTTATGTGCGTCACAACCTGGTAGGTTACAATATATAGTAAGTAAGGACCGATCAGATAGAACACTGCAGGAAGAGATGTAACAGCCGGGGATGAGCATGGTGGGTGGCCGGAACATTGCTTCCCCTCTGCTGTCAGATTCCACGTTTCTGAGATGTTTTACATCCTCCTTTGCAGGTGAATCCATGAGAAAGATGGACCTTGGAAATTTGCAGGGAGTATATCACAATCTTGGTATTCTGTCTGAATTCTTCATTCATGGCTACGTACGTTGTACAGCTGTATTCCTGGACATTCCTTCAATTGTGTGACTGGATCCTGGCACTAATTTTTGTTACACAGTATTTAAAGTAGTCAGTGAGGATAGTGGGTACAGTACATGTAATGTATGTAATGCTCTTCTCGTCTTACATGTACTGTAGTACAGTGATTTTCCCTCTGAATTTAACATTACTTGGACTATACAACCTTCCCTTCAACCTCAAGCAGACCTCCAGCTTGTATAATTGGAAGATCTCCCTTAGATCTATACGTCCAATTACACTTATCATTCCTTTTTATTAGGCTGACGTTGTGTCGAAGAAATACATTAAGGACCTTATACTTTACCCATGGGCAGGAAGGCACCCCGTGGCATCATCTCTCTCGGCTTGGGTATCGGAAGATCGGAGCTGCAACACAGCCAGGACACGGTAAGACACTAGCAGGTAGTAGCCAGAGGTCAGCTCCCCGTCCAGTACGTACTCCAGCTGCCTACATGCCCCTCTGGCTGCCTAAGATACTAACATTCCATTGTGCTACTCTGCCTATAGGTCCCAAGTATGTCAATGGATTCAGATGACTCGGAATTCATTTCTCCATGTTAGGCTCTCTATCTGTTTCATCTGTTTGCTGATTATTATCTGCCCCTACTCACAGGAGAATATTCATTTAGTTAATTCATTTTGCAGGATCTCTTTTCCAAAATACATTCAGAGTCATTTAAATGTATTCAGAGTATTTGCTTTATATGTGATCGTTTGTATAATTTATGTGTCTATGCTTCCAGGAGCTATTTTTTATTAGTTGTTGATACATTTACTATATATTGGTCTCATGTTCATTTAATTTTCTATTTATTTAACCTGTATTAATTGGTAAGCACTTAAGCTGGGTACACACTAGATAATATATTGGACGATTAGTTGTTTTGGGATTAATCGGAATGATAAATAGTCCACAGCGTCCAGCGTGTATGCACTATTGCGCTGATCTGACACCATGCTTCACATCTGCCTTTGTGCCACAGCCTTGCTTTTGTGTGCAAATAAGGGAGACTGTAATCCCCGCTAGGCTGTTTTTTGTCTGCTTATTGTAAACCTGTATTGAGTACACTTTCATTCTTACGTTTCACTAGAAAGGCGTCTGGTGATTGTATTTGCTTCTACTGGTTCAAAAACTATCCCAAATCAGTACCCCTCCATCACGGTGTTTGATAATGGAGATGAGTTTATTGTGGTCCTGGAACATTGAGTATTGATGTAGTCGGATATGGTGCTGTGTAAAAAGACCAGACAACTTTGAAACTGGCAGATGCAAATTTGTATTGCAGTTCTTTCTTTCTTTCTTTTTTTTTTTTTTTTAGAGAAAATACATTATTCTGGCGACCTATGAAAGAAGTAAGTAAATATACATGGATCCTCTGAACTCTCCAAATACATTAGTAATGCTATTCTAGCTACTTAGAGATGGACTTAGATCGGCTGGTTGTTCACTAGTGCGCATGCGTAAAAAACGAACTTCGCATGCGCTTCTATCGCTCTGCGATTACGGACGCACAGAAGAAGCCATCGCAGAGTGAGTGACAGGCTGTTAGCTTTTGGGGAGTGGTGATGGGGGGGGAGTGGTCATAAAAAGGCAGGCGTGTCTGTCCATTTGAACGCCGTTTCATGGCCGTGCATAAATTAGCCACTGCGATTGCATACGCCCCTTGAGTACTCACTGCATGCGACGAGACTCGCAGTTTCTCAGATCTGGTGTAAATTGTGTGTGAAGGGGCCGATGTGCGTCGATGGTACCGATGTATATGCCAGAGTGCGATGTAGTGTGGATGTGAGAAAGCAGCGGTGGGTGTCTCTATGCCCGCTGCAATGTGGCAGGCATTAGCATAGATTCGCGGCTGCATACGCAATAGCGTTCCTTGCTGAATCAGGTTCTCTGTACTTAGCTTATGTTAAAGTGACCAACTCCCGCCAAAGTCTTCCCCTACTGACCGGTCATCCTACACTAAGTATAATTATGAGTTCAGTGTGTATTTCAACATAATCATCGCTACACTGTATAACTGCGCTTATTTTTACCTGCACTCAGCATATAAAGGCAAGTACATGGGGATCCCTGTCTTTTGTGTACATAATGTGGACACATCCTTCTTAAGGTGGGTACACACCTACAGATATATCTGCAGATGATGGTCGTTCATACGCACTGTACGGCCATCATCTGCTTGTGCCCTCGGGTCGCGGCGGCCGGGTCGGGGGCGTTTCCCGCCCCTCTCCTTGCGGCTACCGCTGTGTGTGTACGGACGGTCGGCAACTACCGATGGACAGATATGTCTGCAGACATATCTGTCCATCGGCTGTGCAGCACAGTCAATGCGATATGTCGGTGGACGACGACGTTCACCGACATATCGCGGGTACACACTGGCCGATGTGCAACAGATATATTGGTCGATCAAGTGATACTTATACTTATGGTACAGCACAAGCCTTTGCTCTGTACCTGTCCAAAAAAGCCATACTTCTTATTTTCCTCATGTTAGACTCAGGAACTTTATCATGAGCTTTAAGCATTTCCCATGTTGAGGGGGTCCTGCAGTTACACACTGTGACACTCACTCATGGGAAGATTAGTAGAATTGTGTCTTTTCTCCCTGGGTTGGTGGCATCGCAAACATGAATGCATCAGACCAATCTGCCAAATTTCTGCTGTTATACAGCAGTGGCAGCACTTCCCGATGGTCACATAATGATAACATACAAGCAGCGGGGCGACCCTGCTGCGTTCCACTCTTAAGGTGCATATCCACTAGGCGATATTAATGAGCGATTGAACGATAATGACATCGTTATCGTTCAATCGCTCATTAATCATGCACAATTCGCGCAGTGTAATGTCGATGCGCACTCCAGCTGGTCATTTCCGACATCAATCATCGCCTGAAAATGCTGGTCAATCTGCCGATAACGACAGATAGACCATGTGCCCCTTTAGGTAAATAATAAAATAAATTCTGTTATAATGGGTTACTTTTCGCACGAGATTAGATTGATCAAATGTCAGGATTTGGTGATGATGAGATGATTGTGTGACAGGGTCAGCATAATTCCACATGAAGTGAATGTGGAATGTCCAGATATCTCAGGTATAGCAGAGCAAAAGCAGTAGGACTGAAGGGTCCAGTTCAGGTGTTGCCTCAATCAGTTGTCATCTAATTAAACCGTATTTGTTATCTGTATTTAAAGCTGTGTCAGTGTAGTTCCACAGGGATCCTGACAGTGAACTAGTCGCCCAGGTTATAGGCCCAGGGGTGACTAGTGTTAGGGATCCTGGTCCACTAAAGAACTGTACTGCTGTTTGGAAGGTTCTGTGTACCAGCCTGTAACATCATGCCTATGAACAACTGCACTGTCCTGTATACCTGCCTGTGGAGAAAAAATAAACGTCTGTTGGATTTGACCCGGTCTATGTGATTCTTGTCACAATTGTTAGTTATGATCTGATATGTAAAAACATGGCATTGAAAAAGGGTGTAATAATTTTACTCTCCAGCTCTGGATAGTCATAAATGTTGTAATAAACTCATTGCGGCTCCTTAATTAGTGGAATGATCAAAGTAACAATGTTGTCATTACATTTAATTAGCCGTAACGAATACTTGTATTGAGCTGAGAGCAACAATGTGTAATTAAAATCAAATGAACATTAGCTCACAGTTAGTAGGACAAAATTCTCAGATCTAGGAGCCATTATACACTTGGCTATAGGAGCGCTAAATTCCTCCACAAACTTTTCCACAGTTAATAAAAGATGTGCAGCGTCCACAGATTTATATTGAAGTGACTTATGTATTACTGTATATCAGAAGTATGAGCTGAGAGTCACTGAAGTAAGGAGACAAGTGTGATCAGCTGCAGAAGGCGCCAGAAAACTAATCGGGGTGCAGCACAAATCTGCTGCAGGAGGTGCCAGTGGCGGAATTGGGGTGCAGCACAAATCTGCTGCAGGAGGTGCCAGAGGCGGAATTGGGGTGCAGCACAAATCTGCTGCAGGAGGTGCCAGTGGCGGAATTGGGGTGCAGCACAAATCTGCTGCAGGAGGTGCCAGTGGCGGAATTGGGGTGCAGCACAAATCTGCTGCAGGAGGTGCCAGAGGCGGAATTGGGGTGCAGCACAAATCTGCTGCAGGAGGTGCCAGTGGCGGAATTGGGGTGCAGCACAAGTCTGATGCATAAAGTGTCAGAGGTGGGGAATTGGGGTGCGGCACACGTTTGCTGCAGGAGGTGCCAGTGGCGGAATTGGGGTGCAGCACAAGTGTGATGCAGGAGGTGTCAGTGGCAGAATTGGGGTGCGGCACAAGTCTGCTGCAGGAGGTGCCAGTGGCGGAATTGGGGTGCAGCACAAGTGTGATGCAGGAGGTGCCAGTGGCGGAATTGGGGTGCAGCACAAGTCTGATGCATAAAGTGTCAGAGGTGGGGAATTGGGGTGCGGCACACGTTTGCTGCAGGAGGTGCCAGTGGCGGAATTGGGGTGCGGCACAAGTCTACTAATGTGTAACTGGACATACACCTAGCCACTGACGTGTAACTGGAAATGCACCCTGGCCACTGACGTGCAACTGGAAATGCGCCTGGCCACTGACATGCAACTGGAAATGCGCCTGGCCACTGACGTGCAACTGGAAATGCACCTGGCCACTGACGTGCAACTGGAAATGCGCCTGGCCACTGACGTGCAACTGGAAATGCGCCTAGCAACTGGAAATGTGCCTGGCCACTGACGTGCAACTGGAAATGTGCCTGGCCACTGACATGCAACTGGAAATGTGCCTGGCCACTGACGTGCAACTGCAATTGAGCCTGGCCACTGACGTGCAACTGCAATTGAGCCTGGCCACTGACGTGCAACTGGAAATGCGCCTGGCCACTGACGTGCAACTGGAAATGCGCCTGGCCACTGACGTGCAACTGGAAATGCGCCTGGCCACTGACGTGCAACTGGAAATGCGCCTGGCCACTGACATGCAAGTGGAAATGTGCCTGGAAATGATACAAATAAATACCTCTATAAAACTATAAAAAAAAGTTAAATATAATAATGCAATGCATACGTTTCTCCCTCAGGCATGTTTTTAAAATGGATAGGGCTATTGATGGAAAAAGAAGATATAACATATATACCGTATATTCAATATTTAAAAAAAATGTTTCTTTGTACAAACAGTAAAACTGACCTACTAGTCCCATTGATACAACAGTCCCAGCGCACGATCAGCTGCCTTATCGCTGTAACAATATTTTAGTTAAATAAGTAAGTTTGAGACTAAAATCTCTAAAGACAAGAAAATACTAAATAGGAGAAGCCTCAAATACAGTGTTAAATATAAAAATAAAGCAACATTTTCCACTGAAGTAAATATTCCAATTATATTTCATGTTCCACGCCATTTCAAATGACAGTTTTCCTTTCCACTGCGCCCCTGAAAGTGCTGGTCCTGCAGATGTACAATATTCACATGTGCCGCGCAGAGCTTTCTGCAGGATACACTGGGTGACCTCAGTTATACAAACACTCCCTGTAAATCACGTCCAGATCAAGTGTTCTCTTTGATCAGCTGCAGATCAGTTAATCTTCCAATATAAATATGCTCAGCAGTCATTGGGCCTTTCTTTCCATGTCTTGGATAGAAATAAATCAGTATATTAGTGTATAAATAAGTAAGCAGAAAGGAGAGACGGACGGAGGTGCAAGACAATGTGGTTTCAAAACGATCAAGATTCAGAAGATATAGAAATTAGTAGGATCGGCTACCACCTCTCTGTGCCCTACATACATGGGATACATAGAAATAACCCATAGAGGCAATAGGGGCCAGCAAGTAGGACATAGTATCCTCAAGTAACTAGTGCCTGGAACTGGTAACACATGTAAAGCTAACACAAGCCTCCCAACTGCAGTGATTTTGTCAGTGCTGGTGTGAGGGGACTATCTCCACGTCCCGACGACAGAAGATTTGCCCTGGCTCCCGGTAAGTATGTCTCTGTTTTCAATAGCAATACAGTTTTTTTTAAGGGGCTAGAATAGGGTGAGGGTTGCCCTAGCATTACTGAAGCACTTGGCTCTCCTCCCAATGTGGTGTGACGATGCCCCTCTGTGTGTGCGCGTGCCGTCACTTACCCTGTATGTATGTAGAACTGCACGACCTGCTCTGGGCATGGGGAGATCTGTAGACACGAGACTGGTATAGTTTATAGCGGTGTGGACATGTACATGGCTGCCCCTGAGCTTCAGGCAATAAGCATATGGGCATCATTTAAAAGTGGATGTTCGTGTTTTTGTGGTGTAAATATACAAATTTCTGTGCTGTGCACTTGTCCTAAAAGACATCTGTATCTAGATGTATACGTGTGCATGATAGACGTGTGTCCCCATAAGCCCCGAGAGGCAGAATGGGTCAGGGAAGCGTAAGGTAAGGAATATAAAGGCGTTTACCTATAAGTATAGCACAGCCCTGGATATGCAAACTAACATCGCACCCACATCGCATTGCAACTGCTATTATTAATAAATGGGTCCCTTTGACACATGCCCAATGGAGACATATCTTTGTGGGTGCAGGAGGCCCAGTATAAAGGAATGTGATCATAACACCAGCAGTTCTCTCTACTTTCTTATTGGCTATTCACATACTGAACCAGCCAGCTGACTGTACATTATTTATTAACATCAACACTACATTATACTTACACTACTGCTACTGTTATTGGTGCCACATTACTGATAACTATTTCTACTGTTATTGGTACCACATTACTGGTCACTACTGCTACTTTTATTGGTACCACATTACCTGTCACTACGACTACTTTTATTGGTGCCACATTACTGGTCACTACGACTACTTTTATTGGTGCCACATTACTGGTCACTACGACTACTTTTATTGGTGCCACATTACTGGTCACTACTGCTACTGTTATTGGTGCCACATTACCGGTCACTACTGCTACTGTTATTGGTGCCACATTACTGGTCACTACTGCTACTGTTATTGGTGCCACATTACTGGTCACTACTGCTACTGTTATTGGTGCCACATTACCTGTCACTACGACTACTTTATTGGTGCCACATTACTGGTCACTACGACTACTTTTATTGGTACCACATTACTGGTCACTACTGCTACTTTTATTGGTGCCACATTACCTGTCACTACGACTACTTTATTGGTGCCACATTACTGGTCACTACGACTACTTTTATTGGTGCCACATTACTGGTTACTACTGCTACTTTTATTGGTGCCACATTACTGGTCACTACTGCTACTGTTATTGGTGCCACATTACCTGTCACTACGACTACTTTATTGGTGCCACATTACTGGTCACTACGACTACTTTTATTGATACCACATTACTGGTCACTACTGCTACTTTTATTGGTGCCACATTACCTGTCACTACGACTACTTTATTGGTGCCACATTACTGGTCACTACGACTACTTTTATTGGTGCCACATTACTGGTTACTACTGCTACTTTTATTGGTGCCACATTACTGGTCACTACGACTACTTTTATTACCACATTACTGGTCACTACTGCTACTGTTATTGGTGCCACATTACTGGTCACTACTGCTACTTTTATTGGTACCACATTACTGGTCACTACAACTACTTTTATTACCACATTACTGGTCACTACTGCTACTTTTATTGGTACCACATTACTGGTCACTACAACTACTTTTATTGGTGCCACATTACTGGTCACTACAACTACTTTTATTGGTACCACATTACTGGTCACTACGACTACTTTTATTGGTACCACATTACTGGTCACTACGACTACTTTTATTGGTACCACATTACTGGTCACTACGACTACTTTTATTGGTGCCACATTACTGGTCACTACTGCTACTTTTATTGGTGCCACATTACCTGTCACTACGACTACTTTATTGGTACCACATTACTGGTCACTACGACTACTTTTATTAGTGCAGCATTACTGGTCACTATGACTACTTTTATTGGTACCACATTGCTGGTCACTACTGCTACTTTTATTGGTACCACATTCCTGGTCACTACTGCTACTGTTATTGGTGCCACATTACTGGTCACTACTGCTACTTTTATTGGTACCACATTACTGGTCACTACTTCTACTTTTATTGGTGCCACATTACTGGTCACTACAACTACTTTTATTGGTGCCACATTACTGGTTACTACGACTACTTTTATTGGTACCACATTACTGGTCACTACGACTACTTTTATTGGTGCTACATTACTGGTCACTACTGCTACTTTTATTGGTGCCACATTACTGGTCACTACTGCTACTTTTATTGGTGCCACATTACTGGTTACTACAACTAATTTTATTGGTGCCACATTACTGGTTACTACAACTACTTTTATTGGTGCCACATTACTGGTCACTACTGCTACTTTTATTGGTGCCACATTACTGGTTACTACAACTACTTTTATTGGTGCCACATTACTGGTTACTACAGCTACTTTTATTGGTGCTACATTACTGGTCACTACTGCTACTTTTATTGGTGCTACATTACTGGTCACTACTGCTACTTTTATTGGTGATACATTACTGGTCACTACTGCTACTTTTATTGGTGCCACATTACTGGTCACTACAACTACTTTTATTGGTGCCACATTACTGGTCACTACTGCTACTTTTATTACCACATTACTGGTCACTACTGCTACTTTTATTGGTGCCACATTACTGGTCACTATAACTACTTTTACTGGTGCCACATTACTGGTCACTACTGCTACTTTTATTGGTGCCACATTACTAGTCACTACAACTACTTTTATTGGTGCCACATTACTGGTCACTACTGCTACTTTTATTGGTGCCACATTACTGGTCACTACTGCTACTTTTATTGGTGCCACATTACTGGTCACTACAACTACTTTTATTGGTGCCACATTACTGGTCACTACTGCAACTTTTATTGGTGCCACATTACTGGTTACTACTGCTACTTTTATTGGTGCCACATTACTAGTCACTACAGCTACTTTTATTGGTGCCACATTACTGGTCACTACTGCTACTTTTATTGGTGCCACATTACCTGTCACTACGACTACTTTATTGGTACCACATTACTGGTCACTACGACTACTTTTATTAGTGCAGCATTACTGGTCACTATGACTACTTTTATTGGTACCACATTGCTGGTCACTACTGCTACTTTTATTGGTACCACATTCCTGGTCACTACTGCTACTGTTATTGGTGCCACATTACTGGTCACTACTGCTACTTTTATTGGTACCACATTACTGGTCACTACTTCTACTTTTATTGGTGCCACATTACTGGTCACTACAACTACTTTTATTGGTGCCACATTACTGGTTACTACGACTACTTTTATTGGTACCACATTACTGGTCACTACGACTACTTTTATTGGTGCTACATTACTGGTCACTACTGCTACTTTTATTGGTGCCACATTACTGGTCACTACTGCTACTTTTATTGGTGCCACATTACTGGTTACTACAACTACTTTTATTGGTGCCACATTACTGGTTACTACAACTACTTTTATTGGTGCCACATTACTGGTCACTACTGCTACTTTTATTGGTGCCACATTACTGGTTACTACAACTACTTTTATTGGTGCCACATTACTGGTTACTACAGCTACTTTTATTGGTGCTACATTACTGGTCACTACTGCTACTTTTATTGGTGCTACATTACTGGTCACTACTGCTACTTTTATTGGTGATACATTACTGGTCACTACTGCTACTTTTATTGGTGCCACATTACTGGTCACTACAACTACTTTTATTGGTGCCACATTACTGGTCACTACTGCTACTTTTATTACCACATTACTGGTCACTACTGCTACTTTTATTGGTGCCACATTACTGGTCACTATAACTACTTTTACTGGTGCCACATTACTGGTCACTACTGCTACTTTTATTGGTGCCACATTACTAGTCACTACAACTACTTTTATTGGTGCCACATTACTGGTCACTACTGCTACTTTTATTGGTGCCACATTACTGGTCACTACTGCTACTTTTATTGGTGCCACATTACTGGTCACTACAACTACTTTTATTGGTGCCACATTACTGGTCACTACTGCAACTTTTATTGGTGCCACATTACTGGTTACTACTGCTACTTTTATTGGTGCCACATTACTAGTCACTACAGCTACTTTTATTGGTGCCACATTACTGGTCACTACTGCTACTTTTATTGGTGCCACATTACTGGTCACTACTGCTACTTTTATTGGTGCCACATTACTGGTCACTACAACTACTTTTATTGGTGCCACATTACTGGTCACGACTGCTACTTTTATTGGTGCCACATTACTGGTCACTATGCTACTTTTATTGGTTCCACATTACTGGTCACTACTGCTACTTTTATTGGTACCATATTACTGGTCTCTACTGCTACTTTTATTGGTTCCACATTACTGGTCACTATGCTACTTTTATTGGTGCCACCATACTGGTCACTACTGCTACTTTTATTGGTGCCACATTACTAGTTACTACAACTACTTTTATTGGTGCCACATTACTGGTCACTACAACTACTTTTATTGGTACCACATTACTGGTCACTACGACTACTTTTATTGGTACCACATTACTGGTCACTACGACTACTTTTATTGGTGCCACATTACTGGTCACTACAACTACTTTTATTGGTACCACATTACTGGTCACTACGACTACTTTTATTGGTACCACATTACTGGTCACTACGACTACTTTTATTGGTGCCACATTACTGGTCACTACTGCTACTGTTATTGGTGCCACATTACTGGTCACTACTGCTACTTTTATTGGTGCCACATTACCTGTCACTACGACTACTTTATTGGTTCCACATTACTGGTTACTACGACTACTTTTATTAGTGCCGCATTACTGGTCACTATGACTACTTTTATTGGTACCACATTGCTGGTCACTACTGCTACTTTTATTGGTACCACATTCCTGGTCACTACTGCTACTGTTATTGGTGCCACATTACTGGTTACTACTTCTACTTTTATTGGTGCCACATTACTGGTCACTACAACTACTTTTATTGGTGCCACATTACTGGTTACTACGACTACTTTTATTGGTACCACATTACTGGTCACTACGACTACTTTTATTGGTGCTACATTACTGGTCACTACTGCTACTTTTATTGGTACCACATTACTGGTCACTACTGCTACTTTTATTGGTGCCACATTACTGGTCACTACTGCTACTTTTATTGGTGCCACATTACTGGTTACTACAACTACTTTTATTGGTGCCACATTACTGGTTACTACAACTACTTTTATTGGTGCCACATTACTGGTCACTACAACTACTTTTATTGGTGCCACATTACTGGTTACTACACCTACTTTTATTGGTGCCACATGATTGGTTACTACAGCTACTTTTATTGGTGCTACATTACTGGTCACTACTGCTACTTTTATTGGTGCTACATTACTGGTCACTACTGCTACTTTTATTGGTGCCACATTACTGGTCACTACAACTACTTTTATTGGTGCCACATTACTGGTCACTACGACTACTTTTATTGGTACCACATTACTGGTCACTACTGCTACTTTTATTACCACATTACTGGTCACTACTGCTACTGTTATTGGTGCCACATTACTGGTCACTACAACTACTTTTATTGGTGCCACATTACTGGTCACTACTGCTACTTTTATTGGTGCCACATTACTGGTCACTACAACTACTTTTATTGGTGCCACATTACTGGTCACTACTGCTACTTTTATTGGTGCCACATTACTGGTCACTACTGCTACTTTTATTGGTGCCACATTACTGGTCACTACTGCTACTTTTATTGGTGCCACATTACTAGTCACTACAACTACTTTTATTGGTGCCACATTACTGGTCACTACTGCTACTTTTATTGGTGCCACATTACTGGTCACTACTGCTACTTTTATTGGTGCCACATTACTGGTCACTACAACTACTTTTATTGGTGCCACATTACTGGTCACGACTGCTACTTTTATTGGTGCCACATTACTGGTCACTATGCTACTTTTATTGGTTCCACATTACTGGTCACTACTGCTACTTTTATTGGTTCCACATTACTGGTCACTACTGCTACTTTTATTGGTACCATATTACTGGTCTCTACTGCTACTTTTATTGGTACCACATTACTGGTCACTATGCTACTTTTATTGGTGCCACCATACTGGTCACTACTTTGGTAGCACAATCTAGCTGGTTTTTACCACAGTTGTATATGCTCCCACAGGACTCATCAGACAAGCCTATAACCTAAAACATCTCACACCACAAACCGAATTACACTACACCCTATGACCTTAGTTCTTCCCTCACCTGCAAGACATAGCCTGGACCAGGTGAATGCTCTCCCCCATCCTACCGCCCATACCCCAGCCGTGCTCGCTTTTTCTCTTTCCCTACAGTGACTCAAAATGCATATGTCAGCCACAGGACATTCCATTCTCAAGTAGCATGTAAACTTTTTAACAGGGTTCTCATTCCTATAGTTTGATGTCTATGTTAAAATAATGTCATTGTTATAATGCCTGGTATAAATTGCTTCAGGGCATATTTATAATAAATTGCACTCCTCCCCGCGAATAATAAGAATCCTTATCGCTGAATGTCACTTAAATGTATTGATATAAATCGCCGAGACACAAGATCCGAAAAGAACCCTTCCCGGCAATCAGGAAGAATTGATGGAATACACAATGACTTTACTTCTACCTACGAAACCCTGTGTGATTATTGCACGTACCGGGCTGTCCAGCTGTACATCTGCAATGTGGAAAGAGCCGAGATACATAGCAGGATCTCCTGCAGCCCACAGGAGAGGGATCAGAAGATCCCTCTCCGACAGGACGGTCCTATCACAGTCAGTGGTCCATCTTAGTTTGCCCACACAGGCAACATGTGCAGATCTTGTTAAATACAGTTCCCGTAGAAATCTATGGGGACAGCTGCTGCGAGCCTGGTAGGAGCTTACTGTATTGATACATTTAAGGGAAACGGCAGTTTTCTTATATTGTAAGGACAGAATTGAATAATAAATAAGCCCTTTAGTCTGTACAAATGTGGAACAAGTTGGTGCTTTATAAATACATTTAAAAATAACTAACAATATAACATTATATCTATTGACTGGATCCAAGTTACTAACAGAGGCTTAAATGGAAACAATCCCTACCAGCCAGTCAGTTCATCGGTGCAGTAGAAGTTATACAGAATGCTTGTATAGAATACCGTACATGCCAATTTAGGGCTACAGTACATTAGTATTTGTTGAGCTCTTTTCTGTGCTGCTAATCCATACGATTATCAGTTTACAAGCCAATAAAACAATTAGAAGTAGTAGACTAAAAGTAACCATTACGGAGGTTTTTGTTTTTTATTCTCTTTTAAACAATTGTTTTATTGCCTCATAAATTTAGGTGGAAGACTTTGATAAATAACCCCTAATAACTTTAAATTCATTAACCAGAGGACTGTAAAACGCTGGGATCCCTCAGAGGGGGTTTACAGAACCCTGCCTGCATGATTTGTGAAGGGAGAACTGAATGTCTGAGCATATAAATCAGGGACGGTCACTATTTGCCATCACGTTTCAGGCTAAAGCCTAACTTCCTAGTGACCTATCGCTGTACAGAGGCAGTACACTGTATAGATTGATATATGGGTATAATTACGCATTTGCAAACATGTGATTACACATAATTTGGGCTAGTTTAAGACTCAAGTTTACAGAAAAGTGGAAAAATGTTTAATGTTAAGAACATCCCGTATGTGACAGATGTGTGTGCAGAACGGGACCCTGCAGTAAATACGCGCCCGTGTGTCCGGTCCCATAGAGGCCATCAGTTTTGAATTGAGATTTTCTGTCATTTCGTCAGACTTCCGCAATTGTGTATAAGTGATTTTTGTGTACAGTAATTGTTTGGCTGGTACTCTGGCGATACAGGAGAGATAACAAGGTAATGTTGCGCTCTAGGATTGGGAACAAAGCGGTAATAAAACGAGACTGGGGAATAACAGACAGAGAGGGAGGTAAGAGAGCCCTGGCGCGCAGGCTTACACTCTATAAGGAAATAGGCATCTGAGACAGTCATAGGTAATCGTACTGATATGGGTGGAATATGTTTATCTACAATGCATTCATTTCATCTCAGATACTTCATTCATTGAGATTAATCTGATCTCCCACCATACAGTTCATCCAGGAAGTATTGTAGATGAGACCAGTGTAGATAGGTGAATATTACCCGGTTAACAGCAGGAATATGGGAGTTAGTTGAAATCCCGGCTTTCGGGATGCTGGTGCCGGAATCCTGATACCATTCAGAGTCCCGGCACTGGGATCCTGACCACCGGCACCCCGATGGTAAGTAGTGGGGTTAGGTGGATCGTTAGGTACTAGGGGGAGAGGGTTAGGCACTAGGAGGGGAAGGTTAGGTTTAGACACTAGGGGGGGGGGGTAGGTTTGGGTGTGGGGAGGAGGGCTAGGATACTTACCGACAGGTGTCGGTATCCTAACCCTGTTGAAATGCTGGCGCCAGGATTCTGACCGCCAGGAATATAAACACTCACTGTGCTTAATGGAATGAGCTGGTTTACTTGGCTTTCATGGAATGAGCTGGTATACTTGGCTTTAATGGAATGAGCTGGTATACTTGGCTTTCATGGAATGAGCTGGTATACTTGGTTTTCATGGAATGAGCTGGTTTACTTGGCTTTCATGGAATGAGCTGGTATACTTGGCTTTAATGGAATGAGCTGGTATACTTGGCTTTCATGGAATGAGCTGGTATACTTGGTTTTCATGGAATGAGCTGGTATACTTGGTTTTCATGGAATGAGCTGGTATACTTGGCTTTCATGGAATGAGCTGGTATACTTGGCTTTCATGGAATGAGCTGGTATACTTGGTTTTCATGGAATGAGCTGGTATACTTGGTTTTCATGGAATGAGCTGGTATACTTGGCTTTCATGGAATGAGCTGGTATACTTGGCTTTAATGGAATGAGCTGGTATACTTGGCTTTAATGGAATGAGCTGGTATACTTGGCATTAATGGAATGAGCTGGTATACTTGGCTTTAATGGAATGAGCTGGTATACTTGGCTTTAATGGAATGAGCTGGTATACTTGGCTTTAATGGAATGAGCTGGTATACTTGGCTTTAATGGAATGAGCTGGTATACTTGGTATTAATGGAATGAGCTGGTATACTTGGCTTTAATGGAATGAGCTGGAATACTTGGCTTTAATGGAATGAGCTGGAATACTTGGCTTTAATGGAATGAGCTGGTATACTTGGCTTTAATGGAATGAGCTGGTATACTTGGCTTTAATGGAATGAGCTGGTATACTTGGCTTTAATGGAATGAGCTGGTATACTTGGCATTAATGGAATGAGCTGGTATACTTGGCTTTAATGGAATGAGCTGGTATACTTGGCTTTAATGGAATGAGCTGGTATACTTGGCTTTAATGGAATGAGCTGGTATACTTGGCATTAATGGAATGAGCTGGTATACTTGGCATTAATGGAATGAGCTGGTATATTTGGCTTTAATGGAATGAGCTGGTATACTTGGCTTTAATGGAATGAGCTGGAATACTTGGCTTTAATGGAATGAGCTGGAATACTTGGCTTTAATGGAATGAGCTGGAATACTTGGCTTTAATGGAATGAGCTGGTATACTTGGCTTTAATGGAATGAGCTGGTATACTTGGCTTTAATGGAATGAGCTGGTATACTTGGCTTTAATGGAATGAGCTGGTATACTTGGCTTTAATGGAATGAGCTGGTATACTTGGCATTAATGGAATGAGCTGGTATACTTGGCTTTAATGGAATGAGCTGGTATACTTGGCTTTAATGGAATGAGCTGGTATACTTGGCTTTAATGGAATGAGCTGGTATACTTGGCATTAATGGAATGAGCTGGTATACTTGGCATTAATGGAATGAGCTGGTATACTTGGCTTTAATGGAATGAGCTGGAATACTTGGCTTTAATGGAATGAGCTGGAATACTTGGCTTTAATGGAATGAGCTGGTATACTTGGCTTTAATGGAATGAGCTGGTATACTTGGCTTTAATGGAATGAGCTGGTATACTTGGCTGCCTGGAATGTAGAGGGAGGCGATGCCTCTAAGAGCAGTAACCTATGATCTTATACCTTCCAGCACACCGCAAGGTAACACACCAACCTCTGATCAGTCCTGACCACACAGTCATCTGACAGCCCCGTCCCCCTGTAAACTGTAGCTCCGTCTACAAATTGTAAAGCACAATGGAATATGCTGGTGTTATAATAAAATGATAACAAATAAATAATAATAAATTGCAGCAAAACATTGTGGGACGGGGCAGTGATTACGCCATTTGCCCCTAACCCATCTACGAGGACCTCCCTCTTCTGTAGAGGGATTTGACAATGTTGGTATGTATGATCCACAGGGACGGAATTTTTTTCAACATATATATATATAGTTAAACATGCGGATCGGTATGAAACATGCGGACCCATGTCCGGTGGTTCAAATCCCGACGCCGGAAGACCGACAGCAGTGAAGATCCCGATAGGTAAAAAAGGTAAGTATAACTAACCCTCCCCCCCTTACCCTCCCTTAGGGGTGTCTAACCCTAACCTCCCCTAGTGCCTAACCCTAACCCCCCCTTCCCCTAGCCTACCCCTCCCGGGGGGTGCCTAACCCTGAGTCCACCCCCGGGAGCCCCAAACCCCCCCCCCCCCCACGGCTGTCCGTGGCTGCCGCCTGGCTTACCTTCGTTCGGTATATACCGGGTGTCGGGCTCCCGATGTAGTGATAATGATAGGCGTCGGGATTTCAATGCCTATCATTAGACCCCTGCCGCGATTGCACAGTCGGGAAGCTGGCGGTTGGCATTTCGACAGTCGGCTTCCTGGCTGCGTACCTTAAACATGTACAGTTTTCAGTTCAGTTGAGGAAGTTCAGGTGAACTTCCCTGAGATATTATGGAGCTTCCAATTCAAAATAAAATGCATTCTATTGAAAGTTTATTTATATTTGCAGAAATATTAAGCAACAGACAAATAAATACACTTGGGACAAAAATAGTCAACAACAGTTTTAAGTCCATTAGACCTCATATTGCCGTAAGGGCTTCATTTACAGTTGGATGCATTTTGTGGCCTGGACGAGTGCGTGTATTGTGAATCGCTCAGAATTTCTATATTAATGCCCATCAAGATGCGGCTTGACCGTGTTAGTTAGAAATGCAATTTGCAAACAACATAATGTAATGAAGTTCCATGTTATTAATGCAGAAGTCACACCGCCACATCTGCTCTTAGCCATTGCAAATAAATCCAATTGGAATCGTCTTTCCTGCAGTAATTAGGAACAGACGCCTGCGACTTGACATTAATATAGCTGAAGTACTATCAACGGAGGGGTCGATACACAGACAGCCAATCAGAAGGGACCCGATAGTGCTGTCATCCTCATTACCAGGGCTTACACACCTGCAGAAATCCTCCTAAGAACCAGGAGCTGAAAATGTGTCCCAGTCTTATTAGGCCGCATCTAATGCACAGTGCGTAAATGTTTAGTTTTTACGCAGGGGCGTTATGGCCAACTGTAAATGTAGGATACGTTCATTACCCTGACAAGGGGATACTGGTGGTTAGAATACTGGCGCCTGAATACCGACACCTGTCAGAATCCTGGCGCCGGCATCACAAAAGTAAGTAGCATGGTTGGGGGGAGGGTAAGGGGTTAGGGTTAGGCACTTAGGGGGGAGGATTAGGTTGAGGGTAAGGGGAGGGGGAGGTTAGGTTTAGGCCCTGGGGAGGGAGGGTTAGGATAGGTAGAGGGGGAAGGTTAGTATACCTACCGACAGGTGTCGGTATCCTAACCCTGTTGGGATGCCGTCGTCGAGAGTTTGACCACTGGGCTCCCGATCGCCGACATCCCGTAAATGTGCACATCCTGAACTAGACCATCCTATAGGGCTATTCCTTCTGAATTCTGAGGCTACGTGTAACACGCCATTCCCCACCCCTGGGATGATGCATACAGCCCAAGTTACATTCCCCTTCTCTAAAAGTAGAACTGAGCGGTGAGTGGCCAGTGGCCATGTCCTCTTCCCCCTGTAAGGATATGAATAAGATTACACTCAGGGAAAGGTGAATCAGTCACTAGGTGACCAAGCTCTGTCTCTCGTCAGTGTGGGAGACAGCAGGGCGGCATAAGTTGTGAGATTGTCTCCCCCTAGATCTTGCTCTTCAGCCACCTTATGACATAATACTCGCACAGATAACAAGAAACTAAGATGATTTATGCAGCATAGTATATCAGAAGACAAGACTAAGTGATGATCTGGCACAAACCCTGATTTCACATTGCTGTTTGAACTCATCTGAAACGGCGTCAATTTCAGCCAAGAAATAAATTCCCCCTTTCAGAGGCTCTCATGTCACATAACTAGAAAGTCAAAAGCTTGAGGAGCGACGTTAGAGGCCTATGGCAGATATTCACCAACCATGCTGGGGTTAATGGTGAAATTGCCGTCCCAATGCATTTATCAGGATAAAGTGACTTCAGATGCACAATGGAGAGCAGCGTTTCTTGGAATTTTGGTTTTAATTGATCGTAAAGTTGGCTTGATAAAAAGCATGGCTCTGTGTCCCTGATTTGTAATCTTTGGCAGGGAATGAATTAGAGGGCGGGGAAATGAAGATGCTTCCAAAAACCGGCTTGAATGGAATTTATTTTAACACACTCCCTGCTAAAGAACAGACCTGAAGTTCGTCATAAGCGTCAAACCGATCACAACCATCTGCTGTGGTGATAAGTTCACTTCTATTGGTCTTAAATGCTGTTAGTAGGTCTGTGATACCAAAACTAATAGCGAGGCAGGGACAATGTACACAACCTGCTACTCCCCAGCTGTTGTGAAACTACTAGACCCAGGCAAGCAGGGCATGCTGGACCGTATAGTTCCACGATAACTGGCAAGCCACACATAGGGGTACTCAACTTCATTGTTTTTGAAGAATGAATGGAAATTCAGTTGTAAAACAGATGTGGTGCTAAAATGTCCCTCACAGCAGGTTCTGTTCACTAATTAATTTCATTCTGTTGTCTGCTTAAAGTCAGAGATTTACTTTTAAAAGGACCTTATGGCCCCCTCTGCAAGCCATATGCATGATGCATTCTGGAAGCATGGTGGAACTCTAGTGTTCTAGATTCCCCCTCTACAAGCCACATGCATGATGCATTCTGGAAGCATGGTGGAACTCTAGTGTTCTAGATTCCCCCTCTACAAACCACATACATGATGCATTCTGGAAGCGTGGTGTAACTCCACCACTCTAGATTCCCCCTCTACAAGCCACATACATGATACATAATGGAAGCGTGGTGTAACCCCACTGCTCTAGATGCACCCTCTACAAGCCACATACATGATACATTCTAGAAGCGTGGTGTAACCCCACTGCTCTAGATGCACCCTCTACAAGCCACATACATGATACATAATGGAAGCGTGGTGTAACCCCACTGCTCTAGATGCACCCTCTACAAGCCACACACATGATACATAATGGAAGCGTGGTGTAACCCCACCGCTCTAGATTCCCCCTCTACAAGCCACATACATGATACATAATGGAAGCGTGGTGTAACCCCACTACTCTAGATGCACCCTCTACAAGCCACATACATGATACATAATGGAAGCGTGGTGTAACTCCACTGCTCTAGATTCCCCCTCTACAAGCCACATACATGATACATAATGGAAGCGTGGTGTAACCCCACTGCTCTAGATTCCCCCTCTACAAGCCACATACATGATACATAATGGAAGCGTGGTGTAACTCCACCGCTCTAGATTCCCCCTCTACAAGCCACATACATGATACATAATGGAAGCGTGGTGTAACCCCACTGCTCTAGATTCCCCCTCTACAAGCCACATACATGATACATAATGGAAGCGTGGTGTAACTCCACCGCTCTAGATTCCCCCTCTACAAGCCACATACATGATACATAATGGAAGCGTGGTGTAACCCCACCGCTCTAGATTCCCCCTCTACAAGCCACATACATGATACATAATGGAAGCGTGGTGTAACCCCACCGCTCTAGATGCACCCTCTACAAGCCACATACATGATACATAATGGAAGCGTGGTGTAACCCCACTGCTCTAGATTCCCCCTCTACAAGCCACATACATGATACATAATGGAAGCGTGGTGTAACCCCACTGCTCTAGATGCACCCTCTACAAGCCACATACATGATACATTCTAGAAGCGTGGTGTAACCCCACTGCTCTAGATGCACCCTCTACAAGCCACATACATGATACATAATGGAAGCGTGGTGTAACCCCACTGCTCTAGATGCACCCTCTACAAGCCACATACATGATACATAATGGAAGCGTGGTGTAACCCCACTGCTCTAGATGCACCCTCTACAAGCCACATACATGATACATTCTAGAAGCGTGGTGTAACCCCACTGCTCTAGATGCACCCTCTACAAGCCACATACATGATACATAATGGAAGCGTGGTGTAACCCCACTGCTCTAGATGCACCCTCTACAAGCCACATACATGATACATAATGGAAGCGTGGTGTAACCCCACTACTCTAGATGCACCCTCTACAAGCCACATACATGATACATAATGGAAGCGTGGTGTAACCCCACTGCTCTAGATGCACCCTCTACAAGCCACATACATGATACATTCTAGAAGCGTGGTGTAACCCCACTGCTCTAGATGCACCCTCTACAAGCCACATACATGATACATAATGGAAGCGTGGTGTAACCCCACTGCTCTAGATGCACCCTCTACAAGCCACATACATGATACATAATGGAAGCGTGGTGTAACCCCACTACTCTAGATGCACCCTCTACAAGCCACATACATGATACATAATGGAAGCGTGGTGTAACTCCACTGCTCTAGATTCCCCCTCTACAAGCCACATACATGATACATAATGGAAGCGTGGTGTAACCCCACTGCTCTAGATTCCCTCTCTACAAGCCACATACATGATACATAATGGAAGCGTGGTGTAACTCCACCGCTCTAGATTCCCCCTCTACAAGCCACATACATGATACATAATGGAAGCGTGGTGTAACCCCACTGCTCTAGATTCCCCCTCTACAAGCCACATACATGATACATAATGGAAGCGTGGTGTAACCCCACTGCTCTAGATTCCCTCTCTACAAGCCACATACATGATACATAATGGAAGCGTGGTGTAACCCCACTGCTCTAGATTCCCTCTCTACAAGCCACATACATGATACATAATGGAAGCGTGGTGTAACTCCACCGCTCTAGATTCCCCCTCTACAAGCCACATACATGATACATAATGGAAGCGTGGTGTAACCCCACTGCTCTAGATTCCCCCTCTACAAGCCACATACATGATACATAATGGAAGCGTGGTGTAACCCCACTGCTCTAGATGCACCCTCTACAAGCCACATACATGATACATTCTAGAAGCGTGGTGTAACCCCACTGCTCTAGATGCACCCTCTACAAGCCACATACATGATACATAATGGAAGCGTGGTGTAACCCCACTGCTCTAGATGCACCCTCTACAAGCCACACACATGATACATAATGGAAGCGTGGTGTAACCCCACCGCTCTAGATTCCCCCTCTACAAGCCACATACATGATACATAATGGAAGCGTGGTGTAACCCCACTACTCTAGATGCACCCTCTACAAGCCACATACATGATACATAATGGAAGCGTGGTGTAACTCCACTGCTCTAGATTCCCCCTCTACAAGCCACATACATGATACATAATGGAAGCGTGGTGTAACCCCACTGCTCTAGATTCCCCCTCTACAAGCCACATACATGATACATAATGGAAGCGTGGTGTAACTCCACCGCTCTAGATTCCCCCTCTACAAGCCACATACATGATACATAATGGAAGCGTGGTGTAACCCCACTGCTCTAGATTCCCCCTCTACAAGCCACATACATGATACATAATGGAAGCGTGGTGTAACTCCACCGCTCTAGATTCCCCCTCTACAAGCCACATACATGATACATAATGGAAGCGTGGTGTAACCCCACCGCTCTAGATTCCCCCTCTACAAGCCACATACATGATACATAATGGAAGCGTGGTGTAACCCCACCGCTCTAGATGCACCCTCTACAAGCCACATACATGATACATAATGGAAGCGTGGTGTAACCCCACTGCTCTAGATTCCCCCTCTACAAGCCACATACATGATACATAATGGAAGCGTGGTGTAACCCCACTGCTCTAGATGCACCCTCTACAAGCCACATACATGATACATTCTAGAAGCGTGGTGTAACCCCACTGCTCTAGATGCACCCTCTACAAGCCACATACATGATACATAATGGAAGCGTGGTGTAACCCCACTGCTCTAGATGCACCCTCTACAAGCCACATACATGATACATAATGGAAGCGTGGTGTAACCCCACTGCTCTAGATGCACCCTCTACAAGCCACATACATGATACATTCTAGAAGCGTGGTGTAACCCCACTGCTCTAGATGCACCCTCTACAAGCCACATACATGATACATAATGGAAGCGTGGTGTAACCCCACTGCTCTAGATGCACCCTCTACAAGCCACATACATGATACATAATGGAAGCGTGGTGTAACCCCACTACTCTAGATGCACCCTCTACAAGCCACATACATGATACATAATGGAAGCGTGGTGTAACCCCACTGCTCTAGATGCACCCTCTACAAGCCACATACATGATACATTCTAGAAGCGTGGTGTAACCCCACTGCTCTAGATGCACCCTCTACAAGCCACATACATGATACATAATGGAAGCGTGGTGTAACCCCACTGCTCTAGATGCACCCTCTACAAGCCACATACATGATACATAATGGAAGCGTGGTGTAACCCCACTACTCTAGATGCACCCTCTACAAGCCACATACATGATACATAATGGAAGCGTGGTGTAACTCCACTGCTCTAGATTCCCCCTCTACAAGCCACATACATGATACATAATGGAAGCGTGGTGTAACCCCACTGCTCTAGATTCCCTCTCTACAAGCCACATACATGATACATAATGGAAGCGTGGTGTAACTCCACCGCTCTAGATTCCCCCTCTACAAGCCACATACATGATACATAATGGAAGCGTGGTGTAACCCCACTGCTCTAGATTCCCCCTCTACAAGCCACATACATGATACATAATGGAAGCGTGGTGTAACTCCACCGCTCTAGATTCCCCCTCTACAAGCCACATACATGATACATAATGGAAGCGTGGTGTAACCCCACCGCTCTAGATTCCCCCTCTACAAGCCACATACATGATACATAATGGAAGCGTGGTGTAACCCCACCGCTCTAGATGCACCCTCTACAAGCCACATACATGATACATAATGGAAGCGTGGTGTAACCCCACTGCTCTAGATGCACTCTCTACAAGCCACATACATGATACATAATGGAAGCGTGGTGTAACCCCACCGCTCTAGATGCACTCTCTACAAGCCACATACATGATACATAATGGAAGCGTGGTGTAACCCCACTGCTCTAGATGCACTCTCTACAAGCCACATACATGATACATAATGGAAGCGTGGTGTAACCCCACTGCTCTAGATTCCCCCTCTACAAGCCACATACATGATACATAATGGAAGCATGGTGTAACCCCACTGCTCTAGATTCCCCCTCTACAAGCCACATACATAATACATAATGGAAGCGTGGTGTAACCCCACTGCTGTAGATGCACCCTCTACAAGCCACATACATGATACATAATGGAAGCGTGGTGTAATCCCACTGCTCTAGATGCACTCTCTACAAGCCACATACATGATACATAATGGAAGCGTGGTGTAACCCCACTGCTCTAGATTCCCCCTCTACAAGCCACATACATGATACATAATGGAAGCGTGGTGTAACCCCACTGCTCTAGATGCACCCTCTACAAGCCACATACATGATACATAATGGAAGCGTGGTGTAACCCCACTGCTCTAGATTCCCCCTCTACAAGCCACATACATGATACATAATGGAAGCGTGGTGTAACCCCACTGCTCTAGATTCCCCCTCTACAGGCCACATACATGATACATAATGGAAGCGTGGTGTAACCCCACTGCTCTAGATGCACCCTCTACAAGCCACATACATGATACATAATGGAAGCGTGGTGTAACCCCACTGCTCTAGATGCACTCTCTACAAGCCACATACATGATACATAATGGAAGCGTGGTGTAACCCCACTGCTCTAGATTCCCCCTCTACAAGCCACATACATGATACATAATGGAAGCGTGGTGTAACCCCACTGCTCTAGATGCACCCTCTACAAGCCACATACATGATACATAATGGAAGCGTGGTGTAACCCCACTGCTCTAGATTCCCCCTCTACAAGCCACATACATGATACATAATGGAAGCGTGGTGTAACCCCACTGCTCTAGATTCCCCCTCTACAAGCCACATACATGATACATAATGGAAGCGTGGTGTAACCCCACTGCTCTAGATGCACCCTCTACAAGCCACATACATGATACACAATGGAAGCGTGGTGTAACCCCACCGCTCTAGTGCACTGCACTGAAGAACATGGTTAAATCATCTTTTTTTTTTTCAATACATTTTTATACATTTTTCAAAAAGAAAACACAATTACAGTAACAAAATAGAAATAAAAACACAATTCTGACAATTGTAATAGTTGCGAATATGTAACATCAAATAAAATAAAACAAGGGGAGAAAATAAATATAAATATAAAACCAAAACAACAAAAGGGAAGGTACCAAAATACAAAAATATACAATGCATATACAGATCATATTCAAAATACCTAAATCAGAGTAGAATCTAATAATCAAAATGTTTTTCATACAGAGGGCATATCTCTAAGCAGAAAGTCTGCACCCTCACCGACAGTTACATATTCATGCCATTTAAACCATAGCACCAATGGCGAAGAAGCAGACGTAGAGTAGGCAACATCTGCCGTTCCCATCAGAAATGCAAATTGTACCTTATGAATAATTTTATGGATAGAAGGAAGAGTAGATGATTTCCAGAATTGTGCTATTGCTGTCTTAGCTGCTAATAGAACATGACCCACTATGTAACAGTCACTTTTGAGTATGCTTAAAGGGTAAACGTGTAGTAGTGCCAAAGAGGAGGATGGCTGTATATTCACTTTCAATACCTTGGAAATCAAATCAAATACATTTTTCCATAAAGCCTGAATGTGAGAACAACTCCAGAAAATATGGAATATGTCTCTAACACTCATACTGCATCTCCAGCAATATTTTGATTGTGCAGGCCATATTACGTGTCATTTGGCTGGAGCGATGTATAACCTATGGAGTATTTTATACTGTAACTCTAAATGGTTATAACATTTGGACAATTTGTGGGCAGTGGTGTAGATAGAATCCCATTGCTGGGGAGTATAGGCCTCCTGAAGATCTGACTCCCATTGCTCTTGGGACTTGGATTTAACCGGAGGACTAGCCTCGAGACACATGGAGTACCAAAAACCAGTAGAACCCTTACAGTTACCTCTTCAATTTAGCCAAAATATCAGCCGAGGGTAATTCCAAGGAACCACATACTTTAATTGTACTAACCACCCAATGCTGAATTCGAAGATAGGTGAAAAGTTATCCAGGCGGCAACTGAACTTGGCATTGTATTTGAGAAAACGGGATTAGAGAGGAAGAACTCGAAATGTCAGCGATGGCTTCAATCCCTCGGGAACGCCAAATCGCAACCGATAAATCCGGGATTAAACGGGCTATAGCGGCTAAAGATAAAGTTTTAGCCGGTAGTTTGAGACATTTAGATTGAAGTACCATATCATCCCGCCTTTTAAGAGAGTCAATTATGGCTCTAGGGGTATCAGACTTAAATCATCTTTTATAAGACTTCGGTTACGTGGCTCTATTAGGAACTATGAGCCTGATTCAGACCCGGTCGCTAAGCTGCGGACGCTCGCTAGGGGCGATTATCGCACATCTGCGCATGCATCAAAGTACGCATGCGCGAATCAGTCACTGCAGCTGGGAATCGTGCGCTCGTAGTACACAGACTGGACGCTACTTTGAGTGACAGCGCCGTTTGTGGGTGGTGACAGGGGAAAGTGCTTGTGAACGGGGGAGTGGATGTGCGAACGCCGACGTGTCTGAGCGTCAAAACGGAGTTTAATGTGTGTGCATAATTAGCATGGAGGCGTCATTGTACACATCACTTGGTTGCATTTCAGCCTGCAGTGATCGTAGTGCTTGCGGTGGGGTTGGGAGCTACCTCAAGTGCTGCGTGCAGCTCCGATGGGTCTCGATGTTACCAATTAATCAGACACTTCCTGGAGATGACGTGTGCTAAGAGACAATGGTGGGCGGCTTTAAACTCCTGCGTACGCTCACTGCCGTCGCCCTCTAAGACATAGAGGGCGTCCTTAAGCCAGACAGTGCGAACGTGGGATTTGCATATCCGGCCCCTTTTGGCAGCGAGCGTTCGCAGCTTAGCGACCGAGTCTGAACCAGGCCCTATGTGGGAACTGATAGGCTCAGGGGGTGGAGCCTGGCTGCACTGTGGCTGGGGGAGTCATTTTCTTCAACCTTATGTTTGCAATCCGTAAAACAAGACATGGACTGATAATAAAATGGCACGGGAGCAAAAAGTATTCCCTTGGAGGAGATGAATTAGAGCCTGAGAAATTAGGGTCTTTTTATGAGGTTGCACTTAGTTTAAATGTGTCTATAACCTGCTGTCTGTAGTGTAAGAAAGGAGATTTTAGTTGACAGATGATACACAGGTAATCAGCAATTAATGAGAGCCACAGAATGTCTATCCCCTTTCCTTCCAGAATTAATTGAAGGTTCTAATATAAGTGCTATTACTGCTGCAATGGGAGTGCTGAGTCTCTCCCTGGAGGGAAGATACATCTGTTTCCCAGAATGGATGTTAAAGGTGACAAATAATTTCACTTCTTTTCACAGTTTGAGCAGATTTCTGATGTTCTAAGATCATGGTCTGTTCCACATGGTTAGACATACACTCAGCTCTGAATCTGTGTGTGGGTGCGTGTGGTGGTTATAGTGCCCTCTACAGTTCACAGTGGATATAACACAATAACTAGTTTGATGTGTTGTAATATTTGCTACTTAAATGTGTTTTTAATATTTACTGTAGGCAATTGCATAATTGGGATGCTAAAAATTGTTCATGTGTTGCTGCTCTAACACTGATCTTGGGGAAATGTTTTAATTAACACAAAGAGGGGTATTCAATATGAAAGGTTAACTTCCCTGGCGAAGTTAACGTTTCATATCGGAGTTTTTTTCTGCGTAAAGGTATGGTGCGCGCTACCGCTTATCGCCGTATTCAATATCAAATTAACGAAAACGGGAAACTCCGAAGTTGGATTTGCGTAAAGTTACGAATATTTCCTTAAAATAATTGTAAGACCCCCCTAAAGTTGTAAAAACATGGGGGAACACTATGGGTACCCCCGTTTTAGCCTTTAATTGAAAGTCGGGGCTTTAAATAGACGCAGCAGGTGTTTTATTCCCGACATTGAAGAAGTGATGCAGAAGAGCACTTAGGTTATTTTTTTCGTTTTTTTAAGTGGTCCCATCAAATTTGGGGTACATGAAAATGGGTACTAGTATATTTTGGTGTCCTTAAAGTAAGTTTTTAAAAATTCTGCATTTGTGCACCTGCCGCTATAAATCTATTCTAGAAAACACGTGCCGCATACTTGCAGAATAGCCCTGAACCTATTTGCCTATTGTTTAACAATTTTTTCCCTTTTTTTTTTTTGCACCCCAATTTTTAAATAATTTTTTTGGGGTGTCCCTATTTTTTTTTAAAACTTTTTTTGACACAGTTCTTTTTTAAATGTCAATCTCAGGGGTGCAGGCTATTTTTTTTAAGCCTGCACCCCTAAACCCCAATTCTGCACTTTTTTTCGACACCTATTCAATGGTGAAAAGTTATCACCGTTTTTTTCAAAACTGCGATAAGTCTTTGAAATTGAATACGGTGTAAAACTAAAACCAGTGATATTAACGCAAAAAAGTTAAAAAGTGCGATATTAACGCAAAAAACGATGTTATCGCACCCATATTGAATACCCCTAATAGTATCTGGAAAAATATACAACATTTGTAATTATTAAGATAAGAATAGAGCAAGAGGGTATTAGTTTATTTATTTATTACCAGTTATTTATATAGCACACACATATTCCGCAGCGCTTTACAGAGAATATCTTACCATTCACATCTGTCCCTGCCCCAATGGAGCTTACACTCTATATTCCCTACCACATACACACACACACACTAGGGTCAATTTTGTAGGGAGCCAATTAACCTACCAGTATATTTTTGGAGTGTGGGAGGAAACCAGAGTACCTGGAGGAAACCCACGCAAGCACAGGGAGAATATACAAACTCCACACAGTTAGGGTCATAGTGTTGGGATTGACTCAGAGTTGCACCTGCGGCAGCTTTCCGCATTTGGAATAAATGCAAATATCCGGCCCTTTATTCAGAGTCGGCCACAGTAGGCTACAAAGGATGACAGACAGAGACTGATACAATGTACAAAGTCCTAACTGGAGCTATTATCTAGAACGGTGGTTCTCAAACTGTAGGTCACGACCCTAAAGTGGGTCACGACCATCTCAGCATGGGATTGTGTCTCCCACCGCTGCAGGCAGAAACGCCGGGCACCCGCAGCGATGCATGATTCGCTAGAGGTATGTCCAGTATGTAAGATCAGCCTCTGCTTATTGGCAGATAGTAGCTGGGCACTAGGACTCTGTGGCTCTCCACTGAGGAGCAACCTCAGACATCTGCCTTATGCACCTGCACGGTTCTCCACCACATCTTTCCTTATTTGTCCGTCCTCCAGTATGGACATGCGCCTAAGTAACTGTGTTGGGAGTGTATAGACCCTATAGTTCCACTATTTCACCACTACATGCTATCGTAGATTTCCCACTGCCGCCAGTGTGCATAAGTCAGAATACAGTGTGCATACACCTGGCGCACCACAATGTCTAGCATAACCCTGAAGCTCCTCGCTGCAACTGGGAATCCTATCAACCTATACCTGCTGTTAACCAGTTGGATTAAGATCCTGCAACATTGAACTATAACCAGCAGTCCACCCAGCGGGGACCAACCTGCTGCCCCCAGTATCAGCCTTCAGTGCACCCAGCAGGGTCCTATATGCCTCCCCCAGTCACAGCTAGTAGCGCATCCAGCGGGGACTGACCAGTCACTCCCAGCCACAGGCAGCAGTGCACCAGGCAAGGACCAACCTGCCGTAGCCAGCCACCGCTAGCAGTGCACCCAGCGGGGACCAACCTGCCTCCCTCAGCCACAGCCAGAAGAGCACACAGTAGGGACCAAGCAGCCACCCCAGCGGGGACCAAGCAGCCACCCCCAGCCACAGCCAGCAGTGCACTCAGCAGGGACCAACCTGCCTCCCTCAGCCACAGCCAGAAGAGCACACAGTAGGGACCAAGCAGCCACCCCAGCGGGGACCAAGCAGCCACCCCCAGCCACAGTCAGCAGTGCACCCAGCAGGGACCAAGCAGCCACCCACAGCCACAGCCAGCAGTGCACCCAGCAGGGACCAAGCAGCCACCCCCAGCCACAGTCAGCAGTGCACTCAGCGGGGACCAAGCAGCCACCCCCAGCCACAGCCAGCAGTGCACCCAGCGGGGACCAACCTGCCTCCCTCAGCCACAGCCAGAAGAGCACACAGTAGGGACCAAGCAGCCACCCCAGCGGGGACCAAGCAGCCACCCCCAGCCACAGTCAGCAGTGCACCCAGCAGGGACCAAGCAGCCACCCACAGCCACAGCCAGCAGTGCATCCAGCAGGGACCAAGCAGCCACCCCCAGCCACAGTCAGCAGTGCACTCAGCAGGGACCAAGCAGCCACCCCCAGCCACAGTCAGCAATGAACCCAGTGGGGACCAAGCAGCCACCCCCAGCCACAGCCAGCAGTGCACCCAGCGGGGACCAAGCAGCCACCCCCAGCGGGGACCAAGCAGCCACCCCCAGCCACAGCCAGCAGTGCACCCAGTGGGGACCAAGCAGCCACCCCCAGCCACAGCCAGCAGTGCACCCAGCGGGGACCAAGCAGCCACCCCCAGCGGGGACCAAGCAGCCACCCCCAGCCACAGCCAGCACTGCAATCAGCCATAGCAATTTTATGAAACAAAAGGGAGCATTTGTTGTAAGTGAAATAAGGGAGAGACAGGCATAAAAATATGCAGTAAGTGGGATGATGGGCAAAGAGGGGTGATGGATACCTCCCAATCTTCCTGATTTTGGCAAAACAGTCCTGCTTTTCGGGCACTATCTATGTTAGGAGGCCCCCTCTCACCCTCTGCTCTGCTTAGTAGAGCAAGTGGTGAATATGTGCCATGCGAGTGCCATCTATTCATTGGAGAGAGAGACTGGGGGCATGACTAGCAGCTCCCGAAGCACTGGGCATGCCCAAAGTGTGACCAAAACCACGCACCCATTTTTTAGGGCTAAAAATAAAAAGTGTGATAATGGACAAGGGGTTGATGGGCATAAAAATATATAAGATGATGCACATCAACTATATATATATATATATATATATATATATATAGCGTTCTCGTTAGGCTGTTTTAGCGGGGTGCCGCACCTTGCCCTAATTCTGAAGGGCAGAAACTACCCTGCCCTCCAGCGCGGCACCCCGCCGGGTTCTGTTCTCCACCCACGGGCCGCAGTGTCCCGCGGGCGAGGAGAAACGGCAGAGCAGCGGTCACCGCCGGTGAATGGATGCCGGATGCGGATACCCAATGAAATACTGATAGGACAGTAACATCATAAGTACACAGGAATTTTCACCCTAAGTGTTGTTTTCACGGCATAACTTCCCTTGTAATGCAAATATTTGACCTCAGTTTATTGTGTTGACTTCAGCATTAAATTTCATTTGATATATGAATCATTGCACTGTGTGAAGTATAACAGTTTTTATAAGCATTCGAGGTTGAAAAACATTAAAAAAAGTGTTGGCAATTCTGTCCACCACTGTGTGTGTATATATATATATATATATATATATATATATATATATATATATACCGTATATACTCGAGTATAAGTCGACCCGAAAATAAGCCGAGGTACCTAATTTTACCACAAAAAACTGGGAAAACTTATTGACTCGAGTATAAGCCTAGGGTGGGAAATGCAGCAGCTACTGGTAGTAATCCCTCCCCTGGTACTGCCTCCAGCAGTAACATTCCCCCTCTGGTAGTGCCCCCAGTAGTAATACCCCCCCTGGTAGTGCCCCCAGTCGTAATACCCCCCCTGGTAGTGCCCCCAGTAGTAATACCCCCCTGGTAGTGCCCCCAGTAGCAATATCCCCCCCTGGTAGTGCCCCCAGTAGCAATATCCCCCCTGGTAGTGCCCCCAGTAGTAATATTCCCCCTATGGTAATGCCCCCAGTAGTAATACCCCCCCTGGTAGTGCCCCCAGTAGTAATAACCCCCCCTGGTAATGCCCCAGTAATAATACCCCCCCGGTAGTGCCCCCAGTAGCAATATCCCCCCTGGTAGTGCCCCCAGTAGTAATCCCCCCCCCCCGGTACTGCCCCCAGTAGTAGCCCCCCCCAGTAGAGAGAGATGTAATAAAAAAAAACCACTTACCTGAAACCCCGCTCCTGGTCCCGACACTGCTACTGGCTCCTCCGGCCGCTTTGCATTATGGGAGGACGACGTCTCTCCTATTACCCACTGCGGGAGCCGGAAGATGGCTCCCACAGTGGGAGCAGCAGTAGCTGATGAGAGTCTGACAGACTCTCATTGGCTGCTGATTACAACAAACACACAGCTGCCGGCAGCTGTGTGTTTGGCAGTGTTTAGTGCTGTCCGAACTCCATCTGGTCAGCGCAACACACGCGGTGCAGCTGTGTCACAGAGACACAGTCTGCACCGCGGCCCGCATGGTACGCTACTCAGCTGCGTTCCATGCAGGCATAACTCGAGTATAAGCCGAGGGGGTGCTTTTTCAGCACAAAAAATGTGCTGCTAAACTCGGCTTATACTCTAGTATATAAGGTGTATATATATATATATATATATATAATATATATATATATATATTTATTGTGACAGAAGCACTGGGGGAGTTATCAAAGAGAAATATGTATGCCACAGGTTCCTAGCTTCTGCCTACAGCTTAGCAACCGTGTTTGTCGAACCACCTGTGAGAGGCTGATAAAGGGTGTGTCAGTTTCTATGGTCAGTCTCTCACTGCCTAGGGAGCAGGTTGAGGCCTGTAAAGAGATCATTGCTTGTGACTATAAGTTCTGTGCTAAACACTGTTTTGTGAATTGGACATTGTTTATTTTATGGTGCCAAATAAAACTTGTACAGATGCACTGGAATGGTGTGCTATTGATTGGCTGCTGCATGAGAAGTGCTGCCGTTTACCCCCAGGTGACGGCACTCCTAACCTGATCTTGCGATGATAGATAGAATATATGCATATGCAGACTTCTGGTAGAAAGTACTGTCTATAATAGTGAGCTCTGATGGTATCACTTGAAAACCACCTTGGAACCTTTAGTTGGTCACAGATTTTGTGACTCCTAGGTGTATATTTACTTAAGTGTGGGTTTTCAGAAGTGGACTAATTGCCCATAGCAACCAATCAGATTCTACTTATTTATCTAGCACCATCTAGAACATAATAGCTAGAATCTGATTAGTTGCTATGGGCAACAACTCCACTTCTAAAAACTGGCACTTTAGTAAATATACCGCCTAATACCTATATCATTTAGAATGGGAGATGCGTATAGGTCATATCTACAATATGTGAATTATAAAGTGAGAAATATTTATACAAAAATTCACAAATGCATGTGTGGTGCCTCTGAGACACAGACAGCAGCTATAAAGTACAAACTGTTTTGCTGGTGTTTAATATTTATACAGAACAACAGTGAGGTTGGCCGGCCAGCTCCATTAAAGTGACATTTTGGCATGATGGAATTTTCTGTCTTCCCTTAGCATAAATAAATTAGCCAGGTTTGAGTTGCTGTTAATTTTGTCTGCCAAGCAAACTTGCTTAAAATAGACAAAAAAAACAAGCTTTATATTGCTTGGTAATGAGTGGGAGCCCTCCAGCATGGACAGAGTTAAGTAGTATAAAGGAGCAGTTTAATAAATACAATTTCTAGGCTGTAGGGTGCAGTTTCCGAAGTGCAGATTTACAAAGTGCTTAACTGTAGCGTTATATCTGCGTTATTAGCTATATCTTCTGCTGATCTTCAATGAGTTAACCACCTTGTCTCCCTGTCTTCAACAGGAAATCAGAATACTGAACTATACTGCAGTGTATTCCACCTCTTGTGCCTAGTTGATTTAATTATCTTAATAGGTAATCACAATTTTGTATATATTTGCCAAATGTATAATGGGGGGTATCTACTTAGCGATTTAGCCAAGCGATTGCACAATAACGACATCGTTATCGTGCAATTGCTTGCAAATCGCGCATGCATCGGGCATGTTTTGGTCGGAAGCGACCAGCGATGCGCGTGCCCGCTGGTCCCTTCTGACATCCGACATCACCCGTTCATCTAGGTCAACCTGGCGATCTCGTCAGGTTCAGCATGTGCGGGGATGAGGGATCTGCCGGGACTGAATGAGTGAACGTTCAGTCTAGGCACATCACTAGCTATACAAACGAGAGCCATGATTGCAATGTCGTAATCGTGCTCTCGTTTGTATATCTACAAGTGGATACCCCCCTTAAGGCATCTGCTATTGTTCCAAGTGCCTTATGATCTGCAGTGTAGTTAATTTGCTATAAGGATTCTCTCCAGTCTATAGACTTGAGTCAAGGAATGATTTATTTCATATCCTAGATGTTTGGTATTTGTTGCCTGTTTACTTACGCCATGTTATTGCTAGCTTTCTGTTGGGTGGCCAGTGGGGTTTTTCATTAATTAGTGTCCACACTTGCCTGCATCTCTGTATAACTATCAGTATCCATTCTAGGCTGTAAGGTGCAGTTTCCGAAGTGCAGATTTACAAAGTGCATAACTGTAGCGTTATACCTGCGTTTCAAGGAGATCACTCTGACTTTTTTTGTGGAAAAACAGGAACCAATTGAAATGGGAGTTAACCCCCCCCACACACAAAAAAAATAAAAACTCACCCGTTTTTCACACCTAGTCTAATTGAATTCCCTCTCCCCCATGACTTTTACAATAAGATCGTAGTATGGGCCTCTCTTGACAACTCTTCCATGCAGTTCCTCTTTGTGTAAGGAAGACAGGACGGCAGACTATGCAATCAGAGTAAGCGAAGCCTTTCTGCAGGTCCTGTGCAGTGATCTGCGGGTTCTGCTTTGCATATCTGACCAGTTTCTGAGCACTTCTATCAAATTTTCCAAGTATTGCTTTGGCTTTTACAGCTTTCCTTAATGTAAATTTCCTAATGGTGCTTCTGAGGGTGGAAATTCTAAGCTGGAAGCGTTTAGATTCACTTTTGATGGCCTTCCCCAAATTTGTAACAGTCAAATATCTGTTTGATCAAGTCATCAGTCAGCAGCTCTTAGAGAAGCCCATGGTTACTCAGTAGGCACAACATCCTGAGCTGTCAGAAGGATGGGATTATTTATACAACCCTGGAACTGTCATCATCTAGCAGAATTCACGGCCTAAAGAGTAAGTTTTGAGTCCCAAAAAGGATCATATTATTGAATGAACTGCAAAGGTGCTGAAACGTCTGCCCATGCCACATTCACCATTTTATTTGCATTTAATCAATGAGATTATTTAAATAAACCCTATTGTGTATGTTTGTGGTAGGCAATGTAGATTGTAAACTCCACTGGGACAAATGTGATTGGCAACATTTCTCTGTAAAGCGCTGCAGAATATGTGTGCACTATATAAACACTTTATGCTAATGTCAGCATATAATACTTGGACAGCATTCTACAACCTGCTCGGCTGAGACCCCTTATGAGACAGCCGGAGCCCACCTACCTGGCCGGCCCCCATGGCGTCACATGTTCTGGGGGTGGTAGGACAGTGAGGACCAGCACAGGGTGCAGAAGTGCCCTGCTACAGCCATGGCTGGGTATATTGCCGAGATGAACATCTTGCCCTGCTACAGCCATGGCTGGGTATATTGCTTAGATGAACATCTTGCCCTGCTACAGCCATGGCTGGGTATATTGCAGAGATGAACATCTTGCCCTGCTACAGCCATGGCTGGGTATATTGCCGAGATGAACATCTTGCCCTGCTACAGCCATGGCTGGGTATATTGCCGAGATGAACATCTTGCCCTGCTACAGCCATGGCTGGGTATATTGCCGAGATGAACATCTTGCCCTGCTACAGCCATGGCTGGGTATATTGCCGAGATGAACATCTTGCCCTGCTACAGTCATGGCTGGGTATATTGCCGAGATGAACATCTTGCCCTGCTACAGCCATGGCTGGGTATATTGCCGAGATGAACATCTTGCCCTGCTACAACCACGGCTGGGTATATTGCAGAGATGAACATCTTGCCCTGCTACAGCCACGGCTGGGTATATTGCAGAGATGAACATCTTGCCCTGCTACAGCCATGGCTGGGTATATTGCCGAGATGAACATCTTGCCCTGCTACAGCCATGGCTTGGTATATTGCCGAGATGAACATCTTGCCCTGCTACAGCCATGGCTGGGTATATTGCTTAGATGAACATCTTGCCCTGCTACAGCCATGGCTGGGTATATTGCCGAGATGAACATCTTGCCCTGCTACAGCCATGGCTGGGTATATTGCTTAGATGAACATCTTGCCCTGCTACAGCCATGGCAGGGTATATTGCAGAGATGAACATCTTGCCTTGCTACAGCCATGGCTGGGTATATTGCCGAGATGAACATCTTGCCCTGCTACAGCCATGGCTGGGTATATTGCCGAGATGAACATCTTGCCCTGGTACAGTCATGGCTGGGTATATTGCCGAGATGAACATCTTGCCCTGCTACAGCCATGGCTGGGTATATTGCCGAGATGAACATCTTGCCCTGCTACAGCCATGGCTGGGTATATTGCCGAGATGAACATCTTGCCCTGCTACAGCCATGGCTGGGTATATTGCCGAGATGAACATCTTGCCCTGCTACAGCCATGGCTGGGTATATTGCCGAGATGAACATCTTGCCCTGGTACAGTCATGGCTGGGTATATTGCCGAGATGAACATCTTGCCCTGCTACAGCCATGGCTGGGTATATTGCCGAGATGAACATCTTGCCCTGCTACAGCCATGGCTGGGTATATTGCCGAGATGAACATCTTGCCCTGCTACAGCCATGGCTGGGTATATTGCCGAGATGAACATCTTGCCCTGCTACAGCCATGGCTTGGTATATTGCTGAGATGAACATCTTGCCCTGCTGCAGCCATGGCTGGGTATATTGCCGAGATGAACATCTTGCCCTGCTGCAGCCATGGCTGGGTATATTGCCGAGATGAACATCTTGCCCTGATACAGTCATGGCTTGGTATATTGCCGAGATGAACATCTTGCCCTGGTACAGCCATGGCTGGGTATACTGCCGAGATGAACATCTTGCCCTGCTGCAGCCATGGCTGGGTATATTGCCGAGATGAACATCTTGCCCTGGTACAGTCATGGCTTGGTATATTGCCGAGATGAACATCTTGGCACATCTAACTTTCACAGTGAAGCATTTTTTTTTTTTTTTTACTGCACATGCACCTATGTTGCAAAGCGCACGCGTCCTGATTGTGGGCCTGATTCATTATGGATCATAAAATTGCGCACATATGCAGTTCAACTGAGATAGTATGCTAATCCATTACGATCGCAATGCAAACTCAGCACAACAGAAGGACGCCCACTTTACCTTACACACATCCGTAATGTTTGGCAAGACTGCAAAACCCTCGGTAACATGGAGTACCATCGCAGCCTCACACACACTCGCACAAGCTCTGACCTTACTCAGGAATTGCTAAAAACCACGCACGCCATCAGGCCTCAGGCTGTGTATGACATCACAGTGGCTAATTTATGTGCACCCCTGCAAAGCACTGGCACGCCTGCGTTCTTGCCAATCACTCTGCAATGTCACTGCGATCGCAGAAATGCACAGACTAATTATTGGACAAGTGGTAAGCGGCTGATTCATGCGCACAAGTCCATTTTACAGATATATCTTGCAACTTATTTGCACTGGGCATCCATAGCAGCAACTACAGGTGACTCAGCCATTGCCATCTCACCTTCTCGCTGAATGTGTGTAACTGGGCGGCAACTGGGTGTTGGCACTGAGGGCGATGCTGGAGGCGTGTAGGTGAAAGCACGGGCTACTCAGAGGTGAACTTATATCAGACGTATCTCTCGCACCAAGTACAGGTCTGGTTATGATGGCTACTTTCACAAGCGGAAGGATAAGGGCGTTGATCCACATTTTGTTCCGAGCACACGATGTGGCCAAATTCTGTGCAGCTGTGAGTCAGGCCGTATGGAACAGGGATTTGATGATGTGGGAAACATATTGCACTTGTATATACCACGGACATTATGGGTGGGAACCCCATGACATAAATGAAGTGATTAAGGGGCCTATTCATCATTTGTAATGGGCCCTTGCTGGTTTCCGCAAGTTTTAAGTAACTGGCCCATCCATTATTAGGGGCCGTTCAGTATTCAGCAAACTCCGAAAATTTAAAGTTTTTGAAGTTTGCCTGCGGGAACCGACGACATTTCCTGGGGCTGCGAAGAGCGATCTGATCAGATCACTCCGCCCCTGTTCGGATCCCTCCATAGGATGTCGGGATCTTCGTGCGCATGTGTGTACCTAGGGCCTGATTCAGCAGGGAACGCAAGGGAGAGAACGCCGCTGCGTGTATATGTTAATCAATGCATACGCACGGCAACCAAACGCATGCATAAGATGCAGACGCCCAGTACTACACAATGCCGCCCACTTCCCTTTACTCAAAGCCGAGTAGTCCGCAAGACAGCGGACATATCGGTAACATCGAGAACCATACACACAATAGAGGATGACCTGATGTCATGCAGGATTTTGGCCAATTCCTGCGTGCATCGAGTCGTCTGGCTGCGTATGCCGCCGCACTGCCTTAATTATGCACACCTCTATAATGGCGTCCAAACGCACAGGCACGCCTGCTTTCGCCCAACCCCCCCCCCCCCTCACCACCCAAAAACGGCACTTCCTGTCAATCAATATCGGAAGGGTCTGCGTACACACTGCGTGTAGTCTGTGTACCCTTACCCGATGGCAGTGGCTAGTTTGCACACGCGACCGTGCGTCCTTTCCCTTGAGTTCCTTGCTGAATAAGGCCCCTAGTCAGACTCGGAAGCGCTAACCGAAGTAGCAGTGTTAGAGATTGCGGGAACAGCTGAATTTCGGATCAGCTGTCCTGGCACTGGAAGAATGTTGAACTGCTCCAGTGTTTTTGTATCCACCACCGCTACCTCGCAGCGAGCTGGAAAATTAATTATCGATGATGAATAGGCCCCTAAGTGTCAGCGCAGGGGCGTATATGTAATGGGTACAGGTGCACCCATACTTTTTTTTTTCAAACTTACCTCTCCGATGTCCCCCAGAGTAGTGCTGCTGAAACACGCCTGGAAATGGCCACCGCGGCCATTTCCCCGGTGTTTTGCGCATGTGCAGTAGGAATTCACCGGGAAAATGACTGCCGCTCCCTTATTCCAGTGGACTGCACAAATGCGTAGTAGACTCCGGTCACAATCTCGTGCCCGAAGTCTACTGCTACTGTCAGTTCGCTGACGGCATTCGGGGACAGAGGAGGGGGTCCCGGACGGGGAGTGAACACGGGCCCACCTCCTCTCTTAATACGCCCCTGTGGCAGCGTGATACCAAATACTTCATTAGAGATCATTTAGCTCCAGTTTATCGGTGTAGCTGGGATGTATACACAACTCGGAATTCAGTGAAGATCTTCCTAAAAGTACATTTCACAAACCCAACCGGCCACACTATGAAGATACGATGAACGGAAAGTTATTAACGTCATTCCCTGAGTGGAAACATCTGTGCTTTTTATATATTTTTTTTCTTCACATTATGATAGACCAATATTACATTAGACATTAACATTTAAAATAGCTCTTTAACTTTGTGTGACCTGTCTGTGATTTGCCAAATGCTTCGAGGGGCCCTTCCTAGCAGTCAGTGCTCAGATTATAGCAGAAGCAGTTATTTTGTTACGTGATGTAACTCTCAGCATTACACGTCAGCTCTTTACATCTGACATCCAAACTGTTTCAATTTCTATAACACCCTTCAGCAAATCCTTCTTGTTTGTGTTACCGTGTCTCATATATGTATACTTCACTGAAAACAACACGTCTTAGCGACACGCTGCACAATGCCGTTGAAGATTTGTGTCAATCGATCACAAGTTGTTTGTATTCGTCTTGGTAATTGTGACAGATGGTGAGAAGAGACATCTGCATTCTGTTTGACTGCTAGAAAACATGTCGGTATAGCTAGAGGGACGCTGAAGCAGGCCGGCATATACAATATCCTGGTCTGGTAATAATCCAGCGCACAGGGACATGCCGTGAGGTTTAGCTGCATACGTACCAGCTGTTTACTTTACCCATAACATAGCAAGGTTTCTTGCACACGCTTATGGGGTGTAAGGAAGAACTTGGGATGTGGCTGATGGCGATGTGCAGGCCCAGTTTGGCACATTGGGCTGACTTCTATAATAGTAGATAAAATAGATATATTAGGCTATAAATTGTTAGACGGTAGAGTTGTGTGATATATATGAATTGCAGCAAACATACTGTAGACGCGTTTCACACACTTTTTATTATAGCCAGGTCTTTCATCAGTGTATTGCTAACATTATCATTCTCTGTTTGGCTACAGCAGGGTTTCCCAAACTCTGTACTTAAGGCACCCTAACAGCCCAGGTTTTAAGGATATCCATTCTTGTACACAGATGGTATAATCAAACTGACTGCGATACTAAATAAGTCAGGATGGTCTAGTCGTGTGACTCATGATGCCCTGCTGGGTTACAGGTGGGTCTAGCACTGACGATTGGCGCTAAGAGCTGTCCGGCTCAGCAGTTCCTGTGCTTCGTGGAGTAGCTCAGTCTGGGTCTTTGCAGTGAGCCAATAGCAGATGAAGGGTGGGAATATGACTTTCAGAACTGCAAAACAAAAACACTAATACACTACCCCTCCCGGGACTCCCTCCTCACAATGTAACTATCAAGTCATTCACTAAAAGCAAAGGGGAAGTTATTCACTAGGAGAAGAGTGGATGCTGCAGGTGACTTACGTTATGTGTACACTGTACAGGCAGCATTTGTGCAACAGATGCCAAACATCTGGTTCATCCTCTTAATGACATTATCTAATACATAGATACCATACACATAAACTATACACACCCTTTCCTTGGCTCTCAAACGTATATGCTTCTTACTGCACAATATATCAACAAAATCATATATGCTCATTGTATTCCTGCATAAGCACAGTGTATTCCTGCATCAGCACAGTGTATTCCTGCATAAGCACAGTGTATTCCTGCATAAGCACAGTGTATTCCTGCATAAGCACAGTGTATTCCTGCATCAGCACAGTGTATTCCTGCATCAGCACAGTGTATTCCTGCATCAGCACAGTGTATTCCTGCATCAGCACAGTGTATTCCTGCATAAGCACAGTGTATTCCTGCATCAGCACAGTGTATTCCTGCATAAGCACAGTGTATTTGTTTTTACGTTTGGTGTCTTCTTGTATATGCTTAGTGCATTCTTGTAACCAAACAGTGTGTTCTTGTAACTGATCAATGTGTTCCTGTATGCACTTTGTTTATTCTTGTATACGCTCATTGTGTTCCTGTAACCGCTCATGTAATCTTGTATATGCTGGGTTTATTCCTACAACTGCTGTGTGTATTCCTACAACTGCTGTTTAATACAAGAATACACAGCAGTTGTAGGAATACACAGCACATACAGGAATACACAGAGCATATACAGGAATACACAGAGCATATACAGGAATACACAGCACATACAGGAATACACAGAGCATATACAGGAATACGCTGAGCGTAGACAAGAATACACAGCAGTTGTAGAAATACACAGCAGTTGTAGGAATATACAGAGCATATATAGGAATACACTGAGCGTATACAAGAATACACAGCAGTTGTAGGAATACACAGCACATACAGGAATACACAGAGCATATACAGGAATACATTGAGCGTATACAGGAATACACTGAGCATTTACATGAATACACTGAGCATTTACAGGAATACACAGAGCATATACAGGAATACACTGAGCGTATACAAGAATACACAGCAGTTGTAGGAATAGACAGCACATACAGGAATACACAGAGCATATACAGGAATACACTGAGCGTATACAAGCATACACAGCAGTTGTAGGAATACACAGCACATACAGGAATACACAGAGCATATACAGGAATACACTGAGCGTATACAAGAATACACAGCAGTTGTAGGAATACACAGAGCATCTATAAGGAAACACAGAGCAGTTGCAGGAATAAACCCAGCATATAAAAGATTACATGAGCGGTTACAGGAACACAATGAGCGTATACAAGAATAAACAAAGTGTATACAGGAACACACTGATCAGTTACAAGAACACACTGTTTGGTTACAAGAATGCACTAAGCATATACAAGAAGACACCAAGCGTAAAAACAAATACACTGTGCTTATGCAGGAATACACTGTGCTGATGCAGGAATACACTGTGCTGATGCAGGAATACACTGTGCTTATGCAGGAATACACTGTGCTGATGCAGGAATACACTGTGCTGATGCAGGAATACACTGTGCTGATGCAGGAATACACTGTGCTTATGCAGGAATACACTGTGCTTATGCAGGAATACACTGTGCTTATGCAGGAAAACACTGTGCTGATGCAGGAATACACTGTGCTTATGCAGGAATACACTGTGCTGATGCAGGAATACACTGTGCTGATGCAGGAATACACTGTGCTTATGCAGGAATACACTGTGCTGATGCAGGAATACACTGTGCTGATGCAGGAATACACTGTGCTGATGCAGGAATACACTGTGCTTATGAAGGAATACACTGTGCTGATGCAGGAATACACTGTGCTTATGCAGGAATACACTGTGCTGATGCAGGAATACACTGTGCTTATGCAGGAATACACTGTGCTTATGCAGGAATACACTGTGCTTATGCAGGAATACACTGTGCTTATGCAGGAATACAATGAGCATATATGATTTTGTTGATATATTGTGCAGTAAGAAGCATATACGTTTGAGAGCCAAGGAAAGGGTGTGTATAGTTTATGTGTATGGTATCTATGTATTAGATAATATCATTAAGAAGATGAACCAGATGTTTGGCATCTGTTGCCCAAATGCTGTCTATTCCTACAACTGCTGTGTATTCTTGTATACGCTCAGTGTATTCCTGTATATGCTCTGTGTATTCCTGTAAATGCTCAGTGTATTCCTGTATATGCTCTGTGTATTCCTGTATATGCTCTGTGTATTCCTGTATATGCTCTGTGTATTCCTGTATATGCTCTGTGTATTCCTGTATATGCTCTGTGTATTCCTGTATATGCTCTGTGTATTCTTGTATACGCTCAGAGTATTCCTGTATATGCTCAGTATATTCCTACAACTGCCGTGTATTCTTATATATGCTCAGTGTATTTCTGTATACGCTTTGTGTATTCCTACAACTGCTGTGTATTCTGGTATATGCTCAGGGTATTTCTGTTTATGCTCTGTGTATTTCTGTATACGCTCAGTGTATTCCTGTATATGCTCTGTGTATTCTTGTATACACTCAGTGTATTCCTATATATGCTCTGTGTATTCCTGTATACGCTCAGTGTATTCCTGTATATGCTCTGTGTATTCCTACAACTGCTGTGTATTCCTGTATACTCAGTGTATTCCTGTATATGCTCAGTGTATTCCTACAACTGCTGTGTATTCCTGTAAACTCAGTGTATTCCTGTATATGCTCAGTGTTTTCCTGTATACACTCTGTGTATGCCTGTATATACTCTGTGTATTCCTGTATATACTCAGTGTATTCCTGTATATACTCAGTGTATTCCTGTATATGCTCTGTGTATTCCTGTATCCACTTGCTGTATTACTGTGAATGCTCTATGTATTCTTGTATACACTGAATACATTCTTGTAAGTTGTAATACTTTATAATATCTGTGAATGTGTGTGTGATGTTTTATAGTTTGTTTATGCTTATTATAGCTATTAGCATGACCCACATTCTGGGGGTCATTCAGACCCGGTCGTTAGCGCCGATGCGCTCGGACCGGGTCGATGGCCCCCCACAGAGCATGCGCACGATGGCGCCGGCGCCGTCGTGCGCATGCGTGAGACCCGCTACGACCGACAGCGCCGGTCGTAGCGGGTCTCGATCCAAAGGGGGAGAGCTGTTGATGTTGATTGACAGCTCACCCCGTTTGGAAGGCGGGCCGGGGGGGTGGCAGCCCAAACGGAGGCGTTCCCATGGGAACGCCTACCGTTTGGGGGAGGTCCCACTGACATCACTAGTGATGTCAGTGGAGAGCTTCCGGCTCACACAGAGCCAGAAGCTCTCCGGGGCTTACGACAAGGGAGACCCTACCCTAGGGTCTCGTCGTAAGCCCCGATGGTCGCGATGGTCTCTGACCATCGCGACCATCACCGGAGCGGTCGTTAGAGCTGTGGGTGTTAACCCACAGCCTAACGACCGCAACAGAGGCGGGCGGTCAGGATGCAAGCGGCCGCCCAGTTTCTGAGGGACTGCTTGCATCCTCCGACTGCCTCTGAATGAGGCCCTCTGTGTCCAGTAGATCTTAGTGTATTTATTTTCCTAAATGCAATTATTGTATTAGAGTCTACTTAGTTTCATATCATATCTGAAGGAGAGACCTAAATAGCTTTTTAATTAATATTAATATTTATTTATCTTCTGTCATGCCGTTCGGGGAAGTAGCTGCTATTTTGTGGTGGTACAGCTAATGGGGCCTATTTTGAGATGACCCCACTTATCATGTTACTTTCTTGGAGGTTGCAATAGCAGTCCTATGAAACGTTCCTTAATCTAATTTACAGAGGTGTAACAATGGAATCGGTATAAAATACAGATGGCTGTCAGTACACTGATGGTTCAAATCCCGACAGGGGAATGGTAAGTAATGTTCCCCCCTAACCTTCCTTTTCTGCACCCTTATACTCTTATGCATCTCGTACTAACCTTCCATACCCCACACCTTAACCCCCCGGTAAGTGCCTAAACCTAACCCTCCCCCATTAGTGCCTAACCCTAACTAACCCTCCCCCCTTAGTGCCTAACTCTAACCTCCCCGGGTGGTGCCTGAACCTAACCCCCCCTGCCAGGAGCCTAACCCTAATCTCCCCCCTTACATAGCCTAACCCTTAGTCCCCCCGGGCTGCCTAAGCCTAACCCCCCCCCCCACTTCCCTGATACTTACCTCTCCCCAGTGTTGTTACGATCAGAATCCCGGAGTCGGCATCCCGAGTCATGTCAGGATTTTGGCACCGGTGTTATCCCGGTGAATGGGATTCCGATGCTGGTGATTCGGCAGACGACATCACGGTTGTCGGGATCTTAACCGCATCCCGTAACAATTGGAAGGAATGCTAATCTAGATTAAGTAGCAAACTGTAAGGAAGTTGCCACACATTGCACAGGAGAATCCAGGATGCAGAATGTTCCATGCGTATACAGTTGTACTCTTCAGATGGAAGGTCCCTAGGACCCCATCACTGCAACACTGAATACCAAGCAGGAAACGGTTACTAGATCGACATTAATGCTATCAAGTTAAAAATGTCGACATCATTAATGTCCATAGGACAATGATGAGACAATTGTATTGATCATGTCGCCATTATTACTTTAAACATGATGTTTTACTATCATATATAAATATGATCATGCCGACACAGTTGTATCACCATTATCATGTCGACATAACACTGTTGTCGTTTTTTATTTTCTACATTATTTACTGTGGACTTTTGTATGTATCATTGCCAAACACGATGTAACAAAGACCAAATACCTCTGCAGGCTCAGTGAGGATGTGCGTGGATGGATGAATTGTTGTCACCTTAGTTATTAGTGACGTTAATCAAGTTCCTGTAAACTTAAGCTGTGTACTGTTCAGTATAGACTTGTATTGGCCACTGCTGTTATCAGAGGGTCCATTGGTGGCCAGCTGGACCCTCTGATAACAGCAGAGCAATCTGCAATATCATCTTCACATTACACCCTGCAACAAATAAAAGCCCATCCCGATGAGAGTAATTAGAAATATTAGTGATGACAGCGATTGTGACATGTCACACCCACAAGGTTCACTTCAGGCCTCCAGATGAAATGCTGGTTCTGTGAAACCTCATTAATTAACCAAACCTCATTTCCGATTTTACTTCCTTTCCACCGCAGCGCATAACATGTGTGCATCCCTTTTAATTGCATCCTTTGGAAATAATTTGTTTCTATAACAAGGGCGGCTCTGTGGTCCTAAACATTTCTCCATGTGTGAGGCTCTGGAAAAGGAGAGCTGCGATAATTGCGAGAGGCTTCAGATGAGACAGACGGATTAATTGCACAAAGCACACACAGCATTAGGTGAACGCTAGGACAAGCCAGCAAACCAGGAGCAACAATAGCGGAAGCGGAATAATAATACTTAATGATTCATGAGATTTGATTGGGTAATCCTCACCTACAGCAGTGATACTAGCCCCAATATTCATGAGATATGGGAGGGGGGTATATTATAACTAACTTTACCATTATAGTTTCTCAATAAAACACATCACATATAAAATCAAGGGGTCTATTTACTAAGCAGTGTTAGGAGACAGAGTGAAAAGTGATAAGAAAGTGATAAGGTGCCAGCCAATCAGCTCCCAACTGTCATCTCACAGGCTGTGTTTGAAAAATGACAGTTGGGAGCTGATTGGCTGGCACCTTATCACTTTCTTATCACTTTTCATTCTGTCTCCTAACACTGCTTAGTATATAAACCCCCAAGACATAATAATTATCATTTAATAACTACAAAATATGAGTACAAGCATAACTAAGACACTCAGGGTGACGGCCCCTGATTAATGTGATATGTAATACCTGATTCAGAGATGTACGCTAATCTGACGGTTAGCGTACATCTCCCATGGTCAGTGGTCTGCGCATGTGCAGAATGGGTCCTGCAATCTCGCCATAGCTGCGACATGAGTGACAAGCTGCGGTGTTTGGGGGTGTAGCTGCCCCTTTTTCCTGGAGGAACGAGGCCAGGGTCTGTGACAGTGGATGCAGATTTTCTGGCTTCGTAGCTGCCAGGACCCGGTCAGGCTGTGGTAAGCTTCAGCTATCGCAGCCTGGCAACAGGAGCAACCATCACAACCACTGGTCGCTATGTTTGCGATGGTGATCCCAGGCTGCGACCTCGCAGACACCCCCTTGTGTCTGTTTCCTAGAGACACCTCCTGCTATTTTGCATTTGAGATTTCACGCCTCCTTCGGTTCCTTATTGGCCTGTGGTGATTCCCAGCTCTATGGGCCGTATTCAATTGCAGGCGAAAAAAGCCGTTCTCGGCGAAAAGTTTTTCGCCGATGATGTCATTTCGCCTCTCGGGAAAACTTTCCACACAATTCACTTGCAATGACTTTTTGCCTAAGCAGAAAGTCAATGCAGTTAGATAGGCGGAAAAGATTTGCCTCTGAATGGAGGCGGAAAACAGTGCAGTATTGGGGTTTTGGGGTGCAAAGTTGCAGGAACCCCTGTGCAGTAGGACAGTCCCCCAAAGGTAAACTGCGTCAAAAAAGTTTAAAAAATCCATTAGAACACCCCCAAAAAGTACTTTCGTTTTGGGGATGAAAAAGTACCAAGTTGGGGGACAAACATCAAAACTAGCACAATAGACTCCAGGGGGGTCCCCAAGTATGCCCCAGGTGTTTGCGGCAGGTGGTTTTTCCATGACTTTTTAAAACTTCACTTTAACAACTTTTAAATATACTAGCCCCCATTTCAGGTACCCCAAACTTGCTGGGACTAGTTATTTTGATGAAAAAATATTGCTAAATGCTATTCTTCACCCCATATGCAAATACGCTAAATAGCACCTATTGAGACAATTTAAGTACCCCAAATACCTTCAGCAGGGCTATTCGGGGGTATCCATAGTGATCCTCCATGTCAGTGCATCTTTTGGGGTGTGTCAGGCTGATTTCCCCAAATCTGACAGGGCTTTTCGCCGATCTAAGTTTCGCCGGGACGCATTCTCGCGTCCTTTGCAATTGAATCGCAGGGATGAGCGCAATAGTTTTCTGGAGGCAAAACTGGCCATGACGGCGAAAAGTCCGGTATGCGAAAAAATGTCCGGGACTTTTCGCCAGCAATTGAATACGGACCTATGTCCGAGTCCCTCATTATTATTCTACCAAAACCGGGAAAATACCCCTTATTCCCCGATTCCTATTCAGCCATTGTTCTATTACCTACTGATAACATTTTAGTGAAGATTTTAGCTACATACAGTATACGCCGTATCCAAACTGTAACTTCCACTGTGACAATGGCTGGCTTCAAGCCTGGACAATCTACATCAGTGAACCTCCGTCATTTATATAGGTATCTCCTGGTCTCTTTCTTGAGGACGGGGTCTCTTTAGATGGTGCAGTTGTGGTCAACTCTGTGGAGTGGCCCTTCCTATAGGAGAGTCTGGAGCACTTTGGGTGTGGACCCTGTTAGGTTAGATTGTTATAGTCTTCCCCAGCTGCCCATGTTGTTGTTAGTGGGTTTGTTACAGACTTATTCTCTTTGTCCAGGGAGACCAAGCAGGGCTGACCACTCTCACCCTCCTTGTTAGCGCTGGCAATAGAACTTTCGGCAAGTAAACTTCGTACACACTTTTGAATTCGGGGGTTGCGGTTGGGATGCAGGGAAGATAAGGTAGTAATATACGCAGATGACCTCTTGGTGTTTATGTACTGGAGGTGATATATACTTTTGGGATTTATTCATGTCTGTATCAATTGGGGCAAGTCCTTGATTCTCCGTCTCAGGGGTTGCTGCTCTTTGCCCCCACCATTACTGCTATGTTGGGTGGATCGCTTTAAATACCTGTTCATATGGGTTTCCAATAATTAATTGTGTAAGATTGACAGCCGCCTGTCCTCTCTGGTCAGGACGGACAATCACCCTCATATTAAATTGGCAACCCTCACTAGAACAAGGGCATGGGGGGGACTGGCTCTCCCAAATTTCCGTATTTATTACTTTGCCTCTCAACTGGCAAATATGAATGCCTGGGGGTCAGATGTGGACGTGGATAGGGGGCTTGCCGACACTTCTTGAAGGGCAGCTTGCACCTGGATTTGCTCCCCTGCAGGTATTGTTATGTGAGTGTGAATCTGGTCGTGGTCTTCCTATTTTAACTCAGACAATTAAGTTATGGAAGAATTTTTGCCGCTTTGGGTTTGGACCCTGATAATCACTTGGGGGATCTCATGGACTGGCTGAGTTGTAGCCCGGGATGATCTGGGTAGATGCTGAATGGACGGAGCTTTTAGGCCCTTTCTGTCCCTTCAGGTAGAATTTAATATTCCAAGATTACCTTTTTTTTGTATTTACAATTACCCCATGCCCATAGTACCCAATTTCCAGAAGGTCCTCCTCCTTAAATGATTAAATGAAACACACACACAAAAAGCGCTCACATCAAATGTGCCCATTCTGTACTAAGGGCCTGATTCAGACATTTCTGTAAATCTCCGATGTTTAATGATCTGCAACGTCGGTCGCAGTGCCCCAAAAGTCACAGCATGATTGACATGCTGCTGGCATTTGGGGGCGATGACGTGCAGCGTTCTGAAAACCGGGGGCATGTTGGCCCAGTTTCCTGGGCGTGCTGAAGCCAGGGGCAGCGTTCTCGGCAGCAGCATGATTTTGCCAGGCATCCTCAGTAACTCCAGGGTTACTCAGAAGTCCGATGTTCATGCAGACGATAGGAAGCTGGGTCTTTGGATGCAGCCATCGGATCACAGAACCCGGCCGTAGGCTTCTTATTTCTTAAAAAGCCTCCTTTTGGCTTTTGCATATTTTAGCACAGCCGCTGTGTACAAAGACACAGCGCCGATGCCGCTTATATAACTATGTGAGTCAGGCCCTATGTTTACACTGACTATGAGCGCCTCCTTTTAGAAGAGGTCTTCAACTGGCTCTATGACCAATTACTAAGCAGGGAACACCTCGTCCATCTTTCATGTAATCAGGCCTCTGTAGGGGATATACGTTCAGCATCCCGGCTTACATTACCGGCGCCAGAATCCCGACGTCAGCATCGACTGCTGGGATACCAAAGGTAATTAGCAGGGTTGGGAGGAGGGTTAGGCACTAAGGGGGGAAGGTTAGGTTTAGGCACTGGGGGGGGGGGGGGAAGCGTTAGAGTCAGGCACCAGGGTGGGTTAGCATACCGACCAACAAGTGTCAGTATGGTAACCTTGCCGGGATCCCGAGCGCCGGCGTTCCATACCCAGCCCCTCTGTAATCAGAAGTGATGCTGCAAGATCAATATTACGTCACTAAAAACTATGTCTTAGCTATGGATGTTCCCAGACACGTTATCCCAGCCTAACAACCCTCCAGCAGAGAATAACATATGGGTGTAATATAATGACTGCAAGATAAAGAAGCTATAGAATAAATATACACACGCACTCTTAGACAATGTATTAATTATGTATCTTATAGTAACTATTGGGCTCATTCTGGGTTGGTAACTTTGCACCCTGACAAACCATGCTGCGATGCAATGGGTGCAAATACATTTATTATTTTTGCATGCAGCCCCCAATGCTGGACAGCTTTATTTTTACACTGCAACGTAAATTTGCATTTGTACACGCCCATCCCAGATCTAAATCTCTCTGCATATTCTGCATTTGCCCCAGTGCCACGTGGTTTTGCCCAGGTGCAAAGTTACTCCTTTTTTTTTTTTGCTCCCAACTCCGAATCAGTAGAGTTATTGTACTGTAATCAAAATGCAATAAAAAGCGTAAATGATGACATTACATGACCATTGTATGCATGCAGTGGCGTGACTAAGGGGGTTCGAGCAGGGCTTGGGCCCTAGGCGCCATCGGGGTACTAGCACTACTGGGGGCCTGCATAAGAGGCGAGACGAGAAAGGGGTGTGTGTCATGTTGACACACCCCATTTTTCAGTGGCCATACCCCTTGTGACCACGCCCATTTTGCAGTGCACGCACCTAGGGGGGGCCTCCATTTTTCAATTTGGCCTGGGGTCCAAATACCCTAGTTACGCCACTGTACGCAAGACGAAGAGGTAGATAAAATGAACAAGTGTGGCACTAAACATGCAAGCAGCATTATACAGAATACACAAGTGTACGAGGCTGAAGCAGACATGAAGATGAAAGGAGAGAGAACATTGCTTAGAAGAGCTTACAATCTACTGGAGACAGGCGAGACTGACATGATAGAGGTTACATAGAATGTGGGCAGGCTGGCTCAGCAAGAGTAGTGTCAGGTTGAAGAGTGGTTGTCTCCGATGAACCTGTGGGTTTTTAGGAAGTGTTTGAAACCTTGGGGGTTGGGGGGGAGTCTGGTTGGGTGTATCAGTGTATTACATAGGTGAGGGTTGGCATGGGAGAAGTCATGGACGTGGGAGTGGGATGTGGCTATCAGCAGAGAGGTGGGGTGCTGGTGTCAGGCTGAGGAGGAGGGAGTATGGAATGGAATGAGGTGGGGGGTGCTAGAGGTCTTTGCAGGTGAGGAGATTGAACTGGATTCTGGAAAGGGAACCAGGAAGCCAGTGTTTACATTCAGATGTGCAACTGGACTGATTCTGCATGGTAAAGCCAAGCATGCCCTGTACAGTATACTGTATATTTCATGATTTGCCCTCTGAAGGCAATGTTACTTTTTAAGCCTATATGAATAAATGTAATTATAAAGATAAATCCATAAGATGATAATAAAAGTGAGGAATAATAAATCAGGCATGGCATCACCCATAACAGGACAGGCAAACTACAAGGGTCGGAAGAACACACCTTCTTTAAGAATGTAGAGCTGGCAATACATGGCATTGTGTAATTACCCAGTCCACACAGATGGATAACCCATTACAGAGGATGCCCCCTAACCTAGTATACTGTTATAATTACCTGATACTAATATGATGTCTAATGAGCCATATGTGAAGGCTCTACAATGTATCATATTGGGGGAGATGTATCAAGAAGTGTAAAGGGTGGAGAGGTTGGCCATAGCAACCAATCAGCTTCTACCTACCATTTTTTAGAATGTACTTGATAAATGCAAGATAGAATCTGATTGATTTGTGCCTAATCGATTCCTAGATGGTTAAACAAAGATCCAAGGAACCTGCTGGTTTTTGAGGTGAAGTCCTAGAACTTAACAACCCAAGAGAGCAGCAGCTTGTTCTTTGCGGCGTCAGTAGAGAATGTATGTGGCTGACACACAGAGGAAATGCAGGGCACCCAACTACATGAGCATCTGTCTGTGACTTCTCCTATTTATTCCTGACTTTGACATAAGCAATCATTTTCTTTCTCAAGTCAGATAAAGTCCGCACAACGGATGAAACGCGTTGGGCCACACCCCTTGCCTATAATAATTTTTAATGAGAGAACTTTGTTTATACAATATGTAATTCAGAAACTTTTTGGTGCACAGTTTATGCATACTGTGGTTAGGATGCTCATTCACAGACTCCTCTGAGTCAGATAGCTTATTTAATAAATTAGTTTTAACCAGACTGGAGTCTGTAGTATATTCCACACCTTACCAACAAAAGTGCAGCAGCACATTCCACACATTCAGTACCCTCACAAGCAATTGAAAGAGCACCGGGAGAAGGAGAACCAGCAGGATTGATACACCGTATTGGGTGGAAGGCGAACAAGGAGATTTATGGTGGCATCAAGCACATATAAAAACACCCATCCTACAGACATCACAGATTATAATCCTTTGGGGGACGCATTCCTTGGGACTATCGAAAGATCCTTCTCCATAAGAGACAGCAGGATTTTTTGATTTCACACACTCCCGGTCAGGGATAAGGATTACACGTCAGCTTCACAACTGCCTGATTGTCATTTTTTAAGAACACCCTACCTACAGATTCAAGTCGGGACATTCTGTTTATGACACTAGTAGGACATCCTGCAGTCCAAATTACAGCGAGAAAGTGACTTTTTACTTTATCTCTTTTCCATACTCCAATTGTCCTAGAGCGCACCACTATTAATTATTTGTGTATACATAGGATCCGTGACAAATTCACAAACCTGTGCGTTAACTGGCAGTTATCCCCCGATAGCTGCATAGTTAACAGGGACCCAAACAGTAATCCCCGCTAAGCGGAGCTAATTGAATGCGGGCCGGCGATCAAGAAGTACCCGTTAATGGGGCTCATTGAATCCCGCCCTGAGCTTGGTTCAGAGGTGCACGCAATTCAAACGCAATCCCAATTACTTGATTATTTGCAACTGAGCAAAAGGTCATGGAAACCCCTACGACGCATGCGTGACGCTCATATTCTGTTGCGACGGGGACAGACGGTATCGGAAATTGGCGCGGCAAAGTGATGGGCGTTCTTGGGCGGAGACTTGGAGGTGGCCTTAAATGAACGCAAGAAAAAAATCCCTCTCATAGGCGTGTCAGTGGAAGCGGCTACATTCTCAGATGCATAGCTGCAGTCACAGTGCACCCAGCCATAGGGCTGGTGTTGATGGTGTGCGCAATGGTGGTCCCTGATCACCGGCAGTGTTACAGGGTGCAGAGGCACGCTGATAGTGCGCGTCTCAGGGCCTGCTCATTCAGGCGCTGACTACTACGCCAGGGGACAGTTGACACCAGCATTTGCATATTATCTTGACGCCGGCAGCAGACGCAGCAGTGCCCACCTCTGAATCAGACCGACTGTATCACGATGTCACCACTTTATATATCTGTTCAGAAAATATCCTGTCTGCTGCATCCGCTTTACATGTAGGAAGGTTTCACAGAGGTGAGAACATCTGTATTCAAATTGTAGTAGTAGGGTGTAACATTTTGTAAAGCAAATGTTTGTTAAATACAATAATTCATAAGTATATTCTTAGCATCATTTTCTCACTATGGGCACGTGTGTGACTGTCATGTATGATCTTAGGTTGCTGAAATAACCAAAAGTCCCCCATCATGGACAGACGCTCGCCCCTTTCTCATTGTCCTCATGTGGCTCTTACTGTGGGATCTATAGACACCAGGTTACTCATCTTATTCAAGTAACTTTGTAGTCCTCTTTGGTAATTACCGGCTGGACCATGTCTTGTTACCAGGAAACTTTACATTATGGATTTTGGCCAGATTTGCAAACGTGGAACCTGGAAATGTAGCAACAGAAATGCAAAAGTGGCCCCATAATCTGATGGGAATTGACCAATTCGACTCATCGAAGCTTTGTAGACTCGGACATACAGAAGAAGAGATTAAGGGGTAAATTACTAAAGTGAGAGTTTTTAGAAGTGAGTTTTAGAAGAGATGTTGCCCATAGCAACCAATCAGATTCTACTTAACATTCAACTAGCACCTGCTAGAAGATAATAGCTAGAATCTGATTAGCTATGGGCAACATCTCTTCTAAAACTCACTTCTAAAAGCTCTCACTTTAGTAAATTTACCCCTTAGGATGAGTAATGTAGCTGGACCAACATATGGTTATTACAGTGTGCTCGGATGGTAACTCCATTGCCTCCAACACTAGGAATGACTCACATTCACTGACGGCATCTAACCTTAAATTGCAATAAAGTAGTAGTAACTTTATCACCTCTTGGCCTGACATGAAATGCTTCGATTGCAGAACAGTCTGTGCCTATTAAAGTATATGTTCGGTGCTAAGTAGTCATTATTATAAGCTGTTCTGTTTGCAGGATGAAATGCCTGGAAGCCAGTTACTGCTGATCACCACTTGGCAGACCCCGTCCAAGTCCCCGGTAGAGATGTACAATTTATTCCGAGATTATAATGATTTGTGCATCGTGTTTCTCTTTAGCATTTTCTGTAATAATATTATCTAACACGATTCTATTTAAAAATGAATCGAATTTCAACCAGAAGTAACATTCCTCTCAATTACCACACAGATTAATGCAATTTACCAATGAGTGCACAAATAGACGTACTGTGTCTGTTCTGTGTATACGGGGATACTGTGTCTAATGAGGCAGCCTCAGGACATTGTGTGTGTGTGATATAGCACATTGCGGCTTATATCAGGAAAGCAACTACCGATGACATGAGCCTAATAGTGTAACCTTCCTAAGAAAACATCTGACCTTAGCTTCAGCCTATTCATCTATACTGTAACTCATTTACCCCACAAGTTATCTTACAATTCATTTCTACTAAATTAGTCTCCCCATCCTGTTATTAATGTCCAATCCTCAGTTCTTCCCCTGCACCACTTTACCCCTTTCTAAGTAATTAGGATCCCACAGTGCTCTCCAATCATTCACTCTATACGACGTCCTTAGTTTGCCTATTGGTAGCTCTGGCACTGTATGGGCACAGTTTAAGTGGCTGCATGGCACAGCAGCATGGCAGAGCCCGCCCCTGAACGTATACAAAGGGTGTTTAGAGAATAGGGGACACAAAAATCTGTAGTAAATATAAAACAAATACCCAACACATTTTACATAGATGCCTAATGGGAAGCAGAACAGTCACATTACTTGGTGTTTAATACTGATAAAGTATCCAGGACTGCTTATAATATTGTAGTTAATGCATGCTATTACACTGACTGACATACATGCCCTGTCAGTGTGCGGCTGGTGAAGATCAGGGGGGGGCATTGTTAACTTGCTGGCACATTCATGGGCCTGATGTGCCTTTGGCAATTTATAGGACCATAGTACATGATACCTGTAGCAGAACATAGACGTACAACTGAAGGTTATGTGCAGTGTGGCGATATTTGCATAAAAGTTATTACTCGAGAGTGTACTTGGGTCCAGCACTTTATCAGGCCTAATGGGTACGTACTGATCAGAGCAGAAGCAAAGTGTCCGTTATGGCATTTAATACTGCACCTCGTCCTTTCCATTTACAGATTTCACCAATAAACATCCTTTGTATTTATTTTATTACTTGTTTCTCTGCTGCGGAGGTAGGAGCAGGAAATGCCACCGGTCCCTAATTCTATGGCCAGTCCCAGCTTTTTGCCAGATTTGTCTCTGGAATTCTGTTTTCATAAGAAATATCCCTATTTTTCAATCCTGAACAACTGCACAGCACAAATCCTGTATGCCATTCTGATTATCATTTATTCTATACACTTTGAGTTTATTAAAGTAGAAAATGTGAAAACCTGGAAATGACACGAGGTCTGCCAAGACGTTACAGCGTCTGATGGGTTTATAGCACAGAAGTGTCCTCGGAAATGATTTGGAAATGTTGGCTGGGCACAATGTCTGCTGGCATAAAGCAAAATATACATTCTTTTTAGAAATACATTTATTTCCTCTTATTTCAGATGGGAAATTGCAAGGCTGATATCATGGGAAACTCTAGCTAAGGAGCCATAAAGAGTATGTATAACTGGGGGGCCAATATATCAAAATCCGGAGAGGACAATGAATTTTATAAAGAAAAGAAACAAAACCAATATCATTACTGGTGCAGTTTCCAGGGAATATTCTCATGCGTGATCCCGATAGCTCAGATTTGTGATTTATATTTCACTAAAAACATTTTTTTCCTCTAAATTGTAGAAAATAGATAAAAAAAATTTTAAAAATTAAAAACCAGTACTATCGCCATCAGTAACAATTTACTGTATAGGATAAAAACAAATTGCCTGTTAATAAATCTGCCACAAGATGTGAGACGGAGGCAGGAGGCCGGAGGTTGGAGGACAGCGGCAGATCATGGTCTATCCCAGCAGCTAGGAGGATGTATAAAGGACACAACAGGTTAAAGAGAAGTCGTATTTCTTAGCTGTGAATCACAGGAGACACAACTGTAGAAATGACAAATTGACATGAGAGACACAATACAACAGAAAATCTTATAATTGGGGTCAATCTCCCCTCACATGTGCTGGATCGTCTGTGTCTCTGCTGGATTAGAAAGTGAGGCTGAAAGTTGAAATCTATTTACTCTCCAGAGTTTGCCTTTGAAGATGTGGTGCTTTACGTCATTTTACGAGCAGTTTATTTCATGTTCAAGAGCCAAAAATCTGTGTGATCTGGTTGAGCAGCTTCTTGTCTCTAAATTCTCCATCTATTTTTAGCGGTGATAAGCCTCACCGGAGGTGAGAAGCCCTGCTGGGGAACATACATTTACTCCTCTTTAAAATTGTTTTTCCTTTTGTCCTAGACACTATCCCTGTATCGCTGGCTCCTCCTGACTACTTGGACGACCCATTATCAGGTAAGGAAATTTCAGATATTTCATCCCAGCTTTCCCCCAGACTGTAAAATGTATATTCTTATGTCTCAATATGTAAACTGGAATGACAATGGTCTGCTGGGGAACATATCCGTGTCTTTCACTTTGATGATGTAATATAATGATAGAACTGTATCAACGTTCCATGTGGTCAATGTTCCAATTCTCGCAATACAGTGATACTATACCCAGGAATCCAGGTGCCCATCCTACAGTTGGCAGAGCTGGCATTGTCTGTTAGTGAACAGGAAGGTCCTCCGCGCTGCCATTGTGATCTGTGCGGCAGCATTACGAGTGTATGATATATGTGGACAGGGGCATAACTACCTTAGGAGCAGCCTAACCGTCATGTATATCACAAACATGCATTATTAGATTGTGACTGCACTACAAAATGATACTTATACATAAAGCTACTCCTATTTTCTGTATACGAACATAATTTTTACTATAAACCGGGCATAAAAGGGTTAAGCCACAATCAGTTCAAATGTTCAGAAATGTTATATAATCAACATCAGGATAAACAGAAACCTAGAAAGGGTTACAAGTCTTGGGTTAGTATGATGGTAAATGCCCCTGCCACCTACGTTACACATGCCACTCTATAGATGGGTTTCTGGACAATGGGTCTGCGGATACATCAAATTCCAACAAGCTAATTTTACCCCCAACACAAGCTGCCAATTCAAGCGAGTTCTCTCAAAATTGGAAATGCAGCTCTCTAACATGGGTGGTCTCCAAACTGGCAAGACCCTCGCCAGCTATTTCTTGGAAAATTATATCACTGAAATTCCGCTCCTCCTCCTCCTCCTCCTATTGTCTCTGGACCCAGATCCCGTGGCGTGGCAAACTCTGCACATGGATGTTTTCCCTTATTCCCCTTTTCCGTGGGACATGGCAGAATTCAGAGCTTGTGTCTGGGAACCAGACCTGATGCTACATAATAATACGGCTTTTCTCAGATGTGAGACGTCAAAACAAGCCTTTGAAGTTGGGAATTGGTTGGCCTAATGGTGCTGATAGATTATTTCCAAGTTAACTGTTATTTATTCTACTACTGGAGTTTCCATAATTACACATGAAGCTTTTCAACTAATTGAGTAAAATCACACAATGTATAGAACTTCACCGCTATCCCGTCTCAGCTACACACATGTGTAAGGGATTATTATATAATGCATTAAAATGAATGCTGCTAGGTATTTATATCTTAAACTGTTGCTAATACTGCTGCTATAATACCCTCCACTTTTCCGCTAGAACGGGGAACATGGCTGCAGCTATTCTCATCCATTCAGGCACATTAGCATTAGTGAGTTTGGTATTCCCATTCATCCCAAACATGTTACATTGGGTCGAGATCAGGGCCCAGGGGTGCCCTCGACGCCAAACAATGCAATTATATTTCTTATAATTAAGCTTTGTACATGGGGGCAATATTATGCTGACACACGAAACCCAAACCATAGCTAGATAGATGGAAGAACACCATGCTCTGGGATGTCCATGTTTGATGTGGCATTAAGATATATCTTCAGTGGAATAAAGAGTAAAGGCCAAACCATAAAGCACAGCCCCAGTCCATTATACTTCCTCCACCAAACTTTACAAGCTGGCAGTACACATTTGTGCAGAACGCGTACTCGTGGCATTCACCAAAACCAGATTCATCCGTCATACTGCCAGAAGGCCAAACATGACTCATCAGTGTTTACACTGCTCCGTAGCCCAGTGTTGGTGCACGTTTCACATTGTACGCAACATCTGGAATTAAGCATGGTGGTCAGAGATTTCTGTGGGACTGCTCAGCCATGTAAACTCAATCTATGACGCTGGCATTGCTTCCAGAGGTAATTTGGAATTAAGTAGCAAGTGCTGCAACTGCGGATAATTTTTAAGTGTCTCAGCAATGGATAGTCCTGCTCTAATATTGTGTAGTCTACGGCTCTGTGGCTGAGCTGTTGGTGCTCCGACTACAAAACAGCACCCACAGCAGAGCTCTCGCAGGGCAGACATTTGATGAGCTGATTTGTTGGAAAGGTGGCAGTGCCACTGTGAAAGTCACTGAGCTCTTCCGTACAAACTATTCTACTGCTAATGTTTGACTATGAAGATTTAATTGCTGTAAGCTGGATTACATGCACCTGTTAGCAATGGGTTTGGCTGAAATGGGCAAAAACACTAATTAGTGAGTCATACTAAGGGGGCCTATCCATGCGACCAAAACCAGGAGGTTTTGGTCGGAACGTTCAGAAAGTCGTCTAATGGATAGACGGCAAGGACCAGCGATGCGCGTGCACTCTGGGTCCTTGCTGACGCCGACTATCTGAGGAATATGCCCGTCAACCTGACGATGATCGTCAGGTTCGGCATGTTCGCAGATAGGAGGTTGGTCTCCTGCACTGAATGCCGTTCAGTGAACGCCATTCAATGCAGGCACCGCACCTAGGCGACCTGAAGGACTGAACGCTAGTCGTTCAGTTTTTTCAGTTCGACTAATGGATAGGCCCCTTTAGAGCAACAGCCGCAATTTGCCAGTGGCAATCGGCTGACTATCCAAACCCAGAGTAGTAGGTTTATATGAGAAGGTCCTACTGTATATTATAATAGCCTAGCTATAGGGTTCTGTGTGTTCTAGCTGAGTTCAGTGGTCAGTCATTAGTGGCTTGTGGTATGTCATCAGGAGAAGCTCATCACAGCATATTAGTCTGTACATGCACAAATAGTCACTGGACAGATTATGTGATACTGGTCACTGGGTGGATTGTATTCTAGGAAGATGTGACAGCAATGTATTTGATTTTAGTAGGTTAAATTGGCAGTATATCAAAAGGTCCATGTCCACAAAATGCTAAGTCATGTCCACAACTTAGCAAGCTAAGGTTCCCATGGAGTGGACACTTGAGCACAGAGCACTATACCAGGATGTGAAGTTTAGGTGGAAAAGCTGACACAGGGGAACTGATTAATCGATGAGAACACTGCTACCACAACGCCACTCTTGTCTCTGTAGTGGAGAGAACTGCAGTAGTTACGGGGCCAGAACTCTAAAGTGCAGCCACCTGCGAGACCGTGTTTCTTCCTTGTTTCTTCCTGTCCTGCTTGACTCCCACGTGCCGTAAATTAAATTGCTTTAGCTGGAAATAAACTGAACAAGTGTCAGAATGTCCAGAAGCTGCGATATGTCCTACAAACAAGCGCATGCCGCACACACTGGCCTGTGTATCGCTGCTTTGGCTACAGTCAGTGATGCATTATCCGATGAGTTAAACATTTTACTCCACAGAGCCCGTTCCCAGTGTAAGCCTAATGGTCTGGAACTGTAAGAACGAGGCCGTGGAAAATGGAATAGTTTACAGGGAAAGTCGTTGGATTAGCCCAAATTACAAGATGAGGAACAATCAGGAATTTAACAAGATGAGGAACAATCAGGAATTTAACCAAAGGTAACAGAATTGTTACAATCACCTTTCACACACAATAGAGTTTCACAGATATAATTTCAATATTTAAAATCATTTCCGTGGACTGGAGAGCCATTTGTCAGCAGCACATTTTGTCCAAATAAAAATGAATCATATGATCAAAACATTTTGTGGCGACATGAAACACAAATCATTTTAGTAAACTGGATGCACAAAATTTGCCACAACATTAGTTTTGACAATGGAATTACATAACAAAATGATAAAACATAATGTTCTGACAGAATCAATTTTGTACAAAAAAAGAGAAGAAAAGGGTATTTTTTGTAATACCCTTTTCTTCTCTCTTTTTTGTAAACTCCTATTGTCCTTGGCAGCACCCCCATAGAATGATTTCATATGTACCACAAATTGTCTAATTGGGGCCATTACACAAGTATATATACCTTCTTAAACCTAAACCTAGTGCAGAAGTGCTTTCCCAGGCCCTTATCCCTGATTTAAGAATCAATTTTGTAGCCTGTGATTCCGTTATCAAATAGATTTGATATATGAAAAAAAACACAAAGCACAATATTTCAACACAACAACTCTGAAACATAAAACAATATGGTTTGTCTATAAAATAAGATAAATGCACAAGTTTAAACCAGCAAACACAAAACAGCCGTACTGAATAGTTATCCCCTTGCAGAATGGGGGCATACAAAATCAATATTACTTAAGTTTCTGTCATACAGGTATAGCATCGTATAATTAAGTTTTTCAATCAATAATACATTTAGAATACATTTAGTTTACACAATAGCTAAAGTATTGAATTAAATAAATGTTGGGCAAAGAACATCATTCAATCACAGGAGGCAATAAACAATGACATTTAGCAGGTGATTAGAAAGGGTGAAGTCTGCTGCCCCTACAAAAGTTGCTATTGGTATCCGTGCAGCACAGCAGATGCAACACGTCTGTGGAAGTCGCCTTTCACAGCTATATTGAATGTACGCACTGCCAGATGGACTGAACAATACAGTATATTGGATGTACGAAAGGCGCAGGGGCCTTGGATAGCGAGGCCAGGCCCAAGTACAATGGCCATGCTCCTACAGAAAAGAGCATGAAAGAAATAATACTGTAGTTTGGTCCGCGTTGCTCCCCGGCTGCCTCCTAATGTCGCCTGGCAAAATTTAAGAGAAAGTCTGGGGAGAACACTGTACTGTACTGGTTATTGCCACTGCAATGGTATTACTATTCCATCTGCAGTTCTGCCTTGATCTGTATTTATATAATGGTTGTAATATTGTTATTTTTGTTTCCTATGTGCATTGCTTAATGTACTTTTGATCTAATGCTTTAAATAAAGATGTTTAAAACAATAAAATAAAGAAAAAGATGGAGGGAAGCTAATTAAAGGGGACCTCTATATAGATTATCACTATTGTCATTTCTGTTGGCAGATTATTAACTATTACAGTGCAAATAAAGCAAAACACAGACAAATCCATTGGCACCAGCCAAAGTTGTGCTGACAGTTTCCTAAAAAGTTTTATATATCCAATTAGTTGTATGTGAATACACACTTTATCATGCAGCTGGGATTGAAGTCATAGTATATATATTTTTTTCACCCCCTGGTGTTATAATGTAAGACAGTAAACAATCCTGAAGATCAGAGATTAAAGATCTTTACTGAATGCTTGGACATGTTAGAATGGTTCTTGGAATTTCTGGAGGACATGAACAAAATTAAACCACTTGTCTGCAGCTCAGAAAGATTTAGATACCCCTTCCAGCTATACACATAAAATGTTTCTCCTAGGTACACTGTATAAATCAACTTCTCATTTATTTAGAGGTAATGAACAGGGTTTTGTTTTTCGTTGAAAAACCTCTTCACAGCATGTGGGTTATGTGCTGGCATCAAAGGGCTACGGGTCCCTTATGTGGCATCCAGAGTCCATCTCTTGCACTGTAGGCCCTGTGCCTCTTTCTGGACTGTCCACCTTGGCCTGGTTAGATATAATAGCAAATATATCTGCCACCTAAGAGTTGTTCTTCTAGAGAGTTGACATGTTTATGTACATAGAACATAAATGACAGGAGCATTTTTATCCAAGGGAATCGGTATGATTTACCGCCGGACCCATGTCCGGCGGCTTGAATCCCGACAGCGGCATCCCGGCAGAGGAGGAAATCCCGATCGTCCAAGGTAAGTATTGTCTAACCTAATTCTACCCCCTAACCCTCCTTAGGGGTGCCTAACCCTAACCTTCACCCCAGTGCCTAACCCTGATCCCCCCTCTAAATGCCTAAACCTAACCCCCCTTCCCTGCCGCCTAAACCTAAGTCCCCTGGGGGGTGCCTAACCCTAACCTCCCCCCAGGGGGTGCCTAACCCTCCCTCCCCCTAGCCTAACCCTAACCTCCCAGGGGGGGTGCCTAACCCAGTCCCCCCCCGGGAACCCCAAACCTAAACCTCCCCTCCCCCCCCCCCCGCGGCTGTCCGCGCTCTGCATCACTTCGATCGGGATAATGAGGTGCCGGTCTCCCGGCATCGGTAAAATGACAAGCGTCTAGATTTAGACGCTTGTCATTTAACCCTCGCCGGGATTAAGCAGTCGGGAAGCCGGCTGTCTGGATTAGGTCCGCCTTCTTCCCAACTGCATACCCATCCAAGGCTAATGCCAACACTTAAATGCTGTGGGAACACAAGATAGAGTGCACCTGAGTGGTCTCTCATTGACCATTTCAGTGGTTGAGAAGAATGTGATCTGACACTACTGACCACGTTTAGAGGAAGTTGTGGATTCCCTCATACCATTACAGTGAGTGTACATTATGCTGGGACTTGCAGTTCCACAGCAGATGAAGTTGAGAATAGAAGAATCTAATGGATGGTTTGGGCAAATCACTGCAGGGTCATTATCTCCCACTCCCCTCTATGAATAAATAGTAGAACGCGAGTAAGGTAATTTGCTGGTTCTCATGATCAGTTTTCTACTGTCAGGCAGGAAAGCGTGACCGACACTGACCAATCACAAGCTTAGTCTCTTTGCCATACAAAGAACCTGCTTTCTTTAGAGAGAACACATATGGCCTAGTAGTAAAGCCTTTTTAAATGTAATGTTGTCTGTGTCCTATTATATACGGAAGCATCACATTATGTAACATCCTTCACCTCATGTCCGCTGATAGAGCTCTTAGTGGACACATCCCGTATTGTACATATTGTAGGGAGGTCCTCACATCTGTATTTGGATTATTTGTTAATAATTTCTCTTTAAATACTGTTTTAAGCAGGGTGTCCCATCAATCACTGTAAATGCTACAGGGGGCTTCCATACAGGGTGGCGTACACTGATGTGACTTCTCATGTCCTTATAAAACACACATCTACATTACTTCACTATGTTCTTCACCGGGAAACAGTCGGGAAGCCGACAGACGGAATCCCGACCGCCGGCTTCCCGACTGTATAATCCCGGCAAGGGTTAAATGACAGGCGTCGAACTCCCGACGCCTCTCATTTTCCCTACGCCGGGAGACCGACACCCGGCTTACCGATCGAAAGTGAGCCGGGTGATGGGCGCGGCCAGCTGCAGGGGGTGGGGTGGGGGGCGGGAGGGTTAGGTTCAGGGTTTTAGGGATCCCGGGGGGATTTAGGGTTAGGCACCCCCACGGGAGGTTAGGTTTAGGCTAGGGGAGGGGGGGTTAGGCACCCCCGGGGGGAGGGAGGTTAGGGTTAGGCACCCCCCTCCCCCCCGGGGGGACTTAGGTTTAGGCAGCGGGGGAAGGGGGGATAGGTTTAGGCACTTAAAGGGAGGATTAGGGTTAGGCACGTTGGGGGAGGTTAGGGTTAGGTTAGGGTTAGGCACCCCTAAGGGAGGGTTAGGGGGGGGAATTTGGTTAGTGAATACTTCCCTTGGGACGATCAGGATTTTTATCCTTGTCGGGCTGCCGGTGTTGGGATTCATACCGAATCCTCTTCACCATAGGTACAAAAAAAGAAACCTTTGTTGCACAGATCAAGGATCTGTAACCAATCAGATCATTAAAACATTTATATGGTAGACCAACCTCAACCCAAACAGAACATTACAACATTCACTAGACTGGGCCAACATGATCCAATTACAACATCCACAGGTTTAGTCATCTTCATCGCTAATTACACTCAGTTTGATGATCACAGAGGAACACCAACCTGTAGTCATTCTATGTCTGGACTAACTTATACAAACGCACAAAAACACTTATCTGTGTAGTGACAGACATTTAATTAAAATATATCTTCATACCTAATAGTGGGCAGCATTGAAAAAAAAAATCAACACATTGATCCCAGCCTCCATAGCAGCACACTGTGTCAGCCTTAGGAAGGCCCCATACCTCACCTCCCCATATACGGATGTGTCCTCATATACCTAACCTCAATATGCCATGCGGGACGAGTCCTGTGCAACTCACTCGCTACAAGTGTCTTTTTCTCCTGATAGTCGCAAACGGATATGACAGCTGCTTCAAGAGACTTCCCTAAATGATATGATATGCGACACTTGTTATCTGTTTGCGACTAAGATGCATTTTTGGTCGCATAATAGGCCCAGCGCAAGCTAAGTTGTACGGGACCAGGCGGCTCACTCTCGCCAAGCGTATTGAGGCAAGGTGTTTGAGGGCACATCTGAGGCACACTACCCCTGCCCGTGGGCCCCTTATAGCAGAATGCCTCTGCCTGTTGGCCGCATATAGCACACTACCCGTCTGTGTACGGCACATATAGCACACTGCTCCTGCATGAAATTATGACACCAAGTATCTAACACCGCACATTACACTGATCCATGAAATGAGGACACCAGGTATCTAACACCGCACATTACACTGATCCATGAAATGATGACACCAGGTATCTAACACCGCACATTACACTGATCCATGAAATGATGACACCAGGTATCTAACACCGCACATTACACTGATCCATGAAATGATGACACCAGGTATCTAACACCACACATTACACTGATCCATGAAATGACGACACCAAGTATCTAACACCGCACATTACACTGATCCATGAAATGACGACACCAAGTATCTAACACCGCACATTACACTGATCCATGAAATGACGACACCAGGTATCTAACACCGCACATTACACTGATCCATGAAATGATGACACCAAGTATCTAACACCGCACATTACACTGATCCATGAAATGATGACACCAAGTATCTAACACCGCACATTACACTGATCCATGAAATTATGACACCAGGTATCTAACACCGCACATTACACTGATCCATGAAATGACGACACCAGGTATCTAACACCGCACATTACACTGATCCATGAAATGACGACACCAAGTATCTAACACCGCACATTACACTGATCCATGAAATGACGACACCAAGTATCTAACACCGCACATTACACTGATCCATGAAATGACGACACCAAGTATCTAACACCGCACATTACACTGATCCATGAAATGACAACACCAGGTATCTAACACCGCACATTACACTGATCCATGAAATGACGACACCAAGTATCTAACACCGCACATTACACTGATCCATGAAATGATGACACCAGGTATCTAACACCGCACATTACACTGACCCATGAAATGACAACACCAGGTATCTAACACCGCACATTACACTGATCCATGAAATGATGACACCAAGTATCTAACACCGCACATTACACCGATCCATGAAATGACGACACCAAGTATCTAACACCGCACATTACACTGATCCATGAAATGACGACACCAAGTATCTAACATCGCACATTACACTGATCCATGAAATGACGACACCAAGTATCTAACACCGCACATTACACTGATCCATGAAATGATGACACCAGGTATCTAACACCGCACATTACACTGATCCATGAAATGACGACAACAAGTATCTAACACCGCACATTACACTGATCCATGAAATGACGACATCACAGACTTACAGCTTACACAGGCTACAAGAGACTGCAACAGCCGCTGAGTAATAATTGTCTGTCCGCACTGCGCAGGGTGAGTTACCAGTAACCCGATGCCAGTGTGAAGGGGTTAATCTGAGATCTATCCTTTCCTGGTAGCTATAGTATTCACAGTGGGTAATTCTAGTATTTGCTTTGGCCAGCACTGAACCCGTCTGTATTTTTTTTCCTGCCGAATGAAAGCATCTTGCGGTTTTGTGGAATACTTTCATCTTTACTCTTTCAGGGTTGGGGTCTCACAAATCACAATTTCCTGCCGTGATTTTGTCTTTTTGTTATTACTGTCTATATTTCAGCCCTTTGATAGCAACATTAAACTGTACACAAGCAGCTGTGGAGGAGAAACCAATGGTCTGAGACGTACTCATGAAATGAGATGCAAAAGTGGCCCCAACAAATAGTAAAATCATGAAGCCACAAATGCTGGTTTATAACTGATGTAATCACTTCCATCCAGTTATATACGGAATAACGCACCCCTCTCACAAGTAGGGTCCTTTCTACCTTCTGCAAACCCTGTATGTGTGTTCTGCCCTTCTATGATTGTTGTCATACCGAATGTCTGACGCTTCAGAGTTCTGTGGGGTCTTCTAAATAAATGATGATGATGGCTGCACATACCACATAGAAGTAGTCATAGGTCACAGTATTCCGACCAAATCCTAATGTATAATCATTAGCAGTAGGTGTATTATTCAGCTGAATCAAACTCTTCCAGTCAATGTCATGGCCAGTGCGCCTAAAGCTGGCCATACACCAGACCGACTCTCTCCCAGCCAAGTTGGTTACATCTGTGTGATTTAAATAACTTCTCTGAACAAAAGTTTTCGTCGGGTTTGGATGAAATTGCTGATTGTCACTTGTTCCCATGCATTACCAGATTTTCATTCCAACCAATGGATGGTTGGAGGAAAGTTGGTCTGGTGTATGGGCAGCTTTAATCTAGTTTTCTCTGGACATTGTTGGGTCTGATTAATTTGACTTCTCTTTCTCTAATCAGCTGCACACGCTCCTCTGCCACATGGACCTCTATGCACTCTAACTCCGGCACCTCCTCAATGTACAGTTATACCAGACACCTCCTCAATGTACAGCTATACCAGACACCTCCTCAATGTACAGCTATACCAGACACCTCCTCAATGTACAGCTATACCAGACACCTCCTCAATGTACAGTTATACCAGACACCTCCTCAATGTACAGTTATACCAGACACCTCCTCAATGTACAGCTATAACAGATTGATTCAATTTTACCAACTTTACAACTCTCTGCAACAACTTCTCTCCCCAATATCAACATTCTATTCCCCTAATCCTGGCAGTGTCGCATCTTAAATAAACCCGACCCAACTGTTTCCAGTTACAATCCCAGCTGTGGAACACTGATACAATGCGCGGCCATCAAATATTCTCATGCCAAACACTGACAAAAGTTTTGTACTTCTCCTGACTCAATATACGAGTTCTACCACTCCTATCGAAATACTGTGGATAATGCCAAACACACAAACTTGAAGTGTCTTATTAAGTTCAATACATGTACATCTCTTCTCAGCATTCCCACATCTGTGACTAGAATTCCTGCCCAATATCTCACTTCCTAATTAAGGACAAGATGGTGAAGATTCAACATGAAAAGGCATCCTCCTTCCCAACACCAACCTGCCCAATTCCTTTCCAGCACCCTCTGGCTGCTCTTCATGTCATCCCACATAAGATGAAAGGTCTACTCACTTCTCTTCACACTCTACTCTCCTTAATTGGTGTCTCCTGTGCTCATCCCGACCTTAGCTAACATCAGTATTATCTCTGTTCTCACTCGTATTCCTATTATTTTATGAGAAAACACTGAAGCAAGCTCTCTCACACATTACATCTCCACCTATCAGCACACATGGCCCTCTAAAGCATTTCACTAATGTCCCTTGCTTAAGCTTATTTTGTATTTTGTACTGTAAAGGCAAATGTTAAGCACTTTGAGTCCTTTAGGAGAAAAGCGCTACATAAATAAAATTATTATTATTAAACTTTTTAAGAGGTATACCTACAATTACCTCACGTGCAAGCTTTCCTCACAAAACCTAGTGGATGCTCCTCAGCCCAATACACCATGATTGTCCCCATCACTTCTTGCTTCTGATTCTCCTAGACCTCTCCGCTGTATGGCCCTGTTGATGCCACTGCTACACTCCCTAGGTATGTAGAACACTTATTATTCTACTAGTTCATTAATCGTTTCTCTGGATCCACATCCTCTCCACATTCTCTATGAGTCGGAACATTCTGTGTATTCATAATACTTCTCATGGAAAACTAATGAGCTCCTCTGGATACCACCTTGATGTAGATGGCACCCACAATTATCTATCCTGTCTAGGTCTCCAACCATCTGTCTTGGCTGATGTTACTTATAGACTTTCCGCAATTTCATCTTGAATGTCCTCTCATTACCTCCAACTTAATACTTCCAAAACTGAACTTGCAATATACCCACCAGTCAATCAATGGATGCAACTTAACTAACTATATTCCTGTTGACAACATGTAAATAAACCCTACCCCTCAAACTGAATGCCCAGGTGTCATCCTCTACAAAGAACAGTCCATTGTCACTGCATAAAATCTTTCTCCAAGTCCTGTTCAATACATGTAAGAAACATTTAGAGAATACACACGTCTCACACAAAACACTGCAATATCTCAAATTCTTGCACTCAATCTCTCTCTCTCTCTCTATATATATATACAGTATATATAGCAAGCTGCTCCTGCAGCACACCTTACAGTACGTGTCCCTTGTCATTTATCAGGTCCAGCAAACTTGCTGTCTGTTATTTAAAACTGTTTATCATGCTTACCTAATCTCTAATTTCAGGGTTTCTCCCACACTCCAGGGAGAGTAAACCGGTTTCCTAAATCAAGCCCACTTTGCCAGTGAAGTGGGCAGTCTGGGAATATGACAAAGCCTTTTGTGGCATCATCATGGCCCTGCCCCTCTCACAGCACTGCACAATAGGAATTGTTCTGCAATGATGTGATTTGCGGTGCCCTCTACCTAGCACTCTCCTACTTCCACCTTCCGGGATCTTCCAGCTTTACTCAAGTAGCACACATCACTCACCCGTCCTGCTCATTCTGTGAAGGCCCTCTTGTGCCTCCAGCAAATTACCCTTCTGCTCATGATGTCTGTTTTGTTATGGCGTATGAGGCAGCACCCATTCCTAAAACAGCATGGTTCAGGATTCAAAGATAATCCATAGAGACACTCACCCAATCCAAATAGATAAGACAGAACCAGCACTCACGTGAATCAATGAAGAAGCTTTATTCACATACTACTGTAGCTGATGTATCCGGTATCACCCGGGCAGACCTTAGATATTTACTGTTTCCATTTCCATCACCCCACTCCAGTAACACATTAATCCTTCACCTCTATAGTGTAATCCTCTCCGTCGCTGCTATAGTAAGACATTACTCTCCCTCACCTCTGTAGTAACAAATTATCCTCGCTTACCTCTGTAGTAACACATTTCCCTCCCTTGCCGTTCCTCTACCTCAACTGTGTAGAAATACAATCCCTCCCTCACACCTATAGTAACACATTACCCTCACTCACACCTGCAGTAACTTATTCCCCTCCCTCATCTCTGGAATAAAACATTTCCCTCCCTCAAATCTGTAGTAACACATTACCCCCGCTCACCCCTTTAGTAACACATTCCCTTCATTCAACCGTTTTGTAACACATTCCCTTCCTTCACCCTGTAGTAACATATTTGACATTCCCTTCTCTCACTTTTCAAATGGGGGAGCTACACCAACTGCCAGTGATGTTTGGCAGCACTTGGGGTGACAATTGGTGTTTGAATATTCAACTGTGCTACAGCCACGATGAGACAGTCAGTCAGGATATTGCACAGGGGATGGAAATAGTTGAACCCTTTTCACCACCTTAGGAGGTGAATTTCTAAAAATCCCTTCTTAGTGGGCACCTACGTCATGGAAGGAATATTCTCCCCGATTTTCATGTTTTTAGGTCCAGGTGTTTGAGCTGAACATTGATGAGTCAGTCAGGAAATCCGATTTTATAAAGATATGCATAATGGGTATACATACAGAGGTGGTATTCAACGGATGCACAAGTTTCAACTGTTGCCAATTTTCCTCAGGGGCAATGTATTCCAATAGTGCATATATGAGTTTCTTTACTGATTCAAGTGAGTGCTGGTTCTACCTTATCTATTTGGATTGGGTGAGTGTCTCTATATGATGTGAGTGAAGAAATGCATAGTGGCAAGGCCTGACGTTTGCAACGATTCCTGTGAGAAGCCTCGTAATATGCTGTTGGTACCTGTATGAAACTTTATTACTTGGGTTGGTTTATGACCGTCAGTATTGTTACGAATGTTATTACCTGTATTTATCTGATTACTTATTAATTTTTTCTATTCATCAGTTCTTGTGGCGCCCCTTTGTCTGTGCTCTAATAGAAAAATTATCTTTCCCGATTGGGATTCCGGTAATTGGACGTGGAAGAGACCAGCTACAATTGGTCTATGTGCAAGTAGATCAGAAGTGTTGCTCATTGGACTATCTGAGATTGGTTCATTGATAAAACAATACATTTCTGAGACTTGTGGTTCCACTAAAACATTTCTGAAAAGGACTGGTATAGTGCACTTTGTTTATATGTTGCTTCTATGCATACCCACCACTGATGGTACCCATGTGTGAGAGTTAGTTTAGGGATGAATGATCTCAGTGCTGATTCAATTAGACTCCTGTAAAAAAAAGGCCATTAGAAACACTTTACTATTATTGCTAGAAAAAGAATGATGAGCTAGAATTCCAGCAGTAATTTATCTTAATAGCGTCCTCTTGCAGTCTTAACTTGGGGTCCTTACTGCATTGTCATGGGGCCTGGCAGTTAGTGGAGAATGTGCTAGACCATTTTATTAGCAGCAGAGTAATTGCCATGAGCTTAGTTACAGGGTCATGGCTCTCGTTTTAGTGTCCACTTTCATTACTGTGTAATTCAAGTTTCAGAGACCCCTTCCCGGGGATTAATGCGATTTTATAGGCAGGATATAAAGGCTGGGGTCAGGAGGACAAGCGCTGAGTTGTGCAAGCGATTATTTAACCTGTTTTGAGATTACTCAACCATATTAGGAATAGCAGAGAATGACTATGTTTAATCATTATATTGTCTACTGTCAGTAATCATTAGCGGCAATCAGGCTGGATCAAACTAACATGATAACAGAAATTTGAAAGAGTAAGTAAAGTCGCTATCTGATATTAACAAATAGTTACGTACTGTACGGGGTTGGCGTGAGAACTGCCAAATTATAGGGAGACCTCCTACACTTCCAAGAGAGCAGGCAACGCTCCCTGTAGAGCGCTAACTTGTCATAAGGTGGGTGGGGAAATGATGTAAGTCATGTCACCAAGCCCAACCCACATAAGTGGAAATCATTATTTTGCATTCCTATGTGCTTACAGAAGTGGGCGTGGCTTTTGAAGTTATTGCCCAGCCCATGTGATTATATGAAAAGTATCATTAAGCCCCAGCATCTGCCAGAGGAAAGGTAGGAAGAGTAGCAAGTATGCATTAATGTATATCATTCAGCTTATTACTGTGCTGAAAAATACACAAGATAACCAGTGTCACATTAGTAGCATAACCCTCAGCTGTCCCAAATTAGACACTTGTCCCATCAGGTGTGAAGATGGAAAGTATGTCCCTGCTCATAATGGTTCACATGGTAATGTAAAGGTCTTGTCAGGGAGGTGAGCCTAATGTGTCAGATGTGCAAGGAATGTCTCCGGATAGGGCCTGAATCAGGGATGAACGTAATGCCGATGTACGCAGTCGCTGGAATTTCTGAAGCTCCCTATGGACGTTTCAATACATTTTCGTATAGCCGCTACGTACAAAATCCGCAGCTGTCGTGACATTAGCGTACCTCCCTGAAGCAAGCCCATGGTGCGACCACACCCCCAAAGCAGCATGACTCCACCCTCTTTTGGATATGGATTGAGACCCGTATTGGGAGGCATGTAGGAGCAGGGCTGTAGAGAGAACCCCCCCCCCCCAGAAGGGGGCATGGCCTAATCATGGGAGGAATAACCAGCATGTGCCGGGCTGCTGTCAGGTAAGAGGGAGGCGATGTCGGACCCAGGCCCCCCCGCCAGGCCCCTTCAGGAAGCCCAGGCAATTAGTACCTGCTCCCCCTCCCTCGGCACCCCTGTTTAGGGGGAATGTGCATCTCTAACTGAACAGGTAGAGAGTGAGCGACAGATAGGAATACTTACTATGAAACTCACTGTGCGGACATGGTGGGGACACAGTACAATGTGGGGGCTTCAGCTGTCTGTAATAGAGGGGGGAGGCAGGACGTATCTATAATGAGTGCAGGGTGTGCGGCGCACGCAGGCTCCCGGGGTCCAGGGGGGCCAGCACTGCACACCCTGCACCCATACTACCTAAAACTTACCTCTTCGAGGTCCCGCTCGGGCATCCCAGCGCTGCTCAAAACGGCGGAAAATGGCGGCGGCGGCAATTTTTCGAGCGTTTTGTGCATGCGCTGAGGAAACCACTGGGTAAATGGCGGCCGCGCAATTTCCTCGGCGATCTGTGCATGCACAGTAGACTCTAGGTACACTCTAGTGCCCAGAGTGTACTGATTTTGCGGTGGTCTGCTGCTGGCCTGGGGGGTGAGAGGAGGGGGCCCCTGACGAGGGGTGCACATGGGCCCCCTCCTCTCTAAAGACGCCCCTGGGGGGAGGTAATTCTGTACTTTATCACAGAGCTGTGTTTTACCTACAAGGCTCATAGCTCTAAAATCTCATTATGAGGGGTTTAGGTTATTTAAACCCATCTGTATTTGTAATTATTATTTCATGATAGTGTTAAAGCTCTATTGTCTGTCACAGAAAATATACAAAGGTACACATACAGCTGTTACTAGGAACACCAATTACCCTGACAGCAGGCATGGTCAGTCACTCCCGTCTAAACATCCACTGGAAAGGCAATAAATGCCAGGACACAATCCAGCCTCTCTCAGACTATAAAGCAGAACTGCGCTGCCCTTTACTTTGTTTGTATTCTAAAAATACGAATTACATTCCCAATAATTGTTTTCTTTCTTCTTATTCAATGTAGGAATGTTTATCAGACTACTGATGCCAGGAGCATGATGCAAATTATAACTGAACGGAGACTGAAAAATGTCATCTGTTTAGGAAGCTTATGTTATGTACCATAAGGTATCTGCGATAAGGCAGCGGTACAGAGTTGCAGTCTGTGTGGATGTCGCACTGCTCCTTCTCCGGTGTCAAGCACACGCATCTACAGGCGATTCCGTCACATTTCCAACTGTGGCCCGTATTCAATTTTAGCAGACCCGCGATATTTTTTCGCCTCCCGGACTTTACACCTACATAGCGTATTTTGCAGGTGGAAAAGTATCGCGCACGTGCCCGCGTATCGCCGTATTCAATTTGATATTAGGCGAAAACGGGACCCGGCGAAACTTGAACAGGCGGAAAGTCTTGTCAGATTTGGGGAAATCAGCCTGACACCCCCCAAAAGATGCTCTTACATGGGGGTTAGCTATGGTAACCCCCGATTTGGCTTGCTGAAGGTATTTGGTGTTTTTAAACGGGCTGAATAGCTCCTAAATAGCGTTTTTCTATACGTGGTGCAGAATAGTATTCAGGAGTATTTTTTGCAGAAAATAACTTATCCCAGCAAATTTGGGGTACTTGAAAATGGGGGTCAGCATATTTAAAAGTTGCTAAAGTTAAGTTGAAAAAATCGTGAAAAACCCACCTGCCGCAAGCACCTGCAATGAAAAAAACACCTGGGGCATACTTGGGGACCCCCCCAGAGTCAAGTTCGCTAGTTTTTATCTTTGTCCCCCAACATTTTTTTTTCCGCCCCCAAATTGAAAGTAATTTTTTGGGGTGTCCTTAAGTGTTTTGTTTTTTTTATTTGACAGAGATTACTTTTGTGGGACTGTCTGAAGGCTGCATGAGGGTTCCCGCAACGTTGCACCCCAAAACCCCAATTCTGCACTTTTTTCCGCCTGCTATTCATAGGCGAAACTTTTCCGCCTATGACATTGCATTGACTTTCCGCCTAGGCGAAAAGTCTTCCAAATTGAATACGGAGTGAAATCAATACAGGCGAAAATGACGTCACCGGCGAAAAGTTTCCGCCAAAAACACGCGAAAATGGCTTTTCGCCTCAAATTGAATACAGGCCTGTGGCGGAATGGGCAGTACTCGGTGGCAACAGGCCGGTCAAACGAAGGCTAAGTTTACTGAGGACGTGTAGATGGAACTGCGGGCAATGTACAGCCCCCCCAGGCAAAACGAGAAATGTAGATATTCAGCAAAAAATATTTGTTCACATATTTTATGACTGACATCCACCAGCCCTGGTTTTTCTTATCACATTGACCATAAATAATGTAATCTGGTCATGGACCACCAACCTATGGCACCCCAGGGTGCCATGGAACCCAGTTTGGGAACCATGGCTATAGAAAATTGTCAGCCATGGTGTTGGCTGCATAAAAAGGCTGTACGGGCTGCTGTGCTGTAAATGAAGAGACATTATATATATTCATCCTATACGACCTGCCAGCAGACTGTAGTTCTTGGTGGGCTCTAACACCGTCATGCTGAACATTTCCAATTCTAGATTCACTTTTTTTGTTTCTTTTCTGGAAGCATGCTGGAAGTAGATTCTTATTTATATGGAGGGTCACCTGGGGACCTCAAAGCAACAACCCAACGTCCCATCTCTAAATTCATTCTCCTGGATTGCTGGATGAAACCCAAGCCTTTATTCGGCAGTATCATGCTTGTGGAATGACATGGGGTTTTTTCTTCTGTTTAAATTAATTTAATTAGGTCTGTTAATTTTGTGGAACTTCAAACAACTCATACTTTTAAGCTGTTTCTTTTAAATGCAGTTAAAATAAAGTGTTGCTGCCGAATGAACAATAATGAAGATCTGGAGCCACTGATTAAACATAACCATGACATCATTGATATTTCTCCACACAAGTATTTGGTGGAAAGGAAACTACATTTCTCCAGACGTTTATAGCTCATTTCCCCACTGTATATACTGGAATAATATATTTTACGTATACTCTGCGGTTGAAGATGCTTTAATTGTGGAGTTCTATGCACCAATGTAGGGCCAACTGGATTATCTCATTCTGCTACTGTGCAAATGCTGAAGAATTTGGGGCAGTTTAACTAAGTAGTGTTTAGAGATGAATAAAGCTGTTTTTTACATTATATAGTGCTGACAAAACTGCATTAGAACAGGGGGGACAGTTTTACTATTTTACCGACTAGGTTTTAAATACCCTTGCCAAATTCCATTGTCCAAGCAACAATTTTCCTGACAACGTTGCAGTATGTAATAGTTTTAGCTTCTCTTACATCTCTTCAGGAAATGCAGAGTATAACATAATTTTATGCAGCTACAAATCATCCGGCATACAGCTGTTGTACATAAAGTGTACCTGTGACAGACACACAGAGGAGGTAGCCGTATTGCAGATTGAATGCAGAGTATCAATTCACCAGTATTAAGGGCAATCACTGGCCAATGAGCTCACGCAATGCCTGGCTCCACTGTGCTTCTGCATCACATATGCCTTAATAGTCCTAGTTTACATACAGTTTATCACGAGCAGGGCCCTTTTCCCTCACTTATGCAATAATCTCCTCCCCACTGTCTACAGCGGCACCAGATCCTTGCGTTCTGCCGGCAGGCTGCGTATTTGGGTGCTATGACAGCTGCTGCAGCAATGGTTATAATCCTTGTCCATTCCCTGCAAAGTTCTGTACTTAGTCATTTTTCTTCTAGTTTTGTCCGTACGGTTTTTGTTCATGTACTTTGTAAGGCGCTGCGGACCACTTGTGACGCCATATAAATGAATGAGGATAATAATGACTAGAGAAGTAAGATCGGGATACAGTCAGTATCCCGACAGCTGCGATGCCGGCACTGATGATACCGGCACAGGAATCCTGACGCCTATCACAATCCCAGGACCGACATCCCGACCGCTGGGATACCGAAGGTAAGTAGCGGGGTGTGGGAGGGTTAGGGTGTGCTATGGGGAGGGTTAGGCACTAAGGGGTAAGGGTTAGGTTTAGTGTATGGGGAGGGGGGTTTAGGGTTAGCACCAAAGAGGGAGGGTTAGGGTAGGGAGAGGGGGTGGGTTAGCATACTGACCAACAAGTGTCGGTATGATAGCCCTGTCGGGATGCCGGTGCCAGGATTCTGACAGCCGGGATCCCACACCGATTACGTAAGATCTATAGACTACAACAGTGATAGGCTACATTTGGCCCCCAGCTCCTTCCTGCATTATTGCCAGATGTGTGTGTTGTTGTGTGTGACACTTGTCTCAGATTTGTGTGTTGTAGTGTGTGACACTTGTCTCAGATTTGTGTGTTGTAGTGTGTGACACTTGTGTAAAATGCCTGCTGATATGTTATTATACATAGCTGTCTCTTTCTTTCAGGAAATGTATTGCTTAGATTGTACCTGGGATCATGGGTAATTTGCCTGCCGCTTGACAGTAAGAGGAACGACCATGCAGCCCCTAACTGGGCTTCAATATAACAGTGCGGTTGCATAAAATCGGATTTAAAAAAAACAAACTGATTTATAGGATTTAAATAGGATTTTTTAGAAAAAAAAAATTGAAATAAACATTTAAAACTTGAAAACATTTGCTATTTTTTTAAATAAAAAAATCCTATTTAAATCCCCCAAAAAATCTGATTTAAATCAAATAAATCCGTTTTTTTTTTATAAATTTTTATGCAACCCTAACAAAAGTAATATAATTGGCAGAGCTTGGTTCCATTTTATCCTTTAACTTGGTTATATATTAAGGTATGTTCTAAATCGACTCACTTTTTTCTAATACCCCTTTTCCACCAAAAACCCAGGTCAGACCCCGTTTACACTGCACCTACGATCTGGATTATTCCCAGGTCAGCCCCGTTCATACTGATCCCGGCCCTACCCTGCTAAACTTATGAGGTCATAGAAAGTGGAATGTGACTGCTCCACAACCACCAATCAGCTCATTTTGGGCATGACCCAGGTTGGACAATCCGGGTCACGCCGTTTACACTGCACCATTACCCGGTCCATCGTGGGTCCAACCCTGGTAGCTACCTGAGTTGGATTCCCAGGTCACTTGACCCGGGTTATTTTTCAGGGACCCTTTTCCACTGGGCCGCGACCTGGGTAGACCCCGCAATAACCTGGGTTATCGCTGCAGTGTAAAAGGGGTATTAGTAACTTTTCAGCATAATGCAGCATGCACTGAACAACAACCGTGGTATGTATCCTCTACCAGCTCCTCGTGACATTGTCTTCCCATGGACTGATCTCCAGAAACTAGATATTAGCCTGAATTGGGCAGGAAAAGTATCTGGCAAAATCCAAGATTAACAGCACCTTACAGTAAACAGCAACTGGACAATGTAGAGTAATGAATGGTCACTAGTCTATTACTAGTCAGTTTATGGCCACAGCTCTGTATAGAGGGGGCTGTTCCTTTTCCTGGGTATGCTACGGAGAATGGCATTAGTACTGGCACGGAGAATGGCATTAGTACTGGCACGATTGCCAGTTTGCCTGTATCTGCTTCTGTGGTTCTTTTAATTGAGCAGGAAGCGGTAATCAGAATGGAAAACTGCAAGTTAACCAGCTCAGCCCCAGTCCCAGATTACACTCTAACCAAGTAACTCTCTGTCATCTGTATTTCAGCACCCATCAACACTTTATCCCAGCCGCCCACCAGCTCCACACAAGCTCTGTAGAATAGAAACATATGGTTATTCAATCCATAGCGAGTCTGTGCTTGAGACATGCAGCCACTCCCAGGATGGATAGCAATTAAGCACCGTAAGATCATAATTGGAGTTAATTAATGGACACAGACTTTATATGTTGGACTTAAAGTGCCAGGTAAAGCCGCAAATCTAATTTATTAGTGTATACTGTTTGTATAAACTAAATATCTCTTTGCAGTAATAGACCATGTGTTACAGTAGAGATCCCGCAGGAAGAACCCTGAACCCCAGCGATGTCAGAAGCATTGTGCACTCTTTTATATAGGCACTACATCAAATGTGCCCTTTTCCTATAATATTTAGTGCTTTGCTTTGGTGGTCCTGCTTTCTAATGTTACTGTGACATTCATTAACATTGCCTCAATGTGGTGGTAGCAATGGTCCCATACACTGAACCCCAATCTATGTACATAACCAGTGCAGTGACCAAGCTTCCACATTCACAAGACAAATAATACCCCTTTTCCACTGCCCGTGTTAAGCTGGATTATTGCCCTTGTCAACCTGGGTCACGGCTCAATGGAAAAGGCTCCTAGTAAAAAATCCCGGGTCGACTAATCCGGCAATCCTTCCCATGTCTCGAGCAGGGTCTTACACGGTTAAGACCCGGGTAAGGCTCAGTGGAAACGGGTATCCCGGGTCAGTGACCCGGGTTCTATTCACAGAAAAGGGAGAACCTTCATGGCTTTTGGGGATGATGTGATCGCCAAGTAACGGCAGAGGTAAGTTCCCAGTATATCCCAGGTCCAGCCAGTGTAAACGGGGTTCAATCAGCTGTGACGCGTCCCGGGATGGACCTGGGATTTTGGCAGAAAAGAGGTATTACTGTGACCTCACACTGACATCATCAGGGATGGCTCTCCACTAAGAGGATCCAAAGTCGTGCAAATGGACTCTAGCCTAATTTTTACATTTTCCTTTGCATCTGTCTAGTAGCATAAATATTTAGTTATGTTTAAAACTACTATTGTTGATTAAGGGCTAGAATCTATACCAGTAAGGCCGCATGCAGAAGCTCCCTGTTCCAGTACAGTTTCATTATTAGCTTTCTCTTCTTCATTACCCCTTTCTCTCCTTCTAGAACTCTTCCTATACTCTCCAATTATCATGTGCTAATCTTCTCACAATAAAATATATATTAGAGGCATTTTTTTTTGAAGTGGCAAATATTCAATTATAACCACTTTGGTAAAAAATATGAGATATGGTAAGAACTTACCCTTGTTATCTCTATTTCTACGAAGTCCATAGGGTTCCACAGGATACCTTGGGGTATAGGTGTGACGTCAGTCGCAGGGCACCAAAGAGTTAAGCTTTCAGCCTCCCAGGATGCACTAGGTCCCCCTCCTATACCCCGCCCCGGGCCAAGGCACCTCAGTTAGTTACCAAGCCATAGGCCGGAGGAGGAGAAGGAAGAGAGAGAACAAAGATCTGGACACATACAAGAATCACATTCTCACCAGAGGGAGACGGAAAACCGGTGACCAGAGCAAAGCCCATCTGCAGCACAGGTGCGACAGGGCGGGAGTCCTGTGGAACCCTATGGACTTCGTAGAAATAGAGATAACAAGGGTAAGTTCTTACCATATCTCATATTTTCTACTTCAGGGTCCATAGGGTATCCACAGGATACCTTGGGGATGTCCCAAAGCAGTATCCTTTAAGGGTGGGGACGCTCCTGTGCAGAAAGGAGAATCCGCCGCCCGAAGGAAGCATCCTGAGAGGCGAAGGTGTCAAACCTGTAATACCTCACGAAGGTATGGACAGAAGACCACGTAGCAGCCTTGCAGATCTGAACTGCCAAGGCACCACGTCGAGCTGCCCACGAAGGACCCACAGACCTAGTGGAATGAGCCTTCAGAGAGGGAGGGACCGGTAGGCCTTCATGAAGATAAGCTTCAGAAATAGCCATACGGATCCAGGCTGCCAAAGTTTGCTTTGAAGCAGGCCAACCCTTTTTACGGAAGCCATAGAGGACAAACAAAGCGTCCGACTTCCTAAACGAAGAAGTGCGGTCAACATAAGTCCTTAAGGCCCGCACAACATCCAAAGAGGCCTCACCCACGGAAAGACCCGGTGAGTTAAAGGCCGGAACAACTATTTCCTCATTAACATGAAACTGGGAAACAACTTTGGGAAGAAACTCGGGCCGAGTGCGGAGCACTGCCCTGTTCCCATAAAAAACCAAGAAAGGGGGTCTACAAGAAAGAGCCCCTAACTCAGAAACACGTCTGGCCGAAGCAATGGCCAGAAGGAAAACAGTCTTAGCTGTTAGCCATTTAAGATCCACTGAGCCCAGTGGTTCAAACGGCGGTCCTTGGAGAGCCCTCAGGACCACAGCCAAATCCCAAGGCGCCACAGGTGGAACAAAGGGCGGCTGAATGCGGAGAACACCCTGCATAAAGGTGCGCACATCCGGGATTGTAGCAATCCTACGGTGAAACCAGACAGATAGGGCCGAAACCTGTACCTTCAAAGAAGCAAGGCGAAGCCCATGATCTAGTCCCGCTTGCAGGAAGGCGAGAATCCGAGACAGACGAAACTCCCGCGGTGCATAACCTCTCGGTCGACACCACTGGAAGAACGTATGCCACACGCGATGGTATATCCTCGGGGAAGACGGTTTCCGAGCTCGTAACATGGTACGCACCACAGAGCTGGAAAACCCCCAGGACCTCAGCATGGCCGTCTCAACAGCCACGCCGTCAAAGACAGCCGAGTCAGGTCCGGGTGAAGGCAAGGACCTTGAGACAGAAGGTCCGGTCGTAGCGGCAACCGCAGAGGACTGTCCACGGACAGACCCTGAAGGTCTGAGAACCAGTGCCGTCCTGGCCACGCGGGAGCTATCAACAGGAGCGTCCCTCCTTCCTGTTTGAATTTCCGGATTACCCGTGGAAGAAGGGAGACCGGAGGGAACAGGCATGCGAACCGGAACGTCCACCGGACGGACAGAGCATCCACCAGAGACGCCCCTTCGTCTCTTGTGCGAGACCCGTACACCGGCAACTTGTTGTTGTGCCGGGACGCCATGAGGTCGATTTCTGGAAGACCCCACCTGTCCACCAGTAGTTGAAAAACGTCCGGGTGCAGGGACCATTCCCCCGGATGAACGTCCTGGCGACTTAGAAAGTCCGCCTCCCAATTTAGCATTCCCGGGATGAAGACCGCTGATATGGCCGGAAGATTGCGCTCCGCCCAAACCAGGATCCGAGAGACCTCTACGAGAGCCGCCCGACTGCGAGTTCCTCCTTGCCTGTTTATGTAGGCCACGGTGGTAGCGTTGTCCGACTGGACCTGCACCGGGCGACCCTGGAGAAACCGCTGTGCCTGCTGGAGAGCATTGAAGACCACACGGAGTTCCAAGATATACCTCCCCTGGAACAAGTGTGGACCCGAAACTGCTCCCCAGCCCCGAAGACTGGCGTCCGTTGTCAACAGGACCCAATTTGGAACCCAGAACGGACGTCCCTTGTTGAGGTGGGTCGTCTGTAACCACCACGCAAGGGACAGGCGAACCTCCTGGGTGAGCACAATCGTCTGGGACTTCAGAGACTGAGGCAGCCCGTTCCACTTGGACAGGATCAGGTGCTGCAGAGGTCTGGAGTGAAACTGGGCGTATTCCACCATGTCGAACACCGACACCATGGAGCCCAGTAACCTCATCGCCGAGTGTAAGGACACCCGGCGGCTGTGCAGGCAACTGCGCACCCTTGACTGTAAAGCAGAGATCTTGTCCTCCGTCACGAAGATCCTTTGCTGTCCCGAGTCCAATAAGGCTCCAAGATGCAGAATCCTCCGAGACGGGATTAGAGTGGACTTCTGCCAGTTGATTAGCCAGCCGTGCCGTTGCAGCAGTGCAATGGTCAGGTCCAAGTGGCGTAACAGGAGCTCTGGAGATCCTGCCACCAATAACAGGTCGTCCAAATACGGCAACATGCGGACTCCCTGCAGCCGCAGAGAAGCCGCCATGACCGCCATCACCTTGGTGAAAACACGTGGTGCTGTTGCCAGGCCAAAAGGTAACGCCCGAAACTGGAAGTGGTCGCTGCGGATTGCAAACCTGAGGAACTGTTGATGGCGCAAAAGAATAGGGACATGCAGGTAAGCGTCCTGTATGTCCAATGACACCAAGTAGTCCCCAGGTTCCAGCGCCAGAATGATGGACCGTAGGGTCTCCATCCGAAACTTCGGGACCCGCAAAGACTTGTTGAGTGCTTTGAGGTTGAGAATCGGACGATATGACCCATTGGGTTTCTGTACCAAAAATAGATTTGAATAGAAACCCTGGCCCCTCTGGGAGAATGGAACAGCCACTATAACTCCAGCCTGGAGCATAGTGTGCAATACCTTCCGCAGCTCCGTAGCCTTGTTCCGGTCTGATGGGAGACCCGTGGTGAAGAAGCGAGCCGGGGGTCTGTGCCGGAAGGAGAGGGCGTATCCGTGGGAAACCACCTCCAGAACCCAAGTGTCTGTCGTAGTGGTCGACCAACACTGGGCGAACTGTAGCAGGCGGCCTCCCACCCTGGGATCCCCCAAAGGGAGGCCCGGACCGTCAGGCCGCAGGCTTGTCATCTGGCTTGGGGGCCGGACGTCTGGTACTCCATGCCTGCTTCCGGGGCTTGACCGATTTCTTAGGGCCAGCCTGTCGAGGAAACGACTGTGGTTTGGGCCTGCCCTGGGCCCTAGATGACCGAAAGGACGATGGTCCCGAACCAGAAGGAGCAGCGGCCGACGGGAGACAAGCAGATTTGGCTGCCGCCAGCGTGGCCACAATCTTATCCAGATCCGGACCGAAGAGAACTTCTCCGGTAAACGGCAACGCTTCCAGACCTTTCTTGGAATCTGCGTCCGCCTTCCAGGATCGCAGCCACAAGGTGCGACGAGCAGCTACCGCTGCTGAAGAAATTCTAGACACCAGAGTACTAATGTCTAGAGCCGCCTCGTTGATGTAGGTGGCCGAATCACGGAGATTGCCAATCAACTCCGCCTGTTCGGCCGGACAGTCGGATTCAAAAGAAGCCTCTAATGAATCCGCCCAGCGCTCCATCGCTCTGGCAACCCAGCAAATGGCCATAGCCGGCCGTGCTGCCCCCCCTGCAAGGGAATAAGCGGACTTCAGGCAGATTTCTACCTTGCGGTCCGTAGCATCCTTAAGGGAGGACATGGATGGCATCGGCAATGTGGCACTATGGACAAGACGGGTCACATGAGAATCCACCTGTGGAGGGGATTCCCACTTAGCAAAATAATTATCCGCGAACGGATAAGCCACCGCCAGGCGTCTCTGCGGCTGGTATCTTTTGCCAGGTTGTTTCCACGCCTCCTCTAAATGGTCCACCAACTGACCCGAAAGAGGAAAGACTGTGGCATCGCCCTTCACATCTTTGAAAAAGGCATACTTAGATTTAGCCGCTGGGGGAACTTCGTCCTCAATCACCAAGGCTGTGCGGACCGCCCGAATAAGTCCAGGAATATATACTTTGGACTTAGCATCAGCGTCCTTAGTATGGAGAGGTTCCTGATCGTAAGGATCCAGAATCTCCCCATCATCAGACGTCCCTTCGTCATCCTCATAAGGAGCGGACAGAGACGCCACCGGCCTTTTATGAGGCCGCATCACAGACTCCCCTTGCAACACATCCGACAAGTGCTGTACAGAACTCGTCAGGGAGTTAACCCACGCTGGCTCCTGAGAACCCGGGAGCGGGGAAATAGGGAGACTGTGGGGTACCACCAATTGTCGTGGGAACCCCTGCATGGGTGACGACACCACAGACTGCTGGGACAAACCCATCGGAGTAAACGCGGGCTGCGGAGCTAACTGGCCCACTAAAGCTGTTAACGCCTGAGCGAAACAAGCCCAGGGCGGCTCCTGTACCGGTGCTGTAACCGTAATAGGCCGCGCCATGGACAAACACTGCCGGCAAAGGCCCTCCGCGCTACCCTCCCCCTCCGCTAACGGTACTTTGCACGTGGTACACTGTAGCCGGAGGGGAAAATCACTTTCAGACATGATGGCACCACGTATGTGACCTCTCTCAACAATTAAGTATTAAATAGGCGAGAGACCACCCTGCAGCACCGCACCGCAAGGGCTTTAGCAGAAGAACAGGGACAGTAATAAAGCTGACAGTTTAGAGAAGAAAAGTTACAGGCAGCGCTAGCACAGTCACATACAATGCAGAGAAATAACAATTCCTGCACTAACAGCGCTGATCACTCAACTACACAGACACAGGGCCTGGTAGGACACAGCGCTGCATACACAGACCTGAGCCACAGCGGAGGAGAGGTATGCGGGGGGACCCAGACCACGATGCTTCCGTCCAGCGCTTCCAGCAGCGTTCACCATGCGTTCTGGAGAAGATGGCCGCCGAGGAGCAGAGAGGAGGCTGGCCTGGGGGAGGAGCGCTGCCACAGGACCAGTCGGCAGCATGCAGAGAGGGCTGTGAGCAGCGGGGGAGGCGCCGGCTGTGAGACAGGGAAGGCGCGCTCCCCTGGCATGCATTTAACCCCTGGGACGCCGCAGCGCTTCGTTCTGCTGCGGTCCGCTGTCCCAGGGGGTAGTGGAAGCGCAGGTTGGTCGCCTGGCTCCACGCTGCAGCCAGTCCCCAGGGAGCCCCCTGCCTGGGGACTTAGGACCATGTGATCAGCGGGGACCCACCGCGGGACCCCGCTGCTTACCTCTGTCCCCCTTGAATCCGGCCATGGTCCGGAGCATCTGGGGTCACCACTAGCTGTGACCCCAGACGCCCACCAGCATCCCCGGATCAGTACCGGCGTTCTGGTACCGGCGGGGTGTAGGGAAGACAGCATGGACGTCAGGACTGACTGTCCATGCTGTTCATCCAGATGTGCAGCCACAGCTGCATGAAGAAAAAGCTTCAGGGGCTCTTCTAGCCCCCACTCCAACAGGTGCACCCGACTCCGCCCGGGCACCAAACTAAACTGAGGTGCCTTGGCCCGGGGGCGGGGTATAGGAGGGGGACCTAGTGCATCCTGGGAGGCTGAAAGCTTAACTCTTTGGTGCCTTGCGACTGACGTCACACCTATACCCCAAGGTATCCTGTGGATACCCTATGGACCCTGAAGTAGAAAAACACAGACAAACTTGCTGCAGTGATGTCCGCATCTCTCAGGCTATCACATTTTCCCCTACAGTATATGTGGGACATCACTGGGGACTGGATATGGTGTAATTGGGGATGCGATCAGTCGTCATACTGTTACACACTGTACATATTTTGTATTCCTATATTTGGGAGAAGTAGACTATTGTATTGCGTGACCTTCTAGACGGGCACTAATTGGATGAATGCTTTTCTGTTTTGCCCATGTAATGCTCAGAACTTTGTCTCACTGTTCTGATAAAAAGAAGTCATGTCTACCAGATCTGTTCTGGGTAACATAAAGAAAAATCCAAAGTGGGGGGAGAAAAAAAGTTCTCAGAAAGTATAAAGTGTGACGATACTGCTGGTCATAGACCTTGAATCGCATTGTGGGTAAGACTGCGCAAGTAACCAACAGGTTACAGATGGAAAGGTTTGACAGGTTACTGATTAAAACAAAAATACATACTGTAATTTAGCAATGGCGGTCCATTCCAGTAACAGAAAACTAACATGTAAATAGAAAAATATGTACAGTATTTACTATTTATATGGTAATGTTGACACACAGAAAGTAACTCATGTATTGCAATCAAAATCAGAGGTTCTATGGTGAGAATGAAGCCATTCTTGGAGGACATACGTGTGCAGTCACATGCAGAATTCCTGTAAGCGCTGTGTGAGCGTGTTAGCGTGTACACCCAGGCACCATTTGTGTGACTGATTGCCCTTTGCATCATCCGTCATCCCCCAGCTCATTAGATGACCTCCAAAGTGAGCGCATTCTCATTCCAGCAGCCAATGGCACCTTAACGACTGTCTGGAACCAGCTTTAAAGGGCATTGGGCAATTTCCATACGCTCTGTTCTGCTGCTTGCAAGGCCTGAAATAGCAATTGTAACTGAACGCATTAGTCAGACACATAAACCCTGACAGCGAATTATTATGAGAGGCGAGATGGAGGATCTCTCTAACATTACCTTCATCACACATTCATACCTTCAATTCTTCAGGGTACAATAAGGAAAATGTTTCAGTAGTTACCAAATGAAAAAAGGGAAACTTGGGATACAAGAAAAATAATACGGTCGCTGCCTGCACTGGTCACATTGGATGATGACATCGCTTCTGCCAACATGTGTTTTTATTTGAGGTGTTCAAGTTGTTTTGCTTTGCATAGGGGCACTGTCACGGGAGTGGCCCATATGACCAGTAGCGCTATACAGACTGGTGGCAGCAGCGCCTTCACCCAACACTCACCAATGTCACTGTGTGCCCTGTGCACAGACTGCTATGTAGCCTATCCTATTCATGTAACCACGAGCCCAAAGCCCCTCTCCCCTCAACGGCCACGCGTATGGTGCACACCTATCTCACCAATGTCACTGTGTACCCTGTGCAGACTGCTATGTAGCCTATTCTATTCATGTGACCGCGGGCCCAAAGCACCTCTCCCCCCACCCTTTATCGGCCTTGCATGGTGCCACACCCACCTATCTCACCAATGTCACTGTGTGCCCTGTGCACAGGCTGCTATGTAGCCTATCCGATTCATGTGACCACAGGCCCAAAGCCCCTCTCCCCTCACCCCTTACCAGCCACACACATGGTGCCACACCTATCTCACCAATGTCACTGTGTGCCCTGTGCACAGGCTGCTATGTAGGCTATCCGATTCATGTGACCGCAGGCCCAAAGCCCCTCTCCCCCACCCCTTACCGGCCACACACATGGTGCCACACCTATCTCACCAATGTCACTGTGTGCCCTGTGCACATGCTGCTATGTAGCCTATCCTATTCATGTTACCACAGGCCCAAAGCCCCTCTCCCCCCACCCCTTACCAGCCACACCTATCTCACCAATGTCACTGTGTGCCCTGTATACAGACTGTTATGTAGCCTATCCTATTCATGTGACCGCAGGCCCAAAGCACCTCTCCACCACCCCTTACCAGCCACACACATGGTGCCACACCTATCTCACCAATGTCACTGTGTGCCCTGTGCACAGGCTGCTATGTAGCCTATCCTATTCATGTGACTGCAGGCCCAAAGCACCTCTCCCCCACCCCTTACCAGCCACACACATGGTGCCTCACCTATCTCACCAATGTCACTGTGTGCCCTGTGCACAGACTGCTATGTAGCCTATCCTATTCATGTGACCGCAGGCCCAAAGCACCTCTCCCCCCACCCCTTACCAGCCACACACATGGTGCCACACCTATCTCACCAATGTCACTGTGTGCCCTGTATACAGACTGTTATGTAGCCTATCCTATTCATGTGACCGCAGGCCCAAAGCACCTCTCCACCACCCCTTACCAGCCACACACATGGTGCCACACCTATCTCACCAAAGTCACTGTGTGCCCTGTGCACAGGCTGCTATGTAGCCTATCCTATTCATGTGACTGCAGGCCCAAAGCACCTCTCCCCCACCCCTTACCAGCCACACGCATAGTGCCACACCTATCTCACCAATGTCACTGTGTGCCCTGTGCACAGGCTGCTATGTAGCCTATCCTATTCATGTGACTGCAGGCCCAAAGCACCTCTCCCCCACCCCTTACCAGCCATACACATGGTGCCACACCTATCTCACCAATGTCACTGTGTGCCCTGTGCACAGACTGCTATGTACCCTATCCTATTCATGTGATCGCGGGGCCACAGCGCCTCTCCCCCTACCCCTTACCGGCCGCGTGCATGGTGCCACACCTATCTCACCAATGTCACTGTGTGCCCTGTGCATGTACTGCTATGTAGCCTATCCTATTCATGTGACCGCGGGGCCACAGCGCCTCTCCCCCTAACCCTTACCGGCCAATGTCACTGTGTGCTCTGTGCACAGACTGCTATGTAGCCTATCCTATTCATGTGACCGCAGACATAAAGCACCTCTCCCCCTACCCCTTACCGGCCGCGTGCATGGTGCCACACCTATCTCACCAATGTCACTGTGTGCCCTGTGCATGTACTGCTATGTAGCCTATCCTATTCATGTGACCGCGGGGCCACAGCGCCTCTCCCCCTAACCCTTACCGGCCAATGTCACTGTGTGCTCTGTGCACAGACTGCTATGTAGCCTATCCTATTCATGTGACCGCAGACATAAAGCACCTCTCCCCCTACCCGTTACCGGCCGTGCACATGGTGCCACATTTCTTGCATTGAGGATGTCAATAAATTTTGTTTTTGTTATTGCTCAGCTTTAACATGACAGATTGAGATGTAACTAAGTTCAGGTTATTTCTAGGAGTATCCACTACAAAATTATGCAGTTTTCATGAAAATCGGTTCAGAAGTTTTTGGGCCAATTTGGAACAGACAGACACAAAGTTCTTATTATATTAGTATAGATAATAAAATGGAACTGGGTAATAACAGACAGACAAAGAGGTGAGCCCCATCTTACTCTGGCAGAAGGGAACACACTGCCCCCGACACTGAGAAAGATGTTATACTAAGATTGTGGCCAAGGCTGATCCACGTCCAAGATAACTGAAACAATTTGGGCCAGTTAAGATACAGAGTCTAGATTACCCCTTGCCAACCTGTGTGTGCTAAACTGTACATAATAGGCAAAATGCCTCTTTTAAGAAACATATTCATTGCCTAAAGAAACAATGGTCTTCTGGGCAAGGATCATCCTGCCTGGGTGACAAGCAAAGAGGCGATGTAGCAGCTACACGCACACGCGGTTACAGGTACCAGTGAAGGAGCCCGGTGGTGGCAGTAACAATTCCCCTACAACTTGGGGCACCATGGTGGAGTGGAAGACACAGTGGGACCCCAAAACAATCTGTAACCCCAACGTGGTTTCAAAATAAGTCCTTTCTGTACTCGAAACGCTTTGTGTAAACCAACACATAAATCCCAGCCCCCCGCACTTTACCTTAATAAGCAGAAAGCCCCATCACCTCGCCAAGCATTTCTCACCAGGCGTCCACAGGCCATGTTTTCTGTGGCGCAATAAGGAATGTAAAACAATAAATAAGCTGTTACATTTGATATATCCAGACACTGAAAAGGTTCCTACGCTCATTCCACAGCCCCCAAATAGAATTTTGTGGAAATTTGCCTGAAACTCTGTTTAATGTTCTCAAAAACTGAGATGCCCAAACTTGTACAGTATGTATCTGCAAATGTAAGACTGGCATCAGCACGGCCCCCAGGATGAGTCCGAGCCGCCTGCCGGCCCCGCAGATCAACTCCGTCTTACAGTGTCCCTCTACTCCGCCAACGTCTCACAGGGGAACAAGATATGGGAATACTGTACGTTATGACTTTCTGAGAGAGCAAAAAGGTGGAACAAACAATAAAACAATGCAGCAGAAATGAAGAAGCGGCAGCTTCATTATCACCAGAAGCGTACCACGAACCATAATGACTTACATGGTTTTAATTGGAGACAGTTACCTGAATGGAAACCTAATAATACACAGGGATTACTACAGCTGGGACTCTCAGTCTCTTGGAAACATCAGCAAACTATGAATACGCCACTTTCTGTAACCTCGTCCTCTATGATTCCCCCTGCCGGCGAGCTTCGCAGGAGACCGGAGGGCTGAGGGTGAGCTGACCCAGCGAGAGATGAGCAAATGCTAAGCAGGTCGGGAAGAGGACTGAGCGGTGTAATGGTCTCCAAACAGGTGCGGCTCTTACATTAACTATGGAAATAAAGATGCTGGACACTCCTGGCTGCCTGTAATTACTATGACTGCAAGCGGTGACTTCAGCCACATTGAAAGAGGGATTATTGTCGGGAGCGTTTGATGCACAGCTGAACATGCTAATGACGACGCCTGAGACAGGTTTTCCAGCACTATAAACAGGCATCGGTGCAGTGACTTTCCTCTGTAAGAATGATCCTGTATCCCTCCTGCACAGTTCCAGGCTCAGTGCATACAGGCCGTACGCTGCTAAGTGACATTACGCTGGTGTTTCCATACTTTATGTAGATTGTGTATGTTACATTTTGTTTAAACCATTAAAAAAAAATAATAGTTGATGATGATAATAATACGAATCTATAAAAACCGTAAAATGCAACAGATAATGGTGGTGCTATATACGCAAATAACACTAATATAAATTAATCCAAGTGTTTCTGTCAGACTGACTGACGTTATGGTGTAAGTGAGCCAGGCTGCACACGTACTGCTCAGAGCAATAATTACCGATGGATCACAAAGCTTTACACTGGTTAATGAGGAGGAAAGATCTGTATAAGCGATCTGTATATGGCGCACAAAGCTTTGCCAGCTTTTCCTCTGGGTGCCCATCTGCTAAGAGACGACCGATGCAGGACACACTAACCTGGCGCTGCTTTGCATGGCAGAGGTAGCATTCCGCAGTGGGGACGTTTTCAAACAATGGGTCTCTTCTTCTGCCTGCCATGAAAGGGTTAACACCAGACTTGCGTCTCTTAATTGACTTCTAATGGCGAAACATATATGAATCAAGCTTATTGTCCGCAGCTAACAGTGGTGACCTGTTGAGTTATGTTCTCTAAGCAGTAGACAGGGAACAGCACGCTGAGAAATAACCACACAGTGAACCCAGCAAATATATTTTCTTCCATTTCAAAAAGTGCAAGGGTCAAGTTTCCAACTAAAAAGCACTTGTCTCATGAACAGTACGCATGTTCTGCTACCGACTGCCAGAAACAGTCACCCGCCAGTTTGAGTTACAGTAAAATCCGAGACCTGGTCTCCGGCCATTCATTAGGAGGATGATACTACAGTAGGGCCAGTCGTTACTTAGCCGCGCACATCTGGAGAAGCTGGGTTTTGTTATTGGTAAATAAAGTTTGTCTGCTCAGCAGACGATTGATGGTCTGGCCAACTGATTGTTGTCTCAGCAACGAAAGGCAACCATGACCTACACTTACGTAGCACGTTTGTATAAAACAAATAATATACAATGTGGATCAAGCATCTAAACAGTTGTTTGTAATAAATGATCCCATTAGCCGGGTCCGTCTCTGAGTCACAGGGTTAATCCTATCGTCTAAGCGGAGTTTATGGAGTGTAGATTGAGTTCTCATGTGGTAATAATATCAGTTATGGAAAACTAATGGCCTCATCAAACCTCTTTGATCTCCACGATCTTAGTAAATAAATAACCCTCTCTCCAAGTCTCTAGGCCTGGAATTTCTGAGGCTGAAATGAAGCATCCCAGTGATAATTGTACGATGGGGATACAGAATGAATAAATAAATAATAAATAAATAAGGCCACGTCTGCAGTAACCGCTCCAGGAATGGGTAATCCGTTGGCACTACAGATGCTGCTGAATTAAATTTTTCCATGTTATTTGTTTTATTAGTAATGCGGGTTCTGTATGCTCCAAAATATAGCAAAAGGAGGTGTCCAAAATATCCAAAAAGCGCTATTGTATTTTTCATTTTAGCGCAGTGAGAACACTATTTACTGAACGCGTCTCTTCTCATTAGTGTTAAGGCTTGGGCATGACCATAGGGAATTAGTCCTGCAAGAGCCTTGAGGGCTGATATACCCTGGCTGGATGTAGCAGCCTTGAGGGCTGGGTATGACTTGGCTAGTTGTGGCCCGAGGGCCAAGGGTGAGATACAGCCTTTGGGCTGTGGAGGCAGCCTTGATTGCTGGCAAGTCTCTGGTGTAATATGCCACACTGCTGGTGGTGCGCCGGATTGCGCACTTTAGATGCTAAGGTGCGACTAATGCCGCCGGGTTGACACTGGCAATGGTGCGCCGGATTGCGCACTTTGGACGCTGAGGTGTGGTTAATGTCGCCAGGTTGACATTGGCGATGATGCGCCGGACTGCGCACTTTGGACGCTGAGGTGCGGTCAATGTTACCAGGTTGACACTAGCCGCCGGACGCTGGCATGTGCCCCAGGATGAGAATGCATGCCGTGCCACCTAGATGACAAAAGCAACACTAGCAGACAGCGTGCGAGCCGGACCGCCTGGATGGAATAAATGACAGCGGGTAAACACAGCAAAACAGGATTCCGGAACTCAACTGACGAACAGGAAACTGGGCACAACTGGAAACTCGAGAAATGCTATCACCGGCATGGAATGAAGGGCTGGCTGGAATTTAACAGAAACAGGGCCCAACCAGAGCAAGCCTCCCTAATGACAGACTGGTGTGCAGCTGGGATGTGCACAGACAGGAGAATCAATTAGTATGCACCTGATACTGCACACAGACAGGCAGTAATTAGTGCAGAGCCTCAGTAGCAACTAAGGCTGGAACTTCAAACAATATGCTGCAACCACAGATCCTAACAGAAGGAAGGAGACTTCAGCGAACACTTGCCAGGCATTCACCCCGAACAGCATTGGCAGCGCGGCGGATTGTGACAATTATCCAGCTGTTGGCTCAGAAGAAAACGAGTAACAATTTGGGATAAATGGAGGAAGCAGAAACTGTAGATACACGGTCATAATAAATTAACTATCTATAAAAAAAAAAAAGTTAAAATACAACAATAAAAAAAAAAAAACACACCTTCTCCTGGTAAACTGGAGCTAATTTTAATATTTATAGATTCCTCCCCTTGAGTTTGCCCCATAAATGCAGACATTCCTTATATGAATGATATAGTTTCATGCACAGGGACAATGACCATGCCCTTCATGCACAGGGACACTGACCAGGCCCTTCATGCACAATCGGTAAGCCAATAGAACTTTCACCATTATTGTTACAAACAAAAGTGATTGCTAAAGAAGTCTTCCTCCATCAGGGGAGTATGTAGTCATGATGACGAAATTCACAATGTTGTCACCACAATGTCAACATGGGCATATCAATGTTTTGCCTTTAAAAATTCAAAATGTGGATAATAATAGAATGTTGATAGTCCATGGTAGAGTTAGGTTTTAAATACGCTAAAAACGCTTTGTTGACTGTCTATACTCACAATGACGACATACAGTGCCATCCTGTTACATGTGCTAAATACAGTGCCATCCTCCTACATGTACTAAATCCAGTGCCATCCTGTTACATGTGCTAAATATAGTGCCATCCTCCTACATATACTAAATCCAGTGCCTTCCTCCTACATATACTAAATACAGTGCCATCCTCCTACATGTACTAAATACAGTGCCATCCTGCTACCTGTACTAAATACAGTGCCATCCTGCTACCTGTACTAAATACAGTGCCATCCTCCTACCTGTACTAAATACAGTGCCATCCTCCTACATGTGCTAAATACAGTGCCATCCTCCTACCTGTACTAAATACAGTGCCATTCTCCTACATGTACTAAATACAGTGCCATCCTCCTACATGTACTAAATACAGTGCCATCCTGCTACCTGTACTTAATACAGTGCCATCCTCCTACATGTACTTAATACAGTGCCATCCTCCTACATGTGCTAAATACAGTGCCATCCTTCTACATGTACTAAATACAGTGCCATCCTTCTACATGTACTAAATACAGTGCCATCCTGCTACATGTACTAAATACAGTGCCATCCTGCTACATGTACTAAATACAGTGCCATCCTCCTACATGTACTAAATACAGTGCCACCCTCCTACATGTACTAAATACAGTGCCATCCTGCTACATGTACTAAAAACAGCACCATCCTTCTACATGTACTAAATACAGTGCCATCCTTCTACATGTACTAAATACAGTGCCATCCTGCTACATGTACTAAATACAGTGCCATCCTGCTACATGTACTAAATACAGTGCCATCCTGCTACATGTACTAAAAACAGCACCATTCTCCTACATGTACTAAATACAGTGCCTTCCTCCTACCTGTACGAAATACAGTGCCATCCTGCTACATGTACTAAATACAGTGCCATCCTGCTACATGTACTAAATACAGGGCCATCCTCCTACATATACTAAATACAGGGCCATCCTTCTAAATGTACTAAATACAGTGCCATCCTCCTACCTGTACTAAATACAGTGCCATCCTCCTACATGTGCTAAATACAGTGCCATCCTCCTACCTGTACTAAATACAGTGCCATTCTCCTACATGTACTAAATACAGTGCCATCCTCCTACATGTACTAAATACAGTGCCATCCTGCTACCTGTACTTAATACAGTGCCATCCTCCTACATGTGCTAAATACAGTGCCATCCTTCTACATGTACTAAATACAGTGCCATCCTTCTACATGTACTAAATACAGTGCCATCCTGCTACATGTACTAAATACAGTGCCATCCTCCTACATGTACTAAATACAGTGCCATCCTCCTACATGTGCTAAATACAGTGCCATCCTTCTACATGTACTAAATACAGTGCCATCCTTCTACATGTACTAAATACAGTGCCATCCTGCTACATGTACTAAATACAGTGCCATCCTGCTACATGTACTAAATACAGTGCCATCCTCCTACATGTACTAAATACAGTGCCACCCTCCTACATGTACTAAATACAGTGCCATCCTGCTACATGTACTAAAAACAGCACCATTCTCCTACATGTACTAAATACAGTGCCATCCTCCTACCTGTACGAAATACAGTGCCATCCTCCTACATGTACTAAATACAGTGCCATTCTGTTACCTGTACTAAATACAGTGCCATCCTGCTACATGTACTAAATACAGGGCCATCCTCCTACATATACTAAATACAGGGCCATCCTTCTAAATGTACTAAATACAGTGCCATACTGCTACATGTACTAAAAACAGCGCCATTCTCCTACATGTACTAAATACAGTGCCATCCTCCTACCTGTACGAAATACAGTGCCATTCTGTTACCTGTACTAAATACAGTGCCATCCTGCTACATGTACTAAATACAGGGCCATCCTCCTACATATACTAAATACAGGGCCATCCTTCTAAATGTACTAACTACAGTGCCATCCTGCTACCTGTACTAAATACAGTGACATTCTGTTACCTGTACTAAATACAGTGCCATCCTCCTACATGTACTAAATACAGTGCCATCCTGCTACATGTACTAAATACAGTGCCATCCTCCTACATGTACTAAATACAGTGCCATCCTGCTACATGTACTAAATACAGTGACATTCTGTTACCTGTACTAAATACAGTGCCATCCTCCTACATGTACTAAATACAGTGCCATCCTCCTACATGTACTAAATACAGGGCCATCCTCCTACATATACTAAATACAGTGCCATCCTGCTACCTGTACTAAATACAGTGCCATCCTCCTACATGTACTAAATACAGTGCCATCCTGCTACATGTACTAAATACAGTGCCATCCTGCTACATGTACTAAATACAGTGCCATCCTGCTACATGTACTAAATACAGTGCCATCCTGCTACATGTACTAAATACAGTGCCATCCTCCTACATGTACTAAATACAGTGCCATCCTGCTACATGTACTAAATACAGTGACATTCTGTTACCTGTACTAAATACAGTGCCATCCTCCTACATGTACTAAATACAGTGCCATCCTCCTACATGTACTAAATACAGGGCCATCCTCCTACATATACTAAATACAGTGCCATCCTGCTACCTGTACTAAATACAGTGCCATCCTCCTACATGTACTAAATACAGTGCCATCCTGCTACATGTACTAAATACAGTGCCATCCTGCTACATGTACTAAATACAGTGCCATCCTGCTACATGTACTAAATACAATACCATTCTGTTACCTGTACTAAAAGCAGTCACTTTAACAATATCAGTAATAAATGTATCCAATTCAAAATGCACAGCTCCATGGTGTCACAGGCAACAGAGATTTACAATGTTACAGATGTGGAAAGCAGAGGAAGTCAGGGTTAATACAGCAATTGGTGCATTTACTGAAAGTTGCAGGTAGTCCTGTACATAGTAAAAAATGAGTAATCTGAATTAGACAACCAGGTTAATGACCACACTGAGTTAATGCATTTTGTCTAATGTGGATCTCTGTAAAATGTCATTCTTATGTCTCCATATTGGTTATTTCTGCACCTACAAATGAAGTCCCAGAACTGAATGATGTACTTAAACCTTAGACCACAGGTTCTCAAACCCGGTCCTTAGGACCCCAAACACTGCATGTTTTCCAGGTCTCCTCACAGAATCACAAGTGAAATAATTATCTCCACCTGTGGATCTTTTAAAATGTGTCAGTGAGTAATGACTACACCTGTGCACCTGCTGGGTGACCTGGAAAATGTGAACTGTGTGGGGTCCTGACAACCGAGTTCGAGAACCACTGCCTTATGCTGGCCATACACTAGGGCGATTTCGGACCGATTGTCCGATTTTAGACGTGTCGTACGTTGAATTGTGTCGAAATTGTGTTGTATTTAGGTAGGATCCGATCCGATGCGCGCTCCCGCCATTCTTAAAAAGTATCGTATGCTCAGATATGCAGCCCATATTATCTATCTTAATCATATGCAGATCCTGTGTGAAAAAAGCACCAAATCGTGCGATCGGGACCGCCAGGGAGCTGCTGGGGAGTTCAAGGGAAAACGTACGATAAATCGCATCGTACTGCATGTCACCAGTGTATGGCCAGCATTAGACAATTTATGGTATTTGTTTGCATGTATGTCACTGTCCATGGTACTGATAAAATTGCTAAGGCATGAAAGTTATTGGTGCTAGGACAATGGAACAATCCAGATATGGACCCAACCTGACCATCCTGAACATATAAAACCACATGGAATTAGATATACAAAACTGTTTTGGAATAATTCCACGTTTGAGAGCAAATAACTCTTCTTGTTGTAAATAATATGTTAGACAACAGATTAAACATAATAAAATTGCTAAAGGGAAAAAAGGAAAAACTATACAATAAAACATAAATAGAACCTTAACGGTGTAGATATGCAAACTATCCAAATAGTATCCATGGTCAATTCAGATTAAAATCATTGCATGGCGTGTCACATTATGGTATATTCCCTTGTTTATAAGAAGAAGATAAGAAGATGATCTGCCCTCATTTATTGTATAAAACTTCTATATATTTCAATAGACAAATCATTTTAATGAGGCGTCTACATGTAGCACACACAACTGAAACACCATTGAAATTAAAGTTTACTGAATAGAATAAGAGAAAAACTCCATATCACTCTCATGTGAGCATGTCCTCACAACATGCAGTATTCATATGCCGGGAGAGAACTGGACAACTAGGAAACTGGGTAACTCGTTAACGGAATCTATATAAGTCCTAGATTTCTATCGTATTTATTGTATACTACAGGAAATCTTAGTATTGGATTGGAAAGCAGGGGCTGACGAGAGGCGGGTGTGGAGGATAGATTACCTGGGCCTGATCAGTCTAGCACCAGGGCCCGTTTGATGTCTCAGAGGCCCTTTTGGAAAGCTGTATTTTTTAGCTCAAGTAAAAGCTGAATATGCAGGGGAGAGGGTGAGACTCCATTCCATTAAGCAAATCTGGTTTGAGGACTATCTAGCCAGGCAGCTGAGAGTGAGTCGCTGTATATCTATTAGTAGCTGCTTTGCTGTACAATTAACCCGAGAAGACGTGAGGGTATTCAATATGGGAGCGAAAAGTCTGTGCTGGACTTTCCGCTCCACATCGGAGATATTTCTGGGATAAAGTATCAGGTGCGCGCCCGCTTTATCCCCCTATTCAATATAAAACCTCAGGAAACGGGAACCTGCGAAGTGAGATTTGCGTAAAAAAATGAAATTTACCTGAAAAAAATTGTAGGACCCCCCTAAAGCTGTAAAAACATGGAGGATCACTATGGGTACCCCCGTTTTAGCATGCAAATGAAAGTCGGGGATTTAAATAGCTGCGGCAGGTGTTTTTTTCCCGACATTGAAGAAGTGATGTAGAAGAGCACTTAGGTTATTTTTTTTGTTTTTTTAAGTGGTCCCATCAAATTTGGGGTACATGAAAATGGGTACTAGCATATTTTTATGTCCCTAAAGTAAGTTTTTTTAAATTCTGCAATTGTGCACCTGCCGCTATAAATCTATTCTAGAATACACCTGCCGCATACTTGCAGAATAGCCCTGAACCTATTTCCCTTTTTTTTTTTCACCCCAATTTTTAAATTAATTTTTGGGGTGTCCCTATTTTTTTTTTTTAAACTTTTTTTGACACAGTTATTTTTAAAATGTCATTCCCAGGGGTGCAGGCTATTTTTTTTAAGCCTGCACCCCTAAACCCCAATTCTGCCCTTTTTTCGACACCTATTCAATGGTGAAAAGTTATCCCCGTTTTTTATCAAAGACTTTTCGAACCTGCGAAAAGTCTTTGAAATTGAATACGGTGTAAAACTAAAACCTGCGATAATGACGTCATAGGTGCGATATTAACGCAAAACCTGAGTTTTCGCTCCATATTGAATTCCCCTATACAATTTCTATTTAGGCTCATCACGATGCCTTTTCACATGTGGTATGCTTTTTGTGTAAATATGCATCCAAGGGGGATATGTTATGTGATAGAAACATTGAAATATTTTTGGCTTTGTTTTATATAAGAGCTTTTCTAGAACAAAGTAACACACTGGAATTGGAGAGAAGACAAGTGAAAGGTAACATAAGACCTTCATCTTAGAAAGGGTGATAGATCCACCAAATTGTCTCCCAGCTGGAAGTACAGAAGATGCCTAGAAACCTAAATGTGACTGAGGGTCTTGGAGCTTCCAAGGCAACAGCAATTCGCTAGACAGCGCTGCTCCAGCCAGTGTGCCGAGTAATACTATGCTTTGCTGTTTCAGCTTTTTCCTCCTCACTCAGTAGCTTTGTAGTAACATACAGATGGTCATGTGATGTAGTTTTTGCTATAAGCAAATCAAGGGGAGGAAACATTTCATCATACTCTGTTAGAGAGACAGAAGAATGGTGAATGATGTAGAATAAATGTTACTGCCATGATTCACGGTTTGGGAATCTATAAATTAATTTCTGTGATGGCAGCGAGTTGCAGTCTCCAGTGGTCCCAACTTCCTCTCCTGTACACGTCTGGTAAGACTGTACTGCCAGCAACCGGGAGGGGCAGTGATGGGGGAATAAGGATGAGTTTGGTTCATGGTGACAGCCTAGAGACAAAAGTGAACAAGAAGAAAAATATGAGTTGAAGGAGGATAGGGGAAACAGATGCATGTAGGAACGGGGAAACAAATCCATGTAGGAATGGGCAAAGGTCTGGAGGACAGACAAGAGGAGGAAGGTTCAGGTGAGATAATAGTCATGGATCGCCATGGTTGTCATTTTTCCACCATCCACTGTCTCTCCTCGTTCCAACCGTACCATTCCACCAGCTTCACAGAGATGCCAGTCACCAATGGCTGCTTTGTTACCTCTCTCTGAATGTGCTGCTGCCATACAGTATCCACACACACATTCCCCAACAGCTGCTACAGTTGTTATTCCGCTACCTTATGTAATAAGTGTGCCACAAACCTATTAGATGGTAAGCTTCCTGCAGCAGGGCCACCTTGACTTCCTGTTTCAGGTCACCGTATATTATGTATTTGTAGAACGGAAGATTCAATAAGCCACAAGATTACTTGGGAACTTCGCACACTAATGCCATGCGGGTTATCCAAGCACTCCCCACAGAGAAGAGAGCAAAATAAGTTCTAGATATGTGGAACAGAAAAAGCTAAATATATGATGAGGAGAAGAGAACCATGAGGGAAGCAGAACAATGGGACCAGGAGAATGGGGGACATAAGAATGGACGAGGAGAAGAGAGAGAATGCAGATGTGTAATGTGGGAATGTACTAAGATCAGAGAACAGCTGGGAGCCTATATTACTAGCTAAGGGTCATGTACAGACATCAGAGCCAGTGCATAACTCCGCTAACTAATGTAGCGGAAACGTTCATACATATACTGTAGGTGTACTCCATCCAGATCTCCTAAATAACAGGAGTGTTCTAAAAACCAATCTGGCTGAAATTGTGGCATTCAGGTTCGGACTGGCTCACAGGGGTACAGGGGAAACACCCGGTGGGTCCCACTGCCTGAGGCCCCACCCCCTCCTCTAGGGATCAGGTTTCAGACTTTGCCTGTGAAGTATACATATGTTGCATTATACTGCACAGGACTATGGTGCATTGCTGTTATTAATCTGGCACATTATCATGCATACAATATCAATATTTTTTTTTTTTCAAGGGATCCATGCGCTCTTTAATGGTTAGCCAAGTCTCTGTGGAGGCTGGCACACTCCCTTGGAAGGCTGGCCACACCCCTAAGTATGGGCTCCTATCACTGCATTCCCCCGGTGGGCCCATCATGGCCCAGCTCGACACTGGTGGCATCATTGGTATACGGAGTGAAAAAAAATGGTGTCTGATGTCTTAGCCCATGGAGCCGTCCACCGTGACCTTTGCAGCAGGGCAAGGCATTCAGCAAGAGGTCGACACAAGCAATAAGATCTACAAGAATGTCTCGTTCATCCTAAAATATTTCCCTGTAGCTTTTGGCACCTCGGGATGGCCCAACACAACTGCATGCCTTTATAAACACTAATAAAAAACACTGAAAAATGCCAACTGGCAACCTCTTTCCATCCAGAGAGTCTAAAATCTGCAGCCTGAATCCTCATTTATCACCGGGAATTAATAAAATATCCTTCAGGAAAAAAAAAAAAAAAAAGCGAGAGAGAGAGAGGGACTTATTTAGAAGGAAACCAACATATGTCCAAAATAAATCTTAGGTGACAAACCTAGCTTATGAGCTGCTCCAGAGGCTGCTGCACATACAGCAGTCATAGACTAGCGCTGGGTATATAAACACAACATGTGCCAGGACGTTATGGTGCCAAAGCTGGATCCAGTTGCATATTTTGCATCTACATTTAAACTGTGTGTTGTGATGCTGTCACAGCTCTGAATGTGTAGATGAAACAGTCTGCCCAGTACAAGGAGGCTCACAGACATTCCACCTCGGAACACTTAACACTTTTTTTTATTGCTTAATGTGACACTTTAAATACCTTACTGTATTGTTTGGTATTAGTTTACCTAACCTCCTGCAGGAAACAGCCAGGGTTATATCTATAACATACACTGGAAAGGCACTGGCAGCACTGTGGAAGATGCCTTATGATATTTTCAAGATGTTTATTTTTTTTAAATGCATCTGCTTAGTGTCAGAAACAGAGCCGGTGATCAGGCAGAAGATGAAGTGAGAACGCCTAGAACAGTGACAGGTAGTGCTCCCGGCCCCACACCAATGGCCTTCTGGTCTTCAAAAGGGGCAGCACATTACCATTCATATCTGTAATAAGTTACAACAGTAAATGAAAGCAAAGAAAGAGACATAAGTAATACCAAATCTGCAGCAATCTAAACATATTTTACACACTATAACAAACTATTTTGGCAATAAAGCTGGAACGAGATGGCCCTGTAGGTGAATGGCTGCAGGTGTCCACGAATGGCCACTTGTCGATCAATACAACCACCTGCAGCCAGAGTGTGGGAGTTTTTAAATGTGGAGTGCGCTGCAGCTTCCCATAAGTGAAGCATTTCGTTTTACCAGGATGGCCGCTGTTTGCTCTTCTGCGCATGTACGGTACCACTTTGCCACATGTTCCACTTAGATCCAGAGACCCTGCATATAGTATATCCTGCATATTTCTGCACCATTACCATTATACATGACTGGCTGGTCCTCTGTATGTTGAGCTCAAGCTCTGCTCCATCCAGATCCACTGAGTGTATAACTGCGAGTACGGCTGTACAAACACCACACACCTGGCTAAGTACTAAGGCTGCCTGCTGTATCTGGATTCCGCTGGTGGCTACTATTATAACCTGCATTCTACTACAACCATATCAACAAGGCCAACATGTACAGTAGCCAATCTGAGCAGGGAAACATTAACAGCAGCACAGAGTAATACTGGGGGTGGGGGTGGGGGGGTGGGGGGTGTTGGGACCTGCTACACTGCTGTGGGAAGAAAGTCATACATCAGACTCACTTTTGGAAATTCTGTGATAATGATCCAATAGGTTTTCACACAATAGAACGCGCTGCAATATAGTAGTTTGTGGTCAGGTTTAACTTAAGTGGTGACTGGTATGTGAGGTGCATATTAAGGTGTTCTGTGGGCAGGAACTTTTCTGAGCATTCATGAAATGTATATGAAATAGGGGAGTCTTCCACCATAAACATTTTATTATAACTGATGTGAGTGGCCAAATATTCTCTGTAAAGCGCTGCGGAATATGTGTGCGCCATATAAATAACTGGTAATAAATAAATAATAAATGCAAATATACATAACATAGTAGTCTGTACTTTTAACCTAATACCAGTATTTCCTTAGTATGTGAATGATTTACAAATCAGGAGCTTACTAACCTCATTTAAGAACATTACCCTGCTCCAAAGACCCTTTATTAGAAACACAATACAATAGACTTGGATCTCTACCCTATTGGTACAGGGACAGAAAGATCACACATCCAACCGTGGACCACTACTCTAAAGGCTCATACACGTCTAATGATATGCTCCATGAGCGATATCATTAAGTGTTTCCCCTGCAGTGCCGGGCTCAATGTCGGGAACGACACTGAGCATACACAATGAACGATATCGCTCAGTGACGTCACCCCACCCTCCCTCCCTCATCCTTGAACATGCACAACCTGACGATATCGCCCTGCATGTTCGGGCAACGGCAGACATCGTTAACGATCCGTGGGAGTGGGCATCGTTAACGATATCGTGCATACACACTGGACAATATTGAACGATATGAACGTTAACGATATCGTCCACATCGATCAATTTATCATCTATTGTGTATGACCCTTAAGTGCCCCACACAATGTATATTCCCATATGACTGGCTGTCATTCTGCACTGCAAGGTTCCTCTGCCTGCATACTGATCACATTCTGAGGGCAGATTTATAATGTCTATTTCCTATTCAGCTAGATGTCATATCTGGCACTGCAACTGTACTGATAAATGGACTGTACCTACTGGATGGAGTGAAGTTTCCTACCATTACTTTATATTTTCTTCTTTGCAGGAGATGTGGGACAGCTGTAACTTATTTAGAACCTAGGAATGTCTACATGTTAATATGACACAGAGGGCAATGCATCCCTAATATGTTGTATAGACGTTTCAGAATGTGGCCTGACACTAGCGTAGCACCAGCATTTTATAACAGCATCGATCATTTCACCTTTTTTTTGTTACGGTTTCGTTCTTCTCTGTTTCACGTTTAAAACATTTTTCAAATATTTTGCGTTTAGACATATCAACACTTGCAAAACAGAGGATAATATAGGCCGAAAAATGAAGGTATAGGATTTCCTAGGCTCACATTCGTATAATGGTTACTAAACCAACACTAGGGAACAGCTTCCCTTCTATAGAACTGTGCCGTACACAGCAGTATCACGTATGGTATAGAGTAATCAATCCTCATGCATGTCTTATTGCGCTTACAGGCACATTCCAGAGCAATACAACACTATAACAACCCTGTATTGCTACAATAATCAACAATATTCATGGAAGATACTACCAACGAAGAACAGACCCATCTATATCTCCAACATGACCCATCTATATCTCCAACATGGCCCATCTATATCTCCAACATGACAGACAATTTAGAAAGAAGGGGGTGCAACAATATTATCTGTAAAAGAGGGACAAATTAAAGGAAGTTCTGGGTATTATATGCCGGTGGCCAAAAGCCTCTGGTTAGAATCCTGCTGTTCCGAATCCCGACTACGGCTGGAAAGTACCCTAACCCTCCCCCTCTCCCCACCCTAACCCTCACTAACTTTCCTGGGGGTGCCTAGCCATAACCTCCCCTCAGTGGCGTAACTAGGGTATTTGGAGCCCAGGACAAATTTGAAAAGGGAGCCCCCCCCCCCCTATTATCCCGAGATGTGCGTGCGCCGAAGGCGCGTGCGGAAAAGTGGGCGTGATCACTTAAAAATGGGGCGTGTCAACATGACACACCCCTTTATTTTCACGCTGAACATTCCTATCCATATGCACCATAACCCCAGTAGTGCCCCTTATACAGTACCCCCAGTATGCAGTTGTGGTCCCTCTTATGCAGGCCCATAGTAGTGCCCCTTATACAGTATCCCCAGTAGTGGTCCACCTTATACAGCCCCCAAATAGTGGCCCCCCCAAATGCAGTGCACCACGTAGTGTTCCCCCTTATGCAGTGCCCCCAGTAGCAGTCCCCACAAAGCAGTGCGCCCAGTAGCGATATCCCCTTATGCAGTGCCCTTTATATGGTGCCCCCAGCAGTAGTCCCCCCCCCCCATGCAGTTTTCCCAGTAGTGGTCCCCTTATGCAGGCACCCTGTAGTGATCCCCCCTATCCGATGCCCCCTGTAGTGGCCCTTCCTATTATTGCCCCCAGTAGTGGTCCCCCGAGTGCAGTGCCTCTAGTAGTAGGCCCCTTTTATAATGCCCCCAGTGGTAGTTCCCCCCCAAGTAGTAGTCCCCAGTAGAGTAGCCCCCCCCAGTAGAGGTCCTCCAAATGGTGCCCCCAGTAGTAGCCACCCCTCCCCCAGTAGAGGTCACCCCAGTAGTAGCCACGCCACTCCCCCGTTGTGCAGATAGGTTAAAAAAAAACCAATATATATATATATATATATATATATATATTATATATATAAAAATATACTTACCTGAATCTCTGCTCCTGCTCACGATGCCGCTCCCGCCCGGGCTGGCGCGCTCAGCATTATGGGACAGACGTCATGACGTCAGTCCCATTACCCACTGCAGGAGCCGGACGGAAGTCCGGCTCTTGCAGTGGGTGCTGCAGCAGTCAATGATAGTCTATCTGACTCTCATTGGCTGCTGTTTAACACACGCATCGCCGACAGCGCTGGCGGCGATGCGTGTGTTATGCACAGCCAGAGCCGCCTCCTAGCGATATTGGGCAAGCGCACAGGGGGAGGGAACGGGCTCAGGTGTGAAGCACAGGACCGGCGCTGGAAGCCTAGCGCTGGTCCTGTGTAAATGTGTAGCGCTGACCGCACTCATTGTGGTCGACGCTACACTGGCTAACTAGGGCGGGTGGGCCGGTACCGTGGCCGGCGGCGTCCCCCTGCGCCGCCGGTCCAACGGCGCCCAGGGCACGCACCCCGCTCGCCCTGCCCTAGTTACGCCACTGCCTCCCCTGCGGTGGTGCCTAACCCTAACCCCCCCTTCATTCACCCTAAACCTAACCTTCGGGGGTGCTTAACCCTAAGCCTTCCTACTTGTAGCCTAACCTCCCCCCTTTCACAGCCTAAGCCTAAGTCCCCCCGGGCGCCTAAACCTAACATACCCCCCCTTCCGCAGCGAACAGCTACCTGGCCCCGCTGCTACATCATAAACTGACTTACACCCAAATGTAAATAAGTCCCAGAGCAGTTAGTAAGATCTACAGATGTGTCCCCTTACATCCTTGGCGATCGCGCTAAAAACGTGCGCATGCATCGCGCCATGCGATTATCTGCAGTAGCGTACGCTACAGTACGCTATGGCGCGCACTGCAATCGCCCCATGCAATCCTATGGAGTCGCGGGTGCAAACGCAGTGCGGGTATCTGCTCGTGGGTGTACGCCTTGCATGCCGCGATTTGATGCGTACACAGAAAAGATGTAGCAGGACACATCTGTACTTGTTGCTGAAAACACACCAATACTTTTCAGGGCTTGCTCGTGTTTTACAAGGGGTTCCATATAAAGTGGCAGAGAGAAAATTTATATGAAAATGCATGTAGCCATAGGGATCATTGGCCCTCATTCAGAGCCGCTCGTTAGCGGCAGTACGCTCGTTCCGAGCGATGTTTGCACATCTGCGCATGCGTACGCTTTTTAGTACGCATGCGCGAACCAGTCAGTGCGGCCGAAAATCGTTTGTACGCTATATAGCAAGTGCCTGCTATTTTGAGTGACAGAATGAGGCGTATGTGGGTGGTAACAGGGGAAGGTGCTTGAAAATGGGGAGTGGAGATCCGAACGCAGGCGTGCTTAAAGGTCAAAACGGGCGTTTTATGGGTGTGTATATTTAAAACAGCAGCGTCAATGACCACGTCACTGGGTTATTTTAGAGCCAGAACTGCTCGCAAATTTGTGGTAGCAAACACCAACCACAAGAATAGCGAGCAGTTCATACGCTGGTCGATGTACTCGATTAATCTAATAAATAGCGGACATGACGTATGGTGCGAGCGGCCAGGGGGCGTTTTTAACAAATAAACGAGCGTATGTTTTGCTCGTTCGTTCAGACTTAGAGGTGTGAACAGACTGCAATGTGCGTACGGATCATTTGAATAGCCACCCCTTGTTTTTAAACGAACGACCGCAAATAGCGAACGGCTCTGAATGAGGGCCATTGTGCCTTATAACTAATGCAGGGAAACGGCAGTGATTATACCACTTGTATGTATATATCTCTCATTTCTTTTTTCCCAAGTATATAACAGCTACATAATGGGGGTAAGGTGCAATCAGGGAGATTGCTAGCCTCCTGAGGGAGTGAGGGAGATTGCTGCTATGTCAGGGAGAGTTGGTAAGTATGACCAGGATCCATTGAGGTTATGGCTCAATAAATTTATGAGTGTGTTTAGGAACATCTGAAAACAGTCATGGAATGAGTATTGGTGCATACACAGTGTCAGATAAAAAGGACGATTTAAATTATAACGATATAGTTTGATCGTTTAAATAGTCCTTTTTTAACCCCCTCTAACGATCAAACGATGGTCAATGTGTGGCCACAGATGGTCTATATCTATATTGACCATTGCCCGTGCATGCAGGCCGACCTGGTCCATAATGACCAGGTTAGCCTGATTACTATAGGGACCCGTGGTCATTGATTGCGGGTCGTTACGTCGCTTGGGGTGCATGTTGCTGGATGTTCGATATGGAACATCCAGCACATGGAGGACGATCAGACAATGATATGTGATCATTGTCTGATCGTCCCATGTGTATACTCCATATGGGAGATTAGAGGGCATCTGAACCATTGTTATTTCTCCCGTTAGAAGCTCGTCAGTCTGTGACTGCACCACACCATGAGACAGGATTCCCTCACACTGCAGTTTCTCCAGGAGACACATGAAGAGGTTGGGATGATAGTTCTCAGTCTGTAGAGTGCAATATCTCACTGAAACAGCATTTTATACTAGTTCTCTTTAATACACGTGTAAATCGTTCATCTTCACACACTCTCCCTGATTTGGGTACTTTTGTCTGGCTTGAGAGGATCCCACGTGTCTTCCCATCACCATGACTTGTGTCATTCCTAGGAAGGCTGTAGTTGATTAAAAAGAAAATGATAAAAAGGTGCAGATCCAAGACCTGGAAAGCGATCTGTCTGCACAGAGGGCTCGATTCGGACCCGCTTGCTAGATGCGTATGCAAATTTGGCTAACAAACAGCAAGGCAGGCGATCGCACGGCAAGACATAAGCATGCCCACTATGTCTTGGCGTGCGATCGCTCTGTGTATGCAGATGCCCTCCAGCCTGTCTTAAGACGCCCACTTATAAAAGTAATCTCCAAGAAAGTGTATGCAACCATCGTAAGCGAACACAGCGCTTGTGGTTGACTATACCCTACAGCAAGCACTGCGAGCACTCAGTGTAAAATCCATCCAGGTGACGTGTACCATGACGCTGCGTCTTAATTATGCACGCCTCTGAAATGACGTTGAGACGCTCTGGCACGCCTGCGTTTGCACCTCCACTCCCCCATTTTCACAGACCAACCCTAGACACCACCCACAAATGGCTTCTCATGTCACTCACTCAGTTGGGCAGTCTATGCTGGTTCACGCATGCACACTGCATAAGCATGCGCACAATGCAATCATCGGCATCGCTTCCTAGCGCGTGGGCCTGAATCAGGCCCAGAGTTCATCTAATGGAGTTGGATGGGAAGGACTTTGTGATATGATACTGGAGGCGCCATATCCGGGACATGTTTGTACCATATTTAATCTGCCAACAATGGTCAGATCCGGAGTTGTACAGGACAAGGAGCTAACCTCTAGGAGAAGTGCCCAGGTGATGGGGAAGCCACGAGTCACTGCCACCATTTGAATGGGTGGATGTCCTGGTTTACTGTAACTACTCCTGAGTCAATACCCACCCTCGCTCCCAATGGTTCACATTTTATAACTGTTTCCTCATTTGCTGCTCAGGGGTTAACAATTGTGACTTACCATGAATGAGTGGATTGTATGCAAATGCACATTTTCTCAAAATGTACTTGATATTAGCCAAGAACAACACGGAAAGGCTGTACGCATACTTTGTTGTAGACAATACTCCTTGCTTGCACTTGTCTGCACTGATCAGCAATGTAAGTAAAATATTAAAATTCATATACAAGATACATTATTGACACTCATCCGCTTTGCAACTTATCTCCCCAAGCTGTTCTTATATACATTCGAAGATGAAAAATACAGTCAGGCCTTAGGTAATATGTTGATGTAATAAAGGGTGTGGAAATGAATAAAGGCAGCTTGTGGTTATACATGACTCGTTTGGTACGGTCAGGACACACTCACAAATACAGATATCTAATCCATGCTGTGCACACATTTGGCCGTTAGATGGGTAATTGTGGATGTTGGTATTCAGAGAAGCAAACTCTGTACATTGTGCAGTTTCCTGGAAGCTCATTTACATGTGTCCCTAGAAGAGTGGCTGCTATGTCTGCAAGAAGTTCAGCCCCGGGCGCAGCGCCGCACATCTCTTGCCTACTAAATCCTTTTTTTTTTTTATTTTAGGAAAAAATTAAATATTCAATGCCAACCAAAGCTCTAAATCCTGGTCTAATCTAGCTGGCCTCCGTATAAAGACGGTCACATGACCATAATTGTGCTTGGCTGACTCAGAGCCTTAATGAGTTCTGTAGCTTCACTCACTGCAAACACTAGCAAAGGAAATTCATCTGACTTATAATTAAAATGCTACAAAATACCTGAACATGTAAATTCGGTCTTCCTAGTGCACAGAGGGTGGTCATGTGTTTCCAACATTGACTGAGATACAATTAGTGCAGGCTTGGCCAACCTGTCGCTCTCCAGCTGTTGTGAAACTACAAGTCCCAGCATGCTTCACCAGCTGATTGGTGGGAGCGTATGCTTGGACTTGTCGTTTCACAACAGCTGGAGAGCCACGGGTTGGCCTGATTTCGTGCTACACGCAATGAGGAAGGGTGTGCTGAACTGAATTCTCAGCCAGAGATCAGTACGTGGGTGACATTGTAAGGTACTTCAGTGTCTTAATAATACTCTAAACCAGGGGTCTTCAAACTTGGCCCTCCAGCTGCTGTGGAACTACACATCCCAGCATGCACTGCCACCTTTTTGATATAACAGCATGCTAAAACTATGTGCAGTGCATGCTGGGATGTGTAGTTCCACAGCATCTGGAGGGTCAAGTTTGAAGACCCCTGCTCTAAACCTTGGCGCCCACAGCAAATGCCTTGGTTCCCCCAGTGGTAGCACTGGCTCAGGGTGGAATACGTAGGAAGGGGTTTAAGTTGTATTGAACAGTTTATAGGGAATCAGCTGAGAGAACGGGATCTAGAACTTCATGCACAAAAGATTTGTGCAACAGTTTACAGTATGTGGTTTATGAGATAATGCTATCCCTGTAATCTAGAGCACTTCATAAAATATTAGGCAGTTAATGTATTTTATATTCCATATATTGGTTTTGCAATCATTTTAGCACACTTCGCCCTCAGATTAATATGTCAACTGTTCAGCACTATAAAACAGTTTCATACACACATTAAGAGGAAAATACACCTAGAACCAATAAACGGTCTGGCTTTCACCTCTGCATTTTATAATCCAGGAGCAGTGAACAGAGCAGAGGTCATATCCAAGGCAAACACACAAAGCTCTACTTGGGTGCCATAAAGGCCTTAGGGCAGTGGTTCCCAAACCTTTTCAAATCACGGCGCCCTAGAGTATCAGTATTTTTCCACGGCACCCCTGGGCCAAAAGTTTCTTATTGCGAAATTCAGCAAAAATTAAACAAATTGTGATTATATGTCACATTTAGGCTCAGTTATGTGGTGGTGGACAGGGCAGCGTTTCTTTTTCTCCACATATTTTTGGATCGGCAGTCATTAGCACTGGTTTTGCCTGTCACACTGACATAAAATTATTTTATTTGGTACTGGGCTACCAAACCCCCTACAAGTGCCCTGAGGTACCCCAGGGAGCCACGGCACCCAGTTTGAGGATCACTGCCTTAGGGAATAACACAGAATGGGATATCACAATTTATTTATTGCTCTTTAAACAATGCATTACTATTGTCTAAAAGGCAGGAAAACCAATGCACCGCATGTTCCTGCACTTATCTAGATTAGTGCCGGCAGGGAAACGTAACCAGAAGAATGCAGCAGCCTGGAAAACAGGCTGCTCACGCCCATTCTACAAGCTAATTGACACCAAATAAAAAGTGTTGTCAGGGTGGTGTATTTCCAGCTCGCACAAGGGCTGCACTAGGATTACGGCTGATCACGTGCGGCCCAGCGTCTGACAGACAGATGCTGCTCAGAGGCCGCGACCTGCAATAAAAGCAGAATAGGATATTGCAGCTTGGAGACTTCCTCTTCGCATGGAATGACAAGGACCTCTCTCTCCAATTTACATGCGAAGGACTATAAACCACATTCAGATGTCCAGCACAAGGAGGAAGATGCAGCTAATGCCTTTCCCACCTGGCAGGGCAGAGAGCAGACCTTCATCTAGTCATCCTATGATCAAAGGCAAACTGACATCAAATGGTCTGTCACTCACACATCCGCTTAATCAATCAGTATGGAAACGTTGGTAAACATTTTCATTTTTTTTTTCACAAGATTGAAAACATTTTTTTTACTGTGTGTTTTGTACACATTGTGGAGCTGCATTGTGTCTCTGACACTTGTCTCCCTCATCCTCAGACATCACATGTATGAGGCAGCTGCCATTGGGCGTGAATCAGCAAGGATAGCAACTGCGGTTACACACACAGTCGGCCGATTGCTTCGTTCCCATCGCAAGGTTATTGACAGGAAGTACTGTTTGGGGGAGGTGATGTGGGGTGGCTATGAAACGCAGGCGTGCCAGGGCGTTTGAACGCTGTTGCATGGTCGTGCATAAATTAGCCACTGCGATGCCATACCCAGCTTGTGTACTCACTGCATACGATGAGGTTAGCAATTCCTGAGTAAGGTCAGAGCTTGTGACAGTGTGCGTGAGGCTGCGATGGTACTCCGTGTGTGTAAGGTAAAGTGGGCATCCTTATGTGTGCTGCGACGGTATAGAGATCGCAAAGGATTAGCAGAATATCGTAGTGAGACTGCGTGCGTAATCGCTATTGCATTCGCAGTTGTGATCCATAATGAATCGGGCCCATTGTGCGGACCAATGATAACTAGAATGCCATCTATCACTTTACTGGGAACCAGTATCTCAGGAATATTAGGCCAAAACGTGCCTCAGTAATGTCACCAATTCCTCGCCAATTGATGCACTCTTGTAGATGTCAGATCAGCCCACAATTGGCGACGACCACTGTGAGTAGGTGACAGATACAGTTTAGGATCTTGTGACAGTGCTGCAGAACAATTGATGGCTGTGAGGTCAATAATTAGCTCAAATTGGTTTTCTGTTTTTAAATATTTTATGGGTCAAAGTTGTATAAGATTATCCTAACTTGCTACTACATGCTCCCACCTCCCTGTCTACCCCATCTGTGTCACCCCTGTTTGTCTTCCCCTCCCTTTTAGAATGTAAGCTCTTACGAGCAGGGCCCTCTACCCTCTTGTGCTTCTCCCTACGTTACTTACATCTACGTCTTACTCACCACTAGGGCACCTAACACTTGGTTGCGTATGCTCTGTTGCTTATCTGGATGGTAAGCAGCCCATACATGGTGCAATTTTTTGCCCGATGTGTACGATTTCTATCAATCGTGCACATCGTGTGCTGATTCTGTGTGTTTACGATACCGATGCGCGTCCCCGCAGTCGTATAGCTGTATCGAAGATCTCACTGCAAAACCGTAAGATTACGATCTATTGTGTACAATGTGATACACATGTATGCATCTTATCGTATGATCGTAACGATCAATCGTACACCATTTGACCACATCGTATGGAGAATTTCAAGGGAAGAATGTCAAGGGCAATTGTACAACACATCTTACCAAGATAAAATCGCACCGTGTATGGCCGGCATTATGGTCGCTAATGTAGCAATGTATATTATCCTTGTCCTCATCCTGTATTGTATTGTCTTGTACTGTAAGTCACTTGTCACCTATTTGTCTATGTACTTTGTAAGGCGCTGCGGAAAGCTTGTGGCACCATAAAAATAAATGATAATAATAATAATAATAAAAAGTGGATTGAGAGGTGTCTTAAGTGTTATCAAGTATGGGCTCTGTGTTGCACAAAGCTTGTATGCTCACTGTGTGACTCACGCAAAAATGGAATAAAATGCATTTAAGATATTACATTTAATGAACCCTCCCAGTTTTGATCCTCACTATACTGTAGGTGAAAACACTCAGAGATCATGGGGAATATTTATCAGAAGTCGGCACTAACTAGACATAGCTGCTTATCACAAAAAGGTAGATTTTAATAGAGCTGAACATTACTAATCCTGGGCTCCATTTGGGAGGGTTGCGGTCTTGGTGAATGCTCAGGCGACCAAAAGCCCACAGAAGTTTTCCCCAGCGGAAATCAAGCAAAACCTTTCCAGCTTGGCAAGTCCCCCAGTGCCCGGTATAGGGTGACGCCATCTAAAGATAGCATTACCCAGTAACGAAAAGCAGAGCTTGAGGTCTATGGGTTGAGTGATAGACAGCGTAAAATAGGTGAAAGCGATTTCACTGGTATTATCCTTTGCTACATTGAGAAAATGTTTTAAAAAAATGGCTTTCTCCAGTGAAAACACTGCAGAAAGGGCTACAGACCCCCCCCCCCCCCGTATCTGTGCTATGCCCTCACAGCTGAAATGAGACTAGGGGACAGCCCGCTCACAACATCCACCAATTATGCACCAATTACGCAGGCTTCTGATGAAGCAGGGAGGTAAGCCTGTGAAACGCGCGTCAAGTAAATTACAGGCACTCACATCCCTACACCACAATGACCATTGCTAAGCGGTAGCTCCATATGTGAACATGTCTGTATTCGTTATCAGTGATATATTCTGTAACATTGTGAGCCGACTGTTGTAGATGCTGAGTCACCAGCTAGTTTCCTTTCCTTATAACTGGGGTTGTAACAACTACAGTTGTGAAAGAATATGTCACCTGTTATTTTGGAACTTCTGGCACATAAAAGTCCCACATAGGGGAGTAAACTCTATGGGTATATTTACTAAAATTAGAGTTTTTAGAAGTTGAGATGTTGCCCATAACAAACAGATTCTACTTAACATCTAACTAGCACCTGCTAGAAGATAATAGCTAGAATCTGATTGGTTGCTATGGGCAACATCTACACTTCTGAAAACTCTCACTTTAGTAAACATACCCCCTAGCTGTTTATCTTGAATTTCCATCTCGCTGTATACAATCGTTACACCTGCCAACAGGAGTTACTTACCTGACATCTCCATTTCAGCTGCCCCCCCAAACTCCCTGTATGTCATCCTTTGTCCCCCACATCCACTGTGATTACCTGCTCCCATTCCCGGGTTACAGGTCTTTTCTCAGGCTGCTGTCATTTGTGGGGTTCCCTTAGCCTCAAGTGTTCCCTAAAACTCACCTTCATAACCGCCCTCATTATGTATTCTCTTCCCACTGTATTGCTCAACCTACTGGCCCCCAAAGCCAGCACTGCTGTGCAAGTACATCATACAGCCCTACTGGGCCCTTTTTCCTATGGCAGTCTGCCCTGTTCCCATGAAAAATCAGGAAAGAGGGTCTACAGGATAGAGCCCCTACGTCAGAAACACGTCTGGCCGAAGCGATGGCCAGAAGGAAAATTGTTTTAGCTGTCAGCCATTAAAGGTCCACTGAGCCCAGTGGTTCAAACGGCGGTCCCTGGAGAGCCCTCAGGAAAACAGCTCAATCCCAAGGCGCCACCGGTGGAACAAATGGCGGCTGAATTCTAAGAACACCTTGCATAAAGGTGCGCACATCAGGGATTGTAGCAATCCTACGATGGAACCAGACAGACAGGTCAGACACCTGCACCTTCAAAGAAGCAAGGCGAAGCCCATGGTCTAGTCCCGCCTGTAGGAAGGCCAACACTCTAGACAGACGGAACTCCCGAGGTGCATAACCTCTCGGCCGACACCACTGGAAGAACGTATGCCACACACGATGGTATATTCTTGCAGAAGATGGTTTCCAAGCTCTTAGCATAGTTCGTACTACAGAGCTGGAAAACCCCCTGGACCTTAACATGGCCGTCTCAACAGCCACGCTGTCAAAGACAGCCGAGTCAGGTCCGGGTGAAGACAAGGACCCTGTGACAGTAGGTCCAGTCGTAGTGGCAACCGCAGAGGAATGTCCACGGACAGACCCTGAAGGTCTGAGAACCAGTGCCGCCTGGGCCACGCGGGAGCTATCAACAGGAGCGTCCCTCCTTTCTGTTTGAATTTCCGGATTACCTGTGGAAGAAGGGAAAACGGAGGAAAGAGATAACCAAACCGGAACGTTCACTGGACAGACAGAGCATCCACCAGAGACGCCTTTTCGTCTCTTGTGCGAGACCCGTACACCGGCAACTTGTTGTTGTGCCGTGACGCCATAAGGTCCATCTCTGGAAGACCCCACCTGTCCACCAGAAGTTGAAAGACGTCCTGGTACAGAGACCACTCCCCCGGATGAACGTTCTGGCGACTGAGAAAGTCCGCCTCCCAGTTAAGGACTCCCGAGATTAATACTGCTGATATGGCCGGGAGATTGCGCTCCCCCAGACCAGGATAAGGGACAGCTCTACGAGTGCCGCCCAACTTCGGGTTCCTCCTTGACGATTTATGTAGGCCACGGTGGTGGTGTTGTCCGACTGGACCTGCACTGGGTGACCTTGGAGAACCCGATGTGCCTGCTGGAGAGCATTGAAAACGGCGCAGAGTTCCAAGAGGTTTATTGGAAGTTCCTTTTCCGCCTGAGTCCATCTGCCCTGGAACAAGTGTGGACCCGTGACCGCTCCCCACCCCGAAGGCTGGGGTCCGTTGTCAATAGGACCCAGTTCGCCACCCAAAATGGATGAGCCTTGTTGAGATGGGTCGTCTGCAACCACCAGGCAAGGGACAGGCGAACCGCCGGAGTGAGCACCATCGTCTGGGATTTTAGACTCTGAGGCAGTCCATTCCATTTGGACAGGATCAATTGCTGCAGAGGTCTGGAGTGAAACTGGGCATATTCCACCATGTCGAATACTGACACCATGGAGCCCAGTAACCTCATCGCCGAGTGTAGAGATACACGGCGACTCTGCAGACAACTGCGCACCGTCAACTGCAAGGCAGAGATCTTTTCCCCTGTCACAAAGATCCTCTGCTGACTGGAGTCCAATAAGTCTCCAAGGTGCAGAATCCTCTGGGACGGGATCAGGGTGGACTTTTGGCAGTTTATCAACCAGCCGTGCCGTTGCAGTACTGCAATAGTCAGAGCCAAGTGGCGTAGAAGGAGCTCTAGACACCCTGCTACCAACAAAAGGTCGTCTAGGTACGGCAACATGCGGACTCCCTGCAGCCTCAGGAACGCCGCCATGACCGCCATAACCTTGGTGAACACACGTGGTGCTGTCGCCAGGCCAAAAGGTAACGCCCGGAACTGAAAGTGATCGTTGCGGATTGCAAACCTGAGGAACTTTTGGTGACGCAAAAGAATAGGGACATGCAGGTAAGCGTCCTGTATGTCCAACGACACCATGTAATCCCCAGGTTCCAGCGCCAGAAAGATGGACCGTAGGGTCTCCATCCGAAACCATGGCACCCGCAAGGACTTGTTGAGGGCCTTGAGGTTGAGAATCGGACGGTACGACCCATTGGGTTTCTGCACCAAAAATAGATTGGAATAGAAACCCTGGCCCCTCTGGGAGAATGGAACAGGCACTATAACTCCAGCCTGGAGCATAGCGTGCAAAACCTTCCGCAGTTCCATGGCTCTGTTCTGGTCTAACGGAAGACCCGTGGTGAAGAATCGGGATGGGGGCCTGTGCCGAAAGGAGAGGGCATACCCGTATAGAAACCACCTCGTGAACCCAAGTGTCTGTCGTAGTTACCGACCAATACTGGGCGAACTGCAGCAGGCGGCCTCCCACTCTGGGATCCCCCAAAGGGAGGCCCGGACCGTCAGGCCGCAGGTTTGTCATCAGACATAGGGGCCAGACGTCTGGTACTCCAGGCCTGTTTCCTGAGCTTGGCCGATTTCTTGGGGCCAGCCTGTCGGGGAAAGGACTGTGCTTTAGGCCTACCTTGGGCCCTATAAGGCCGACGTACCCGAACTGGAAGGGACCGCAGCAGACGGGAGACATGCAGACTTGGCTGCCGCCAGCGTGGCCACAATTTTGTCAAGATCTGGACCAAAGAGGACTTCTCCATTAGAGGGCAAAGCTTAAAAAAACGTTTTTGGAATCAGCGTCCGCCTTCCAGAATCGCAACCATAAGGTGCGACGAGCAGCAACCGCTGCCGAAGAAATCCGAGATGTAAGTGTACTAATATCCAAGGCCGCTTCATTGATGTAAGTGACCGAATCCCGGAGATTGCCTACCAACTCGGCCTGTTCAGCCAAGCAGTCGGAATCCAAAGACGCCTCCAAACTATCAGACCAGCGCTCCATAGCTCTGGCTACCCAACATACGGCCATAGCTGGTCTGGATGCCCCCCCCCCCCCCCCCCCGCAAGGGAATATATGGACTTTAGGCAGATCTCCACCTTACGGTCCGTAGCATCCTTCAAGGAGGACATGGAGGGCATGGGCAATGTGGCACTTCGGACTAGGTGTGTCACATGAGAATCCACCTGAGGGGATTCCCACTTAGAAAAATAATTGTCCGCAAACAGGTAAGCCACCGCTAAGCGTCTTTGAGGCTGATACCGTTTACCAGGATGTTTCCACGCCTCCTCTAAATGGTCTACTAACTGACCCGAAAGAGGAAACACTGTGGCGTCACCCTTAATATCCTTGAAAAAGGCATATTTGGACTTTGACACCGGAGGATCATCAGCCTCAATAACTAAAGCTGTGCGGACTGCACGAATAAAACCAGGAATATAAACCTTAGACTTAGCATCCGACTCTTTAGTACGGAGAGGTTCTTGGTCAGAAAGATCCAGAATCTCCCATCATCGGACGTCCCGTCGTCATCCTCATAAGGAGCAGACAGACGCCACCGGCCGCTTATGTGGCCAGAACATATGCTGTACAGAACTTGTCATTGAATTAACCCACACAGGTTCCTAAGAGACCTGGGGAGGGGAAATAGGGAGACTGTGGGGTACCATCAGTTGTCTCGGGAAACCCTGCATGGGTGACGACACCACTGACTGCTGGGACAATCCCATCTGTGAGAACGCAGGTTGCGGAGCTAACTGGCCCACTAGGGTTGTAAGCACTTTGGCGAAACAAGCCCAGGGCAGTTCCTGTCCCGGAGTCGTGACAGTAATTGGTTGCGCCAATAAAAAACACTGTCGACATAGCCCCTCCGCGTTACCCTCTCCTTCCGCTTTTGGTACCTTGCACGTAGTACACGGAAGCTGGAGAGGAAAATCACTCTCAGACATGATGGTAAGTATGTGACCCCTCTCACTGATACTCTTAGTATAGTGGGAGAACCGCCCTGCAATCACCGCACCGCAAGGGCTTTAGCAGAAGAAGAGCAGGGACAGTGAAAAGGCTGACAGTAGAAAGTGAAAGTACAGGCAGCAGACGCTAGCAGAAGTCAAATACAGTGCAAAGAAATCAATTCCTGCACTATCAGCGCTGATCCTCAACTACACAGACACAGGGCCTGGTAGGATACAGCACTGCATACACAGACCTGTTCCAATGGAGGAGAGGTATGCCGGGGGACCCAGACCACGATGCCACCGATCAGCAGCTTCCAGCAGCGCTCACCATGCTTCTGCAAAGATGGCCACCGAGGAGGAGAGAGGAGGCCGGCCTGGGGGAGGAGCGCTGCCACAGGGCCAATCGGCAAGTGCAGAGAGGGCTGTGTGCAGCAGGGGAGGCACTGGCTGTGTACAGGGAAGGCGCGCTCCCCTGGCATGCAATTAACCCCCGCTGCTGCCCCCTTGAATCCGGCCATGGTCCAAAACATCTGGGGTCACCGCTAGCTGTGACCCCAGATGCTTACCAGCATCCCCGGATCAGTACCGGCGTTCTGGTTCCGGCAGGGGTGTAGGGAAGACAGCATGGACGTCAGTAGTGACTGTCCATGCTGTACTTCCAGATGGGCAGCCACAGCTGCCTTGAAGAAAACTTCAGGGGCTATCATTAGCCCCCCTCTAGACAGGTGCTCCGACTCCAAGCCGGGCACCAACGAAACTGGGATGAAAAAGTTTTCTCCAGTTTTTAGGCAAAAAAACAGCCGTTTAGTATAACAAATCCAGGATATTTACAGGAAAGCATTTCAGCTTCTTATATATGCGTCTGACAAACCTGCGTGACACTACTTTAGCACGAGCTCTTATAATGGCCCCTCACTTCACATAAACATGGTGTATACACCTTTTAAACACTTTGCAGTAGAGGACTGTGTAATTTACAAGTTAGATACTCTGGGGGGCCATTCATGAAAACGATCTTACAGCAAAGCTGCCCACATCAGCGACACGCTATGGGGCCCGTGTACTTAGCTTTGGAGAGATGTAAAGTACCGACAATCAGCTCCTGTCACGTCACAGGCTGTGTTTGAAAAGGACACAGTTGGGGAGCTGATTGGTTGGTATCTCTCTCCAAGGCTAAAGCTGGGTACACCCTGAGATGATGTTGGGGCGACATATCTTACTGGTACACGTCGCTCAGTGTTTACCTGCCATTAGAAACATGAGATACAATCTGATTGGCCTCTGTGACACCAGACAATTCCCTGCAGAAGACCTTTCTTACACACTGATCTATCACCTTCATGCTGCGTACTGCATATATATTTGTATAGTTAATACAATCGTTGGAAATAAGTAGAGATTAGTAAATTAGAAGGATCTACACACACAGAGCTGAATAAAGGGAGGGATATTATATTAGAATTGCTAATGAGCATTATTGTGTCTTTATGTCCATCTTGACATGTGCTGTGCAGAGAGCTATAGATCCGCTGTGCATGCCTGCAGACCCGGTATTCTCTCAGTCTCCCTGTTTGGCTGATTTACTGTGCTCTAACCATCCACGGGTAATAAACGCCGCACAGGGGGAGAAAGAAAATAAGGGGGCGGGGGCGCTGCTCAGTCAGTACAGAGATTGTATGACACTTGGGGGAAATAGTACAACATAGAAGCATTACAGTATGTAAGATGATTGTTCAGATCCAGCAATCATTTCCATTATATGATGTCACAATGTTATCCTTCTCAGTGTTATATACTACACACAGAGACTAAAATATTTTTGGGAGATGATTTAAGCAAAATAACAAATGCAACAGGAAAAGCAGAGCAAGCAGAATACAGCGTTTACAGCACTTAGGGGGCGATTCAATTAGCACCGCAGGGATGTAGCTCCCAGGTTAAGTGTCAGGAGTTAACAATTACTCCCGCAGTAAATCCATGACTAGCCCTTTACGCGTATTTCTGCTCGCACCTTCCTGAGAAATGCGCCTCGGAGCTAGTCAGGGGCTTACCTTGCGCTGTAACTGCACAGCACTCGGCACTTAACCCAGAAGATGCAGGTCACCGTGTCTAATGTCCGTGGTAAGGTGCACATCCTGGGTTAAGTGCCAACTAAATAGCTCCGGCATTTAACCCAGGACCTACATCCCCGTGATGCTAACTGGATCACCCAACCCTAGTCAGGAGGACGGTGCCCAATAGAAATGTACAGGATTCCTTGGTGCTGGCACAATGACAATTAAAATGCATCCTTACAATAATAACTTACAATCACCTTTAATATAAAGTAAAATTATTGATTTTGACACAAGCAGAGAAAAAAAAGGGGATGCAGCAAATATCAGGAGACACGGGATATTAGTCTCATAATAAAACCAGGGCGTATAGTAAGTGACATACACAGAAACACAATGGTGTAATTGTCATAAATGTATACTTTAGGCCAGTGATTCCCAAACTGTGTGTCGTGGCACCCCGGGGCGCAGCAGGGCACTTGCAGGGGTGCCATGGGTTGGAGATCCAGGACCAAATCAAAATTTGGGTCAATGTGATAGGAAAAACCTGCGCTCGTGGTTGCCAATCCTAAAATATGTGGACAAACAAAAGCACAATCCTGCCCACCACCACAGAACTGGATAAACACAATCTGCTTATTGAAATAATATTTTCTGAATTTGTCGATAAGAAACTTTTGGCCTAGGGGAGTGCGCTGGACAGAACTTTCATTCAGGGAGCCTGTTCTGAGCCTTCCACTGGATGGATCTGGATGACATCCCATAATTTGATGAAAACTTCACAGACTGGTAACATTGGATCCCAGAAGGGGGTTGAGGTCCCGTTCGGACCTCCCGTTGGTGTACTCTAGGCAGAACTTTGACCCAGGGAGCATGTTCTGGACCTTCCACTAGATGGATTTGGATGATGACTTCACAGAGGGGTGGTAATTGGTCTGGGGTGCCTAATGGAGTGGTAGGGGTCCCGGTTGGACCTCACGGCGGTGTGCCGGTCAGAACTTTGAACCAGGGAGCCTGGACTGGATGGATTTTGACGACATCAAATAATAAAACTTAATAACTGGTACTGGGTACTTCAGCTAGTGTTAAATAAAATTGTGCAGAAACTGCAGTTACATAAAACTTTGTGACAGTGGTGAACCAACAGTTGGAATACCACTGGGCATGTAGATGGTTTTTCTTTTTTTGGGTTTTTTATATTATTATTATTGATATTCTACATATACAGTATGTATATTATTTATTCTCTTGTTATAGTAATTATGATTGTTATTTTCGGTAGTATATAGTGATGGGGTTTTGTCTGACATTATGGCTCCCCTACCGTCCATCGGAATGGTCTGTGTTCAGAAATGTATCTTTGGGGTTAAATAGAAAGAGCTCTTAAATAGAGCGGAGTCGATGAATAGCGCTATTGATGGAGTGCATATCGTTGCCATGACGCCGGGTGAAAGGCAAACTAGGCTATCGGGATCCCGGAAGTAGGCGCGGAGACACGTGATCGGGCTGGACTGGTGGTGGTTCAGCGCGCGCGTAGTCTCGCGTGACCACTGGGATAGTTGGTTGCATTCTTAAGGCTTTAAGTTGGGGTGAGCATGCGCAGAGCTCTGAAACGCACGCCATACACAGCGCAGAGGTGCAACAATTACAACATTAGAGGTTTATAAGTCCATTCTAGAAGTTGATGATATGTAGTTGGAAGTCTTGAACGGCCCTAATTTGGACCAAAGTCGACAGATAAAACAGAAGTATCATGATGAATACATGAACTGTCTTTGTTTATCTTGATGGCTGGATAAAGTATACAGCAGTGGTGTTTTATACTGGGTGGTGAATATTAAATGAACAATGCAAGAGAAACTATATTCAAGGAGTAGTGCCTTTATTACATTGGGACATTATATATATATATATATATATATTTAGTCAGTCACACTAACTCCTAATGACTTCTTAGGAGCTGTGTACAATTTAGATCACTGTCCACACCCTACCAAACACCCTCCTGCTTAATGCCTGGCTGGTGTTTTCTCAGGAGTAGGACCCAGTGAAGAGACTGTAAAAGTAGAGGGATAGCTATAAATAAATAGGGAGCTCGGCGGGATCCTGGGCCTGTAGCAGCTATATAGATAAATCATCTGGCTCCAGGGCAGCGCAGAATAACAGTAGGGCAGTGAGACATTGTTTCCACACACAGACACAGAATCACATGTGCGCGGTAAGGAATATCTCCCAGGCGTCGCCTAATCCCATCGCTGGACCAAGGGTAATTTTTTACCAGGGGCTCTTCTCATATATACAGAAGGTTTCCTTTCTCTGACATCCTTTTAATAATGCATTGTAACAGACCACTGTAATAAAATACCGGAGATCTGCGTTAGTGATTTTACTAATGTTACCACTAGAAGTTACGGTTGCACTTCAATATACTGGTTATTTGAAGCATATATGCAACTATTTAATGAAGAACATATGTAATATTAGCAGCTAAACAGCCCATACCAAAATCTTAACCCTTAATTAGAAAGTTTACTTATTCTTGCCAATGTTAGGCTCTATGTAGCAGGTCAGCAAATTGGCGTTTTATTAGAGTCTGTGCAATCTTTTTTTGTGCAGAAACTGCGTCTAAGAGCCGTATTCAATTAGTGGCGAAACACCATTTTCAGCGAAAAAGTATCGCGAGTGATGTTATTTTGCCATGCGAAAAGTTTCCTCCATATTCAATTCCGGAGACTTTTCGCCGGAGCGGAAGCTCAATGCAATGTAACCGGCGAAAAAGTTTTGCATATGAATTGGTGTCGAAAAATAGTGCAGAATTTAGGTTTTGGGGTGCAAACTTTGGAAAACCCCCCTATACCCTTGGGACAAAAAAAAAGTTTAAAAAATACTTTTGATCACCCCAAAAAAGTACTTTCATTTTGGGGGCGAAAAAGTCCCAAGTTGGAGGACAAATTTAAAAAAATAGCGAAATAGACTGCAGGGGGGTCCCCAAGGTTGCCCCAGGTGTTTTTAAGTTGCAGGTGATTGTGGCAGGTGTATTTTTTAAGTTTTTTAAAACTTCACTTTAGCAACTTTAAAATATGCTAGCACCCATTTTCACGTACCCCAAATTTGCTGGGACTAGTTATTTTCTGCTAAATGCTATTCTTCACCACTTGTGCAAAGACACTAATTAGCAGCTATTGAGAGCATTTAAGTACCCCAAATACCTTCAGCAGGCTTATTTGGGGGTGTCTATAGTGATCCCCAATGTCAATGCATCTTTTGGGGGGCGTCAGGCTGATTCCCCAGCACCTTTCGCATTTTTGTGCTTCGCCGATTTCTAATTGAATATGGGGATAAGCGGGAACGAGTGCGATACTTTTTCGCATGGAAAACCAGCAATGTCCGTCATGCGAAAAGTACGGGACTTTTCCTGTCTAATTGAATATGCCCCTAAGTCGCAGAGCGATGTGACTAGGACGCACCAGGAGAGACACTTGTATATCTGTGTGTGACTGAGCCTCTGAATCAGCATGTGATAGTGCTACGAGGCAACGGGCGCAGCATTTTTTCCATGCCAAGTTCCGTTTACAGCCTTAGGTGCACATATACTGTACATGTATATACAAATTAATCAGCACGGTCTCCTGGTGCATCACATTGTGACTTAGATGCATTTCCAGCAACAAAAAAGACAAGTTGCATGGGACCTGTGGCTCACTCGCTGGGCATATCGTGCTGCAGGGAATATTGAGCCTAGATCAGCTAATAAGTTTTACTGAATGAATGCTGTAACTACTGTACCTCCTAACCAGACAGAGTCATTTCCATTAATTCATTTAAATTCTTTTAACAAGTTTTTGGTCCGGCCTGCACTAGTTCCGGTTAGTTGTGCTTGTGTACCCGTGCCGCAGCCCAATATGACAGAACGCAGGAATGTTGCTGAGAAGTAACACTACATGTCTGCAGGACAGTGCTGTCACGGAGGGTAAGGGCCAGCTCTGTGCGGGATTACAGCTCCCAGAGTGCTGAGCTTAATCTGCCTGACTTAGATAACGGACACTCCAGCCTGGCAGGAAGGACCTGCGCCTTGGCCCCTATTCAGATTGTGTATTTCTGTGATGAACAGCTATGCACAGGAACTGGAGCCAAATAAACGCACTTCTTCTCATCTGCTTCCATCTTGCCTTTGGCTAGAGAGGCAGCGAGGCGGAGCGGCATATTTGTGTGAGGAGGCTGCAGAACACAGCTCGGGGCTTTCATTGATCAGAGTTTACACATAGGTACAAAGGTCTGAGAAGGACTTCATTCACACCGGTGTTCCATTCCAGCAAAGTATACAATACATATAATATTACTGGCCTTCAGGGCTGAGCGCCTGAGGCCGTCATTTTAAAAAAACGACTTACAGGGGTATTCAATATGGGTGCTATAACATAGTTTTTGCGTTAATATCGCAATTATGACGTCATTATCGCAGGTTTTACTTTTACACCCTATTCAATTTCAAAGACTTATCGCAGTTTTGAAAAGTCTTTGATAAAAAACGGTGATAACTTTTCACCATTGAATAGGTGTCGAAAAAAAGTGCAGAATTGGGGTTTAGGGGTGCAGGCTTAAAAAAAATAGCCTACACCCCTGAGAATGAAATTTAAAAAAGAACGGTGTCAAAAAAATAAAAAAATAAAAATTAGGGACACCCCAAAAAAATAATTTAAAAATTGGGGTGCAAAAAAAAAAAAAAAAAATTGGGAAAAAATTGTTAAACAATAGGGAAATAGGTTCAGGGCTATTCTGCAAGTATGCGGCACGTGTTTTCTAGAACAGAATTATAGCGGCAGGTGCACAATTGCAGAATTTTTAAAAACTTACTTTAGGGACTTAAAAATATGCTAGTACCCATTTTCATGTACCACAAATTTGATAGGACCACTTAAAAAAACGAAAAAAAATAACCTGAATGCTCTTCTGCATCACTTCAATGTCGGGAAAAAAACACCTGCTGCGGCTATTTAAATCCCCGACTTTCAATTAAAGGCTAAAACGGGGGTACCCATAGTGATCCCCCATGTTTTTACTACTTTAGGGGGGTCTTACAATTATTTTAAGGACAAATTCGTAACTTTACGCAAATCCAACTTCGGAGTTTCCCGTTTTCGTTAATTTTATATTGAAAACGGGGATAAGCGGGAGCGCGCACCAGACTTTAATGCAGGAAAAAACTCTGATATGAAACGTTAACTTCGACAGTGAAGTTAACGTTTCATATTGAATACCCCTCTTAATCTTCTAAACATTCTCTGTGCAGGTTTGTGATCTCCCAGTCTGGCTGCGGGAAGAACCGACAACTCCCAGCGCTAACAGTTTGATGGCATATACAAGCGAGGGGCACAAGTCAATAGCTTGGGAATGAAAATTGTGGATGTTTGCAGTGTTTATAAATATACGGTCTCTCTGATCAGAGGAATCTGCTTTGTCAGAGTTTTCATATTTATTTTATGTTTTAACTAACAAGTGTGCTTAAAAGAATTTGTACTTTAAACTATAGTAATGGAAGTCATTTGTCAGTGTTACTGAGAGGGAGACATTGACTGTATAAAACCTGATGTACTGATGTCTCCGCAGCATGACATCCTGTTATATGGAAATCAGATCTGCCAATGTAAACCTGGATGGAATTGGGCCAGTGATGGGCCATGATAGGTTGACTAGAGGTCCCGTCTAAACTGTGATTGGCTGTCCCGCTCAGTAGTAGAGGAGGGTATAGTGACAGCTGGAGCAGGTAGAGGTTTGTCAGGAGTTGGTTGAGAGGTGAAGAGGGTCAGATACCTCTAACAACCAAGGTTATTCTTATGCAGGCAGACATATGTATCAGCTCTAAGGTGGCCATGTCTTCTAAAGCACCCACCTTATGTAATAAAAAGCTGATTACAATTTACCACGATCAGCCAGTAGTAACCTAGTAGACTGCAAAGATTTCAGGGCAGTTCTTAATTGAATGTCATTCAGGGAACCCAACACACATGACCATGCACATCCAATTAAAAACCAGTCTCTGTAGTGTTCCTTGGCCCATCACATTAATTTTACCAATCACTGTTTAGGACAATAGCCTGTCCATCCCCTTAAGTAAAGATATTCTCTTTTATGCCTTTGCAGTCCTTCATTTCAAACGTGTAGATAAAACGTCCTCCTGGGTCTGCAATCCCTCTAAGGTGACGAATCATTACAGACGTATGTAGTGCTCTCTCTAATGCTCCCTAAAGCATGCTCTGTGCTGGGGACTGTGTAGAGGTTAAACAAACTATTGCACTGACATTGGAAACAGACTCTGACTTACAGATAAGATGATCCATCTAAACGTTCTGGCTGTAAACATTTTCCTTCAGACTCCACAATGCCAGATTATCTGAACCCACATGAAACAGGCTGTGTTAGAGAATGGGTGCAACACTGCGTCCTTCCATCAGTCTTGTGGGGTCTGTGTGTCTCCTGGCAGGTGCACCAGCCATAGTTTAGGCCTCATGCTCACGGTCTTATCCCGGCTGTGACACTTTGGGCGGTATTCAATTGATTATTCCCCCCTTCGCACCCGACGGAGCTATTCTATTGTTGCTCCTGTCGGGTGCGATCAGCTGCTAGCGCTCAAATTCAGCTCGCAGCCCCAGAGGGGTGCGGGCTGAAATCGAAAAGTGTCCTGTTTGGGCGCCCAAACGGCACTTTTCGCGATCGCGCCCAGCACTTTAGTCGGGGTTAGCCGTTTTACGCGGCTAAACCCGACCACTTTGGGTGCGATCAGCGTGAAACGCTGGCACAATTGAATAGCGGCCCGCGATCTCCTGTCACTTTAGACGGGAGATGCGGGCCGCGAAATCAATTGGATTCCGCCCTTTGTGCACAAAGCCCAATGGAGATAATACGGTCCCTGATGAGTGCGATTGTGGTCCAGAATATGGCACATCCGGCTCCTGCAATACTTTAAGTAACAGGGCCCGCCTAACACTATACACGTGCTGCCGTGTGTTCCTCTCTCATCCCAGGTCCACTCAATTTGAAGACCTGGGAAAGCAGAAGGAACCGAACCCTCACACCGTACCTAACCATTTATCTGTCCTTTTTGAACCTCTTTGGTTCTTGCTGCCAGCTCATTTATGAATAGCAGTGTTCATGTATTTTCCCCCAAATGTTTTTCCATGAAGTATAATTAATAATCACAGGAGACAGGGGCTGCAACATTGTATACATGATTAGATGCGTCATTTATTTATTATTTATTGTCTATTATTTGTTTCTAATACATGATACTGAATTGCTGGCATTGAGATAAAACAAACTAACTATCTCTCATATAACAAAAGTATATCGAGAATATATCTGTCCTGTATGTATATACTATACCTGCAACATTTATCAAAACCATTTTTAGAAGCATTATAGTGTTTAAATTCTAATTAATGTCTATGTTGGTTGCATATAGTGCTACTACATAAATGAATTAATGATGAAAGGGAGTAAATATACTAACTGCTAAACCTGCCTAATTTAACCATTAGGGGATATATTGTTAATGATTAAATATGATCACCACAAGGTAATTATTTCATACACCATTACAGAATGTCTAATATATATATGTGTGCTTAGTGATGGATATGATATGTATGTGTGCTTAGTGATGGATATATCTATGTGTGCTTAGTGATGGATGATATCTATGTGTGCTTAGTGATGGATATGATATCTATGTGTGCTTAGTGATGGATATGATATGTATGTGTGCTTAGTGATGGATATGATATGTATGTGTGCTTAGTGATGGATATGATATCTATGTGTGCTTAGTGATGGATATGATATATATGTGTGCTTAGTGATGGATATGATATCTATGTGTGCTTAGTGATGGATATGATATATATGTGTGCTTAGTGATGGATATGATATGTATGTGTGCTTAGTGATGGATATGATATGTATGTGTGCTTATTGATGGATATGATATCTATGTGTGCTTAGTGATGGATATGATATGTATGTGTGCTTAGTGATAGATATGATATGTATGTGTGCTTAGTGATGGATATGATATCTATGTGTGCTTAGTGATGGATATGATATCTATGTGTGCTTATTGATGGATATGATATCTATGTGTGCTTAGTGATGGATATGATATGTATGTGTGCTTAGTGATGGATATGATATATATGTGTGCTTAGTGATGGATATGATATGTATGTGTGCTTAGTGATGGATATGATATGTATGTGTGCTTATTGATGGATATGATATCTATGTGTGCTTAGTGATGGATATGATATCTATGTGTGCTTAGTGATGGATAGGATATGTATGTGTGCTTAGTGATAGATATGATATGTATGTGTGCTTAGTGATGGATATGATATCTATGTGTGCTTATTGATGGATATGATATCTATGTGTGCTTATTGATGGATATGATATATATGTGTGCTTAGTGATAGATATGATATGTATGTGTGCTTAGTGATGGATATGATATCTATGTGTGCTTAGTGATGGATATGATATCTATGTGTGCTTATTGATGGATATGATATCTATGTGTGCTTAGTGATGGATAGGATATGTATGTGTGCTTAGTGATAGATATGATATATATGTGTGCTTAGTGATGGATAGGATATCTATGTGTGCTTAGTGATGGATATGATATATATGTGTGCTTAGTGATGGATATGATATATATGTGTGCTTAGTGATGGATAGGATATCTATGTGTGCTTAGTGATGGATAGGATATCTATGTGTGCTTAGTGATGGATATGATATATATGTGTGCTTCGTGATGGATATGATATATGTGTGCTTAGTGATGGATATGATATATATGTGTGCTTAGTGATGGATATGATATATATGTGTGCTTATTGATGGATAGGATATGTATGTGTGCTTAGTGATGGATAGGATATGTATGTGTGCTTATTGATGGATAGGAAATGTATGTGTGCTTATTGATGGATATGATATCTATGTGTGCTTATTGATGGATATGATATCTATGTGTGCTTAGTGATGGATATGATATGTATGTGTGCTTATTGATGGATATGATATGTATGTGTGCTTAGTGATGGATATGATATATATGTGTGCTTATTGATGGATAGGATATGTATGTGTGCTTAGTGATGGATAGGATATATATGTGTGCTTATTGATGGATATGATATGTATGTGTGCTTAGTGATGGATAGGATATGTATGTGTACTTATTGATGGATATGATATCTATGTGTACTTATTGATGGATATGATATCTATGTGTGCTTATTGATGGATAGGATATGTATGTGTGCTTAGTGATGGATAGGATATGTATGTGTGCTTAGTGATGGATATGATATCTATGTGTGCTTATTGATGGATATGATATCTATGTGTGCTTATTGATGGATATGATATATATGTGTGCTTAGTGATGGATATGATATGTATGTGTGCTTATTGATGGATATGATATCTATGTGTGCTTATTGATGGATAGGATATATATGTGTGCTTATTGATGGATAGGAAATGTATGTGTGCTTATTGATGGATAGGATATCTATGTGTGCTTATTGATGGATAGGATATCTATGTGTGCTTAGTGATGGATATGATATCTATGTGTGCTTATTGATGGATATGATATCTATGTGTGCTTAGTGATGGATAGGATATCTATGTGTGCTTAGTGATGGATATGATATGTATGTGTGCTTAGTGATGGATATGATATATATGTGTGCTTAGTGATGGATAGGATATATATGTGTGCTTAGTGATGGATAGGATATATATGTGTGCTTAGTGATGGATAGGATATGTATGTGTGCTTAGTGATGGATAGGATATCTATGTGTGCTTAGTGATGGATAGGATATCTATGTGTGCTTAGTGATGGATAGGATATCTATGTGTGCTTAGTGATGGATATGATATATATGTGTGCTTAGTGATGGATATGATATCTATGTGTGCTTAGTGATGGATATGATATATATGTGTGCTTAGTGATGGATATGATATCTATGTGTGCTTAGTGATGGATATGATATCTATGTGTGCTTAGTGATGGATATGATATCTATGTGTGCTTAGTGATGGATATGATATCTATGTGTGCTTAGTGATGGATATGATATATATGTGTGCTTAGTGATGGATATGATATATATGTGTGCTTAGTGATGGATATGATATGTATGTGTGCTTAGTGATGGATATGATATGTATGTGTGCTTATTGATGGATATGATATCTATGTGTGCTTAGTGATGGATATGATATCTATGTGTGCTTAGTGATGGATAGGATATGTATGTGTGCTTAGTGATAGATATGATATGTATGTGTGCTTAGTGATGGATATGATATCTATGTGTGCTTAGTGATGGATATGATATCTATGTGTGCTTAGTGATGGATATGATATCTATGTGTGCTTAGTGATGGATATGATATCTATGTGTGCTTATTGATGGATATGATATGTATGTGTGTTTAGTGATGGATATGATATGTATGTGTGCTTAGTGATGGATATGATATCTATGTGTGCTTAGTGATGGATAGGATATGTATGTGTGCTTATTGATGGATAGGATATGTATGTGTACTTATTGATGGATATGATATCTATGTGTGCTTATTGATGGATATGATATATATGTGTGCTTATTGATGGATATGATATATATGTGTGCTTATTGATGGATATGATATATATGTGTGCTTATTGATGGATATGATATCTATGTGTACTTATTGATGGATATGATATCTATGTGTGCTTATTGATGGATATGATATATATGTGTGCTTATTGATGGATATATATGTGTACTTATTGATGGATATGATATCTATGTGTGCTTATTGATGGATATGATATATATGTGTGCTTATTGATGGATATGATATATATGCGGGCTTAGTGATGGATATGATATGTATGTGTGCTTATTGATGGATATGATATCTATGTGTGCTTATTGATGGATATGATATCTATGTGTACTTATTGATGGATATGATATCTATGTGTGCTTATTGATGGATAGGATATGTATGTGTGCTTATTGATGGATAGGATATGTATGTGTGCTTATTGATGGATATATCTATGTGTGCTTAGTGATGGATAGGAAATGTATGTGTCCTTATTGATGGATATGATATCTATGTGTGCTTATTGATGGATAGGATATCTATGTGTGCTTAGTGATGAATAGGATATGTATGTGTGCTTAGTGATGGATGATATCTATGTGTGCTTAGTGATGGATATGATATGTATGTGTGCTTAGTGATGGATATGATATATATGTGTGCTTAGTGATGGATATGATATCTATGTGTGCTTATTGATGGATAGGATATGTATGTGTGCTTAGTGATGGATAGGATATGTATGTGTGCTTATTGATGGATAGGAAATGTATGTGTGCTTATTGATGGATATGGTATCTATGTGTGCTTATTGATGGATATGATATCTATGTGTGCTTAGTGATGGATATGATATGTATGTGTGCTTATTGATGGATATGATATGTATGTGTGCTTAGTGATGTATATGATATATATGTGTGCTTATTGATGGATAGGATATGTATGTGTGCTTAGTGATGGATAGGATATGTATGTGTACTTATTGATGGATATGATATCTATGTGTACTTATTGATGGATATGATATCTATGTGTGCTTATTGATGGATAGGATATGTATGTGTGCTTAGTGATGGATAGGATATGTATGTGTGCTTAGTGATGGATATGATATCTATGTGTGCTTATTGATGGATATGATATCTATGTGTGCTTATTGATGGATATGATATATATGTGTGCTTAGTGATGGATATGATATGTATGTGTGCTTATTGATGGATATGATATCTATGTGTGCTTATTGATGGATAGGATATATATGTGTGCTTATTGATGGATAGGAAATGTATGTGTGCTTATTGATGGATATGATATCTATGTGTGCTTATTGATGGATATGATATCTATGTGTGCTTAGTGATGGATAGGATATCTATGTGTGCTTAGTGATGGATATGATATTTATGTGTGCTTATTGATGGATATGATATGTATGTGTGCTTAGTGATGGATAGGATATATATGTGTGCTTATTGATGGATAGGATATGTATGTGTGCTTAGTGATGGATAGGATATGTATGTGTACTTATTGATGGATATGATATCTATGTGTACTTATTGATGGATATGATATCTATGTGTGCTTATTGATGGATAGGATATGTATGTGTGCTTAGTGATGGATAGGATATGTATGTGTGCTTAGTGATGGATATGATATCTATGTGTGCTTATTGATGGATATGATATCTATGTGTGCTTAGTGATGGATATGATATCTATGTGTGCTTATTGATGGATATGATATCTATGTGTGCTTATTGATGGATATGATATATATGTGTGCTTAGTGATGGATAGGATATCTATGTGTGCTTATTGATGGATAGGATATCTATGTGTGCTTAGTGATGGATATGATATCTATGTGTGCTTAGTGATGGATATGATATATATGTGTGCTTATTGATGGATATATATGTGTACTTATTGATGGATATGATATCTATGTGTGCTTATTGATGGATAGGAAATGTATGTGTGCTTATTGATGGATATATCTGTGTGTGCTTATTGATGGATATGATATATATGTGTGCTTATTGATGGATATGATATCTATGTGTGCTTATTGATGGATATGATATCTATGTGTGCTTATTGATGGATATGATATGTATGTGTGCTTATTGATGGATATGATATCTATGTGTGCTCAGTGATGGAAATTATATGTATGTGTGCTTATTGATGGATATGATATGTATGTGTGCTTAGTGATGGATAGGATATGTATGTGTGCTTAGTGATGGATAGGATATCTATGTGTGCTTATTGATGGATATGATATGTATGTATGCTTATTGATGGATATGATATCTATGTGTGCTTAGTGATGGATATGATATGTATGTGTGCTTAGTGATGGATAGGATATGTATGTGTGCTTAGAGATGGATATGATATGTATGTGTGCTTATTGATGGATATGATATGTATGTGTGCTTATTGATGGATATGATATCTATGTGTGCTTAGTGATGGATATGATATCTATGTGTGCTTATTGATGGATAGGAAATGAATGTGTGCTTATTGATGGATATATCTACGTGTGCTTATTGATGGATATGATATATATGTGTGCTTATTGATGGATATGATATGTATGTGTGCTTATTGATGGATATGATATCTATGTGTGCTTAGTGATGGATATGATATGTATGTGTGCTTAGTGATGGATATGATATCTATGTGTGCTTATTGATGGATATGATATCTATGTGTGCTTATTGATGGATATGATATCTATGTGTGCTTATTGATGGATAGGAAATGTATGTGTGATTATTGATGGATATATCTGTGTGTGCTTATTGATGGATATGATATCTATGTGTGCTTATTGATGGATATGATATCTATGTGTGCTTAGTGATGGATATGATATGTATGTGTGCTTATTGATGGATATGATATCTATGTGTGCTTAGTGATGGATATGATATCTATGTGTGCTTAGTGATGGATATGATATGTATGTGTGCTTAGTGATGGATATGTTATCTATGTGTGCTTAGTGATGGATATGATATTTATGTGTGCTTATTGATGGATAGGAAATGTATGTGTGCTTATTGATGGATAGGATATATATGTGTGCTTATTGATGGATATGATATGTATGTGTGCTTATTGATGGATATGATATCTATGTGTGCTTAGTGATGGATATGATATGTATGTGTGCTTAGTGATGGATATGATATGTATGTGTGCTTATTGATGGATATGATATCTATGTGTGCTTATTGATGGATATGATATCTATGTGTGCTTATTGATGGATAGGATATATATGTGTGCTTAGTGATGGATAGGATATATATGTGTGCTTATTGATGGATAGGATATCTGTGTGTGCTTATTGATGGATAGGATATCTATGTATGCTTATTGATGGATAGGATATCTATGTGTGCTCAGTGATGGATATGATATGTATGTGTGCTTATTGATGGATATGATATGTATGTGTGCTTAGTGATGGATAGGATATGTATGTGTGCTTATTGATGGATAGGATATCTATGTGTGCTTATTGATGGATAGGATATCTATGTGTGCTTATTGATGGATAGGATATGTATGTGTGCTTATTGATGGATAGGAAATGTATGTGTGCTTATTGATGGATATGTGGATATATCTATGTGTGCTTATTGATGGATATGATATATATGTGTGCTTATTGATGGATATGATAGGTATGTGTGCTTATTGATGGATATGATATCTATGTGTGCTTAGTGATGGATATGATATGTATGTGTGCTTATTGATGGATATATGTATGTGTGCTTATTGATGGATATGATATATATGTGTGCTTATTGATGGATATGATATCTATGTGTGCTTATTGATGGATATGATATATGTGTGTGCTTAGTGATGGATAGGATATCTATGTGTGCTTATTGATGGATAGGATATCTATGTGTGCTTAGTGATGGATATGATATGTATGTGTGCTTATTGATGGATATGATATGTATGTGTGCTTAGTGATGGGTATGATATTTATGTTTGCTTATTGATAGATATGATATGTATGTGTGCTTAGTGATGGATATGATATGTGTGCTTATTGATGGATATATCTATGTGTGCTTATTGATGGATATGATATGTATGTGTGCTTAGTGATGGGTATGATATTTATGTTTGCTTATTGATGGATATGATATGTATGTGTGCTTAGTGATGGATATGATATCTATGTGTGCTTATTGATGGATATATCTACGTGTGCTTATTGATGGATATGATATGTGTGCTTATTGATGGATATGATATCTATGTGTGCTCAGTGATGGATATGATATGCATGTGTGCTTATTGATGGATATGATATGTATGTGTGCTTAGTGATGGATAGGATATGTATGTGTGCTTAGAGATGGATATGATATCTATGTGTGCTTATTGATGGATAGGAAATGAATGTGTGCTTATTGATGGATATATCTATGTGTGCTTATTGATGGATATGATATATATGTGTGCTTATTGATGGATATGATATGTATGTGTGCTTATTGATGGATATGATATCTATGTGTGCTTAGTGATGGATATGATATGTATGTGTGCTTAGTGATGGATAGGAAATGTATGTGTGCTTATTGATGGATATATCTGTGTGTGCTTATTGATGGATATGATATATGTGTGCTTATTGATGGATATGATATCTATGTGTGCTTAGTGATGGATATGATATGTATGTGTGCTTATTGATGGATATGATATCTATGTGTGCTTAGTGATGGATATGATATCTATGTGTGCTTAGTGATGGATATGATATGTATGTGTGCTTATTGATGGATATGATATGTATGTGTGCTTAGTGATGGGTATGATTTCTATGTGTGCTTAGTGATGGATATGATATTTATGTGTGCTTATTGATGGATAGGAAATGTATGTGTGCTTATTGATGGATATATCTATGTGTGCTTATTGATGGATATGATATATATGTGTGCTTATTGATGGATATGATATGTATGTGTGCTTATTGATGGATATGATAGCTATGTGTGCTTAGTGATGGATATGATATGTATGTGTGCTTAGTGATGGATATGATATGTATGTGTGCTTATTGATGGATATGATATCTATGTGTGCTTATTGATGGATATGATATATAAGTGTGCTTAGTGATGGATAGGATATATATGTGTGCTTATTGATGGAAAGGATATCTATGTGTGCTTAGTGATGGATAGGATATCTATGTGTGCTTATTGATGGATATGATATGTATGTGTGCTTATTGATGGATATGATATCTATGTGTGCTCAGTGATGGATATGATATGTATGTGTGCTTATTGATGGATATGATATGTATGTGTGCTTAGTGATGGATAGGATATGTATGTGTGCTTATTGATGGATAGGATATCTATGTGTGCTTATTGATGGATAGGATATCTATGTGTGCTTATTGATGGATAGGATATGTATGTGTGCTTATTGATGGATATGATATCTATGTGTGCTCAGTGATGGATATGATATGTATGTGTGCTTAGTGATGGATATGATATGTATGTGTGCTTAGTGATGGATAGGATATATATGTGTGCTTATTGATGGATAGGATATCTATGTGTGCTTAGTGATGGATAGGATATCTATGTGTGCTTAGTGATGGATAGGATATCTATGTGTGCTTTGTGATGGATATATCTATGTGTGCTTATTGATGGATATGATATCTATGTGTGCTTATTGATGGATATGATATCTATGTGTGCTTATTGATGGATATGATATATATGTGTGCTTATTGATGGATATGATATCTATATGTGCTTAGTGATGGATATGATATGTATGTGTGCTTAGTGATGGATATGATATGTATGTGTGCTTAGTGATGGGTATGATATTTATGTTTGCTTATTAATGGATATGATATGTATGTGTGCTTAGTGATGGATATGATATGTATGTGTGCTTATTGATGGATATATCTATGTGTGCTTATTGATGGATATGATATTTATGTTTGCTTATTGATGGATATGATATGTATGTGTGCTTATTGATGGATATGATATGTATGTGTGCTTATTGATGGATATGATATCTATGTGTGCTTATTGATGGATATATCTATGTGTGCTTATTGATGGATAGGATATATATGTGTGCTTAGTGATGGATATGAAATATATGTGTGCTTAGTGATGGATAGGATATCTATGTGTGCTTAGTGATTGATAGGATATATATGTGTGCTTAGTGATGGATAGGATATATATGTGTGCTTAGTGATGGATATGATATCTATGTGTGCTTAGTGATGGATATGATATATATGTGTGCTTAGTGATGGATATGATATATATGTGTGCTTATTGATGGATATGATATCTATGTGTGCTTAGTGATGGATAGGATATCTATCTGTGCTTATTGATGGATATGATATGTATGTGTGCTTATTGATGGATATGATATCTATGTGTGCTTATTGATGGATATGATATCTATGTGTGCTTATTGATGGATATGATATCTATGTGTGCTTATTGATGGATATGATATGTATGTGTGCTTATTGATGGATATGATATCTATGTGTGCTTATTGATGATTATGATATCTATCTGTGCTTATTGATGGATATGATATCTATGTGTGCTTATTGATGGATATGATATGTATGTGTGCTTAGTGATGGATATGATATCTATGTGTGCTTATTGATGGATATGATATCTATGTGTGCTTAGTGATGGATAGGATATATATGTGTACTTAGTGATGGATATATCTATGTGTGCTTAGTGATGGATAGGATATATATGTGTACTTAGTGATGGATATGATATGTATGTGTGCTTATTGATGGATATGATATGTATGTGTGCTTATTGATGGATATGATATCTATGTGTGCTTAGTGATGGATATGATATATATGTGTGCTTAGTGATGGATATGATATATATGTGTGCTTAGTGATGGATAGGATATCTATGTGTGCTTAGTGATGGATAGGATATCTATGTGTGCTTAGTGATGGATATGATATATATGTGTGCTTCGTGATGGATATGATATATGTGTGCTTAGTGATGGATATGATATATATGTGTGCTTAGTGATGGATATGATATATATGTGTGCTTATTGATGGATAGGATATGTATGTGTGCTTAGTGATGGATAGGATATGTATGTGTGCTTATTGATGGATAGGAAATGTATGTGTGCTTATTGATGGATATGATATCTATGTGTGCTTATTGATGGATATGATATCTATGTGTGCTTAGTGATGGATATGATATGTATGTGTGCTTATTGATGGATATGATATGTATGTGTGCTTAGTGATGGATATGATATATATGTGTGCTTATTGATGGATAGGATATGTATGTGTGCTTAGTGATGGATAGGATATGTATGTGTACTTATTGATGGATATGATATCTATGTGTACTTATTGATGGATATGATATCTATGTGTGCTTATTGATGGATAGGATATGTATGTGTGCTTAGTGATGGATAGGATATGTATGTGTGCTTAGTGATGGATATGATATCTATGTGTGCTTATTGATGGATATGATATCTATGTGTGCTTATTGATGGATATGATATATATGTGTGCTTAGTGATGGATATGATATGTATGTGTGCTTATTGATGGATATGATATGTATGTGTGCTTAGTGATGGATAGGATATCTATGTGTGCTTAGTGATGGATAGGATATATATGTGTGCTTAGTGATGGATAGGATATATATGTGTGCTTAGTGATGGATATGATATCTATGTGTGCTTAGTGATGGATATGATATATATGTGTGCTTAGTGATGGATATGATATATATGTGTGCTTATTGATGGATATGATATCTATGTGTGCTTAGTGATGGATAGGATATCTATCTGTGCTTATTGATGGATAGGATATGTATGTGTGCTTATTGATGGATATGATATCTATGTGTGCTTATTGATGGATATGATATCTATGTGTGCTTATTGATGGATATGATATCTATGTGTGCTTATTGATGGATATGATATGTATGTGTGCTTATTGATGGATATGATATCTATGTGTGCTTATTGATGATTATGATATCTATCTGTGCTTATTGATGGATATGATATCTATGTGTGCTTATTGATGGATATGATATGTATGTGTGCTTAGTGATGGATATGATATCTATGTGTGCTTATTGATGGATATGATATCTATGTGTGCTTAGTGATGGATAGGATATATATGTGTACTTAGTGATGGATAGGATATGTATGTGTGCTTATTGATGGATGATATGTATGTGTGCTTATTGATGGATATGATATGTATGTGTGCTTATTGATGGATAGGATATATATGTGTGCTTATTGATGGATATATCTATGTGTGCTTAGTGATGGATAGGATATATATGTGTACTTAGTGATGGATATGATATGTATGTGTGCTTATTGATGGATATGATATGTATGTGTGCTTATTGATGGATATGATATCTATGTGTGCTTAGTGATGGATATGATATATATGTGTGCTTAGTGATGGATATGATATATATGTGTGCTTAGTGATGGATAGGATATCTATGTGTGCTTAGTGATGGATAGGATATCTATGTGTGCTTAGTGATGGATATGATATATATGTGTGCTTCGTGATGGATATGATATATGTGTGCTTAGTGATGGATATGATATATATGTGTGCTTAGTGATGGATATGATATATATATGTGTGCTTATTGATGGATAGGATATGTATGTGTGCTTAGTGATGGATAGGATATGTATGTGTGCTTATTGATGGATAGGAAATGTATGTGTGCTTATTGATGGATATGATATCTATGTGTGCTTATTGATGGATATGATATCTATGTGTGCTTAGTGATGGATACGATATGTATGTGTGCTTATTGATGGATATGATATGTATGTGTGCTTAGTGATGGATATGATATATATGTGTGCTTATTGATGGAGAGGATATGTATGTGTGCTTAGTGATGGATAGGATATGTATGTGTACTTATTGATGGATATGATATCTATGTGTACTTATTGATGGATATGATATCTATGTGTGCTTATTGATGGATAGGATATGTATGTGTGCTTAGTGATGGATAGGATATGTATGTGTGCTTAGTGATGGATATGATATCTATGTGTGCTTAGTGATGGATATGATATATATGTGTGCTTAGTGATGGATATGATATATATGTGTGCTTAGTGATGGATATGATATGTATGTGTGCTTAGTGATGGATATGATATGTATGTGTGCTTATTGATGGATATGATATCTATGTGTGCTTAGTGATGGATATGATATCTATGTGTGCTTAGTGATGGATAGGATATGTATGTGTGCTTAGTGATAGATATGATATGTATGTGTGCTTAGTGATGGATATGATATCTATGTGTGCTTAGTGATGGATATGATATCTATGTGTGCTTAGTGATGGATATGATATCTATGTGTGCTTAGTGATGGATATGATATCTATGTGTGCTTATTGATGGATATGATATGTATGTGTGTTTAGTGATGGATATGATATGTATGTGTGCTTAGTGATGGATATGATATCTATGTGTGCTTAGTGATGGATAGGATATGTATGTGTGCTTATTGATGGATAGGATATGTATGTGTACTTATTGATGGATATGATATCTATGTGTGCTTATTGATGGATATGATATATATGTGTGCTTATTGATGGATATGATATATATGTGTGCTTATTGATGGATATGATATATGTGTGCTTATTGATGGATATGATATCTATGTGTACTTATTGATGGATATGATATCTATGTGTGCTTATTGATGGATATGATATATATGTGTGCTTATTGATGGATATATATGTGTACTTATTGATGGATATGATATCTATGTGTGCTTATTGATGGATATGATATATATGTGTGCTTATTGATGGATATGATATATATGCGGGCTTAGTGATGGATATGATATGTATGTGTGCTTATTGATGGATATGATATCTATGTGTGCTTATTGATGGATATGATATCTATGTGTACTTATTGATGGATATGATATCTATGTGTGCTTATTGATGGATAGGATATGTATGTGTGCTTATTGATGGATAGGATATGTATGTGTGCTTATTGATGGATATATCTATGTGTGCTTAGTGATGGATAGGAAATGTATGTGTCCTTATTGATGGATATGATATCTATGTGTGCTTATTGATGGATAGGATATCTATGTGTGCTTAGTGATGAATAGGATATGTATGTGTGCTTAGTGATGGATGATATCTATGTGTGCTTAGTGATGGATATGATATGTATGTGTGCTTAGTGATGGATATGATATATATGTGTGCTTAGTGATGGATATGATATCTATGTGTGCTTATTGATGGATAGGATATGTATGTGTGCTTAGTGATGGATAGGATATGTATGTGTGCTTATTGATGGATAGGAAATGTATGTGTGCTTATTGATGGATATGGTATCTATGTGTGCTTATTGATGGATATGATATCTATGTGTGCTTAGTGATGGATATGATATGTATGTGTGCTTATTGATGGATATGATATGTATGTGTGCTTAGTGATGTATATGATATATATGTGTGCTTATTGATGGATAGGATATGTATGTGTGCTTAGTGATGGATAGGATATGTATGTGTACTTATTGATGGATATGATATCTATGTGTACTTATTGATGGATATGATATCTATGTGTGCTTATTGATGGATAGGATATGTATGTGTGCTTAGTGATGGATAGGATATGTATGTGTGCTTAGTGATGGATATGATATCTATGTGTGCTTATTGATGGATATGATATCTATGTGTGCTTATTGATGGATATGATATATATGTGTGCTTAGTGATGGATATGATATGTATGTGTGCTTATTGATGGATATGATATCTATGTGTGCTTATTGATGGATAGGATATATATGTGTGCTTATTGATGGATAGGAAATGTATGTGTGCTTATTGATGGATATGATATCTATGTGTGCTTATTGATGGATATGATATCTATGTGTGCTTAGTGATGGATAGGATATCTATGTGTGCTTAGTGATGGATATGATATGTATGTGTGCTTATTGATGGATATGATATGTATGTGTGCTTAGTGATGGATATGATATATATGTGTGCTTATTGATGGATAGGATATGTATGTGTGCTTAGTGATGGATATGATATGTATGTGTACTTATTGATGGATATGATATCTATGTGTACTTATTGATGGATATGATATCTATGTGTGCTTATTGATGGATAGGATATGTATGTGTGCTTAGTGATGGATAGGATATGTATGTGTGCTTAGTGATGGATATGATATCTATGTGTGCTTATTGATGGATATGATATCTATGTGTGCTTAGTGATGGATATGATATCTATGTGTGCTTATTGATGGATATGATATCTATGTGTGCTTATTGATGGATATGATATATATGTGTGCTTAGTGATGGATAGGATATCTATGTGTGCTTATTGATGGATAGGATATCTATGTGTGCTTAGTGATGGATATGATATCTATGTGTGCTTAGTGATGGATATGATATATATGTGTGCTTATTGATGGATATATATGTGTACTTATTGATGGATATGATATCTATGTGTGCTTATTGATGGATAGGAAATGTATGTGTGCTTATTGATGGATATATCTGTGTGTGCTTATTGATGGATATGATATATATGTGTGCTTATTGATGGATATGATATCTATGTGTGCTTATTGATGGATATGATATCTATGTGTGCTTATTGATGGATATGATATGTATGTGTGCTTATTGATGGATATGATATCTATGTGTGCTCAGTGATGGAAATTATATGTATGTGTGCTTATTGATGGATATGATATGTATGTGTGCTTAGTGATGGATAGGATATGTATGTGTGCTTAGTGATGGATAGGATATCTATGTGTGCTTATTGATGGATATGATATGTATGTATGCTTATTGATGGATATGATATCTATGTGTGCTTAGTGATGGATATGATATGTATGTGTGCTTAGTGATGGATAGGATATGTATGTGTGCTTAGAGATGGATATGATATCTATGTGTGCTTATTGATGGATATGATATGTATGTGTGCTTATTGATGGATATGATATCTATGTGTGCTTAGTGATGGATATGATATCTATGTGTGCTTATTGATGGATAGGAAATGAATGTGTGCTTATTGATGGATATATCTACGTGTGCTTATTGATGGATATGATATATATGTGTGCTTATTGATGGATATGATATGTATGTGTGCTTATTGATGGATATGATATCTATGTGTGCTTAGTGATGGATATGATATGTATGTGTGCTTAGTGATGGATATGATATCTATGTGTGCTTATTGATGGATATGATATCTATGTGTGCTTATTGATGGATATGATATCTATGTGTGCTTATTGATGGATAGGAAATGTATGTGTGATTATTGATGGATATATCTGTGTGTGCTTATTGATGGATATGATATCTATGTGTGCTTATTGATGGATATGATATCTATGTGTGCTTAGTGATGGATATGATATGTATGTGTGCTTATTGATGGATATGATATCTATGTGTGCTTATTGATGATTATGATATCTATCTGTGCTTATTGATGGATATGATATCTATGTGTGCTTATTGATGGATATGATATGTATGTGTGCTTAGTGATGGATATGATATCTATGTGTGCTTATTGATGGATATGATATCTATGTGTGCTTAGTGATGGATAGGATATATATGTGTACTTAGTGATGGATAGGATATGTATGTGTGCTTATTGATGGATGATATGTATGTGTGCTTATTGATGGATATGATATGTATGTGTGCTTATTGATGGATAGGATATATATGTGTGCTTATTGATGGATATATCTATGTGTGCTTAGTGATGGATAGGATATATATGTGTACTTAGTGATGGATATGATATGTATGTGTGCTTATTGATGGATATGATATGTATGTGTGCTTATTGATGGATATGATATCTATGTGTGCTTATTGATGGATATGATATCTATGTGTGCTTATTGATGGATATGATATCTATGTGTGCTTAGTGATGGATAGGATATATATGTGTACTTAGTGATGGATATGATATGTATGTGTGCTTATTGATGGATGATATGTATGTGTGCTTATTGATGGATATGATATGTATGTGTGCTTATTGATGGATATGATATCTATGTGTGCTTAGTGATGGATAGGATATATATGTGTGCTTATTGATGGATATGATATGTATGTGTGCTTATTGATGGATATATCTATGTGTGCTTATTGATGGGTAACTATCATATTTTCATAATCAGAGTCATAATAATTCCCAATTTATTTTAAAGAAGGATCCGATTAAAAGTTATGTTTTAATTATGTTTATTTTCTGATATCAACTACATGGTATTTATGGGTGTTTATTATTGGGTGACTGTCATATTTTCACACTCAGGCCCGTATTCAATTTGAGGCGAAAAGTCCGGATCCGAGATACATTTTCGGCGATTACGTCATTTTCGCCTGTTTTGCTTTTACCCCGTATTCAATTTGAAAGGATTTCCGCCTAGGCTGAAAGTCAATGCAATGTAGTAGGCGGAAAATTTTCACCTATGAATAGCAGGCAGAACAAAATGCAGAATTGGGGTTTTGGGGTGCAACGTTGCGGGAACACCCGTGCAGCCTTCAGATAGTCCCCTAAAGGTAAACTGTGCCAAATAAAACAAACAAAAAAAACCACTTAAGAACACCCCAAAAAAATCACTTACATTTTGGAGGCGAAAAAAAATGTTGGGTGACAAAGTTAAAAACTAGCGAACTTGACTCTGGGGGGGTTCCCAAGTATGCCCCAGGTGTTTTTTGATTGCAGCGGCTTGCGGCAGGCGGATTTTTCAAGATTTTTTCAACTTCACTTTAACAACGTTTAAATATGCTGACCCCCATTTTGACGTACCCCAAATTTGCTGAGGTAACTTATTTTCTGAAAAACTTACTCCTGAATACTATTCTGCACCACGTAAAGAAAAACGCTATTTAGCAGCTATTGAGCCCGTTTAAAAACACCAAATATCTTCAGCAAGCCAAATCGGGGGGTACCATAGGGAACCCCCATGTCAGAGCATCTTTTGGGGGGTGTCAGGATGATTTCCCCAAAACTGACAGCACTTTCCGCCTGTTCAAGTTTCGCCGGGTCCCGTTTTCGCCTACTTTCAAATTCAATACGGGGTAAAACGTGCACACGCGCTATACTTTTCCGCCTACAAAACAGGCGAAGTAGGCGAAAAAGTCTGGGAGGCGGAAAAGTATCGCGGGTCCGCTCAAATTGAATATGGCTCTATGAGTCAAAATAATTCTCAACCTCTTTAAAGAGGGAACCTATTAAAAGTTATACTGTAATTATGTATATTTCCTGATATCAATTAATTTATTATAAAAGAGTGCCCCACAAAGGAATCACTTGCTGCACATTGGCCGAGGCCAATGGAAGGTACATAGATAGATAGATATGAGAGAGATAAATGGAAAGATAGATAGATAGATAGATAGATATGAGAGAGATAAATGGAAAGATAGATATATAGATATGAGAGAGAAAAATGGAAAGATAGATAGATAGATGTGAGATAGATAGATATGAGATAGATAGATATGAGAGAGATAAATGGAAAGATAGTTAGATAGATAGATAGATAGATAGATAGATATGAGAGAGATAAATGGAAAGATAGATAGATAGATATGAGAGAGATAAATGGAAAGATAGATAGATAGATAGATAGATAGATAGATAGATAGATAGATAGATAGATAGATAGATATGAAATAGATAGATAGATATGAGATAGATAGATAGTCAGATTGATAAATATATATGAGAGAAATAGATGGAAAGATAGATAGATAGATAGATAGATAGATAGATAGATAGATAGATAGATATACAGTCAGGTGCATAAATATTGGGACATTGACAGAATTTTCATATTTGGCCTCTATTCACCACCACAATGGCTTTGAAATGAAACAAACAAGATGTGATTTACCTGCAGACTTTCAGATTTAATTTTAGGGTAATTACATCCAAATCAGGTGAACGGTGTAGGAATTACAACGGTTTCTATATGTGCCTCACACTTTTTAAGGGGCCAAAAGTAATGGGACAATCAACTCAAAAGCTATTTCATGGACAGGTGTGGGCTATTCCCTCGTTATTTCATTGTCATTTAAGCAGGTAAAAGGTCTGGAGTTGATTCTAGGTGTGACATTTGCATTTGGAATCAGTTGCTGTCGACTCTCAATATGAGATCCAAAGAGCTGTCACTATCAGTGAAGCAAGCCATCATTAGGCTGAAAAATCAAAACAAACCCATCAGAGAGATAGCAAAAACATTAGGTATGGCCAAATCAACTGTTTGGAACATTCTTAAAAAGAAAGAACGCAACGGAGAGCTCAGCAACACCCAAAGAGCCAGAAGACCACGAAAAAAAACAACTGTGGTGGATGATAGAAGAATTATTTCCCTGGTGAAGAAAAACCCCTTCACAACAGTTGGCCAAATCAAGAACACTCTCCAGGAGGTAGGTGTATATGTGTCAAAGTCAACAATCAAGAGAAGACTTCACAAGAGTGAATATAGAGGGTTCACCACAAGATGTAAACCATTGCTGAGCCTCAAAAACAGGAAGACCAGATTATAGTTTGCCAAACAACATTTAAAAAAGACATTACAGTTCTGGAACAACTTCCTAATGAGAGATGAGACAAAGTTCAACTTGTACCAGAGTGATGGGAAGAGAAGAGTATGGAGAAGGAAAGGAACTGCTCATGATCCAAAACATACCACCTCATCAGTGAAGCATGGTGGTGGTAGTGTCATGGCATGGGCATGTATGGCTGCCAATGGAACTGGTTCCCTTGTATTTATTAATGATGTGACTGCTGACAAAAGCAGCAGAATGAATTCTGAAGTGTTTCGGGCAATATTAAATGCTCATATTCAGTCAAATGCTTCAGAACTCATTGGATGGCGCTTCAGAGTGCAGATGGACAATGACCCGAAGCATACTGCAAAAGCAACCAAAGAGTTTTTAAGGCTAAAAAGTGTAATGTTATGCAATGGCCAAGTCAATCCCCTGACCTGAATCCGATTGAGCATGCATTTCACTTGATGAAGACAAAACTGAAGGGAAAATGCCCCAAGAACATGCAGGAACTGAAGACATTTGCAGTAGAGGCCTGGCAGAGCATCACTAGGGATGAAACCCAGCGTCTAGTGATGTCTATGCATTCCAGACTTCAGGCTGTAATTGCCTGCAAAGGATTTGCAACAAAGTATTAAAAAGTGAAAGTTAGATTTAGGATTGTTTAGTTTGTCCCATTACTTTTGGCCCCTTAAAAAGTGGGAGGCACATATAGAAACCATTGTAATTCCTACACCGTTCACCTGATTTGGATGTAATTACCCTCAAATTAAATCTGAAAGTCTGCAGTTAAATCACATCTTGTTTGTTTCATTTCAAAGCCATTGTGGTGGTGACTAGAGGCCAAAATATGAAAATTCTGTCAATGTCCCAATATTTATGCACCTGACTGTATATATGAGATAGATAGATAAATAGTTAGATAGATAGGAGATAGATAGATAGAGAAATAGTCAGATAGATAGATATGAGATAGATAAATAGTTAGAATTGCAACACAACCAGAGATAAAGTAGGATATCTCTATGGTGTATTGCTGTGGGATCATCTGTAGACTTATTAGGAAATATAACATATATTTAGAAGAATCCATACACTGGAAAATGAAAAGGGAACACCACGTTAACCTCACTGATTTCACACTAACGTAGTGTTACACTACAATTCATTCATTAACTGTTATTTATATTGTGCCTACCATTTAGTATTTTACAGAGAGTACTGCCTCACTGGAGCTTACAATCTATATTCCCATATTGCATATACAACCGTTAGTTCTATGAGAAGTCAATTAGCCCACAATTATGTCTTCAGAGTCTACAATGAAATTGATTATATTATTTTGATTTCCAACCAATATATACTAATATACCAACCAATATATACACACCTGTAAATGTTGTAGAGAACCAGTTTGGGGTTTTACTGTTCTTTTTAGTCTAGTAACGTTTAGGGGATTGTTATGTACACTCAATGTTACTGCAATGGTTATTTAATGAACAGAATAAAGACTACACACAGCAACTGGGAATATTTGTATAATTAAGTCTATCACCTCATATTCCTTTGACATGTTGGTATGTGTGAAGGCTCAGAGCCGTAACTAGACTTTTTGGTGCCCTGTGCCAGAAAGAGCATTGGCCCCCCCTCAATTTTCAAAGGGACATAATGCACCCAAAAAAGGGTCATGGCTTCATGGGGAAGGGCCAGGGAAGAGATAGGGGAGGCCAGGAGATGCTGGGGATAAATAGGGACATAATATAGTGCACCTGAGAGAGGGCCATGGCCACATGGGGAAGGGCCAGGGAAGAGATAGGGGAGGCCAGGAGATGCTGGGGATAAATAGGGACATAATATAGTGCACCTGAGAGAGGGCCATGGCCTCATGGGGAAGGGCCAGGGAAGAGATAGGGGAGGCCAGGAGATGCTGGGGATAAAATAAGAGGAAGCTACAAGCAAGAATGATAATAAACAGAAATTTGACAGGCCCAAACAGCGCCCCCTGACCTGTGGTGCCCTGTGCGATGGCATCGGCCGCACTACCCTAGCTATGGCCCTGTGAAGGCTGTAACACCCTATCCACCCCGATCACTGGACCTGTTTATGTGATTCTCTGCTCACACTTGCCTTTAGTATTTTAACATCATTTACACCCTAAAATATAGTTTTACTCTCTCTACTGTCATTTTAACTTTGCAATTATGAGCCATGTCTTAGTAATTACTGTATGTACTGCAAGATTATGGTCTTTGGTATTACAGAACAGTGAGGCTGTTGCAAGCATTAACAGCTGACATGGGAAGGCAGAAGTAAGAGTGATATGAAGGCAGGCCAGGCAACAGGGGGGTACTAAGGGTTCCGAAGTTCGGAGGGGTAAAAATGGGTCTGCGGTGCCTATTTGTAGTTTATTAACTAACAGGTGACTGGCACAGCTGCCCACCTATTCCCGTCCCCCCGGATTCCTTACCCCTGTCACCCGGCCCGGACCATTCACATATGAATATCGCAATGTCATGACGCTGCACCCTCCGCTGTTCTGTTCCTGCCTTCCACCCTGCAACCAAGGCGCGGTGCATTTAAGAGGCCCCCCATCTCTCTCTCAGGCCAGCTGTTTTATGAATGAAATATTTATTTCATCATGGGTGGGGGCCCCAGAGGAATAAATGTACCGGGCCCCAAGATTTCTGTTGCCGGCCCTGTATGAAGAGAAGACATCTCAGTCACTGGGTGATTACGTTGCACATGCTGTAATCCCATAGCCTCGGGGACAACTTCATTGTTTAATACGATCACAAAGTCATGCAAACTGATCTCATATTCACAATCAAATGTTATCATGTGTCTCCCAACACACAGTAAGGTATCTGTACAATTTGATCTAAATGTATTAAAATGGTTATGATTCAACTATAATATTTGTGAGCATTTTAGGACTACCATTGCAAGACCTATAACCCAGCTACCTCTCTGAATTACCATCGTCACTAAGGGGAGGTGTACCGGTAATCTTATCCAAACCAGAGGTATTAGGTCGCAAAATGCTCTCTGCTCTGCAGGACCGTTTTTGGAGTTCCGTAATTGACTTTGCGTAATCCTTTCCAGAGGGATTAATAATCCCTCCATCACATGGGTGTAACCACCATAGGGGTAAGGGGTGCAGCTGCTATGTTATATATATTTTTCACCATTGGGTGGTACATAGAGGCCCTTACAGACTTTTGCTAAACATACCATGGGCGCACCCAGATTATCTTCACTATCTATGCATAAGGCACAGTTATAGGGGAAGATGTATGAAACAGTGTAAAGACTGGAGAAGATGCCCATAGCAACCAATCATCTTCTACCATTCATTTTATAGAATGTGGTGAATCAAAGCTGATTGGTTGCCAAGGACAACTTCTCCACGTCTCACTTTGCGGCTCTTGTTATTGCTTCATGCATCTCCCCCATAGTAAGAACTGTCTCATAATAACTGCCCGTTACTAATGCCCTGAGGTATCAACCCCGACATTGGGCCTCGTTAACAGTACGGCGGAAATATGCTGCCCAAACTTACATGAAAATGTGTCCCGCTGTGACACGATATTAGCATATGTGCAAGATGAGGCCCGTTGGGAGAAGCGTTAGCTTATAGGTAAAAAGTCAAAATATAGCAGTGAATTCATTAAATAAGTCTCCAGTAGAGATGATAAATACAACTGAACGAGCTTGAGGAGAACTTAACAAAGATGTCCCTTGTTCACAGTACTAAAGTCAGCGAAGCGTAGATAGGAGATAAGAATCAGTGTAACCCAGTGTAGCACACATTCATATATAGAGCCATTCATTCTCACACATATCCTTAATGCACTGTTTCAGCTTTTTGTCATTACGAGCCGACTAGCCGCTGTACAGCAAACAGCCACTGAGTGCACAGGGGATGTGTTTATTCTGATGAATGATGTACCAGGGGAACTGGAAATTATTCACAGTCTGCCTCCAGTTTATTCTGCCCAACAATCATCTTAGTGTTATATTTGCAAACCAGGCAGAAAATAAAACGGTATTGTTGTAATAGAGAATGTACACGAGTGTCAACGTCAGCTTACACTACAGTACACACAGTCAAAGGCATTTACTAAAATGCAGTGAAAAGTGTGTTTGTGATGACCCTGTAACGCGCGGAGACAGTATTTATCTGCATTTAGGGCCATATTCAATTCGAATCAGAGGTCAGACTTTTCGCCATCATCGCCGTTTATTCTGGGAACAAGTATCGGGTGCTTTATCCCAGTAGACAATTAGGATCCGGCGAAAAGGGGACCCAGCGGATTGGTAAGTATGGAAAAGTCCAGGGAATTTTTGGGAAATCATCCTGTGACTCCACTAAAGATGTCCTGACATGGGGATCGCTATGGGTACCCCCGGTTTGGCCTGCGGAAGGTAAGTCTGGTTTTTAAATAGCCACGGCAGGTGCATAAACATGCCTGTGAAGAAGGGGTGAAGAAGAGCATTTATCTTTTTTATTTAAATAACTATGGCCATCAAATTTGGGGTACATGAAAATGGGTACAAGCATATTTTTAAGTCCCCAAAGTGATTTTTGAAAAGTCCTCAAAAATGCACCTGCCGCTAATACCCGCATTCTAGAAAACACCTACCGCATACATGGGAACCCCCCTGAATCAATTTCGCTAGTTTAAAAAAAAAAATTTTTGCCCCCAAAATTAAAGTACATTTTTTTGGGGTGTCCTGAGGATTTTTTTTTATTTATTTTTACACAGATTACTTTTAGAAGACATTAAAAAGGCTGCAGGCTATTTTTTTTTTATTATGCACCCCTAAACCCTAATTCTGCACTTTTTTCCGCTATATATAACATGGTGAAAACTTATCTCCGTTTTTTTAACAAAGACTTTTCAACCGACGAAAATGACGCCATCAGCGATAAATTATCGCCGATAACGGACTTTTCGCATCAAATTGAATATGGCCCTTAGGGTAGTTTAAATCTAGTGTTCTCCTGGCATTTAGGGTGCATTGTCTTATTTGTTCACAGTGTGAAGACGCATGCGATGCTTGTGGCACGTGCTGACTTGTCTGTAAGGCGCCAAAGATAAACCTGCGAGTAACAAGGAGTAGGACATGTTCCTTTGCATCCCAGAGCAAAGAATTTGGATTGAGCATAAAATACACAACTGAGTTTCCCGCTTAGAAGTAAATTAAATTAGACGCGAGAAATGGTGGTTATATACCGCACTTACGGTACCGCCGGACTAGTGGATTTTTGCTTGCAGCCTCATAGGGCAATGTACGAAAATCCATGAATCTGGGACAAGATCGGGTCGCAAAGAGGTAATATAAGCTGCCGCTGCCAGCTTTTCTACACCATTGCAATGGCAACTCGGCCTCCTCGCAACCAACTGCATAGAACCCTTATAGTGAATTGTAAAGCAGCCAATAGGGGCCTTATTGGCTCACATCTCACCTTACCAGAAGAGATGGGACAGGGGAGGGAGGAGGTGTTCTCCTAATCTGCATAGTTATATTCAGATGCTGCTGCCCGTTTGCCGGGGGCTAATACACAACGACGAGGATGATGGTCAAAATTATAGTTATTATTGCTACTATCATTCGTACATTAACCCTGACATTTTCTTTCATTTTATTATTAGTACATTCATCTTGTATTATTATTTGATTAAATTCTAGCTCTCTATTCCTTTAACAAGCCTTTCATTCACATACAGTACAGTAAGAAATATTATACGTATTACCACTATTCCAAATAAAACTAATGTGACGCTCACTATAATAACAAAGGTTACACGGTTTCTGCGCCAATGTCCTGCCTGGGTGCATGTAAACCTGACACATTTGGTAGTGGCATGGGGAGATACCTTCCCATCAGCATATAACCGTGAATATGCCATTTGTATGTGCGGCAATGATTGGACCCATATGCGGCAACTCAGCATCACCCCCTGGGGACTCAAATCAGGCATAAGAGGGTCACAGACGTCTCTATTTCCTGTGCTTGTCTTTGAACAAATGATTCCATTTATGTACAATCACGTCATCTGCAACATACACACATTGTAATCTAGCCATTGTAAATACAATCGATATTAATCATGATATAAATCAAAATCAGAGTGACTGCTTTACGTCCATTACTGTTCTGTATACATAGTGCTTCCAAGCCTCATTACCTGATGTGCTGTCGCTTTCTGGCTTTAGGTAACCCCCCGAGTCTGGTGCATGCCAATCAGCCTGGTGGTTGGCATATCTCCTGTAGGGTTGCCAGTTCATCCATTTCTATGGCTCACTAAAGCCAGGTGAAATGGAGACTTGAAGTCATCCAGCCACTGAATCTGTGTAATTCATATGTGTCCCTTATTAAAGGGATGAGGTGACCAATCCTTCTCCTAGATCATCTCACACATCAGAGGTGCATGGGCGCTGTCTTATTGATTCTTCTCAGCTGACTCTCTACTCACCAATCAGAAACCATTCTAGGATCAGCTGACCCAAGGAGCCTAAGTCCCAGTTATTTACTAAGCTATGCGCACTATCCAGTAAGTGTTTACTGTGCTTCTAAATCTGTTCCAACATCCATCAAGGACTGCGTGTGGGCTCTGTACTAAAACCCTCGCCAGACGGCACACCTGGTCTGCTGCCTTCAGACTCTGCAATTGACTACCCTCCAACATGACCCCTTCCATTAGGTACAAAATGCTCTGCTCCTGGACTTCATACCTAATGTATGATTGCAGTCACCTGTGTTGTACTAGGTTATTGATGAGACAGGTGTTTCAAGACAGGTGGGTGTAATCATAAATTAAGAGGGAAGCCCAGGAGCAGAGTATTTTGTACCTAATGGAAAAGGTCATGTTGGAGGCTCTGAAATTGGTATTCCTCCTCGCCATTTGGCACATTATTAGCTGGCTTGGCATAACGCCTACTTCCCGAAGCAGCTTCCCGACTGCATACCCTCCTGACTGCATCTCTGCTATTCAGTCTAATCACCACTGGTACCCAGCTATCTTCCATATGAGGGGGGCATTGTCCCAATGATAAAGGGGATTTCTATTTTTATATCCCTTTTTAGTAACTTATGAAGGTGCTCTGCATTATGAAAATGTGTTATTTCATGGGATGCTAACTTTAGTGAGGTGTAAGGTGCATCTAATAACTACCTAGGTTACCTTTGATAAAGCTGTGGTTCTAACACAGCGAAACGCGTCAGGCCCTGGTTGTTCTTATCCTCCACCACCTCTCCACACCTAAAGGAGTGCCATTTGCAAGGTTTATCTGCCTATCTATTCAACTGTACCAGCTTACCGCCTTACCTGTGCCCAGGGGACCGGACTATTGCAGAAGCCTGCCAGCACTGCTAATTAGGACCCCTCATTCATGTTGGACATTGGACTTGGTAATTATTTAGCCTGGACTTTCATATAACAATTGAGTACTGACACTCTTGGAACTCAACTTAACCTTAGAGCACTCATGGACTAGTTCTACATGGTGGACTGGATGATGCTTTTTCATATGTCTCTATATTGATTTTAATGATACATATTTACATGTTGTTATTAAATATACAAATTATGGAAACTGTCAGATTAGCTCTGTTATCCTTGTTCTATTGTATGTTTACCTAGGTTACCTGATGACCTTCTTAACTGTCCTGTGCTGTATGATTGCATTGGTAAAGGGACACATACTCTATTATGTAAATAGACTCCAAACTACGGAACGCAACAGAGTAAAACTCTTTTCTGGAAGCAATGCACAGAGAAGCCTGTAGGTAAAACATATATATGCGAGCAGAAAATAAGAATGCGTGCCAAGCTGACAAATTAGTATCACAGGTCATGAATGACAGTAAATATTGTATTTGCTGAATGTAACACTGACAGTAATTGGGGATCTGAGATCTGCAGATGTTCCTGACACTGGGATTTGTAAGGTATCCTGTGCTGTGAAGCCTGCCGTGCACTACGCTGGGGTGAGGGTTAAGGTCATATTGTGCACGGGTGAGGTGCTATAAACTCTGGGCTTCCACAGATGCTGTGACTTGTTCCCTGACATAGCAATTGGCTGCTTCCCAAGTTCTCCCGTCCATCATTATAAGACGCCCATCATTGTCATGCTTATAGAAACGCCATTAGGAAAATGTTCTGAGGAAATTCCTTCCAAGTGCTGACACTTTACTGACAGAGCAATTGTGAAATAGTGTAACACTCGCACACCTGACACTCCTGAAGGGAAAACCGCCACTCTGTATTTATGCCGGAAGAGAAACACGTGGAGTAGGGAAAACAATGAGAGATGAAGCTTAATGGGAGATTTGAGGTGATAGAATCAGTAATGACATGAAACCTTGCACAGCCTTGTGCTTTCTGCATGTGACCTAATACTCCCCCGAATCGGATGGTGTGATATAAAACAATATCTATAGTTATCATATAATAGTTTGGCACTACGCTCCACATATCGCACTCCAGGGAGAGGTGCACAGTTTGCAGGGGCGTATCTATAATGGGTGCAGGGTGTGCACGGCACACGGGCCCCTGGGTCCAGGGGTGCCCTGCACCACACACCCTGCACCTATAGTGTTACTTACCTCTCCGGAGTACCACGTCGGCGAGAGGGTCCGGCGCTGTAAAAACTACTGGAAAATGGCCACCCCGGGCATTTTCCAGTCGTTTGCACATGCACAGTACATGGAAAATGGCTGCCGTCGCCATTTTCCCGGTGACCTGCGTATACTCTAGAGACTCTGGGCATACTCTAGTGCCCAGAGTCTATAACTCCGTCGCTGGGCCCGCACAGCTCAGTGCGCTGCCCGGCCGCCTGACAGAGAGGAGGGGGCCCATGTTGGAGACTGCACATGGGCCCCCTCCTCTCTAGAAACGCCCCTGACCGTTTCTCTATCTGGCGGATCTCTATAAAGGTAGAGAGCTGAAGGGTACAGATGTGTCCACATACATCTTACTTCCTTGTACATTAAACAGCCCTTCTAGTCGCGCCATGCCAGGACTCGGTAGCGCAGAATGTCTTTTCGTACGTCTGTTTACCTTCAAATGCATCTTATTTGCACAGCGATGCGAATATGACGCACAAGGAGCTTCTGCTTATTACAATGATATGCTGCATTGCCTATATTCTGTCTGCGACTGTATCTGCCTGCAAAATGCTATGTTACAGCGTTACAGCCACCATGACACTGTAATGTAGCATTTTGCATGCAGAATCACGTACAATCCCGCTGCGTACTGGGGAGGGGGGCGCTGTGAGCCTCTCAGCTTGGCGTAAATCCAGAAGGGGAGGGGGGGGAATTCAACATGATCACTCCCCACAACAGGTAGAGGAGAGGAGACTGTTTGGCTTCACAGCGGCAGCCCGGGGCACACACACACCAAGCCCGGGGCAATTAGTACCCGCTCCACCCCTCCCACACGCTCTCGGCACTCCTGTGTGTGCTCACCCTTAACTGGGTGCAGCCTCATTGAGTGCTGAACTGAATTCCCCTCCCAGCGACCAAAGATACAGTGAGTTCCCCAACCCTACCCAACCTAGCTTGTCAGTTTATTGTTCTGTGCTATCAGCTTATATTTACTGTACCAGTGATATTTCATGTGTTACTGTTACTGTGTATGTGCCCTGTACCGTCCTGCGGAAAACTGCTGCATCTAAACAATAAAGGATAATAATGATAACAATATGTACATGGATTCCTTCATAAATTATCCTTACTTGTGTTCTGTGACCATACTTTAACTTAATAAATACACGCGCACGTTTTTAGAGCTGTGGTGCATTATGAATAAATTACATCCGTAGGTTTTCTTTTCTTTTCATCTTAAAGCTGGAAGGTGTTGTGGTTTTCATTGTTGCATATGGAAAGATCTAGCTGCTGGCCAAATACTTTCTATAGACAATTAGCCGACTGCAGCTACTGCTGAAAAAGTGAGGAGGCCTCTCAGAAAACCACAAAGCACGCCATATCATTACGCAGAATTTCCTGGCTGCGTGGCCTTAGGGGAAAGCTGTGCGGCGCAGAGATGACACAGCGTCCGTATAATGGGTCAGTAATATACATGGTGCCGCTTTCAGTGTCTATTCTCTGAGTATCACACGGTCTCAGATGGTTTGTTCATAGGACAAACACCAGGAAACGGTCCTGGATAAGTAATATCAGAACTATTTCAGGATCCATCGTTTCCAGCCACACTTCTCCCAGCACAATCTGTACTAACCAGCAGACTTCAGGGAATCCCACAGACAGAAGAGGGGGGGAGAGACTGATCTCATAACCAAAAATTCAGGTGCTGCCAAAAATAACCCCTAAATAATACTGTGGTCTTTGGTTTGACAAACCACACTCCGTACTGTGTATCCATTTAACCGTTTTGAGGCTGATTGCAAAATATTCTTCTCCATAGTAACATCTATATGACAACACATAACGAAAGCGCTGTCCTCTCCACACACTAAATGAACTGATAATCAGTCTATGAACCAGTAACAGAACGGCAGCATAAAGCGCACGTAATGTACAGCGTAATGTACAGCGTAATGTACAGCGCATCAGCTACATCACTAGCTCCTAGTAAATGGAAGAATATTGGTGCAGTCTAAGAAATGGTTGTGTACAGTACAAGAGACCGATTCGCTTTAATTGTGCCCGGATCATCAAGACCTATCAATATTGAAAAAGAAGACATGTAAATCTCTTCCCACAACAGGGGCAATCGCAGGTTTCTAGAGGGGGTGGTTTCCAAATGCAGAATTTTAGAGTGAGTGTGGCCAGTCCATGAAGAGGACATAATTATCACTTATCCAGCTTTAATATGTTACATACATAGTGTATTGTGTGTGATAATTCCAGCATATACAGGACCAGTGATCACAGTAACCCATTATATGTGTCATACATAGTGTATTGTGTGTCATAATTCCAGTATATACAGGACCAGTGATCACAGTAACCCATTATATGTGTCATACATAGTGTATTGTGTGTCATAATTCCAGTATATACAGGACCAGCGATCACAGTAACCCATTATATGTGTCATACATAGTGTATTGTGTGTCATAATTCCAGTATATACAGGACCAGTGATCACAGTAACCCATTATATGTGTCATACATAGTGTATTGTGTGTCATAATTCCAGTATATACAGGACCAGTGATCACAGTAACCCATTATATGTGTCATACATAGTGTATTGTGTGTCATAATTCCAGTATATACAGGACCAGTGATCACAGTAACCCATTATATGTGTCATACATAGTGTATTGTGTGTCATAATTCCAGCATATACAGGACCAGCGATCACAGTAACCCATTACATGTGTCATACATAGTGTATTGTGTGTCATAATTCCAGCATATACAGGACCAGTGATCACAGTAACCTATTATATGTGTCATACATAGTGTATTGTGTGTCATAATTCCAGTATATACAGGACCAGTGACCACAGTAACCCATTATATGTGTCATACATAGTGTATTGTGTGTCATAATTCCAGTATATACAGGACCAGTGATCACAGTAACCCATTATATGTGTCATACATAGTGTATTGTGTGTCATAATTCCAGCATATACAGGACCAGCGATCACAGTAACCCATTACATGTGTCATAATTCCAGCATATACAGGACCAGTGATCACAGTAACCCATTATATGTGTCATACATAGTGTATTGTGTGTCATAATTCCAGTATATACAGGACCAGTGATCACAGTAACCCATTATATGTGTCATACATAGTGTATTGTGTGTCATAATTCCAGCATATACAGGACCAGTGATCACAGTAACCCATTATATGTGTCATACATAGTGTATTGTGTGTCATAATTCCAGCATATACAGGACCAGCTATCACAGTAACCCATTATATGTGTCATACATAGTGTATTGTGTGTCATAATTCCAGTATATACAGGACCAGTGATCACAGTAAGCCATTAGATGTGGCAGTAGGGCCATCCTGCCTGAGATTTATGTTTTTATATCATATGTGGGCACCGTTCTAGAGCATAGCAGGAAAATGGGAGCTTGGGGGAGCAGCAGAGAAACCTAGCCCTGCCCTGGGCATATACTATATGTGCTCTATATTGGCCTCTAGCAGTGCACCCCTAACAGTTCATGTTTTTTCCATATCTCTTAGTTGGTACACAGGTTATTTATTATTGGCTGACACATGTTAAAAGATCAACAGGTGGTGCTAATTATTTCATTTGCGATACTGAGAAGTACATGCAGCACTAGTAAAATTTAATTATATTACTATTTCTATTGTGACCATGGTGTGGGCTGGGGAGGGGAGAGGGGGGGTTTCCAGGCAACCAGAACCCCCCCCCCCCTCTGTGTTTGCCTATGCACAATCCCCACATATAACCACTTCACACTTAAAAGCAAATGATCAAGTAGTATTACAAGTGTATAATGGCGGTAATTAGGAGAGATAAATGCCCAACATACCAATCTCCGCTCTCCCTCAGCCCCAGGAAGCTAAACCACAGGGGAGCAATATCCAAGATCTGCACTGTTTGGGGGATACTCACCACTGCGCACAATAAAATCATTAGCAGCCACAATAAATCTCTGCATGTAAACCTCTATGTATACATTTCCTCTGAACTCCCCCCATCACCCCAATTCTCCGCCCACCAAACATGACGCTCTGCAGGGGATCCATTGTTTCCCATTTGAAGTTGCTGGTCCACAAATCTGATTGATCACAATCTCTGCATCCTGCTGACTTATTTATAGATCAGGAGGGACCACCTCTGCTCTCTGTCCGCCAGCCGCAGAGGCTGTGCCAATGGGATGCCAGCCAAAATACAAAAGGGGAAAGCCTCTCTCTTAGAGCCAGTGAAGTCACTCTTCATATGGCGGCCATTAACCCCCTCACTGCTGGGCCTGATGATCTATAGGGCCAAAGCAAAAAGTCTTTGGGAATAATATAATCTTGAGGGATAGATACACAGGATGCATCACAGAGAGCTTCAAATTGCCGGATGGCCACAGTGCATTATTATAACCTATCCACCGCTGATGTCAATGGCAGAGCATGAACGTCACAGTATAAACTAACTACTGTGCACACCTTCATATTTTACTGCTTCACAGAACAGACATACTAGCAGCATTTTTCCAAGCACGTTCCGGAGTGCTAATTTTAGGATTAGGGAAATGATTGCAAGTGGCCTTAGAAGACAGAAGCAAAAGTGTTCAAACTGTTATTTAGGACTGAATTAACTTCTGTTTGATCATAGACTTTCCAAGAAAAAAGCAGATCGTGTTCATAGCTGCATTCCAGAAGGAAGCATTGGGGAAAGGGAAACGGGGCTGCTCTGTTCCCATCGCAGCAGATGCAGAGATTATTTGTGACAAAATGAAAAGGAGCGATTTATCCAAACGCTGCTGCTTTGTGGCTCTCAGGAAGAGTTAATGTAGTGATCTAGGTCTCGTGTTTCACAGGTGTTACCAGAGGGTTAAAGAGAGACTCCGCCAGTATCCAACTTGAGTTATTACCAGCTTTTAGCATATGGATCAGGTACAAAGAAAAAACAAACCGACATTTAATAACAGTGCAAATAGCACAGATGTGAGGAAAACCAGAAACAACTAAACATGTATTTAGCTCTATCAACTATTATGAAGCACATATTTTCTAGGTGATGTCTACCTGTTGGGATTGGAAGATTACAGGGGGGGAATTTTTGGTGGGAGGGAGAGACAATATTTTCAAAATAACAGACCCGTAACCAATGCTACACTGCAGTGATTGGTAAGGCGTCAATTGTTTCAGTCGGTCTTTAGAGCAGAACAGTACGGAAAACTTTGTGTATTCATGGGGATGCATTAAACTATCTAATCCAGGGGTCAGTGCCCCCATAGTTATGCCCCTATAGCAGTGCCCCCATAGTTATGCCCCTGTAGCAGTGCCCCATAGTTATGCCCCTATAGCAGTGCCACCATAGTTATGCCCCTGTACTAGTGCCCCCATAGTAATTGCCCCTGTACTAGTGCCCCCATAGTTATGCCCATGTAGCAGTGCCCCCAGTTATGCCCCTGTAGCAGTGCCCCCATAGTTATGCCCCTGTAGTAATGCCTCCATAGTTATGCCCCCATAGTTAAGCCCCTGTAGTAGTGCCCTCATAGTTATGCCCCTGTAGCAGTGCCCTCATATTTATGCCCCTGTAGCAGTGTCCCCAGTTATGCCCCTGTAGCAGTGCCCCCATAGTTATGCCCCTGTAGCAGTTCCCCCATAGTTATGCCCCTGTACTAGTGTCCCCATAGTTATGCCCCTGTAGCAGTGCCCCCATAGTTATGCCCCTGTAGCAGTGCCCCCAGTTATGCCCCTGTAGCAGTGCCCCCACAGTTATGCCCCTGTAGCAGTGCCCCCATAGTTATGCCCCTGTAGCAGTGCCCCCACAGTTATGCCCCTATAGCAGTGCCCCCATAGTTATGCCCCTGTAGCAGTGCCCCATAGTTATGCCCCTATAGCAGTGCCACCATAGTTATGCCCCTGTACTAGTGCCCCCATAGTAATTGCCCCTGTACTAGTGCCCCCATAGTTATGCCCATGTAGCAGTGCCCCCAGTTATGCCCCTGTAGCAGTGCCCCCAGTTATGCCCCTGTAGCAGTGCCCCCATAGTTATGCCCCCATAGTTATGCCCCTGTAGTAGTGCCTCCATAGTTATGCCCCCATAGTTAAGCCCCTGTAGTAGTGCCCTCATAGTTATGCCCCTGTAGCAGTGCCCTCATATTTATGCCCCTGTAGCAGTGTCCCCAGTTATGCCCCTGTAGCAGTGCCCCCATAGTTATGCCCCTGTAGCAGTTCCCCCATAGTTATGCCCCTGTACTAGTGTCCCCATAGTTATGCCCCTGTAGCAGTGCCCCCACAGTTATGCCCCTGTAGCAGTGCCCCCATAGTTATGCCCCTGTAGTGTTGCTTGTTCAAATAATAATAAAAAAAAAAAACCACTTACCTTAATCCCCGTTCCTGCATCCGCCGCCGTCCTGTCCGCCCTGCTGCTCCTCTGAACTATGGGAGAGACGTCATGACGTCTCTCCCATAGTGCGCATGGGGAGAGGCAGAAGCTGGAGTTCAGAAGAGAACTCCAGCCTCCGGCTAACGCGGCGCTGCAGGGAAGGAGCCGGGCGCCCGCTGGTAATAACATCTCAGCGGGCGTACGGCTTAGAGCCTCCCTGCGGCGCCGGGCTGGAGGTCACTGACGCCGGGTGCAGCAGGTGCGATTCATATGCATGCCCAGCTGTCCGTCCATTACCCCGAGGAATTTCAGTTTTACCCCAAATGGGGTAATTTACCCGTGTTCCCCCACCACTGATCTAAAGAGTGGACAAGGTGTCCATAGCAACCAATCAGCATCTACCTAGCATTTTATAGAATGTACTTGAAAAATGCTACCTCGAAGCTGATTGGTTGCCATGCGCAGCTTCACCGTATGTTGTCTCTTAAAGGCTTGGTATATTTTGCCCCCATATCCTGAACGTTATCTAACTTATTTCGTGGAAATATTTTTAAAGCTTCCTAGTTCATCTCAAGCAGCCAGATCAGTAAGAAATGGGGCCATAACCAAACTGCTGTGATCCGGACAGGCACCAGGGCGAAGAGCCCGGGTCATAAGGCTTTGCCTGGCCGAATACATGTGACGAAGGGCGACACTTCCCATGAAATCTATTCCGTTAGCACTGGATTATTACTATATATAACCATTGCTTAGTGCATACTGTACATAGTACAATGACTGCACAAATAAACCAACTAAAATAATATCAGCGAGTGGCCAACTCAACTCAACAGCGGTATCCGAGCCCTAGCGAGGGGCACTGCACACTTCCCCAGTATGACTGTAGCTGACTCCTTACTAGAATACGCCACAGACCGCCACGTCCTTGGCCCTCGGCCCCCCAGCGTTTGTAGCTAGGAGCAGCCCGCACATTTATATACACCCTACATATCGCCGCCTCTTTCCGTCCATCATGAATGTCAGATTCATTATTTTTGTAAAGGGCAAAACGAAAGGACAGTTTAAATTCTCGGAAGAAATGTGTTTAACTTGCTGTTTGCGGAAAGGACCTCATTACTGTATGTATATTCAAGAAGAAGTTGATTTATTTTTCCAGAATTAAAATGAATGGAGAAGGAAGGGTCAGCAGACGTAAGGAGTCATAAGTGTAGCACCGAGCGCTCGCCCCACTGACTGACTGACTGACTGACGCGTCTAATCTGCTGCGCGGAAAGCCTTCCTCTTGTATATTTGCTTAGTAGTTCCTAAAATTAAATTGGTTATTCCGCTGAAGAATTTAATGCAATTTACTTCCAAACAAGGCCATATTTACACAGGATGATTTCAAATTCATATCCAGTTATGAGAAATATACAATTTTTCTAAACCTCTCACTGTTGAGGGGCTGGTGACACTCTGGTGGTTTGCTTAAGCAAACTTCCATAATTAGGAACAGGGTTGCCATTCATCACGTAGCTATAGTTTGGGGATATTTTCCGTGCGCTCCACATCTGAAGCTGACAGAAAGTGCTATCCTATAGACTTTGCGGTTCTACGTCTGCCTGATGCAACAGCCCAGATAATTAGGTCTCCAGACCTCATCTCTAGCTATATGTATAAGTAATACGGGAACCATGCTGGATTCCTCACATTCTGTGGGTCCCCCCTCTTACCTGCTGTACCTATGCTCTGAATAATACTGTTGGAGACAAAACACTGTTTCAAGCTATCCCGTTGTTACTAGTATAATATAAAAATGTCTGTTGGAATTATAAAACTACAAATAGAAAAAAATGGGATTGAGGAGGGGGGGGGGGGGGGAGTGCTGGTATTGGGCTGGAGGGCAATACTTAGAAAATGTCATATATATAACCAATAGCAATCTGCAGTAACTGACAAGTAGTAAGTAGCTTCACTTGGTCTGCGTATCCACACCCTGTATTCCCGTCATACAAACTATGTATGTCACTACACTGATATTAAATGAAAATGAATATTATCATCTGAACATGCTGTAACACATAAAGAATGGGTGACTAGTGCAATTCTATTAATTGTAGCCAATGCACAACCGAAAGTTATACTGTACTACTTTTAATGCTACAATTCTATGGCCTAAAGCTGGGTACACACTTAGCGATTTATTTATTTTTTTTCCAACAATTTGCTCAATTCTGACGGACCGGAACAACAAATCGCTGAAATCGTGCAGTGTACTCAATATGTCGGGCGGTGAGCACTCCGGTGGGGTCGTCAGCCGCATCGTCAGGTCGGCCCTACATGCAGCTCAACCTGACAACCCCACGCAGCCTGATGTGGCAGGGGGCCGACATCTCGGGCGGTCGGGTACCGGATCGTCTAATGTGTCCCGGCCGCCCGATATGTCGGCCCGTTGGCAGGGGGTTGCCAGTCATATTGCTGGGTACACACATCGTTTAGTGTGTACCAAGGTCGTTTTAAAAGAGCATGGGGCAGACTCAGGACGGGCCCCCTCCTCTTTCCAGCGGTGCAGCGGCGGTTGCGGGTGCAGTAGATTCTAAGTGCCAGAATCTACTGAGCATGTGCGGATCTGTGGTTTCCCGGGGACAGCAGTACTGCACGTGTGAAAGTCACCGGGATAATGGGCGCTACCATTTCCCCAGTAATATTTGCTGCTCTGCAGCGCCGGGCTGGCACTCTGGAGACAATGGACAGTTAAGTATAAAACACTATAATGGGTGCAGAGTGTGCGGTGTGGGCTTTACTGGACCCAGGGGCCCGTGTGCACCACACACCCTGCTCCCATTATAGATACACCCCTGGTGTGTACCCAGCTTTAGGCAATTCTGCTTACTTTCTATGAGGGTCATCTAAACATTACTAATTCCTAAACCCTTTATTGCCACCAGTCTCTTAGAGACCTCAGGAGCCGGCTGCTGCCAGCGGGTCAGGATGAACTGGGCCATTGAAGACATTAGAGGAGACAATTATCCTTTGTCAGCAGGTGGTCTTATTAAAGATTTGCTGTAATGTTGGCCTTTCGACAAACAGTAATTGCACCACAGAGCACGTTCCTACCTGATAGACAAACACTGTGCCCTGTTCATAATACCAAACGGCTGTGATATCCATATGGCAAATCCAGGCGAAACCTCTAATAACTCATCCGCAGGTGACCTGCCAATCACCGCTCCGTCTCTCAGGTAACACACCTGTGCCCAGGATGAGGACATCTATAGCTCATCAATAAATACTTTCAGTAAACTCCAGGCTTGGTAATGAATGTAAGTAATGTCATTCATAAAACACACAAATATGATGTATGAGATACTGTTATTGTGATTACAGGTATAACAGATGAACAAGCTAAAAATTGAAGCATAATTCCAAACTTATATCTAAACAAACCACAAATTACAGATGATGCAAAGCTATTCATTATTTTAAGAAAATTAATAACTATAAATGTATAAATTTCTGTAAACAGCATTTTATACGAATCGCCTCCATAAAAAGTTTTCGACTTGACACAGGGTCCAGCAACCACTGACAGGTGACCACTATAGCACAGGGCTACTTCAGCATAGCTACATACTGTAGTCACGGGATAGCAGAAAAACACTGTGCACGGTGTTGCATGCGATAGGGAATATAGATTGTGAGCTCAACTGGTGCAGGGACTGATGCGAATGGCCAAATACTCTCTGTACAGCGCAGCGGAGTATGTGTGACCTATATAAATAACGGGTGATACATTTATAATTGAATTAAAAAAATCCAGCTGCTTTACTGATGACACGTGTTCAATAATTGTGATGAACGCTTTTGCCGGATGACAATTATTCTGCTGTATGTAAAGACTTTCACAGATTTTTTTTTTTTTTGGTCTCTGTATAAGACAAAGATATTAATCAGAAGTGCTGTAATGTTTTTGACTTTACTGCATATGGAGCTGGGTCTTTGCCGCTCATTCATTGTTACCTTATCTGCATTGCTTCAGACAATAGCCTAAAACTTGCCATTTCTACATAAGACGACTCCTGCAGTGACATTAGACTAAATATGGCATAATTGGGTTGTTGCTGGGAGGTAGAATGGGGTCACCATGCCAGTTTAATCTCACTAAACCATTCATAAACGTTGTGGGATATTCTCAGATGGTCTTCGGGGCAAATAACAGACAAATGGCAGCAGCCCAGCTGGCAGAGCATCACTATGCATAGCCAACCCACCCATGTGGCTGCTCTGTCTGTGCTGCCTTCTGCTCAGCTAAGGGTGCAGGTCACATAAGAATTCGGTGAACATACTTAGCGGATCTCTATGTATGTTATTTTGTGGGTGGCATTTGTGATCCTCAAAGGGATCTATTATCTCATTTTAAAATACTGTCTGAGCAGTAAAGATTGAAAACTTAGATGACAACACATCTGAGTCTGCAGCAGGTTATTAGTGCGATTCAAAGAAGGTTTCTTACCTGTAACATCACAGAGTGTCGGCACGACAGGCTCCAGCCCAGGGGGACCTTGCGCTGAATTGAACCTAACATATAAAGTATAATAGGTTCAAGTGTTTTTCAACATATTATTGTATCTTATTTTCTGGCTAAACAAAGAATTCAGAAATATCATGAAAGCTTCACATTTGTAAATTAAAACAAAGACAGCTGTATGTTAGCAGGGTAACTGCAGACTATCATAGATGCATGATGCACCCGGCAGGTACGATAAGATCGGACGTACTCATCGGCGTGTCCTGTACAAGCTGTACATTCTACTTATCCCATTTGTCTAAGGAGAAACCTTTTCATATCTGGCGCACTGCATGGGCACATGCCACACCACGGTGCTGATGGTCTGATCGTTCTTCAACAAGAAATAAAATGGTGCCACACAAGATTTGCAAGATAGAATGTCTATCTTAATATCTTTGCCTGTAAATTACCTATTACAGAATATATATAGACACAGATAGATAGATAGATAGATAGATAGATAGATAGATAGATAGATAGATAGGATATGAGATAGATAGATATGAGATAGATAGATAGATACTAGATATAAATGAGATAAATAGATATGAGATATATATTAGATAGATAGATATGAGATAGATAGATACTAGATAGATGCATATGAGACAGATAGATATGAGATAGATAGATACGAGATAGATAGATATGAGATAGATATGAGATAGATAGATATTAGATAGATAGATGAGATAGATGGATATGAGATAGATATGAGATAGCTAGATAGATATGAGATAGATAGATATGAGATAGATAGACAGATATGAGATAGATAGATATGAGATAGCTAGATAGATATGAGATAGATAGATAGATATTAGATAGATATGAGATAGATAGATATGAGATAGATATGAGATAGATAGATAGATGTGAGATAGATAGATATGAGATAGATAGATGTGAGATAGATAAATATGATATAGATATATTTGAGATAGATAGATTAGATATGAGATAGATATGATATAGATATATATGAAATAGATTAGAAATGAAATAAATAAATATGATATAGATAGATATGAGACATATTAGAAATGAAATAGATATGAGATAGATTAGATATGGAATAGATAGATAGATAGATTAGATAGATATATAAATAAATATGATAAATAGATAAATATATAGTTAAATAAATGATAAATAGATATGAGAGAGGAGATATAGTTATGTGACCAGTGGCTGCGAGGCTGCCGGCCACAATCCCGACAGTGGAATGGCGCCTAGAGATTTGTGATAGGCGTTGAAATCCCGACGCCGATCATAGTCCCGACACCGGAATCCTGAACAAAGGTAAGTCCGGGGTGCCCTTAGCATTAGCAGCAGGGGGGAGGGTTAGGATTAGGGAGTCTGGCGGGGTTAGGTTTGGAGGGGGGAGACTAGGGTTAGACACCCCCAGGGAGAAGTTAGGGTTAGACACCCCCAGGGAGAAGTTAGGGTTAGGCACCCCCCACCGGGAGAGTTAGGGTTAGGCACCCCCAGGGAGAAGTTAGGGTTAGGCACCCCCAGGGAGAAGTTAGGGTTAGGCACACCCAGGGAGACGTTAGGGTTAGGCACCCCCCGGGGAGAAGTTAGGGTTAGGCACCCCCCGGGGAGAAGTTAGGGTTAGGCACCCCCTGGGAGAAGTTAGGGTTAGGCACCCCCCACCGGGAGAGTTAGGTTTAGGGAGCGGTAAGGAGGGGATAGGGTTGGGGGGGGGACAGGGGAGGTTAGGGTACTTACCTGCCCCTGTCGGGATCTTGATCCTGCCGTGCTTCCGCTGTCGGGATTTGAACCAGTGGCTAAACAGCCGCCAGCCTTTCAATCCCATTCCCGAGAGAAATAAAGATATGAAATAGATGATAGATATATAAATAAATAGGAGATAGATAGATTAGATAGATATGAGATAGACAGATAGATATGAGATAGATATTCATATACAGCTAGCAACCATACTCTAAGAAGTCACACAAGAGCATGTATCTATGAGATTAAGGCGTCTCGATCACATTTACTGTACCCACCAGTGCCCTTCTCTCAGTATTATACACAATGCAGTGAAACATCGGGACTGTAGACTAGTATCTGGCATTTTCTTTGCCATTCAGTGGAATGAAACCCCAGTGTTGTGGGTGCCTTGTTTAAAAAATGCCTTCAACCAACAAAGCTATGTTTAAAGTAACTAATCAAAAGCACAGAAGCCACCAACGAGAGTCTCGCAGGAAGCAGCCGCGGGCTGCGTGAAATCGACAGAAGTCACGCACTACAGGACCATCGCATACGGTTTCTGATGTCTGTGTTTATTCAGGAAATTTGGCTTATCCCCAAAGCACATAGCTTGTTCTAACTGAAATAGTAAGCAGCAATGCTCGAGAGCATAACCAGTGTTATTTCGTTCTCTTACTCAGTCAGCACCTCACTCCTCTCTCTGCCGCCATGGGTACACAGGGATGTATAGAATTAGCTGTAACAAAGCATATTTGTTTGGCTCTGGTACACTGGTAGAGGCATGGTGATCCCTCTCCCCTGCGGATGTTACCTGACACTGGAAAGATAAATAGCATCACTCATTCTGACAGGTGATATGCACATACTGTATGTGTGTGTGTGTGTGTGTAAATGTTTGTGCATCTGTTTACGCACAGATCTACAACCCAATCAGTGTGCGCGTGTTTATGTACCGAGCAGTTGATGTGTATCTATTAGCGTATAGGAGTGAGTGTGGCTCTGTTTCTATATTCATATTCAGGCATGAACCCATGTGTGCGCCTATTCACTTTGCTGTGTGTATTTATTGAAAGGAGATCTCCTCAGATCAGATTCTCATGCACTGGAGTGAGGCCTGTGACGTGGGTTGATGTATGGGAGACTTGTTAGTGCGCTAGGATATGTCAGATGCTCTGTTTTTACAATCTTCTGTGTTAAACTCTATCATCAGATTGGTATATAAAACAATATTAGCACATATGGATCTTTTTCTTGGAATGATAAATGGAGCTCTTCAGGGCTACTGGGAAAACCATCCGGTGACGTTTCACCACTAACTGTGATTGTCTGTGCACCTCCAATGCCTTCATAGAATGCAAAGTATCTTCAAACCATTTATACGTATGGGTTGGGTATGAAATCCCGGCAGTCGAAATGCCAGCTGTCAAAATACCGACAGCAGCATCCCGAAGCTCGGAATCCCGACAGGTTTTAGGTAACCCTCCCCCCCTGGTGCCTGAACCTAACCCTCCCCCCCCACCCTTAGACTAATCCTAATCGAACCAATCAGACTCTAGCTATTATCTTCTAGAAGGTGCTTATTAAATGTTAAGAAGAATCTGATTGGTTGCTGTGGGCAACATCTCCACTTGTAAAAACTCTCATTTTAGTAAATATACCCCATACTGTATATTCCTAGGCGTTATATCTCACTGGCACTAAACGTATGAAGCAAGAGCTGATAGTGATGCAAAATATTTAGAACAAAAAGGACAAAGAATTGTATATCTGCACACAACAATCATAAATAGAGAAAGAGATACCTTATCTGTACCCCGTTAGATTTTCTCAAAATAATGCATATGGGGGGGCAGCCTAGACAACCAAATAAATGTAATACAAAGAAGAGAGAAGGAAGAGGTTGTTTTGAATAGGGCTGGAGCATGCCACCACTATGTGGACGTGTCCATGTTGAAACATCCTACATCCCCAGAAGGGGTATTCTATCCCCAATCCCACCCCTAAAAATACCCGGACACTGGGCCTGATTTAGAGGTGGACACTAATCCCGTTGCACCTGCCACTGTGCATGCAGCTGTACTGAGAAGTTATGCTACTGCCGCATCAATGTGCACAGAGGCATCTTTAATCCGTTGCTTGTGAACGAAGAAGCACCATTGGTCGCACATCGAACTTCTGAGTAATCCTAAGTAAGCCTACAATGTCCGTTGGAACAAAGCCGCAAGGTCAGTAAAGCTGCGTACATTACTGGCTGGGACACGCCTACGTTTGACTAGCCCCCCCCCCCCCCCCGTTACCTCCCAAAAACACACCCACTGACTGTCAATCACTCTGCGTCCAAATTCTCTCTACAACAGCTGTCGGTAAACCATCGCATCACATGCGCAGTGCGATTCAGACGCATGCGCATTACAAGAACTGTCAACTACGCAAACATTGGTACTGCGTCTACCTCTGAACCAGACCCACTGTCACGGTGAGTGGGACGCACCTCCCGGTGGTCGGGATAACAGGGCAGCAGGGCCGTCTCCTATAATGGGACAGTTGGGAGGTGAACAAGTCATCACCCACAAGCTCAGTAAGTCGGTAGCAGACAGAAGAAGCATCAGTCTCTGATGCATCAGTCTATGTAGTCTCTGACAGAGTCATCGGACTAAATAAAAACATGATGGTGAGACGGATTCTAACAACCTCTGGAATATCAGCCAGGACTCATTACTCACAGAGAGGATATCTCCAAACATACATAAACAGTTTCAGCAGAGTTGTAACTAAGCTCGGCCTCTATTTCCATAACGGTTTTATAATGTTACATGTTGTTATTATATTTATGGAGTAGCTTTCTGAAGTATACTTTTACTAGCATTGGCCTGTCCCAGCCCTGCTGTACATCTAAAGCCCGTCTTCCTTCCAGGAGGACACGTGCAGCTGGGAATGAGGAGAGCTTGTTGGCTGGGCCTCTTAATCAACCAGTTCTTGGCCAGCGAGCCTTTCCCAGACGAGGCCTGGTGTAGGGAGGAGACGTTTCTTAGAACTTCTTTCTGAATTTCTTTGTTGACTTTCGGGGATCAGATTAAGTAAATAACTTTGAAACAGTAACATTTCATTTCCAAAGAGCCCGGAGATAAGTATCATGGCTGTAAATACTCTTGGAGGGGTAGGTAATATGCTCATTGCCCTGATTTCCCAGCTCAGGCAGATAATGTGTCATCACAGTGAGCGGTTACACTTTTTAACCCTGTGACGCCCCATAAGGACTCATGTCAAGAAAAAGCAAAGAGATACCCACGGGGCTGGTAGTGTACCTATACATGACATATATAGTAAAGATAATATATGGAACAGCGCTGTGTACATACAGGGCGGTACACAAGTTTACTACTACTAAATGTGTGTATGTACCACTCTGTACTGCATGTACGCACAGCTCTTCTCCATGTCAGATAAAACCAGCATACCATTGCACACCTCCTTTCCCATGCTGGATATAACATAGGTTTTACTGCTTAACTCTTGGATTTGTGGTCAGGTTTAAATTGTGAGCTCCGGGAAATGTAATTCCATTTCCATCATGATAGGGTCTTTGACAACAGGAGTCTCCCAGTCGCGGCAGATAAATGGTGAGGAGGACAACGTTCTGCTGAGTAGCTGGAAAAATAAAATAGGCCGGTTTCCCTTAGGTAACATGAGTAATAGGGACTGCGCTCTGTCACTGAGTGATCTAAGGAACTAAGAAATGTACACATATATCATATTTTATATATAACATACAGTATATTGTATTTCCAAACAAGAGGCAAATTAATGGAACAGTGGGATAGACTGGCCACTGGCAATCATCAGTGCTGGCTGAAACGGGCTGTGTATATATATATATATATATATATATATATATATATATATATATTTACACTAGACTGGCTAGAACCTCCAGAAAGCACATGCTATTGTATGATGATATTAGGCCACATCTACTGATTGCATTTAGGTGACAATTTCCAGTTAACTGCAGGAACAGATTTGTTTTCCCCCGTGTAGTGCTGAGTGTGTCACCGGAAGCAAACGCCAGGTTAGTTACTATGGCTTAGTCCAATCCTTGCACTGTCAGTCAGTCTGTTTTCAAGTAAGTATCGCTCCACGGTAGATTTTTAACCAAAAAACACCAAGGTTTTGAGTTACACTCCTATTCTGGATTGAACTATAGATTTGTGATATAAGGGGGCAGAATAATTTATCAACTTAGCCCTCAGGCTTACAGATGAAGAATATCACCTGGTCACAAGTACTAAGTCACTACAGTATTCAACCTTCTGGTTGTGAGAGGTCACCAAACCCTGTAGTCACTTTAGGTAGACCCTGTCTGGCCACTGGATAAATGGGCATTGAAAATAACATGGCAAAAGGAGATGGCCCTCTGTTATGCAATACTCCGCCTCAGTGGATTAGCAAATTGGTTAATAATCAAGAATATTTCTGTAATATCTTTTTTCAATGACAACTTTAGCTGCAAATGAACTTCCATTTCATCTAACTTCTACTGCAGTGGTTACTAATAGATAGCACCACTGTGGGGCCGATTCGGAGACTAAATCAGATGTGGCCACGGCCGCGACTTATGCTAATGCCATGGAGGATTTCATTAACACTGAGACGCAGCGTCTTGCGGCAGTTCTGTCTTTAGATGCACCATCAGACGCACCAACAAAGCATGCGATGTGTAACTGGGTCACATGCGCAGAACTAAGACATCGGCCAACTGCGAGCAGCATCCACACTGGGTGCAGCTCAGAATCAGGCGGCCAGCGTCAATCTCTGATATCTGGTGGATGTGGATAAATGGGGAGAGCAGGATCCCTGCACAGATAGGGCGATGAAGAGTGGGGAGGGGAGCACCGCTGGGAAGAGACAATGGGATAGAGCTGGATGAGGGCCGAGCGGAACACAAGAACTGATACAAATGAGTAAATGGTGTCAAGTGTAAATAATCCAAAATATACATTTTACTTTTAGAAAACATATCTCATGTTTGCTGTGATGTAAAATGACATGTTAGGAAGTGAGCAGTCCTGCCGTTCATACTTATGTTACCAGTCCTGAACAGTGGGTATTGTGCCATAACACAGCCAGGCAAACAGAGGTCCGACTCCCTCCGCTCAGATTTCAGGGAAGTGTCACTTTCCCCTTCCGCTAAGTACAGGTTGTGGGGGTGGAAAACGATATATAATGCTAATGGGCAATCTGTTGGGTCACAGGGCACCAGTATCATGTGGCTGCTCTCAGCTATTTTGGAAACTTGATGCTCTTGGCTTAATAATAGACTTATGAATATTCAATGAACATTTGGATATGATTAGAGAGACTTTCCAGCTTTAGGTAGAAATATGAAGCAATGGTACCAAGTCCACAAGCTGCCCGAATCTTCACTGATATATAGGGTTCTCTGTCCTCGTCTCCTTTCCATGTGTTGTGTATGCACCTAAATGCCTCATTGAGCTTCATTTACATTGATGTGGTGCAGCACCTTGTAATAGTCTGCAGATAGCACTGCCAGTATTGCCCATGGCATCCCACCACCCCCCGACAGATGAGGGCACTGCCATTACTGCCCATGGCATCCCACCACCCCCCGACAGATGAGGGCACTGCCATTACTACCCATGGCATCCCACCATATCCCAAAAGATGAGGGCACTGCCATTACTGCCCATGGCATCCCACCCCCCCTGACAGATGAGGGCACTGCCATTACTGCCCATGGCATCCGACCATCTCCCAAAAAACGAGGCACTGCCATTACTGCCCATGGCATCCCACCACCCACCGACAGAGGAGGGCACTGCTATTACTGCCCATTGCATCCCACCACCCCCCCGACAGATGAGGGCACTGCCATTACTGCCCATGGCATCCCACCACCACCCGACAGATGAGGGCACTGCCATTACTACCCATGGTATCCCACCATATCCCAAAAGATGAGGGCACTGCCATTACTGCCCTTTGCATTCCACCACCCCCTGACAGATGAGGGCACTGCCATTACTGCCCATGGCATCCCACCACCCCCCGACAGATGAGGGCACTGCCATTACTACCCATGGCATCGCACCATCTCCCAAAAGATGAGGGACCTGCCATTACTGCCCATGGCATCCCACCACACCACAAAAGACGAGGCACTGCCATTACTGCCCATGGCATTCCACTCCCGACAGATGAGGGCACTGTCATTACTGCCCATGGCATCCCACCACCCCCCGACAGACGAGGGCACTGCCATTACTACCCATGGCATCCCACCATCTCCCAAAAGATGAGGGACCTGCCATTACTGCCCATGGCATCCCACCACACCACAAAAGACGAGGCACTGCCATTACTGCCCATGGCATTCCACTCCCCCCCGACAGATGAGGGCACTGTCATTACTGCCCATGGCATCCCACCACCCCCCGACAGATGAGGGCACTGCCATTACTGCCCATTGCATCCCACCACCCCCCGACAGATGAGGGCACTGCCATTACTGCCCATGGCATCCCACCACCCCCCGACAGATGAGGGCACTGCCATTACTACCCATGGCATCCCACCATCTCCCAAAAGATGAGGACACTGCCATTACTGCCCATGGCATCCCACCACACCACAAAAAACGAGGCACTGCCATTACTGCCCATGGCATTCCACTCCCCCCGACAGATGAGGGCACTGTCATTACTGCCCATGGCATCCCACCACCCCCCGACAGATGAGGGCACTGCCATTACTGCCCATTGCATCCCACCACCCCCCGACAGATGAGGGCACTGCCATTACTGCCCATTGCATCCCACCACCCCCCGACAGATGAGGACACTGCCTGCATGACAGAAAACATTATTGCACAATTGCCCTTATAATAACTGGCCCTGATGCAACTGGTGATGAATAGTGGGAAAGGTAGAGGGACATTTGTAGGAACCGTGGCTGTTACATACTACTAATATTAATAATATTTGCCATGAGAGGTCATATGGGTACATTTCTCCTTTCTGATCATACATAGTAATAGTTGTCCTATGATTTATTATATGCGTATATTGTATGAAGTAAGAGGGTCCGCAGCGTTACAAAGTACAGAAACAGTATGAACAGAACAAAAAAAAGTGATTTACAGTACAGAACATTGCAGGACATGGGCAGGGATTATACACATTGCTGCATCAGCAGTTATAGCACCCAGATAAGTGGCAGGGTGGCAAAACCCAAGGGATAGGTGGCGCTGTAGGCAGGAGCTGATGGTATAAGTGAGGGTAGGAGAAGCACAGGAGGGAAGAGGGCCCTGCGTGTGAGAGCTTACAGTATAACTAATGATTTGTAGAACAGCCAAATGGTTCCTCCAAGTGTTTTATCAGCTGGACATATTCTTCCTTTCCTGCTGTGTAGTAAAATCATATCAGACATGACAGACAAAACACCACCATAATATCACCACTGTACTCACATTAGGGATTCAAGCCCTACTGCTTAGGCTACAGCATTGGGATTACCTGCTGCAAATAGGTTGATCTGTAGTAAAGGCGCCACAACACCAGTGCAATACAATGCATTAGGAATACCTGCTGCCGATAGGTTGATGTGTAGTATAGGCGGCACTAGATTAGAGCGCCACAACACCAGCACAATACAATGCATTAGGAATACCTGCTGCCGCTAGGTTGATGTGTAGTATAGGCGGCACTAGATTAGAGCGCCACAACACCAGCGCAATGCGATTCCATTGTCACTACACAGCTCCCCATTATTTCTCTTATTGTTCCCCTTAGCTATAGTGGCCCGGGCTCCAGGTCTGCCCACACAGCTGACAGCTACATTGGGGGAGAGGGATAGCCTCCAGGGATATAGGACACTTTCCTGATATATAGGCTGGATAAGACACCATGACATAGAAAGCCTAACGTGCACAGTGCGGTTTGGTGAAAGTGTTTTCCGTCAGGAAGTGGTTAAGAGCCTGTGTTTCGCCTCAGATTGGGTAATGTTTGGCAGCAAACTGGTGCATCGTATGTTGGATGGAATCAGTGAGAGAACTGTCATGCTTGCATCTCCGGGGCCTGGAGGATCTGGCCAGGCTTTGGCACCTTTATCCCAAATAAAGAAAAGTAATTCAGAAACGCTAAATGAGATACAGAGGTTGTTTATAGATTTGTGCACAAAATTGAGGAGTTAACCCTACACATTGCTCACATTCATTTACTTATTCCTTCTGTCATATATCCACTACAATAAGACAGCACTAATCACCACACTATTCAGTTAGCGTCTCGCCACTTATGTTTCGCTATCAGTTTACGTAAACCCCCCCCCCCCCCCCCGTATCACTGGCAGTGTTATACGGCAATATAATATAATATGTTGGCATCATTTTAACTATCTTTCATTTTTGTTTTAAATAAAATGGCAACCTATGTTTAACTATCTCACATTGGGCTTGATTCACTACGGATCGCTATTGAGATCGCACGCAGTCTCCCTGCGAAAATATGCTAATGTTTGCAACTGCTATGCCGTCGCAGCCTAACATAAGGACGCCCACTTCCCCTTACTCACATCGGTAATACTTTGCAAGTCTGCGAAACCATCAGTAACACAGCGTACCATTGGAGCCTCACGCCACTTGCACAAGGTCTGACCTTACTCAGGAATTGCTAACTTCATAGCACGCGGTGAGTACTCAATCTGCGTATGGCATCACAGTGAATAATTTACACACGTCCCTGTAATGGCGCTCAAACACACGGTCACGCCTGCGTTTCGCCGACCACCAAAACCAAACGGTCACAGTTGCGATCGGTAATGAATCAGGCCCCCTATTTCCAAAAAGCCAGTTTCCCCTTGTTGTCAACAGGATAATAAATAAAATTAATAATAAAGGTGGGATGCAAAAGAACCTTCACCACCAGCCAATCAGATGCATTTCCCCACTCTGGCTGCTTCTGATTGGCTGGCGATTAACCGCCTGCTTTTTATTGTAACAGAACAAATTCTCCCGACAAAATGTGCAAAACCTTTAGATGTGTTTGATCCTACATAGCAGACATGGAATAAATTGGAGGTAATGCGTGACTGGATCTCTGCCAGCGCTGCATGTAAACGAGCCATCTAATAACCAAGGATCAGCAGTTTAATGTTTTAAAACAGATGCGAAAAAGGGCCACAGTGTAAAGGTCAAGTGCTATTATCTGCTGCAAGGAATCAATCCCAAATGGCCCATTAAATAAGATCAAGGTCGAAATGAGGGTAATGTTTGTTATAAACAATACATTAAATATACAAGGGGTCTGAGACATAGGAACCAGGGAATCACAAGACTGCACTTCTAGATATTATATGGAGACCCGGGAGGAAATTGTAGAATGAAAAACCTTCATTACTGCAACTATAAGAGCAAAAACATCATGACATAGAGCTGGGATTCATAACCTTTAGCGTTGCCCCCCAGACAATATAGAGTGATGCAAAATAAGTGTGTTCTACCACTGAAGTCACGTGACAAGAAAAGGACTAATGTGCAGAATGTCCACTAGTGCTGGCGCCCTCCTGAGGTGGGGTCAGATAACCGACTTAAGTGCTGTTGTGATACTGTTTTCCGGCTTAGCGTGGCGCTAACAGCCTCGCGGCCGACACTTTAGTCGGAGAATAGCGGTTACCGCAACCAAACGCCCTGCTTAAGGCGTGTTCGCCTAACCGTGCAATCTGTAATGTTGACTAATAAATACTATGCGTACCAAACACAATCATTTATAGGCTTATACCATAAAAGATTATGGGGGGAATTCAATTAAACGCTGTAAGCTGCTTTTCCACGAAAAATGGCTTATCGTGCAAATGTGTACTTATCGCGCAATCATATTAGCCACGATTTTCGCAGGTGCGAATTCTCTATAGCAAAAAGTAGCGGTAAGTTTTTACCACCTCATGAGCAGGTGATAAATTGTGCAAAACCCCTATTTTTTGGATAAAAATGTCAGGACTTGGTTCAGAACCACTGGGACACCCTCCTTAATGACTCATTAGGCAAAAAACATTTTTTTAATTAGTTTAATTTGGCCAATGATGACATGTCATTTTTGGGGTGAAAAACTACAAAGTGCAAGAAAACGGAATAACTGATGCAGGATTAATGGAGTGCTGTATGAATGGTACAGGTATATGGGGGTGCTGTATGAATGGCACAGGTATATGGGGGTGCTGTATGAATGGCACAGGTATATGGGGGTGCTGTATGAATGGCACAGGTATATGGGGGTGCTGTATGAATGGCACAGGTATATGGGGGTGCTGTATGAATGGCACAGGTATATGGGGGTGCTGTATGAATGGCACAGGTATATGGGGGTGCTGTCTGAATGGCACAGGTATATGGGGGTGCTGTATGAATGGCACAGGTATATGGGGGTGCTGTCTGAATGGTACAGGTATATGGGGGTGCTGTATGAATGGTAAAGGTATATGGGGGTGCTGTATGAATGGTAAAGGTATATGGGGGTGCTGTATGAATGGTAAAGGTATAAGGGGGTGCTGTCTGAATGGTACAGGTATATGGGGGTGCTATCTGAATGGTACAGGTATATGGGGGTGCTGTCTGACTGGTACAGGTATAAGGGGGTGCTGTCTGACTGGTACAGGTATAAGGGGGTACTGTATGAATGGTACAGGTATAAGGGGGTGCTGTCTGACTGGTACAGGTATAAGGGGGTACTGTATGAATGGTACAGGTATATGGGGGGAGTGTATGAATGGTATAAGTATATGGGGGAGTGTATGAATGGTACAGGTATATGGGGGTGCTGTATGAATGGTACAGGTATATGGGGGTGCTATCTGAATGGTACAGGTATAAGGGGGTGCTGTCTGAATGGTACAGGTATATGGGGGTGCTGTCTGGTACAGGTATAAGGGGGTGCTGTCTGACTGTTACAGGTATAAGGGGGTACTGTATGAATGGTACAGGTATAAGGGGGTGCTGTCTGACTGGTACAGGTATAAGGGGGTACTGTATGAATGGTACAGGTATAAGGGGGTGCTGTCTGAATGGTACAGGTATATGGGGGTGCTGTATGAATGGCACAGGTATATGGGGGTGCTGTATGAATGGCACAGGTATATGGGGGTGCTGTATGAATGGCACAGGTATATGGGGGTGCTGTATGAATGGTACAGGCATATGGGGGTGCTGTATGAATGGTACAGGTATATGGGGGTGCTGTATGAATGGTACAGGTATATGGGGGTGCTGTATGAATGGCACAGGTATATGGGGGTGCTGTATGAATGGTACAGGTATATGGGGGTGCTGTATGAATGGTAAAGGTATATGGGGGTGCTGTATGAATGGTAAAGGTATAAGGGGGTGCTGTCTGACTGGTACAGGTATAAGGGGGTACTGTATGAATGGTACAGGTATAAGGGGGTACTGTATGAATGGTACAGGTATAAGGGGGTGCTGTCTGACTGGTACAGGTATAAGGGGGTACTGTATGAATGGTACAGGTATATGGGGGGAGTGTATGAATGGTACAAGTATATGGGGGAGTGTATGAATGGTACAGGTATATGGGGGTGCTGTATGAATGGTACAGGTATATGGGGGTGCTGTATGAATGGCACAGGTATATGGGGGTGCTGTCTGAATGGTACAGGTATATGGGGGTGCTGTCTGAATGGTACAGGTATATGGGGGAATGTATGAATGGTACAGGTATATGGGGGTGCTATCTGAATAGTACAGGTATATGGGGGAGTGTATGAATGGTACAAGTATATGGGGATGCTGTATGAATGGTACAGGTATATGGGGGAGTGTATGAATGGTATAAGTATATGGGGAAGTGTATGAATGGTACAGGTATATGAGGGTGCTGTATGAATGGTACAGGTATATGGGGGTGCTGTATGAATGGTACAGGTATATGGGGTTGCTGTATGAATGTGACAGGTATATGGGGTTCTGTATGAATGGCACAGGTATATGGGGGTGCTGTATGAATGGCACAGGTATATGGGGGTGCTGTATAAATGGCACAGGTGTTTTTAAGATTGCAGGTGGGTGTTAAGAGGTGTATTTTGACATTTTTAAAAAGTGTCTTTAAAAGACACAAATATACACTTATAGGCATTTTTATCCTAATTCACTGCCTTTTGGGGGGTTTAGGCAGATTTCCCCATTTTCACCTATAATTATTGCCTGTAAGAGAAAGAAGAATTTTTGCGCGAATACCACATGCGACTTTTGGGATTGAATTGCGCCAAAAACGGGTGCACGCATAGACGCGATAAGCGTAATTCACATGCGAATGGTACAAAAACTTAGCGCATGAAAAATTACCGCATTATGGCGCCTAACTGAATTCCCCCCCTATGTTTGGTACGCAGTATTTACTAGTCACACTGTTGGGTGGTTTTTCCATTCCACTAGCACATAAATGATTTTCACTAAATTGACCTCTTGGTATACTAAAGAAGGAGACGTCACCCACAATAAGTAGTGGGAAGTGTCAGTTACATGGACTTTATTATGTTTAATATGCTTATTTTACAGGTATCAGTCACATATTGTATAATGTATATATTGTATTTACTGTGTATATCCATTTTGGTTTTTTTCAACACTGGTTTGATAGATTTGCGCCATACAGGGACACAATCAGGGAGGACTGTCGGGTCTCTAGTCCCAGGCCCTGAGAGAGAGGGGGCTTGGGTGTTAGCGGCTTCATAGTTCAAATGACACAGCACTGATTCTCTTTCTCCATGCCTCCCGCCCGATGCATTCCTCGCTGCTGCCACCCGGACCCCTCTCTACCAGGAAATACTAAGAAGAAAGCAGGTATGCTGACCCTGCCCTGTGCTCCCCCTCTAGTCCAGCTAGCCTTCCCTGCTCCTGCCCCCCAGTCCAGCCAGCCAGCCTGCCTTCCCTGTCCCTCCCCCAGTCCAGCCAGCCTTTCCTACACCCCTCCCAGTCCAGCCATCCTGCCCCCTGCCCTTTCCCCAGTCCAGCCAGCCTTCCCTGTGCCCCCCCTCCTAGTCCAGCCAGCCTATCTTCCCTGCCCCAGTCAAACCAGCCTTCCCTGCACCCCACCCCCCCTCCAGCCTTCCCTGCACCCCACCCCCCGTCCAGCCTTCCCTGCCCTTTGTCCCCCTAGTCCAACCAGCCTTCCCTGCCCCTCGCCACCCAAGTCCACCCTTCCCAGCCCAGTGACCCCCTTGTCCAGCCTTCCCTGCCCTGAGCGCCCCCCCCATTAATGTCCAGCCTTCCTTCCCTGCGCCACCCCCTCCCCCATGTCTAGCCATCCCTGGTTTACACACCAATTGATGCACCACACCTGAAGTAGTTCCACCCACATTATCCACAGCTTCACCCAACTAGGGCTGTCTATTGTGTCAGAACCAGGCCCCACAATTTCAGATGGCAGCCCTGGTGCCATATTCTTCTCTGTCACAACTCCTTATATATATATATATATATATATATATATATATATATATATATATATATATATATATATATATATATATCTATGCCTACTTTCTCACTATAATATTCCATACTATTATTTGCAGTCTGCTTATCAGCTGCAGGACAACATTTTGTGACAGGTAAATTGGCTCTACTTGCTTTTTAAGGATCATCCCATATCTAGTGCAGCTACTGCAGATATACAATATCCATAAGAGAGGGACATATCAAATACACTATAGAGAACAGATGCGCCCTCTCAGGACTGAAGAGGTTAAAGTGACTCATGCAATATAGACTGAGCTGGAAATAACTAGTAATAACTAGGAAAAAACAATCAAAAGGCCCATAAATCAGAGCTATTGTCGTCTGACTGGGCGAGATACAAAATGCATTAGGGGCTCTCTGCAAGTCACAGTGCAATAAATTTATTTCACATATATGCTATAAAGTAAAGCAGGAATGTGAGCAGGTCACTTAGTGGGTTACATTCCTGTATGACAATGTCACATGTAACACTGCCAACAGATACCTGCACGGAGAAGCTTACCATTTACTTCACGGATGGAAAAAGACAGTACAACATACGCTGTGGCCTTGTGGCCGAGCTGGCATCGGGGCAAGGACAGAATGTGCCACCATCACACTCACCAACATGATAAAGTGTGGTTTCTATAGAGCTTCATTTTAATACGGATAACTGACAGCTCTACGCCTCAGATAGTCCCACATCACAGGGCAGTGAACTGATAGAGGGAGAGTAAGAGCGAATCCTAAAGTGGCTGTAAAATAGCGCTGGCAATGTCCGCGATGTCCGCACCCCCAATCCTGCCAAAACCAAATCCTGACATTCCCAGTTTGCCAACATATAAATTAAGGGGGGGTTAATTACTGGATGTTAGTAGTACAAAGCTCTGGGGCTGCCTCTGGACATATATTTCTCATACATTCCTCTTACAATTCCCATAGCCTTGCATCAACTCATATGTAGTCCCAGCCAAGTCTGAGCAAGGAATATGATTAGAGCACTTGTCACTTATTAAGTCTCAGGTCACATATCCGCAGAGTTCCAGGACATTCAGCAAAGGATTAGACGGAAGGTCTAGGAACTTCATAAGGCCTAGAGAGGTCTAAAGTGCACAGCGCACCTAATTCGAACAATATTGTGATATTTGTTGTTGTATTCCAGCCCATTGAATAATTTTTCACATAATGATTTCATCTGGATGCCCTTGGCATATGTTCATTTTGATTTGCTTTGCTGAGTGTGTGAGTAAGGCAGATAACCATGTACAAATCAGTATAAGCATATTAGTCCTGTATGCAGGACTAATATGCACGCAATGTGCACTTGCAGTCAATGTATGGTACTAGAATGAAGGCACTAGTCATTATGCCCATACTACCTGCTAGCAAATTTATAACTACATATTGGTGGTGTACAGTACTTGGGCTACTCTTCCACCTAACTGTGTGGTAGATTAGGAGAGAGCATTGGGCCTAGAGCAGAATGACACACCGTGGTAGAGAACTGGTACAAAGATAAGGGAAGTTAGACAGACCTGAACATATCAGAGTTGTATACAGGGATCATTAATGGGCCACATCCTTTTCGATCTATAAAGACCTTGTAGAAGACCTACTCAAGGCACACTAACAGTCCAGTTGTACACGGCAACAAGCGTGTGGCAACTCAAATGCAGGCATGTCGCAGCTGTATTGGGTGCGTGGCCCTGTACGCAGATGTAAATGCTCCAATGTCTCAGTTCTGACGACCAGTGTGCATGACCATAGGGTTACTCAGAACTTTAATAATCCAGTCATCTACCTCCAATGCTGCGTCTTTGTATGCAATCGGTTGGATTTGTGAAGTCGCCAGTGGGTGTCTCAATACAAATCTAGGTGGCAGATCCGACGCCCATACACAGGCAGATGCAGTGCCCATAAACAGGCAGATCTGACGCCCATACACAGGCAGATCCGGTGCCCATACACAGGCAGATGCAGTGCCCATACACAGGCAGATCCGGTGCCCATACCCAGGCAGTACTGGTGCCCATAAACAGGCAGAACTGGTGCCCATAGAAAGGCAGATCCGGTGCCCATACGCAGGCACATCCGGTGCCCATACACAGGCAGATCCGGTGCCCATACACAGGCAGTACTGGTGCCCATACACAGGCAGAACCGGTGCCCATAGAAAGGCAGATCCGGTGCCCATACACAGGCAGATCCGGTGCCCATACACAGGCAGATCCGGTGCCCATACACAGGCACATCTGGTGCCCATAGAAAAGCAGATCCGGTGCCCATACACAGGCAGATCCGATGCCCATACACAGGCAGATCGGGTGCCCATACACAGGCAGATCCGGTGCCCATACACAGGCAGATCCAGTGATATTTCTTCTAAAATGGTTATTTTAACAAGACTTTGTCATTTCCAGGGTTGTTCTAATGAGCAACCATTATATAATTTACATAGATTGCAAATTAAATTACCAAAACAAATCTAACAAAAAACACATATAAGGCATTTCTAAAACTTTTTTAAACATTTGGTTGAGAACATTTGATTCAACTGGGGTGTCTTAGAGTAGTGGTGGACGCAAAGACCTCCCACATCTGATTATGTAACCCAACTGGGAATCTGGGCAAGACTACTGCTGCTGCTGCTGTAAACCAACAGATTGATAGACATATTTTTAAAGTTTGCTACAAAAACAAGATTGTGGAAGGACGCGAGTATGGAAAATGACTCAGAGCAACAGAGAAGCAGTATCTGCTATGAGATATTCTGTGTGTCGGGTTACCAGTTGAAGTCCAAGAATGCTGTGGTTTCATGGCAAGGATTAGACCCTGCTAACATCATGTCTTTGAGGGGAGCCTGGCCAGAGGACCAGATCGTGTGCGGTTCCGGCAGAGATATACTTCTACTGTGGAAAATCAGGGACAAGCAGTTTTCCTTGGAGTGCACTGAAATGGGTGCCACCCTCCGTGGCACTTGGGCCAAGAAAATAAAAAAAACCCAGCAATATTCACTTTGGCAAGAGACGACCTGTTAATTTTTAGCACTTCTTTTCACTGGGGGCGATACAACTGATTAAACTCAGTCTACATGACCCACACAGAACAATGGGATTGTCATCTTTTTCTGTCACGTGTCAATGTAGAGCGAATTCAGTACATTTGTAGCCAGGTCTTCTCGATCCGGCAAATGTTAACCAGCAGGGATAAAAATCACATTTGCCGAAAGGTAAAATATTTCAAACAAAATAATCTGATCATCTGAAATGTTACCTAAAAGAGCTTGAAAAAGAAAATATGTACAAGCTTTATTTGTTTAAACTGTCTTATGTACGGAATTAACATTCCATTAAGTACAGTTGTTAAACATTCCTTAGTAAAATCACGACAGTATTTTATCTGTAACGGACTGTTGCTCATCATACTGCGGCCACTGTAATGGCAAAATTGCTATTCTACGACTCCCAGTCTTGATAATTACTCTAGACTGGGTAACACAGCAGGTAGCCTCTGGGGGGTGCTGTATTTTATTCTCATAAATCACAGAGGAAGCCATTCACTGACCAACTATGAGGCAGGCTTTATCAATAAAAAAATAAAATAAAAACATAAACAGTTTAAATATAATGGGCTGCCTTTGTCACCTGAGTAGGGTTCCATAAACCTTTATCAGTTTTAAAAAATTTTGCGTTACAAAATTGAGATTTTTTTTTTTTGTAACAGAGGCGTCCTGGTGCAATTACTCCATACCAACCTACATTTGCTCCTGGAGATCCGAAAGTAGGAGGTCCAGAGGGGAGGTAGAGTGATTCCACGATTTGCGGTACTACACCGCAGTGGTATGACAATGCTATTCAGAGCATTCATAGATCATGTCCCACCCAGTGGGTGAGATCCGGGAGAACTTCACCAAAATTGTGAGTCTCCCAGAAGTTCCGGGAGAGCAGGCTAGTATTAATGACTCCATACATAAGTTATCCTGCATTTATCTTGTACAGTATTCACAAACCTTCACAACCCCTCAGGTGCTTAGTTTGGTTATGTTTCAATATCCCACATAATTATTCTAGGCCCATAAACACATGCTGGAAATGGATGGATGGATGATAGATAGTTATGTAGGTAGATTGATTTACAATGTAAACATAAGGGGCTGATTATAAGTTAGGAGCAATGGAAGAGAGTAGTAACTTTGCATTTTGGTAAAATCATGTTACACTGCAGACAAGCAGATGAAAAATACGTAGAGATTTATATTTGGAAGGGGGCATCAGTGGCAAATGCAGGATTTCTAGAGGGGGGGTTTCCAAATGCTTGATTTTAAAGTAAGTTCGGCCAGTCCATGAAGAGGACATAATCAGCACTTAACCAGCTATAGTATACTTCATACGAAGTGTAGAGTATGTAATAATACTGACATATATAGGACCAGCGATCACAGTAAGCAGAGGCGTCACTAGGGTTGGTGTCACCCGATGCTGTAATGCACGGTGACACCCCCACTCCACGAAAAAAAAAAAATATAGGGACCAAGATACACACACACATTATATATATATATATATATATATATATTACGCACAGACTATATACGCTAACACACACACACACGAAAAAAGTTAAAAAGAGTAGATAAACTATTTAAAAATAATATTTTGAAAAGTTTAATGATTAAAAGGAGAAAAGCATTTTTGTGTGTGTGTATGTGTGTGCGCGCGCATCTGTCTCTGTGGGTGGGGGGGATGGAAATCAAGATGGAGGTATCGTGTTTTGGGTAGGTTTGAAGGGAATGGGGGTGCAGCGTGTTACTTTACCACTACAATCATTGGTAATATGTGTACTATTGCTGCTGTTACAGGTGTATTGCTAGCACCACACAAATGTAAATAGAAAGAAGGGCTATTTGCTCTATAAATGCAATATACATTTTGTTATAGCAAAACTGAGTTAAAGTATTAGCAAAATAACACAAGTTTTATTATTTGGCTAACTAGTACAGTGAAAAATGTGCCTGGGTGGGATTCTGGATTTTTTTTTATCAGAACACTGTGGAGCCCCTGTGTGTCACCCCAGTGTGTCTCAGCCCAAATTCCCTCAGCTCTATCTCCCCCCTACACCAGCATACCTCCACTGCCTGCACAAATTTCTCTAGCCCAGCCCACACTTACCTGCGGCAGCTGCCTGTCCTGCTATGCAGTACTTCTTCCAGGGTGGTCAGCTCACACCCGGTTCCAGCGGCGTGACGTCGTGCTGTCCCACTTGTCTGCCCGGCTTCTCTGCTCTGCGACGGCTTCTTTGAACCTGTTGCCGCTTACAGCAGCAGGCGGCACGGCGGAGCCTGAAACTAGGGGGCAGGACCTCGTATGAACACTGGCAAGCTGCTGTAGCAGGAAAAGAAAAAAATTCCTGTCTACAGCAGCACCCCGTGGGCTGCCTCCCCGCCCCATTGGTAATCCGCCGTGCGGGCAGGAGTGTGGCGGAGGGGTGCAGGCAGGAGTGTGTGGATTTTGGTGTCACCCCCTTGGAGGGTGACACCCGGTGCGGCCCGCACCCCCCTTGTGACGCCACTTGTGAAGCCATTATATGCGGCAGTAAGGCCCATCCTGTGATGCTGAATGTTTTTATCTCAGATGTAGGCACCATTCCAGAGCATTTGAGCACGTTCTGGAATTTGGGGGAGCAGCAGAGGAACCTAGCACTGCCCAGGACTTATATGTACAGATTGATCTCCTTATGCACTGGATAGTGTATTAATATTCAGGATTAATAATTGACCCTATAGATGGTCTATATCAGTGCACCCCTAACAGTGAATGTTTTCCAGATCTCCTAGTTGGTGCAAAAGTGTATTCATTACTGGCTCACACATTTTAAAAGATCAACAGGTGGTGCAAATTATTTCATTTGTGACACTGAGGGGATCTTAAAATCATGCAACTTTAGTATTATATGCTATTTCTGTTGTGGTCATCATGGTGTGGGATAGGGAGGGGGTTTCCAGGCAACCGGAAACCCCCAGTGCATTTACCTATGGACATGTCCTAGATCAAATCTATATTGCAGTCTAATAATAAACCTGTCCAGTATTTGTCGGCTACAGTATTTATCCTGCGTACAAAAGAAAAAAAAAATATATGGAAATCTATGGAATTTCGATAGGCATTCCTGGGTAATGATTGGGGGCAGCTTGTGATGATGGGCGTGCAGGTGTCAGGGACTGCGTGGACATTCTGTGCAACCACAGGGGTGCTGTAATGTCCCATGGTGCAGCCCTTGTCTTCTCGATGATGCGACTTTCAAAGCATCACAGCACATTAGAGCCGCAGTTAGCGGGCATCTCGGTAGGAAGCCCATCGGTAACGTCATTAACATAAATTCGCAGTAGTTCCTGCAACAGAAATCGCAGCCACTACTGCACCTCTGCACGGGGCTCAATGTTACTGCACTGTGTGATACAGCCTGAAGCGCTGCATAGCATCAGCAATCTAGGCCCTGCAGTCTTGTAGTTACACAATGTACGGGACGCTCAATGGTGCTGTAACTAATAACTTTCCCTCTACACTATTTCTAACTTTACACAAATAACATGGCACATTCTGTAAAAGCAAGGGATCCGAATTCACATGTGCTGAAGACCTCGATAAGCCAATAATTAATATAAAATTCGCAAATTAGATAATTTCTTACATATACAACTATTATTTTCTAACTGAATGTCGCTCTGTATGAGGGAAGACGGCAGATATACCACACTGAGAAATATCTATACATATCAGATAATTCTGCCTCCTGAAGTGTAAGGCGCAAATCTGATCATTTCGTTCTGTCTACAGATGAGTCTGCTGCAGACACTGTGAAGCGTAACCTGAAATATCTTCCCCTACGTCTGACCCCAGGAACGCAAACATGGCTGGGAATAGGTTGTGACCAGGGTAAGTTACCGTTTTCTTGCAATTTTCCTCTACAATTACTGATTTTCGCCAGAAACTTGTAATGTGTGTAGCTTTGTCATGGGAGATGGCGTACTTATACTGTGTGTAACCTTTTCTACTATCCAAAGAGTAATTATCGTATCACTCAACAGCTTGTTAGAGCATAGAGAACAATATAAGCTTTGCCTCTGGAGGAATTATCAGCAGATACTGTTGGACCTGGGAAGAGGGATCAGTTATAAAGGGGATAGATGAGAAGTATTCCTTTGATTTTTGGTAGATGTCCACTTATAGCTAATGACACAGCTAAACCAATCTGCCTGAGCTGTGACTGTGGAATTTATATATATATAATGACGGGCGCATGCTTTACTTAATTGTAAAAAGCACTTTACTATATTTCAATGCTCATGTACATTATAGTAAGGATCAGCAGGTATACAGTATTGCAAACTCCTTACTCGCCATGCAACTCCGATACCTCCAAATAGAGCCAGCGAATAAGTCCCTGACCACTGAACAGCCATGCCCAAATAGTTTTGTCACAAGCAGACTTCGTGGGGGGATGTGTAAAGATCCAGCATTAATGCTTAATATACTATCAGGGCTAATTAGCACATCAATAGCACTCAACACATATTGAATGATACAAATAAGAAATTATGCTGTGACTACATTTAAAAAAAAAAGCCTATTATTAGGCTGGTATTATTCCACATTCTTGGTGTTTGTGGACTTAGGCCCTCATTCAGAGCCATACGCTCTGAGCAGAACGCACGCTCTGAATGAGGGCCGCCCTCCATAAAAATGGAGCGTCCTCCTGGACGCTCGTATAGCTGTGGGTCACCACCCACAGCCTATACGAGCGTGCAGTTTGATGGCCGCGATGGTCGTGACCATCGCGACCATCGAAACTGCGAGCCGGAGCCTGCGGTTGAGGTTTTCAACCGCAAGCCCCGGAGTGATTTTGGCTCTATCAGAGCCAAAATCACTCCCACTGACATCACTAGTGATGTCAGTGGGCCGGCTTCTGACGGGAGGCGTTCCCGTGGTAACGCCCCCGTCAGGGAGGCACGCCCCCGGCACGCCCACCAAAGGGGGCGTGCTGTCAATCAACATCGACAGCACGCCCCCTTTGATCAGACACAACGAGCGAAGGACTTTCCTTCGCTCGTCGCGTCTGGCGCATGCGCACGACGGAGCTCCCTCCGTCGTGCACATGCTCAGTGCAGAACATCGACCCACTTGCGAGCGGACAGCCGCTCGCGAGTGGGTCTGAATCAGGGCCTTAATTTGAGTGAGCTAAACCAATATAGTAAATACACACACACACACACCAGAGAAATAGGGAGGGTGAACCAGATCAGAGAGGTATTAAATCTGCCTTCCATCGACTAAGACTCCACAAACTCCTCCCCTAACAATCCTATAGTACAGGAGAAAACCGCAACTAACATTTTCAATCTGAAAGACGAAATACACAGAGAAACGCCTCATGGTTTAATCTTCTTCATGTGTATTTCAATTCAAAACCTCCAGTCATACTGAGATGAGTGGAAGGAAGAAAGACTAAAGATGGCTACACATTAGACGATATTTTGGCCCATCTGACGAATCAGTCTGATATATTGTCAATATTGTCCAATGTGTACGCTTTATGTTGGGCCATGTGTGCTCCCGGTTTGGTTGTCAGTCGCATTGTCAGGTCGGCCCTACATGTAGTTCAATCTGACGATGCGACTGACGACCCCATGCAGCAGTATGCGGCAGGGGCCAACATATCGGGCAGTTGGGCACTGGATTGGCTATTGTGTACCGGCCGCATTGCTGGGTACACTTAGCGTTTAATGTGTACCCAGCTTTAGTCTGGCTCTCTTTTGATGAGATAAATAATCCTCTTAACTTTGGATTGTTAATGTTAGAAAGCATTAAAACATGGCTGATCAAGGTTTCTAATACATAGATATGTTTTACATATTAATATAATAAGCAGGATTCAAGTTTTCATTAATGCAAAAAAAAAAAAAAACTGGTTAAAAAAAATTTTTAAACCTGTTTTTTTCTTCTTTCCAACCCTTGTTTTTAATAAGCAATAGTTTTCCAAATTGATATTTAGGACCTGATTCAGTGGCGTATGCAGTGCAACTGTGAATGTAGTTACAATAGAGCATCAATGCCTTGAGAAAGCCTGACTGGTGAAACGGCCGTAGGCTATCTGTAAAGGTGCATACACGCGTAACGATTTTTTGAATGATTTGTCGTTAACTACGTAGTTATCATTCAAAAAAATCGTTACGTTTCTGAGTTATCACGATGAATGAAAATCGTTCGAGCTCGCTCCCGTTTGTAGTTTATCGTCCATTTCAGACTGACCAACATAACAATTTTCATTAAGGGAAGGAATATTTTTCGTTCATCGTTGTAAAAATCGTTCATTACACTTCAAAAAATCATTCACTGTTTCAAGGGAAAATCTGACAGATAATCGTTGGTTACAACATCGTTACGTGTGTATGCACCTTTACCGATTGTTAATGTCATGTGACTAAATTCAATGTTAATATGTTGCTAAATGGATATAAACCCCAGCCATTGATGTCTAAGTTAAAACGATATTTGTGCTATACATAGTTCTGAGACTAATTGCTATTGTTTACGTTTATTGAAAGCCATGCTAAATATATGAGGCCTATGCTCCAGCTACTGATGTATAAAATGATACATGTGCTATACGCAGTGCTGGGAATAATTATAATTGCCTAAAGGTTCAGCTGCATTATTGTATGCATGAATACCCAGAGCTGCAAAGGTTAACATTTTTACCTATAAAATCCTTTTTTATGGTATGTGATTCACACACATGATATAATGGGAACTACTAATATATATCACATGTAGTGGAGACCCATTAATACTAGATGTGTTGACCAACTATATACTAACATAATATACTTGCTGTGTGGGATTAACCCTTATAGCTAAGAGACTCAGAACTACAACATATATTTGTATATACTGCATAGCTAAGAAATATTTACTATAAGCATCGCCTGGCAATACATAAGGATAAGACATTTAAGCATAGGAAGAGAAGACACTGTATCAGTTTGGAATACTGACTATACACAAGATTAGTCACTGCATTGTTTGACACAATTTGCTATTGCCTTCTAGGAGCTGATGAAGGCATTTAGCCTTAAGAAATAATTATTTGTAACATAAATAACAGAATAAACTATAAGAAGTAATGAACCACTGTGTTACTAAACACTGATCATTTTGAAAGAATGACAAATTGACAACGGTTTTGTTTTGCATATTTTATTATACACGTTAATTTTCATCTCTTTTGCACAATTCTATCTTTTTATATTTCACCATCTTAAATTTAATACAGTGAGATATTTAAATGCATACCATTAAATCTACTTACTTTGTATATGTGACAACTGTGAATATATGCTATTCCGCAGCCGACCGGCTGAGATTATAATACGCCACTTGCATAAAAAGATGCACCATCGGTCGAACATCGGTTGCTCAGAATGTCTAGCAGAAGAAAGCCACCGGGGACATTAGACGCAGTCACATTTGACTAGCCACTCCCCGTGTTACCTCACATAAACGCCCACTGATAGTCAACCTCTCCGCGTCCATTTCTCACTGCGTCCCCCAGTGGTAATCATGCACATACCAAAAATATCAGCCAACTGCGCAAACATCGCCAGAGTGTCCACCTCTGAGTTACACAAAAACCACACACAGCAACTTTTCACCTACAGAAAGACTATAGTGTAATCTGGTGACTAGTGCAAGCGCTGTATAACAGGATCTGTGAGCAGATGCAGCACAGTTACGTGCACAAAATATAGCATACAAGTACATGGGCACCTTAACTTGGCAATGATCATACAGTGGGCCCAGACATGTGGCAATAAGGGCCATTATTTTACCTTTTGTTTCTGCTATCTCAAAAACTAAAAGGATTGATTTTTGATTGTGCAAAACAATTACATTGAAGTGCACACTGGATCTAGTTAAAATAATAGAAGTGATGTTTATCTCAGCCTCCGGCCCTACAGTGCGATGACTGCAGCTTCCCCTGGCACTGAATGGGTTGATACGTTTATTTGATGTCGGGGAGAGTCTCACAGAATGATCTAATATCTTACAGCTGGTTAATGGTGGAGTGGAGAGTATTTATCAAACCGTTTGATGTTGTTTCTCACAGGAAGAGAAGGCATTAATTGTGGAACAAATAAACCTGTTTCTATTAATGTGGAAGGTTCTTTCCAGGAAGGACTGAGGGTTGCATGCCACTCCATGTTTACAGTCATCTCCAGTACTACATGTGGTCAGGCACCAGGGTACGCACACTGCTTTTATGTAGCCTGGAATGTCTCAGGTAGAAGCTGCCTTCTCTGTACTCACTTATCACTGTACTGTAGTGTAAAGATTTCTCTCTATACAAAGGAGAAAAGTAATTACCATCTAATTTGTTCAGTATGTTCACTGTGACACCAGCATACATTTGAGACAACTTGTGAACCCTCTAACATGCTGGAAGGGAATAGAATGTACCCACATACTGTAATACTCCTATGTCTGTGCTAATATCATAGGTAATGCATCACATAACCAGTCATTTCCATAGTTGTATTATTCACTATAGCACTGGGGTAATTCAGGAATGCAGGAGAAGTCCCTGAACATCAAATTGACCTAAATATAGAGTATGCTAGCACTTATAATACAGTACACATTCATGTGATATAATATAGAGTATGCTAGCACTACTAATACAGTACACATTCATGTGACATAATATAGAGTATGCTAGCACTTCTAATCCAGTACACATTCATGTGACATAATATAGAGTATGCTAGCACTTCTAATCCAGTACACATTCATGTGATATAATATAGAGTATGCTAGCACTTCTAATACAGTACACATTCATGTGACATAATATAGAGTATGCTAGCACTTCTAATCCAGTACACATTCATGTGACATAATATAGAGTATGCTAGCACTACTAATACAGTACACATTCATGTGATATAATATAGAGTATGCTAGCACTTCTAATCCAGTACACATTCATGTGATATAATATAGAGTATGCTAGCACTACTAATACAGTACACATTCATGTGACATAATATAGAGTATGCTAGCACTTCTAATACAGTACACATTCATGTGATATAATATAGAGTATGCTAGCACTACTAATACAGTACACATTCATGTGACATAATATAGAGTATGCTAGCACTTATAATACAGTACACATTCATGTGATATAATATAGAGTATGCTAGCACTTCTAATACAGTACACATTCATGTGACATAATATAGAGTATGCTAGCACTTCTAATACAGTACACATTCATGTGATATAATATAGAGTATGCTAGCACTTATAATACAGTACACATTCATGTGATATAATATAGAGTATGCTAGCACTACTAATACAGTACACATTCATGTGACATAATATAGAGTATGCTAGCACTACTAATACAGTACACATTCATGTGACATAATATAGAGTATGCTAGCACTTCTAATACAGTACACATTCATGTGATATAATATAGAGTATGCTAGCACTTATAATACAGTACACATTCATGTGATATAATATAGAGTATGCTAGCACTACTAATACAGTACACATTCATGTGACATAATATAGAGTATGCTAGCACTTCTAATACAGTACACATTCATGTGATATAATATAGAGTATGCTAGCACTACTAATACAGTACACATTCATGTGACATAATATAGAGTATGCTAGCACTTATAATACAGTACACATTCATGTGATATAATATAGAGTATGCTAGCACTACTAATACAGTACACATTCATGTGACATAATATAGAGTATGCTAGCACTTCTAATACAGTACACATTCATGTGATATAATATAGAGTATGCTAGCACTTCTAATACAGTACACATTCATGTGATATAATATAGAGTATGCTAGCACTTCTAATACAGTACACATTCATGTGATATAATATAGAGTATGCTAGCACTTCTAATACAGTACACATTCATGTGGTATAATATAGAGTATGCTAGCACTACTAATACAGTACACATTCATGTAACATAATATAGAGTATGCTAGCACTTCTAATACAGTACACATTCATGTGACATAATATAGAGTATGCTAGCACTTCTAATACAGTACACATTCATGTGACATAATATAGAGTATGCTAGCACTTCTAATACAGTACACATTGATGTGACATAATATAGAGTATGCTAGCACTTATCATACAGTACACATTGATGTGACATAATATAGAGTATGCTAGCACTTCTAATACAGTACACATTCATGTGACATAATATAGAGTATGCTAGCACTTATAATACAGTACACATTGATGTGACATAGTATAGAGTATGCTAGCACTTATCATACAGTACACATTGATGTGACATAATATAGAGTATGCTAGCACTTATAATACAGTACACATTGATGTGATATAATATAGAGTATGCTAGCACTTATCATACAGTACACATTCATGTGATATAATATAGTAATGAAGCAGGGGGCATCACAGACCTACACACTGACATGGTAACCAAGCTAGCGTTCCCGCTAGGCTGTTTTAGCGGGGCGCGGCGCCCTGCCCTCTTTCTGGAAGGCAAAAAGCGCCCTGCCCTAACAGCCTGCGGGAACCGTCTTCACCCGCGGGTCGCAGTGTCCAATTAGTTTTGCACCCGCGATACTTTTTCGCATGCCAGACTTTTCGACCTACATCGCGTGTTTTGCATGCAGAAAAGTTTCGGGCGCGCTCCTGCTATTCGCCGTGTTCAATTAGAGAGGAAGCGAAAACGGCACCCGGCGAAACTGTAACAGGAGAAAAGTCCTGTTGAAAATTGAGATTGCAGCCTGACACCCCCTAAAAGATGCACTAACACTGGGGATCACTATAGATGCCCCGATTAGCCCTAATGTGGGTAATTTGGGTACTTAAGTTGTGTCAATTGGTGGCAATTAGCGCATTAACACAAGTGGTGAAGAATAGCATTTAGGAGTATTTTTATGTGAAAATAAATTCTCCCAGCAAATTTGGGGTACATGAAAATGGGTGCTAGCATATTTTTAAAGTTGCTAAAGTGAAAGTTTTAAATGACGTAAAATATCCACCACCCACAAGCACCTGCAATAAAAAAAAACACCTGGCCCATACTTGGGGACCCCCCCCAAGTCAATTTCGCTAGTTTTTAAGTTTGTCCCCCAACTTTGAACTTTTTCGCCCCCAAAATGAAAGTACTTTTTTTAAGGGGGTTATCTAAAGTATTTTGTAAACTTTTTTTTGACACAGTTTACTATTGGGGGACTGTCCCAAGAGTGCTGGGTGGTTTCCGGAAGTTTGCACCCCAAAACCCCAATTCTGCACTTTTTTTCGACACCTATTCATAGGCGAAACTTTTTCGCCTGTTCCATTGCATTGAGATCCGCACCGGCGAAAAGTCTCCGGAATTGAATATGGAGGAAACTTTTCGCATGGCGAAATGATGTCACTTGAGATACTTTTCTACAGAAACTGACTTTTCACACCTAATTGAATACGGCCCTAAGTTAGCATAGCAATAGGTATTAGGGAAGTTAGGGCCCACAAGTTGGACTATTCTAGTCAAAACACCCTGCAACACAGTATTTACTAACTTTTTGGGTAATTTTGTATAGTTTTCATATGCTGCACATCTGGACTGGCTTCCATAAATGCCTCAGATGCCTCCTATCTTTATCCAACCAGCTCCTAAACTCCGTATTATAATATCCACAATGCTTTGATTACAGTAAGCGGCGCTGTCCAGATCTGTGACAGTGCAGAGAACACTCTGTCCCACCGGTCCCCATTTCCTCTAAGGCAGACGATCAGGCAGACGTGCCTGCCTGAGGCAGAACGGACAGCAGCGGTGCTCCGGATAGAACGATGAGCTGAAGACATGAGCTGGGCACTGATGGAAATGCTGCGGATTGAGGCACTAATAGTGAGATGGATGCTACCTTTTCAGCAATGCCTAGAAACAAGGTGTTAATATAATCTCTCCTCTGATATCACTGCTTGATGCAATGTAAACAAATCCTCAGCACGTGGATCAGATGTTCCCTATTAATCACGAGGAAGATCGGTTTCAGGGTCTATTTTTACACTTTCTAATGATTTGTCAAAACTTTGTTGGTTTCATCTCCACATCTGGTGATTCTGTCTTTTCCTCAGATTCACTACATACAACACAAGTGATCAGAAATCAACAACTGACAACATTTAGAATAAACCAGAAACAGACACTTGTCAGTATAAATAACTGATCACAAACAGGCATCTGGGAACATCATCAGAGTCTCCTGTCTGTATCTGGCACTCTCAGCTGGTTCACTTCCGGCTTACACCGGGGCCTCTGTGATCAGTCGGACAGTTCAAAAGTGAACATCTTCTGACCACATTTCCCGACAAGTCCAACAATGAATTATTATGGCGTATCACTGAATCTCCAAGGAGCAGCGCCCGCTGTGATATCAGGCTAACTGCTTACATAAAGCTATCTTGGCCTTGGCTTAAGAAACTTCCTTCTACCTGGCATTTCTCTTACCCATCTATCCCTGCAACAAAATGTCCTATGTGCAACAGCAAGACTGATATTCCTCCCTCACCTCTCTACAAACACTGGCTCCCATGTGCCTCCTATCCAATTCACATTACTCACCCTCACCTACAAATCTCTCAACACTAGTGCTTACTATATCATATGCGTCATCTCAATATATTCTCCTTCGCGATCTTAGCCTCTGACCTGCACTTTGCTTCCTCACTGATAACCATCTGCCTTGCTACAGTACTTCTCCCAGCTGCTATTCCGTTTGTCAACAGCATAGGGATGGACAGCGGAAGTCCACTATCAAATGATGGCTGTGCTTCCACCATCGAAACTTTTGATGCGATGGTAACCATCACATCAAAAGATTTTGATTAAAAAAAACAGTATTTATATGATTTGTGCATACATAATACCCCTGCAGCGCGGGCGGAGGAGGGTGAGAGTGGGGACGGGATCAGGGTCGAGACTGGGGGGGGGGGGCGGGGCATGGTGACACCTTGACAAAGGTCCGTAGTGCCGAAACATATTGGTGAGTGAAGGAGGGCAGTAACCCAGGTGAAGCAAGACATTGATCTTGAAGGATTTCTAGTGCCTATACCCAGGTCGCTGGTAATACTTTTACACATGCTTGGTAGGGTGTGATTGTGAGCACCCCATTCTATCTGGTACCCTGCTTTACCTATTATTTGTTTGTGGCTATGGGCACGATTCTATTCTACGCGATGTGAATAGCGCCGGGAATCAGCTCCCAAAGCTATTCAATACACCGTGCAGCTAACCCCGACTAAGGATTTTTTCTCGCATCCCTCCGGGGATGCCAGCAGAAATCCGACAAAAGTCCCGGCACGAGGCTGTTTTCTGCCCTTCGCGCCTGGAAATCAGCATCGCGCCGGGAAGTTAGGTTGGGGAATGCCCGTTCTCGCTCCTAAAAATCCTGTTTAAGGTGTGAGAACGAGCCTTACCCGACCTAACATCGCGATGGATTGAATAGCTCCGGGCGCTATCTCCCGGCGCTATTTACATCGTGCTTAATTGAATCGAGCCCTAAGATTGTTGATAATTTTTGGATGTTTTAGCTACACTATTATTACACTATACTGCACTATATATACCCTTATCATCGTTTTTTTACATATTTATACTCATACACGGAGAGGATAAGGTGGAAATACCAACATTCTTCTGAGGATTCTGTAATAAACACGATCAAGAAAGAGAAAAGTGGAAAAATAAGAAGAAAGAAAATGTATATGACTATAAAGAGAGAGGATTAAGGAGAGATATATTGGTATCATATTACCCCGGAGGGTGCGCCCAATTGAAAGTACTTTTTCCCTCTATATGACTATTAGTGGTGTGTGACTACTTTATTGGGATTGTGCTGCACTACTGAATTGGAGCTCAAGTTTCTCGATATTTTTATTATTGTATTCAGTTACCACCACTATCAGTTATAATGAAACGACTATTGCAGCATGAAGACACGACCCACCCAACTGATCGCCAAAACAGAGGAGATCGTAACAAGTGCCGGACCCTCCGGCTAAGGACTGTCCCACTGCACAACAGCTAGGTACAATCCGCATATTGGGTGTGCCCCCTCCCTCTATATTTGGGGGTGGGGGCAGCTACGGAGACTGAGGAAAAGTCTACATTAAGTTCACCCTCTGAAGCTTAACATGAAGGCATGCAGCCATTGATTGAATAGCATAGGGCTGAAATTAAGGCCCTGATTCAGAGCCGCTCGCTCTGAATCAGGGCCAGTCTTTTTTTTTTTTTTAGCCACCCACAGCTATAGCGAGTGGCCATGATGATGGTCAAGACCATCGCGACCATCGGGCTTGCGACGAGACCCTTGTGGTAGGGTCTCGTTGCCGCAAGCCCCAGAGAGATTTCGGCTCTAACAGAGCCGGAATCTCTCCACTGACATCAAACCCCAGACAATCAAAGGGCACAATTCAATTGTTTTAGCGCGCCCGATCTCCCGTCTAAAGTGCCGGGGCACTATTCAATTGATGCCAATCTTCGCGTCTATCACGCCTAAAGAGAACGTGTTTAGCCGCGTAAAACGGATACACTCGACCACAGTGCTGGATGCGATCGCAAAAATTGCTGTTTGAGTGCCCAAATGGGTCACTTTTCGAGCATTTTCGGGTGGTGCAAGCTGAAATGCTGGTGCCAGCAGCTGTTTGTGCCTGACAGGAGCAACAATTGAATATCTCCGTCGGGCGCGAGGAGGGGCCAAAACAGCTGAATTGCGCCCATTGAGTTGATTAACTGTGAAGGCACCTACACACTAGACGATATCTTGAGCGATTTGGCCGATTCCAACGCATCGGAACGACAAATCGTTCATATTGTCCAGTGTGTACGCACGATGCGGTCGCGTGCTCCCGCGGGTCGTCCATCACATCCTCAGATCTTTTGTACATGCAGAAGATCTGAGAATATAGCTAGCGATGCCGAATGCTGTATCATACAGATGTGTCCTCATAACCCAAGCCTCAGTACACCATGCTGCGCTAGACATCTGGCGCGAGTGAGATGGGACGATCATAGCAAGCTTTATTGGATTAATGCGTTCAATTGCCTCTTTCCAGAAGGGCTGAACGAACCTCTTGACCTTAATGAAGTGGTATAGGACCTATCACCATAACCTGAGTGACCTCCAGTGCCATGTTACTGTGTAGGTTTGGTTGTGGTGCCCATTGGCACATGTGACACCCATTTTGGTCATTAGTTTCAGTGGCAAACGCAGGATTTCTAGAGGGGGGTTACCAAATGCTTGATTTTAGAGTGAGTGCGGCCACGCCATGAAGAGAACATAATCAGCACTTATCCAGCTATAGTATACATCATACAAAGTATATTGTGTGCCATAATACCAGCATATACAGGACCAGTGATCACAGTGCGCCATTAGATGCGGCAGTAGGACCATCCTGTCTGAGCTAAATGTTTTTATGTCAGATGTGGGCACCTTTCCTGAGCATTGGAGCAAGTCCAGGAGTCTGGAGGAGCAGCAGAAGAACCTAGCACTGCCCTGGACATATATGTACATATTGGTCTCCTTATGCACTGGGTAGTGTATTATTATACAGTATTAATAATTATCCTTATTGATGGTATATAGCAGTGCACCCCTAACAGTGCATGTTTTCCAGATCTCCTAGTTGGTGCACAGGTATATTTATTACTGGCTAGCATGTTAAAAGATCCACAGATGGTGCTAATTATTTAATTTCTGATACTGAGAAGAACATGCAGCACTAGTAACATTTTATTGTGGTCACGGTGTGGGCTGGGGAGGGGGGTTTCTAGGCAATAGGACCCCCCCTGCATTTGCCTATGAGTATCTTATCTTTTTCCATATTGAAAAACTTCTGCTAATGTATATATCTCACAATGTATTTTTATAAATTGTTATGCACTTATTTTAGAAGAACAATAAATATTCCTCAGAGATTTGTTTCTTGGTTTATTACACTTCAGTATCATTGGGGCCGATTCAATTCAGCGCGCTGTTGATAGCGCAAGGAGAGAGCTCCTGGAGCTATTCAATTCAGCGTATTGTTAGGTCATTTAGATAAAATTTTCTCGCACCCTCTGAGGGCCGCAGGACTGTTTTCCGGATTAGCGCTGTGCTCACAGCCTCGCGGCCGGTACTTAATGCCGGTTCCTACAACTAATCAACCTGGTTAACTTGTAAGAACCGGCATTCTCTTACTTAACTTGTAAGTGTCGGACTAAACAGCGCGCTAAATTGAATAGCTCAGAGACCAACTCCCGCTGAATTGAGTTACCCCCATTCTCTGTTATAAGAATACATATGTTGCGTATAAATATGCACTGTTTCTAGTTCTCTAATGTACTGATGGAGAGGAGTCATTTTATTATTTATTTTTTCGCTTGGTGGCTTTTAATAGATGATCATATCATCACAGTAAGTATTAAGGAGTGCTTTAATGCTGGTACTAAACACACACACATATTATGTTCTTAAGTCTCATAATGAAAAATAAATGAGTAATAAGTATTAACTTTGGAAGTCTGCAATAACATGTAAGGGAGGTTATGTATACATCATATCTTACTAAGTTGTAACAACATTAAATGAATAAGTTAACCAACCCTCTCGTAACTCAATTATGATTCTGATTTAAGATCAAATAAAGTAAAAACAATAATAAGAACTTAGGGCCTGATTCAGACCCACTCGCGAGCGGCTGTCCGCTCGCAAGTGGGTCGATGGTCTGCACTGAGCATGCGCACGACGGAGGGAGCTCCGTCGTGCGCATGCGCCAGACACGACGAGCGAAGGACTTTCCTTCGCTCGTTGTGTCCGATCAAAGGGGGCGTGCTGTCAATGTTGATTGACAGCACGCCCCCTTTGGTGGGCGTGCCGGGGGCGTGCCTCCCTGACGGGGGCGTTCCCACGGGAACGCCTCCCGTCAGAAGCCGGCCCACTGACATCACTAGTGATGTCAGTGGGAGTGATTTTGGCTCTGATAGAGCCAAAATCACTCCGGAGCTTGCGGTTGAAAACCTCAACCGCAGGCTCCGGCTCGCAATTTCGATGGTCGCGATGGTCTCGACCATCGCGGCCATCAAAATGCACGCTCGTATAGCCTGTGGGTGGTGACCCACAGCTATACGAGCGTCCAGGAGGACGCTCCATGAAAATGGAGCCCGGCCCTCATGCAGAGCGTGCGCTCTGCTCAGAGCGTACGGCTCTGAATGAGGGCCTTAATCGACTAATGAGTAAAATTGTAAATGCTCCACAATTTACATGTGGTGTTTATTTGCTGCAGCAGTGCTATTTTTTGGTACTTTTTAACTTCATTTAATTATTGAATACACCCCAGCCAATGTGTTCTATGCTCATTTGTGTATATTTCTCAAATTGTCTTGTAACAGTACAAATTCCTAATGAGCTCATCATCACCTGTGCGAGCAGGTGATGATGAGGACCTTTTTGCGTCTTGAACATTTTTACAGTACCAGGTACAGTCACTACAAGAAGGTTCAAGGACAAATACACCCTACTGTACACATTCATATTGTCCGTAAATATCTTAGGACAGATCTTTTGTAAGATTCAATCTATGCCTCAATGCTATTCTCAGCTAGGCTACTCTTCCTTCATTGGTGAAGTAATACAAGTTTTTATTAATTGTATACATTATTTAACGGACCTATTTAGACTATTTCATTAATACTAAAAAAATAGCATCTTATTATTCATATAAATTGATTGCTATCAATTGTTTAAATTATTGTTTTTTTATAGGAGACTGAGACAGGTTTTAATCACAGTTCTTATTGCCCAATGGTGGTAATAGTTCAGTAATACGTCATATTTCCTATTGCCAAATGGTGGTAATGGTTCAGTGGTACATCATAGTTCAAATTGCCCAATGCCGATAATGGGCCAGTGATGCAGCCTCTAGGTGTGGTCAAACTTAGTTTTTCTTAGAGATGAGCAGGTTTGGTTCCCTGAGTACCGAACCCACCCGAACTTAGCAGATACGAGGCAGATCCGAGTCGGCTCCGGTTTTCCTGCCTGACTCGGATCTCAAAACGAGGCAAAACGTCATGATCCCGCTGTCGGATTCTCGCGGGTTTTGGATTCTATAAAGGTCCCGCGATCGCCGTAATTTTTCATTCCGGCTCTGGAGAGGGAAGAGGGAGGGAGCTGTGCTGCTGTTGTGCATAATTGTGATTTGTGAGGTTGTGCTGGGAGCTGTGCTGCGCTGCTGTTGTGCATACTAGGTTGTCCTGTCCATTGGGGCTGGTTGGCAGTTGTTCATAGGGACTGGCTGGCTGCTGATGTCCATTTGGGCTGGCTCGCTGTTGTCCATAGGGGCTGGCTGTTTTGAGGGTGTCCCGTCCATAGGGGCTGGCTGGCTGTTTGGTTGTCCTGTCCATAGGGGCTGGCTGGCTGTAGTTCATGGGGGCTGGCTGGCAGTTGTCCATAGGGTGTCTGGCTGGCTGTTCTACTGTGTTGTCCAGGGGGTGCTCTGTCCATCAGGGGTGCTCTTCTTCACCCTCAGTGTAAAAATAATTAAAAAAATGTGTGTGTGTGCGTGTTAGCCACACCACCAGTGAAAAATAAAAACTTATTTTTGGTGTGTATGTGTTAGCCTGCCACACCACTAGTGAAAAAAAAATAATGTGTGTGTGCGTGTTAGCGACAACACCAGCGAGAAAATAAAAACTATTTTTTGTGTGTGCGTGTTAGCCACACCACCAGTGTGAAAATAAAAACTATTTTTTGTGTGTGTTAGCCGCAACTTAGCTGTGCTATAATTGCTTGGTGACACTGCTGTAAGACCGCAGTGAGTATGGAGGACAGTCACATGACAGACATGACAGGAGAGCAGGATCCACATACCTGTCTTGTAGCTGCCGGCAGCAGTCATGATGATATTGCAAGGCCGTCAACGTCATCTATGAAGGCCGATGTACCAGGGCTTAAGTCAGGCCAAAAAGTCAGGCTAAAAAAGTCAACTTTTACCCTGTTAAAGAAAAAAAAAAATCTAAAGCTAAGTCAGCTTTAAAGAAACAAAAAATAGGCAATATGCCATTCACTATACGAAGTGGCAAGGAAAGGATAAGGCCTTGGCTTTTATTATATATGACTGGTGGTTCTAGTGATGATTTAAGACCCTCTGCTTGTAGGAGAAGCACAGAAAAAATTTAAATTGTTAAGACGAGTAAGACACCAGAACCAACTGTGTGCTCAGGAAAATCACAAATCCCCGTGTAGAGTCCAAGTGTGTCCGCGGTTGCCATGTGTGAGCCTGACTTTTCTAATACTGTACTGGTAGAGGATCCTCCTTCCACCGTTTGTGTGCCCTCTAATAATGTGGGGATGAGCTGCACAAGTCAACATGTTGATTTAGAAATCGAGGATGCTTCTGCAGAATTGCACGAGGAGGATGAGGAGAATATTTACGTAGTTGGTGATAACAAAAATGATGAGGATGTTGATGATGATGAGCATGTTGATGGTGAGGATGTTTGTGTAAAAACTGTAAATCAGGCAACAGTTGTTGCCCATGGTGGGAAAAATCCCATTGTTGCCATGCCTGGGCAAAGGACCAAAAAATCCACTTCTCATGTGTGGAATTATTTCCACCCAAATCCGGACAACCTTTGCCAAGCCATTTGTAAATGTTGCCATGTAACAGTGAGTAGAGTTAAGGACCTTAACCATCTGGGAACCTCCTCCCTGTTACATCACTTGCAGCGCATTCATCAAATTGGAAAGGGTATTTCAAATTCTGAAAGTTTGGGAACAAAAAACCAAACAGTCCAGTGTCACCTAGCTGCTCCCTTCTATCTGGATCCAAGTGCCTGCAATCTCCACCACCAATACCTGCATCATCATCAAGATCCTCAATCGTGATCGGAAGTAGTTCTACATCCAATTTCATAAGCATGACTGACTCTTCTCCTATCCATGATTCCTCAGAAGGATCCTTGAGTGCTACGCTTGTTGCTGCTGCTGGGGGTGGATCTTCATCCCAGAAAGGGACCAGGAAGACTACTACTAGTAGTAATTTAAAAAAAACAATTGACCTTTTAACAGTCCTTTGATAGAGGAAGTAAGTATAACAGCTGTCACTCAGTTTCACAGCGAATCACTGACGCCATGACGGCTGTGCTAGTATTTGATGGTGAAATAATAGAAAATGAGGATGATAGTGTGGAGGAAGTGCAAAAGGAGGATGAGAGGGAAATTTGTGTCCTATCTGACGCTAATGAGGATGTTGTTTGCGTAAATCAGCCACCAGTGACAGCAGTTCTTGCTCATGATAAAAAGAAAGCCAGAAAAGCCACGTCTTGGGTGTGGAATTATTTTAATCTAAATTCTGACAACAGTTGTGAAGGCATCTGTTTCATTTGTAAAGCCAAAGTTAGCAGAGGAAGGGATGTTAACCATCTAGGCACCTCCTCCCTGTTACGTCATTTGCAGCGAGTTCATACAATTTGTTTAACAAAATTATAATAATTTGTAAATTAATAACAAGCAGTCCAGTATCAGCTAACAGCAGTTTGGACCAGCACATGCAATCTCCACCACCAATACCCTCATCATCAACCTCCTCCTTAATAATTGAAATGATTTGTGGGGGCCCATACAAACCAAGGAGTTCAGCCACGAAAGTGTCAGTCATAGGGCCTGATTCTGAGCCGCTCGCTAGCAAGCGGCCACTCGTTGCAGATGATGTTCGCTAATGTACGCATGTGTGTAGTTCGCAGTGCGCGTGTGCAAACTAGTATGAGTAATCAGAATGTGCTCGCTCGCCCTACTGTGACTGCCCAGTTGAATGAGTGACAGGAGAGGCCGTTTGTGGGTGGTAAAAGGGGCAGGGCAGTAGTAACGGGGGAGTGGAGTTGCGGACGCAGGTGTCCCAGAGTGTTTCAACGCCGTTTCTGGGCCGTGCATAATTAACAGGCAGCGTCATAGTACACATCACCTGGTAGATTTTTACAGTGAACTGCTCGCAGTGCTTGCGGTAGGGTACAGTCAACCGCAAGCGCTGCGGTCAGATCCGATGGTTCCCAATGTTCCGATGCTTGTATATACTCCTGGAGATGACGTATGCAAGTGGGCGGCTAAAGACAGGCTGGAGGGCATCTATAAACACAAAGTGATCGCTCGCCAAGACATAGTGCGCGTGCTTATGTCTTGCTGTGCGAGCAGATGCCGTGATGTCACTTAGCTGAATTTCCATAAGCTGGTAGCGAGTGGCCGCATCTAGTGAGCGGTTCTGAATCAGGTCCATAACCGCTAATGTGCTTGGTTTGTTAAACTGTGCATGTCCTTTTTAATATCCCACATAAGAGTGGGTGGGAGGGACAATCCTGTCTGCCACTGCAATGTGGCAATGCTTCATAGATGTCCTGTATTTTTTTTAAACTGCCGTGAGCTGTGAGGTGGTTAAAAATGCATGGTAATGCCTGAAAATGATTGTTATTTCAGGTTAATAATACCGTAGGAACAAAAAACAGGCCCAAATTATGTGGTTTTTATTTATATAATTTTTTGGAAAAAATACAGATCCAAAACAAAAAAACAAAACACCATGGATAAAAGCTACTAAACCAGATCCAAAACACTAGGAGATACAGATCCAAAACCAAAACTCGGGGTCGGCACACAACTCTAGTTTTTCTACCCTGTGCGGGTGGATCCTTCTAGACTTAAACAGAGTACATGGCTCAGCATCGCCACCTAGCGTGATATTGCCACAGGACGCAGAGCTGTTTATTTTTGTTTTCCTATTTTTTTTTTGTTTGGCTATCAATCGATGAACAGCAGCTTGGTTCATTTGATATATTGTACATATAATTAGGTTCTTTCCAGCGCCTTGGACATACTACTGATTAGTCTTGCACTTTATGCCCCTTATTCTTTTGTTTTTCATTGAACACCTTCACTCTTGGTCTCACAGTCAGACTGTCCTCTGTATTCCCATCCACAGCACATCTGAACACCACTACAGACACCTACCAGTATCATTTATAGTTTATACCAACACTGCTACTCACAATATTTCAGAACATAAGAGAGCTAGCGCTGTACCCACTACCAATCATACACAGAATTCCTGAGACCATTACACACTGGCACGCACATATGCTGTTAGCCTTAGGAGCCCTGTACAGGCTGCATGACTGTCATTACTAACTTGTTCCAAAGTCGCTACTTCAAACACTCAAAAACCTAAAGCTGTATTCAGTGGATAAAAACTTAGCGCAGACCACATGACAACCATGGAAGCATGTGACTGAAAACGATCCACATGGCTCATTACTAACTGACTGAATCTGTGCATTTGTTCCCAGTGTGTCTGTGGCCACAGGTTCACTGACCTGGACCAAATTTCACCAGTTTCTAGAGTTCACATGAACAGATACATGGAATAATCAAATGTAAACTACTCTTCATATACAGGGACGCTGAGAGCCGCGCCATGGCCTTGGGCCTAATTGCCAAATGCCAGTAATGGGACATTGATGCCCTTATAGTTCCTATTATCCAATGCAGGTAAAGGGCCAGTGATGCATCATAGATCCTATTACCCAATGCCAGTAATGGGCCAGGAATGAACTCATAGTTCCTAATACTCAATTACAGTATTGGGCCAGTGATGCATCACAGATCCTATTACCCAATGCAGGTAATGGACCAGTGATGCATCATAGATCCTATTACCCAATGCCGGTAATGGGCCAGGAATGAACTCATAGTTCCTAATACTCAATGACAGTATTGGGCCAGTGATGCATCACAGATCCTATTACCCAATGCCGGTATTGGGCCAGTGATGCATCATAGATCCTATTACCCAATGCAGGTAATGGACCAGTGATGCATCACAGTTCCTATTACCCAATGCCGGTAATGGGCCAGTGATGCATCATAGTTCCTATTACCCAATGCCAGTAATGGACCAGTGATGCATCATAGATCCTATTACCCAATGCCGGTAATGGGCCAGGAATGAACTCATAGTTACTACTACTCAATGACAGTATTGGACCAGGGATGCATCATAGTTCCTATTACCCAATGCATGCCAGTAATGGACCAGTGATGCATCATATATGCTATCACCCAATGCAGGTAAAACGCCAGTGATTCACTCATAGGGGTACATTTACTAAAGTGAGAGTTTTTAGAAGTGATGTTGCCCATAGCAACCAATAAGATTCTAGCTATTATCTTCTGATTGGTTGCTATGGGCAACATCTCCACTTCTAAAAACTCTCACTTTAGTAAATATACCCCATACTGAAGTTCCTATTACCCAATGCAGGTAATGGGCCAGTGATGCATCATAGTTCCTATTACCCACTGCAGTAATGGGCCAGTGATGCATCAAAGTTCCTATTACCCAATGCCGGTAATGGGCCAGTGATGCATCATAGTTCCTATTACCCAATGCCAGGAATGGGCCAGTGATGCATCACAGTTCCTATTACCCAATGCCGGTAATGGGCCAGTGATGCATCATAGTTCCTATTACCCAATGCCGGTAATGGGCCAGTGATGATCATAATTCCTATTACCTAATGCCGGTAATGGGCCAGTGATGCATCATAGTTCCTATTACCCAATGCCGGTAATGGGCCAGTGATGCATCACAGTTCCTATTACCCAATGCCGGTAATGGGCCAGTGATGCATCACAGTTCCTATTACCCAATGCCAGGAATGGGCCAGTGATGCATCACAGTTCCTATTACCCAATGCCAGGAATGGGCCAGTGATGCATCATAGTTCCTATTACCCAATGCCAGGAATGGGCCAGTGATGCATCACAGTTCCTATTACCCAATGCCGGTAGTGGGCCAGTGATCCATCATACTTCATATTACCCAATACCAGTAATGGGCCAGTGATGCATCATAGTTCCTATTACCCAATGCCGGTAATGGGCCAGTGATGCATCATAATTCCTATTACCTAATGCCGATAATGGGCCAGTGATGCATCATAGTTCCTATTACCCTATGGCGATAATTGGCCAGTGATGCATCATAGTTCCTATTACCCTATGGCAATAATTGGCCAGTGATGCATCATAGTTCCTATTACCCAACGGCAATAATTGGCAATTGATGCATCATAGTTCCTATTACCCTATGGCAATAATTGGCCAGTGATGCATCATAGTTCCTAATGCCGGTATTGGCCAATGATGCATCATAGTTCATATTACCCGATGGCAATAATTGGCCAGTGATGCATCATAGTTCCTAATGCCGGTATTGGCCAATGATGCATCATAGTTCATATTACCCGATGGCGATAATTGGCCAGTGATGCACTCATAAGGGCAAATTCAATTGCCATCTGACTGAATTGGACAGGTTGATATTGCCGGTAATTTGCCTGTGCTATTCTCCTAATCCAGGGCTTGACAAATTTTTCTAAAATCTTGGAGCCAGAATGAAAGTATATTTTCCCCAAACCAATAAGGACATGTAATTATTGGACTAATTAAGCTAATTGGAAACTTCCAATTAGTCCAATTAGCCTAATTATTCATTAGGGGAGTGTCCAAGGAGTTCTGAATCATCAAGTCCTGAAATTTTTAACTCAAAATAAGGATTTTCCCTGATTGGTATTAATATATGTGAATGTATTAAGATTCACCTTTATCTATTAAAATATAAAGGATGCCAGTGTTAGCCTTCTCACACACTCCCCTATTTCAGCAATATGCAGCCTCCTCCTCTCCCCCATGCCAGCCACGTCACCCACTTCCGTTATTTATGCCAGCCTTAGCCTCCTCTTTCACTCTCCTATTCCAGCAGCCTCCTCCTTTTCCCTCATGCCAGCCTCCTCATCCACTCCCCTTATGCCAGCCTCAGCCTCCTCACCCACTTCTATATTCCAGCAGTATGCAGCCTCCTCTCCCTTCATGCCAGCCTCCACTCCCCTATACCAGCCTCAGCCTCCTCACCCAGTCTCCTCATTCCTACAGCCTCTTCTCCCCTCATGCCAGCCTCCACACCCACTCTCCTATTCCAGTCTCAGCCTCCTCACCACTTCCCTTATTCCTGCAGCATCCTCCACACCCCTGTCAGCCTCCTCACACATTAACCCTCCCCTTATGCCAGTCTCAGCATACTCATTCACTCCCCTGTTCCGGCAGCATCCCTGCTCTCCTCTAATCTGCCATTCAGCCTCCTCACCCACTCCCCGGTTCATGGCAGCCTTTGCCACCCCACCCACTCCCCACAGCAGCCAGGCTCCTCTCCCCAGACTCTGGTCTCCAAATCCTCTCCTTCCTCTGTTGGCTTCTCTCGCCAACTCAATCTGGTCTCCGGTCAGGTGTTGGTGCCTATTTCTCTCAGGCCTGTCAGGTGCAGGGTCCTCCTGGTGATGTGGCTTTCTGGGCGTCTTTACCCGTGGGGGCTGCATGGTTGGGCGTCCGGACCGCGATGCTCCTCATGGTGACCACGGATACCCCCCTTCCTCCTGTCTGTCCCGGTGGCTGCATGCCAGTTGCTGCTGCTGGGCTCCTCTACACTGCACAATGTCATGAGTGTGCAGAGAGCCAATCAAAGATCACCTGCTGTAGGCGGAGCTGGGCTAATCAATCATAGCCGCATATACTGACAGCTGGCAGCCTCCTCCTGGCTGCAGCGGCAATATATAGAAAAAAATATATATTCTATGCTGGGGCTAACCTTCAAGACTGGAGACTAGAGAAAAGTGTTATTGTGCGTGGGAGACAATTCGGCAGAGTGAGTGCAGCCTGAAAACAGTCCCGTAACCATGATAGGGAGCAGGTAATAAGTGAGGATGAGAGATGTGCAGATTTGGGGAGGGCGAGCGGGCAGATATTTTGAGATAAGTGAAGAGATGTATGTTGGGGTAGTTTAGTTAACAGCCATATGTGTTAGTAGAAGTATTTTATATTGAATTCGGTAGAATACAGGTAACCAATAGAGAGACTGACAGGGCTGAGCAGCAGATGATGAACGGTAAGTGAGGATGATCAGCCTCGCCACTGCATTCAAAATAGATTGCGATGGTGGGAGTCTGTTTTGCGGAAGAATAGTACGGAGTCTATTGCAATAATCAATGTGGGAGATAATGAGTGCAATATCTTGTGTAAGATATAGCGGCATAATCTGGATATGTTTTTTTAGATATATGTAGCATGATTTCGAAACAGATTTAATGTGGGGAACAAGGGACAGTTCAGAGTCAATGATGACACCTAGGCAGCGAGCTTGCAGGATAGGGTTGATTGCCGAGTTATCAACAGTGATAGAGATATCAGGTTGATAACTACTATTGGCCGGTAGAAATATTATTAATTCTGTTTTGTAAAGACTGAGGTTTCGAGATGACTTCCAAGATGAAATGGCATTTCCTCCATAGGTGTGGTGTTGCTGATGTCTTTCATCCACGCATAACTCACACATATGGGAAGATGCAGGGAAAGGACATTGAAAATACTACTAGCCTGAAATAGGTATCATCTCAGTAAGAGATAAGAATGCTGTGATAGAGTGTTACAGGCTTCTGGTGACTGACTGCACTGGTGGAAGCGCTGGACACAAGGACATTGGAACTTATAATCAGAGCTTTGCAATCCTAAACTTCTTGAATTTATCTTTATATACAAAAACATACACAAACTGTAATGACACACACACACCTACTGTCTGCTGGAGCCTTCTTCCAACAATGAAATACACATTTTCCTATAAAGTGGAAGATGACAGTGTGCTCTAGTAGTGCTAGTGCTGATTTGCCTGTAAAGGTGAGGAATGTTGGCACATAATAACAAGCTGCTTTTCAAATCACTGATCAATGTCATCAAGATACAGAGTCCCAGAGAGACTAATAGAACAGAGTTACAAAGTGTTAAACCTCCTGTATCCTCCCTAGCTTAGTGGTGGAGCCATCCTGCACTAATCTTCAGGGGTTACCTATCAGTGTGTCTGCAGAAATGATTGTGATGTGTGTGTATGAGTGCCAAGCCTGCTACGCACCTCTGAACCTTCCAGCCACTAGTAATACTGCAGATGGCTCTCAGGGGATTTACTGTTGGGAAAATACAGATAACAGAATAATAGCTTTTTCCTAGTAACAGGAGCTGCTGCCTTATAAACGAAAGCCTTCTAGGAAATCCTCTCCCTGCGCCGTGTGCTCTCTAGCAATATGATTTTGTTTAGGGATGGCATGCCTCAGCCTCATTTCATTTATAAGCTGCTCAAGTAAAACACGGGACATATGTAATTAGAAAGCAGCGTCTAGACTGGATACAAGTAGATGAAAAGATGATATCTTCTCCATCCACTCAATCTTCTGGAATAGAGAGCAGCTGAACTTACTGTATATAGTGTAACAATATCACCAACTGGAAGTGGCATCACGCGGGTCCTACATGTAGTATCCCCTGTATGGGAGGCAACTAGAGCAGGCATGTGTCAAACTGGGAGCCATGCTTGAGTCAATTTTCTGTAATATGTGGCCCATGGCCAGTGTAATACACACTTGCCTACTTTTGAAAAAGCATTTCAGGGAGATTGTGAAAGCAGCACCTATGAGTGCGTGTCACAGTGGGCGTGTACTGATACATCTGAGAGGCGTGTCCTACATGTGATGGGCGTGTACTGATACATCTGAGAGGCGTGTCCTACATGTGATGGGCGTGTACTGATACATCTGAGAGGCGTGTCCTACATGTGATGGGCGTGTACTGATAAATCTGAGAGGCGTGTCCTACATGTGATGGGCGTGTACTGATACATCTGAGAGGCGTGTCCTACATGTGATGGGCGTGTACTGATACATCTGAGAGGCGTGTCCTACATGTGATGGGCGTGTACTGATACATCTGAGAGGCGTGTCCTACATGTGATGGGCGTGTACTGATACATCTGAGAGGCGTGTCCTAAACCTGACTTACATCCAAATGTAAACTAGCCCAAAAGCAGTCAGTAAGATCGGTTTGCTGATGAAAACACACTAATACTTTTCAGAAATTCATAGGGATCATTGTGCTTTATAATAACCAATGCAAGGAAATGACACTAATGATCCCATTGGAATGTATACAGGTTGAGTCTCCCATATCCAAAATGCTCGGGACCAGGGGTATTTTGGATATCGGATTATTCCGTATTTTGGAATATTTGCATACTATAATGAAATATCTTGGGTATAGGACCCAAAACTAAACACAGAATGCATGTATGTTCTATATACACCTTATACACACAGCCTGCAGCTCATTTTATACAATATTTTTTATAATTTTGAGCATCAAAAAAAGTTTGTGTACATACATGAAATTCATTTATGTTTCATATACACCTTATGCACACAGCCTGAAGGTTATTGTATACTGTATTTTAATGAAATTGTGCTTTAAAACAAGTTTGTGTACATTGAACCATCAGAAAGCAAAGGTTTCACATTCTCAGTCATACCAAAAATATTCCGTAATTCGGAATATTCCGTATTTCGGAATATTTGGATATGGGAGACTCAACCTGTATATGTTTTTTTAATATAACAGCTTCACAATGGGGGTAAGGATGAAATGAGGGAGATTGCTAGACTCTTCAGGGAGACAGGGAGATTGCTACTATTTCAGGGAGTCTCCATGACAATGAGGGAGAGTTGGCAAGCATGGTGTAATGATTTATACTGGAATGTAGCCCCTTCCCTCTGAACCAATCTATATCATCAAAGTCGGTTGTTATACTACATTAAATATTGTTATATTACATGGAGTGTGCAGGTTTTGTGTAAAGGCCTATTGTAGTCAGTGACTGCACATTACCTCTCCTCTCCTAATCTCTTCCCCCTGGCTGACACCACCCTACTGCAATACTTACTGCACATGATAAATGCTCCTATGATCATAATAATAATATAAAATATTCCTTCAAGTAGTTGTGATCATTGCTGTTTCCTATAAGGTGAGTGAACGAGAAATAAGGAGTTAGAGATGGCTCCTTCCTGTATGTGAAAATCTGCTGTCAGAGGGATCCGGTACAATAGCTGAGATACAGGGCCTGATTTAGCAAGGAACGCAGTTGCTTAAACGCACGCAAACGGTGGATAGTTGCGTTCTGCGCATGTATCACAGTGATCGTACTAGCCACTGTGATCAGGACTGCGATCGCAGAGGATACGCAGAGCCATGGCAGAGTGATTGACAGGAAGTGCCATTTGGGGGTGGCGACGGGGGGGGAGTGGACGGGCGAAAGCGAGTTTCAACGGCACTGCACGGGTGTGCATAAATAAGCCACTGCGATACCAGAGGCTGTCTGAGGCCTCATAGCGCGCGCTGAAGTAAGCAATTCCTGAGTAAGGTCTGGGCTTCATTAACTGTCCGTTGTTACTCGATGTTACCGATTGTTTCTCTATGTTGGCAAAGTATACGGATGAGTATGGAATCAGCCCCATTAAACAGTTTTGTTACCGTAATGAGTGATTCCAGTGGTCAGCTAATCCATCTTGACTATAAACCAGATGTTTGCAACAATTTAAACTGGGAACTAATTGAGATTTAAAGAATGAAGCAGTGAGACATCTGGTCACGTTACCAGCTAATTTGGGATCTGAAGAGCTTAGAAAAGTGTCTATTAAGGAGATGATATACTATGTGCAGAGAGATGCCTTAGCACGGAGGATCCCAAACGCAATCCTCAAGGCACCCCTACAGTTCAGGTTTTACAGATCTCCATGGATGAGACAGGTGATTAAATCAAATTGACCAAGATACTGATTGAGTCACCTGGGGTCAAGCATGGCTATCCTTAAAACCTGGATTGTTAGGGTGCCTTGAGGACTGAGTTTAGGAACCACTGCCATAGGAAAAGTTTCTAGATAACAAAGATTGGCCAATCACGTGAGATGTGACTAAATGGCTCCATGTGACAGTTACTTCCCACTTTGTTGGGTACTAGATTTGCTGTCATTTTGTTGAAGCCAACTAAAAGCAGTACACAGATTGTCTCTATAGTGGTGCAATGGACCCAGCCCTGGCCACCACACCAGGGCCGCAACTAGGGGGGGGCTAAGGGTGCACGTGCACCGGGTGCCGGAGGGGGAGACAGGACGAAAGAGGGGAGTGGCGGAGTCTCTCCAGACCAGGAAGCAGTGCAGTGTGCGCAGGACACAGACAGAGCGGCATGACGGTCGCTGCTGTGATCGGGATGATAAGCGCTCTGAGGCTGTTGGTGACTCTGGCTCAGTAGCATGAAGGTGGTGAGCGGGTGATGTGGGGCCTCGAACACCCCGGTGGCGTATCTACAGTCCCTGCAGCCCCGCGGTGGCTTGGGGGCTGCACCGAATGAGGGCTCCTCCGGCCTCATTGAAGTGAGGGGAGAGCAGCACTAGTGATTGTGCTGCCGCCATCACTGACTGTCAGACGGACTGCGGGCACGAGGTATCTGGTCAATCACCAGCCGGGGGTGATACAGGGCTGCATAGCGGCTGCTTCATCTATTCAGCGAGAGCTTAGCTGCCCTAAGGTGAGGACTGCGTGTGGCCTGCGGGGACAGGTAGGCGGTGCTGGGCACAGTAAAAAGTCAGTGGGCTGCAGTGCTGGCCGCTGGGCACTCGCACATAGAAGGGAAAGAGAGGCGGCTGGTAGAGAAAGATACGGGGTGGTAGGGATAAGACAGTAGAAGGGGCAGCGAGATGGCAAGAGGGTAGAAGAGAGGAGGGTGGAAAAAAAAGCCTGACAATGCTGGTCACAAGCTAGTGCCCACCTCCCTGGCAAGTGAAAGGCCATCAAAACTAGTATTGTAATATTTGCTAAAGAAGGTGCTTATATGGTAAAAAATAATATGCTATATATATATAACAGACTGGTCGGTGTTCTCTATAGTTTTGTCCTACACAATATGATTAGCGTTCACCTTTCTAAATTGCAATAAGTCGTTCCATTATCAATTTCTCATGCAATCAGATGCATATCATACTTCTTTCAACTGTAGCTTCATTAAACTTTACATTTTCATGATGGTTTCTTTATATCTCTAGTTGATATCATATCATGTTTGAGTGTGCATTAAAACTTTCTCCTTAAGACATTTTAAACATCATCACCTGAGAGGAACGGGGGGGGATTCCACATTAGTGTCTTGCCCCTGGTGACAAAAATCCTAGTTTCAGCCCTGACCACACAGATATCAATTTCTCCTCCCAGATATGTTCCCACTTTTTTATGTGACTCTCATTGAAAGTTGATACTAATACCCCTTTTACACCTAAATTCCGGGTCTGACCCAGAGTTGGAACAGGGTTCCAATCCGGATCAGACCCGGAATTTAGCCAGCGCCAACCCAGGACATTCCCAAGTCGGCGCCGTTCACACCGGAGTCGGGTCTGCATAAACCCGGCTTTTCAGGCGTTGAAGTGGACTCTTGGAGATGACGTCATCTCCGAGCACCACTGAAGCCGGCAAATCGGCCAGCATGCTGCGCTCTCCAGGTCATCGTGACCCGGAGTGCGCCGTTCACACTTCAGGGTTTCACTGGTTACTCCCGTGTTAAACCCTGCAAGTTACCTGGGTTGGATTGTCGTGTCACTCGTGCCAGCGATCCAACTCTCTCCCCTTTTATACCAAGGAGCTACCCGGGTTAACCCTTAAATAGCCCGGGTTTTAGCTCCGGTGTAAAAGGGGTATAACTGTATTGTATATACTGTAGCTGACGTAATACATTTTTTTATATTTCTACTAAGACAAATTCCTTCAAAAACAATTATATTAGGACTTTTTGAGAAGGGCTAAATGACTGTAAAAAATGACTAAACTTAATATAAATGTTCTCTATCAGGCAAATTCTTTAGATTGGAGAAAATTGAAAGTAATTACTTTAATCCACATTAGGAAATGAGTACATTGGGATAGGCTGTTCAAGGACCAAACTAAAAAATAAATAGGGCTTCTTAATGGACTCCAAGGAGATTCAATCTTTATATTGGGTGCCCATAAAAATTATAAGAAAAAATGTAAGAAAATATTATAAATATCTTCTTTGTATTATTCTAATAAGTTTTCTAAACAAAACTCTGTGGAGTAAAAGTGTAACGCAGGTGAGGCAGTGCCTCCCCATCTACCTCCGCACATCCCTGATCAATACACACCAAATTCCCAGCACTATATACTGCTGCACCTGTGATAATGCGCACATGTACCCTCGGGTTCATATATGTATGTGTATATCTGGCTCTGATACTAACCAGTGCCTCCCCAGCCATTTACCTCACCACACCTCACTGCCAGTGCCTCCCCAGCCATTTACCTCACCACATCTCACTGCCAGTGCCTCCCCAGCCATTTACCTCACCGCACGTCACTGCCAGTGCCTCCCCAGCCAATTACCTCACCGCACCTCACTGCCAGTGCCTCCCCAGCCATTTACCTCACCGCACCTCACTGCCAGTGCCTCCCCAGCCATTTACCTCACCGCACGTCACTGCCAGTGCCTCCCCAGCCAATTACCTCACCGCACCTCACTGCCAGTGCCTCCCCAGCCATTTACCTCACCGCACGTCACTGCCAGTGCCTCCCCAGCCATTTACCTCACCGCACGTCACTGCCAGTGCCTCCCCAGCCATTTACCTCACCGCACGTCACTGCCAGTGCCTCCCCAGCCATTTACCTCACCGCACCTCACTGCCAGTGCCTCCCCAGCCATTTACCTCACCACACCTCACTGCCAGTGCCTCCCCAGCCATTTACCTCACCGCACGTCACTGCTGTATAGCACAAGATAACAGAACACCTTAGTAACATTCAGTGAAGTGATATATGAGGGAAGAAACTGCAGCTGGCCATACACTGAACGATAATCATTCAGATCAGCTGATTATACTGCTGTTCTGAACAATTAGCATTCAGTGTATGGACATGAACGATAATTGCTCACCGCATGGAAATGGCTGAAAAATTGTCTGGACTGTTTGTTGCCAAACCTGTCCGATCCTCCAGAACGTCGTTCAGCCAGCTCCATGCTGTGCCCGCAGATTGCCTTTGTAGACTTTGTAGTGTACGGAGGTGCTCCGATTATCACCTTGGCCGTCCGCTGGGGCATCTGCACTAATCGTGCGGTTTATGGCCAGCATTGCTTGATCAGGATCTGTGAAAGTTGATAGGAAAGGGTTTCATTTACTTAAGATTTACTAAATATGTTGGAGATCCAAGTTTATTAGGGAGATAATAAGTTAATTAGCACATACATATGACTCCCATTTTATCAGTTACTGTACAAAGGACTGGGAGCATTAAGGTGGAAATTTTTGCTTTGTTGAAGACAAGGGCCCTCATTCAGAGCCGTACGCTCTGAGCAGAGCGCACGCTCTGAATGAGGGCCGGCCTCCATGAAAATGGAGCGTCCTTCTGGACGCTCGTATAGCTGTGGGTCACCACCCACAGGCTATACGAGCGTGCATTTTGATGGCCGCGATGGTCGAGACCATCGCGACCATCGAAATTGCGAGCCGGAGCCTGCGGTTGAGGTTTTCAACCGCAAGCTCCGGAGTGATTTTGGCTCTATCAGAGCCAAAATCACTCCCACTGACATCACTAGTGATGTCAGTGGGCCGGCTTTTGACGGGAGGCGTTCCCGTGGGAACGCCCCCGTCAGGGAGGCACGCCCCCGGAACGCCTACCAAAGGGGGCGTGCTGTCAATCAACATTGACAGCACGCCCCCTTTGATCGGACACAACGAGCGAAGGAAAGTCCTTCGCTCGTCGTGTCTGGCGCATGCGCACGACGGAGCTCCCTCCGTCGTGCGCATGCTCAGTGCAGACCATTGACCCACTTGCGAGCGGACAGCCGCTCGCGAGTGGGTCTGAATCAGGCCCAAGGTTAGAAAACTGTGCAAGGTATGGTGAAAGGTTGTGCTGACTTTTTTATAGTACACATTTGTGAAGCCATTGGGAAATAGTGTATTATTAGATATGTGTTTTATATATTATAACTAGTGTTGTTGTTGTAATGCCGTAAAAGTGTATCATCTATTGCAAACGATTTGTTAACATTTTCTAATTGTTCTTATCTGACCAAGACTGCATGTATGTATTAATGTCACCCATCATCACTTGATAATAACAGGGGCTATGAGGCTTTAAATCATAGGCGATTCAATTCAGCATGATGCTGAACAGCCCCGTGAAGGATTTCCTGGAGCTATTCAATTGACCGCGCTGTTAAGTCTGACTAGAACCACTTTGGAAAATACTGGTTACTGTGCATTAAGCTGGGTGTTTAGTCGCGGTAACCAGCATTCTCCGACTAAAGTGCCGGCTGCGAGGCTGTTACCGCTGCGCTTAGCCGCTGCAAACAGCCAGATTACTTAAGAAGGATTTCTGCTCGCACCCCAGGATGGTACGAGCAGAAATCCAGTAGTCGGGCTTAACAGCGTGGTCAAGTGAATAGCTCTGGGAACATCATCCTGGGGCTATTCAGCAAGGCGCTGATTTGAATTGCCCCCGTAGTAAGTGATACTATAGTAATACTTTGGGAAGACAGATGTTCTATTCAGGATTAAGCATGATGTCTATGTGCTTTTTATTAGAACAAAATCCAAATATGTGGATTTTCAGGGGTAAATTTACTAAAGTGGGAGTTTTTAGAAGTGGAGATGTTGCCCATAGCAACCAATCAGATTCAAGCTCTTAACTTCTATAAGGTGCTAGTTAAATGTTAAAAAGAATCTGATTGGTTGCTATGGGCAACATCTCCACTTCTAAAAACTGTCACTTTAGTAAATATACCCCTCAGTGTAACATTGTGAGTTATTTCTCTTTATGTTTGTGTTACTATTGCAAACGATTTGTTGCTTGTGTGACGGTGTGACATTGTTTAAAGAGGAAATATGCTACTAAACATTGATTCAATTCATCTGGGATAGCTAAAGGCTTTGCATTAGTCACCAGGAGTTTATTACTTATAGGTTTGGGAACCTATAGAAACCACTCTGAATGGTCTGAGAATGATTGATAATTTGAGTGAGAAATTTATATTCTCTGTTCTTTCCCAGCTTGTACGCCTGTGATTATTATTATGTCCACACTACTGCATGATAATAAATATATATATATATATATATATATATCTCAATCCAATGTCCATATGCAAACGGAGCAGGCACTCCACGGCTTCATAAACAGGAAAAATTCTTTATTATATATATATCCCAATGGATTGAAGAGAGAAATATATGGGAAGAAATAAACTGCAAAATAAAACGATTTTTAAAAGGATTAAGGAGATATCATTAAAGTACAGATACAGAATAGCTCAATAATATTGTTTTACTCTAACTGGGAATGGAACCCGAGGGGGGGAGGGGGTTGGACTCGGAAAACTAACCATGTAGACAGATCTAGAGGTGACCCTCCTCGAAACTGATAGTAATTAGTGGTCATCAAATGTGAGGTGATGACAGGTGCTGAATGCCTGATGTTCATGATGAGATCTCAAAGGCTTGGCCAGCTAATTGCTGTGGTACACATAACCCTATCTCTGGGTGCCTGTAATGTCTTCTCCAAAAGTCTAATTTGGTCTAGTGCAGGATTTGATCCAGTATTAAAATTCCTATTGTAAGATGTTCAGTATATGTGTTTACACTGTATGTATATGCAGAATATTTTGGTAGCCCGGCACACCAGCAGTGCTGGTTTAGATCGCCCAGATGTCTAGTCAAACACTTCTGATGAAGGACCGTCTGCGGTCTGAAACGCGTTAAGCCTGGCTGCATGTTTGGATCTCTGCAAGTGACTGGTGTGTGCTCTGAGGCGGACACGGTGTCCGAAACTAAGAACCGACCAGTTCCATCATTAACATCTATTTGGGACCTGTAGTGACCACTCACCTGTTCCTGCTCTGTCACTGTGCAGTAATACCATGCTTTTAAACTACCATGTATTGTAAGTGCAATGTGATATTAAATGTCTTTGGGGTTTATTTACTAAGCCTCACATGGAGATAAACTACCAGCCAAACAGCTCCTAACTAATTTTTCAAACACAGCCTTTGACATGACAGTTAGAAGCTGGATGGCTGGTATGTTCTCTGTCCACTTTAGCTCCACCCATAAATAGAACCCTTTAATCTGTAAAGGATCTCTGCACTACTTTCTTTGTGTGTTTTGTGTCTGCCCATAGTGCTGGTGCAGGTAGGGAGGAAGGATACATTCGTCTCAGATACAAGGAAAAAAGAAAAAGAGGATTATTTCCGCATACATTGATCTGTTGTGATTTAATTGCAACTAATAATTAATTTCCATTATTCCTCATAACCTAAGGACCCATTTATAGTAAATAATAATTTTATATTTTTGCTGGTGAAAAGGGCAAAATCTGTTGGTTATACAGAGTTTAAATGTGTTGACAAAGAGCTATTTGATTGCATATATTTGCTTTACTTTTGTGTTATATTGAGTCTTTATGTAATCAGAGCTGCATTATTTTTATTGCGCACCAATCTAAGTTATATTTGTTTATTGACCCAGCTTCGATATGCCATGCCGTGTGAGCCGCCGGGTCCCGTGCAACTTTGCTTCCGCCGAGCGTCTTCATCACCCAAAAATATATCTTAGTTGTAATACGATGTGTCTAAGACGCACCAGGAGACTGCGCTGTAATGCGATATGTGACACTATTATATCTTTGTGCGACTGTGTCTGTAAACGAAGCACAACAGAAACGTGGAAATAAACTGAGGCATCGTACTACTTCGTATACAGATTCAGAATCCATCACAAACAGATATACAAGTGTCGCATAACAAATTAAACAATGCCGTCTCCTGGTACGTCTAATGCTCGGTACACACTGGCTGATATATCAGCTGTTGAATTGATGACGTCGGGCACGACAAATCAGGCCAACAATTGGTAAGTGTGTATGCACACTTTATATATTGCTATTCCACAGCCCTTTACAGAGAACATTCACATCAGTCCCTGCCCCAGCCGAGCTTACAATCTATGGGCCTGGTCCAGAGGTGTACTTATGGAGTTCAGCAATTATAGCTAAACCGTACATGTGTCTAAGTTGCACGGTGCACACATCAAAGTACATTACCGATGTCACTAGCAGTGAAGATTTATTCGCAACGAGATTCAGACCGGAGGCATTTGGGGGAAGTAACGGGGAGCAGCGGCAAAAATGCAGGCGTTTCACGACCGTCTCATGGACGTGTTATAGGCTGCGCCTCCGATCCCGTAAGCATTAAACATGGCTCCGGCGTCTCCGTACACACGGACAATCTGCGTGACCATAGGCCAATTATCAAGGTCCTGCGACCAGTTGTGCACCTTTTTACGCAGCCGCTTGGATCTGCTAAGAAGTCTGTGGGTTTCCCCATCAATAAAATCAATTCTGCAGCCATTATATTGGGGTTGGGTATAGGATGCCAGCGCCAACATCCCGACATCCTAACCCTAACCTCACCCCTAGTGCCTAACCCTAACGTCCCCCCTAGTGCCTAACCCTAACGTCCCCCCTAGTGTCTAACCTCACCCCTAGTGCCTAACCCTAACGTCCCCCCTAGTGCCTAACCCTAACGTCCCCCCTAGTGTCTAACCCTCCCCTAGTGTCTAACCCTAACGTCCCCCCTAGGGCCTAACCCTAACGTCCCCCTAGTGCCTAACCCTCCCCCTAGTGCCTAACCCTAACGTCCCCCTAGTGCCTAACCCTCCCCCTAGTGCCTAACCCTAACGTCCCCCCTAGTGCCTAACCCCAACCCTCCCCCTAGTGCCTAACCCTCCCCCTAGTGCCTAACCCTAACGTCCCCCCTAGTGTCTAACCCTCCCGCTAGTGCCTAACCCTAACGTCCCCCCTAGGGCCTAACCCTCCCCGTAGTGCCTAACCCCAACCCTCCCCCTAACCCCACCATTTACTGCCGGGATGCCGGCGTTCAGGAAGCAGACGCTGGGATTCTGACTGGTGTTGGGATTCTGGCGTCGGCATTCTGAGTGCCAGCATCCCGGCTGTCGCCATTTTTATATACCTCCTTCATATTGAATGAGAGGGAATTTGAGAAGTTCAGTGGATTTCAGTTTTTAGGAGTTTCTCATTGAGCATTTATCATGGTTGAAGTGATTTCTAGACAACTTATAATTGTATTGTTTTCAGGGTTTGATTTTAACTAATGCCTGGACAGATTAAAAGTCACAATGTAATTTCATTCTCTACGCAATTTTTTTATGTTTTTGAGGTGACAATAAATTGAATATTGAATCTTAATTGATATTTTCCAAATCAGAAGCTATTACAGCCAAAACCTGTGTTGGGGGAATGAACAACTGATCATTGGTAAAATTGACCCCCAAATTTAAAAATTTAAAGTTGATTTATATTGAGTATAGCCGACATTTCAGTAAAAGTCATTCTATAGCAATGTTGCTAAAATGTTACCGCACAGCATAAAAATGGGCACTCTAAAAACACAACACGGTTACCTAGAAATGTCTTTCTACCACTAATTAATCATAAAGTATCAAGTATTTCCCTGTATTATTGATACACTACATACTGTCAACCAGGGGCGTAGCAAGTCCTATGGAGATCCTTTAGCAAAATTTCCACAGGCTCCCACACCCACTACATAGAATGGGGCAGGCACTCGCCTTCCTGAACCCCGTGGGCAGCTTTCCATTTCTTAAGCTGGCCACACACATGGCGATGTGCACACGATCAGCCGATATGTACGATTTCCCTTGAAACTCTCCCCGGCAGCTCAGCACATGATTTGGTGTCCACCCTTCATACGATCCAGTGGCGGAACTCCCGGAGACAATGGAGTCATTTGCCGCCGGGCGTCAGCCCTGAAGGGGGCACCTGGCTCCATTGTCCCCGGGAGCTGCATGGAGAAGGAGCGCCGCTGATCGGCGCTCCACCTCCATTGGTGTAACTACGGAGGGTGCAAGGTTGCGGTCGCACCCCTGCACCCTCCATTTGCCGGGCACCCGCTGAGTGTGTTACCAGCGGGCGCCCGGCTCCTATCCTCCTGGCGGTAGCCGGAGGACGGAGCTCCCTCCGTCTTCCGGGTCCCGCAGTGTACTATGGGAGTTACGTCATAACGTCACTCCCATAGTGCTGAGGAGCGGACGCCGGGGACGGAGCTCAGGAGTGAGCTCCGTCTTCCGGGTCCCGCAGTGCACTATGGGAGCGACGTAATGACGTCACTCCCATAGTGCCGAGGAGCAGACACCAGGGATGGACGGCAGCGGCACTGGAGCGGGGATAAAGGTAAGTGTTTGTTTTTTTTGTGTGCGCGCGCGGTGGGGGCCATCACTACTGGGGGCAACTACAGGGGCCTACTATGGGGGCAACTACAGGGGCTCACTACTGGGGGCAACTACAGGGACCTACTACTGGGGGCAACTACAGGGGCCTACTACTGGGGGCAACTACAGGGGCCTACTACTGGGGGAAACTACAGGGGCTCACTACTGGGGGAACTACAGGGGCTCACTACTGGGGGTAACTACCGAGGCCTCACTACTGGGGGTAACTACAGGGGACTCACTACTGGGGGCAACTACAGGGTGCTCACTACTGGGGCAACTACAGGGTGCTCACTACTGGGGCAACTACAGGGTGCTCACTACTGGGGCAACTACAGGGGCCTCACTACTGGGGGCAACTACAGGGGCCTCACTACTGGGGGCAACTACAGGGGCCTCACTACTGGGGGCAACTACAAGGGGCCTCACTACTGGGGGCAACTACCGGGGGCTCACTACTGGGGGCTCACTACTGGGGGCAACTACAAGGGGCCTCACTACTGGGGGCAACTACAAGGGGCTCACTACTGCATAGGGGGACCATTACTGGGGAGCACTACATAGGCGGACCACTACTGGGGGCATTATATAAAAGGAACTGCATAAGGGGGGCGGCGGCAGCTGGGGCTGGCATAGGTGCTGGGGGGTGGTACATTTTAGTTTGGGGGGGGGGGCACCAACATTTATCTTTCCTCCGGGCACCTGGGATGAAGTTACGCCACTGATACGATCTCTCCTGCATCCAGACTTTTTCCAGTGCAGAGCTGCCGGGGAGAGTTTCAAGGGAAATCGTGCACGATGTCTGATCGTCAGCCAGTTGGTAAGTGTGTAGGCACCTTAACGGTGAGCTCGACGTCCAATTTGAAACCAAACAACGTGTAAACAGCACACGTGGCACGCAGCGAAAGCACTGATGCAAGGGAATACCACCTAGCCAAGCAATCACGGGATTATTATTATTACTAGCTATTTATATGGAGCCTACATATTACAAAGCACTTTACAGAGAATTTATTTCAGCCTATATTTAAGACACAAGTTCCCACCTGAAACTCATTCTGCGCTACCATGCAGCATATATTACCCATTTACGCCTCCAGGCAGATTGCAGAATATATGGATAGTTTTCGTCTGCCAGACACAGGTAGAGTGAATTTCCCACTGACTAAGTCCTGCTCATCTGTCTACAACTTGATATTTTCTTATTGAGTCACAACCGATAAAAATGCTTACTGACAAGAAGCAGATGTGCACAACACGAGCTTCTATATATCACTGGTATCATCTCTCATTAGGACGAGTTATTTAGCTGTTCTATAATTACTTTTCTCCGATACCATCAAATTTAAGGAATCGGAGGTCCGGAATCTATTAAGGGCAATTAGAATAGAAGAGGCAGCTGTAAATGTGTTGGTCTCAAATGAGGACAAAAGCAAAATACTAGAAGAATCATTGCATTTTAGAGTATGTTCTTAGTGGTCAGTTCACTGAGGGGTGAATGTCAGCAGCAGCACCCTATATCGCCCCATAGCTGGCCTTTTTTTCCTGACCCATAAGTGTGCATTAAAATAAGGGTGTATTAAAAAGCACAATGTCGGGGCTGCTGTACACTGTATACGCCAGATGTGCTCACTGCACACATTGCAACGTCCTGCATCGCACTTACGGAAACAACCCCGAAGTGAACATGTTGATAATTGTCAGACTACTGCCTAGACATAAATAGGCTCATTCCAGTTGCATAAGTTACAATAAATAGAAACTTTTTTTTTAAAGTTGTGGTTTTGTAACTCGTATGAAATCATTTTCCATTTATGTGTTAAACATTTTTATGGTAGTATGATGCACTTTTAGCACTTTAAGGCGCTCTGACCTGATCACCTTGTTTCCATATTTTTATGGTAGTATTTAGAAATTCATAATTAGTTTTCATTTCACACAACAAATTCATGGACTGGCCATAACACAACGACGTCCTCTGTATCTGTAGTCACAAGCACCACAGACACATTTACCATACACTTCAGTGAACTTTACTAATACGACAATAGTAATAATAACTGTATCTTAGCTGCATTGTCCTGTGCTGGATACAGCTGACTATATATCTGTTTCATTCGGTGGGATCAAATAAATGATCTGCGTGTTGGGTCCTGCAGAGGGGGGATCATTGTGATAGCTCCCCCCGTATATCATGCAGGCACAGAGAGACCGATACTAAACGACAGCAGCCTCCCTGGATCCTCCGTGGCCCAGCATACAGCAGCAAGTGCCGGGCTGGGTAGAGAGGCTCCTGCTGCTGACAGGTAAGAAGTGTAATGGGGGGGACGGGGCCTCCAACATGCCCTGGATTGGGTAATTAGTAGCTCCCCCCCACACACACACCACCCTTGCTAATGCTAAGGTCGACCGTCACCGTGCTATATGGGTTATATGTACTCAAGATTTTAGAATTGGAGATGTTGCCCATAGCAACCAATTAGATTCTAGCTATTATCTTCTAAAAGGTACTAGATATATGTTAAGTGGAATCTGATTGGTTGATATGGGCAACTTCTCAAATTCTAAAAAACCCGCCCTTTAGTAAATATATACCCCTATGAAGATACATAAATATACTCTCCCCTGACATCCTGAGTATCACACTAGCTTACAATTACAATGTATAAAAGTTACCATCATTAGGGTAAGTAGAATCCAGTACATTATCCTAGTAAACAATATGGTAATGTGTTGATACTTGGATGTCATTTTTTTTCATCACTGGAAGTAATAATAAAGGAGTCTCCTGGGGTGGCTCTTAATAGTTTCTCCAGTTTGCCACCAGAGCTTCACAATCACACATTGTACTGCGAATCTAACCACCTCCTCATTTCCTCCTGGACCCCTGCTGGCTCAGTAACTGTATCTCTGCAGAGCGACCATTACGTCAGGCTCCCTGAAGGTAGGAGGAAGAGGCAGCAGAATGATAAAAGGTTCATCTCCATGGTTCCTGAATATCTTCCTCACTTTCCCTCTGTAATCTGGAAAGTTGTATTTTAAAGACATTAATGTGGTCTGGGGTATTTATTTATTTAGAACTCTAATAATTGCCAAACGTGCTTCCAAGGTGATAACCTGCTTCTCTCCCAGTCAGTCCCCTAGGTTTTATCCCGATAACACTGTAGTACAGTAGATTATTATAGTAATAACAGTACGTTCAGCCTTAGGGTGTAACTTTGTTATCCGACTCATTAGGATATTGTTTGCCTTGTTGGGAATGGAATCCAAGACCTCAGTGCTGTGAGGCAGTAATGCCTACCACTACACGAACCGTGCAGCCAACTAAACCCATTGACTTATAACCCACACAAAACAAACTGATAATATTTTAATTAAAATGAAACATTTCCAGAACAAGGCCTTCAGCTGCTTGCTCGCACTGTACAGACATGTCTCTTTTCAAATCAATTTCAGATCAAAATCTTGAGCAGCTTCCCACGAATTGTAATTACACAGACAGTTCACCATAAGAAGAAAGTACATTTATGAATAAACTGGAATTGTGATGGTATAATGGAAGTCCTCTGCAATTGCCCTACTGTAAAAGCCTGGTCAGTTCATGTGTAAAACCCGTACAGAAGTTACAATGATCCCATTACTGTATGTTATTAATCTTTGTGTAATATAAAATAACTGTTTTCTTCACTATAATATGAATCATGACTTCTTGCTGTGTTATGAAATGAGATCAGCAATGGATGACTGTATAGTGGTGTCAATTGGAAAGTGCTAGAGGATAGAAATAGTGGTAAGCTGACCAAGGGAACATAGTAGCTAAATAAACCGGGGAAAGAACAAACAACGCGGATGAGAATGGCGTGATTGTAAGGACGTAATAGGTAATATTTGGGACTGAGGAAGGAGTGCATTGCTAAGTTACAAGAGTCAGGATAGCAGATAACAATGCTACAATTAATATCCTGACTTCAAAACCAGGACGTTGTGTCAGGCACATGTCACAGGCGTGATTCTGTCATGTCATTGCCACGTACTGAATACATGGGCATGATAACTGTGGTGTCCAAAGCAATATTTCATGGTTTTTATGCTGCACATTTGCAGAATCGAATGCCCAGTATCTAGCCGCCATTGCATACACACTGTCAGATAAAAAGAACGATATAAACGATAATGATATCATTTATATCGTTCTATTTTAACCCATCGAACGACCAAATGATGGACGATGCACGGGCAGTCGATATCGACTAGGTTAGCCTGTGTGCTATAGGGACCAACGATCATCGAGCGCGGGTTGTGCGTCGTTTGGGCATTGGCGCATGTTGCTGGATGTTCGATATCTGATCGTCCCGTGTGTACCGGCCAGGTTAACAACCATGGAAAGCTGCCTGCTACTGAGGATCTGCTGTTACTGCCAGACAGGGCTAATGGGCCTTCACAGCACATCGGTGAGGGGAAAAGGAGGCCACAAAGTTCATGCAATCTAAAAAGATATTTTGTAAAGTAGATGTAACATGTGTCTGGTCACAGACGAGGACATAGGCAAAGCAACAGCCACTGTGGCACCTGAAAGGATCCTTATAATGTATCTCAGTAAGCGGACAGACAACGGGCTCTGAGAACCACCGTGAAGAGTATACGTATCTGTGTCTGTGAGTATTATCTTAATCTACAATGGTATCTAAAAAAAAAAACATTATATAAAGATATAAAAAAAACATTATATAAAGATATAAAAAAAACATTATTATCAGTGAAACAGGCCCATCTCCCGAATATGACACTTATAGGGGTATTCAATATGGGTGCTAAAACTCGCACCTATGACATCATTACTACAGGTTTTAGTTTTACACCGTATTCAATTTCAAAGACTTTTCGCAGGTTCAAAGTCTTTGATAAAAAACGGGGATAACTTTTCACCATTGAATAGGTGCCGAAAAAAAGTGCAGAATTGGGGTTTAGGGGTGCAGGCTTAAAAAAAAATAGCCTGCACCCCTGGGAATGACATTTAAAAAAGAACTGTCAAAAAAAGTTTAAAAAAAAAAAAAAAATAGGGACACCCCAAAAAATTAATTTCAAAATTGGGGTGAAAAAAAAAAATGGGAAAAAATTGTTTAAAACTAGGGAAATAGGTTCAGGGCTATTCTGCAAGTATGCGGCAGATGTATTCTAGAATAGATTATTAGCGGCAGGTGCACAAATGCAGAATTTTTAAGAACTTACTTTAGGGACATCAAAATATGCTGGTACCCATTTTCATGTACCCCAAATTTGATGGGACCACTTAAAAAAATGAAAAAAATAACCTAAGTGCTCTTCTGCATCACTTCTTCAATGTCGGGAAAAAAGCACCTGCCACAGCTGTTTAAATCCCCGACTTTCATTTGCAGGCTAAAACGGGGGGACCCATAGTGATCCCCCATGTTTTTACAACTTTAGGGGGGTCCTACAATTTTTTCCAGGAAAACTTCGTTTTTTAACGCAAATCCCACTTCGCCAGGTCCCGTTTTCGGAGGATTTATATTGAATACGGGGATAAAGCGGGCGCGCGCCCGATACTTTATACCTGAAAATTCTCCGATGTGGAGCGAAAAGTCCTCCCTTATTGAATACCCCTCTTAGGGGTCTATTTACTAAGCAGTGTTAGGAGACACAGAGTGAAAAGTGATAAGGTGCCAGCCAATCAGCTCCCAACTGTCATTTTTCAAACACAGCCTGTGAGATGACAGTTGGGAGCTGATTGGCTGGTACCTTATCACTTTTCACTCTAACACTGCTTACTAAATAGACCCCTTCGCATTGAATTCAGCTCAGTACCAGTTTAAAGGTGACTGTTAGCTACAGTGCATTATTTACTAAACGGTACTAGAGCTTTAATCTAATCAATGTAATCTCTATGTAAAATAAATGAACATCTCCAGACTGACATAAAGAAAGGTAATATAGAAGAGTACGTGCTCATCCTAATTATCAGGAATGCTGATCAGCAATGTGAGAGAAGGATGACATTAGCCAGGTCATAGGGTGAGAGACAGGAGTACGTGTGGAGCAAGGCAGCCGCAGGCTCCCCATCTATTACTACAATTACTTATGAAAATCTCTTGTTGCCATCAAATAACTCATATTACACACTGTAAAACTATATATAGGTTGTATTTCAGGAGTTGTCGAACACACCAGCTAACTAAGAAACATCAGTAAGTTTGGGAACATATAATGCACACACAGAATTTTAATTCATTGTCTATGAACACAAGTAACTTTCACACATTGTTAATCACCTACCGGTAATAATATAATGGTCAGGAACAGTAGGGACAGGCAAGCGTCATCCGCTTGTAGCACGGTTACCATGGAGATGTAGGAGCAGTGAGTCACATGACTACACTGTGGCAATGACCTAGGAGGAAGCCTGTCTGTTGGGGAGCTGATTAATTGGCTTCCTACACCTTCAAAGTAGTTTTCCTGCTTATGCTGTGGGGCATAATACCTTGGTGCCAGTTCCGACCTTTGCTTGTTTCACTTACTCTATGGATTGACCTTTTACTTGCACCTGACCATTATCTGGATTGCTACTTGCACTGACCTATTCACTTGGCTATCGATCATTTCAGATTTGACACCAACAAAACCTCTGCTTGGGACTAGGCCTCATTAGTAGTCATTACAGCTTATATAAATACTTGTACTTACTTCTTGTTCCCTCAAAGTGGTGTTTGACATGTCCCTGTGCTTGCACTATCCTCAGTCTCTACTATCCATTGGTGAAACTCCAAAGGGTAGATACACATTAGGGGTCTCCCCCCCATTGTGTGACCAGCAGATCACTGGCTGAAACTATCAACTGACAAACCTTATATCAGCCTCTCACTGGTGACCTTATATCAGCCTCTCACTGGTGACCTTATATCAGCCTCTCACTGGTGACCTTATATCAGCCTCTCACTGGAGCTATGATATATTATATATACACTCCATATGGCTCAGCACAATAATCAACACAGAGAAGCTTATCCGCTGAGTGCCGCACCTGGATGTATGCTAGCTATATATATATATATATATATATATATATATATATATATATATATAATTTGTTTTTTTTATTATTATTATTTACCATTATTTTTTTCCTCCACCTAAAAAAAAGTAACTCGACCACTGATCATCTACATAATGTATAGAGACATCAAAGCCATTATCATTTGCAAACTCTATAGTATCATCTACATAACCTTTATAGGCAGAGGATACATTACCATTTAGGTCATCTATAATGGCAGCAGATACATTTTCACCTACATCATCTCTATTTGCAGGGGATACACTATAATTTAGCCATTCATTGTTTTCATCTATAAATAGGTTTTTATAATAAATAGTGCACCAGACCAATCCGGGAGGAAAACTGTTCCAGTATTCTATGAAGGTGGTTGGATACGGAAAGTACATTGGCAGCGTACGCCAGGTTAAGCTGGAGCTACAATGGGAAATGCAATGCAACAAATCTGAGAGGCTTAGGGATATACTACTGTATTAATATGAGGGTAACAAACACAGAGCTAAGAAAGAAACAGACATATTTGAAATGGACCAAACTGGAGTCACTGTACGGACATAGACTAAAGGCCAGCTGTGGTGATGGATTAATGGTCTTCTCTGGTGCTCTTTCATGTGAGGAAGATGGATCTCTTTCAATGTTATTCTCACATGTCAGCAAGATATGAAGAGCGCAATCCCACACAACGGATGCTTCCTGACGGGCTTAATCCATACCATGAACACTATTACAGTATATCCCTCATGACTGAGATATTATGTAAATAAAAGGCTTCTAGCATACATCTGACCACTCATAGAAACATGAGGTTCAGGTTCTCCTCTCACACTGGGAAAGACAGACCACGAGAGATGCGCTGTCTAAGCAGCTGCTGATAGCATGTTCCTATATTTATGCAAGTTTGTTAGACATTAGAAGCACGAGATGGAAAAATAACAGGCAATTTGCCGTGAAGTTTGTATCAGAGATAGATTATGAGGTTTCCTGGAAACCCCTTGATCTGTCTGAGGCAGTGGGAAACAATTGTTTACGGTCTGAGTTATTTTGAATCAGGAAATTATACAGAGAGATCTATACGCTGGCAATTCATAGCATCTGTGCTTCACGTAGGATTACACTCCCATCTTTTAGGCTTTCTGACGGTTCCTGGAAAGAAGGGGAAGGAACTAAATAGGCCTGTTATTTGGAGGACAGATTGGTTTTGATATGGAAATATTACCGGTTCGATAGCCCCAGCCAATTCTGGTGGTACAGGAAAAGTAGCTGGGTCGGAGTATTGTTCACCTATAGGGGCTGAATCTGAGTCAGACACATTTGCGCCCACTTTTCCGTATTGAGCTGGCAGTCTGCTTTCTGCATTATGCGAGAATCTGTCCATGTATAGTAAAATCCATGCAACTACATGTGGAGGCCCATCCCGCCCGATGTTCTTACATCGGCTGCCACAGCTGTCATCATTAGTATCAGGACTTACACAAGCCAGCGCTGGCTGTATAATATCTGTGTGACTGCTGTTGGGAGCCTGTCCCCCCACTGTCCTTACATCCACAGCCACCATCATTAGTATCAGGACTTACACCCACACCAACGCTGGCTGTATAATATCTATGGGACTGCATGTGGGAGCCTGTCCCCCCCACTGTCCTTACATCCACAGCCACCATCATTAGTATCAGGACTTACACCCACCCCACGCTGGCTGTATAATATCTGTGTGACAGCATGTGGGAGCCTGTCCTCCCACTGTCCTTACATCCACATCCTCCATCATTAGTATCAGGACTTACACCCACCCCACGCTGGCTGTATAAGATCTGTGTGACTGCATGTGGGAGCCTGTCCTCCCCACTGTCCTTATATCCTCATCCACCATCATTAGTATCAGGACTTACACCCACCCCACGCTGGCTGTATAAGATCTGTGTGACTGCATGTGGGAGCCTGTCCTCCCCACTGTCCTTATATCCTCATCCACCATCATTAGTATCAGGACATACACCCACCCCACGCTGGCTGTATAAGATCTGTGTGACTGCATGTGGGAGCCTGTCCTCCCCACTGTCCTTACATCCACATCCTCCATCATTAGTATCAGGACTTACACCCTCCCCACGCTGGCTGTATAATATCTGTGTGACTGCATGTGGGAGCCTGTCCTCCCACTGTCCTTATATCCACAGCCACCATCATTAGTATCAGGACATACACCCTCCCCACGCTGGCTGTATAATATCTGTGTGACTGCATGTGGGAGCCTGTCCTCCCCACTGTCCTTACATCCTCAGCCTCCATCATTAGTATCAGGACTTACACCCACCCCACGCTGGCTGTATAATATCTGTGTGACTGTATGTGGGAGCCTGTCCTCCCACTGTCCTTATATCCACAGCCACCATCATTAGTATCAGGACATACACCCTCCCCACGCTGGCTGTATAATATCTGTGTGACTGCATGTGGGAGCCTGTCCTCCCCACTGTCCTTACATCCTCAGCCTCCATCATTAGTATCAGGACTTACACCCACCCCACGCTGGCTGTATAATATCTGTGTGACTGTATGTGGGAGCCTGTCCTCCCACTGTCCTTATATCCACAGCCACCATCATTAGTATCAGGACATACACCCTCCCCACGCTGGCTGTATAATATCTGTGTGACTGCATGTGGGAGCCTGTCCTCCCACTATTCCCCCGCTGACAGCCTGTCACTCACTTTCCGGTGAAGTCCACTCTGCATCAGTAATCGCAAGGCAAACGCTGTGCATGTGCAGTGTGGCTTTTAGGCATGCGCGATGGCAAATAATCACTCGATCTGCTCCCGTAATCGCCATTGCGTATGCTGCTGAATCAACACCATATTTTCAGTAAGTAATAATGCTCATGGCTGAATAAAGAAACTAGTTATCTCTGATTAACAGATATAGAATACAAGATATAGAAATGTTTTTTACTGACATGTTATATTTATTATTATTGCTTCATCTTTCTTCTCTTCCACTCTAAGGTCATCTATGAGTGATTTATACAGATCATAGTGCAGTATTTCTATAGTCAGAGTCTCTCTCTCTCTCTCTCTGAAGATGTTACTTTGAGGCCCATTTATCAGTAACTATTTGAGGCATATTCCCTGAAAAACACTTGGGGGATATCTGCAAATAATTAGTGACCCTGCACTGTATTATGGAGGGATCGGCTGCAGTCCCCATAGGTTTCTATGGGTGGTGCGATGCTGACAGATTTACCAGATCGGCATCTAAAGATGATCTGCTGTAGCCAATGGGCTACATATCGCTCATCGCAATGCTAGCAGGGAGAGGGAACCGGAGGAACCCCCCACGACAATGATTGTGGACCACGCGTACGCAGGAGCCCGGGACATGAGTGAAGAGAAGGTCTCTTCACTCCGAGCACCTAGCAGGCACGGGCATCCCCTGACCTTGCAGGGACTCTTTAATACATGCCGGCGATAAGATTGCATTCTGCAGTGTGATCAAGGGCGCTAGTAAAGCCCAGATTACATTGCAAATGCAATTGTTAATAAATGAGCCCCTATAGGAGACAAAATGACACATTTGGGCACAATAGGCAGAGATTATAAATGGAGATAAGTATGTCAGACCAAAGAGAAGGGGGCACAGGAGTATTGTAGACATTTGAGAGTCCGCTGTTTCCCCCATCCACTTGCCCAGATACATAAAATTCAATTACAAGTACATATATGATTTACACGCTCAGCAATTAATGAGTTTACAAATTTGCACACTATTACACTCTGCAATGCACAGACTTATACAAGGTGATGTAACGCACCAAGACATGAGGCTTGTATTCCTTACATTAACACCCTATTAGGAAGCTCTGCAGAACAGGACATGGGGCCTGACTCTGCAAGGATCGCAATTGCAAAGCTGCACACAGGCTATAGATATATGATGTATGCACACAGGCTATAGATATATGATGTATGCACGCAGGCTGTAGATATATGATGTATGCACGCAGGCTGTAGATATATGATGTATGCACGCAGGCTGTAGATATATGATGTATGCACGCAGGTTATAGATATGATGTATGCACGCAGGCTATAGATATATGATGTATGCACGCAGGCGAATATGATGTATGCACGCAGGTTATAGATATGATGTATGCACGCAGGCTATAGATATATGATGTATGCACGCAGGCTATAGATATATGATGTATGCACGCAGGCTGTAGGTATATGATGTATGGACGCAGGCTGTAGATATATGATGTATACACGAAGGCTATAGATATATGATGTATGCACGAAGGCTATAGATATATGATGTATACACGCAGGCTATAGATATATGATGTATACACGAAGGCTATAGATATATGATGTATGCACTCAGGCTATAGATATATGATGTATGCACGCAGAGCAGTTTCGCAATTGCGATCCTTGCAGATAGTGCAGCAGGAGGCATCACACCTCCTGTGCATTACTTATGCGAGCAGCGTTGTCCAACGCAGCATCGGATAATCTGCCTAACATCGGCCGGCTGCGGTGACCCATAGAGTCACGCAGCCGGCCGCCACATTTGAGAGGAAGAGGCCAGAAAATATACGTCAGCCGACGGAGATCTTGGCCTCTTCCCTCCCCCTCCCAACGGTGGCGACACGCCTCTGTTTCAGGAAACGAAGGCCATCATCCGCCCACTCCCTGCCCACAAACGGCAGCAGACTGTCAATCAGCGACAGTCTGCTGCCATTCTGTGAGCAGGATCGCATACCCGTTCTGCACATGCGCAGAGCGGGTCATACGCCTGCTCATTCCCGGACATCGGGAATCTGCGTTCAGCAGTGCACGCTGAATCAGGCCCATAGACTGGTAGAGAGTACCTAACGAGTGCCTTGTATTTCCGGTTTGACAAGACTTTCATCAAATTCAGACTGCCGCCATAGTCACAAGAATTCACCGACATCCCACCATTCCAAATCTCCAACGCAAAATGCCATTTGTGCTGTAAGAAATTTTCTTGAGAAATAAAAGTAACCGGGTATAAGGTTTAATTCACGAAAACAAATAATGTCATAAGATTGATTGCTTGAACATTGTGCAAATGAATCTCTCTATTAAAAAAAAAAAATACTTTTGAATTCAATTTCCTTTATCTTGTGCTTAGAAATAACAAAAAAAACCAAAAAACAACTATATACATTAATGATTGTTTAATTTGGTTAATGGTCATAGCAATGTGAAGTTCTCCTAATGTGATTAAATTGTGGCACTGTACGACTGAAGGCCATGTTAGAGTGACAGAGCAAATACAAATTACTCCATAGTAATCATGGGTGCTCACAGGTAAGTAATTATCACGCACAATCCAGCATCTGATAATCATTTACATAGGACCTGATTCAGACCCTCTCGCAAGATGCGATCGCTCGCTTCCAGCTTATGCAAATCTGGCACACACCCAGCAAGGCAAGCGATCGCAAGGCAAGACATAAGCACGCCCACTAAGTCTTGGCGTGCGATCACATCGTGTATGTAGACACCCACCATCCATTCTTAAAATGCTCACTTGCAAACGTCATCTCCTGGAAGTGCCTTAAACCATTGGTACGTCGAGCAACATCGAATGTGCTTGCAACGCTTAAGGTTGACAATACCCTGCTGCAAGCACTTCGAGCACTTCAGTATGAAATTCCACCAAGTGACGTGAACTATGACGCTGCCTTTTAATTATGCACGCCTCTGAAACGGCGTTGCAACACTCAGGCACGCCTGGGTTCGCACCTCTACGCCCCCGTTAGTAGTGCCCTGCCCCTGTTATCACCCACCCACAAACGGCCTCTCCTTTCACTCATTCCGATGGGCTGTCTATGCTGGGCGAGCGAGCCCTACCAGACCATTCACAGTGGTTCACGCTCATTGGGATGCACTGATTGGAAATATCGGGCGCAGACTAGAAAGCTGCCGATTGCGAGTGGGTCTGAATCAGGTCCATAGTTCATACCAAATAGGAAACTGGGTCTCTTTAGGAATCAATGGAATCTATATATGAGCTGAGAGCTAGAGAAATGGGCAAAATAAAATACACAGCAGCAGATATTGGGCACCATCCCTACCCGGTACTATACTGAAGTTATCCTTAAATGAATAATGAAGTAATGGCATCAATGCTCACCATCCAGACCGGCTATTATATTAATCAGTATTTTACTGACTTGCCACATTTCTGAGCCTGTATAAAGGAATCACAGCCCTTGGTGAAGAAACACAAGCACGAGGGAGCCATAATGCAGTACCAACGTCAGCACAAGCTGGACTACTGCAGACAGAAAGCGCAGGACAATCTCACAATAACACTGTGCTACATTAACACACAATTCACTGGTCTATGGACAGCGCATCAATCTGCCTTGACAATAATTGTCCTGTAAGTCCATAAACATGTAAGTAATCATGTTCTGAGCTCACTTACAATGTAGAGGGTATTTCTGCATTACAATGAAAGCTTACATCCATCATAAAGTATCATTCTCATAAAACGCTCATCAAACTCAGCTGCCATTGTACAAAGTTCACTTATGTGTCAGGGAGACCTCTGCTATCTGTATAATGAATGACGCTCACCATGGGGGACTGGAAGTGCCTCTTGGCCATCCATCGCACTGCATACAATAACACTATATGTAGCTCTCGCACGCATGCTGGGACAGGTTGTCTGAGGGCCCGGGGCCTGGAGAAACCTGAGCAGGTGTGCTTATAAACAGTGACCTGAGAAGTAGAGATTCATGAAATGGGAAAACTGTAGCTCTGGGCTATTAGAATACTTAGTGCTTATAGCAGCCTCATTGAGGATAGAAGCACCCTGGCATTCTGCCACTTCTTACATTAACCCATCCCAACAAGCCTGTGTCTGGCCGGGCCGATTTATCATTGATCACAGACTCCATGCAATCAGGGCGCAATATTACAATATGCGATCATAGCGGTCGGATGTATGAAAAAGCACATGCAGGGACAGGGGCTCCGAAAAAGGATGCTGCAGTATGACGTTCTCCTGAAGCACCCGGCTCCTGTCATAGAAGAGGAGGAGACAGCCCAGCATCTTTTGGCGATGATGGGCTGTCCACGAAGTAACGTCATCGGGATCCCTGCAAGACCACGCCCCCTTAACTGTAGGCCACGCACCATTTTGGGACGTGGGTGTGTGCCTTCGGCGCACAGGGACACTGGGGCAGTCAGAGTGCGCACCGGGTGTCACCTGACCTGGTGGCGCCTCTGTCTGTAGCCCATAGGCTACAGCAGCACAACGCCATATGGTGTTAGCTGTGTGAAGTTCCGGAGTGTTTGGCAATCCGAAGCTCGGTAAATCTGTCAGCATTGCATCCCCCATAGAAACCTGCTGTCAGAAATGGAGGAACAACGGCATATATGGGAGATACTTGCTGCGGCCCCCCCACAATGCATTGCAGGGATACTAAATATTTCCGGATAACCCTTGAAAACGTGTGTTGCAAATGTGCAGCAAATATCTAATGGTAAATAGGCCCCTAAGTGTGAAATGTTACACACAGCGCTAAGAAGGTCTACAGTGGAGACAGCACTTGCATGGCCCAGGTCTGTCCTGTTCCTCAGGGAGGTCTGTCCTGTTCCTTCCTCAGGGAGGTCTGTCCTGTTCCCTCCTCAGGGAGGTCTGTCCTGTTCCTTCCTCAGGGAGGTCTGTCCTGTTCCCTCCTCAGGGAGGTCTGTCCTGTTCCTTCCTAAAGGGAGGTCTGTCCTGTTCCTTCCTAAAGGGAGGTCTGTCCTATTCCTTCCTCAGGGAGGTCTGTCCTATTCCTTCCTCAGGGAGGTCTGTCCTGTTCCTTCCTCAGGGAGGTCTGTCCTGTTCCTTCCTCAGGGAGGTCTGTCCTGTTCCTTCCTCAGGGAGGTCTGTCCTGTTCCTTCCTCAGGGAGGTCTGTCCTGTTCCTCAGGAGGCCTATCCTGTTCCGCAGGAGGGGGTGGCCGGCATCTGCTTTGAAAACTTAAAATGACTAAAATACGATACAGTCAAATTTCCATTTTATTTTTCAAGGGAACAGGAAATACAGTATATGGATACTAAAACCAAGAAGTTTAATATAGGGTAAAAATTTTAAAACACCTCAAATAACGTGCAGGAAAAACACATAATGGAGTTAGCAATACACAAACCCACCGCTGTCAGATAAACAACTGCTCCAGCACGCAACACATCTACCCACCATGTACATCAAACTTGTCCTCATCTAAAAACACAGCCAGACCTGTATACTTCATATGCAGGATTGCGATGACTGAATCCTGAATAACTGCATGACATTGAACACTTGCTGTAACAGACAGGAGTAGATAAAACTGCAGATTTTGCTCCAGGATCTAAACCAGAGATATTTTTTTTAAAGGAAAAACCGGTTTGCTTTTGCCTTTAACAAAATCACTGCTTTACATCTTGCGGTAAAATCATAGACAAATCTGCATTTTTACTTGTACCCTATTACATTCACCCCAGAGAGTATTGAGAGGTAATAAAGCAGTGATAGCATGTGCATTCCCATTAGTAAATGGACCACTAAATCATCTGGTGTTTATGAGACACCAGACTTTGGTAATGGACAACCCAGATATCACTCACCTTATTCACAAAGTCATTATTAGTAACATTACTGGGTAATGGAAAATGCATCATCGTTTTTAACAAGGCCAAGTACAGTAAGTATGTTGGTATGGGGAGGAGGGGGGAGAGTTACTGTACAAAGTCCATGTAGCAATAATCGGAGTAAGAATGTTGTGGTGTAAAATGTTCTGTCCATAGCATCAAGCTGTCGTTTCTTTCCCCCTCATCCTTTTCTACTTATCAAGCTAGTTGTGATTTACATCTGTGTCTGGGATGCACAGGTGAGAACAGCTTCATACAATGTTGGTTAATGTAATGGGCGCTGTCCGGCATTGTTGTCAGCGCATTTTAATCCCCAAATCAGTAATTTTCTCCCATGCTTTGCGCAGTCTATACCTCCGTTGTATACCTCTCACCAATGAAAACTGAAGATCAGTCTTGTGCTGCCAGAGATAAACCCAGACTGCGCTGCTGGGAAATTGCCTCCAGGGTTCCCGCAGTGACTCTATCACAGGAAAGACTACAAATAGGTAGATTGGGAATACAGATCATGGTGGTTCTGGCAAAGATCCGACATAAGAGTGAAAGCAGAGTATAACCCTTAATGGGGTGAGGATTGATACTCATTTGTCCCATCAATATTTGCTTGACGCTGATTAATATTGCTTTCCTTTTACTTATGCGCAATGGAAACTGTGTTACAATTCTTCTTTGTTTCTTAATGCACTTATTGCTGTAGGGCTTATCATATGCAGAATATAGCACTGAGCTTGGCGTGGGCTGTGTCTTGGGCAAGTTGCTTCCTGCTAACTGTAATCAGCCAAATAACAGGTCCTGCAGGACTGATCCTGGCACCTTCCAGGTTTGATTAGGACTCAGTGAACGTTATACTTATGGAATGATATAGCACCTGCTGAGGATCAAAGAATCATGCTGGGAAAGCGGCACTGATATGAATAGCACAGCACGTTCTACCTTTCCTCCACAAATATGGAATGACAATTTGATTTAGGATCATACACAGGAACGGATGTGGAGTTAGGGGCAGGCTATTAAGCTGCCGATGCATACAGTAAATTGGACTGCAACCCCTGGTGCATGCTCGGGACAAAAGCAACTAATAATAAAATGACATCACTATGCCAGTTTGCGCAGTCATTGTTCAACAGCAATAACTTGGTCCCATGGGAACCAAATTGGATCTATCGCATTGCTTTCAGGATGAGTGACAGGATCTACGTTCTATGGACTCAATTACTGAACATTGCAACTTGATTATTACTTTAGAAACCTACATTTAAGACTGTGATAACATGACTGCATAATAACAACCAATGGCAAACTAAAATGTTCAAATTGTAAAGTTTTATCACTAAACTAAATGGCTAATTTGGCTAATTACAATGGCTAATTTTAGCCTTATACAAGTTTCCAAATTAACAGAAGTGTAACGTTTCAGAACAGGCAGGACAACAAAATCAATATGCAAATGAGCATGACTGCAATGCCAACCAATCAGATAAGACAATAGTCACATTTAGTTAATGGTTAAGCAGAGTAGAGTGGCCTAAAATCACCATGCGCTTGTGCAGATAATACTGACGTAGGATGTCACTCATGAAATAATGGGTAAACGATGAGATCTGACCGACTTTGAGCGTAGAATGATTGTTGGCGCTCTCCTCGGTGGTGCGCGCATAAGCAAAATGGCTGCACTGGAGAATTGTCCAAGGGCAGCAGTTGTTATAGTGTACACAGAGTGGACCAGCAAAGCTAAAACTGGGTCTGAGCACAAGGCTTGTGGTTACTGGATGCTTGAGCAAAAAGAAAAGCGGTCAGATTTGTTAAATCCCGCAGATGGGCAAAAGTGCATCAATTTACGTATAATCGGAATCGGGGACCAATTCAGATGGCCTCTCAATAAACAGTACGCCGAACATTACATCATAAGGGCTACAGAAGCAGAAGGCCTGTCCGTATGCCATTGCTATATGCTGCTATGCAGACTGAAACGCCTCCAGTTTGCTCAGGAACCCAGGAATTGGACAGTAAGGAAAGGAGTCATGTGATCTGACCAATCACATTTTCTATTAGACCATAGAGTTGGAAGGGTGAGCAGCAGGAAAGCAGGGATCCTTCTTCCATCGTTACAGCTCTTAAGCCTGGCAGGGGCATGTTTTCAGGGGAGTGCCTGGGAACTTTGATTCGTGTGGACAGTTAGTAGAAGATATCAAGCCATGTTAAGGGCAAAAGGTAGCCCAACAAAGTACTAACCCGGTGGTCATAATAATTTGCCCACTCAATGTATAAAAATGGTGGAGAAACCATTGTGAGTGGAGTTCTCATGTAAATTGCATAAATTTAAAGAAACAGTTATAAAAAAAATATGCGCTCCGGTGATTAACTTTGGGGAGAATGCAACTGTTTTCTGTGCGCCCCTTTCTTAATAGGCACCTGACAGAGCAATTCAATTGTTGCTCTGATCGGGCATGATTACCGCCATTGCCCACGTTTCTGCTCTCACCCTCCTGAGGTGGCAAGCAGAAATGTGCAAAAAGCTTGGACGCCCAACTGGTACTTTTCGCGTCACGCTTATCAGTCTAGAGGTGTTTAGCCGCTACGCTAAACCCAGTGCTTTTGGGTGTGACAAGCGTGATAATTAATGGCCACCCAAAACAATTGAATTGCTCCGTCAGGTGCCCTTTAATTATAGCAGCCCAAAAATAAAAGCAATTGAATTGCCCACTTTGACTAATTTCTCGTACAGTGAATTATCCTAAGCAGAATGAAGCTCCCCTCCGTAACCCACATGATCAGCAAATGTGAAGTCTTCTCCATACAAAGAGTCAGAAAACACGACAATGGCACATGCCTTATACTGCCCGGTCAGCTGATAAATGACTGGATAAGAGCAATAAATCAACATACATGTATAACTGAGTGTCTGATCCATCCTCTGTTCTAACATATTTAATATAATGTCCTTACAAAAGACTCTTTAGATGCACTTGTTTATTTGCATAGATCACCCATTAATAGCAGAATGCCTCTTTGCTAATCATCCCAACAGTCCAGTTATAGCCTAGTACTAGAAGTGCATTATTATAGGAACATTAAACAGATCCTCCAAGAATATACCACCAGAACCTTTATATTAGTACTCTCATTTGGAAGAGTTCACCCCTTTAATCTGAAAACTCTTGATAAATGTATTGAATTAATCCTTCCCATTTAGTCAGTCACTTAACCTTACATATACAGATGTAGGTCTATGGGGATCCTGAGACGGGAAGCATAAATATTCCAGGATTTTTTAATATTTTTGATCCACGCAAGTCCCTATAATACTAAACCACCTGTCTTTTGGTTTTACACCAATGGTGAACAAGACATCTCATTTATTCAGCAAAAACACAGGTTTTTTTTATTGCCCTTCCAGCAGCAATAGAGAATCAGTACTCACCGCAATTTACTAGTAATGTTTTGTTGCAGCAGCTGAGTGATACTCAGCCGTACGGCTATGGTGACTGGTAGCAGATAAGAGTAGTACTATCGCTTTGCTGGCTCAGTGGTGGCGCATCTCCACATACATGGCCGGCTCACAAATGCACCAGGTAACTGGAAGACTGATTCATTAAGGATCGCTATTGCGAATGCAGCTCCGTAATCGCACGCAGATCTGCTGCAAAAATATGCTAATGACTGCAATAACACTGCCAGAATAGAGACGCCCACTGCAGCAATCTCAGATCCGTAATATTTTGCAAAACCTTCATAAACATCAGTAACATCAAGTACCATCGGTCATCCTTCACGCAAAATTACAGCAGCCCTGACCTTGCTAACTTCGTTGCACATAGTGAGTACTTCCACCCACCCATCGCCACCCCCAAACTCTCACTGCCTGTCAGGGTCTCAGCTGCCGCAAGCTTGAGTGGACTTCCTGCTCTAATAGACATCACTAGTGATGTCAGTAACCCCACCTACAAACACCAGGCGTTCCCAAGGGAACGCCTGCGTTTGTCCGGCCATCACCCCTACCCACCCCCAAAACGGGGCGAGCTGTCAATCAACATCGACAGTCGCCCCGTCTTGTTGCGAGCCCCGCAGCGACTGAACTTCAGTCACTCAGCCGGGCTCGCGCATGACAGACGCATCGCATGCGCAGTGGGGAACAATCGAGTCGCTTGCGTGCGGCTCTGAAGCGGGCCCAGTGTGCAATTAGAGGCACGGATTTGTTGGCACTGTGGCGTACCAGTGCGTTTCAATGCCGTTGCAGGGGTGTGCATCAATTATCCACTGCCTGGCCACAAGCAGCCATAGCACTGATAGCGTGCGTGGCTGGTAGCAATTACAGAGTAAGGTCAGGGCTTGTGCATATAGGTCCGATGTTACATATTGTTTCGTTATGTTGCCCTAGTATATGGATACGAGTAAGGGGAAGTGGGCGTCCTTATGTCAGAATGCAAATTTTTAAAAAACACCGCTGATATTAGCAACTGCGTTGGGTGCGTATAAGCAGAATTGCGATCCGTAGTGAATCAGGCTCGCAGTGTGAGAGAGTTGGCTGAACTGACCAATCAAAGTCAGTGTTTGATGAAGCATAAGAGAGATTACCAACGATAACCGTTATGGCAGAAAGCTTGCTGTTCCTAAGTAAAACCTTGCAGATAAATCACCTCTCAGATGTTATACCACCCTCGTATTGTCTACAAAGGCAAACCCCACAAAACAACTATTTTATGCCCAGATAAAGCACTGAAGCGTCCATCCTGTGGATTATTATGACAAGCCTTTGAAGCAGAGACCCTAGCATGCTCTGGGAACCTGCAGAGTCTAAAGAGAATAAGAATCTTTCCTATCTTGAGTCACAGTTTTAGACATTGGTTTTATATTGGGGCTTTCTGGTCTCCATATGTCTGCCGCTAGACAATCCAGCTTAGGGAGAGGCGTGCGGGGAGGTCTGGTCTATATCCATTCAGGAATGTGACATTACTATTTTTTTTTTTAAATAATAATTAAAACAAAAAAACTGTATTAGGGCCCATACTGTATATATTTGCAGACTTGCAGGAACCCGCAGCGCGGCTTAAGGATCATTTTGTAGCACTGACAGAGCCTGCAGCACATCTAATTCAATTGGTAGACTTAATATAAGCCCTTCCATTCAAATACATGCATCAGCAATCATGTTATATCAAGACAACATCCTTCTCTCAAGTTCCAATGTATATTATGCTGGTGGGGAGCCAGCTGGTATTTTTATCTTCTCCTTATTTACTGTATGAAGACACCACTGTATGAACCGGCCAGTGACCACGCAGGCCCATCAAGAGTGATTGACAAGAAGCGCCATTTGAGTGTGGATGGTGGGGGAATGCAGGCGTGCCAGTGCGTTTCAATGCCGTTGCATAGGCGTGCATAAATTATCCACTGCGATGCCGCACGTAGCCTGAGCCCTCATAGCAATTTCTGAGTAAGGTCAGAGCTTGTGCCAGTGTGCGTGAGGCTGCGATGGTACTCCATTGTACCGATGGTTTCACAGTCTTGCTAAACATTACGGATGTGTGTAAGGTAAAGTGGGCGTCCTATTGATCGCAATGAATTTGCATACTATCGCAGTTGAATTATGTAATATTACCAACCCTGCTGCTCGCTTATTACCAATCCTGCTATTACAAATCCTGCTGCTCGCTTATTACCAATCCTGCTATTACAAATCCTGCTGCTCGCTTATTACCAATCCTGCTATTACAAATCCTGCTGCTCGCTTATTACCAATCCTGCTATTACAAATCCTGCTGCTCGCTTATTACCAACCCTGCTGCTCACTTATTACCAACCCTGCTGCTCGCTTGTTACCGACAGGTTTCTCTTTCACAGGTTAAAGGAATTGTTTTCATTTACTTCTGAGATTAATAATAATGTGTGGCCCTTTTGAGGTTAGAGGGCCACCCAATCTGTGACACATTAGGACCATTATTATTATATCAGGGTCACTATAGTTCATGATGACACAGTAAAAAGTCATCCGGTGCTATTCACACATCTATAAAATGTCCCGTTCCTGACCAGTCCTCAAGTACCAGCAAGTATATGAAACCAGCCATCAAATACTCCTTTTACACCGGAGCTAAAACCCGAGTTATTGCAGGGTTAACCCAGGTAGCTCCTTGGTGTAAAAGGGGAGAGGGTTCATCCAACCCAGGACACTTGCAGGGTTTAAAACGGGAGTAACTCGTGAAACCCTGCAGTGTGAACGGCGCGGTCCGGGTCACGATGACCTGGAGCGCGCCCCATGCCGGCCGAATGGTCCGGCTTCAGTGGCGCTTAGAGATGACGTCATCTCCAAGCGTCCACATCAACGCCGGAAAAGTCGGGTCTATGCATGTCTTGGGTCGGCGCTGGCTAATTTCAGGGTCTGATCCGGATTGGAACCCTGTTCCGACTCCAGGTCAGAACCGGAATTTATGTGTAAAAAGTGGTAATAGTGTAAAGTTTGGCACTAATACTCTTATGGCGGTATTCATTGGTCTAAATGTACCCTGTTTAATGGCAGAATTTTGGAATTAAAAATAATGCCATTCTTTGCAAGGTCTAATTTGAGGAGTTGGGCAGCTGAGGATATCTCAAATGAACTATAGTGCAGTACAGACCGTCTCAAGAACCACAGCACAGTGCTGATATACAGTACTGGTTTGGTTTCAATCGTGTTATCGACCATTGTCTGCCTGACCATGTTAGATAAACCCCTCACATTTTCCCTGGTTATCATCTGACCATAGCAACTTACCCACCCAACGTCACAACACTGCCCTCCACCTACACACCACAACACCCCCCTAGACACACAGACTGACCGTAATTACAACCACCCACCATAATCATTTACATCCCCTTATGATAACCACCTTTATCTAACCACAACACCATACTCACCTGTCATCACACTTCATATTGCACAAGCACTCATTTCAGTCCTACACCCTTCTCCCCATACTGCACCCACAATATAGGAGAGATTATTGCCCCTACGCACCTAGGCAGCTCCCCATTCTCCATACCGGCCCCTCAGCACATTTAGCAAGGCATCAAAGAAGCACGGTCTACGCATCTCTTTACCAATCAATACAATTCTAGGTGCACTTCAACCAACATACTAAAAACATTTATGTACATAACCATGACATGTGACAAGCAGTTCTGAAGTCCCCTCCATCACACATCGGGGGTCTTGGTCTCTCTTATCCTGCCATATCATGGTTGCCCACACTTCTCCTGGCCAATTGTGGCGCCCCTGAGACATTGGACCTCATTCAGAGCCGGACGCTATTTGCGGTCGTTCGTTCAGAAAAAAGGGGTGGCTATTCAAATGAACCATTCGCTCTTTGCGGTCTGTTCACGCCTCTATGTCTGAACGAGCGAACAAAACTTGCGGTCGTTTTTTGGATAACTACGCCCCCTGGCCGCTCGCATCCTACGTCATGTCTGCTATTTATTAGATTAAATCGAGTACATCGACCAGCGTATGAACTGCTCGCTATTCTTGAAGTTGGTTTTTCCTACCGCAATTTTGCGAGCAGTTCTGACTATAAAATAACCCAGTGACGTGGTCAATGACGCTGCTGTATTAATTATGCACACTCTTAAAACGCCCGTTTTGACCTTTAAGCACGCCTGCGTTCGGATCTCCACTCCCCGTTTTCAAGCACCTTCCATGTTACCACCCACATACGCCTCCTCCTGTCACTCAAAATAGCAGGCATTCGCTATTTAGCGAACAAACGATTTTCGGCCGCACTGACTGGTTCGTGCATGCGTATTACGATCCGTACGCATGCGCAGTTGGGCAAACATCGCTCGGAACAAATGAGCGGCCGCTTACGAGCGGCTCTGAATCAGGCCCTTTGTCTCTCCATTGTAAACAAACAGTCTGGCTGCATTGGCGAGGCCATTTCAGATTCTGTCATGTGATCATCCCAGTCCAACCGCATTCCAGAAGCTGTGCTCACATGATCGTATTATCCAATTGACACGTAGAGCGCCATATTTAAATTAGCTACAGAGACCATGGATAACTCTCTGGCCCCAGTTGCTTCCTGCTCTGTTCCTGTTTCTCATCAGGAGCTCTGTTTACACTAAGTGCCTGTTTATCAGCAAGTGCTATGTTTACACTAAGTGCCTGTTTATCAGCAAGTGCTATGTTTACACTAAGTGCCTGTTTATCAGCAAGTGTTATGTTTACACTAAGTGCCTGTTTATCAGCAAGTGCTATGTTTACACTAAGTGCCTGTTTATCAGCAAGTGCTATGTTTACACTAAGTGCCTGTTTATCAGCAAGTGTTAGGTTTACACTAAGTGCCTGTTTATCAGCAAGTGCTATGTTTACACTAAGTGCCTGTTTATCAGCAAGTGTTATGTTTACACTAAGTGCCTGTTTATCAGCAAGTGCTATGTTTACACTAAGTGCCTGTTTATCAGCAAGTGCTATGTTTACACTAAGTGCCTGTTTATCAGCAAGTGCTGTTTACACTAAGTGCCTGTTTATCAGCAAGTGTTATGTTTACACTAAGTGCCTGTTTATCAGCAAGTGTTATGTTTGCACTAAGTGCCTGTTTATCAGCAAGTGTTAGGTTTACACTAAGTGCCTGTTTATCAGCAAGTGCTGTTTACACTAAGTGCCTGTTTATCAGCGAGTGTTATGTTTACACTAAGTGCCTGTTTATCAGCAAGTGTTATGTTTACACTAAGTGCCTGTTTATCAGCAAGTGTTATGTTTACACTAAGTGCCTGTTTATCAGCAAGTGCTATGTTTACACTAAGGGCCTGTTTATCAGCAAGTGTTATGTTTACACTAAGGGCCTGTTTATCAGCAAGTGCTATGTTTACAATTAGTGCCTGTTTATCAGCAAGTGCTATGTTTACAATTAGTGCCTGTTTATCAGCAAGTGCTCTGCACTCTCTTAAGTCCTTGCTTTCTCAGCAGGTGCTCCATTTACACTTAGGGGGAATTATTTTACTCCGATAACTTAACGGGGGTGAAAGAGGGAGGTAGCCTCAGGCTTTATCACCCGAGGCTATTCAATTAGGCACCCTTTTTCACCTAATACGTTTTCTAACACCCATTAAATTGACGTGTTAATTCGCGTTAACACTCAGAATCTGTGAAAAGTTCATGGATTTGGACGTTAACAGGGTCGTGACACCAGTTAACCACTTTTCATTGCCTGTGGCAGTGGTGAAAAAAACCCCTGATAAGTGCTGCCGGCAGGCCTCACTTCAGGGCTAATTGGATAGCTCAGGGACATCATTTAGCCCGTGGTAAATTACCGCAGCTAATTTAATTCCCTCCTTAGTGCCTGTCTCTCAGTAAGAACTTTGCATTCTCCAAAGTGCCGGTTTCTCAGCAAATGCTCATCTTACATCTAGTCTCCCTTCAAGTACTACAAAAAGCCCGTTCTTCTGCTAACCTACCATCGGTGGTAAGTGACTGGTTCTCTGGGTGTCTGATAGCCAGGGCTAGCGCTGAGTCTCAGGTTCCATTTTCAGTTCTGTGTATTAGTGTTCAGGTTCCAAGTCTGTGTGCCTGTAGTCAGCTCGCCGGTCTGAGTTTCTTACTTCTGGTTTCAATGCTGAGTTCTTGATTCCAGATTTAGTTTATTTCGGTTCTGAATCTCTGCTGGTTGTATCTCCTTGAGTTCCCAGTAGCGGGTTCTTAGTTTCAGGTTCCGGGGGTTGAATTCACCGCGTTCGGTTCCGGTGTCCCTACAGTTGCTGGTTCCAGTTCAGTAATCTGGTCGTTTGTAGTCTTGGGTTTTGTCCCGCCTGTCAGTGCTGCTCTGGCTCCAAAATGTCATCAATGAGCAGAGATCTTCTAAAAGTCCCAACCTGATGAAGTTGCAATCGACCGCGTGAGCGCACATACACACTGCACGATATATGTCATTACGATTTGTCCAAATCATAACGGCATCGCTCCAGTGTGTACCTAGCTTTAGAAATTATGATTTGTCCCAGCCAAAGACCGACAAGGAACAAAGCAGAACGTAGCAAAGGGCGCAGCTGTTTACCTAATTGCAACCTTTTGCCTATAAATGAATGCCATTTTATTATCTACACAAAGTGTAAAGAGGTTGACAAAATCATTTTGGATTCAGACAGTAAAAACTGGTTACTAGAAGGCTCTTTAAAGCATCCCAGGAAGATGTGCATCCGGTGTGATCAACAGGGAAAACTCCTAACAGGTGGCAGCAGTCATGGTTTAATAGGCAACTGACCACATTCCTTTTGTTAGGTGTTGTACCCCATGTAGTGCCACCATTTTTGGTTATGTCAAAGAATAGGTTAAGCCACTGACTGGAATCTGTCATCAGACAGTAGCATTCTAGCAAAGGACTGTGCCTGCAGCCCTGGGAATCAGATCCCTTGGGTTAGAGGCAAGAAACATTTTGAAAACTGCTCAGCAATATAATTGTATTGTTCCAGACGTGGTGACAATAGTTTGCATGCTTCTTGTGGAATTTGGCCTTAGGTTTCCAGCTCTTCAGACACATTATACAGCTAAATGAATGGCATCACAGCTCTATTTAGCAAATTTGCAAATAGCGTTGTGCAGAAGGGGGTGCAAAGGCTTACTTCAAACTGGGAGAATGTATCATTGGAACATTACTTCTATGAGAAAGAAAGACGGGGGAGCGGGGAGGGGAGAGGGGAGATTTAAGCACAAAATCATTAATTTCCTCGAGCACACATTTATCCATGACAGATTATTTGTGTAATCACTTTGGACATATTTGTAAAAAAAAATCTCCCAATATGAAAAATGGCTGATTGTGGCCCTCAGTTCCTCCTCACAATAGCTCGCGCTGTTAAGGAATGGGGACTTGGGAAAGTAATGGTGCGTACACACTGGGCAATCAGGAAAGACAGTACGATTACGACATCGTAATCGTTCCGTTGTTCCTGATCACCTGTAGTGTCTGCACTGAACGATCAGTCGTTCAGTGTAGGCACCCTCCGTCATTCCTGAACATGCCAATCTGTCGTTATCAGCAGATTGTTCATCGCCTGAGCATGCAGGCCAATGTCGGAAACTACCAGCGGGAGCGCGCATCACTGGTCGTCTCTGACATAAAAGTGCACGATTACTGAGCGACTGCACGATTACGATGTCGTAATGGTGCAATCGCTCAGTGTACGCACCATTAGGTGGCCCTGACCTTAGTTACCTCTCTGGGCTTCCTCATACTGCTGTGTCAATGATAATTGCCTTAGGAGTAATTGCAAAAGAGCAATCTGAAATCCTTGGTACATACCTTTCTGTAAGGATGGAGTTGATAGAATTTGGTCATTTGATTTCTTTTGGTGTTGACAGTTGCAAATGTACAAGAAGGAACCCTAACAGTCTGGAAATAATAAAATAATATCCCAATCCTCAATTAGGAAGCCATATAATAATGTGGCCCCCTTTTTTTGTCCCTCTAAATCATGATTTGAAAGCCAAAAGCAGGGCCTAGAGCAAGCATAAATTCCAAAATGTTACAGCAGCCGGAGCTTTGCCGTCCAAGAGTTAATGTCTGAATTAATTGGAGAAGTCTTCAAAGTCAATGACAGACCCTGCAAGGGAGCTGGAAGGAGCATGCTAATGAAGTGATGTCACTGGCAGACTCTGCATGGTCTCCTCTGGCTGTGTGTAGATACAGCACAGGTGTGCTCACACTGCTTTTTCCTCGGGGAGGCTGGTAGCTGTGGTTTGTCACTCCGGTGCTGAAGTTTTTCCATGCTTTCATTTCCAATGGGATATTATTTTTTACAATCTATGTCACGGTCTCTGGCTGGAGGGTGAAAGCAGGGAGGTTCCGTGACATGAGACATCCAGCAGTGTAAAAAGGTGAGGTTGTACTCTACACATTCCCTGCAGGCTTAACCAGTTCCATGCCAATGCAATGAGACCACTGCTGACTATTACAGCGAGAAAGGGGATGAGGGAGCTGTCCTTTAAAGGGGGATCATCACTTGAAAGTGCTACTGCACAGGGGAGAGACCTGTAGTTCTCCATCTGCTGTGGCACTACACGTTCCATCATACACTATTGACCATGCTGGCATTTGTTGTACCACGACATGTGGAATGTCACAGGCTACGTAACTGTGCACAAATGCATATAGCTCTTATTTGGTTCTGTCATGTCTGGCAGATGTCAGAGGTTTCTGCTTGCCAAATGCAAATTGCTATTCTTCCCTTTGCTAGGGTAATTTGGCCACTGGGGGAGCTGTTCCATTGGAATGTAGGAATGCTATTATATGGAAATATGAGGCAGATTACGGTCCTGGTGCAGAGTTATTTATGCTCAGAAATATTTCTAGAACTACAGCATGAATGAAAATACAGTACACTTATAGATATGCAGTAAATGTACTATAATTATCAGACACTTAGGGGTATCTGTACTAAAGTGAGAGTTTTTAGAAGTGGAGATGTTGCCCATAGCAACCAATCAGATTCTAGCTATTATCTTCTAGAAGGTGCTAGTTAAATGTTAAGTAGAATTTGATTGGTTGCTATGGGCAACCTCTCCACTTCTAAAAACTCTCACTTTAGTAAATATACCCTAAGGTTAGTGTATAAATCAAGAAGAACAGCAACTGCAGGTCATACGTTCAGGTGAGTCAGTTTATCATTCTGTAACTTCTGTTTTGTTCGTTTTCTTTGCTTAGGTTAAATAAAATGTCAATCACATGCTGCAATCTGCTAAATTAAATGATTGGATATGTTAGGATATGAAATCCTGATACATTGTTAGATAACATGTACTTGTCGTTATATACAAGTCATCTTTATTGCAGCCATGTCAGGATAATTTGGAGAAAGGGACGTAAAGTGTTGCCATGTTTACATACACACCACCAAGAATAAAAGCTGCAGCCTGACTTAATGGTAAACGGGCTATTGTGTACTATTTCAGCTTTATGTGAGCGCTCCCGGCAGAAAATGGCATTTAGATGGAAACATGCAGATTCCTATCAGAGAGTCTCCACTGCTGTCTGAGGCAGCTTATGCTAGAAGACCTCTAAATGAGTGCTAATGGGTGTAAGCCACCGAGTGCTGATGTGTCTGGATAAGTGAGAAGAGGTTTTGTACAGGGCTGCTGAAAAACACACGCTTGTGCTTTAACCCTCAGTATAGCAGATGGGAGCTGAGCTCTATATCTAGGGTATTTCAAGCTGTCTTCTCAATATGTATTTCCTAGGGATAGCAATGAGAAGGTGATAGGGTAAATGATGAACTGGGACGGTAACAGGTGTACTGGGAATTCCTGTTTTATATCATGTAATGGGACAGATTTAATGTGGGCTGACGCTGTCCAAACCCAGGCAGTAGTAGTGTAGGACATCGTCACAGTAAGACGCCAATGCAATTAGAGCAGATTTAATACTGAAGAATAAAAGTGTCAATTGCCAATGGTGATATTAAATGTGTCCAGGGTCTATGGAATTTGGTCATTCAACACAACCAGCTAATGTGTAAATGGCTCGCCAAGTATATGGGTATAAACTGGGCACAGACATGATTGTTTGGAATCGGCATGACATACCGCCATACCTAAGCCCGGCGGATGAAATACCAACCCTGGAAGTCCGGCAGATGAAGATCCCGATGGCGCATGGCAAGTATCCTAACCAGCTATTTCCAAAGTTCCCACGGCCTGGCTACCAATGAAAACGTCAGCCGAGCAGCGGGTGATTTGAAAACCGCGGTTTTATCGGCTGTGATGTGCTAGTGCCGCTTCTTGCCCAAGCCCTCTAAAAATACTCAGACCGCCGCCAAGTGCAAGAAACCATTGGGTGTTTTCAAACTGGGAGATTTGACACGGCAGTTCATGGGGAAGAAGCGGCACTCGGCGCAGGACAGTTACAGTGGCGCCTTATAAATAGCGAATACCTAAATAGTTCAGTGCCGTGTTTAATATGTTTTATAGTTGTAGAGAATGTTACATGATATCCCGAAAATTAAGAAAATGGATAGCATGACATGGAAGATGTTTCTCTAAAATACTTTGATTTCATCCATCACTTAAGATTTTTTATATTTTTTTAACGAAAAAATACACTTTTCTTTCCCCTTCTCCTACCAAGTGAAATTGTAAATAATCTTCAGCGTGAAATGTGCTCCATGATCATCGTCTGTTCTTAAACATTTTTTTATTTTGGTATTGTCCTAACACTACAATTAACCTGTCAGAGCGACATAACCTTCGTCATTGTACAACCCGAAAGCCTTTTATGTGAGTTTAACTTCTGAGCACAAATCAGCTCATGGTGGAAGTGCAGCTGTGTTTCGTTTAACGATAAATACTACAATTCAGAGTGCCGAGTTAATAGCGCCAATATTTAAATGAAGCAACATATAAAGCAACAAACTGACCATGGGTTTTGGCGAAGATATCTGATTTTGTGTTGTCTACACACATCCAATGTTTGTGCAATATATATTCTGTTATAGATAGATAGATAGATAGATAGATAGATAGATAGATAGATAGATAGATAGATAGAAGGTTCTTAGATTCTGTCTGGTTAGTACATTAGCAACCTTGATTGCCAGACTACTTGAGACAGGTGATAAAAGGCGAGTATAGTCTGTCTTTCACTGCCTGGGAAGTAGGTTCAGACCTAGAGAGAGAGAGAGAGAGAGACCACTGCTTGTGATTGTAAGTGCTGTGCTAAATGCTGTTGTGAGTTGGACACTACGTCCTTCCACACAGAGTGGAAATTGTTTTTTTGTCAGAGCAGGACAGGCTAGAGTCTATTTTTAAGTTTTATTTTGTGCTCTCAAATAAAACTAGCTGCGGATACTGGTACCAAGGCCCTGGACTGGTGTACTACCAATTGCCTACTATGAATATCTAGTTAAGTAAACATGACATGGTTCATGTAGTGCACTAGGTTCTGCTGAGTCAGTCTGCTAAGCCAATATAGGGAGTAATGTATTTAAATGCAGAGGGACTGATGTAGAGATGTAAATGGGGCATGCTATACAAATAAGTACCCATATGCAGAGCTGCATGTATGTGAGCCTGTATTACACCGAGTCATCATCAGTGCAAACAAAACATAAAGGGCTCTGCATCACCCGCACTTGTGTGAGCATTTCTGAGATTCTTGCAAGATATGCTCCACAAACAGGTGAATGGTCCACACTACACCGGCACCTGGGTTTCATATGTGTATAGCAGTTAACACCGGTGTGGCCGGGTCTACAGAAACATTATTTCGATTCGCAATTTACTTGGAAATATTCTGTATGGCTCCACTTCCTGCATAATTAGAGATAGATGGTTGTTTATAAGGTATACAGCCATCATGATGACATGAACACAAAGTGGTACTGCTCTATGGCCAGTGTCATAGTGTACAGCTAGTTCATTTTTATTGTGGATGAGGCTCTTTCTGACAAATGTACACACTTTTAGGGAAAAACAAGGTTTTGAAGTTTTTCTTGTGATGAATATATGTTATTATTATTCATTTATATAGCAAAACTGTATTACACAGTATTGTACGGAGGATATATATATAATTCACATCAGTCCCAGGAGGAGTCAAGGTGGACGCCCATCCAGCTGACTTCAGGAATTGGTGAGATTGTGGTATTGTCGGCAATGAGGGGAAAAAAAAGGAGCACTGGTTTAGAAATATTTAGCTTGAGAAAGCATGAAACATGCAGAAGGTGATGGCAGAGACATAGCTTGATATATGAGTGAGGAAAGAGGGGGTACCATCAGTATAGACATGGTACTGCAGACTGAGGGAGCGGATAATAAAAGTAAAGTGAGCAGGTCTACAAAGAAACAAGGATGGGGTCAAGGATGGAGACTTGAGAGAACACAGCAAGATGAGGAGGTGGTAGGATGATGTAAGTAGAGACAGAAGTATCAGTTAGAGAGACATAGGCAGGGCCAAGAGACGACAGTGCTGCAAAGACCAAGTAAGTAATCGTGGTGCAGTGGAGGAGGGTGATCCAAGGTGTTAAAGGCTGTAGTGAGTCTGAGAAGGATAAAGATCAACAAGTGAACCTTAGATTTAGTGGTAGGAAGATCATTGATGACTGGGGTAAAGACAGTTTATGTGGAATGGAAGGGGAGGAAGCCAGATATGGAGAGGGTGACAGTCAGAAGTTCTCAAAGCAGACAGTGGTAAGGCGGTGTGGCAGAGGTGATCTCTCCAACATTTGAGGAAAGTGTCACCACACCCATTCCTCAATTAAGAGGAGTTCAAGGACATAAACCTACTAATGTCAGTCAGTCAGTCTGAGAGACCGGAGGGTATGCATCTTTAGCTCCCCTCTTAGTGCTGGATACTACAGACCCTGTCTTACCTGTGAATTCTGCGTTTTGAGAAGCTGTACTGGTACATTTTCCTGAATGGCTACTGGTAATACTGTGTAAGAAGCCATTGCACTGCCTTTCTCTTGCTGTAATAAAAGATTACTTATTTTGAAGCACTTCAGGTCTTCTATGGCCGTCTGAAGTCTACCCGCTACAGGTGGGTACAGAAAAGCCTCTTGGGCATTTTGGAAGCAAAATGGGGCAAAGAGCTTTGCAGGTAGTTTGACAGTGAAGTATGGCCAAGAGATGTATTCTTGAGAAGTGGGTAGACAAGGGCATGTTTGAATGATGTGGTTAAGATGCAGATGGAAAGCTGAAAAGGTGGCTCAGGAGTAGGATTAGGAGGGAGAAAAGATGAGAGAAGAGTTTACACCTCAGCACAGCCAGATGGGAGGAAGGAGCGCAAGGAAGGGGAGCTCAAAGATGGGGAAGAGGGGACCTTGGTGGTAGAATACAATTTGGAGGGGAGTATGGAGAACTCATGAATGAAAGAACGGGGCAGATGAGGGCATTTAAGAGGGTGAAGAGACACTGTAGGTTGGAGGATTACAGGGAAATAAGAGCCTAAATCCCCCCCCACCCCGCACACAGACAATCACAATAGGATCTCTCTCGGTGGCATCCAATTAATTTACTACTATGTGCTTGGGGCGTGGTATAAAAGCAGATTACATGGAGGAAACCCATGCAAACAAAGGAGAACATGCAAACTCAAAACATATATATGACCTGCTCCCATCACTGTGATCCCAGCACTGTGAACCCATATTATCCATGTTTAGTTGTGATTGCTAATTTCCTTTCTTCCTGGCTTTTTTTTTTTTACTGCCCATCATTAAATTTACTAACTAATAAAAAGCAAGGATTTTCCTCCTGTGACTATAAAGCAATGTAATAAGTCTCACAATACAGAATACCTAATCTAGCGTTCCCACTAGGTTGTTTTAGTGGGGTGTTGCGCCCTGCCCGATTACAAAAGGGCACCTTTTGGTGGTCCCCGCTAAAACAACAACACTGCGCGGCATCTATTCACATAAAGAGAAGAGCTTGGGGAAAGCCCGTCCCCATGAGTGATGAAAAGGGGGCGCGTCTTAAAGACACGCCCCTGAATTCATGACCACACCTCCTTTCGTGGGGGGGGGGGGGGAGCACCGCTCCTAGAGTGAATACTACTAATCTATGTTTTATAATAATCTCTGCAGAAAAATAATGCATGGTTATTTTTATTCTATAAAGTCGTTCTAAGGCTGTGCTCTAAAGATCAAAGAATATTTCTGCATTATATCAACATACATGGCTAAAAGACTTCCTGATCAGAGAGCCAGCTGTTACACTGAGAGTAACAGGGACAATACCTGCTAAATTTAAAGATCAAGCCGTTGCATAATTTATGAGCTTGTAATAGAAAAAATGTAGCCACATGAAAATTATCTAGGGATATTATTAACATACGTGTAGTGTGATGACGGTGTGGAGTCACAGGACTCAAATCTGTGGAGTGAATGAAATGTTTGGGTATAAGAATCTAGAGAACCTTTGGATGTATTTATTTAAAACAGGTTTAAAAAAAAACAAAACACAAGCATGTAGCCTAGTTTTACATATACAGTTGCTTGCAAAAGTATCCAAATCCCTAAAAATGTAGATTTGTCTATATTTCAAAAGACACTGCAGACTAGCACTTGGTAGAAAAACCTCTTGCTGCAATAACAGCTTTACACCTGTTGGGGTTAAGAGTATACCAGATTTGCAGACTATTTGGGAGGCAATTTTGCCCATCCTTCGTTGCAGATTTCCTCCAGGTTGTTCAGGTTGGTTGGATGATTTTTGTGCGCTGCAATTTTCAAATGGTGCCAGAGATTCTCATTTGGATTGAGATCTGGGGTATATTTATCAAAGGTCAATTTGCATTACATTTTATGTTCGATTTAGCTCACCTGAAATCAAATCAAATTGAATGTAGAAATCCCTGTCACAATCCCACATTTACTCAAATTAAATTTTGGAAACCTTTTTAAAATCGAATTTGATTTGGTTTGATATTGAATAGTGATTTCTTGTTCGATTTTGCATGCCCATGTCCAAATCGAACTTCAAATCCACCAAATAATAGACCTGCTTCATGCTGGCGATTTTATCAGGAGCAGGTATGAATTACACAGATGCATGCACAGATCAGTGAGATCTCTACATGTTTCTGTGTAGAAAAAGGTTGTAAAGTTTTAAAAAAATAAAATAAAAAAAAATATGACGTGGGTCCACCCCTAAAAGCACAACCAGCAACAAGGCTTTTCTGAGCCTGTCCTGGTTTTAGAAATAGGGGGGACAAAAGATGGAGGGGCCTCCCGTATTTTCCCAAACCAGCACCAGATTCTTTCTAGCGGGGGTGTAATGCCATAGCCGGGGTACTCTTTTACCGGGTCCCCCGGCCAAAGCATTATACCTGACAGGTAGTCAGCCCAGGCCTGGGATCCCAGGGGAGGTGGGGGAACCGAAAATAAAGGGTTTTCCCCTCTCCAGGGCACCCCAGGCCTGGGCCGATAGCCCCAGCACCCTTGGTCGGTGGGTGCCGGGTTGATTGTAAGAGTGTAGTGTAAAATATAGATGTAATAATATTGTCTTTTGCTGGAGAACTACAGGTCCAAGCAAGCCTCCCCCGCATGCTGGTACTTGGACAACCACAAGTACCAGCATGCGGGGCATTAAGGGCCCGCTGGTACCTCTAGTTCACTTGCAAAATAAATATTAAAATAAACACAAGACACACACAACGTGAAAATAGAACTTTATTACGCTCCCATTCACACTCAAACATACTCACCTCTTCTCCAGGTAGGCATCCATAAAATAAAAAAATGTGAAATCCCGACCCACGGACATAAATACCGTCCTCTAAGGATGGTACTTCCCGAATGACAGCAATTCACCTAGAAATGCATAAGCTGAGCGTTCATTGGCTGAGAAAAGTGAGCTTCCGCCTCTCTCAGCCAATGAATGGTTCTCACCATTGACTTCAATGGTGAGAACCGCTAGGTAAACCTTTAGTAGACCGGCATATATAACGGTACCATCGAGTAACTTCGGCCCCTCAAGCACAATTACAACAGGTCTGACCTTATTAAGAAATTAGTAGATAAAAAGGAGCGCTTGTGATTAATAAAACTAAGTATGTGTGTGGCGCGATTCCTGTAAAAAGAGGGGTAATTAGTGAATGTTTATAAAGCTCTTTTGCACAGTTAAAAAGTATTTTGAATGCGTTATCTGTGGGTTCGAATGTTGCCAGTAGCAAAGTAATGACCTGGTGGCTGCAGGCAGAACTAACTAGCTAGCCTTGTCTCTGCCTACCTTCCGTGTGCTGGTCTTCTCCGCGGCTGGCTGGTTCCCTCTGTGCTTGTATAATTCTTCCGCTGGTGTGCGTGATGTGAAGCGCTACTCCAGGGTAGGAAGGATATTCTTTGTGGTGTCAGCAGCCAACGCGTTTCAGGCACTTCTGCCCGTTATCAAGGATGTTTTTAAATTAAATAAAATCTCTATTCATAGGGAAAATCTTTATTGAAAAAAAAGAAGGTCTGAAATTGGTCTTCCTTGTAAAAGAGCGGCTACCATGTGTTAATGCCAAAATTATAGCATTTTTGGGTAATATAAAAATGGAATCGCGCTACTAGTTAAAAATATTGAAATAGAACCATTACAATATGTAATAATTATATGTTATGATAGTGTAAAAAAAAAAAACTTTTGGAAACATAAAAATATCTTTTTATAAAAAAGCGTTAATTTCTATGTCTATATTAAGACCATGTGGTTGTAAGGGGTGCATAGCAAAAATCCATCTCGTTTCTTTTTTTACTAATGATCGGGAGTGGTCTCCTCCTCTACATTTTTTTGGAATTTTTTGTATGCCCATGAAGTTCAATTCTGAAGGGTTTTTATTATGTTGTTCACAAAAGTGTTTTGAAACACTGTGGGTTGGCAGGTCCTTTTTTGATATTAAATATATGTTCCGCAATTCTGGTTTTTAATTTCCTCTTCGTCTGTCCTATATATTGATATCCACAGCTGCATTCTAATGTATTATATTTATTTATTTATTTTTTTTCTTGACAGGTTGTGTTGATGTTTTCTTTGTTATGTGACAGGCAAGACAGTTGATGCAAAAGAAGTGTCTGTTTTTTTCTTTACTTTTTTGTTTTGTATCTTCCATGGGAATGAAACTCTGTACCAGTTCTTGTTTTAGGTTTTTAACTCTCTTATAAATGATAAGTGGTTTATCCTTGAGGAAGGGTTTCAATTGGTTATCTAGGTGTAAAATATGCCAGTGCTTTCTGAGTATTGTTTCAAGTAAATGGTGTTGACTATTGTATTTGGTGATGAATGCTGTATGGTATTCTTTTTCTGTTGATTTTTGTTTGTATTGTATTTCTGTCCATCCTGGCTATTTTTCTTATTTCTGTTTCCAGTTCTGATTCCTCATAACCACTTTGTATAAACTTTCTTTTCATATCTTCACTTTGTTGTAGAAACATTTCTTGTTGTGTACAGTTACGTTTTATTCTCCTGATTTGACTTCCCAGAATGTTTTGTAACCAGTTTTTATGGTGATAGCTGCTTTTTTTGGAGCATATTGTTGCCACTAACTTTTTTTTATATGGTTTCTGGTGTGGATTTTGTTGTTGTATATGAAAATTTCAAGATCCAAGTATATGAGAATTTCCCTGCTTGATACTGAAATGAATTCTAATCTGAAATAGTTGTTTTTCATGTACTCCAGGAATATTTCCAGTGTGTCTTCTGAACCATGAGATATGGACAACTGATCATCTATATATCTTTTCCAGCAAATTATATTTTCAGTGTTGAGGATTGTTATGCCATATTTTCTATTCCTCCCAGCTACCCACAAATAAATTTGCATAACTAGGTGCGAAGGAACTACCCATCGCTGTTCCCCTGACTTGGTTGTAGAAAGCTCCCTTGTTCCAAAAATAGTTGCGGTGTAAAATTTATTCAAAGCAACTCATGATGAAATTGATCTGTGCATTGGGTAGAGATGTCTGATGGGATAAAAAATATATTGTTGCTTCACAACCTATATCGTGTGATACACAGGTATAGAGAGAACGCACATCACTTGTGCATAGTATGAAATCCTCTTTCCATGTTATATTTTCCAGATTTTGCAAAATGTGTATGGTGTCTTTTAAATCACTTTTTTGTTGTTTGGAGAGCTGAGAGAGTCGTTTCCATGGATGTTATAATGCAGCTTCCATTTCTTCACAATTAATCCAGTGCTTACTGGGATATACAAGCACTTGGACATATTATTTTGTAGCCTTTATCTTTAATCTCCTTAGGATGCTCTTGAGTCTTCTTTTGCACAGTATAACCAACATTATTTGAAGTCGGCGGTCTTCTATCCATAAAAGCTGACCTTTTTTTAATGAAAAGCCAATTGTAAGAACATTTAACTTTCATATGTGTAAACATGGAGCTTCCAAAGCACAGGATCGAATACTTATGTAAGAAGCATTTTTACAGTTTTTATTATTTATGTTTTAAAAAACTGCAGATAATGATATTATGAGCCTAGAGGTTTGCAAAACAAATACGGCCACCTAACAAATCTAGCTTCGGTCAGACAGGAAGCAGGTTAAATGCTGTCACAACTAATTTCACTACAATACCAGAGAGGCAGGAACATACATCTGCATCCAAAAGGACAGGAGGTATATCCTAGCCCTCTTAGGTAATGGGGACCAAAGTTAAAATTGAGAAGCAACCCAACAAAGTCATCCCCCAATGTCAAGGCTGTGAGCTAAAATAATGTCTACTGCAAGTGGCCAGGGGGGGCTGAGGTAGTAAATGCCTGAAATTACCAATAATACTCATGTGGCACATTTAGAATGCAACGTTTCTCTAGTGAGGAGCCTGCTGGTGCAGTTAGTGCATCGCTACACTATGCAAGGAGCTGAAGAGACAATTATGTGTTACATTTACCTGCCTGTTACAGTGGCTGCATTCTTGCAGCATGATTATGAATGACTTCCCAGGCGCTTACCCACATCTGAAGTATAAGTAAAAGCTCTGAGATTTATTAGTCAGTTAAATAAACCTCTCCAGTGTGAACAATTCTCTAAATCTCATGTTAATCAATAGAGCTCACTTATCGAAGTGTCTAAACTGATATGAGGGAGGTGTGTGGTACTACACAAGTAAAGTCTATGGAAAATAAACCAAATCACTGTGTAGTGGTGCATACACACGGTCAGATCAGACAACGATAAAGATATCATTGTCTGATCGTCCTGCATGGGCTGGATGATCGTTATCGAACATCCAGCACAGCAGAAACCCCCAAACGACCCGCAATCAACTACCGCGGGTCCCTATAGTATCCTGGTCGATATCGACCAGGTTGGACTGCATACATGGGCGATTGTAGTTATCGTTCATCCGTGCACTTAGGCACTTACTGCGTCGGGTTAGGCACTTACCTCGACAGTTAGGGTTAGGCACCAGGAGTTAGGATTAGGGTAAAGATTAAGGCTAAAACACAAAACAAACCATGTGTCGACCATTTGCATGTCGACCATGAGTGTTAACCTAATGAACATGTCGACCTTGCTACTAGTCGACCTTCTGACCCTGTCGACCTACTGCCTGTCAACCTGCATACCTGTCGACCTTGTTACCAGTCGACCTTTAGTGTCGACCTTCTGACCCTGCCGACCTTCAGCCCGTCGACATACTGTCTGTCGACCTTCATACCTGTTGACCTTGTTACCAGTCAACCTTCAGACCCTGTCGACCTTCAGTCCCTGACTATATATTTCCTGTCTATCTTCCATTGTCTACCTAAACATGGTCTATCTAGACAATGTAGACCTAATGACCAGACACCGGTGAGGGTGGTGTTGAAAGGAGACAAGAAAGTGGAACAGTTTTATTTACGTGTGGAAAAGTTACATCACAACTTTATCCAGTGCTGTTAGATCTCAACTACACGGCTCATTGTCAAATACTATTTGGTATATGTCCCGAATGGTAGAGGTTGACCATCCCATTGTCTCCTAGCTTATTCTTTCTCTGTTGGCTGTTGGGGATTTGGGGGGGGGGGTAAGGGGTCTGGGGGGGCACGTGCACAACCTTTTGTTTTTCCTTTTATTTTGGTTTATTATTTTAGACTGTTTTGTTCCCGAATCTCGTAAACAGTCGTTTAAATTACTGATTTAACAATTATTTTTGTGTTTTACCTTTTTTGACAATGTGATACACATATTATCTGTTTGTTATATGCAAATGTACTATGTACTAAAAAACAAATATATATATATAACAAGACTAAGCAATAACAAACTAAAGCTGGGTACACGCCTATACAAATCACCGGGCCGTTCTCTCTTTCAATATCGCGAGAACAGCCGTTGGATTGTATAGGTGTGTACGCTGTCCCGATGCAGGCGCGTTAGCCAATAAACGGCTTTTAACACTCCTGCAACGGTTGGGATCGGGAGGTCTTATGTACTGTTTTATATTTATCGGTTCTACCTCCCGATCCCATAGAAGCCCGTACACACTGTGCTATGTCTGCACAGTGTGTATGCGGGTCACAGGCAGCTGACAGGGGGGTCACACGGGGAACAGACTGCACGGCTGATCGGGAGAGTTTTACCCATCAGCCTGCAATCGAAAAGCTGTGTACTCAGTTTAAGAGGTTAGAGGGATCTGCTCACAAGCTGTGGAAATCCCCTGAAAAACACATTTTGGGTTTAATAAGTAGGCCCTTAGGGATGAATTATCAGAGCAGCACTTTCCATGGCAAAAAAACCAAAACACATATATAATCTATAAGCCGCAAAAATACTCTGCTCCTAATGCACAGAAGTATTTATATCGTTTATAAATTTGCCACTTCATACAAAATAAAAAAGACAAATTTTTCTTATACTCAAACACATTTTGGAAAGAGATTGATGATACATGGAGCTTTTCTGTGCTACCTGTACTTTTGCAAAGTCCCTATAGATGTTTTTAGTGAAGAATGCTATTTCATAATAGCTATCAGACCGAGCCCCTGGTCCCTCTACTCTCAGTGCCTTTGATTTATCTCCAAATACTGCAAATTCATTCCTGCATCTGTCAGCTCTGAGCTCAGACACATCATCTCCCCTGGCAGCCATTTTCCTTTTGGCCTATTCTAGTGTTCACGCTACCGTTTTTTTTTTGTAGCGGGGAGCTGCGCCCCTTGACTGTTTCTTAAACAGAGAAATGTACCCTGCTCTTAGTGGAGTGTCCCGCTGACCTCTGGACAAAGGGTGAGAAGAGCCGTCATTGCAGCAGGTTTTTCTTGAATCGCCTTCTTTACTCTCTGGGGACAGATGGGGGGCAGATCAGTTAGTTACCCGTTCCCCCTTTTTATCTCCTTGCGCTGTCCACACCCCCCCAAATTTGTCCATGCAGCAGAGTGCTGACACCTATTGTCCGGGGCCCGTTACTGCAGTTTAGCGATATGTCGCATCTAAAATTGTGCCCTTTGAAAGTGCCATTTTGTCCTCTTTAGGATTCAGCACCCCTCCCTAAAAAAAAAAATCCTACAGTGAACCCTATATTTTGCCCATCAGAAAGAAAGGCCCTTTACATGTTAGCTACATTTCCAGCAGCGGTGAATCCAAGGTGATCACATGGCAAATCTTGCCCTGAAGGCTACTTTGAATGCATATACAATGTGTCCTTACTAAGCTTTGCTAATGTCACACCAGAATGACCCCTCTGTCTCGTGACATAGTATTGTATACAGTGGTTTGCCATGTTATAGACTGTTCGTAATGTGCGAGTTCTATCAAAACATGCCTGTTTGCCTATATGAAATATGCAAGAAAATATCACATTCAATAGGACAAAATTCTCACAAAATTAGTGAAACAGTAGCATAATCTTAGGAGAAAAAGTAACATAATATTAGGGAAAAGTAGCATAATATTAGGGAAAAGTAGCATACTACTAGTAGAAAAGTACCAAAGAGCATTCAGAGTAATCAACATTAATGCCGCGTATCCACTAGCAGATCCTGGCACAACTGCACGATACGACATTGTAATCGCGCAGTCGTTTCACAGTTTGGGCTGTGCCTACACTGAGCGATTGATTGTTCAGTGCACCCTCCATCATCTGTGAACATGCCCAATCTGTCATTATCGATACATTGACCGGCATGTTCACCCGATGATTGATGCCAGAAACAACCAGCGGAAGCGCGCATCGCTGGTCATTTCCGACATAAAAGTGCACGATTACTGAGCGATTGCACGATTACGACGTTGTAATCGTGCAATCGCTCAGTAATATCGGCATGTGGATGTGCGCCTTTTGATCTATCCACGGGGGCAATTCAGTTGTCTGCACGAATGACTATTTCTTTTGGGCGACCTACAGAACATTTAATTTGTTAATCTGTTTGGTCGCAAATAGCCACGAGAGCACACATTTCTGCTCGCTGCCTCCTGAAGTGACAAGCAGAAATGTTTGATAAGTTGGCACTTTGGGCATCCAAACAGTTGTCTGGGCGCTTAACCACTTAACTGACAATTTTTTCCGGCAAAACCGGTCAGAAATTGCCGGGTCAGCAGGACAGTCAGAGGAGATCCGTTCTGCGCATGTGTAGAAAGGATTTCCTCTTAAAAAACGCAGCGGGGTGGTCGCACCTTGTCAACTGAAGCACAATTGGCTGCGGTCACATCCCTGCAACCACGCCAGTTAAGTGGTTAAAGTAGTACTTTAGACAATAGTCAGGATCCCATAGGTCAGAATGCTGGCTCCGGAATCACGACGGTCATTGGAATACCGGCTCTGGAATACCAACGGTCACAATCCTTACTGTGAGTTAGGTGGGTTAGGTTTAGGCACTAGGGGGAAGGTTATGATTAGGCTGCGGGAGGGGAAGGTGAGGGTTAGGAAGCAGGAGGGGAGGGTCAGGGTTAGGAAGCAGGAGGGGAGGGTCAGGGTTAGGAAGCAGGAGGGGAAGGTCAGGGTTAGGAAGCAGGAGGGGAGGGTCAGGGTTAGGAAGCAGGAGGGGAGGGTCAGGGTTAGGAAGCAGGAGGGGAGGGTCAGGGTTAGAGCACTCTCCAAAATGCGTCAAGTTTTTGACAGTCAGGTTTCCGGAGCAGTCACTGTCACTGTTGGGATTCCGACTGCCGGCATCTTGTACCCAGCCCCTTTAATTGGGTTTAGCTGCTTCTCATGCGCGCCCTATGGTGGGGAACAATTGAATTGCTCCGATGGGCGCTCACAGAAAATTGAATCGCCCCCCATGCTGCTAAACATGGAAAGATCATGACATAAATATAGCACAGTGATCTATGACATACATGATAACAATGTACAGTATGACAAAATGTCTTTCTACCTTTAGCCGCATAGTCAGTGTTCTGTATAGACAGCAATGTTTATTATTCTTCACGCTCTTTGTTATATTTTCACTATTATGCTGCTACTTTATGCTTTTATTTGTCAGTATTTTCTGCAATTGAAGGTGTTATGGTAACTATAGTACAGTAGTGAGGGCAGTGCGAAATCTTAGCGCGAGACCTGGCGCCACTCTAGTGAATATGTGTCGCGCTGAGAGCAAAGTTGAGTAAGGGCACATCTGCACCCGAATATAATGAACATATCAGCTATTTACATATTGTGGCCAAAGAGATGTATTTATTTACAGTTATTTTTATATATCACGCAATATTTAGAGAATATTTAGTCATTCACATCATTCCCTGGCCCAGTGGAGTGTACAATCTGTGGGCCTGGTTATAGTTGTACGGTATTGCACAGCTGATGTGACGATTTTTGAGTAACCCCCTGCACCCCCGGAAGAGTAGGCATATCTCCCGCATCCGGCCTGAAATGGGCAAAATGGGGAGACTTGACCTAAAATTTTCAGGTCCGTAGGGAAGGGGCGGGGCTAAATGGAGCAAATGGCAAGACCCGCGAATCGCAGATGCTTCCTGTAAAAGGGGGCGGGGCCTAATGTCATCCATGGTCTGGCCCTGCCCTGCTCCCGGGAAGCTGCCCAGGAATGTCGCTAAGTATGCATCACACACACTTACCTTACAGCAGCTGCAGGTTGTCGATAGTGATGGGATCAGGCATCATGGCATTAAGTCCCGCCCCTTCATGACAAAATGCCACGATTCTAATGTAATCGCATCATCGGCTCCACCTCCTCCCTATTGACCTGTGAGTCGTGGCACTTTGCCATGAGGGGGCGGGGCTTATAACATGGTGTCCACTCTCTCCTCTGTCAGGGGGGGGTTTCTGGGTACTCAGAACCCCCCCGGAGCACCCTACTGCTAATGCAGCAGGAGGCATTCTGTGTAAATAGAAGCTGTGGCTTAGGGAGTACGGTGACCGCCATGGCAGACACAGATCAGCACATGCGCAGTACAGATCCTGGTTTAAGTACAACTCCGATTGGCAACCATCGGAATTTTACGTAAACCATTGGGTTTACGTACAACCTATATTCCCTATTATATGGACACACACACACAAAGTTATTTTTGTCTAAAGCCAAGTTTTGGAGTGTGGGAGTAAACCGGGGCACCCATAGGAAACCCACACAAACAAATGGATAACAGACAGATAGGGCCTTCATAGGAATCAAACCCAGGACCTCCGTGCTGTGAGGCAGTAAGCTACTGTAATCATTGTGCCACCAAGCTGCCAGTTGGATGAACCAAGCAGTTCCTCAGTGAGGGCAATAGTTCCGAACCTACATGTTTAGGATTATGAATACTTGATTCTTCTACTGAGCGTAGATGACTGTTCATTTTAGAGACAGTTGAGCTGGCTGAGAAGGGGTTAACTGAACATGCAAAACCGATAGTCTAGCACAAAGTAAAAGCTCACAGCCTGATGGCCAGCAATATGCACATAAATCTGTCATAGTAACCTTGTCTCCCCATCAAGTCAGCACATGCCTGGCTGTGTTCAGCTACAGCAGCTGAACCTGAACCAAGATTGATGGACAGAGCGCTAAGAGCCGCTGGACACTGAGCGCAGAGCTTCCTCCTTATCTGATCCTTTTTTGTTCAGTCGCACATCTGAGTTACAGGTGCTAGATGAAGGGTAACTGCACACGGAGCTGGTTATTCTCCTGTCTGATCATAAGATGTTTAACCCTTCAGAGGTAATCCAACACAGGTATACACAACCAGAATATGTCACTACATTAACGTAGAGGGGGTGTAGCAGAGCTATTCCCAATGCAAAAGGAATGCCCCAGGAAAGACAATTTTTCTGGTAATCAATGCTGTTTGCTGTTAGAGAGCAATATCGCCATCTGCATGAGACATGGAACATTGCAGCTGCGTCTTGTCAGACTAATGGTATTAATAGAAATTGCAACTACAGAGATACATATGGTCATATACATATAGAATAAACTAAAAAACAACTATTGGATTCAGCCTATTATAATGGAATACCTTTTAGAGATGAGTAATCTAGTATTTTTGTTTATTATAAATGGGGACTATAGTGGATTATTGGTGCACCAAAAGGCTTAAAGCTGATATTTGACCAATTGTCCATTTCAGTGGTGAATGTTCTGTGACATCATGACATAGACATGTGTACAGGGGTAGGGGATTGCCTGCATAGGGCTCCTCTGTGCACTACTACAGCACGGTTACCAGTTCTCTGAATTGTTCCGATGTTATTAGCCTCTTTTTGAAGCTTGAGTCCCAAGAGCTATAGAAAGCACCTGAGATGATATCTTACCAGTGATAACTACCTCTTCCTGCTATTGATACCTCTTCCATTACAACCAAATACCCTAATGGTTTTTCCCATTAATGACTAAGGGCCCGATTCAGCAAGTTTCTCTGTTGCTAATATGCACGCAATCGGACGATTGTTACGTACTGCGCGTGCACGAACCGGTCACTGCGAACGTGACTGCGAGTAACTATGCAGACAGGAAGTGTTGTTTGGGGTAGGTGACTGGGGGATGGTCGGCGAAACGCAGGCGTTCCAGTGCGTTTGGACGCCGATGCATGTGCGTGCATATATTATCCACTACAATGCCGTACGCAGCCTGGGCACTTATAGTGTGCGCTGAAGTTAGCAATTCCTGAGTAAGGCCAGAGTGTTATGGAAAAGTGTCTCACCAGATAAGGCAGGAAAACTTGGTTTGTAGAGTAGCCTGCGAGGAGGGCAGGATAACTTGGTTAGATGAGTTGCCTGCCAGGAGGGCAGGATTTCTTGGCTAGATGAGTTGACTGCCAGGAGGGCAGGATTTCTTGGTTAGATGAGTTGCCTGCCAGGAGGGCAGGATTTCTTGGTTAGATGAGTTGCCTGCCGGGAGGGCAGGATTTCTTGGCTAGATGAGTTGCCTGCCGGGAGGGCAGGATTTCTTGGCTAGATGAGTTGCCTGCCGGGAGGGCAGGATTTCTTGGCTAGATGAGTTGCCTGCCGGGAGGGCAGGATTACTTGGCTAGATGAGTTGCCTGCCGGGAGGGCAGGATTTCTTGGCTAGATGAGTTGCCTGTCAGGAGGGCAGGATTTCTTGGCTAGATGAGTTGCCTGCCAGGAGGGCAGGATAACACAGGCTGAAAATAGTTCAGGTGTAAATGTACAGTTTGATTACACACAGTAGGGCTGAGAAAACTGTAGCTGCTGATTATACAGAGGAAGCACGGACCCAAAGGCTTGGGCCTGCATACACTGAGCACAGCATGTGGATGGTGAAAACAGACAGCAAGCTAACAGCAATCAGAGCAGAGTGGAACAACAGTCTTGAATAATTGAGCTACCTGCTGAAGCCTGGAAGGCAGCGTGTAGGGAGACAGAGTGGTAAATAGAAGCAGCGGCTGAAGTGTAGACAATCACGGAGGATAGCTGAAACAACCAGACCGAGCTGTAGGAGGAAACTCTATAACCGACGAGGAGGAATGAATCTGGAAGCTACAAATAGGAGGAGCAGCCAATCAGCAGCATATGGAGTATGAGTCACTCTCTGCAGCATCCCCGGTGCTTGGTAATCAGCGGAACCGGATTCTGAATCAGTGTAGGTCCCGAGCCGGTGGGAAACAAGCCGCTGCCACGGCTTGTGACACAGAGCTTGTGCCAGTGTGTGTGAGGCTGCGATGGTACTCCATGTTACCGATGGTTTCTCAGTCTTGCTAAACATTACGAATGTGTGTAAGGTAAAGTTGGCGTTCCTGTGTAGTGCTGCAGCGGCATAGTGATCGCAATGAATTAGCATGCTATCGCAGTTGAACTGTGGGCCTGATTCAGAGCCGCTCGCTAGATGCAATCGCTCGCACGTGGTGTATACAAATTTCGAAGGCAGTGCTATCGCACAGCAATGCATTGGCACGCCCAGCGATCACATAGTGTATGCAGACACCCACCAGCCTGTTTTAAGACGCCCACTTGTGCACGTCATGTCCAGGAAGTGTATGCAACCATCGGTACATCGGGTAACATCGGACACTATCGCAGCGCTTGACTATACCCTGCCGCAAGCACTTCAGTGTAAAAACCAGCCAGGTGACGTGTAATATGATGCTATCTTTTAATTATGCACACCTCTAAAACGCCATTGAGATGCTCAGGCATGCCTGCGTTTGCACCTCCACTCCCCCATTTTTAATGGCCAACCCCTGTTACCACCTACAGAAGGCTTCCCCTGTCACTCACTCTGCTGGGATGTCTATGCGCAGCGAGCGAATGCATTGTGAACTTTCGCTAAGGTATGCACACGCGCCCTATGCATACCATCGGCAGCAGCAAGAGTATACATCTAAACAAGCAGGTCTGAATGAGTTCCTGTGTGCGTAATCGCTATTGCAATAGAGATCCTTACTGAATAAGGCCCTAAGCCACTTTATTATTTGAACCATTCCACTATAGTAACTGACATTACATCACCATTCAGTCTGTATTCGGCTGTCAAATCTGTGCAGCTCACAGGAATTACTTTGATGCATTACTACAAGTAATCTCAGTGTTGAATACTTTAGACAAAAGAGGAGCCAGATACTCCCCGAGACACTCTTCCGGTTACCAGCCTTTCAAATGTGCTTCCTTCATTATCTACAACTCTCTTCTGGTTACCAGCCCTTCAGATGTGCTTCCTCCATTCTCTACAACTCTCTTCTGGTTACCAGCCCTTCAGATGTGCTTCCTCCATTCTCTACAACTCTCTTCTGGTTACCAGCCCTTCAGATGTGCTTCCTCTATTTTCTAGAACACTCTTCTGGTTACCAGCCCTTCAGATGTGCTTCCTCTATTTTCTATAACACCCTTCTGGTTGCCAGCCCTTCAGATGTGCTTCCTCCATTCTCTACAACACTCTTCAGGCAAATATTAATCAATGCCAATATTCAAATTACATCCAATCATTTGTATTGTAGGATATCATATGCAATTATTTGCTAAATGTGGATAAGTTATACCCACTGAACCTGTCACAAGCCATCGCACTGCGAATGCTGTGCGAGGCGAACGCCGGGCAAGTGTTCGCTCAATCTCCACCTACTGTACCTCCTGTCCATCATTTTGAGGATCAGTCCGGATTGGCTCCTACATCTATATCCTGCTGGCGCTAACACTGCTCCAATGCCGGTGATAGTTTTCGTGTTTCCGGTTCTGGCTTTGTCTCCAGTCTTCCAGTTGAGCTCCAGTTTTCCTGCCTTCTATATTGTTCCGTCGTTCCTTGGGGTCATCTACAATGTGGTTTTCCACCCGGACACCCTGCGCCTGGCAACAAAGAGCGACAAGTTCCTGGCCATAGTCAACCTCACCACCCTGGAGACCGTCTCCCAGAACTTTGGCGTTGACCTTGACACCTGCAATGTCAGCACCCTGGATGTGACGTATAAAGGGCACCCACATGCCGGTGTCCTCCGCAAGCCCTCCACCGAGGTGACCCCCAAACTTCAGGATCCCAGCGACCCGCTGTGCTTTCCCTATCCCTATGATGCTCTGGGAGGACAGAAGAAAAGTGGCCACAATAACCAGGATCGTACACTCAAGATCCAGCCAGCGCTCAGGGAGCGCAGACCATCCCAGGAGCCCACCGTGCCTCATTACACCATCGGTCACCGGTCTTATGTGGATATCCAGGACTACAGATATGCCAGGGATTCTGCCCCCAGTCCGGTGCCCGAGGAGCTTGTGACCACTGTGGACCTGCCCTTGCTCTGCTCGGCGTCTGAGGTAGACTTGCACATCGAGGGGAAGGCCCTGTCCCTAGAATACAAGAAGCCAGTCTATAAGCTGCAGATAAAGCTTCCCTATCTGGTGGCAGATGACCAAGGAATGGCAGAACAACAATATAGGAGGCAGGAAGACTGGAGCTCAACTGGAAGACAGGAGACAAAGCCAGAATCGGAAACACGAAAACTATCACCGGCATCGGAGCAGCGTTAGCGCCAACAGGATATAGATGTAGGAGCCAATCCAGACTGATCCTCAAAATGATCGACAGGAGGTAGGCGGAGATTCAGTGAACACTTGCCCGGCGTTCGCCTCGCACAGCATTCGCAGTGCGGCGACTTGTGACAGATCCACTCTTATCCATCGTCTTAGTTTTGGGGCCAAATGTAATAGGGTGACAGTTTAGAAAATGTGAGAGTTTAGCAGTAAAAGTCTCACACTAATACATTAATCAAGTTGTATTTTCCAAACAGGAAAACACCTGGATGAAAGTTTAAATCTTGAGAGTTTTTTGAGTCTGAAAAACATGCGAGTTTCCATGTTCTGTGACTTTATTACATTGACTGAGTTTAAAAATGAGAGTTTTCTCTCACATTTTCTAAACTCTCAATCTATTACATTTGGCCTATAGAGTCTAAAAATCCAAGAGATTTACTTGACCTGATCGGTACTACGTTGGATTATGTTAGTCAAAAAACTGTTTTAGAAGAGAATCCGTTGCTTTACTTACTACTGTCGTGAGTCTCAAGGGTCTGTAGTTTACCATTCTCCCAATCACCTGGATTCATATTATGGGGCTGCCAGTTACTTTTACAATCTGAACCTAAACCCCTATCTATATTTAGCTTAGTGAGATCAAGTAACACCTATTCCCTAGTAAGTATAACTGTCTACAATACAGTACAGTGCGCATCTCTCTGTAGGTGACTCATTTTGAATTTTGTACATCGATACAAAGCAAAAAAAGTGTTTTACAGAGTCTGCAATGACTTACTACTCTCCTTACTCTGCACTACCTGATGGAAGCCTTAGTGCTCATTATACAGTATACAAGACTGCACAGGTCTCCTCAAATGAAGCTCCATAGGCGGTTATCTGCAAACGACCTTATACCTCCATAAATATACTAGACATTTAGGGCCTGATTCTGCATCACAAGCATTGCCGATGTCGGACGCAGTGGAGCCAATTCTTCTTCTGTGTTTGCAGCTATGTCGCAATGCCTATGCGTCCAGATAGCGTGCAGTTTGACAATCAGAATCAGCCCCTTGGTGTGTTTTTGGATTTTTTTTTATTTTTTTTTATCATTTGACAGCCCAGTTTATCCCTTGAAAAGCAGAATCTGGGGGTTTGACAGTATGTAGAACATGAGGCTTTACATGAAAAGTCTCACAGGGAATTTTTAAAGGGAAAGATAATCCGGAACCTGTGCAGCCCAGGACTTACTGGAGGAGTCGATGTTGCATCAATAGTGGTGTGTTCTTCACCCGGAGGATCGGCGCATAACTCAGATAGGGGAAATGGGTGTAGCAGCATTTGTGGGCGTGTCGCTAAAACCGGATGCGTACAGGGAGGCTCTACCACTCACATACAGGGCCATACTCGGATAGAGAAACCAAATCTGTCATAAGGCTGGTGCAAGTTTCGATGGTGGCGTCTAAAGACACGCCAACCGATAATTGTGGGCAACTCAGTCCTTGCACAGTCAGACACATGGATGTACACCAGGGAAGGGCTTTGTAGCAGCGTTAGCATAAAGACGCAGACAGGAGACCGCCAAAAGACGCAGACAAGGACGCAGTTAAGTCCGACTCAGAATCAGTCCCTTGTGGTGTTTTTGGACTTTTTTTTCATAATTTTGAACCCCGTTTTTCTGGGTCCCTTGAAAATCAGAATATGGGGGTTTGACGGTATGTAGAGCCTGAGAATATACAGGGAAATTGTAGCGTCTTACATTAGTGGTGTGTGATCCGGTCTCCTTGCTGTAACACAATGATCCTAGCAAATCTAACGCTGCCCCAGGCAGGGATCACTGTGTTGTATGTTCGCACACATTCTCACTACATTACATTCAAGACAGGCAAAATACTTCTAAGACATGTTTAAAACGAACCTACAGTATAAGTGCAAAGAAATAAAATGTACTTTTCATGTCTACTTTCCCACACGTTCTCCTTAATGACAGCAAAAGGGCTCACTTACCACATAACGGGTGTAATAGACAACCACGTATGGATACCTGCTCCGAGATGACTACCCATTAAATTAGGACCATAAGTCCCTGGAAGTAACTTAGAATTACAACAGGTCCCCTGCAGAATCAATCCATCATAGATGCAACCCTCAGCCCGATCACACTTGCACTTGACAAACTCACATTTTTGTTTCATTACTCAATGTATGTATGGATGGATAATATAACAAACAAAGGCCCTCATTCAGACCCACTCGTGAGCGGCTGTCCGCTCGCAAGTGGGTTGATGGTCTGCACTGCGCATGACAGAGGGAGCTCCGTCGTGCGCATGCGCGAGACGCGACGAGCGAAGGACTTTCCTTCGCTCGGAGTGTCTCATCAAAGGGGGCGTGCTGTCGATGTTGACTGACAGCACGCCCCCTTTGGTGGGCGTGCCTGCCAGACGGAGGCGTTCCCAAGGGAACGCCTACCGTCTGAAGCCGGCCCCACTGACATCACTAGTGTTGTCAGTGGGAGTGATTTTGGCTCTGATAGAGCCAAAATCACTCCTGGCCTTGCGGTTGAAAAACTCAACCGCAGGCTTTTGCTCGCAGTTTCGATGGTCGCGATGGTCTTGCACGCTCGTATATGCTGTGGGTGGTGACCCACAGCTATACGAGTGTCCAGGAGGACGCTCCATATTAATGGAGGTGGGCCCTGATTCAGAGCGAGCGAATCGGGGCCAAAGTCCTTGCAACCCTAAAACATTCTCTAAAGTCATGTATGCAATTTAGGAATGCTGAAAAATACATAGTATGGGGTTATCCATCAGCATACATAGTCCTTATTATAGCTTTATTTAAAGGTTGCCTATCTAATAATCAGCTGCAGAAATGTACTTATTTCTGGTCACCACCACTCATTAGTACGTCATAGGGACACCCCGTCATCTGCAGCTGTCACCAGTATGCTCTTCTGCTGGAGGGATGTGGGAGCACAGGATAGAACAGCCGCATGGTGGAAAACCTTTACACGAGGGAAGCAAGCAGCATTACTATTTCAGCGAGTGCACACGGAAGCTATTCATCCATCACACTCGGCAGAGCGGCTTCTGTTGGGCTCCCGTATTGTTTGGTCATATGTGACACACTGCAGAGCGCATGGAATGGAAAATCTGTTTCTCAAATCACTTCCTTGGGCAGATTAGGTTGGTAACGATCAACTTGTTATATGGTGCGAGGGAGAGCAGAACACAGAGTTCCTGAATTTATTTGCTTGTAATATTTATTATCTATTCTCTGTTTAAGTTGGAACTGATCAAAATAATATGCAGGGTAGTCCGTAAGTGTGGAAACACCATTATAAAATGGAAATGAGTAAGGAAATATTAACCAGGTGTATACACAAATGATATGGGAGTTGGGGGAAAACTTTTTAGGGTATGTCACCAGTACGGCGGCCATCTTGAAGTCGGCCATCTTGGATAGAACTCGTAATTTTTTTATTAGGATGGTAGTCATGTGACATATCAATCAAATGCAGAATTTTATAAGAAAAACAATGGTGTTATTTGTTTTAACGTGAAAATCTTATTTAGTAACAATGATGATAATCATATTATTTTATGACTATAAGTACTTTTACGCTCTGAACATATGCAGCAAAGCATGCATTATGGTGGTTAAGCTATGTTGATCTGTTTAAAATATGTTTTATTGCTCAGAGACTCTACCCTCAAGGGTCAATCCAATGGACAATAGATGCATCCATTTTTTAAACATATGTACCCCTGACAAAAGTTTTCCATAAACTGAAACTTTGGAACGGCCATCATACATGAAGTCATTTGTAGCAAGCCTGGGAGTGCCACCTAGCAATTCTTGTGGGAATGCACCTCGCCTGTTCATTATTCCTTGGAGTAAGCGCCGAAAAAAAATTATAAATATATATAATATATATATATATATATATATATATATATATTCCTCCAAATAACAGTGGCACTCCCCAAAGTTGGTTTCATAGTTTTGTATATTCAGATGCTCCTCACTTAACGCCCGAGTTCTATACCTACAACTAGGTCGTTAAACAAATTGCTCGTTAAGCAATGTCGGAAGTACAACCAGAGAAATATATGAAAGGGCGTCCAGAGCCGGAACAAGAATTTAATTTCGCCCCGTCTAAAGTCACGGTCGATCGGGCGCGACGAGGGAGGGTTTGTAGCACAAAACAAATTAATTATTTTCTGGTAAAGTTACATTTCAATATAAAATGTGACTAAACACAGACAATAATTAAATTAACTGGAAATCAATTTTGCAGTAGCCCAAATGGAAATCAAGTAATGTGAATACTGTAGACATGAAGCGATTTGATATCATATAATCACAACACTGATTATTTAAATTTTACAATTGTAAAGCGCAACGGAATATGCTGCTCTATATAAGAAACTGTTAATAAATAAATAAAATAAATGTAAGTACTGGGAAAGTGAGTACCCAATCTGAAGCGACTAGATAGCGTTGCTAACAATTATCATCATCATTGCAGCAGTCTTCCAGCACCTGTAACAGAAAGTGAAGCATCCGCGCCTAAATGCGTCACAACAAAATGAATGCAGCCTAATGAAAATAAATTTTTTTTAATGAAAACATTTGTCTTACACCAAAAAATAATTACGATATGTTAATCTCTACATAATCCATTGTGCGTCCTGCTTGTACCAGGTTGGAAGGTGGTAGCCAGAAACCATTGAAAGCTCCAAAAGGTGTAAAGACACATTAGTGAGCACATTTCTGACTACGCAGTGTGGATTTGTCACACTGAAGTGATAGAAGAGAGTGGTCATGTGTTAGTATTGGGGGCAGACAGGAGAAGAATGTAATGGGTTACACTGTTTGTATTGGGAGGGTATTTACACCACTATCCTAGTACATGATATATGAAAAGGCTTACTAAAAGGATTTATAATGTGCAACTTTTATAATAAAGTAGGATAAATCGGTTTGAGATGTAGCAATGATCATGTCACGCATAAAACTTTCTGATGCACACTAATCCAATCTCTATTTGTTCTTTCAGGCACAAAATATGGTTTTGATTTCTGTATTAAGTTATATTTCCCAAATACTCATGTATGTTTCACCCCCAGCTGCCAGATGAGGTCAATAGTATTACTGGAGAAAAATGAAGACATAAGCAAAATAAAATTGAAATCTCTCCTGAAATATGTGATTGTTTGGGCAGAACACGGAGATTAGCTGTGAATGGCCCTGTGCCTATGACAAATTAAAATCGACCATTTGCTCCCAAACGCCGAAAAACGGACAAAAATGGATTTAACAAAATTTGTTTGAATTACAATTTGTGTCTGTTTTCCAGTGTTTGGGAATGATTGATCATCATTTGCTCCCATACATTAACAGATTTATGTTCCAACCAGCCAGATTGGACATCTTAAGGTGCGAATCCACTAGCAGATAGTGGAACATCAGTACGATTGCAACATCGTAATCGTACAGTCGTTCCTCTTCCCCTGTAGTGCCTACACTGAACGATATGTCATTCAGTGCAGGCACCCTCCCTCATCCCCGAACATGCCCAATCTGTCGTTATCGGCAGATTGACCAGCATGTTCAGGCGATGACTGATGTCGGAAATGACCAGCGGGAGCGTGCATCGTTGGTCGTTTTCGAAATTTTCATGCCCGATTTGTGAACGATTAATGAGCGATTGAACGATTACGATGTCGTAAAAACGACGATGTCGTTTGTGATGACGATCCCGGTCAGCAGAGATGCAGCGAGGAAGTGTTTCTTTCTTACAGACATCTGCTGCATTCGCATTTTAGATAGACGGTATCGCACAGACGCTGGGGTGCGGCTCTGCAATTCCGTCCGTCTCTGAATCGGGCCAGAGTAAGCAGGTGACATAGTAGTACACAGTGATCGCAGGTACAAACCACAGTAATCAGGCATAGGAAACAGAAAGCTGCTTAATGTCATAGAATAATATACTGCAGTAACAACAACAAAAATCAATCATTAAAAAATGCATTTTAGCACTTTCCCAATTCTTGTATAGGCGCATGTATATTGTCCTAGTCCAAATTCATTTACTGCTCTCTAATCCGATCATTCTGACTAATACAATCAGAATTGGGTTTCATTACGAAAGAAATAATAATAATAAATACTACTAACACCAATGTATATATAAATGATAAAATCCCGAAGACTAAGAAAAGCTCCCTACAGGCGTTTGTGGCAGATGAGAAAAGACAAGGAGATAAAGGTCACTGAATTATCTTGGAGGGACATAATCAGGACATGTACAGAGTAACGTCTTGTCCTGAAAGGTCACATTATGCAACATTAGAACCTGCACTTTCTTAGCGGATTTCTTAACTGCGTTTACACTCTAATAAATTCAAAAGACACAAATGTTAATAAACTATTGCCGAAGATCAATAAGTGTTTTAAACAGTAGGATGTGGCTGAGGCCTACACACAGTGTAACACGCAAAGGGCCTGATTCAGCAAGGATCGCTATTGCGATTACGCACGCTGTCCAACTGTGAACGTATGCTAATCCATTGCGATCGCTATGCCGTCGCAGCACTACACAAGGACGCCCACTTCACCACCCATCCGTAATGTTTAACAAGACTGCGAAACCATCGGTAACATCGGTACCATCGCAGCCTCACGCACACTGGCACAAGGTCAGGCCTTACTCAGGAATTACTAACTTCCTCGCACGCTATGAGGGCTCAGGCTACGTACTGCGTATCGGATAATTTATGCACGCCCTACAACGGCGTTGAAATGCTCTGGCACGCCTGCGTTTCTCCGACCACCTTCCACCCCCGTCACCACCCACAAACGGCAATTCCTGTCAATCACTCTGCGATGGGTCCGATTTATCATTGTGATCACAGTCCCGATCGCAGTGGTGCGATGCATACACAAGCGCAGTACGCAACAATCGTCCGATTGCGTGCGTATTTGCAACGGCGATCCACGCTGAAAATGCACATCATCAATTCAGTAGCAACATAAACAATCAATGAGACGAATTGATAAGCTGACGAAATGGCAGCAACACAGTAATCATAGGTGAAGTGACGTACTGTCGGATAAGCCCAACGCTCTTATCCCTTATACAGCAAACAGCTCTTTTATAGTCATGACGGTCCATCACAGAGAAAAGTAACAGGCGTGGAAGCGAGGCCATAGCCAGTAATTCTGAGGGACAAGAATTACCCAAATCAATCAAAGCAAATACGTGAGGCTGAATATTATTGCCCCTTACAAGTGACAGCAGCTATAGAGCTAGGTGACGGAAGATGATTTAGGAAGAGAAAGCCGACATTGTCTCTGCCTCGGTACACAGAAGCCAACTTCCAGAACCTGCAGCAGCCTAACTCATGCATGTTTGCATATGTTAAAAATATTTAGTCCGCTGCTAAAAAAAATATTAAGGCAGAGACGTGAGGCCAGATAAATATAACAGCATCTATGTGTGTGAGGGACTCGGGAGCACAGAGAGGTACTGTGTCTTCTGTACCTTGTACCCATTAGGTGTAGCTGCTCCGGTAAAGGGGAGGGCAAGCAGAGAACAGGTTAAAGGACAAGGTTGTGAGAGTAAGCTCATTTCAGGAGATCAGTGATCAAAAGCAAACCTGCAAATGACTTAATGTGTCTCATAAGCTACTGTAAGACGCTAAGGGTGAAGGTCGCAGGATGAAGAAGCAGTAATGATTTTGTTTTGCTAAATTTAACACCATTGTTCAGTGAATAATTAAAAGCAAGTTGTGATCACAATATAGAAGACAGATATGACCCATAACATTTTCTTAAGCACATTGTTTGCACTTCTAATTGGATATATTATATTGTTTTGGTAATTTCAATGCAATATCTGGTATTCAGGGTTTCATAGAAGCAGTGGAAAGCCCAGCTAGCCTGTTGTTAGGGTTAGGGGGTTAGGTTAGTTTATACTTTCCTTAGGGCCGATCGGGATTTCCAGCGCTGTCGGCCTTCCGCTGCCGGATCTGTCGGCCAGGCGCTGCCGGGAATTGAACCGCCAGCCATGCGGCCGGCGGTATTTCATACCGATTCCCTCAGATCACTGCACCATCTTAATGATACTTGCTGTCCGCCTGCTGCAACTGTTGTGTCTTGAATTAAACTGTATTCCACCTCCTTTGACTCATTTAAATCCTGATTCTATACTTTTTACTGTGACGGGTGTTCCTCTCTTGTCTTTATGATATGATCAGGGCTGGTGTCAGAAGACTGTGATAACTTACATCAAGGGAAAGCTAAATATGCTGCAGTGACCATGTATTAGAACAGAGGTGGGTGCTGGGATCTGTAGTCCCACAGCAGCTGGAGTGCCACTTATTGCCCACCCCTCAGATAATTATTTGTTCTGTTTATACTAAACCACCAGGGGAGGAGTATCCCTGCTTCCTATAACAGCTACCAGTGATCTATTAGTGATAAGCGCAGCCTATTCCACCCTAATTGATTCTGTATCTGGATTCAGTGCCCAAAAACAACAGCTCATTAACAACAAAAATCATATTTACAACATCTGCATGCAAGAGGATATTGCTAGGAATTATTGTATTATTAAACACCAGCATTATCACCTATATCTCCCCTGAATAAAACACAGGATACCAGTCTAGCGTGATTTAATTTTTTAGCAACCGAGAAATGGCCCATCGATAAGAGAAGACTTCAAACACATAGTTACAGACACAAACGTGTGTAATGGGAATCAGGAGAAACTGCAAGTCTTCTGTCCAGACCAGCAAATGGGGTATAACAACGCATCAGCCCACTCGCAGTTGGGTAGGGCTGGCAAGGACAGGCAGAAAGAAACTACAAGAACAGCCAGAATCATAGCAGGACCTATGGGGTATAAGAAACGCGTCAGCACACTCACAGTTGGGTAGGGCTGGTAAGGACAGTCAGAAAGACAAACTACAAGAACAGCCAGGCTCATTATAGCAGGGTCTATGGGGGTATAAGAAACGTGTCAGCACACTCACAGTTGGGTAGGGCTGGTAAGGACAGTCAGAAAGACAAACTACAAGAACAGCCAGGCTCATTATAGCAGTGTCTATGGGGTATAAGAAACGTGTCAGCAGTTGGGTAGGGCTGGTAAGGACAGGCAGAAAGACAAACTACAAGAGCAGCAGGGTCTATGGGGTATAAGAAACGCGTCAGCACACTCACAGTTGGGTAGGGCTGGTAAGGACAGGCAGAAAGACAAACTACAAGAGCAGCAGGGTCTATGGGGTATAAGAAACGCGTCAGCACACTCACAGTTGGGTAGGGCTGGTAAGGACAATCAGAAAGACAAACTACAAGAACAGTCAGGTTCATTATAGCAGGGTCTACAACAGGCAGTTCACATGACCAACATTTATATAGAGCCTTTCAAGATGATATTATCAATATGCATGCAGAGATAAAGTACAATGCTATACAAACAGCACTATCAGCAAAGCAAGCTGCATCCCAGCATGGCTACGTCCACAACAGCTGCTGTGGACAGATGGAAGGACCACAGAGGATGAGCTAAGTTATTCTAGCTCACATACATTTAGGACATGATGCAGAGTGCAGTATACGCCCGTTTGTAGATTATATTTTGTGTGATATGACACTCCATAAAGTAGCATGTGCCAGTACGAGCAATGCAGAACTATATGCAGCTGAATGGGTAACGCTGGCCTGTAATGAGGCCTTCTCATGTAGGCAAAGCTCAGATACGGGATATGCAGGGATGGAATGCACCATAAATATTCCTGTTTCCAGCAGAATTGTTTGTAAGTGCGCTCAGATAATGACACTGGCGAGTATCAAACTAAGAGTACGGTTAGGGGACGCTGCACCGCAGGAATGAGTAGAACGCCACAACGGGACAAATATACACTTTTAGTTCCACACAGGCAATGTGGGCGTCATTAAGGCCGACTTGCGTCAGGCCTTTAAGGGAGAATTTAATTGTTCATTCGCTTAGACGGGACATTGGGTTGCGATATTCAATTGTTTTGCACATGTTGCACCAAAAAGCACCGGTTTTAGCACTTTACGGCGGGCGCCAAATCCACGGACTTTTCGCACATTTCTGCTCGCCGCCTCAGGAGGCTTCAAGCAGAAATGTGTGCGCCCAAACGGAGCAACAATTGAGCAAATCCGTCAGGCGCCCTTTAATTAAAGTCTGCTTAAAAATAACTGAATCCCCCACTTGTGTCTTTACTACTTCCAGGTGTTTTATTATGATGAGAGTAATTTACACCTGAGAGTTAATGTGACACACTGTGTATGGAGAGCAGTTATACAATTCACATTGTCGCAGCTGTACTTCTATGAACCCCTCTGTAATGTGTCTGGCCTTTCTTGGGGTCACATATTTATCTATTCTGGCACATACGCTCATTTGCTTTGAATCTGGAAGCAGACACAAAAGGTAAGAGCAGGCTGGTGACGGAGCTGTGAGTGTTATATAAAGTTACCCTATTACACACCTCTCATTCATACCGCTCCCACCATCCACCTTCTTTATATATACAGAGTTTATAACACTCACAATGCAGCTCAATGGTTTGGTTGTTTCTCAGATATTTTACATGCAAAGTTTTGCGACAGAAATGTCAGTGCCTTTAAGAATAGCTACTATTATCTGCTGAATATAAAAATGATTAACCCTTGCCTTTCTTTGAAAGGACAGGACAAAAATGAGAATTAACCCAGAGACTGACAGGTGAAATCAGTCTATGGAGAGTTCTCTATTCCCAAAGCCGCTAATATTAACCCCTTTTGCAAAAGAAATGGTTGACTAAAAGAACCATTCATTCTATTTGGAGGCCATAGAGAGCAATACTACAATAAAGTCTTCATCATTCTAAGCAATGTATCTTCATATTTTCCCCAGTGTTTTCTCCTGCCTGGCTCTCGCAGTGGAATCCTTGAAATTCTTGGGCTTCTGTGGCAGTGGCCTGCATAGCTGGACCAGAGTGAAAGGGTTTATTCATGGTTGCCGCCCTGCCGTCTTAAATTACCACACCTTGGGCCTCTCTGCTCTCCAGGCTGTGATGTTTTTCTTTCACTAGAAGGAATCTCCGATTCAATGTCTAGGTTAGGATGCTTGAGGATGCTGTACCCACGCCGCGACTGGGGGTATCGTTACCTCTTCATTAAGCTGCACAGCTCTGGAGGATAATAAATATAAACTTGATCACCCTGAAGGACAGCTCTGCAGCATGGGCGCTGTGTATCCCAAAGTGGTCAGATGTAGACCTCCTGATCAGAGGGGACTTTACCCAGTAGATTTAGTTGTACAATTACTACTGGGGCAGTATGAACATATTGGATTGCTGACGCTGTACTAGAGGCACAGAACAATGGGTGCAATCCCAAATCAAATCTGCAAATGTCAATAGTGGCCTTTTTATGAAGCAAGGGCCTGCATGAGGCATGTGGAATCACTCAGGCCCACATGCCTTATCAGATGCTATAATACATAGATATATCTACAGCCCTGACTCTTGTGTAAAATACAGCATACAGTTCAGCTATACAAAGACAAGCAAAAATGTGTCCAGACTGGTCCTGAGTTATATCACTATTGGAGAGCATAGGAGGTATTAAGAAATATTGTAATACTAAATGCTTCTTTTATGCCTATATAAACATCTCTTGGCTTATGGTTATGAAACAATATGTATGAATGAACACTTAAATGTTACAGTGCAAGTATTATCGGTCTGCTTCACGACAAGCCTCCTGATATGTGATAGCTTAGGTCACCTATGGATCTAAATTCCCAGCTTGCCCTGAAAGCCAACGCTCATAGTTTGTCAATAGCTACAGAACTGCAAGTTGCCTAAGCCTGGATTAAGGGCCTGATTCAGAGCCACTCGTAAGCGGCCGCTCGTTCGCTCCGAGCGATGTTTGCCCAACTGCGCATGCGTACGGATCGTAATACGCATGCGCGAACCAGTCAGTGCGGCCGAAATTCATGTGCTCGCAAAATAGCGAATGCCTGATAATTTGAGTGACAGAAAGAGGCGTATGTGGGTGTTAACAGGGGAAGGTGTTTGAAAACGGGGAGTGGAGATCCGATCGCAGGCGTGCTTAAAGGTCAAAACGGACGTTTTATGGGTGTGCATAATTAAAACAGCAGCGTCATGTATGTATACAATTGTTTTTTCAGAGGTAGACGCATTTGCCCGCTGAACGTATGTAGGAAAAAGAACATACAACAACAAGTGTAATTATGTCTGTATGTTGATTCAGACGTATTTCCAGCATATGCGCTAGATGTTTGGTGAACATGCGCAGTACAGAAATGTTTATCTTATGAATAAATTGCTGTACATGCAACTGTGCAAGAACAAAAAGTTACATTTCATTTTGCAGAGAATGATTGCAGAAAAAAAAAAGCTAAAGGGGTATATAGGACACAGTTCCAGGAACGTTGCAGCAGAGGGTTGCTGGCTCTCTCACATTGCAAAAGGACTTGATTATAGCACCAGCTCAGGGCTGGTAGTTTTTGGATTTCATCCTAAAGTCAATCTATACCCGGTTTGTGCGCAATATAGACAGTACCAAAGTCACCTTGTGTTCCACCAGTTAAACCATTACAGAGGCTAAATCTAGCAGTAGTCAGGTTCATTTGTAGCAAAGGCCTTATTGTGAATTGGTAGGAGGCTGGCCTTTGATGTGCACCTCTTTCGGTTCTTCCATCACACCTAGGCACACTTCTAGTTTGCAGGAGCGCCTCTTGAGTGAAAAGGAAAAGAGTACTGTGTGGGACATCGCTGTGAGGAATCAAATCTTTTGTGTACACCGCTGCAGACAATGCACTGGTACAAGCATAAACAACTGTCTTCCTGGAGCTAATGAAGGAACAATTTATTTAAAGCATACCTAATCCACCAAGTACTTTCATTTACACAGTCTAGTTACGGACAGGCTGAGTGTTTTGTGCGTTGACTACTGCTCTGCTTAAAAAAGCACCTGTTTGTTTGATTAGCATTTTACATTTAAAGAATGTATCTATTATATTATCCACTGCAATACAATTTTTGCAATATTTTTGAATACTGAAGACATATTATTAGAAATGTTTTGATACAGCTCGTGCTGCAGGATGAAGTATTAAAGCCAAATGACTCTTAATATGTTTGGGATGCGTTCAGCATCCGGGCGGTAGGGAAGCTGACGTTTACATTGCCAGCACTATTAGAATCCCGCCGCCAGCATCCCAACCACTGGGATGACGAAGGTAAGTAGCTGGGTGGGGTGGGGAAGGGTTAGGCACTAGGAGGAGGGTTAGGTTCAGGGTGCGGGGAGGGGGAGCTTAGGTTTAGGCACTGGGGGGAGGTAAGGATTAGGCACCAAAGAGGGAAAGTTAGGGTAGGGAGAAGGGGGTGGTTAGCATAGCGACCAACAACTGTTGGTATGTTAACCCTGTCGGGATCCCGGCGCTGGAATTCTGACCGCCAGGATTCCCGACTTTCGGTATCTCATACCGTTCCCTTTTGTTTACAGTACATGGTGAACAGTGATACCCTCGTTATGCTCACTCTCCAGTGGGACTCAGCAAGTCCTGCCTTGGAACATAGATGAATGTAAGATCATTAGATGAGTTTAGCACAACTCTACTAAGGGCCTGATTCATCAGGTATCGCAATTGCAACAGCGTACGCAAATCGCCCGATGGTGCGTACTGTGCATGCTTATGCATCGCAGTGCACAGGTTAGGATTGCGATAGCAATGCGATCGCGTACGCAAACAGAAAGCCATCACAGAGTGACTGACGGGATGTCGGCGTTTGAGGGTGGTGATGAATGAGTGGTCGGAGAAACGCAGGTGTGCCTGTCCGTTTGAACGTTGTTACATGGGCGTGCATAAATTAGCCACCTGCTGTAATTCTGAGTGAGGGTCCGATGTTACCGATGTATACACAGGATTACGAGGCCTTACGGATGTGAGAAAGCGGTAGTGGGCGTCTCTATGCTGGCTGAGCGGATGCATTAGCATATTTTCACAGCAGGACTGTGTGCGTAATCACAGCTGCAATCGCAATAGTGATCCGTAATGAATCAGCCTCTAAATCCCCGCTCTTCAAAATAGCAGTACTTTAGTGTAGATCCCTCTACTCGCACCCCTCCTCATTCGCTGTATGCACCAGGTTTCTGCACTTAGATGTAATCTCTCCAGATGGTGAGAACAGAATAAGAACATTTTAAAAAATGCATTATGTTCAGAATGAGTATTTTTTTTTTTTAAATCCAATAATGCTTTACATTTTAAATATATTTGACAGCTGGTATTAGTGAGTGGGGCTTCGGTAGAGTGTGTATACCGGCTATGAGTGAGTGAAGTTTTGGTAAGATCACTGTAGAACTGATATTATTGGTTTCGGTAGATTCTGTGTAGAACTGGTATTAGTGACTGAAGTACTGTATCAGTAGACTATGGGCCTGATTCAGACGCGCTTGCGAGCGCTATGCGCTCGCAAGTGGGTCGATGGTGGCCCAATGACCATGCGCACGACGGAGCCGGCTCCGTCGTGCGCATGCGCGAGACCTGGATAGCGACGGGCAAATTGTCGCTCCGGGTCTCGTACCAATGGGGGCGTGCTGTCGATGTTGAGTGACAGCACGCCCCCTTTGGTGGGCAGGCCGGGGGAGTGGCTGCCCAAACGGAGGCGTTCCCATGTGAACGCCTCCGTTTTGGGGGCGGCCCCACTGACATCACGAGTGATGTCAGTGGGAGAGATTTCGGCTCTGTCAGAGCCGAAATCTCTCTGGGGCTTGCGGCAACGAGACCCTACCACAAGGGTCTCGTTGCAAGCCGGATGGTCGCGATGGTCTTGACCATCGCGACCATCTTCCTGGCCGCTCGCTATAGCTGTGGGTGGTAACCCACAGTTATGCGAGCGGCCAGGAGGCCGCTCTAAAAGACAAGAAGGCCGGCCCTGATTCAGAGCGAGCGCTCTGTCAGAGCGTCCGGCTCTGAATCAGGGCCAATGTGTGGGGCTGCTATGTAAGTGAGGTTTTGGTCCAGTCACTGTAGAAGTTGTATTAATAAATGAAATTTCAGTAGATTCTAAGAAAATATGCCATTATTGAGATCTCTGTAGAGCTGCCATTAGTGAGTAAAACATCGGTAGAGTCTGTGTAGAGCTGCTATTAGTGAGTGATGCCTCCATAGAGTCTGGGTAGAGCTGCTATTAGTGAGTTAGGTATCCTTAGAGTCTGTGTAGAGCTGTTAGTGAGTGAGGTCTCCGTAGAGTCTGCATAGAGCTGCTATAAGGGAGTGAGGTTTCGGTAGTCTGTGTAAAGCTGCTATTAGTGAGTGAGGTCTCCGTAGAGTCTGTGCATACAGCTGCTATAAGTGCGTAAAGTTTCCGTAGAGTCTGTGTAAAGCTGCTATTAGTGAATTAGGTATCCTTAGAGTCTGCGTAGAGCTGGTATTAGTGAGTGAGGTTTCCGTAGAGTCTGTGTAGAGCTATTAGTGAGAGAGGTTTCGGTAGAGTCTGCATAGAGCTGCTATTATTGAGTGAGGTCTCCGTAGAGTCTGTGTAGAGCTGCTATTAGTGAGTGAGGTCTCCGTAGAGTCTGTGTAGAGCTATTAGTGAGTGAGGTCTCCGTAGAGCTATTAGTGAGTAAGGTTTCGGTAGAGTCTGTGTAGAGCTGCTATTAATGAGTGAGGTCTCTGTAGAGTCTGTGTTGAGCTGCTATTAATGAGTGAGGTCTCTGTAGAGTCAGCGTAGAGCTGCTATTAGTGAGTGAGGTCTCCGTAGAGTCTGTGTAGAGTTAGTATTAGTGAATAAGATGTCAGTAGAGTCTGGGTAGAGCTAGTATTCGTGAGTAAGGCTTCAGTAGAGTCTGTGTAGAGTTAGTATTAGTGAGTGAGGTCTCCGTAGAGTCTGGGTAGAGCTAGTATTAGTGAGTAAGGTGTCAGTAGAGTCTGGGTAGAGCTAGTATTAGTGAGTAAGGTGTCAGTAGAGTCTGGGTAGAGCTAGTATTAGTGAGTGAGGTCTCCGTAGAGTCTGGGTAGAGCTAGTATTAGTGAGTAAGGCGTCAGTAGAGTCTGTGTAGAGTTAGTATTAGTGAGTGAGGTCTCTGTAGAGTCTGGGTAGAGCTAGTATTAGTGAGTAAGGTGTCAGTAGAGTCTGGGTAGAGCTAGTATTAGTGAGTAAGGCATCAGTAGAGTCTGTGTAGAGTTAGTATTAGTGAATGAGGTCTCTGTAGAGTCTGTGTAGAGCTGCTATTAGTGAGTGAGGTCTCCGTAGAGTCTGGGTAGAGCTAGTATTAGTGAGTAAGGTGTCAGTAGAGTCTGTGTAGAGTGAGATACGTTCAGTATCCCTACACAGAAGATGCCGAAGCTTAGAATACTGTTATTCTCAACGCAGGAATCCCAAAACCTGTCAGAATCCTGGCGCTGGCATCTTGATTGCCAGTATCCCGAAGGTTAGTAGCGGGGTTGGGGGGAGGGTTAGGCACTAGAGGGGGGAAGAGTTAGATTTAGGGTGCGGGAAGGGGGAGTTTAGGTTTAGGCACTAGGAGGAAGAAGGTTTGGTTCAGGCACCGAGGAGGGAGGGTTAGGGGGAAGGTTAGGAACTGACAAGTGTCGGTATCCTAACCCTGTCGGGATGCCGCCGTCGTGATTCTGACCGCCGGCATCCCGTACCCATCCTGTGTAGAGCGGTCATTAAGGAAAATGTTGAATTGTGTGAATGATGGTGACTTTAGATGAATGGTATGTGCTATGCTACTTTTTGTTTTGAAATTCAATTTGTTTATTACATTCAGTTTTCCAGAGAAAACCACCAAGAGCACTGCAAGCCAGCATGTTCCTATAGGCACATTGCTAGATCTACTAACCACCTCTGTACAGTGACTACAGGGCCACAAGTTAGTGTCATTATCTGTCAATGTTCAGAGAGTAACAGTGATAATAATTGTGCACATTGGTAAGTATACTTGTGGTTGTACCCTGGGACCTCTGAAGAGGAAGACCGAACACTGCAGCCCATACTGGGCTAACATTGAGCTATACTATCAGAAACACCTTATATAAAGTACATAAAGTGATAGGCACATGACATTAATAACATCTGCATAGACAAAATATGCACTTTATTACCTTGCAAATGTGAAATGAGGACTACATCCAAACTTTATTACTATAGTATAGCACAGAGCTTTTGCAATATATTCCTTTACTCAATGTAAACCACCTACATATAGTGCAAGCAGCCAAATTGTGGGCTGAATCAATATTAATGAGAATTTAGTGCATCAATTAACCAGTAACAATTAGTTCCTAGTGAATTAGGTGGCTGAATATTGGTTCAGCCCACAAAATGGCTGCGTCCACTGTGTATGCTGCAACAGGTCTCCCAGCTGTGATGGGACTAGAGGCGTGTGATGAAGACATATACAGAATCATTAGTTACAGTGCGCGTGTTTATTCCTTCTCTGGTGACTGCACAGGGTGACAGGGGAAGAGTTTATGGAATGTGTGTCCTGTTTAGGCTAAAACATCCTCTTTAGCGGAGAGAACATCTAAAACTAATCTGCTAAAAATCCCCCTAAACAGACTCACATAAATACATTAAATTGAAACCCTACAGTGCCACAGGGCTTTCTAATTCAGTGCACAACCCTTGCGTGCAGCCACATATACACATGACAAGTGAGCCAGAGGAGAATAAAAAGACAATTAATCCTTTTCACAGTCACGTGTATGTTTCGCTGTCCAGGTGGATGGAGGGTCACATCACATTTGCACTCACTATTAGGTGATTTACTGGAAACTGCCCTTAATTGTATGTTAAAAGGCTCTGGGTAAGCTTATTTAAAAAAATAAGCAAAAATATAGCAACCAATCTGATTGGATGGGCGCTCGAGATCCCCGCGGTCAAAATGCAGACGCCAGCATCTCGAAAGTGTTAGGATACCGATACCTGATGGTCAGTATCCTAACCCTCCCCCTCTCGTTACCCCTCCCTCCCCAGTGCCTAAACCTAACCCCTCACCCAGTAGCTAAATCTAACCTCCCTCCCCTGCACCCCAAACATAACCTTCCCCTCTTATACCCCTTTTACACCAAAGTCCCTGTTCTGACCCTGGGATTTGGAACATGTTTCCAACCCGGGATAGACCCCCCTTTTACACTGCGGCGAAGACCCGGGCATCGTTCACACTGGAGTCAGGTCAGCACTGACCAAGGCTCTCCGGCACAGGTGAGCAGCGCTTCTTACCCTCCCTCCCCCTCCGCGACCCCCTTACCTTACTCTGAAGCGGTCCAGAGGCACGAAGGGCGGGTGGGGTGCACTGCTCTGTTCTGGTCAGCCCGGCAATGGACCCTTGGAGATGATGTCATCTCCAAGCGCCACTGAAAACGGCCAATCGGGCGGCATGCGGCATGACCCAGGTCATCGTGATCGCGCCGTTTACCCGTGCTCAACTCTGCAATCCAGCCACGTCGGATCCCCAGGTCCAGGTGCCGGCATCCAGACTGTCGGTATGATTGCATCCCAGTTATGAGGCCTGTATCTAGTTCAAACATCCATCTGTGAGGGGCTGCAGCAGCTCAGTTACCAGGTCCCCTAACATCTTTAGACTGCTTTGGGTGCTCAATGTAATGAGCACCCGATGGAGCAATTAAATTGTTGCGGGCGAACATATTCCTGCTTGCACATTCCTGAGGTGGCGAGCAGAAATCAGTATTGGCACCCAAAAAAGTACTTTAGATGCGTAAAGCTGCTAAACCCGATGCTTTTGGGTCTCTACAAACACAAAGTAATGGGCACTTGCAGCAGTCGCACCCGTTTGGAGCAACAATTGAACTGCTCCATTGGGCGCCCATTAGCGCATACAAAAATGGAATTGAATTCCCCCCCAGGAACATCATAGTCTAAGTGCACCTATCATCTACACATACAATGGAGGCTGCCATATTGTGTCCTTAGCCAATATTCAGTCTATTAAACCTATGACAAGACGCAGGCTACCAATGGTGCCCAGATGCAACACTTTGCTGTTTCCTGGAATCAGAGTATACAATGTATCCCTTCCACGGTGTGTAGTCAACAAGCGCACTCTGATTTAGAAGCCCATTTATCAATAATCGTATACTCAGTGTGATCTGGGCGCAATAATAGCGCCCATGATTGCATTGCAATACGCTATAATAGCACCAGAATGTATTAAATAATTCATCAGCGGTCTCTTCACTCCCTCTCTCTGGATTCCTGCGCATGCATATTTAGACCACGCATGTGCGGTGGCCTTTGCCCCTCACCCATTACATTTTGCAAAGTGTAGACTATAGGCTACAACAGCACAACGTCATCTTCAGATGGAGAAAGCTCTGGGGGCAAAACTCCGGGATGCAGCAGATATTGGAGATATATGCTGCAATCCTTCCATAATACATCTGGACACTTATCTGCGAGTAATGGGTGTTTTTGTCGGAATATGCCACAAATATTTAATGATAAATAGGCCCCTTAGTGAGAACTTGTCCGATAACATCTTGAAAATGTGTCATAATACCAAATTCATTAAATAGTGAAAATGTAAGATTATAACCTGCTGGTGACATATGAGCCACTGGCTAATAGAACCCGTCAGCTGCAATATAACATATATACTGTTCTAGAGCATTTCCACCATACGCTAACATGTCATTTTACACATGTTGCTATTCCAAAGTTCTCCTTTAATGACAACAAACATAATATAATTGTACCGTAAAGTCTATTTTGCTAATAAAAGTGCCTTCCTAGGTTGTATTGTTAGTTACATATATACTGAGGTTTCGCCTGAACATCTCCATAAAACAGTTTAAATTACACACAACTGACTTCAAACTCATCATAAATATCCAACAATTTACCTTGAACTTCTATTTAAACTGCTGGACTATAACTAATGATAGAAGCTTATATCTCTGTCTGTTCTCTTTTTGTTACTGTACGTTCTGAATTGCTAAGTGCAGTGGGGTAAGCAATATAAAGGTCACAAATAATAATTTTATAAATGATAATAAAAGAGGCTTTGTATTTACAACCCCCCCCCCCCCCATCTTTTAGCTTTATTAAGGAACCTTTAGTGACTTAGTCGACTTTAAAGTTCTCCTGCGGCCATAAAGCAACGCTAACTCTTCTTATCCTTATGACTACGGGCATTACAGCACATGTAATACGCTTTAAGAACACAAAGTGCCGCAGGCCTCACCTGTCGCTAGATCCCAGTAAACTGAAAACTTAATATTATCAAGAATATTAGTTCCGTGCACAAACTATTCACTCCCACTCACTGTGAGTGCCCCGAATACTCCTACAAATGAGCTCTCTGATTTTGTATAATACAGACTAGATACAACCCATCTAAGCTCACACTCAATGTGGTGCATATTTACACCATACTCTGTGCCCTCAGTTGTCACAGCTGGGAGACGTTTGGGAATCTGTAATAAATCCAGCTTCAAAAGGCGAAAAAATGCCTATTAGTGCACGTGATGAGCAAAAAGGAAAAACCGGGGGGGAAAAAATGAAGGTTAAGAGCAGTAGCCGGCACAGACAGATGACAGCAGAAGTGGCACTGCAGCACAGGCTGAGAGGTCCTATCATTCATCAGCTGAGCCTGAGAATGAGCCTTCTTAGCTGTGTGTGTCTAGAGCCCTCTGAATACTGTGTGTTACTGGCTGATGCAGCTGGAGGGGGCGTGAGCTACACTGCCAGCGACTCTGCTCTGTAATGAAGCTTTCTCAGTCTGTTCATACATTACTACGGAACTAGCAGACTGCTGCTGTCTTTCACCCCCCAATTAATTGCTGCAGCCGCAGGAATAAGGCAATCCCAGTATACGGCATGCAGCTGATGAGGTAAGCTATCTCAGCATGTATATAACCTCATTTAAAAAAATATTTCTACTATATACAGTCTGGAGTGTATGCTACAGGGCTTCTTGTGATGCTGGTAATATACTTGTTGGCAGTGATTGGCAGATGGAAACAACTGGACTTGAGACGCTATTTTGCATAGATTGTGAGTTCTGCTGCTCAGGATCCAGTGGAATGCAATTCACTAGTTCCTTTCCCTGCAGCAGGAGCTGTGGTTAGATCTGGAAGCAGTTGTGCTCTGTTGGCATGGAGTGCATTGGGTGGTGTGTTCTAATAGGTTCCCATGAAGAACCTTGACAGTCAGCCAGCCTATAGCATTCTATAGTAGAATATCTTTGTGCCGGTAAAGTGTGCCTACATTGAGTAACTAAATAAGACTGCTTGAGTACCATACGCGAGGTGTATATTAGGGCTTGTAAATACAAGATATGCATAATAATGCTATGGAAATTTCTGTATACCTTTTACAAGTGACCGTGCAGGCTAGCAGACAGATGTGGCTCTAGCACTAAGGTGCTGAGGATATGCCAAGCATTACAGGTTCCCGTCTTATGTCATGTCCCAGTGTCTGCAATGGCCATTATAGAGATATACCCTGTCTGTGCCAAGCGGAGCCCACCCCCACCATAGCATTGAAGACTGGCGCAGGACCTGTGTGCGCGCTGTCAGTTCTAGATGACAGATTTTAAAGCTGTTGCTAGCTCCCCCTGTCTCTTTTTTCGGAAGTTACTGATTTGTTTCAGCTGTACAAACGTGTAACCCTTCAATGCTTTCAGATGATTACTGTATGCAAAATGTATATAAGGGTCAAGTTAACCCCTTCCTGACAGGAAGGCTCTGTGCTATAAGGCAAAACAATACAAGTCAATGCTACGGCAAGTTTAACAAAATGTGATACGAATATTAAGAGCACATGGGAAGGGTGGGGGCATCTTTAAAACCCCAGTCAATGAAGTCATGTGATACATAGAGCGCTTTAAAACAATGAATGAACTGATTTGAATGAATGGTGGAATTTATTGCAAACTTTTAGATAATTGTGGATAAATAGCAATGTTTCAAGGTCTTTTTTTTTTTTTTTTTACAAAAGATAGTTTTTAAAGGAGGCTCTTCTGGAATAGGATGGAGTGTCTAAATATGTGCCTGTGCCTGCCCTGCAGAATGGGAGTGGGATCAGCATCAGCTGTAGGGGAAAGCAGCTGTCTTCTCAAGGGGAGTTCCTGATATTACCGAGGCGGTTTCATACAAAACACTTAGAGGCATTCCTTTCTTCCTGCTGCATTCTGCGCTACTGCCATTATTAACCCCTGCAATCACAATCATCGCATGATATCTTTCCCGTCACTGCAAGTCCCTATACAGTGAGAGCAGTTAGGGTGACTATTTCCCTGCCTGTCTCCGAGCGCTACAGAGAGCTTCGGGGAACTGCATATTACAGAGAGCTGACCTGTCGCTTCCACACAGGAATCATTGGTGATCTAGAAGGAACGCTTAACTGAGGGCCCATTTTTTGGTGACTTCTTCCACAGACAATGGGGGCAGTTAGCACCTGTATTTAGACTAAGGGCCTGATTCAGCAAGGATCGCTACTGTGATTACGCACGCAGTTCAACTGCGATAGCATGCTAATTCATTGCGATCGCTATCCCGTCGCAGCACTACACAAGGACGCCCACTTTACCACACATCCGTAATGTTTAGCAAGACTGCGAAACCATCGGTACAATGGAGTACCATCGCAGCCTCACGCACACTGGCACAAGGCTCAGGAATTGCTAACTTCTTCACACGCTATGAGGCCTCAGGCTGCGAGGGCATCACAGTGGATCATTTATGCACGCCCCTGCAATGGCGTTCAAACGCACTGGCATGTCCGCGTTTCCCCGTCACCACCCACAAACGTCACTTCCTGTCAATCACTCTGCGATGGGTCTGCGTAGTCGCCGTGGAGTATTCGTGCACTGCGATGCATACCTATGCGCAGAATGAAACAATTGGCCGATTGCGTGCGTATTAGCAGCTGCAATCCATGCTGAATCAATCCCCAAGTGCGCATAGTGGGGTTATTCTGCGAGCACACATGCAGCCGACTGTGTGGCAAAACTCCTATAAGAGAAACACTATTTGCCACTAAGCTGCAGTACCCTCTACGTAACAAGGGCCCTGACTAGCCCGCCAGCTTTACACCAATCTCATCAGTAGTCAGATTTTGTTCTAACATCCAACACATTGTTGATCTGGCTTAGTCTAGTATGCACGTAATGGGGCAATACGCAAGAACTGAAGGATATGTGCTTTTGTAAGCTCCTACTCCTGCACTACTGAGTCACACACCTTTACTGCTCCTCACCAAGGGAAAGTAGGTTTTACAGTGAGGAACCACCAGGGAGCTGAGCACAGGCTGATAGACAGGACACTGCTACTCATGCTGGATGTGTATACTGGACGCTGTCACTGGAAGACGAAACACTTAAGTGAATAACCATTTGCTGCTGGGCAAAGCAGAGCCTGCAGTTTCCCAGATGCTGTTGCTTAACCTTCTCTAAACCTGTAAGGCAGGTGACGGCCAGACATTTGGACTTCTACATTGCAGGCAGAAAATGTTTTGCAACCTACCAAGTAGCGGCGCGGTGTACCCAAAAAGGGGGTGTGGACTTGCGGCAAGGGGTGATAGGACTGTCTTGCAAAAATCGGGACAGTTGGGTGGTACGTATGTTTTTTATGGCTCTGAGCCAATTAAACTTAACTTAATTAAAGGGTATCGTGTAGCTGGATAATTTACTAAACACCTCCAGATACCCCACACTTGATCCTCATTTACATGCCACCCCCGGACCTCCAACCTGTCACTCACATGCTACCCCTGCCTGTCAACCTGTCACAAAGAAGGTTGGCAGGCAGGGGTGGGATGTGAGTGGGTAGAGGGCATGTGAGTACATGTTTTCCCCTCAAATACCACCTCCTCCTGTCCATAAGTGTGCCCCACAATGGCCATTACACTTAACCGAATAGCTGCTCAGGAAACATCTACCCTGTATATTCTGTGACTACAGGCAGCAGTAAGTTCATGGGTCTGGGACTCCTGGGGGAGGAGGGCACGGGCACATATTTGACCTCCCCTGTGCCACCACCCTTAATCTGTCTCTGGCACCATGGAGACTGTTAAATGCGACAGTCTCAGCCAATAAGAATCAGCCTTAATTCTTATTGGCTATTGCTGTCACATGTGACTGTCATGGCTTCAGCCAGCAGCGGCTACGGTGCAGCTAACCAATAAGAATCAGGGTGATTCCTATTGGCTGCTGCTGGCAGAAGCATCTGCCAGTCAAGATCGAGAATTTGGTCAGCCCTGCTTTAAGGCCTTACACCCCCTATAGCAGAGGTAGACAACCTGTGGTACTCTAGCTGCTGTGGAATAACACATTCCAGATTGTCCTGAAAGTTTCAGCATGCCCTAACAGCAAAACTGTGACAGGGAATGCTGGGAGGTGTAGTTCCACAGCAGCTGGAGTGCCACAGGTTGCCTGCCTCTGCTTAATAGTATTTTAATAATTGCTTTAACAAAACATTCCACATAGGCAGCAGGTTGTTCATAGTGGTCAGCATTACTGTCTCACAGCACTGTACACTTGAGTTTGATACCCACCAAGGCCCTATATGTGTGGAATTTGTATGTTCTTTCCATGTTTGTGTGGAATTCCTCTGTGTGCTCTACTAGTGTGTACGCACTAGATCGTTAACGATGCATGCTCCCGCGTGCCGTTAATGATATCCCCAGTCATCTGTATTTGCAGCACAATCTGGGGATACAGTCAGGGCCGTTGAGAGCCCTGCCGGGCCCCGGTAAAGAGGGGGCGTGGCCTAATCGTGGGAGGCGTGGCCACGCCCCCTCGAATAAAAAAAATACAAAAAAGTATGGCGCTGCGAGCCCCTCAGCCCGGCGCAAAGCCAGGGGGGGCGCGATCAGTGTGATCGCTCCCCCCCTCAGGCATAGGAGATTGCTCGCGGCTGCTAAGCAGCAGCCACAGCAATCTCCCACTGCATCTCAGCACACGCTATGTGCTGGGAGATAGTGAGGAGGGAGGGGGGGCAGCACTGGACCCGGGCCCCTGCCGGGCCCCTCTGGAAGCCCGGGCAAATTGTACCCGTTCCCCCCCCTCTCAGCGCCCCTGGATACAGTTAGCGATGTCATGCTGCCGAATGCAGCCTGGCCCCGTTGCCCCCCCGCCGTCGTTCGTCACTGTCGGCATCGGCAAGTGTGCATGCACTTACCAATGCCGACACCCCCGCCGGCTACCGTTCCTGCCAATATCGTTGGGTACACACATCGTTTAGTGTGTACCCACCTTTACACAAAGCCACATAAGCATCTCTAAGGGGCACCTGTCAGCTGAGCCAACACTCCAAAGTACCTTTGTGAGGACACTGGTCCCCTGTGGCTTTAAATTATTATTACTGCTATTATTCGTTATATTTAACACAGCGCTGTACATGGTGCAGATTATAATACAACAGATTAAATACGTATCTCATTAAGGGGTACATTTACTAAAGTGAGAGTTTTTAGAAGTGAGTTTTATAAGTGATGTTGCCCATAGCAACCAGATTCTACCTATTATCTTCTAGAAGGTGCTATTTAAATGTTAATTAGAATCTGACTGGTTGCTATGGGCAACATCACTTTTAAAACTCACTTCTAAAAACTCTCACTTTAGTAAATTTACCCCTAATAGTTTCTAACTTTTACACAACCTCTTTGGTTTCAATCGTAAGTGGAGGATTTGTGGACCCAGTCATTGAAAATCAGACTATAGGATGAAAGAAAGTTCTCACATCTCCATGCGCAAGCAACAATTCTTTAAAGCATCGAATGAGGATTTGTCTTGTTGATTTACTGAAAAAAAAAAAAAAAAAAACGCTTTAAATGACCTTTTCACTACCAAATCAAGTTAGAGTAGGATGAACCATAAATCTGTCTACAACACTATCAGAACGCTGGCTGGATGTGTTGCCAGGCGCGAGATGGATGCGGCAGATGTAAAGATGAACCGGGAAAACATTGCGGGAAGAAAATCGATGACATTATCTACAGTAGGAGCTTTTAAGCAAGGAGAACTAACTGGACGTTCCAATATGACCTATTATCAGTAGCCGATAGCAGTGTAGATTTGATTGACCAGGTGAGATTTTGGATGACAAGTCTGCTTTGTGTCAGCCTGCATTGGATTCGGTGTATTTCAGAATCTATACCAGACTAATGTACATTTGCCTTGGTTTGGCTGGATGTGCACTGTGCATACTTCTTCCATCAGCTGTTGAGAATCCTTACCGGCTGCTCTGATCGCAGGCTGGGAGCTTTGTGGGATGAGAGTAATGTTTTTCCATTTAGCATTTATTTTTCCTCTAGTTGTTCCCTCTCTAAGAAATGAGGTGTTCTGGGGTTAGCTCATAAAGTTAAGGACAAGCAGCGACGCCTGGAGCCAGTCATAACTCTGGAGGCTAGTGCGCAGGTCTCCCAAACATACACACTCTCCCCTCAGCCCCCACTCTGCAAGAGCTCACACATTTGCAAAGGACTACACAGTAGGAGACTAAGTAACCTGACATGTCAGCAATCATGCAAGCTTCTTCTACAAGATGGGAAGCATGGGCCAAAGACAGTGTACAACCCTTCGTAAACATTTGCAAATAAGTTACTCTGTTTCATTTTGTCGCAGATATATGTAAAACATTTACCTGTAGTGAGATTGCTGAGGAGAGAGCTTTGGAACTACTTGTAACTGAGGCATATGCAGTTGTCAGACACTCTTTCATGGCAACAATGCACCACATGCAACACTTCAATTATCTTACAGCTGGATTGAAGAAGGCAAAAATGAGGATCCACTGTGAATTTAGTTTCCTCAGTGCATTAGGGCGGCCTCTACTCACCTGCTAATCAGTAATCCCTACTCTAATGGACACTAACGGTGTGTCTGGAAGCACTGAACAGTAGCATGGCCAAAAACTCCTGAGCATGCAAATTACTGACTGAAGAGGTGGTCATGTAAATGGCATTTATCGTGAGTCACAGAGTAAATTAAGTCAGTGCATCTCAAATGGTGTAGTTCATTTCCAACAAAAGTGGACATTCTAGAAGGACAGGCCACACATGAATGAAATGTTCTACTACTGCAGTGAGTTCTAATATTTATTTATTACCAGTTATTTATATAGCGCACACATATTACGCAGCGCTGTACAGAATATTTCAGTCATACACATCAGTCCCTGCCCACTCGATGGGCCTGATTCAGAGCCGCTTGCAAAAAGCGAGCGCTCGCTCTGAATCAGGGCGGCCGCTTTTTTTTTTTTTTTTAAACCGGCCTCTTGGCCGCTCGCTAAGCTGTGGGTGACCACCCACAGCTTTTGCGGGCGGCCAGGTGATGGTCGCGATCATCGGGCTTGCGACGAGACCCTTGTGGTAGGGTCTCGTTCTCGCAAGCCCCAGTGAGCTTCCTGCTCAAATAGAGCAGGAAGCTCACTACTGACATCACTAGTGATGTCAATAGGGCCGCCCTCAAATGGCAGGCGTTCCTTCGGGAACGCCTCGGTTTGGCCAGCCACCCTCCCTTCCTGCCTACAAAACGGGGCGAGCTGTCGATCAACATCGACAGCCGCCCCGTTTGTAGCGAGCCCCGGAGCGAGTGAATTTCTCGCTCGCTCCGGGCTTGCATACGCGCATTGCACACGCCGCGCCTGCACAATGCCCACCATTGACCCACTTGCGAGCGGGTCTGTATCACATACATACACACTAGGGTTAATTTTTGTTGGGAGCTAATTAACCTACCAGTATATTTTTATTGAGTTTATAGGGGTTCCCATCAATAGATCTACATTAAAAAGGTTGATAATGTCTAGATAGGCACCGCATGGTAAACAGTCAATAGGTAGACAGGGACAAAAGGTAAAAAGGGACAAAAGGTCGACACACAACAAGTCGACATGGATAAACATAGGTACAAAAGGTCGACATGGTCGAAACTAAAATGGAGGACACAAAAATGGCTGACACTTTTTTTAGGGTTAGGCACTTACTGGAGGGTTAGACTCTAGGAGGGACGGTTAGGGTTAGACTCTAGGAGGGATGGTTAGGGTTAGGCACTTACCGGAGGGTTAGGGTTAGACTCTAGGAGGGATGGTTAGGGTTAGGCACTTACTGGAGGGTTAGACTCTAGGAGGGATGGTTAGGGTTAGGCACTTACTGGAGGGTTAGACTCTAGGAGGGATGGTTAGGCACTTACCGGAGGGTTAAGGTTAGACTCTAGGAGGGATGGTTAGGGTTAGGCACTTACTGGAGGGTTAGGGTTAGACTCGAGGAGGGATGGTTAGGGTTAGACTCTAGGAGGGATGGTTAGGGTTAGGCACTTACTGGAGGGTTAGACTCTAGGAGGGATGGTTAGGGTTAGGCACTTACCGGATGGTTAGGGTTAGACTCTAGGAGGGAAGGTTAGGGTTAGGCACTTACTGGAGGGTTAGGGTTAGACTCTAGGAGGGATGGTTAGGGTTAGGCACTTACCGGAGGGTTAGGGTTAGACTCTAGGAGGGATGGTTAGGGTTAGGCACTTACCGGAGGGTTAGGGTTAGACTCTGGGAGGGATTGTTAGGGTTAGGCATTTACTGGAGGGTTAGGGTTATACTCTAGGAGGGATGGTTAGGGTTAGGCACTTACCGGAGGGTTAGGGTTAGACTCTAGGAGGGATGGTTAGGGTTAGGCACTTACCGGAGGGTTAGGGTTAGACTCTGGGAGGGATTGTTAGGGTTAGGCATTTACTGGAGGGTTAGACTCTAGGAGGGATGGCTAGGGTTAGGCACTTACTGGAGGGTTAGACTCTAGGAGGGATGGTTAGGGTTGGGATGGTTAGGCACTAGGAGGGATGGTTAGGGTTGGGATGGTTAGGCACTAGGAGGGATGGTTAGGGTTGGGATGGTTAGGCACTAGGAGGGATGGTTAGGGTTAGGCACTTACTGGAGGGTTAGACTCCAGGAGGGATGGTTAGGCACTTACCGGAGGGTTAGACTCCAGGAGAGATGGTTAGGGTTAGGCACTTACTGGAGGGTTAGCCTGTAGGATGGATGGTTAGAGTTTGGCACTTACCGGAGGGCTAGGGTTAGGCACTAGGAGGGATGGTTAGGAATTGACACTTACCCCGACGGTAAGGGTTAGGCACTTGGAAAGAGGGTTATGGTAAGGGTGAAGATCAGGGATAGAAAAACAAAATGTGTCTACCATTTTGCATCGACATTTTGACCCTGTCGACCTACTGTACTTGTCTATTTTCATTTATGTCGACCTTCTGTGTATCGACCTTTAGTCCCTGTCAACATTTGTCCCTACCTACTGACTGTCTACCATGTGGGGTCTACCTAGACATTGTTTATCTTTTTCATGTAGATCTTTTATACCAAACCCAGTTGGTAGAACCTTGACTCATTTAAGTATTAATCAGCCAGGTGAAACTTTGTGCTTTGTGTAAAATGCCTGGTAAAGTTGCTCTAGGGACATACTTTCCACAAAGAGCTGATCCATAGTAACGGAAATAGGTAATATACATTAATGCTGCCCTTTAGCACCTCCTGATATTACATTACAGTGTTCCCAAACACAGTTTTGAGTGGATATCTCAATCTTGCCCTAAAGCACCTCCTTTTATACTGTCTGACCTTTACTTTACCCTCTGCCATGCCGCTTGCTGCACCTCACTAACTTGCTTCAGAATCACAAGCACAGCAGCTGTCAGTTAATAATACCCTGCAGAGCTTGCAATCACATTTAAAAACAGGTTCAAATGTCGGAAGCCGTGTGGATAGAAGAGGAGTATATTTTACCCGCTGGCGTGTAGCATATATGTGCTATGGAATGAGGATGGAGAGCTCGTTGCTTAGAGGGCTCAGTAAATATACAGCTTCCGTTCCACATCTGTGTCTGGTCTGTGCCTCCCAGACCATGTCTGCAGTGTCTAGAATAGAGGAACCTCACACACTGTACTATTCCCATATAATTGGGTTACTTCAAGTAAAGTGGAACATAGACATTAACTACAGTACAACTCACCTGCTGTCAGTGAACTTTTATATTCAGTTACATAGGGAATATAGACTGTAAGCTCCACTGGGGCATGGACTAATGTGAATGGCCAGGTATTCTCTGTAAAGCGCTGCGTGATATATGTGCGCCATATAAATAACTGGTAATAAATAAGCATATATTCACAAAAAATGTAGGAGATTTCATTGGCTTCTGGTTGGGTAACAAAGTCTGTACAAATTCCTAAATCTCACCTATTCTACAGCAAGAGTCCTCACCAACAGGACATTTCCTAATGGTAAACTAGCCAAAAGGTCAGGACAGAGAGGATTGGGGCACAATTCTCTCAGGAAAGAAAAAAAGTTTTTAAAACCTATGTCGTGGACTTTTAATGAAAACATCTTAACACGCTAGATACAATTCCTTTTATACAATTTTAAACCACTACAGGTCAACATGACACAAAAGGAACAGCTAAATGGACTACAGATAGAACTGTGCAATGTGTGAATGTAGTGTTCAGTAGATCAGTCCTGAGATACCTGCAATATCTGAGGCTAATGCTTAGTACACAATGGCTGATATATCGGCCGCTCAATTGAACGGCCAATAAATCGTTGGCGCGTATGTATCATTGATGTCTGTGAACATATTACGTTGGCTGTGCGGCACAGCCGATGGGCAATATATATGCTGTTAAATTGGCACACCGTGCTGCGTGTACGGGTGCTTAGCCGACAGCATGTACTCTTGCTGCAGAGGCCGGAGACTGACATCACAACTGGACGGGCACATGTCAATGCCTGCCCAGTTGTGGCGGCAGTCACGACACATCGGGCCGACGATTGGTAAGTGTGTATGCAATTACTGATAGGCCTAGTGTGTACCCAATTTAACTGTATCTCTTAAACTGGGGTTAAAGTCCGTTGCAGCTCTTATGAATCTGGTGATGAGACAACCATTATTAACACGGCTTTGGGAATTTGTCCATACACCCCTCTCTTTGGGTAACGCAAACAATATGGGAATTCAAATTTCCCAGTTCCCAGGGCCACTTTGTTGGGGATCAGATGCATCTACATAATCTCAGCTGCCATTATAGGAGAGCAGAAATGAGTGGTACATTTATTATGCACAAGTATAAGCATAATGGTACAACAATCTGGGGCTCAATATTGCCAGTGATGTTACAGACTGCTACATACTGTACCTGCCGGGGGGCCGCAGGAGGAAATCTGATATGTACATGTGTGAGAGTTAGGAGCTGATTGGTTGGTACTTTATCTCTCTCCAAGGCTTAGGGCCATATTCAATATGGGGAGAAAAGTCCGTTATCGGCGACAGTGACGTCATTTTCGCCTGTTTCAATTATCTCCGTATTCAATTTCAAAGACTTTTCGCCGGGGGGAGATGGGGATAACTTCTCTCCATGTATTACATGGCGAAAAAAAGTACAGAATTGAGGTTTTGGGGTGCAGACTTAAAAAAAATAGCCTGCACCCATGGGAGTGTCCCCTAAAAGTATTCTGTGTTAAAAAAAAATGAAAAAAAGTCCTCAGGACAACGCAAAAAAAGTACTTTCATTTTGGGGGCGAAAAAAAAAATATTAGGGAACAAAGTTTTAAACTAGCGATATTGATTCCCATGTATGTGACAGGTGTTTTCTACAATGTGGCTGGTAGGTGCAGGTGCATTTTTGAAGGATTTTAAAATATGACTTTAGGGACTTAAAACTGCTTGCACCCATTTTCATGTACCCCAAATTTGATGGGCATAGTTATTATTTTTTTTTTTTAAAGATAAATGCTATTCTTCACTGGCGCATTTATGCACATGCTGCGGCTATTTAGAAATCCCAATTACCTTCAGCAGGCCAAATCGGGGGTACTCATAGTGATCCCCCATGTCAGACCATCTTTACAGGGGTGCCAGGATGATTTCCCGAAAATAGACATGAATTTTCCATACTTACCTTTCCGCCGGGTCCCGTTTTCGCCGGATCCAAATTGAATGCGGGGGTAAGCGGGCACGTGCCCGATACTTTATCCCTGCAGAAACCTCCAATGATGGCAAAAAGTCCAAGCTCGGACTTTTCGCCTCTAATTGAATATGGCCCTTAGTGGTTAATGATTCCAATGGAATAATAGTAGAAGCTGATTTTTCTCCCAACTCCCACAATAATATTACTTTGCAAAATTAAACCTCATTTCTGTTCTACTTTGAAAACGACTATTCCATAGGTTAATGGGAACACAGGGCCTGATTCAGAGCCGCTCATAAGCGGCCGCTCGTTCGCCCCGAGCGATGTTCGCACATCTGCGCATGCGTATGGGTCGTAATGTGCATGCGCCAACCAGTCATTGCGGTCGGAAATCGAGCGCTCGCAAAATAGCGAGTGCCTGCTAATTTGAGTGACAGGATGAGGTGTTTGTGGGCGGTAACAGGGGAAGGTGCTTGAAAACGGGGAGTGGTGATCCGAACGCAGGCGTGTCAAAAAGTCAAAACGGGCGTTTTAAGGGTGTGCATAATTAACAAAGCAGCGTCATCGACCACGTCACTTGGTTGTTTCTTAGCCTGAACTGTTCGCATGATTGCGGCAGGAAAATCCAACCACAAGCACTGCGAGCAGTTCAGATGCCTTTCGATGTACTCGATTAATCAAATAAATAGCGGAGATCACGTTGGATGCGAGCGGCCAGGGGGCGTCTTTACAAAGTAGCGTGCGCATGTTTCGTTCGCTCAGACATAGGGGCGTCAACAGACCGCAAAGAGCGAGCGCTCAATTTAAATAGCCGGCCCCCTTTTCTGAACGAGCGAGCACAAATAGCGTCCGGCTCTGAATCAGGCCCACAGTCATTTGGGCCAACTATGTCTGGTCCCCTGCCAATATGGCCATTTTGCTTTGTAAACCTACATGTCTGGGTGAAAATTTAGGGTATTTGTCCAAATGAATGTGCACAGCAGGTAACAGCTGTATTTGCACTACAGAGCTTGTTTCCCCTCTGTAAGTGACTGGCAATGTCAGCAGCCTATTATTTCTATAGGGTCAGTCCTAGGGGCCCTGTTCTTCTCTCTCTATTGGAAAGCTAATAAGCTCCTTTGGATTTCTGTATCATCTCTATGCAGATAATACCCAGACGTGCCTGTCCTGAACAGTATCATCTGTGTTGGCCAAGTTTACTGAATGTCTCCCTGTTAGATGCCATCTTGCCACCTCATACGCAATATTTAAACAACATAATTAGCGTTTCCACTAGGCTGTTTCAGGGGGACGCTGCTCCCCGCCCAAGTTTTAAAGGCAAAAATGTTCCCTGTACTTATGGAAAAGCCCCGGCACCCCACTGATCACAGGCAGATGCCGGCGGCGCCCTGCGCACGGCATCTATTCACAGTGAGGGCAGAGCACGGGGAAGCCCAGCCCAGAAGTTAGCGGCCCGACATCTGACCACTCCCCTGAAGGGTTCCCTCAGCGCTCACCTCCAGACAGAACTACCCAAATAATCTCCATAGACTATTCTACCAAATGACATCCCCATAACGTTACATATGTTCTCTTTCTACGCTCCAGCATTCCCTGAGCGCAGATAAACATTGCTGTGTGACGGGATCATATAGCCAGGGGAGTATCTAGGGGTCTAGGGGTATCTAGGGGTCTGAGCGCCCCCCTTTTTAAATAGGGAAAGGCAACATCTATCAAACTTAATAATACATTTATAATTTGCTGAATGGTCACTAACACGTTTCTGCAGATTTATAAGCGGAGATGCTCCTCCCCCTAATCAGACCCCTCCTGGAGGCTGGATCTGCACTTGCCTGCTGCCGACAACACCTGCTCCGTTCCCTCTAGGTTGAAATAGCAGGAAAAGCGGCTGTGTCACCGGTCCTCACGCCACCCCTCGCAGGACTGAAACTACCCCGGCGTCTTGGGGGAGCTGCGTCCGTCCTCTGGCGCACAGGCGTAGGTGCGCTACATGTTCCTTTAATTTAATGCACCTCAGATCCCCTCCTCCTCTGGCCGCATTTTATTTATTTGCTGCCTCCTGCACTAAGCCACTCCTCAGACCTGTAAGGGATATAAGGGCAGGCTCCTCCGTCCTCATTAACTGATGGGGATTCGGTCAGTGTAACTCGGGGGCTGGATAACAGCAGCACTTCCGCGCTGACAAGTCACCACAGGCAAATCTCTCCCCCGACTGCGGAGCTCTGCTGCCTCCCTTTATTGTGGCACTGCGTAACTAAGGCCCATTATTCCTTGGCTGCTAGCCTCTCTGGTCACTGACTAGCAACCCCCTGGCCGTTGGTGGCACCACCAGGCCAAGCCCTTACCCCTTCGGCTGACGCCTCTGACGAGTGCCATCGTGGCCAAGGGGTAGATCCACCCTGCATGTAGCTCATCAAGATCCTCTGCTCTCGGGCTGGACCAATATGCAGTTGCAGGTGGGGAGTTTGACTGGGGCGGTACACCTGTCAAACCGTAACGCAGGTGTCCTAAGGCGAGCTCAGGGAGGACAGAAACCTCCCGTGGAATGTAACCCTGCAAGCGGCGCCCTTTTATCTCTATTACCCAGTCTTGTTTAAGCTGGCGCTGGAGAAGTAAATGGCAATAAATAAATAGAACCCAGTGACATCACTTGGGCACGAGCATGGCTGCCTCCACTGCGCGGAGTTGACAGGTAAAACTGTAAGTTATGATGCCGGGCTTGTAGTAATAAAGAGATAAAGTAGATAGATTGCAGCGAATGCTCCACAAGGGGGCCGCTCAGTAAAACGTTCCTTACACGGCTATTGCTGGCAGTCACAGTTTAGTGAATGAAATATGTGGAATACATGTTTGACAGATACAAATAAATACAAATTAAATAAGAGAGATGTACACAAATATGTCTGTGGGAAGGATAGAGATTAACCAGAAGCAAGTTTGCCCCTGCAATTAACCCCATGATTGCTGGAAAAGCATTCAACATGCTACAGTTCAATGAATTGTTGGATGGGGCTGTTAAGAAAAATACTATACACCCTCTATAATAACTACAGAAAATTATGCAAGCCACTAATTAAATGGAAATAAAGTTTAAATTATCCCCCCAGAGGCACCCAGCAGCTCAGAGCTTCAATGCCAACAAGAAGAAACAGTAGCACCGTGTTTCATTGGAAGAGAAAGCACTGCAATGTAACCCTTACCATACCTGACATGTATTGTGTCTGCCTTACTAATCCATAGTTTATAGTGCCTCAGAGCTTAGGATAAACTCTGTACATAGAGGACAACTGTAGGCACATGCTGCGGACGGTCAGGTTTCTAAAAATACAGTGACGCTATGTGTACTGAAGTTTTTACCAACTCTATCTTTAAAAAGACATTAAAACATGACCACATAGAGAAGAACAGTATTTTCACTGTAAGTTTTTCAATTTGCTAAAACTTAACCGTTAACCCTACCTAGGGGATGTGGTCAAAACGCCGACGGCAAGGAAGCTGTCTGACTAAATCCCGCCGTCTAAATCCCGACACGGGACTAAAGACAGGAGTCGAAATCCTGACGCCCATCTAGATCACAATGCCGGAATTTAGACAGACGGCTTGTCAAACAAAGGTAGGCCAGGCACTGTTAGCGCTTCGGTTTAGGCACCACCCCGAGAGGGTTAGGGTGCGGGGAAAGGGGGTTTGGGTTAGGCACCACCGGGAGCAGGTTAGGGTTAGGCACCACCCCAGGAGGATTAGGTTTAGGGTGCGGGGAGGGGGAGTTAGGTTTAGGTACCCCTGGGGGAAGGTTAGGCACCACCGGGGAGAGGTTAGGATTAGGCACCACTAAGGGAGGGTCAGGGTTGGGGGGGAGAGGGGAGAGTTAGGGTTCTTACCAGCCCAAGTCGGGATCTTCAGTATTTAGTCAGACGGCTTCCCGGCCGTCGGCATGTAATACCCAACCCCCTCCTTAGGTTTAATAGCAACATTTAATTAAGTGGATGACTCCTTTCACCTACTGTTTGCACTATGAGTTGCTCCCATAATGGTTTCTCATTAGTACCTCAGTGTACTCTACAATGCTCCAACAGGAATACTCCAACACAGGGGAACATTACCTGTAACCAACCACTCTCATCATGAGTGATCATTGTTACACTTGAGATTTCCCCATCATCCAAAGGAAAATACTAAAAATTCCTTATTATAAACAAATGGGCACTTCTCTTCCTCACCCTATCACCCTAAGGGCCTGATTCAGCAAGAAACGCAAGCGAGCCGATGTTTGTGATCTGCGCATGCATCGCACTGCACGTGCGCGAACAGGTTGCTGAGTACAGTAAGGGCTCCCTCAGAGACTTTCGATGTAGATTGACAGTAAGTGCGGGGGGGGGGGGTGGTCGGCCGAACACAATCGTGCCCGCCGTTACAGGGGCGTGCATAAATGAATCTCAGCGGCGCCTCTCTGCATGCAGGAATCTCTCAAGTCCTGCGGCAGGGTCAGGTCTACCCTTAGCTTACACGCAGCTTCGATGGCACTCGATGTTCCCCATGTGTACGCTGTCAATCACGACATAGGTGGGCGGGTTTATGTTTTGCTGGGTGTCTGCTTCTTGTGTTGCGGTCTCCGTACGTATGCATTGATTAGCATATTCTCGCAGCGGCTGGGTGCGTGCGTCTGCTAGCGTGCGTTCCTTGCTGAATCAGGCCCTGAATTAAAAGCAGTGAATTTTAGTCAGAAAAATGGAGGCAGTGCTGCTGTTTACGCAGTTGAGCGATGTTTGGCTACTGCGTATGCGCAAAAAGTTTGGAAATCCCTTACGGCACATGCAAGAACCAAGTGTTCTATGCCGTTAAAAACTGCGTACAGAACCGCTAACGGTTAAAGGTATTTGCGAATCCTAGGCGCTTCAGGGTGGAGAATGGCAGGTGACCTTTTCCCTACGGCAAACCCTCTCCTTTAGAGGCCATGTTTACTTGGATTAGAGAAGAGGAGCTGGAGTAGACCCTAGGCTACCACAAAGGTCTATGGTGCAACCGATGTTGCGTCGATTTTGGATTTTTACAATCTCCATCGCAAATGCAGACTACGCTGCCGTCTTACACTTGTACAAAGGGAAGTCTGAGATTAGCATTTGACTATTCCCGCAGCCGCTATTGCGAGACTTAGAACGTGGCTGCATTACCAACCATCGCAACCAGACCCTCCATAACACGCCTATAAGACGGTAAATCTCTGTGCGTCTGAAAAGCCACCTCCCAGGGATGCCCAAAATATTTCTGGGACTGTGTGTCTTAGTCGGATCTGCGACTCTGTGCGTGGGGTGTGTGGGCAGTATGACTTTTTAGCAACTAAGACGAATGCGCAGTTTAATAGCATGGAGTATTTGCGTGAATATAGTCACTGAGTCCCACATAGCAGAGCTCTGGTAGAAGTGGGTCGCTTTTCCTCTCTAAAGCAATGCTTGCGGCGATGGAAGAGTATAAAGATAATCATTATCATTATCCAGTGTATTCCAGGCTAGGACGGGATTACTGTTCTAAAAACCTCCCCTTTCTTCCTTCAACTGCTTATTTCACTTTAAAGTTCTTTCAGAGACCTTCCTGTCACCCTACTGTCAGCTTGGGCTGCTGTCAGCGCTGTGTGTTTAATTACCACCCTGGGCCTAAATTGCAGCTTAAGGGTATTTTTTTTTTTTCACACACTGCAAAGAATTTGTCCATCTCTGTGAGGTCCTGCGCTGAAGACAAAGACTGAAAAAGGCTTGAACCTGAAAAGTCAGATTATCGATATGGACTTTAGGTCCACAACCAATATGACGACATTCAAACATGTCGACATGTTCATAATTTCTACATTTAACAGTTGACACTAGAATGTCGAAAATTGTTTGCTTATTTTAGCATAACCCTACAAATAAGCAAAAATGTTGACGTGTTAAATGACGACATTATGAACATGCAGACAGTTCTATCATGTCGACATATTGGTTGTCGACCTTTAGAACCTGGCACTGCTCTAACCAGATCACCCTGGGAGTTATTTTCTATCATTAATTAGCCTCTGGAACTGCAATGCACACAGCTAATGATGTGGACACACAGATGTGATAGATGTTTTGGGCAAAATTGACTAAGCGGCAGGTTCTAAACCCCGGCGGTTTGGTGGCAATTTGGTGGTGGGTTCTAAATGACAGCCCTGTTCTACTGTATTCTAAAATTTGTTTTGATGGCGGTTTTGCAGTGGTTTTGGCCTTAATAAATCTGCAGATAGGGTCTAGAACCCGCTGCTTAGAAAATTTTGCCCTTTGTGTTGAAGATATCTCAAGTTGGGCCATTGACAAAGGCATAATTAGCAGTAGAAGTTTTTATTTGATTTTTGTTGCATCTCTGACTTCAGGACATATAGCAGAAGATCTGGGGAAAATGAAGTCTAAGCGAATGTCTTGCGATAAGCTTTTACCTGCGCAGACGTTTACATGGCGTTTTTTTGCAATTGTGACTGATGCTTGAAGCACAGACATCATTGCAATAATCATACATACATTAATACCCAGTACTTTTTACACTTCCATAGGCCAAGCTGGCCAACCTTTAACCCTCTCTGTGCCAGGCTCTTGCAAGAGTTTACACAGCCAGGCAGCTCATCCAGCAAAGCAGGGGTTGGAGAGCAGGGAAGGCTCATGGCTGTTTAGTGGGTGAGGAAAATCTTCTGTTTATTATTGGAAGGCATATTCTTTTTCCAGGCGAGAAACAGTAATCTCCAGCGTGCAGCCGGGTATGTGAGATGAGTGAACGTGAAGCCTTTCTTTTTCATTTATACAGGGCTCTTTTGTAGCGGCAGGCTGACCCTGGCTCCCTGCGGAGGGCAGAGCAGGATGATATGAGCAAGGCAAGACCAGAGGAAGGTAGAAAGGATTTTGAAGACTTCTTAACAAAAACACTTCCACAAGATCGCTGTTAAGATCTTTGTTAATGCCCAAATTCCTCTGATACCTCCGCTTGTATAAATAATAGTGGAAAACATAGCACACTCCAGCTCGGTTAACCCTATGGCACAATCTATTAATATGCTGAATAGCTTTTCCTAGTCTATGCACAGTAGGCACATAATCTGCACACAGGAGTGGGCTGTACAGGATGGGTGAAAGACACTGTAGGTATTTCTTTGTCTGAACAGACACAGTAGATGAGCAAATTGCATAGTAGGGTCTTTATACCACCTACGTCTGAAGAGGCAGCAAGTGTGATTTCTGTATGGGAGGCCAATCTGCTCAGCTGCACAATTTTTAATTTAAAAAATGCAATTAAACAAGAAATATGTATATAAATAATTGATAATCTAAAACAGCGGTATCAAAGGGGGAAGTACTGGGGCAGTTAGTTTAACTAGGAGTGGCACTAAGGCAGGGGTGGGGAACCTTTTTTCTGCCGAGGGCCATTTTGTTATATATAACGTTATTCGCAGGCCGGTGCAGGGCATGCCCCCTCCGTGTGACATCACACCGGGGCGGGGCCACAATCACCAGTGATTACAGCAATGCACAGAGCTGGAAGGGCAGCGGTGTGACCGTCTGAAGCGTCCTAAGGATCCTCCAGGCGGCACTGCTGCATAGACTCTGGCTGCAGGGGACCATTCTAGGCACAGTGATAGCCAGATGAGGCTAGCAGAAAAAAGCTCGAGGGCCAGACCAAATGACCTGGGGGCCTTATACGCCCCCCCCCCCCCCCCCGCGGGCCTGAATCCCTTTTTAAGTGTTATTATCTTCCGCAATAGGTCGGGGGAGATGGGGATGAATTCATGAAACCAATAGTGCACTATTTCTAAAAATCTTGTGGGCCACTCATTAAAGACATGAGAGTTTCCCTCTTCCCAAACCCAAAAATATATAGTTCTAAATGCACAAATGGGCTATGCCTGTAGAGTGCATTTCTATTACTTACGAGATTGGGCAATTAATTATAATAGATCTGTTTTGAAGGTTCCCCCCCAAAAAAACTGCCACCCTCTTCAGCAATGTTTCCATTGTCTGAGGGACAGAACAGCCATCTGCTATTTCAGCTCAGTAACACAGAGTTTTCATTAACACCCAAAGGGACTTTACTGACCCTCTTATTTACCAAGTGGTTATAACAAAACATACAGTATATATAAACGTAAAACCGTTATGGTTATTCCATATTGTGGTTATTCCCAATACACGTAAATAAAACAATACAAAAAGAAAGAATAGGGAAGATGGTGTTTGCCTATTTAGGTACACTGAAGAGAAATGATTCTGTACACATAAATATAAATGTTTATGCTTCAATTATTAAATTCCATTGAAAAGAGGTTTAAGAAGAATTCTGAGAATCGAATTATTAACAGACTTGCTACTAGCCATGGAAGCGAGGCTTTATAGTAAGGTCCGTGATGATAAGGAGGAGGGATGTGGAAGACATATTTAATAACGGCATCAAAGGAATAATACAGAGGGTTATCATGGTTTATTTCAAACATCAAAAGCTCCGTAATAATCTAATTGTTCTGTATGACGGAAGAAGTATTTTTCCTCACCAGACAAACAGACTCAATGACTTTGTTTCATGGGGAATTGTGCTAGTGGATATGGAGGTATGGCGTCCATGTTATCATCAGAACATGTTATGGAGACCTTGTAGATTAGTATTGTGGTGACAGAACTGTGTAGAGATCCGGGTAACCGAGACTCGCAAATAATACGCTCACTTTTAGCAATAGGTCAAGTCTACCGTGCAAAGAATGTGAATTCTAGTGATTCTAAACAGATTTAACTGGAAACGTATTATTTGCACAATTATTTACCAAATTACGGAATGCGGAGGCTGGCCCCCGCAGTTACCGACATCTGAAGCCAATGGGCTACACATCTCAAAAACTACCGGGAGGGTTCCGTAGGAACCCTCCTACAGACAATGGCTGGGGCGCATTTGTGGTCAAGTAGAACGCAAATGCGCTGGAGTCCCGGCACAGGAGTGAAGAGACTGCTTGACGTGGTCACTTCACTCCTGGCACAACACAGGGAAAGGCTTCTTTTGGAGCCCCTGTCCCTGCGGTAATTTTTCATACATCTGGCGAGTATGATCGCATCCTGCAATGCGATCATGGGCGCTAATATCGTGCCCAGAACGCATTGCAAATGCGATAATTGATAAATGGGCCCTTATATCTGGATTTGTAGGTAAGACTGAAACATTGTATGGTAGAAAACATCAGTGCTAAAGTCCAGCTGACTGCCCCTGAATTACTGCTCAGTTGTGCCATATTTGAGTCTTAAATGAATCACGAGAGTGAGAAGACATTTGGACTGTCTGTCTTACATGTGTTACTGCTGTGTGTTTGAACGTTTTATTACACTGGATGAAATGTGCCTTGAAATACACTGTTCCTTACAGACTGCTTTTGGAAAGTGCAAACTATAAGCCGAGATGTGGCATTTTGGTATGAGATGTTCAATAATATGTGTGTGATGTCCACATACTGGGCGAGAGTCAGATATGCACGCTAATGCCATCGTATCTACCATCCAGTACTCAGATGCTGTGCAAAAATATGCAAATGTCACAGATGCAGAAGAGAGTATTGAGATGGCCACCTGCGGCTTTATAAAGCCATGTATCTGCCTACAAATACGCAACATAGGTTGCAGATCATTCCATAATCGTAGTTCTGAATAACCCTATGGCTACTGGTCGCGGGAACTGAGAAGCCGGAGACATTTTTATTATGCACAGGATCGTAGACAATCACTGTCACTTCCCCCAAACTCTCCGACTGTCAATCACACTGTGAGCAAAAACTCGCTGCAATTTTAATGTAATAATAATTATCATACTTAATGTATTAATGTAATGTATGATAAACCTGCTCTTCCTCTGGTTCGTGTTTATGCTAGCTGCAGGCACGGAGGTAATCCTAGTCTCTGTACTGAGGATATCTTATTGTGCTCAGCTCTGTTCTGTAATCTTACGTTTGACTACGTTAATGTACCTTGACGCATACGCAGTGCCACTTAAGACTAGGGATGTGCCACATCCCTACTTAAGACGCATGCTTGGTTTACCTATAATCACTGGAAATTCTGAATCAGGCCCACTTTTGGTCATGTAGTCTCTATAGCGAAAAGTTAACTTTGAGTTTACAGCATTTAATATTTTGCATAGTTTTTCAAGAAATAACTACATACAATGTACATGGTCTCTTTACAGCACCAATCGCTCCTCCTCTTTTATCATAAATACATTGTTGCTATATAAATCTTTTCAGGAAATCCCGCTAGCGGTCACGTCCTACTAATGCTTACTGGAGACTGAGCGACACAGAAGGCTGACACAATTGTACTTCGCCAATAATCACTTTTGTTACTAAATATAGAAGAGAAGTCATCTCCAGCATATAATCACAAAGGAGTTTAAGTGAAATCCTATATAACAGATGTAATCCAGCCATAGGTCTATATTTAGTTCTGCCCAGCTGCTGAGAGGCTTCTCCCCTGGACTGAAGATCTGACATTACACCGCAATCTGAAAAGGATCTGAAAGGTGGAGGAAGTGGCTGTCTTCCAAAACACCAGCCGTCCTGCAGTGGTTACATCTATAGATATTAGACTATATAATGACATATTTTCCTGTATGCGGCTTGCTTGGGATTCAGCCAGTAGACTAATACCTCTATAGCCACAGGCCACTGATGTTCAAATCTAACAAAGAGCATACTGATCATCTGCATATTTTTGGGTAGTACCGTTACAATATCCCCAAGCCAACTTCTATACATCCTACACATCTGGCTTTTAACAGTTACCGCTAATACAGCCTTAATTAAATCATAAAAGTATTTCAAACATGGGACACTGAATGCATTTGTATGTATATATTATAGTATATATACAAATCTAAGGATGCCCTAAGCTATATTTGAGCATCTAAGGCAGGGATGGGGAACCTCCTGCCCGGGGGCCTTATAAGGCCCTCGGAACCATTTGATCTGGCCCTCTGAGCTTTTTCCTGCTAGCCTCATTTGGCTATCACTGTGCCTATAATGGCACCCTGCAGCCACAATCAATGCAGCAGTGCCACCGGGAGCGTTCTTAGGATGCTTCAGACGGTCACACCGCTGCCCTTACAGCTCCCCGGAGCATCCTCAGGATGCTCTAGGCATTGCTGTAATCACCGGCAATTGTGGCCCCGCCCCCGTGTGACGTCACGAGGAGGGGGCATGGCCTGAACCAGGCCCGCAAATAATGTTATATATATCAAAATGGCCCTCGGCAGAAAAAAGGTTCCCCACCCCTGATCTAAGGACACTCAAAGTGGACATCTCAATGATGTGGGACAGGTACGCAGAGGTGTAAATGATGTGGGCCAGGTACGCAGAGGTGTAAATGATGTGGGACAGGTATGTAGAGATGTAAATGATGTGGGGACAGGTATGAGCACGGCTGTACGGAAGGGATGGTATTTGTAGCGGCATTGGCATAAAGTCACAGACGTGACTGCGGCAAAAAGAAGTACCAATGGTATCCAGCTTAGAACCAGGCCCTAAAGGTTCTGTGTTAAACATGCAGATTTAAATCACTGCAAATGAATCTCTATCCTGCTTCAGTGTGGCATCTGTTATCCACTAATAGTGACTGATTTCCATAAAGAGCCTGACTTGACAATGATGCACTGGTGCTGCGTGCACTACCAATTAACACCATAAGTGATGCAGGATCAACTTGCAGATGCACAGATTGGAGGTACAGTGTTACGTTCCCCACTCCAGCTCAAGTCTGGTCCTGGAGCCATTGATGTGGTTTTCTCCAAACTGTGTCTTTACATCAAACTTAAAATAGTATCTAGGAGGCCTGGAGGCTCAATTTCCAACCTTGAAGGATAAACGCTCGTCTCATTCCTCTTTATTCTCCTTTGTGGGGTGTCTGTGAAGTAGCTGAATAAAAGAAAAATTCCCAAAATACTGCCTGGAATAAATCAACAAAGACGGCAGTCCATTCATTCAGGAGACAATGTGGGCACAAGATGCTTGTTGGTTGAGTGTTGTGAAAATAATTCTGTCTGTTGATACGGGAGCTTTAATCTGTAATTCCAGTGCTGGGACTGAGGATGTGATCTGCTGAGTAAAGTCGCTCTTTCTGAATGAGATCTCTGTTTGCATGTGGTACAATATTATTTTCTCTCACAGTGCGGTGCTTATAACAAGATATGAATGGGGACCTTTACGATACAACAGGCTAAAAACGCAGTAGAACGCATGGTCAGAGTGTGGCCATTTACTAGGAACAGCTGCTATGCTAATTCTGTCTAAAAAGTGCAGTGAAATTAATCAAAGTCTTCGTGGCTTAATCTATAGCAGTTAGGGTTTATTATGAATACGGCATAAAGTATCAGTGGCACTAGATATATGAGCAGACCACACACAGCCAGATACAGCCACATAGCCCTAGCACAGAGCAACAGGATCCGTATCTTATACACACACAGCATGACATCTGTCCATTCGCCTCTTCAGGTCACTTCCCTCCCAGCATTGCTGGGGTACTGCTAGAACAGTCTGCAGATTACTGGACACACATTTCCATTGGCTTATTACTTCATAATTGGGATTTAGGGCTTGATTCAGAGATGGACGGTATGGCGGCTGTGCAATACCATCCAACTACAATGCAAATGCGGCAGGAGGTGTCTGCAGGAAATAGGCACCTCTGCGATCCGAGTGCAGCGTCCGTAGGCGCTGTGTAAATCGAAACTTACTCTGCCTGGCCATTGGAACTGGACAGCCGAGTCCAAGAGGTCTGCATGCGACGATGCATGCCCTGGACTGGGCAAGCCTCTACAACAGGGGTGTTTGTAGAATGGTCCATGTGTCCGCCCTCTCACTCCACCTCCCAAACACCGCAGTATGTCAATCATGCTGCGGGCAAGGTGAGGGTGGTGGTGGGGGTCTGGGAGCGATCACGCCGGACTTGTTTCTGCACATGCGCTGATCGAGTCCTGTGCATGAGCAGACCCACAAGAATCGGAGATGCATACAAGGCATCAGGCTTGCGTACATCTCTGAGTCAGGCCCCTAATGCTCAGAATTGACCGACTACACCCAAATGGCCAAAATCACACATACGGCCGCAATCAGATTCCAAATTAGCGCTGCAATTTCCCAGCAAATTTGCATTTTTATGTGTGCACCCCCCTGAGCAGGAGAAAAGACAGGAAAATATTTATGCAAAGGTAAAAATGTCGGGGTACAGTGCAGAACCTCTAGCATAATTTGGCAAATAAGACATGTCAGTTTTAGGCGATTCTTTTCTAAAAAGCTCAATAACGGGTTATTATGTGGAGGTATAAATGATGTGGGACAGGTGTGTGGATATATAAATGATGTTGTACAGTTATGTGGAGGTATAAATGATGTTGTACAGGTGTGTGGAGGTATAAATGGTGTTGTACAGTTATGTGGAGGTATAAATGATGTTGTACAGGTATGTGGAGGTATAAATGATGTTGTACAGGTATGTGGAGGTATAAATTATGTGGGACAGGTGTGTGGAGGTATAAATGTTGTTGTACAGTTATGTGGAGGTATAAATGATGTTGTACAGTTATGTGGAGGTATAAATGATGTTGTACAGGTATGTGGAGGTATAAATGATGTTGTACAGGTATGTGGAGGTATAAATGATGTTGTACAGTTATGTGGAGGTATAAATGATGTTGTACAGGTATGTGGAGGTATAAATGATGTTGTACAGTTATGTGGAGGTATAAATGATGTTGTACAGTTATGTGGAGGTATAAATTATGTTGTACAGTTATGTGGAGGTATAAATTATGTGGGACAGGTGTGTGGAGGTGTAAATGATGTTGTACAGGTGTGTGGAGGTATAAATGATGTTGTACAGTTATGTGGAGGTATAAATTATGTGGGACAGGTGTGTGGAGGTGTAAATGATGTTGTACAGGTGTGTGGAGGTATAAATGATGTTGTACAGTTATGTGGAGGTATAAATTATGTTGTACAGTTATGTGGAGGTATAAATAATGTTGTACAGTTATGTGGAGGTATAAATGATGTGGGACAGGTGTGTGGAGGTATAAATGATGTGGGACAGGTATGTGGAGGTGTAAATGATGTGGGACAGGTATGTGGAGGTATAAATGATGTGGGACAGGTGTGTGGAGGTATAAATGATGAGGGACAGATATGTGGAGATGTAAATGATGTGGGACAGGTGTGTGGAGGTGTAAATGATGTGGGACAGGTATGTGGAGGTATAAATGATGTGGGACAGGTGTGTGGAGGTATAAATGATGTGGGACAGGTATGTGGAGGTATAAATGATGTTGTACAGTTATGTGGAGGTATAAATGATGTTGTACAGTTATGTGGAGGTATAAATGATGTGGGACAGGTATGTGGAGGTATAAATGCTGTTGTACAGGTGTGTGGAGGTATAAATGATGTTGTACAGTTATGTGGAGGTATAAATTATGTGGGACAGGTATGTGGAGGTATAAATGATGTTGTACAGTTATGTGGAGGTATAAATGATGTTGTACAGTTATGTGGAGGTATAAATGATGTTGTACAGGTATGTGGAGGTATAAATGATGTTGTACAGTTATGTGGAGGTATAAATGATGTTGTACAGTTATGTGGAGGTATAAATGATGTTGTACAGTTATGTGGAGGTATAAATTATGTGGGACAGGTGTGTGGAGGTGTAAATGATGTTGTACAGGTGTGTGGAGGTATAAATGATGTTGTACAGTTATGTGGAGGTATAAATTATCTGGGACAGGTGTGTGGAGGTGTAAATGATGTTGTACAGGTGTGTGGAGGTATAAATGATGTTGTACAGTTATGTGGAGGTATAAATTATCTGGGACAGGTGTGTGGAGGTATAAATGATGTTGTACAGGTATGTGGAAGTATAAATGATGTGGGACAGATATGTGGCGGTATAAATTATGCTGTACAGGTATGTGGAGGTATAAACATACCTGGAGATATCGCTATTGGCCAGTGCATTGTCAATGAATGACGTAAAAGTGCTCGTTCCGTCGTTCATTAAAGTCTTCCGGTGAGGACCCCCAATCGCTGTTCACTGGCATTCGTTCCGATGTCGGAATGAATGCCCATCGCACCAGTGTGTATCTAGCTAAAGCGCAGAGTAATAAGGTGGCGTTAAATAAATGATAATAATATGATGATGAACTTGCAGCATAGGTGAGCCATTTACACCACAAGGTCCCTAGACCATATACATGGGAAGCTATAAATGTGGACGGCTTTGGTTTGTAGACGTAAAATCATGCCCTAATGAAATGCATTTTTACTGCCAATCGGAGACAGGGACAGTAAAAGGACATGAGATTTATCTCTGCAAACTATTTCTGTGTGAATATCTGCAATCGACACTTTGCTGTCTGTTTGTTTTATTCTATTGGATTAAGCTTGAGAAAAATGTTACATACTGGTGTTATTTAAAGGCCTGAAGTGTTTACTTAACAGATCACAAAAGCTTGACTTTCTAAAGCTAGACCATGGAGGCACACAATCACAATTAGGATATATGAAAAGCTGATCTTAGTGGAATGTTGTTTTTTTTTCTTTAACCTTACTAATTACGTAACTGGGAGAACACAGCTGGGCACAGACTTACTGCAAATAACTAATTAACCACCAACGTCGCTCTCCTGCTGTTCTATACTTAAGATACCAGAATAGGCACTTGGCCCTCTATAATAACTAAAGCTGGGTACACATCTTTTTAATCAGCTGCTGATTGGATAAACACTCCCGACCAGCCGAGCAGTGTGTCCCCAGCATAACCCCGTCAGCTGCCGCAAAGCACCGTACGGACTGTGCGGACATAGCACAATGTGTACAGGCGAGGTCAGGCCGCCAAACAAACAGTACATAAGATGCGACTTCCCAATCCCGATCGGAAGCGTTCAAAGCCATTTATTGGCTAACGCTCCTGCAACGGTACGGCATACTCACCTATACACTCGTCGGCCCGATCATTTGATATCGGGTGATCAGGCCAAGGATGGTATTGGTGTGTACCCAGCTTTAGAAAGTTAGTTCAAACTGTAACCAATGTCATACTTGCACAGACAACTGAACCCGTGTCATGCTGATACAATATGTCCATTAAGGATACATGGGGCAAAAAAACATTGTTACCAGTACCAATCTACCAGGATGTACTCAGAACCCTTATGCACAGTGTTAATGACCTTAAGTGGGAAGTTTATGGTGTTCATCATGGACCTCGTGCTATTGGGCGCTTGGGAAGTTCACACTTAAGCAGATATCTCTTTTAAAGTACATAATATTTATTTAGTTTACCCGAGTAACCCAAGCGACTACAACAAGTTAAGCAACATTAGATTACACGCCAGGAATACTAAAACGTAACATAAATGAGCATTGGTCAATGGATGCTGCCGTTGTCCCTTCTCTCTTTCAAGGAGCCACAGTAGCACATAGATGCCAATCAGCTTAACGTTTTCCATCACCATATTAATAACAATTTTCTGCTGATACTTGCTGCCTTTTCATGAACAAGAGGCGAAATATTCAGTCAAATCTGTAACCTCAAAAGAAATCCCGTAAATGTACTTGGTATCTTCCTTTTAAGCCCCTTGAAATTCCCTCAGTAGCCTTCGATGACATCAGATTTAGATGGCACTCTCTTTTGAGAGGGTTACTAAGTTGGTCTTATCCCCCACGTTCCCCAGGAGTAGTTGATGAAGTCTGGTGTGCAGGCGATTAAGCAATAGAACCAATATCAGTCCCAAAAGAGAGTGTAAACTCAGAAAATGTCATTAAGACCTGGCTGGATTGTTACCCCAAGTGTCGACTCCTCCAAAACTGATGGCTACATGCCCGATGTTTCCAAACGCTGGGATCAGATTGTTAGAGACCAAAGTTCTTCAATTCATACTATAAGGGGTCATTTACCTGTAGCGAGATGTGCATTACAAATTGTACAATTTGTGACAAGCTCCTGGTGAATATTTAACATTTAGGAACTGAAAAGTTTGTTGGTGAAATGTAACAATCAGGGGCTTAACATTCAGTGACAGTGCTGGGTACCCTGCTCTCATCACAATACATCATGCATGTTTAGTACTGTCTAGTCTCAGACAGAGTGAAAGACAAAGATGTATGCTTCAATGACATTGCCAGGAAAGGCTGAGAATGACCAAATACTAAATGTTTAATGTTTTTTAATTGCTAGCCCCTTTCTGAGTGGTTAGGTCAGAGACACATGTGCAGACCCCGGCACTCCCAAAAACTAATGTTTTCTTCATAATCAGCCGTGCCTAAGTAATGTAATTGACAGGAACTTTAATTATTCCAAGTCTTCCCAGAGAAAGTTCCTGGAAACATAGCCAACCATGAGTACTTGAGGACGAGAGTTCAGGCATATTGGGTTAGGTGCACTAATAGTGAAATCCAGAACCTGCAATAACTAATTTGTGCTTTCCAATATGTAGTATTATTTTTTTCATTTAATAGTTCTCTTGATTTTAAATGTACTTGACACACAGAATGTAACTGTTGTAGGCTTCATTCCTTATCATGGTTATGTCAAAATATAGAGTTAACCAGGCTTGTATCTAGTGCTTTGCTGGACCACATGTGGCTCCAATATTTGGGATCATTGCATCTTTGTGCTGTGGAAGAACTTAATGCCTGAGCTGATGTCAGAGCGGAGATACTGTATCATACCACACATATACTATACTGTAAGTCAGGGGCGGGGAACCTTTTTTCTGCCGAGGGCCATTTTGATATATATAACATTATTTGCGGGCCCGGAGCAGGCCACGCCCCACCCGTGTGATGTCACATGGGGGCGGGGTCACAATCACCGGTGATTACAGCTCCCCGGAGCATCCTCAGGATGCTCCGGGGAGCTGTAAGGGCAGTGGTGTGACCATCTGAAGCATCCCAAGGATGCTCCAGGCGGCACTGCTGCATAGATTCTGGCTGCAGGGTGTCATTCTAGGCACACTGCTGGCCAGATGAGGCTAGCAGAAAAAAGCTCAGAGGGCCAGACCAAATGATTCCGGGGACCTTATAGGGTCCCCGGGCCTGAGGTTCCCCATCCTTGCTGTAAGTGCAGTTTCTGGTGGCAGGAAAAGCCAGCCAACACTAATAAGCAGAAGTTTGTTTCATGGCCACAATGAGCTGCTATAGATAAGAGGCACTAGACCATTACCTTTGTTAAACTCTGTACAGGCCGATGGTGCCACATCTCTAGTTCCATCTATACTGGTACTCCGGCAGCTACTACAGTACAACGGTCACTGTGAATGTATTGTAGGATGGAGGCGTACATACTGACCGTGAGGCTGAGGAGTAATTTGCACCATCCGTAAAACTTAAAGGCAACTTAGCTTTTTTCCATGTACACACATTACACAGAAAGGTTGGGCTCACACAGCTACACATCCTGCATAACACGTCCCTTCCACAGGACTAGGCTAGTCTCCACCTTGCACGGCACCGCATGAGATATCTACAGGCTGGCTGTGCACACGGCCGACCAAAAGATTTCGCTAACGACCGTGGGAACTCGCAGATTGGCCGTACACACTGAGCGATCCAGCCGATGTGTCGTTAAGTTTTGGCCAGAAATGACATATCGTGCCGATATCGCTCCAGTGTGTACTCAGGACAAGTGACGACTCAGGTCCTGCAAATCAGAGAGTCGCAATCAGCTTCAGATGTACCAATGCAATCATTTGTCACATAACAATTTTTCATTATTATTTATTAAATAATATTTATATAGCGCACACATATTCCGCAGCGCTTTACAGAGACTATTTGGTCATTCACATCAGTCCTGTCCCAAAGGAGTTTACACTAAATATATCACATTGACATGTACACATTAGGTGGTGGAAACTCATGCAAACACAGGGAGAACAAACAAACTCTGCACAGATAGGGCCCTGTTGGGAATGAAACCCAAGACCTCAGTGCTGTCAGGCAGTAATGCTAGCCACAGGCATGCTGCCCCATTTATGTAAGTTATCATCGCTATTTACTAGTATCATTTTCTAAGTGATAAAACTACAACGGGATCTCCCAGAAAGAACCAACCAGTGTGATTTGCATCAGGGAGGCTGGAAACAAAACCTAGTAAAGGCGGTTATGATTATTGTATCGCTTATTATATATACAGCAAAGACCAAGTAGCTATGAGCAGTTACATGACAGAGTTTAATTCTCATAGAGTGAAATTCAGGTTTTTTTTCTATTCTAAATAATCACCCTGGGAAGGAACAACTTGTCCATTTAGTCTATGCCCCTGTCTTGGCTTTTCAGTAGCAACAGGCCCGTACCGAGTTCCAGCTCTTCCTGAGTGCATGCGAGGAGGAGGAGTACAATCCGATCTGTTTTGGGCCTGCTGTCAGACATACTTCACTTGAGACAGTATGTCTCAGTGTAAAAGTATATGTGCTAGCCTTGGGGATTCCCAACAGTAGCTCCTATTAGATGAGGTTAGTACCATTCTCTGATCCTGCAGCAAATCCCCGTCAGCCGCCTCGGCTGATCTGTAACATTATAAGGGGCATCTGTTTTTTATATGTGCTGTGCTCTAGTACTACAGTCTGTTCTCTCCAGAATGATTCACCCGGGATTCAGAAAAGCATAGGTATTAACGCTTCACCTGCCAGAATGCCTCTGCACGGCTTTAGTGTCCCCCTACAAGGATCGAAATGTCATCTTTTACAAAAGTTACTACTAATAGCCAGCGAGATGCAGGTACGGGCGCAATTTTGGCAATTAAACCCATAATTTTAAAGCATCAATAATTTAAAAAGGCAAAACCAGGTTGGTTTTGCTGTTTAAAATTACTGCTGCTTTAAAATAAATGTCGCCAGAAAACGCTACCCCGTGCCTGCATCTGGCAGGCTGTAACAAAAGGCCCTATGTCTCTTACTGGTGTCCGTCAGAGGCGTCCATATAAATACTACAAATACTACCATCATTATTTACAAGGCTGGGGCGTACAGTATTCCTGTGTGCATCCTTTGGGCACAGTTAGTATCAGAAAAATAATTCAGTGGGTATATGCTGTAATCACGATCAGTGGCGGCATCAGAAGTGGGGATGCAGCGCCGTCCAAATTTCAAATAGGGGAGTCACACCAACTGCCAGTGAGTCCCAGCCGGCGATGTTTGGCAGCGTGTGAAATGGCAGTGGGTGTGGCTCCTCCCCTATTTGAATTTTGAACTGCGCTGCAGCCTCCTCACCTCTGGAGCCGCCACCGGTCATGACTGTGCCACATGTCAGAACTGACTTCCTGACACCGATGCAACATAATACAGAAGTAGAAGGAGCTCAGCTCTCATCACTGAGGGCCTGAAATAGAGGCTTTGAACGCAGCCGCGACTTCATCTTTATGCTAATGCCACAGGCGATGGGCTGCGACGCTAATCCGCCACAGTGCATATGAAGATACACCATTGGTCGCACCCTATGGCAGGTGCGATTTCTCCGTATCCGACTAGCCACCCCACGTTGCCTTCTAGAAGTTGCAGTGATCTGTATGCAATTACGGTCTGCGTCTTTTTGCGGTAACTATCGGGAGGCACGCGCACGCTGAAAACATCGCCTGCTTGTGTGCGGCATCATTATTAAAGTGCACCTCTGAGTCGGGTCAAGTAAAACAGACAGAGCATAAGTGCGCCAGCGTATCATCAAGCAGTCAGAATTTCAAGTGCTGTATTTCAATCACAAGTCAGAAGGATAAGTTACATACACTATGCCATTACTATAAGTAGTTGGTAATAGTTTTATCAACTTTTGTATCATTTATAAGATACGTAAAACATACTACATAGCCAAACCTTGAGCTGGAATTCTTACGTCGTAAATGATGCATAATTAAAACATTTCACTTTTCTATTACATTAGGAGTTATTTACTAACAGGGAGTAAGAGGTCAGTAACTCACAGCAAGAGAACATTCCTTTCCGGTCTAATTTAAACTTGATTGTTTGAAGCTCATTGCTGAATGGTTGCTGTGGGTTACTGTGATTTATTTGTTGGTAAATAGTTCCCATCGAGGTCTGCAAAAGGACAGTACATTTAGCCTTTAGAGGCAATTACAGGCAATGATTTTTATTCTGCTATATGGAACTTTTTACGCTATGGCATCAACTCCTAGAAAGAATACATAAATGAAATGTGTACGTCAGGTGCTCCCTCCAAAAGTTATCATTCTGTAGAGAAACTAGCTAATTGCAGATGTTTAGTTCTGACGTCAGATATCACAGTTTCCAGGACCACTGCAGCTGTCAACAAGTTCTACTGTAGGGGAAAATGAGGATACTGGAAATGAGGCTGGTTTGGGGTTATGCGGAGGCTCATACTTACAATAGTATTAAAAAAAATGGGCAAATCCAACTCTCTAGCCTGTAGCTCCCCTAATACCAATTATAAGCACTGACAAAATAATATACAGTATGGAGGCAAACTTAGGCCCTCATTCAGAGCCACTCGCTATTTGCGGTCGTTCGTTCTAAAACAAGGGGTGGCTATTCAAATGAACCGTTCGCTGTTTGCGGTCTGTTCACGCCTCTATGTCTGAACGAGCGAACAAAACTAGCGTTCGTTTTTTTTTAAAATACGCCCCCTGGCCGCTCGCATCCTACGTCATGTCCGCTATTTATTAGATTAATCGAGTACATCGACCAGCGTATGAACTGCTCGCTATTCTTGTGGTTGGTGTTTGCTACCACAATCTTGCGAGCAGTTCTGGCTATAAAATAACCCAGTGACGTGGTCAATGACGCTGCTGTTTTAATTATACACACCCATAAAACGCCCGTTTTGACCTTTAAGCACGCCTGCGTTCTGATCTCCACTCCCCGTTTTCAAGCACCTTCCCCTGTTACCACCCACATACGCCTCTTTCTGTCAATCAAATTAGCAGGCATTCGCTATTTTGCGAGCACATGAATTTCGGCCGCACTGACTGGTTAGCACATGCGTATAACAATCCGTACGCATGCGCAGTTGGGCAAACATCGCTCGGAACGAACGAGCGGCCGCTTACGAGCGGCTCTGAATCAGGCCCTTAGTATCTAAACTGATCAAACAGGTGTCGCTGACCTGGACAGAGAATGAATTCTTATAAAACTACAATTCATCTAAGAGGTGATGATCTATATCTGAGAGTGGGGGCTTTGTGTTACACTGTCAGCAGTATGAAGACGATTGGGACTTCTATGTAATTATGATTGACATTTTCGTTTCGGTAACAAAGGATTGCACAAACCAAAAATCTTACCTCGATTATGCATGGTGACCCCATATCGCTGGAAGTCTTCCACTTGGCAGGTGAAGAGCCGCAGGATTATGGGAGCAGCCCATCGCTTGGCTGCTGACGGATTTGCTGAATCTTGTGTTGGATCCATGTACAGAGGCTTTCAGCAGATGGGGAGCAATATGAGGGTTATTGCCTGTAATGTAAGGCATATGGACAGAGCTGCGAGGAAGCCAATGAGAAACCCGTTCCTTACGTTCCGGATGTTTGTACAGATGTTTTATTCTCTTTATTTCTTTCAAATCAAATTGAGGAACTGGAGCCTTGAAAGACACCATCTGAGAAATCGAGTGACGTGGAGATTCGTAGACAGTCTTTTCTTCACATGCTATATCATACAGACAGTAAAGGGAATTAAATTGAATGCTCCAGTAGTGACAACCATAGGTCAGCGGTCACAAAGAGAACAAGGGAGTTGATCCTTACACTGGATTGAGTTTCGTCTTCACCAACCGACTGCATTTCATCATGGAACGTCAACAGAATGAGAAACCATTTAAGCAAGGGCCTGTTACTCAAGTATACATGAATAACAGACTCCTCACAACATAGATCAAGGTTACTCAATGAGGACGGTAGGAGGGATCCATAAGGGATTTGCCCCAACTTGTGCGCCGACATCCTTAAAGTGCATAGGCCTAGATAGAGAGCTAATGATCAAACGTTAGCGTTGGCCCACAGCTGGAGGTGAGTGAAGAAGGTCTTTCCTTGGCAAGTATGGATCACTAGAGTCTAGTAATCAGGGCCTGTGTGAAAGTTACATTTCATCTTTTGGAGTGAGATTACTGAAACGAGATAAAGGGATGAGAGGGCACAATTTTGTGGGGCAGCATTTGCCGTCAAAAAAAAGAGGCACCTGTCCATTTCCTAAATGTAACGGCATGGTGCCGATTGTGGGTAACTGACTTGGCTCTTCCAAACACACTGACAACTGGCTCCAATAAAACTGAATTTTACCAAAAAGCAGAAAAAAATATAAAATAGACAATAAAAATAATAAGTAAAATAGTTTAATGAGGTAGATATATGTCTCAATTAGCAATTCTACTATAGATTATAGCAGATCACATAAAGCATATCCAACATAAACCAGTAACAGGGAGGCAGACCACATGTATAGGTGTATTCACAAAGCAACTGTAAGAAGTTAGAGGGAAGGACATCACACAGATGCCAGAGCAGAGCAGAGCAATCCACTGACATTGCTCTCTGGGCCGGAGATGTACGGTAACCCGATTATGTATGGTAATCTCCGATGGTTTAGGGTCTGCACATGCGCAGGTCCCGTTCTTCGCATGTGCAGAGCCGGCCCTGCGATCTTACTCATAGACCCCCCCCCCCCTTCCCCTGCATTAGCTCCATTATCTCTAAGTAATAGCTCACACAATCTTATGCCAGGAATATAGGCACAGATCTGGCAAGTCCTAAAGTCTCAAGAGACATCCCATGTAGTGGATAGAATACAGCAATAGAGTTGAAACAGGCAGATTTTCCTCCGTCACCGTTTCCTAAGTGGTCAGTAAGCCCCCTGCCTGCCTATTAGGATTCCTCCCAGCACACTGTATGAGCTCCACGCATTACTCCCAATTATACAGTCACAACAAGCAAGCAGACAGGTAGGAGTTGTGAGCTAATGCAATTAGTGACAGATGACAGCACATAAGTTCATGCGAGCATTTGTTTTGGTTTCATGGGTAATAACTACACTGCAAATCCACATCTTCATTTATGCTGTCATAACAGCGGCCATGTTTCTCACGTCACCATACGTACAGTAATCCACCTGCAGTGTCAGCTGAGCTTAACCCCTTACGCCATGGTGCTGAAAAGGTGCTAATACCGGCTAATTCATGGGTGATGACAATCAAGATTCAGCTTCCAATAGAATTTTCCATCATTTCATTCCTCCTTCCCATCAACATTAAGTATTTGGTCATAGACGTAGCTGGTCGGAAACGCGATGTTTTCCGGGCTGCCAGCAGTCTAGGGTTTCAGTGGAATGTAAGTGGAAGCAAATGGTTTAGCGGAAATTACATTTACAGGGCTACTTATTAACCCTTTGGTATCTGACTTTCAATATGACATTAGATCTTTATAAAAGAAATGTAAGCTGTAACCAACACAGGGTATACATATCGTGTTCAGTTCCAAGATGGCAACGACGAGTACGTTCCACTAGGTTCTCATCATAAATGGCTGTTGTGATACTATGAGGGGGAGCACTGGAAGCTGAGGAACACGTTCCCATACTCTTTTCCTTGCCATACAAATCCTCAGTCTGGGCACAGAAACTGCAGCTAGGATAAGATGTTGGACCGATGTAAATTTTGAAAAATGAACCAAAAGATTCACATGATTTGGACACATCTTACACTCAGGACTCCTTACTGTTAGAGAGGCAGAACGCGCAAGTGTAGACCATGTACAGTAAGGACGTGTTCACATGACTGCGGCACTATTAGACGTGGACACATCTGCACATTCCCTTGTCAGTGGCCAGCTCTATTGCCTGATGGTGCTCAACCACAGGTTTTTTTTGGTTTTTTTTTAAGGGTACACCCCCACCCCCCTCCAAAATTGATCTGATCACCAGCATTGGGGCTGGTTACTGCTAATTTGGAGGGGTCAAATGCAATGGAATTCCCCGCAAAACCTACAACCAGCACCAGGCTATGACAGGCTGTCACAGTGGGTTTAGCACAGCACTGAACTCTACAGGGGATTCGAATGTGCAAAACAACTAGCCAATCTGTGTCCTATCAGATATGCAGCCCAGATCTGTGTATTGACCAGAGAAGCCCCAATCTATGCCCGTTTAGCTAGGCATCAATCAGTGTGTTTCACCATTTGGGTGTAGACTCAATCTTTGTGTTCCTCCAGCTAAGCAGCCTCAACCTGAGTGTTCCACAAGCTGGGAAACCTCAATTCATGTGTTGTTGTTTTTTTTTTTTTTAACTGGACAGCCTTGAGTGACACGTTCTACCAGCTGGACAGCCTCAATATGTGCAGCCTCTATCATTCTACCCTGCAAGATGGGCAGCCCAGATCTATTTGTCATATATGCTATATCCAGCCAGATAAGAAACCTTGATCCATGTCTCTAGGTGAACAACACTGATATGTGTGCTCCTCCAGCTGGGCATCTACTGTCTATGTGCCTCACCTACAGGGTCCATGCTTTGGCCAATTAAAAAAAAACAACATCTCCAGGATGCGTCATCCATTAGATTTGTGGACTAGTTGCCGGGTTAACCAATTTTAAAAGGATGTTGTGGCCAAACTGTGGATGCACGCACACATAGGTTGTGTGTGGTGTATGTATGTATGTATATAATATATATATATACACACACACACACACACACTATTTGACACACAGATACATATCATTTTCTTGCAGTGTTTTTACAGCTGGGAAGAATATACAGTGTTGATGTCTGTGTCTTCTTTTGGCTGACACTTAACGCTACTCAATCCATGTGGGGGTTTCCTTTCAGTCTCGGATAATTAACCGCTTGGCTACTGTGGTAGTCATTAATATTACAGAGAACAATTATTTCCATACTGCACATTTGCCACACTGGGAATAAGTATCTTTATCTCTAGAAAGCCCAATCCAGATGTCTATGTTTATTTACCTACCAGACATTGTTCTGCAAGAAGTTGCATACACACTGCATGCTATGTACCCGTCATATACTTTACTACACAACTTTATTAACTGGCCTGGAAGCTTTACTGCTGCAGACAAGTTCTTACAATGCTGTAATACTATTACAGCAATAGTCACCCTTGGATACTAGCATTACGTCTCACTATTGGGTAAATAGGTTGCGTTGCCATGGGACCAAAAGATGTCTCGTCACCAATAAGTACCATTCTGCTAGTATCCATCCCATGTTGTGTTCTTGTATTTCATTGTATTACCTTACATATCAATCACCTGGACGTTACGAGTAAAAGTTTGATTTCAGTCCTGGGCCCCCGTATTTCTACACTTTCCCCATTATGAATAAAGTGTTCGGATTCCCAATCGACTATTTAATCGTTTGATACAACTTAAATATGCAGTTGTTAGGCAAATGGATGAAACAATTAAGCTTTCTTAACCCCCTCGCTCAAAGAGTTACCTCAACCTACATTAGTCTTGCCACATACAAACTACTGGAGGCTGATGCCTGTATATAGCACTGATAGAGTGCCTTCATGATCTGAGCTGCATGTGTCTTATTCCTGAAAGGAAACTTATTGGGATCATCAACCCAAGTTAAGACAGACTATTGCAGAGGTCCCTTTCCTTGTCTACTTATGAAATTTAATTTATACAACTAAAACCCTACAATCGTACTTCCCATGCCGTCATTAATTCATGTGACTACTTCACTGCACCATTCCTCAACTTCTATTTCCCAAAATCCTCTATAACTACAGAGAAGTGTCCGACCTCTGCAGAATATTGGACATTTCCTCAATATAATGTCTGGCTTATCTTTCAAAGTGCTGCCACCAGTAAATCCTTTGTAAGATTAGATTCTAGTGATCATATCTGATTGAATACATCTTATTTTATTGATCTACAGGAGATGTCAAATAATTATGGTTTGTTACAATACAGTACTAGGAGGCTTAGCTTCTTTAATTTTCACCCAAAAGCTTGCAATCTATTTTAGAGATGTAAATTGGAGACAGTAGTGTGTCATAAACCAAAGTGGCCCACATCAAGGTTCCCGGATTTGCAAGGTCTCCCGACTTGAAAGTCTTGTGATTACCAGTGTCTATTTTAGATGTCAGATGTGGCTGGGTTTCTCTGTATTACTGATAGGGAGGGGCACGTCTGCATGTGCTGTAACTTAGCATTCAGGAGTTTGTAATATGGGGTTAGCAAAGCCTGGTAGCGTCTATTCATTCAAGAGATGCCCGCTACTGGATTATAATGAGTAACTCCCACGGAGTATGTTGGGCTGGATATCCCCTGACTTGTAATTTACAGTGTCACCTAAGCTTGAACTTTGTTTAATGTCTAAAGTGCACCACAAATAACAAGTGGTTTTATTTGTCAGCATTGTAGCAGTAGCAAGATTTGTAACATCACTTTTTAAAATAAAATGTAGTTTAATGTTTTGGCAGAATGTAAATATAACTGTATAACTGTCAGTTGATGCATTAAGTCGGGATTTTTATGACCCTCTTATGATGAAAGCTTCACATCAAAGTTTTGGTTTATGGCAAGCGCTAAGTACTGTATAATGCGTCAGTGGAGTTTTGGGTCATCCGGCACCTCTGGAGGGCACTGCCATGCTAAACAACGTTCTAGAGAGCTAAATTGAAGTTGAAGACACTCTAGCCTTTGGCTTCTTATTTACATTTAGAACATATATCCTCATTAAAGCAGACTTGTTAGTGTGTGTGTGTGTGTAACATCCCCGTTTAGGGTAAACAACATTCTTTCAGTCTCAAGCTGCCGGACATATTTTCACATTCAATGTTGGTGGTCCCCAAGCGTCCCCGAAACTAAAGTGACATGAAGGCTCTGCAGTGACCTGCTGACCTGGTCATGCATGCTGCGTGCCTAGAGTGTGACATCATCAGCGCCTCTGCGTACATCCCCGAACTGTACTTCCATAGACCAAGAGTACATGCAAGGAAATGCAATAACACACTTCTTTATGTGAGCGTACACATCACTTCCACAATTGGCAGCTACCCTCAGCACATAAGGTGACAGGTTTTGCTACCACTTGGAACATGAGCTCATCACTAATGATTAATGAAACAGGAGATTGAGTAAGAAATGTACTCTCGTTTAAGGTTTCAGAATTCCTTCAATGCATGACGGAGCCAGAAAAATGCCATGATACCACAATATATATATATACACCCGCTTGACTCGCACAAATGGTTTTTCAATGAAGATCTAGTGTTGAGAAGTAGCGGAGTCCCGTAGGAAGTGGTGTAATAGAGAATATGCAGATAAATCAGCGTCTGTGAGGTCATCTCACATGATGCAGATTCCTACATCCATATTTTTCCTGTGATCTGTCCTCTGAGAAGCCCAGTGTAGTCACTGTGTCTGGATCTGACGGACAGACGTCGGGACTCCCTGACCTCAAACATAAGCAGACGTCCTTTATTTTATTTCCAAGAGCGAGGTCACTGTCATCAGATAATTAGTGTCTCTCTCAGCTAAAGCGCTTGCTCCTGGGTCTGTATGGCAATGGCTTAATCACACTAATGGCCTGAACAGCTGTATTGGTGCTGGGGAAGCATAGGCTGATGACAGATTATGTTATACTTTCAATGCCTATAATTCTTCATGTACATCTCAGCTCAGCACTCCGCCAGACTAGTAAGCTGAGAGAATGCAACGGGCATGAATGGATCACTGTCCTGCACTTATTTTTAGCTATAGAACACTGATGGGGCAATGCACTAAGCAGTAACCGTCTCAGCCGGCCTTATTTTAAAGGATAATCTTCTTTTACCCACTGACTGTATATGCATCGACTGACTGTATTATTTCACCTACTCATTTGCGAATACATAATTTGAAGAACGTACCTACGTAGTGACCAGGCCACAGTATGAATTGTTACTAACTTCCAGTCTCACAGTGCCATATACTGTAAATAAAACATTACGCACATAGTGATATATGGTCTACAGTCCATCAACAGCAGTTCTGAGTACATGAATGCAACAAGACCCAACAGTGCTGATCAACCAGGCAGAACCCAACTGCTGGTCTCCACTCATAGCTTAGAGCACTCAGCACTGCTTACTCCACATGAGGCGTTACGTTTGGGCATGTTGGAATGTTTGAGACTGGTGTTAGGGTACACAGCTCTGTATGTGAGGGCATGCAGACTGGTCACCAGCTATGCTGTGCACAGATGTAACAGTGCAGGGACTAGATGGATATGGGTGTCACACAGTGCCATATCACCATGCATCTTCCACTCACCACAGCAGCATGTGTAAACAATGTGACTGCAAATATGCAGGTAGCCATATTGGTTTCTGTCAGGTGACTCAGTGATTCTTCCAGTGTACAGCAGCCATGATCACTTGATCTGCTCCACCTATGGACACTTACAGGACACTATTTAAACCAGCTCTGGAGATCAACCAATTGCCAGAACAACGTGTTTCCTTACTGAGGATAGGCCTTGGATCCAGGGATTCAGTTACATTCTACACTTACACTTCTGCAAACTCCTAATACTTTGTACAATCCTGAGTCAGTGTTCTGCGTGTCCAGTCTCTACAAGTACCTTGGTACCTGTATTCATCACCTGCCTCTGATGCCTCAGCAGTTGCTCCAGTGGTCCCTGGACTTTTCATCTGCTCTAGGGGTCCTGTCCTTACACACTATACGGCTGTTTAGTAACAAGCTTCCCTGTTGTGGAGGCATTGTGGCTAGGGCTGGCTCTGCCTTTTGTAGGAACGGTTCCATTGATGTGGATCAGAGTGTGGGTTCCAGGGTTGGGCTACTGTGTCAGTGGACAATCCTGAGTTTCCCATTTCTGTTTTTTCGGTTGCTGAGTTCGGGTTCAAGTTCCAAAGCTGGGGTCACGCTGAGGTTCCAGGGCTGAACAGCAGTGGTCAGCTGGCAGTTCTGAGTTAGTTATTGCTGACTTCTACTCTCAGTTGAGTTCCCAATACTAGGCCCAGTGCTATACTGTTCTGAGTTATAGCAGTCCTAAGTTCTGAGTATTGAGTTCCAACTCTGTGTGTCTGGAGTCAGGTCGTGTGGTTGAGTTTGTCACGTTCCACGTTGTCTCATATGCGGATTCCAGTTCTGTATCCTGGTGCAACTGCTGGTCAAAGGATTCTGTCCAAAACCACTAGTGTTGTCTGGCTGTCAGTACTCGTTCTATGAGCAAGTGTCCTGCTCATGGAGCTTACAGTCTATAAGGAATAATGGAAGACATAAGGAATGAGCAAGTGTAAGGGGAGCTGAGGGCAGGAGGCAGGAGTGAGACAATGGGAGGGAGCAAGAGGGTGAGGTAGACTACGTGGTGTCATGGATAAGTAGTGATGTCATCAGTGATTTGGTAACACTCCACCTTAATGTTCTCTTCATACATTCCATGCCCTCTCAGAACATCCGGTGGACCCTTAATTCTCCCAGCGGATCCCTCTTCACCTTTTCCTCTGTAGTAGCTGCGGCCATCATGACAATTCTATGCAAATCACCTCATCATAGCCACTCTAGTGCTGCGTGATTATGCAAATTCTAACATTATGCAGAAGGGGGCTGGGCCACAGTGATACAAAATGCACTGTCACAGCCTCCGCACTTGTATCTTGGGATCTCCCAGAGAGGAGGTGTACATCTTCCTAAGGCCATGTGGGTTGTGGCAGAACATATAAATGGAGTTTAGGTGACAGCATTTACTAACTGCCAACTTTGAAACCGAAGGAGAGATGCAAATGACCAGTGACTACTTCTCACCATGGGGCCCCAATCAGGCCCGTAGCAAGTGTGTGGGAAGTGGGAGTATGACCTACTGTTCCGGGAACTCTAAAATTACAGTGGTTCCCTGGATATTCCGGGAGAGGAGGAGAGTATTATATACTCCAACTGTTGTAGAGCTACATCATCGGCCTGTAGCCTCAGCAAGAAAATCCAGGGTGGTGGTGACTCTCGAATAGAAATGTAAAATCCACGAGACTCCTCTGAAATGAGGTAACCGGTCAAGGTTGCTGCCTTCCTGAGAGAGGGAGGTCTGGATCCCTTCAGTATGGATAGTAGAAAAATAGGTATCTCATAGGCTCGGGGGTGTTGGTACAAATACTCTATCTGGATATAAATAATCGTACACTATAATAGGTAAACTCTCATTTATTTTTCTGATATTGGAGCAGATGGCATTTCATAACAGCGGTTAGAGATTCTAATAAATATAATTAAATTACATGTTTCGCGGCTCGCAGCCCGCTTCATCAGTTAGGAAATGTCTAGATGAATGTTTCAGGAGTACAAGTAGGTGTCCTGTAATGGTCTTAGGGGCCTATGTATCAAAGCTTGATAAGAGAGAAAATTGAGAGAGAAAAAGTATTAACCAATCAGCTCCTAACTGTCATTTTTCAAACACAGCCTATAAAATGTCAGGTAGAAGCTGATTGGTTGGTGATTTACATCTCACAGTTTTCTCTCTCATCAAGCTTTGATACATTAGCCACATACAATCTGTGTTGTAGTGCTGTAGGGTGCTGCTAGGTCCGGATACGATGAATGCGATCGATGACACTGATTCTCTCGCACTTGTCTGACCAGAAAGCTGTGACAACTCCCTAGTGTCCCGATACTAATTCTGGATTCCTTTTGTGCTTTTGCATAGGCATAATAGGAAGAAACAGCCTACAGACTATGGCAAGATGAATGAAATATCTTAAGACTAGTGTGGAGCAAGTGTTTATTTCCACAGTCTGTAATGCTGTACAATAATAAACTATCAGTCTGAGCTGGAAAAAGAAATCGCGTCGAGGAGTCTAAAGTTCATCGCTGTAGAAAAAAAGGGGCGAATTCACCAAAAGTTCAACAATTCTGTAAGGGAAAAGTAAAAGCGGGCGTACAGAGAGCTGTCCACATCACACCCAGCACCCTCTTCATACAGACGCTATATATTTGCCACCTCTGCACAAAGTGCTGGGCCCCGTGAGCTCGCCCACTCTCTGCAAAGATCCGACAGTATCTCCATTTAGTTCCTGTGTTTGCACATCTGTTAGTTGTGAAGAGTCCCCTTCACAGGGAACATGTGAGGAGCTGCTTTCATCCCTCAGCCCAGCGAGAGAGATAAATCAAACTGAAATGGTCACATAAAATATGCAGCTAAATAACAGGCTCCAGGGAGCCCAGAAATGTCAACCTTTTCCTGCCTTTTATCTGGAAATGCTGTAGAGACGACTGTGCTCTTCCTGGCTGGATCAAGACATTTGGATGTAAAAGTAGCACGGAGCGAAAGGTTTGATGCTTGTCCTTCATATTCATCATGGGGCATATGTGTTAGCAGAAGGTGATCAGCCAGGTTAAGAGAAGGAGCTGGGTTGTGTACGAGAAGGACATGCTTACAAAGCGGTTTTCTGCTGCAAGCAAACATTACACTGCAGGGCCTACATGTGCTAGGCTTATAGAGAAGTCATCAGTCTCTCATGATGAGGTGATATGGGATAAAAGGTGTGCTTCCTGTGCAAGCAACAAGATGCTAAGCTACACTGTCATCAGTCAAAGCAAGGAATGCAAAGTACTCTCTCTTCCAGGCTGTTAGACTAACACACCTGCCAGATTTATGTAAGAAAATCACCATTATTCAGGCAGAATATTTATGAAACCCCTTAGGCACAAGTCTCCCGAGTCAGAGAGAAACAGCACCAACATCTACTGCTAGTCTAAAACTTATTGGTGATTTCTATACTGATCCCAATGAAACCCACCTTGTCCCTGCTTTTATACTTCACAAATCAACTCAGACTTTGACTCTGAACTAGTCCAAATAAGGTTGGAGAAGAAGCAAGAGCAATAGGTGACTCTGTACAAGTTCATCAAGGGGTATGCCCAAACTAATGCTAAATATCTGCCACGCACTAACTTTTGTCCATAAGTAACTTATGTTAGCGATATATCGCTTGTTCTATTGACGAGAGTATATTGTGTGCATCAGCAGATGTGTGCACCCGATAGGTCTGTGAACAACACCTATCAGGTCAGTCCTGCAGCACACCCGAAGACTTGCTGTGTGTATGGACGACCTACCGGCTGCCAGTACACTAGCTGCAGGGACAGTATGTAGTTATGAGACCGACAGTGTAATCACGGCAAGGGATCTAACATAGGCGTCAAAATACCGACGCCCATGTTAATCCCAATGCCGGACCACCGACAGGACGCCGGGGGTAAATATCCACATAGCCAGGGATGGTGGGGTTAGGTATAGGGATCCCGGGGGGGGGGGGGGAGGTTAGGGTTAGGCACTAACAGGGGGAGGTTAGGGTTAGGCACCCCTAAAGGTGGGTTAGGGTTGGGTGGGAAATGTTAGAAATAGTAAACTTACCTCCGCCATCGGAATCTCCTCCATCGGGCTGCTGGCGTAGGGATTTGAACAGCCAGGCTCACGTCCGGCGGTCAAACATACTGATTCCGCAGGGACCGCTGACACGGACATCTCAACTGTGTGGGAAAATTTAAATCCCCGCCAAGTTGTGATGTCCGTCCAGACACAGAGAGCGGCTGATTGGCAATTGTGTATAGCTTACCAACTGGCAGCTCTGACGGTGGATTAGTCTGCTGACCAATCCGTCCTGACAGTATGTACCCAGCATTAGGGAGAAGCAAATGCATAGCCTTAACCAAAGTGAAATCAGATAACAAAGGCAATTTGAATATAACTCCCTCCATGAAGGGATGTACTGTGTGTCAGTAATGTTAGGACTGCTTTCTTATCCCCATAATTTAGATGGTATGACAGCAGCATTATGCAAATCTAGAACTGTTAATTACAGCAATTTCCTTTTCTCAGAATCAATGGTAACCACAAGGAAACAAAGCATTAAATAAAAGCGGTGTTTACAAACCTCCCAGCCTCAGGGCAGATTCTTGCCTTGTACTGGTAGAATAGGGGCTGCAGCTTATCCCCCCCCCCCCCCCCCTCCGCATTATACTATACACAGTCTCACATATCAGCCAACATGCCAGCCTCTGGGCTAGTGTAGGATCGGACATGCGACTGCTGCTCTCCCCACCATCTCCTGGAATCTCTTACTAGGGAATGTCTGACACCAGCGTAGGGTTCAACTTCACAGTCATTCTAAAAGACCATGGTTGTACCCACAATAAAACATACAGTATCATAGGAGGCATCAAGTCTCAGCCTATACTAATCTATAGGTGTTGCTATAAAACTTCTCCTTCAATTACTCACACTGCAAGCTACGGATACAGGCCCTGATTCAGAGCCGGACGCTCTGACCAGAGCGCTCGCTCTGAATCAGGGCCCACCTCCATAAATATGGGGCGTCCTCCTGGACGCTCGTATAGCTGTGGGTCACCACCCACAGCATATACGAGCGTGCAGGATGATGGTCGCGATGGTCTTGACCATCGCCACTGCGAGCAGAAGCCTGCGGTTGAGTTCCTCAACCGCAAGGCCCGGAGTGATTTTGGCTCTATCAGAGCCAAAATCACTCCCACTGACATCACTAGTGATGTCAGTGGGGCCGGCTTCTGACGGTAGGCGTTCCCTTGGGAACGCCTCCGTCTGGGAGGCACGCCCCCGGCACGCCCACCAAAGGGGGCATGCTGTCAATCAACATCGACAGCACGCCCCCTTTGATCAGACACTACGAGCGAAGGAAAGTCCTTCGCTCGTCGCGCCTCGCGCATGTGCACGACGGAGCTCCCTCTGTCGTGCGCATGTGCAGACCATCGACCCACTTGCGAGCGGACAGCCGCTCGCGAGTGGGTCTGAATCAGGCCCACAACGTGAGCAGGTCTAGGGGTATATTTACTAAAGTGGGGGCTTTTAGAGGTGGAGATGTTGCCCATAGCAACCATGATTCTAGCTATTATAGAAGGTGCTAGATAAATGTTAAGTAGAATCTGATTGGTTGCTATGGGCAATGTCTCCACTTCTAAGGAGCCGCACTTTAGTAAATATACCCCCTAGCGTTATCATCTCTGTACAAGAAGGGCTTTCAGAGGGCACGGAGGAAAGACTAGTATGAACGACAACAAAATACAATCACAGAGCAGCAGACAGCACTAAACGGGCCTATCCATTAGCAGAAAAATGTGAAAGATGAATGATTTATCGTTCAGTCGTTCAATTTATCTGCTAATGGATAGGCTCTGAACGATAAAAATGCGCACTCCCACGGACGACAAATTTGGTCTTTTGTCTCTCCAACATGTTGGTCAATTATCGTTTATCGCTGACAGATATTAGAAATATCTGTCGCGTAAAAAACGGCGAACGACGAACGATATTTTAATGTAAATGGACAGAAACATAAAAAAAAATCCACTCCCTGAATGATGTCATCCAATATCGTTCGTCGTTCGTTTATTGCAAATATCTGTCATGTGCTTGACAGATATCTGTCACAGCAGCCCCAGGAATTTTCAAAAGGTAAATCTTTTGTTTTTCAGTAAGATCTGCTAATGGATAGGCCCCTTAAGAATGGACACACATGAGCAAATTCTGCTTCTCAGCATCAAACACAAGTTAGGGGCCAAATTGGAAGTATTCTGACTTTTTGGAAGTTCCAGAAAATGAAAGCACACATGGGCCAATAGTGGGCTGCATTTAACAACATATCCCACAATAGAATTACTAGCAGAGTATGATCAGGCTGTTTCTGGGGCCACATACGCTTCGATTTAGGGCCCACATTGCAGCCAATATAACAATAAGTGGACATTTTACAATGCCCTATATACTGTGTAATTGTGGTTATTCTCTATGACAAATCACTATGCCATGTGCGAGCTCTAAAGCAATCACTACAACCAATCAAAGTCCAATCACAGTGTATTGGATTTAATCAGGTATAGCAAAAAAACCATGTGAACTGATCAGCCCAATTGCCAGCACTTAACTGCATTGTAAACACGGATTCTGTCCCCCAGTAAATGGAGGAAAAGTTTCTCCACCATGCAGTGAACACAATAACAGTTTATGTAGAGTGTGGCTGTTGTTAATGGGCTATAAGGCTCTTATAAACTCCATGGAGTCCATTGAATTAGGTGCGAGACTGTCTTGCAGGTTGGGTCCTTGACGACGTTCTCGAACTTGCCCTATGAATATCATTTGCAATCCATTTCCAAACTCACATTGATTTTTCAGAGTATATTCACATTGTTTTGTGCGCACCCCCTTAGGAGGTGAAAAGGTAGGAAAATCTTAACTTGAAGGTAAAAATGTCGGGGTACAGTGCAGAACCTCTGGTACACCGCTCCCAATGATTAATCTTGCACTTTGAGGGATTTAAATAGCATAATTTGGCCGACAAAAACATGTCAGGGTTCAGATGAATTACTTTAAAAAGCTCAATAATGGCTTAAATGATGGGGGACAGGTGTGTGGAGGTGTAAATGATGTGGGACAGGTGTGTGGAGGTATAAATGATGTGGGACAGGTGTGTGAAGGTATAAATGATGGGGGACAGGTGTGTGAAGGTATAAATGATGGGGGACAGGTGTGTGGAGGTGTAAATGATGTGGGACAGGTGTGTGGAGGTGTAAATAATGTGGGACAGGTATGTGGAGGTGTAAATGATGTGGGACAGGTATGTAGAGGTGTAGATAATGTGGGAAAGGTATGTGGAGGTGTAAATGATGTGTGAAAGGTATGTGGAGGTGCAAATTATGTGGGACAGGTATGTGGAGGTGTAAATGATGTGGGATAGGTATGTGGAGGTGTAAATGATGTGAGACAGGTATGTTGAGGTATAAATGATGTGGGACAGGTATGGTAAGGTGTAAGTGATGTGGGACAGGTATGGGGAGGTGTAAATGATGTGGAACAGGTATGTGGAGGTATAAATGATGTGGGACAGGTATGTGGAGGTGTAAATGATGTGGGACAGGTATGTGGAGGTGTAAATGATGTGAGACAGGTATGTTGAGGTATAAATTATGTGAGACAGGTATGTTGAGGTATAAATGATGTTGGACAGGTATGGTAAGGTGTAAATGATGTGGGACAAGGTATGGTAAGGTGTAAGTGATGTGGGACAGGTATGGTAAGGTGTAAGTGATGTGGGACAGGTATGTGGAGGTGTAAATGATGTGGGACAGGTATGTGGAGGTGTAAATGATGTGGGACAAGTATGTGGAGTTGTAAATGATGTGGGACAAGTATGTGGAGGTGTAAATGATGTGAGACAGGTATGTGGAGGTGTAAATGATGTGGGATAAGTATGTGGAGGTGTAAATGATGTGAGACAGGTATGGTGAGGTGTTAATTATGTGGGACAGGTATGGGGAGGTATAAATTATGTGGGACAGGTATGATGAGGTGTAAATGATGTGGGACAGGTATGTGGGATTGTAAATGATGTAAGACGGTATGTGGGCTTGTAAATTATGTAGGACAGGTATGGTGAGGTGTAAATAATGTGGGACAGGTATGTGGAGGTGTAAATGATGTGGGGCAGCTATGTGGAGGTGTAAATGATGTGGGACAGGTGTGTGGAGGTGTAAATGATGTGGGACAGGTGTGTGGAGGTGTAAATGATGTGGGACAGGAATGTGGAGGTGTAAATGATGTGGGACATGAATGGTGAGGTGTAAAGGATGTGTGACAGGTATGTGGGATTGTAAATGATGTGTGACAAATATGTGGGAGTGTAAATGATGTGGGGCAGGTATGTGGGGGTATTGTATTGATGGGAGAGGGTTTTTAGAACTTGGAGAAGAGAAGTAAAAGTGTTTATTCCAACATTTTACAAACATGTTTAAAACAATTGAAAAATTACTCTGCAGCAATGTTCTGTCCCCCAAAATGTTGAAAAGACTTTAATTTGCTGAAAAACACTTGCTGAGTATAATTTTTTAATCATTAATAAAGTGCTAAAATCAGCCATTTAACACCTTGTAAGAACCTCCAGTACTTTCCTTAGGACCACTTTTATAGCCTTTTATATGGTCCTGCTATCTCAGTTGTCACTAACAGCCTTCTATATGGTCCTGCTATTTCAGTTGTCACTAACAACCCTCTATATAGCCCTTCTATCTCAGTTGTCACTAACAGCCTTCTATATGGCCCTATATCAGTTGTCAGTAACAGCCCTCTATATGGCCCTGCTATCTCAGTTGTCATTAACAGCCCTCTATATGGCCCTGCTATCTCAGTTGTCACTAACTCCCTTCTATATGGTCCTGCTATTTCAGTTGTCACTAACAACCCGCTATATGGCCCTTCTATCTCAGTTGTCACTAACAGCCTTCTATATGGCCCTATATCAGTTGTCAGTAACAGCCCTCTATATGGCTCTGCTATCTCAGTTGTCATTAACAGCCCTCTATATGGCCCTGTTATCTCAGTTGTCACTAACTCCCTTCTATATGGTCCTATTTCAGTTGTCACTAACAACCGGCTATATGGCCCTTCTATCTCAGTTGTCACTAACAGCCTTCTATATTGCCCTGCTACCTCAGTTGTCACTAACAGCCCTCTATATGGCCCTGCTATCTCGGTTGTCACTTTTTTGAGGTCCAGGATGGTTTCCCCTCTTATTCATACACTTATCCCAGTTCATTTTTTATGGAAAAGTCACAGATCCTAGCTGCGAGTACCGCGAAATGGAATTTCTAATTTGATCTTCCATTTCTTAGGTGCGCGCATTCCCGCAGTGTATGAGAGCATAAATCCACACTTCCCAAACTACTCTGTGACTGTTTTGTTGGCATATGAATTATGGCTGCAATAAGTTCTCACACTGAGCAGATGGTCATTATACTAAGTATTGGGAGCGGCCTGTGATGTTTTATCAGGTACCAGTGCGCAGGGCTGGGTGAGCTGCCCAAAGTAGCGAGGACTGAAATGCTATGAAACTGAAGATATTTTCATGGGAGGAGTAAAAAGGAACATTCTGACGGAGCGTAGATAAATTGCAGCCTGTGTGTGTCTGCAGAAACACGTGTCAGCGGCAGTGACTGAGCGCTCAGCACACAGACTGCCCTGTGTGGGTTGACAGTGATGGGAAGTTGTGGTGTAAAATGATCCCATCATCCACAACACAGATCCTTTCAGACGGGCCATAAGCTCCCTCCACCCTTCCTCTGTCCCTCGAAACAGAGCAGGCTGGTAATGACAGAACCATGCACCCGATGGTTTTAGCAGATGCGGACAATGCAATAACATTTCTGTCTGACCGTAAACAGAGGCTGAGGATCAACGCATCAGAGCCTCAGTCTATTATATTACGTCACCCTGCCCTTTACCAAAGGGGGTGGACTCAACTCACAGGCACTTTATTCCATATTGATTTATTTCTCTCTAAGGGTCTTCTTCCACATTTCTGAGTGCATATTTAGATTTCCAGTGATTATATCGCCAACATATTATACACCATCCATAAACATTTACTGAACACCAACAAGAAGTGCTGATAAATAATGACAGGGTGTTTGCTCGGCATAAACCTCATTAGCAGGATCCCATCCATGCTACATTCCTAGTGAATGATGGAACGGACCTGTTATCGTCCACAGCTAAAGCCCATACCAGCAGCCTCTGTGAACGTGTACAGTGGACAAGCTCCTCTAAGGATAAATGATTCCTATTGCAAATGACAGTATTGCTGTATTCACCATGAGGCTGAATGCAGACAAGCACAGAGTATACACAGCCCTAAGGACGTTGCTAAATTCCTGGCAATGTGCACCTAGTGCCTCCGGAACAGTTACAGACATCCATCCTCGCTGGTCTGACTTTACACCCCATAAAGGTGAGCAGGAAAGTCTCCTTTCATAATAGATGGTGACGTGTGCAGCCGGGCATCACAACGATATCTATGGGCACGTCAGCTGTAATTGAATCACACCCATTGATAGCAATAATACAGACTGCATGAAATAGCTGAATATGGCCAGCAGGATATCACGTGGTTCCTAAGAGCTGGCATTACAGAAGGGACGGTACAAAGCAAGGTGGTTACACAGGTGTAGCTTCTCTATATTGTCTCACTACAATAGGGAGGAAGAAGAGCAGAACACCCAATGTAAGTGTTCTGCCTGCAGCCTTCTTGGTAACGAAATGTTGAGCCATTGCACTCAGAGATTAATGCCTTTGTGCAGTAGGCTCATGATGTAGGGCAGGTTTCCAAAATCTGCCATTACAGTCCAGGTTTTAAGGATATCCATGATTGAGTCCAGATGGTTAAGTCAAACTGACTTATCTACGATATCAGTCACCTGTGCTCAAGCATGGATATCCTAAAACATGGACTGTAATGGCGGCGTTTGGGACCCTCTGAGGAGGGGTGGAAGTGCAGAAATACACATTACTTGTAGACAGAACTGCAGAACATGGATGAGCCTCACATTCTCCCCTGATGCTTCATATATGAAATCCATACTTCTTCCTATTAGTTGTTATGCTGATCTAAACCAAAGCCCCATAGAATAATATTTCCGCAGCTAAACCTTAGCCGTGTCTGGCGCGTCCTCGTGGGCACAAAGCTTTTCACAGCGTAAGAAGCGGCAGGAAAGCTACATATTGTCATAAGGCCTTATTCAGTCTTGCACAAAGGTATAATCTGTACTTTTTCACTTCTGAAAGAAAAACAAACAGGCACAAGGCAAGTCATAGGCTTCCCAGGTGGAAGGCATGCCTGCCACCCCATAGCATGACTAGTATTCTGTGGTTACAAACAGGGTTATGAACGGCTATAGCACCGCTGACTTCACCAGAACGCCCATGATCCAGTGGGGGGATCCACAGACAGAGATAGTCTGTGCTGTCCGTCGATATGAAGCCATACTGCTTATAGAAATGTGGTTTGGAGTCTTATGGCCAAGTCCACACTGGCTTTTAACCTCTCTGGATCTTCAGGGAATAGCAATGTGTTAAAGAATGCAGAATGTGTACAGTATGCTTGTAACGATTCCCACCGTTTATTATAGACAGATATACTGGCCCAGAGTGGCAGCAAGCTATGCAGCCTGCTGCACACACTCTATCCTCCTATTATTACATGCTTGCTGCAAGAATAGAGTTGTTTCTAATATAAATATCATTTTTTACTTGCTTTAATTTAGCTCATTAGTGTTTCCCCTTTGATGTAGAAGTTCTGGTCCCCACATTGGAGATAAAAGCGAGATGCCTGTAGCATATACCTAGTAGCCAGCTTGCACAATAACAGCTATTGGCAGCAGAGGCCAGGATCGCTCTCACTCCCAGGGAGAAGAATTCTCTGCCTTGTAAGCCAACCATGAACGCTAAAGACATAAAGCAATAAGGAACAGAGTTTAGTGTGACATTCAAACCAGGACAAACGAGAAGTCACCCTGATTTTTCACAGCAATGCTGTATCAATGTACAATATTTATAATATAATAATTACAATTTATAATGTATTTTTAAATGTATTCAGATGTACTACTCTTTAATTCATAATTATACAGCATTTTTCCTCAGATTCCTGACGTTTGGCAACCTGTTAAGCTGTGTATCCACTTGCCGATTAAATAGAGCGATTGAACGATAACAACATCATTATCGTTCAATCGCTCATTAATCGTGCATGAAAATGTTGAAAATGACCAGAGATGCGCGCTCCAGCTGGTCGTTTCCGACATCAGTCATCGTCTGAAAATGCCGGTCAATCTGCCGATAACGACAGATTGGCCATGTTCAGGGATGAGGGAGGGTGCCTGCAATGAATGACATATCGTGTAGGGGAAGAGGAACGACTGTATGATTACAATGTTATAATCGTACCGTCGTTCCAAGCTATGCAAGTGGATACGCACCTTAAGTTTAGTGTTAGTGCAGGTACCTGTGGAAGCTAATGCTGGGTGCATACTGGGCGATATATAGTTCATACAGACGATGAGCACCCAATTTATCTGTGATCAACGTTGTTCACAGATATATTGTGTCGGCCGTACAGATATATAGTGCACATCTGCCTGTGTGTACGGATGACCCACCTATACGCCGGCCATGGGTACCACAATGACATCACTACTGGTTCCAGTGACCAGACATGTCGGTCGTCAGTAAGTGTGTATGTACACATGCTTACACACCAATTGGTCTGTCGGCCAGACGAACGATTCGTCGGCCAAGTGTGTATTCAAATATATTAGTTGTTAATACAAGTGATGGCCGAAGAAATGCAGTTCCTTACATCACCAGACATCACAGCATTTGTGAAAAACATTTATCGTCTTCTGAAGCGCAACACACAAACTTGAGGCTGTTGGATTGGACAAAGAGCAGCAGATACAATGTACATATACTGAGAGCATTTATACTGGTGAGTTACATACACAAGGGCTCAGTTAGGAGCAGTAGATACAATGTACACATACTGAGAGCATTTATACTGGTGAGTGCAGATACAATGTACACATACTGAGAGCATTTATACTGGTGAGTTACATACACAAGGGCTCAGTTAGGAGCAGTAGATACAATGTACACATACTGAGAGCATTTATACTGGTGAGTTCCATACACAAGTGCTCAGTTAGGAGCAGCAGATACAATGTACATATACTGAGAGCATTTATACTGGTGAGTTCCATACACAAGGGCTGAGTCAGAGTTAGAAGCAGTGGTGGTTCTTACCGACCTACTGTGGGGTGAGGGGGTTGCTGCCCAGACTTCAGCCTCTTACCTCGACTGTGTTAGGGCCCCTGTCTATTGCACATGCGAAAAAATTGAGCGGGGAAGAAAAACCCACAGAATGAAGCCTCGCGCATGCACAGAAAGGCTGCCATAATAAAAGCAGAAGAGGATATCATTGGAATGGAAGGGGGGTACCTCTGCTATTGGCAGTCAGGACTGTCAGTCACTGGGGGGAGACAACATCCCTCTGGCACTGCCTGTCTTACGTGTGATTAGCAGAAAGCACTTACAATGGGGAAGCCAATGTAGTGGGGGACTGGAAGCTCACATGAGAGTGGTAAATTTTACTGGGGGGTCTGCAGCCCTCAGCCCCTAGGTAAAATCTGCCACTGGTTAGGAGTAATTCCTACTGGAACGTGCTATTTTGCTCCTTGGTAAAAACTTGTTGCACTTTAAATTAGTCAAATTTAAAATCTGTGTCTATATTTACAGCTGGAAGCAGAGCACATCCCAGCCCAGCTGTAGAAGTGTAATAATAAAGTTGTCCAGTGTTTGTTTGCTACATGTTACAGCAGCCAGCATTTTCCTCATATGCAAGTGAATAAATGTATGTACACGCCGGGCATCTCAGCATGGGCGTCCCCAGGTGCACATTGCACCTTTTAGTTGGATTTGCACCTACCTGAGGGCCTGATTCAGAGACAGATGAGTACTCACAGCAGATGAGTCTTTATCTGCTGTAGAGAAATATGCTAATGCTGGAGGAGGAGTCTCAGAATGGCCACCTCATGCCCGCTGGCGACACCAGTAGGGCTGTGTTGGATGATGCAGGCACACGCCTTGGCACTCCCAGAAATGAGGGTTGACCCCACCCCCACCCCATCCGCAAACGTTTGCAGCTTGTCAATCATGCAAAAATCTAATGGGGGACATTGACCGTGGTTGCAGTCAGTTATCGGCAGATGTGCCGGGCAGAATCCTGCGTCAATCATTAAACATCGGAAATTATCGGGATTTAGGTACGTCTCTGAATCAGGCTTTCCATTACATGCCAAGAGGTCACTAGAGATGGCAGCAATATTATCCCCAGCTATAGGAGATAAGAATTACTAGGTGTCCCTCTGCTACTAATTAACGAGCCCTGAGCTATACATCCCAGGATGGTGAGAACAGGAGAAAATGCTTTATTTTCTGCACTTTAACATTTTCTTTTTTTTTTTGTACTAAGCGGAAAACCAAAGGCTAGCCAGGTCGCCCATGCGCGTACCCCCCTCAGAGACGTGGTACAATCATTCTCGTCGCACCAGACCAGTGTTGCAGAGGCAACTAATTGCGGCAATTGCTAATCTATTTCTTGTAAATCATCACTGCAGAATATTAAACAGGCCCCCATAGTAATGTAACCAGTAATTTGTAAAATTAAATAAAATATCCCAGAGAAGTCACATTACCATTGGTTGTGTGCAGAAGATTCCAGCACACACCCCTGACCTCCCCTGAGGTGTAATGCCAGAGTCCTCAGCGGCCAAACACATTGTTACCGGTCAGAGGGGAAATGCCTGTCCAATCCTTCTTGTAGTGATGTCTGCGTTATTGCATGGGAACATTGAATTTGACACAGCTAATTCTCCACTATTTTGTCTGTCCTGTCTACTTTCAGGCATCACTATAATACTCTTTGGGTTTTTTTTCCCAGGGCACAGTAATTCACATTGTTTAATTGTATAAACGGAAACTGCAGCAGAAAAGGGAAATTAAATTTAAGGTTCTCCTCTGCTGCATGCTGGGAGTTGTAGTTCCACAACAGATGGAGAGACACGTTATTTAAGAAATAGCCAAAGCATTCTTGAGCCTTTCAGAGTTGTGTAATGTAGTCAGTGTATGAGGGGGACACAAAAGTGTTCAGGGGATAATGAGGTCAGAACAACGGGTTGGGTATGATATCCTGGCTGTCGGGATGCCGCTGTTCAGAATACCGACACACATAGAACCTAATGGTGAGTACTTATCTATCCCCTACCCTAACCCACCCTCCCAACCTGTTGGGATTTCGGCGCCGGTACTAAGACCGTCGGCATCCCGCACGCCGGAATGCCGACTACAATCCCAGAACAACACATTACAAATCTTTCTTTAAAGCGGACTTAATATGCAGAGGACTCCTAGGTGTAGTCCAGCTGCTTCTGTTCACAAGTATGATCCATCCTGCAGATCCTAGAGGCCATTTATTTACTACACACTAATGGCAGCTTCATGCTCTCCGTTACAATGGTGACAGCCTCAGCAACTCTGCTTTATACAGAACTTACATGTTCCTTAACTCCCTCCCCGCTGTGACTGCCAGTCTGACTGCGCCCTTCCCGGTGCCCAGGACTTGTCAGTGTTTCTTCCCAGCCACATCCACAGAACAAGGTGTGTGTGTTTTTCTTTAAGGGAGGGACTATTTTCCAATTAATAGAGGCTGTCTTTTAAAGAAGACCTTGTTGGATAAATAGACACTAAATGGAACGGCCAGACAGGAGCCGGCTTCAAATCTCTCGCTGCAAGCTGTGAAAATTGGCAACCGGATCCATTTTCCAGAGCTTGCGAGGAGTGTCTGTCTGACATCTGCGGGATCTTTAACCCCTGTATAACTGCACGCCAGCCTCGGCAACTGAAGGGTTAATCAGTACTGTGCCCAGGGGCTGTCAGAGCCTTGTTAAATGCGCTATACCCCCAGCACATTTCTGTATTTACATCACCAGAGATTCCACTATCAAGCACTGCTTAGTGTGGGGATTATAGACTTGCTCATTTGAAAGTAAGGTGGAAACATTGCAGCAACTGGACAGAAACATACGGAGCTTAACGTCTGACATATAATAAATAACTCTCCTGCAAGTATATGGAAAGTGTAGCCAGCAACATAGGTATACTATAATAGCCGCATAACCACTGTGTATCTGCAATGAATGTTATAAGGCCTCATGAAACAAATGGATCTGTAAAGGTTCTCCTCACAAGACACTACTCAACAGAGGGATGGGGACAGAGTAGTCGCAGAGAGGCGACTAATCCCGAATACAGACAGAAATTCGCATCTATTTACGAATGCATGAAGCCGCCAGAACTGCGAATACTTTATGTGCGAATCAGGCCCATTACTGTATGTCTAAGTGACCTATTCATTCCTCTTCCCTAAACTACTCAGTCAGGCATCACATTTCTCTTTATACTATTAACATTCTGCTGGATCTATCTGCCCCCGTCCTCGTTTGTGTACTGAAGCCAAATACATAGGCTGGGAAATACAGCATCAATACAGATTTATGGAACATAAAGTAAAGCTGCATACACACGTAAAGATTTTCTGTCCAACCATCCCACTAGTTGATTGGTTGGAATGAAAATCTGGTAACGTATGGGAGTAACTGATGATCAGCAATTTGCTCCTAAATGCCAGAAAACAGATGAAAATGACGTCAGACGAGTTTGTTAAATGTTTGATCTAAACAATTTGTTCAAACAACAGTTTTAGTCCATTTTATGTGTGTACCCAGCTTAAGACATAAGCTGCATACACACACAACGGTTTTTTTAATGAACGATTTTAGTAAACGATTTTTTCCCTTGAAAAAATTAACTAAAATCGTTTACTAAAGTTGTTCATTTACTAAATGTCATGAACGATTTTTATGAACTACAAACGATTTTTGCATATTCCCTTAATGAAAATCGTTGAGTTGACAAGTCTGATGAAACAACAAACTACAAACGACAAACTACAAACGTGAACGCGCATGATCGATAATCATTCATCGTTTGACTCAGAAAGTGAACGATTTTTGCAATCAATTATCGTTAAACGATATCGTTTAACGATAATCAATAAAAAAATCGTTGTGTGTGTATGCAGCTTTACAAATAGTATTTTGAGCACCATTTGAGACGGAAAGTGGTAATGGAAGTGATGTAAGGTCACTGGAACTGCACGTGCACTTACTATCAGGCTGTAATGCATTATATATTTAGGCACAGACAGGGTATGTACAGCGCTTTACAACAGACTTACACACAAGATGCCTGGTCCGTGACAGAAAGAAAAACTCTCTCGAGTTCTGTTAAGTTAATGTGGCTGTCACTAATAACTCATACACAATGCAATTTGCTTTCGGGTATACAGATGTGTACTCATACATCTAGCCTCAATGCACTTTACACAGCCCTTCTAGTCGCACCATGCAGTGACATGACTCGGTAGCACAGAGCGTCTTTTCGTGCAATTTCGTCCGTATCTGCATGCGAATTACTATGTTACAGTGTCACGGCCTACCTTAAGTCAAGGTTGTGCGTCGTTATCAATGGCATTTGGACCGCATAAATTGGCAGGGAAACCTAAAAATGAAAAACATTCTTTTAGTCCAAATTTATGAAACATTTTGGGACAAATGTAATAGGGTGTCTGTTTTAGTAACAGTACAAACTCGCACTTTCTCGCACTTTTAGAAAGTGCGAGTTTGTACTGAAACTCGCAAATTCAATAGCCTGCAAACTTTTCAGCTCGAGGCTACTGCATTTGCGAGTTTAGGACTATGTAAACTGACACCTTTTATTGCGAGTAGCATTAAAAGGTGCGAGTTTTAGAGAAGCCATCACAAATCAGTGAGATCCGTGTTGGCTTCTGTGTGTGTGTAAAAAATAAATAAATGTGCACCTCCTCCCCAAAAGCATAACCAGCCCCGGGCTTTATAAAGCCTGTTCTGGTTCTAAAAATACAGGGGCCAAAATGCGTAGGGGGCCCCTGTATATTAAGAACCAGCACAGGGCTTTGTTGAGCTGGTCCTGGTTCTGGAAAATCAGGGGACAAAACGAGTAGGGGTCCCCTGAAAATTCCAGAACCAGCACCAAACTCTGTCTAGCGGGGGGATAATGCCACAGCCAGGGAAAATCTTTCACCGGTTTCCCCGGCCAAAGCATTAGGTACCCCCCCAATAAAGGGGTACCCCTCTCCAGGGCACTCCAGGCCTAGACTGATAGCCCGGGGCTATCCCCGGCACCCTAGGGCGGTGGGTGCCGGGTTGATAGTGTAAAGTGTAAAATTTAGTTTTCAATATTGTCTTTATTTGTAGAACCACAAGTACCAGCAAGCCTCCCCTGCATGCTGGTATTTGGACAACCACAAATACCAGCATGCCGGGCATTACGGGCCCGCTGGCACTTTAGTTCCACAACTAAAGAAATACGTAAATAAACAAACATACACCGTGAAAGTATAATTTTAATAAAACATACATGCACACTCACACATACTCACCTAGTATCCGAAGTAATCCATAGGGGTGTACCTGAAAAAAAAATAAGCACCTCTCCTATGCGTAGATCACGTCCACTTGTCCGAGTAGGCAATCCAGGGGTTAAAATAAAAAAACGAAAAAAAACCCGAACCATAAGGACTGAGCAAAGGTATGTGTGTACACATACCTTTGCTCCGCGTAAATGACCGTCAGTGAAGGGGCCGCCAGCCAATCAGGGAGCATCTCCGTCGGAGCAGCTCCCTGATTAGCTGAATGCGGCCAGCCTGTGTGTTCCATAGACGTCTATGGTGAGAAATTCCCAAAGACGTCTATTGTGGGAACCGCTACATCGTAGCCGCAAGATTAATTGAGGTTAATCTTGTGGTTACATCACTGATACAATGGCGCGACGTAGTAGTGGTTCCCCCCCCAGTAGTGCCCCAAGTAGTAGTCCCCCCCAATGCAATGCCCCCAGCAGTGCAGACAAACACACAACGTAAAAAAAGAAAAAGGAAACAAACACTTATCTGAATCCCCGCTCTGGCTCCCGCTTCCGTCTGCTCCTCTGTCCTCCCGGGCCGGCCTGCTCTGCATTACTGGAGAGACGTCATGACGTCTCTCCCATCACCCACTGCGGGAGCCTGAAGATGGAGCTCATTAGTGAGCTCCAGCCGGGCTCCTGCAGTGGTGCGCCCACTGTCTGACTGACTCTCATTGGCTGGCTGCCAAAGCAAACACACTGTCGGCAGCGGCGGTGTGCTTGTTTCTCTGTGTAGTGCAGACTGCACTCACTGCGGTCTGCACTACAGTAATCATTGGTAGGCCACGGGGAACCGCTCTGCGGGCCACGGGCTGAAGACCCCTGCTGTACAGTATGAAATAGCTTGCATGGCTAAATATAGGGGGGGGGGGGGGAGGCTAGTTTAAACCACTAAAGCTTCCTTATGTCAAAATTATTTCTGTCACAATAGCATTCATCTTGGGACAAACACTCTTATGTACACTTAATGTCAAAAAGTTTGTGAGCACCCAAACATCACACCCATATGTGTTTGTTCGACATCTCATTCCAAAACCATGGGCATTACAGGCATTAAGTTGGTCGCTCCTTTACAGCCACAACAGACTGGCCTCTTATGTGAAGGCTTGCCATTAAATACTGTAACACAGCTAAGGGGATTTGCATCCATTCAGCCAATAGAGCATTAGTTAGCTCGGGCTCAGAGTCGACATTCCAACTTGGTCAATGTACTTGAGATCTGAGTTAGTCCACACTAAGCTTGGTAAACCATGTTGATTATACACCAAAAGATCTTCCACAAAGTGATGCCAAACTCAATAGCACATAATTCTCTGAAATGTCATTGTATGCTGTAGCATTAAGGTTTTCTTTCACTGGAACTAAGGGGTGCAGGCCAAACCAAGAATGAGAGCTCCAGGTCATTATCCCTCCTCCACCCAACTTTACAGATTGAGGCAGGAGTGTTCTACTGGCAATACACAAACCCAGATTCATTTATCAGACCGCCAGATGGAGAAGTGTCACTCCAGAGACCGTTTCCCTGAGTCCAAGTCCAGTGGGCTTTACAAAACATTTGGCATTGCACATGGTGATCTGAGGCGTTTTTTTAACTCGGCCATGGAAGCGCCCGACTAACAGTTCTTGTGCCGACAAAGGCAATAGGTATTGCAGACAATTTGTATCCATCTGTCCTCACTTCAACAATTGGCAGCCTCCTCCTATGAGTTTGTGGGACCAATTTGCTTTGTGGGAGGGCTTTAGCAGGGCAGCAATATGATGAACTGACTTGTTGTACTAGTCGCATCCTATGACAGTGGCACATTGAAGGTCTATGGGCTCTCTCCATTACACAGCTGATGTGTGACTATGGAGACTGCATGGCTATGCTGCATTGTATGTACCGGTCAGCAATGGGTGTGGCTGAAATGGCCAAAAACACATTAATTAGATGGGTGTCCACATAACTTTTGGCCATGTAGGGCATTATCACTGGAAGTGTACAAAACATGGAACTAAGGGCCTGATTCAGAGCCGGACGCTATTTGCGCTCGGTCGTTCAGAAAAAGGGGCCGGATATTTAAATAGAGCGCTCGCTCTTTGCGGTCTGTTGACGCCTCTATGTCTGAACGAGCGAACGAAACATGCGCTCGCAATTTTTTTAAAAACGCCCCCTGGCCGCTCGCATCCTACGTCATCTCCGCTATTTATTAGATTAATCGAGTACATCGAAAGGCGTATGAACTGCTCGCAGTGCTTGTGGTAGGATTTTCCTACCGCAATCATGCGAGCAGTTCAGGCTAAAAGACAACCAAATGATGTGGTCGATGACGCTGCTTTGTTAATTATGCACACCCTTAAAACGCCCGTTTTGACCGTTTGGCACGCCCCGTTTTCAAGCACCTTCCCCTGTTACCACCCACAAACGCCTCATTCTGTCACTCAAATTAGCAGGCACTCGCTATTTTGAGAGCACACAATTTCCGACCGCAATGAGTGGTTCGCGCATGCGTATTACAACGCATGCGCAGTTGTGCGAACATCGCTCGGAGCGAACGAGTGGCCGCTTACAAGCGGCTCTGAATCAGGCCCTAAGGACCGTATTCAATTGCCGGCGAAAAGTCCCGGACTTTTCGCCTGCCATTCCGCCTACATCATGTGTTTCTCAAACAGGCGAAAAGTGCTGTCAGCTTTGGGGAAATCAGCCTGACACCTCCCAAAAGATGCACTGACATGAAGGATCACTATGGATATCCCCGAATAGCCCTGCTGAAGGTATATGGGGTGCTTAAATGCTCTCAATTGCTGCTATTTCGTGTCTTTGCGCATGTGGTGAAGAATACCATTTAGCAGTTTTTTTGGCAAAAATAAGTAGTCTCAGCAAATTTGCGGTGTATGAAAATGGTGCAAGCATGGTTGAAAATCGCTAAAGTGAGGTTTTTAAAAAACGCACATTCAGCAAGCACCTGCAATCAAAAAAACAGCTTGGGCATACTTGGGGGACCCCCTGGAGTCTATTTTGCTAGTTTTTAACTTTGTCCTCCAGTTTTTGTTTTTTTCGCCCCCAAAACGAAAGTACTTTTTGAGGGTGATTTAAAGTCATTTTTTTACTTTTATTGACGCAGTTTACCTTTGGGGGATTGTCCTAAGGCTGCAGGTGTGTTCCCGCAACTTTGCAGCTCAAACCCCCAATTCTGCACTTTTTTCCACCTCCATTCAGAAGCTAATCTTTTCCGCTGGTTACAAGACGCAGGCTTTCACACCGGCGAAAAGTCTTTGCAATTGAATACAGCGGAAACTTTCCGACAGGCGAAATGACGTCATAGCCGGAAACTTTTCACCGGCAATTGAATACGGCCCTAGGTATGAAAATGGAGCATGTTGCTTTGGGTACTAATGAGCTAGGACATTACATGCAAAGTAATTGTCTTCAGTCTTCTCAAGGTTTGGTAGGTTTGGCAATGGATGATGTGACTAATCTTATCACTCCGGCCTCAGGGTGTCCGGGATTTGAATCCGGAACCCTTTCTGTGGCAAAACAATCCATGAAATACATGGAGGACTTCCCGGTGTCACATTTGGGTTAATTAGATAAACTCACATCTGCACAATTAAGAAAATGCTAAAAAAAATAAACAAATGATGTTGGGGTTATTTAAAAAGCTTCAGAAAACAAGTTATAGGCCAGTACATAATGTAGACAGACAATTTCATATGTCTACAGGCTAATGGCTGTACCACGGTACTCATGTGATGCATTTCCATCTGTGGCCAAACTTATATCTCTAATATTGTACATACAGTACACACAGGTTGTAGTATGAAATACTTTGTACACAGTTTTTAGTTTTCCTTTAAAAGGAAAATGCAACCTCTCTGTAGCCCATAAAATGCTGCCTCTATGAATGGGATGGTTACACTTTAGCAGAATATACATTTGCGCCTGGGTTATAAGCTACAGGCTCGCCAGTCTAGACATCTGACAAAAATAAACTGGAAGACATTGATGCTGGGGGTTAGAACTGTATTTATTCACAAGCTTGAAATATAACTTCACATTACACCCTGGCCCAGGCTTCACCTGCAGTCTCTTTCAATGAGAATTTAAAATTGTCATCAGCGCTGAATCTGTGAAATGTTGGTTCTTTGCTCAAAGCTCCTCTGATGCTCCAGTGAGTTTGTGATTTATTAACAATTCATTTGTAGCCCCCTACATCTGTCCCTCACCCGCCCTCCTATCAATCCACATACAGTATAATTTTCCATGTGGATTTTCAATCAATATGTATCGTAATGTTCCGTTCAGCTACGCATTACAGTCTGAACTTGCACAGAGGGATCATTATTTCACTGTGATGAATATTGAATTTACTGCCATTATATTTCCTTCAAATTCATGGCTGATATACACAGAAAACGTATGATGATTACTGGGCAATGAGCTAGAGCTTCACAGATCTTGGATTTATTTTTATTAATGTAAAGCTTAAAAAAAATGCAGTTATGGAAGGAACAGAGCGGATCATCAGTCTTTGGCTTACACTGGCCTCACACCAGTCCCCTGTGTAACTTTATCTGGGAAGATGAGTGTGGAACAGGAAGAACAGTTTTTATTGACTTCTATCAACTATTTAAGATCTGAAACAGGTCTCCTCAATGACTGGATTGCCAGCTCTATGGGCCAGGGCAGCGATGTGAAAAGATATGGTAACACTGTCAGTCCTATTACTGGTCTAGCTGAGAAAGGCTCAGAGAAGCAGGATTTCCTGTAGCCACAGGAGATGGCGTGCAATGAGGGAGAGCCCAAAAAGACCTGCTTTGGTCAGGAATGGAGCAATGTCTGCACTATTTTTACAGTAAATCTAATTTCTCTGTGTACGCAGTACTGAACAATGGAGTGATTTATAAGGGGGCTATTTACATAGAGGGGGTATGCCACCATAATAAGCTCCACTTGTGTAAATACCTTTAACGGGAGCATTCTTATTAGCCCAAACCCTTCCAAAGGAAGTCATGATCAGGGGGATCGTTACACTAGTCTTTCCAGAACTCTACCATTGCTCAAATAATACTTAACCCTTGTGGGTTCTACTAGATCCTTCCAATAGGGAAACTGTATTCCAGATTTAGATATTACTTTGTGCAAGCACATATCATATCATAAAAGCAAACATGTGGATGTTTGCAATCTAGTTGCTGTAGGACTATAAGTCTAAGCATTCCCTACCAGCAGCTGGATGGCAATGCCAGCCTATGTCCTATCAGCTTATGTAGCTTTACAACAGCTCATCTGTGACTGGTTGCTATATCATTATCACTAGATCATGGGAAGAATTGTAGACTGCTACATACATATATAAAGGTGTGTGTGTGTGTGTGTATAAACACACACGCATTACAAACATATTATAGAAAGGTTTCGTCTCACTCTACAGCTAAATAAATGGTCTGTATCACAAACATCTAAAATGGAACACTGCCCCCAGAGGCCAAGTTGTTATAAAAAGATAGAATACTACTATTGACAATTGAAGCAGGCATGTAAGAAAGGATGGAAGTACATTTGTTTTAGAAAGCAAATATTTCACAAAATATTTTTTCAGAACAAGTCCCATTCCCAACACATTTGGTACCATTAAAATTATATTGTATGTGTTTTGGAAAACAAGGATTTCATTTGAAGGAAGGCAAGTAAATGATTATATACTAAAACAAATCTAGGTTTCTAACAGATTTAGGCCCTGATTCAGACCCGCTTGCTGCCGCAGACAGCTCGCATGGTCTGTGGGCGTTTATTTCTTTGTCTCCAGAACGCTTGCAAAGCTATGGGAGACCTCCCACAGCTTGTGCGAGCGGGCTGGAGTCCGTTGCGATTATCGCGACCATCGGGCTTGCGACGAGACCCTGGGGTTGGGTCTCGGCTTGTGCAAGCCCGAGTGGACTCCCTCCTCTAATAGAGCAGGAAGTCCACTACTGACATCACTAGTGATGTCAGTAGGTCCTCCCACAAACGCGAGGCGTTCCTAAGGGAATGCCTGTGTTTGTGCAGCCACCTCCCCTACAAAAGGGGATGAGCTGTCACTCACCATCGACAGCCGGCCCGTTTTGTAGCAAGCCCCACAGCGACTGAAGTTCAGTCGCTTGTCGGGGCTCGCGCATGCGCACGTCGGACACGGTGCATGCGCAGGGCCCAAACATCGAGCGGCTCTGAATCAGGCCCTTAGTCCATTTGCTATAATAGAGGCTCAAAGTGCTCCCGTCAGTAGAGCAGGCACTGTCAGGATATATTCTTAGCCAATTAAGATTAATGCAATAGATAATTTAGGAAGTATGTTTGAATGTAGTTTGCCTGCACAATATCAGCAGCGATATCACTTTACCCAGAGATTTATCAGAGGCCGCTGTAATATAGCTTTCTGCAATAGGAGAAGATGTGTAACTATTTCAGCACCATGGGGGCGGTGTGCTACCAATGTACCCGAGAGTATATTGTTATAGTGCTACAAAGTTTCCATTTCATTTAGCAAACACAGATCTTGAATAATAATTGCTCAATATGTAAGCTCTGGGAAAATGGGTAATATAGATGAAAATAAAAGCACACATTAGATAAGTTATAGAGACGCACTTTAAAGCTTTTCCACATGCTTTATCATTTTCATTTGTCCAATATAAACTATCGCACTGATAGAGCATGTTCTACAAAAAATAGATTGTTGCAGATTGGTGTGGATGGGCCCTAAACTCATTGAATAAGGATACAACTGGCAGAGACCTGAGATATCCTTATCACATTATATAGCCAGTCACACCAATCTATAATCAATAACCAAACACTCAAAGCTCCACTTTACACATCACAGAAAAAACTAACAACTAATAGCTTAGTCCTTAATGGAGTTGCAGTGTCTTCTGTGCATAGGCTGATGTTCCTGTACATACACGAGAGATACTAGAACAAAACTACCTGTGTCGATGGGTTAGCAATGGCTTTGTCTTGCTACACCTTATATATTCACAATGAGATCCAATATCTTCCGTTATTAATAAAAGTAGCCATACTGTACAAAAATAAGCTTAAAAACAATTCCATTATCACAACAAAACTGCTAAATAAAATTTAATCGCGGTCCGTTAAAAATCATAGACTGCGAAATTTCCCTATTAATGCCGGACAGTTCAGAACAAAGTATCAAATATGTATTGCATCAGTTTCTTTTAATCCATATTAGAATGAGTTTGACAATATAAGGATAGTTCAGCACTTTACAACAGCAGAATATGGTATGTGTCCAATCCAAATAAGCGAATGCACCTCTTTACTGTTCTTACATAGCGGTATGTAGTTACTGCTACAGCTTCCTTTGCAAACCAAAACGTGCTCATCCACTCATCTCCTTAATGTATTGTATAGACCGGTTATAGATGTATCTAAGGTTACAAAAATGTGCCAAACGCATTTCATTGTAAAATCAACATCTTTATGGCGATCTTCAGTCACCGTGTGGGGAGCAGTGATCACCATATCCTGGCATAAAAATTGCCGGCCTCCAATACTTAATCACCAAGTGCATTCCAAGATGCATATCCACTACACGGCCCTTGGAACTGCCCGCAGAAAATCAATCTGCCCCTGGGTTTGTGATAAAACTGTAACTGGATAGATTGTAACTGTCCTCAAGGACCGCTAACAGTTTGCGATTGTGGATTTTTTAAAATGTGTCAGCAATACATACACCTGTTGACCAGCTAGGAGGCATTCGGTATGATTTACTACATGGCCGGCGGTTCAAATCCTGGCAGCCCGACAGAGGAGGAAATCCCGATCGTCCTAAAGGGAAGTATAAACTAACTAATTTTACCCCCTAACCCTAGCCCTCCTTAGGGGTGCCTATCCCTAACCTCCCTCTCCTGTGCCTAACCCTAATCTCCTCACTAAGTGCCTAACCCTAACCCCCCTACCGCTAGCATGACCCTAACCTTAAGTCCCCCCCCCCCGGGAGCCCTAAACCTAACCCTCCCCCTCGCGGCTGTCCAGGCCCGGCATCCCTTCGATCCTGGCGTCAGTCGGTAAAATGTCATTTAACCCTCGCCGGGATTAAGCAGTCGGGAAGCCGGCGGTCGGCATTGCGTCTGCCGGCTTCCTGAACGTATAACGCTAGGAGATATGGAAAACATGAACTGTAAGTGGTATATTTACTAAAGTGCGGGTTTATAGAAGTGGAGATGTTGCCCATAGCCACCAATCAGATTCTAGCTATTATCTTCCAGAAGGTGCTAGACAAATGTTAAGTAGAATCTGATTTATCTGGTTGCTATGGGCAACATCTCCACTTCTATAAACCCTGACTTTTGTAAATATACCCCTATGGATCCTTGAGGACTGAATTTTGTCACCCCTGGTTTACAGCACATTGTTCCATTACCCATACAACGGTTTTCATGAATGTTCCAAAGTAAATTTCTGCATCTAGATAAAACAAAGTTCATGCAACCAAATAGTTTACAGACTACTTTAGCAAGACTCTTAGTAGGGGTGGGCAATACACGCCCTCCCCCCAGATTTTGTAGACCTACACATCCCAGCATGCCCTGCAACAGTTTTGCTATTTGGCCATGCTGCAAGGCCTGCTGGAATTTGTAGTTCAACAACAGCTGGAGGGATGCTTATTGCCCACCCCTGCGAGTCTAGCAAATAGATATCACTATATCCTGTATAGCAGAACGTCCCAATGAACCAGCGATTTGCAGCAAAAACTGCATTTATTTTACTTACTGTACATTTACAGTTCTAATGTGAAACAAAGTGAAAGCTCTTCATTTCTGCTGGTTACTTTTCACTTTAAACTAATGCTGTCCATAAACACATGCCCAAAGGACAAATACAATGGAAACGACCATTTGTCTTGCATAGTCTACTAAGATTTACTAAGAGACTGGAGGCCACTGTAATGTCACAGAGGGACACATTCTAAACATAGTCTGTCAACTGAACAGCTTTGATTTACACAGAGGCTCCTGATGAAGGGTTATTCCGTGGCCTAGGCAGACCGTCCATAATTTACAGAATACATTTTAGTTATTTCCATCCTTAGAAAAGCACAAAATTGCACCACAAAATCAAATTAAATGAAACTTAAAACTTTTATCCACCATCCTTTTGGGAGGTTCAGGTCAAACTAGGAGCTGCGGGGACGTGCTGCTACAAATAGCGTCATCGCGGCCCCTCTCTACGTGATGTAATAACGCAAGTCACGCCATTGCATTGCCGGGGGAAAGCCCCCTGACCGCCCACTTCACTGGAGAAGGGGGCGAGATGCGCGAGAGTTAACTTAATTCCCAGGAGCACTCCTCCCCACATTGGGGAGAGTACGCAACCTAGTTATTAAAGCATGTTAGCATTTTATGCTGCTGCAAAAAAATCTTATTTCCAGGCCCATGAACAGGCATCTGTAAGACAGAAAAGGCTAGAACCACACTGGCTTAGATAACCACAAGTAAATAGGCAAGAAATAAGAGTAAGAAATGATTTATACTATAGATCTCCAGGAAGGAAGGAGTGAATCCCACAGTTCCCTACATGACATCTATCTCCAATGGGTTTGGGTACGGGATGTCGGCGCTCGATCAAATCCAGACGCCGGCATCCTGACACAGTTTGGATACAGACACCTGTAAGTAGTATCCTAACCCTCCCCCTCTCCCTACCCCTCCCTCCCCGATGCCTAGACACAGGGCTGACAACAGTAACCTTGGACCCCGGTACACTGTTCTCTGGGTCCCCCCCCCCCACGTACATGGACAGCTTTAGAACGTTTCCATACAAGTCCTATTGCCACACCGTATGTAACATCCTGAATGCTCAAACTGAAATCCCAGCCTTCCACTCTCATGCAGGTTTCTGTAATATCTCCAAGCAGCTCAGGTGATCACAACAAATCACTTTAAAACCTACAGTTAATATAGATTCCAATATTGTCATTTTTCTAGATAACTCTTAATGGGTATTTTAATGAGCCCTATGCACTCTCTCCATCTTGTAGCCAGCAGGCAAGCACTTGCAGATTCCTCAAATAGCTAAACTTTGACATCGGCTAAAGGAATTTCTATTCCATGAAGGGGTTGAGCTCCTGCCAAGGTGGGGTGTGAGGCACTGAGCTGCAAGACCTGGTAGAGGTGAGGGGGGGCGCTGTCACTCACAGAAACCTGTCAATAAGCTTTAAAATATCATCAGAGTCAGGCATTCAGCAGTGATCCTTTATCTACCTGGGAGAACTATCACTAATGTAGGAGTAATACAGTGAAATTTATGTGCTTGGTGTCTAAAAATAGTGTTGGACAACACAAAGATATCAAATACGTTGCAGAAATAGTCACATTAATATTATCGGCAATGTAAAATAAAACGTAACGATAATCAGTAATTGGCCAGTTAACCGCGGCAGAAGTGTGCGAAACTAAACGTCCTAAGCGCACGGGTAATGGTCACCGTCAGTGAATGCGGATCCCATATTCCAGCTCTGAAGGGGATAAGATGTAGTTGATAATTCTGTCTGCTGGTTCAATCATCACTATGTTAAAAAACGTGAGCCACAATCGGCTCCTGAGAGGGGTCAGTTCACAGAAGGAAGTCATTTCTTGCAGGCAAGCCATAGACTTGGCAAGTTCCCCAAACTAAACCTGTAGCTGCACATAACTCATGGGTCTATGAGACTGCGGAGTAATGCATATGACCAGGAGTGTGTCAGGCAGACTATAGAATTCTATCAATCTTGGAAATGATATGTTCTTTTCAAAGTGCTCCATAAAAATTACTAAATGAAGCATAGAGATTTAATTAAAAACAATCAGAAGGTCACATAGAGGTCTCTGGGCCTCATTCAGACCCGCTCGCGAGCGCAGGACGCTCGCAAGCGGGTCGATGGTACCCAAATGCGCACGACGGAGGGAGCTCTGTTGTGCGCATGCGCGAGACCCGGATAGCGACAGCCAAGCTGTCGCTCCGGATCTCGCACCAAAGGGGGCGTGCTGTCAATGGTGAGTGACAGCACGCCCCCTTTTGTGTGCGTGACGGGGGTGTGGCTGCCAGATGGAGGCATTCCCATGGGAACGCCTACCGTCTGGGGCCGGCCCCACTGACATCACTAGTGATGTCAGTGGGAGTGATTTTGGCTCTGATAGAGCCAAAATCACTCCAGGGCTTGCGGCAGCGAGACCCTACCGCAGGGTCTCGTCGCAAGCCCGATGGTCGCGATGGTCTTGACCATCGCGACCATCATCATGGATGCTCGCATAAGCTGTGGGTGGTAACCCACAGCTATGCGAGCGTCCAAAAGGCTGCTCCAAATTTAAATAGGACGGCCCTGATTCAGAGCGAGCGCTCTGGTCAGAGAGTCCGGCTCTGAATCAGGGCCTCTCTTAGAACTAGAAAAGTGTAGGAGTGTCTATTACATTCTGTCCACATCCGAGGACAATGGTACATCCATTAATTATTACCTGATATATAGGATTACATTACTAAAGTGACAGTTTTTAGAGGTGGAGCTGTTGCCCATAGCACCCAATCAGATTCTACTTAACATTTAACTAGCACCTTCTAGAAGATAATAGCTGATTGGTTGCTATGGGCAACATCTCCACTTCTAAATACTCTCACTTTAGTAAATTTACCCCATAGACTCAAATTTGCTTTGTTAAAACCTAATCTATGAAATTACATAACACTGGTTTATTTTCTGCATTTTATGTGGCTTAAGTGTAATTTTTTGTAATCTAAAAGCTGCCTCACATCACTGTAGTATTGGGTCCATCTGACTATATGTGCGGAGTTTGCATCTTCTCTCCATGTGTTTGAATGGGTTTCATCAAAGTGCTCCAGTTTCCTTCCATAACTAAAAAAACATAGGTTAATTGGCTGCTGACCAAACAAAAAGTTCTATAGTGTGTTTGTCTCTGTCATTAGTGAATATAGGGTGCGATTAAATTGTACTGTATATAGCTTCCATAGCTCCTATCCAATTGTTTGCGCGACCAGCCCATAAGATGCACTTCTCGCGAATCTCTGCATACACCCTCCCGAGGTGTAGCAGAAATCTGCATACAGTAGGGCTTTGGGGTTGGTCACGATGCTGGGCGCTCCGTAACGGCAGCCCGCCAGGCACTTAGCATAGAAGAAGCAGCTTAGAACTGCTACTCCCTTGCATTCTAGCGGGAGAGAGGGGTGGTCCTGAAAGCAACTGAATAGCTCCTGTGCAGTTTAGATGGGAGCTAGAAACAATTTAATCTCCCCCTCTAGAGTGTAAGCTCTACTAGGACAAGGACTGATGTGAATGACTGATGAATAAATATTCTCTGTAAGGATATGTAGGGGCTGTACAAGTAACTGTTAATAAATAATAAGTCAGAGACAGTCTGATTCAGAGATGCATTCTGATATATGTAGTGCTCTTCACTATGGCATTTCCTACATTGCATTATCTGCCATTACTCACACATCCTCCAAACGATTTCTTTAATACATGTTAGGTATTTCAAATGACTGACATTCTACATACACATAAGCCAAAATAAATAAATAGAGTAAAAAATAAATAAATCATTATTACTGATGTCAAATGAGAATTTATTTTCATGTACAGTGGAGAATTGTTGAAGCTTAAGTTGCCACCTAGTGGCTGATAAACATTATTACACATCAGAAAAAGCACAGGGAGCTAGTGCAGAGATAAGCTGATAGTGCACTTGCTTACTGCAAGGTAGCTGCATCCCAGTCTTGTAGAAATGCCAGCCTAGATCAGCTTGCATTATGCATATGCAAAGTCTGAGGATAACAGGAAATTACAGTTACACTTTATAAATTTCAGGCCACATAGGAAGCTAAGGGGGCGATTCTATTGTTAGATGGGAATTTAGCTCCCAGACTAAGGACCTCATTGAGAGTCTCTCGCTAGATGCGATCGCTCGCCCCCAGCGTATGCAAATTTGTCAAAGTGACGCCACGGGAAGCGATCGCTCGCCAAGGAATAAGCACGCCCACCACGTCTTAGCGAGCGGCCAGCGTACGCCCAATCGCACAGGCAGAGCCGCCCACCAGCACACGTCATCTCCAGGAAGTGTATTAAAACATTGGTACATCGAGGACAATCGGAAGCGATCGCAGCGCTTGTGGTTGCCTTACCCTACCCCACTGCGAGGACTTCAGTGTAAAAAACAGGCATGTGACGTGTACTATGACGCTGCGAGTTAATTATGCACGCCTCTAAAACGGCGTTGAAACACTCAGGCACGCCTGCGTTGGCACCTCCACTCCCCCGTTATTAGTGTCCTGCCCCTGTTACCACCCACAAACGGCCTCTCCTGTCACTCATTTCACTGGGCTGTCTTTGCTGGGCGAGCGAGCGGCCTACGATCGCAGAGAGCAGTTCGCGCACGCGTAGAACGAAGCGTGCACATGCGTGTGCGCAAACCATCGGGCCGCTTGCAAGCGCACACTGCTAGTGAGAGACTCTGAATGAGGTCCTAAGTGTCTAGCAGCTATTCAATTAATTCCCACGATGCCCAGTTTTTTGCACCAGAATGCACGGGATTGTCTTAAGAAGCTTCTCCTGTGCTGAGTGGTGGGCGCAGTGCAGTTAAGATGCGCGTGACACTTACGACCAGCCCCAAAGTCCTACTTACATGGATGGTGCAGATGCGTCAGTCTGGTGACTGTTCTACTTACCGGCCAGGCACTTTGCCTTCGTAAGACTCGATAACCATGACTGTCAGGACAAGGAAACTTTTTTTTTTATCAAACCATACAACCTTACAGCTGTTTCTTTTGCCAATTTACAATTTAATAAACGTTAAATCAGGATTCCCGCAATAGACAGACTGGATCTTTTATTCTAGCATAAGATACAGCCTCAAGTCGCAAAATACCTCCTTTATGCGACTGAAAGTCAACAACTGTGATAATGTGGCATGGATCGGCTGTCTATTTTGTCTTGGCAGGACGCCCTTGTAGATTTGAACAGACGTTATAGTTAAGGCAGTATTTGGTATAAGTGGTGGATTGTTGTCAAGCTAATATCATGCGCGAGGATTGCCTGTGGATTCAGCTATGTAAACTCAGCAGGGACTGAATGAGAGCCTACAGCTGTATGGATAGCATCGCGCTCGGAGTGAGAAATCCACAGGAAGGCTGTACTATCAATGGTGCTAAAACTAATGAAAAATACGAGACACTATACAGAAAAAGCTAAATCCCCTAAGCCATCCCCAGGACAGACATTCAAGTGCTGTTGTGGGAAATACTATTAAGTGCAATGTTATTTTTTTCATTTATTAATTTGTGAGAAATAGTAGGTGGTTCCTAAACAATTCCCCAACACTTACTTTGCTGTGTCAGCTGACTAAACCGTACTAGATGCCCCATAGATCTTTACGCTTGCTGGACGCGCCTGAGACAGGTTAGACAATTTGCATAATTAGTTTAAAAGATTTATTAACAAGTAAGGTAGCGGGAGACAATTTGTGAGTATTAAGTTGCACACACACACACACACATATATATATAGAGAAGATGCAAGTGTGAATATTTGTTCTATTAAGGTGAAGAAAAATAAACTCTGCCAGGGCAGTTGCTGGTGTCAGATATATGTCTGTAATATCATTAAAATGGAAATAACCTGACACCAGAAAGTGCCTCATCAGAACTCATAAGCTGTGTACACACCTAACAGATATACCTGCAGATCGAGCGATGGTTGTTCATACACACTGAACAACCATAATCTGTCACCTGGCCGCGGGTCCCGCCCCCTCCACGCAGCCTCTGCAGCAAGTGTAGAGGCAGTCGGCTGATCGCCCATACACACAGCACAATGCCCCAATATGTCTGCAGATATATTGGGCATCGGCTGTACAGCTCAGCCCACGCAATGTGTCTGCCAACGCACACAAGATATATTGACCGATCAATTGATCGGTCAATGTATCTTCCAGCCTGTACTGTATTTATCATTTAATATTTGCGGTGTATTCCCCGAAAACACCATTTATTATTTATTATGTATCTCCCAGATGTATTATATCGGAATCGCAGCCAATATCTACTGCTATCCCTCCATAGGTTTCAATGGGGGATGCGATGCTTTCAGATTTACCAAGTTCCGGAATGTGAAGCATTCCTGAACTTGGTCCCTGCAGCTTACACCATCTGAAGATGGCGAGAGTCGCAGCAGCCTGTGGGCTACATAGCGCAATACTAGCCGGGAGAGGGTTCCGTAGGAATGGCGGCAGCGCATGCGTGGTCTGTATGCTCTCGAGTCCCGGCACAGGAGTGAAGTGACTGCTGTTTACTCCTGGTACCTCTCAGAGACAGGCTCGGAGCCCCTGTCACTACGAGTACCCTTTAATATATGCAGGCGCTACGATCGTATGCTGCAATTAGATCATGGGCACGGATATCGCATTGCAAATGTGACCATTAGTAAATAGGCCCTTAAGGGGTTATTCAGACATATGTGATGCAGAAGCGATGCACATGGTAACGCCACTTACAGCAACATAACATTTTACCTCCCCCCCCCCTTATAGACGTATGCAAGAAAATGTGGTGTTGGGCCTCCATATGTACATGTGATGTGTGCATCACCTGAACTTCATGTAACGATGTGTGACGTAACATCACGTAGCACTCAATCACACCCTAAAAGCAATTAAATGCTGTAAGAGTTTATTATGACACTGCAAACATTATTATTCTGAGGTTTCAACTAATGTTGTACTCCAAGATAGTAATTTCCTAATGTTGCTGGTACATAACCCATAGGACAGCCCATAAACTAATAAGTGTGCAAATACATATGTCATTCATTTGCCTACTGATTTCTATTTGTCTCTCATTGTAGGCTTACCCTGCACATACTGGAAGGAATGATTGCTGAATTGGAGTCTGAACAGCAAGAATGAGAAAGACATCAATGGAGCTGTTTATATAATCTCCCGTCAGGCTTCTCAGAGAATGACAAGCCACGATCATTATGTGAGGAACACGAGCAGAGAAAAGGTGGCCGGTAAGCCAAGTGCCACCTGCCCCTTCTGAGTAGTACCATGACGGGAGAGACAAAGCATGCGTATGCCGTCAACGCTAAAGCACCAACCTCCAAGGAAAAGGACTCTGATTTTGAACGGTTCAGCAACAAGAATGCAGCAGAAAGCAAATCAACAGGGGGGTCTGATAGTTCTCAAAGTGCCTTAATTGCTGAGAAAGCAGCTCATTTAAATGGCAGGGAAAAAGAGACGCACAGTCAAAGGGAAGCCATTATAAGACCTCAACAAGCAGGGAAAATTGACTTCAAATCACTTCACAACAGGCCAAAGTTTTCCAGTGAGGCTACATGGACTAATGGTAAAAGTAGCCCACTGTCTCCAACGGGAAAGAGTAGGGGAAAAGACAAAAATAAGAGGTCTGGGAAGGGAGATCGCAACCAACAACAGCTTTACAGACTCAGTATTAGCAGCTCAAGGTCCAACCCTACCATTGGAATTGCTTACCCTCAGCAAAAAGTGACACCGCCTAAAAAAGTAGAAGTCAGTCAAGGACCAGTCTCTGGAAGCTATCGCTTTCATGTGCCAAGTATTCCCGAGAGGGAGGCAGAACTCCATCAAGAAGACCTCAACTTCAACAGGTCTCTCCAGGAGCCCACCTCCAGCCTTACCTCTACAAACTATACCTCACAAGCAGCTCCTGCTTCCAGGATTCATCATGGGTTAAAGATCCAGCCGGGCAACCTTCATGACACGGCCAACACTAATGGGCAGTTACATTACTTGGAATTCCAACCTAGTGGAAACTCATGGCATTCCTCGGATAAACACTTTCCTGGTGCCGGTGGATACGCTATCTCAAGTCAAAAGCTATGTCCTTTTCCTGAGGGCAACAAATCTGACTCACATAGTTTTGTACCTGTGTCATTTCAGTATCCATTCCCATCATTACAGGACCCCACCGGGAACTCTTTTTGCAACAATGGGAACAATCAGGACTTTATTGATGTTGCACTGGCTACAAACCAGGTAGCTCACAATACCTTCTTCTTCCAGTCCACATCGAGAGAAGGACCCGAGGATCAACAGGGTAATGGATCCTACAATTCTGCTTTACCAGAAAGCCGGACTTATGGGTTACCTTCTCAGCAGGCTCCTTTCTTACATAACCAGTCGACAACCCCTTGCTACACGGGGATAAATGAACACTCGGCTGATCACAGTGGTGCTATTACTTCATCTGGTGCTTTACCTTCCTCTGGTGCTATAGAACAAACCCAAAGCACTTTTCAAGAAAACCAATCAGTTTTTAGTCCTAGTGAATTCAGTTTACATAGTAACAGTATGCCAGCATTAATAAATAAAAGGCAACAGCCACCTAAAGACTTTGTACACAGTCAGAGACTCCTAACTCCAGGGAATACTTTAAGAAGGAACATACCACAGACTTCTCTAAACAAAGTTCAGTTTCCCAGCAAAGTCTATAACAGTGTAAGCACAGGATCTGTGCCTTTTGAGAAAAACCTTTCTAGAATACCTCAAACTTGGGATGAAGGAAGCAACGGTTTTCCATCTCTGGACCAAAACTCTGTTTCATACCCCAATGCTTCCGGAAACCTAATACCCTATCAATGCCAGCCAAGCGACCAGAGACAGGCACTGAAAAACACGCAGATGTCTTGGCAGCAGGGTCATCTTACTTCTGCAGCTGCAAATCAAAATAACTTGGAGCTGTCAAGGCATGTTGGAAACCAAAAACTTCCATATTCCCTCAGTAATCAAGACTGGCAAAACAGCAACTTGATGCCAAAAATTTCACCAAGCTATCATGCAAAGAAACATTTAATGGTGGAAGGAAGTTCCACACAAAGGACTGACACCGGCAGACAAAGTTACAACTCAAGTAATGATATACTTTACGACAGAGTGAAGGAGACAAATTCTCAGATGAGTGATTCAAGAACTAAGGGCATTTTATATGGCATGAGCCAACCCATTCAACAGTCGCGAAACAATTCCGACCAGCCTGCGCAACTGTCTGGAAATCATTTTGTAGCTGAATCCTCCTGTGAATCACCTCTACCTTCCCCTGCCAATAATCCTGTCTCTGGTAGCACTTGCTCTTCTCTTTCACCTATGTCCAGCAGCCCTGTGAATCCAAGTTCAGATGAGAACCAAGTGCCTCCCACACTTATATCTTCTCCATATTTTCACCAGCAATGTAACCCAACAGAAAAGTCCTTCCATCCTACCAATTCGCTAAGTTCTGGTTCACTTCTATATCACTCGGAACCTACAAAAACCTTCAATTTCATTTCAGATGTTTCTAATGAAAAACAAACATTTAAAAATCTACATGAAATTCAATACCAAAAATTGTCTAATGAGCCCAGCAAAGGATGTCTTGAGAATTTTGAGAGTGAACCACCACCTCCCTATTCTTCTCACCACTTTCTTGCCAGCTCACTCAGCAGTGCCAACTTAGACCAACTTGATGTTCTTCTAACCTGCAAACAGTGTGACCAGAATTTTGGTAATTTATCTTCTTTCCTGGAGCACAGGCAGTACTGTCATTTAAATCCAACACTCCAGAATGAGACAAATGATTCTACACAGGGTGCAGACATGAGGAACTCTGCTGCTGACCCCTTAAAGTCTTCCCAAACTGTACCAGGATTATCCCTTCACAAAGGACAAATCGAATTTCATCCACATCTTGGCAGTTTTAACAAAGATTATCTCCTTGATAGTGATGCCAAAGGAGATACCAAAGAAGATCATGCAAAGGGTAATATTTTCCACAATTTAACACCAAATTTGCTGTCTTTGACTGCTTGTGACACTTTGGAAATGGATGATGCGAAACTGGACAGTTTAATCATTGAGGCACTGAATGGCCTGGAGTTTCAGGTGGACAATCCCGAGATAGATAGCACCTTTATTGATGTATTTGTAGATGATGAGCTTACAGCTCCTAAGGCTACTGCATGCAGCCAGACGCACAAGGTGAAGGAGTCTACAGAAACCAAAAAAGTGTTGAGTGCAGAGGAAATACAAGCTCAGCATAACCAAGCGTCATACTCCTATGAGGAAAGTTATGGAACGGAGGCATCCTATTTCCCTAGGAAGACAATAAAAATGCGAAATGAACACAAAGTGACAGAAGTAGGAACTGCTCACCCATTCTCTGTGAACACTGAGGCTAACATAAAGCAGATGACAGTTACAAAGTCCGAAGACTGTGGAAGGCAAAAAGCAGGTGACATTCAGAAATGTATCCCACCACAGGAGAAAAAGAAAATTGGCCTAAGTAAAAATTATTTTGAGTATCCTGACGAAAAAGAATATTACGATTCACAACAAGGGAGAACGATGAGGAGTGACCCTCAAGATTTCTCGGTCACAGAAACCCCAAAAACACGAAGGACGAGTTTGCAAGATATCAAGAAAAAGAAGCCACACAATGGGACATGGAGTAAGGAACTTATACACAAAATTGTGCAGCAGAAAAATAAGCTTCACAAGCTGCAGGTGAAAAGTAATAAAAATGTGCAGCTTTCATTGGTGACCGAAAGACTTTTCCCACCAACCAAAAGTCACCTCTATACCGAATATGACTACAATTCAGATTCTGATGAAGACGTTGTTCCTACCCCAGTGCAGGGTAAAATGCAGAATGGCAGGCTCAAGTACAGCTTTAATCGGGACCTGCAAGCGAGAGGTGGCAGGACAAAAGTAAAGGAACCTGTGTGGCGGATGGGGGAAGCAACAAGATTCCAGCTGCAAAGCAAAGATTTAAGGAGCACAAATAAAGAGGCCCCAAACAGAATTCGGAGAAGAAGTAGCCAGTCTTCAAACAGTAGCGACCAAAGCACAAGTATTTCAAGTGAAACAGGGTCGAGTCCAAAAAGCACTGAGCGGACGGATTCTGAAAATGAACAGGAATGTGTGCTAAGATGTAAAACCTTTCCTATGCGTATTCAGAAATCTGCACCGGAGAGAAATGTGATAAAGCCTCTTATCAGAGGATATCTATCGGAAAAACAAATGCATCCAGACTTCTCCAAAGGAACCAAAAGGTTTGGGTCAGCTAAGTTCTTGCTTGCAAGTTCCAAAGTATACCCATCAAAGACAAATGGTGGCACATGTTATGGAGAAAGAGAGACATTAAGACAAAGCACTGATTCTATAGAAGATAACCCTATAAAACCAACTGAGCTGCACTGCTTCAGCAATGCTGGAGAAGAGGACAGACTGAGCACTTACCAAAAGGCAATAGAACCTAGCACCTTAGCACAAGATAATTATACGCCTGACCTTCTACTAGACATAGACAATGTGCCCCAACAACTTCCCACTTATGCTGACAATACAAATTACCAAGAGAAGCCACTCAACTCTCCGTCATGTGCGCCTGCCGTTCCCAACACAGATGTAGCTTCAGTTTATTCTGATAATAGTGTAAAATACTTAGACGAAGGACTGTGCAACGGCCATAAAGACTTTGCAGTGAACTTGTCTTGCTATGGTGAAGACCCAACCGTAAATATCCTGCCACAGCAAAGCCACAAATCCTATAGCAATGAATGCCAACAGTTTACTGACCCCAAAGATATGCCCAGCTTGTGTAGTAATATTTTTTCCAAAACCCAAAATATTGGATCAACTAACGTGGAGCAGATATATGCAAACCAAAGTAATTCCAGCAACATTAACTCATACGAGAATAAATGTTCAAATGTGGCATCATATCCTTCTGATAACAATGATAAAGGCTCATCAGCTCTTTCATTTGACTCCTCTTCTATATTTGCTGAGCTACCAATATCTGACTTTGAATCCCCATTGTACAACAGTATAACACCTTCAAAAGGTAACTATGTGGAATATGACCAGTCCAGCAAATCAACTCATTTTGAACATCAATTCCCTGAGTTTCTGCAAGAGAAAAGTTGGAATCTTATAGGGGAAGGTGCACAAATGTCATCAAATACTGTGTCCCCATTTCAGTTGCTAGAAAATCAAGCCAAAGAGAAATATGCTGAACACATGCCTGTTTCATCCGAACAAATGCCAATAGATTTGCCAAGAGTCCTCACAGATTATAATGTACCATTTATAAACAACATGTCAGAGGATGAGCTAGAAATCAAAAGGTTGGTGACGGAATTAGAAAACGAGCTTCAAACTAGCAAAGCTCAGAAAGACAAAACTTCCCAAACTTCGTCCACTGATAACATTACCTCAGAGCTCACAGATTCTTCACCCACTTTCCCAATGATGGAAGAGAACACAGCTGAAAGTTGCAGAGAGAATGCATATTTTAATGGAAATCCTAACTATCGAAATGACATGCAGCATTCAATACATCCTGTTAAAGTAGATCACATTCAGGATACTCAACCACTTATAAAAGTCGATGATCGCTGTGAAAGTCTCGAGAAATCTTGGACTTGTGCAGCTCAATTTGACACTTTTAATTCGGGCATTAAATGTCCCAAACAGACTAGCACACTGGAATCCTTCCCTTCCACAGATAACTGTACCCAGTATCAGTCAGATATGAGCAATGTATGTCTAACAGAACAACAGGAGACTTTGAGTAATAACCACAGTGCCCCCACTGTCATGTCCGATGGTTGCTTGCCTAACCTCTCATGTCAAGTTGAGTCTCAGACATATTCTAACCCTGACCTCTTGAGAGAGACACTGGTTACAGCTGAAACGTTACTTTCTAAAATCCAAGAAAATAAAGAGAATACTGAAAAAGAGACCAAACAAAGTGATGCTGAATATCAAACCAATAAACAGCAAAACCTGGAAGATCAATTTGATGATCCACCCGAGCTGGAACCTTTTCAAAAAGTCTCTGAATTTAACTCTGAATTTGTTTTACAAGATGATAACGCACCAGAGTTAAATATCACTAAAATGCCAGAGCACAGCAATAGTGTCACAGACGAGCCTCCATGCAAAACAGCACTGAAATCTACAAATTCAGACACTGAAACAGATATTGAATACTACGAAAGACAAGTAATGTTGAATGATAAAGAACGTTTACAGAAGAATGATAACATGAGTGAAAAAGAACTTGTCCTCCTCGACATGCCAGTTTTAGTAAAGGAGGAGAGTGCAAAACCTGAAAAGGCTACCATTGCTGAACATTCAGCAGAAAACCCATTGCAACAGCTCCAACTGTTTGTGGCGAGAACTGCCAAAAACAACGAGGTCGAGATGCTAATGCCATGCTTCCCAATGCTGCTAGCGGCTTCCGGAGTTTCCGACACCAAGCCAGAAACGGAAAGCGGATCTTCACATATTGTAGAGAGTACATTCATTTCTAAGGTGGAGTCGGAGATTACTGCAAAGGTGCTAGAGCATAAAGGCATACCCAAACTATCAGAATCCTGTATGCAGACTGCGGGGCCCGAACGACTAGATGCCAGTTCTGAAATGCTCTTGGAGTCAATGAGTAATGAAGTGCACAGTGATGACAAACAGACAAACCATTTAGAAGACGAAGGCCCAGGGCTGAATGCCATTAGTATAGGCACAGACAGAATCGGAACTGACCACGATAAGCTGCCATGTGAAAGCGGTGTCGCTGATAAACAGCCACAAGGGTTACTGGCGGAGTATAAAGAAATAAGTAACCATTGTGAAACTGATGAGAACCGATCGTTATCATCTATGAAAAAAAGAAAGTCTACCAGCTCCAGCCATACATTTCATAATGAAACCCACACAGCTGGTTCAACGATCACATCTAAGGTGCTCAATGTTCAGAAGGTTTCGCCTGAGAAAACAGATGATGGTTCTCCATTTCCAGATGCCTTAGATATTGAGCGAGCACAAATGTCTAAAAGCTCTGAAGAAAAGCAGGAGACACAAGACATCAACAATAAAGCTTTTGTGTTTGCCAGTCCAGAGACCCATCAGCAGCACATGGATATTCTAAAAGAAACAGAACTATTTTTGGGAATTGATAACACAAATGAGACCTTTATGCAGAGTCAAGACAAAGGTGGGGCCTCAGAGAGTGCTGACAAGTCTACCGCTCACTTTCCCTTGCATCCTAATGCCAACAAAGTATCATGCGAAAGCAACAGTGCATATGATGGCCAGTTTCATGCCCTCAGCATACCAACAGCACATTCAATGTTGAGTTTTGACCTGCTCCCTCATATATCATTGAAAGAATCAGCACTGCGGCATAAGCTTTTATTCACAACAGACGATAATTTAATTTCAATAGAAAGAGAAGAGTTATCGAAAACCACCCAGAAATGCCAGAGTGAAGTGACAAGTGCTAAAGAAGCAGAACTAGAGGAGCATCTGGCGGGAGGGAAAGATGTGGAGCTCTGTAAAGACAAAAGTCTGACATCGCCCTTGGAAGCCAGCCGAAAACTAGTAGCAGAAAAGGATTCTATGACACCAACAGTTGAGGTCAACCTAACTCCATGTTTCTGCTCAGAATTAGTCTGTACGCATTACAAAGATCAACACATGGAATCTGTTGCAGACATCATCCTTGGGTGTCAATCAATTCCAACAAATGAAAATTATCACATTTATTCTGGAGAAAGTAACCATAGCTTTCCAGCTCTCCAAAATGAACTTTTCCCTGAAACCACACAAACTCTAGTAGCGTCTCCATTATGTAGTCAAAATGAAAAGGCCCTTAAGTGTGAGTGGAACAACACACAAGACGGCTCCAATGTGGAACATGTATTTCCAAGTGGAGAGGACGGGTCATCAGCAATGGTATGTGACCTGATGGAGATTGCAGAACCAGGGTTTGTTAATTTTCATTGTCACCAAAAAACTTTAGAAAATAAAGCTTCACGTTTAATGAATGATTTCAACAGTATAACGGAAGTGGAGAGCAGCGTTCTCAATGCAGAGCCTGGGAAGAAATGTACCAATGACATGCACTCTGTTATAGATGGTGTACTGCGAATCCTGGAAGGTGACAAGACCAAAGAAATACTGCAGAGCATTGGAATGTCCATGAAAAGTAGCCCAATTAAAGAAAGGAAACCAGTTGGATTATCACTAACGTGTGATATTTGTTCAATATCCTTTCGATCAAAGCCAGGCCTAACAAGACACAAGGCTGTTAAGCACAATGGGTCACTGAAATCCAACAAAGATGGTATAATAAGCGATAAATCTCTCAATGTAAAAAATAAATTATGTGTAAGTGATAGCCAGAAAAACACTCATTCTGACACATCTCAGAACATGATAGCAGATTTTCTAAACCCAGACTGTAGTCTTCAATCCAGTCTACTGATTCCAGAAGGAGAAAAGAGACCTTTGTCTGCAAAAACCAAAGGTGAAAAAAGAACCAATGGACAGTTTGATGACACTGGTTCTATAGCAGCAGCTTGCAAAAAGAAGACCTATGGCAAGATCAAGAAAAGAAAGGTGAAACCTACTGACCGATCAACAGATTTTCAAGGTCCACCAGATGAAGTTCTAAACATCCTCAAAACAAATATTCTAAAGGCAATTGGGCAGTCAAACAGCTTTAACTCTTCTGAAGAGAAGATAAACTGGGAAGAATCTTCAGATAAAGACATTGCACAGAAAGCAACTGGCTTGGAAAATTTGAGCTTAGAAACCTATTCCACTGCTATAAATATAGATGAGGATGAGAAACTAGTGAGCGACGTTTTGGATTTGGAAATGAATGGGGGTAGTTTACTTAATGAACAATCCTGGACAAAAAGCCTTAATGAGCATGTTGAACACATTATAAATGATTCCAAAATTCAAACTGAAGAGTGCATACTGCCCAAAGATCACACTTTGCTAACTGCCAGGGAGGAACACTTAGAGGCCTCAGAGGCTGCCAAAGGTCAAAATGATGTCCATGTGTCAAACTTATCTAAGGGGAGCATAACTGACCTTCATGCCCTCTTTGATGATGATAACACATTTTCCCAACTCTTTCCAGGGGATGATAATTTAATTAGGAGGAAGTGCACTAGAGTTTATGGGAAAAGAAGCAAAAAACAAACACTGAGTTTTGAAGCAGGCTTAAAACATGCAGACATGGCTGAGCACAGCCACCCCTCTCAAATAAACTTTACCTGTGACCATAGAAGGATTTCAGGGAATTCTGCCTTAGTGGACAGTAACAATTCTTCTGCCCAAACAGAACATTTAACACAGTATGATCATGCTAGTCCTAAAAAGGAGACTACAGATGCTTATGAGAATAAAATGCTCCCCTTTGTAGCCGACAGTCAAGCAGAAGACACAAACGTACCTTTGCTGATCAAAGGAACTCAAGATGAAAAAGATAGAGATGGTAATCTCTACAAGCCATGTGGACAGTCTTTAGATTTGTCTGGAGAAACTGGCTCAGGCCATAGAGACCCAGATGTAGTAGAGGCTCACTGCAAAATCAGTGATGAAACTGGTTTTCTTGAATTTCCGACAATTGACATGAAGATGCTCAGTGCAAAGTTTGATATGAGAGAACTGTCTTTCTTTAGTGCTTGTGGAGATGATTCTGACCAATCGGATTTAGATGTACCAGATGAGATTTCACAAACGGCAGGACGGCGTAAGAAGTATATTAAAAGAAAATTGGATGAAAGGAGGCAAATGAGAAATCGCAACAATGTGAAAAGTAAAACGAAGGTCAAGCAGTACAAGTGCAAAGTATGTTTTCAGTGGTTCTTGACTTTGGGAGAACTAGATTTTCATAAGCTTACACATAACCCTTCACCTCCTCCTACATGCTACATGTGCGTGCAGCGCAAGTTCAGCTCTAGAGAACAGTTAAGAGACCATCTAAAAGAGAAGCATGCAAAAAATAAGGCAGGTCTCTGGATTTGCGGGATGTGCCTGAAAGAAATCTCTGACGTATGGATGTATAATGAGCACTTGAGAGAGCATGCGACCCAGTTTGCTAGGAAAGGGCAAGCTCAGAAATCGGTGATGGGCATCCCAGGCTGCTATGGAGAAGAGAATATGGTGAGGACATTCCTGAGTACCTTTATATATAGAACCCCTGGCAGGTTGGCCAAAACTTCTGAGGCTGATGATAAAAGTCCAGTGAGTAAAAGAACAGATCAAAAAGATCACAAGGATGAAGATGAAGTGGTTATTGAGAAGGAAGTTGATAATAGTGTTCATATTGTAACACCTGCTCCTATCCATGTAAAGCTTTCAGTCAGTCCTTCGTTGGACAGTTCTCAAAATGACATTATCCATAAAAATCCAGCTATGCATCCCCACTGTAAAGATCCCTCTAGAGATTGCCACCATTGTGGGAAGCAGTTCCCCAAACCATTCAAACTGCAAAGGCACCTCGTTGTTCACAGTGTGCAAAAAATTTACCTGTGCCACAGATGTCCCAAATCATATCAGGAGGTGCAAGAGCTGAGAAGTCATCTTAGCAGCGAGCACCAAATAGCAGAGAAGTCCGAAATCAAGCACACCACACTCTATGCGTGTGAGCTTTGTGCCGATGTGATGCACGTGATAAAGAAGTCCTTTATCTGCAGCCCGTGTAACTACACATTTTCCAAAAAAGAACAGTACGACAGACACATGGAAAAACACTTGCTTGGTGGCAGCTTGACATTCAAATTTAGAGGTGTAACCAGACCAACAAATTCGGGAAAGGAGATAAAGGAACAAGTAAGAGATTCCCCATTATATGATAGCGTGCCACCCTCCAAAAAGCAAAAGACCTCAAATTATGTTGACACATCTGTCAATGTGGTTAGCTTTGACCATGAGGATCCACCGCAATGCCCAAAGCTCTCACCTGGTGTGCTGTTCAAAGAAGAGATTGAGGTACATCTGGAAAATGAACATGAAGTGAAAGTAGAGGAGATGTTAATGGATGCTCCACAACTACAAGCTGAAGGACAGGAAGAGCAGCGTGTTTGGAGAGCTGAGATGTGTCTGTTCTCTCCTAAACCTTGTGCCGTGGAAGTAAAAGAGAAGGAAGATAATGAGACAGTCGGCAAGTCATTGGCCATACCGGGTTGTGAAATAACTAAGCCTTCTTTTATTAGTGCAGCAAAAAATAGTCACTTTGCAGAAAATAATGCTGAATTTGGCAAAATGACAGAAATGTCGACACATGAGCTAACAATAGGAAAACAAGTGAATGAGGCAGAGGAAACACTGCATATGCAAGCTTCTTGCATCCTAGAAGACAAAGATGTCTCACACTTGCCATTAGAAGAGCCCATGGATACGATTACAGCTGACAAAATGACATCACCCTCAAAGATTACCTCTAAAGAGCCTGAATCCCAGACACATAAAATCATGATGGAAGATAAAGAGGACACACCGAGGTCAATGCTTTTGAATTGGACAGGACAAGTCCCTCCAATGTCCCCCAAAGAAAAGTTGATTGTGAATGATACAAATGTTTTAGTTAAAGACCTCAAGGGTTTGAAAAAGAATAAGTCATTTGGTCAAATGAATGGCAGGTCGGCAGCACAGGCATACGTTACTGCTGCTAATGGTGAAGAAGCGGTGAAGTCCTCTACACCAAGATTTAAATCTGTATGCTCTCTGGCAAGAGGTAATAGTGCTTGTACTTTGAAAGAGACAACTACAAGCCAACAAAAGCTGGCCAAAAAAGAACTAACTGGTAACATATCGAAAAATAACACAGACTTTAAAAGTGCTGACAAAATGTCAGCATCGATGCCTCCAAAACAGCACCAAAAGAAGCGCAAAGAGCACAAAGTATCTGGTCATAAGGCAAACACAGCATCACAGGAGAACTTAGCTGGAGAAGGAAAGAAAAAAACAAGCAAACTTGTAGCGACTGGGAAGAGTGAATCTTCTGGTAATATAAAGAAGCCAGATTGGGTAAACAGCCTCACAGACACTAAAGAAGAGGCTCCGGGCAGTCGGCTTTACCCCAAGCCTCATACTGGAGGGATCAGTGACAAGTTAAAAAAGGTTGTGTTGGACACACACAACCAAAAGAAAGCCAACTTCCAGTCTAACAACGGAGAGTACAAGTGCAAAAAAGCTGTTTTTACAAAAACTTTGCAACCCTTCACTCCAAAAAGTTCTGCTTTATCTCAGAACAGCCCTTCACACAAACGTAAAATGGGGCACAACGCAAAACCCACTGAGCCATCAAATTACAGGACAGCTGAATCACAGAACAATTTACTAAGCCAACTTTTTGGACAGAAATTAACTAGCTTTAAAATTCCTTTACGAAGGGATATAACAGAATGAGACTAGGTGATCTCTGTCCTTTATTGAGAAGAAAACAAAACCAACCAAGTAACAAAAAGACTGAATGAAAAGTGTGCAAATATTTTTTTTTTTTATTAAAAAAAAAAAACTCTGTTGCATCACTCAACCCCATTAAGCTTGCCAAACTTGCACTGCCAACCTATGTAAGATAGTTCCCTTTTATGCTGTAATCTAATTCAATGCATCTGATCTGTTATGCAAATGTTGCAATGTTCTCGTGTACTTTTGATTTTACAGAACCAATATTTTAACTGCTTTGGACAAGAATAATAGTCAAAAGCTTTTTTTTCTACTATTGTATATAATTTCTTTTTATATGTTTTTTTTCTTCAGGATGAGGAGCTGAGGTTACAAAGGTTAAAAATTAAACCTTTGCTCTTCCATAAAAAAATAAAAAAATAAAAAAAAAAAGAGTAATTTAAACAAGATATTTAATCTTTCCATAATTATAAGCCAAGTTTTTGGTGAATACATATTAAATTATTCACAAAAAAAATATAAAGGCACAAAGCTATAAGCAATCAATTTGACAAGATTATAGGTGTCCTTCTTGTCAACTAAGTCATGACAGATTTTTATACATACATAAATATCAACTGCATATACAAATTTACGACTTGGTCAGAACATGAATAATTCTGTATAAAACTCCAGATGAATTTAAAAAAAATAAATGTGCCTAAAAACTTACATTCCAAATAGAATGATAAATTATAACCTCTATAAGGAGAAAAAACAACAACTAACTTTTATGGAGCAGTATAGCACTGCAGTTTGCTCCATCGCACTGTTAAAGATTACCCCTGAAAACTTTCATTTTGGATGAGCTGCTTTAAGGGCTTTTCATTTGGCTGAATATTGTGCAAAGTGCTGGCACCAAACATAGAATTATACATTAAAATGGACCCGAGATTTACACATCGTGCAGACAGACATCTTGCAGGCTGGGCCAGTATTCAGTGGAATGCAGCTTGTCAATATAGAAGGCAGTGTTGATGGTGATATCACTAGTTTTCATTGAATTGATTGGCTGAATACTTGTCTGGCCCACACAATGCCCGACTCCGTGTGTCTGGAAAATGGGTACTTTTTAATATTCTTTTCTTGGTCCAAAAATCAGTGTACACTGTACTAGATTATATACTATCCAAACACACTGTATCAATGTTGTGTAAGAAATGCCTCACTGGCTTTTGCATAGGTTGCCGGCTATATGCCAATATAAGAAAGGATTGCTTATATGGGCAACAGGTGACTGTTGTACCTTAAAAGGGACCACCATGCATTAAGATTAAGACAACTTTCTATAATGTCCAAAATGACACCTAGGATTTACTGTTAGAAAAGTATCTTTGTTCAAACGTTTCTGTGAGCAGGGGCAGCCCAGTACATGTTCCTGCACTAGTGGGTCTCTTTTGGCTCACAGACACTGGAGGGGGCATGGCCTGTCAAAAGTAAGATGACTAATTCATTGGTTTTTATGCGCCCTCTTGCAACTTTTATTACATGCATTGCGTTATACTTCTGGTTGCCTTGGATGCTTTTCAGCCAGGTATTTATATTACCGGGTGGTATATTTTTACAGCCCTGGTATACGAGAGCAGTGCCACTGTGCTCGCTGCATTGGATACAGGACAGTGAAAATAAACTACTGCGATCATGAAATACACACAGATGAAGAATTATTAAGTGACCTAATAAATGTTGCTCGTTACGATGAAATGAACATGTCACTTCTATAAAATATTGTTTAATACATAAAGGGTTTAAAAATTTTGCTTCATACAGTGCATTGATCTATGTATCTAATTTCTGTGACCACTGTAAAATAAACGGTATCAGTATTTTTGCTGCCCTAATATTATAGGGCTTATCATAAGAATGAGCCTTCATAGCACCTGGTAACACAAGATACTATTGCTGCGGACACTTTCTGAAGCATAGTAGGTGTCCCTGCTTTTGAAGGACTTTGGTGTGCTTTATATTAACATCAAATGCTTGACAATCTTACTGTAACACAGCCAGAAAATTATGCTTAATGAAACCCATGGTGCTATCTGTTCATAGTTCAAGTAATGTGAAAATAAACCCAGAAATGTTCATTGTCCAGCGCCGGAACAGTGTTAAAATCACTCTACCCTCTATCTAGATTATATAAGCCTGTACGCAGATTTATCTTTTATATATATATATATATATATAGAAAGAGAGAGAGAAATGGAAACTCGTGGTGCAATGGGCAGTCACCCTGGTTTAGCTGTAAACACAATAGGCGTTGTAAAGCACTGATGTAGCTTGTGAGACCAGAGTACGCTTACTGCACAGATTCCTGAGGGACATACGAACACTTTGCAAGGCTTTTACCTGTTAATATGTATCATTAAAGTGCATTGTATTGTATAAAAAAAAAAAATATTCTAGTTATTTCGTGCAATGACTAATTCAAAAGATTTTATTTTGATATTTGTGTCCACAAAAAGCAGAAAGAGCAGAAAGCCTTTTTATATTGTAATTTTGTATGACTAAAAATGCCTCTTTATATTGTTGTTAAATAAAACATGAGATGAAGAAGTGGCTGGTTATTTCTAGAGGAATGCAGAGGGTGACAGCTGAATTTAGGAGAAAGCAGGTTTCAGCTCCAGAGTAGAGAGCGACAACCCAGGCAGAAAAGAGGAACTGCACGTGTTGTGACAGGTGCAGGGTGCTAGAATGAACACTACATATCCACATCTCCCGATTGTACATCTGTCACCCATGCCCACACCAATCATCGCAACCGTGGTCCTCAAGCAGCCCCACACACGCCCACATATCCACACCTCCTGATTGGACATCTGTCACCCACGCCCACACCAATCAATGCATCCGAATCCAACACTCCCACATGCCTTTTGATTGGCCCAGAGATGACACCTGACCAATCAACAGCCCAGGACTCCGCTGTTAAATAGCCAGCCCTCACTACAGCTCAGTAACTCCTTTTGATAAAGGCCAACGGGCCGCAACGCGTCGTAGACTCTCACACCTGCACCAACCAAGAACAAACTTTTGGACTTTTGAACTTTCTATACCGCACCACCCGCCCGCACTTCACCAGCGGCACCCAGAACCATGTCCGGGTCCCGCACACCCGCGAGCAGCGGCACACACAAACGGACACCGGCACCTCTCAAAAACGGCTGCACCCCCGCCAGCGTGCAACACTAGCAGCTGTGTCAGCATCAGCGCGTGCAACTCCCCAACAAACTTGCTGGGTCGAGTTCGACACATACAGCCGGCACACATCACGCCGCAGCTACAATCGTGTCACGTGGACTACCTCGCTCCTACACAATGGCGAACGCATACAGCCAGCGGGTCAATCCTGTCCTGCACCCACGGGCACGTGGACGGTCCACGTCAGCCTAACAGAACACTTGGCCCCAACTGGACATTGAGAGAGCCGCTCCCAGCCACAGAAGTCGAGCACCTACCGGTAGGTATAAACCACCTCTCCTCACCAGTGTGGGACGCCGCCACTGGGGACAACCCCCAACCACCACCATCTGGGCATCCCAATTCCCAAGACTGTAGACCATAGGTCCAGCAGGGGAACATGCAGTAGTAAGGACCACATGTAAAGGAGCCCCCTCAAAGGGTCCACCCATCCCCCATACTGTGGATTGCACCATTTCACCCCTATCGGGCAGCATGCCCCCACGAACAATCCAGAGACAACGAATTCCCGAGGAGCACTGTGCCTCCAAACAAAGGAAGGAACTTGTGTCAACACAATTAACACAAATAAATTATATCACCTTTACTCACTCACCCAGCCTTCTGTGTGTTCTTCGAACCCCACCACAAGACACCCACCACAATACACACTGCGCCCATCACTATCCTTCCCTCCACCCCTACACACAATTACCTAGGAGCGCACGTAACCCATCCAATATCAAGCAAACCCAAAGTAGGACCAGGTACTATTACGCTGCAGCACCAGCCCCTATCCCCCCTCACTCACCCCAGACATTCCCAACCACATATCCCTTAACTCCACCCCACCGTGGAGCGCATCCTAACCAACTATTTTGAGTGGCATGTCCGATGCAAGTGGAGACGTCTGAGTTACATGTGTGGACAACTAATGTTGCATACACACGGTCAGATTTTTCCTTCAGATCTGAACGATAACGATTGAAAAATCGTTCAGTCGTTCATATCTGAAGGAAAATCTGACATATCTGACAAACGGGAACGCGCATCGTTCATCGTCCATCGTTCAGGCATGTCAGATAACGATATCTGACATCTGATGTGTTCGCAGTCAGACTTGGACGATTCCATTCATTTTAATGCAGTCAAAAAACGTTCAATCGTTCAAAACTTTGGTAAAATCGTTCAATCATTCATCTGACAAATCTGACCGTGTGTGTATGCTCCATAAGTGACAAGTGGAGAGGTCTGAGTGGCATGTGCATAAAACCAACTGGATTGTGCAGAGGTCTGTGTGTTGTGCAGAGTTATGAGGGGCATGTTTGAAGGTCTGGAATGCATGTGGGTGGTTTGAGTGGCATGTGGGGGGGCAAGTCGAAAGGTCCGAGTGGCATGTGCAGAGATAGGAGTGGCATGTGTGGATGTCTTGTGCAGGAGTTTGTGTGGTATATGGGGAGAGGTCTGAGTGGCATGTGGGGGGGCAAGTCGAAAGGTCCGAGTGGCATGTGCAGAGATAGGAGTGGCATGTGTGGACGTCTTGTGCAGGGCTTTGTGTGGTATATGGGGAGAGGTCTGAGTGGCATGGGCAGAGATAGGAGTGGCATTTATTGATGTTTTGTGCAGGGGTTTGTCTGATATATGGGGAGAGGTCTGAGTGGCATGTGCAGAGATTGGAGTGGCATGTGTGGATGTTTTGTGCAGCGGTTTGCGCGGTATGTGGGGAGAGGTCTTAGTGGCATGGGCAGAGATAGAAGTGGCATATGTGGATGTTTTGTGCAGGTGTTTGTGTGGTATATGGGGAGAGGTCTGAGTGGCATGTGCAGAGATAGGAGTGGAATGTGTGGATGTCTTGTGCAGGGGTTTGCGCGGTATGTGGGGAGAGGTCTGAGTGGCATGGGCAGAGATAGGAGTGGCATTTGTTGATGTTTTGTGCAGGGGTTTGTCTGATATATGGGGAGAGGTCTGAGTGGCATGTGCAGAGATTGGAGTGGCATGTGTGGATGTTTTGTGCAGGGGTTTGCGCGGTATGTGGGGAGAGGTCTGAGTGGCATGTGTGGATGTTTTGTGCAGGTGTTTGTCTGATATATGGGGAGAGGTCTGAGTGGCATGTGCAGAGATAGGAGTGGCATGTGTGGATGTTTTGTGCAGGGGTTTGCGCGGTATGTGGGGAGAGGTCTGAGTGGCATGTGCAGAGATAGGAGTGGCATTTGTGGATGTCTTGTGCAGGTGTTTGTGTGGTATATGGGGAGAGATCTGAGTGGCATGGGCAGAGATAGAAGTGGCATATGTGGATGTTTTGTGCAGGGATTTGTCTGATATATGGGGAGAGGTCTGAGTGGCATGGGCAGAGATAGAAGTGGCATATGTGGATGTTTTGTTCAGGGGTTTGTCTGATATATGGGGAGAGGTCTGAGTGGCATGGGCAGAGATAGAAGTGGCATATGTGGATGTTTTGTGCAGGGGTTTGTCTGATATATGGGGAGAGGTCTGAGTGGCATAGGCAGAGATAGAAGTGGCATATGTGGATGTTTTGTTCAGGGGTTTGTCTGATATATGGGGAGAGGTCTGAGTGGCATGGGCAGAGATAGAAGTGGCATATGTGGATGTTTTGTGCAGGGGTTTGTCTGATATATGGGGAGAGGTCTGAGTGGCATGGGCAGAGATAGAAGTGGCATATGTGGATGTTTTGTGCAGGTGTTTGTCTGATATATGGGGAGAGGTCTGAGTGGCATGGGCAGAGATTGGTGTGGCATTTGTGGATGTTTTGTGCAGGGGTTTGTCTGATATATGGGGAGAGGTCTGAGTGGCATGGGCAGAGATAGAAGTGGCATATGTGGATGTTTTGTTCAGGGGTTTGTCTGATATATGGGGAGAGGTCTGAGTGGCATGTGCAGAGATAGGAGTGGAATGTGTGGATGTTTTGTGCAGAAGTCTGTGTGGTATGCGGGGAGAAGACTGCGATGTGGGGAGAGGTCTGTGCGGTATGCGGGGAGAGGTCTGTGTGTTATGCGGTGAGAGGTCTGTGTTATGCGGGGAGAGGGCCGAGGGGTCGATTCAGACCCGGACGCTAAGCTGCGCTCTCTCGCTGCCAAAAGGGGCTGGTTATGCAAATTCCGTGATCGCACTGTCTGGTGTAAGGACGCCTTCTATATCTTAGAGAGCGACGGCAGAGTGAGCGCACGCCGGTATAAAGATGCCCACTTTTCTGTCTTAGCACACGTCATCAGGCTGAAATACAAAAAAGTGACGTGTACAATGACGCTTCCATGCTAATTATGGACGCCCATTAAACGCCGTTTTGACGCCCACACACGCCTGCGTTCGCAGCACCACTCCCCCGTTCACAAGCACCTTCCCCTGTTACCACCCACAAATGGCACATTCTGTCACTCAAAGTAGCGCTCAGACTTTGTTGCTAGGAGCACACGATTCCCGATCGCGATGACTGGTACGCTCACGCGCACTTCGATGCATGCGCAGACGGACGACAATCGTCCACAGCATGTGTTCGAGGATTAGCGTCCGGGTCTGAATGGGGCCCTGAGTGTCATGTGTTGATACAAAGGATCAATACTTCTGAGGCCAATTTGGTATCCAGGAAAATGCTAATACTTTATTTTAGTTTTATTGTGGAAAGTTCATACGGTAGAAAATCAAGGATGTGTGAAATATATGCAATAGTTGTTTATTTTAGATTCTTACTAAGTAATAATAATATATTTCAGAGCTTGGAAGATATTTAACAGTCCTCCTTGCTTGTAAGAGTGCAGTGCACTCCCCAGGCTGTATGTTGCGGGCACATCGCCCGACAAGAAACAGCTACCGCCCGCCACTTCGCACAAACCCCCCCGCCTAGGACTCGCTGTGACTCCCCCAGCCAATCACCGCCAGCAGCCTCTACCCTGACTGGCTCTCCATTGGCTGAGAAAAGCATCTAGCCACTCCCCAGTGTTGTCTGTAGTATGGAACAACATTTTCCATCTCCAGGCTGACCGGCACGTAGATCTCCATTCTCTGCCGTTTCTGTTATTCCTTTGGAACCAGTGGAGCAGAGCAAGGTGCACAGAGCAAGCGCCATGCTGAGGTATTCTCTTGGGACAGGCTCAGGAGTCCGTGCCGGCCCCTCTGCTTCCTCCCCAGCCGCAGTGTAAGAGCAATTAGTCAGTGTAGCTGGCCGGGCAGCCAATACTGCCTTATACTATGGCGTGGGGGAAGCAGAGGGGCAGGCATGGTCTCCTGATCCTGGTGGCTGCTGAAAATGTAGCGGTCAACCAGTCACACTGACAGACTAATCAGCGTTGATCTCTGTATGTGCTTCCTGCCACAGCCGCCCCTCCCCTAGCCCAGTGTCCCCTTCCCCATGGCTACCCGGCTGGTCAGGCACACTGACAGACTGATCACAGTCTGAGCTCCCTGCCACACCTCCGACAGCCCAGTGTCACCCTCTATTCTACTAGGCAGCTGCAGAGATGGTGGTGATCTTCAGGAACGCCCACCCCCTGCTGCTGTGGGGTGGGGTGTAAATATGTGTTTATACATATATAATGTATAACAGTGTTCTCCCCAGGCTGTTTTTATTGCGGGTACATCACCTGGCAAGAAACGGCCTTGCACCCGGCTACTTTTTGATGCCACCCGGCTGGAAACATTTTCTGGGGAGAACACTGGAGTGCATTTATTACGGACTCCAAGGATCACATGTAATAGCCTCCAGGTTATTGAAAGTGCCAATGTTTTGTTAATTTAGTTACACGATTTTAAACAGCAATTATTTTAATGATAAAACCTTTTTTTTTTTTTTTTTAAATGCCACTTTGTCTTGTCGCTAAATAACTGAAATATCAGCACTATCCAGCCCACGTAATCGGCTACCTACCGCATTGTCCTTGCATGTAACATGGAATGCTATGGGGGGTTTTTTAGCTTAAGATATCAGTTTTGCAAACAAATGAATGAAGGCCACCACTATTCTGTTGTCTGAGATGACTAAAAACCTTCCCCAGTAAGTTGACAAAACTGTTGAATTTTTCACACTGCTCTAAATTCCAATATATTTGTAGTTTCTCTTCATAACCATGTCCTTAGCGCTTTTAGTGAGGAGGAGGCTCAGGCTCTTGCCGACTTCTTTTTGGTTCTAACCACTTTGAAGATGTCATCTAGAGAGGCCTGATTGTGATTCCACAGGATTAGTAGTTACATCTGAAGATGGTATATGTGTTATCTAGCCCAGGGAACCAACCATATGGTGGAGGAAAACATTCCCAACACTTTCCGTTCTGTTGTCTTTTGATGGATCTGCAAATGATGTACCACAAACTGGATTTCAGACACCTGTCCTGGACAAGTTACATTATTCAGTATGGTATTGTCATAAAACCGGGATTTAGTCACTCATACCCAGTTTGGAGGTGCACTATTAAGGTGGGCTATGCTGTTCCAGGACGATGTCACTGAGTTCCAAGGGCCATGGACGCAGCCATGTTGGTTCTGATCGCTGAGCGCTAGTATCCAGTCACTACCTGTCTGCTGCATTGACATGACGGCTTCCTTCTACCCTCTGCAAGAGCACCCTATTTAAAGCTGCACCTGCAATTAGAACACGGTCGGAACGTGGAACTATTGTGTGTGTGTGCTCACTCGCCAGCATGTATCTCCTGTCTCTGATACACTGCCTAATCCTTTGCTCCTATCAGCTTGAGCTCCTTAAGTTGCTGCCACTGAATTTGTTTCATCTAGTCTGCATGTAACTATTGCTGGTATCCAGTCTGCACCTCTTCAGCCTGTGTTCAAGTGCCAGTCCCAGTCCATTTTAAGTTGCTGTTTACCTTCAGTCCCAGTCCAGTCAAAGCTCCCATTCCATTGCGGTACAAGTAGCTGTTCTTCACCTTTCCCAGTCCGGTTCAAGCTTCCTGTTCTCCTCCGCTTTCAGTTCGTTTCAAGCTACCTGTTCATCCTGGATCTAGGGCCTGATTCAGAGCCACTCGGTATTTGCGGTCGTTCGTTTTATAAAAAGGGGTGGCTATTCAAATGAACCGTTCGCACTTTGCGGTCTGTTCACGCCTCTAAGTCTGAACGAGCGAACAAAACTTGCGGTTGTAATTTTGAAAAATACGCCCCCTTGCCGCTCGCACCATACGTCATGTCCGCTATTTATTAGATTAACCGAGTACATCGTACAGCGTATGAACTGCTCGCTATTCTTGTGGTTGGTTTTTTCAACCGCTATTTTGCGAGCAGTTCTGAGTTAAAAAAAACCAAGTGACGTGGTCAATGACGCTGCTGGATTAATTATGCACTCCCTTAAAACGCCCGTTTTGACCTTTAAGCACGCCTGCGTTCTGTTCTCCACTCCCCGTTTTCAAGCACCTTCCCCTGTTACCACCCACATACGCCTCCTTCTGTCACTCAAAATAGCAGGCATTCGCTATATAGCGAACAAACGATTTTCGGCCGCACTGACTGGTTCGCGCATGTGTATTACAATCCAGAACGAACGAGCGGCCGCTTACGAGCGGCTCTGAATCAGGCCCCTAGTCCGGTTCAAGTTCTGGATACAGTAGAGTACAGCAGGTGTCCTTCATTACGGATCTAATCAGGTTCAGCTGGTCTTCTTCACTCCAGATCTAGTCTGGTTCAACCGGTGTCCTTAACTGCGGATCCAGTCCGGTTCAAGTTCCAGATTTAGTCCAGTTCAGCCCATGGCCTTTTTTATGGATGCAGTCCTGTTCAGCCTGTGGCCTTGATTCTGGATGCAGTCCGGTTCAAGTTCCAGAACTAGTCCAGTTCAGCCCATGGCCTTCTTTGCAGATGCAGTCCTGTTCTGCCCGTGGCCTTCATTCCGGATGCAGTCCAGTTCAGCCTATTTGCTACATTCTAGTTCCAGCCTATGAAGCAGTCTGAAGTATCCTGATTTCCTTTGTTATAGTGCTTTCAGGTGCCAAGTTTTCAGTCTTCCGTCACTGTGACTTAAAGGAAGTCTTCTAATTACAGCTCGCTTGCTCATTGCGGGTTCAGTGGACTATTCATGCATTACACTTCTGACTGTATTGCTGCTCAGCAGATTCCCGGAGACAGCTCCAAGCATGTCTCTGGAACTCTCTACTCATCATACCATAGGTGTCATCATCGATGGCGGTTGTTGCCCTGAGGGTCCTCTCTCAGTGTAGGAGTTTGTCCTGAGTCTCCAGTGGAGTGGTCGTCCCCAGGTATTGGGGACTGGGTACTGGATCTATTTTCTCTTGTAGGGTCTGGGCAACCAGCTCTTGCAATCGGGTCATACTCTGGTGGATTCCAGATGGACTATTGGTTATCTGTATTACTCTCTGTTCTGCTCCTGAGTTCTCAAACACCGGTTCCAACCCTTTGGCTCTGAAGTCAGGGCTGGGGTTGAGTTCCACTCAATTGGTTCTAGGAACAGGCTGGGTGCCTTCCAGTAATCTCTGATATCTTTGATGACACTCGGCTACATGCCATATGGCTCATACATTAGAAATCTAATCCAGCCACCACAATTTGTTTACCTTGTCTTCCCAGCCCACGGGTCCCTACTGGATCTGAATACTCATCCCGTGACAATTATTTATACACTCAGAAATTTAATTTATTATTAGCAAATAAGTAAAATTGTTATCCTTTCCACAGACCAGCATGTTTCTGCATTGTCTTAGTATTTACAAGATATTCAGACAGTCCTATCACTAGGATGTCATCATATGCTCATCACGAACACCACCAGTAGTTTGTGAAGGTCCTTGGAATATGTTGCGAGTATTGAAAGAAGACAGGTGTATTGGAAGTGAATAACATCCTTTCAGCAGTCCTCGCAGGTTCTCTCATTATTGTCATTACAGTGTCCTATTCACAGGCGGTATAAGGACACTGCGTGCTCACAGACACAAGGATCCCAGCCAGCCCTATAATATCATTGCATGCCAGTAATACTGGACCCGTCACCAGATGTTGCGGGTGTCCCTAACGATTGACATCAGAGTATCCCACCAACAGGACTGATTAGAAAACTATTTCAGACACAAGTTCCACTTTCCACTGGTTACATGTTGGCTTCATACCTCTCCGCAATATCAACAAGTAGCAGCTTATGATGATAGGGCTGCAGCCCAGACACTTTTAAACATTTATATGTTCTGTGAACATTGCCATGAGTATATATTTCACACATGAAGTACTTTATTCATGTTGACGATTTAACTTCTAGACTTGCGTGAGCTTTGATTTGCCATGCTAATTTTCCTATTTGGCTGCATTGACATTATACATAAACCAGTATTCCAAGTCCTTTATGATGGAAGTGTTTTTTCCAGTAACTTTTTTTTTTCTATACTAAAACTCTTTTTGTATACACAACTCAGTTGATTATAAGCGCACACCCCTCTGTGATGTTTTCATCCAATGGGAGGTCCGACCGGGACCTCAACTCCCTAGTATGTCTTCTGGTATCCTATGTTACCACTCTGTGAAGTTTTTGTCCAAATTATGTGATGTCTTCCAAATCCATCCAGTGGTAGGCCCAGAACAGGCTCCCTGGGTCAAGGTTCTTCCGGGTGTACACCTACGGGAGATCCGCCCAGGACCCTAACCCCCCTAAAACCTGGTCCAACTGGACAACCGTTGGGTTCATCCCAATCGGTGCAGGGGTGTCTGAATCCATAACAAACAGACCAATGAATAAGATATATACAGTCAGGTGCATAAATATTGGGACATTGACCCCTTAAAAAGTGGGAGGCACATATAGAAACCGTTGTAATTCCTACACCGTTCACCTGATTTGGATGTAATTACCCTCAAATTAAATCTGAAAGTCTGCAGGTAAAGCACATCTTGTTTGTTTCATTTCAAAGCCATTGTGGTGGTGAATAGAGGCCAAAATATGAAAATTCTGTCAATGTCCCAATATTTATGCACCTGACTGTATGTGATATGTAATGTATTGAACATGTGATTGTGTTTTTTTATTGTGTAAATATGTTGTCGCACATCAGCTCTCGTTCTATTAATTATTTTCTTATTTGAACTTCTGCACTCCAAGCTGAGTTTGGTAGAATATTTTCTTACCACTTGTCTACATCCTTGTAGTTGTTGCGATTTTCTCTGGCCGTTTTATGTAATGCATACGCAAGGCATGTGACATTGACCATATTCGGATACACAGTACATCCGGAAAGTATTCATAGCGCTTCACTTTTTCCACATTTTGTTATGTTACAGCCTTACTCTAAAATGGAATAAATTCATTTTGTCCTCAAAATTCTACACACAATACCCCATAATGACAACGTGTAAAGTTTTTTTGAGATTTTTTGCAAATGTAATTAAAAAATAAACCTAAGAAATCACATGTACATAAGTATTCATAGCCTTTGCTCACCTTTGGCAGCAATTACAGCCTCAAGTCTTTTTGAATATGATGCCACAAGCTTGGCACACCTGTCTCTGGGCAGTTTCGCCCATTACTCTTTGCAGCACCTCTCAAGCTCCATCAGGTTGGATGGGAAGTGTCGGTGCACAGCCATTTTCAGATCTCTCCAGAGATGTTCATTCGGATTCAAGTCTTGGCTCTGGCTGGGCCACTCGTGGACATTCACAATGTGTCCTAAAGCCACTCCTTTGATATCTTGGCTGTGTGCTTAGGGTCATTGTCCTGCTGAAAGATGAACCGTCGCCCCAGTCTGAGGTCAAGAGCGCTCTGGAGCAGGTTTTCATCCAGGATGTCTCTGTGCATTGCTGCATTCATCTTTCCCTCTATCCTGACTAGTCTCCTAGTTCCTGCCGCTGAAAAACATCCCCACAGAAGGATACTGCCACCACCACACCATGTAGGGATGGTATTGGCCTGTTGATGGGCGGTGCCTGGTTTCCTCCAAACAGAACGCCTGGCATTCACGCTAAAGAGTTCAATCTTTGTCTCATCAGATCAGAGAATTTTGTTTGTCATGGTCTGAGAGTCCTTCAGGTGCATTTTGGCAAACTCCAGGCGGGCTGCCATGTGCTTTGTACTAAGGAGTGGCTTCCATCTGGCCACTCTACCATACAGGACTGATTGGTGGATTGCTGCAGAGATGGTTGTCCTTCTGGAAGGTTCTCCTCTCTCCACAGAGGAATGCTGTAACTCTGACAGAGTGACCATCGGGTTCTTGGTCACCTCCCTGACTAGGGCCCTTCTCCCACGATGGCTCAGTTTAGACGGCCGGACAACTCTAGGAAGAGTCCTGGTGGTTCCGAACTTCATCCATTTACAGATGATGGAGGCCACTGTACTCATTGGGACCTTCAAAGCAGCAGATATTTTTCTATACCATTCCCCAGACTCGTGCCTCGAGACAATCCAGTCTCGGAGGTCTGCAGACAATTCCTTGACCTTCATGCTTGGTTTGTGCTCTGACATGCACTGTCAAGTGTAGGACCTTATATAGACAGGTGTATGCCTTTCAAAATCATGTCCAAACAACTGAATTTACCACAGGTAGACTCCAATTAAGCTGTAGGAACATCTCAAGGATGATCAGTGGAAACAGGATGCACCTGAGCTCAATTTTGAGCTTCATGGCAAAGGCTGTGAACACTTATGTACATGTGATTTATTAGTTGTTGTTTTTTTTTTTGGGGGGGGGGGTTATTAAATTTGCAAAAATCTCAAAAAAACTTTGTATACGTTGTCATTATGGGGTATTTTGTGTCGAATTTTGAGGACAAAAATGAATTGATTCCATTTTGGAATAAGGCTGTAACACGACAAAATGTGGAAAAAGTGAAGCGCTGTGAATACTTTACGGATGCACTCTAGTCGTTGAAAGTCCCCTGGCAACCTTCATCATATACCTCATGGCACCGAGGAGAACGTTCTCCATTTTTACACCATCTGGCCTGGGTAGCCTTATAGAATTGTCGAAGACCATAACAATAATAGTTATTTACCTTTATAGAGCATCTCATTAGGAGAAACACTTCACCAGGCTGGAAACTCTAACAACATTTGGTGCATATTTCCCATCTATATCAGTGGTTTCAATTATGTAAACCCATATTTTACTGTTGGCGACAATAGATCTGATCTTTCCTAATGTTGGACATACATTGTCAGATATAGTGACCGCACTGGATGTTGGTGACAGTGCTGGGAATAGGTTAGCACTGAGAGTTGGAGACAGTGGTAAGCACTGGAGGCAGCACTGGGTATTAGTGACTGCGCTGGGAGATGGAAATAGCAGAGAGTTCTGGAGATAGCTCTGAGTACTGGTAGCAACACTGGGTAATAGAGACAGCGTTGGGAGCTGGAAACAGCAGTGAGTACTGGAGGCTATGCAGAATATTGGGAACAGTGCTGAGTAATGGAGAAAGGTCTTGAATAATGACAGAATCGGATATAGAACAGAACTTCAGGAATACATCCTGGATCCAGGAAACAGACACTGAAGTGAAGTTGTTCTGTCAAAGGTCAGAGTATAATAACTGGTTTAAATAGGGTGCCCTAGCTCTCTATAGGCTGAACTGGTCAGGTGAGCAAAACAGCGGTCTTGTGACATAGCCAAGATGGAGGATCCAAATCTGTGCTAGTGGGTGAGAAAGTTCTGCAGGGACGCTAATCACATGCCTGACCGATAGAGATGGCCCCAAGGGAGCTTGTAGAGACGCACCAGAGCCTCTATGGCAGCAAAGCAGCATCGCCACGTTAGGTAACGGAGTCTAAAAGGGTGAAGTTGCGTTCCCGCTAGGCAGTTTCAGCGGGACGCCGCAACCTGCCCTATTTCTAGAGGGCAGAAAGCAGCCTGCCGACCGGCGAGGCCGACCAATTCGTATCACTCCTTCACATTGGTCAATTTTTCATGCCTGACCGTCCAATAATCGCTGATCTGTTGCAATTATGTAAGCCCGGCTCAACAGATCTTCATAGCAGGTACAGATATGCTTTCCCTCAGGTTTGATTTATTGGAACAAAAAGATGACTGCTGTACTTAGCCATATAAAAAAGACCTGTAGTCTAGTCTGCAGCATTTCAGTAATATAAATAAACCAAATAATTTACATCAGACAGGTTGGGAATGTGTTTAAACTTCATTTAGAAATTAAAATGAAGGGAAAAAAAAACTACATATCTATTTCACTAAAAACAGATTTATTAATAATATATACACTGTATTCATTCTATAATTAACATAGTTTAGCTGAAAATACTTCGGTGGCCATTTAATTGTTTGCGCCCACGGCTGTTACTAATGGCCGCCGGATGGAGGAGTTCAACTGATGCTCTGATCGGACACAAATGCTGTGGGCGCACAGATTTCTGCTCGCACTCTCCTAAGGTGGTGGGCATAAATTGAAAAAGTCTTGGTTTCGGGGTTGCAAACCAGGACTTTAGATGGTCTATTTGGGTACAACATGCGGGAAAAGGCATGAGCGCCCAAAAACAATTAAATATCGCCCCCTGATCTCCCGTCACTTTAGACGGGAGATAGGGAGTAATAAAACAATTGAATCGCTCCCTGATCTCCCGTCACTTTGAATCGCCCCCTTAACATCACTAAAAAGAGACCATTAAATTATCTATTGTTGAGCAGGTTTATCACCAAACCTTTAGGCTCACAGGCAGCACTACCTCTTTGGGTACTGTGACTGCATGTGAAAGAATAGCTATATAGAGCTTGTATCCCTTGTTCTGCAATGTTTTGTACTACAAGTCTTCTGCTTTTTAATTGTTCTCTTGTTTTGTGTGCAGTGTTTTTGCTTACATACTTTGTAAGGCGCAGCAGAACCCGTGAGGCACCATATAAATGACAATAACAAACAATTTTGCACTTTCATTGTGCTATTTTTTTGCTAAGAGAATATCTTTTCTTGAGGGTTTACAGTGACCCCTTTTTTAAGCACAAATCTTTATTTTTGTTTTTCATAATTTATTACCAGTTATTTATATAGCGCACACATATTCCGCAGCGCTTTACAGAGAATATGTGGCCATTCACATCAGTCCCTGCCCCAGTGGAGCTTACAATCTATGGGCCTGATTCAGAGCCACTCACTATTTGCGGTCGTTCGTTCTAAAACAAGGGGTGGCTATTCAAATGAACCGTTCGCTAATTGCGGTCTGTTCACGCCTCTAAGTCTGAACGAGCGAGCAAAACTTGCGGTTGTAATTTTGAAAAATACGCCCCCTGGCCGCTCGCATCCTACGTCATGTCCGCTATTTATTAGATTAATCGAGTACATCGAACAGCGTATGAACTGCTCGCTATTCTTGTGGCTTTTTTTTTTCAACCGCTATTTTGCGAGCAGTTCGAAGTAAAAAAAAACCAAGTGACGTGGTCAATGACGCTGCTGTATTAATTATGCACTCCCTTAAAACGCCCGTTTTGACCTTTAAGCACGCCTGCGATCTAATTCCACACCCCCGTTTTCAAGCACCTTCCCGTTACCACCCACATACGCCTCCCTCTGTCACTCAAAATAGCAGGCATTCGCTATATAGCGAACAAACGATTTTCAGCCGCACTGACTGGTTCGCGCATGCGTATTAAAATCCGTACGCATGCGCAGATGTGCGAACATCGGTCAGAACGAGCGAGCGTCCGCTTACGAGCGGCTCTGAATGAGGGCCTATATTCCCTACCACATGCTCACACACATACAGACTAGGGATAATTTTTGTTGAGAGCCAATTAACCTACCAGTATGTTTTTGGAGTGTGGGAGAAAACCGAAGCAAGCGAAGGAAAAACCGAGAATATACAAACTCCAAATATGGGCCCATATTCAGTTTGAGGGGAAAAGTCCCGACTTTTCGCCTCCTTTGCCTGATTTCCAAGCGAAAAAGTATCGTGCCTGCTATTCCCCGTATTCAATTCCAATGTAGGCAAAAACGGGAACAGGCGAAACTTGGATCAGTGTAAAAATCCGGAAATTTTTAGGAAATAATTGTAGGACCCCCTAAAGATGTCCAGACCTGGGGGATCACTATGGGTACCCCCGTTTTAGCTTGCAGAAGAAAGTCGGGTTTTTAAATAGCCGCGGCAGGTGCTATTTTCCCCGACATTGAAGAAGTGATGCAGAAGAGCACTTATGCTTTTTTTTTCGTTTTTAAAAGTGGTCCCATCAAATTTGGGGTACTTGAAAATGGGTACTAGCATATTTTTAAGTTCTTAAACTAATTTTTTTTAAATTCTGCAAAAATGCACCTGCCACTACTCTGTGCAATGAAGAAAAAACCTGCCGCATATAAGGGAACCCCTGTGGATTTAATTTGTCTATTTTAGAAGTGATTTTTAGTTTTTGGGTTTTTTTCACCCCCCAAAAAAAATATATTTTTGGGGGTGTCCCGATTTTTTTTTATTTTTTTTTTACTTTTCTTTTGCACAATTCATTTTAAGGGCCATTCCCAATGGTGCAGGCTACTTTTTTTAAAGCCTGCACCCCTACACCCCGATTCTGCACTTTTTTTCACCTGCTAAAGGGAAGTGAAGTTATCCCCGTTTTTTTCAATTGATTTATTGCACCATCTACGAAAAAAGACGGGAATTTTCGGGAAATATGCGTGGGACCCCACTAAAGATGTCCAGACCTGGGGGATCACTATGGGCACCCCCATTTTTGCATGCTGAAGGAAGTCGGGGTTTGTAATAGCCACGGCAGGTGCAATTTTGCGGCTATGAATAAGTGGTGAAGAATAGCACTTAGATTTTTTTTTTTGGGGGGGGGGGAAATAACTTTTCCTATCAAATTTGGGGTACATGAAAATGGGGGTAAGCATTTTTTTTTTAAGTCCATAAAGATATTTTTAAAATTCTGCAAAGAAAACACCTGCCACATACATGGGGACCCCGACCTGAATTAATTTAGATAGTTTGGCGCTTTGTTCCCCTATTTTTTATTTTTTTTTTAACCCCCAAAATTAAACTTCATTTTTTTGGCGTTTTTTTTTTTTTTTTTTAAATGACACTCCCAGGGGTGCAGGTTATTTTTTTGTAAGCCTGCACCCCTAAACCCCAATTCTGCACTTTTTTTCGCCAGCAAAAAGCTGGTGAAAACTTAGCCCCGTTTTTTTATCATTGATTTTTTGCACAGGCGAAAAGTCAATGTAATTGAATACGGGGATAATTCAAAGAGGCGAAAATGACGTCATCGGTGAAAAATGATTGCAGATTCCGACATTTCGCCTCAAATTGAATATGGCCAATGGTGGGAATGAAACAAAAGACCACAGTACTGTGAAGCAGTAATGGGGGCCCATCCACTAGACGATCTGCTCCCTGTCCAATCTCTAAACGATTTTCCCTTGATTTTTTCCCTTGAAATTTTATCTTTCAGTCTGAACGATTTGCAAACGATTTGCAAACTATCTTTAATAGATCGAGTGAAATTGACCGGCATGTTCAGTCGACTGACGAGACGATCAAACGACCAGCGGGAGCGCGCATCGTTGATCGTTAACGACCAAACACTGCACGATTTATAAACGATTGAACGATGACGACGTAGTTATCGTTCAATCGCCTGCTAAAATCGTGTAGTGGATGCCCCCCCTTAATGCTAACCATTACACCATCTGTGCTACCCAATACCATTTATTGAAGTGCGCTAGCTTTTGATTCTAGTCTTTAGCACCTGATGGTTATTTAAGACGTTATTGATAAAAGCCTCATGCATGGAAAGCACACGGAAACAACAGTAAATGTATACCGATACAGCACATTTGTTTTCAATTAATTTACAGCTCACGTGTGTGAACAACCCCTGAGGGAGAAAGGACCATACACAAAATGCCAAGCAGAGATGTGGATATACTAAAGATGTTGCTTATCTCAGCTTTTATAAGAGTTACGCTTCACAAAGTTCTAAGCGGAAGCTTGTCTGCTGCTCCCCCAATCTCATCATCATATAAATTCTGAATAACCACATTGCACTAAAAGCCTATCTCCATATCTATATAGGGACACATTCACCCAGCATTCAGCAGATGGATAGCACTGTGCTTATAGCGAGCATTTTACACTATGTCAAACATAAGAACACATTTAATTTAGAAAAGACAAAAGATAAACAAAAATACGAGTGGCCTTGCAAGCAGAATGTTTCTCTTTATAGATAAAAATCGGGTTATAAAGTAATTATGAGCCTATCTAAAAGACACAATAAAGAAGAACATTTTGCAATGCTAAAAAATTAAAACACAGGAACCATTTCCACAACCCAAGATAACGGTTTGGCCACTGGGTGGCACTGTTATACTGAAGTCCAGAGGTTCGCAAACGCTGTCCTCAAGGCACCCCAACAGTTCGGGTATTAGAGATATCCATGGTGGAGCACAGGTGGTTTAAATCGAATTGACTGAGGTATTAATTAAGTCACCTGTGGTCAAGCATGGATATCCTTAAAACCTGGACTGTTCGGGTGCCTTGAGGACTGAGTTTGGGAACCTCTGCTGTAGACTACAGGTAAATTAAAGCTACAGTAGACGTAATATGACAGTCCCCACTCACAATACTGTTTGATTTTAATGTGAGCAACAATATCAGTTAAAGAAAATGATATACCTAGACTACGTTAATGCAAATACAAAATTGTTTTTACCATATATTTCAGAAATTGAAGTAACTGTGTTGCCTAGAAAACGTTTGCCAAATAAACTTTCCTGTAAATTAAAGCAGTCCTGTGTTTAATGTAATAATTGCAGAAAATAGATCTTATAAATAACAGCATTTCAGAATTTATCTGTACCCGGGCGATCAATAGAATTGCTATTTGTCTCATTCACCTGTCACAGCTGCAAATCTAACAATTTCCAGGCAGTTACAGGTTTAAAAAAAGTATCCAAAAAATTTGTGCATTTTCTCTTTTCCTACTTCTGTACAGGGATTGGACTGCTGAGGAATGGGGTAACGTTATTTTCTCTGATGAATCCCCTTTCAGATTGTTTGGGGCATCTGGAAAAATGCTTGTCCGGAGAAGGAAAGCTGAGCGCTACCATCAGTCCTGTGTCATGCCAACAGTAACGCATCCTGAGACCATTCATGTGTGGGGTGGCTTCTCAGCCAAGGGAGTGGGCTCACTCACAATTTTGCCTAAGAACACAGCCATGAATAAAGAATGGTACCAAAACATCCTCCAAGAGCAACTTCTCCCAACCATCCAAGAACAGTTTGGTGACTAACAATGACCTTTCCAGTATGATGGAGCACCTTGCCATAAGGCAAAAGTGATAATAAAGTGGCTTAAGGAACAAAACAACAAAATGTTGGGCCCATGGCCAGGAAACTCCCCAGACCCCATTGAGAACTTGTGGTCAATCCTCATGAGGCGGGTGGACAAACTCCAAGCATTGATTAGGCAAGAATGGGCGGCCATCAGTCAGTATGTGGCCCAGAAGCTGAGTGACAGCATGCCAGGGTGAATCGCAGAGGTCTTGAAAAAGAAGGTTCAACACTGCAAATATTGACTCTTTGCATAAGCTTAATGTAATTGTTAATAAAAGCCTTTGTCACTTATGAAATGCTTGTAATGTTACCTCAGTATACCATAGTAACATCTGACACTTATGTAATGCTGTAATGTTACCTCAGTATACCAACGTAACATCTGACACTTATGTAATGCTTGTAATGTTACCTCAGTATACCATAGTAACATCTGACACTTACGTAATGCTTGTAATGTTACCTCAGTATACCATAGTAACATCTGACACTTATGTAATGCTGTAATGTTACCTCAGTATACCATAGTAACATCTGACACTTATGTAATGCTTGTAATGTTACCTCAGTATACCATAGTAACATCTGACACTTATGTAATGCTGTAATGTTACTTCAGTATACCATAGTAACATCTGACACTTATGTCATGCTGTAATGTTACCTCAGTATACCATAGTAACATCTGACACTTATGTCATGCTGTAATGTTACCTCAGTATACCATAGTAACATCTGACACTTATGTCATGCTGTAATGTTACCTCAGTATACCATAGTAACATCTGACACTTATGTCATGCTGTAATGTTACCTCAGTATACCATAGTAACATCTGACACTTATGTAATGCTTGTAATGTTACCTCAGTATACCATAGTAACATCTGACACTTATGTCATGCTGTAATGTTACCTCAGTATACCATAGTAACATCTGACACTTATGTCATGCTGTAATGTTACCTCAGTATACCATAGTAACATCTGACACTTATGTCATGCTGTAATGTTACCTCAGTATACCATAGTAACATCTGACACTTATGTAATGCTGTAATGTTACCTCAGTATACCATAGTAACATCTGACACTTATGTCATGCTGTAATGTTACCTCAGTATACCATAGTAACATCTGACACTTATGTCATGCTGTAATGTTACCTCAGTATACCATAGTAACATCTGACACTTATGTAATGCTTGTAATGTCACCTCAGTATACCATAGTAACATTTGACACTTATGTCATGCTGTAATGTTACCTCAGTATACCATAGTAACATCTGACACTTATGAAATGCTGTAATGGTACCTCAGTATACCATAGTAACATCTGACACTTATGTAATGCTGTAATGTTACCTCAGTATACCATAGTAACATCTGACACTTATGTCATGCTGTAATGTTACCTCAGTATACCATAGTAACATCTGACACTTATGTAATGCTGTAATGTTACCTCAGTATACCATAGTAACATCTGACACTTATGTAATGTTACCTCAGTATACCATAGTAACATGTGACAAATAGGTCTAATAACACTGAAGCAGCAAACTTTGTGAAAACCAATTCTTGTGTCATTCTCAAAACTTTTGGCCATGGCTGTACACATTGGCACTGGAGATGAATGTAACGCTAGTGACCATCAAATGTGTAAGCGGACAATGCATGTTGGATATACATTTTCTAGCACTTCTTTGCTTACCAATGTATTAATAGTCAACAAACACATGGAAAATGAAATGACAGCTACCCAACTAAAAAACGCTAATGGATATGGTCACTTGGATATGGTGCATTTTATAAATGTTAAAACACACGTATAGTATGTAGCCTTAATGCAGAACACTTACCATTTCCCCATGTTCTGCATTATGAATGCGCTTTTAATAAAATGTACAAAGTTAAACTCTAAAAGGTAAGTTTTAGCTGCATTACATTAAACGAACATAAGCAGAAAAAATTCTATATATTATTATTTTATCATTTGTCTGTCTGTCAATACCAAGGGCCTGATTCAGTAAGGAACGCAACTGCTTATATAAGGAATGCAACTGCTTATATGCACACAATCGGCCGATTGTTGCGTACTGTGTCTGCGTACGCGGTGCAGTGAGCGTGCATGAAGCAGCCACTGTGATCGCAGTGACTACACAGATCCATCGCAGAGTGATTGACAGGAAGTTCTGTTTGAGGCTGGTGACTGTGTGTGGGGGGGGGGGGGGCAGCGAAACGCAGGCGTGCCAGTGCGTTTCAACGCCGTTGCAGGGGCGTGTATATAATCCACTGTGATGCCCTAAGCAGCCTGAGACCTGATAGCGTGCGTGGAAGTTAGCAATTTCTGAGTAAGGTCATATTCTTGTGCGAGTGTGCGTGAGGCTGCGATGGTACTCGATAGTACCGATAGTTTCGCAGTCCTGCTACACATTACCGATGTGTGGTGGAAGGTAAGGTGGGTGTTCCTGTGTTGTACTGGATTAGCATACTATCGCAGCGAGACTGCGTGTGTAATCACAATTGCATTCCTTGCTGAATCGGGCCCATGGACACATGGATACGGTGTACATGCCTTTTACTAATGTTAAAACACATATATGTAGCCTTAATGCAGAGCACATCCATGTCCCCATGTCCTGCATGCTGAATGCACTTTTAATAAAATGTACAAAGTTTAAAACTCTAAAAGGTAAAGGCGCACATCCCCTAGCAGATATTTATGGACACCTGAACGATAACGACATCGTTCAGTCGTCCATTAATCGTGTATGAATCGGACAGTAAAATGTCGGAAACGATCAGTGATGTGTGTTCCCGCTGGTCGTTTCCGACATCAATCATCGCCCGAAAATGCCGGTCAATCTGCCAATTACGACAGATTATGCATGTTTGGGGATGATAGAGGGTGCCTGCACTCAACGACTAATCGTTCAGTGTAGGCACTACAGGGGATGGGGAACGACGGTACGCTTACGATGTCGTAATTGTGCTGTCTTCCCTGGGTCGCGTAGTGGACACGCACCTCAATGGTGCGTACGCACGTAGCGATTTAAATGATCGATTTGAACGATAACGATATCGTTCAAATCGGTCATTTAAATGGACCCTACCAACTTAGCATCGACCTGCGATGCGCGGCCATGTATGGACGATAGCGATATCGTCCATCGGCCGTGCATGCCGGTGAACTTGCTCGATATCGAGCAAGTTACTATAGTCGTCGGTGAGTAGCTGGAGTGCTGGATGATCTATATCGATCATCCAGCACACCAGGGAGGGTGCATGATGATCAGCCAGCGATATCGTATCGCTGGCTGATCGCTACTTGTGTACGCACCTTAAGATTTAGCTTCATTACATGAAACGTACATAACCATTAAAAAAAAAAAAAACACTAATGATTTTCCCATTCGTCTGTTACCACCCAGTCTCGTTTTCTTACCGTCCCAGCTCCTGATTGTGAAGCGCTGCGCCATTTCCTGCCACCATATTAATAAACATTAAGTATTTGGCTGTAAATAAAACGATTGAAAATATTTGAAAGTTTATGGACGACTCCTAAAATAAAGACAGTGTAACATACTCAATTTTCAGGACACTTTCTCCCTTCGGTGTATGACTCTACACTTCATGATTACCCACTTACTTGCTTAAGGCTTTTATAAAGAAGTATTTATTGAATGTACAGCAATGACTGACGCATAGAGGACTTGGCTGAACTGCTGGCACCAGGATTACTGGAGGGACCGGGAAGGAGAACACCTAATACCCGGGTTTGTGAATACAGGGTGACAGTGACCTGACAGGGATGGAGAGTGAATAACCTAAAATGTCAGCGCCGGCGTTATATCAGGGGCTTATAAAGAACTTCTCCTCACCGGCCTGAGTATGGTCCCTGGTGCCGAGGCTGTCACACCTCCACAGAGTGACCCACCAGTCACGACGACGACGACGACGATGGGAAGGATGTAATGGGCACAATCCCTGGCTGCTCCTCCTCAGGACAGGATACGCCAGAGAACCTGAGAGGAACTGAGAACACAAAATGGCGGCCCGCTACACCCTTCACTGGGTGCAGGCCCCGCCCCCGCCGGCTTCATAGGGCGCGAAACATTGTTGGTCACTGATTGGACGGAATGCGTTGTCCGCATTACGCTGCTCTATGCTGATTGGACGGGGTACGTTGTCCGCATAACACTGCTCGATGCTGATTGGATGGGAAGGGGCTCCCCGAAGGCTCTGGCTGGGCTCCTCCATTCTGACTGTCACATTGGTAGAGGATAAGTTGCCGCCGTGGAAGTGGACTATATCTTTCCCTGCCACCGCCTTGGTTTCGCAGAGAATGTTATAGCCGCACTCACACACTCACTGTTGCCCAGGTAAATACACTGAGGTAGAAATCTATTGGTGTCCCTATCACACACCCCTGTGTCACATCTATTAGTGCCCCTATCACACACCCCTGTGTCACATCTATTAGTGTCCCTATCACACACCCCTGTGTCACATCTATTAGTGTCCCTGTCACGCACCCCTGTGTCACATCTATTAGTGTCCCTGTCACGCACCCCTGTGTCACATCTATTAGTGCCCCTATCACACACCCCTGTGTCACATCTATTAGTGTCCCTATCACACACCCCTGTGTCACATCTATTAGTGCCCCTATCACACACCCCTGTGTCACATCTATTAGTGTCCCTATCACACACCCCTGTGTCACATCTATTAGTGCCCCTATCACGCACCCCTGTGTCACATCTATTAGTGTCCCTATCACGCACCCCTGTGTCACATCTATTAGTGTCCCTGTCACGCACCCCTGTGTCACATTATTAGTGTCTCTGTCACACACCCCTGTGTCACATCTATTAGTGTCCCTATCACGCACCCCTGTGTCACATTTATTAGTGTCCCTATCACGCACCCCTGTCTCACATCTATTAGTGTCCCTATCACGCACCCGTGTCACATCTATTAGTGTCCCTATCACGCACCCCTGTGTCACATCTATTAGTGTCCCTATCACGCACCCCTGTGTCACATCTATTAGTGTCCCTATCACGCACCCCTGTGTCACATCTATTAGTGTCCCTATCACGCACCCCTGTGTCACATCTATTAGTGTCCCTATCACGCACCCCTGTGTCACCTTTATTAGTGACCCTGTCACGCACCCCTGTGTCACCTTTCTTAGTGTCCCTGTCACGCACCCCTGTGTCACATTTATTAGTGTCCCTGTCACGCACCCCTGTGTCACATCTATTAGTGTCCCTATCACGCACCCCTGTGTCACATCTATTAGTGTCCCTATCGCACCCCTGTGTCACATTTATTAGTGTACCTATCACACACCCCTGTGTCACATCTATTAGTGTTCCTATCACACACCCCTGTGTCACATTTATTAGTGTCCCTATCACACACCCCTGTGTCACATCTATTAGTGTCCCTATCACACACCCCTGTGTCACATCTATTAGTGTCCCTATCACACACCCCTGTGTCACATCTATTAGTGTCCCTATCACACACCCATGTCACATTTATTAGTGTCCCTATCACACACCCCTGTGTCACATCTATTAGTGTCCCTATCACACACCCCTGTGTCACATCTATTAGTGTGTCTATCACACACCCCTGTGTAACATTTATTAGTGTCCCTGTCACACCCCTGTGTCACATCTATTAGTGTCCCTATCACACACCCCTGTGTCACATCTATTAGTGTCCCTATCACACACCCCTGTGTCACATTTATTAGTGTCCCTATCACACACCCCTGTGTCACATCTATTAGTGTCCCTATCACACACCCCTGTGTCACATCTATTAGTGTCCCTGTCACACACCTGTGTCAAATTTATTAGTGTCCCTGTCACACACCCCTGTGTCACATCTATTAGTGTTCCTATCACACACCCCTGTGTCACATTTATTAGTGTCCCTATCACACACCCCTGTGTCACATCTATTAGTGTGTCTATCACACACCCCTGTGTCATATTTATTAGTGTCCCTGTCACACCCCTGTGTCACATCTATTAGTGTCCCTATCACACACCCCTGTGTCACATCTATTAGTGTCCCTATCACACACCCCTGTGTCACATTTATTAGTGTCCCTATCACACACCCCTGTGTCACATCTATTGGTGTCCCTATCACGCACCCCTGTGTCACATCTATTGGTGTCCCTGTCACACACCTGTGTCACATTTATTAGTGTCCCTGTCACGCACCCCTGTGTCACCTTTATTAGTGTCCCTGTCACGCACCCCTGTGTCACATTTATTAGTGTCCCTGTCACGCACCCCTGTGTCACATCTATTAGTGTCCCTATCACGCACCCCTGTGTCACATCTATTAGTGTCCCTATCGCACCCCTGTGTCACATTTATTAGTGTACCTATCACACACCCCTGTGTCACATCTATTAGTGTTCCTATCACACACCCCTGTGTCACATTTATTAGTGTCCCTATCACACACCCCTGTGTCACATCTATTAGTGTCCCTATCACACACCCCTGTGTCACATCTATTAGTGTCCCTATCACACACCCCTGTGTCACATCTATTAGTGTCCCTATCACACACCCATGTCACATTTATTAGTGTCCCTATCACACACCCCTGTGTCACATCTATTAGTGTCCCTATCACACACCCCTGTGTCACATCTATTAGTGTGTCTATCACACACCCCTGTGTAACATTTATTAGTGTCCCTGTCACACCCCTGTGTCACATCTATTAGTGTCCCTATCACACACCCCTGTGTCACATCTATTAGTGTCCCTATCACACACCCCTGTGTCACATTTATTAGTGTCCCTATCACACACCCCTGTGTCACATCTATTAGTGTCCCTATCACACACCCCTGTGTCACATCTATTAGTGTCCCTGTCACACACCTGTGTCAAATTTATTAGTGTCCCTGTCACACACCCCTGTGTCACATCTATTAGTGTTCCTATCACACACCCCTGTGTCACATTTATTAGTGTCCCTATCACACACCCCTGTGTCACATCTATTAGTGTGTCTATCACACACCCCTGTGTCATATTTATTAGTGTCCCTGTCACACCCCTGTGTCACATCTATTAGTGTCCCTATCACACACCCCTGTGTCACATCTATTAGTGTCCCTATCACACACCCCTGTGTCACATTTATTAGTGTCCCTATCACACACCCCTGTGTCACATCTATTGGTGTCCCTATCACGCACCCCTGTGTCACATCTATTGGTGTCCCTGTCACACACCTGTGTCACATTTATTAGTGTCCCTGTCACACACCCCTGTGTCACATCTATTAGTGTCCCTGTCACACCCCTGTGTCACATCTATTAGTGTCCCTATCACACACCCCTGTGTCACATCTATTAGTGTCCCTATCACACACCCCTGTGTCACATTTATTAGTGTCCCTATCACACACCCCTGTGTCACATCTATTAGTGTCCCTATCACACACCCCTGTGTCACATTTATTAGTTTCCCTGTCACACACCCGTGTCACATCTATTAGTGTCCCTTTCACACACCCCTGTGTCACATTTATTAGTGTCCCTATCACACACCCCTGTGTCACATTTATTAGTGTCTCTATCACACACCCCTATGTCACATTTATTAGTGTCCCTATCACACACCCCTGTGTCACATTTATTAGTGTCCCTATCACACACCCCTGTGTCACATTTATTAGTGTCCCTTCCCACACCTGTGTCACATCTATTAGTGTCCCTATCAAGCCCCCCTGTGTCACATCTATTAGTGTCCCTATCACGCACCCCTGTGTCACATTTATTAGTGTCCCTATCACGCACCCCTGTGTCACATTTATTAGTGTCCCTATCACACACCCCTGTGTCACATCTATTAGTGTCCCTATCACGCACCCCTGTGTCACATTTATTAGTGTCCCTGTCACACACCTGTGTCACATCTATTAGTGTCCCTATCACACACCCCTGTGTCACATTTATTAGTGTCCCTATCACACACCCCTGTGTCACATCTATTAGTGTCCCTATCACGCACCCCTGTGTCACATTTATTAGTGTCCCTATCAAGCACCACTGTGTCACATTTATTGGTGTCCCTCTCACGCACCCCTGTGTCACATTTATTAGTGTCCCTATCACACACACCTGTGTCACATTTATTAGTGTCCCTATCACACATCCCTCTGTCACATTTATTAGTGTCCCTATCACACACCCCTGTGTCACATCTATTAGTGTCCCTGTCACATCCCTGTGTCACATCTATTAGTGTCCCTGTCAAACACCCCTGTGTCACATCTATTAGTGTCCCTATCACGCACCCCTGTGTCACATCTATTAGTGTCCCTATCACGCACCCCTGTGTCACATCTATTAGTGTCCCTATCACGCACCCCTGTGTCACCTTTATTAGTGTCCCTATCACGCACCCCTGTGTCACATCTATTAGTGTCCCTGTCACACCCCTGTGTCACATTTATTAGTGTCCCTATCACACACCCCTGTGTCACATCTATTAGTGTTCCTATCACACACCCCTGTGTCACATTTATTAGTGTCCCTATCACACACCCCTGTGTCACATCTATTAGTGTCCCTGTCACGCACCCCTGTGTCACATCTATTAGTGTCCCTGTCAAGCCCCCGTGTCACATCTATTAGTGTCCCTATCACGCACCCCTGTGTCACATCTATTAGTGTCCCTATCACGCACCCCTGTGTCACATCTATTAGTGTCCCTATCACACACCCCTGTGTCACATCTATTAGTGTCCCTGTCACACCCCTGTGTCACATCTGTTAGTGTCCCTATCACACACCCCTGTGTCACATCTGTTAGTGTCCCTATCACACACCCCTGTGTCACATCTATTAGTGTCCCTATCACACACCCCTGTGTCACATCTATTAGTGTCCCTATCACACACCTCTGTGTCACATTTATTAGTGTCCCTGTCACACACCCGTGTCACATCTATTAGTGTCCCTGTCACACACCCCTGTGTCACATTTATTAGTGTCTCTATCACACACCCCTGTGTCACATTTATTAGTGTCCCTATCACACACCCCTGTGTCACATTTATTAGTGTCCCTATCACACACCCCTGTGTCACATTTATTAGTGTCCCTTCCCACACCTGTGTCACATTTATTAGTGTCCCTATCAAGCCCCCCTGTGTCACATCTATTAGTGTCCCTATCACGCACCCCTGTGTCACATTTATTAGTGTCCCTATCATGCACCCCTGTGTCACATTTATTAGTGTCCCTGTCACACACCTGTGTCACATCTATTAGTGTCCCTATCACACACCCCTGTCTCACATTTATTAGTGTCTCTATCACACACACCTGTGTCACATTTATTAGTGTCCCTATCACACACACCTGTGTCACATTTATTAGTGTCCCTATCACACATCCCTGTGTCACATTTATTAGTGCCCCTATCACACACCCCTGTGTCACATCTATTAGTGTCCCTGTCAAACACCCCTGTGTCACATCTATTAGTGTCCCTATCACGCACCCCTGTGTCACATCTATTAGTGTCCCTGTCACGCACCCCTGTGTCACATCTATTAGTGTCCCTATCACGCACCCCTGTGTCACATCTATTAGTGTCCCTATCACGCACCCCTGTGTCACCTTTTCACATTTATTAGTGTCCCTATCACACACCCCTGTGTCACATTTATTAGTGTCCCTATCACGCACCCCTGTGTCACATTTATTAGTGTCCCTATCAAGCACCACTGTGTCACATTTATTGGTGTCCCTCTCACGCACCCCTGTGTCACATCTATTAGTGTCCCTGTCAAACACCCCTGTGTCACATCTATTAGTGTCCCTATCACAGACCCCTGTGTCACATCTATTAGTGTCCCTATCACGCACCCCTGTGTCACATCTATTAGTGTCCCTATCACGCACCCCTGTGTCACCTTTTCACATTTATTAGTGTCCCTATCACACACCCCTGTGTCACATCTATTAGTGTCCCTATCACACACCCCTGTGTCACATCTATTAGTGTTCCTATCACACACCCCTGTGTCACATCTATTAGTGTCCCTATCACACACCCCTGTGTCACATCTATTAGTGTCCCTATCACACACCCCTGTGTCACATCTATTTGTGTGTCTATCACACACCCCTGTGTCACATTTATTAGTGTCCCTATCACACACCCCTGTGTCACATTTATTAGTGTCCCTATCGCACACCCCTGTGTCACATTTATTAGTGTCCCTATCGCACACCCCTGTGTCACATTTATTAGTGTCCCTATCGCACACCCCTGTGTCACATTTATTAGTGTACCTATCGCACACCCCTGTGTCACATCTATTAGTGTCCCTATCGCGCACCCCTGTGTCACATCTATTAGTGTCCCTATCACGCACCCCTGTGTCACATCTATTAGTGTCCCTATCACGCACCCCTGTGTCACATCTATTAGTGTCCCTATCACGCACCCCTGTGTCACCTTTTCACATTTATTAGTGTCCCTATCACACACCCCTGTGTCACATCTATTAGTGTCCCTATCACACACTCCTGTGTCACATTTATTAGTGTCCCTATCACACACCCCTGCGTCACATCTATTTGTGTCCCTATCACACACCCCTGCGTCACATTTATTAGTGTCCCTATCACACACCCCTGCGTCACATCTATTAGTGTCCCTATCACACACCCCTGTGTCACATCTATTAGTGTCCCTATCACACACCCCTGTGTCACATCTATTAGTGTCCCTATCACGCACCCCTGTGTCACATTTATTAGTGTCCCTATCACGCACCCCTGTGTCACATCTATTAGTGTCCCTGTCACACACCTGTGTCACATTTATTAGTGTCCCTATCACACACCCCTGTGTCACATCTATTAGTGTCCCTATCACACACCCCTGTGTCACATCTATTAGTGTCCCTATCACACACCCCTGTGTCACATTTATTAGTGTCCCTGTCGCACCCCTGTGTCACATTTATTAGTGTCCCTATCACACACCCCTGTGTCACATCTATTAGTGTCCCTATCACACACCCCTGTGTCACATTTATTAGTGTCCCTATCACACACCCCTGTGTCACATCTATTAGTGTCCCTATCACACACCCCTGTGTCACATCTATTAGTGTGTCTATCACACACCCCTGTGTCACATTTATTAGTGTCCCTGTCGCACCCCTGTGTCACATTTATTAGTGTCCCTATCACACACCCCTGTGTCACATCTATTAGTGTTCCTATCACACACCCCTGTGTCACATTTATTAGTGTCCCTATCACACACCCCTGTGTCACATCTATTAGTGTCCCTATCACACACCCCTGTGTCACATCTATTAGTGTGTCTATCACACACCCCTGTGTCACATTTATTAGTGTGTCTATCACACACCCCTGTGTCACATCTATTAGTGTCCCTATCACACACCCCTGTGTCACATCTATTAGTGTCCCTATCACACACCCCTGTGTCACATCTATTAGTGTCCCTATCACGCACCCCTGTGTCACATTTATTAGTGTCCCTATCACGCACCCCTGTGTCACATCTATTAGTGTCCCTATCACGCACCCCTGTGTCACATTTATTAGTGTCCCTATCACGCACCCCTGTGTCACATCTATTAGTGTCCCTATCACGCACCCCTGTGTCACATCTATTAGTGTGTCTATCACGCACCCCTGTGTCACATTTATTAGTGTGTCTATCACACACCCCTGTGTCACATTTATTAGTGTCCCTATCACACACCCCTGTGTCACATCTATTAGTGTCCCTATCACACACCCCTGTGTCACATCTATTAGTGTCCCTATCACGCACCCCTGTGTCACATTTATTAGTGTCCCTATCACGCACCCCTGTGTCACATCTATTAGTGTCCCTGTCACACACCTGTGTCACATTTATTAGTGTCCCTATCACACACCCCTGTGTCACATCTATTAGTGTCCATGTCACACCCCTGTGTCACATTTATTAGTGTCCCTATCACACACCCCTGTGTCACATCTATTAGTGTCCACATTTATTAGTGTCCCTATCACACACCCCTGTGTCACATTTATTAGTGTCCCTTCCCACACCTGTGTCACATCTATTAGTGTCCCTATCAAGCCCCCCTGTGTCACATCTATTAGTGTCCCTATCACGCACCCCTGTGTCACATTTATTAGTGTCCCTATCACGCACCCCCGTGTCACATCTATTAGTGTCCCTATCACGCACCCCTGTGTCACATTTATTAGTGTCCCTGTCACACCTGTGTCACATCTATTAGTGTCCCTATCACGCACCCCTGTGTCACATCTATTAGTGTCCCTATCACGCACCCCTGTGTCACATCTATTAGTGTCCCTATCACGCACCCCTGTGTCACATCTATTAGTGTCCCTGTCACGCACCCCTGTGTCACATCTATTAGTGTCCCTGTCACGCACCCCTGTGTCACATCTATTAGTGTCCCTGTCACGCACCCCTGTGTCACATCTATTAGTGTCCCTGTCACGCACCCCTGTGTCACATCTATTACTGTCCCTGTCACGCACCCCTGTGTCACATCTATTACTGTCCCTGTCACGCACCCCTGTGTCACATCTATTAGTGTCCCTGTCACGCACCCCTGTGTCACATCTATTAGTGTCCCGGTCACGCACCCCTGTGTCACATCTATTAGTGTCCCTGTCACGCACCCCTGTGTCACATCTATTTGTGTCCCTGTCACGCACCCCTGTGTCACATTTATTAGTGTCCCTGTCCCGCACCCCTGTCACATTTATTAGTGTTCCTGTCACGCACCCCTGTGTCACATCTATTAGTGTCCCTGTCACGCACCCCTGTGTCACATCTATTAGTGTCCCTGTCAAGCCCCCGTGTCACATCTATTAGTGTCCCTATCACGCACCCCTGTGTCACATTTATTAGTGTCCCTATCACGCACCCCTGTGTCACATCTATTAGTGTCCCTGTCACACACCTGTGTCACATTTATTAGTGTCCCTATCACACACCCCTGTGTCACATCTATTAGTGTCCCTATCACACACCCCTGTGTCACATCTATTAGTGTCCCTGTCACACCCCTGTGTCACATCTATTAGTGTCCCTATCACACACCCCTGTGTCACATCTATTAGTGTCCCTATCACACACCCCTGTGTCACATTTATTAGTGTCCCTATCACACACCCCTGTGTCACATCTATTAGTGTCCCTATCACACACCCCTGTGTCACATCTATTAGTGTCCCTGTCACACACCCCTGTGTCACATTTATTAGTGTCTCTGTCACACACCCCTGTGTCACATTTATTAGTGTCCCTATCACACACCCCTGTGTCACATTTATTAGTGTCCCTATCACACACCCCTGTGTCACATTTATTAGTGTCCCTTCCCACACCTGTGTCACATTTATTAGTGTCCCTATCAAGCCCCCCTGTGTCACATCTATTAGTGTCCCTATCACGCACCCCTGTGTCACATTTATTAGTGTCCCTATCACGCACCCCTGTGTCACATTTATTAGTGTCCCTGTCACACACCTGTGTCACATCTATTAGTGTCCCTGTCACACACCCCTGTCTCACATTTATTAGTGTCTCTATCACACACACCTGTGTCACATTTATTAGTGTCCCTATCACACACACCTGTGTCTCATTTATTAGTGTCCCTATCACACATCCCTGTGTCACATTTATTAGTGCCCCTATCACACACCCCTGTGTCACATCTATTAGTGTCCCTGTCACATCCCTGTGTCACATCTATTAGTGTCCCTGTCAAACACCCCTGTGTCACATCTATTAGTGTCCCTATCACGCACCCCTGTGTCACATCTATTAGTGTCCCTATCACGCACCCCTGTGTCACATCTATTAGTGTCCCTATCACGCACCCCTGTGTCACCTTTTCACATTTATTAGTGTACCTATCACACACCCCTGTGTCACATCTATTAGTGTCCCTATCACACACTCCTGTGTCACATTTATTAGTGTCCCTATCACACACCCCTGCGTCACATCTATTTGTGTCCCTATCACACACCCCTGCGTCACATTTATTAGTGTCCCTATCACACACCCCTGCGTCACATCTATTAGTGTCCCTATCACACACCCCTACGTCACATCTATTAGTGTCCCTATCACACACCCGTGTCACATCTATTAGTGTCCCTATCACACACCCCTGTGTCACATCTATTAGTGTCCCTATCACGCACCCCTGTGTCACATTTATTAGTGTCCCTATCACGCACCCCTGTGTCACATCTATTAGTGTCCCTGTCACACACCTGTGTCACATTTATTAGTGTCCCTATCACACACCCCTGTGTCACATCTATTAGTGTCCCTATCACACACCCCTGTGTCACATCTATTAGTGTCCCTATCACACACCCCTGTGTCACATTTATTAGTGTCCCTATCACACACCCCTGTGTCACATCTATTAGTGTGTCTATCACACACCCCTGTGTCACATCTATTAGTGTGTCTATCACACACCCCTGTGTCACATTTATTAGTGTCCCTGTCGCACCCCTGTGTCACATTTATTAGTGTCCCTATCACACACCCCTGTGTCACATCTATTAGTGTCCCTATCACACACCCCTGTGTCACATCTATTAGTGTCCCTATCACACACCCCTGTGTCACATTTATTAGTGTCCCTGTCGCACCCCTGTGTCACATTTATTAGTGTCCCTATCACACACCCCTGTGTCACATCTATTAGTGTCCCTATCACACACCCCTGTGTCACATTTATTAGTGTCCCTATCACACACCCCTGTGTCACATCTATTAGTGTCCCTATCACACACCCCTGTGTCACATCTATTAGTGTGTCTATCACACACCCCTGTGTCACATCTATTAGTGTGTCTATCACACACCCCTGTGTCACATCTATTAGTGTCCCTATCACACACCCCTGTGTCACATCTATTAGTGTCCCTATCACACACCCCTGTGTCACATCTATTAGTGTCCCTATCACGCACCCCTGTGTCACATTTATTAGTGTCCCTATCACGCACCCCTGTGTCACATCTATTAGTGTCCCTATCACGCACCCCTGTGTCACATTTATTAGTGTCCCTATCACGCACCCCTGTGTCACATCTATTAGTGTCCCTATCACGCACCCCTGTGTCACATCTATTAGTGTGTCTATCACGCACCCCTGTGTCACATTTATTAGTGTGTCTATCACACACCCCTGTGTCACATTTATTAGTGTGTCTATCACAAACCCCTGTGTCACATCTATTAGTGTCCCTATCACACACCCCTGTGTCACATCTATTAGTGTCCCTATCACGCACCCCTGTGTCACATTTATTAGTGTCCCTATCACGCACCCCTGTGTCACATCTATTAGTGTCCCTGTCACACACCTGTGTCACATTTATTAGTGTCCCTATCACACACCCCTGTGTCACATCTATTAGTGTCCATGTCACACCCCTGTGTCACATTTATTAGTGTCCCTATCACACACCCCTGTGTCACATCTATTAGTGTCCACATTTATTAGTGTCCCTATCACACACCCCTGTGTCACATTTATTAGTGTCCCTTCCCACACCTGTGTCACATCTATTAGTGTCCCTATCAAGCCCCCCTGTGTCACATCTATTAGTGTCCCTATCACGCACCCCTGTGTCACATTTATTAGTGTCCCTATCACGCACCCCCGTGTCACATCTATTAGTGTCCCTATCACGCACCCCTGTGTCACATTTATTAGTGTCCCTGTCACACCTGTGTCACATCTATTAGTGTCCCTATCACGCACCCCTGTGTCACATCTATTAGTGTCCCTATCACGCACCCCTGTGTCACATCTATTAGTGTCCCTATCACGCACCCCTGTGTCACATCTATTAGTGTCCCTGTCACGCACCCCTGTGTCACATCTATTAGTGTCCCTGTCACGCACCCCTGTGTCACATCTATTAGTGTCCCTGTCACGCACCCCTGTGTCACATCTATTAGTGTCCCTGTCACGCACCCCTGTGTCACATCTATTACTGTCCCTGTCACGCACCCCTGTGTCACATCTATTACTGTCCCTGTCACGCACCCCTGTGTCACATCTATTAGTGTCCCTGTCACGCACCCCTGTGTCACATCTATTAGTGTCCCGGTCACGCACCCCTGTGTCACATCTATTAGTGTCCCTGTCACGCACCCCTGTGTCACATCTATTTGTGTCCCTGTCACGCACCCCTGTGTCACATTTATTAGTGTCCCTGTCCCGCACCCCTGTCACATTTATTAGTGTTCCTGTCACGCACCCCTGTGTCACATCTATTAGTGTCCCTGTCACGCACCCCTGTGTCACATCTATTAGTGTCCCTGTCAAGCCCCCGTGTCACATCTATTAGTGTCCCTATCACGCACCCCTGTGTCACATTTATTAGTGTCCCTATCACGCACCCCTGTGTCACATCTATTAGTGTCCCTGTCACACACCTGTGTCACATTTATTAGTGTCCCTATCACACACCCCTGTGTCACATCTATTAGTGTCCCTATCACACACCCCTGTGTCACATCTATTAGTGTCCCTGTCACACCCCTGTGTCACATCTATTAGTGTCCCTATCACACACCCCTGTGTCACATCTATTAGTGTCCCTATCACACACCCCTGTGTCACATTTATTAGTGTCCCTATCACACACCCCTGTATCACATCTATTAGTGTCCCTATCACACACCCCTGTGTCACATCTATTAGTGTCCCTGTCACACACCCCTGTGTCACATTTATTAGTGTCTCTGTCACACACCCCTGTGTCACATTTATTAGTGTCCCTATCACACACCCCTGTGTCACATTTATTAGTGTCCCTATCACACACCCCTGTGTCACATTTATTAGTGTCCCTTCCCACACCTGTGTCACATTTATTAGTGTCCCTATCAAGCCCCCCTGTGTCACATCTATTAGTGTCCCTATCACGCACCCCTGTGTCACATTTATTAGTGTCCCTATCACGCACCCCTGTGTCACATTTATTAGTGTCCCTGTCACACACCTGTGTCACATTTATTAGTGTCTCTATCACACACACCTGTGTCACATTTATTAGTGTCCCTATCACACACACCTGTGTCTCATTTATTAGTGTCCCTATCACACATCCCTGTGTCACATTTATTAGTGCCCCTATCACACACCCCTGTGTCACATCTATTAGTGTCCCTGTCACATCCCTGTGTCACATCTATTAGTGTCCCTGTCAAACACCCCTGTGTCACATCTATTAGTGTCCCTATCACGCACCCCTGTGTCACATCTATTAGTGTCCCTATCACGCACCCCTGTGTCACATCTATTAGTGTCCCTATCACGCACCCCTGTGTCACCTTTTCACATTTATTAGTGTACCTATCACACACCCCTGTGTCACATCTATTAGTGTCCCTATCACACACTCCTGTGTCACATTTATTAGTGTCCCTATCACACACCCCTGCGTCACATCTATTTGTGTCCCTATCACACACCCCTGCGTCACATTTATTAGTGTCCCTATCACACACCCCTGCGTCACATCTATTAGTGTCCCTATCACACACCCCTACGTCACATCTATTAGTGTCCCTATCACACACCCCTGTGTCACATCTATTAGTGTCCCTATCACACACCCCTGTGTCACATCTATTAGTGTCCCTATCACGCACCCCTGTGTCACATCTATTAGTGTCCCTGTCACACACCTGTGTCACATTTATTAGTGTCCCTATCACACACCCCTGTGTCACATCTATTAGTGTCCCTATCACACACCCCTGTGTCACATCTATTAGTGTCCCTATCACACACCCCTGTGTCACATTTATTAGTGTCCCTATCACACACCCCTGTGTCACATCTATTAGTGTGTCTATCACACACCCCTGTGTCACATCTATTAGTGTGTCTATCACACACCCCTGTGTCACATTTATTAGTGTCCCTGTCGCACCCCTGTGTCACATTTATTAGTGTCCCTATCACACACCCCTGTGTCACATTTATTAGTGTCCCTATCACACACCCCTGTGTCACATCTATTAGTGTCCCTATCACACACCCCTGTGTCACATTTATTAGTGTCCCTGTCGCACCCCTGTGTCACATTTATTAGTGTCCCTATCACACACCCCTGTGTCACATCTATTAGTGTCCCTATCACACACCCCTGTGTCACATTTATTAGTGTCCCTATCACACACCCCTGTGTCACATCTATTAGTGTCCCTATCACACACCCCTGTGTCACATCTATTAGTGTGTCTATCACACACCCCTGTGTCACATTTATTAGTGTCCCTGTCGCACCCCTGTGTCACATTTATTAGTGTCCCTATCACACACCCCTGTGTCACATCTATTAGTGTTCCTATCACACACCCCTGTGTCACATTTATTAGTGTCCCTATCACACACCCCTGTGTCACATCTATTAGTGTCCCTATCACACACCCCTGTGTCACATCTATTAGTGTGTCTATCACACACCCCTGTGTCACATTTATTAGTGTGTCTATCACACACCCCTGTGTCACATCTATTAGTGTCCCTATCACACACCCCTGTGTCACATCTATTAGTGTCCCTATCACACACCCCTGTGTCACATCTATTAGTGTCCCTATCACGCACCCCTGTGTCACATTTATTAGTGTCCCTATCACGCACCCCTGTGTCACATCTATTAGTGTCCCTATCACGCACCCCTGTGTCACATTTATTAGTGTCCCTATCACGCACCCCTGTGTCACATCTATTAGTGTCCCTATCACGCACCCCTGTGTCACATCTATTAGTGTGTCTATCACACACCCCTGTGTCACATTTATTAGTGTCCCTGTCGCACCCCTGTGTCACATTTATTAGTGTCCCTATCACACACCCCTGTGTCACATTTATTAGTGTCCCTATCACACACCCCTGTGTCACATCTATTAGTGTCCCTATCACACACCCCTGTGTCACATTTATTAGTGTCCCTGTCGCACCCCTGTGTCACATTTATTAGTGTCCCTATCACACACCCCTGTGTCACATCTATTAGTGTCCCTATCACACACCCCTGTGTCACATTTATTAGTGTCCCTATCACACACCCCTGTGTCACATCTATTAGTGTCCCTATCACACACCCCTGTGTCACATCTATTAGTGTGTCTATCACACACCCCTGTGTCACATTTATTAGTGTCCCTGTCGCACCCCTGTGTCACATTTATTAGTGTCCCTATCACACACCCCTGTGTCACATCTATTAGTGTTCCTATCACACACCCCTGTGTCACATTTATTAGTGTCCCTATCACACACCCCTGTGTCACATCTATTAGTGTCCCTATCACACACCCCTGTGTCACATCTATTAGTGTGTCTATCACACACCCCTGTGTCACATTTATTAGTGTGTCTATCACACACCCCTGTGTCACATCTATTAGTGTCCCTATCACACACCCCTGTGTCACATCTATTAGTGTCCCTATCACACACCCCTGTGTCACATCTATTAGTGTCCCTATCACGCACCCCTGTGTCACATTTATTAGTGTCCCTATCACGCACCCCTGTGTCACATCTATTAGTGTCCCTATCACGCACCCCTGTGTCACATTTATTAGTGTCCCTATCACGCACCCCTGTGTCACATCTATTAGTGTCCCTATCACGCACCCCTGTGTCACATCTATTAGTGTGTCTATCACGCACCCCTGTGTCACATTTATTAGTGTGTCTATCACGCACCCCTGTGTCACATTTATTAGTGTGTCTATCACACACCCCTGTGTCACATCTATTAGTGTCCCTATCACACACCCCTGTGTCACATCTATTAGTGTCCCTATCACGCACCCCTGTGTCACATTTATTAGTGTCCCTATCATGCACCCCTGTGTCACATCTATTAGTGTCCCTGTCACACACCTGTGTCACATTTATTAGTGTCTCTATCACACACCCCTGTGTCACATCTATTAGTGTCCATGTCACACCCCTGTGTCACATTTATTAGTGTCCCTATCACACACCCCTGTGTCACATCTATTAGTGTCCCTATCACACACCCCTGTGTCACATATATTAGTGTCCCTATCACACACCCCTGTGTCACATTGTCACATTTATTAGTGTCCCTATCACACACCCCTGTGTCACATCTATTAGTGTCCCTATCACACACCCCTGTGTCACATTTATTAGTGTCCCTGTCACACACCCGTGTCACATTTATTAGTGTCCCTGTCACACACCCCTGTGTCACATTTATTAGTGTCCCTATCACTCACCCCTGTGTCACATTTATTAGTGTCCCTATCACACACCCCTGTGTCACATTTATTAGTGTCCCTTCCCACACCTGTGTCACATCTATTAGTGTCCCTATCAAGCCCCCCTGTGTCACATCTATTAGTGTCCCTATCACGCACCCCTGTGTCACATTTATTAGTGTCCCTATCACGCACCCCTGTGTCACATCTATTAGTGTCCCTATCACGCACCCCTGTGTCACATTTATTAGTGTCCCTGTCACACCTGTGTCACATCTATTAGTGTCCCTATCACGCACCCCTGTGTCACATCTATTAGTGTCCCTATCACGCACCCCTGTGTCACATCTATTAGTGTCCCTATCACGCCCCCGTATCACATCTATTAGTGTCCCTATCAAGCCCCCGTGTCACATCTATTAGTGTCCCTATCAAGCCCCCGTGTCACATCTATTAGTGTCCCTATCACGCACCCCTGTGTCACATCTATTAGTGTTCCTATCACGCACCCCTGTGTCACATCTATTAGTGTCCCTATCACGCACCCCTGTGTCACATCTATTAGTGTCCCTATCACGCACCCCTGTGTCACATCTATTAGTGTCCCTATCACGCACCCCTGTGTCACATCTATTAGTGTCCCTGTCACATCCCTGTGCCACATGTATTAGTGTCCCTGTCAAACACCCCTGTGTCACATCTATTAGTGTCCCTATCACGCACCCCTGTGTCACATCTATTAGTGTCCCTATCACGCACCCCTGTGTCACATCTATTAGTGTCCCTATCACGCACCCCTGTGTCACATCTATTAGTGTCCCTGTCACGCACCCCTGTCACATCTATTAGTGTCCCTGTCACGCACCCCTGTGTCACATCTATTAGTGTCCCTGTCACGCACCCCTGTGTCACATCTATTAGTGTCCCTGTCACGCACCCCTGTGTCACATCTATTACTGTCCCTGTCACGCACCCCTGTGTCACATCTATTAGTGTCCCTGTCACGCACCCCTGTGTCACATCTATTAGTGTCCCGGTCACGCACCCCTGTGTCACATCTATTAGTGTCCCGGTCACGCACCCCTGTGTCACATCTATTAGTGTCCCTGTCACGCACCCCTGTGTCACATTTATTAGTGTCCCTGTCCCGCACCCCTGTCACATTTATTAGTGTCCCTGTCACGCACCCCTGTGTCACATCTATTAGTGTCCCTGTCACGCACCCCTGTGTCACATCTATTAGTGTCCCTGTCAAGCCCCCGTGTCACATCTATTAGTGTCCCTATCACGCACCCCTGTGTCACATTTATTAGTGTCCCTATCACGCACCCCTGTGTCACATCTATTAGTGTCCCTGTCACACACCTGTGTCACATTTATTAGTGTCCCTATCACACACCCCTGTGTCACATCTATTAGTGTCCCTGTCACACCCCTGTGTCACATTTGTTAGTGTCCCTATCACACACCCCTGTGTCACATCTATTAGTGTCCCTATCACACACCCCTGTGTCACATCTATTAGTGTCCCTATCACACACCCCTGTGTCACATCTATTAGTGTCCCTGTCACACACCCCTGTGTCACATTTATTAGTGTCTCTATCACACACCCCTGTGTCACATTTATTAGTGTCCCTATCACACACCCCTGTGTCACATTTATTAGTGTCCCTATCACACACCCCTGTGTCACATTTATTAGTGTCCCTTCCCACACCTGTGTCACATTTATTAGTGTCCCTATCAAGCCCCCCTGTGTCACATCTATTAGTGTCCCTATCACGCACCCCTGTGTCACATTTATTAGTGTCCCTATCACGCACCCCTGTGTCACATTTATTAGTGTCCCTGTCACACACCTGTGTCACATCTATTAGTGTCCCTATCACACACCCCTGTCTCACATTTATTAGTGTCTCTATCACACACACCTGTATCACATTTATTAGTGTCCCTATCACACACACCTGTGTCTCATTTATTAGTGTCCCTATCACACATCCCTGTGTCACATTTATTAGTGCCCCTATCACACACCCCTGTGTCACATCTATTAGTGTCCCTGTCACATCCCTGTGTCACATCTATTAGTGTCCCTGTCAAACACCCCTGTGTCACATCTATTAGTGTCCCTATCACGCACCCCTGTGTCACATCTATTAGTGTCCCTATCACGCACCCCTGTGTCACATCTATTAGTGTCCCTATCACGCACCCCTGTGTCACATCTATTAGTGTCCCTATCACGCACCCCTGTGTCACCTTTTCACATTTATTAGTGTCCCTATCACACACCCCAGTGTCACATCTATTAGTGTCCCTATCACACACTCCTGTGTCACATTTATTAGTGTCCCTATCACACACCCCTGCGTCACATCTATTTGTGTCCCTATCACACACCCCTGCGTCACATTTATTATTGTCCCTATCACACACCCCTGCGTCACATCTATTAGTGTCCCTATCACACACCCCTGTGTCACATCTATTAGTGTCCCTATCACACACCCCTGTGTCACATCTATTAGTGTCCCTATCACGCACCCCTGTGTCACATTTATTAGTGTCCCTATCACGCACCCCTGTGTCACATCTATTAGTGTCCCTGTCACACACCTGTGTCACATTTATTAGTGTCCCTATCACACACCCCTGTGTCACATCTATTAGTGTCCCTATCACACACCCCTGTGTCACATCTATTAGTGTGTCTATCACACACCCCTGTGTCACATTTATTAGTGTCCCTGTCGCACCCCTGTGTCACATTTATTAGTGTCCCTATCACACACCCCTGTGTCACATCTATTAGTGTCCCTATCACACACCCCTGTGTCACATTTATTAGTGTCCCTATCACACACCCCTGTGTCACATCTATTAGTGTCCCTATCACACACCCCTGTGTCACATTTATTAGTGTCCCTATCACACACCCCTGTGTCACATTTATTAGTGTCCCTATCACACACCCCTGTGTCACATCTATTAGTGTCCCTATCACACACCCCTGTGTCACATTTATTAGTGTCCCTATCACACACCCCTGTGTCACATCTATTAGTGTCCCTTTCGAGCACCCCTGTGTCACATTTATTAGTGTCCTTATCACACACCCCTGTGTCACATCTATTAGTGTCCCTATCACACACCCCTGTGTCACATTTATTAGTGTCCCTATCACGCACCCATGTGTCACATTTATTAGTGTCCCTGTCACACACCTGTGTCACATTTATTAGTGTCCCTATCACACACCCCTGTGTCACATCTATTAGTGTCCCTATCACACACCCCTGTGTCACATCTATTAGTGTGTCTATCACACACCCCTGTGTCACATTTATTAGTGTCCCTGTCACACACCTGTGTCACATTTATTAGTGTCCCTATCACACACCCCTGTGTCACATCTATTAGTGTCCCTATCACACACCCCTGTGTCACATCTATTAGTGTGTCTATCACACACCCCTGTGTCACATTTATTAGTGTCCCTGTCACACACCTGTGTCACATTTATTAGTGTCCCTATCACACACCCCTGTGTCACATTTATTAGTGTCCCTATCACACACCCCTGTGTCACATCTATTAGTGTCCCTATCACACACCCCTGTGTCACATTTATTAGTGTCCCTATCACACACCCCTGTATCACATCTATTAGTGTCACATTTATTAGTGTCCTTATCACACACCCCTGTGTCACATCTATTAGTGTCCCTATCACACACCCCTGTGTCACATTTATTAGTGTCCCTATCACGCACCCCTGTGTCACATTTATTAGTGTCTCTATCACGCACCCCTGTGTCACATTCATTAGTGTCCCTATCACGCAGCCCTGTGTCACATTTATTAGTGTCCCTATCACGCACCCCTGTGTCACATCTATTAGTGTCCCTATCACGCACCCCTGTGTCACATCTATTAGTGTCCCTATCACGCACCCCTGTGTCACATCTATTAGTGTCCCTGTCACGCACCCCTGTGTCACATCTATTAGTGTCCCTGTCACGCACCCCTGTGTCACATCTATTAGTGTCCCTGTCACGCACCCCTGCATCTATTAGTGTCCCTATCACGCACCCCTGTGTCACATCTATTAGTGTCCCTATCACGCACCCCTGTGTCACATCTATTAGTGTCCCTATCACGCACCCCTGTGTCACATTTATTAGTGTCCCTATCACGCACCCCTGTGTCACATCTATTAGTGTCCCTGTCACACACCTGTGTCACATCTATTAGTGTTCCTATCACACACCCCTGTGTCACATTTATTAGTGTCCCTATCACACACCCCTGTGTCACATCTATTAGTGTCCCTATCACACACCCCTGTGTCACATCTATTAGTGTGTCTATCACACACCCCTGTGTCACATCTATTAGTGTCCCTGTCGCACCCCTGTGTCACATCTATTAGTGTCCCTATCACACACCCCTGTGTCACTTCTATTAGTGTCCCTATCACACACCCCTGTGTCACATCTATTAGTGTGTCTATCACACACCCCTGTGTCACCTTTATTAATGTCCCTGTCGCACCCCTGTGTCACATTTATTAGTGTATCTATCACGCACCCCTGTGTCACATCTATTAGTGTCCCTATCACGCACCCCTGTGTCACATCTATTAGTGTGTCTATCTCGCACCCCTGTGTCACATCTATTAGTGTCCCTATCACGCACCCCTGTGTCACATCTATTAGTGTCCCTGTCACGCACCCCTGTGTCACATCTATTAGTGTCCCTGTCACGCACCCCTGTGTCACATCTATTAGTGTCCCTGTCACGCACCCCCTGTGTCACATCTATTAGTGTCCCTGTCACGCACCCCTGTGTCACATTTATTAGTGTCCCTGTCACGCACCCCTGTCACATTTATTAGTGTCCCTGTCACGCACCCCTGTCACATTTATTAGTGTCCCTGTCACGCACCCCTGTGTCACATTTATTAGTGTCCCTGTCACGCACCCCTGTGTCACATTTATTAGTGTCCCTGTCACGCACCTGTGTCACATTTATTAGTGTCCCTGTCACGCACCCCTGTGTCACATCTACTAGTGTCCCTGTCACGCACCCCTGTGTCACATCTATTAGTGTCCCTGTCACGCACCCCTGTGTCACATCTTTTGGTGTCCCTGTCACGCACCCCAGTGTCACATCTATTAGTGTCCCTGTCACGCACCCCAGTATCACATCTATTAGTGTCCCTGTCACGCACCCCTGTGTCACATCTATTAGTGTCCCTGTCACGCACCCGTGTCACATCTATTAGTGTCCCTGTCACGCACCCCTGTGTCACATCTATTAGTGTCCCTGTCACGCACCCCTGTGTCACATCTATTAGTGTCCCTGTCACGCACCCCTGTGTCACATCTATTAGTGTCCCTGTCACGCACCCCTGTGTCACATTTATTAGTGTCCCTATCACCCACACCTGTGTCACATTTATTAGTGTCCCTATCCCACACCTGTGTCACATTTATTAGTGTCCCTATCACGCACCCCTGTTTCACATTTATTAGTGTCCCTATCCCACACCTGTGTCACATTTATTAGTGTCCCTATCACACACCCCTGTGTCACATCTATTAGTGTCCCTTTCGAGCACCCCTGTGTCACATTTATTAGTGTCCCTATCACACACCCCTGTGTCACATCTATTAGTGTCCCTATCACAAACCCCTGTGTCACATCTATTAGTGTCCCTATCACACATCCCTGTGTCACATTTATTAGTGTCCCTATCACACATCCCTGTGTCACATTTATTAGTGTCCCTATCCCATCCCTGTGTCACATCTATTAGTGTCCCTGTCACACACCCTGTCACATCTATTAGTGTCCCTGTCACACAACCTGTGTCACATCTATTAGTGTCCCTGTCACGCACCCCTGTGTCACATTTATTAGTGTCCCTGTCACCCACACCTGTGTCACATTTATTAGTGTCCCTATCCCACACCTGTGTCACATTTATTAGTGTCCCTATCACGCACCCCTGTTTCACATTTATTAGTGTCCCTATCCCACACCTGTGTCACATTTATTAGTGTCCCTATCACACACCCCTGTGTCACATCTATTAGTGTCCCTTTCGAGCACCCCTGTGTCACATTTATTAGTGTCCTTATCACACACCCCTGTGTCACATCTATTAGTGTCCCTTTCGAGCACCCCTGCGTCACATTTATTAGTGTCCTTATCACACACCCCTGCGTCACATCTATTAGTGTCCCTATCACACACCCCTGCGTCACATTTATTAGTGTCCCTATCACACACCCCTGCGTCACATTTATTAGTGTCCCTATCACGCACCCCTGCGTCACATCTATTAGTGTCCCTATCACGCACCCCTGCGTCACATCTATTAGTGTCCCTATCACGCACCCCTGCGTCACATCTATTAGTGTCCCTATCACGCACCCCTGCGTCACATCTATTAGTGTCCCTATCACGCACCCCTGTGTCACATCTATTAGTGTCCCTGTCACGCACCCCTGTGTCACATTTATTAGTGTCCCTGTCACGCACCCCTGTGTCACCTCTATTAGTGTCCCTGTCACGCACCCCGGTGTCACCTTTATTAGTGTCCCTGTCACGCACCCCGGTGTCACATTTATTAGTGTATCTATCACGCACCCCTGTGTCACATCTATTAGTGTACCTATCACGCACCCCTGTGTCACATCTATTAGTGTCCCTATCACGCACCCCTGTGTCACATCTATTAGTGTCCCTATCACGCACCCCTGTGTCACATCTATTAGTGTGTCTATCTCGCACCCCTGTGTCACATCTATTAGTGTGTCTATCTCGCACCCCTGTGTCACATCTATTAGTGTCCCTGTCACGCACCCCTGTGTCACATCTATTAGTGTCCCTGTCACGCACCCCAGTGTCACATCTATTAGTGTCCCTGTCACGCACCCCAGTATCACATCTATTAGTGTCCCTGTCACGCACCCCTGTATCACATCTATTAGTGTCCCTGTCACGCACCCGTGTCACATCTATTAGTGTCCCTGTCACGCACCCCTGTGTCACATCTATTAGTGTCCCTGTCACGCACCCCTGTGTCACATCTATTAGTGTCCCTGTCACGCACCCCTGTGTCACATCTATTAGTGTCCCTGTCACGCACCCCTGTGTCACATTTATTAGTGTCCCTATCACCCACACCTGTGTCACATTTATTAGTGTCCCTATCCCAAACCTGTGTCACATTTATTAGTGTCCCTATCACGCACCCCTGTTTCACATTTATTAGTGTCCCTATCCCACACCTGTGTCACATTTATTAGTGTCCCTATCACACACCCCTGTGTCACATCTATTACTGTCCCTGTCACGCACCCCTGTGTCACATCTATTAGTGTCCCTGTCACGCACCCCTGTGTCACATCTATTAGTGTCCCGGTCACGCACCCCTGTGTCACATCTATTAGTGTCCCTGTCACGCACCCCTGTGTCACATCTATTAGTGTCCCTGTCACGCACCCCTGTGTCACATTTATTAGTGTCCCTGTCCCGCACCCCTGTCACATTTATTAGTGTCCCTGTCACGCACCCCTGTGTCACATCTATTAGTGTCCCTGTCACGCACCCCTGTGTCACATCTATTAGTGTCCCTGTCAAGCCCCCGTGTCACATCTATTAGTGTCCCTATCACGCACCCCTGTGTCACATTTATTAGTGTCCCTATCACGCACCCCTGTGTCACATCTATTAGTGTCCCTGTCACACACCTGTGTCACATTTATTAGTGTCCCTATCACACACCCCTGTGTCACATCTATTAGTGTCCCTGTCACACCCCTGTGTCACATTTGTTAGTGTCCCTATCACACACCCCTGTGTCACATCTATTAGTGTCCCTATCACACACCCCTGTGTCACATCTATTAGTGTCCCTATCACACACCCCTGTGTCACATCTATTAGTGTCCCTGTCACACACCCCTGTGTCACATTTATTAGTGTCTCTATCACACACCCCTGTGTCACATTTATTAGTGTCCCTATCACACACCCCTGTGTCACATTTATTAGTGTCCCTATCACACACCCCTGTGTCACATTTATTAGTGTCCCTTCCCACACCTGTGTCACATTTATTAGTGTCCCTATCAAGCCCCCCTGTGTCACATCTATTAGTGTCCCTATCACGCACCCCTGTGTCACATTTATTAGTGTCCCTATCACGCACCCCTGTGTCACATTTATTAGTGTCCCTGTCACACACCTGTGTCACATCTATTAGTGTCCCTATCACACACCCCTGTCTCACATTTATTAGTGTCTCTATCACACACACCTGTATCACATTTATTAGTGTCCCTATCACACACACCTGTGTCTCATTTATTAGTGTCCCTATCACACATCCCTGTGTCACATTTATTAGTGCCCCTATCACACACCCCTGTGTCACATCTATTAGTGTCCCTGTCACATCCCTGTGTCACATCTATTAGTGTCCCTGTCAAACACCCCTGTGTCACATCTATTAGTGTCCCTATCACGCACCCCTGTGTCACATCTATTAGTGTCCCTATCACGCACCCCTGTGTCACATCTATTAGTGTCCCTATCACGCACCCCTGTGTCACATCTATTAGTGTCCCTATCACGCACCCCTGTGTCACCTTTTCACATTTATTAGTGTCCCTATCACACACCCCAGTGTCACATCTATTAGTGTCCCTATCACACACTCCTGTGTCACATTTATTAGTGTCCCTATCACACACCCCTGCGTCACATCTATTTGTGTCCCTATCACACACCCCTGCGTCACATTTATTATTGTCCCTATCACACACCCCTGCGTCACATCTATTAGTGTCCCTATCACACACCCCTGTGTCACATCTATTAGTGTCCCTATCACACACCCCTGTGTCACATCTATTAGTGTCCCTATCACGCACCCCTGTGTCACATTTATTAGTGTCCCTATCACGCACCCCTGTGTCACATCTATTAGTGTCCCTGTCACACACCTGTGTCACATTTATTAGTGTCCCTATCACACACCCCTGTGTCACATCTATTAGTGTCCCTATCACACACCCCTGTGTCACATCTATTAGTGTGTCTATCACACACCCCTGTGTCACATTTATTAGTGTCCCTGTCGCACCCCTGTGTCACATTTATTAGTGTCCCTATCACACACCCCTGTGTCACATCTATTAGTGTCCCTATCACACACCCCTGTGTCACATTTATTAGTGTCCCTATCACACACCCCTGTGTCACATCTATTAGTGTCCCTATCACACACCCCTGTGTCACATTTATTAGTGTCCCTATCACACACCCCTGTGTCACATTTATTAGTGTCCCTATCACACACCCCTGTGTCACATCTATTAGTGTCCCTATCACACACCCCTGTGTCACATTTATTAGTGTCCCTATCACACACCCCTGTGTCACATCTATTAGTGTCCCTTTCGAGCACCCCTGTGTCACATTTATTAGTGTCCTTATCACACACCCCTGTGTCACATCTATTAGTGTCCCTATCACACACCCCTGTGTCACATTTATTAGTGTCCCTATCACGCACCCATGTGTCACATTTATTAGTGTCCCTGTCACACACCTGTGTCACATTTATTAGTGTCCCTATCACACACCCCTGTGTCACATCTATTAGTGTCCCTATCACACACCCCTGTGTCACATCTATTAGTGTGTCTATCACACACCCCTGTGTCACATTTATTAGTGTCCCTGTCACACACCTGTGTCACATTTATTAGTGTCCCTATCACACACCCCTGTGTCACATCTATTAGTGTGTCTATCACACACCCCTGTGTCACATCTATTAGTGTGTCTATCACACACCCCTGTGTCACATTTATTAGTGTCCCTATCACACACCCCTGTGTCACATTTATTAGTGTCCCTATCACACACCCCTGTGTCACATCTATTAGTGTCCCTATCACACACCCCTGTGTCACATTTATTAGTGTCCCTATCACACACCCCTGTATCACATCTATTAGTGTCACATTTATTAGTGTCCTTATCACACACCCCTGTGTCACATCTATTAGTGTCCCTATCACACACCCCTGTGTCACATTTATTAGTGTCCCTATCACGCACCCCTGTGTCACATTTATTAGTGTCTCTATCACGCACCCCTGTGTCACATTCATTAGTGTCCCTATCACGCAGCCCTGTGTCACATTTATTAGTGTCCCTATCACGCACCCCTGTGTCACATCTATTAGTGTCCCTATCACGCACCCCTGTGTCACATCTATTAGTGTCCCTATCACGCACCCCTGTGTCACATCTATTAGTGTCCCTGTCACGCACCCCTGTGTCACATCTATTAGTGTCCCTGTCACGCACCCCTGTGTCACATCTATTAGTGTCCCTGTCACGCACCCCTGCATCTATTAGTGTCCCTATCACGCACCCCTGTGTCACATCTATTAGTGTCCCTATCACGCACCCCTGTGTCACATCTATTAGTGTCCCTATCACGCACCCCTGTGTCACATTTATTAGTGTCCCTATCACGCACCCCTGTGTCACATCTATTAGTGTCCCTGTCACACACCTGTGTCACATCTATTAGTGTTCCTATCACACACCCCTGTGTCACATTTATTAGTGTCCCTATCACACACCCCTGTGTCACATCTATTAGTGTCCCTATCACACACCCCTGTGTCACATCTATTAGTGTGTCTATCACACACCCCTGTGTCACATCTATTAGTGTCCCTGTCGCACCCCTGTGTCACATCTATTAGTGTCCCTATCACACACCCCTGTGTCACTTCTATTAGTGTCCCTATCACACACCCCTGTGTCACATCTATTAGTGTGTCTATCACACACCCCTGTGTCACCTTTATTAGTGTCCCTGTCGCACCCCTGTGTCACATTTATTAGTGTATCTATCACGCACCCCTGTGTCACATCTATTAGTGTCCCTATCACGCACCCCTGTGTCACATCTATTAGTGTGTCTATCTCGCACCCCTGTGTCACATCTATTAGTGTCCCTATCACGCACCCCTGTGTCACATCTATTAGTGTCCCTGTCACGCACCCCTGTGTCACATCTATTAGTGTCCCTGTCACGCACCCCTGTGTCACATCTATTAGTGTCCCTGTCACGCACCCCCTGTGTCACATCTATTAGTGTCCCTGTCACGCACCCCTGTGTCACATTTATTAGTGTCCCTGTCACGCACCCCTGTCACATTTATTAGTGTCCCTGTCACGCACCCCTGTCACATTTATTAGTGTCCCTGTTACGCACCCCTGTGTCACATTTATTAGTGTCCCTGTCACGCACCCCTGTGTCACATTTATTAGTGTCCCTGTCACGCACCTGTGTCACATTTATTAGTGTCCCTGTCACGCACCCCTGTGTCACATCTACTAGTGTCCCTGTCACGCACCCCTGTGTCACATCTATTAGTGTCCCTGTCACGCACCCCTGTGTCACATCTTTTAGTGTCCCTGTCACGCACCCCAGTGTCACATCTATTAGTGTCCCTGTCACGCACCCCAGTATCACATCTATTAGTGTCCCTGTCACGCACCCCTGTGTCACATCTATTAGTGTCCCTGTCACGCACCCGTGTCACATCTATTAGTGTCCCTGTCACGCACCCCTGTGTCACATCTATTAGTGTCCCTGTCACGCACCCCTGTGTCACATCTATTAGTGTCCCTGTCACGCACCCCTGTGTCACATCTATTAGTGTCCCTGTCACGCACCCCTGTGTCACATTTATTAGTGTCCCTATCACCCACACCTGTGTCACATTTATTAGTGTCCCTATCCCACACCTGTGTCACATTTATTAGTGTCCCTATCACGCACCCCTGTTTCACATTTATTAGTGTCCCTATCCCACACCTGTGTCACATTTATTAGTGTCCCTATCACACACCCCTGTGTCACATCTATTAGTGTCCCTTTCGAGCACCCCTGTGTCACATTTATTAGTGTCCCTATCACACACCCCTGTGTCACATCTATTAGTGTCCCTATCACAAACCCCTGTGTCACATCTATTAGTGTCCCTATCACACATCCCTGTGTCACATTTATTAGTGTCCCTATCACACATCCCTGTGTCACATTTATTAGTGTCCCTATCCCATCCCTGTGTCACATCTATTAGTGTCCCTGTCACACACCCTGTCACATCTATTAGTGTCCCTGTCACACAACCTGTGTCACATCTATTAGTGTCCCTGTCACGCACCCCTGTGTCACATTTATTAGTGTCCCTGTCACCCACACCTGTGTCACATTTATTAGTGTCCCTATCCCACACCTGTGTCACATTTATTAGTGTCCCTATCACGCACCCCTGTTTCACATTTATTAGTGTCCCTATCCCACACCTGTGTCACATTTATTAGTGTCCCTATCACACACCCCTGTGTCACATCTATTAGTGTCCCTTTCGAGCACCCCTGTGTCACATTTATTAGTGTCCTTATCACACACCCCTGTGTCACATCTATTAGTGTCCCTTTCGAGCACCCCTGCGTCACATTTATTAGTGTCCTTATCACACACCCCTGCGTCACATCTATTAGTGTCCCTATCACACACCCCTGCGTCACATTTATTAGTGTCCCTATCACACACCCCTGCGTCACATTTATTAGTGTCCCTATCACGCACCCCTGCGTCACATCTATTAGTGTCCCTATCACGCACCCCTGCGTCACATCTATTAGTGTCCCTATCACGCACCCCTGCGTCACATCTATTAGTGTCCCTATCACGCACCCCTGCGTCACATCTATTAGTGTCCCTATCACGCACCCCTGTGTCACATCTATTAGTGTCCCTGTCACGCACCCCTGTGTCACATTTATTAGTGTCCCTGTCACGCACCCCTGTGTCACCTCTATTAGTGTCCCTGTCACGCACCCCGGTGTCACCTTTATTAGTGTCCCTGTCACGCACCCCGGTGTCACATTTATTAGTGTATCTATCACGCACCCCTTTGTCACATCTATTAGTGTACCTATCACGCACCCCTGTGTCACATCTATTAGTGTCCCTATCACGCACCCCTGTGTCACATCTATTAGTGTCCCTATCACGCACCCCTGTGTCACATCTATTAGTGTGTCTATCTCGCACCCCTGTGTCACATCTATTAGTGTGTCTATCTCGCACCCCTGTGTCACATCTATTAGTGTCCCTGTCACGCACCCCTGTGTCACATCTATTAGTGTCCCTGTCACGCACCCCAGTGTCACATCTATTAGTGTCCCTGTCACGCACCCCAGTATCACATCTATTAGTGTCCCTGTCACGCACCCCTGTATCACATCTATTAGTGTCCCTGTCACGCACCCGTGTCACATCTATTAGTGTCCCTGTCACGCACCCCTGTGTCACATCTATTAGTGTCCCTGTCACGCACCCCTGTGTCACATCTATTAGTGTCCCTGTCACGCACCCCTGTGTCACATCTATTAGTGTCCCTGTCACGCACCCCTGTGTCACATTTATTAGTGTCCCTATCACCCACACCTGTGTCACATTTATTAGTGTCCCTATCCCACACCTGTGTCACATTTATTAGTGTCCCTATCACGCACCCCTGTTTCACATTTATTAGTGTCCCTATCCCACACCTGTGTCACATTTATTAGTGTCCCTATCACACACCCCTGTGTCACATCTATTAGTGTCCCTTTCGAGCACCCCTGTGTCACATTTATTAGTGTCCCTATCACACACCCCTGTGTCACATCTATTAGTGTCCCTATCACAAACCCCTGTGTCACATCTATTAGTGTCCCTATCACACATCCCTGTGTCACATTTATTAGTGTCCCTATCACACATCCCTGTGTCACATTTATTAGTGTCCCTATCCCATCCCTGTGTCACATCTATTAGTGTCCCTGTCACACACCCTGTCACATCTATTAGTGTCCCTGTCACACAACCTGTGTCACATCTATTAGTGTCCCTGTCACGCACCCCTGTGTCACATTTATTAGTGTCCCTGTCACCCACACCTGTGTCACATTTATTAGTGTCCCTATCCCACACCTGTGTCACATTTATTAGTGTCCCTATCACGCACCCCTGTTTCACATTTATTAGTGTCCCTATCCCACACCTGTGTCACATTTATTAGTGTCCCTATCACACACCCCTATGTCACATCTATTAGTGTCCCTTTCGATCACCCCTGTGTCACATTTATTAGTGTCCTCATCACACACCCCTGTGTCACATCTATTAGTGTCCCTTTCGAGCACCCCTGCGTCACATTTATTAGTGTCCCTATCACACACCCCTGCGTCACATCTATTAGTGTCCCTATCACACACCCCTGCTTCACATTTATTAGTGTCCCTATCACACACCCCTGCGTCACATTTATTAGTGTCCCTATCACGCACCCCTGCGTCACATCTATTAGTGTCCCTATCACGCACCCCTGCGTCACATCTATTAGTGTCCCTATCACGCACCCCTGCGTCACATCTATTAGTGTCCCTATCACGCACCCCTGCGTCACATCTATTAGTGTCCCTATCACGCACCCCTGTGTCACATCTATTAGTGTCCCTGTCACGCACCCCTGTGTCACATCTATTAGTGTCCCTGTCACGCACCCCTGTGTCACATCTATTAGTGTCCCTGTCACGCACCCCTGTGTCACATTTATTAGTGTCCCTGTCACGCACCCCTGTGTCACCTCTATTAGTGTCCCTGTCACGCACCCCGGTGTCACCTTTATTAGTGTCCTTGTCACGCACCCCGGTGTCACATTTATTAGTGTATCTATCACGCACCCCTGTGTCACATCTATTAGTGTACCTATCACGCACCCCTGTGTCACATCTATTAGTGTCCCTATCACGCACCCCTGTGTCACATCTATTAGTGTCCCTATCACGCACCCCTGTGTCACATCTATTAGTGTGTCTATCACGCACCCCTGTGTCACATCTATTAGTGTGTCTATCTCGCACCCCTGTGTCACATCTATTAGTGTGTCTATCTCGCACCCCTGTGTCACATCTATTAGTGTCCCTGTCACGCACCCCTGTGTCACATCTATTAGTGTCCCTGTCACGCACCCCTGTGTCACATCTATTAGTGTCCCTGTCACGCACCCCCTGTGTCACATCTATTAGTGTCCCTGTCACGCACCCCTGTGTCACATTTATTAGTGTCCCTGTCACGCACCCCTGTCACATTTATTAGTGTCCCTGTCACGCACCCCTGTGTCACATTTATTAGTGTCCCTGTCACGCACCCCTGTGTCACATTTATTAGTGTCCCTGTCACGCACCCCTGTGTCACATCTATTAGTGTCCCTGTCACGCACCCCTGTGTCACATCTTTTAGTGTCCCTGTCACGCACCCCAGTGTCACATCTATTAGTGTCCCTGTCACGCACCCCAGTGTCACATCTATTAGTGTCCCTGTCACGCACCCCTGTGTCACATCTATTAGTGTCCCTGTCACGCACCCGTGTAACATCTATTAGTGTCCCTGTCACGCACCCCTGTGTCACATCTATTAGTGTCCCTGTCACGCACCCCTGTGTCACATCTATTAGTGTCCCTGTCACGCACCCCTGTGTCACATCTATTAGTGTCCCTGTCGCACCCCTGTGTCACATTTATTAGTGTATCTATCACGCACCCCTGTGTCACATCTATTAGTGTCCCTATCACGCACCCCTGTGTCACATCTATTAGTGTGTCTATCTCGCACCCCTGTGTCACATCTATTAGTGTCCCTATCACGCACCCCTGTGTCACATCTATTAGTGTCCCTGTCACGCACCCCTGTGTCACATCTATTAGTGTCCCTGTCACGCACCCCTGTGTCACATCTATTAGTGTCCCTGTCACGCACCCCTGTGTCACATTTATTAGTGTCCCTGTCACCCACACCTGTGTCACATTTATTAGTGTCCCTATCCCACACCTGTGTCACATTTATTAGTGTCCCTATCACGCACCCCTGTTTCACATTTATTAGTGTCCCTATCCCACACCTGTGTCACATTTATTAGTGTCCCTATCACACACCCCTGTGTCACATCTATTAGTGTCCCTTTCGAGCACCCCTGTGTCACATTTATTAGTGTCCCTATCACACACCCCTGTGTCACATCTATTAGTGTCCCTATCACAAACCCCTGTGTCACATCTATTAGTGTCCCTATCACACATCCCTGTGTCACATTTATTAGTGTCCCTATCACACACCCCTGTGTCACATCTATTAGTGTCCCTATCACGCATCCCTGTGTCACATCTATTAGTGTCCCTATCACACATCCCTGTGTCACATCTATTAGTGTCCCTGTCACGCACCCCTGTGTCACATTTATTAGTGTCCCTGTCACGCACCCCTGTGTCACATTTATTAGTGTCCCTGTCACCCACACCTGTGTCACATTTATTAGTGTCCCTATCCCACACCTGTGTCACATTTATTAGTGTCCCTATCACGCACCCCTGTTTCACATTTATTAGTGTCCCTATCCCACACCTGTGTCACATTTATTAGTGTCCCTATCACACACCCCTGTGTCACATCTATTAGTGTCCCTTTCGAGCACCCCTGTGTCACATTTATTAGTGTCCCTATCACACACCCCTGTGTCACATCTATTAGTGTCCCTATCACAAACCCCTGTGTCACATCTATTAGTGTCCCTATCACACATCCCTGTGTCACATTTATTAGTGTCCCTATCACACATCCCTGTGTCACATTTATTAGAGTCCCTATCCCATCCCTGTGTCACATCTATTAGTGTCCCTGTCACACACCCTGTCACATCTATTAGTGTCCCTGTCACACAACCTGTGTCACATCTATTAGTGTCCCTGTCACGCACCCCTGTGTCACATTTATTAGTGTCCCTGTCACCCACACCTGTGTCACATTTATTAGTGTCCCTATCCCACACCTGTGTCACATTTATTAGTGTCCCTATCACGCACCCCTGTTTCACATTTATTAGTGTCCCTATCCCACACCTGTGTCACATTTATTAGTGTCCCTATCACACACCCCTGTGTCACATCTATTAGTGTCCCTTTCGAGCACCCCTGTGTCACATTTATTAGTGTCCTTATCACACACCCCTGTGTCACATCTATTAGTGTCCCTTTCGAGCACCCCTGTGTCACATTTATTAGTGTCCTTATCACACACCCCTGTGTCACATCTATTAGTGTCCCTATCACACACCCCTTTGTCACATTTATTAGTGTCCCTATCACACACCCCTGTGTAACATCTATTAGTGTCCCTTTCGAGCACCCCTGTGTCACATTTATTAGTGTCCTTATCACACACCCCTGTGTCACATCTATTAGTGTCCCTTTCGAGCACCCCTGTGTCACATTTATTAGTGTCCTTATCACACACCCCTGTGTCACATCTATTAGTGTCCCTTTCGAGCACCCCTGTGTCACATTTATTAGTGTCCTTATCACACACCCCTGCGTCACATCTATTAGTGTCCCTATCACACACCCCTGCGTCACATTTATTAGTGTCCCTATCACACACCCCTGCGTCACATCTATTAGTGTCCCTATCACGCACCCCTGCGTCACATCTATTAGTGTCCCTATCACGCACCCCTGCGTCACATCTATTAGTGTCCCTATCACGCACCCCTGCGTCACATCTATTAGTGTCCCTATTACGCACCCCTGCGTCACATCTATTAGTGTCCCTATCACGCACCCCTGCGTCACATCTATTAGTGTCCCTATCACGCTCCCCTGTGTCACATCTATTAGTGTCCCTGTCAAGCACCCCTGTGTCACATCTATTAGTGTCCCTGTCACGCACCCCTGTGTCACATCTATTAGTGTCCCTGTCACGCACCCTGTGTGTCACATCTATTAGTGTACCTATCACGCACCCCTGTGTCACATCTATTAGTGTACCTATCACGCACCCCTGTGTCACATCTATTAGTGTCCCTATCACGCACCCCTGTGTCACATCTATTAGTGTCCCTATCACGCACCCCTGTGTCACATCTATTAGTGTGTCTATCACGCACCCCTGTGTCACATCTATTAGTGTGTCTATCACGCACCCCTGTGTCACATCTATTAGTGTGTCTATCACGCACCCCTGTGTCACATCTATTAGTGTGTCTATCTCGCACCCCTGTGTCACATCTATTAGTGTCCCTATCACGCACCCCTGTGTCACATCTATTAGTGTCCCTGTCACGCACCCCTGTGTCACATCTATTAGTGTCCCTGTCACGCACCCCTGTGTCACATCTATTAGTGTCCCTGTCACGCACCCCTGTGTCACATCTATTAGTGTCCCTGTCACGCACCCCCTGTGTCACATCTATTAGTGTCCCTGTCACGCACCCCTGTGTCACATTTATTAGTGTCCCTGTCACGCACCCCTGTCACATTTATTAGTGTCCCTGTCACGCACCCCTGTCACATTTATTAGTGTCCCTGTCACGCACCCCTGTGTCACATTTATTAGTGTCCCTGTCACGCACCCCTGTGTCACATCTATTAGTGTCCCTGTCACGCACCCCTGTGTCACATCTATTAGTGTCCCTGTCACGCACCCCTGTGTCACATCTATTAGTGTCCCTGTCACGCACCCCTGTGTCACATCTATTAGTGTCCCTGTCACGCACCCCTGTGTCACATCTATTAGTGTCCCTGTCACGCACCCCTGTGTCACATCTATTAGTGTCCCTGTCACGCACCCCAATGTCACATCTATTAGTGTCCCTGTCACGCACCCCTGTGTCACATCTATTAGTGTCCCTGTCACGCACCCCTGTGTCACATCTATTAGTGTCCCTGTCACTCACCCCTGTGTCACATCTATTAGTGTCCCTTTCGAGCACCCCTGTGTCACATCTATTAGTGTCCGTATCACGCACCCCTGTGTCACTTCTATTAGTGTCCCTATCACGCACCCCTGTGTCACATTTATTAGTGTCCCTATCACGCACCCCTGTGTCACATTTATTAGTGTCCCTATCACGCACCCCTGTTTCACATCTATTAGTGTCCCTATCACGCACCCCTGTGTCACATCTATTAGTGTCCCTATCACGCACCCCTGTGTCACATCTATTAGTGTCCCTATCCCACACCTGTGTCACATTTATTAGTGTCCCTATTACGCACCCCTGTTTCACATTTATTAGTGTCCCTATCCCACACCTGTGTCACATTTATTAGTGTCCCTATCACACACCCCTGTGTCACATCTATTAGTGTCCCTTTCGAGCACCCCTGTGTCACATTTATTAGTGTCCTTATCACACACCCCTGTGTCACATCTATTAGTGTCCCTTTCGAGCACCCCTGTGTCACATTTATTAGTGTCCTTATCACACACCCCTGTGTCACATCTATTAGTGTCCCTATCACACACCCCTGTGTCACATTTATTAGTGTCCCTATCACACACCCCTGTGTCACATTTATTAGTGTCTCTATCACGCACCCCTGTGTTTTATTAGTGTCCCTATCACGCACCCCTGTGTCACATCTATTAGTGTCCCTATCACGCACCCCTGTGTCACATCTATTAGTGTCCCTGTCACGCACCCCTGTGTCACATCTATTAGTGTCCCTGTCACGCACCCCTGTGTCACATCTATTAGTGTCCCTGTCACGCACCCCTGTGTCACATCTATTAGTGTCCCTGTCACGCACCCCTGTGTCACATCTATTTGTGTCCCTGTCACGCACCCCTGTGTCACATCTATTAGTGTCCCTGTCACGCACCCCTGTGTCACATCTATTAGTGTCCCTGTCACGCACCCCTGTGTCACATCTATTAGTGTCCCTGTCACGCACCCCTGTGTCACATCTATTAGTGTCCCTGTCACGCACCCCTGTGTCACATCTATTAGTGTCCCTGTCACGCACCCCTGTGTCACATCTATTAGTGTCCCTGTCACGCACCCCTGTGTCACATCTATTACTGTCCCTGTCACGCACCCCTGTGTCACATCTATTACTGTCCCTGTCACGCACCCCTGTGTCACATCTATTACTGTCCCTGTCACGCACCCCTGTGTCACATCTATTACTGTCCCTGTCACGCACCCCTGTGTCACATCTATTAGTGTCCCTGTCACGCACCCCTGTGTCACATCTATTAGTGTCCCTGTCCCGCACCCCTGTCACATTTATTAGTGTCCCTGTCACGCACCCCTGTGTCACATCTATTAGTGTCCCTGTCACACACCCCTGTGTCACATCTATTAGTGTCCCTGTCAAGCCCCCGTGTCACATCTATTAGTGTCCCTATCACGCACCCCTGTGTCACATTTATTAGTGTCCCTATCACGCACCCCTGTGTCACATCTATTAGTGTCCCTGTCACACACCTGTGTCACATTTGTTAGTGTCCCTATCACACACCCCTGTGTCACATCTATTAGTGTCCCTGTCACACCCCTGTGTCACATTTGTTAGTGTCCCTATCACACACCCCTGTGTCACATCTATTAGTGTCCCTATCACACACCCCTGTGTCACATCTATTAGTGTCCCTATCACACACCCCTGTGTCACATTTATTAGTGTCCCTATCACACACCCCTGTGTCACATCTATTAGTGTCCCTATCACACACCCCTGTGTCACATCTATTAGTGTCCCTGTCACACACCCCTGTGTCACATTTATTAGTGTCCCTGTCACACACCCCTGTGTCACATTTATTAGTGTCCCTATCACACACCCCTGTGTCACATTTATTAGTGTCCCTTCCCACACTTGTGTCACATTTATTAGTGTCCCTATCAAGCCCCCCTGTGTCACATCTATTAGTGTCCCTATCACGCACCCCTGTGTCACATCTATTAGTGTCCCTATCACGCACCCCTGTGTCAAATCTATTAGTGTCCCTATCACGCACCCCTGTGTCACATCTATTAGTGTCCCTATCACACACCCCTGTGTCACATCTATTAGTGTCCCTATCACACACCCCTGTGTCACATCTATTAGTGTCCCTATCACACACCCCTGTGTCACATCTATTAGTGTCCCTTTCGAGCACCCCTGTGTCACATTTATTAGTGTCCTTATCACACACCCCTGTGTCACATCTATTAGTGTCCCTATCACACACCCCTGTGTCACATTTATTAGTGTCCCTATCACGCACCCCTGTGTCACATCTATTAGTGTCCCTATCACGCACCCCTGTGTCACATCTATTAGTGTCCCTGTCACGCACCCCTGTGTCACATCTATTAGTGTCCCTGTCACGCACCCCTGTGTCACATCTATTAGTGTCCCTGTCACGCACCCCTGTGTCACATCTATTAGTGTCCCTGTCACGCACCCCTGTGTCACATCTATTTGTGTCCCTGTCACGTACCCCTGTGTCACATCTATTAGTGTCCCTGTCACGCACCCCTGTGTCACATCTATTAGTGTCCCTGTCACGCACCCCTGTGTCACATCTATTAGTGTCCCTGTCACGCACCCCTGTGTCACATCTATTAGTGTCCCTGTCACGCACCCCTGTGTCACATCTATTAGTGTCCCTGTCACGCACCCCTGTGTCACATCTATTAGTGTCCCTGTCACACACCTGTGTCACATCTATTAGTGTCCCTGTCACACACCCCTGTGTCACATCTATTAGTGTCCCTGTCACACACCCCTGTGTCACATTTATTAGTGTCTCTATCACGCACCCCTGTGTCACCTTTATTAGTGTCTCTATCACGCACCCCTGTGTCACCTTTATTAGTGTCCCTGTCACGCACCCCTGTGTCACATCTATTAGTGTATCTATCACGCACCCCTGTGTCACATCTATTAGTGTCCCTATCACGCACCCCTGTGTCACATCTATTAGTGTGTCTATCTCGCACCCCTGTGTCACATCTATTAGTGTCCCTGTCACGCACCCCTGTGTCACATCTATTAGTGTCCCTGTCACGCACCCCCTGTGTCACATCTATTAGTGTCCCTGTCACGCACCCCTGTGACACATTTATTAGTGTCCCTGTCACGCACCCCTGTCACATTTATTAGTGTCCCTGTCACGCACCCCTGTGTCACATTTATTAGTGTCCCTGTCACGCACCCCTGTGTCATATTTATTAGTGTTCCTGTCACGCACCCCTGTGTCACATCTATTAGTGTCCCTGTCACGCACCCCTGTCTCACATCTTTTAGTGTCCCTGTCACGCACCCCAGTGTCACATCTATTAGTGTCCCTGTCACGCACCCCAGTGTCACATCTATTAGTGTCCCTGTCACGCACCCCAGTGTCACATCTATTAGTGTCCCTGTCACGCACCCCTGTGTCACATCTATTAGTGTCCCTGTCACGCACCCGTGTCACATCTATTAGTGTCCCTGTCACGCACCCCTGTGTCACATCTATTAGTGTCCCTGTCACGCACCCCTGTGTCACATCTATTAGTGTCCCTGTCACGCACCCCTGTGTCACATCTATTAGTGTCCCTGTCACGCACCCCTGTGTCACATCTATTAGTGTCCCTGTCACGCACCCCTGTGTCACATTTATTAGTATCCCTATCCCGCACCCCTGTGTCACATCTATTAGTGTCCCTATCACGCACCCCTGTGTCACATCTATTAGTGTCCCTATCACGCACCCCTGTGTCACATCTATTAGTGTCCCTATCACGCATCCCTGTGTCACATTTATTAGTGTCCCTATCACACATCCCTGTGCCACATCTATTAGTGTCCCTGTCACACACCCTGTGTCACATCTATTAGAGTCCCTGTCACACAACCTGTGTCACATCTATTAGTGTCCCTTTCGAGCACCCCTGTGTCACATTTATTAGTGTCCCTATCACACACCCCTGTGTCACATCTATTAGTGTCCCTATCACAAACCCCTGTGTCACATCTATTAGTGTCCCTATCACACATCCCTGTGTCACATTTATTAGTGTCCCTATCACACATCCCTGTGTCACATTTATTAGTGTCCCTATCCCATCCCTGTGTCACATCTATTAGTGTCCCTGTCACACACCCTGTCACATCTATTAGTGTCCCTGTCACACAACCTGTGTCACATCTATTAGTGTCCCTGTCACGCACCCCTGTGTCACATTTATTAGTGTCCCTGTCACCCACACCTGTGTCACATTTATTAGTGTCCCTATCCCACACCTGTGTCACATTTATTAGTGTCCCTATCACGCACCCCTGTTTCACATTTATTAGTGTCCCTATCCCACACCTGTGTCACATTTATTAGTGTCCCTATCACACACCCCTGTGTCACATTTATTAGTGTCCCTATCCCACACCTGTGTCACATTTATTAGTGTCCCTATCACACACCCCTGTGTCACATCTATTAGTGTCCCTTTCGAGCACCCCTGTGTCACATTTATTAGTGTCCCTATCACACACCCCTGTGTCACATCTATTAGTGTCCCTATCACAAACCCCTGTGTCACATCTATTAGTGTCCCTATCACACATCCCTGTGTCACATTTATTAGTGTCCCTATCACACATCCCTGTGTCACATTTATTAGTGTCCCTATCCCATCCCTGTGTCACATCTATTAGTGTCCCTGTCACACACCCTGTCACATCTATTAGTGTCCCTGTCACACAACCTGTGTCACATCTATTAGTGTCCCTGTCACGCACCCCTGTGTCACATTTATTAGTGTCCCTGTCACCCACACCTGTGTCACATTTATTAGTGTCCCTATCCCACACCTGTGTCACATTTATTAGTGTCCCTATCACGCACCCCTGTTTCACATTTATTAGTGTCCCTATCCCACACCTGTGTCACATTTATTAGTGTCCCTATCACACACCCCTGTGTCACATCTATTAGTGTCCCTTTCGAGCACCCCTGTGTCACATTTATTAGTGTCCTTATCACACACCCCTGTGTCACATCTATTAGTGTCCCTATCACACACCCCTGCGTCACATTTATTAGTGTCCCTATCACACACCCCTGCGTCACATTTATTAGTGTCCCTATCACGCACCCCTGCGTCACATCTATTAGTGTCCCTATCACGCACCCCTGCGTCACATCTATTAGTGTCCCTATCACGCACCCCTGCGTCACCTCTATTAGTGTCCCTATCACGCACCCCTGCGTCACCTCTATTAGTGTCCCTATCACGCACCCCTGTGTCACCTCTATTAGTGTGTCTATCACGCACCCCTGTGTCACATCTATTAGTGTGTCTATCACGCACCCCTGTGTCACATCTATTAGTGTGTCTATCTCGCACCCCTGTGTCACATCTATTAGTGTCCCTATCACGCACCCCTGTGTCACATCTATTAGTGTCCCTGTCACGCACCCCTGTGTCACATCTATTAGTGTCCCTGTCACGCACCCCTGTGTCACATCTATTAGTGTCCCTGTCACGCACCCCCTGTGTCATCTATTAGTGTCCCTGTCACGCACCCCTGTGTCACATTTATTAGTGTCCCTGTCACGCACCCCTGTCACATTTATTAGTGTCCCTGTCACGCACCCCTGTCACATTTATTAGTGTCCCTGTCACGCACCCCTGTGTCACATTTATTAGTGTCCCTGTCACGCACCCCTGTGTCACATCTATTAGTGTCCCTGTCACGCACCCCTGTGTCACATCTATTAGTGTCCCTGTCACGCACCCCTGTGTCACATCTTTTAGTGTCCCTGTCACGCACCCCAGTGTCACATCTATTAGTGTCCCTGTCACGCACACTGTGTCACATCTATTAGTGTCCCTGTCACGCACCCCTGTGTCACATCTATTAGTGTCCCTGTCACGCACCCCTGTGTCACATCTATTAGTGTCCCTGTCACGCACCCCTGTGTCACATCTATTAGTGTCCCTGTCACGCACCCCTGTGTCACATCTATTAGTGTCCCTGTGTCATATCTATTAGTGTCCCTGTCACGCATCCCTGTGTCACATCTATTAGTGTCCCTGTCACGCACCCCTGTGTCACATCTATTAGTGTCCCTGTCACGCACCCCTGTGTCACATCTATTAGTGTCCCTGTCTCGCACCCCTGTGTCACATCTATTAGTGTCCCTGTCACGCACCCCTGTGTCACATCTATTAGTGTCCCTGTCACGCACCCCTGTGTCACATCTATTAGTGTCCCTGTCACGCACCCCTGTGTCACATCTATTAGTGTCCCTGTCATGCACCCCTGTGTCACATCTATTAGTGTCCCTGTCACGCCCCCCTGTGTCACATCTATTAGTGTCCCTGTCACGCACCCCTGTGTCACATCTATTAGTGTCCCTGTCACGCACCCCTGTGTCACATCTATTAGTGTCCCTTTCGAGCACCCCTGTGTCACATCTATTAGTGTCCTTATCACACACCCCTGTGTCACATTTATTAGTGTCCCTATCACGCACCCCTGTGTCACATTTATTAGTGTCCCTATCACGCACCGCTGTGTCACATTTATTAGTGTCCCTATCACGCACCCCTGTGTCACATTTATTAGTGTCCCTATCACGCACCCCTTTGTCACATCTATTAGTGTCCCTATCACGCACCCCTGTGTCACATCTATTAATGTCCCTGTCACGCACCCCTGTGTCACATCTATTAGTGTCCCTGTCACGCACCCCTGTGTCACATCTATTAGTGTCCCTGTCACGCACCCCTGTGTCACATCTATTAGTGTCCCTGTCACGCACCCCTGTGTCACATCTATTACTGTCCCTGTCACGCACCCCTGTGTCACATCTATTACTGTCCCTGTCACGCACCCCTGTGTCACATCTATTAGTGTCCCTGTCACGCACCCCTGTGTCACATCTATTAGTGTCCCTGTCACGCACCCGTGTCACATCTATTAGTGTCCCTGTCACGCACCCCTGTGTCACATCTATTAGTGTCCCTGTCACGCACCCCTGTGTCACATCTATTAGTGTCCCTGTCCCGCACCCCTGTGTCACATCTATTAGTGTCCCTGTCCCGCACCCCTGTCACATTTATTAGTGTCCCTGTCACGCACCCCTGTGTCACATCTATTAGTGTCCCTGTCACGCACCCCTGTGTCACATCTATTAGTGTCCCTGTCAAGCCCCCGTGTCACATCTATTAGTGTCCCTATCACGCACCCCTGTGTCACATTTATTAGTGTCCCTATCACGCACCCCTGTGTCACATCTATTAGTGTCCCTGTCACACACCTGTTTCACATTTATTAGTGTCCCTATCACACACCCCTGTGTCACATCTATTAGTGTCCCTGTCACACCCCTGTGTCACATCTGTTAGTGTCCCTATCACACACCCCTGTGTCACATCTATTAGTGTCCCTATCACACACCCCTGTGTCACATCTATTAGTGTCCCTATCACACACCCCTGTGTCACATTTATTAGTGTCCCTATCACACACCCCTGTGTCACATCTATTAGTGTCCCTATCACACACCCCTGTGTCACATCTATTAGTGTCCCTGTCACACACCCCTGTGTCACATTTATTAGTGTCCCTGTCACACACCCCTGTGTCACATTTATTAGTGTCCCTATCACACACCCCTGTGTCACATTTATTAGTGTCCCTATCACACACCCCTGTGTCACATTTATTAGTGTCCCTTCCCACACATGTGTCACATATATTAGTGTCCCTATCACGCCCCCCTGTGTCACATCTATTAGTGTCCCTATCACGCACCCCTGTGTCACATCTATTAGTGTCCCTATCACGCACCCCTGTGTCACATTTATTAGTGTCCCTATCACGCACCCCTGTGTCACATCTATTAGTGTCCCTATCACGCACCCCTGTGTCACATTTATTAGTGTCCCTATCACGCACCCCTGTGTCACATCTATTAGTGTCCCTATCACACACCCCTGTGTCACATCTATTAGTGTCCCTTTCGAGCACCCCTGTGTCACATTTATTAGTGTCCTTATCACACACCCCTGTGTCACATCTATTAGTGTCCCTATCACACACACCTGTGTCACATTTATTAGTGTCCCTATCACGCACCCCTGTGTCACATCTATTAGTGTCCCTATCACGCACCCCTGTGTCACATCTATTAGTGTCCCTATCACGCACCCCTGTGTCACATCTATTAGTGTCCCTGTCACGCACCCCTGTGTCACATCTATTAGTGTCCCTGTCACGCACCCCTGTGTCACATCTATTAGTGTCCCTGTCACGCACCCCTGTGTCACATCTATTAGTGTCCCTGTCACGCACCCCTGTGTCACATCTATTAGTGTCCCTGTCACGCACCCCTGTGTCACATCTATTAGTGTCCCTGTCACGCACCCCTGTGTCACATCTATTAGTGTCCCTGTCACGCACCCCTGTGTCACATCTATTAGTGTCCCTGTCACGCACCCCTGTGTCACATCTATTAGTGTCCCTGTCACGCACCCCTGTGTCACATCTATTAGTGTCCCTGTCACGCACCCCTGTGTCACATCTATTAGTGTCCCTTTCACGCACCCCTGTGTCACATCTATTAGTGTCCCTGTCACGCACCCCTGTGTCACATCTATTAGTGTCCCTGTCACGCACCCCTGTGTCACATCTATTAGTGTCCCTGTCACGCACCCCTGTGTCACATCTATTAGTGTCCCTGTCACACACCTGTGTCACATCTATTAGTGTCCCTGTCACACACCCCTGTGTCACATTTATTAGTGTCCCTGTCACACACCCCTGTGTCACATTTATTAGTGTCCCTATCACGCACCCCTGTGTCACCTTTATTAGTGTCTCTATCACGCACCCCTGTGTCACCTTTATTAGTGTCCCTGTCACGCACCCCTGTGTCACATTTATTAGTGTATCTATCACGCACCCCTGTGTCACATCTATTAGTGTCCCTATCACGCACCCCTGTGTCACATCTATTAGTGTCCCTGTCACGCACCCCTGTGTCACATCTATTAGTGTCCCTGTCACGCACCCCTGTGTCACATCTATTAGTGTCCCTGTCACGCACCCCTGTGTCACATCTATTAGTGTCCCTGTCACACCCCTGTGTCACATCTGTTAGTGTCCCTATCACACACCCCTGTGTCACATCTATTAGTGTCCCTATCACACACCCCTGTGTCACATCTATTAGTGTCCCTATCACACACCCCTGTGTCACATTTATTAGTGTCCCTATCACACACCCCTGTGTCACATCTATTAGTGTCCCTATCACACACCCCTGTGTCACATCTATTAGTGTCCCTGTCACACACCCCTGTGTCACATTTATTAGTGTCCCTGTCACACACCCCTGTGTCACATTTATTAGTGTCCCTGTCACACACCCCTGTGTCACATTTATTAGTGTCCCTATCACACACCCCTGTGTCACATTTATTAGTGTCCCTTCCCACACATGTGTCACATATATTAGTGTCCCTATCACGCCCCCCTGTGTCACATCTATTAGTGTCCCTATCACGCACCCCTGTGTCACATCTATTAGTGTCCCTATCACGCACCCCTGTGTCACATTTATTAGTGTCCCTATCACGCACCCCTGTGTCACATCTATTAGTGTCCCTATCACGCACCCCTGTGTCACATCTATTAGTGTCCCTATCACGCACCCCTGTGTCACATCTATTAGTGTCCCTATCACACACCCCTGTGTCACATCTATTAGTGTCCCTTTCGAGCACCCCTGAGTCACATTTATTAGTGTCCTTATCACACACCCCTGTGTCACATCTATTAGTGTCCCTATCACACACACCTGTGTCACATTTATTAGTGTCCCTATCACGCACCCCTGTGTCACATCTATTAGTGTCCCTATCACGCACCCCTGTGTCACATCTATTAGTGTCCCTATCACGCACCCCTGTGTCACATCTATTAGTGTCCCTGTCACGCACCCCTGTGTCACATCTATTAGTGTCCCTGTCACGCACCCCTGTGTCACATCTATTAGTGTCCCTGTCACGCACCCCTGTGTCACATCTATTAGTGTCCCTGTCACGCACCCCTGTGTCACATCTATTAGTGTCCCTGTCACGCACCCCTGTGTCACATCTATTAGTGTCCCTGTCACGCACCCCTGTGTCACATCTATTAGTGTCCCTGTCACGCACCCCTGTGTCACATCTATTAGTGTCCCTGTCACGCACCCCTGTGTCACATCTATTAGTGTCCCTGTCACGCACCCCTGTGTCACATCTATTAGTGTCCCTTTCACGCACCCCTGTGTCACATCTATTAGTGTCCCTGTCACGCACCCCTGTGTCACATCTATTAGTGTCCCTGTCACGCACCCCTGTGTCACATCTATTAGTGTCCCTGTCACGCACCCCTGTGTCACATCTATTAGTGTCCCTGTCACACACCTGTGTCACATCTATTAGTGTCCCTGTCACACACCCCTGTGTCACATTTATTAGTGTCCCTGTCACACACCCCTGTGTCACATTTATTAGTGTCCCTATCACGCACCCCTGTGTCACATTTATTAGTGTCTCTATCACGCACCCCTGTGTCACCTTTATTAGTGTCCCTGTCACGCACCCCTGTGTCACATTTATTAGTGTATCTATCACGCACCCCTGTGTCACATCTATTAGTGTCCCTATCACGCACCCCTGTGTCACATCTATTAGTGTCCCTGTCACGCACCCCTGTGTCACATCTATTAGTGTCCCTGTCACGCACCCCTGTGTCACATCTATTAGTGTCCCTGTCACGCACCCCTGTGTCACATCTATTAGTGTCCCTGTCACGCACCCCCTGTGTCACATCTATTAGTGTCCCTGTCACGCACCCCTGTGTCACATTTATTAGTGTCCCTGTCACGCACCCCTGTCACATTTATTAGTGTCCCTGTCACGCACCCCTGTGTCACATTTATTAGTGTCCCTGTCACGCACCCCTGTGTCACATTTATTAGTGTCCCTGTCACGCACCCCTGTGTCACATTTATTAGTGTCCCTGTCACGCACCCCTGTGTCACATTTATTAGTGTTCCTGTCACGCACCCCTGTGTCACATTTATTAGTGTCCCTGTCACGCACCTGTGTCACATTTATTAGTGTCCCTGTCACGCACCCCTGTGTCACATCTATTAGTGTCCCTGTCACGCACCCCTGTCTCACATCTTTTAGTGTCCCTGTCACGCACCCCAGTCTCACATCTATTAGTGTCCCTGTCATGCACCCCAGTGTCACATCTATTAGTGTCCCTGTCACGCACCCCAGTGTCACATCTATTAGTGTCTCTGTCACGCACCCCTGTGTCACATCTATTAGTGTCCCTGTCACGCACCCGTGTCACATCTATTAGTGTCCCTGTCACGCACCCCTGTGTCACATCTATTAGTGTCCCTGTCACGCACCCCTGTGTCACATCTATTAGTGTCCCTGTCACGCACCCCTGTGTCACATCTATTAGTGTCCCTGTCCCGCACCCCTGTGTCACATCTATTAGTGTCCCTATCACGCACCCCTGTGTCACATCTATTAGTGTCCCTATCACGCATCCCTGTGTCACATTTATTAGTGTCCCTATCACACATCCCTGTGCCACATCTATTAGTGTCCCTGTCACACACCCTGTGTCACATCTATTAGAGTCCCTGTCACACAACCTGTGTCACATCTATTAGTGTCCCTGTCACGCACCCCTGTGTCACATTTATTAGTGTCCCTGTCACCCACACCTGTGTCACATTTATTAGTGTCCCTATCCCACACCTGTGTCACATTTATTAGTGTCCCTATCACGCACCCCTGTTTCACATTTATTAGTGTCCCTATCCCACACCTGTGTCACATTTATTAGTGTCCCTATCACACACCCCTGTGTCACATCTATTAGTGTCCCTTTCGAGCACCCCTGTGTCACATTTATTAGTGTCCCTATCACACACCCCTGTGTCACATCTATTAGTGTCCCTATCACAAACCCCTGTGTCACATCTATTAGTGTCCCTATCACACATCCCTGTGTCACATTTATTAGTGTCCCTATCACACACCCCTGTGTCACATCTATTAGTGTCCCTATCACGCATCCCTGTGTCACATCTATTAGTGTCCCTATCACACATCCCTGTGTCACATCTATTAGTGTCCCTGTCACGCACCCCTGTGTCACATTTATTAGTGTCCCTGTCACGCACCCCTGTGTCACATTTATTAGTGTCCCTGTCACCCACACCTGTGTCACATTTATTAGTGTCCCTATCCCACACCTGTGTCACATTTATTAGTGTCCCTATCACGCACCCCTGTTTCACATTTATTAGTGTCCCTATCCCACACCTGTGTCACATTTATTAGTGTCCCTATCACACACCCCTGTGTCACATCTATTAGTGTCCCTTTCGAGCACCCCTGTGTCACATTTATTAGTGTCCCTATCACACACCCCTGTGTCACATCTATTAGTGTCCCTATCACAAACCCCTGTGTCACATCTATTAGTGTCCCTATCACACATCCCTGTGTCACATTTATTAGTGTCCCTATCACACATCCCTGTGTCACATTTATTAGAGTCCCTATCCCATCCCTGTGTCACATCTATTAGTGTCCCTGTCACACACCCTGTCACATCTATTAGTGTCCCTGTCACACAACCTGTGTCACATCTATTAGTGTCCCTGTCACGCACCCCTGTGTCACATTTATTAGTGTCCCTGTCACCCACACCTGTGTCACATTTATTAGTGTCCCTATCCCACACCTGTGTCACATTTATTAGTGTCCCTATCACGCACCCCTGTTTCACATTTATTAGTGTCCCTATCCCACACCTGTGTCACATTTATTAGTGTCCCTATCACACACCCCTGTGTCACATCTATTAGTGTCCCTTTCGAGCACCCCTGTGTCACATTTATTAGTGTCCTTATCACACACCCCTGTGTCACATCTATTAGTGTCCCTTTCGAGCACCCCTGTGTCACATTTATTAGTGTCCTTATCACACACCCCTGTGTCACATCTATTAGTGTCCCTATCACACACCCCTTTGTCACATTTATTAGTGTCCCTATCACACACCCCTGTGTAACATCTATTAGTGTCCCTTTCGAGCACCCCTGTGTCACATTTATTAGTGTCCTTATCACACACCCCTGTGTCACATCTATTAGTGTCCCTTTCGAGCACCCCTGTGTCACATTTATTAGTGTCCTTATCACACACCCCTGTGTCACATCTATTAGTGTCCCTTTCGAGCACCCCTGTGTCACATTTATTAGTGTCCTTATCACACACCCCTGTGTCACATCTATTAGTGTCCCTATCACACACCCCTGCGTCACATTTATTAGTGTCCCTATCACACACCCCTGCGTCACATCTATTAGTGTCCCTATCACGCACCCCTGCGTCACATCTATTAGTGTCCCTATCACGCACCCCTGCGTCACATCTATTAGTGTCCCTATCACGCACCCCTGCGTCACATCTATTAGTGTCCCTATTACGCACCCCTGCGTCACATCTATTAGTGTCCCTATCACGCACCCCTGCGTCACATCTATTAGTGTCCCTATCACGCTCCCCTGTGTCACATCTATTAGTGTCCCTGTCAAGCACCCCTGTGTCACATCTATTAGTGTCCCTGTCACGCACCCCTGTGTCACATCTATTAGTGTCCCTGTCACGCACCCTGTGTGTCACATCTATTAGTGTACCTGTCACGCACCCCTGTGTCACATCTATTAGTGTACCTATCACGCACCCCTGTGTCACATCTATTAGTGTCCCTATCACGCACCCCTGTGTCACATCTATTAGTGTCCCTATCACGCACCCCTGTGTCACATCTATTAGTGTGTCTATCACGCACCCCTGTGTCACATCTATTAGTGTGTCTATCACGCACCCCTGTGTCACATCTATTAGTGTGTCTATCACGCACCCCTGTGTCACATCTATTAGTGTGTCTATCTCGCACCCCTGTGTCACATCTATTAGTGTCCCTATCACGCACCCCTGTGTCACATCTATTAGTGTCCCTGTCACGCACCCCTGTGTCACATCTATTAGTGTCCCTGTCACGCACCCCTGTGTCACATCTATTAGTGTCCTTGTCACGCACCCCTGTGTCACATCTATTAGTGTCCCTGTCACGCACCCCCTGTGTCACATCTATTAGTGTCCCTGTCACGCACCCCTGTGTCACATTTATTAGTGTCCCTGTCACGCACCCCTGTCACATTTATTAGTGTCCCTGTCACGCACCCCTGTCACATTTATTAGTGTCCCTGTCACACACCCCTGTGTCACATTTATTAGTGTCCCTATCACACACCCCTGTGTCACATTTATTAGTGTCCCTATCACACACCCCTGTGTCACATTTATTAGTGTCCCTTCCCACACATGTGTCACATATATTAGTGTCCCTATCACGCCCCCCTGTGTCACATCTATTAGTGTCCCTATCACGCACCCCTGTGTCACATCTATTAGTGTCCCTATCACGCACCCCTGTGTCACATTTATTAGTGTCCCTATCACGCACCCCTGTGTCACATCTATTAGTGTCCCTATCACGCACCCCTGTGTCACATCTATTAGTGTCCCTATCACGCACCCCTGTGTCACATCTATTAGTGTCCCTATCACACACCCCTGTGTCACATCTATTAGTGTCCCTTTCGAGCACCCCTGAGTCACATTTATTAGTGTCCTTATCACACACCCCTGTGTCACATCTATTAGTGTCCCTATCACACACACCTGTGTCACATTTATTAGTGTCCCTATCACGCACCCCTGTGTCACATCTATTAGTGTCCCTATCACGCACCCCTGTGTCACATCTATTAGTGTCCCTATCACGCACCCCTGTGTCACATCTATTAGTGTCCCTGTCACGCACCCCTGTGTCACATCTATTAGTGTCCCTGTCACGCACCCCTGTGTCACATCTATTAGTGTCCCTGTCACGCACCCCTGTGTCACATCTATTAGTGTCCCTGTCACGCACCCCTGTGTCACATCTATTAGTGTCCCTGTCACGCACCCCTGTGTCACATCTATTAGTGTCCCTGTCACGCACCCCTGTGTCACATCTATTAGTGTCCCTGTCACGCACCCCTGTGTCACATCTATTAGTGTCCCTGTCACGCACCCCTGTGTCACATCTATTAGTGTCCCTGTCACGCACCCCTGTGTCACATCTATTAGTGTCCCTTTCACGCACCCCTGTGTCACATCTATTAGTGTCCCTGTCACGCACCCCTGTGTCACATCTATTAGTGTCCCTGTCACGCACCCCTGTGTCACATCTATTAGTGTCCCTGTCACGCACCCCTGTGTCACATCTATTAGTGTCCCTGTCACACACCTGTGTCACATCTATTAGTGTCCCTGTCACACACCCCTGTGTCACATTTATTAGTGTCCCTGTCACACACCCCTGTGTCACATTTATTAGTGTCCCTATCACGCACCCCTGTGTCACATTTATTAGTGTCTCTATCACGCACCCCTGTGTCACCTTTATTAGTGTCCCTGTCACGCACCCCTGTGTCACATTTATTAGTGTATCTATCACGCACCCCTGTGTCACATCTATTAGTGTCCCTATCACGCACCCCTGTGTCACATCTATTAGTGTCCCTGTCACGCACCCCTGTGTCACATCTATTAGTGTCCCTGTCACGCACCCCTGTGTCACATCTATTAGTGTCCCTGTCACGCACCCCTGTGTCACATCTATTAGTGTCCCTGTCACGCACCCCCTGTGTCACATCTATTAGTGTCCCTGTCACGCACCCCTGTGTCACATTTATTAGTGTCCCTGTCACGCACCCCTGTCACATTTATTAGTGTCCCTGTCACGCACCCCTGTGTCACATTTATTAGTGTCCCTGTCACGCACCCCTGTGTCACATTTATTAGTGTCCCTGTCACGCACCCCTGTGTCACATTTATTAGTGTTCCTGTCACGCACCCCTGTGTCACATTTATTAGTGTCCCTGTCACGCACCTGTGTCACATTTATTAGTGTCCCTGTCACGCACCCCTGTGTCACATCTATTAGTGTCCCTGTCACGCACCCCTGTCTCACATCTTTTAGTGTCCCTGTCACGCACCCCAGTCTCACATCTATTAGTGTCCCTGTCATGCACCCCAGTGTCACATCTATTAGTGTCCCTGTCACGCACCCCAGTGTCACATCTATTAGTGTCTCTGTCACGCACCCCTGTGTCACATCTATTAGTGTCCCTGTCACGCACCCGTGTCACATCTATTAGTGTCCCTGTCACGCACCCCTGTGTCACATCTATTAGTGTCCCTGTCACGCACCCCTGTGTCACATCTATTAGTGTCCCTGTCACGCACCCCTGTGTCACATCTATTAGTGTCCCTGTCCCGCACCCCTGTGTCACATCTATTAGTGTCCCTATCACGCACCCCTGTGTCACATCTATTAGTGTCCCTATCACGCATCCCTGTGTCACATTTATTAGTGTCCCTATCACACATCCCTGTGCCACATCTATTAGTGTCCCTGTCACACACCCTGTGTCACATCTATTAGAGTCCCTGTCACACAACCTGTGTCACATCTATTAGTGTCCCTGTCACGCACCCCTGTGTCACATTTATTAGTGTCCCTGTCACCCACACCTGTGTCACATTTATTAGTGTCCCTATCCCACACCTGTGTCACATTTATTAGTGTCCCTATCACGCACCCCTGTTTCACATTTATTAGTGTCCCTATCCCACACCTGTGTCACATTTATTAGTGTCCCTATCACACACCCCTGTGTCACATCTATTAGTGTCCCTTTCGAGCACCCCTGTGTCACATTTATTAGTGTCCCTATCACACACCCCTGTGTCACATCTATTAGTGTCCCTATCACAAACCCCTGTGTCACATCTATTAGTGTCCCTATCACACATCCCTGTGTCACATTTATTAGTGTCCCTATCACACACCCCTGTGTCACATCTATTAGTGTCCCTATCACGCATCCCTGTGTCACATCTATTAGTGTCCCTATCACACATCCCTGTGTCACATCTATTAGTGTCCCTGTCACGCACCCCTGTGTCACATTTATTAGTGTCCCTGTCACGCACCCCTGTGTCACATTTATTAGTGTCCCTGTCACCCACACCTGTGTCACATTTATTAGTGTCCCTATCCCACACCTGTGTCACATTTATTAGTGTCCCTATCACGCACCCCTGTTTCACATTTATTAGTGTCCCTATCCCACACCTGTGTCACATTTATTAGTGTCCCTATCACACACCCCTGTGTCACATCTATTAGTGTCCCTTTCGAGCACCCCTGTGTCACATTTATTAGTGTCCCTATCACACACCCCTGTGTCACATCTATTAGTGTCCCTATCACAAACCCCTGTGTCACATCTATTAGTGTCCCTATCACACATCCCTGTGTCACATTTATTAGTGTCCCTATCACACATCCCTGTGTCACATTTATTAGAGTCCCTATCCCATCCCTGTGTCACATCTATTAGTGTCCCTGTCACACACCCTGTCACATCTATTAGTGTCCCTGTCACACAACCTGTGTCACATCTATTAGTGTCCCTGTCACGCACCCCTGTGTCACATTTATTAGTGTCCCTGTCACCCACACCTGTGTCACATTTATTAGTGTCCCTATCCCACACCTGTGTCACATTTATTAGTGTCCCTATCACGCACCCCTGTTTCACATTTATTAGTGTCCCTATCCCACACCTGTGTCACATTTATTAGTGTCCCTATCACACACCCCTGTGTCACATCTATTAGTGTCCCTTTCGAGCACCCCTGTGTCACATTTATTAGTGTCCTTATCACACACCCCTGTGTCACATCTATTAGTGTCCCTTTCGAGCACCCCTGTGTCACATTTATTAGTGTCCTTATCACACACCCCTGTGTCACATCTATTAGTGTCCCTATCACACACCCCTTTGTCACATTTATTAGTGTCCCTATCACACACCCCTGTGTAACATCTATTAGTGTCCCTTTCGAGCACCCCTGTGTCACATTTATTAGTGTCCTTATCACACACCCCTGTGTCACATCTATTAGTGTCCCTTTCGAGCACCCCTGTGTCACATTTATTAGTGTCCTTATCACACACCCCTGTGTCACATCTATTAGTGTCCCTTTCGAGCACCCCTGTGTCACATTTATTAGTGTCCTTATCACACACCCCTGTGTCACATCTATTAGTGTCCCTATCACACACCCCTGCGTCACATTTATTAGTGTCCCTATCACACACCCCTGCGTCACATCTATTAGTGTCCCTATCACGCACCCCTGCGTCACATCTATTAGTGTCCCTATCACGCACCCCTGCGTCACATCTATTAGTGTCCCTATCACGCACCCCTGCGTCACATCTATTAGTGTCCCTATTACGCACCCCTGCGTCACATCTATTAGTGTCCCTATCACGCACCCCTGCGTCACATCTATTAGTGTCCCTATCACGCTCCCCTGTGTCACATCTATTAGTGTCCCTGTCAAGCACCCCTGTGTCACATCTATTAGTGTCCCTGTCACGCACCCCTGTGTCACATCTATTAGTGTCCCTGTCACGCACCCTGTGTGTCACATCTATTAGTGTACCTGTCACGCACCCCTGTGTCACATCTATTAGTGTACCTATCACGCACCCCTGTGTCACATCTATTAGTGTCCCTATCACGCACCCCTGTGTCACATCTATTAGTGTCCCTATCACGCACCCCTGTGTCACATCTATTAGTGTGTCTATCACGCACCCCTGTGTCACATCTATTAGTGTGTCTATCACGCACCCCTGTGTCACATCTATTAGTGTGTCTATCACGCACCCCTGTGTCACATCTATTAGTGTGTCTATCTCGCACCCCTGTGTCACATCTATTAGTGTCCCTATCACGCACCCCTGTGTCACATCTATTAGTGTCCCTGTCACGCACCCCTGTGTCACATCTATTAGTGTCCCTGTCACGCACCCCTGTGTCACATCTATTAGTGTCCTTGTCACGCACCCCTGTGTCACATCTATTAGTGTCCCTGTCACGCACCCCCTGTGTCACATCTATTAGTGTCCCTGTCACGCACCCCTGTGTCACATTTATTAGTGTCCCTGTCACGCACCCCTGTCACATTTATTAGTGTCCCTGTCACGCACCCCTGTCACATTTATTAGTGTCCCTGTCACGCACCCCTTTGTCACATTTATTAGTGTCCCTGTCACGCACCCCTGTGTCACATTTATTAGTGTCCCTGTCACGCACCCCTGTGTCACATTTATTAGTGTCCCTGTCACGCACCCCTGTGTCACATCTATTAGTGTCCCTGTCACGCACCCCTGTGTCACATCTATTAGTGTCCCTGTCACGCACCCCTGTGTCACATCTATTAGTGTCCCTGTCACGCACCCCTGTGTCACATCTTTTAGTGTCCCTGTCACGCACCCCAATGTCACATCTATTAGTGTCCCTGTCACGCACCCCTGTGTCACATCTATTAGTGTCCCTGTCACGCACCCCTGTGTCACATCTATTAGTGTCCCTGTCACTCACCCCTGTGTCACATCTATTAGTGTCCCTTTCGAGCACCCCTGTGTCACATCTATTAGTGTCCGTATCACGCACCCCTGTGTCACTTCTATTAGTGTCCCTATCACGCACCCCTGTGTCACATTTATTAGTGTCCCTATCACGCACCCCTGTGTCACATTTATTAGTGTCCCTATCACGCACCCCTGTTTCACATCTATTAGTGTCCCTATCACGCACCCCTGTGTCACATCTATTAGTGTCCCTATCACGCACCCCTGTGTCACATCTATTAGTGTCCCTATCCCACACCTGTGTCACATTTATTAGTGTCCCTATTACGCACCCCTGTTTCACATTTATTAGTGTCCCTATCCCACACCTGTGTCACATTTATTAGTGTCCCTATCACACACCCCTGTGTCACATCTATTAGTGTCCCTTTCGAGCACCCCTGTGTCACATTTATTAGTGTCCTTATCACACACCCCTGTGTCACATCTATTAGTGTCCCTTTCGAGCACCCCTGTGTCACATTTATTAGTGTCCTTATCACACACCCCTGTGTCACATCTATTAGTGTCCCTATCACACACCCCTGTGTCACATTTATTAGTGTCCCTATCACACACCCCTGTGTCACATTTATTAGTGTCTCTATCACGCACCCCTGTGTTTTATTAGTGTCCCTATCACGCACCCCTGTGTCACATCTATTAGTGTCCCTATCACGCACCCCTGTGTCACATCTATTAGTGTCCCTGTCACGCACCCCTGTGTCACATCTATTAGTGTCCCTGTCACGCACCCCTGTGTCACATCTATTAGTGTCCCTGTCACGCACCCCTGTGTCACATCTATTAGTGTCCCTGTCACGCACCCCTGTGTCACATCTATTTGTGTCCCTGTCACGCACCCCTGTGTCACATCTATTAGTGTCCCTGTCACGCACCCCTGTGTCACATCTATTAGTGTCCCTGTCACGCACCCCTGTGTCACATCTATTAGTGTCCCTGTCACGCACCCCTGTGTCACATCTATTAGTGTCCCTGTCACGCACCCCTGTGTCACATCTATTAGTGTCCCTGTCACGCACCCCTGTGTCACATCTATTAGTGTCCCTGTCACGCACCCCTGTGTCACATCTATTAGTGTCCCTGTCACGCACCCCTGTGTCACATCTATTACTGTCCCTGTCACGCACCCCTGTGTCACATCTATTACTGTCCCTGTCACGCACCCCTGTGTCACATCTATTACTGTCCCTGTCACGCACCCCTGTGTCACATCTATTAGTGTCCCTGTCACGCACCCCTGTGTCACATCTATTAGTGTCCCTGTCACGCACCCCTGTGTCACATCTATTAGTGTCCCTGTCCCGCACCCCTGTCACATTTATTAGTGTCCCTGTCACGCACCCCTGTGTCACATCTATTAGTGTCCCTGTCACACACCCCTGTGTCACATCTATTAGTGTCCCTGTCAAGCCCCCGTGTCACATCTATTAGTGTCCCTATCACGCACCCCTGTGTCACATTTATTAGTGTCCCTATCACGCACCCCTGTGTCACATCTATTAGTGTCCCTGTCACACACCTGTGTCACATTTGTTAGTGTCCCTATCACACACCCCTGTGTCACATCTATTAGTGTCCCTGTCACACCCCTGTGTCACATTTGTTAGTGTCCCTATCACACACCCCTGTGTCACATCTATTAGTGTCCCTATCACACACCCCTGTGTCACATCTATTAGTGTCCCTATCACACACCCCTGTGTCACATTTATTAGTGTCCCTATCACACACCCCTGTGTCACATCTATTAGTGTCCCTATCACACACCCCTGTGTCACATCTATTAGTGTCCCTGTCACACACCCCTGTGTCACATTTATTAGTGTCCCTGTCACACACCCCTGTGTCACATTTATTAGTGTCCCTATCACACACCCCTGTGTCACATTTATTAGTGTCCCTTCCCACACTTGTGTCACATTTATTAGTGTCCCTATCAAGCCCCCCTGTGTCACATCTATTAGTGTCCCTATCACGCACCCCTGTGTCACATCTATTAGTGTCCCTATCACGCACCCCTGTGTCAAATCTATTAGTGTCCCTATCACGCACCCCTGTGTCACATCTATTAGTGTCCCTATCACACAACCTGTGTCACATCTATTAGTGTCCCTGTCACACACCCCTGTGTCACATTTATTAGTGTCCCTGTCACACACCCCTGTGTCACATTTATTAGTGTCCCTATCACACACCCCTGTGTCACATTTATTAGTGTCCCTTCCCACACTTGTGTCACATTTATTAGTGTCCCTATCAAGCCCCCCTGTGTCACATCTATTAGTGTCCCTATCACGCACCCCTGTGTCACATCTATTAGTGTCCCTATCACGCACCCCTGTGTCAAATCTATTAGTGTCCCTATCACGCACCCCTGTGTCACATCTATTAGTGTCCCTATCACACACCCCTGTGTCACATCTATTAGTGTCCCTATCACACACCCCTGTGTCACATCTATTAGTGTCCCTATCACACACCCCTGTGTCACATCTATTAGTGTCCCTTTCGAGCACCCCTGTGTCACATTTATTAGTGTCCTTATCACACACCCCTGTGTCACATCTATTAGTGTCCCTATCACACACCCCTGTGTCACATTTATTAGTGTCCCTATCACGCACCCCTGTGTCACATCTATTAGTGTCCCTATCACGCACCCCTGTGTCACAACTATTAGTGTCCCTGTCACGCACCCCTGTGTCACATCTATTAGTGTCCCTGTCACGCACCCCTGTGTCACATCTATTAGTGTCCCTGTCACGCACCCCTGTGTCACATCTATTAGTGTCCCTGTCACGCACCCCTGTGTCACATCTATTTGTGTCCCTGTCACGCACCCCTGTGTCACATCTATTAGTGTCCCTGTCACGCACCCCTGTGTCACATCTATTAGTGTCCCTGTCACGCACCCCTGTGTCACATCTATTAGTGTCCCTGTCACGCACCCCTGTGTCACATCTATTAGTGTCCCTGTCACGCACCCCTGTGTCACATCTATTAGTGTCCCTGTCACGCACCCCTGTGTCACATCTATTAGTGTCCCTGTCACACACCTGTGTCACATCTATTAGTGTCCCTGTCACACACCCCTGTGTCACATCTATTAGTGTCCCTGTCACACACCCCTGTGTCACATTTATTAGTGTCTCTATCACGCACCCCTGTGTCACCTTTATTAGTGTCTCTATCACGCACCCCTGTGTCACCTTTATTAGTGTCCCTGTCACGCACCCCTGTGTCACATCTATTAGTGTATCTATCACGCACCCCTGTGTCACATCTATTAGTGTCCCTATCACGCACCCCTGTGTCACATCTATTAGTGTGTCTATCTCGCACCCCTGTGTCACATCTATTAGTGTCCCTGTCACGCACCCCTGTGTCACATCTATTAGTGTCCCTGTCACGCACCCCCTGTGTCACATCTATTAGTGTCCCTGTCACGCACCCCTGTGACACATTTATTAGTGTCCCTGTCACGCACCCCTGTCACATTTATTAGTGTCCCTGTCACGCACCCCTGTGTCACATTTATTAGTGTCCCTTTCGAGCACCCCTGTGTCACATTTATTAGTGTCCTTATCACACACCCCTGTGTCACATCTATTAGTGTCCCTATCACACACCCCTGTGTCACATTTATTAGTGTCCCTATCACGCACCCCTGTGTCACATCTATTAGTGTCCCTATCACGCACCCCTGTGTCACATCTATTAGTGTCCCTGTCACGCACCCCTGTGTCACATCTATTAGTGTCCCTGTCACGCACCCCTGTGTCACATCTATTAGTGTCCCTGTCACGCACCCCTGTGTCACATCTATTAGTGTCCCTGTCACGCACCCCTGTGTCACATCTATTTGTGTCCCTGTCACGCACCCCTGTGTCACATCTATTAGTGTCCCTGTCACGCACCCCTGTGTCACATCTATTAGTGTCCCTGTCACGCACCCCTGTGTCACATCTATTAGTGTCCCTGTCACGCACCCCTGTGTCACATCTATTAGTGTCCCTGTCACGCACCCCTGTGTCACATCTATTAGTGTCCCTGTCACGCAGCCCTGTGTCACATCTATTAGTGTCCCTGTCACGCACCCCTGTGTCACATCTATTAGTGTCCCTGTCACACACCTGTGTCACATCTATTAGTGTCCCTGTCACACACCCCTGTGTCACATCTATTAGTGTCCCTGTCACACACCCCTGTGTCACATTTATTAGTGTCTCTATCACGCACCCCTGTGTCACCTTTATTAGTGTCTCTATCACGCACCCCTGTGTCACCTTTATTAGTGTCCCTGTCACGCACCCCTGTGTCACATCTATTAGTGTATCTATCACGCACCCCTGTGTCACATCTATTAGTGTCCCTATCACGCACCCCTGTGTCACATCTATTAGTGTGTCTATCTCGCACCCCTGTGTCACATCTATTAGTGTCCCTGTCACGCACCCCTGTGTCACATCTATTAGTGTCCCTGTCACGCACCCCCTGTGTCACATCTATTAGTGTCCCTGTCACGCACCCCTGTGACACATTTATTAGTGTCCCTGTCACGCACCCCTGTCACATTTATTAGTGTCCCTGTCACGCACCCCTGTGTCACATTTATTAGTGTCCCTGTCACGCACCCCTGTGTCACATTTATTAGTGTTCCTGTCACGCACCCCTGTGTCACATCTATTAGTGTCCCTGTCACGCACCCCTGTCTCACATCTTTTAGTGTCCCTGTCACGCACCCCAGTGTCACATCTATTAGTGTCCCTGTCACGCACCCCAGTGTCACATCTATTAGTGTCCCTGTCACGCACCCCAGTGTCACATCTATTAGTGTCCCTGTCACGCACCCCTGTGTCACATCTATTAGTGTCCCTGTCACGCACCCGTGTCACATCTATTAGTGTCCCTGTCACGCACCCCTGTGTCACATCTATTAGTGTCCCTGTCACGCACCCCTGTGTCACATCTATTAGTGTCCCTGTCACGCACCCCTGTGTCACATCTATTAGTGTCCCTGTCACGCACCCCTGTGTCACATCTATTAGTGTCCCTGTCACGCACCCCTGTGTCACATTTATTAGTATCCCTATCCCGCACCCCTGTGTCACATCTATTAGTGTCCCTATCACGCACCCCTGTGTCACATCTATTAGTGTCCCTATCACGCACCCCTGTGTCACATCTATTAGTGTCCCTATCACGCATCCCTGTGTCACATTTATTAGTGTCCCTATCACACATCCCTGTGCCACATCTATTAGTGTCCCTGTCACACACCCTGTGTCACATCTATTAGAGTCCCTGTCACACAACCTGTGTCACATCTATTAGTGTCCCTTTCGAGCACCCCTGTGTCACATTTATTAGTGTCCCTATCACACACCCCTGTGTCACATCTATTAGTGTCCCTATCACAAACCCCTGTGTCACATCTTTTAGTGTCCCTATCACACATCCCTGTGTCACATTTATTAGTGTCCCTATCACACATCCCTGTGTCACATTTATTAGTGTCCCTATCCCATCCCTGTGTCACATCTATTAGTGTCCCTGTCACACACCCTGTCACATCTATTAGTGTCCCTGTCACACAACCTGTGTCACATCTATTAGTGTCCCTGTCACGCACCCCTGTGTCACATTTATTAGTGTCCCTGTCACCCACACCTGTGTCACATTTATTAGTGTCCCTATCCCACACCTGTGTCACATTTATTAGTGTCCCTATCACGCACCCCTGTTTCACATTTATTAGTGTCCCTATCCCACACCTGTGTCACATTTATTAGTGTCCCTATCACACACCCCTGTGTCACATTTATTAGTGTCCCTATCCCACACCTGTGTCACATTTATTAGTGTCCCTATCACACACCCCTGTGTCACATCTATTAGTGTCCCTTTCGAGCACCCCTGTGTCACATTTATTAGTGTCCCTATCACACACCCCTGTGTCACATCTATTAGTGTCCCTATCACAAACCCCTGTGTCACATCTATTAGTGTCCCTATCACACATCCCTGTGTCACATTTATTAGTGTCCCTATCACACATCCCTGTGTCACATTTATTAGTGTCCCTATCCCATCCCTGTGTCACATCTATTAGTGTCCCTGTCACACACCCTGTCACATCTATTAGTGTCCCTGTCACACAACCTGTGTCACATCTATTAGTGTCCCTGTCACGCACCCCTGTGTCACATTTATTAGTGTCCCTGTCACCCACACCTGTGTCACATTTATTAGTGTCCCTATCCCACACCTGTGTCACATTTATTAGTGTCCCTATCACGCACCCCTGTTTCACATTTATTAGTGTCCCTATCCCACACCTGTGTCACATTTATTAGTGTCCCTATCACACACCCCTGTGTCACATCTATTAGTGTCCCTTTCGAGCACCCCTGTGTCACATTTATTAGTGTCCTTATCACACACCCCTGTGTCACATCTATTAGTGTCCCTATCACACACCCCTGCGTCACATTTATTAGTGTCCCTATCACACACCCCTGCGTCACATTTATTAGTGTCCCTATCACGCACCCCTGCGTCACATCTATTAGTGTCCCTATCACGCACCCCTGCGTCACATCTATTAGTGTCCCTATCACGCACCCCTGCGTCACCTCTATTAGTGTCCCTATCACGCACCCCTGCGTCACCTCTATTAGTGTCCCTATCACGCACCCCTGTGTCACCTCTATTAGTGTGTCTATCACGCACCCCTGTGTCACATCTATTAGTGTGTCTATCACGCACCCCTGTGTCACATCTATTAGTGTGTCTATCTCGCACCCCTGTGTCACATCTATTAGTGTCCCTATCACGCACCCCTGTGTCACATCTATTAGTGTCCCTGTCACGCACCCCTGTGTCACATCTATTAGTGTCCCTGTCACGCACCCCTGTGTCACATCTATTAGTGTCCCTGTCACGCACCCCCTGTGTCATCTATTAGTGTCCCTGTCACGCACCCCTGTGTCACATTTATTAGTGTCCCTGTCACGCACCCCTGTCACATTTATTAGTGTCCCTGTCACGCACCCCTGTCACATTTATTAGTGTCCCTGTCACGCACCCCTGTGTCACATTTATTAGTGTCCCTGTCACGCACCCCTGTGTCACATCTATTAGTGTCCCTGTCACGCACCCCTGTGTCACATCTATTAGTGTCCCTGTCACGCACCCCTGTGTCACATCTTTTAGTGTCCCTGTCACGCACCCCAGTGTCACATCTATTAGTGTCCCTGTCACGCACACTGTGTCACATCTATTAGTGTCCCTGTCACGCACCCCTGTGTCACATCTATTAGTGTCCCTGTCACGCACCCCTGTGTCACATCTATTAGTGTCCCTGTCACGCACCCCTGTGTCACATCTATTAGTGTCCCTGTCACGCACCCCTGTGTCACATCTATTAGTGTCCCTGTGTCATATCTATTAGTGTCCCTGTCACGCATCCCTGTGTCACATCTATTAGTGTCCCTGTCACGCACCCCTGTGTCACATCTATTAGTGTCCCTGTCACGCACCCCTGTGTCACATCTATTAGTGTCCCTGTCTCGCACCCCTGTGTCACATCTATTAGTGTCCCTGTCACGCACCCCTGTGTCACATCTATTAGTGTCCCTGTCACGCACCCCTGTGTCACATCTATTAGTGTCCCTGTCACGCACCCCTGTGTCACATCTATTAGTGTCCCTGTCATGCACCCCTGTGTCACATCTATTAGTGTCCCTGTCACGCACCCCTGTGTCACATCTATTAGTGTCCCTGTCACGCACCCCTGTGTCACATCTATTAGTGTCCCTGTCACGCACCCCTGTGTCACATCTATTAGTGTCCCTTTCGAGCACCCCTGTGTCACATCTATTAGTGTCCTTATCACACACCCCTGTGTCACATTTATTAGTGTCCCTATCACGCACCCCTGTGTCACATTTATTAGTGTCCCTATCACGCACCGCTGTGTCACATTTATTAGTGTCCCTATCACGCACCCCTGTGTCACATTTATTAGTGTCCCTATCACGCACCCCTTTGTCACATCTATTAGTGTCCCTATCACGCACCCCTGTGTCACATCTATTAGTGTCCCTGTCACGCACCCCTGTGTCACATCTATTAGTGTCCCTGTCACGCACACCTGTGTCACATCTATTAGTGTCCCTGTCACGCACCCCTGTGTCACATCTATTAGTGTCCCTGTCACGCACCCCTGTGTCACATCTATTACTGTCCCTGTCACGCACCCCTGTGTCACATCTATTACTGTCCCTGTCACGCACCCCTGTGTCACATCTATTAGTGTCCCTGTCACGCACCCCTGTGTCACATCTATTAGTGTCCCTGTCACGCACCCGTGTCACATCTATTAGTGTCCCTGTCACGCACCCCTGTGTCACATCTATTAGTGTCCCTGTCACGCACCCCTGTGTCACATCTATTAGTGTCCCTGTCCCGCACCCCTGTGTCACATCTATTAGTGTCCCTGTCCCGCACCCCTGTCACATTTATTAGTGTCCCTGTCACGCACCCCTGTGTCACATCTATTAGTGTCCCTGTCACGCACCCCTGTGTCACATCTATTAGTGTCCCTGTCAAGCCCCCGTGTCACATCTATTAGTGTCCCTATCACGCACCCCTGTGTCACATTTATTAGTGTCCCTATCACGCACCCCTGTGTCACATCTATTAGTGTCCCTGTCACACACCTGTGTCACATTTATTAGTGTCCCTATCACACACCCCTGTGTCACATCTATTAGTGTCCCTGTCACACCCCTGTGTCACATCTGTTAGTGTCCCTATCACACACCCCTGTGTAACATCTATTAGTGTCCCTATCACACACCCCTGTGTCACATCTATTAGTGTCCCTATCACACACCCCTGTGTCACATTTATTAGTGTCCCTATCACACACCCCTGTGTCACATCTATTAGTGTCCCTATCACACACCCCTGTGTCACATCTATTAGTGTCCCTGTCACACACCCCTGTGTCACATTTATTAGTGTCCCTGTCACACACCCCTGTGTCACATTTATTAGTGTCCCTATCACACACCCCTGTGTCACATTTATTAGTGTCCCTATCACACACCCCTGTGTCACATTTATTAGTGTCCCTTCCCACACATGTGTCACATATATTAGTGTCCCTATCACGCCCCCCTGTGTCACATCTATTAGTGTCCCTATCACGCACCCCTGTGTCACATCTATTAGTGTCCCTATCACGCACCCCTGTGTCACATTTATTAGTGTCCCTATCACGCACCCCTGTGTCACATCTATTAGTGTCCCTATCACGCACCCCTGTGTCACATCTATTAGTGTCCCTATCACGCACCCCTGTGTCACATCTATTAGTGTCCCTATCACACACCCCTGTGTCACATCTATTAGTGTCCCTTTCGAGCACCCCTGTGTCACATTTATTAGTGTCCTTATCACACACCCCTGTGTCACATCTATTAGTGTCCCTATCACACACACCTGTGTCACATTTATTAGTGTCCCTATCACGCACCCCTGTGTCACATCTATTAGTGTCCCTATCACGCACCCCTGTGTCACATCTATTAGTGTCCCTATCACGCACCCCTGTGTCACATCTATTAGTGTCCCTGTCACGCACCCCTGTGTCACATCTATTAGTGTCCCTGTCACGCACCCCTGTGTCACATCTATTAGTGTCCCTGTCACGCACCCCTGTGTCACATCTATTAGTGTCCCTGTCACGCACCCCTGTGTCACATCTATTAGTGTCCCTGTCACGCACCCCTGTGTCACATCTATTAGTGTCCCTGTCACGCACCCCTGTGTCACATCTATTAGTGTCCCTGTCACGCACCCCTGTGTCACATCTATTAGTGTCCCTGTCACGCACCCCTGTGTCACATCTATTAGTGTCCCTGTCACGCACCCCTGTGTCACATCTATTAGTGTCCCTTTCACGCACCCCTGTGTCACATCTATTAGTGTCCCTGTCACGCACCCCTGTGTCACATCTATTAGTGTCCCTGTCACGCACCCCTGTGTCACATCTATTAGTGTCCCTGTCACGCACCCCTGTGTCACATCTATTAGTGTCCCTGTCACACACCTGTGTCACATCTATTAGTGTCCCTGTCACACACCCCTGTGTCACATTTATTAGTGTCCCTGTCACACACCCCTGTGTCACATTTATTAGTGTCCCTATCACGCACCCCTGTGTCACATTTATTAGTGTCTCTATCACGCACCCCTGTGTCACCTTTATTAGTGTCCCTGTCACGCACCCCTGTGTCACATTTATTAGTGTATCTATCACGCACCCCTGTGTCACATCTATTAGTGTCCCTATCACGCACCCCTGTGTCACATCTATTAGTGTCCCTGTCACGCACCCCTGTGTCACATCTATTAGTGTCCCTGTCACGCACCCCTGTGTCACATCTATTAGTGTCCCTGTCACGCACCCCTGTGTCACATCTATTAGTGTCCCTGTCACACCCCTGTGTCACATCTGTTAGTGTCCCTATCACACACCCCTGTGTCACATCTATTAGTGTCCCTATCACACACCCCTGTGTCACATCTATTAGTGTCCCTATCACACACCCCTGTGTCACATTTATTAGTGTCCCTATCACACACCCCTGTGTCACATCTATTAGTGTCCCTATCACACACCCCTGTGTCACATCTATTAGTGTCCCTGTCACACACCCCTGTGTCACATTTATTAGTGTCCCTGTCACACACCCCTGTGTCACATTTATTAGTGTCCCTATCACACACCCCTGTGTCACATTTATTAGTGTCCCTATCACACACCCCTGTGTCACATTTATTAGTGTCCCTTCCCACACATGTGTCACATATATTAGTGTCCCTATCACGCCCCCCTGTGTCACATCTATTAGTGTCCCTATCACGCACCCCTGTGTCACATCTATTAGTGTCCCTATCACGCACCCCTGTGTCACATTTATTAGTGTCCCTATCACGCACCCCTGTGTCACATCTATTAGTGTCCCTATCACGCACCCCTGTGTCACATCTATTAGTGTCCCTATCACGCACCCCCTGTGTCACATCTATTAGTGTCCCTATCACACACCCCTGTGTCACATCTATTAGTGTCCCTTTCGAGCACCCCTGAGTCACATTTATTAGTGTCCTTATCACACACCCCTGTGTCACATCTATTAGTGTCCCTATCACGCACACCTGTGTCACATTTATTAGTGTCCCTATCACGCACCCCTGTGTCACATCTATTAGTGTCCCTATCACGCACCCCCTGTGTCACATCTATTAGTGTCCCTATCACGCACCCCTGTGTCACATCTATTAGTGTCCCTGTCACGCACCCCTGTGTCACATCTATTAGTGTCCCTGTCACGCACCCCTGTGTCACATCTATTAGTGTCCCTGTCACGCACCCCTGTGTCACATCTATTAGTGTCCCTGTCACGCACCCCTGTGTCACATCTATTAGTGTCCCTGTCACGCACCCCTGTGTCACATCTATTAGTGTCCCTGTCACGCACCCCTGTGTCACATCTATTAGTGTCCCTGTCACGCACCCCTGTGTCACATCTATTAGTGTCCCTGTCACGCACCCCTGTGTCACATCTATTAGTGTCCCTGTCACGCACCCCTGTGTCACATCTATTAGTGTCCCTTTCACGCACCCCTGTGTCACATCTATTAGTGTCCCTGTCACGCACCCCTGTGTCACATCTATTAGTGTCCCTGTCACGCACCCCTGTGTCACATCTATTAGTGTCCCTGTCACGCACCCCTGTGTCACATCTATTAGTGTCCCTGTCACACACCTGTGTCACATCTATTAGTGTCCCTGTCACACACCCCTGTGTCACATTTATTAGTGTCCCTGTCACACACCCCTGTGTCACATTTATTAGTGTCCCTATCACGCACCCCTGTGTCACATTTATTAGTGTCTCTATCACGCACCCCTGTGTCACCTTTATTAGTGTCCCTGTCACGCACCCCTGTGTCACATTTATTAGTGTATCTATCACGCACCCCTGTGTCACATCTATTAGTGTCCCTATCACGCACCCCTGTGTCACATCTATTAGTGTCCCTGTCACGCACCCCTGTGTCACATCTATTAGTGTCCCTGTCACGCACCCCTGTGTCACATCTATTAGTGTCCCTGTCACGCACCCCTGTGTCACATCTATTAGTGTCCCTGTCACGCACCCCCTGTGTCACATCTATTAGTGTCCCTGTCACGCACCCCTGTGTCACATTTATTAGTGTCCCTGTCACGCACCCCTGTCACATTTATTAGTGTCCCTGTCACGCACCCCTGTGTCACATTTATTAGTGTCCCTGTCACGCACCCCTGTGTCACATTTATTAGTGTCCCTGTCACGCACCCCTGTGTCACATTTATTAGTGTTCCTGTCACGCACCCCTGTGTCACATTTATTAGTGTCCCTGTCACGCACCTGTGTCACATTTATTAGTGTCCCTGTCACGCACCCCTGTGTCACATCTATTAGTGTCCCTGTCACGCACCCCTGTCTCACATCTTTTAGTGTCCCTGTCACGCACCCCAGTCTCACATCTATTAGTGTCCCTGTCATGCACCCCAGTGTCACATCTATTAGTGTCCCTGTCACGCACCCCAGTGTCACATCTATTAGTGTCTCTGTCACGCACCCCTGTGTCACATCTATTAGTGTCCCTGTCACGCACCCGTGTCACATCTATTAGTGTCCCTGTCACGCACCCCTGTGTCACATCTATTAGTGTCCCTGTCACGCACCCCTGTGTCACATCTATTAGTGTCCCTGTCACGCACCCCTGTGTCACATCTATTAGTGTCCCTGTCCCGCACCCCTGTGTCACATCTATTAGTGTCCCTATCACGCACCCCTGTGTCACATCTATTAGTGTCCCTATCACGCATCCCTGTGTCACATTTATTAGTGTCCCTATCACACACCCTGTGTCACATCTATTAGAGTCCCTGTCACACAACCTGTGTCACATCTATTAGTGTCCCTGTCACGCACCCCTGTGTCACATTTATTAGTGTCCCTGTCACCCACACCTGTGTCACATTTATTAGTGTCCCTATCCCACACCTGTGTCACATTTATTAGTGTCCCTATCACGCACCCCTGTTTCACATTTATTAGTGTCCCTATCCCACACCTGTGTCACATTTATTAGTGTCCCTATCACACACCCCTGTGTCACATCTATTAGTGTCCCTTTCGAGCACCCCTGTGTCACATTTATTAGTGTCCCTATCACACACCCCTGTGTCACATCTATTAGTGTCCCTATCACAAACCCCTGTGTCACATCTATTAGTGTCCCTATCACACATCCCTGTGTCACATTTATTAGTGTCCCTATCACACATCCCTGTGTCACATTTATTAGTGTCCCTATCCCATCCCTGTGTCACATCTATTAGTGTCCCTGTCACATACCCTGTCACATCTATTAGTGTCCCTGTCACACAACCTGTGTCACATCTATTAGTGTCCCTGTCACGCACCCCTGTGTCACATTTATTAGTGTCCCTGTCACCCACACCTGTGTCACATTTATTAGTGTCCTTATCCCACACCTGTGTCACATTTATTAGTGTCCCTATCACACACCTGTGTCACATTTATTAGTGTCCCTATCACACACCCCTGTGTCACATCTATTAGTGTCCCTTTCAAGCACCCCTGTGTCACATTTATTAGTGTCCTTATCACACACCCCTGTGTCACATCTATTAGTGTCCCTTTCGAGCACCCCTGTGTCACATTTATTAGTGTCCTTATCACACACCCCTGCGTCACATCTATTAGTGTCCCTATCACACACCCCTGCGTCACATTTATTAGTGTCCCTATCACACACCCCTGTGTCACATTTATTAGTGTCCCTATCACACACCCCTGCGTCACATTTATTAGTGTCCCTATCACGCACCCCTGCGTCACATCTATTAGTGTCCCTATCACGCACCCCTGCGTCACATCTATTAGTGTCCCTATCACGCACCCCTGCGTCACATCTATTAGTGTCCCTATCACGCACCCCTGCGTCACATCTATTAGTGTCCCTATCACGCACCCCTGTGTCACATCTATTAGTGTCCCTGTCACGCACCCCTGTGTCACATCTATTAGTGTCCCTGTCACGCACCCCTGTGTCACATCTATTAGTGTCCCTGTCACGCACCCCTGTGTCACATCTATTAGTGTCCCTGTCACGCACCCCTGTGTCACCTTTATTAGTGTCCCTGTCACGCACCCCTGTGTCACATCTATTAGTGTATCTATCACGCACCCCTGTGTCACATCTATTAGTGTCCCTATCACGCACCCCTGTGTCACATCTATTAGTGTCCCTATCACGCACCCCTGTGTCACATCTATTAGTGTCCCTATCGCACCCCTGTGTCACATCTATTAGTGTGTCTATCACGCACCCCTGTGTCACATGTATTAGTGTGTCTATCACGCACCCCTCTGTCACATCTATTAGTGTGTCTATCTCGCACCCCTGTGTCACATCTATTAGTGTGTCTATCACGCACCCCTGTGTCACATCTATTAGTGTCCCTGTCACGCACCCCTGTGTCACATCTATTAGTGTCCCTGTCACGCACCCCCTGTGTCACATCTATTAGTGTCCCTGTCACGCACCCCTGTGTCACATCTATTAGTGTCCCTGTCACGCACCCCTGTCACATTTATTAGTGTCCCTGTCACGCACCCCTGTCACATTTATTAGTGTCCCTGTCACGCACCCCTGTGTCACATTTATTAGTGTCCCTGTCACGCACCCCTGTGTCACATTTATTAGTGTCCCTGTCACGCACCCCTGTGTCACATCTATTAGTGTCCCTGTCACGCACCCCTGTGTCACATTTATTAGTGTCCCTATCACACACCCCTGTGTCACATTTATTAGTGTCCCTTCCCACACATGTGTCACATATATTAGTGTCCCTATCACGCCCCCCTGTGTCACATCTATTAGTGTCCCTATCACGCACCCCTGTGTCACATCTATTAGTGTCCCTATCACGCACCCCTGTGTCACATTTATTAGTGTCCCTATCACGCACCCCTGTGTCACATCTATTAGTGTCCCTATCACGCACCCCTGTGTCACATCTATTAGTGTCCCTATCACGCACCCCTGTGTCACATCTATTAGTGTCCCTATCACACACCCCTGTGTCACATCTATTAGTGTCCCTTTCGAGCACCCCTGAGTCACATTTATTAGTGTCCTTATCACACACCCCTGTGTCACATCTATTAGTGTCCCTATCACGCACACCTGTGTCACATTTATTAGTGTCCCTATCACGCACCCCTGTGTCACATCTATTAGTGTCCCTATCACGCACCCCTGTGTCACATCTATTAGTGTCCCTATCACGCACCCCTGTGTCACATCTATTAGTGTCCCTGTCACGCACCCCTGTGTCACATCTATTAGTGTCCCTGTCACGCACCCCTGTGTCACATCTATTAGTGTCCCTGTCACGCACCCCTGTGTCACATCTATTAGTGTCCCTGTCACGCACCCCTGTGTCACATCTATTAGTGTCCCTGTCACGCACCCCTGTGTCACATCTATTAGTGTCCCTGTCACGCACCCCTGTGTCACATCTATTAGTGTCCCTGTCACGCACCCCTGTGTCACATCTATTAGTGTCCCTGTCACGCACCCCTGTGTCACATCTATTAGTGTCCCTTTCACGCACCCCTGTGTCACATCTATTAGTGTCCCTGTCACGCACCCCTGTGTCACATCTATTAGTGTCCCTGTCACGCACCCCTGTGTCACATCTATTAGTGTCCCTGTCACGCACCCCTGTGTCACATCTATTAGTGTCCCTGTCACACACCTGTGTCACATCTATTAGTGTCCCTGTCACACACCCCTGTGTCACATTTATTAGTGTCCCTGTCACACACCCCTGTGTCACATTTATTAGTGTCCCTATCACGCACCCCTGTGTCACCTTTATTAGTGTCTCTATCACGCACCCCTGTGTCACCTTTATTAGTGTCCCTGTCACGCACCCCTGTGTCACATTTATTAGTGTATCTATCACGCACCCCTGTGTCACATCTATTAGTGTCCCTATCACGCACCCCTGTGTCACATCTATTAGTGTCCCTGTCACGCACCCCTGTGTCACATCTATTAGTGTCCCTGTCACGCACCCCTGTGTCACATCTATTAGTGTCCCTGTCACGCACCCCTGTGTCACATCTATTAGTGTCCCTGTCACGCACCCCCTGTGTCACATCTATTAGTGTCCCTGTCACGCACCCCTGTGTCACATTTATTAGTGTCCCTGTCACGCACCCCTGTGTCACATTTATTAGTGTCCCTGTCACGCACCCCTGTGTCACATTTATTAGTGTCCCTGTCACGCACCCCTGTGTCACATTTATTAGTGTTCCTGTCACGCACCCCTGTGTCACATTTATTAGTGTCCCTGTCACGCACCTGTGTCACATTTATTAGTGTCCCTGTCACGCACCCCTGTGTCACATCTATTAGTGTCCCTGTCACGCACCCCTGTCTCACATCTTTTAGTGTCCCTGTCACGCACCCCAGTCTCACATCTATTAGTGTCCCTGTCATGCACCCCAGTGTCACATCTATTAGTGTCCCTGTCACGCACCCCAGTGTCACATCTATTAGTGTCTCTGTCACGCACCCCTGTGTCACATCTATTAGTGTCCCTGTCACGCACCCCTGTGTCACATCTATTAGTGTCCCTGTCACGCACCCCTGTGTCACATCTATTAGTGTCCCTGTCACGCACCCCTGTGTCACATCTATTAGTGTCCCTGTCCCGCACCCCTGTGTCACATCTATTAGTGTCCCTATCACGCACCCCTGTGTCACATCTATTAGTGTCCCTATCACGCATCCCTGTGTCACATTTATTAGTGTCCCTATCACACACCCTGTGTCACATCTATTAGAGTCCCTGTCACACAACCTGTGTCACATCTATTAGTGTCCCTGTCACGCACCCCTGTGTCACATTTATTAGTGTCCCTGTCACCCACACCTGTGTCACATTTATTAGTGTCCCTATCCCACACCTGTGTCACATTTATTAGTGTCCCTATCACGCACCCCTGTTTCACATTTATTAGTGTCCCTATCCCACACCTGTGTCACATTTATTAGTGTCCCTATCACACACCCCTGTGTCACATCTATTAGTGTCCCTTTCGAGCACCCCTGTGTCACATTTATTAGTGTCCCTATCACACACCCCTGTGTCACATCTATTAGTGTCCCTATCACAAACCCCTGTGTCACATCTATTAGTGTCCCTATCACACATCCCTGTGTCACATTTATTAGTGTCCCTATCACACATCCCTGTGTCACATTTATTAGTGTCCCTATCCCATCCCTGTGTCACATCTATTAGTGTCCCTGTCACATACCCTGTCACATCTATTAGTGTCCCTGTCACACAACCTGTGTCACATCTATTAGTGTCCCTGTCACGCACCCCTGTGTCACATTTATTAGTGTCCCTGTCACCCACACCTGTGTCACATTTATTAGTGTCCTTATCCCACACCTGTGTCACATTTATTAGTGTCCCTATCACACACCTGTGTCACATTTATTAGTGTCCCTATCACACACCCCTGTGTCACATCTATTAGTGTCCCTTTCAAGCACCCCTGTGTCACATTTATTAGTGTCCTTATCACACACCCCTGTGTCACATCTATTAGTGTCCCTTTCGAGCACCCCTGTGTCACATTTATTAGTGTCCTTATCACACACCCCTGCGTCACATCTATTAGTGTCCCTATCACACACCCCTGCGTCACATTTATTAGTGTCCCTATCACACACCCCTGTGTCACATTTATTAGTGTCCCTATCACACACCCCTGCGTCACATTTATTAGTGTCCCTATCACGCACCCCTGCGTCACATCTATTAGTGTCCCTATCACGCACCCCTGCGTCACATCTATTAGTGTCCCTATCACGCACCCCTGCGTCACATCTATTAGTGTCCCTATCACGCACCCCTGCGTCACATCTATTAGTGTCCCTATCACGCACCCCTGTGTCACATCTATTAGTGTCCCTGTCACGCACCCCTGTGTCACATCTATTAGTGTCCCTGTCACGCACCCCTGTGTCACATCTATTAGTGTCCCTGTCACGCACCCCTGTGTCACATCTATTAGTGTCCCTGTCACGCACCCCTGTGTCACCTTTATTAGTGTCCCTGTCACGCACCCCTGTGTCACATCTATTAGTGTATCTATCACGCACCCCTGTGTCACATCTATTAGTGTCCCTATCACGCACCCCTGTGTCACATCTATTAGTGTCCCTATCACGCACCCCTGTGTCACATCTATTAGTGTCCCTATCGCACCCCTGTGTCACATCTATTAGTGTGTCTATCACGCACCCCTGTGTCACATGTATTAGTGTGTCTATCACGCACCCCTCTGTCACATCTATTAGTGTGTCTATCTCGCACCCCTGTGTCACATCTATTAGTGTGTCTATCACGCACCCCTGTGTCACATCTATTAGTGTCCCTGTCACGCACCCCTGTGTCACATCTATTAGTGTCCCTGTCACGCACCCCCTGTGTCACATCTATTAGTGTCCCTGTCACGCACCCCTGTGTCACATCTATTAGTGTCCCTGTCACGCACCCGTGTCACATCTATTAGTGTGTCTATCACGCACCCCTGTGTCACATCTATTAGTGTGTCTATCACGCACCCCTGTGTCACATCTATTAGTGTCCCTGTCACGCACCCCTGTGTCACATCTATTAGTGTCCCTGTCACGCACCCCCTGTGTCACATCTATTAGTGTCCCTATCACGCACCCCTTTGTCACATCTATTAGTGTCCCTATCACGCACCCCTGTGTCACATCTATTAGTGTCCCTGTCACGCACCCCTGTGTCACATCTATTAGTGTCCCTGTCACGCACACCTGTGTCACATCTATTAGTGTCCCTGTCACGCACCCCTGTGTCACATCTATTAGTGTCCCTGTCACGCACCCCTGTGTCACATCTATTACTGTCCCTGTCACGCACCCCTGTGTCACATCTATTACTGTCCCTGTCACGCACCCCTGTGTCACATCTATTAGTGTCCCTGTCACGCACCCCTGTGTCACATCTATTAGTGTCCCTGTCACGCACCCGTGTCACATCTATTAGTGTCCCTGTCACGCACCCCTGTGTCACATCTATTAGTGTCCCTGTCACGCACCCCTGTGTCACATCTATTAGTGTCCCTGTCCCGCACCCCTGTGTCACATCTATTAGTGTCCCTGTCCCGCACCCCTGTCACATTTATTAGTGTCCCTGTCACGCACCCCTGTGTCACATCTATTAGTGTCCCTGTCACGCACCCCTGTGTCACATCTATTAGTGTCCCTGTCAAGCCCCCGTGTCACATCTATTAGTGTCCCTATCACGCACCCCTGTGTCACATTTATTAGTGTCCCTATCACGCACCCCTGTGTCACATCTATTAGTGTCCCTGTCACACACCTGTGTCACATTTATTAGTGTCCCTATCACACACCCCTGTGTCACATCTATTAGTGTCCCTGTCACACCCCTGTGTCACATCTGTTAGTGTCCCTATCACACACCCCTGTGTAACATCTATTAGTGTCCCTATCACACACCCCTGTGTCACATCTATTAGTGTCCCTATCACACACCCCTGTGTCACATTTATTAGTGTCCCTATCACACACCCCTGTGTCACATCTATTAGTGTCCCTATCACACACCCCTGTGTCACATCTATTAGTGTCCCTGTCACACACCCCTGTGTCACATTTATTAGTGTCCCTGTCACACACCCCTGTGTCACATTTATTAGTGTCCCTATCACACACCCCTGTGTCACATTTATTAGTGTCCCTATCACACACCCCTGTGTCACATTTATTAGTGTCCCTTCCCACACATGTGTCACATATATTAGTGTCCCTATCACGCCCCCCTGTGTCACATCTATTAGTGTCCCTATCACGCACCCCTGTGTCACATCTATTAGTGTCCCTATCACGCACCCCTGTGTCACATTTATTAGTGTCCCTATCACGCACCCCTGTGTCACATCTATTAGTGTCCCTATCACGCACCCCTGTGTCACATCTATTAGTGTCCCTATCACGCACCCCTGTGTCACATCTATTAGTGTCCCTATCACACACCCCTGTGTCACATCTATTAGTGTCCCTTTCGAGCACCCCTGTGTCACATTTATTAGTGTCCTTATCACACACCCCTGTGTCACATCTATTAGTGTCCCTATCACACACACCTGTGTCACATTTATTAGTGTCCCTATCACGCACCCCTGTGTCACATCTATTAGTGTCCCTATCACGCACCCCTGTGTCACATCTATTAGTGTCCCTATCACGCACCCCTGTGTCACATCTATTAGTGTCCCTGTCACGCACCCCTGTGTCACATCTATTAGTGTCCCTGTCACGCACCCCTGTGTCACATCTATTAGTGTCCCTGTCACGCACCCCTGTGTCACATCTATTAGTGTCCCTGTCACGCACCCCTGTGTCACATCTATTAGTGTCCCTGTCACGCACCCCTGTGTCACATCTATTAGTGTCCCTGTCACGCACCCCTGTGTCACATCTATTAGTGTCCCTGTCACGCACCCCTGTGTCACATCTATTAGTGTCCCTGTCACGCACCCCTGTGTCACATCTATTAGTGTCCCTGTCACGCACCCCTGTGTCACATCTATTAGTGTCCCTGTCACGCACCCCTGTGTCACATCTATTAGTGTCCCTTTCACGCACCCCTGTGTCACATCTATTAGTGTCCCTGTCACGCACCCCTGTGTCACATCTATTAGTGTCCCTGTCACGCACCCCTGTGTCACATCTATTAGTGTCCCTGTCACGCACCCCTGTGTCACATCTATTAGTGTCCCTGTCACACACCTGTGTCACATCTATTAGTGTCCCTGTCACACACCCCTGTGTCACATTTATTAGTGTCCCTGTCACACACCCCTGTGTCACATTTATTAGTGTCCCTATCACGCACCCCTGTGTCACATTTATTAGTGTCTCTATCACGCACCCCTGTGTCACCTTTATTAGTGTCCCTGTCACGCACCCCTGTGTCACATTTATTAGTGTATCTATCACGCACCCCTGTGTCACATCTATTAGTGTCCCTATCACGCACCCCTGTGTCACATCTATTAGTGTCCCTGTCACGCACCCCTGTGTCACATCTATTAGTGTCCCTGTCACGCACCCCTGTGTCACATCTATTAGTGTCCCTGTCACGCACCCCTGTGTCACATCTATTAGTGTCCCTGTCACACCCCTGTGTCACATCTGTTAGTGTCCCTATCACACACCCCTGTGTCACATCTATTAGTGTCCCTATCACACACCCCTGTGTCACATCTATTAGTGTCCCTATCACACACCCCTGTGTCACATTTATTAGTGTCCCTATCACACACCCCTGTGTCACATCTATTAGTGTCCCTATCACACACCCCTGTGTCACATCTATTAGTGTCCCTGTCACACACCCCTGTGTCACATTTATTAGTGTCCCTGTCACACACCCCTGTGTCACATTTATTAGTGTCCCTATCACACACCCCTGTGTCACATTTATTAGTGTCCCTATCACACACCCCTGTGTCACATTTATTAGTGTCCCTTCCCACACATGTGTCACATATATTAGTGTCCCTATCACGCCCCCCTGTGTCACATCTATTAGTGTCCCTATCACGCACCCCTGTGTCACATCTATTAGTGTCCCTATCACGCACCCCTGTGTCACATTTATTAGTGTCCCTATCACGCACCCCTGTGTCACATCTATTAGTGTCCCTATCACGCACCCCTGTGTCACATCTATTAGTGTCCCTATCACGCACCCCTGTGTCACATCTATTAGTGTCCCTATCACACACCCCTGTGTCACATCTATTAGTGTCCCTTTCGAGCACCCCTGAGTCACATTTATTAGTGTCCTTATCACACACCCCTGTGTCACATCTATTAGTGTCCCTATCACGCACACCTGTGTCACATTTATTAGTGTCCCTATCACGCACCCCTGTGTCACATCTATTAGTGTCCCTATCACGCACCCCTGTGTCACATCTATTAGTGTCCCTATCACGCACCCCTGTGTCACATCTATTAGTGTCCCTGTCACGCACCCCTGTGTCACATCTATTAGTGTCCCTGTCACGCACCCCTGTGTCACATCTATTAGTGTCCCTGTCACGCACCCCTGTGTCACATCTATTAGTGTCCCTGTCACGCACCCCTGTGTCACATCTATTAGTGTCCCTGTCACGCACCCCTGTGTCACATCTATTAGTGTCCCTGTCACGCACCCCTGTGTCACATCTATTAGTGTCCCTGTCACGCACCCCTGTGTCACATCTATTAGTGTCCCTGTCACGCACCCCTGTGTCACATCTATTAGTGTCCCTGTCACGCACCCCTGTGTCACATCTATTAGTGTCCCTTTCACGCACCCCTGTGTCACATCTATTAGTGTCCCTGTCACGCACCCCTGTGTCACATCTATTAGTGTCCCTGTCACGCACCCCTGTGTCACATCTATTAGTGTCCCTGTCACGCACCCCTGTGTCACATCTATTAGTGTCCCTGTCACACACCTGTGTCACATCTATTAGTGTCCCTGTCACACACCCCTGTGTCACATTTATTAGTGTCCCTGTCACACACCCCTGTGTCACATTTATTAGTGTCCCTATCACGCACCCCTGTGTCACATTTATTAGTGTCTCTATCACGCACCCCTGTGTCACCTTTATTAGTGTCCCTGTCACGCACCCCTGTGTCACATTTATTAGTGTATCTATCACGCACCCCTGTGTCACATCTATTAGTGTCCCTATCACGCACCCCTGTGTCACATCTATTAGTGTCCCTGTCACGCACCCCTGTGTCACATCTATTAGTGTCCCTGTCACGCACCCCTGTGTCACATCTATTAGTGTCCCTGTCACGCACCCCTGTGTCACATCTATTAGTGTCCCTATCACGCACCCCCTGTGTCACATCTATTAGTGTCCCTGTCACGCACCCCTGTGTCACATTTATTAGTGTCCCTGTCACGCACCCCTGTCACATTTATTAGTGTCCCTGTCACGCACCCCTGTGTCACATTTATTAGTGTCCCTGTCACGCACCCCTGTGTCACATTTATTAGTGTCCCTGTCACGCACCCCTGTGTCACATTTATTAGTGTTCCTGTCACGCACCCCTGTGTCACATTTATTAGTGTCCCTGTCACGCACCTGTGTCACATTTATTAGTGTCCCTGTCACGCACCCCTGTGTCACATCTATTAGTGTCCCTGTCACGCACCCCTGTCTCACATCTTTTAGTGTCCCTGTCACGCACCCCAGTCTCACATCTATTAGTGTCCCTGTCATGCACCCCAGTGTCACATCTATTAGTGTCCCTGTCACGCACCCCAGTGTCACATCTATTAGTGTCTCTGTCACGCACCCCTGTGTCACATCTATTAGTGTCCCTGTCACGCACCCGTGTCACATCTATTAGTGTCCCTGTCACGCACCCCTGTGTCACATCTATTAGTGTCCCTGTCACGCACCCCTGTGTCACATCTATTAGTGTCCCTGTCCCGCACCCCTGTGTCACATCTATTAGTGTCCCTGTCCCGCACCCCTGTGTCACATCTATTAGTGTCCCTATCACGCACCCCTGTGTCACATCTATTAGTGTCCCTATCACGCATCCCTGTGTCACATTTATTAGTGTCCCTATCACACACCCTGTGTCACATCTATTAGAGTCCCTGTCACACAACCTGTGTCACATCTATTAGTGTCCCTGTCACGCACCCCTGTGTCACATTTATTAGTGTCCCTGTCACCCACACCTGTGTCACATTTATTAGTGTCCCTATCCCACACCTGTGTCACATTTATTAGTGTCCCTATCACGCACCCCTGTTTCACATTTATTAGTGTCCCTATCCCACACCTGTGTCACATTTATTAGTGTCCCTATCACACACCCCTGTGTCACATCTATTAGTGTCCCTTTCGAGCACCCCTGTGTCACATTTATTAGTGTCCCTATCACACACCCCTGTGTCACATCTATTAGTGTCCCTATCACAAACCCCTGTGTCACATCTATTAGTGTCCCTATCACACATCCCTGTGTCACATTTATTAGTGTCCCTATCACACATCCCTGTGTCACATTTATTAGTGTCCCTATCCCATCCCTGTGTCACATCTATTAGTGTCCCTGTCACATACCCTGTCACATCTATTAGTGTCCCTGTCACACAACCTGTGTCACATCTATTAGTGTCCCTGTCACGCACCCCTGTGTCACATTTATTAGTGTCCCTGTCACCCACACCTGTGTCACATTTATTAGTGTCCTTATCCCACACCTGTGTCACATTTATTAGTGTCCCTATCACACACCTGTGTCACATTTATTAGTGTCCCTATCACACACCCCTGTGTCACATCTATTAGTGTCCCTTTCAAGCACCCCTGTGTCACATTTATTAGTGTCCTTATCACACACCCCTGTGTCACATCTATTAGTGTCCCTTTCGAGCACCCCTGTGTCACATTTATTAGTGTCCTTATCACACACCCCTGCGTCACATCTATTAGTGTCCCTATCACACACCCCTGCGTCACATTTATTAGTGTCCCTATCACGCACCCCTGTCACATTTATTAGTGTCCCTGTCACGCACCCCTGTGTCACATTTATTAGTGTCCCTGTCACGCACCCCTGTGTCACATTTATTAGTGTCCCTGTCACGCACCCCTGTGTCACATTTATTAGTGTTCCTGTCACGCACCCCTGTGTCACATTTATTAGTGTCCCTGTCACGCACCTGTGTCACATTTATTAGTGTCCCTGTCACGCACCCCTGTGTCACATCTATTAGTGTCCCTGTCACGCACCCCTGTCTCACATCTTTTAGTGTCCCTGTCACGCACCCCAGTCTCACATCTATTAGTGTCCCTGTCATGCACCCCAGTGTCACATCTATTAGTGTCCCTGTCACGCACCCCAGTGTCACATCTATTAGTGTCTCTGTCACGCACCCCTGTGTCACATCTATTAGTGTCCCTGTCACGCACCCGTGTCACATCTATTAGTGTCCCTGTCACGCACCCCTGTGTCACATCTATTAGTGTCCCTGTCACGCACCCCTGTGTCACATCTATTAGTGTCCCTGTCCCGCACCCCTGTGTCACATCTATTAGTGTCCCTGTCCCGCACCCCTGTGTCACATCTATTAGTGTCCCTATCACGCACCCCTGTGTCACATCTATTAGTGTCCCTATCACGCATCCCTGTGTCACATTTATTAGTGTCCCTATCACACACCCTGTGTCACATCTATTAGAGTCCCTGTCACACAACCTGTGTCACATCTATTAGTGTCCCTGTCACGCACCCCTGTGTCACATTTATTAGTGTCCCTGTCACCCACACCTGTGTCACATTTATTAGTGTCCCTATCCCACACCTGTGTCACATTTATTAGTGTCCCTATCACGCACCCCTGTTTCACATTTATTAGTGTCCCTATCCCACACCTGTGTCACATTTATTAGTGTCCCTATCACACACCCCTGTGTCACATCTATTAGTGTCCCTTTCGAGCACCCCTGTGTCACATTTATTAGTGTCCCTATCACACACCCCTGTGTCACATCTATTAGTGTCCCTATCACAAACCCCTGTGTCACATCTATTAGTGTCCCTATCACACATCCCTGTGTCACATTTATTAGTGTCCCTATCACACATCCCTGTGTCACATTTATTAGTGTCCCTATCCCATCCCTGTGTCACATCTATTAGTGTCCCTGTCACATACCCTGTCACATCTATTAGTGTCCCTGTCACACAACCTGTGTCACATCTATTAGTGTCCCTGTCACGCACCCCTGTGTCACATTTATTAGTGTCCCTGTCACCCACACCTGTGTCACATTTATTAGTGTCCTTATCCCACACCTGTGTCACATTTATTAGTGTCCCTATCACACACCTGTGTCACATTTATTAGTGTCCCTATCACACACCCCTGTGTCACATCTATTAGTGTCCCTTTCAAGCACCCCTGTGTCACATTTATTAGTGTCCTTATCACACACCCCTGTGTCACATCTATTAGTGTCCCTTTCGAGCACCCCTGTGTCACATTTATTAGTGTCCTTATCACACACCCCTGCGTCACATCTATTAGTGTCCCTATCACACACCCCTGCGTCACATTTATTAGTGTCCCTATCACACACCCCTGTGTCACATTTATTAGTGTCCCTATCACACACCCCTGCGTCACATTTATTAGTGTCCCTATCACGCACCCCTGCGTCACATCTATTAGTGTCCCTATCACGCACCCCTGCGTCACATCTATTAGTGTCCCTATCACGCACCCCTGCGTCACATCTATTAGTGTCCCTATCACGCACCCCTGCGTCACATCTATTAGTGTCCCTATCACGCACCCCTGTGTCACATCTATTAGTGTCCCTGTCACGCACCCCTGTGTCACATCTATTAGTGTCCCTGTCACGCACCCCTGTGTCACATCTATTAGTGTCCCTGTCACGCACCCCTGTGTCACATCTATTAGTGTCCCTGTCACGCACCCCTGTGTCACCTTTATTAGTGTCCCTGTCACGCACCCCTGTGTCACATCTATTAGTGTATCTATCACGCACCCCTGTGTCACATCTATTAGTGTCCCTATCACGCACCCCTGTGTCACATCTATTAGTGTCCCTATCACGCACCCCTGTGTCACATCTATTAGTGTCCCTATCGCACCCCTGTGTCACATCTATTAGTGTGTCTATCACGCACCCCTGTGTCACATGTATTAGTGTGTCTATCACGCACCCCTCTGTCACATCTATTAGTGTGTCTATCTCGCACCCCTGTGTCACATCTATTAGTGTGTCTATCACGCACCCCTGTGTCACATCTATTAGTGTCCCTGTCACGCACCCCTGTGTCACATCTATTAGTGTCCCTGTCACGCACCCCCTGTGTCACATCTATTAGTGTCCCTGTCACGCACCCCTGTGTCACATCTATTAGTGTCCCTGTCACGCACCCCTGTCACATTTATTAGTGTCCCTGTCACGCACCCCTGTCACATTTATTAGTGTCCCTGTCACGCACCCCTGTGTCACATTTATTAGTGTCCCTGTCACGCACCCCTGTGTCACATTTATTAGTGTCCCTGTCACGCACCCCTGTGTCACATCTATTAGTGTCCCTGTCACGCACCCCTGTGTCACATTTATTAGTGTCCCTATCACACACCCCTGTGTCACATTTATTAGTGTCCCTTCCCACACATGTGTCACATATATTAGTGTCCCTATCACGCCCCCCTGTGTCACATCTATTAGTGTCCCTATCACGCACCCCTGTGTCACATCTATTAGTGTCCCTATCACGCACCCCTGTGTCACATTTATTAGTGTCCCTATCACGCACCCCTGTGTCACATCTATTAGTGTCCCTATCACGCACCCCTGTGTCACATCTATTAGTGTCCCTATCACGCACCCCTGTGTCACATCTATTAGTGTCCCTATCACACACCCCTGTGTCACATCTATTAGTGTCCCTTTCGAGCACCCCTGAGTCACATTTATTAGTGTCCTTATCACACACCCCTGTGTCACATCTATTAGTGTCCCTATCACGCACACCTGTGTCACATTTATTAGTGTCCCTATCACGCACCCCTGTGTCACATCTATTAGTGTCCCTATCACGCACCCCTGTGTCACATCTATTAGTGTCCCTATCACGCACCCCTGTGTCACATCTATTAGTGTCCCTGTCACGCACCCCTGTGTCACATCTATTAGTGTCCCTGTCACGCACCCCTGTGTCACATCTATTAGTGTCCCTGTCACGCACCCCTGTGTCACATCTATTAGTGTCCCTGTCACGCACCCCTGTGTCACATCTATTAGTGTCCCTGTCACGCACCCCTGTGTCACATCTATTAGTGTCCCTGTCACGCACCCCTGTGTCACATCTATTAGTGTCCCTGTCACGCACCCCTGTGTCACATCTATTAGTGTCCCTGTCACGCACCCCTGTGTCACATCTATTAGTGTCCCTTTCACGCACCCCTGTGTCACATCTATTAGTGTCCCTGTCACGCACCCCTGTGTCACATCTATTAGTGTCCCTGTCACGCACCCCTGTGTCACATCTATTAGTGTCCCTGTCACGCACCCCTGTGTCACATCTATTAGTGTCCCTGTCACACACCTGTGTCACATCTATTAGTGTCCCTGTCACACACCCCTGTGTCACATTTATTAGTGTCCCTGTCACACACCCCTGTGTCACATTTATTAGTGTCCCTATCACGCACCCCTGTGTCACATTTATTAGTGTCTCTATCACGCACCCCTGTGTCACCTTTATTAGTGTCCCTGTCACGCACCCCTGTGTCACATTTATTAGTGTATCTATCACGCACCCCTGTGTCACATCTATTAGTGTCCCTATCACGCACCCCTGTGTCACATCTATTAGTGTCCCTGTCACGCACCCCTGTGTCACATCTATTAGTGTCCCTGTCACGCACCCCTGTGTCACATCTATTAGTGTCCCTGTCACGCACCCCTGTGTCACATCTATTAGTGTCCCTGTCACGCACCCCCTGTGTCACATCTATTAGTGTCCCTGTCACGCACCCCTGTGTCACATTTATTAGTGTCCCTGTCACGCACCCCTGTGTCACATTTATTAGTGTCCCTGTCACGCACCCCTGTGTCACATTTATTAGTGTCCCTGTCACGCACCCCTGTGTCACATTTATTAGTGTTCCTGTCACGCTCCCCTGTGTCACATTTATTAGTGTCCCTGTCACGCACCTGTGTCACATTTATTAGTGTCCCTGTCACGCACCCCTGTGTCACATCTATTAGTGTCCCTGTCACGCACCCCTGTCTCACATCTTTTAGTGTCCCTGTCACGCACCCCAGTCTCACATCTATTAGTGTCCCTGTCATGCACCCCAGTGTCACATCTATTAGTGTCCCTGTCACGCACCCCAGTGTCACATCTATTAGTGTCTCTGTCACGCACCCCTGTGTCACATCTATTAGTGTCCCTGTCACGCACCCGTGTCACATCTATTAGTGTCCCTGTCACGCACCCCTGTGTCACATCTATTAGTGTCCCTGTCACGCACCCCTGTGTCACATCTATTAGTGTCCCTGTCACGCACCCCTGTGTCACATCTATTAGTGTCCCTGTCCCGCACCCCTGTGTCACATCTATTAGTGTCCCTATCACGCACCCCTGTGTCACATCTATTAGTGTCCCTATCACGCATCCCTGTGTCACATTTATTAGTGTCCCTATCACACACCCTGTGTCACATCTATTAGAGTCCCTGTCACACAACCTGTGTCACATCTATTAGTGTCCCTGTCACGCACCCCTGTGTCACATTTATTAGTGTCCCTGTCACCCACACCTGTGTCACATTTATTAGTGTCCCTATCCCACACCTGTGTCACATTTATTAGTGTCCCTATCACGCACCCCTGTTTCACATTTATTAGTGTCCCTATCCCACACCTGTGTCACATTTATTAGTGTCCCTATCACACACCCCTGTGTCACATCTATTAGTGTCCCTTTCGAGCACCCCTGTGTCACATTTATTAGTGTCCCTATCACACACCCCTGTGTCACATCTATTAGTGTCCCTATCACAAACCCCTGTGTCACATCTATTAGTGTCCCTATCACACATCCCTGTGTCACATTTATTAGTGTCCCTATCACACATCCCTGTGTCACATTTATTAGTGTCCCTATCCCATCCCTGTGTCACATCTATTAGTGTCCCTGTCACATACCCTGTCACATCTATTAGTGTCCCTGTCACACAACCTGTGTCACATCTATTAGTGTCCCTGTCACGCACCCCTGTGTCACATTTATTAGTGTCCCTGTCACCCACACCTGTGTCACATTTATTAGTGTCCTTATCCCACACCTGTGTCACATTTATTAGTGTCCCTATCACACACCTGTGTCACATTTATTAGTGTCCCTATCACACACCCCTGTGTCACATCTATTAGTGTCCCTTTCAAGCACCCCTGTGTCACATTTATTAGTGTCCTTATCACACACCCCTGTGTCACATCTATTAGTGTCCCTTTCGAGCACCCCTGTGTCACATTTATTAGTGTCCTTATCACACACCCCTGCGTCACATCTATTAGTGTCCCTATCACACACCCCTGCGTCACATTTATTAGTGTCCCTATCACACACCCCTGTGTCACATTTATTAGTGTCCCTATCACACACCCCTGCGTCACATTTATTAGTGTCCCTATCACGCACCCCTGCGTCACATCTATTAGTGTCCCTATCACGCACCCCTGCGTCACATCTATTAGTGTCCCTATCACGCACCCCTGCGTCACATCTATTAGTGTCCCTATCACGCACCCCTGCGTCACATCTATTAGTGTCCCTATCACGCACCCCTGTGTCACATCTATTAGTGTCCCTGTCACGCACCCCTGTGTCACATCTATTAGTGTCCCTGTCACGCACCCCTGTGTCACATCTATTAGTGTCCCTGTCACGCACCCCTGTGTCACATCTATTAGTGTCCCTGTCACGCACCCCTGTGTCACCTTTATTAGTGTCCCTGTCACGCACCCCTGTGTCACATCTATTAGTGTATCTATCACGCACCCCTGTGTCACATCTATTAGTGTCCCTATCACGCACCCCTGTGTCACATCTATTAGTGTCCCTATCACGCACCCCTGTGTCACATCTATTAGTGTCCCTATCGCACCCCTGTGTCACATCTATTAGTGTGTCTATCACGCACCCCTGTGTCACATGTATTAGTGTGTCTATCACGCACCCCTCTGTCACATCTATTAGTGTGTCTATCTCGCACCCCTGTGTCACATCTATTAGTGTGTCTATCACGCACCCCTGTGTCACATCTATTAGTGTCCCTGTCACGCACCCCTGTGTCACATCTATTAGTGTCCCTGTCACGCACCCCCTGTGTCACATCTATTAGTGTCCCTGTCACGCACCCCTGTGTCACATCTATTAGTGTCCCTGTCACGCACCCCTGTCACATTTATTAGTGTCCCTGTCACGCACCCCTGTCACATTTATTAGTGTCCCTGTCACGCACCCCTGTGTCACATTTATTAGTGTCCCTGTCACGCACCCCTGTGTCACATTTATTAGTGTCCCTGTCACGCACCCCTGTGTCACATCTATTAGTGTCCCTGTCACGCACCCCTGTGTCACATTTATTAGTGTCCCTATCACACACCCCTGTGTCACATTTATTAGTGTCCCTTCCCACACATGTGTCACATATATTAGTGTCCCTATCACGCCCCCCTGTGTCACATCTATTAGTGTCCCTATCACGCACCCCTGTGTCACATCTATTAGTGTCCCTATCACGCACCCCTGTGTCACATTTATTAGTGTCCCTATCACGCACCCCTGTGTCACATCTATTAGTGTCCCTATCACGCACCCCTGTGTCACATCTATTAGTGTCCCTATCACGCACCCCTGTGTCACATCTATTAGTGTCCCTATCACACACCCCTGTGTCACATCTATTAGTGTCCCTTTCGAGCACCCCTGAGTCACATTTATTAGTGTCCTTATCACACACCCCTGTGTCACATCTATTAGTGTCCCTATCACGCACACCTGTGTCACATTTATTAGTGTCCCTATCACGCACCCCTGTGTCACATCTATTAGTGTCCCTATCACGCACCCCTGTGTCACATCTATTAGTGTCCCTATCACGCACCCCTGTGTCACATCTATTAGTGTCCCTGTCACGCACCCCTGTGTCACATCTATTAGTGTCCCTGTCACGCACCCCTGTGTCACATCTATTAGTGTCCCTGTCACGCACCCCTGTGTCACATCTATTAGTGTCCCTGTCACGCACCCCTGTGTCACATCTATTAGTGTCCCTGTCACGCACCCCTGTGTCACATCTATTAGTGTCCCTGTCACGCACCCCTGTGTCACATCTATTAGTGTCCCTGTCACGCACCCCTGTGTCACATCTATTAGTGTCCCTGTCACGCACCCCTGTGTCACATCTATTAGTGTCCCTTTCACGCACCCCTGTGTCACATCTATTAGTGTCCCTGTCACGCACCCCTGTGTCACATCTATTAGTGTCCCTGTCACGCACCCCTGTGTCACATCTATTAGTGTCCCTGTCACGCACCCCTGTGTCACATCTATTAGTGTCCCTGTCACACACCTGTGTCACATCTATTAGTGTCCCTGTCACACACCCCTGTGTCACATTTATTAGTGTCCCTGTCACACACCCCTGTGTCACATTTATTAGTGTCCCTATCACGCACCCCTGTGTCACATTTATTAGTGTCTCTATCACGCACCCCTGTGTCACCTTTATTAGTGTCCCTGTCACGCACCCCTGTGTCACATTTATTAGTGTATCTATCACGCACCCCTGTGTCACATCTATTAGTGTCCCTATCACGCACCCCTGTGTCACATCTATTAGTGTCCCTGTCACGCACCCCTGTGTCACATCTATTAGTGTCCCTGTCACGCACCCCTGTGTCACATCTATTAGTGTCCCTGTCACGCACCCGTGTCACATCTATTAGTGTCCCTGTCACGCACCCCTGTGTCACATCTATTAGTGTCCCTATCACGCACCCCCTGTGTCACATCTATTAGTGTCCCTGTCACGCACCCCTGTGTCACATTTATTAGTGTCCCTGTCACGCACCCCTGTCACATTTATTAGTGTCCCTGTCACGCACCCCTGTGTCACATTTATTAGTGTCCCTGTCACGCACCCCTGTGTCACATTTATTAGTGTCCCTGTCACGCACCCCTGTGTCACATTTATTAGTGTTCCTGTCACGCACCCCTGTGTCACATTTATTAGTGTCCCTGTCACGCACCTGTGTCACATTTATTAGTGTCCCTGTCACGCACCCCTGTGTCACATCTATTAGTGTCCCTGTCACGCACCCCTGTCTCACATCTTTTAGTGTCCCTGTCACGCACCCCAGTCTCACATCTATTAGTGTCCCTGTCATGCACCCCAGTGTCACATCTATTAGTGTCCCTGTCACGCACCCCAGTGTCACATCTATTAGTGTCTCTGTCACGCACCCCTGTGTCACATCTATTAGTGTCCCTGTCACGCACCCGTGTCACATCTATTAGTGTCCCTGTCACGCACCCCTGTGTCACATCTATTAGTGTCCCTGTCACGCACCCCTGTGTCACATCTATTAGTGTCCCTGTCCCGCACCCCTGTGTCACATCTATTAGTGTCCCTGTCCCGCACCCCTGTGTCACATCTATTAGTGTCCCTATCACGCACCCCTGTGTCACATCTATTAGTGTCCCTATCACGCATCCCTGTGTCACATTTATTAGTGTCCCTATCACACACCCTGTGTCACATCTATTAGAGTCCCTGTCACACAACCTGTGTCACATCTATTAGTGTCCCTGTCACGCACCCCTGTGTCACATTTATTAGTGTCCCTGTCACCCACACCTGTGTCACATTTATTAGTGTCCCTATCCCACACCTGTGTCACATTTATTAGTGTCCCTATCACGCACCCCTGTTTCACATTTATTAGTGTCCCTATCCCACACCTGTGTCACATTTATTAGTGTCCCTATCACACACCCCTGTGTCACATCTATTAGTGTCCCTTTCGAGCACCCCTGTGTCACATTTATTAGTGTCCCTATCACACACCCCTGTGTCACATCTATTAGTGTCCCTATCACAAACCCCTGTGTCACATCTATTAGTGTCCCTATCACACATCCCTGTGTCACATTTATTAGTGTCCCTATCACACATCCCTGTGTCACATTTATTAGTGTCCCTATCCCATCCCTGTGTCACATCTATTAGTGTCCCTGTCACATACCCTGTCACATCTATTAGTGTCCCTGTCACACAACCTGTGTCACATCTATTAGTGTCCCTGTCACGCACCCCTGTGTCACATTTATTAGTGTCCCTGTCACCCACACCTGTGTCACATTTATTAGTGTCCTTATCCCACACCTGTGTCACATTTATTAGTGTCCCTATCACACACCTGTGTCACATTTATTAGTGTCCCTATCACACACCCCTGTGTCACATCTATTAGTGTCCCTTTCAAGCACCCCTGTGTCACATTTATTAGTGTCCTTATCACACACCCCTGTGTCACATCTATTAGTGTCCCTTTCGAGCACCCCTGTGTCACATTTATTAGTGTCCTTATCACACACCCCTGCGTCACATCTATTAGTGTCCCTATCACACACCCCTGCGTCACATTTATTAGTGTCCCTATCACACACCCCTGTGTCACATTTATTAGTGTCCCTATCACACACCCCTGCGTCACATTTATTAGTGTCCCTATCACGCACCCCTGCGTCACATCTATTAGTGTCCCTATCACGCACCCCTGCGTCACATCTATTAGTGTCCCTATCACGCACCCCTGCGTCACATCTATTAGTGTCCCTATCACGCACCCCTGCGTCACATCTATTAGTGTCCCTATCACGCACCCCTGTGTCACATCTATTAGTGTCCCTGTCACGCACCCCTGTGTCACATCTATTAGTGTCCCTGTCACGCACCCCTGTGTCACATCTATTAGTGTCCCTGTCACGCACCCCTGTGTCACATCTATTAGTGTCCCTGTCACGCACCCCTGTGTCACCTTTATTAGTGTCCCTGTCACGCACCCCTGTGTCACATCTATTAGTGTATCTATCACGCACCCCTGTGTCACATCTATTAGTGTCCCTATCACGCACCCCTGTGTCACATCTATTAGTGTCCCTATCACGCACCCCTGTGTCACATCTATTAGTGTCCCTATCGCACCCCTGTGTCACATCTATTAGTGTGTCTATCACGCACCCCTGTGTCACATGTATTAGTGTGTCTATCACGCACCCCTCTGTCACATCTATTAGTGTGTCTATCTCGCACCCCTGTGTCACATCTATTAGTGTGTCTATCACGCACCCCTGTGTCACATCTATTAGTGTCCCTGTCACGCACCCCTGTGTCACATCTATTAGTGTCCCTGTCACGCACCCCCTGTGTCACATCTATTAGTGTCCCTGTCACGCACCCCTGTGTCACATCTATTAGTGTCCCTGTCACGCACCCCTGTCACATTTATTAGTGTCCCTGTCACGCACCCCTGTCACATTTATTAGTGTCCCTGTCACGCACCCCTGTGTCACATTTATTAGTGTCCCTGTCACGCACCCCTGTGTCACATTTATTAGTGTCCCTGTCACGCACCCCTGTGTCACATCTATTAGTGTCCCTGTCACGCACCCCTGTGTCACATTTATTAGTGTCCCTATCACACACCCCTGTGTCACATTTATTAGTGTCCCTTCCCACACATGTGTCACATATATTAGTGTCCCTATCACGCCCCCCTGTGTCACATCTATTAGTGTCCCTATCACGCACCCCTGTGTCACATCTATTAGTGTCCCTATCACGCACCCCTGTGTCACATTTATTAGTGTCCCTATCACGCACCCCTGTGTCACATCTATTAGTGTCCCTATCACGCACCCCTGTGTCACATCTATTAGTGTCCCTATCACGCACCCCTGTGTCACATCTATTAGTGTCCCTATCACACACCCCTGTGTCACATCTATTAGTGTCCCTTTCGAGCACCCCTGAGTCACATTTATTAGTGTCCTTATCACACACCCCTGTGTCACATCTATTAGTGTCCCTATCACGCACACCTGTGTCACATTTATTAGTGTCCCTATCACGCACCCCTGTGTCACATCTATTAGTGTCCCTATCACGCACCCCTGTGTCACATCTATTAGTGTCCCTATCACGCACCCCTGTGTCACATCTATTAGTGTCCCTGTCACGCACCCCTGTGTCACATCTATTAGTGTCCCTGTCACGCACCCCTGTGTCACATCTATTAGTGTCCCTGTCACGCACCCCTGTGTCACATCTATTAGTGTCCCTGTCACGCACCCCTGTGTCACATCTATTAGTGTCCCTGTCACGCACCCCTGTGTCACATCTATTAGTGTCCCTGTCACGCACCCCTGTGTCACATCTATTAGTGTCCCTGTCACGCACCCCTGTGTCACATCTATTAGTGTCCCTGTCACGCACCCCTGTGTCACATCTATTAGTGTCCCTTTCACGCACCCCTGTGTCACATCTATTAGTGTCCCTGTCACGCACCCCTGTGTCACATCTATTAGTGTCCCTGTCACGCACCCCTGTGTCACATCTATTAGTGTCCCTGTCACGCACCCCTGTGTCACATCTATTAGTGTCCCTGTCACACACCTGTGTCACATCTATTAGTGTCCCTGTCACACACCCCTGTGTCACATTTATTAGTGTCCCTGTCACACACCCCTGTGTCACATTTATTAGTGTCCCTATCACGCACCCCTGTGTCACATTTATTAGTGTCTCTATCACGCACCCCTGTGTCACCTTTATTAGTGTCCCTGTCACGCACCCCTGTGTCACATTTATTAGTGTATCTATCACGCACCCCTGTGTCACATCTATTAGTGTCCCTATCACGCACCCCTGTGTCACATCTATTAGTGTCCCTGTCACGCACCCCTGTGTCACATCTATTAGTGTCCCTGTCACGCACCCCTGTGTCACATCTATTAGTGTCCCTGTCACGCACCCCTGTGTCACATCTATTAGTGTCCCTGTCACGCACCCCCTGTGTCACATCTATTAGTGTCCCTGTCACGCACCCCTGTGTCACATTTATTAGTGTCCCTGTCACGCACCCCTGTGTCACATTTATTAGTGTCCCTGTCACGCACCCCTGTGTCACATTTATTAGTGTCCCTGTCACGCACCCCTGTGTCACATTTATTAGTGTTCCTGTCACGCTCCCCTGTGTCACATTTATTAGTGTCCCTGTCACGCACCTGTGTCACATTTATTAGTGTCCCTGTCACGCACCCCTGTGTCACATCTATTAGTGTCCCTGTCACGCACCCCTGTCTCACATCTTTTAGTGTCCCTGTCACGCACCCCAGTCTCACATCTATTAGTGTCCCTGTCATGCACCCCAGTGTCACATCTATTAGTGTCCCTGTCACGCACCCCAGTGTCACATCTATTAGTGTCTCTGTCACGCACCCCTGTGTCACATCTATTAGTGTCCCTGTCACGCACCCGTGTCACATCTATTAGTGTCCCTGTCACGCACCCCTGTGTCACATCTATTAGTGTCCCTGTCACGCACCCCTGTGTCACATCTATTAGTGTCCCTGTCACGCACCCCTGTGTCACATCTATTAGTGTCCCTGTCCCGCACCCCTGTGTCACATCTATTAGTGTCCCTATCACGCACCCCTGTGTCACATCTATTAGTGTCCCTATCACGCATCCCTGTGTCACATTTATTAGTGTCCCTATCACACACCCTGTGTCACATCTATTAGAGTCCCTGTCACACAACCTGTGTCACATCTATTAGTGTCCCTGTCACGCACCCCTGTGTCACATTTATTAGTGTCCCTGTCACCCACACCTGTGTCACATTTATTAGTGTCCCTATCCCACACCTGTGTCACATTTATTAGTGTCCCTATCACGCACCCCTGTTTCACATTTATTAGTGTCCCTATCCCACACCTGTGTCACATTTATTAGTGTCCCTATCACACACCCCTGTGTCACATCTATTAGTGTCCCTTTCGAGCACCCCTGTGTCACATTTATTAGTGTCCCTATCACACACCCCTGTGTCACATCTATTAGTGTCCCTATCACAAACCCCTGTGTCACATCTATTAGTGTCCCTATCACACATCCCTGTGTCACATTTATTAGTGTCCCTATCACACATCCCTGTGTCACATTTATTAGTGTCCCTATCCCATCCCTGTGTCACATCTATTAGTGTCCCTGTCACATACCCTGTCACATCTATTAGTGTCCCTGTCACACAACCTGTGTCACATCTATTAGTGTCCCTGTCACGCACCCCTGTGTCACATTTATTAGTGTCCCTGTCACCCACACCTGTGTCACATTTATTAGTGTCCTTATCCCACACCTGTGTCACATTTATTAGTGTCCCTATCACACACCTGTGTCACATTTATTAGTGTCCCTATCACACACCCCTGTGTCACATCTATTAGTGTCCCTTTCAAGCACCCCTGTGTCACATTTATTAGTGTCCTTATCACACACCCCTGTGTCACATCTATTAGTGTCCCTTTCGAGCACCCCTGTGTCACATTTATTAGTGTCCTTATCACACACCCCTGCGTCACATCTATTAGTGTCCCTATCACACACCCCTGCGTCACATTTATTAGTGTCCCTATCACACACCCCTGTGTCACATTTATTAGTGTCCCTATCACACACCCCTGCGTCACATTTATTAGTGTCCCTATCACGCACCCCTGCGTCACATCTATTAGTGTCCCTATCACGCACCCCTGCGTCACATCTATTAGTGTCCCTATCACGCACCCCTGCGTCACATCTATTAGTGTCCCTATCACGCACCCCTGCGTCACATCTATTAGTGTCCCTATCACGCACCCCTGTGTCACATCTATTAGTGTCCCTGTCACGCACCCCTGTGTCACATCTATTAGTGTCCCTGTCACGCACCCCTGTGTCACATCTATTAGTGTCCCTGTCACGCACCCCTGTGTCACATCTATTAGTGTCCCTGTCACGCACCCCTGTGTCACCTTTATTAGTGTCCCTGTCACGCACCCCTGTGTCACATCTATTAGTGTATCTATCACGCACCCCTGTGTCACATCTATTAGTGTCCCTATCACGCACCCCTGTGTCACATCTATTAGTGTCCCTATCACGCACCCCTGTGTCACATCTATTAGTGTCCCTATCGCACCCCTGTGTCACATCTATTAGTGTGTCTATCACGCACCCCTGTGTCACATGTATTAGTGTGTCTATCACGCACCCCTCTGTCACATCTATTAGTGTGTCTATCTCGCACCCCTGTGTCACATCTATTAGTGTGTCTATCACGCACCCCTGTGTCACATCTATTAGTGTCCCTGTCACGCACCCCTGTGTCACATCTATTAGTGTCCCTGTCACGCACCCCCTGTGTCACATCTATTAGTGTCCCTGTCACGCACCCCTGTGTCACATCTATTAGTGTCCCTGTCACGCACCCCTGTCACATTTATTAGTGTCCCTGTCACGCACCCCTGTCACATTTATTAGTGTCCCTGTCACGCACCCCTGTGTCACATTTATTAGTGTCCCTGTCACGCACCCCTGTGTCACATTTATTAGTGTCCCTGTCACGCACCCCTGTGTCACATCTATTAGTGTCCCTGTCACGCACCCCTGTGTCACATTTATTAGTGTCCCTATCACACACCCCTGTGTCACATTTATTAGTGTCCCTTCCCACACATGTGTCACATATATTAGTGTCCCTATCACGCCCCCCTGTGTCACATCTATTAGTGTCCCTATCACGCACCCCTGTGTCACATCTATTAGTGTCCCTATCACGCACCCCTGTGTCACATTTATTAGTGTCCCTATCACGCACCCCTGTGTCACATCTATTAGTGTCCCTATCACGCACCCCTGTGTCACATCTATTAGTGTCCCTATCACGCACCCCTGTGTCACATCTATTAGTGTCCCTATCACACACCCCTGTGTCACATCTATTAGTGTCCCTTTCGAGCACCCCTGAGTCACATTTATTAGTGTCCTTATCACACACCCCTGTGTCACATCTATTAGTGTCCCTATCACGCACACCTGTGTCACATTTATTAGTGTCCCTATCACGCACCCCTGTGTCACATCTATTAGTGTCCCTATCACGCACCCCTGTGTCACATCTATTAGTGTCCCTATCACGCACCCCTGTGTCACATCTATTAGTGTCCCTGTCACGCACCCCTGTGTCACATCTATTAGTGTCCCTGTCACGCACCCCTGTGTCACATCTATTAGTGTCCCTGTCACGCACCCCTGTGTCACATCTATTAGTGTCCCTGTCACGCACCCCTGTGTCACATCTATTAGTGTCCCTGTCACGCACCCCTGTGTCACATCTATTAGTGTCCCTGTCACGCACCCCTGTGTCACATCTATTAGTGTCCCTGTCACGCACCCCTGTGTCACATCTATTAGTGTCCCTGTCACGCACCCCTGTGTCACATCTATTAGTGTCCCTTTCACGCACCCCTGTGTCACATCTATTAGTGTCCCTGTCACGCACCCCTGTGTCACATCTATTAGTGTCCCTGTCACGCACCCCTGTGTCACATCTATTAGTGTCCCTGTCACGCACCCCTGTGTCACATCTATTAGTGTCCCTGTCACACACCTGTGTCACATCTATTAGTGTCCCTGTCACACACCCCTGTGTCACATTTATTAGTGTCCCTGTCACACACCCCTGTGTCACATTTATTAGTGTCCCTATCACGCACCCCTGTGTCACATTTATTAGTGTCTCTATCACGCACCCCTGTGTCACCTTTATTAGTGTCCCTGTCACGCACCCCTGTGTCACATTTATTAGTGTATCTATCACGCACCCCTGTGTCACATCTATTAGTGTCCCTATCACGCACCCCTGTGTCACATCTATTAGTGTCCCTGTCACGCACCCCTGTGTCACATCTATTAGTGTCCCTGTCACGCACCCCTGTGTCACATCTATTAGTGTCCCTGTCACGCACCCCTGTGTCACATCTATTAGTGTCCCTGTCACGCACCCCCTGTGTCACATCTATTAGTGTCCCTGTCACGCACCCCTGTGTCACATTTATTAGTGTCCCTGTCACGCACCCCTGTGTCACATTTATTAGTGTCCCTGTCACGCACCCCTGTGTCACATTTATTAGTGTCCCTGTCACGCACCCCTGTGTCACATTTATTAGTGTTCCTGTCACGCACCCCTGTGTCACATTTATTAGTGTCCCTGTCACGCACCTGTGTCACATTTATTAGTGTCCCTGTCACGCACCCCTGTGTCACATCTATTAGTGTCCCTGTCACGCACCCCTGTCTCACATCTTTTAGTGTCCCTGTCACGCACCCCAGTCTCACATCTATTAGTGTCCCTGTCATGCACCCCAGTGTCACATCTATTAGTGTCCCTGTCACGCACCCCAGTGTCACATCTATTAGTGTCTCTGTCACGCACCCCTGTGTCACATCTATTAGTGTCCCTGTCACGCACCCGTGTCACATCTATTAGTGTCCCTGTCACGCACCCCTGTGTCACATCTATTAGTGTCCCTGTCACGCACCCCTGTGTCACATCTATTAGTGTCCCTGTCACGCACCCCTGTGTCACATCTATTAGTGTCCCTGTCCCGCACCCCTGTGTCACATCTATTAGTGTCCCTATCACGCACCCCTGTGTCACATCTATTAGTGTCCCTATCACGCATCCCTGTGTCACATTTATTAGTGTCCCTATCACACACCCTGTGTCACATCTATTAGAGTCCCTGTCACACAACCTGTGTCACATCTATTAGTGTCCCTGTCACGCACCCCTGTGTCACATTTATTAGTGTCCCTGTCACCCACACCTGTGTCACATTTATTAGTGTCCCTATCCCACACCTGTGTCACATTTATTAGTGTCCCTATCACGCACCCCTGTTTCACATTTATTAGTGTCCCTATCCCACACCTGTGTCACATTTATTAGTGTCCCTATCACACACCCCTGTGTCACATCTATTAGTGTCCCTTTCGAGCACCCCTGTGTCACATTTATTAGTGTCCCTATCACACACCCCTGTGTCACATCTATTAGTGTCCCTATCACAAACCCCTGTGTCACATCTATTAGTGTCCCTATCACACATCCCTGTGTCACATTTATTAGTGTCCCTATCACACATCCCTGTGTCACATTTATTAGTGTCCCTATCCCATCCCTGTGTCACATCTATTAGTGTCCCTGTCACATACCCTGTCACATCTATTAGTGTCCCTGTCACACAACCTGTGTCACATCTATTAGTGTCCCTGTCACGCACCCCTGTGTCACATTTATTAGTGTCCCTGTCACCCACACCTGTGTCACATTTATTAGTGTCCTTATCCCACACCTGTGTCACATTTATTAGTGTCCCTATCACACACCTGTGTCACATTTATTAGTGTCCCTATCACACACCCCTGTGTCACATCTATTAGTGTCCCTTTCAAGCACCCCTGTGTCACATTTATTAGTGTCCTTATCACACACCCCTGTGTCACATCTATTAGTGTCCCTTTCGAGCACCCCTGTGTCACATTTATTAGTGTCCTTATCACACACCCCTGCGTCACATCTATTAGTGTCCCTATCACACACCCCTGCGTCACATTTATTAGTGTCCCTATCACACACCCCTGCGTCACATTTATTAGTGTCCCTATCACACACCCCTGCGTCACATTTATTAGTGTCCCTATCACGCACCCCTGCGTCACATCTATTAGTGTCCCTATCACGCACCCCTGCGTCACATCTATTAGTGTCCCTATCACGCACCCCTGCGTCACATCTATTAGTGTCCCTATCACGCACCCCTGCGTCACATCTATTAGTGTCCCTATCACGCACCCCTGTGTCACATCTATTAGTGTCCCTGTCACACACCCCTGTGTCACATCTATTAGTGTCCCTGTCACGCACCCCTGTGTCACATCTATTAGTGTCCCTGTCACGCACCCCTGTGTCACATCTATTAGTGTCCCTGTCACGCACCCCTGTGTCACCTTTATTAGTGTCCCTGTCACGCACCCCTGTGTCACATCTATTAGTGTATCTATCACGCACCCCTGTGTCACATCTATTAGTGTCCCTATCACGCACCCCTGTGTCACATCTATTAGTGTCCCTATCACGCACCCCTGTGTCACATCTATTAGTGTCCCTATCACGCACCCCTGTGTCACATCTATTAGTGTGTCTATCACGCACCCCTGTGTCACATGTATTAGTGTGTCTATCACGCACCCCTCTGTCACATCTATTAGTGTGTCTATCTCGCACCCCTGTGTCACATCTATTAGTGTGTCTATCACGCACCCCTGTGTCACATCTATTAGTGTCCCTGTCACGCACCCCTGTGTCACATCTATTAGTGTCCCTGTCACGCACCCCCTGTGTCACATCTATTAGTGTCCCTGTCACGCACCCCTGTGTCACATCTATTAGTGTCCCTGTCACGCACCCCTGTCACATTTATTAGTGTCCCTGTCACGCACCCCTGTCACATTTATTAGTGTCCCTGTCACGCACCCCTGTGTCACATTTATTAGTGTCCCTGTCACGCACCCCTGTGTCACATTTATTAGTGTCCCTGTCACGCACCCCTGTGTCACATCTATTAGTGTCCCTGTCACGCACCCCTGTGTCACATCTATTAGTGTCCCTGTCACGCACCCCTGTGTCACATCTTTTAGTGTCCCTGTCACGCACCCCAGTGTCACATCTATTAGTGTCCCTGTCACGCACACTGTGTCACATCTATTAGTGTCCCTGTCACGCACCCCTGTGTCACATCTATTAGTGTCCCTGTCACGCACCCCTGTGTCACATCTATTAGTGTCCCTGTCACGCACCCCTGTGTCACATCTATTAGTGTCCCTGTCACGCACCCCTGTGTCACATCTATTAGTGTCCCTGTCACGCATCCCTGTGTCACATCTATTAGTGTCCCTGTCACGCATCCCTGTGTCACATCTATTAGTGTCCCTGTCACGCACCCCTGTGTCACATCTATTAGTGTCCCTATCACGCACCCCTGTGTCACATCTATTAGTGTCCCTATCACAAACCCCTGTGTCACATCTATTAGTGTCCCTATCACACATCCCTGTGTCACATTTATTAGTGTCCCTATCACACATCCCTGTGTCACATCTATTAGTGTCCCTGTCACACACCCTGTGTCACATCTATTAGAGTCCCTGTCACACAACCTGTGTCACATCTATTAGTGTCCCTGTCACGCACCCCTGTGTCACATTTATTAGTGTCCCTGTCACCCACACCTGTGTCACATTTATTAGTGTCCCTATCCCACACCTGTTTCACATTTATTAGTGTCCCTATCACGCACCCCTGTTTCACATTTATTAGTGTCCCTATCCCACACCTGTGTCACATTTATTAGTGTCCCTATCACACACCCCTGTGTCACATCTATTAGTGTCCCTTTCGAGCACCCCTGTGTCACATTTATTAGTGTCCCTATCACACACCCCTGTGTCACATCTATTAGTGTCCCTATCACAAACCCCTGTGTCACATCTATTAGTGTCCCTATCACACATCCCTGTGTCACATTTATTAGTGTCCCTATCACACATCCCTGTGTCACATTTATTAGTGTCCCTATCCCATCCCTGTGTCACATCTATTAGTGTCCCTGTCACACAACCTGTGTCACATCTATTAGTGTCCCTGTCACGCACCCCTGTGTCACATTTATTAGTGTCCCTGTCACCCACACTTGTGTCACATTTATTAGTGTCCCTATCCCAAACCTGTGTCACATTTATTAGTGTCCCTATCACGCACCCCTGTTTCACATTTATTAGTGTCCCTATCCCACACCTGTGTCACATTTATTAGTGTCCCTATCACACACCCCTGTGTCACATCTATTAGTGTCCCTTTCGAGCACCCCTGTGTCACATTTATTAGTGTCCTTATCACACACCCCTGTGTCACATCTATTAGTGTCCCTTTCGAGCACCTCTGTGTCACATTTATTAGTGTCCTTATCACACACCCCTGTGTCACATCTATTAGTGTCCCTATCACACACCCCTGTGTCACATTTATTAGTGTCCCTATCACACACCCCTGTGTCACATTTATTAGTGTCCCTATCACGCACCCCTGTGTCACATTTATTAGTGTCTCTATCACGCACCCCTGTGTCACATTTGTGTCCCTATCACGCACCCCTGTGTCACATTTATTAGTGTCCCTATCACGCACCGCTGTGTCACATTTATTAGTGTCCCTATCACGCACCCCTGTGTCACATTTATTAGTGTCCCTATCACGCACCCCTGTGTCACATCTATTAGTGTCCCTTTCGAGCACCCCTGTGTCACATTTATTAGTGTCCTTATCACACACCCCTGTGTCACATCTATTAGTGTCCCTATCACACACCCCTGTGTCACATTTATTAGTGTCCCTATCACACACCCCTGTGTCACATTTATTAGTGTCCCTATCACGCACCCCTGTGTCACATTTATTAGTGTCCCTATCACGCACCCCTTTGTCACATTTATTAGTGTCCCTATCACGCACCCCTGTGTCACATCTATTAGTGTCCCTATCACGCACCCCTGTGTCACATCTATTAGTGTCCCTATCACGCACCCCTGTGTCACATCTATTAGTGTCCCTATCACGCACCCCTGTGTCACATCTATTAGTGTCCCTATCACGCACCCCTGTGTCACATCTATTAGTGTCCCTGTCACGCATCCCTGTGTCACATCTATTAGTGTCCCTGTCACGCACCCCTGTGTCACATCTATTAATGTCCCTGTCACGCACCCCTGTGTCACATCTATTAGTGTCCCTGTCACACACCTGTGTCACATTTATTAGTGTCCCTGTCACACACCCCTGTGTCACATTTATTAGTGTCCCTGTCACGCACCCCTGTGTCACATTTATTAGTGTCCCTGTCACGCACCCCTGTGTCAACTTTATTAGTGTCCCTGTCACGCACCCCTGTGTCACCTTTATTAGTGTCCCTGTCACGCACCCCTGTGTCACATTTATTAGTGTATCTATCACGCACCCCTGTGTCACATCTATTAGTGTCCCTATCACGCACCCCTGTGTCACATCTATTAGTGTCCCTGTCACGCACCCCTGTGTCACATCTATTAGTGTCCCTGTCACGCACCCCTGTGTCACATCTATTAGTGTCCCTGTCACGCACCCCTGTGTCACATCTATTAGTGTCCCTGTCACGCACCCCCTGTGTCACATCTATTAGTGTCCCTGTCACGCACCCCTGTGTCACATTTATTAGTGTCCCTGTCACGCACCCCTGTCACATTTATTAGTGTCCCTGTCACGCACCCCTGTGTCACATTTATTAGTGTCCCTGTCACGCACCCCTGTGTCACATTTATTAGTGTTCCTGTCACGCAACCCTGTGTCACATTTATTAGTGTCCCTGTCACGCACCTGTGTCACATTTATTAGTGTCCCTGTCACGCACCCCTGTGTCACATCTATTAGTGTCCCTGTCACGCACCCCTGTCTCACATCTTTTAGTGTCCCTGTCACGCACCCCAGTGTCACATCTATTAGTGTCCCTGTCACGCACCCCAGTGTCACATCTATTAGTGTCCCTGTCACGCACCCCAGTGTCACATCTATTAGTGTCCCTGTCACGCACCCCTGTGTCACATCTATAAGTGTCCCTGTCACGCACCCGTGTCACATCTATTAGTGTCCCTGTCACGCACCCCTGTGTCACATCTATTAGTGTCCCTGTCACGCACCCCTGTGTCACATCTATTAGTGTCCCTGTCACGCACCCCTGTGTCACATCTATTAGTGTCCCTGTCACGCACCCCTGTGTCACATTTATTAGTGTCCCTATCCCGCACCCCTGTGTCACATCTATTAGTGTCCCTATCACGCACCCCTGTGTCACATCTATTAGTGTCCCTATCACGCACCCGTGTCACATCTATTAGTGTCCCTATCACGCATCCCTGTGTCACATTTATTAGTGTCCCTATCACACATCCCTGTGCCACATCTATTAGTGTCCCTGTCACACACCCTGTGTCACATCTTTTAGAGTCCCTGTCACACAACCTGTGTCACATCTATTAGTGTCCCTGTCACGCACCCCTGTGTCACATTTATTAGTGTCCCTGTCACCCACACCTGTGTCACATTTATTAGTGTCCCTATCCCACACCTGTGTCACATTTATTAGTGTCCCTATCACGCACCCCTGTTTCACATTTATTAGTGTCCCTATCCCACACCTGTGTCACATTTATTAGTGTCCCTATCACACACCCCTGTGTCACATCTATTAGTGTCCCTTTCGAGCACCCCTGTGTCACATTTATTAGTGTCCCTATCACACACCCCTGTGTCACATCTATTAGTGTCCCTATCACAAACCCCTGTGTCACATCTTTTAGTGTCCCTATCACACATCCCTGTGTCACATTTATTAGTGTCCCTATCACACATCCCTGTGTCACATTTATTAGTGTCCCTATCCCATCCCTGTGTCACATCTATTAGTGTCCCTATCACGCACCCCTGCGTCACATCTATTAGTGTCCCTATCACGCACCCCTGCGTCACATCTATTAGTGTCCCTATCACGCACCCCTGCGTCACATCTATTAGTGTCCCTATCACGCACCCCTGCGTCACATCTATTAGTGTCCCTATCACGCACCCCTGTGTCACATCTATTAGTGTCCCTGTCACGCACCCCTGTGTCACATTTATTAGTGTCCCTGTCACGCACCCCTGTGTCACATCTATTAGTGTCCCTGTCACGCACCCCTGTGTCACATTTATTAGTGTCCCTGTCACGCACCCCTGTGTCACCTCTATTAGTGTCCCTGTCACGCACCCCGGTGTCACCTTTATTAGTGTCCTTGTCACGCACCCCGGTGTCACATTTATTAGTGTATCTATCACGCACCCCTGTGTCACATCTATTAGTGTACCTATCACGCACCCCTGTGTCACATCTATTAGTGTCCCTATCACGCACCCCTGTGTCACATCTATTAGTGTCCCTATCACGCACCCCTGTGTCACATCTATTAGTGTGTCTATCACGCACCCCTGTGTCACATCTATTAGTGTGTCTATCTCGCACCCCTGTGTCACATCTATTAGTGTGTCTATCTCGCACCCCTGTGTCACATCTATTAGTGTCCCTGTCACGCACCCCTGTGTCACATCTATTAGTGTCCCTGTCACGCACCCCTGTGTCACATCTATTAGTGTCCCTGTCACGCACCCCCTGTGTCACATCTATTAGTGTCCCTGTCACGCACCCCTGTGTCACATTTATTAGTGTCCCTGTCACGCACCCCTGTCACATTTATTAGTGTCCCTGTCACGCACCCCTGTGTCACATTTATTAGTGTCCCTGTCACGCACCCCTGTGTCACATTTATTAGTGTCCCTGTCACGCACCCCTGTGTCACATCTATTAGTGTCCCTGTCATGCACCCCTGTGTCACATCTTTTAGTGTCCCTGTCACGCACCCCAGTGTCACATCTATTAGTGTCCCTGTCACGCACCCCAGTGTCACATCTATTAGTGTCCCTGTCACGCACCCCTGTGTCACATCTATTAGTGTCCCTGTCACGCACCCGTGTAACATCTATTAGTGTCCCTGTCACGCACCCCTGTGTCACATCTATTAGTGTCCCTGTCACGCACCCCTGTGTCACATCTATTAGTGTCCCTGTCACGCACCCCTGTGTCACATCTATTAGTGTCCCTGTCGCACCCCTGTGTCACATTTATTAGTGTATCTATCACGCACCCCTGTGTCACATCTATTAGTGTCCCTATCACGCACCCCTGTGTCACATCTATTAGTGTGTCTATCTCGCACCCCTGTGTCACATCTATTAGTGTCCCTATCACGCACCCCTGTGTCACATCTATTAGTGTCCCTGTCACGCACCCCTGTGTCACATCTATTAGTGTCCCTGTCACGCACCCCTGTGTCACATCTATTAGTGTCCCTGTCACGCACCCCTGTGTCACATTTATTAGTGTCCCTGTCACCCACACCTGTGTCACATTTATTAGTGTCCCTATCCCACACCTGTGTCACATTTATTAGTGTCCCTATCACGCACCCCTGTTTCACATTTATTAGTGTCCCTATCCCACACCTGTGTCACATTTATTAGTGTCCCTATCACACACCCCTGTGTCACATCTATTAGTGTCCCTTTCGAGCACCCCAGTGTCACATTTATTAGTGTCCCTATCACACACCCCTGTGTCACATCTATTAGTGTCCCTATCACAAACCCCTGTGTCACATCTATTAGTGTCCCTATCACACATCCCTGTGTCACATTTATTAGTGTCCCTATCACACACCCCTGTGTCACATCTATTAGTGTCCCTATCACGCATCCCTGTGTCACATCTATTAGTGTCCCTATCACACATCCCTGTGTCACATCTATTAGTGTCCCTGTCACGCACCCCTGTGTCACATTTATTAGTGTCCCTGTCACGCACCCCTGTGTCACATTTATTAGTGTCCCTGTCACCCACACCTGTGTCACATTTATTAGTGTCCCTATCCCACACCTGTGTCACATTTATTAGTGTCCCTATCACGCACCCCTGTTTCACATTTATTAGTGTCCCTATCCCACACCTGTGTCACATTTATTAGTGTCCCTATCACACACCCCTGTGTCACATCTATTAGTGTCCCTTTCGAGCACCCCTGTGTCACATTTATTAGTGTCCCTATCACACACCCCTGTGTCACATCTATTAGTGTCCCTATCACAAACCCCTGTGTCACATCTATTAGTGTCCCTATCACACATCCCTGTGTCACATTTATTAGTGTCCCTATCACACATCCCTGTGTCACATTTATTAGTGTCCCTATCCCATCCCTGTGTCACATCTATTAGTGTCCCTGTCACACATCCTGTCACATCTATTAGTGTCCCTGTCACACAACCTGTGTCACATCTATTAGTGTCCCTGTCACGCACCCCTGTGTCACATTTATTAGTGTCCCTGTCACCCACACCTGTGTCACATTTATTAGTGTCCCTTTCCCACACCTGTGTCACATTTATTAGTGTCCCTATCACGCACCCCTGTTTCACATTTATTAGTGTCCCTATCCCACACCTGTGTCACATTTATTAGTGTCCCTATCACACACCCCTGTGTCACATCTATTAGTGTCCCTTTCGAGCACCCCTGTGTCACATTTATTAGTGTCCTTATCACACACCCCTGTGTCACATCTATTAGTGTCCCTTTCGAGCACCCCTGTGTCACATTTATTAGTGTCCTTATCACACACCCCTGTGTCACATCTATTAGTGTCCCTATCACACACCCCTTTGTCACATTTATTAGTGTCCCTATCACACACCCCTGTGTAACATCTATTAGTGTCCCTTTCGAGCACCCCTGTGTCACATTTATTAGTGTCCTTATCACACACCCCTGTGTCACATCTATTAGTGTCCCTTTCGAGCACCCCTGTGTCACATTTATTAGTGTACTTATCACACACCCCTGTGTCACATCTATTAGTGTCCCTTTCGAGCACCCCTGTGTCACATTTATTAGTGTCCTTATCACACACCCCTGTGTCACATCTATTAGTGTCCCTATCACACACCCCTGCGTCACATTTATTAGTGTCCCTATCACACACCCCTGCGTCACATCTATTAGTGTCCCTATCACGCACCCCTGCGTCACATCTATTAGTGTCCCTATCACGCACCCCTGCGTCACATCTATTAGTGTCCCTATCACGCACCCCTGCGTCACATCTATTAGTGTCCCTATTACGCACCCCTGCGTCACATCTATTAGTGTCCCTATCACGCACCCCTGCGTCACATCTATTAGTGTCCCTATCACGCTCCCCTGTGTCACATCTATTAGTGTCCCTGTCAAGCACCCCTGTGTCACATCTATTAGTGTCCCTGTCACGCACCCCTGTGTCACATCTATTAGTGTCCCTGTCACGCACCCTGTGTGTCACATCTATTAGTGTACCTATCACGCACCCCTGTGTCACATCTATTAGTGTACCTATCACGCACCCCTGTGTCACATCTATTAGTGTCCCTATCACGCACCCCTGTGTCACATCTATTAGTGTCCCTATCACGCACCCCTGTGTCACATCTATTAGTGTGTCTATCACGCACCCCTGTGTCACATCTATTAGTGTGTCTATCACGCACCCCTGTGTCACATCTATTAGTGTGTCTATCACGCACCCCTGTGTCACATCTATTAGTGTGTCTATCTCGCACCCCTGTGTCACATCTATTAGTGTCCCTATCACGCACCCCTGTGTCACATCTATTAGTGTCCCTGTCACGCACCCCTGTGTCACATCTATTAGTGTCCCTGTCACGCACCCCTGTGTCACATCTATTAGTGTCCCTGTCACGCACCCCTGTGTCACATCTATTAGTGTCCCTGTCACGCACCCCCTGTGTCACATCTATTAGTGTCCCTGTCACGCACCCCTGTGTCACATTTATTAGTGTCCCTGTCACGCACCCCTGTCACATTTATTAGTGTCCCTGTCACGCACCCCTGTCACATTTATTAGTGTCCCTGTCACGCACCCCTGTGTCACATTTATTAGTGTCCCTGTCACGCACCCCTGTGTCACATTTATTAGTGTCCCTGTCACGCACCCCTGTGTCACATTTATTAGTGTCCCTGTCACGCACCCCTGTGTCACATCTATTAGTGTCCCTGTCACGCACCCCTGTGTCACATCTATTAGTGTCCCTGTCACGCACCCCTGTGTCACATCTATTAGTGTCCCTGTCACGCACCCCTGTGTCACATCTTTTAGTGTCCCTGTCACGCACCCCAGTGTCACATCTATTAGTGTCCCTGTCACGCACCCCTGTGTCACATCTATTAGTGTCCCTGTCACGCACCCCTGTGTCACATCTATTAGTGTCCCTGTCACTCACCCCTGTGTCACATCTATTAGTGTCCCTTTCGAGCACCCCTGTGTCACATCTATTAGTGTCCGTATCACGCACCCCTGTGTCACTTCTATTAGTGTCCCTATCACGCACCCCTGTGTCACATTTATTAGTGTCCCTATCACGCACCCCTGTGTCACATTTATTAGTGTCCCTATCACGCACCCCTGTTTCACATCTATTAGTGTCCCTATCACGCACCCCTGTGTCACATCTATTAGTGTCCCTATCACGCACCCCTGTGTCACATCTATTAGTGTCCCTATCCCACACCTGTGTCACATTTATTAGTGTCCCTATTACGCACCCCTGTTTCACATTTATTAGTGTCCCTATCCCACACCTGTGTCACATTTATTAGTGTCCCTATCACACACCCCTGTGTCACATCTATTAGTGTCCCTTTCGAGCACCCCTGTGTCACATTTATTAGTGTCCTTATCACACACCCCTGTGTCACATCTATTAGTGTCCCTTTCGAGCACCCCTGTGTCACATTTATTAGTGTCCTTATCACACACCCCTGTGTCACATCTATTAGTGTCCCTATCACACACCCCTGTGTCACATTTATTAGTGTCCCTATCACACACCCCTGTGTCACATTTATTAGTGTCTCTATCACGCACCCCTGTGTCACATTAGTGTCCCTATCACGCACCCCTGTGTCACATTTATTAGTGTCCCTATCACGCACCCCTGTGTCACATTTATTAGTGTCCCTATCACGCACCCCTGTGTCACATTTATTAGTGTCCCTATCACGCACCCCTGTGTCACATCTATTAGTGTCCCTATCACGCACCCCTGTGTCACATTTATTAGTGTCCCTATCACGCACCCCTGTGTCACATCTATTAGTGTCCCTATCACGCACCCCTGTGTCACATCTATTAGTGTCCCTATCACGCACCCCTGTGTCACATCTATTAGTGTCCCTATCACGCACCCCTGTGTCACATCTATTAGTGTCCCTATCACGCACCCCTGTGTCACATCTATTAGTGTCCCTGTCACGCACCCCTGTGTCACATCTATTAGTGTCCCTGTCACGCACCCCTGTGTCACATCTATTAGTGTCCCTGTCACGCACCCCTGTGTCACATCTATTAGTGTCCCTGTCACGCACCCCTGTGTCACATCTATTAGTGTCCCTGTCACGCACCCCTGTGTCACATCTATTACTGTCCCTGTCACGCACCCCTGTGTCACATCTATTACTGTCCCTGTCACGCACCCCTGTGTCACATCTATTACTGTCCCTGTCACGCACCCCTGTGTCACATCTATTAGTGTCCCTGTCACGCACCCCTGTGTCACATCTATTAGTGTCCCTGTCACGCACCCCTGTGTCACATCTATTAGTGTCCCTGTCACGCACCCCTGTGTCACATCTATTAGTGTCCCTGTCCCGCACCCCTGTCACATTTATTAGTGTCCCTGTCACGCACCCCTGTGTCACATCTATTAGTGTCCCTGTCACACACCCCTGTGTCACATCTATTAGTGTCCCTGTCAAGCCCCCGTGTCACATCTATTAGTGTCCCTATCACGCACCCCTGTGTCACATTTATTAGTGTCCCTATCACGCACCCCTGTGTCACATCTATTAGTGTCCCTGTCACACACCTGTGTCACATTTATTAGTGTCCCTATCACACACCCCTGTGTCACATCTATTAGTGTCCCTGTCACACCCCTGTGTCACATTTGTTAGTGTCCCTATCACACACCCCTGTGTCACATCTATTAGTGTCCCTATCACACACCCCTGTGTCACATCTATTAGTGTCCCTATCACACACCCCTGTGTCACATTTATTAGTGTCCCTATCACACACCCCTGTGTCACATCTATTAGTGTCCCTATCACACACCCCTGTGTCACATCTATTAGTGTCCCTGTCACACACCCCTGTGTCACATTTATTAGTGTCCCTGTCACACACCCCTGTGTCACATTTATTAGTGTCCCTATCACACACCCCTGTGTCACATTTATTAGTGTCCCTTCCCACACTTGTGTCACATTTATTAGTGTCCCTATCAAGCCCCCCTGTGTCACATCTATTAGTGTCCCTATCACGCACCCCTGTGTCACATCTATTAGTGTCCCTATCACGCACCCCTGTGTCAAATCTATTAGTGTCCCTATCACGCACCCCTGTGTCACATCTATTAGTGTCCCTATCACGCACCCCTGTGTCACATTTATTAGTGTCCCTATCACGCACCCCTGTGTCACATCTATTAGTGTCCCTATCACGCACCCCTGTGTCACATCTATTAGTGTCCCTATCACGCACCCCTGTGTCACATCTATTAGTGTCCCTATCACGCACCCCTGTGTCACATCTATTAGTGTCCCTGTCACGCACCCCTGTGTCACATCTATTAGTGTCCCTGTCACGCACCCCTGTGTCACATCTATTAGTGTCCCTGTCACGCACCCCTGTGTCACATCTATTAGTGTCCCTGTCACGCACCCCTGTGTCACATCTATTAGTGTCCCTGTCACGCACCCCTGTGTCACATCTATTAGTGTCCCTGTCACGCACCCCTGTGTCACATCTATTACTGTCCCTGTCACGCACCCCTGTGTCACATCTATTACTGTCCCTGTCACGCACCCCTGTGTCACATCTATTAGTGTCCCTGTCACGCACCCCTGTGTCACATCTATTAGTGTCCCTGTCACGCACCCCTGTGTCACATCTATTAGTGTCCCTGTCACGCACCCCTGTGTCACATCTATTAGTGTCCCTGTCCCGCACCCCTGTCACATTTATTAGTGTCCCTGTCACGCACCCCTGTGTCACATCTATTAGTGTCCCTGTCACACATCCCTGTGTCACATCTATTAGTGTCCCTGTCAAGCCCCCGTGTCACATCTATTAGTGTCCCTATCACGCACCCCTGTGTCACATTTATTAGTGTCCCTATCACGCACCCCTGTGTCACATCTATTAGTGTCCCTGTCACACACCTGTGTCACATTTATTAGTGTCCCTATCACACACCCCTGTGTCACATCTATTAGTGTCCCTGTCACACCCCTGTGTCACATTTGTTAGTGTCCCTATCACACACCCCTGTGTCACATCTATTAGTGTCCCTATCACACACCCCTGTGTCACATCTATTAGTGTCCCTATCACACACCCCTGTGTCACATTTATTAGTGTCCCTATCACACACCCCTGTGTCACATCTATTAGTGTCCCTATCACACACCCCTGTGTCACATCTATTAGTGTCCCTGTCACACACCCCTGTGTCACATTCATTAGTGTCCCTGTCACACACCCCTGTGTCACATTTATTAGTGTCCCTATCACACACCCCTGTGTCACATTTATTAGTGTCCCTTCCCACACTTGTGTCACATTTATTAGTGTCCCTATCAAGCCCCCCTGTGTCACATCTATTAGTGTCCCTATCACGCACCCCTGTGTCACATCTATTAGTGTCCCTATCACGCACCCCTGTGTCAAATCTATTAGTGTCCCTATCACGCACCCCTGTGTCACATCTATTAGTGTCCCTATCACACACCCCTGTGTCACATCTATTAGTGTCCCTATCACACACCCCTGTGTCACATCTATTAGTGTCCCTTTCGAGCACCCCTGTGTCACATTTATTAGTGTCCTTATCACACACCCCTGTGTCACATCTATTAGTGTCCCTATCACACACCCCTGTGTCACATTTATTAGTGTCCCTATCACGCACCCCTGTGTCACATCTATTAGTGTCCCTATCACGCACCCCTGTGTCACATCTATTAGTGTCCCTGTCACGCACCCCTGTGTCACATCTATTAGTGTCCCTGTCACGCACCCCTGTGTCACATCTATTAGTGTCCCTGTCACGCACCCCTGTGTCACATCTATTAGTGTCCCTGTCACGCACCCCTGTGTCACATCTATTTGTGTCCCTGTCACGCACCCCTGTGTCACATCTATTAGTGTCCCTGTCACGCACCCCTGTGTCACATCTATTAGTGTCCCTGTCACGCACCCCTGTGTCACATCTATTAGTGTCCCTGTCACGCACCCCTGTGTCACATCTATTAGTGTCCCTGTCACGCACCCCTGTGTCACATCTATTAGTGTCCCTGTCACGCACCCCTGTGTCACATCTATTAGTGTCCCTGTCACACACCTGTGTCACATCTATTAGTGTCCCTGTCACACACCCCTGTGTCACATCTATTAGTGTCCCTGTCACACACCCCTGTGTCACCTTTATTAGTGTCTCTATCACGCACCCCTGTGTCACCTTTATTAGTGTCTCTATCACGCACCCCTGTGTCACCTTTATTAGTGTCCCTGTCACGCACCCCTGTGTCACATCTATTAGTGTATCTATCACGCACCCCTGTGTCACATCTATTAGTGTCCCTATCACGCACCCCTGTGTCACATCTATTAGTGTGTCTATCTCGCACCCCTGTGTCACATCTATTAGTGTCCCTGTCACGCACCCCTGTGTCACATCTATTAGTGTCCCTGTCACGCACCCCCTGTGTCACATCTATTAGTGTCCCTGTCACGCACCCCTGTGACACATTTATTAGTGTCCCTGTCACGCACCCCTGTCACATTTATTAGTGTCCCTGTCACGCACCCCTGTGTCACATTTATTAGTGTCCCTGTCACGCACCCCTGTGTCACATTTATTAGTGTTCCTGTCACGCACCCCTGTGTCACATCTATTAGTGTCCCTGTCACGCACCCCTGTCTCACATCTTTTAGTGTCCCTGTCACGCACCCCAGTGTCACATCTATTAGTGTCCCTGTCACGCACCCCAGTGTCACATCTATTAGTGTCCCTGTCACGCACCCCAGTGTCACATCTATTAGTGTCCCTGTCACGCACCCCTGTGTCACATCTATTAGTGTCCCTGTCACGCACCCGTGTCACATCTATTAGTGTCCCTGTCACGCACCCCTGTGTCACATCTATTAGTGTCCCTGTCACGCACCCCTGTGTCACATCTATTAGTGTCCCTGTCACGCACCCCTGTGTCACATCTATTAGTGTCCCTGTCACGCACCCCTGTGTCACATTTATTAGTGTCCCTATCCCGCACCCCTGTGTCACATCTATTAGTGTCCCTATCCCGCACCCCTGTGTCACATCTATTAGTGTCCCTATCACGCACCCCTGTGTCACATCTATTAGTGTCCCTATCACGCATCCCTGTGTCACATTTATTAGTGTCCCTATCACACATCCCTGTGCCACATCTATTAGTGTCCCTGTCACACACCCTGTGTCACATCTATTAGAGTCCCTGTCACACAACCTGTGTCACATCTATTAGTGTCCCTTTCGAGCACCCCTGTGTCACATTTATTAGTGTCCCTATCACACACCCCTGTGTCACATCTATTAGTGTCCCTATCACACACCCCTGTGTCACATCTATTAGTGTCCCTATCACAAACCCCTGTGTCACATCTATTAGTGTCCCTATCACACATCCCTGTGTCACATTTATTAGTGTCCCTATCACACATCCCTGTGTCACATTTATTAGTGTCCCTATCCCATCCCTGTGTCACATCTATTAGTGTCCCTGTCACACACCCTGTCACATCTATTAGTGTCCCTGTCACACAACCTGTGTCACATCTATTAGTGTCCCTGTCACGCACCCCTGTGTCACATTTATTAGTGTCCCTGTCACCCACACCTGTGTCACATTTATTAGTGTCCCTATCCCACACCTGTGTCACATTTATTAGTGTCCCTATCACGCACCCCTGTTTCACATTTATTAGTGTCCCTATCCCACACCTGTGTCACATTTATTAGTGTCCCTATCACACACCCCTGTGTCACATTTATTAGTGTCCCTATCCCACACCTGTGTCACATTTATTAGTGTCCCTATCACACACCCCTGTGTCACATCTATTAGTGTCCCTTTCGAGCACCCCTGTGTCACATTTATTAGTGTCCCTATCACACACCCCTGTGTCACATCTATTAGTGTCCCTATCACAAACCCCTGTGTCACATCTATTAGTGTCCCTATCACACATCCCTGTGTCACATTTATTAGTGTCCCTATCACACATCCCTGTGTCACATTTATTAGTGTCCCTATCCCATCCCTGTGTCACATCTATTAGTGTCCCTGTCACACACCCTGTCACATCTATTAGTGTCCCTGTCACACAACCTGTGTCACATCTATTAGTGTCCCTGTCACGCACCCCTGTGTCACATTTATTAGTGTCCCTGTCACCCACACCTGTGTCACATTTATTAGTGTCCCTATCCCACACCTGTGTCACATTTATTAGTGTCCCTATCACGCACCCCTGTTTCACATTTATTAGTGTCCCTATCCCACACCTGTGTCACATTTATTAGTGTCCCTATCACACACCCCTGTGTCACATCTATTAGTGTCCCTTTCGAGCACCCCTGTGTCACATTTATTAGTGTCCTTATCACACACCCCTGTGTCACATCTATTAGTGTCCCTATCACACACCCCTGCGTCACATTTATTAGTGTCCCTATCACACACCCCTGCGTCACATTTATTAGTGTCCCTATCACGCACCCCTGCGTCACATTTATTAGTGTCCCTATCACGCACCCCTGCGTCACATCTATTAGTGTCCCTATCACGCACCCCTGCGTCACCTCTATTAGTGTCCCTATCACGCACCCCTGCGTCACCTCTATTAGTGTCCCTATCACGCACCCCTGTGTCACCTCTATTAGTGTGTCTATCACGCACCCCTGTGTCACATCTATTAGTGTGTCTATCACGCACCCCTGTGTCACATCTATTAGTGTGTCTATCTCGCACCCCTGTGTCACATCTATTAGTGTCCCTATCACGCACCCCTGTGTCACATCTATTAGTGTCCCTGTCACGCACCCCTGTGTCACATCTATTAGTGTCCCTGTCACGCACCCCTGTGTCACATCTATTAGTGTCCCTATCCCGCACCCCTGTGTCACATCTATTAGTGTCCCTATCACGCACCCCTGTGTCACATCTATTAGTGTCCCTATCACGCATCCCTGTGTCACATTTATTAGTGTCCCTATCAAGCCCCCCTGTGTCACATCTATTAGTGTCCCTATCACGCACCCCTGTGTCACATCTATTAGTGTCCCTATCACGCACCCCTGTGTCAAATCTATTAGTGTCCCTATCACGCACCCCTGTGTCACATCTATTAGTGTCCCTATCACACACCCCTGTGTCACATCTATTAGTGTCCCTATCACACACCCCTGTGTCACATCTATTAGTGTCCCTATCACACACCCCTGTGTCACATCTATTAGTGTCCCTTTCGAGCACCCCTGTGTCACATTTATTAGTGTCCTTATCACACACCCCTGTGTCACATCTATTAGTGTCCCTGTCACGCACCCCTGTGTCACATCTATTAGTGTCCCTGTCACGCACCCCCTGTGTCACATCTATTAGTGTCCCTGTCACGCACCCCTGTGTCACATTTATTAGTGTCCCTGTCACGCACCCCTGTCACATTTATTAGTGTCCCTGTCACGCACCCCTGTGTCACATTTATTAGTGTCCCTGTCACGCACCCCTGTGTCACATTTATTAGTGTCCCTGTCACGCACCCCTGTGTCACATCTATTAGTGTCCCTGTCATGCACCCCTGTGTCACATCTTTTAGTGTCCCTGTCACGCACCCCAGTGTCACATCTATTAGTGTCCATGTCACGCACCCCAGTGTCACATCTATTAGTGTCCCTGTCACGCACCCCTGTGTCACATCTATTAGTGTCCCTGTCACGCACCCGTGTAACATCTATTAGTGTCCCTGTCACGCACCCCTGTGTCACATCTATTAGTGTCCCTGTCACACACCCCTGTGTCACATCTATTAGTGTCCCTGTCACGCACCCCTGTGTCACATCTATTAGTGTCCCTGTCGCACCCCTGTGTCACATTTATTAGTGTATCTATCACGCACCCCTGTGTCACATCTATTAGTGTCCCTATCACGCACCCCTGTGTCACATCTATTAGTGTGTCTATCTCGCACCCCTGTGTCACATCTATTAGTGTCCCTATCACGCACCCCTGTGTCACATCTATTAGTGTCCCTGTCACGCACCCCTGTGTCACATCTATTAGTGTCCCTGTCACGCACCCCTGTGTCACATCTATTAGTGTCCCTGTCACGCACCCCTGTGTCACATTTATTAGTGTCCCTGTCACCCACACCTGTGTCACATTTATTAGTGTCCCTATCCCACACCTGTGTCACATTTATTAGTGTCCCTATCACGCACCCCTGTTTCACATTTATTAGTGTCCCTATCCCACACCTGTGTCACATTTATTAGTGTCCCTATCACACACCCCTGTGTCACATCTATTAGTGTCCCTTTCGAGCACCCCTGTGTCACATTTATTAGTGTCCCTATCACACACCCCTGTGTCACATCTATTAGTGTCCCTATCACAAACCCCTGTGTCACATCTATTAGTGTCCCTATCACACATCCCTGTGTCACATTTATTAGTGTCCCTATCACACACCCCTGTGTCACATCTATTAGTGTCCCTATCACGCATCCCTGTGTCACATCTATTAGTGTCCCTATCACACATCCCTGTGTCACATCTATTAGTGTCCCTGTCACGCACCCCTGTGTCACATTTATTAGTGTCCCTGTCACGCACCCCTGTGTCACATTTATTAGTGTCCCTGTCACCCACACCTGTGTCACATTTATTAGTGTCCCTATCCCACACCTGTGTCACATTTATTAGTGTCCCTATCACGCACCCCTGTTTCACATTTATTAGTGTCCCTATCCCACACCTGTGTCACATTTATTAGTGTCCCTATCACACACCCCTGTGTCACATCTATTAGTGTCCCTTTCGAGCACCCCTGTGTCACATTTATTAGTGTCCCTATCACACACCCCTGTGTCACATCTATTAGTGTCCCTATCACAAACCCCTGTGTCACATCTATTAGTGTCCCTATCACACATCCCTGTGTCACATTTATTAGTGTCCCTATCACACATCCCTGTGTCACATTTATTAGTGTCCCTATCCCATCCCTGTGTCACATCTATTAGTGTCCCTGTCACACATCCTGTCACATCTATTAGTGTCCCTGTCACACAACCTGTGTCACATCTATTAGTGTCCCTGTCACGCACCCCTGTGTCACATTTATTAGTGTCCCTGTCACCCACACCTGTGTCACATTTATTAGTGTCCCTATCCCACACCTGTGTCACATTTATTAGTGTCCCTATCACGCACCCCTGTTTCACATTTATTAGTGTCCCTATCCCACACCTGTGTCACATTTATTAGTGTCCCTATCACACACCCCTGTGTCACATCTATTAGTGTCCCTTTCGAGCACCCCTGTGTCACATTTATTAGTGTCCTTATCACACACCCCTGTGTCACATCTATTAGTGTCCCTTTCGAGCACCCCTGTGTCACATTTATTAGTGTCCTTATCACACACCCCTGTGTCACATCTATTAGTGTCCCTATCACACACCCCTTTGTCACATTTATTAGTGTCCCTATCACACACCCCTGTGTAACATCTATTAGTGTCCCTTTCGAGCACCCCTGTGTCACATTTATTAGTGTCCTTATCACACACCCCTGTGTCACATCTATTAGTGTCCCTTTCGAGCACCCCTGTGTCACATTTATTAGTGTACTTATCACACACCCCTGTGTCACATCTATTAGTGTCCCTTTCGAGCACCCCTGTGTCACATTTATTAGTGTCCTTATCACACACCCCTGTGTCACATCTATTAGTGTCCCTATCACACACCCCTGCGTCACATTTATTAGTGTCCCTATCACACACCCCTGCGTCACATCTATTAGTGTCCCTATCACGCACCCCTGCGTCACATCTATTAGTGTCCCTATCACGCACCCCTGCGTCACATCTATTAGTGTCCCTATCACGCACCCCTGCGTCACATCTATTAGTGTCCCTATTACGCACCCCTGCGTCACATCTATTAGTGTCCCTATCACGCACCCCTGCGTCACATCTATTAGTGTCCCTATCACGCTCCCCTGTGTCACATCTATTAGTGTCCCTGTCAAGCACCCCTGTGTCACATCTATTAGTGTCCCTGTCACGCACCCCTGTGTCACATTCTATTAGTGTACCTATCACGCACCCCTGTGTCACATCTATTAGTGTACCTATCACGCACCCCTGTGTCACATCTATTAGTGTCCCTATCACGCACCCCTGTGTCACATCTATTAGTGTCCCTATCACGCACCCCTGTGTCACATCTATTAGTGTGTCTATCACGCACCCCTGTGTCACATCTATTAGTGTGTCTATCACGCACCCCTGTGTCACATCTATTAGTGTGTCTATCACGCACCCCTGTGTCACATCTATTAGTGTGTCTATCTCGCACCCCTGTGTCACATCTATTAGTGTCCCTATCACGCACCCCTGTGTCACATCTATTAGTGTCCCTGTCACGCACCCCTGTGTCACATCTATTAGTGTCCCTGTCACGCACCCCTGTGTCACATCTATTAGTGTCCCTGTCACGCACCCCTGTGTCACATCTATTAGTGTCCCTGTCACGCACCCCCTGTGTCACATCTATTAGTGTCCCTGTCACGCACCCCTGTGTCACATTTATTAGTGTCCCTGTCACGCACCCCTGTCACATTTATTAGTGTCCCTGTCACGCACCCCTGTCACATTTATTAGTGTCCCTGTCACGCACCCCTGTGTCACATTTATTAGTGTCCCTGTCACGCACCCCTGTGTCACATTTATTAGTGTCCCTGTCACGCACCCCTGTGTCACATTTATTAGTGTCCCTGTCACGCACCCCTGTGTCACATCTATTAGTGTCCCTGTCACGCACCCCTGTGTCACATCTATTAGTGTCCCTGTCACGCACCCCTGTGTCACATCTATTAGTGTCCCTGTCACGCACCCCTGTGTCACATCTTTTAGTGTCCCTGTCACGCACCCCAGTGTCACATCTATTAGTGTCCCTGTCACGCACCCCTGTGTCACATCTATTAGTGTCCCTGTCACGCACCCCTGTGTCACATCTATTAGTGTCCCTGTCACTCACCCCTGTGTCACATCTATTAGTGTCCCTTTCGAGCACCCCTGTGTCACATCTATTAGTGTCCGTATCACGCACCCCTGTGTCACTTCTATTAGTGTCCCTATCACGCACCCCTGTGTCACATTTATTAGTGTCCCTATCACGCACCCCTGTGTCACATTTATTAGTGTCCCTATCACGCACCCCTGTTTCACATCTATTAGTGTCCCTATCACGCACCCCTGTGTCACATCTATTAGTGTCCCTATCACGCACCCCTGTGTCACATCTATTAGTGTCCCTATCCCACACCTGTGTCACATTTATTAGTGTCCCTATTACGCACCCCTGTTTCACATTTATTAGTGTCCCTATCCCACACCTGTGTCACATTTATTAGTGTCCCTATCACACACCCCTGTGTCACATCTATTAGTGTCCCTTTCGAGCACCCCTGTGTCACATTTATTAGTGTCCTTATCACACACCCCTGTGTCACATCTATTAGTGTCCCTTTCGAGCACCCCTGTGTCACATTTATTAGTGTCCTTATCACACACCCCTGTGTCACATCTATTAGTGTCCCTATCACACACCCCTGTGTCACATTTATTAGTGTCCCTATCACACACCCCTGTGTCACATTTATTAGTGTCTCTATCACGCACCCCTGTGTCACATTAGTGTCCCTATCACGCACCCCTGTGTCACATTTATTAGTGTCCCTATCACGCACCCCTGTGTCACATTTATTAGTGTCCCTATCACGCACCCCTGTGTCACATTTATTAGTGTCCCTATCACGCACCCCTGTGTCACATCTATTAGTGTCCCTATCACGCACCCCTGTGTCACATCTATTAGTGTCCCTATCACGCACCCCTGTGTCACATCTATTAGTGTCCCTATCACGCACCCCTGTGTCACATCTATTAGTGTCCCTATCACGCACCCCTGTGTCACATCTATTAGTGTCCCTATCACGCACCCCTGTGTCACATCTATTAGTGTCCCTATCACGCACCCCTGTGTCACATCTATTAGTGTCCCTGTCACGCACCCCTGTGTCACATCTATTAGTGTCCCTGTCACGCACCCCTGTGTCACATCTATTAGTGTCCCTGTCACGCACCCCTGTGTCACATCTATTAGTGTCCCTGTCACGCACCCCTGTGTCACATCTATTAGTGTCCTTGTCACGCACCCCTGTGTCACATCTATTACTGTCCCTGTCACGCACCCCTGTGTCACATCTATTACTGTCCCTGTCACGCACCCCTGTGTCACATCTATTACTGTCCCTGTCACGCACCCCTGTGTCACATCTATTAGTGTCCCTGTCACGCACCCCTGTGTCACATCTATTAGTGTCCCTGTCACGCACCCCTGTGTCACATCTATTAGTGTCCCTGTCACGCACCCCTGTGTCACATCTATTAGTGTCCCTGTCCCGCACCCCTGTCACATTTATTAGTGTCCCTGTCACGCACCCCTGTGTCACATCTATTAGTATCCCTGTCACACACCCCTGTGTCACATCTATTAGTGTCCCTGTCAAGCCCCCGTGTCACATCTATTAGTGTCCCTATCACGCACCCCTGTGTCACATTTATTAGTGTCCCTATCACGCACCCCTGTGTCACATCTATTAGTGTCCCTGTCACACACCTGTGTCACATTTATTAGTGTCCCTATCACACACCCCTGTGTCACATCTATTAGTGTCCCTGTCACACCCCTGTGTCACATTTGTTAGTGTCCCTATCACACACCCCTGTGTCACATCTATTAGTGTCCCTATCACACACCCCTGTGTCACATCTATTAGTGTCCCTATCACACACCCCTGTGTCACATTTATTAGTGTCCCTATCACACACCCCTGTGTCACATCTATTAGTGTCCCTATCACACACCCCTGTGTCACATCTATTAGTGTCCCTGTCACACACCCCTGTGTCACATTTATTAGTGTCCCTGTCACACACCCCTGTGTCACATTTATTAGTGTCCCTATCACACACCCCTGTGTCACATTTATTAGTGTCCCTTCCCACACTTGTGTCACATTTATTAGTGTCCCTATCAAGCCCCCCTGTGTCACATCTATTAGTGTCCCTATCACGCACCCCTGTGTCACATCTATTAGTGTCCCTATCACGCACCCCTGTGTCAAATCTATTAGTGTCCCTATCACGCACCCCTGTGTCACATCTATTAGTGTCCCTATCACACACCCCTGTGTCACATTTATTAGTGTCCCTATCACGCACCCCTGTGTCACATCTATTAGTGTCCCTATCACGCACCCCTGTGTCACATCTATTAGTGTCCCTATCACGCACCCCTGTGTCACATCTATTAGTGTCCCTATCACGCACCCCTGTGTCACATCTATTAGTGTCCCTGTCACGCACCCCTGTGTCACATCTATTAGTGTCCCTGTCACGCACCCCTGTGTCACATCTATTAGTGTCCCTGTCACGCACCCCTGTGTCACATCTATTAGTGTCCCTGTCACGCACCCCTGTGTCACATCTATTAGTGTCCCTGTCACGCACCCCTGTGTCACATCTATTACTGTCCCTGTCACGCACCCCTGTGTCACATCTATTACTGTCCCTGTCACGCACCCCTGTGTCACATCTATTAGTGTCCCTGTCACGCACCCCTGTGTCACATCTATTAGTGTCCCTGTCACGCACCCCTGTGTCACATCTATTAGTGTCCCTGTCACGCACCCCTGTGTCACATCTATTAGTGTCCCTGTCCCGCACCCCTGTCACATTTATTAGTGTCCCTGTCACGCACCCCTGTGTCACATCTATTAGTGTCCCTGTCACACATCCCTGTGTCACATCTATTAGTGTCCCTGTCAAGCCCCCGTGTCACATCTATTAGTGTCCCTATCACGCACCCCTGTGTCACATTTATTAGTGTCCCTATCACGCACCCCTGTGTCACATCTATTAGTGTCCCTGTCACACACCTGTGTCACATTTATTAGTGTCCCTATCACACACCCCTGTGTCACATCTATTAGTGTCCCTGTCACACCCCTGTGTCACATTTGTTAGTGTCCCTATCACACACCCCTGTGTCACATCTATTAGTGTCCCTATCACACACCCCTGTGTCACATCTATTAGTGTCCCTATCACACACCCCTGTGTCACATTTATTAGTGTCCCTATCACACACCCCTGTGTCACATCTATTAGTGTCCCTATCACACACCCCTGTGTCACATCTATTAGTGTCCCTGTCACACACCCCTGTGTCACATTCATTAGTGTCCCTGTCACACACCCCTGTGTCACATTTATTAGTGTCCCTATCACACACCCCTGTGTCACATTTATTAGTGTCCCTTCCCACACTTGTGTCACATTTATTAGTGTCCCTATCAAGCCCCCCTGTGTCACATCTATTAGTGTCCCTATCACGCACCCCTGTGTCACATCTATTAGTGTCCCTATCACGCACCCCTGTGTCAAATCTATTAGTGTCCCTATCACGCACCCCTGTGTCACATCTATTAGTGTCCCTATCACACACCCCTGTGTCACATCTATTAGTGTCCCTATCACACACCCCTGTGTCACATCTATTAGTGTCCCTATCACACACCCCTGTGTCACATCTATTAGTGTCCCTTTCGAGCACCCCTGTGTCACATTTATTAGTGTCCTTATCACACACCCCTGTGTCACATCTATTAGTGTCCCTATCACACACCCCTGTGTCACATTTATTAGTGTCCCTATCACGCACCCCTGTGTCACATCTATTAGTGTCCCTATCACGCACCCCTGTGTCACATCTATTAGTGTCCCTGTCACGCACCCCTGTGTCACATCTATTAGTGTCCCTGTCACGCACCCCTGTGTCACATCTATTAGTGTCCCTGTCACGCACCCCTGTGTCACATCTATTAGTGTCCCTGTCACGCACCCCTGTGTCACATCTATTTGTGTCCCTGTCACGCACCCCTGTGTCACATCTATTAGTGTCCCTGTCACGCACCCCTGTGTCACATCTATTAGTGTCCCTGTCACGCACCCCTGTGTCACATCTATTAGTGTCCCTGTCACGCACCCCTGTGTCACATCTATTAGTGTCCCTGTCACGCACCCCTGTGTCACATCTATTAGTGTCCCTGTCACGCACCCCTGTGTCACATCTATTAGTGTCCCTGTCACACACCTGTGTCACATCTATTAGTGTCCCTGTCACACACCCCTGTGTCACATCTATTAGTGTCCCTGTCACACACCCCTGTGTCACCTTTATTAGTGTCTCTATCACGCACCCCTGTGTCACCTTTATTAGTGTCTCTATCACGCACCCCTGTGTCACCTTTATTAGTGTCCCTGTCACGCACCCCTGTGTCACATCTATTAGTGTATCTATCACGCACCCCTGTGTCACATCTATTAGTGTCCCTATCACGCACCCCTGTGTCACATCTATTAGTGTGTCTATCTCGCACCCCTGTGTCACATCTATTAGTGTCCCTGTCACGCACCCCTGTGTCACATCTATTAGTGTCCCTGTCACGCACCCCCTGTGTCACATCTATTAGTGTCCCTGTCACGCACCCCTGTGACACATTTATTAGTGTCCCTGTCACGCACCCCTGTCACATTTATTAGTGTCCCTGTCACGCACCCCTGTGTCACATTTATTAGTGTCCCTGTCACGCACCCCTGTGTCACATTTATTAGTGTTCCTGTCACGCACCCCTGTGTCACATCTATTAGTGTCCCTGTCACGCACCCCTGTCTCACATCTTTTAGTGTCCCTGTCACGCACCCCAGTGTCACATCTATTAGTGTCCCTGTCACGCACCCCAGTGTCACATCTATTAGTGTCCCTGTCACGCACCCCAGTGTCACATCTATTAGTGTCCCTGTCACGCACCCCTGTGTCACATCTATTAGTGTCCCTGTCACGCACCCGTGTCACATCTATTAGTGTCCCTGTCACGCACCCCTGTGTCACATCTATTAGTGTCCCTGTCACGCACCCCTGTGTCACATCTATTAGTGTCCCTGTCACGCACCCCTGTGTCACATCTATTAGTGTCCCTGTCACGCACCCCTGTGTCACATTTATTAGTGTCCCTATCCCGCACCCCTGTGTCACATCTATTAGTGTCCCTATCCCGCACCCCTGTGTCACATCTATTAGTGTCCCTATCACGCACCCCTGTGTCACATCTATTAGTGTCCCTATCACGCATCCCTGTGTCACATTTATTAGTGTCCCTATCACACATCCCTGTGCCACATCTATTAGTGTCCCTGTCACACACCCTGTGTCACATCTATTAGAGTCCCTGTCACACAACCTGTGTCACATCTATTAGTGTCCCTTTCGAGCACCCCTGTGTCACATTTATTAGTGTCCCTATCACACACCCCTGTGTCACATCTATTAGTGTCCCTATCACACACCCCTGTGTCACATCTATTAGTGTCCCTATCACAAACCTCTGTGTCACATCTATTAGTGTCCCTATCACACATCCCTGTGTCACATTTATTAGTGTCCCTATCACACATCCCTGTGTCACATTTATTAGTGTCCCTATCCCATCCCTGTGTCACATCTATTAGTGTCCCTGTCACACACCCTGTCACATCTATTAGTGTCCCTGTCACACAACCTGTGTCACATCTATTAGTGTCCCTGTCACGCACCCCTGTGTCACATTTATTAGTGTCCCTGTCACCCACACCTGTGTCACATTTATTAGTGTCCCTATCCCACACCTGTGTCACATTTATTAGTGTCCCTATCACGCACCCCTGTTTCACATTTATTAGTGTCCCTATCCCACACCTGTGTCACATTTATTAGTGTCCCTATCACACACCCCTGTGTCACATTTATTAGTGTCCCTATCCCACACCTGTGTCACATTTATTAGTGTCCCTATCACACACCCCTGTGTCACATCTATTAGTGTCCCTTTCGAGCACCCCTGTGTCACATTTATTAGTGTCCCTATCACACACCCCTGTGTCACATCTATTAGTGTCCCTATCACAAACCCCTGTGTCACATCTATTAGTGTCCCTATCACACATCCCTGTGTCACATTTATTAGTGTCCCTATCACACATCCCTGTGTCACATTTATTAGTGTCCCTATCCCATCCCTGTGTCACATCTATTAGTGTCCCTGTCACACACCCTGTCACATCTATTAGTTTCCCTGTCACACAACCTGTGTCACATCTATTAGTGTCCCTGTCACGCACCCCTGTGTCACATTTATTAGTGTCCCTGTCACCCACACCTGTGTCACATTTATTAGTGTCCCTATCCCACACCTGTGTCACATTTATTAGTGTCCCTATCACGCACCCCTGTTTCACATTTATTAGTGTCCCTATCCCACACCTGTGTCACATTTATTAGTGTCCCTATCACACACCCCTGTGTCACATCTATTAGTGTCCCTTTCGAGCACCCCTGTGTCACATTTATTAGTGTCCTTATCACACACCCCTGTGTCACATCTATTAGTGTCCCTATCACACACCCCTGCGTCACATTTATTAGTGTCCCTATCACACACCCCTGCGTCACATTTATTAGTGTCCCTATCACGCACCCCTGCGTCACATTTATTAGTGTCCCTATCACGCACCCCTGCGTCACATCTATTAGTGTCCCTATCACGCACCCCTGCGTCACCTCTATTAGTGTCCCTATCACGCACCCCTGCGTCACCTCTATTAGTGTCCCTATCACGCACCCCTGTGTCACCTCTATTAGTGTGTCTATCACGCACCCCTGTGTCACATCTATTAGTGTGTCTATCACGCACCCCTGTGTCACATCTATTAGTGTGTCTATCTCGCACCCCTGTGTCACATCTATTAGTGTCCCTATCACGCACCCCTGTGTCACATCTATTAGTGTCCCTGTCACGCACCCCTGTGTCACATCTATTAGTGTCCCTGTCACGCACCCCTGTGTCACATCTATTAGTGTCCCTATCCCGCACCCCTGTGTCACATCTATTAGTGTCCCTATCACGCACCCCTGTGTCACATCTATTAGTGTCCCTATCACGCATCCCTGTGTCACATTTATTAGTGTCCCTATCAAGCCCCCCTGTGTCACATCTATTAGTGTCCCTATCACGCACCCCTGTGTCACATCTATTAGTGTCCCTATCACGCACCCCTGTGTCAAATCTATTAGTGTCCCTATCACGCACCCCTGTGTCACATCTATTAGTGTCCCTATCACACACCCCTGTGTCACATCTATTAGTGTCCCTATCACACACCCCTGTGTCACATCTATTAGTGTCCCTATCACACACCCCTGTGTCACATCTATTAGTGTCCCTTTCGAGCACCCCTGTGTCACATTTATTAGTGTCCTTATCACACACCCCTGTGTCACATCTATTAGTGTCCCTATCACACACCCCTGTGTCACATTTATTAGTGTCCCTATCACGCACCCCTGTGTCACATCTATTAGTGTCCCTATCACGCACCCCTGTGTCACATCTATTAGTGTCCCTGTCACGCACCCCTGTGTCACATCTATTAGTGTCCCTGTCACGCACCCCTGTGTCACATCTATTAGTGTCCCTGTCACGCACCCCTGTGTCACATCTATTAGTGTCCCTGTCACGCACCCCTGTGTCACATCTATTTGTGTCCCTGTCACGCACCCCTGTGTCACATCTATTAGTGTCCCTGTCACGCACCCCTGTGTCACATCTATTAGTGTCCCTGTCACGCACCCCTGTGTCACATCTATTAGTGTCCCTGTCACGCACCCCTGTGTCACATCTATTAGTGTCCCTGTCACGCACCCCTGTGTCACATCTATTAGTGTCCCTGTCACGCACCCCTGTGTCACATCTATTAGTGTCCCTGTCACACACCTGTGTCACATCTATTAGTGTCCCTGTCACACACCCCTGTGTCACATCTATTAGTGTCCCTGTCACACACCCCTGTGTCACCTTTATTAGTGTCTCTATCACGCACCCCTGTGTCACCTTTATTAGTGTCTCTATCACGCACCCCTGTGTCACCTTTATTAGTGTCCCTGTCACGCACCCCTGTGTCACATCTATTAGTGTATCTATCACGCACCCCTGTGTCACATCTATTAGTGTCCCTATCACGCACCCCTGTGTCACATCTATTAGTGTGTCTATCTCGCACCCCTGTGTCACATCTATTAGTGTCCCTGTCACGCACCCCTGTGTCACATCTATTAGTGTCCCTGTCACGCACCCCCTGTGTCACATCTATTAGTGTCCCTGTCACGCACCCCTGTGACACATTTATTAGTGTCCCTGTCACGCACCCCTGTCACATTTATTAGTGTCCCTGTCACGCACCCCTGTGTCACATTTATTAGTGTCCCTGTCACGCACCCCTGTGTCACATTTATTAGTGTTCCTGTCACGCACCCCTGTGTCACATCTATTAGTGTCCCTGTCACGCACCCCTGTCTCACATCTTTTAGTGTCCCTGTCACGCACCCCAGTGTCACATTTATTAGTGTTCCTGTCACGCACCCCTGTGTCACATCTATTAGTGTCCCTGTCACGCACCCCTGTCTCACATCTTTTAGTGTCCCTGTCACGCACCCCTGTGTCACATCTATTAGTGTCCCTGTCACGCACCCGTGTCACATCTGTTAGTGTCCCTGTCACGCACCCCTGTGTCACATCTATTAGTGTCCCTGTCACGCACCCCTGTGTCACATCTATTAGTGTCCCTGTCACGCACCCCTGTGTCACATCTATTAGTGTCCCTGTCACGCACCCCTGTGTCACATCTATTAGTGTCCCTGTCACGCACCCCTGTGTCACATTTATTAGTGTCCCTATCCCGCACCCCTGTGTCACATCTATTAGTGTCCCTATCCCGCACCCCTGTGTCACATCTATTAGTGTCCCTATCACGCACCCCTGTGTCACATCTATTAGTGTCCCTATCACGCATCCCTGTGTCACATTTATTAGTGTCCCTATCACACATCCCTGTGCCACATCTATTAGTGTCCCTTTCGAGCACCCCTGTGTCACATTTATTAGTGTCCCTATCACACACCCCTGTGTCACATCTATTAGTGTCCCTATCACACACCCCTGTGTCACATCTATTAGTGTCCCTATCACAAACCCCTGTGTCACATCTATTAGTGTCCCTATCACACATCCCTGTGTCACATTTATTAGTGTCCCTATCACACATCCCTGTGTCACATTTATTAGTGTCCCTATCCCATCCCTGTGTCACATCTATTAGTGTCCCTGTCACACACCCTGTCACATCTATTAGTGTCCCTGTCACACAACCTGTGTCACATCTATTAGTGTCCCTGTCACGCACCCCTGTGTCACATTTATTAGTGTCCCTGTCACCCACACCTGTGTCACATTTATTAGTGTCCCTATCCCACACCTGTGTCACATTTATTAGTGTCCCTATCACGCACCCCTGTTTCACATTTATTAGTGTCCCTATCCCACACCTGTGTCACATTTATTAGTGTCCCTATCACACACCCCTGTGTCACATTTATTAGTGTCCCTATCCCACACCTGTGTCACATTTATTAGTGTCCCTATCACACACCCCTGTGTCACATCTATTAGTGTCCCTTTCGAGCACCCCTGTGTCACATTTATTAGTGTCCCTATCACACACCCCTGTGTCACATCTATTAGTGTCCCTATCACAAACCCCTGTGTCACATCTATTAGTGTCCCTATCACACATCCCTGTGTCACATTTATTAGTGTCCCTATCACACATCCCTGTGTCACATTTATTAGTGTCCCTATCCCATCCCTGTGTCACATCTATTAGTGTCCCTGTCACACACCCTGTCACATCTATTAGTGTCCCTGTCACACAACCTGTGTCACATCTATTAGTGTCCCTGTCACGCACCCCTGTGTCACATTTATTAGTGTCCCTGTCACCCACACCTGTGTCACATTTATTAGTGTCCCTATCCCACACCTGTGTCACATTTATTAGTGTCCCTATCACGCACCCCTGTTTCACATTTATTAGTGTCCCTATCCCACACCTGTGTCACATTTATTAGTGTCCCTATCACACACCCCTGTGTCACATCTATTAGTGTCCCTTTCGAGCACCCCTGTGTCACATTTATTAGTGTCCTTATCACACACCCCTGTGTCACATCTATTAGTGTCCCTATCACACACCCCTGCGTCACATTTATTAGTGTCCCTATCACACACCCCTGCGTCACATTTATTAGTGTCCCTATCACGCACCCCTGCGTCACATTTATTAGTGTCCCTATCACGCACCCCTGCGTCACATCTATTAGTGTCCCTATCACGCACCCCTGCGTCACCTCTATTAGTGTCCCTATCACGCACCCCTGCGTCACCTCTATTAGTGTCCCTATCACGCACCCCTGTGTCACCTCTATTAGTGTGTCTATCACGCACCCCTGTGTCACATCTATTAGTGTGTCTATCACGCACCCCTGTGTCACATCTATTAGTGTGTCTATCTCGCACCCCTGTGTCACATCTATTAGTGTCCCTATCACGCACCCCTGTGTCACATCTATTAGTGTCCCTGTCACGCACCCCTGTGTCACATCTATTAGTGTCCCTGTCACGCACCCCTGTGTCACATCTATTAGTGTCCCTGTCACGCACCCCCTGTGTCACATCTATTAGTGTCCCTGTCACGCACCCCTGTGTCACATTTATTAGTGTCCCTGTCACGCACCCCTGTCACATTTATTAGTGTCCCTGTCACGCACCCCTGTCACATTTATTAGTGTCCCTGTCACGCACCCCTGTGTCACATTTATTAGTGTCCCTGTCACGCACCCCTGTGTCACATCTATTAGTGTCCCTGTCACGCACCCCTGTGTCACATCTATTAGTGTCCCTGTCACGCACCCCTGTGTCACATCTTTTAGTGTCCCTGTCACGCACCCCAGTGTCACATCTATTAGTGTCCCTGTCACGCACACTGTGTCACATCTATTAGTGTCCCTGTCACGCACCCCTGTGTCACATCTATTAGTGTCCCTGTCACGCACCCCTGTGTCACATCTATTAGTGTCCCTGTCACGCACCCCTGTGTCACATCTATTAGTGTCCCTGTCACGCACCCCTGTGTCACATCTATTAGTGTCCCTGTGTCATATCTATTAGTGTCCCTGTCACGCATCCCTGTGTCACATCTATTAGTGTCCCTGTCACGCACCCCTGTGTCACATCTATTAGTGTCCCTGTCACGCACCCCTGTGTCACATCTATTAGTGTCCCTGTCTCGCACCCCTGTGTCACATCTATTAGTGTCCCTGTCACGCACCCCTGTGTCACATCTATTAGTGTCCCTGTCACGCACCCCTGTGTCACATCTATTAGTGTCCCTGTCACGCACCCCTGTGTCACATCTATTAGTGTCCCTGTCACGCACCCCTGTGTCACATCTATTAGTGTCCCTGTCACGCACCCCTGTGTCACATCTATTAGTGTCCCTGTCACGCACCCCTGTGTCACATCTATTAGTGTCCCTGTCACGCACCCCTGTGTCACATTTATTAGTGTCCCTGTCACGCACCCCTGTGTCACATCTATTAGTGTCCCTTTCGAGCACCCCTGTGTCACATCTATTAGTGTCCTTATCACACACCCCTGTGTCACATTTATTAGTGTCCCTATCACGCACCCCTGTGTCACATTTATTAGTGTCCCTATCACGCACCGCTGTGTCACATTTATTAGTGTCCCTATCACGCACCCCTGTGTCACATTTATTAGTGTCCCTATCACGCACCCCTGTGTCACATCTATTAGTGTCCCTATCACGCACCCCTGTGTCACATCTATTAGTGTCCCTGTCACGCACCCCTGTGTCACATCTATTAGTGTCCCTGTCACGCACCCCTGTGTCACATCTATTAGTGTCCCTGTCACGCACCCCTGTGTCACATCTATTAGTGTCCCTGTCACGCACCCCTGTGTCACATCTATTACTGTCCCTGTCACGCACCCCTGTGTCACATCTATTACTGTCCCTGTCACGCACCCCTGTGTCACATCTATTAGTGTCCCTGTCACGCACCCCTGTGTCACATCTATTAGTGTCCCTGTCACGCACCCGTGTCACATCTATTAGTGTCCCTGTCACGCACCCCTGTTTCACATCTATTAGTGTCCCTGTCACGCACCCCTGTGTCACATCTATTAGTGTCCCTGTCCCGCACCCCTGTGTCACATCTATTAGTGTCCCTGTCCCGCACCCCTGTCACATTTATTAGTGTCCCTGTCACGCACCCCTGTGTCACATCTATTAGTGTCCCTGTCACGCACCCCTGTGTCACATCTATTAGTGTCCCTGTCAAGCCCCCGTGTCACATCTATTAGTGTCCCTATCACGCACCCCTGTGTCACATTTATTAGTGTCCCTATCACGCACCCCTGTGTCACATCTATTAGTGTCCCTGTCACACACCTGTGTCACATTTATTAGTGTCCCTATCACACACCCCTGTGTCACATCTATTAGTGTCCCTGTCACACCCCTGTGTCACATCTGTTAGTGTCCCTATCACACACCCCTGTGTCACATCTATTAGTGTCCCTATCACACACCCCTGTGTCACATCTATTAGTGTCCCTATCACACACCCCTGTGTCACATTTATTAGTGTCCCTATCACACACCCCTGTGTCACATCTATTAGTGTCCCTATCACACACCCCTGTGTCACATCTATTAGTGTCCCTGTCACACACCCCTGTGTCACATTTATTAGTGTCCCTGTCACACACCCCTGTGTCACATTTATTAGTGTCCCTATCACACACCCCTGTGTCACATTTATTAGTGTCCCTATCACACACCCCTGTGTCACATTTATTAGTGTCCCTTCCCACACATGTGTCACATATATTAGTGTCCCTATCACGCCCCCCTGTGTCACATCTATTAGTGTCCCTATCACGCACCCCTGTGTCACATCTATTAGTGTCCCTATCACGCACCCCTGTGTCACATTTATTAGTGTCCCTATCACGCACCCCTGTGTCACATCTATTAGTGTCCCTATTACGCACCCCTGTGTCACATCTATTAGTGTCCCTATCACGCACCCCTGTGTCACATCTATTAGTGTCCCTATCACACACCCCTGTGTCACATCTATTAGTGTCCCTTTCGAGCACCCCTGTGTCACATTTATTAGTGTCCTTATCACACACCCCTGTGTCACATTTATTAGTGTCCCTATCACGCACCCCTGTGTCACATCTATTAGTGTCCCTATCACGCACCCCTGTGTCACATCTATTAGTGTCCCTATCACGCACCCCTGTGTCACATCTATTAGTGTCCCTGTCACGCACCCCTGTGTCACATCTATTAGTGTCCCTGTCACGCACCCCTGTGTCACATCTATTAGTGTCCCTGTCACGCACCCCTGTGTCACATCTATTAGTGTCCCTGTCACGCACCCCTGTGTCACATCTATTAGTGTCCCTGTCACGCACCCCTGTGTCACATCTATTAGTGTCCCTGTCACGCACCCCTGTGTCACATCTATTAGTGTCCCTGTCACGCACCCCTGTGTCACATCTATTAGTGTCCCTGTCACGCACCCCTGTGTCACATCTATTAGTGTCCCTGTCACGCACCCCTGTGTCACATCTATTAGTGTCCCTTTCACGCACCCCTGTGTCACATCTATTAGTGTCCCTGTCACGCACCCCTGTGTCACATCTATTAGTGTCCCTGTCACGCACCCCTGTGTCACATCTATTAGTGTCCCTGTCACGCACCCCTGTGTCACATCTATTAGTGTCCCTGTCACACACCTGTGTCACATCTATTAGTGTCCCTGTCACACACCCCTGTGTCACATTTATTAGTGTCCCTGTCACACACCCCTGTGTCACATTTATTAGTGTCCCTATCACGCACCCCTGTGTCACATTTATTAGTGTCTCTATCACGCACCCCTGTGTCACCTTTATTAGTGTCCCTGTCACGCACCCCTGTGTCACATTTATTAGTGTATCTATCACGCACCCCTGTGTCACATCTATTAGTGTCCCTATCACGCACCCCTGTGTCACATCTATTAGTGTCCCTATCACGCACCCCTGTGTCACATCTATTAGTGTCCCTATCCCACACCTGTGTCACATTTATTAGTGTCCCTATTACGCACCCCTGTTTCACATTTATTAGTGTCCCTATCCCACACCTGTGTCACATTTATTAGTGTCCCTATCACACACCCCTGTGTCACATCTATTAGTGTCCCTTTCGAGCACCCCTGTGTCACATTTATTAGTGTCCTTATCACACACCCCTGTGTCACATCTATTAGTGTCCCTTTCGAGCACCCCTGTGTCACATTTATTAGTGTCCTTATCACACACCCCTGTGTCACATCTATTAGTGTCCCTATCACACACCCCTGTGTCACATTTATTAGTGTCCCTATCACACACCCCTGTGTCACATTTATTAGTGTCTCTATCACGCACCCCTGTGTCACATTAGTGTCCCTATCACGCACCCCTGTGTCACATTTATTAGTGTCCCTATCACGCACCCCTGTGTCACATTTATTAGTGTCCCTATCACGCACCCCTGTGTCACATTTATTAGTGTCCCTATCACGCACCCCTGTGTCACATCTATTAGTGTCCCTATCACGCACCCCTGTGTCACATCTATTAGTGTCCCTATCACGCACCCCTGTGTCACATCTATTAGTGTCCCTATCACGCACCCCTGTGTCACATCTATTAGTGTCCCTATCACGCACCCCTGTGTCACATCTATTAGTGTCCCTATCACGCACCCCTGTGTCACATCTATTAGTGTCCCTATCACGCACCCCTGTGTCACATCTATTAGTGTCCCTGTCACGCACCCCTGTGTCACATCTATTAGTGTCCCTGTCACGCACCCCTGTGTCACATCTATTAGTGTCCCTGTCACGCACCCCTGTGTCACATCTATTACTGTCCCTGTCACGCACCCCTGTGTCACATCTATTACTGTCCCTGTCACGCACCCCTGTGTCACATCTATTACTGTCCCTGTCACGCACCCCTGTGTCACATCTATTAGTGTCCCTGTCACGCACCCCTGTGTCACATCTATTAGTGTCCCTGTCACGCACCCCTGTGTCACATCTATTAGTGTCCCTGTCACGCACCCCTGTGTCACATCTATTAGTGTCCCTGTCCCGCACCCCTGTCACATTTATTAGTGTCCCTGTCACGCACCCCTGTGTCACATCTATTAGTGTCCCTGTCACACACCCCTGTGTCACATCTATTAGTGTCCCTGTCAAGCCCCCGTGTCACATCTATTAGTGTCCCTATCACGCACCCCTGTGTCACATTTATTAGTGTCCCTATCACGCACCCCTGTGTCACATCTATTAGTGTCCCTGTCACACACCTGTGTCACATTTATTAGTGTCCCTATCACACACCCCTGTGTCACATCTATTAGTGTCCCTGTCACACCCCTGTGTCACATTTGTTAGTGTCCCTATCACACACCCCTGTGTCACATCTATTAGTGTCCCTATCACACACCCCTGTGTCACATCTATTAGTGTCCCTATCACACACCCCTGTGTCACATTTATTAGTGTCCCTATCACACACCCCTGTGTCACATCTATTAGTGTCCCTATCACACACCCCTGTGTCACATCTATTAGTGTCCCTGTCACACACCCCTGTGTCACATTTATTAGTGTCCCTGTCACACACCCCTGTGTCACATTTATTAGTGTCCCTATCACACACCCCTGTGTCACATTTATTAGTGTCCCTTCCCACACTTGTGTCACATTTATTAGTGTCCCTATCAAGCCCCCCTGTGTCACATCTATTAGTGTCCCTATCACGCACCCCTGTGTCACATCTATTAGTGTCCCTATCACGCACCCCTGTGTCAAATCTATTAGTGTCCCTATCACGCACCCCTGTGTCACATCTATTAGTGTCCCTATCACACACCCCTGTGTCACATTTATTAGTGTCCCTATCACGCACCCCTGTGTCACATCTATTAGTGTCCCTATCACGCACCCCTGTGTCACATCTATTAGTGTCCCTATCACGCACCCCTGTGTCACATCTATTAGTGTCCCTATCACGCACCCCTGTGTCACATCTATTAGTGTCCCTGTCACGCACCCCTGTGTCACATCTATTAGTGTCCCTGTCACGCACCCCTGTGTCACATCTATTAGTGTCCCTGTCACGCACCCCTGTGTCACATCTATTAGTGTCCCTGTCACGCACCCCTGTGTCACATCTATTAGTGTCCCTGTCACGCACCCCTGTGTCACATCTATTACTGTCCCTGTCACGCACCCCTGTGTCACATCTATTACTGTCCCTGTCACGCACCCCTGTGTCACATCTATTAGTGTCCCTGTCACGCACCCCTGTGTCACATCTATTAGTGTCCCTGTCACGCACCCCTGTGTCACATCTATTAGTGTCCCTGTCACGCACCCCTGTGTCACATCTATTAGTGTCCCTGTCCCGCACCCCTGTCACATTTATTAGTGTCCCTGTCACGCACCCCTGTGTCACATCTATTAGTGTCCCTGTCACACATCCCTGTGTCACATCTATTAGTGTCCCTGTCAAGCCCCCGTGTCACATCTATTAGTGTCCCTATCACGCACCCCTGTGTCACATTTATTAGTGTCCCTATCACGCACCCCTGTGTCACATCTATTAGTGTCCCTGTCACACACCTGTGTCACATTTATTAGTGTCCCTATCACACACCCCTGTGTCACATCTATTAGTGTCCCTGTCACACCCCTGTGTCACATTTGTTAGTGTCCCTATCACACACCCCTGTGTCACATCTATTAGTGTCCCTATCACACACCCCTGTGTCACATCTATTAGTGTCCCTATCACACACCCCTGTGTCACATTTATTAGTGTCCCTATCACACACCCCTGTGTCACATCTATTAGTGTCCCTATCACACACCCCTGTGTCACATCTATTAGTGTCCCTGTCACACACCCCTGTGTCACATTCATTAGTGTCCCTGTCACACACCCCTGTGTCACATTTATTAGTGTCCCTATCACACACCCCTGTGTCACATTTATTAGTGTCCCTTCCCACACTTGTGTCACATTTATTAGTGTCCCTATCAAGCCCCCCTGTGTCACATCTATTAGTGTCCCTATCACGCACCCCTGTGTCACATCTATTAGTGTCCCTATCACGCACCCCTGTGTCAAATCTATTAGTGTCCCTATCACGCACCCCTGTGTCACATCTATTAGTGTCCCTATCACACACCCCTGTGTCACATCTATTAGTGTCCCTATCACACACCCCTGTGTCACATCTATTAGTGTCCCTATCACACACCCCTGTGTCACATCTATTAGTGTCCCTTTCGAGCACCCCTGTGTCACATTTATTAGTGTCCTTATCACACACCCCTGTGTCACATCTATTAGTGTCCCTATCACACACCCCTGTGTCACATTTATTAGTGTCCCTATCACGCACCCCTGTGTCACATCTATTAGTGTCCCTATCACGCACCCCTGTGTCACATCTATTAGTGTCCCTGTCACGCACCCCTGTGTCACATCTATTAGTGTCCCTGTCACGCACCCCTGTGTCACATCTATTAGTGTCCCTGTCACGCACCCCTGTGTCACATCTATTAGTGTCCCTGTCACGCACCCCTGTGTCACATCTATTAGTGTCCCTGTCACGCACCCCTGTGTCACATCTATTAGTGTCCCTGTCACGCACCCCTGTGTCACATCTATTAGTGTCCCTGTCACGCACCCCTGTGTCACATCTATTAGTGTCCCTGTCACGCACCCCTGTGTCACATCTATTAGTGTCCCTGTCACGCACCCCTGTGTCACATCTATTAGTGTCCCTGTCACACACCTGTGTCACATCTATTAGTGTCCCTGTCACACACCCCTGTGTCACATCTATTAGTGTCCCTGTCACACACCCCTGTGTCACCTTTATTAGTGTCTCTATCACGCACCCCTGTGTCACCTTTATTAGTGTCTCTATCACGCACCCCTGTGTCACCTTTATTAGTGTCCCTGTCACGCACCCCTGTGTCACATCTATTAGTGTATCTATCACGCACCCCTGTGTCACATCTATTAGTGTCCCTATCACGCACCCCTGTGTCACATCTATTAGTGTGTCTATCTCGCACCCCTGTGTCACATCTATTAGTGTCCCTGTCACGCACCCCTGTGTCACATCTATTAGTGTCCCTGTCACGCACCCCCTGTGTCACATCTATTAGTGTCCCTGTCACGCACCCCTGTGACACATTTATTAGTGTCCCTGTCACGCACCCCTGTCACATTTATTAGTGTCCCTGTCACGCACCCCTGTGTCACATTTATTAGTGTCCCTGTCACGCACCCCTGTGTCACATTTATTAGTGTTCCTGTCACGCACCCCTGTGTCACATCTATTAGTGTCCCTGTCACGCACCCCTGTCTCACATCTTTTAGTGTCCCTGTCACGCACCCCAGTGTCACATCTATTAGTGTCCCTGTCACGCACCCCAGTGTCACATCTATTAGTGTCCCTGTCACGCACCCCAGTGTCACATCTATTAGTGTCCCTGTCACGCACCCCTGTGTCACATCTATTAGTGTCCCTGTCACGCACCCGTGTCACATCTATTAGTGTCCCTGTCACGCACCCCTGTGTCACATCTATTAGTGTCCCTGTCACGCACCCCTGTGTCACATCTATTAGTGTCCCTGTCACGCACCCCTGTGTCACATCTATTAGTGTCCCTGTCACGCACCCCTGTGTCACATTTATTAGTGTCCCTATCCCGCACCCCTGTGTCACATCTATTAGTGTCCCTATCCCGCACCCCTGTGTCACATCTATTAGTGTCCCTATCACGCACCCCTGTGTCACATCTATTAGTGTCCCTATCACGCATCCCTGTGTCACATTTATTAGTGTCCCTATCACACATCCCTGTGCCACATCTATTAGTGTCCCTGTCACACACCCTGTGTCACATCTATTAGAGTCCCTGTCACACAACCTGTGTCACATCTATTAGTGTCCCTTTCGAGCACCCCTGTGTCACATTTATTAGTGTCCCTATCACACACCCCTGTGTCACATCTATTAGTGTCCCTATCACACACCCCTGTGTCACATCTATTAGTGTCCCTATCACAAACCCCTGTGTCACATCTATTAGTGTCCCTATCACACATCCCTGTGTCACATTTATTAGTGTCCCTATCACACATCCCTGTGTCACATTTATTAGTGTCCCTATCCCATCCCTGTGTCACATCTATTAGTGTCCCTGTCACACACCCTGTCACATCTATTAGTGTCCCTGTCACACAACCTGTGTCACATCTATTAGTGTCCCTGTCACGCACCCCTGTGTCACATTTATTAGTGTCCCTGTCACCCACACCTGTGTCACATTTATTAGTGTCCCTATCCCACACCTGTGTCACATTTATTAGTGTCCCTATCACGCACCCCTGTTTCACATTTATTAGTGTCCCTATCCCACACCTGTGTCACATTTATTAGTGTCCCTATCACACACCCCTGTGTCACATTTATTAGTGTCCCTATCCCACACCTGTGTCACATTTATTAGTGTCCCTATCACACACCCCTGTGTCACATCTATTAGTGTCCCTTTCGAGCACCCCTGTGTCACATTTATTAGTGTCCCTATCACACACCCCTGTGTCACATCTATTAGTGTCCCTATCACAAACCCCTGTGTCACATCTATTAGTGTCCCTATCACACATCCCTGTGTCACATTTATTAGTGTCCCTATCACACATCCCTGTGTCACATTTATTAGTGTCCCTATCCCATCCCTGTGTCACATCTATTAGTGTCCCTGTCACACACCCTGTCACATCTATTAGTTTCCCTGTCACACAACCTGTGTCACATCTATTAGTGTCCCTGTCACGCACCCCTGTGTCACATTTATTAGTGTCCCTGTCACCCACACCTGTGTCACATTTATTAGTGTCCCTATCCCACACCTGTGTCACATTTATTAGTGTCCCTATCACGCACCCCTGTTTCACATTTATTAGTGTCCCTATCCCACACCTGTGTCACATTTATTAGTGTCCCTATCACACACCCCTGTGTCACATCTATTAGTGTCCCTTTCGAGCACCCCTGTGTCACATTTATTAGTGTCCTTATCACACACCCCTGTGTCACATCTATTAGTGTCCCTATCACACACCCCTGCGTCACATTTATTAGTGTCCCTATCACACACCCCTGCGTCACATTTATTAGTGTCCCTATCACGCACCCCTGCGTCACATTTATTAGTGTCCCTATCACGCACCCCTGCGTCACATCTATTAGTGTCCCTATCACGCACCCCTGCGTCACCTCTATTAGTGTCCCTATCACGCACCCCTGCGTCACCTCTATTAGTGTCCCTATCACGCACCCCTGTGTCACCTCTATTAGTGTGTCTATCACGCACCCCTGTGTCACATCTATTAGTGTGTCTATCACGCACCCCTGTGTCACATCTATTAGTGTGTCTATCTCGCACCCCTGTGTCACATCTATTAGTGTGTCTATCACGCACCCCTGTGTCACATCTATTAGTGTCCCTGTCACGCACCCCTGTGTCACATCTATTAGTGTCCCTGTCACGCACCCCTGTGTCACATCTATTAGTGTCCCTATCCCGCACCCCTGTGTCACATCTATTAGTGTCCCTATCACGCACCCCTGTGTCACATCTATTAGTGTCCCTATCACGCATCCCTGTGTCACATTTATTAGTGTCCCTATCAAGCCCCCCTGTGTCACATCTATTAGTGTCCCTATCACGCACCCCTGTGTCACATCTATTAGTGTCCCTATCACGCACCCCTGTGTCAAATCTATTAGTGTCCCTATCACGCACCCCTGTGTCACATCTATTAGTGTCCCTATCACACACCCCTGTGTCACATCTATTAGTGTCCCTATCACACACCCCTGTGTCACATCTATTAGTGTCCCTATCACACACCCCTGTGTCACATCTATTAGTGTCCCTTTCGAGCACCCCTGTGTCACATTTATTAGTGTCCTTATCACACACCCCTGTGTCACATCTATTAGTGTCCCTATCACACACCCCTGTGTCACATTTATTAGTGTCCCTATCACGCACCCCTGTGTCACATCTATTAGTGTCCCTATCACGCACCCCTGTGTCACATCTATTAGTGTCCCTGTCACGCACCCCTGTGTCACATCTATTAGTGTCCCTGTCACGCACCCCTGTGTCACATCTATTAGTGTCCCTGTCACGCACCCCTGTGTCACATCTATTAGTGTCCCTGTCACGCACCCCTGTGTCACATCTATTTGTGTCCCTGTCACGCACCCCTGTGTCACATCTATTAGTGTCCCTGTCACGCACCCCTGTGTCACATCTATTAGTGTCCCTGTCACGCACCCCTGTGTCACATCTATTAGTGTCCCTGTCACGCACCCCTGTGTCACATCTATTAGTGTCCCTGTCACGCACCCCTGTGTCACATCTATTAGTGTCCCTGTCACGCACCCCTGTGTCACATCTATTAGTGTCCCTGTCACACACCTGTGTCACATCTATTAGTGTCCCTGTCACACACCCCTGTGTCACATCTATTAGTGTCCCTGTCACACACCCCTGTGTCACCTTTATTAGTGTCTCTATCACGCACCCCTGTGTCACCTTTATTAGTGTCTCTATCACGCACCCCTGTGTCACCTTTATTAGTGTCCCTGTCACGCACCCCTGTGTCACATCTATTAGTGTATCTATCACGCACCCCTGTGTCACATCTATTAGTGTCCCTATCACGCACCCCTGTGTCACATCTATTAGTGTGTCTATCTCGCACCCCTGTGTCACATCTATTAGTGTCCCTGTCACGCACCCCTGTGTCACATCTATTAGTGTCCCTGTCACGCACCCCCTGTGTCACATCTATTAGTGTCCCTGTCACGCACCCCTGTGACACATTTATTAGTGTCCCTGTCACGCACCCCTGTCACATTTATTAGTGTCCCTGTCACGCACCCCTGTGTCACATTTATTAGTGTCCCTGTCACGCACCCCTGTGTCACATTTATTAGTGTTCCTGTCACGCACCCCTGTGTCACATCTATTAGTGTCCCTGTCACGCACCCCTGTCTCACATCTTTTAGTGTCCCTGTCACGCACCCCAGTGTCACATTTATTAGTGTTCCTGTCACGCACCCCTGTGTCACATCTATTAGTGTCCCTGTCACGCACCCCTGTCTCACATCTTTTAGTGTCCCTGTCACGCACCCCTGTGTCACATCTATTAGTGTCCCTGTCACGCACCCGTGTCACATCTATTAGTGTCCCTGTCACGCACCCCTGTGTCACATCTATTAGTGTCCCTGTCACGCACCCCTGTGTCACATCTATTAGTGTCCCTGTCACGCACCCCTGTGTCACATCTATTAGTGTCCCTGTCACGCACCCCTGTGTCACATCTATTAGTGTCCCTGTCACGCACCCCTGTGTCACATTTATTAGTGTCCCTATCCCGCACCCCTGTGTCACATCTATTAGTGTCCCTATCCCGCACCCCTGTGTCACATCTATTAGTGTCCCTATCACGCACCCCTGTGTCACATCTATTAGTGTCCCTATCACGCATCCCTGTGTCACATTTATTAGTGTCCCTATCACACATCCCTGTGCCACATCTATTAGTGTCCCTGTCACACACCCTGTGTCACATCTATTAGAGTCCCTGTCACACAACCTGTGTCACATCTATTAGTGTCCCTTTCGAGCACCCCTGTGTCACATTTATTAGTGTCCCTATCACACACCCCTGTGTCACATCTATTAGTGTCCCTATCACACACCCCTGTGTCACATCTATTAGTGTCCCTATCACAAACCCCTGTGTCACATCTATTAGTGTCCCTATCACACATCCCTGTGTCACATTTATTAGTGTCCCTATCACACATCCCTGTGTCACATTTATTAGTGTCCCTATCCCATCCCTGTGTCACATCTATTAGTGTCCCTGTCACACACCCTGTCACATCTATTAGTGTCCCTGTCACACAACCTGTGTCACATCTATTAGTGTCCCTGTCACGCACCCCTGTGTCACATTTATTAGTGTCCCTGTCACCCACACCTGTGTCACATTTATTAGTGTCCCTATCCCACACCTGTGTCACATTTATTAGTGTCCCTATCACGCACCCCTGTTTCACATTTATTAGTGTCCCTATCCCACACCTGTGTCACATTTATTAGTGTCCCTATCACACACCCCTGTGTCACATTTATTAGTGTCCCTATCCCACACCTGTGTCACATTTATTAGTGTCCCTATCACACACCCCTGTGTCACATCTATTAGTGTCCCTTTCGAGCACCCCTGTGTCACATTTATTAGTGTCCCTATCACACACCCCTGTGTCACATCTATTAGTGTCCCTATCACAAACCCCTGTGTCACATCTATTAGTGTCCCTATCACACATCCCTGTGTCACATTTATTAGTGTCCCTATCACACATCCCTGTGTCACATTTATTAGTGTCCCTATCCCATCCCTGTGTCACATCTATTAGTGTCCCTGTCACACACCCTGTCACATCTATTAGTGTCCCTGTCACACAACCTGTGTCACATCTATTAGTGTCCCTGTCACGCACCCCTGTGTCACATTTATTAGTGTCCCTGTCACCCACACCTGTGTCACATTTATTAGTGTCCCTATCCCACACCTGTGTCACATTTATTAGTGTCCCTATCACGCACCCCTGTTTCACATTTATTAGTGTCCCTATCCCACACCTGTGTCACATTTATTAGTGTCCCTATCACACACCCCTGTGTCACATCTATTAGTGTCCCTTTCGAGCACCCCTGTGTCACATTTATTAGTGTCCTTATCACACACCCCTGTGTCACATCTATTAGTGTCCCTATCACACACCCCTGCGTCACATTTATTAGTGTCCCTATCACACACCCCTGCGTCACATTTATTAGTGTCCCTATCACGCACCCCTGCGTCACATTTATTAGTGTCCCTATCACGCACCCCTGCGTCACATCTATTAGTGTCCCTATCACGCACCCCTGCGTCACCTCTATTAGTGTCCCTATCACGCACCCCTGCGTCACCTCTATTAGTGTCCCTATCACGCACCCCTGTGTCACCTCTATTAGTGTGTCTATCACGCACCCCTGTGTCACATCTATTAGTGTGTCTATCACGCACCCCTGTGTCACATCTATTAGTGTGTCTATCTCGCACCCCTGTGTCACATCTATTAGTGTCCCTATCACGCACCCCTGTGTCACATCTATTAGTGTCCCTGTCACGCACCCCTGTGTCACATCTATTAGTGTCCCTGTCACGCACCCCTGTGTCACATCTATTAGTGTCCCTGTCACGCACCCCCTGTGTCACATCTATTAGTGTCCCTGTCACGCACCCCTGTGTCACATTTATTAGTGTCCCTGTCACGCACCCCTGTCACATTTATTAGTGTCCCTGTCACGCACCCCTGTCACATTTATTAGTGTCCCTGTCACGCACCCCTGTGTCACATTTATTAGTGTCCCTGTCACGCACCCCTGTGTCACATCTATTAGTGTCCCTGTCACGCACCCCTGTGTCACATCTATTAGTGTCCCTGTCACGCACCCCTGTGTCACATCTTTTAGTGTCCCTGTCACGCACCCCAGTGTCACATCTATTAGTGTCCCTGTCACGCACACTGTGTCACATCTATTAGTGTCCCTGTCACGCACCCCTGTGTCACATCTATTAGTGTCCCTGTCACGCACCCCTGTGTCACATCTATTAGTGTCCCTGTCACGCACCCCTGTGTCACATCTATTAGTGTCCCTGTCACGCACCCCTGTGTCACATCTATTAGTGTCCCTGTGTCATATCTATTAGTGTCCCTGTCACGCATCCCTGTGTCACATCTATTAGTGTCCCTGTCACGCACCCCTGTGTCACATCTATTAGTGTCCCTGTCACGCACCCCTGTGTCACATCTATTAGTGTCCCTGTCTCGCACCCCTGTGTCACATCTATTAGTGTCCCTGTCACGCACCCCTGTGTCACATCTATTAGTGTCCCTGTCACGCACCCCTGTGTCACATCTATTAGTGTCCCTGTCACGCACCCCTGTGTCACATCTATTAGTGTCCCTGTCACGCACCCCTGTGTCACATCTATTAGTGTCCCTGTCACGCACCCCTGTGTCACATCTATTAGTGTCCCTGTCACGCACCCCTGTGTCACATCTATTAGTGTCCCTGTCACGCACCCCTGTGTCACATCTATTAGTGTCCCTGTCACGCACCCCTGTGTCACATCTATTAGTGTCCCTTTCGAGCACCCCTGTGTCACATCTATTAGTGTCCTTATCACACACCCCTGTGTCACATTTATTAGTGTCCCTATCACGCACCCCTGTGTCACATTTATTAGTGTCCCTATCACGCACCGCTGTGTCACATTTATTAGTGTCCCTATCACGCACCCCTGTGTCACATTTATTAGTGTCCCTATCACGCACCCCTGTGTCACATCTATTAGTGTCCCTATCACGCACCCCTGTGTCACATCTATTAGTGTCCCTGTCACGCACTCCTGTGTCACATCTATTAGTGTCCCTGTCACGCACCCCTGTGTCACATCTATTAGTGTCCCTGTCACGCACCCCTGTGTCACATCTATTAGTGTCCCTGTCACGCACCCCTGTGTCACATCTATTACTGTCCCTGTCACGCACCCCTGTGTCACATCTATTACTGTCCCTGTCACGCACCCCTGTGTCACATCTATTAGTGTCCCTGTCACGCACCCCTGTGTCACATCTATTAGTGTCCCTGTCACGCACCCGTGTCACATCTATTAGTGTCCCTGTCACGCACCCCTGTTTCACATCTATTAGTGTCCCTGTCACGCACCCCTGTGTCACATCTATTAGTGTCCCTGTCCCGCACCCCTGTGTCACATCTATTAGTGTCCCTGTCCCGCACCCCTGTCACATTTATTAGTGTCCCTGTCACGCACCCCTGTGTCACATCTATTAGTGTCCCTGTCACGCACCCCTGTGTCACATCTATTAGTGTCCCTGTCAAGCCCCCGTGTCACATCTATTAGTGTCCCTATCACGCACCCCTGTGTCACATTTATTAGTGTCCCTATCACGCACCCCTGTGTCACATCTATTAGTGTCCCTGTCACACACCTGTGTCACATTTATTAGTGTCCCTATCACACACCCCTGTGTCACATCTATTAGTGTCCCTGTCACACCCCTGTGTCACATCTGTTAGTGTCCCTATCACACACCCCTGTGTCACATCTATTAGTGTCCCTATCACACACCCCTGTGTCACATCTATTAGTGTCCCTATCACACACCCCTGTGTCACATTTATTAGTGTCCCTATCACACACCCCTGTGTCACATCTATTAGTGTCCCTATCACACACCCCTGTGTCACATCTATTAGTGTCCCTGTCACACACCCCTGTGTCACATTTATTAGTGTCCCTGTCACACACCCCTGTGTCACATTTATTAGTGTCCCTATCACACACCCCTGTGTCACATTTATTAGTGTCCCTATCACACACCCCTGTGTCACATTTATTAGTGTCCCTTCCCACACATGTGTCACATATATTAGTGTCCCTATCACGCCCCCCTGTGTCACATCTATTAGTGTCCCTATCACGCACCCCTGTGTCACATCTATTAGTGTCCCTATCACGCACCCCTGTGTCACATTTATTAGTGTCCCTATCACGCACCCCTGTGTCACATCTATTAGTGTCCCTATCACGCACCCCTGTGTCACATCTATTAGTGTCCCTATCACGCACCCCTGTGTCACATCTATTAGTGTCCCTATCACACACCCCTGTGTCACATCTATTAGTGTCCCTTTCGAGCACCCCTGTGTCACATTTATTAGTGTCCTTATCACACACCCCTGTGTCACATTTATTAGTGTCCCTATCACGCACCCCTGTGTCACATCTATTAGTGTCCCTATCACGCACCCCTGTGTCACATCTATTAGTGTCCCTATCACGCACCCCTGTGTCACATCTATTAGTGTCCCTGTCACGCACCCCTGTGTCACATCTATTAGTGTCCCTGTCACGCACCCCTGTGTCACATCTATTAGTGTCCCTGTCACGCACCCCTGTGTCACATCTATTAGTGTCCCTGTCACGCACCCCTGTGTCACATCTATTAGTGTCCCTGTCACGCACCCCTGTGTCACATCTATTAGTGTCCCTGTCACGCACCCCTGTGTCACATCTATTAGTGTCCCTGTCACGCACCCCTGTGTCACATCTATTAGTGTCCCTGTCACGCACCCCTGTGTCACATCTATTAGTGTCCCTGTCACGCACCCCTGTGTCACATCTATTAGTGTCCCTGTCACGCACCCCTGTCACATCTATTAGTGTCCCTGTCACGCACCCCTGTGTCACATCTATTAGTGTCCCTGTCACACACCTGTGTCACATCTATTAGTGTCCCTGTCACACACCCCTGTGTCACATTTATTAGTGTCCCTGTCACACACCCCTGTGTCACATTTATTAGTGTCCCTATCACGCACCCCTGTGTCACATTTATTAGTGTCTCTATCACGCACCCCTGTGTCACCTTTATTAGTGTCCCTGTCACGCACCCCTGTGTCACATTTATTAGTGTATCTATCACGCACCCCTGTGTCACATCTATTAGTGTCCCTATCACGCACCCCTGTGTCACATCTATTAGTGTCCCTGTCACGCACCCCTGTGTCACATCTATTAGTGTCCCTGTCACGCACCCCTGTGTCACATCTATTAGTGTCCCTGTCACGCACCCCTGTGTCACATCTATTAGTGTCCCTGTCACGCACCCCCTGTGTCACATCTATTAGTGTCCCTGTCACGCACCCCTGTGTCACATTTATTAGTGTCCCTGTCACGCACCCCTGTCACATTTATTAGTGTCCCTGTCACGCACCCCTGTGTCACATTTATTAGTGTCCCTGTCACGCACCCCTGTGTCACATTTATTAGTGTCCCTGTCACGCACCCCTGTGTCACATTTATTAGTGTTCCTGTCACGCACCCCTGTGTCACATTTATTAGTGTCCCTGTCACGCACCTGTGTCACATTTATTAGTGTCCCTGTCACGCACCCCTGTGTCACATCTATTAGTGTCCCTGTCACGCACCCCTGTCTCACATCTTTTAGTGTCCCTGTCACGCACCCCAGTCTCACATCTATTAGTGTCCCTGTCATGCACCCCAGTGTCACATCTATTAGTGTCCCTGTCACGCACCCCAGTGTCACATCTATTAGTGTCTCTGTCACGCACCCCTGTGTCACATCTATTAGTGTCCCTGTCACGCACCCGTGTCACATCTATTAGTGTCCCTGTCACGCACCCCTGTGTCACATCTATTAGTGTCCCTGTCACGCACCCCTGTGTCACATCTATTAGTGTCCCTGTCACGCACCCCTGTGTCACATCTATTAGTGTCCCTGTCCCGCACCCCTGTGTCACATCTATTAGTGTCCCTATCACGCACCCCTGTGTCACATCTATTAGTGTCCCTATCACGCATCCCTGTGTCACATTTATTAGTGTCCCTATCACACATCCCTGTGCCACATCTATTAGTGTCCCTGTCACACACCCTGTGTCACATCTATTAGAGTCCCTGTCACACAACCTGTGTCACATTTATTAGTGTCCCTGTCACCCACACCTGTGTCACATTTATTAGTGTCCCTATCCCACACCTGTGTCACATTTATTAGTGTCCCTATCACGCACCCCTGTTTCACATTTATTAGTGTCCCTATCCCACACCTGTGTCACATTTATTAGTGTCCCTATCACACACCCCTGTGTCACATCTATTAGTGTCCCTTTCGAGCACCCCTGTGTCACATTTATTAGTGTCCCTATCACACACCCCTGTGTCACATCTATTAGTGTCCCTATCACAAACCCCTGTGTCACATCTATTAGTGTCCCTATCACACATCCCTGTGTCACATTTATTAGTGTCCCTATCACACATCCCTGTGTCACATTTATTAGTGTCCCTATCCCATCCCTGTGTCACATCTATTAGTGTCCCTGTCACATACCCTGTCACATCTATTAGTGTCCCTGTCACACAACCTGTGTCACATCTATTAGTGTCCCTGTCACGCACCCCTGTGTCACATTTATTAGTGTCCCTGTCACCCACACCTGTGTCACATTTATTAGTGTCCTTATCCCACACCTGTGTCACATTTATTAGTGTCCCTATCACACACCTGTGTCACATTTATTAGTGTCCCTATCACACACCCCTGTGTCACATCTATTAGTGTCCCTTTCAAGCACCCCTGTGTCACATTTATTAGTGTCCTTATCACACACCCCTGTGTCACATCTATTAGTGTCCCTTTCGAGCACCCCTGTGTCACATTTATTAGTGTCCTTATCACACACCCCTGCGTCACATCTATTAGTGTCCCTATCACACACCCCTGCGTCACATTTATTAGTGTCCCTATCACACACCCCTGCGTCACATCTATTAGTGTCCCTATCACGCACCCCTGCGTCACATCTATTAGTGTCCCTATCACGCACCCCTGCGTCACATCTATTAGTGTCCCTATCACGCACCCCTGCGTCACATCTATTAGTGTCCCTATCACGCACCCCTGCGTCACATCTATTAGTGTCCCTATCACGCACCCCTGTGTCACATCTATTAGTGTCCCTGTCACGCACCCCTGTGTCACATCTATTAGTGTCCCTGTCACGCACCCCTGTGTCACATCTATTAGTGTCCCTGTCACGCACCCCTGTGTCACATCTATTAGTGTCCCTGTCACGCACCCCTGTGTCACATTTATTAGTGTCCCTGTCACGCACCCCTGTGTCACCTCTATTAGTGTCCCTGTCACGCACCCCGGTGTCACCTTTATTAGTGTCCCTGTCACGCACCCCTGTGTCACATCTATTAGTGTATCTATCACGCACCCCTGTGTCACATCTATTAGTGTCCCTATCACGCACCCCTGTGTCACATCTATTAGTGTCCCTATCACGCACCCCTGTGTCACATCTATTAGTGTCCCTATCACGCACCCCTGTGTCACATCTATTAGTGTGTCTATCACGCACCCCTGTGTCACATGTATTAGTGTGTCTATCACGCACCCCTCTGTCACATCTATTAGTGTGTCTATCTCGCACCCCTGTGTCACATCTATTAGTGTGTCTATCACGCACCCCTGTGTCACATCTATTAGTGTGTCTATCACGCACCCCTGTGTCACATCTATTAGTGTCCCTGTCACGCACCCCCTGTGTCACATCTATTAGTGTCCCTGTCACGCACCCCTGTGTCACATCTATTAGTGTCCCTGTCACGCACCCCTGTCACATTTATTAGTGTCCCTGTCATGCACCCCTGTCACATTTATTAGTGTCCCTGTCACGCACCCCTGTGTCACATTTATTAGTGTCCCTGTCACGCACCCCTGTGTCACATTTATTAGTGTCCCTGTCACGCACCCCTGTGTCACATCTATTAGTGTCCCTGTCACGCACCCCTGTGTCACATCTATTAGTGTCCCTGTCACGCACCCCTGTGTCACATCTTTTAGTGTCCCTGTCACGCACCCCAGTGTCACATCTATTAGTGTCCCTGTCACGCACACTGTGTCACATCTATTAGTGTCCCTGTCACGCACCCCTGTGTCACATCTATTAGTGTCCCTGTCACGCACCCCTGTGTCACATCTATTAGTGTCCCTGTCACGCACCCCTGTGTCACATCTATTAGTGTCCCTGTCACGCATCCCTGTGTCACATCTATTAGTGTCCCTGTCACGCATCCCTGTGTCACATCTATTAGTGTCCCTGTCACGCACCCCTGTGTCACATCTATTAGTGTCCCTATCACGCACCCCTGTGTCACATCTATTAGTGTCCCTATCACAAACCCCTGTGTCACATCTATTAGTGTCCCTATCACACATCCCTGTGTCACATTTATTAGTGTCCCTATCACACATCCCTGTGTCACATCTATTAGTGTCCCTGTCACACACCCTGTGTCACATCTATTAGAGTCCCTGTCACACAACCTGTGTCACATCTATTAGTGTCCCTGTCACGCACCCCTGTGTCACATTTATTAGTGTCCCTGTCACCCACACCTGTGTCACATTTATTAGTGTCCCTATCCCACACCTGTTTCACATTTATTAGTGTCCCTATCACGCACCCCTGTTTCACATTTTTTAGTGTCCCTATCCCACACCTGTGTCACATTTATTAGTGTCCCTATCACACACCCCTGTGTCACATCTATTAGTGTCCCTTTCGAGCACCCCTGTGTCACATTTATTAGTGTCCCTATCACACACCCCTGTGTCACATCTATTAGTGTCCCTATCACAAACCCCTGTGTCACATCTATTAGTGTCCCTATCACACATCCCTGTGTCACATTTATTAGTGTCCCTATCACGCACCCCTGTGTCACATCTATTAGTGTCCCTGTCACACACCTGTGTCACATTTATTAGTGTCCCTATCACACACCCCTGTGTCACATCTATTAGTGTCCCTGTCACACCCCTGTGTCACATCTGTTAGTGTCCCTATCACACACCCCTGTGTCACATCTATTAGTGTCCCTATCACACACCCCTGTGTCACATCTATTAGTGTCCCTATCACACACCCCTGTGTCACATTTATTAGTGTCCCTATCACACACCCCTGTGTCACATCTATTAGTGTCCCTATCACACACCCCTGTGTCACATCTATTAGTGTCCCTGTCACACACCCCTGTGTCACATTTATTAGTGTCCCTGTCACACACCCCTGTGTCACATTTATTAGTGTCCCTATCACACACCCCTGTGTCACATTTATTAGTGTCCCTATCACACACCCCTGTGTCACATTTATTAGTGTCCCTTCCCACACATGTGTCACATATATTAGTGTCCCTATCACGCCCCCCTGTGTCACATCTATTAGTGTCCCTATCACGCACCCCTGTGTCACATCTATTAGTGTCCCTATCACGCACCCCTGTGTCACATTTATTAGTGTCCCTATCACGCACCCCTGTGTCACATCTATTAGTGTCCCTATCACGCACCCCTGTGTCACATCTATTAGTGTCCCTATCACGCACCCCTGTGTCACATCTATTAGTGTCCCTATCACACACCCCTGTGTCACATCTATTAGTGTCCCTTTCGAGCACCCCTGTGTCACATTTATTAGTGTCCTTATCACACACCCCTGTGTCACATTTATTAGTGTCCCTATCACGCACCCCTGTGTCACATCTATTAGTGTCCCTATCACGCACCCCTGTGTCACATCTATTAGTGTCCCTATCACGCACCCCTGTGTCACATCTATTAGTGTCCCTGTCACGCACCCCTGTGTCACATCTATTAGTGTCCCTGTCACGCATCCCTGTGTCACATCTATTAGTGTCCCTGTCACGCACCCCTGTGTCACATCTATTAGTGTCCCTGTCACGCACCCCTGTGTCACATCTATTAGTGTCCCTGTCACGCACCCCTGTGTCACATCTATTAGTGTCCCTGTCACGCACCCCTGTGTCACATCTATTAGTGTCCCTGTCACGCACCCCTGTGTCACATCTATTAGTGTCCCTGTCACGCACCCCTGTGTCACATCTATTAGTGTCCCTGTCACGCACCCCTGTGTCACATCTATTAGTGTCCCTTTCACGCACCCCTGTGTCACATCTATTAGTGTCCCTGTCACGCACCCCTGTGTCACATCTATTAGTGTCCCTGTCACGCACCCCTGTGTCACATCTATTAGTGTCCCTGTCACGCACCCCTGTGTCACATCTATTAGTGTCCCTGTCACACACCTGTGTCACATCTATTAGTGTCCCTGTCACACACCCCTGTGTCACATTTATTAGTGTCCCTGTCACACACCCCTGTGTCACATTTATTAGTGTCCCTATCACGCACCCCTGTGTCACATTTATTAGTGTCTCTATCACGCACCCCTGTGTCACCTTTATTAGTGTCCCTGTCACGCACCCCTGTGTCACATTTATTAGTGTATCTATCACGCACCCCTGTGTCACATCTATTAGTGTCCCTATCACGCACCCCTGTGTCACATCTATTAGTGTCCCTATCACGCACCCCTGTGTCACATCTATTAGTGTCCCTATCCCACACCTGTGTCACATTTATTAGTGTCCCTATTACGCACCCCTGTTTCACATTTATTAGTGTCCCTATCCCACACCTGTGTCACATTTATTAGTGTCCCTATCACACACCCCTGTGTCACATCTATTAGTGTCCCTTTCGAGCACCCCTGTGTCACATTTATTAGTGTCCTTATCACACACCCCTGTGTCACATCTATTAGTGTCCCTTTCGAGCACCCCTGTGTCACATTTATTAGTGTCCTTATCACACACCCCTGTGTCACATCTATTAGTGTCCCTATCACACACCCCTGTGTCACATTTATTAGTGTCCCTATCACACACCCCTGTGTCACATTTATTAGTGTCTCTATCACGCACCCCTGTGTCACATTAGTGTCCCTATCACGCACCCCTGTGTCACATTTATTAGTGTCCCTATCACGCACCCCTGTGTCACATTTATTAGTGTCCCTATCACGCACCCCTGTGTCACATTTATTAGTGTCCCTATCACGCACCCCTGTGTCACATCTATTAGTGTCCCTATCACGCACCCCTGTGTCACATCTATTAGTGTCCCTATCACGCACCCCTGTGTCACATCTATTAGTGTCCCTATCACGCACCCCTGTGTCACATCTATTAGTGTCCCTATCACGCACCCCTGTGTCACATCTATTAGTGTCCCTATCACGCACCCCTGTGTCACATCTATTAGTGTCCCTATCACGCACCCCTGTGTCACATCTATTAGTGTCCCTGTCACGCACCCCTGTGTCACATCTATTAGTGTCCCTGTCACGCACCCCTGTGTCACATCTATTAGTGTCCCTGTCACGCACCCCTGTGTCACATCTATTAGTGTCCCTGTCACGCACCCCTGTGTCACATCTATTAGTGTCCCTGTCACGCACCCCTGTGTCACATCTATTACTGTCCCTGTCACGCACCCCTGTGTCACATCTATTACTGTCCCTGTCACGCACCCCTGTGTCACATCTATTACTGTCCCTGTCACGCACCCCTGTGTCACATCTATTAGTGTCCCTGTCACGCACCCCTGTGTCACATCTATTAGTGTCCCTGTCACGCACCCCTGTGTCACATCTATTAGTGTCCCTGTCACGCACCCCTGTGTCACATCTATTAGTGTCCCTGTCCCGCACCCCTGTCACATTTATTAGTGTCCCTGTCACGCACCCCTGTGTCACATCTATTAGTGTCCCTGTCACACACCCCTGTGTCACATCTATTAGTGTCCCTGTCAAGCCCCCGTGTCACATCTATTAGTGTCCCTATCACGCACCCCTGTGTCACATTTATTAGTGTCCCTATCACGCACCCCTGTGTCACATCTATTAGTGTCCCTGTCACACACCTGTGTCACATTTATTAGTGTCCCTATCACACACCCCTGTGTCACATCTATTAGTGTCCCTGTCACACCCCTGTGTCACATTTGTTAGTGTCCCTATCACACACCCCTGTGTCACATCTATTAGTGTCCCTATCACACACCCCTGTGTCACATCTATTAGTGTCCCTATCACACACCCCTGTGTCACATTTATTAGTGTCCCTATCACACACCCCTGTGTCACATCTATTAGTGTCCCTATCACACACCCCTGTGTCACATCTATTAGTGTCCCTGTCACACACCCCTGTGTCACATTTATTAGTGTCCCTGTCACACACCCCTGTGTCACATTTATTAGTGTCCCTATCACACACCCCCTGTGTCACATTTATTAGTGTCCCTTCCCACACTTGTGTCACATTTATTAGTGTCCCTATCAAGCCCCCCTGTGTCACATCTATTAGTGTCCCTATCACGCACCCCTGTGTCACATCTATTAGTGTCCCTATCACGCACCCCTGTGTCAAATCTATTAGTGTCCCTATCACGCACCCCTGTGTCACATCTATTAGTGTCCCTATCACACACCCCTGTGTCACATCTATTAGTGTCCCTATCACGCACCCCTGTGTCACATCTATTAGTGTCCCTATCACGCACCCCTGTGTCACATCTATTAGTGTCCCTATCACGCACCCCTGTGTCACATCTATTAGTGTCCCTATCACGCACCCCTGTGTCACATCTATTAGTGTCCCTGTCACGCACCCCCTGTGTCACATCTATTAGTGTCCCTGTCACGCACCCCTGTGTCACATCTATTAGTGTCCCTGTCACGCACCCCTGTGGTCACATCTATTAGTGTCCCTGTCACGCACCCCTGTGTCACATCTATTAGTGTCCCTGTCACGCACCCCTGTGTCACATCTATTACTGTCCCTGTCACGCACCCCTGTGTCACATCTATTACTGTCCCTGTCACGCACCCCTGTGTCACATCTATTAGTGTCCCTGTCACGCACCCCTGTGTCACATCTATTAGTGTCCCTGTCACGCACCCCTGTGTCACATCTATTAGTGTCCCTGTCACGCACCCCTGTGTCACATCTATTAGTGTCCCTGTCCCGCACCCCTGTCACATTTATTAGTGTCCCTGTCACGCACCCCCTGTGTCACATCTATTAGTGTCCCTGTCACACATCCCTGTGTCACATCTATTAGTGTCCCTGTCAAGCCCCCGTGTCACATCTATTAGTGTCCCTATCACGCACCCCTGTGTCACATTTATTAGTGTCCCTATCACGCACCCCTGTGTCACATCTATTAGTGTCCCTGTCACACACCTGTGTCACATTTATTAGTGTCCCTATCACACACCCCTGTGTCACATCTATTAGTGTCCCTGTCACACCCCTGTGTCACATTTGTTAGTGTCCCTATCACACACCCCTGTGTCACATCTATTAGTGTCCCTATCACACACCCCTGTGTCACATCTATTAGTGTCCCTATCACACACCCCTGTGTCACATTTATTAGTGTCCCTATCACACACCCCTGTGTCACATCTATTAGTGTCCCTATCACACACCCCTGTGTCACATCTATTAGTGTCCCTGTCACACACCCCTGTGTCACATTCATTAGTGTCCCTGTCACACACCCCTGTGTCACATTTATTAGTGTCCCTATCACACACCCCTGTGTCACATTTATTAGTGTCCCTTCCCACACTTGTGTCACATTTATTAGTGTCCCTATCAAGCCCCCCTGTGTCACATCTATTAGTGTCCCTATCACGCACCCCTGTGTCACATCTATTAGTGTCCCTATCACGCACCCCTGTGTCAAATCTATTAGTGTCCCTATCACGCACCCCTGTGTCACATCTATTAGTGTCCCTATCACACACCCCTGTGTCACATCTATTAGTGTCCCTATCACACACCCCTGTGTCACATCTATTAGTGTCCCTATCACACACCCCTGTGTCACATCTATTAGTGTCCCTTTCGAGCACCCCTGTGTCACATTTATTAGTGTCCTTATCACACACCCCTGTGTCACATCTATTAGTGTCCCTATCACACACCCCCTGTGTCACATTTATTAGTGTCCCTATCACGCACCCCTGTGTCACATCTATTAGTGTCCCTATCACGCACCCCTGTGTCACATCTATTAGTGTCCCTGTCACGCACCCCTGTGTCACATCTATTAGTGTCCCTGTCACGCACCCCTGTGTCACATCTATTAGTGTCCCTGTCACGCACCCCTGTGTCACATCTATTAGTGTCCCTGTCACGCACCCCTGTGTCACATCTATTTGTGTCCCTGTCACGCACCCCTGTGTCACATCTATTAGTGTCCCTGTCACGCACCCCTGTGTCACATCTATTAGTGTCCCTGTCACGCACCCCTGTGTCACATCTATTAGTGTCCCTGTCACGCACCCCTGTGTCACATCTATTAGTGTCCCTGTCACGCACCCCTGTGTCACATCTATTAGTGTCCCTGTCACGCACCCCTGTGTCACATCTATTAGTGTCCCTGTCACGCACCCCTGTGTCACATCTATTAGTGTCCCTGTCACACACCTGTGTCACATCTATTAGTGTCCCTGTCACACACCCCTGTGTCACATCTATTAGTGTCCCTGTCACACACCCCTGTGTCACCTTTATTAGTGTCTCTATCACGCACCCCTGTGTCACCTTTATTAGTGTCTCTATCACGCACCCCCTGTGTCACCTTTATTAGTGTCCCTGTCACGCACCCCTGTGTCACATCTATTAGTGTATCTATCACGCACCCCTGTGTCACATCTATTAGTGTCCCTATCACGCACCCCTGTGTCACATCTATTAGTGTGTCTATCTCGCACCCCTGTGTCACATCTATTAGTGTCCCTGTCACGCACCCCTGTGTCACATCTATTAGTGTCCCTGTCACGCACCCCCTGTGTCACATCTATTAGTGTCCCTGTCACGCACCCCTGTGACACATTTATTAGTGTCCCTGTCACGCACCCCTGTCACATTTATTAGTGTCCCTGTCACGCACCCCTGTGTCACATTTATTAGTGTCCCTGTCACGCACCCCTGTGTCACATTTATTAGTGTTCCTGTCACGCACCCCTGTGTCACATCTATTAGTGTCCCTGTCACGCACCCCTGTCTCACATCTTTTAGTGTCCCTGTCACGCACCCCAGTGTCACATCTATTAGTGTCCCTGTCACGCACCCCAGTGTCACATCTATTAGTGTCCCTGTCACGCACCCCAGTGTCACATCTATTAGTGTCCCTGTCACGCACCCCTGTGTCACATCTATTAGTGTCCCTGTCACGCACCCGTGTCACATCTATTAGTGTCCCTGTCACGCACCCCTGTGTCACATCTATTAGTGTCCCTGTCACGCACCCCTGTGTCACATCTATTAGTGTCCCTGTCACGCACCCCTGTGTCACATCTATTAGTGTCCCTGTCACGCACCCCTGTGTCACATTTATTAGTGTCCCTATCCCGCACCCCTGTGTCACATCTATTAGTGTCCCTATCCCGCACCCCTGTGTCACATCTATTAGTGTCCCTATCACGCACCCCTGTGTCACATCTATTAGTGTCCCTATCACGCATCCCTGTGTCACATTTATTAGTGTCCCTATCACACATCCCTGTGCCACATCTATTAGTGTCCCTGTCACACACCCTGTGTCACATCTATTAGAGTCCCTGTCACACAACCTGTGTCACATCTATTAGTGTCCCTTTCGAGCACCCCTGTGTCACATTTATTAGTGTCCCTATCACACACCCCTGTGTCACATCTATTAGTGTCCCTATCACACACCCCTGTGTCACATCTATTAGTGTCCCTATCACAAACCCCTGTGTCACATCTATTAGTGTCCCTATCACACATCCCTGTGTCACATTTATTAGTGTCCCTATCACACATCCCTGTGTCACATTTATTAGTGTCCCTATCCCATCCCTGTGTCACATCTATTAGTGTCCCTGTCACACACCCTGTCACATCTATTAGTGTCCCTGTCACACAACCTGTGTCACATCTATTAGTGTCCCTGTCACGCACCCCTGTGTCACATTTATTAGTGTCCCTGTCACCCACACCTGTGTCACATTTATTAGTGTCCCTATCCCACACCTGTGTCACATTTATTAGTGTCCCTATCACGCACCCCTGTTTCACATTTATTAGTGTCCCTATCCCACACCTGTGTCACATTTATTAGTGTCCCTATCACACACCCCTGTGTCACATTTATTAGTGTCCCTATCCCACACCTGTGTCACATTTATTAGTGTCCCTATCACACACCCCTGTGTCACATCTATTAGTGTCCCTTTCGAGCACCCCTGTGTCACATTTATTAGTGTCCCTATCACACACCCCTGTGTCACATCTATTAGTGTCCCTATCACAAACCCCTGTGTCACATCTATTAGTGTCCCTATCACACATCCCTGTGTCACATTTATTAGTGTCCCTATCACACATCCCTGTGTCACATTTATTAGTGTCCCTATCCCATCCCTGTGTCACATCTATTAGTGTCCCTGTCACACACCCTGTCACATCTATTAGTTTCCCTGTCACACAACCTGTGTCACATCTATTAGTGTCCCTGTCACGCACCCCTGTGTCACATTTATTAGTGTCCCTGTCACCCACACCTGTGTCACATTTATTAGTGTCCCTATCCCACACCTGTGTCACATTTATTAGTGTCCCTATCACGCACCCCTGTTTCACATTTATTAGTGTCCCTATCCCACACCTGTGTCACATTTATTAGTGTCCCTATCACACACCCCTGTGTCACATCTATTAGTGTCCCTTTCGAGCACCCCTGTGTCACATTTATTAGTGTCCTTATCACACACCCCTGTGTCACATCTATTAGTGTCCCTATCACACACCCCTGCGTCACATTTATTAGTGTCCCTATCACACACCCCTGCGTCACATTTATTAGTGTCCCTATCACGCACCCCTGCGTCACATTTATTAGTGTCCCTATCACGCACCCCTGCGTCACATCTATTAGTGTCCCTATCACGCACCCCTGCGTCACCTCTATTAGTGTCCCTATCACGCACCCCTGCGTCACCTCTATTAGTGTCCCTATCACGCACCCCTGTGTCACCTCTATTAGTGTGTCTATCACGCACCCCTGTGTCACATCTATTAGTGTGTCTATCACGCACCCCTGTGTCACATCTATTAGTGTGTCTATCTCGCACCCCTGTGTCACATTTATTAGTGTCCCTATCACGCACCCCTTTGTCACATTTATTAGTGTCCCTATCACGCACCCCTGTGTCACATCTATTAGTGTCCCTATCACGCACCCCTGTGTCACATCTATTAGTGTCCCTATCACGCACCCCTGTGTCACATCTATTAGTGTCCCTATCACGCACCCCTGTGTCACATCTATTAGTGTCCCTATCACGCACCCCTGTGTCACATCTATTAGTGTCCCTGTCACGCATCCCTGTGTCACATCTATTAGTGTCCCTGTCACGCACCCCTGTGTCACATCTATTAGTGTCCCTGTCACGCACCCCTGTGTCACATCTATTAGTGTCCCTGTCACACACCTGTGTCACATTTATTAGTGTCCCTGTCACACACCCCTGTGTCACATTTATTAGTGTCCCTGTCACGCACCCCTGTGTCACATTTATTAGTGTCCCTGTCACGCACCCCTGTGTCAACTTTATTAGTGTCCCTGTCACGCACCCCTGTGTCACCTTTATTAGTGTCCCTGTCACGCACCCCTGTGTCACATTTATTAGTGTATCTATCACGCACCCCTGTGTCACATCTATTAGTGTCCCTATCACGCACCCCTGTGTCACATCTATTAGTGTCCCTGTCACGCACCCCTGTGTCACATCTATTAGTGTCCCTGTCACGCACCCCTGTGTCACATCTATTAGTGTCCCTGTCACGCACCCCTGTGTCACATCTATTAGTGTCCCTGTCACGCACCCCCTGTGTCACATCTATTAGTGTCCCTGTCACGCACCCCTGTGTCACATTTATTAGTGTCCCTGTCACGCACCCCTGTCACATTTATTAGTGTCCCTGTCACGCACCCCTGTGTCACATTTATTAGTGTCCCTGTCACGCACCCCTGTGTCACATTTATTAGTGTTCCTGTCACGCAACCCTGTGTCACATTTATTAGTGTCCCTGTCACGCACCTGTGTCACATTTATTAGTGTCCCTGTCACGCACCCCTGTGTCACATCTATTAGTGTCCCTGTCACGCACCCCTGTCTCACATCTTTTAGTGTCCCTGTCACGCACCCCAGTGTCACATCTATTAGTGTCCCTGTCACGCACCCCAGTGTCACATCTATTAGTGTCCCTGTCACGCACCCCTGTGTCACATCTATAAGTGTCCCTGTCACGCACCCGTGTCACATCTATTAGTGTCCCTGTCACGCACCCCTGTGTCACATCTATTAGTGTCCCTGTCACGCACCCCTGTGTCACATCTATTAGTGTCCCTGTCACGCACCCCTGTGTCACATCTATTAGTGTCCCTATCACGCACCCCTGTGTCACATTTATTAGTGTCCCTATCCCGCACCCCTGTGTCACATCTATTAGTGTCCCTATCACGCACCCCTGTGTCACATCTATTAGTGTCCCTATCACGCACCCGTGTCACATCAATTAGTGTCCCTATCACGCATCCCTGTGTCACATTTATTAGTGTCCCTATCACACATCCCTGTGCCACATCTATTAGTGTCCCTGTCACACACCCTGTGTCACATCTATTAGAGTCCCTGTCACACAACCTGTGTCACATCTATTAGTGTCCCTGTCACGCACCCCTGTGTCACATTTATTAGTGTCCCTGTCACCCACACCTGTGTCACATTTATTAGTGTCCCTATCCCACACCTGTGTCACATTTATTAGTGTCCCTATCACGCACCCCTGTTTCACATTTATTAGTGTCCCTATCCCACACCTGTGTCACATTTATTAGTGTCCCTATCACACACCCCTGTGTCACATCTATTAGTGTCCCTTTCGAGCACCCCTGTGTCACATTTATTAGTGTCCCTATCACACACCCCTGTGTCACATCTATTAGTGTCCCTATCACAAACCCCTGTGTCACATCTTTTAGTGTCCCTATCACACATCCCTGTGTCACATTTATTAGTGTCCCTATCACACATCCCTGTGTCACATTTATTAGTGTCCCTATCCCATCCCTGTGTCACATCTATTAGTGTCCCTGTCACATACTCTGTCACATCTATTAGTGTCCCTGTCACACAACCTGTGTCACATCTATTAGTGTCCCTGTCACGCACCCCTGTGTCACATTTATTAGTGTCCCTGTCACCCACACCTGTGTCACATTTATTAGTGTCCCTATCCCACACCTGTGTCACATTTATTAGTGTCCCTATCACGCACCCCTGTTTCACATTTATTAGTGTCCCTATCCCACACCTGTGTCACATTTATTAGTGTCCCTATCACACACCCCTGTGTCACATCTATTAGTGTCCCTTTCGAGCACCCCTGTGTCACATTTATTAGTGTCCTTATCACACACCCCTGTGTCACATCTATTAGTGTCCCTTTCGAGCACCCCTGTGTCACATCTATTAGTGTCCCTATCACACATCCCTGTGTCACATTTATTAGTGTCCCTATCACACATCCCTGTGTCACATTTATTAGTGTCCCTATCCCATCCCTGTGTCACATCTATTAGTGTCCCTGTCACATACCCTGTCACATCTATTAGTGTCCCTGTCACACAACCTGTGTCACATCTATTAGTGTCCCTGTCACGCACCCCTGTGTCACATTTATTAGTGTCCCTGTCACCCACACCTGTGTCACATTTATTAGTGTCCCTATCCCACACCTGTGTCACATTTATTAGTGTCCCTATCACGCACCCCTGTTTTACATTTATTAGTGTCCCTATCCCACACCTGTGTCACATTTATTAGTGTCCCTATCACACACCCCTGTGTCACATCTATTAGTGTCCCTTTCGAGCACCCCTGTGTCACATTTATTAGTGTCCTTATCACACACCCCTGTGTCACATCTATTAGTGTCCCTTTCGAGCACCCCTGTGTCACATTTATTAGTGTCCTTATCACACACCCCTGTGTCACATCTATTAGTGTCCCTATCACACACCCCTGTGTCACATTTATTAGTGTCCCTATCACACACCCCTGCGTCTTATTTATTAGTGTCCCTATCACGCACCCCAGCGTCACATTTATTAGTGTCCCTATCACGCACCCCTGCGTCACATCTATTAGTGTCCCTATCACGCACCCCTGCGTCACATCTATTAGTGTCCCTATCACGCACCCCTGCGTCACATCTATTAGTGTCCCTATCACGCACCCCTGTGTCACATCTATTAGTGTCCCTGTCACGCACCCCTGTGTCACATCTATTAGTGTCCCTGTCACGCACCCCTGTGTCACATCTATTAGTGTCCCTGTCACGCACCCCTGTGTCACATCTATTAGTGTCCCTGTCACGCACCCCTGTGTCACATTTATTAGTGTCCCTGTCACGCACCCCTGTGTCACCTCTATTAGTGTCCCTGTCACGCACCCCGGTGTCACCTTTATTAGTGTCCCTGTCACGCACCCCTGTGTCACATTTATTAGTGTATCTATCACGCACCCCTGTGTCACATCTATTAGTGTACCTATCACACACCCCTGTGTCACATCTATTAGTGTCCCTTTCGAGCACCCCTGTGTCACATTTATTAGTGTCCTTATCACACACCCCTGTGTCACATCTATTAGTGTCCCTATCACACACCCCTGCGTCACATTTATTAGTGTCCCTATCACACACCCCTGCGTCACATTTATTAGTGTCCCTATCACGCACCCCTGCGTCACATTTATTAGTGTCCCTATCACGCACCCCTGCGTCACATCTATTAGTGTCCCTATCACGCACCCCTGCGTCACCTCTATTAGTGTCCCTATCACGCACCCCTGCGTCACCTCTATTAGTGTCCCTATCACGCACCCCTGTGTCACCTCTATTAGTGTCCCTGTCACGCACCCCGGTGTCACCTTTATTAGTGTCCCTGTCACGCACCCCTGTGTCACATTTATTAGTGTATCTATCACGCACCCCTGTGTCACATCTATTAGTGTCCCTATCACGCACCCCTGTGTCACATCTATTAGTGTCCCTATCACGCACCCCTGTGTCACATCTATTAGTGTCCCTATCACGCACCCCTGTGTCACATCTATTAGTGTGTCTATCACGCACCCCTGTGTCACATCTATTAGTGTGTCTATCACGCACCCCTGTGTCACATCTATTAGTGTGTCTATCTCGCACCCCTGTGTCACATCTATTAGTGTCCCTATCACGCACCCCTGTGTCACATCTATTAGTGTCCCTGTCACGCACCCCTGTGTCACATCTATTAGTGTCCCTGTCACGCACCCCTGTGTCACATCTATTAGTGTCCCTGTCACGCACCCCCTGTGTCACATCTATTAGTGTCCCTGTCACGCACCCCTGTGTCACATTTATTAGTGTCCCTGTCACGCACCCCTGTCACATTTATTAGTGTCCCTGTCACGCACCCCTGTCACATTTATTAGTGTCCCTGTCACGCACCCCTGTGTCACATTTATTAGTGTCCCTGTCACGCACCCCTGTGTCACATCTATTAGTGTCCCTGTCACGCACCCCTGTGTCACATCTATTAGTGTCCCTGTCACGCACCCCTGTGTCACATCTTTTAGTGTCCCTGTCACGCACCCCAGTGTCACATCTATTAGTGTCCCTGTCACGCACCCCAGTGTCACATCTATTAGTGTCCCTGTCACGCACCCCAGTGTCACATCTATTAGTGTCCCTGTCACGCACCCCTGTGTCACATCTATAAGTGTCCCTGTCACGCACCCGTGTCACATCTATTAGTGTCCCTGTCACGCACCCCTGTGTCACATCTATTAGTGTCCCTGTCACGCACCCCTGTGTCACATCTATTAGTGTCCCTGTCACGCACCCCTGTGTCACATCTATTAGTGTCCCTATCACGCACCCCTGTGTCACATTTATTAGTGTCCCTATCCCGCACCCCTGTGTCACATCTATTAGTGTCCCTATCACGCACCCCTGTGTCACATCTATTAGTGTCCCTATCACGCACCCGTGTCACATCTATTAGTGTCCCTATCACGCATCCCTGTGTCACATTTATTAGTGTCCCTATCACACATCCCTGTGCCACATCTATTAGTGTCCCTGTCACACACCCTGTGTCACATCTATTAGAGTCCCTGTCACACAACCTGTGTCACATCTATTAGTGTCCCTGTCACGCACCCCTGTGTCACATTTATTAGTGTCCCTGTCACCCACACCTGTGTCACATTTATTAGTGTCCCTATCCCACACCTGTGTCACATTTATTAGTGTCCCTATCACGCACCCCTGTTTCACATTTATTAGTGTCCCTATCCCACACCTGTGTCACATTTATTAGTGTCCCTATCACACACCCCTGTGTCACATCTATTAGTGTCCCTTTCGAGCACCCCTGTGTCACATTTATTAGTGTCCCTATCACACACCCCTGTGTCACATCTATTAGTGTCCCTATCACAAACCCCTGTGTCACATCTTTTAGTGTCCCTATCACACATCCCTGTGTCACATTTATTAGTGTCCCTATCACACATCCCTGTGTCACATTTATTAGTGTCCCTATCCCATCCCTGTGTCACATCTATTAGTGTCCCTGTCACATACTCTGTCACATCTATTAGTGTCCCTGTCACACAACCTGTGTCACATCTATTAGTGTCCCTGTCACGCACCCCTGTGTCACATTTATTAGTGTCCCTGTCACCCACACCTGTGTCACATTTATTAGTGTCCCTATCCCACACCTGTGTCACATTTATTAGTGTCCCTATCACGCACCCCTGTTTCACATTTATTAGTGTCCCTATCCCACACCTGTGTCACATTTATTAGTGTCCCTATCACACACCCCTGTGTCACATCTATTAGTGTCCCTTTCGAGCACCCCTGTGTCACATTTATTAGTGTCCTTATCACACACCCCTGTGTCACATCTATTAGTGTCCCTTTCGAGCACCCCTGTGTCACATCTTTTAGTGTCCCTATCACACATCCCTGTGTCACATTTATTAGTGTCCCTATCACACATCCCTGTGTCACATTTATTAGTGTCCCTATCCCATCCCTGTGTCACATCTATTAGTGTCCCTGTCACATACCCTGTCACATCTATTAGTGTCCCTGTCACACAACCTGTGTCACATCTATTAGTGTCCCTGTCACGCACCCCTGTGTCACATTTATTAGTGTCCCTGTCACCCACACCTGTGTCACATTTATTAGTGTCCCTATCCCACACCTGTGTCACATTTATTAGTGTCCCTATCACGCACCCCTGTTTTACATTTATTAGTGTCCCTATCCCACACCTGTGTCACATTTATTAGTGTCCCTATCACACACCCCTGTGTCACATCTATTAGTGTCCCTTTCGAGCACCCCTGTGTCACATTTATTAGTGTCCTTATCACACACCCCTGTGTCACATCTATTAGTGTCCCTTTCGAGCACCCCTGTGTCACATTTATTAGTGTCCTTATCACACACCCCTGTGTCACATCTATTAGTGTCCCTATCACACACCCCTGTGTCACATTTATTAGTGTCCCTATCACACACCCCTGCGTCTTATTTATTAGTGTCCCTATCACGCACCCCAGCGTCACATTTATTAGTGTCCCTATCACGCACCCCTGCGTCACATCTATTAGTGTCCCTATCACGCACCCCTGCGTCACATCTATTAGTGTCCCTATCACGCACCCCTGCGTCACATCTATTAGTGTCCCTATCACGCACCCCTGTGTCACATCTATTAGTGTCCCTGTCACGCACCCCTGTGTCACATCTATTAGTGTCCCTGTCACGCACCCCTGTGTCACATCTATTAGTGTCCCTGTCACGCACCCCTGTGTCACATCTATTAGTGTCCCTGTCACGCACCCCTGTGTCACATTTATTAGTGTCCCTGTCACGCACCCCTGTGTCACCTCTATTAGTGTCCCTGTCACGCACCCCGGTGTCACCTTTATTAGTGTCCCTGTCACGCACCCCTGTGTCACATTTATTAGTGTATCTATCACGCACCCCTGTGTCACATCTATTAGTGTACCTATCACACACCCCTGTGTCACATCTATTAGTGTCCCTTTCGAGCACCCCTGTGTCACATTTATTAGTGTCCTTATCACACACCCCTGTGTCACATCTATTAGTGTCCCTATCACACACCCCTGCGTCACATTTATTAGTGTCCCTATCACACACCCCTGCGTCACATCTATTAGTGTCCCTGTCACGCACCCCAGTGTCACATCTATTAGTGTCCCTGTCACGCACCCCAGTGTCACATCTATTAGTGTCCCTGTCACGCACCCCTGTGTCACATCTATAAGTGTCCCTGTCACGCACCCGTGTCACATCTATTAGTGTCCCTGTCACGCACCCCTGTGTCACATCTATTAGTGTCCCTGTCACGCACCCCTGTGTCACATCTATTAGTGTCCCTGTCACGCACCCCTGTGTCACATCTATTAGTGTCCCTATCACGCACCCCTGTGTCACATTTATTAGTGTCCCTATTCCGCACCCCTGTGTCACATCTATTAGTGTCCCTATCACGCACCCCTGTGTCACATCTATTAGTGTCCCTATCACGCACCCGTGTCACATCTATTAGTGTCCCTATCACGCATCCCTGTGTCACATTTATTAGTGTCCCTATCACACATCCCTGTGCCACATCTATTAGTGTCCCTGTCACACACCCTGTGTCACATCTATTAGAGTCCCTGTCACACAACCTGTGTCACATCTATTAGTGTCCCTGTCACGCACCCCTGTGTCACATTTATTAGTGTCCCTGTCACCCACACCTGTGTCACATTTATTAGTGTCCCTATCCCACACCTGTGTCACATTTATTAGTGTCCCTATCACGCACCCCTGTTTCACATTTATTAGTGTCCCTATCCCACACCTGTGTCACATTTATTAGTGTCCCTATCACACACCCCTGTGTCACATCTATTAGTGTCCTTTTCGAGCACCCCTGTGTCACATTTATTAGTGTCCCTATCACACACCCCTGTGTCACATCTATTAGTGTCCCTATCACAAACCCCTGTGTCACATCTTTTAGTGTCCCTATCACACATCCCTGTGTCACATTTATTAGTGTCCCTATCACACATCCCTGTGTCACATTTATTAGTGTCCCTATCCCATCCCTGTGTCACATCTATTAGTGTCCCTGTCACATACTCTGTCACATCTATTAGTGTCCCTGTCACACAACCTGTGTCACATCTATTAGTGTCCCTGTCACGCACCCCTGTGTCACATTTATTAGTGTCCCTGTCACCCACACCTGTGTCACATTTAATAGTGTCCCTATCCCACACCTGTGTCACATTTATTAGTGTCCCTATCACGCACCCCTGTTTCACATTTATTAGTGTCCCTATCCCACACCTGTGTCACATTTATTAGTGTCCCTATCACACACCCCTGTGTCACATCTATTAGTGTCCCTTTCGAGCACCCCTGTGTCACATTTATTAGTGTCCTTATCACACACCCCTGTGTCACATCTATTAGTGTCCCTTTCGAGCACCCCTGTGTCACATCTTTTAGTGTCCCTATCACACATCCCTGTGTCACATTTATTAGTGTCCCTATCACACATCCCTGTGTCACATTTATTAGTGTCCCTATCCCATCCCTGTGTCACATCTATTAGTGTCCCTGTCACATACCCTGTCACATCTATTAGTGTCCCTGTCACACAACCTGTGTCACATCTATTAGTGTCCCTGTCACGCACCCCTGTGTCACATTTATTAGTGTCCCTGTCACCCACACCTGTGTCACATTTATTAGTGTCCCTATCCCACACCTGTGTCACATTTATTAGTGTCCCTATCACGCACCCCTGTTTTACATTTATTAGTGTCCCTATCCCACACCTGTGTCACATTTATTAGTGTCCCTATCACACACCCCTGTGTCACATCTATTAGTGTCCCTTTCGAGCACCCCTGTGTCACATTTATTAGTGTCCTTATCACACACCCCTGTGTCACATCTATTAGTGTCCCTTTCGAGCACCCCTGTGTCACATTTATTAGTGTCCTTATCACACACCCCTGTGTCACATCTATTAGTGTCCCTATCACACACCCCTGTGTCACATTTATTAGTGTCCCTATCACACACCCCTGCGTCTTATTTATTAGTGTCCCTATCACGCACCCCAGCGTCACATTTATTAGTGTCCCTATCACGCACCCCTGCGTCACATCTATTAGTGTCCCTATCACGCACCCCTGCGTCACATCTATTAGTGTCCCTATCACGCACCCCTGCGTCACATCTATTAGTGTCCCTATCACGCACCCCTGTGTCACATCTATTAGTGTCCCTGTCACGCACCCCTGTGTCACATCTATTAGTGTCCCTGTCACGCACCCCTGTGTCACATCTATTAGTGTCCCTGTCACGCACCCCTGTGTCACATCTATTAGTGTCCCTGTCACGCACCCCTGTGTCACATTTATTAGTGTCCCTGTCACGCACCCCTGTGTCACCTCTATTAGTGTCCCTGTCACGCACCCCGGTGTCACCTTTATTAGTGTCCCTGTCACGCACCCCTGTGTCACATTTATTAGTGTATCTATCACGCACCCCTGTGTCACATCTATTAGTGTACCTATCACACACCCCTGTGTCACATCTATTAGTGTACCTATCACACACCCCTGTGTCACATCTATTAGTGTCCCTTTCGAGCACCCCTGTGTCACATTTATTAGTGTCCTTATCACACACCCCTGTGTCACATCTATTAGTGTCCCTATCACACACCCCTGCGTCACATTTATTAGTGTCCCTATCACACACCCCTGCGTCACATTTATTAGTGTCCCTATCACGCACCCCTGCGTCACATTTATTAGTGTCCCTATCACGCACCCCTGCGTCACATCTATTAGTGTCCCTATCACGCACCCCTGCGTCACCTCTATTAGTGTCCCTATCACGCACCCCTGCGTCACCTCTATTAGTGTCCCTATCACGCACCCCTGTGTCACCTCTATTAGTGTCCCTGTCACGCACCCCGGTGTCACCTTTATTAGTGTCCCTGTCACGCACCCCTGTGTCACATTTATTAGTGTATCTATCACGCACCCCTGTGTCACATCTATTAGTGTCCCTATCACGCACCCCTGTGTCACATCTATTAGTGTCCCTATCACGCACCCCTGTGTCACATCTATTAGTGTCCCTATCACGCACCCCTGTGTCACATCTATTAGTGTGTCTATCACGCACCCCTGTGTCACATCTATTAGTGTGTCTATCACGCACCCCTGTGTCACATCTATTAGTGTGTCTATCTCGCACCCCTGTGTCACATCTATTAGTGTCCCTATCACGCACCCCTGTGTCACATCTATTAGTGTCCCTGTCACGCACCCCTGTGTCACATCTATTAGTGTCCCTGTCACGCACCCCTGTGTCACATCTATTAGTGTCCCTGTCACGCACCCCCTGTGTCACATCTATTAGTGTCCCTGTCACGCACCCCTGTGTCACATTTATTAGTGTCCCTGTCACGCACCCCTGTCACATTTATTAGTGTCCCTGTCACGCACCCCTGTCACATTTATTAGTGTCCCTGTCACGCACCCCTGTGTCACATTTATTAGTGTCCCTGTCACGCACCCCTGTGTCACATCTATTAGTGTCCCTGTCACGCACCCCTGTGTCACATCTATTAGTGTCCCTGTCACGCACCCCTGTGTCACATCTTTTAGTGTCCCTGTCACGCACCCCAGTGTCACATCTATTAATGTCCCTGTCACGCACACTGTGTCACATCTATTAGTGTCCCTGTCACGCACCCCTGTGTCACATCTATTAGTGTCCCTGTCACGCACCCCTGTGTCACATCTATTAGTGTCCCTGTCACGCACCCCTGTGTCACATCTATTAGTGTCCCTGTCACGCACCCCTGTGTCACATCTATTAGTGTCCCTGTATCACATCTATTAGTGTCCCTGTCACGCATCCCTGTGTCACATCTATTAGTGTCCCTGTCACGCACCCCTGTGTCACATCTATTAGTGTCCCTGTCACGCACCCCTGTGTCACATCTATTAGTGTCCCTGTCTCGCACCCCTGTGTCACATCTATTAGTGTCCCTGTCACGCACCCCTGTGTCACATCTATTAGTGTCCCTGTCACGCACCCCTGTGTCACATCTATTAGTGTCCCTGTCACGCACCCCTGTGTCACATCTATTAGTGTCCCTGTCACGCACCCCTGTGTCACATCTATTAGTGTCCCTGTCACGCACCCCTGTGTCACATCTATTAGTGTCCCTGTCACGCACCCCTGTGTCACATCTATTAGTGTCCCTGTCACGCACCCCTGTGTCACATCTATTAGTGTCCCTGTCACGCACCCCTGTGTCACATCTATTAGTGTCCCTGTCACGCACCCCTGTGTCACATCTATTAGTGTCCCTGTGTCACATCTATTAGTGTCCCTGTCACGCATCCCTGTGTCACATCTATTAGTGTCCCTGTCACGCACCCCTGTGTCACATCTATTAGTGTCCCTGTCACGCACCCCTGTGTCACATCTATTAGTGTCCCTGTCTCGCACCCCTGTGTCACATCTATTAGTGTCCCTGTCACGCACCCCTGTGTCACATCTATTAGTGTCCCTGTCACGCACCCCTGTGTCACATCTATTAGTGTCCCTGTCACGCACCCCTGTGTCACATCTATTAGTGTCCCTGTCACGCACCCCTGTGTCACATCTATTAGTGTCCCTGTCACGCACCCCTGTGTCACATCTATTAGTGTCCCTGTCACGCACCCCTGTGTCACATCTATTAGTGTCCCTGTCACGCACCCCTGTGTCACATCTATTAGTGTCCCTGTCACGCACCCCTGTGTCACATCTATTAGTGTCCCTTTCGAGCACCCCTGTGTCACATCTATTAGTGTCCTTATCACACACCCCTGTGTCACATTTATTAGTGTCCCTATCACGCACCCCTGTGTCACATCTATTAGTGTCCCTGTCACGCACCCCTGTGTCACATCTATTAGTGTCCCTGTCACGCACCCCTGTGTCACATCTATTAGTGTCCCTGTCACGCACCCCCTGTGTCACATCTATTAGTGTCCCTGTCACGCACCCCTGTGTCACATTTATTAGTGTCCCTGTCACGCACCCCTGTCACATTTATTAGTGTCCCTGTCACGCACCCCTGTCACATTTATTAGTGTCCCTGTCACGCACCCCTGTGTCACATTTATTAGTGTCCCTGTCACGCACCCCTGTGTCACATCTATTAGTGTCCCTGTCACGCACCCCTGTGTCACATCTATTAGTGTCCCTGTCACGCACCCCTGTGTCACATCTTTTAGTGTCCCTGTCACGCACCCCAGTGTCACATCTATTAGTGTCCCTGTCACGCACACTGTGTCACATCTATTAGTGTCCCTGTCACGCACCCCTGTGTCACATCTATTAGTGTCCCTGTCACGCACCCCTGTGTCACATCTATTAGTGTCCCTGTCACGCACCCCTGTGTCACATCTATTAGTGTCCCTGTCACGCACCCCTGTGTCACATCTATTAGTGTCCCTGTGTCATATCTATTAGTGTCCCTGTCACGCATCCCTGTGTCACATCTATTAGTGTCCCTGTCACGCACCCCTGTGTCACATCTATTAGTGTCCCTGTCACGCACCCCTGTGTCACATCTATTAGTGTCCCTGTCTCGCACCCCTGTGTCACATCTATTAGTGTCCCTGTCACGCACCCCTGTGTCACATCTATTAGTGTCCCTGTCACGCACCCCTGTGTCACATCTATTAGTGTCCCTGTCACGCACCCCTGTGTCACATCTATTAGTGTCCCTGTCACGCACCCCTGTGTCACATCTATTAGTGTCCCTGTCACGCACCCCTGTGTCACATCTATTAGTGTCCCTGTCACGCACCCCTGTGTCACATCTATTAGTGTCCCTGTCACGCACCCCTGTGTCACATCTATTAGTGTCCCTGTCACGCACCCCTGTGTCACATCTATTAGTGTCCCTTTCGAGCACCCCTGTGTCACATCTATTAGTGTCCTTATCACACACCCCTGTGTCACATTTATTAGTGTCCCTATCACGCACCCCTGTGTCACATTTATTAGTGTCCCTATCACGCACCGCTGTGTCACATTTATTAGTGTCCCTATCACGCACCCCTGTGTCACATTTATTAGTGTCCCTATCACGCACCCCTGTGTCACATCTATTAGTGTCCCTATCACGCACCCCTGTGTCACATCTATTAGTGTCCCTGTCACGCACCCCTGTGTCACATCTATTAGTGTCCCTGTCACGCACCCCTGTGTCACATCTATTAGTGTCCCTGTCACGCACCCCTGTGTCACATCTATTAGTGTCCCTGTCACGCACCCCTGTGTCACATCTATTACTGTCCCTGTCACGCACCCCTGTGTCACATCTATTACTGTCCCTGTCACGCACCCCTGTGTCACATCTATTAGTGTCCCTGTCACGCACCCCTGTGTCACATCTATTAGTGTCCCTGTCACGCACCCGTGTCACATCTATTAGTGTCCCTGTCACGCACCCCTGTGTCACATCTATTAGTGTCCCTGTCACGCACCCCTGTGTCACATCTATTAGTGTCCCTGTCCCGCACCCCTGTGTCACATCTATTAGTGTCCCTGTCCCGCACCCCTGTCACATTTATTAGTGTCCCTGTCACGCACCCCTGTGTCACATCTATTAGTGTCCCTGTCACGCACCCCTGTGTCACATCTATTAGTGTCCCTGTCAAGCCCCCGTGTCACATCTATTAGTGTCCCTATCACGCACCCCTGTGTCACATTTATTAGTGTCCCTATCACGCACCCCTGTGTCACATCTATTAGTGTCCCTGTCACACACCTGTGTCACATTTATTAGTGTCCCTATCACACACCCCTGTGTCACATCTATTAGTGTCCCTGTCACACCCCTGTGTCACATCTGTTAGTGTCCCTATCACACACCCCTGTGTCACATCTATTAGTGTCCCTATCACACACCCCTGTGTCACATCTATTAGTGTCCCTATCACACACCCCTGTGTCACATTTATTAGTGTCCCTATCACACACCCCTGTGTCACATCTATTAGTGTCCCTATCACACACCCCTGTGTCACATCTATTAGTGTCCCTGTCACACACCCCTGTGTCACATTTATTAGTGTCCCTGTCACACACCCCTGTGTCACATTTATTAGTGTCCCTATCACACACCCCTGTGTCACATTTATTAGTGTCCCTATCACACACCCCTGTGTCACATTTATTAGTGTCCCTTCCCACACATGTGTCACATATATTAGTGTCCCTATCACGCCCCCCTGTGTCACATCTATTAGTGTCCCTATCACGCACCCCTGTGTCACATCTATTAGTGTCCCTATCACGCACCCCTGTGTCACATTTATTAGTGTCCCTATCACGCACCCCTGTGTCACATCTATTAGTGTCCCTATCACGCACCCCTGTGTCACATCTATTAGTGTCCCTATCACGCACCCCTGTGTCACATCTATTAGTGTCCCTATCACACACCCCTGTGTCACATCTATTAGTGTCCCTTTCGAGCACCCCTGTGTCACATTTATTAGTGTCCTTATCACACACCCCTGTGTCACATCTATTAGTGTCCCTATCACACACACCTGTGTCACATCTATTAGTGTCCCTATCACGCACCCCTGTGTCACATCTATTAGTGTCCCTATCACGCACCCCTGTGTCACATCTATTAGTGTCCCTATCACGCACCCCTGTGTCACATCTATTAGTGTCCCTGTCACGCACCCCTGTGTCACATCTATTAGTGTCCCTGTCACGCACCCCTGTGTCACATCTATTAGTGTCCCTGTCACGCACCCCTGTGTCACATCTATTAGTGTCCCTGTCACGCACCCCTGTGTCACATCTATTAGTGTCCCTGTCACGCACCCCTGTGTCACATCTATTAGTGTCCCTGTCACGCACCCCTGTGTCACATCTATTTGTGTCCCTGTCACGCACCCCTGTGTCACATCTATTAGTGTCCCTGTCACGCACCCCTGTGTCACATCTATTAGTGTCCCTGTCACGCACCCCTGTGTCACATCTATTAGTGTCCCTTTCACGCACCCCTGTGTCACATCTATTAGTGTCCCTGTCACGCACCCCTGTGTCACATCTATTAGTGTCCCTGTCACGCACCCCTGTGTCACATCTATTAGTGTCCCTGTCACGCACCCCTGTGTCACATCTATTAGTGTCCCTGTCACACACCTGTGTCACATCTATTAGTGTCCCTGTCACACACCCCTGTGTCACATTTATTAGTGTCCCTGTCACACACCCCTGTGTCACATTTATTAGTGTCCCTATCACGCACCCCTGTGTCACATTTATTAGTGTCTCTATCACGCACCCCTGTGTCACCTTTATTAGTGTCCCTGTCACGCACCCCTGTGTCACATTTATTAGTGTATCTATCACGCACCCCTGTGTCACATCTATTAGTGTCCCTATCACGCACCCCTGTGTCACATCTATTAGTGTCCCTGTCACGCACCCCTGTGTCACATCTATTAGTGTCCCTGTCACGCACCCCTGTGTCACATCTATTAGTGTCCCTGTCACGCACCCCTGTGTCACATCTATTAGTGTCCCTGTCACGCACCCCCTGTGTCACATCTATTAGTGTCCCTGTCACGCACCCCTGTGTCACATTTATTAGTGTCCCTGTCACGCACCCCTGTCACATTTATTAGTGTCCCTGTCACGCACCCCTGTGTCACATTTATTAGTGCCCCTGTCACGCACCCCTGTGTCACATTTATTAGTGTCCCTGTCACGCACCCCTGTGTCACATTTATTAGTGTTCCTGTCACGCACCCCTGTGTCACATTTATTAGTGTCCCTGTCACGCACCTGTGTCACATTTATTAGTGTCCCTGTCACGCACCCCTGTGTCACATCTATTAGTGTCCCTGTCACGCACCCCTGTCTCACATCTTTTAGTGTCCCTGTCACGCACCCCAGTCTCACATCTATTAGTGTCCCTGTCACGCACCCCAGTGTCACATCTATTAGTGTCCCTGTCACGCACCCCAGTGTCACATCTATTAGTGTCTCTGTCACGCACCCCTGTGTCACATCTATTAGTGTCCCTGTCACGCACCCGTGTCACATCTATTAGTGTCCCTGTCACGCACCCCTGTGTCACATCTATTAGTGTCCCTGTCACGCACCCCTGTGTCACATCTATTAGTGTCCCTGTCACGCACCCCTGTGTCACATCTATTAGTGTCCCTGTCCCGCACCCCTGTGTCACATCTATTAGTGTCCCTATCACGCACCCCTGTGTCACATCTATTAGTGTCCCTATCACGCATCCCTGTGTCACATTTATTAGTGTCCCTATCACACATCCCTGTGCCACATCTATTAGTGTCCCTGTCACACACCCTGTGTCACATCTATTAGAGTCCCTGTCACACAACCTGTGTCACATCTATTAGTGTCCCTGTCACGCACCCCTGTGTCACATTTATTAGTGTCCCTGTCACCCACACCTGTGTCACATTTATTAGTGTCCCTATCCCACACCTGTGTCACATTTATTAGTGTCCCTATCACGCACCCCTGTTTCACATTTATTAGTGTCCCTATCCCACACCTGTGTCACATTTATTAGTGTCCCTATCACACACCCCTGTGTCACATCTATTAGTGTCCCTTTCGAGCACCCCTGTGTCATATTTATTAGTGTCCCTATCACACACCCCTGTGTCACATCTATTAGTGTCCCTATCACAAACCCCTGTGTCACATCTATTAGTGTCCCTATCACACATCCCTGTGTCACATTTATTAGTGTCCCTATCACACATCCCTGTGTCACATTTATTAGTGTCCCTATCCCATCCCTGTGTCACATCTATTAGTGTCCCTGTCACATACCCTGTCACATCTATTAGTGTCCCTGTCACACAACCTGTGTCACATCTATTAGTGTCCCTGTCACGCACCCCTGTGTCACATTTATTAGTGTCCCTGTCACCCACACCTGTGTCACATTTATTAGTGTCCTTATCCCACACCTGTGTCACATTTATTAGTGTCCCTATCACACACCTGTGTCACATTTATTAGTGTCCCTATCACACACCCCTGTGTCACATCTATTAGTGTCCCTTTCAAGCACCCCTGTGTCACATTTATTAGTGTCCTTATCACACACCCCTGTGTCACATCTATTAGTGTCCCTTTCGAGCACCCCTGTGTCACATTTATTAGTGTCCTTATCACACACCCCTGCGTCACATCTATTAGTGTCCCTATCACACACCCCTGCGTCACATTTATTAGTGTCCCTATCACACACCCCTGCGTCACATTTATTAGTGTCCCTATCACGCACCCCTGCGTCACATCTATTAGTGTCCCTATCACGCACCCCTGCGTCACATCTATTAGTGTCCCTATCACGCACCCCTGTGTCACATCTATTAGTGTCCCTATCACGCACCCCTGTGTCACATTTATTAGTGTCCCTATCACGCACCCCTGTGTCACATCTATTAGTGTCCCTATCACGCACCCCTGTGTCACATCTATTAGTGTCCCTATCACGCACCCCTGTGTCACATCTATTAGTGTCCCTATCACACACCCCTGTGTCACATCTATTAGTGTCCCTTTCGAGCACCCCTGTGTCACATTTATTAGTGTCCTTATCACACACCCCTGTGTCACATCTATTAGTGTCCCTATCACACACACCTGTGTCACATCTATTAGTGTCCCTATCACGCACCCCTGTGTCACATCTATTAGTGTCCCTATCACGCACCCCTGTGTCACATCTATTAGTGTCCCTATCACGCACCCCTGTGTCACATCTATTAGTGTCCCTGTCACGCACCCCTGTGTCACATCTATTAGTGTCCCTGTCACGCACCCCTGTGTCACATCTATTAGTGTCCCTGTCACGCACCCCTGTGTCACATCTATTAGTGTCCCTGTCACGCACCCCTGTGTCACATCTATTAGTGTCCCTGTCACGCACCCCTGTGTCACATCTATTAGTGTCCCTGTCACGCACCCCTGTGTCACATCTATTTGTGTCCCTGTCACGCACCCCTGTGTCACATCTATTAGTGTCCCTGTCACGCACCCCTGTGTCACATCTATTAGTGTCCCTGTCACGCACCCCAGTGTCACATCTATTAGTGTCCCTTTCACGCACCCCTGTGTCACATCTATTAGTGTCCCTGTCACGCACCCCTGTGTCACATCTATTAGTGTCCCTGTCACGCACCCCTGTGTCACATCTATTAGTGTCCCTGTCACGCACCCCTGTGTCACATCTATTAGTGTCCCTGTCACACACCTGTGTCACATCTATTAGTGTCCCTGTCACACACCCCTGTGTCACATTTATTAGTGTCCCTGTCACACACCCCTGTGTCACATTTATTAGTGTTCCTGTCACGCAACCCTGTGTCACATTTATTAGTGTCCCTGTCACGCACCTGTGTCACATTTATTAGTGTCCCTGTCACGCACCCCTGTGTCACATCTATTAGTGTCCCTGTCACGCACCCCTGTCTCACATCTTTTAGTGTCCCTGTCACGCACCCCAGTGTCACATCTATTAGTGTCCCTGTCACGCACCCCAGTGTCACATCTATTAGTGTCCCTGTCACGCACCCCAGTGTCACATCTATTAGTGTCCCTGTCACGCACCCCTGTGTCACATCTATAAGTGTCCCTGTCACGCACCCGTGTCACATCTATTAGTGTCCCTGTCACGCACCCCTGTGTCACATCTATTAGTGTCCCTGTCACGCACCCCTGTGTCACATCTATTAGTGTCCCTGTCACGCACCCCTGTGTCACATCTATTAGTGTCCCTATCACGCACCCCTGTGTCACATTTATTAGTGTCCCTATCCCGCACCCCTGTGTCACATCTATTAGTGTCCCTATCACGCACCCCTGTGTCACATCTATTAGTGTCCCTATCACGCACCCGTGTCACATCTATTAGTGTCCCTATCACGCATCCCTGTGTCACATTTATTAGTGTCCCTATCACACATCCCTGTGCCACATCTATTAGTGTCCCTGTCACACACCCTGTGTCACATCTATTAGAGTCCCTGTCACACAACCTGTGTCACATCTATTAGTGTCCCTGTCACGCACCCCTGTGTCACATTTATTAGTGTCCCTGTCACCCACACCTGTGTCACATTTATTAGTGTCCCTATCCCACACCTGTGTCACATTTATTAGTGTCCCTATCACGCACCCCTGTTTCACATTTATTAGTGTCCCTATCCCACACCTGTGTCACATTTATTAGTGTCCCTATCACACACCCCTGTGTCACATCTATTAGTGTCCCTTTCGAGCACCCCTGTGTCACATTTATTAGTGTCCCTATCACACACCCCTGTGTCACATCTATTAGTGTCCCTATCACAAACCCCTGTGTCACATCTTTTAGTGTCCCTATCACACATCCCTGTGTCACATTTATTAGTGTCCCTATCACACATCCCTGTGTCACATTTATTAGTGTCCCTATCCCATCCCTGTGTCACATCTATTAGTGTCCCTGTCACATACTCTGTCACATCTATTAGTGTCCCTGTCACACAACCTGTGTCACATCTATTAGTGTCCCTGTCACGCACCCCTGTGTCACATTTATTAGTGTCCCTGTCACCCACACCTGTGTCACATTTATTAGTGTCCCTATCCCACACCTGTGTCACATTTATTAGTGTCCCTATCACGCACCCCTGTTTCACATTTATTAGTGTCCCTATCCCACACCTGTGTCACATTTATTAGTGTCCCTATCACACACCCCTGTGTCACATCTATTAGTGTCCCTTTCGAGCACCCCTGTGTCACATTTATTAGTGTCCTTATCACACACCCCTGTGTCACATCTATTAGTGTCCCTTTCGAGCACCCCTGTGTCACATCTATTAGTGTCCCTATCACACATCCCTGTGTCACATTTATTAGTGTCCCTATCACACATCCCTGTGTCACATTTATTAGTGTCCCTATCCCATCCCTGTGTCACATCTATTAGTGTCCCTGTCACATACCCTGTCACATCTATTAGTGTCCCTGTCACACAACCTGTGTCACATCTATTAGTGTCCCTGTCACGCACCCCTGTGTCACATTTATTAGTGTCCCTGTCACCCACACCTGTGTCACATTTATTAGTGTCCCTATCCCACACCTGTGTCACATTTATTAGTGTCCCTATCACGCACCCCTGTTTTACATTTATTAGTGTCCCTATCCCACACCTGTGTCACATTTATTAGTGTCCCTATCACACACCCCTGTGTCACATCTATTAGTGTCCCTTTCGAGCACCCCTGTGTCACATTTATTAGTGTCCTTATCACACACCCCTGTGTCACATCTATTAGTGTCCCTTTCGAGCACCCCTGTGTCACATTTATTAGTGTCCTTATCACACACCCCTGTGTCACATCTATTAGTGTCCCTATCACACACCCCTGTGTCACATTTATTAGTGTCCCTATCACACACCCCTGCGTCTTATTTATTAGTGTCCCTATCACGCACCCCAGCGTCACATTTATTAGTGTCCCTATCACGCACCCCTGCGTCACATCTATTAGTGTCCCTATCACGCACCCCTGCGTCACATCTATTAGTGTCCCTATCACGCACCCCTGCGTCACATCTATTAGTGTCCCTATCACGCACCCCTGTGTCACATCTATTAGTGTCCCTGTCACGCACCCCTGTGTCACATCTATTAGTGTCCCTGTCACGCACCCCTGTGTCACATCTATTAGTGTCCCTGTCACGCACCCCTGTGTCACATCTATTAGTGTCCCTGTCACGCACCCCTGTGTCACATTTATTAGTGTCCCTGTCACGCACCCCTGTGTCACCTCTATTAGTGTCCCTGTCACGCACCCCGGTGTCACCTTTATTAGTGTCCCTGTCACGCACCCCTGTGTCACATTTATTAGTGTATCTATCACGCACCCCTGTGTCACATCTATTAGTGTACCTATCACACACCCCTGTGTCACATCTATTAGTGTCCCTTTCGAGCACCCCTGTGTCACATTTATTAGTGTCCTTATCACACACCCCTGTGTCACATCTATTAGTGTCCCTATCACACACCCCTGCGTCACATTTATTAGTGTCCCTATCACACACCCCTGCGTCACATTTATTAGTGTCCCTATCACGCACCCCTGCGTCACATTTATTAGTGTCCCTATCACGCACCCCTGCGTCACATCTATTAGTGTCCCTATCACGCACCCCTGCGTCACCTCTATTAGTGTCCCTATCACGCACCCCTGCGTCACCTCTATTAGTGTCCCTATCACGCACCCCTGTGTCACCTCTATTAGTGTCCCTGTCACGCACCCCGGTGTCACCTTTATTAGTGTCCCTGTCACGCACCCCGGTGTCACATTTATTAGTGTATCTATCACGCACCCCTGTGTCACATCTATTAGTGTCCCTATCACGCACCCCTGTGTCACATCTATTAGTGTCCCTATCACGCACCCCTGTGTCACATCTATTAGTGTGTCTATCACGCACCCCTGTGTCACATCTATTAGTGTGTCTATCACGCACCCCAGTGTCACATCTATTAGTGTCCCTGTCACGCACCCCAGTGTCACATCTATTAGTGTCCCTGTCACGCACCCCTGTGTCACATCTATAAGTGTCCCTGTCACGCACCCGTGTCACATCTATTAGTGTCCCTGTCACGCACCCCTGTGTCACATCTATTAGTGTCCCTGTCACGCACCCCCTGTGTCACATCTATTAGTGTCCCTGTCACGCACCCCTGTGTCACATTTATTAGTGTCCCTGTCACGCACCCCTGTGTCACATTTATTAGTGTCCCTGTCACGCACCCCTGTCACATTTATTAGTGTCCCTGTCACGCACCCCTGTGTCACATTTATTAGTGTCCCTGTCACGCACCCCTGTGTCACATCTATTAGTGTCCCTGTCACGCACCCCTGTGTCACATCTATTAGTGTCCCTGTCACGCACCCCTGTGTCACATCTTTTAGTGTCCCTGTCACGCACCCCAGTGTCACATCTATTAGTGTCCCTGTCACGCACCCCAGTGTCACATCTATTAGTGTCCCTGTCACGCACCCCAGTGTCACATCTATTAGTGTCCCTGTCACGCACCCCTGTGTCACATCTATAAGTGTCCCTGTCACGCACCCGTGTCACATCTATTAGTGTCCCTGTCACGCACCCCTGTGTCACATCTATTAGTGTCCCTGTCACGCACCCCTGTGTCACATCTATTAGTGTCCCTGTCACGCACCCCTGTGTCACATCTATTAGTGTCCCTATCACGCACCCCTGTGTCACATTTATTAGTGTCCCTATCCCGCACCCCTGTGTCACATCTATTAGTGTCCCTATCACGCACCCCTGTGTCACATCTATTAGTGTCCCTATCACGCACCCGTGTCACATCTATTAGTGTCCCTATCACGCATCCCTGTGTCACATTTATTAGTGTCCCTATCACACATCCCTGTGCCACATCTATTAGTGTCCCTGTCACACACCCTGTGTCACATCTATTAGAGTCCCTGTCACACAACCTGTGTCACATCTATTAGTGTCCCTGTCACGCACCCCTGTGTCACATTTATTAGTGTCCCTGTCACCCACACCTGTGTCACATTTATTAGTGTCCCTATCCCACACCTGTGTCACATTTATTAGTGTCCCTATCACGCACCCCTGTTTCACATTTATTAGTGTCCCTATCCCACACCTGTGTCACATTTATTAGTGTCCCTATCACACACCCCTGTGTCACATCTATTAGTGTCCCTTTCGAGCACCCCTGTGTCACATTTATTAGTGTCCCTATCACACACCCCTGTGTCACATCTATTAGTGTCCCTATCACAAACCCCTGTGTCACATCTTTTAGTGTCCCTATCACACATCCCTGTGTCACATTTATTAGTGTCCCTATCACACATCCCTGTGTCACATTTATTAGTGTCCCTATCCCATCCCTGTGTCACATCTATTAGTGTCCCTGTCACATACTCTGTCACATCTATTAGTGTCCCTGTCACACAACCTGTGTCACATCTATTAGTGTCCCTGTCACGCACCCCTGTGTCACATTTATTAGTGTCCCTGTCACCCACACCTGTGTCACATTTATTAGTGTCCCTATCCCACACCTGTGTCACATTTATTAGTGTCCCTATCACGCACCCCTGTTTCACATTTATTAGTGTCCCTATCCCACACCTGTGTCACATTTATTAGTGTCCCTATCACACACCCCTGTGTCACATCTATTAGTGTCCCTTTCGAGCACCCCTGTGTCACATTTATTAGTGTCCTTATCACACACCCCTGTGTCACATCTATTAGTGTCCCTTTCGAGCACCCCTGTGTCACATCTATTAGTGTCCCTATCACACATCCCTGTGTCACATTTATTAGTGTCCCTATCACACATCCCTGTGTCACATTTATTAGTGTCCCTATCCCATCCCTGTGTCACATCTATTAGTGTCCCTGTCACATACCCTGTCACATCTATTAGTGTCCCTGTCACACAACCTGTGTCACATCTATTAGTGTCCCTGTCACGCACCCCTGTGTCACATTTATTAGTGTCCCTGTCACCCACACCTGTGTCACATTTATTAGTGTCCCTATCCCACACCTGTGTCACATTTATTAGTGTCCCTATCACGCACCCCTGTTTTACATTTATTAGTGTCCCTATCCCACACCTGTGTCACATTTATTAGTGTCCCTATCACACACCCCTGTGTCACATCTATTAGTGTCCCTTTCGAGCACCCCTGTGTCACATTTATTAGTGTCCTTATCACACACCCCTGTGTCACATCTATTAGTGTCCCTTTCGAGCACCCCTGTGTCACATTTATTAGTGTCCTTATCACACACCCCTGTGTCACATCTATTAGTGTCCCTATCACACACCCCTGTGTCACATTTATTAGTGTCCCTATCACACACCCCTGCGTCTTATTTATTAGTGTCCCTATCACGCACCCCAGCGTCACATTTATTAGTGTCCCTATCACGCACCCCTGCGTCACATCTATTAGTGTCCCTATCACGCACCCCTGCGTCACATCTATTAGTGTCCCTATCACGCACCCCTGCGTCACATCTATTAGTGTCCCTATCACGCACCCCTGTGTCACATCTATTAGTGTCCCTGTCACGCACCCCTGTGTCACATCTATTAGTGTCCCTGTCACGCACCCCTGTGTCACATCTATTAGTGTCCCTATCACACACCCCTGTGTCACATCTATTAGTGTCCCTTTCGAGCACCCCTGTGTCACATTTATTAGTGTCCTTATCACACACCCCTGTGTCACATCTATTAGTGTCCCTATCACACACCCCTGCGTCACATTTATTAGTGTCCCTATCACACACCCCTGCGTCACATTTATTAGTGTCCCTATCACGCACCCCTGCGTCACATTTATTAGTGTCCCTATCACGCACCCCTGCGTCACATCTATTAGTGTCCCTATCACGCACCCCTGCGTCACCTCTATTAGTGTCCCTATCACGCACCCCTGCGTCACCTCTATTAGTGTCCCTATCACGCACCCCTGTGTCACCTCTATTAGTGTCCCTGTCACGCACCCCGGTGTCACCTTTATTAGTGTCCCTGTCACGCACCCCTGTGTCACATTTATTAGTGTATCTATCACGCACCCCTGTGTCACATCTATTAGTGTCCCTATCACGCACCCCTGTGTCACATCTATTAGTGTCCCTATCACGCACCCCTGTGTCACATCTATTAGTGTCCCTATCACGCACCCCTGTGTCACATCTATTAGTGTGTCTATCACGCACCCCTGTGTCACATCTATTAGTGTGTCTATCACGCACCCCTGTGTCACATCTATTAGTGTGTCTATCTCGCACCCCTGTGTCACATCTATTAGTGTCCCTATCACGCACCCCTGTGTCACATCTATTAGTGTCCCTGTCACGCACCCCTGTGTCACATCTATTAGTGTCCCTGTCACGCACCCCTGTGTCACATCTATTAGTGTCCCTGTCACGCACCCCCTGTGTCACATCTATTAGTGTCCCTGTCACGCACCCCTGTGTCACATTTATTAGTGTCCCTGTCACGCACCCCTGTCACATTTATTAGTGTCCCTGTCACGCACCCCTGTCACATTTATTAGTGTCCCTGTCACGCACCCCTGTGTCACATTTATTAGTGTCCCTGTCACGCACCCCTGTGTCACATCTATTAGTGTCCCTGTCACGCACCCCTGTGTCACATCTATTAGTGTCCCTGTCACGCACCCCTGTGTCACATCTTTTAGTGTCCCTGTCACGCACCCCAGTGTCACATCTATTAGTGTCCCTGTCACGCACACTGTGTCACATCTATTAGTGTCCCTGTCACGCACCCCTGTGTCACATCTATTAGTGTCCCTGTCACGCACCCCTGTGTCACATCTATTAGTGTCCCTGTCACGCACCCCTGTGTCACATCTATTAGTGTCCCTGTCACGCACCCCTGTGTCACATCTATTAGTGTCCCTGTATCACATCTATTAGTGTCCCTGTCACGCATCCCTGTGTCACATCTATTAGTGTCCCTGTCACGCACCCCTGTGTCACATCTATTAGTGTCCCTGTCACGCACCCCTGTGTCACATCTATTAGTGTCCCTGTCTCGCACCCCTGTGTCACATCTATTAGTGTCCCTGTCACGCACCCCTGTGTCACATCTATTAGTGTCCCTGTCACGCACCCCTGTGTCACATCTATTAGTGTCCCTGTCACGCACCCCTGTGTCACATCTATTAGTGTCCCTGTCACGCACCCCTGTGTCACATCTATTAGTGTCCCTGTCACGCACCCCTGTGTCACATCTATTAGTGTCCCTGTCACGCACCCCTGTGTCACATCTATTAGTGTCCCTGTCACGCACCCCTGTGTCACATCTATTAGTGTCCCTGTCACGCACCCCTGTGTCACATCTATTAGTGTCCCTGTCACGCACCCCTGTGTCACATCTATTAGTGTCCCTTTCGAGCACCCCTGTGTCACATCTATTAGTGTCCTTATCACACACCCCTGTGTCACATTTATTAGTGTCCCTATCACGCACCCCTGTGTCACATTTATTAGTGTCCCTATCACGCACCGCTGTGTCACATTTATTAGTGTCCCTATCACGCACCCCTGTGTCACATCTATTAGTGTCCCTATCACGCACCCCTGTGTCACATCTATTAGTGTCCCTATCACGCACCCCTGTGTCACATCTATTAGTGTCCCTGTCACGCACCCCTGTGTCACATCTATTAGTGTCCCTGTCACGCACCCCTGTGTCACATCTATTAGTGTCCCTGTCACGCACCCCTGTGTCACATCTATTAGTGTCCCTGTCACGCACCCCTGTGTCACATCTATTACTGTCCCTGTCACGCACCCCTGTGTCACATCTATTACTGTCCCTGTCACGCACCCCTGTGTCACATCTATTAGTGTCCCTGTCACGCACCCCTGTGTCACATCTATTAGTGTCCCTGTCACGCACCCGTGTCACATCTATTAGTGTCCCTGTCACGCACCCCTGTGTCACATCTATTAGTGTCCCTGTCCCGCACCCCTGTGTCACATCTATTAGTGTCCCTGTCCCGCACCCCTGTGTCACATCTATTAGTGTCCCTGTCCCGCACCCCTGTCACATTTATTAGTGTCCCTGTCACGCACCCCTGTGTCACATCTATTAGTGTCCCTGTCACGCACCCCTGTGTCACATCTATTAGTGTCCCTGTCAAGCCCCCGTGTCACATCTATTAGTGTCCCTATCACGCACCCCTGTGTCACATTTATTAGTGTCCCTATCACGCACCCCTGTGTCACATCTATTAGTGTCCCTGTCACACACCTGTGTCACATTTATTAGTGTCCCTATCACACACCCCTGTGTCACATCTATTAGTGTCCCTGTCACACCCCTGTGTCACATCTGTTAGTGTCCCTATCACACACCCCTGTGTCACATCTGTTAGTGTCCCTATCACACACCCCTGTGTCACATCTATTAGTGTCCCTATCACACACCCCTGTGTCACATTTATTAGTGTCCCTATCACACACCCCTGTGTCACATCTATTAGTGTCCCTATCACACACCCCTGTGTCACATCTATTAGTGTCCCTGTCACACACCCCTGTGTCACATTTATTAGTGTCCCTATCACACACCCCTGTGTCACATTTATTAGTGTCCCTATCACACACCCCTGTGTCACATTTATTAGTGTCCCTATCACACACCCCTGTGTCACATTTATTAGTGTCCCTTCCCACACATGTGTCACATTTATTAGTGTCCCTATCACGCCCCCCTGTGTCACATCTATTAGTGTCCCTATCACGCACCCCTGTGTCACATCTATTAGTGTCCCTATCACGCACCCCTGTGTCACATTTATTAGTGTCCCTATCACGCACCCCTGTGTCACATCTATTAGTGTCCCTATCACGCACCCCTGTGTCACATCTATTAGTGTCCCTATCACACACCCCTGTGTCACATCTATTAGTGTCCCTATCACACACCCCTGTGTCACATCTATTAGTGTCCCTTTCGAGCACCCCTGTGTCACATTTATTAGTGTCCTTATCACACACCCCTGTGTCACATCTATTAGTGTCCCTATCACACACACCTGTGTCACATTTATTAGTGTCCCTATCACGCACCCTGTGTCACATCTATTAGTGTCCCTATCACGCACCCCTGTGTCACATCTATTAGTGTCCCTATCACGCACCCCTGTGTCACATCTATTAGTGTCCCTGTCACGCACCCCTGTGTCACATCTATTAGTGTCCCTGTCACGCACCCCTGTGTCACATCTATTAGTGTCCCTGTCACGCACCCCTGTGTCACATCTATTAGTGTCCCTGTCACGCACGCCTGTGTCACATCTATTAGTGTCCCTGTCACGCACCCCTGTGTCACATCTATTAGTGTCCCTGTCACGCACCCCTGTGTCACATCTATTTGTGTCCCTGTCACGCACCCCTGTGTCACATCTATTAGTGTCCCTGTCACGCACCCCTGTGTCACATCTATTAGTGTCCCTGTCACGCACCCCTGTGTCACATCTATTAGTGTCCCTGTCACGCACCCCTGTGTCACATCTATTAGTGTCCCTGTCACGCACCCCTGTGTCACATCTATTAGTGTCCCTGTCACGCACCCCTGTGTCACATCTATTAGTGTCCCTGTCACGCACCCCTGTGTCACATCTATTAGTGTCCCTGTCACACACCTGTGTCACATCTATTAGTGTCCCTGTCACACACCCCTGTGTCACATTTATTAGTGTCCCTATCACACACCCCTGTGTCACATCTATTAGTGTCCCTTTCGAGCACCCCTGTGTCACATTTATTAGTGTCCTTATCACACACCCCTGTGTCACATCTATTAGTGTCCCTTTCGAGCACCCCTGTGTCACATCTATTAGTGTCCCTATCACACATCCCTGTGTCACATTTATTAGTGTCCCTATCACACATCCCTGTGTCACATTTATTAGTGTCCCTATCCCATCCCTGTGTCACATCTATTAGTGTCCCTGTCACATACCCTGTCACATCTATTAGTGTCCCTGTCACACAACCTGTGTCACATCTATTAGTGTCCCTGTCACGCACCCCTGTGTCACATTTATTAGTGTCCCTGTCACCCACACCTGTGTCACATTTATTAGTGTCCCTATCCCACACCTGTGTCACATTTATTAGTGTCCCTATCACGCACCCCTGTTTTACATTTATTAGTGTCCCTATCCCACACCTGTGTCACATTTATTAGTGTCCCTATCACACACCCCTGTGTCACATCTATTAGTGTCCCTTTCGAGCACCCCTGTGTCACATTTATTAGTGTCCTTATCACACACCCCTGTGTCACATCTATTAGTGTCCCTTTCGAGCACCCCTGTGTCACATTTATTAGTGTCCTTATCACACACCCCTGTGTCACATCTATTAGTGTCCCTATCACACACCCCTGTGTCACATTTATTAGTGTCCCTATCACACACCCCTGCGTCTTATTTATTAGTGTCCCTATCACGCACCCCAGCGTCACATTTATTAGTGTCCCTATCACGCACCCCTGCGTCACATCTATTAGTGTCCCTATCACGCACCCCTGCGTCACATCTATTAGTGTCCCTATCACGCACCCCTGCGTCACATCTATTAGTGTCCCTATCACGCACCCCTGTGTCACATCTATTAGTGTCCCTGTCACGCACCCCTGTGTCACATCTATTAGTGTCCCTGTCACGCACCCCTGTGTCACATCTATTAGTGTCCCTGTCACGCACCCCTGTGTCACATTTATTAGTGTCCCTGTCACGCACCCCTGTGTCACCTCTATTAGTGTCCCTGTCACGCACCCCGGTGTCACCTTTATTAGTGTCCCTGTCACGCACCCCTGTGTCACATTTATTAGTGTATCTATCACGCACCCCTGTGTCACATCTATTAGTGTACCTATCACACACCCCTGTGTCACATCTATTAGTGTCCCTTTCGAGCACCCCTGTGTCACATTTATTAGTGTCCTTATCACACACCCCTGTGTCACATCTATTAGTGTCCCTATCACACACCCCTGCGTCACATTTATTAGTGTCCCTATCACACACCCCTGCGTCACATTTATTAGTGTCCCTATCACGCACCCCTGCGTCACATTTATTAGTGTCCCTATCACGCACCCCTGCGTCACATCTATTAGTGTCCCTATCACGCACCCCTGCGTCACCTCTATTAGTGTCCCTATCACGCACCCCTGCGTCACCTCTATTAGTGTCCCTATCACGCACCCCTGTGTCACCTCTATTAGTGTCCCTGTCACGCACCCCGGTGTCACCTTTATTAGTGTCCCTGTCACGCACCCCTGTGTCACATTTATTAGTGTATCTATCACGCACCCCTGTGTCACATCTATTAGTGTCCCTATCACGCACCCCTGTGTCACATCTATTAGTGTCCCTATCACGCACCCCTGTGTCACATCTATTAGTGTCCCTATCACGCACCCCTGTGTCACATCTATTAGTGTGTCTATCACGCACCCCTGTGTCACATCTATTAGTGTGTCTATCACGCACCCCTGTGTCACATCTATTAGTGTGTCTATCTCGCACCCCTGTGTCACATCTATTAGTGTCCCTATCACGCACCCCTGTGTCACATCTATTAGTGTCCCTGTCACGCACCCCTGTGTCACATCTATTAGTGTCCCTGTCACGCACCCCTGTGTCACATCTATTAGTGTCCCTGTCACGCACCCCCTGTGTCACATCTATTAGTGTCCCTGTCACGCACCCCTGTGTCACATTTATTAGTGTCCCTGTCACGCACCCCTGTCACATTTATTAGTGTCCCTGTCACGCACCCCTGTCACATTTATTAGTGTCCCTGTCACGCACCCCTGTGTCACATTTATTAGTGTCCCTGTCACGCACCCCTGTGTCACATCTATTAGTGTCCCTGTCACGCACCCCTGTGTCACATCTATTAGTGTCCCTGTCACGCACCCCTGTGTCACATCTTTTAGTGTCCCTGTCACGCACCCCAGTGTCACATCTATTAGTGTCCCTGTCACGCACACTGTGTCACATCTATTAGTGTCCCTGTCACGCACCCCTGTGTCACATCTATTAGTGTCCCTGTCACGCACCCCTGTGTCACATCTATTAGTGTCCCTGTCACGCACCCCTGTGTCACATCTATTAGTGTCCCTGTCACGCACCCCTGTGTCACATCTATTAGTGTCCCTGTATCACATCTATTAGTGTCCCTGTCACGCATCCCTGTGTCACATCTATTAGTGTCCCTGTCACGCACCCCTGTGTCACATCTATTAGTGTCCCTGTCACGCACCCCTGTGTCACATCTATTAGTGTCCCTGTCTCGCACCCCTGTGTCACATCTATTAGTGTCCCTGTCACGCACCCCTGTGTCACATCTATTAGTGTCCCTGTCACGCACCCCTGTGTCACATCTATTAGTGTCCCTGTCACGCACCCCTGTGTCACATCTATTAGTGTCCCTGTCACGCACCCCTGTGTCACATCTATTAGTGTCCCTGTCACGCACCCCTGTGTCACATCTATTAGTGTCCCTGTCACGCACCCCTGTGTCACATCTATTAGTGTCCCTGTCACGCACCCCTGTGTCACATCTATTAGTGTCCCTGTCACGCACCCCTGTGTCACATCTATTAGTGTCCCTGTCACGCACCCCTGTGTCACATCTATTAGTGTCCCTTTCGAGCACCCCTGTGTCACATCTATTAGTGTCCTTATCACACACCCCTGTGTCACATTTATTAGTGTCCCTATCACGCACCCCTGTGTCACATTTATTAGTGTCCCTATCACGCACCGCTGTGTCACATTTATTAGTGTCCCTATCACGCACCCCTGTGTCACATCTATTAGTGTCCCTATCACGCACCCCTGTGTCACATCTATTAGTGTCCCTATCACGCACCCCTGTGTCACATCTATTAGTGTCCCTGTCACGCACCCCTGTGTCACATTTATTAGTGTCCCTTCCCACACATGTGTCACATTTATTAGTGTCCCTATCACGCCCCCCTGTGTCACATCTATTAGTGTCCCTATCACGCACCCCTGTGTCACATCTATTAGTGTCCCTATCACGCACCCCTGTGTCACATTTATTAGTGTCCCTATCACGCACCCCTGTGTCACATCTATTAGTGTCCCTATCACGCACCCCTGTGTCACATCTATTAGTGTCCCTATCACACACCCCTGTGTCACATCTATTAGTGTCCCTATCACACACCCCTGTGTCACATCTATTAGTGTCCCTTTCGAGCACCCCTGTGTCACATTTATTAGTGTCCTTATCACACACCCCTGTGTCACATCTATTAGTGTCCCTATCACACACACCTGTGTCACATTTATTAGTGTCCCTATCACGCACCCTGTGTCACATCTATTAGTGTCCCTATCACGCACCCCTGTGTCACATCTATTAGTGTCCCTATCACGCACCCCTGTGTCACATCTATTAGTGTCCCTGTCACGCACCCCTGTGTCACATCTATTAGTGTCCCTGTCACGCACCCCTGTGTCACATCTATTAGTGTCCCTGTCACGCACCCCTGTGTCACATCTATTAGTGTCCCTGTCACGCACGCCTGTGTCACATCTATTAGTGTCCCTGTCACGCACCCCTGTGTCACATCTATTAGTGTCCCTGTCACGCACCCCTGTGTCACATCTATTTGTGTCCCTGTCACGCACCCCTGTGTCACATCTATTAGTGTCCCTGTCACGCACCCCTGTGTCACATCTATTAGTGTCCCTGTCACGCACCCCTGTGTCACATCTATTAGTGTCCCTGTCACGCACCCCTGTGTCACATCTATTAGTGTCCCTGTCACGCACCCCTGTGTCACATCTATTAGTGTCCCTGTCACGCACCCCTGTGTCACATCTATTAGTGTCCCTGTCACGCACCCCTGTGTCACATCTATTAGTGTCCCTGTCACACACCTGTGTCACATCTATTAGTGTCCCTGTCACACACCCCTGTGTCACATTTATTAGTGTCCCTATCACACACCCCTGTGTCACATCTATTAGTGTCCCTTTCGAGCACCCCTGTGTCACATTTATTAGTGTCCTTATCACACACCCCTGTGTCACATCTATTAGTGTCCCTTTCGAGCACCCCTGTGTCACATCTATTAGTGTCCCTATCACACATCCCTGTGTCACATTTATTAGTGTCCCTATCACACATCCCTGTGTCACATTTATTAGTGTCCCTATCCCATCCCTGTGTCACATCTATTAGTGTCCCTGTCACATACCCTGTCACATCTATTAGTGTCCCTGTCACACAACCTGTGTCACATCTATTAGTGTCCCTGTCACGCACCCCTGTGTCACATTTATTAGTGTCCCTGTCACCCACACCTGTGTCACATTTATTAGTGTCCCTATCCCACACCTGTGTCACATTTATTAGTGTCCCTATCACGCACCCCTGTTTTACATTTATTAGTGTCCCTATCCCACACCTGTGTCACATTTATTAGTGTCCCTATCACACACCCCTGTGTCACATCTATTAGTGTCCCTTTCGAGCACCCCTGTGTCACATTTATTAGTGTCCTTATCACACACCCCTGTGTCACATCTATTAGTGTCCCTTTCGAGCACCCCTGTGTCACATTTATTAGTGTCCTTATCACACACCCCTGTGTCACATCTATTAGTGTCCCTATCACACACCCCTGTGTCACATTTATTAGTGTCCCTATCACACACCCCTGCGTCTTATTTATTAGTGTCCCTATCACGCACCCCAGCGTCACATTTATTAGTGTCCCTATCACGCACCCCTGCGTCACATCTATTAGTGTCCCTATCACGCACCCCTGCGTCACATCTATTAGTGTCCCTATCACGCACCCCTGCGTCACATCTATTAGTGTCCCTATCACGCACCCCTGTGTCACATCTATTAGTGTCCCTGTCACGCACCCCTGTGTCACATCTATTAGTGTCCCTGTCACGCACCCCTGTGTCACATCTATTAGTGTCCCTGTCACGCACCCCTGTGTCACATTTATTAGTGTCCCTGTCACGCACCCCTGTGTCACCTCTATTAGTGTCCCTGTCACGCACCCCGGTGTCACCTTTATTAGTGTCCCTGTCACGCACCCCTGTGTCACATTTATTAGTGTATCTATCACGCACCCCTGTGTCACATCTATTAGTGTACCTATCACACACCCCTGTGTCACATCTATTAGTGTCCCTTTCGAGCACCCCTGTGTCACATTTATTAGTGTCCTTATCACACACCCCTGTGTCACATCTATTAGTGTCCCTATCACACACCCCTGCGTCACATTTATTAGTGTCCCTATCACACACCCCTGCGTCACATTTATTAGTGTCCCTATCACGCACCCCTGCGTCACATTTATTAGTGTCCCTATCACGCACCCCTGCGTCACATCTATTAGTGTCCCTATCACGCACCCCTGCGTCACCTCTATTAGTGTCCCTATCACGCACCCCTGCGTCACCTCTATTAGTGTCCCTATCACGCACCCCTGTGTCACCTCTATTAGTGTCCCTGTCACGCACCCCGGTGTCACCTTTATTAGTGTCCCTGTCACGCACCCCTGTGTCACATTTATTAGTGTATCTATCACGCACCCCTGTGTCACATCTATTAGTGTCCCTATCACGCACCCCTGTGTCACATCTATTAGTGTCCCTATCACGCACCCCTGTGTCACATCTATTAGTGTCCCTATCACGCACCCCTGTGTCACATCTATTAGTGTGTCTATCACGCACCCCTGTGTCACATCTATTAGTGTGTCTATCACGCACCCCTGTGTCACATCTATTAGTGTGTCTATCTCGCACCCCTGTGTCACATCTATTAGTGTCCCTATCACGCACCCCTGTGTCACATCTATTAGTGTCCCTGTCACGCACCCCTGTGTCACATCTATTAGTGTCCCTGTCACGCACCCCTGTGTCACATCTATTAGTGTCCCTGTCACGCACCCCCTGTGTCACATCTATTAGTGTCCCTGTCACGCACCCCTGTGTCACATTTATTAGTGTCCCTGTCACGCACCCCTGTCACATTTATTAGTGTCCCTGTCACGCACCCCTGTCACATTTATTAGTGTCCCTGTCACGCACCCCTGTGTCACATTTATTAGTGTCCCTGTCACGCACCCCTGTGTCACATCTATTAGTGTCCCTGTCACGCACCCCTGTGTCACATCTATTAGTGTCCCTGTCACGCACCCCTGTGTCACATCTTTTAGTGTCCCTGTCACGCACCCCAGTGTCACATCTATTAGTGTCCCTGTCACGCACACTGTGTCACATCTATTAGTGTCCCTGTCACGCACCCCTGTGTCACATCTATTAGTGTCCCTGTCACGCACCCCTGTGTCACATCTATTAGTGTCCCTGTCACGCACCCCTGTGTCACATCTATTAGTGTCCCTGTCACGCACCCCTGTGTCACATCTATTAGTGTCCCTGTATCACATCTATTAGTGTCCCTGTCACGCATCCCTGTGTCACATCTATTAGTGTCCCTGTCACGCACCCCTGTGTCACATCTATTAGTGTCCCTGTCACGCACCCCTGTGTCACATCTATTAGTGTCCCTGTCTCGCACCCCTGTGTCACATCTATTAGTGTCCCTGTCACGCACCCCTGTGTCACATCTATTAGTGTCCCTGTCACGCACCCCTGTGTCACATCTATTAGTGTCCCTGTCACGCACCCCTGTGTCACATCTATTAGTGTCCCTGTCACGCACCCCTGTGTCACATCTATTAGTGTCCCTGTCACGCACCCCTGTGTCACATCTATTAGTGTCCCTGTCACGCACCCCTGTGTCACATCTATTAGTGTCCCTGTCACGCACCCCTGTGTCACATCTATTAGTGTCCCTGTCACGCACCCCTGTGTCACATCTATTAGTGTCCCTGTCACGCACCCCTGTGTCACATCTATTAGTGTCCCTTTCGAGCACCCCTGTGTCACATCTATTAGTGTCCTTATCACACACCCCTGTGTCACATTTATTAGTGTCCCTATCACGCACCCCTGTGTCACATTTATTAGTGTCCCTATCACGCACCGCTGTGTCACATTTATTAGTGTCCCTATCACGCACCCCTGTGTCACATCTATTAGTGTCCCTATCACGCACCCCTGTGTCACATCTATTAGTGTCCCTATCACGCACCCCTGTGTCACATCTATTAGTGTCCCTGTCACGCACCCCTGTGTCACATCTATTAGTGTCCCTGTCACGCACCCCTGTGTCACATCTATTAGTGTCCCTGTCACGCACCCCTGTGTCACATCTATTAGTGTCCCTGTCACGCACCCCTGTGTCACATCTATTACTGTCCCTGTCACGCACCCCTGTGTCACATCTATTACTGTCCCTGTCACGCACCCCTGTGTCACATCTATTAGTGTCCCTGTCACGCACCCCTGTGTCACATCTATTAGTGTCCCTGTCACGCACCCGTGTCACATCTATTAGTGTCCCTGTCACGCACCCCTGTGTCACATCTATTAGTGTCCCTGTCCCGCACCCCTGTGTCACATCTATTAGTGTCCCTGTCCCGCACCCCTGTGTCACATATATTAGTGTCCCTGTCCCGCACCCCTGTCACATTTATTAGTGTCCCTGTCACGCACCCCTGTGTCACATCTATTAGTGTCCCTGTCACGCACCCCTGTGTCACATCTATTAGTGTCCCTGTCAAGCCCCCGTGTCACATCTATTAGTGTCCCTATCACGCACCCCTGTGTCACATTTATTAGTGTCCCTATCACGCACCCCTGTGTCACATCTATTAGTGTCCCTGTCACACACCTGTGTCACATTTATTAGTGTCCCTATCACACACCCCTGTGTCACATCTATTAGTGTCCCTGTCACACCCCTGTGTCACATCTGTTAGTGTCCCTATCACACACCCCTGTGTCACATCTATTAGTGTCCCTATCACACACCCCTGTGTCACATCTATTAGTGTCCCTATCACACACCCCTGTGTCACATTTATTAGTGTCCCTATCACACACCCCTGTGTCACATCTATTAGTGTCCCTATCACACACCCCTGTGTCACATCTATTAGTGTCCCTGTCACACACCCCTGTGTCACATTTATTAGTGTCCCTATCACACACCCCTGTGTCACATTTATTAGTGTCCCTATCACACACCCCTGTGTCACATTTATTAGTGTCCCTATCACACACCCCTGTGTCACATTTATTAGTGTCCCTTCCCACACATGTGTCACATTTATTAGTGTCCCTATCACGCCCCCCTGTGTCACATCTATTAGTGTCCCTATCACGCACCCCTGTGTCACATCTATTAGTGTCCCTATCACGCCCCCCTGTGTCACATTTATTAGTGTCCCTATCACGCACCCCTGTGTCACATCTATTAGTGTCCCTATCACGCACCCCTGTGTCACATCTATTAGTGTCCCTATCACACACCCCTGTGTCACATCTATTAGTGTCCCTATCACACACCCCTGTGTCACATCTATTAGTGTCCCTTTCGAGCACCCCTGTGTCACATTTATTAGTGTCCTTATCACACACCCCTGTGTCACATCTATTAGTGTCCCTATCACACACACCTGTGTCACATTTATTAGTGTCCCTATCACGCACCCTGTGTCACATCTATTAGTGTCCCTATCACGCACCCCTGTGTCACATCTATTAGTGTCCCTATCACGCACCCCTGTGTCACATCTATTAGTGTCCCTGTCACGCACCCCTGTGTCACATCTATTAGTGTCCCTGTCACGCACCCCTGTGTCACATCTATTAGTGTCCCTGTCACGCACCCCTGTGTCACATCTATTAGTGTCCCTGTCACGCACCCCTGTGTCACATCTATTAGTGTCCCTGTCACGCACCCCTGTGTCACATCTATTAGTGTCCCTGTCACGCACCCCTGTGTCACATCTATTTGTGTCCCTGTCACGCACCCCTGTGTCACATCTATTAGTGTCCCTGTCACGCACCCCTGTGTCACATCTATTAGTGTCCCTGTCACGCACCCCTGTGTCACATCTATTAGTGTCCCTGTCACGCACCCCTGTGTCACATCTATTAGTGTCCCTGTCACGCACCCCTGTGTCACATCTATTAGTGTCCCTGTCACGCACCCCTGTGTCACATCTATTAGTGTCCCTGTCACGCACCCCTGTGTCACATCTATTAGTGTCCCTGTCACACACCCCTGTGTCACATTTATTAGTGTCCCTGTCACGCACCCCTGTGTCACATTTATTAGTGTCCCTATCACGCACCCCTGTGTCACATTTATTAGTGTCTCTATCACGCACCCCTGTGTCACCTTTATTAGTGTCCCTGTCACGCACCCCTGTGTCACATTTATTAGTGTATCTATCACGCACCCCTGTGTCACATCTATTAGTGTCCCTATCACGCACCCCTGTGTCACATCTATTAGTGTCCCTGTCACGCACCCCTGTGTCACATCTATTAGTGTCCCTGTCACGCACCCCTGTGTCACATCTATTAGTGTCCCTGTCACGCACCCCCTGTGTCACATCTATTAGTGTCCCTGTCACGCACCCCTGTGTCACATTTATTAGTGTCCCTGTCACGCACCCCTGTCACATTTATTAGTGTCCCTGTCACGCACCCCTGTGTCACATTTATTAGTGTCCCTGTCACGCACCCCTGTGTCACATTTATTAGTGTTCCTGTCACGCACCCCTGTGTCACATTTATTAGTGTCCCTGTCACGCACCTGTGTCACATTTATTAGTGTCCCTGTCACGCACCCCTGTGTCACATCTATTAGTGTCCCTGTCACGCACCCCTGTCTCACATCTTTTAGTGTCCCTGTCACGCACCCCAGTCTCACATCTATTAGTGTCCCTGTCACGCACCCCAGTGTCACATCTATTAGTGTCCCTGTCACGCACCACAGTGTCACATCTATTAGTGTCTCTGTCACGCACCCCTGTGTCACATCTATTAGTGTCCCTGTCACGCACCCGTGTCACATCTATTAGTGTCCCTGTCACGCACCCCTGTGTCACATCTATTAGTGTCCCTGTCACGCACCCCTGTGTCACATCTATTAGTGTCCCTGTCCCGCACCCCTGTGTCACATCTATTAGTGTCCCTATCACGCACCCCTGTGTCACATCTATTAGTGTCCCTATCACGCATCCCTGTGTCACATTTATTAGTGTCCCTATCACACATCCCTGTGCCACATCTATTAGTGTCCCTGTCACACACCCTGTGTCACATCTATTAGAGTCCCTGTCACACAACCTGTGTCACATCTATTAGTGTCCCTGTCACGCACCCCTGTGTCACATTTATTAGTGTCCCTGTCACCCACACCTGTGTCACATTTATTAGTGTCCCTATCCCACACCTGTGTCACATTTATTAGTGTCCCTATCACTCACCCCTGTTTCACATTTATTAGTGTCCCTATCCCACACCTGTGTCACATTTATTAGTGTCCCTATCACACACCCCTGTGTCACATCTATTAGTGTCCCTTTTGAGCACCCCTGTGTCACATTTATTAGTGTCCCTATCACACACCCCTGTGTCACATCTATTAGTGTCCCTATCACAAACCCCTGTGTCACATCTATTAGTGTCCCTATCACACATCCCTGTGTCACATTTATTAGTGTCCCTATCACACATCCCTGTGTCACATTTATTAGTGTCCCTATCCCATCCCTGTGTCACATCTATTAGTGTCCCTGTCACATACCCTGTCACATCTATTAGTGTCCCAGTCACACAACCTGTGTCACATCTATTAGTGTCCCTGTCACGCACCCCTGTGTCACATTTATTAGTGTCCCTGTCACCCACACCTGTGTCACATTTATTAGTGTCCCTATCCCACACCTGTGTCACATTTATTAGTGTCCCTATCACACACCTGTGTCACATTTATTTGTGTCCCTATCACACACCCCTGTGTCACATCTATTAGTGTCCCTTTCGAGCACCCCTGTGTCACATTTATTAGTGTCCTTATCACACACCCCTGTGTCACATCTATTAGTGTCCCTTTCGAGCACCCCTGTGTCACATTTATTAGTGTCCTTATCACACACCCCTGCGTCACATCTATTAGTGTCCCTATCAGACACCCCTGCGTCACATTTATTAGTGTCCCTATCACACACCCCTGCGTCACATTTATTAGTGTCCCTATCACGCACCCCTGCGTCACATTTATTAGTGTCCCTATCACGCACCCCTGAGTCACATCTATTAGTGTCCCTATCACGCACCCCTGCGTCACATCTATTAGTGTCCCTATCACGCACCCCTGCGTCACATCTATTAGTGTCCCTATCACGCACCCCTGCGTCACATCTATTAGTGTCCCTGTCACGCACCCCTGTGTCACATCTATTAGTGTCCCTGTCACGCACCCCTGTGTCACATCTATTAGTGTCCCTGTCACGCACCCCTGTGTCACATCTATTAGTGTCCCTGTCACGCACCCCTGTGTCACATCTATTAGTGTCCCTGTCACGCACCCCTGTGTCACATTTATTAGTGTCCCTGTCACGCACCCCTGTGTCACCTCTATTAGTGTCCCTGTCACGCACCCCGGTGTCACCTTTATTAGTGTCCCTGTCACGCACCCCTGTGTCACATCTATTAGTGTATCTATCACGCACCCCTGTGTCACATCTATTAGTGTCCCTATCACGCACCCCTGTGTCACATCTATTAGTGTCCCTATCACGCACCCCTGTGTCACATCTATTAGTGTCCCTATCACGCACCCCTGTGTCACATCAATTAGTGTGTCTATCATGCACCCCTGTGTCACATGTATTAGTGTGTCTATCACGCACCCCTCTGTCACATCTATTAGTGTGTCTATCTCGCACCCCTGTGTCACATCTATTAGTGTGTCTATCACGCACCCCTGTGTCACATCTATTAGTGTCCCTGTCACGCACCCCTGTGTCACATCTATTAGTGTCCCTGTCACGCACCCCCTGTGTCACATCTATTAGTGTCCCTGTCACGCACCCCTGTGTCACATCTATTAGTGTCCCTGTCACGCACCCCTGTCACATTTATTAGTGTCCCTGTCACGCACCCCTGTCACATTTATTAGTGTCCCTGTCACGCACCCCTGTGTCACATTTATTAGTGTCCCTGTCACGCACCCCTGTGTCACATTTATTAGTGTCCCTGTCACGCACCCCTGTGTCACATCTATTAGTGTCCCTGTCACGCACCCCTGTGTCACATCTATTAGTGTCCCTGTGTCACATCTTTTAGTGTCCCTGTCATGCACCCCAGTGTCACATCTATTAGTGTCCCTGTCACGCACACTGTGTCACATCTATTAGTGTCCCTGTCACGCACCCCTGTGTCACATCTATTAGTGTCCCTGTCACGCACCCCTGTGTCACATCTATTAGTGTCCCTGTCACGCACCCCTGTGTCACAGCTATTAGTGTCCCTGTCACGCACCCCTGTGTCACATCTATTAGTGTCCCTGTCACGCACCCCTGTGTCACATCTATTAGTGTCCCTGTCACGCATCCCTGTGTCACATCTATTAGTGTCCCTGTCACGCATCCCTGTGTCACATCTATTAGTGTCCCTGTCACGCACCCCTGTGTCACATCTATTAGTGTCCCTATCACGCACCCCTGTGTCACATCTATTAGTGTCCCTATCACAAACCCCTGTGTCACATCTATTAGTGTCCCTATCACACATCCCTGTGTCACATTTATTAGTGTCCCTATCACACATCCCTGTGTCACATCTATTAGTGTCCCTGTCACACACCCTGTGTCACATCTATTAGAGTCCCTGTCACACAACCTGTGTCACATCTATTAGTGTCCCTGTCACGCACCCCTGTGTCACATTTATTAGTGTCCCTGTCACCCACACCTGTGTCACATTTATTAGTGTCCCTATCCCACACCTGTTTCACATTTATTAGTGTCCCTATCACGCACCCCTGTTTCACATTTATTAGTGTCCCTATCCCACACCTGTGTCACATTTATTAGTGTCCCTATCACACACCCCTGTGTCACATCTATTAGTGTCCCTTTCGAGCACCCCTGTGTCACATTTATTAGTGTCCCTATCACACACCCCTGTGTCACATCTATTAGTGTCCCTATCACAAACCCCTGTGTCACATCTATTAGTGTCCCTATCACACATCCCTGTGTCACATTTATTAGTGTCCCTATCACACATCCCTGTGTCACATTTATTAGTGTCCCTATCCCATCCCTGTGTCACATCTATTAGTGTCCCTGTCACACAACCTGTGTCACATCTATTAGTGTCCCTGTCACGCACCCCTGTGTCACATTTATTAGTGTCCCTGTCACCCACACTTGTGTCACATTTATTAGTGTCCCTATCCCAAACCTGTGTCACATTTATTAGTGTCCCTATCACGCACCCCTGTTTCACATTTATTAGTGTCCCTATCCCACACCTGTGTCACATTTATTAGTGTCCCTATCACACACCCCTGTGTCACATCTATTAGTGTCCCTTTCGAGCACCCCTGTGTCACATTTATTAGTGTCCTTATCACACACCCCTGTGTCACATCTATTAGTGTCCCTTTCGAGCACCCCTGTGTCACATTTATTAGTGTCCTTATCACACACCCCTGTGTCACATCTATTAGTGTCCCTATCACACACCCCTGTGTCACATTTATTAGTGTCCCTATCACACACCCCTGTGTCACATTTATTAGTGTCCCTATCACGCACCCCTGTGTCACATTTATTAGTGTCTCTATCACGCACCCCTGTGTCACATTTGTGTCCCTATCACGCACCCCTGTGTCACATTTATTAGTGTCCCTATCACGCACCCCTGTGTCACATTTATTAGTGTCCCTATCACGCACCCCTGTGTCACATTTATTAGTGTCCCTATCACGCACCCCTGTGTCACATCTATTAGTGTCCCTTTCGAGCACCCCTGTGTCACATTTATTAGTGTCCTTATCACACACCCCTGTGTCACATCTATTAGTGTCCCTATCACACACCCCTGTGTCACATTTATTAGTGTCCCTATCACACACCCCTGTGTCACATTTATTAGTGTCCCTATCACGCACCCCTGTGTCACATTTATTAGTGTCCCTATCACGCACCCCTGTGTCACATTTATTAGTGTCCCTATCACACACCCCTGTGTCACATCTATTAGTGTCCCTATCACGCACCCCTGTGTCACATCTATTAGTGTCCCTATCACGCACCCCTGTGTCACATCTATTAGTGTCCCTATCACGCACCCCTGTGTCACATCTATTAGTGTCCCTGTCACGCACCCCTGTGTCACATCTATTAGTGTCCCTGTCACGCACCCCTGTGTCACATCTATTAGTGTCCCTGTCACGCACCCCTGTGTCACATCTATTAGTGTCCCTGTCACGCACCCCTGTGTCACATCTATTAGTGTCCCTGTCACACACCTGTGTCACATTTATTAGTGTCCCTGTCACACACCCCTGTGTCACATTTATTAGTGTCCCTGTCACGCACCCCTGTGTCACATTTATTAGTGTCCCTGTCACGCACCCCTGTGTCAACTTTATTAGTGTCCCTGTCACGCACCCCTGTGTCACCTTTATTAGTGTCCCTGTCACGCACCCCTGTGTCACATTTATTAGTGTATCTATCACGCACCCGTGTCACATCTATTAGTGTCCCTATCACGCACCCCTGTGTCACATCTATTAGTGTCCCTGTCACGCACCCCTGTGTCACATCTATTAGTGTCCCTGTCACGCACCCCTGTGTCACATCTATTAGTGTCCCTGTCACGCACCCCCTGTGTCACATCTATTAGTGTCCCTGTCACGCACCCCTGTGTCACATTTATTAGTGTCCCTGTCACGCACCCCTGTCACATTTATTAGTGTCCCTGTCACGCACCCCTGTGTCACATTTATTAGTGTCCCTGTCACGCACCCCTGTGTCACATTTATTAGTGTTCCTGTCACGCACCCCTGTGTCACATTTATTAGTGTCCCTGTCACGCACCTGTGTCACATTTATTAGTGTCCCTGTCACGCACCCCTGTGTCACATCTATTAGTGTCCCTGTCACGCACCCCTGTCTCACATCTTTTAGTGTCCCTGTCACGCACCCCAGTGTCACATCTATTAGTGTCCCTGTCACGCACCCCAGTGTCACATCTATTAGTGTCCCTGTCACGCACCCCAGTGTCACATCTATTAGTGTCCCTGTCACGCACCCCTGTGTCACATCTATAAGTGTCCCTGTCACGCACCCGTGTCACATCTATTAGTGTCCCTGTCACGCACCCCTGTGTCACATCTATTAGTGTCCCTGTCACGCACCCCTGTGTCACATCTATTAGTGTCCCTGTCACGCACCCCTGTGTCACATCTATTAGTGTCCCTATCACGCACCCCTGTGTCACATTTATTAGTGTCCCTATCCCGCACCCCTGTGTCACATCTATTAGTGTCCCTATCACGCACCCCTGTGTCACATCTATTAGTGTCCCTATCACGCACCCGTGTCACATCTATTAGTGTCCCTATCACGCATCCCTGTGTCACATTTATTAGTGTCCCTATCACGCATCCCTGTGCCACATCTATTAGTGTCCCTGTCACACACCCTGTGTCACATCTATTAGAGTCCCTGTCACACAACCTGTGTCACATCTATTAGTGTCCCTGTCACGCACCCCTGTGTCACATTTATTAGTGTCCCTGTCACCCACACCTGTGTCACATTTATTAGTGTCCCTATCCCACACCTGTGTCACATTTATTAGTGTCCCTATCACGCACCCCTGTTTCACATTTATTAGTGTCCCTATCCCACACCTGTGTCACATTTATTAGTGTCCCTATCACACACCCCTGCGTCACATTTATTAGTGTCCCTATCACACACCCCTGCGTCACATTTATTAGTGTCCCTATCACGCACCCCTGCGTCACATTTATTAGTGTCCCTATCACGCACCCCTGAGTCACATCTATTAGTGTCCCTATCACGCACCCCTGCGTCACATCTATTAGTGTCCCTATCACGCACCCCTGCGTCACATCTATTAGTGTCCCTATCACGCACCCCTGCGTCACATCTATTAGTGTCCCTGTCACGCACCCCTGTGTCACATCTATTAGTGTCCCTGTCACGCACCCCTGTGTCACATCTATTAGTGTCCCTGTCACGCACCCCTGTGTCACATCTATTAGTGTCCCTGTCACGCACCCCTGTGTCACATCTATTAGTGTCCCTGTCACGCACCCCTGTGTCACATTTATTAGTGTCCCTGTCACGCACCCCTGTGTCACCTCTATTAGTGTCCCTGTCACGCACCCCGGTGTCACCTTTATTAGTGTCCCTGTCACGCACCCCTGTGTCACATCTATTAGTGTATCTATCACGCACCCCTGTGTCACATCTATTAGTGTCCCTATCACGCACCCCTGTGTCACATCTATTAGTGTCCCTATCACGCACCCCTGTGTCACATCTATTAGTGTCCCTATCACGCACCCCTGTGTCACATCAATTAGTGTGTCTATCATGCACCCCTGTGTCACATGTATTAGTGTGTCTATCACGCACCCCTCTGTCACATCTATTAGTGTGTCTATCTCGCACCCCTGTGTCACATCTATTAGTGTGTCTATCACGCACCCCTGTGTCACATCTATTAGTGTCCCTGTCACGCACCCCTGTGTCACATCTATTAGTGTCCCTGTCACGCACCCCCTGTGTCACATCTATTAGTGTCCCTGTCACGCACCCCTGTGTCACATCTATTAGTGTCCCTGTCACGCACCCCTGTCACATTTATTAGTGTCCCTGTCACGCACCCCTGTCACATTTATTAGTGTCCCTGTCACGCACCCCTGTGTCACATTTATTAGTGTCCCTGTCACGCACCCCTGTGTCACATTTATTAGTGTCCCTGTCACGCACCCCTGTGTCACATCTATTAGTGTCCCTGTCACGCACCCCTGTGTCACATCTATTAGTGTCCCTGTGTCACATCTTTTAGTGTCCCTGTCATGCACCCCAGTGTCACATCTATTAGTGTCCCTGTCACGCACACTGTGTCACATCTATTAGTGTCCCTGTCACGCACCCCTGTGTCACATCTATTAGTGTCCCTGTCACGCACCCCTGTGTCACATCTATTAGTGTCCCTGTCACGCACCCCTGTGTCACAGCTATTAGTGTCCCTGTCACGCACCCCTGTGTCACATCTATTAGTGTCCCTGTCACGCACCCCTGTGTCACATCTATTAGTGTCCCTGTCACGCATCCCTGTGTCACATCTATTAGTGTCCCTGTCACGCATCCCTGTGTCACATCTATTAGTGTCCCTGTCACGCACCCCTGTGTCACATCTATTAGTGTCCCTATCACGCACCCCTGTGTCACATCTATTAGTGTCCCTATCACAAACCCCTGTGTCACATCTATTAGTGTCCCTATCACACATCCCTGTGTCACATTTATTAGTGTCCCTATCACACATCCCTGTGTCACATCTATTAGTGTCCCTGTCACACACCCTGTGTCACATCTATTAGAGTCCCTGTCACACAACCTGTGTCACATCTATTAGTGTCCCTGTCACGCACCCCTGTGTCACATTTATTAGTGTCCCTGTCACCCACACCTGTGTCACATTTATTAGTGTCCCTATCCCACACCTGTTTCACATTTATTAGTGTCCCTATCACGCACCCCTGTTTCACATTTATTAGTGTCCCTATCCCACACCTGTGTCACATTTATTAGTGTCCCTATCACACACCCCTGTGTCACATCTATTAGTGTCCCTTTCGAGCACCCCTGTGTCACATTTATTAGTGTCCCTATCACACACCCCTGTGTCACATCTATTAGTGTCCCTATCACAAACCCCTGTGTCACATCTATTAGTGTCCCTATCACACATCCCTGTGTCACATTTATTAGTGTCCCTATCACACATCCCTGTGTCACATTTATTAGTGTCCCTATCCCATCCCTGTGTCACATCTATTAGTGTCCCTGTCACACAACCTGTGTCACATCTATTAGTGTCCCTGTCACGCACCCCTGTGTCACATTTATTAGTGTCCCTGTCACCCACACTTGTGTCACATTTATTAGTGTCCCTATCCCAAACCTGTGTCACATTTATTAGTGTCCCTATCACGCACCCCTGTTTCACATTTATTAGTGTCCCTATCCCACACCTGTGTCACATTTATTAGTGTCCCTATCACACACCCCTGTGTCACATCTATTAGTGTCCCTTTCGAGCACCCCTGTGTCACATTTATTAGTGTCCTTATCACACACCCCTGTGTCACATCTATTAGTGTCCCTTTCGAGCACCCCTGTGTCACATTTATTAGTGTCCTTATCACACACCCCTGTGTCACATCTATTAGTGTCCCTATCACACACCCCTGTGTCACATTTATTAGTGTCCCTATCACACACCCCTGTGTCACATTTATTAGTGTCCCTATCACGCACCCCTGTGTCACATTTATTAGTGTCTCTATCACGCACCCCTGTGTCACATTTGTGTCCCTATCACGCACCCCTGTGTCACATTTATTAGTGTCCCTATCACGCACCCCTGTGTCACATTTATTAGTGTCCCTATCACGCACCCCTGTGTCACATTTATTAGTGTCCCTATCACGCACCCCTGTGTCACATCTATTAGTGTCCCTTTCGAGCACCCCTGTGTCACATTTATTAGTGTCCTTATCACACACCCCTGTGTCACATCTATTAGTGTCCCTATCACACACCCCTGTGTCACATTTATTAGTGTCCCTATCACACACCCCTGTGTCACATTTATTAGTGTCCCTATCACGCACCCCTGTGTCACATTTATTAGTGTCCCTATCACGCACCCCTGTGTCACATTTATTAGTGTCCCTATCACACACCCCTGTGTCACATCTATTAGTGTCCCTATCACGCACCCCTGTGTCACATCTATTAGTGTCCCTATCACGCACCCCTGTGTCACATCTATTAGTGTCCCTATCACGCACCCCTGTGTCACATCTATTAGTGTCCCTGTCACGCACCCCTGTGTCACATCTATTAGTGTCCCTGTCACGCACCCCTGTGTCACATCTATTAGTGTCCCTGTCACGCACCCCTGTGTCACATCTATTAGTGTCCCTGTCACGCACCCCTGTGTCACATCTATTAGTGTCCCTGTCACACACCTGTGTCACATTTATTAGTGTCCCTGTCACACACCCCTGTGTCACATTTATTAGTGTCCCTGTCACGCACCCCTGTGTCACATTTATTAGTGTCCCTGTCACGCACCCCTGTGTCAACTTTATTAGTGTCCCTGTCACGCACCCCTGTGTCACCTTTATTAGTGTCCCTGTCACGCACCCCTGTGTCACATTTATTAGTGTATCTATCACGCACCCGTGTCACATCTATTAGTGTCCCTATCACGCACCCCTGTGTCACATCTATTAGTGTCCCTGTCACGCACCCCTGTGTCACATCTATTAGTGTCCCTGTCACGCACCCCTGTGTCACATCTATTAGTGTCCCTGTCACGCACCCCCTGTGTCACATCTATTAGTGTCCCTGTCACGCACCCCTGTGTCACATTTATTAGTGTCCCTGTCACGCACCCCTGTCACATTTATTAGTGTCCCTGTCACGCACCCCTGTGTCACATTTATTAGTGTCCCTGTCACGCACCCCTGTGTCACATTTATTAGTGTTCCTGTCACGCACCCCTGTGTCACATTTATTAGTGTCCCTGTCACGCACCTGTGTCACATTTATTAGTGTCCCTGTCACGCACCCCTGTGTCACATCTATTAGTGTCCCTGTCACGCACCCCTGTCTCACATCTTTTAGTGTCCCTGTCACGCACCCCAGTGTCACATCTATTAGTGTCCCTGTCACGCACCCCAGTGTCACATCTATTAGTGTCCCTGTCACGCACCCCAGTGTCACATCTATTAGTGTCCCTGTCACGCACCCCTGTGTCACATCTATAAGTGTCCCTGTCACGCACCCGTGTCACATCTATTAGTGTCCCTGTCACGCACCCCTGTGTCACATCTATTAGTGTCCCTGTCACGCACCCCTGTGTCACATCTATTAGTGTCCCTGTCACGCACCCCTGTGTCACATCTATTAGTGTCCCTATCACGCACCCCTGTGTCACATTTATTAGTGTCCCTATCCCGCACCCCTGTGTCACATCTATTAGTGTCCCTATCACGCACCCCTGTGTCACATCTATTAGTGTCCCTATCACGCACCCGTGTCACATCTATTAGTGTCCCTATCACGCATCCCTGTGTCACATTTATTAGTGTCCCTATCACGCATCCCTGTGCCACATCTATTAGTGTCCCTGTCACACACCCTGTGTCACATCTATTAGAGTCCCTGTCACACAACCTGTGTCACATCTATTAGTGTCCCTGTCACGCACCCCTGTGTCACATTTATTAGTGTCCCTGTCACCCACACCTGTGTCACATTTATTAGTGTCCCTATCCCACACCTGTGTCACATTTATTAGTGTCCCTATCACGCACCCCTGTTTCACATTTATTAGTGTCCCTATCCCACACCTGTGTCACATTTATTAGTGTCCCTATCACACACCCCTGTGTCACATCTATTAGTATCCCTTTCGAGCACCCCTGTGTCACATTTATTAGTGTCCCTATCACACACCCCTGTGTCACATCTATTAGTGTCCCTATCACAAACCCCTGTGTCACATCTATTAGTGTCCCTATCACACATCCCTGTGTCACATTTATTAGTGTCCCTATCACACATCCCTGTGTCACATTTATTAGTGTCCCTATCCCATCCCTGTGTCACATCTATTAGTGTCCCTGTCACATACTCTGTCACATCTATTAGTGTCCCTGTCACACAACCTGTGTCACATCTATTAGTGTCCCTGTCACCCACACCTGTGTCACATTTATTAGTGTCCCTATCCCACACCTGTGTCACATTTATTAGTGTCCCTATCACGCACCCCTGTTTCACATTTATTAGTGTCCCTATCCCACACCTGTGTCACATTTATTAGTGTCCCTATCACACACCCCTGTGTCACATCTATTAGTGTCCCTTTCGAGCACCCCTGTGTCACATTTATTAGTGTCCTTATCACACACCCCTGTGTCACATCTATTAGTGTCCCTTTCGAGCACCCCTGTGTCACATCTATTAGTGTCCCTATCACACATCCCTGTGTCACATTTATTAGTGTCCCTATCACACATCCCTGTGTCACATTTATTAGTGTCCCTATCCCATCCCTGTGTCACATCTATTAGTGTCCCTGTCACATACCCTGTCACATCTATTAGTGTCCCTGTCACACAACCTGTGTCACATCTATTAGTGTCCCTGTCACGCACCCCTGTGTCACATTTATTAGTGTCCCTGTCACCCACACCTGTGTCACATTTATTAGTGTCCCTATCCCACACCTGTGTCACATTTATTAGTGTCCCTATCACGCACCCCTGTTTCACATTTATTAGTGTCCCTATCCCACACCTGTGTCACATTTATTAGTGTCCCTATCACACACCCCTGTGTCACATCTATTAATGTCCCTTTCGAGCACCCCTGTGTCACATTTATTAGTGTCCTTATCACACACCCCTGTGTCACATCTATTAGTGTCCCTTTCGAGCACCCCTGTGTCACATTTATTAGTGTCCTTATCACACACCCCTGTGTCACATCTATTAGTGTCCCTATCACACACCCCTGTGTCACATTTATTAGTGTCCCTATCACACACCCCTGCGTCACATTTATTAGTGTCCCTATCACGCACCCCAGCGTCACATCTATTAGTGTCCCTATCACGCACCCCTGCGTCACATCTATTAGTGTCCCTATCACGCACCCCTGCGTCACATCTATTAGTGTCCCTATCACGCACCCCTGCGTCACATCTATTAGTGTCCCTGTCACGCACCCCTGTGTCACATCTATTAGTGTCCCTGTCACGCACCCCTGTGTCACATCTATTAGTGTCCCTGTCACGCACCCCTGTGTCACATCTATTAGTGTCCCTGTCACGCACCCCTGTGTCACATCTATTAGTGTCCCTGTCACGCACCCCTGTGTCACATTTATTAGTGTCCCTGTCACGCACCCCTGTGTCACCTCTATTAGTGTCCCTGTCACGCACCCCGGTGTCACCTTTATTAGTGTCCCTGTCACGCACCCCTGTGTCACATTTATTAGTGTATCTATCACGCACCCCTGTGTCACATCTATTAGTGTACCTATCACGCACCCCTGTGTCACATCTATTAGTGTCCCTATCACGCACCCCTGTGTCACCTCTATTAGTGTCCCTGTCACGCACCCCGGTGTCACCTTTATTAGTGTCCCTGTCACGCACCCCGGTGTCACATTTATTAGTGTATCTATCACGCACCCCTGTGTCACATCTATTAGTGTACCTATCACGCACCCCTGTGTCACATCTATTAGTGTCCCTATCACGCACCCCTGTGTCACATCTATTAGTGTCCCTATCACGCACCCCTGTGTCACATCTATTAGTGTGTCTATCACGCACCCCTGTGTCACATGTATTAGTGTGTCTATCACGCACCCCTCTGTCACATCTATTAGTGTGTCTATCTCGCACCCCTGTGTCACATCTATTAGTGTCCCTATCACGCACCCCTGTGTCACATCTATTAGTGTCCCTGTCACGCACCCCTGTGTCACATCTATTAGTGTCCCTGTCACGCACCCCTGTGTCACATCTATTAGTGTCCCTGTCACGCACCCCCTGTGTCACATCTATTAGTGTCCCTGTCACGCACCCCTGTGTCACATTTATTAGTGTCCCTGTCACGCACCCCTGTCACATTTATTAGTGTCCCTGTCACGCACCCCTGTCACATTTATTAGTGTCCCTGTCACGCACCCCTGTGTCACATTTATTAGTGTCCCTGTCACGCACCCCTGTGTCACATCTATTAGTGTCCCTGTCACGCACCCCTGTGTCACATCTATTAGTGTCCCTGTCACGCACCCCTGTGTCACATCTTTTAGTGTCCCTGTCACGCACCCCAGTGTCACATTTATTAGTGTCCCTATCCCACACCTGTGTCACATTTATTAGTGTCCCTATCACGCACCCCTGTTTCACATTTATTAGTGTCCCTATCACGCACCCCTGTGTCACATTTATTAGTGTCCCTATCACGCACCCCTGTTTCACATTTATTAGTGTCCCTATCCCACACCTGTGTCACATTTATTGGTGTCCCTATCACACACCCCTGTGTCACATCTATTAGTGTCCCTTTCGAGCACCCCTGTGTCACATTTATTAGTGTCCTTATCACACACCCCTGTGTCACATCTATTAGTGTCCCTTTCGAGCACCCCTGTGTCACATTTATTAGTGTCCTTATCACACACCCCTGTGTCACATCTATTAGTGTCCCTATCACACACCCCTGTGTCACATTTATTAGTGTCCCTATCACACACCCCTGTGTCACATTTATTAGTGTCCCTATCACGCACCCCTGTGTCACATTTATTAGTGTCTCTATCACGCACCCCTGTGTCACATTTGTGTCCCTATCACGCACCCCTGTGTCACATTTATTAGTGTCCCTATCACGCACCCCTGTGTCACATTTATTAGTGTCCCTATCACGCACCCCTGTGTCACATTTATTAGTGTCCCTATCACGCACCCCTGTGTCACATCTATTAGTGTCCCTTTCGAGCACCCCTGTGTCACATTTATTAGTGTCCTTATCACACACCCCTGTGTCACATCTATTAGTGTCCCTATCACACACCCCTGTGTCACATTTATTAGTGTCCCTATCACACACCCCTGTGTCACATTTATTAGTGTCCCTATCACGCACCCCTGTGTCACATTTATTAGTGTCCCTATCACGCACCCCTGTGTCACATTTATTAGTGTCCCTATCACGCACCCCTGTGTCACATTTATTAGTGTCTCTATCACGCACCCCTGTGTCAACTTTATTAGTGTCCCTGTCACGCACCCCTGTGTCACCTTTATTAGTGTCCCTATCACACACCCCGGTGTCACATCTATTAGTGTCCCTTTCGAGCACCCCTGTGTCACATTTATTAGTGTCCTTATCACACACCCCTGTGTCACATCTATTAGTGTCCCTTTCGAGCACCCCTGTGTCACATTTATTAGTGTCCTTATCACACACCCCTGTATCACATCTATTAGTGTCCCTATCACACACCCCTGTGTCACATTTATTAGTGTCCCTATCACACACCCCTGTGTCACATTTATTAGTGTCCCTATCACGCACCCCTGTGTCACATTTATTAGTGTCTCTATCACGCACCCCTGTGTCACATTTGTGTCCTTATCACACACCCCTGTGTCACATCTATTAGTGTCCCTATCACACACCCCTGTGTCACATTTATTAGTGTCCCTATCACACACCCCTGTGTCACATTTATTAGTGTCCCTATCACGCACCCCTGTGTCACATTTATTAGTTTCCCTATCACGCACCCCTGTGTCACATTTATTAGTGTCCCTATCACGCACCCCTGTGTCACATTTATTAGTGTCCCTATCACGCACCCCTGTGTCACATCTATTAGTGTCCCTATCACGCACCCCTGTGTCACATCTATTAGTGTCCCTATCACGCACCCCTGTGTCACATCTATTAGTGTCCCTATCACGCACCCCTGTGTCACATCTATTAGTGTCCCTGTCACGCACCCCTGTGTCACATCTATTAGTGTCCCTGTCACGCACCCCTGTGTCACATCTATTAGTGTCCCTGTCACGCACCCCTGTGTCACATCTATTAGTGTCCCTGTCACGCACCCGTGTGTCACATCTATTAGTGTCCCTGTCACGCACCCCTGTGTCACATCTATTAGTGTCCCTGTCACGCACCCCTGTGTCACATTTATTAGTGTCCCTGTCACGCACCCCTGTGTCACATCTGTTAGTGTCCCTGTCACGCACCCCTGTGTCACATCTATTAGTGTCCCTGTCACGCACCCCTGTGTCACATTTATTAGTGTCCCTGTCACGCACCCCTGTCACATTTATTAGTGTCCCTGTCACGCACCCCTGTCACATCTATTAGTGTCCCTGTCACGCACCCCTGTGTCACATCTATTAGTGTCCCTGTCACGCACCCCTGTGTCACATCTATTAGTGTCCCTGTCACGCACCCCTGTGTCACATCTATTAGTGTCCCTGTCACGCACCCCTGTGTCACATCTATTAGTGTCCCTTTCGAGCACCCCTGTGTCACATTTATTAGTGTCCTTATCACACACCCCTGTGTCACATCTATTAGTGTCCCTATCACACACCCCTGTGTCACATTTATTAGTGTCCCTATCACGCACCCCTGTGTCACATTTATTTAGTGTCCCTATCACGCACCCCTGTGTCACATTTATTAGTGTCCCTATCACGCACCCCTGTGTCACATCTATTAGTGTCCCTATCACGCACCCCTGTGTCCCATCTATTAGTGTCCCTATCACGCACCCCTGTGTCACATCTATTAGTGTCCCTGTCACGCACCCCTGTGTCACATCTATTAGTGTCCCTGTCACGCACCCCTGTGTCACATCTATTAGTGTCCCTGTCACGCACCCCTGTGTCACATCTATTAGTGTCCCTGTCACGCACCCCTGTGTCACATCTATTAGTGTCCCTGTCACGCACCCCTGTGTCACATCTATTACTGTCCCTGTCACGCACCCCTGTGTCACATCTATTAGTGTCCCTGTCACGCACCCCTGTGTCACATCTATTAGTGTCCCTGTCACGCACCCCTGTGTCACATCTATTAGTGTCCCTGTCACGCACCCCTGTGTCACATCTAATAGTGTCCCTGTCACGCACCCCTGTGTCACATTTATTAGTGTCCCTGTCACGCAACCCTTTGTCACATCTATTAGTGTCCCTGTCACGCACCCCTGTGTCACATCTATTAGTGTCCCTGTCAAGCCCCCGTGTCACATCTATTAGTGTCCCTATCACGCACCCCTGTGTCACATTTATTAGTGTCCCTATCACGCACCCCTGTGTCACATCTATTAGTGTCCCTGTCACACACCTGTGTCACATCTATTAGTGTCCCTATCACACACCCCTGTGTCACATCTATTAGTGTCCCTTTCGAGCACCCCTGTGTCACATTTATTAGTGTCCCTATCACACACCCCTGTGTCACATCTATTAGTGTCCCTATCACACACCCCTGTGTCACATCTATTAGTGTCCCTATCACACACCCCTGTGTCACATTTATTAGTGTCCCTATCACACACCCCTGTGTCACATCTATTAGTGTCCCTGTCACACACCCCTGTGTCACATTTATTAGTGTCCCTGTCACACACCCCTGTGTCACATTTATTAGTGTCCCTGTCACACACCCCTGTGTCACATTTATTAGTGTCCCTGTCACACACCCCTGTGTCACATTTATTAGTGTCCCTTCCCACACCTGTGTCACATTTATTAGTGTCCCTATCAAGCCCCCCTGTGTCACATCTATTAGTGTCCCTATCAAGCACCCCTGTGTCACATCTATTAATGTCCCTATCACGCACCCCTGTGTCACATTTATTAGTGTCCCTATCACACACCCCTGTGTCACATTTATTAGTGTCCTTATCACACACCCCTGTGTCACATCTATTAGTGTCCCTGTCACGCACCCCTGTGTCACATCTATTAGTGTCCCTGTCACGCACCCCTGTGTCACATCTATTACTGTCCCTGTCACGCATCCCTGTGTCACATCTATTAGTGTCCCTGTCACGCACCCCTGTGTCACATCTATTAGTGTCCCTGTCACGCACCCCTGTGTCACATCTATTAGTGTCCCTGTCACGCACCCCTGTGTCACATCTATTAGTGTCCCTGTCACGCATCCCTGTGTCACATCTATTAGTGTCCCTGTCACGCACCCCTGTGTCACATCTATTAGTGTCCCTGTCAAGCCCCCGTGTCACATCTATTAGTGTCCCTATCACGCACCCCTGTGTCACATTTATTAGTGTCCCTGTCACGCACCCCTGTGTCACATCTATTAGTGTCCCTGTCACGCACCCCTGTGTCACATCTATTAGTGTCCCTGTCACGCACCCCTGTGTCACATCTATTAGTGTCCCTGTCACGCACCCCTGTGTCACATCTATTAGTGTCCCTGTCACGCATCCCTGTGTCACATCTATTAGTGTCCCTGTCACGCATCCCTGTGTCACATCTATTAGTGTCCCTGTCACGCACCCCTGTGTCACATCTATTAGTGTCCCTTTCACGCACCCCTGTGTCACATCTATTAGTGTCCCTATCACAAACCCCTGTGTCACATTTATTAGTGTCCCTATCACACATCCCTGTGTCACATCTATTAGTGTCCCTGTCACACACCCTGTGTCACATCTATTAGAGTCCCTGTCACACAACCTGTGTGGCATCTATTAGTGTCCCTATCACGCACCCCTGTGTCACATTTATTAGTGTCCCTGTCACCCACACCTGTGTCACATTTATTAGTGTCCCTATCCCACACCTGTGTCACATTTATTAGTGTCCCTATCACGCAACCCTGTGTCACATTTATTAGTGTCCCTATCCCACACCTGTGTCACATTTATTAGTGTCCCTATCACACACCCCTGTGTCACATCTATTAGTGTCCCTTTCGAGCACCCCTGTGTCACATTTATTAGTGTCCCTATCACACACCCCTGTGTCACATCTATTAGTGTCCCTATCACAAACCCCTGTGTCACATCTATTAGTGTCCCTATCACACATCCCTGTGTCACATTTATTAGTGTCCCTATCACACATCCCTGTGTCACATTTATTAGTGTCCCTATCCCATCCCTGTGTCACATCTATTAGTGTCCCTGTCACACACCCTGTCACATCTATTAGTGTCCCTGTCACACAACCTGTGTCACATCTATTAGTGTCCCTGTCACGCACCCCTGTGTCACATTTATTAGTGTCCCTGTCACCCACACTTGTGTCACATTTATTAGTGTCCCTATCCCACACCTGTGTCACATTTATTAGTGTCCCTATCACGCACCCCTGTTTCACATTTATTAGTGTCCCTATCCCACACCTGTGTCACATTTATTAGTGTCCCTATCACACACCCCTGTGTCACATCTATTAGTGTCCCTTTCGAGCACCCCTGTGTCACATTTATTAGTGTCCTTATCACACACCCCTGTGTCACATCTATTAGTGTCCCTTTCGAGCACCCCTGTGTCACATTTATTAGTGTCCTTATCACACACCCCTGTGTCACATCTATTAGTGTCCCTATCACACACCCCTGTGTCACATTTATTAGTGTCCCTATCACACACCCCTGTGTCACATTTATTAGTGTCCCTATCACGCACCCCTGTGTCACATTTATTAGTGTCTCTATCACGCACCCGTGTCACATTTGTGTCCCTATCACGCACCCCTGTGTCACATTTATTAGTGTCCCTATCACGCACCCCTGTGTCACATTTATTAGTGTCCCTATCACGCACCCCTGTGTCACATTTATTAGTGTCCCTATCACGCACCCCTGTGTCACATCTATTAGTGTCCCTTTCGAGCACCCCTGTGTCACATTTATTAGTGTCCTTATCACACACCCCTGTGTCACATCTATTAGTGTCCCTATCACACACCCCTGTGTCACATTTATTAGTGTCCCTATCACACACCCCTGTGTCACATTTATGAGTGTCCCTATCACGCACCCCTGTGTCACATTTATGAGTGTCCCTATCACGCACCCCTGTGTCACATTTATGAGTGTCCCTATCACGCACCCCTGTGTCACATTTATGAGTGTCCCTATCACGCACCCCTGTGTCACATTGATGAGTGTCCCTATCACGCACCCCTGTGTCACATTTATTAGTGTCCCTATCACGCACCCCTGTGTCACATCTATTAGTGTCCCTATCACGCACCCCTGTGTCACATCTATTAGTGTCCCTATCACGCACCCCTGTGTCACATCTATTAGTGTCCCTGTCACGCACCCCTGTGTCACATCTATTAGTGTCCCTGTCACGCACCCCTGTGTCACATCTATTAGTGTCCCTGTCACGCACCCCTGTGTCACATCTATTAGTGTCCCTGTCACGCACCCCTGTGTCACATCTATTAGTGTCCCTGTCAAGCACCCCTGTGTCACATTTATTAGTGTCCCTGTCACGCACCCCTGTGTCACATCTATTAGTGTCCCTGTCACGCACCCCTGTGTCACATCTATTAGTGTCCCTGTCACGCACCCCTGTGTCACATCTATTAGTGTCCCTGTCACGCACCCCTGTGTCACATCTATTAGTGTCCCTGTCACGCACCCCTGTGTCACATTTATTAGTGTCCCTGTCACGCACCCCTGTCACATCTATTAGTGTCCCTGTCACGCACCCCTGTCACATCTATTAGTGTCCCTGTCACGCACCCCTGTGTCACATCTATTAGTGTCCCTGTCACGCACCCCTGTGTCACATCTATTAGTGTCCCTGTCACGCACCCCTGTGTCACATCTATTAGTGTCCCTGTCACGCACCCCTGTGTCACATCTATTAGTGTCCCTTTCGAGCACCCCTGTGTCACATTTATTAGTGTCCCTATCACACACCCCTGTGTCACATCTATTAGTGTCCCTATCACACACCCCTGTGTCACATTTATTAGTGTCCCTATCACGCACCCCTGTGTCACATTTATTAGTGTCCCTATCACGCAACCCTGTGTCACATTTATTAGTGTCCCTATCACGCACCCCTGTGTCACATTTATTAGTGTCCCTATCACGCACCCCTGTGTCACATCTATTAGTGTCCCTATCACGCACCCCTGTGTCACATCTATTAGTGTCCCTGTCACGCACCCCTGTGTCACATCTATTAGTGTCCCTGTCACGCACCCCTGTGTCACATCTATTAGTGTCCCTGTCACGCACCCCTGTGTCACATCTATTAGTGTCCCTGTCACGCACCCCTGTGTCACATCTATTAGTGTCCCTGTCACGCACCCCTGTGTCACATCTATTAGTGTCCCTGTCACGCACCCCTGTGTCACATCTATTACTGTCCCTGTCACGCACCCCTGTGTCACATCTATTACTGTCCCTGTCACGCACCCCTGTGTCACATCTATTAGTGTCCCTGTCACGCACCCCTGTGTCACATCTATTAGTGTCCCTGTCACGCACCCCTGTGTCACATCTATTAGTGTCCCTGTCACGCACCCCTGTGTCACATCTATTAGTGTCCCTGTCACGCACCCCTGTGTCACATCTATTAGTGTCCCTGTCACGCACCCCTGTGTCACATCTATTAGTGTCCCTGTCACGCACCCCTTTGTCACATCTATTAGTGTCCCTGTCACGCACCCCTGTGTCACATCTATTAGTGTCCCTGTCAAGCCCCCGTGTCACATCTATTAGTGTCCCTATCACGCATCCCTGTGTCACATTTATTAGTGTCCCTATCACGCACCCCTGTGTCACATCTATTAGTGTCCCTGTCACGCACCCCTGTGTCACATCTATTAGTGTCCCTGTCACGCACCCCTGTGTCACATCTATTAGTGTCCCTGTCACGCACCCCTGTGTCACATCTATTAGTGTCCCTGTCACGCTTCCCTGTGTCACATCTATTAGTGTCCCTGTCACGCATCCCTGTATCACATCTATTAGTGTCCCTGTCACGCATCCCTGTGTCACATCTATTAGTGTCCCTGTCACGCACCCCTGTGTCACATCTATTAGTGTCCCTATCACGCACCCCTGTGTCACATCTATTAGTGTCCCTATCACAAACTCCTGTGTCACATCTATTAGTGTCCCTATCACACATCCCTGTGTCACATTTATTAGTGTCCCTATCACACATCCCTGTGTCACATCTATTAGTGTCCCTGTCACACACCCTGTGTCACATCTATTAGAGTCCCTTTCACACAACCTGTGTCACATCTATTAGTGTCCCTGTCACGCACCCCTGTGTCACATTTATTAGTGTCCCTGTCACCCACACCTGTGTCACATTTATTAGTGTCCCTATCCCACACCTGTTTCACATTTATTAGTGTCCCTATCACGCACCCCTGTTTCACATTTATTAGTGTCCCTATCCCACACCTGTGTCACATTTATTAGTGTCCCTATCACACACCCCTGTGTCACATCTATTAGTGTCCCTTTCGAGCACCCCTGTGTCACATTTATTAGTGTCCCTATCACACACCCCTGTGTCACATCTATTAGTGTCCCTATCACAAACCCCTGTGTCACATCTATTAGTGTCCCTATCACACATCCCTGTGTCACATTTATTAGTGTCCCTATCACACATCCCTGTGTCACATTTATTAGTGTCCCTATCCCATCCCTGTGTCACATCTATTAGTGTCCCTGTCACACACCCTGTCACATCTATTAGTGTCCCTGTCACACAACCTGTGTCACATCTATTAGTGTCCCTGTCACGCACCCCTGTGTCACATTTATTAGTGTCCCTGTCACCCACACTTGTGTCACATTTATTAGTGTCCCTATCCCAAACCTGTGTCACATTTATTAGTGTCCCTATCACGCACCCCTGTTTCACATTTATTAGTGTCCCTATCCCACACCTGTGTCACATTTATTAGTGTCCCTATCACACACCCCTGTGTCACATCTATTAGTGTCCCTTTCGAGCACCCCTGTGTCACATTTATTAGTGTCCTTATCACACACCCCTGTGTCACATCTATTAGTGTCCCTTTCGAGCACCCCTGTGTCACATTTATTAGTGTCCTTATCACACACCCCTGTGTCACATCTATTAGTGTCCCTATCACACACCCCTGTGTCACATTTATTAGTGTCCCTATCACACACCCCTGTGTCACATTTATTAGTGTCCCTATCACGCACCCCTGTGTCACATTTATTAGTGTCTCTATCACGCACCCCTGTGTCACATTTGTGTCCCTATCACGCACCCCTGTGTCACATTTATTAGTGTCCCTATCACGCACCCCTGTGTCACATTTATTAGTGTCCCTATCACGCACCCCTGTGTCACATTTATTAGTGTCCCTATCACGCACCCCTGTGTCACATCTATTAGTGTCCCTTTCGAGCACCCCTGTGTCACATTTATTAGTGTCCTTATCACACACCCCTGTGTCACATCTATTAGTGTCCCTATCACACACCCCTGTGTCACATTTATTAGTGTCCCTATCACACACCCCTGTGTCACATTTATTAGTGTCCCTATCACGCACCCCTGTGTCACATTTATTAGTGTCCCTATCACGCACCCCTGTGTCACATTTATTAGTGTCCCTATCACGCACCCCTGTGTCACATTTATTAGTGTCCCTATCACGCACCCCTGTGTCACATTTATTAGTGTCCCTATCACGCACCCCTGTGTCACATCTATTAGTGTCCCTATCACGCACCCCTGTGTCACATCTATTAGTGTCCCTATCAGGCACCCCTGTGTCACATCTATTAGTGTCCATGTCACGCACCCCTGTGTCACATCTATTAATGTCCCTGTCACGCACCCCTGTGTCACATCTATTAGTGTCCCTGTCACGCACCCATGTGTCACATCTATTAGTGTCCCTGTCACGCACCCCTGTGTCACATTTATTAGTGTCCCTGTCACACACCCCTGTGTCACATTTATTAGTGTCCCTATCACGCACCCCTGTGTCACATTTATTAGTGTCTCTATCACGCACCCCTGTGTCAACTTTATTAGTGTCCCTGTCACGCACCCCTGTGTCACCTTTATTAGTGTCCCTGTCACGCACCCCTGTGTCACATTTATTAGTGTATCTATCACGCACCCCTGTGTCATATCTATTAGTGTCCCTATCACGCACCCCTGTGTCACATCTATTAGTGTCCCTGTCACGCACCCCTGTGTCACATCTATTAGTGTCCCTGTCACGCACCCCTGTGTCACATCTATTAGTGTCCATGTCACGCACCCCTGTGTCACATCTATTAGTGTCCCTGTCACGCACCCCCTGTGTCACATCTATTAGTGTCCCTGTCACGCACCCCTGTGTCACATTTATTAGTGTCCCTGTCACGCACCCCTGTCACATTTATTAGTGTCCCTGTCACGCACCCCTGTCACATTTATTAGTGTCCCTGTCACGCACCCCTGTGTCACATTTATTAGTGTCCCTGTCACGCACCCCTGTGTCACATTTATTAGTGTTCCTGTCACGCACCCCTGTGTCACATTTATTAGTGTCCCTGTCACGCACCTGTGTCACATTTATTAGTGTCCCTGTCACGCACCCCTGTGTCACATCTATTAGTGTCCCTGTCACGCACCCCTGTCTCACATCTTTTAGTGTCCCTGTCACGCACCCCAGTGTCACATCTATTAGTGTCCCTGTCACGCACCCCAGTGTCACATCTATTAGTGTCCCTGTCACGCACCCCAGTGTCACATCTATTAGTGTCCCTGTCACGCACCCCTGTGTCACATCTATAAGTGTCCCTGTCACGCACCCGTGTCACATCTATTAGTGTCCCTGTCACGCACCCCTGTGTCACATCTATTAGTGTCCCTGTCACGCACCCCTGTGTCACATCTATTAGTGTCCCTGTCACGCACCCCTGTGTCACATCTATTAGTGTCCCTATCACGCACCCCTGTGTCACATTTATTAGTGTCCCTATCCCGCACCCCTGTGTCACATCTATTAGTGTCCCTATCACGCACCCCTGTGTCACATCTATTAGTGTCCCTATCACGCACCCGTGTCACATCTATTAGTGTCCCTATCACGCATCCCTGTGCCACATCTATTAGTGTCCCTGTCACACACCCTGTGTCACATCTATTAGAGGTGTCCCTGTCACGCACCCCTGTCACATCTATTAGTGTCCCTGTCACGCACCCCTGTCACATCTATTAGTGTCCCTGTCACGCACCCCTGTGTCACATCTATTAGTGTCCCTGTCACGCACCCCTGTGTCACATCTATTAGTGTCCCTGTCACGCACCCCTGTGTCACATCTATTAGTGTCCCTGTCACGCACCCCTGTGTCACATCTATTAGTGTCCCTTTCGAGCACCCCTGTGTCACATTTATTAGTGTCCCTATCACACACCCCTGTGTCACATCTATTAGTGTCCCTATCACACACCCCTGTGTCACATTTATTAGTGTCCCTATCACGCACCCCTGTGTCACATTTATTAGTGTCCCTATCACGCAACCCTGTGTCACATTTATTAGTGTCCCTATCACGCACCCCTGTGTCACATTTATTAGTGTCCCTATCACGCACCCCTGTGTCACATCTATTAGTGTCCCTATCACGCACCCCTGTGTCACATCTATTAGTGTCCCTGTCACGCACCCCTGTGTCACATCTATTAGTGTCCCTGTCACGCACCCCTGTGTCACATCTATTAGTGTCCCTGTCACGCACCCCTGTGTCACATCTATTAGTGTCCCTGTCACGCACCCCTGTGTCACATCTATTAGTGTCCCTGTCACGCACCCCTGTGTCACATCTATTAGTGTCCCTGTCACGCACCCCTGTGTCACATCTATTACTGTCCCTGTCACGCACCCCTGTGTCACATCTATTACTGTCCCTGTCACGCACCCCTGTGTCACATCTATTAGTGTCCCTGTCACGCACCCCTGTGTCACATCTATTAGTGTCCCTGTCACGCACCCCTGTGTCACATCTATTAGTGTCCCTGTCACGCACCCCTGTGTCACATCTATTAGTGTCCCTGTCACGCACCCCTGTGTCACATCTATTAGTGTCCCTGTCACGCACCCCTGTGTCACATCTATTAGTGTCCCTGTCACGCACCCCTTTGTCACATCTATTAGTGTCCCTGTCACGCACCCCTGTGTCACATCTATTAGTGTCCCTGTCAAGCCCCCGTGTCACATCTATTAGTGTCCCTATCACGCATCCCTGTGTCACATTTATTAGTGTCCCTATCACGCACCCCTGTGTCACATCTATTAGTGTCCCTGTCACGCACCCCTGTGTCACATCTATTAGTGTCCCTGTCACGCACCCCTGTGTCACATCTATTAGTGTCCCTGTCACGCACCCCTGTGTCACATCTATTAGTGTCCCTGTCACGCTTCCCTGTGTCACATCTATTAGTGTCCCTGTCACGCATCCCTGTATCACATCTATTAGTGTCCCTGTCACGCATCCCTGTGTCACATCTATTAGTGTCCCTGTCACGCACCCCTGTGTCACATCTATTAGTGTCCCTATCACGCACCCCTGTGTCACATCTATTAGTGTCCCTATCACAAACCCCTGTGTCACATCTATTAGTGTCCCTATCACACATCCCTGTGTCACATTTATTAGTGTCCCTATCACACATCCCTGTGTCACATCTATTAGTGTCCCTGTCACACACCCTGTGTCACATCTATTAGAGTCCCTTTCACACAACCTGTGTCACATCTATTAGTGTCCCTGTCACGCACCCCTGTGTCACATTTATTAGTGTCCCTGTCACCCACACCTGTGTCACATTTATTAGTGTCCCTATCCCACACCTGTTTCACATTTATTAGTGTCCCTATCACGCACCCCTGTTTCACATTTATTAGTGTCCCTATCCCACACCTGTGTCACATTTATTAGTGTCCCTATCACACACCCCTGTGTCACATCTATTAGTGTCCCTTTCGAGCACCCCTGTGTCACATTTATTAGTGTCCCTATCACACACCCCTGTGTCACATCTATTAGTGTCCCTATCACAAACCCCTGTGTCACATCTATTAGTGTCCCTATCACACATCCCTGTGTCACATTTATTAGTGTCCCTATCACACATCCCTGTGTCACATTTATTAGTGTCCCTATCCCATCCCTGTGTCACATCTATTAGTGTCCCTGTCACACACCCTGTCACATCTATTAGTGTCCCTGTCACACAACCTGTGTCACATCTATTAGTGTCCCTGTCACGCACCCCTGTGTCACATTTATTAGTGTCCCTGTCACCCACACTTGTGTCACATTTATTAGTGTCCCTATCCCAAACCTGTGTCACATTTATTAGTGTCCCTATCACGCACCCCTGTTTCACATTTATTAGTGTCCCTATCCCACACCTGTGTCACATTTATTAGTGTCCCTATCACACACCCCTGTGTCACATCTATTAGTGTCCCTTTCGAGCACCCCTGTGTCACATTTATTAGTGTCCTTATCACACACCCCTGTGTCACATCTATTAGTGTCCCTTTCGAGCACCCCTGTGTCACATTTATTAGTGTCCTTATCACACACCCCTGTGTCACATCTATTAGTGTCCCTATCACACACCCCTGTGTCACATTTATTAGTGTCCCTATCACACACCCCTGTGTCACATTTATTAGTGTCCCTATCACGCACCCCTGTGTCACATTTATTAGTGTCTCTATCACGCACCCCTGTGTCACATTTGTGTCCCTATCACGCACCCCTGTGTCACATTTATTAGTGTCCCTATCACGCACCCCTGTGTCACATTTATTAGTGTCCCTATCACGCACCCCTGTGTCACATTTATTAGTGTCCCTATCACGCACCCCTGTGTCACATCTATTAGTGTCCCTTTCGAGCACCCCTGTGTCACATTTATTAGTGTCCTTATCACACACCCCTGTGTCACATCTATTAGTGTCCCTATCACACACCCCTGTGTCACATTTATTAGTGTCCCTATCACACACCCCTGTGTCACATTTATTAGTGTCCCTATCACGCACCCCTGTGTCACATTTATTAGTGTCCCTATCACGCACCCCTGTGTCACATTTATTAGTGTCCCTATCACGCACCCCTGTGTCACATTTATTAGTGTCCCTATCACGCACCCCTGTGTCACATTTATTAGTGTCCCTATCACGCACCCCTGTGTCACATCTATTAGTGTCCCTATCACGCACCCCTGTGTCACATCTATTAGTGTCCCTATCAGGCACCCCTGTGTCACATCTATTAGTGTCCATGTCACGCACCCCTGTGTCACATCTATTAATGTCCCTGTCACGCACCCCTGTGTCACATCTATTAGTGTCCCTGTCACGCACCCATGTGTCACATCTATTAGTGTCCCTGTCACGCACCCCTGTGTCACATTTATTAGTGTCCCTGTCACACACCCCTGTGTCACATTTATTAGTGTCCCTATCACGCACCCCTGTGTCACATTTATTAGTGTCTCTATCACGCACCCCTGTGTCAACTTTATTAGTGTCCCTGTCACGCACCCCTGTGTCACCTTTATTAGTGTCCCTGTCACGCACCCCTGTGTCACATTTATTAGTGTATCTATCACGCACCCCTGTGTCATATCTATTAGTGTCCCTATCACGCACCCCTGTGTCACATCTATTAGTGTCCCTGTCACGCACCCCTGTGTCACATCTATTAGTGTCCCTGTCACGCACCCCTGTGTCACATCTATTAGTGTCCATGTCACGCACCCCTGTGTCACATCTATTAGTGTCCCTGTCACGCACCCCCTGTGTCACATCTATTAGTGTCCCTGTCACGCACCCCTGTGTCACATTTATTAGTGTCCCTGTCACGCACCCCTGTCACATTTATTAGTGTCCCTGTCACGCACCCCTGTCACATTTATTAGTGTCCCTGTCACGCACCCCTGTGTCACATTTATTAGTGTCCCTGTCACGCACCCCTGTGTCACATTTATTAGTGTTCCTGTCACGCACCCCTGTGTCACATTTATTAGTGTCCCTGTCACGCACCTGTGTCACATTTATTAGTGTCCCTGTCACGCACCCCTGTGTCACATCTATTAGTGTCCCTGTCACGCACCCCTGTCTCACATCTTTTAGTGTCCCTGTCACGCACCCCAGTGTCACATCTATTAGTGTCCCTGTCACGCACCCCAGTGTCACATCTATTAGTGTCCCTGTCACGCACCCCAGTGTCACATCTATTAGTGTCCCTGTCACGCACCCCTGTGTCACATCTATAAGTGTCCCTGTCACGCACCCGTGTCACATCTATTAGTGTCCCTGTCACGCACCCCTGTGTCACATCTATTAGTGTCCCTGTCACGCACCCCTGTGTCACATCTATTAGTGTCCCTGTCACGCACCCCTGTGTCACATCTATTAGTGTCCCTATCACGCACCCCTGTGTCACATTTATTAGTGTCCCTATCCCGCACCCCTGTGTCACATCTATTAGTGTCCCTATCACGCACCCCTGTGTCACATCTATTAGTGTCCCTATCACGCACCCGTGTCACATCTATTAGTGTCCCTATCACGCATCCCTGTGCCACATCTATTAGTGTCCCTGTCACACACCCTGTGTCACATCTATTAGAGTCCCTGTCACACAACCTGTGTCACATCTATTAGTGTCCCTGTCACGCACCCCTGTGTCACATTTATTAGTGTCCCTGTCACCCACACCTGTGTCACATTTATTAGTGTCCCTATCACGCACCCCTGTTTCACATTTATTAGTGTCCCTATCCCACACCTGTGTCACATTTATTAGTGTCCCTATCACACACCCCTGTGTCACATCTATTAGTGTCCCTTTCGAGCACCCCTGTGTCACATTTATTAGTGTCCCTATCACACACCCCTGTGTCACATCTATTAGTGTCCCTATCACAAACCCCTGTGTCACATCTATTAGTGTCCCTATCACACATCCCTGTGTCACATTTATTAGTGTCCCTATCACACATCCCTGTGTCACATTTATTAGTGTCCCTATCCCATCCCTGTGTCACATCTATTAGTGTCCCTGTCACATACCCTGTCACATCTATTAGTGTCCCTGTCACACAACCTGTGTCACATCTATTAGTGTCCCTGTCACGCACCCCTGTGTCACATTTATTAGTGTCCCTGTCACCCACACCTGTGTCACATTTATTAGTGTCCCTATCCCACACCTGTGTCACATTTATTAGTGTCCCTATCACGCACCCCTGTTTCACATTTATTAGTGTCCCTATCCCACACCTGTGTCACATTTATTAGTGTCCCTATCACACACCCCTGTGTCACATCTATTAGTGTCCCTTTCGAGCACCCCTTTTGTCACATTTATTAGTGTCCTTATCACACACCCCTGTGTCACATCTATTAGTGTCCCTTTCGAGCACCCCTGTGTCACATCTATTAGTGTCCCTATCACACATCCCTGTGTCACATTTATTAGTGTCCCTATCCCATCCCTGTGTCACATCTATTAGTGTCCCTGTCACATACCCTGTCACATCTATTAGTGTCCCTGTCACACAACCTGTGTCACATCTATTAGTGTCCCTGTCACGCACCCCTGTGTCACATTTATTAGTGTCCCTGTCACCCACACCTGTGTCACATTTATTAGTGTCCCTATCCCAAACCTGTGTCACATTTATTAGTGTCCCTATCACGCACCCCTGTTTCACATTTATTAGTGTCCCTATCCCACACCTGTGTCACATTTATTAGTGTCCCTATCACACACCCCTGTGTCACATCTATTAGTGTCCCTTTCGAGCACCCCTGTGTCACATTTATTAGTGTCCTTATCACACACCCCTGTGTCACATCTATTAGTGTCCCTTTCGAGCACCCCTGTGTCACATTTATTAGTGTCCTTATCACACACCCCTGTGTCACATCTATTAGTGTCCCTATCACACACCCCTGTGTCACATTTATTAGTGTCCCTATCACACACCCCTGCGTCACATCTATTAGTGTCCCTATCACGCACCCCTGCGTCACATCTATTAGTGTCCCTATCACGCACCCCTGCGTCACATCTATTAGTGTCCCTATCACGCACCCCTGCGTCACATCTATTAGTGTCCCTATCACGCACCCCTGCGTCACATCTATTAGTGTCCCTATCACGCACCCCTGTGTCACATCTATTAGTGTCCCTGTCACGCACCCCTGTGTCACATCTATTAGTGTCCCTGTCACGCACCCCTGCGTCACATCTATTAGTGTCCCTGTCACACACCCCTGCGTCACATCTATTAGTGTCCCTATCACGCACCCCTGCGTCACATCTATTAGTGTACCTATCACGCACCCCTGTGTCACATCTATTAGTGTCCCTATCACGCACCCCTGTGTCACATCTATTAGTGTCCCTATCACGCACCCCTGTGTCACATCTATTAGTGTGTCTATCACGCACCCCTGTGTCACATCTATTAGTGTGTCTATCACGCACCCCTGTGTCACATCTATTAGTGTCCCTGTCACGCACCCCTGTGTCACATCTATTAGTGTCCCTGTCACGCACCCCTGTGTCACATCTATTAGTGTCCCTGTCACGCACCCCCTGTGTCACATCTATTAGTGTCCCTGTCACGCACCCCTGTGTCACATTTATTAGTGTCCCTGTCACGCACCCCTGTCACATTTATTAGTGTCCCTGTCACGCACCCCTGTCACATTTATTAGTGTCCCTGTCACGCACCCCTGTGTCACATTTATTAGTGTCCCTGTCACGCACCCCTGTGTCACATTTATTAGTGTCCCTGTCACGCACCCCTGTGTCACATTTATTAGTGTCCCTGTCACGCACCCCTGTGTCACATCTATTAGTGTCCCTGTCACGCACCCCTGTGTCACATCTATTAGTGTCCCTGTCACGCACCCCTGTGTCACATCTTTTAGTGTCCCTGTCACGCACCCCAGTGTCACATCTATTAGTGTCCCTGTCACGCACACTGTGTCACATCTATTAGTGTCCCTGTCACGCACCCCTGTGTCACATCTATTAGTGTCCCTGTCACGCACCCCTGTGTCACATCTATTAGTGTCCCTGTCACGCACCCCTGTGTCACATCTATTAGTGTCCCTGTCACGCATCCCTGTGTCACATCTATTAGTGTCCCTGTCACGCATCCCTGTGTCACATCTATTAGTGTCCCTATCACGCACCCCTGTGTCACATCTATTAGTGTCCCTATCACGCACCCCTGTGTCACATCTATTAGTGTCCCTATCACAAACCCCTGTGTCACATCTATTAGTGTCCCTATCACATATCCCTGTGTCACATTTATTAGTGTCCCTATCACACATCCCTGTGTCACATCTATTAGTGTCCCTGTCACACACCCTGTGTCACATCTATTAGACTCCCTGTCACACAACCTGTGTGACATCTATTAGTGTCCCTGTCACGCACCCCTGTGTCACATTTATTAGTGTCCCTATCCCACACCTGTGTCACATTTATTAGTGTCCCTATCACACACCCCTGTGTCACATCTATTAGTGTCCCTTTCGAGCACCCCTGTGTCACATTTATTAGTGTCCCTATCACACACCCCTGTGTCACATCTATTAGTGTCCCTATCACAAACCCCTGTGTCACATCTATTAGTGTCCCTATCTCACATCCCTGTGTCACATTTATTAGTGTCCCTATCACACATCCCTGTGTCACATTTATTAGTGTCCCTATCCCATCCCTGTGTCACATCTATTAGTGTCCCTGTCACACACCCTGTCACATCTATTAGTGTCCCTGTCACACAACCTGTGTCACATCTATTAGTGTCCCTGTCACGCACCCCTGTGTCACAGTTATTAGTGTCCCTGTCACCCACACTTGTGTCACATTTATTAGTGTCCCTATCCCAAACCTGTGTCACATTTATTAGTGTCCCTATCACGCACCCCTGTTTCACATTTATTAGTGTCCCTATCCCACACCTGTGTCACATTTATTAGTGTCCTTATCACACACCCCTGTGTCACATCTATTAGTGTCCCTTTCGAGCACCCCTGTGTCACATTTATTAGTGTCCTTATCACACACCCCTGTATCACATCTATTAGTGTCCCTATCACACACCCCTGTGTCACATTTATTAGTGTCCCTATCACACACCCCTGTGTCACATTTATTAGTGTCCCTATCAGGCACCCCTGTGTCACATTTATTAGTGTCTCTATCACGCACCCCTGTGTCACATTTGTGTCCCTATCACGCACCCCTGTGTCACATTTATTAGTGTCCCTATCACGCACCCCTGTGTCACATTTATTAGTGTCCCTATCACGCACCCCTGTGTCACATTTATTAGTGTCCCTATCACGCACCCCTGTGTCACATCTATTAGTGTCCCTTTCGAGCACCCCTGTGTCAAAATTTATTAGTGTCCTTATCACACACCCCTGTGTCACATCTATTAGTGTCCCTATCACACACCCCTGTGTCACATTTATTAGTGTCCCTATCACGCACCCCTGTGTCACATTTATTAGTGACCCTATCACGCACCCCTGTGTCACATTTATTAGTGTCCCTATCACGCACCCCTGTGTCACATTTATTAGTGTCCCTATCACGCACCCCTGTGTCACATCTATTAGTGTCCCTATCACGCACCCCTGTGTCACATCTATTAGTGTCCCTATCACGCACCCCTGTGTCACATCTATTAGTGTCCCTATCACGCACCCCTGTGTCACATCTATTAGTGTCCCTGTCACGCACCCCTGTGTCACATCTATTAGTGTCCCTGTCACGCACCCCTGTGTCACATCTATTAGTGTCCCTGTCACGCACCCCTGTGTCACATCTATTAGTGTCCCTGTCACGCACCCCTGTGTCACATCTATTAGTGTCCCTGTCACGCACCCCTGTGTCACATCTATTAGTGTCCCTGTCACGCACCCCTGTGTCACATCTATTAGTGTCCCTGTCACGCACCCCTGTGTCACATCTATTAGTGTCCCTGTCACGCACCCCTGTGTCACATCTATTAGTGTCCCTGTCACGCACCCATGTGTCACATCTATTAGTGTCCCTGTCACGCACCCCTGTGTCACATCTATTAGTGTCCCTGTCACGCACCCCTGTGTCACATTTATTAGTGTCCCTGTCACGCACCCCTGTGTCACATTTATTAGTGTCCCTGTCACGCACCCCTGTCACATCTATTAGTGTCCCTGTCACGCACCCCTGTGTCACATCTATTAGTGTCCCTGTCACGCACCCCTGTGTCACATCTATTAGTGTCCCTGTCACGCACCCCTGTGTCACATCTATTAGTGTCCCTGTCACGCACCCCTGTGTCACATCTATTAGTGTCTCTTTCGAGCACCCCTGTGTCACATTTATTAGTGTCCTTATCACACACCCCTGTGTCACATCTATTAGTGTCCCTATCACGCACCCCTGTTTCACATTTATTAGTGTACCTATCATGCACCCCTGTGTCACATTTATTAGTGTCCCTATCACGCACCCCTGTGTCACATTTATTAGTGTCCCTATCACGCACCCCTGTGTCACATTTATTAGTGTCCCTATCACGCACCCCTGTGTCACATCTATTAGTGTCCCTATCACGCACCCCTGTGTCACATCTATTAGTGTCCCTATCACGCACCCCTGTGTCACATCTATTAGTGTCCCTGTCACGCACCCCTGTGTCACATCTATTAGTGTCCCTGTCACGCACCCCTGTGTCACATCTATTAGTGTCCCTGTCACGCACCCCTGTGTCACATCTATTAGTGTCCCTGTCACGCACCCCTGTGTCACATCTATTAGTGTCCCTGTCACGCACCCCTGTGTCACATCTATTACTGTCCCTGTCACGCACCCCTGTGTCACATCTATTACTGTCCCTGTCACGCACCCCTGTGTCACATCTATTAGTGTCCCTGTCACGCATCCCTGTGTCACATCTATTAGTGTCCCTGTCACGCACCCCTGTGTCACATCTATTAGTGTCCCTGTCACGCACCCCTGTGTCACATCTATTAGTGTCCCTGTCACGCACCCCTGTGTCACATCTATTAGTGTCCCTGTCACGCACCCCTGTGTCACATTTATTAGTGTCCCTGTCACGCACCCCTTTGTCACATCTATTAGTGTCCCTGTCACGCACCCCTGTGTCACATCTATTAGTGTCCCTGTCAAGCCCCCGTGTCACATCTATTAGTGTCCCTATCACGCACCCCTGTGTCACATTTATTAGTGTCCCTATCACGCACCCCTGTGTCACATCTATTAGTGTCCCTGTCACACACCTGTGTCACATTTATTAGTGTCCCTATCACACACCCCTGTGTCACATCTATTAGTGTCCCTGTCACACCCCTGTGTCACATTTGTTAGTGTCCCTATCACACACCCCTGTGTCACATCTATTAGTGTCCCTATCACACACCCCTGTGTCACATCTATTAGTGTCCCTATCACACACCCCTGTGTCACATTTATTAGTGTCCCTATCACACACCCCTGTGTCACATCTATTAGTGTCCCTATCACACACCCCTGTGTCACATCTATTAGTGTCACTGTCACACACCCCTGTGTCACATTTATTAGTGTCCCTGTCACACACCCCTGTGTCACATTTATTAGTGTCCCTATCACACACCCCTGTGTCACATTTATTAGTGTCCCTATCACACACCCCTGTGTCACATTTATTAGTGTCCCTTCCCACACCTGTGTCACATTTATTAGTGTCCCTATCAAGCCCCCCTGTGTCACATCTATTAGTGTCCCTATCACGCACCCCTGTGTCACATCTATTAATGTCCCTATCACGCACCCCTGTGTCACATTTATTAGTGTCCCTATCACACACCCCTGTGTCACATCTATTAGTGTCCCTATCACACACCCCTGTGTCACATCTATTAGTGTCCCTATCACACACCCCTGTGTCACATCTATTAGTGTCCCTTTCGAGCACCCCTGTGTCACATTTATTAGTGTCCTTATCACACACCCCTGTGTCACATCTATTAGTGTCCCTGTCACGCACCCCTGTGTCACATCTATTAGTGTCCCTGTCACGCACCCCTGTGTCACATCTATTACTGTCCCTGTCACGCACCCCTGTGTCACATCTATTAGTGTCCCTGTCACGCACCCCTGTGTCACATCTATTAGTGTCCCTGTCACGCACCCCTGTGTCACATCTATTAGTGTCCCTGTCACGCACCCCTGTGTCACATCTATTAGTGTCCCTGTCACGCACCCCTGTGTCACATCTATTAGTGTCCCTGTCACGCACCCCTGTGTCACATCTATTAGTGTCCCTGTCACGCATCCCTGTGTCACATCTATTAGTGTCCCTGTCACGCACCCCTGTGTCACATCTATTAGTGTCCCTGTCAAGCCCCCGTGTCACATCTATTAGTGTCCCTATCACGCACCCCTGTGTCACATTTATTAGTGTCCCTGTCACGCACCCCTGTGTCACATCTATTAGTGTCCCTGTCACGCACCCCTGTGTCACATCTATTAGTGTCCCTGTCACGCACCCCTGTGTCACATCTATTAGTGTCCCTGTCACGCACCCCTGTGTCACATCTATTAGTGTCCCTGTCACGCACCCCTGTGTCACATCTATTAGTGTCCCTGTCACGCATCCCTGTGTCACATCTATTAGTGTCCCTGTCACGCATCCCTGTGTCACATCTATTAGTGTCCCTGTCACGCACCCCTGTGTCACATCTATTAGTGTCCCTGTCACGCACCCCTGTGTCACATCTATTAGTGTCCCTATCACGCACCCCTGTGTCACATCTATTAGTGTCCCTGTCACGCACCCCTGTGTCACATCTATTAGTGTCCCTGTCACGCACCCCTGTGTCACATCTATTAGTGTCCCTCTCACGCACCCCTGTGTCACATCTATTAGTGTCCCTGTCACGCACCCCTGTGTCACATCTATTAGTGTCCCTGTCACGCACCCCTGTGTCACATCTATTACTGTCCCTGTCACGCACCCCTGTGTCACATCTATTACTGTCCCTGTCACGCACCCCTGTGTCACATCTATTAGTGTCCCTGTCACGCACCCCTGTGTCACATCTATTAGTGTCCCTGTCACGCACCCCTGTGTCACATCTATTAGTGTCCCTGTCACGCACCCCTGTGTCACATCTATTAGTGTCCCTGTCACGCACCCCTGTGTCACATCTATTAGTGTCCCTGTCACGCACCCCTGTGTCACATCTATTAGTGTCCCTGTCACGCACCCCTTTGTCACATCTATTAGTGTCCCTGTCACGCACCCTTGTGTCACATCTATTAGTGTCCCTGTCAAGCCCCCGTGTCACATCTATTAGTGTCCCTATCACGCACCCCTGTGTCACATTTATTAGTGTCCCTATCACGCACCCCTGTGTCACATCTATTAGTGTCCCTGTCACGCACCCCTGTGTCACATCTATTAGTGTCCCTGTCACGCACCCCTGTGTCACATCTATTAGTGTCCCTGTCACGCACCCCTGTGTCACATCTATTAGTGTCCCTGTCACGCTTCCCTGTGTCACATCTATTAGTGTCCCTGTCACGCATCCCTGTGTCACATCTATTAGTGTCCCTGTCACGCATCCCTGTGTCACATCTATTAGTGTCCCTGTCACGCACCCCTGTGTCACATCTATTAGTGTCCCTATCACGCACCCCTGTGTCACATCTATTAGTGTCCCTATCACAAACCCCTGTGTCACATCTATTAGTGTCCCTATCACACATCCCTGTGTCACATTTATTAGTGTCCCTATCACACATCCCTGTGTCACATCTATTAGTGTCCCTGTCACACACCCTGTGTCACATCTATTAGAGTCCCTGTCACACAACCTGTGTCACATCTATTAGTGTCCCTGTCACGCACCCCTGTGTCACATTTATTAGTGTCCCTGTCACCCACACCTGTGTCACATTTATTAGTGTCCCTATCCCACACCTGTTTCACATTTATTAGTGTCCCTATCACGCACCCCTGTTTCACATTTATTAGTGTCCCTATCCCACACCTGTGTCACATTTATTAGTGTCCCTATCACACACCCCTGTGTCACATCTATTAGTGTCCCTTTCGAGCACCCCTGTGTCACATTTATTAGTGTCCCTATCACACACCCCTGTGTCACATCTATTAGTGTCCCTATCACAAACCCCTGTGTCACATCTATTAGTGTCCCTATCACACATCCCTGTGTCACATTTATTAGTGTCCCTATCACACATCCCTGTGTCACATTTATTAGTGTCCCTATCCCATCCCTGTGTCACATCTATTAGTGTCCCTGTCACACACCCTGTCACATCTATTAGTGTCCCTGTCACACAACCTGTGTCACATCTATTAGTGTCCCTGTCACGCACCCCTGTGTCACATTTATTAGTGTCCCTGTCACCCACACTTGTGTCACATTTATTAGTGTCCCTATCCCAAACCTGTGTCACATTTATTAGTGTCCCTATCACGCACCCCTGTTTCACATTTATTAGTGTCCCTATCCCACACCTGTGTCACATTTATTAGTGTCCCTATCACACACCCCTGTGTCACATCTATTAGTGTCCCTTTCGAGCACCCCTGTGTCACATTTATTAGTGTCCTTATCACACACCCCTGTGTCACATCTATTAGTGTCCCTTTCGAGCACCCCTGTGTCACATTTATTAGTGTCCTTATCACACACCCCTGTGTCACATCTATTAGTGTCCCTATCACACACCCCTGTGTCACATTTATTAGTGTCCCTATCACACACCCCTGTGTCACATTTATTAGTGTCCCTATCACGCACCCCTGTGTCACATTTATTAGTGTCTCTATCACGCACCCCTGTGTCACATTTGTGTCCCTATCACGCACCCCTGTGTCACATTTATTAGTGTCCCTATCACGCACCCCTGTGTCACATTTATTAGTGTCCCTATCACGCACCCCTGTGTCACATTTATTAGTGTCCCTATCACGCACCCCTGTGTCACATCTATTAGTGTCCCTTTCGAGCACCCCTGTGTCACATTTATTAGTGTCCTTATCACACACCCCTGTGTCACATCTATTAGTGTCCCTATCACACACCCCTGTGTCACATTTATTAGTGTCCCTATCACACACCCCTGTGTCACATTTATTAGTGTCCCTATCACGCACCCCTGTGTCACATTTATTAGTGTCCCTATCACGCACCCCTGTGTCACATTTATTAGTGTCCCTATCACGCACCCCTGTGTCACATTTATTAGTGTCCCTATCACGCACCCCTGTGTCACATTTATTAGTGTCCCTATCACGCACCCCTGTGTCACATCTATTAGTGTCCCTATCACGCACCCCTGTGTCACATCTATTAGTGTCCCTATCACGCACCCCTGTGTCACATCTATTAGTGTCCATGTCACGCACCCCTGTGTCACATCTATTAATGTCCCTGTCACGCACCCCTGTGTCACATCTATTAGTGTCCCTGTCACGCACCCATGTGTCACATCTATTAGTGTCCCTGTCACGCACCCCTGTGTCACATTTATTAGTGTCCCTGTCACGCACCCCTGTGTCACATTTATTAGTGTCCCTATCACGCACCCCTGTGTCACATTTATTAGTGTCCCTATCACGCACCCCTGTGTCACATTTATTAGTGTCCCTATCACGCACCCCTGTGTCACATTTATTAGTGTCCCTATCACGCACCCCTGTGTCACATCTATTAGTGTCCCTATCACGCACCCCTGTGTCACATCTATTAGTGTCCCTATCACGCACCCCTGTGTCACATCTATTAGTGTCCCTATCACGCACCCCTGTGTCACATTTATTAGTGTCCCTGTCACGCACCCCTGTGTCACATCTATTAGTGTCCCTGTCACGCACCCCTGTGTCACATCTATTAGTGTCCCTGTCACGCACCCCTGTGTCACATCTATTAGTGTCCCTGTCACGCACCCCTGTGTCACATCTATTAGTGTCCCTGTCACGCACCCCTGTGTCACATCTATTAGTGTCCCTGTCACGCACCCCTGTGTCACATCTATTAGTGTCCCTGTCACGCACCCCTGTGTCACATCTATTAGTGTCCCTGTCACGCACCCCTGTGTCACATCTATTAGTGTCCCTGTCACGCACCCCTGTGTCACATTTATTAGTGTCCCTGTCACGCACCCCTTTGTCACATCTATTAGTGTCCCTGTCACGCACCCCTGTGTCACATCTATTAGTGTCCCTGTCAAGCCCCCGTGTCACATCTATTAGTGTCCCTATCACGCACCCCTGTGTCACATTTATTAGTGTCCCTATCACGCACCCCTGTGTCACATCTATTAGTGTCCCTGTCACACACCTGTGTCACATTTATTAGTGTCCCTATCACACACCCCTGTGTCACATCTATTAGTGTCCCTGTCACACCCCTGTGTCACATTTGTTAGTGTCCCTATCACACACCCCTGTGTCACATCTATTAGTGTCCCTATCACACACCCCTGTGTCACATCTATTAGTGTCCCTATCACACACCCCTGTGTCACATTTATTAGTGTCCCTATCACACACCCCTGTGTCACATCTATTAGTGTCCCTATCACACACCCCTGTGTCACATCTATTAGTGTCCCTGTCACACACCCCTGTGTCACATTTATTAGTGTCCCTGTCACACACCCCTGTGTCACATTTATTAGTGTCCCTATCACACACCCCTGTGTCACATTTATTAGTGTCCCTATCACACACCCCTGTGTCACATTTATTAGTGTCCCTTCCCACACCTGTGTCACATTTATTAGTGTCCCTATCAAGCCCCCCTGTGTCACATCTATTAGTGTCCCTATCACGCACCCCTGTGTCACATCTATTAATGTCCCTATCACGCACCCCTGTGTCACATTTATTAGTGTCCCTATCACACACCCCTGTGTCACATCTATTAGTGTCCCTATCACACACCCCTGTGTCACATCTATTAGTGTCCCTATCACACACCCCTGTGTCACATCTATTAGTGTCCCTATCACACACCCCTGTGTCACATCTATTAGTGTCCCTTTCGAGCACCCCTGTGTCACATTTATTAGTGTCCTTATCACACACCCCTGTGTCACATCTATTAGTGTCCCTGTCACGCACCCCTGTGTCACATCTATTACTGTCCCTGTCACGCACCCCTGTGTCACATCTATTAGTGTCCCTGTCACGCACCCCTGTGTCACATCTATTAGTGTCCCTGTCACGCACCCCTGTGTCACATCTATTAGTGTCCCTGTCACGCACCCCTGTGTCACATCTATTAGTGTCCCTGTCACGCACCCCTGTGTCACATCTATTAGTGTCCCTGTCACGCATCCCTGTGTCACATCTATTAGTGTCCCTGTCACGCACCCCTGTGTCACATCTATTAGTGTCCCTGTCAAGCCCCCGTGTCACATCTATTAGTGTCCCTATCACGCACCCCTGTGTCACATTTATTAGTGTCCCTGTCACGCACCCCTGTGTCACATCTATTAGTGTCCCTGTCACGCACCCCTGTGTCACATCTATTAGTGTCCCTGTCACGCACCCCTGTGTCACATCTATTAGTGTCCCTGTCACGCACCCCTGTGTCACATCTATTAGTGTCCCTGTCACGCATCCCTGTGTCACATCTATTAGTGTCCCTGTCACGCATCCCTGTGTCACATCTATTAGTGTCCCTGTCACGCACCCCTGTGTCACATCTATTAGTGTCCCTATCACGCACCCCTGTGTCACATCTATTAGTGTCCCTATCACAAACCCCTGTGTCACATCTATTAGTGTCCCTATCACACATCCCTGTGTCACATTTATTAGTGTCCCTATCACACATCCCTGTGTCACATCTATTAGTGTCCCTGTCACACACCCTGTGTCACATCTATTAGAGTCCCTATCACACATCCCTGTGTCACATTTATTAGTGTCCCTGTCACCCACACCTGTGTCACATTTATTAGTGTCCCTATCCCACACCTGTGTCACATTTATTAGTGTCCCTATCACGCACCCCTGTTTCACATTTATTAGTGTCCCTATCCCACACCTGTGTCACATTTATTAGTGTCCCTATCACACACCCCTGTGTCACATCTATTAGTGTCCCTTTCGAGCACCCCTGTGTCACATTTATTAGTGTCCCTATCACACACCCCTGTGTCACATCTATTAGTGTCCCTATCACAAACCCCTGTGTCACATCTATTAGTGTCCCTATCACACATCCCTGTGTCACATTTATTAGTGTCCCTATCACACATCCCTGTGTCACATTTATTAGTGTCCCTATCCCATCCCTGTGTCACATCTATTAGTGTCCCTGTCACACACCCTGTCACATCTATTAGTGTCCCTGTCACACAACCTGTGTCACATCTATTAGTGTCCCTGTCACGCACCCCTGTGTCACATTTATTAGTGTCCCTGTCACCCACACTTGTGTCACATTTATTAGTGTCCCTATCCCAAACCTGTGTCACATTTATTAGTGTCCCTATCACGCACCCCTGTTTCACATTTATTAGTGTCCCTATCCCACACCTGTGTCACATTTATTAGTGTCCCTATCACACACCCCTGTGTCACATCTATTAGTGTCCCTTTCGAGCACCCCTGTGTCACATTTATTAGTGTCCTTATCACACACCCCTGTGTCACATCTATTAGTGTCCCTTTCGAGCACCCCTGTGTCACATTTATTAGTGTCCTTATCACACACCCCTGTGTCACATCTATTAGTGTCCCTATCACACACCCCTGTGTCACATTTCTTAGTGTCCCTATCACACACCCCTGTGTCACATTTATTAGTGTCCCTATCACGCACCCCTGTGTCACATTTATTAGTGTCTCTATCACGCACCCCTGTGTCACATTTGTGTCCCTATCACGCACCCCTGTGTCACATTTATTAGTGTCCCTATCACGCACCCCTGTGTCACATTTATTAGTGTCCCTATCACGCACCCCTGTGTCACATTTATTAGTGTCCCTATCACGCACCCCTGTGTCACATCTATTAGTGTCCCTTTCGAGCACCCCTGTGTCACATTTATTAGTGTCCTTATCACACACCCCTGTGTCACATCTATTAGTGTCCCTATCACACACCCCTGTGTCACATTTATTAGTGTCCCTATCACACACCCCTGTGTCACATTTATTAGTGTCCCTATCACGCACCCCTGTGTCACATTTATTAGTGTCCCTATCACGCACCCCTGTGTCACATTTATTAGTGTCCCTATCACGCACCCCTGTGTCACATCTATTAGTGTCCCTATCACGCACCCCTGTGTCACATCTATTAGTGTCCCTATCACGCACCCCTGTGTCACATCTATTAGTGTCCCTATCACGCACCCCTGTGTCACATCTATTAGTGTCCCTATCACGCACCCCTGTGTCACATCTATTAGTGTCCCTATCACGCACCCCTGTGTCACATCTATTAGTGTCCCTGTCACGCACCCCTGTGTCACATCTATTAGTGTCCCTGTCACGCACCCCTGTGTCACATCTATTAGTGTCCCTGTCACGCACCCCTGTGTCACATCTATTAGTGTCCCTGTCACGCACCCCTGTGTCACATCTATTAGTGTCCCTGTCACGCACCCCTGTGTCACATCTATTAGTGTCCCTGTCACGCACCCCTGTGTCACATTTATTAGTGTCCCTGTCACGCACCCCTGTCACATTTATTAGTGTCCCTGTCACGCACCCCTGTCACATCTATTAGTGTCCCTGTCACGCACCCCTGTGTCACATCTATTAGTGTCCCTGTCACGCACCCCTGTGTCACATCTATTAGTGTCCCTGTCACGCACCCCTGTGTCACATCTATTAGTGTCCCTGTCACGCACCCCTGTGTCACATCTATTAGTGTCCCTTTCGAGCACCCCTGTGTCACATTTATTAGTGTCCTTATCACACACCCCTGTGTCACATCTATTAGTGTCCCTATCACACACCCCTGTGTCACATTTATTAGTGTCCCTATCACGCACCCCTGTGTCACATTTATTAGTGTCTCTATCACGCACCCCTGTGTCACATCTATTAGTGTCCCTATCACGCACCCCTGTGTCACATCTATTAGTGTCCCTATCACGCACCCCTGTGTCACATCTATTAGTGTCCCTATCACGCACCCCTGTGTCACATCTATTAGTGTCCCTGTCACGCACCCCTGTGTCACATCTATTAGTGTCCCTGTCACGCACCCCTGTGTCACATCTATTAGTGTCCCTGTCACGCACCCCTGTGTCACATCTATTAGTGTCCCTGTCACGCACCCCTGTGTCACATCTATTAGTGTCCCTGTCACGCACCCCTGTGTCACATCTATTACTGTCCCTGTCACGCACCCCTGTGTCACATCTATTAGTGTCCCTGTCACGCACCCCTGTGTCACATCTATTAGTGTCCCTGTCACGCACCCCTGTGTCACATCTATTAGTGTCCCTGTCACGCACCCCTGTGTCACATCTATTAGTGTCCCTGTCACGCACCCCTGTGTCACATCTATTAATGTCCCTGTCACGCACCCCTGTGTCACATTTATTAGTGTCCCTGTCACGCACCCCTTTGTCACATCTATTAGTGTCCCTGTCACGCACCCCTGTGTCACATCTATTAGTGTCCCTGTCAAGCCCCCGTGTCACATCTATTAGTGTCCCTATCACGCACCCCTGTGTCACATTTATTAGTGTCCCTATCACGCACCCCTGTGTCACATCTTTTAGTGTCCCTGTCACACACCTGTGTCACATTTATTAGTGTCCCTATCACACACCCCTGTGTCACATCTATTAGTGTCCCTGTCACACCCCTGTGTCACATTTGTTAGTGTCCCTATCACACACCCCTGTGTCACATCTATTAGTGTCCCTATCACACACCCCTGTGTCACATCTATTAGTGTCCCTATCACACACCCCTGTGTCACATTTATTAGTGTCCCTATCACACACCCCTGTGTCACATCTATTAGTGTCCCTATCACACACCCCTGTGTCACATCTATTAGTGTCCCTGTCACACACCCCTGTGTCACATTTATTAGTGTCCCTATCACACACCCCTGTGTCACATTTATTAGTGTCCCTATCACACACCCCTGTGTCACATTTATTAGTGTCCCTATCACACACCCCTGTGTCACATTTATTAGTGTCCCTTCCCACACCTGTGTCACATTTATTAGTGTCCCTATCAAGCCCCCCTGTGTCACATCTATTAGTGTCCCTATCACGCACCCCTGTGTCACATCTATTAGTGTCCCTATCACGCACCCCTGTTTCACATTTATTAGTGTCCCTATCACACACCCCTGTGTCACATCTATTAGTGTCCCTATCACACACCCCTGTGTCACATCTATTAGTGTCCCTATCACACACCCCTGTGTCACATCTATTAGTGTCCCTATCACACACCCCTGTGTCACATCTATTAGTGTCCTTTTCGAGCACCCCTGTGTCACATTTATTAGTGTCCTTATCACACACCCCTGTGTCACATCTATTAGTGTCCCTGTCACGCACCCCTGTGTCACATCTATTAGTGTCCCTGTCACGCACCCCTGTGTCACATCTATTACTGTCCCTGTCACGCACCCCTGTGTCACATCTATTAGTGTCCCTGTCACGCACCCCTGTGTCACATCTATTAGTGTCCCTGTCACGCACCCCTGTGTCACATCTATTAGTGTCCCTGTCACGCACCCCTGTGTCACATCTATTAGTGTCCCTGTCACGCACCCCTGTGTCACATCTATTAGTGTCCCTGTCACGCACCCCTGTGTCACATCTATTAGTGTCCCTGTCACGCACCCCTGTGTCACATCTATTAGTGTCCCTGTCAAGCCCCCGTGTCACATCTATTAGTGTCCCTATCACGCACCCCTGTGTCACATTTATTAGTGTCCCTATCACGCACCCCTGTGTCACATCTATTAGTGTCCCATTCACACACCTGTGTCACATTTATTAGTGTCCCTATCACACACCCCTGTGTCACATCTATTAGTGTCCCTGTCACACCCCTGTGTCACATTTGTTAGTGTCCCTATCACACACCCCTGTGTCACATCTATTAGTGTCCCTATCACACACTCCTGTGTCACATCTATTAGTGTCCCTATCACACACCCCTGTGTCACATTTATTAGTGTCCCTATCACACACCCCTGTGTCACATCTATTAGTGTCCCTATCACACACCCCTGTGTCACATCTATTAGTGTCCCTGTCACACCCCTGTGTCACATTTGTTAGTGTCCCTATCACACACCCCTGTGTCACATCTATTAGTGTCCCTATCACACACTCCTGTGTCACATCTATTAGTGTCCCTATCACACACCCCTGTGTCACATTTATTAGTGTCCCTATCACACACCCCTGTGTCACATCTATTAGTGTCCCTATCACACACCCCTGTGTCACATCTATTAGTGTCCCTGTCACACACCCCTGTGTCACATTTATTAGTGTCCCTATCACACACCCCTGTGTCACATTTATTAGTGTCCCTATCACACACCCCTGTGTCACATTTATTAGTGTCCCTTCCCACACCTGTGTCACATTTATTAGTGTCCCTATCAAGCCCCCCTGTGTCACATCTATTAGTGTCCCTATCACGCACCCCTGTGTCACATCTATTAGTGTCCCTATCACGCACCCCTGTGTCACATTTATTAGTGTCCCTATCACGCACCCCTGTGTCACATCTATTAGTGTCCCTATCACACACCCCTGTGTCACATCTATTAGTGTCCCTATCACACACCCCTGTGTCACATCTATTAGTGTCCCTATCACACACCCCTGTGTCACATCTATTAGTGTCCCTTTCGAGCACCCCTGTGTCACATTTATTAGTGTCCTTATCACACACCCCTGTGTCACATCTATTAGTGTCCCTATCACACACCCCTGTGTCACATTTATTAGTGTCCCTATCACGCACCCCTGTGTCACATCTATTAGTGTCCCTATCACGCACCCCTGTGTCACATCTATTAGTGTCCCTGTCACGCACCCCTGTGTCACATCTATTAGTGTCCCTGTCACGCACCCCTGTGTCACATCTATTAGTGTCCCTATCACGCACCCCTGTGTCACATCTATTAGTGTCCCTATCACACACCCCTGTGTCACATCTATTAGTGTCCCTATCACACACCCCTGTGTCACATCTATTAGTGTCCCTTTCGAGCACCCCTGTGTCACATTTATTAGTGTCCTTATCACACACCCCTGTGTCACATCTATTAGTGTCCCTATCACACACCCCTGTGTCACATTTATTAGTGTCCCTATCACGCACCCCTGTGTCACATCTATTAGTGTCCCTATCACGCACCCCTGTGTCACATCTATTAGTGTCCCTGTCACGCACCCCTGTGTCACATCTATTAGTGTCCCTGTCACGCACCCCTGTGTCACATCTATTAGTGTCCCTGTCACGCACCCCTGTGTCACATCTATTAGTGTCCCTGTCACGCACCCCTGTGTCACATCTATTAGTGTCCCTGTCACGCACCCCTGTGTCACATCTATTAGTGTCCCTGTCACGCACCCCCTGTGTCACATCTATTAGTGTCCCTGTCACGCACCCCTGTGTCACATTTATTAGTGTCCCTGTCACGCACCCCTGTCACATTTATTAGTGTCCCTGTCACGCACCCCTGTCACATTTATTAGTGTCCCTGTCACGCACCCCTGTGTCACATTTATTAGTGTCCCTGTCACGCACCCCTGTGTCACATTTATTAGTGTCCCTGTCACGCACCCCTGTGTCACATTTATTAGTGTCCCTGTCACGCACCCCTGTGTCACATTTATTAGTGTCCCTGTCACGCACCTGTGTCACATTTATTAGTGTCCCTGTCACGCACCCCTGTGTCACATCTATTAGTGTCCCTGTCACGCACCCCTGTGTCACATCTATTAGTGTCCCTGTCACGCACCCCTGTGTCACATCTTTTAGTGTCCCTGTCACGCACCCCAGTGTCACATCTATTAGTGTCCCTGTCACGCACCCCAGTGTCACATCTATTAGTGTCCCTGTCACGCACCCCTGTGTCACATCTATTAGTGTCCCTGTCACGCACCCGTGTCACATCTATTAGTGTCCCTGTCACGCACCCCTGTGTCACATCTATTAGTGTCCCTGTCACGCACCCCTGTGTCACATCTATTAGTGTCCCTGTCACGCACCCCTGTGTCACATCTATTAGTGTCCCTGTCACGCACCGCTGTGTCACATTTATTAGTGTCCCTATCCCGCACCCCTGTGTCACATCTATTTGTGTCCCTATCACGCACCCCTGTGTCACATCTATTAGTGTCCCTATCACGCACCCCTGTGTCACATCTATTAGTGTCCCTATCACACATCCCTGTGTCACATTTATTAGTGTCCCTATCACACATCCCTGTGCCACATCTATTAGTGTCCCTGTCACACACCCTGTGTCACATCTATTAGTGTCCCTATCACACATCCCTGTGCCACATCTATTAGTGTCCCTGTCACACAACCTGTGTCACATCTATTAGTGTCCCTGTCAAGCACCCCTGTGTCACATTTATTAGTGTCCCTGTCACCCACACCTGTGTCACATTTATTAGTGTCCCTATCCCACACCTGTGTCACATTTATTAGTGTCCCTATCACGCACCCCTGTTTCACATTTATTAGTGTCCCTATCCCACACCTGTGTCATATTTATTAGTGTCCCTATCACACACCCCTGTGTCACATCTATTAGTGTCCCTATCACACACCCCTGTGTCACATCTATTAGTGTCCCTTTCGAGCACCCCTGTGTCACATTTATTAGTGTCCTTATCACACACCCCTGTGTCACTTCTATTAGTGTCCCTTTCGAGCACCCCTGTGTCACATTTATTAGTGTCCCTATCACACACCCCTGTGTCACATCTATTAGTGTCCCTATCACACACCCCTGTGTCACATCTATTAGTGTCCCTGTCACGCACGCCTGTGTCACATCTATTAGTGTCCCTGTCACGCACCCCTGTGTCACATCTATTAGTGTCCCTGTCACGCACCCCTGTGTCACATCTATTAGTGTCCCTATCACACACCCCTGTGTCACATCTATTAGTGTCCCTATCACACACCCCTGTGTCACATCTATTAGTGTCCCTATCACACACCCCTGTGTCACATCTATTAGTGTCCCTATCACACACCCCTGTGTCACATCTATTAGTGTCCTTTTCGAGCACCCCTGTGTCACATTTATTAGTGTCCTTATCACACACCCCTGTGTCACATCTATTAGTGTCCCTGTCACGCACCCCTGTGTCACATCTATTAGTGTCCCTGTCACGCACCCCTGTGTCACATCTATTACTGTCCCTGTCACGCACCCCTGTGTCACATCTATTAGTGTCCCTGTCACGCACCCCTGTGTCACATCTATTAGTGTCCCTGTCACGCACCCCTGTGTCACATCTATTAGTGTCCCTGTCACGCACCCCTGTGTCACATCTATTAGTGTCCCTGTCACGCACCCCTGTGTCACATCTATTAGTGTCCCTGTCACGCACCCCTGTGTCACATCTATTAGTGTCCCTGTCACGCACCCCTGTGTCACATCTATTAGTGTCCCTGTCACGCACCCCTGTGTCACATCTATTAGTGTCCCTGTCAAGCCCCCGTGTCACATCTATTAGTGTCCCTATCACGCACCCCTGTGTCACATTTATTAGTGTCCCTATCACGCACCCCTGTGTCACATCTATTAGTGTCCCATTCACACACCTGTGTCACATTTATTAGTGTCCCTATCACACACCCCTGTGTCACATCTATTAGTGTCCCTGTCACACCCCTGTGTCACATTTGTTAGTGTCCCTATCACACACCCCTGTGTCACATCTTTTAGTGTCCCTATCACACACTCCTGTGTCACATCTATTAGTGTCCCTATCACACACCCCTGTGTCACATTTATTAGTGTCCCTATCACACACCCCTGTGTCACATCTATTAGTGTCCCTATCACACACCCCTGTGTCACATCTATTAGTGTCCCTGTCACACCCCTGTGTCACATTTGTTAGTGTCCCTATCACACACCCCTGTGTCACATCTATTAGTGTCCCTATCACACACTCCTGTGTCACATCTATTAGTGTCCCTATCACACACCCCTGTGTCACATTTATTAGTGTCCCTATCACACACCCCTGTGTCACATCTATTAGTGTCCCTATCACACACCCCTGTGTCACATCTATTAGTGTCCCTGTCACACACCCCTGTGTCACATTTATTAGTGTCCCTATCACACACCCCTGTGTCACATTTATTAGTGTCCCTATCACACACCCCTGTGTCACATTTATTAGTGTCCCTTCCCACACCTGTGTCACATTTATTAGTGTCCCTATCAAGCCCCCCTGTGTCACATCTATTAGTGTCCCTATCACGCACCCCTGTGTCACATCTATTAGTGTCCCTATCACGCACCCCTGTGTCACATTTATTAGTGTCCCTATCACGCACCCCTGTGTCACATCTATTAGTGTCCCTATCACACACCCCTGTGTCACATCTATTAGTGTCCCTATCACACACCCCTGTGTCACATCTATTAGTGTCCCTATCACACACCCCTGTGTCACATCTATTAGTGTCCCTTTCGAGCACCCCTGTGTCACATTTATTAGTGTCCTTATCACACACCCCTGTGTCACATCTATTAGTGTCCCTATCACACACCCCTGTGTCACATTTATTAGTGTCCCTATCACGCACCCCTGTGTCACATCTATTAGTGTCCCTATCACACACCCCTGTGTCACATCTATTAGTGTCCCTATCACACACCCCTGTGTCACATCTATTAGTGTCCCTATCACACACCCCTGTGTCACATCTATTAGTGTCCTTTTCGAGCACCCCTGTGTCACATTTATTAGTGTCCTTATCACACACCCCTGTGTCACATCTATTAGTGTCCCTGTCACGCACCCCTGTGTCACATCTATTAGTGTCCCTGTCACGCACCCCTGTGTCACATCTATTACTGTCCCTGTCACGCACCCCTGTGTCACATCTATTAGTGTCCCTGTCACGCACCCCTGTGTCACATCTATTAGTGTCCCTGTCACGCACCCCTGTGTCACATCTATTAGTGTCCCTGTCACGCACCCCTGTGTCACATCTATTAGTGTCCCTGTCACGCACCCCTGTGTCACATCTATTAGTGTCCCTGTCACGCACCCCTGTGTCACATCTATTAGTGTCCCTGTCACGCACCCCTGTGTCACATCTATTAGTGTCCCTGTCAAGCCCCCGTGTCACATCTATTAGTGTCCCTATCACGCACCCCTGTGTCACATTTATTAGTGTCCCTATCACGCACCCCTGTGTCACATCTATTAGTGTCCCATTCACACACCTGTGTCACATTTATTAGTGTCCCTATCACACACCCCTGTGTCACATCTATTAGTGTCCCTGTCACACCCCTGTGTCACATTTGTTAGTGTCCCTATCACACACCCCTGTGTCACATCTATTAGTGTCCCTATCACACACTCCTGTGTCACATCTATTAGTGTCCCTATCACACACCCCTGTGTCACATTTATTAGTGTCCCTATCACACACCCCTGTGTCACATCTATTAGTGTCCCTATCACACACCCCTGTGTCACATCTATTAGTGTCCCTGTCACACCCCTGTGTCACATTTGTTAGTGTCCCTATCACACACCCCTGTGTCACATCTATTAGTGTCCCTATCACACACTCCTGTGTCACATCTATTAGTGTCCCTATCACACACCCCTGTGTCACATTTATTAGTGTCCCTATCACACACCCCTGTGTCACATCTATTAGTGTCCCTATCACACACCCCTGTGTCACATCTATTAGTGTCCCTGTCACACACCCCTGTGTCACATTTATTAGTGTCCCTATCACACACCCCTGTGTCACATTTATTAGTGTCCCTATCACACACCCCTGTGTCACATTTATTAGTGTCCCTTCCCACACCTGTGTCACATTTATTAGTGTCCCTATCAAGCCCCCCTGTGTCACATCTATTAGTGTCCCTATCACGCACCCCTGTGTCACATCTATTAGTGTCCCTATCACGCACCCCTGTGTCACATTTATTAGTGTCCCTATCACGCACCCCTGTGTCACATCTATTAGTGTCCCTATCACACACCCCTGTGTCACATCTATTAGTGTCCCTATCACACACCCCTGTGTCACATCTATTAGTGTCCCTATCACACACCCCTGTGTCACATCTATTAGTGTCCCTTTCGAGCACCCCTGTGTCACATTTATTAGTGTCCTTATCACACACCCCTGTGTCACATCTATTAGTGTCCCTATCACACACCCCTGTGTCACATTTATTAGTGTCCCTATCACGCACCCCTGTGTCACATCTATTAGTGTCCCTATCACGCACCCCTGTGTCACATCTATTAGTGTCCCTGTCACGCACCCCTGTGTCACATCTATTAGTGTCCCTGTCACGCACCCCTGTGTCACATCTATTAGTGTCCCTATCACGCACCCCTGTGTCACATCTATTAGTGTCCCTATCACACACCCCTGTGTCACATCTATTAGTGTCCCTGTCACGCACCCCTGTGTCACATCTATTAGTGTCCCTGTCACGCACCCCTGTGTCACATCTATTAGTGTCCCTGTCACGCACCCCCTGTGTCACATCTATTAGTGTCCCTGTCACGCACCCCTGTGTCACATTTATTAGTGTCCCTGTCACGCACCCCTGTCACATTTATTAGTGTCCCTGTCACGCACCCCTGTCACATTTATTAGTGTCCCTGTCACGCACCCCTGTGTCACATTTATTAGTGTCCCTGTCACGCACCCCTGTGTCACATTTATTAGTGTCCCTGTCACGCACCCCTGTGTCACATTTATTAGTGTCCCTGTCACGCACCCCTGTGTCACATTTATTAGTGTCCCTGTCACGCACCTGTGTCACATTTATTAGTGTCCCTGTCACGCACCCCTGTGTCACATCTATTAGTGTCCCTGTCACGCACCCCTGTGTCACATCTATTAGTGTCCCTGTCACGCACCCCTGTGTCACATCTTTTAGTGTCCCTGTCACGCACCCCAGTGTCACATCTATTAGTGTCCCTGTCACGCACCCCAGTGTCACATCTATTAGTGTCCCTGTCACGCACCCCTGTGTCACATCTATTAGTGTCCCTGTCACGCACCCGTGTCACATCTATTAGTGTCCCTGTCACGCACCCCTGTGTCACATCTATTAGTGTCCCTGTCACGCACCCCTGTGTCACATCTATTAGTGTCCCTGTCACGCACCCCTGTGTCACATCTATTAGTGTCCCTGTCACGCACCGCTGTGTCACATTTATTAGTGTCCCTATCCCGCACCCCTGTGTCACATCTATTTGTGTCCCTATCACGCACCCCTGTGTCACATCTATTAGTGTCCCTATCACGCACCCCTGTGTCACATCTATTAGTGTCCCTATCACACATCCCTGTGTCACATTTATTAGTGTCCCTATCACACATCCCTGTGCCACATCTATTAGTGTCCCTGTCACACACCCTGTGTCACGTCTATTAGTGTCCCTATCACACATCCCTGTGCCACATCTATTAGTGTCCCTGTCACACAACCTGTGTCACATCTATTAGTGTCCCTGTCAAGCACCCCTGTGTCACATTTATTAGTGTCCCTGTCACCCACACCTGTGTCACATTTATTAGTGTCCCTATCCCACACCTGTGTCACATTTATTAGTGTCCCTATCACGCACCCCTGTTTCACATTTATTAGTGTCCCTATCCCACACCTGTGTCATATTTATTAGTGTCCCTATCACACACCCCTGTGTCACATCTATTAGTGTCCCTATCACACACCCCTGTGTCACATCTATTAGTGTCCCTTTCGAGCACCCCTGTGTCACATTTATTAGTGTCCTTATCACACACCCCTGTGTCACTTCTATTAGTGTCCCTTTCGAGCACCCCTGTGTCACATTTATTAGTGTCCCTATCACACACCCCTGTGTCACATCTATTAGTGTCCCTATCACACACCCCTGTGTCACATCTATTAGTGTCCCTGTCACGCACGCCTGTGTCACATCTATTAGTGTCCCTGTCACGCACCCCTGTGTCACATCTATTAGTGTCCCTGTCACGCACCCCTGTGTCACATCTATTAGTGTCCCTATCACACACCCCTGTGTCACATCTATTAGTGTCCCTATCACACACCCCTGTGTCACATCTATTAGTGTCCCTATCACACACCCCTGTGTCACATCTATTAGTGTCCCTATCACACACCCCTGTGTCACATCTATTAGTGTCCTTTTCGAGCACCCCTGTGTCACATTTATTAGTGTCCTTATCACACACCCCTGTGTCACATCTATTAGTGTCCCTGTCACGCACCCCTGTGTCACATCTATTAGTGTCCCTGTCACGCACCCCTGTGTCACATCTATTACTGTCCCTGTCACGCACCCCTGTGTCACATCTATTAGTGTCCCTGTCACGCACCCCTGTGTCACATCTATTAGTGTCCCTGTCACGCACCCCTGTGTCACATCTATTAGTGTCCCTGTCACGCACCCCTGTGTCACATCTATTAGTGTCCCTGTCACGCACCCCTGTGTCACATCTATTAGTGTCCCTGTCACGCACCCCTGTGTCACATCTATTAGTGTCCCTGTCACGCACCCCTGTGTCACATCTATTAGTGTCCCTGTCACGCACCCCTGTGTCACATCTATTAGTGTCCCTGTCAAGCCCCCGTGTCACATCTATTAGTGTCCCTATCACGCACCCCTGTGTCACATTTATTAGTGTCCCTATCACGCACCCCTGTGTCACATCTATTAGTGTCCCATTCACACACCTGTGTCACATTTATTAGTGTCCCTATCACACACCCCTGTGTCACATCTATTAGTGTCCCTGTCACACCCCTGTGTCACATTTGTTAGTGTCCCTATCACACACCCCTGTGTCACATCTTTTAGTGTCCCTATCACACACTCCTGTGTCACATCTATTAGTGTCCCTATCACACACCCCTGTGTCACATTTATTAGTGTCCCTATCACACACCCCTGTGTCACATCTATTAGTGTCCCTATCACACACCCCTGTGTCACATCTATTAGTGTCCCTGTCACACCCCTGTGTCACATTTGTTAGTGTCCCTATCACACACCCCTGTGTCACATCTATTAGTGTCCCTATCACACACTCCTGTGTCACATCTATTAGTGTCCCTATCACACACCCCTGTGTCACATTTATTAGTGTCCCTATCACACACCCCTGTGTCACATCTATTAGTGTCCCTATCACACACCCCTGTGTCACATCTATTAGTGTCCCTGTCACACACCCCTGTGTCACATTTATTAGTGTCCCTATCACACACCCCTGTGTCACATTTATTAGTGTCCCTATCACACACCCCTGTGTCACATTTATTAGTGTCCCTTCCCACACCTGTGTCACATTTATTAGTGTCCCTATCAAGCCCCCCTGTGTCACATCTATTAGTGTCCCTATCACGCACCCCTGTGTCACATCTATTAGTGTCCCTATCACGCACCCCTGTGTCACATTTATTAGTGTCCCTATCACGCACCCCTGTGTCACATCTATTAGTGTCCCTATCACACACCCCTGTGTCACATCTATTAGTGTCCCTATCACACACCCCTGTGTCACATCTATTAGTGTCCCTATCACACACCCCTGTGTCACATCTATTAGTGTCCCTTTCGAGCACCCCTGTGTCACATTTATTAGTGTCCTTATCACACACCCCTGTGTCACATCTATTAGTGTCCCTATCACACACCCCTGTGTCACATTTATTAGTGTCCCTATCACGCACCCCTGTGTCACATCTATTAGTGTCCCTATCACGCACCCCTGTGTCACATCTATTAGTGTCCCTATCACACACCCCTGTGTCACATCTATTAGTGTCCCTATCACACACCCCTGTGTCACATCTATTAGTGTCCTTTTCGAGCACCCCTGTGTCACATTTATTAGTGTCCTTATCACACACCCCTGTGTCACATCTATTAGTGTCCCTGTCACGCACCCCTGTGTCACATCTATTAGTGTCCCTGTCACGCACCCCTGTGTCACATCTATTACTGTCCCTGTCACGCACCCCTGTGTCACATCTATTAGTGTCCCTGTCACGCACCCCTGTGTCACATCTATTAGTGTCCCTGTCACGCACCCCTGTGTCACATCTATTAGTGTCCCTGTCACGCACCCCTGTGTCACATCTATTAGTGTCCCTGTCACGCACCCCTGTGTCACATCTATTAGTGTCCCTGTCACGCACCCCTGTGTCACATCTATTAGTGTCCCTGTCACGCACCCCTGTGTCACATCTATTAGTGTCCCTGTCAAGCCCCCGTGTCACATCTATTAGTGTCCCTATCACGCACCCCTGTGTCACATTTATTAGTGTCCCTATCACGCACCCCTGTGTCACATCTATTAGTGTCCCATTCACACACCTGTGTCACATTTATTAGTGTCCCTATCACACACCCCTGTGTCACATCTATTAGTGTCCCTGTCACACCCCTGTGTCACATTTGTTAGTGTCCCTATCACACACCCCTGTGTCACATCTATTAGTGTCCCTATCACACACTCCTGTGTCACATCTATTAGTGTCCCTATCACACACCCCTGTGTCACATTTATTAGTGTCCCTATCACACACCCCTGTGTCACATCTATTAGTGTCCCTATCACACACCCCTGTGTCACATCTATTAGTGTCCCTGTCACACCCCTGTGTCACATTTGTTAGTGTCCCTATCACACACCCCTGTGTCACATCTATTAGTGTCCCTATCACACACTCCTGTGTCACATCTATTAGTGTCCCTATCACACACCCCTGTGTCACATTTATTAGTGTCCCTATCACACACCCCTGTGTCACATCTATTAGTGTCCCTATCACACACCCCTGTGTCACATCTATTAGTGTCCCTGTCACACACCCCTGTGTCACATTTATTAGTGTCCCTATCACACTCCCCTGTGTCACATTTATTAGTGTCCCTATCACACACCCCTGTGTCACATTTATTAGTGTCCCTTCCCACACCTGTGTCACATTTATTAGTGTCCCTATCAAGCCCCCCTGTGTCACATCTATTAGTGTCCCTATCACGCACCCCTGTGTCACATCTATTAGTGTCCCTATCACGCACCCCTGTGTCACATTTATTAGTGTCCCTATCACGCACCCCTGTGTCACATCTATTAGTGTCCCTATCACACACCCCTGTGTCACATCTATTAGTGTCCCTATCACACACCCCTGTGTCACATCTATTAGTGTCCCTATCACACACCCCTGTGTCACATCTATTAGTGTCCCTTTCGAGCACCCCTGTGTCACATTTATTAGTGTCCTTATCACACACCCCTGTGTCACATCTATTAGTGTCCCTATCACACACCCCTGTGTCACATTTATTAGTGTCCCTATCACGCACCCCTGTGTCACATCTATTAGTGTCCCTATCACGCACCCCTGTGTCACATCTATTAGTGTCCCTGTCACGCACCCCTGTGTCACATCTATTAGTGTCCCTGTCACGCACCCCTGTGTCACATCTATTAGTGTCCCTATCACGCACCCCTGTGTCACATCTATTAGTGTCCCTATCACACACCCCTGTGTCACATCTATTAGTGTCCCTATCACACACCCCTGTGTCACATCTATTAGTGTCCCTTTCGAGCACCCCTGTGTCACATTTATTAGTGTCCTTATCACACACCCCTGTGTCACATCTATTAGTGTCCCTATCACACACCCCTGTGTCACATTTATTAGTGTCCCTATCACGCACCCCTGTGTCACATCTATTAGTGTCCCTATCACGCACCCCTGTGTCACATCTATTAGTGTCCCTGTCACGCACCCCTGTGTCACATCTATTAGTGTCCCTGTCACGCACCCCTGTGTCACATCTATTAGTGTCCCTGTCACGCACCCCTGTGTCACATCTATTAGTGTCCCTGTCACGCACCCCTGTGTCACATCTATTAGTGTCCCTGTCACGCACCCCTGTGTCACATCTATTAGTGTCCCTGTCACGCACCCCCTGTGTCACATCTATTAGTGTCCCTGTCACGCACCCCTGTGTCACATTTATTAGTGTCCCTGTCACGCACCCCTGTCACATTTATTAGTGTCCCTGTCACGCACCCCTGTCACATTTATTAGTGTCCCTGTCACGCACCCCTGTGTCACATTTATTAGTGTCCCTGTCACGCACCCCTGTGTCACATTTATTAGTGTCCCTGTCACGCACCCCTGTGTCACATTTATTAGTGTCCCTGTCACGCACCCCTGTGTCACATTTATTAGTGTCCCTGTCACGCACCTGTGTCACATTTATTAGTGTCCCTGTCACGCACCCCTGTGTCACATCTATTAGTGTCCCTGTCACGCACCCCTGTGTCACATCTATTAGTGTCCCTGTCACGCACCCCTGTGTCACATCTTTTAGTGTCCCTGTCACGCACCCCAGTGTCACATCTATTAGTGTCCCTGTCACGCACCCCAGTGTCACATCTATTAGTGTCCCTGTCACGCACCCCTGTGTCACATCTATTAGTGTCCCTGTCACGCACCCGTGTCACATCTATTAGTGTCCCTGTCACGCACCCCTGTGTCACATCTATTAGTGTCCCTGTCACGCACCCCTGTGTCACATCTATTAGTGTCCCTGTCACGCACCCCTGTGTCACATCTATTAGTGTCCCTGTCACGCACCGCTGTGTCACATTTATTAGTGTCCCTATCCCGCACCCCTGTGTCACATCTATTTGTGTCCCTATCACGCACCCCTGTGTCACATCTATTAGTGTCCCTATCACGCACCCCTGTGTCACATCTATTAGTGTCCCTATCACACATCCCTGTGTCACATTTATTAGTGTCCCTATCACACATCCCTGTGCCACATCTATTAGTGTCCCTGTCACACACCCTGTGTCACGTCTATTAGTGTCCCTATCACACATCCCTGTGCCACATCTATTAGTGTCCCTGTCACACAACCTGTGTCACATCTATTAGTGTCCCTGTCAAGCACCCCTGTGTCACATTTATTAGTGTCCCTGTCACCCACACCTGTGTCACATTTATTAGTGTCCCTATCCCACACCTGTGTCACATTTATTAGTGTCCCTATCACGCACCCCTGTTTCACATTTATTAGTGTCCCTATCCCACACCTGTGTCATATTTATTAGTGTCCCTATCACACACCCCTGTGTCACATCTATTAGTGTCCCTATCACACACCCCTGTGTCACATCTATTAGTGTCCCTTTCGAGCACCCCTGTGTCACATTTATTAGTGTCCTTATCACACACCCCTGTGTCACTTCTATTAGTGTCCCTTTCGAGCACCCCTGTGTCACATTTATTAGTGTCCCTATCACACACCCCTGTGTCACATCTATTAGTGTCCCTATCACACACCCCTGTGTCACATCTATTAGTGTCCCTGTCACGCACGCCTGTGTCACATCTATTAGTGTCCCTGTCACGCACCCCTGTGTCACATCTATTAGTGTCCCTGTCACGCACCCCTGTGTCACATCTATTAGTGTCCCTATCACACACCCCTGTGTCACATCTATTAGTGTCCCTATCACACACCCCTGTGTCACATCTATTAGTGTCCCTATCACACACCCCTGTGTCACATCTATTAGTGTCCCTATCACACACCCCTGTGTCACATCTATTAGTGTCCTTTTCGAGCACCCCTGTGTCACATTTATTAGTGTCCTTATCACACACCCCTGTGTCACATCTATTAGTGTCCCTGTCACGCACCCCTGTGTCACATCTATTAGTGTCCCTGTCACGCACCCCTGTGTCACATCTATTACTGTCCCTGTCACGCACCCCTGTGTCACATCTATTAGTGTCCCTGTCACGCACCCCTGTGTCACATCTATTAGTGTCCCTGTCACGCACCCCTGTGTCACATCTATTAGTGTCCCTGTCACGCACCCCTGTGTCACATCTATTAGTGTCCCTGTCACGCACCCCTGTGTCACATCTATTAGTGTCCCTGTCACGCACCCCTGTGTCACATCTATTAGTGTCCCTGTCACGCACCCCTGTGTCACATCTATTAGTGTCCCTGTCACGCACCCCTGTGTCACATCTATTAGTGTCCCTGTCAAGCCCCCGTGTCACATCTATTAGTGTCCCTATCACGCACCCCTGTGTCACATTTATTAGTGTCCCTATCACGCACCCCTGTGTCACATCTATTAGTGTCCCATTCACACACCTGTGTCACATTTATTAGTGTCCCTATCACACACCCCTGTGTCACATCTATTAGTGTCCCTGTCACACCCCTGTGTCACATTTGTTAGTGTCCCTATCACACACCCCTGTGTCACATCTTTTAGTGTCCCTATCACACACTCCTGTGTCACATCTATTAGTGTCCCTATCACACACCCCTGTGTCACATTTATTAGTGTCCCTATCACACACCCCTGTGTCACATCTATTAGTGTCCCTATCACACACCCCTGTGTCACATCTATTAGTGTCCCTGTCACACCCCTGTGTCACATTTGTTAGTGTCCCTATCACACACCCCTGTGTCACATCTATTAGTGTCCCTATCACACACTCCTGTGTCACATCTATTAGTGTCCCTATCACACACCCCTGTGTCACATTTATTAGTGTCCCTATCACACACCCCTGTGTCACATCTATTAGTGTCCCTATCACACACCCCTGTGTCACATCTATTAGTGTCCCTGTCACACACCCCTGTGTCACATTTATTAGTGTCCCTATCACACACCCCTGTGTCACATTTATTAGTGTCCCTATCACACACCCCTGTGTCACATTTATTAGTGTCCCTTCCCACACCTGTGTCACATTTATTAGTGTCCCTATCAAGCCCCCCTGTGTCACATCTATTAGTGTCCCTATCACGCACCCCTGTGTCACATCTATTAGTGTCCCTATCACGCACCCCTGTGTCACATTTATTAGTGTCCCTATCACGCACCCCTGTGTCACATCTATTAGTGTCCCTATCACACACCCCTGTGTCACATCTATTAGTGTCCCTATCACACACCCCTGTGTCACATCTATTAGTGTCCCTATCACACACCCCTGTGTCACATCTATTAGTGTCCCTTTCGAGCACCCCTGTGTCACATTTATTAGTGTCCTTATCACACACCCCTGTGTCACATCTATTAGTGTCCCTATCACACACCCCTGTGTCACATTTATTAGTGTCCCTATCACGCACCCCTGTGTCACATCTATTAGTGTCCCTATCACGCACCCCTGTGTCACATCTATTAGTGTCCCTGTCACGCACCCCTGTGTCACATCTATTAGTGTCCCTGTCACGCACCCCTGTGTCACATCTATTAGTGTCCCTGTCACGCACCCCTGTGTCACATCTATTAGTGTCCCTATCACGCACCCCTGTGTCACATCTATTAGTGTCCCTGTCACGCACCCCTGTGTCACATCTATTAGTGTCCCTGTCACGCACCCCTGTGTCACATCTATTAGTGTCCCTGTCACGCACCCCCTGTGTCACATCTATTAGTGTCCCTGTCACGCACCCCTGTGTCACATTTATTAGTGTCCCTTCCCACACCTGTGTCACATTTATTAGTGTCCCTATCAAGCCCCCCTGTGTCACATCTATTAGTGTCCCTATCACGCACCCCTGTGTCACATCTATTAGTGTCCCTATCACGCACCCCTGTGTCACATATATTAGTGTCCCTATCACGCACCCCTGTGTCACATCTATTAGTGTCCCTATCACGCACCCCTGTGTCACATCTATTAGTGTCCCTATCACACACCCCTGTGTCACATCTATTAGTGTCCCTATCACACACCCCTGTGTCACATCTATTAGTGTCCCTTTCGAGCACCCCTGTGTCACATTTATTAGTGTCCTTATCACACACCCCTGTGTCACATCTATTAGTGTCCCTATCACACACCCCTGTGTCACATTTATTAGTGTCCCTATCACGCACCCCTGTGTCACATCTATTAGTGTCCCTATCACGCACCCCTGTGTCACATCTATTAGTGTCCCTGTCACGCACCCCTGTGTCACATCTATTAGTGTCCCTGTCACGCACCCCTGTGTCACATCTATTAGTGTCCCTGTCACGCACCCCTGTGTCACATCTATTAGTGTCCCTGTCACGCACCCCTGTGTCACATCTATTAGTGTCCCTGTCACGCACCCCTGTGTCACATCTATTAGTGTCCCTGTCACGCACCCCCTGTGTCACATCTATTAGTGTCCCTGTCACGCACCCCTGTGTCACATTTATTAGTGTCCCTGTCACGCACCCCTGTCACATTTATTAGTGTCCCTGTCACGCACCCCTGTGTCACATTTATTAGTGTCCCTGTCACGCACCCCTGTGTCACATTTATTAGTGTCCCTGTCACGCACCCCTGTGTCACATTTATTAGTGTCCCTGTCACGCACCCCTGTGTCACATTTATTAGTGTCCCTGTCACGCACCTGTGTCACATTTATTAGTGTCCCTGTCACGCACCCCTGTGTCACATCTATTAGTGTCCCTGTCACGCACCCCTGTGTCACATCTATTAGTGTCCCTGTCACGCACCCCTGTGTCACATCTTTTAGTGTCCCTGTCACGCACCCCAGTGTCACATCTATTAGTGTCCCTGTCACGCACCCCAGTGTCACATCTATTAGTGTCCCTGTCACGCACCCCTGTGTCACATCTATTAGTGTCCCTGTCACGCACCCGTGTCACATCTATTAGTGTCCCTGTCACGCACCCCTGTGTCACATCTATTAGTGTCCCTGTCACGCACCCCTGTGTCACATCTATTAGTGTCCCTGTCACGCACCCCTGTGTCACATCTATTAGTGTCCCTGTCACGCACCCCTGTGTCACATTTATTAGTGTCCCTATCCCGCACCCCTGTGTCACATCTATTTGTGTCCCTATCACGCACCCCTGTGTCACATCTATTAGTGTCCCTATCACGCACCCCTGTGTCACATCTATTAGTGTCCCTATCACACATCCCTGTGTCACATTTATTAGTGTCCCTATCACACATCCCTGTGCCACATCTATTAGTGTCCCTGTCACACACCCTGTGTCACATCTATTAGAGTCCCTGTCACACAACCTGTGTCACATCTATTAGTGTCCCTGTCAAGCACCCCTGTGTCACATTTATTAGTGTCCCTGTCACCCACACCTGTGTCACATTTATTAGTGTCCCTATCCCACACCTGTGTCACATTTATTAGTGTCCCTATCACGCACCCCTGTTTCACATTTATTAGTGTCCCTATCCCACACCTGTGTCACATTTATTAGTGTCCCTATCACACACCCCTGTGTCACATCTGTTAGTGTCCCTATCACACACCCCTGTGTCACATCTATTAGTGTCCCTTTCGAGCACCCCTGTGTCACATTTATTAGTGTCCTTATCACACACCCCTGTGTCACTTCTATTAGTGTCCCTTTCGAGCACCCCTGTGTCACATTTATTAGTGTCCCTATCACACACCCCTGTGTCACATCTATTAGTGTCCCTATCACACACCCCTGTGTCACATCTATTAGTGTCCCTGTCACGCACGCCTGTGTCACATCTATTAGTGTCCCTGTCACGCACCCCTGTGTCACATCTATTAGTGTCCCTGTCACGCACCCCTGTGTCACATCTATTAGTGTCCCTGTCACGCACCCCCTGTGTCACATCTATTAGTGTCCCTGTCACGCACCCCTGTGTCACATTTATTAGTGTCCCTGTCACGCACCCCTGTCACATTTATTAGTGTCCCTGTCACGCACCCCTGTCACATTTATTAGTGTCCCTGTCACGCACCCCTGTGTCACATTTATTAGTGTCCCTGTCACGCACCCCTGTGTCACATTTATTAGTGTCCCTGTCACGCACCCCTGTGTCACATTTATTAGTGTCCTGTCACGCACCTGTGTCACATTTATTAGTGTCCCTGTCACGCACCCCTGCGTCACATCTATTAGTGTCCCTGTCACGCACCCCTGCGTCACATCTATTAGTGTCCCTGTCACGCACCCCTGCGTCACATCTATTAGTGTCCCTGTCACGCACCCCTGCGTCACATCTATTAGTGTCCCTGTCACGCACCCCTGCGTCACATTTATTAGTGTCCCTGTCACGCACCCCTGCATCACATTTATTAGTGTCCCTATCACGCACCCCTGCGTCACATCTATTAGTGTCCCTATCACGCACCCCTGCGTCACATCTATTAGTGTCCCTATCACGCACCCCTGCGTCACATCTATTACTGTCCCTGTCACGCACCCCTGTGTCACATCTATTAGTGTCCCTGTCACGCACCCCTGTGTCACATTTATTAGTGTCCCTGTCACGCACCCCTGTGTCACATCTATTAGTGTCCCTGTCACGCACCCCTGTGTCACATTTATTAGTGTCCCTGTCACGCACCCCTGTGTCACCTCTATTAGTGTCCCTGTCACGCACCCCGGTGTCACCTTTATTAGTGTCCCTGTCACGCACCCCTGTGTCACATTTATTAGTGTATCTATCACGCACTCCTGTGTCACATCTATTAGTGTACCTATCACGCACCCCTGTGTCACATCTATTAGTGTCCCTATCACGCACCCCTGTGTCACATCTATTAGTGTCCCTATCACGCACCCCTGTGTCACATCTATTAGTGTGTCTATCACGCACCCCTGTGTCACATCTATTAGTGTGTCTATCTCGCACCCCTGTGTCACATCTATTAGTGTCCCTATCACGCCCCCTGTGTCACATCTATTAGTGTCCCTGTCACGCACCCCTGTGTCACATCTATTAGTGTCCCTGTCACGCACCCCTGTGTCACATCTATTAGTGTCCCTGTCACGCACCCCCTGTGTCACATCTATTAGTGTCCCTGTCACGCCCCCCTGTGTCACATTTATTAGTGTCCCTGTCACGCACCCCTGTGTCACATTTATTAGTGTCCCTGTCACGCACCCCTGTCACATTTATTAGTGTCCCTGTCACGCACCCCTGTCACATTTATTAGTGTCCCTGTCACGCACCCCTGTGTCACATCTATTAGTGTCCCTGTCACGCACCCCTGTGTCACATCTATTAGTGTCCCTGTCACGCACCCCTGTGTCACATCTATTAGTGTCCCTGTCACGCACCCCTGTGTCACATCTATTAGTGTCCCTGTCACGCACCCCTGTGTCACATCTATTAGTGTCCCTTTCGAGCACCCCTGTGTCACATTTATTAGTGTCCTTATCACACACCCCTGTGTCACATCTATTAGTGTCCCTATCACACACCCCTGTGTCACATTTATTAGTGTCCCTATCACGCACCCCTGTGTCACATTTATTAGTGTCTCTATCACGCACCCCTGTGTCACATGTATTAGTGTCCCTATCATGCACCCCTGTGTCACATCTATTAGTGTCCCTATCACGCACCCCTGTGTCACATCTATTAGTGTCCCTATCACGCACCCCTGTGTCACATCTATTAGTGTCCCTATCACGCACCCCTGTGTCACATCTATTAGTGTCCCTGTCACGCACCCCTGTGTCACATCTATTAGTGTCCCTGTCACGCACCCCTGTGTCACATCTATTAGTGTCCCTGTCACGCACCCCTGTGTCACATCTATTAGTGTCCCTGTCACGCACCCCTGTGTCACATCTATTAGTGTCCCTGTCACGCACCCCTGTGTCACATCTATTACTGTCCCTGTCACGCACCCCTGTGTCACATCTATTAGTGTCCCTGTCACGCACCCCTGTGTCACATCTATTAGTGTCCCTGTCACGCACCCCTGTGTCACATCTATTAGTGTCCCTGTCACGCACCCCTGTGTCACATCTATTAGTGTCCCTGTCACGCACCCCTGTGTCACATCTATTAATGTCCCTGTCACGCACCCCTGTGTCACATTTATTAGTGTCCCTGTCACGCACCCCTTTGTCACATCTATTAGTGTCCCTGTCACGCACCCCTGTGTCACATCTATTAGTGTCCCTGTCAAGCCCCCGTGTCACATCTATTAGTGTCCCTATCACGCACCCCTGTGTCACATTTATTAGTGTCCCTATCACGCACCCCTGTGTCACATCTTTTAGTGTCCCTGTCACACACCTGTGTCACATTTATTAGTGTCCCTATCACACACCCCTGTGTCACATCTATTAGTGTCCCTGTCACACCCCTGTGTCACATTTGTTAGTGTCCCTATCACACACCCCTGTGTCACATCTATTAGTGTCCCTATCACACACCCCTGTGTCACATCTATTAGTGTCCCTATCACACACCCCTGTGTCACATTTATTAGTGTCCCTATCACACACCCCTGTGTCACATCTATTAGTGTCCCTATCACACACCCCTGTGTCACATCTATTAGTGTCCCTGTCACACACCCCTGTGTCACATTTATTAGTGTCCCTATCACACACCCCTGTGTCACATTTATTAGTGTCCCTATCACACACCCCTGTGTCACATTTATTAGTGTCCCTATCACACACCCCTGTGTCACATTTATTAGTGTCCCTTCCCACACCTGTGTCACATTTATTAGTGTCCCTATCAAGCCCCCCTGTGTCACATCTATTAGTGTCCCTATCACGCACCCCTGTGTCACATCTATTAGTGTCCCTATCACGCACCCCTGTGTCACATCTATTAGTGTCCCTATCACACACCCCTGTGTCACATCTATTAGTGTCCCTATCACACACCCCTGTGTCACATCTATTAGTGTCCCTATCACACACCCCTGTGTCACATCTATTAGTGTCCTTTTCGAGCACCCCTGTGTCACATTTATTAGTGTCCTTATCACACACCCCTGTGTCACATCTATTAGTGTCCCTGTCACGCACCCCTGTGTCACATCTATTAGTGTCCCTGTCACGCACCCCTGTGTCACATCTATTACTGTCCCTGTCACGCACCCCTGTGTCACATCTATTAGTGTCCCTGTCACGCACCCCTGTGTCACATCTATTAGTGTCCCTGTCACGCACCCCTGTGTCACATCTATTAGTGTCCCTGTCACGCACCCCTGTGTCACATCTATTAGTGTCCCTGTCACGCACCCCTGTGTCACATCTATTAGTGTCCCTGTCACGCACCCCTGTGTCACATCTATTAGTGTCCCTGTCACGCACCCCTGTGTCACATCTATTAGTGTCCCTGTCACGCACCCCTGTGTCACATCTATTAGTGACCCTGTCAAGCCCCCGTGTCACATCTATTAGTGTCCCTATCACGCACCCCTGTGTCACATTTATTAGTGTCCCTATCACGCACCCCTGTGTCACATCTATTAGTGTCCCATTCACACACCTGTGTCACATTTATTAGTGTCCCTATCACACACCCCTGTGTCACATCTATTAGTGTCCCTGTCACACCCCTGTGTCACATTTGTTAGTGTCCCTATCACACACCCCTGTGTCACATCTATTAGTGTCCCTATCACACACTCCTGTGTCACATCTATTAGTGTCCCTATCACACACCCCTGTGTCACATTTATTAGTGTCCCTATCACACACCCCTGTGTCACATCTATTAGTGTCCCTATCACACTCCCCTGTGTCACATCTATTAGTGTCCCTGTCACACCCCTGTGTCACATTTGTTAGTGTCCCTATCACACACCCCTGTGTCACATCTATTAGTGTCCCTATCACACACTCCTGTGTCACATCTATTAGTGTCCCTATCACACACCCCTGTGTCACATTTATTAGTGTCCCTATCACACACCCCTGTGTCACATCTATTAGTGTCCCTATCACACACCCCTGTGTCACATCTATTAGTGTCCCTGTCACACACCCCTGTGTCACATTTATTAGTGTCCCTATCACACACCCCTGTGTCACATTTATTAGTGTCCCTATCACACACCCCTGTGTCACATTTATTAGTGTCCCTTCCCACACCTGTGTCACATTTATTAGTGTCCCTATCAAGCCCCCCTGTGTCACATCTATTAGTGTCCCTATCACGCACCCCTGTGTCACATCTATTAGTGTCCCTATCACGCACCCCTGTGTCACATTTATTAGTGTCCCTATCACGCACCCCTGTGTCACATCTATTAGTGTCCCTATCACTCACCCCTGTGTCACATCTATTAGTGTCCCTATCACACACCCCTGTGTCACATCTATTAGTGTCCCTATCACACACCCCTGTGTCACATCTATTAGTGTCCCTTTCGAGCACCCCTGTGTCACATTTATTAGTGTCCTTATCACACACCCCTGTGTCACATCTATTAGTGTCCCTATCACACACCCCTGTGTCACATTTATTAGTGTCCCTATCACGCACCCCTGTGTCACATCTATTAGTGTCCCTATCACGCACCCCCGTGTCACATCTATTAGTGTCCCTGTCACGCACCCCTGTGTCACATCTATTAGTGTCCCTGTCACGCACCCCTGTGTCACATCTATTAGTGTCCCTATCATGCACCCCTGTGTCACATCTATTAGTGTCCCTATCACACACCCCTGTGTCACATCTATTAGTGTCCCTATCACACACCCCTGTGTCACATCTATTAGTGTCCCTTTCGAGCACCCCTGTGTCACATTTATTAGTGTCCTTATCACACACCCCTGTGTCACATCTATTAGTGTCCCTATCACACACCCCTGTGTCACATTTATTAGTGTCCCTATCACGCACCCCTGTGTCACATCTATTAGTGTCCCTGTCACGCACCCCTGTGTCACATCTATTAGTGTCCCTGTCACGCACCCCTGTGTCACATCTATTAGTGTCCCTGTCACGCACCCCTGTGTCACATCTATTAGTGTCCCTGTCACGCACCCCTGTGTCACATCTATTAGTGTCCCTGTCACGCACCCCTGTGTCACATCTATTAGTGTCCCTGTCACGCACCCCTGTGTCACATCTATTAGTGTCCCTGTCACGCACCCCCTGTGTCACATCTATTAGTGTCCCTGTCACGCACCCCTGTGTCACATTTATTAGTGTCCCTGTCACGCACCCCTGTCACATTTATTAGTGTCCCTGTCACGCACCCCTGTCACATTTATTAGTGTCCCTGTCACGCACCCCTGTGTCACATTTATTAGTGTCCCTGTCACGCACCCCTGTGTCACATTTATTAGTGTCCCTGTCACGCACCCCTGTGTCACATTTATTAGTGTCCCTGTCACGCACCCCTGTGTCACATTTATTAGTGTCCCTGTCACGCACCTGTGTCACATTTATTAGTGTCCCTGTCACGCACCCCTGTGTCACATCTATTAGTGTCCCTGTCACGCACCCCTGTGTCACATCTATTAGTGTCCCTGTCACGCACCCGTGTCACATCTTTTAGTGTCCCTGTCACGCACCCCAGTGTCACATCTATTAGTGTCCCTGTCACGCACCCCAGTGTCACATCTATTAGTGTCCCTGTCACGCACCCCTGTGTCACATCTATTAGTGTCCCTGTCACGCACCCGTGTCACATCTATTAGTGTCCCTGTCACGCACCCCTGTGTCACATCTATTAGTGTCCCTGTCACGCACCCCTGTGTCACATCTATTAGTGTACCTGTCACGCACCCCTGTGTCACATCTATTAGTGTCCCTGTCACGCACCGCTGTGTCACATTTATTAGTGTCCCTATCCCGCACCCCTGTGTCACATCTATTTGTGTCCCTATCACGCACCCCTGTGTCACATCTATTAGTGTCCCTATCACGCACCCCTGTGTCACATCTATTAGTGTCCCTATCACACATCCCTGTGTCACATTTATTAGTGTCCCTATCACACATCCCTGTGCCACATCTATTAGTGTCCCTGTCACACACCCTGTGTCACATCTATTAGAGTCCCTGTCACACAACCTGTGTCACATCTATTAGTGTCCCTGTCAAGCACCCCTGTGTCACATTTATTAGTGTCCCTGTCACCCACACCTGTGTCACATTTATTAGTGTCCCTATCCCACACCTGTGTCACATTTATTAGTGTCCCTATCACGCACCCCTGTTTCACATTTATTAGTGTCCCTATCCCACACCTGTGTCATATTTATTAGTGTCCCTATCACACACCCCTGTGTCACATCTATTAGTGTCCCTATCACACACCCCTGTGTCACATCTATTAGTGTCCCTTTCGAGCACCCCTGTGTCACATTTATTAGTGTCCTTATCACACACCCCTGTGTCACTTCTATTAGTGTCCCTTTCGAGCACCCCTGTGTCACATTTATTAGTGTCCCTATCACACACCCCTGTTTCACATCTATTAGTGTCCCTATCACACACCCCTGTGTCACATCTATTAGTGTCCCTGTCACGCACGCCTGTGTCACATCTATTAGTGTCCCTGTCACGCACCCCTGTGTCACATCTATTAGTGTCCCTGTCACGCACCCCTGTGTCACATCTATTAGTGTCCCTATCACACACCCCTGTGTCACATCTATTAGTGTCCCTATCACACACCCCTGTGTCACATCTATTAGTGTCCCTATCACACACCCCTGTGTCACATCTATTAGTGTCCTTTTCGAGCACCCCTGTGTCACATTTATTAGTGTCCTTATCACACACCCCTGTGTCACATCTATTAGTGTCCCTGTCACGCACCCCTGTGTCACATCTATTAGTGTCCCTGTCACGCACCCCTGTGTCACATCTATTACTGTCCCTGTCACGCACCCCTGTGTCACATCTATTAGTGTCCCTGTCACGCACCCCTGTGTCACATCTATTAGTGTCCCTGTCACGCACCCCTGTGTCACATCTATTAGTGTCCCTGTCACGCACCCCTGTGTCACATCTATTAGTGTCCCTGTCACGCACCCCTGTGTCACATCTATTAGTGTCCCTGTCACCCACCCCTGTGTCACATCTATTAGTGTCCCTGTCACGCACCCCTGTGTCACATCTATTAGTGTCCCTGTCACGCACCCCTGTGTCACATCTATTAGTGTCCCTGTCAAGCCCCCGTGTCACATCTATTAGTGTCCCTATCACGCACCCCTGTGTCACATTTATTAGTGTCCCTATCACGCACCCCTGTGTCACATCTATTAGTGTCCCATTCACACACCTGTGTCACATTTATTAGTGTCCCTATCACACACCCCTGTGTCACATCTATTAGTGTCCCTGTCACACCCCTGTGTCACATTTGTTAGTGTCCCTATCACACACCCCTGTGTCACATCTATTAGTGTCCCTATCACACACTCCTGTGTCACATCTATTAGTGTCCCTATCACACACCCCTGTGTCACATTTATTAGTGTCCCTATCACACACCCCTGTGTCACATCTATTAGTGTCCCTATCACACACCCCTGTGTCACATCTATTAGTGTCCCTGTCACACACCCCTGTGTCACATTTATTAGTGTCCCTATCACACACCCCTGTGTCACATTTATTAGTGTCCCTATCACACACCCCTGTGTCACATTTATTAGTGTCCCTTCCCACACCTGTGTCACATTTATTAGTGTCCCTATCAAGCCCCCCTGTGTCACATCTATTAGTGTCCCTATCACGCACCCCTGTGTCACATCTATTAGTGTCCCTATCACGCACCCCTGTGTCACATTTATTAGTTTCCCTATCACGCACCCCTGTGTCACATCTATTAGTGTCCCTATCACACACCCCTGTGTCACATCTATTAGTGTCCCTATCACACACCCCTGTGTCACATCTATTAGTGTCCCTATCACACACCCCTGTGTCACATCTATTAGTGTCCCTTTCGAGCACCCCTGTGTCACATTTATTAGTGTCCTTATCACACACCCCTGTGTCACATCTATTAGTGTCCCTATCACACACCCCTGTGTCACATTTATTAGTGTCCCTATCACGCACCCCTGTGTCACATCTATTAGTGTCCCTATCACGCACCCCTGTGTCACATCTATTAGTGTCCCTGTCACGCACCCCTGTGTCACATCTATTAGTGTCCCTGTCACGCACCCCTGTGTCACATCTATTAGTGTCCCTGTCACGCACCCCTGTGTCACATCTATTAGTGTCCCTATCACGCACCCCTGTGTCACATCTATTAGTGTCCCTGTCACGCACCCCTGTGTCACATCTATTAGTGTCCCTGTCACGCACCCCTGTGTCACATCTATTAGTGTCCCTGTCACGCACCCCCTGTGTCACATCTATTAGTGTCCCTGTCACGCACCCCTGTGTCACATTTATTAGTGTCCCTTCCCACACCTGTGTCACATTTATTAGTGTCCCTATCAAGCCCCCCTGTGTCACATCTATTAGTGTCCCTATCACGCACCCCTGTGTCACATCTATTAGTGTCCCTATCACGCACCCCTGTGTCACATTTATTAGTGTCCCTATCACGCACCCCTGTGTCACATCTATTAGTGTCCCTATCACGCACCCCTGTGTCACATCTATTAGTGTCCCTATCACTCACCCCTGTGTCACATCTATTAGTGTCCCTATCACACACCCCTGTGTCACATCTATTAGTGTCCCTTTCGAGCACCCCTGTGTCACATTTATTAGTGTCCTTATCACACACCCCTGTGTCACATCTATTAGTGTCCCTATCACACACCCCTGTGTCACATTTATTAGTGTCCCTATCACGCACCCCTGTGTCACATCTATTAGTGTCCGTATCACGCACCCCTGTGTCACATCTATTAGTGTCCCTGTCACGCACCCCTGTGTCACATCTATTAGTGTCCCTGTCACGCACCCCTGTGTCACATCTATTAGTGTCCCTGTCACGCACCCCTGTGTCACATCTATTAGTGTCCCTGTCACGCACCCCTGTGTCACATCTATTAGTGTCCCTGTCACGCACCCCCTGTGTCAAATCTATTAGTGTCCCTGTCACGCACCCCTGTGTCACATTTATTAGTGTCCCTGTCACGCACCCCTGTCACATTTATTAGTGTCCCTGTCACGCACCCCTGTCACATTTATTAGTGTCCCTGTCACGCACCCCTGTGTCACATTTATTAGTGTCCCTGTCACGCACCCCTGTGTCACATTTATTAGTGTCCCTGTCACGCACCCCTGTGTCACATTTATTAGTGTCCCTGTCACGCACCCCTGTGTCACATTTATTAGTGTCCCTGTCACGCACCTGTGTCACATTTATTAGTGTCCCTGTCACGCACCCTTGTGTCACATCTATTAGTGTCCCTGTCACGCACCCCTGTGTCACATCTATTAGTGTCCCTGTCACGCACCCCTGTGTCACATCTTTTAGTGTCCCTGTCACGCACCCCAGTGTCACATCTATTAGTGTCCCTGTCACGCACCCCAGTGTCACATCTATTAGTGTCCCTGTCACGCACCCCTGTGTCACATCTATTAGTGTCCCTGTCACGCACCCGTGTCACATCTATTAGTGTCCCTGTCACGCACCCCTGTGTCACATCTATTAGTGTCCCTGTCACGCACCCCTGTGTCACATCTATTAGTGTCCCTGTCACGCACCCCTGTGTCACATCTATTAGTGTCCCTGTCACGCACCCCTGTGTCACATTTATTAGTGTCCCTATCCCGCACCCCTGTGTCACATCTATTTGTGTCCCTATCACGCACCCCTGTGTCACATCTATTAGTGTCCCTATCACGCACCCCTGTGTCACATCTATTAGTGTCCCTATCACACATCCCTGTGTCACATTTATTAGTGTCCCTATCACACATCCCTGTGCCACATCTATTAGTGTCCCTGTCACACACCCTGTGTCACATCTATTAGAGTCCCTGTCACACAACCTGTGTCACATCTATTAGTGTCCCTGTCAAGCACCCCTGTGTCACATTTATTAGTGTCCCTGTCACCCACACCTGTGTCACATTTATTAGTGTCCCTATCCCACACCTGTGTCACATATATTAGTGTCCCTATCACGCACCCCTGTTTCACATTTATTAGTGTCCCTATCCCACACCTGTGTCACATTTATTAGTGTCCCTATCACACACCCCTGTGTCACATCTATTAGTGTCCCTATCACACACCCCTGTGTCACATCTATTAGTGTCCCTTTCGAGCACCCCTGTGTCACATTTATTAGTGTCCTTATCACACACCCCTGTGTCACTTCTATTAGTGTCCCTTTCGAGCACCCCTGTGTCACATTTATTAGTGTCCCTATCACACACCCCTGTGTCACATCTATTAGTGTCCCTATCACACACCCCTGTGTCACATCTATTAGTGTCCCTGTCACGCACGCCTGTGTCACATCTATTAGTGTCCCTGTCACGCACCCCTGTGTCACATCTATTAGTGTCCCTGTCACGCACCCCTGTGTCACATCTATTAGTGTCCCTGTCACGCACCCCCTGTGTCACATCTATTAGTGTCCCTGTCACGCACCCCTGTGTCACATTTATTAGTGTCCCTGTCACGCACCCCTGTCACATTTATTAGTGTCCCTGTCACGCACCCCTGTCACATTTATTAGTGTCCCTGTCACGCACCCCTGTGTCACATTTATTAGTGTCCCTGTCACGCACCCCTGTGTCACATTTATTAGTGTCCCTGTCACGCACCCCTGTGTCACATTTATTAGTGTCCCTGTCACGCACCTGTGTCACATTTATTAGTGTCCCTGTCACGCACCCCTGCGTCACATCTATTAGTGTCCCTGTCACGCACCCCTGCGTCACATCTATTAGTGTCCCTGTCACGCACCCCTGCGTCACATCTATTAGTGTCCCTGTCACGCACCCCTGCGTCACATCTATTAGTGTCCCTGTCACGCACCCCTGCGTCACATCTATTAGTGTCCCTGTCACGCACCCCTGCGTCACATTTATTAGTGTCCCTATCACGCACCCCTGCGTCACATCTATTAGTGTCCCTATCACGCACCCCTGCGTCACATCTATTACTGTCCCTGTCACGCACCCCTGTGTCACATCTATTAGTGTCCCTGTCACGCACCCCTGTGTCACATTTATTAGTGTCCCTGTCACGCACCCCTGTGTCACATCTATTAGTGTCCCTGTCACGCACCCCTGTGTCACATTTATTAGTGTCCCTGTCACGCACCCCTGTGTCACCTCTATTAGTGTCCCTGTCACGCACCCCGGTGTCACCTTTATTAGTGTCCCTGTCACGCACCCCTGTTTCACATTTATTAGTGTATCTATCACGCACTCCTGTGTCACATCTATTAGTGTACCTATCACGCACCCCTGTGTCACATCTATTAGTGTCCCTATCACGCACCCCTGTGTCACATCTATTAGTGTCCCTATCACGCACCCCTGTGTCACATCTATTAGTGTGTCTATCACGCACCCCTGTGTCACATCTATTAGTGTGTCTATCTCGCACCCCTGTGTCACATCTATTAGTGTCCCTATCACGCACCCCTGTGTCACATCTATTAGTGTCCCTGTCACGCACCCCTGTGTCACATCTATTAGTGTCCCTGTCACGCACCCCTGTGTCACATCTATTAGTGTCCCTGTCACGCACCCCCTGTGTCACATCTATTAGTGTCCCTGTCACGCCCCCCTGTGTCACATTTATTAGTGTCCCTGTCACGCACCCCTGTGTCACATTTATTAGTGTCCCTGTCACGCACCCCTGTCACATTTATTAGTGTCCCTGTCACGCACCCCTGTCACATTTATTAGTGTCCCTGTCACGCACCCCTGTGTCACATCTATTAGTGTCCCTGTCACGCACCCCTGTGTCACATCTATTAGTGTCCCTGTCACGCACCCCTGTGTCACATCTATTAGTGTCCCTGTCACGCACCCCTGTGTCACATCTATTAGTGTCCCTGTCACGCACCCCTGTGTCACATCTTTTAGTGTCCCTGTCACGCACCCCAGTGTCACATCTATTAGTGTCCCTGTCACGCACCCCAGTGTCACATCTATTAGTGTCCCTGTCACGCACCCCTGTGTCACATCTATTAGTGTCCCTGTCACGCACCCGTGTCACATCTATTAGTGTCCCTGTCACGCACCCCTGTGTCACATCTATTAGTGTCCCTGTCACGCACCCCTGTGTCACATCTATTAGTGTCCCTGTCACGCACCCCTGTGTCACATCTATTAGTGTCCCTGTCACGCATCCCTGTGTCACATCTATTAGTGTACCTATCACGCATCCCTGTGTCACATCTATTAGTGTCCCTATCACGCACCCCTGTGTCACATCTATTAGTGTCCCTATCACGCACCCCTGTGTCACATCTATTAGTGTCCCTATCACAAACCCCTGTGTCACATCTATTAGTGTCCCTATCACACATCCCTGTGTCACATTTATTAGTGTCCCTATCACACATCCCTGTGTCACATCTATTAGTGTCCCTGTCACACACCCTGTGTCACATCTATTAGAGTCCCTGTCACACAACCTGTGTCACATCTATTAGTGTCCCTGTCACGCACCCCTGTGTCACATTTATTAGTGTCCCTGTCACCCACACCTGTGTCACATTTATTAGTGTCCCTATCCCACACCTGTGTCACATTTATTAGTGTCCCTATCACACACCCCTGTGTCACATCTATTAGTGTCCCTTTCGAGCACCCCTGTGTCACATTTATTAGTGTCCCTATCACAAACCCCTGTGTCACATCTATTAGTGTCCCTATCACACATCCCTGTGTCACATTTATTAGTGTCCCTATCACACATCCCTGTGTCACATTTATTAGTGTCCCTATCCCACACCTGTGTCACATTTATTAATGTCCCTATCACACACCCCTGTGTCACATCTATTAGTGTCCCTTTCGAGCACCCCTGTGTCACATTTATTAGTGTCCCTATCACAAACCCCTGTGTCACATCTATTAGTGTCCCTATCACACATCCCTGTGTCACATTTATTAGTGTCCTTATCACACACCCCTGTGTCACATCTATTAGTGTCCCTTTCGAGCACCCCTGTGTCACATTTATTAGTGTCCTTATCACACACCCCTGTGTCACATCTATTAGTGTCCCTATCACACACCCCTGTGTCACATTTATTAGTGTCCCTATCACACACCCCTGTGTCACATTTATTAGTGTCCCTATCACGCACCCCTGTGTCACATTTATTAGTGTCTCTATCACGCACCCCTGTGTCACATTAGTGTCCCTTTCACGCACCCCTGTGTCACATTTATTAGTGTCCCTATCACGCACCCCTGTGTCACATTTATTAGTGTCCCTATCACGCACCCCTGTGTCACATTTATTAGTGTCCCTATCACGCACCCCTGTGTCACATCTATTAGTGTCCCTTTCGAGCACCCCTGTGTCACATTTATTAGTGTCCTTATCACACACCCCTGTGTCACATCTATTAGTGTCCCTATCACACACCCCTGTGTCACATTTATTAGTGTCCCTATCACACACCCCTGTGTCACATTTATTAGTGTCCCTATCACGCACCCCTGTGTCACATTTATTAGTGTCTCTATCACGCACCCCTGTGTCACGCACCCCTGTGTCACATCTATTAGTGTCCCTGTCACGCACCCCTGTGTCACATCTATTAGTGTCCCTGTCACGCACCCCTGTGTCACATCTATTAGTGTCCCTGTCACGCACCCCTGTGTCACATCTTTTAGTGTCCCTGTCACGCACCCCAGTGTCACATCTATTAGTGTCCCTGTCACGCACCCCAGTGTCACATCTATTAGTGTCCCTGTCACGCACCCCTGTGTCACATCTATTAGTGTCCCTGTCACGCACCCGTGTCACATCTATTAGTGTCCCTGTCACGCACCCCTGTGTCACATCTATTAGTGTCCCTGTCACGCACCCCTGTGTCACATCTATTAGTGTCCCTGTCACGCACCCCTGTGTCACATCTATTAGTGTCCCTGTCACGCACCGCTGTGTCACATTTATTAGTGTCCCTATCCCGCACCCCTGTGTCACATCTATTTGTGTCCCTATCACGCACCCCTGTGTCACATCTATTAGTGTCCCTATCACGCACCCCTGTGTCACATCTATTAGTGTCCCTATCACACATCCCTGTGTCACATTTATTAGTGTCCCTATCACACATCCCTGTGCCACATCTATTAGTGTCCCTGTCACACACCCTGTGTCACATCTATTAGAGTCCCTGTCACACAACCTGTGTCACATCTATTAGTGTCCCTGTCAAGCACCCCTGTGTCACATTTATTAGTGTCCCTGTCAAGCACCCCTGTGTCACATTTATTAGTGTCCCTGTCACCCACACCTGTGTCACATTTATTAGTGTCCCTATCCCACACCTGTGTCACATTTATTAGTGTCCCTATCACGCACCCCTGTTTCACATTTATTAGTGTCCCTATCCCACACCTGTGTCATATTTATTAGTGTCCCTATCACACACCCCTGTGTCACATCTATTAGAGTCCCTATCACACACCCCTGTGTCACATCTATTAGTGTCCCTTTCGAGCACCCCTGTGTCACATTTATTAGTGTCCTTATCACACACCCCTGTGTCACTTCTATTAGTGTCCCTTTCGAGCACCCCTGTGTCACATTTATTAGTGTCCCTATCACACACCCCTGTGTCACATCTATTAGTGTCCCTATCACACACCCCTGTGTCACATCTATTAGTGTCCCTGTCACGCACGCCTGTGTCACATCTATTAGTGTCCCTGTCACGCACCCCTGTGTCACATCTATTAGTGTCCCTGTCACGCACCCCTGTGTCACATCTATTAGTGTCCCTATCACACACCCCTGTGTCACATCTATTAGTGTCCCTATCACACACCCCTGTGTCACATCTATTAGTGTCCCTATCACACACCCCTGTGTCACATCTATTAGTGTCCTTTTCGAGCACCCCTGTGTCACATTTATTAGTGTCCTTATCACACACCCCTGTGTCACATCTATTAGTGTCCCTGTCACGCACCCCTGTGTCACATCTATTAGTGTCCCTGTCACGCACCCCTGTGTCACATCTATTACTGTCCCTGTCACGCACCCCTGTGTCACATCTATTAGTGTCCCTGTCACGCACCCCTGTGTCACATCTATTAGTGTCCCTGTCACGCACCCCTGTGTCACATCTATTAGTGTCCCTGTCACGCACCCCTGTGTCACATCTATTAGTGTCCCTGTCACGCACCCCTGTGTCACATCTATTAGTGTCCCTGTCACGCACCCCTGTGTCACATCTATTAGTGTCCCTGTCACGCACCCCTGTGTCACATCTATTAGTGTCCCTGTCACGCACCCCTGTGTCACATCTATTAGTGTCCCTGTCAAGCCCCCGTGTCACATCTATTAGTGTCCCTATCACGCACCCCTGTGTCACATTTATTAGTGTCCCTATCACGCACCCCTGTGTCACATCTATTAGTGTCCCATTCACACACCTGTGTCACATTTATTAGTGTCCCTATCACACACCCCTGTGTCACATCTATTAGTGTCCCTGTCACACCCCTGTGTCACATTTGTTAGTGTCCCTATCACACACCCCTGTGTCACATCTATTAGTGTCCCTATCACACACTCCTGTGTCACATCTATTAGTGTCCCTATCACACACCCCTGTGTCACATTTATTAGTGTCCCTATCACACACCCCTGTGTCACATCTATTAGTGTCCCTATCACACACCCCTGTGTCACATCTATTAGTGTCCCTGTCACACCCCTGTGTCACATTTGTTAGTGTCCCTATCACACACCCCTGTGTCACATCTATTAGTGTCCCTATCACACACTCCTGTGTCACATCTATTAGTGTCCCTATCACACACCCCTGTGTCACATTTATTAGTGTCCCTATCACACACCCCTGTGTCACATCTATTAGTGTCCCTATCACACACCCCTGTGTCACATCTATTAGTGTCCCTGTCACACACCCCTGTGTCACATTTATTAGTGTCCCTATCACACACCCCTGTGTCACATTTATTAGTGTCCCTATCACACACCCCTGTGTCACATTTATTAGTGTCCCTTCCCACACCTGTGTCACATTTATTAGTGTCCCTATCAAGCCCCCCTGTGTCACATCTATTAGTGTCCCTATCACGCACCCCTGTGTCACATCTATTAGTGTCCCTATCACGCACCCCTGTGTCACATTTATTAGTGTCCCTATCACGCACCCCTGTGTCACATCTATTAGTGTCCCTATCACACACCCCTGTGTCACATCTATTAGTGTCCCTATCACACACCGCTGTGTCACATCTATTAGTGTCCCTATCACACACCCCTGTGTCACATCTATTAGTGTCCCTTTCGAGCACCCCTGTGTCACATTTATTAGTGTCCTTATCACACACCCCTGTGTCACATCTATTAGTGTCCCTATCACACACCCCTGTGTCACATTTATTAGTGTCCCTATCACGCACCCCTGTGTCACATCTATTAGTGTCCCTATCACGCACCCCTGTGTCACATCTATTAGTGTCCCTGTCACGCACCCCTGTGTCACATCTATTAGTGTCCCTGTCACGCACCCCTGTGTCACATCTATTAGTGTCCCTGTCACGCACCCCTGTGTCACATCTATTAGTGTCCCTATCACGCACCCCTGTGTCACATCTATTAGTGTCCCTGTCACGCACCCCTGTGTCACATCTATTAGTGTCCCTGTCACGCACCCCTGTGTCACATCTATTAGTGTCCCTGTCACGCACCCCCTGTGTCACATCTATTAGTGTCCCTGTCACGCACCCCTGTGTCACATTTATTAGTGTCCCTTCCCACACCTGTGTCACATTTATTAGTGTCCCTATCAAGCCCCCCTGTGTCACATCTATTAGTGTCCCTATCACGCACCCCTGTGTCACATCTATTAGTGTCCCTATCACGCACCCCTGTGTCACATTTATTAGTGTCCCTATCACGCACCCCTGTGTCACATCTATTAGTGTCCCTATCACGCACCCCTGTGTCACATCTATTAGTGTCCCTATCACACACCCCTGTGTCACATCTATTAGTGTCCCTATCACACACCCCTGTGTCACATCTATTAGTGTCCCTTTCGAGCACCCCTGTGTCACATTTATTAGTGTCCTTATCACACACCCCTGTGTCACATCTATTAGTGTCCCTATCACACACCCCTGTGTCACATTTATTAGTGTCCCTATCACGCACCCCTGTGTCACATCTATTAGTGTCCCTATCACGCACCCCTGTGTCACATCTATTAGTGTCCCTGTCACGCACCCCTGTGTCACATCTATTAGTGTCCCTGTCACGCACCCCTGTGTCACATCTATTAGTGTCCCTGTCACGCACCCCTGTGTCACATCTATTAGTGTCCCTGTCACGCACCCCTGTGTCACATCTATTAGTGTCCCTGTCACGCACCCCTGTGTCACATCTATTAGTGTCCCTGTCACGCACCCCCTGTGTCACATCTATTAGTGTCCCTGTCACGCACCCCTGTGTCACATTTATTAGTGTCCCTGTCACGCACCCCTGTCACATTTATTAGTGTCCCTGTCACGCACCCCTGTCACATTTATTAGTGTCCCTGTCACGCACCCCTGTGTCACATTTATTAGTGTCCCTGTCACGCACCCCTGTGTCACATTTATTAGTGTCCCTGTCACGCACCCCTGTGTCACATTTATTAGTGTCCCTGTCACGCACCCCTGTGTCACATCTATTAGTGTCCCTGTCACGCACCCCTGTGTCACATCTTTTAGTGTCCCTGTCACGCACCCCAGTGTCACATCTATTAGTGTCCCTGTCACGCACCCCAGTGTCACATCTATTAGTGTCCCTGTCACGCACCCCTGTGTCACATCTATTAGTGTCCCTGTCACGCACCCGTGTCACATCTATTAGTGTCCCTGTCACGCACCCCTGTGTCACATCTATTAGTGTCCCTGTCACGCACCCCTGTGTCACATCTATTAGTGTCCCTGTCACGCACCCCTGTGTCACATCTATTAGTGTCCCTGTCACGCACCCCTGTGTCACATTTATTAGTGTCCCTATCCCGCATCCCTGTGTCACATCTATTTGTGTCCCTATCACGCACCCCTGTGTCACATCTATTAGTGTCCCTATCACGCACCCCTGTGTCACATCTATTAGTGTCCCTATCACACATCCCTGTGTCACATTTATTAGTGTCCCTATCACACATCCCTGTGCCACATCTATTAGTGTCCCTGTCACACACCCTGTGTCACATCTATTAGAGTCCCTGTCACACAACCTGTGTCACATCTATTAGTGTCCCTGTCAAGCACCCCTGTGTCACATTTATTAGTGTCCCTGTCACCCACACCTGTGTCACATTTATTAGTGTCCCTATCCCACACCTGTGTCACATTTATTAGTGTCCCTATCACGCACCCCTGTTTCACATTTATTAGTATCCCTATCCCACACCTGTGTCACATTTATTAGTGTCCCTATCACACACCCCTGTGTCACATCTATTAGTGTCCCTATCACACACCCCTGTGTCACATCTATTAGTGTCCCTTTCGAGCACCCCTGTGTCACATTTATTAGTGTCCTTATCACACACCCCTGTGTCACTTCTATTAGTGTCCCTTTCGAGCACCCCTGTGTCACATTTATTAGTGTCCCTATCACACACCCCTGTGTCACATCTATTAGTGTCCCTATCACACACCCCTGTGTCACATCTATTAGTGTCCCTGTCACGCACGCCTGTGTCACATCTATTAGTGTCCCTGTCACGCACCCCTGTGTCACATCTATTAGTGTCCCTGTCACGCACCCCTGTGTCACATCTATTAGTGTCCCTGTCACGCACCCCCTGTGTCACATCTATTAGTGTCCCTGTCACGCACCCCTGTGTCACATTTATTAGAGTCCCTGTCACGCACCCCTGTCACATTTATTAGTGTCCCTGTCACGCACCCCTGTCACATTTATTAGTGTCCCTGTCACGCACCCCTGTGTCACATTTATTAGTGTCCCTGTCACGCACCCCTGTGTCACATTTATTAGTGTCCCTGTCACGCACCCCTGTGTCACATTTATTAGTGTCCCTGTCACGCACCTGTGTCACATTTATTAGTGTCCCTGTCACGCACCCCTGCGTCACATCTATTAGTGTCCCTGTCACGCACCCCTGCGTCACATCTATTAGTGTCCCTGTCACGCACCCCTGCGTCACATCTATTAGTGTCCCTGTCACGCACCCCTGCGTCACATCTATTAGTGTCCCTGTCACGCACCCCTGCGTCACATTTATTAGTGTCCCTGTCACGCACCCCTGCGTCACATTTATTAGTGTCCCTGTCACGCACCCCTGTGTCACATCTATTAGTGTCCCTATCACGCACCCCTGCGTCACATCTATTACTGTCCCTGTCACGCACCCCTGTGTCACATCTATTAGTGTCCCTGTCACGCACCCCTGTGTCACATTTATTAGTGTCCCTGTCACGCACCCCTGTGTCACATCTATTAGTGTCCCTGTCACGCACCCCTGTGTCACATTTATTAGTGTCCCTGTCACGCACCCCTGTGTCACCTCTATTAGTGTCCCTGTCACGCACCCCGGTGTCACGTTTATTAGTGTCCCTGTCACGCACCCCTGTGTCACGTTTATTAGTGTATCTATCACGCACTCCTGTGTCACATCTATTAGTGTACCTATCACGCACCCCTGTGTCACATCTATTAGTGTCCCTATCACGCACCCCTGTGTCACATCTATTAGTGTCCCTATCACGCACCCCTGTGTCACATCTATTAGTGTGTCTATCACGCACCCCTGTGTCACATCTATTAGTGTGTCTATCTCGCACCCCTGTGTCACATCTATTAGTGTCCCTATCACGCACCCCTGTGTCACATCTATTAGTGTCCCTGTCACGCACCCCTGTGTCACATCTATTAGTGTCCCTGTCACGCACCCCTGTGTCACATCTATTAGTGTCCCTGTCACGCACCCCCTGTGTCACATCTATTAGTGTCCCTGTCACGCCCCCCTGTGTCACATTTATTAGTGTCCCTGTCACGCACCCCTGTGTCACATTTATTAGTGTCCCTGTCACGCACCCCTGTCACATTTATTAGTGTCCCTGTCACGCACCCCTGTCACATTTATTAGTGTCCCTGTCACGCACCCCTGTGTCACATCTATTAGTGTCCCTGTCACGCACCCCTGTGTCACATCTATTAGTGTCCCTGTCACGCACCCCTGTGTCACATCTATTAGTGTCCCTGTCACGCACCCCTGTGTCACATCTATTAGTGTCCCTGTCACGCACCCCTGTGTCACATCTTTTAGTGTCCCTGTCACGCACCCCAGTGTCACATCTATTAGTGTCCCTGTCACGCACCCCAGTGTCACATCTATTAGTGTCCCTGTCACGCACCCCTGTGTCACATCTATTAGTGTCCCTGTCACGCACCCGTGTCACATCTATTAGTGTCCCTGTCACGCACCCCTGTGTCACATCTATTAGTGTCCCTGTCACGCACCCCTGTGTCACATCTATTAGTGTCCCTGTCACGCACCCCTGTGTCACATCTATTAGTGTCCCTGTCACGCATCCCTGTGTCACATCTATTAGTGTACCTGTCACGCATCCCTGTGTCACATCTATTAGTGTCCCTATCACGCACCCCTGTGTCACATCTATTAGTGTCCCTATCACGCACCCCTGTGTCACATCTATTAGTGTCCCTATCACAAACCCCTGTGTCACATCTATTAGTGTCCCTATCACACATCCCTGTGTCACATTTATTAGTGTCCCTATCACACATCCCTGTGTCACATCTATTAGTGTCCCTGTCACACACCCTGTGTCACATCTATTAGAGTCCCTGTCACACAACCTGTGTCACATCTATTAGTGTCCCTGTCACGCACCCCTGTGTCACATTTATTAGTGTCCCTGTCACCCACACCTGTGTCACATTTATTAGTGTCCCTATCCCACACCTGTGTCACATTTATTAGTGTCCCTATCACGCACCCCTGTTTCACATTTATTAGTGTCCCTATCCCACACCTGTGTCACATTTATTAGTGTCCCTATCACACACCCCTGTGTCACATCTATTAGTGTCCCTTTCGAGCACCCCTGTGTCACATTTATTAGTGTCCCTATCACAAACCCCTGTGTCACATCTATTAGTGTCCCTATCACACATCCCTGTGTCACATTTATTAGTGTCCCTATCACACATCCCTGTGTCACATTTATTAGTGTCCCTATCCCATCCCTGTGTCACATCTATTAGTGTCCCTGTCACACACCCTGTCACATCTATTAGTGTCCCTGTCACACAACCTGTGTCACATCTATTAGTGTCCCTGTCACGCACCCCTGTGTCACATTTATTAGTGTCCCTGTCACCCACACTTGTGTCACATTTATTAGTGTCCCTATCCCACACCTGTGTCACATTTATTAGTGTCCCTATCACGCACCCCTGTTTCACATTTATTAGTGTCCCTATCCCACACCTGTGTCACATTTATTAGTGTCCCTATCACACACCACTGTGTCACATCTATTAGTGTCCCTTTCGAGCACCCCTGTGTCACATTTATTAGTGTCCTTATCACACACCCCTGTGTCACATCTATTAGTGTCCCTTTCGAGCACCCCTGTGTCACATTTATTAGTGTCCTTATCACACACCCCTGTGTCACATCTATTAGTGTCCCTATCACACACCCCTGTGTCACATTTATTAGTGTCCCTATCACACACCCCTGTGTCACATTTATTAGTGTCCCTATCACGCACCCCTGTGTCACATTTATTAGTGTCTCTATCACGCACCCCTGTGTCACATTAGTGTCCCTTTCACGCACCCCTGTGTCACATTTATTAGTGTCCCTATCACGCACCCCTGTGTCACATTTATTAGTGTCCCTATCACGCACCCCTGTGTCACATTTATTAGTGTCCCTATCACGCACCCCTGTGTCACATCTATTAGTGTCCCTTTCGAGCACCCCTGTGTCACATTTATTAGTGTCCTTATCACACACCCCTGTGTCACATCTATTAGTGTCCCTATCACACACCCCTGTGTCACATTTATTAGTGTCCCTATCACACACCCCTGTGTCACATTTATTAGTGTCCCTATCACGCACCCCTGTGTGACATTTATTAGTGTCTCTATCACGCACCCCTGTGTCACATCTATTAGTGTCCCTGTCACGCACCCCTGTGTCACATCTATTAGTGTCCCTGTCACGCACCCCTGTGTCACATCTATTAGTGTCCCTGTCACGCACCCCTGTGTCACATCTATTAGTGTCCCTGTCACGCACCCCTGTGTCACATCTATTAGTGTCCCTGTCACGCACCCCTGTGTCACATCTATTAGTGTCCCTGTCACGCACCCCTGTGTCACATCTATTAGTGTCCCTGTCACGCACCCCTGTGTCACATCTATTAGTGTCCCTGTCACGCACCCCTGTGTCACATCTATTAGTGTCCCTGTCACGCACCCCTGTGTCACATTTATTAGTGTCCCTGTCACGCACTCCTGTCACATTTATTAGTGTCCCTGTCACGCACTCCTGTCACATTTATTAGTGTCCCTGTCACGCACTCCTGTCACATCTATTAGTGTCCCTTTCACGCACCCCTGTGTCACATCTATTAGTGTCCCTGTCACGCACCCCTGTGTCACATCTATTAGTGTCCCTGTCACGCACCCCTGTGTCACATCTATTAGTGTCCCTGTCACGCACCCCTGTGTCACATCTATTAGTGTCCCTGTCACGCACCCCTGTGTCACATCTATTAGTGTCCCTGTCACGCACCCCAGTGTCACATGTATTAGTGTCCCTGTCACGCACCCCAGTGTCACATCTAATAGTGTCCCTGTCACGCACCCCTGTGTCACATCTATTAGTGTCCCTGTCACGCACCCCTGTGTCACATCTATTAGTGTCCCTGTCACGCACCCCTGTGTCACATCTATTAGTGTCCCTATCACGCACCCCTGTGTCACATCTATTAGTGTCCCTATCACGCACCCCTGTGTCACATCTATTAGTGTCCCTATCACGCACCCCTGTGTCACATCTATTAGTGTCCCTATCACACACCCCTGTGTCACATCTATTAGTGTCCCTTTCGAGCACCCCTGTGTCACATTTATTAGTGTCCCTATCACACACCCCTGTGTCACATCTATTAGTGTCCCTATCACACACCCCTGTGTCACATCTATTAGTGTCCCTATCACACACCCCTGTGTCACATCTATTAGTGTCCCTATCACACACCCCTGTATCACATCTATTAGTGTCCCTTTCGAGCACCCCTGTGTCACATTTATTAGTGTCCCTATCACACACCCCTGTGTCACATCTATTAGTGTCCCTATCACGCACCCCTGTGTCACATCTATTAGTGTCCCTATCACGCACCCCTGTGTCACATCTATTAGTGTCCCTATCACGCACCCCTGTGTCACATCTATTAGTGTCCCTATCACGCACCCCTGTGTCACATCTATTAGTGTCCCTGTCACGCACCCCTGTGTCACATCTATTAGTGTCCCTGTCACGCACCCCTGTGTCACATCTATTAGTGTCCCTATCACACACCCCTGTGTCACATCTATTAGTGTCCCTATCACACACCCCTGTATCACATCTATTAGTGTCCCTTTCGAGCACCCCTGTGTCACATTTATTAGTGTCCCTATCACACACCCCTGTGTCACATCTATTAGTGTCCCTATCACACACCCCTGTGTCACATCTATTAGTGTCCCTGTCACGCACGCCTGTGTCACATCTATTAGTGTCCCTGTCACGCACCCCTGTGTCACATCTATTAGTGTCCCTGTCACGCACCCCTGTGTCACATCTATTAGTGTCCCTATCACACACCCCTGTGTCACATCTATTAGTGTCCCTATCACACACCCCTGTGTCACATCTATTAGTGTCCCTATCACACACCCCTGTGTCACATCTATTAGTGTCCTTTTCGAGCACCCCTGTGTCACATTTATTAGTGTCCTTATCACACACCCCTGTGTCACATCTATTAGTGTCCCTGTCACGCACCCCTGTGTCACATCTATTAGTGTCCCTGTCACGCACCCCTGTGTCACATCTATTACTGTCCCTGTCACGCACCCCTGTGTCACATCTATTAGTGTCCCTGTCACGCACCCCTGTGTCACATCTATTAGTGTCCCTGTCACGCACCCCTGTGTCACATCTATTAGTGTCCCTGTCACTCACCCCTGTGTCACATCTATTAGTGTCCCTGTCACGCACCCCTGTGTCACATCTATTAGTGTCCCTGTCACGCACCCCTGTGTCACATCTATTAGTGTCCCTGTCACGCACCCCTGTGTCACATCTATTAGTGTCCCTGTCACGCACCCCTGTGTCACATCTATTAGTGTCCCTGTCAAGCCCCCGTGTCACATCTATTAGTGTCCCTATCACGCACCCCTGTGTCACATTTATTAGTGTCCCTATCACGCACCCCTGTGTCACATCTATTAGTGTCCCATTCACACACCTGTGTCACATTTATTAGTGTCCCTATCACACACCCCTGTGTCACATCTATTAGTGTCCCTGTCACACCCCTGTGTCACATTTGTTAGTGTCCCTATCACACACCCCTGTGTCACATCTATTAGTGTCCCTATCACACACTCCTGTGTCACATCTATTAGTGTCCCTATCACACACCCCTGTGTCACATTTATTAGTGTCCCTATCACACACCCCTGTGTCACATCTATTAGTGTCCCTATCACACACCCCTGTGTCACATCTATTAGTGTCCCTGTCACACCCCTGTGTCACATTTGTTAGTGTCCCTATCACACACCCCTGTGTCACATCTATTAGTGTCCCTATCACACACTCCTGTGTCACATCTATTAGTGTCCCTATCACACACCCCTGTGTCACATTTATTAGTGTCCCTATCACACACCCCTGTGTCACATCTATTAGTGTCCCTATCACACACCCCTGTGTCACATCTATAAGTGTCCCTGTCACACACCCCTGTGTCACATTTATTAGTGTCCCTATCACACACCCCTGTGTCACATTTATTAGTGTCCCTATCACACACCCCTGTGTCACATTTATTAGTGTCCCTTCCCACACCTGTGTCACATTTATTAGTGTCCCTATCAAGCCCCCCTGTGTCACATCTATTAGTGTCCCTATCACGCACCCCTGTGTCACATCTATTAGTGTCCCTATCACGCACCCCTGTGTCACATTTATTAGTGTCCCTATCACGCACCCCTGTGTCACATCTATTAGTGTCCCTATCACACACCCCTGTGTCACATCTATTAGTGTCCCTATCACACACCCCTGTGTCACATCTATTAGTGTCCCTATCACACACCCCTGTGTCACATCTATTAGTGTCCCTTTCGAGCACCCCTGTGTCACATTTATTAGTGTCCTTATCACACACCCCTGTGTCACATCTATTAGTGTCCCTATCACACACCCCTGTGTCACATTTATTAGTGTCCCTATCACGCACCCCTGTGTCACATCTATTAGTGTCCCTATCACGCACCCCTGTGTCACATCTATTAGTGTCCCTGTCACGCACCCCTGTGTCACATCTATTAGTGTCCCTGTCACGCACCCCTGTGTCACATCTATTAGTGTCCCTGTCACGCACCCCTGTGTCACATCTATTAGTGTCCCTATCACGCACCCCTGTGTCACATCTATTAGTGTCCCTGTCACGCACCCCTGTGTCACATCTATTAGTGTCCCTGTCACGCACCCCTGTGTCACATCTATTAGTGTCCCTGTCACGCACCCCCTGTGTCACATCTATTAGTGTCCCTGTCACGCACCCCTGTGTCACATTTATTAGTGTCCCTTCCCACACCTGTGTCACATTTATTAGTGTCCCTATCAAGCCCCCCTGTGTCACATCTATTAGTGTCCCTATCACGCACCCCTGTGTCACATCTATTAGTGTCCCTATCACGCACCCCTGTGTCACATCTATTAGTGTCCCTGTCACACCCCTGTGTCACATTTGTTAGTGTCCCTATCACACACCCCTGTGTCACATCTATTAGTGTCCCTATCACACACTCCTGTGTCACATCTATTAGTGTCCCTATCACACACCCCTGTGTCACATTTATTAGTGTCCCTATCACACACCCCTGTGTCACATCTATTAGTGTCCCTATCACACACCCCTGTGTCACATCTATTAGTGTCCCTGTCACACACCCCTGTGTCACATTTATTAGTGTCCCTATCACACACCCCTGTGTCACATTTATTAGTGTCCCTATCACACACCCCTGTGTCACATTTATTAGTGTCCCTTCCCACACCTGTGTCACATTTATTAGTGTCCCTATCAAGCCCCCCTGTGTCACATCTATTAGTGTCCCTATCACGCACCCCTGTGTCACATCTATTAGTGTCCCTATCACGCACCCCTGTGTCACATTTATTAGTGTCCCTATCACGCACCCCTGTGTCACATCTATTAGTGTCCCTATCACACACCCCTGTGTCACATCTATTAGTGTCCCTATCACACACCCCTGTGTCACATCTATTAGTGTCCCTATCACACACCCCTGTGTCACATCTATTAGTGTCCCTTTCGAGCACCCCTGTGTCACATTTATTAGTGTCCTTATCACACACCCCTGTGTCACATCTATTAGTGTCCCTATCACACACCCCTGTGTCACATTTATTAGTGTCCCTATCACGCACCCCTGTGTCACATCTATTAGTGTCCCTATCACGCACCCCTGTGTCACATCTATTAGTGTCCCTGTCACGCACCCCTGTGTCACATCTATTAGTGTCCCTGTCACGCACCCCTGTGTCACATCTATTAGTGTCCCTGTCACGCACCCCTGTGTCACATCTATTAGTGTCCCTATCACGCACCCCTGTGTCACATCTATTAGTGTCCCTGTCACGCACCCCTGTGTCACATCTATTAGTGTCCCTGTCACGCACCCCTGTGTCACATCTATTAGTGTCCCTGTCACGCACCCCCTGTGTCACATCTATTAGTGTCCCTGTCACGCACCCCTGTGTCACATTTATTAGTGTCCCTTCCCACACCTGTGTCACATTTATTAGTGTCCCTATCAAGCCCCCCTGTGTCACATCTATTAGTGTCCCTATCACGCACCCCTGTGTCACATCTATTAGTGTCCCTATCACGCACCCCTGTGTCACATTTATTAGTGTCCCTATCACGCACCCCTGTGTCACATCTATTAGTGTCCCTATCACGCACCCCTGTGTCACATCTATTAGTGTCCCTATCACACACCCCTGTGTCACATCTATTAGTGTCCCTATCACACACCCCTGTGTCACATCTATTAGTGTCCCTTTCGAGCACCCCTGTGTCACATTTATTAGTGTCCTTATCACACACCCCTGTGTCACATCTATTAGTGTCCCTATCACACACCCCTGTGTCACATTTATTAGTGTCCCTATCACGCACCCCTGTGTCACATCTCTTAGTGTCCCTATCACGCACCCCTGTGTCACATCTATTAGTGTCCCTGTCACGCACCCCTGTGTCACATCTATTAGTGTCCCTGTCACGCACCCCTGTGTCACATCTATTAGTGTCCCTGTCACGCACCCCTGTGTCACATCTATTAGTGTCCCTGTCACGCACCCCTGTGTCACATCTATTAGTGTCCCTGTCACGCACCCCTGTGTCACATCTATTAGTGTCCCTGTCACGCACCCCCTGTGTCACATCTATTAGTGTCCCTGTCACGCACCCCTGTGTCACATTTATTAGTGTCCCTGTCACGCACCCCTGTCACATTTATTAGTGTCCCTGTCACGCACCCCTGTCACATTTATTAGTGTCCCTGTCACGCACCCCTGTGTCACATTTATTAGTGTCCCTGTCACGCACCCCTGTGTCACATTTATTAGTGTCCCTGTCACGCACCCCTGTGTCACATTTATTAGTGTCCCTGTCACGCACCCCTGTGTCACATTTATTAGTGTCCCTGTCACGCACCTGTGTCACATTTATTAGTGTCCCTGTCACGCACCCCTGTGTCACATCTATTAGTGTCCCTGTCACGCACCCCCTGTGTCACATCTATTAGTGTCCCTGTCACGCACCCCTGTGTCACATTTATTAGTGTCCCTTCCCACACCTGTGTCACATTTATTAGTGTCCCTATCAAGCCCCCCTGTGTCACATCTATTAGTGTCCCTATCACGCACCCCTGTGTCACATCTATTAGTGTCCCTATCACGCACCCCTGTGTCACATTTATTAGTGTCCCTATCACGCACCCCTGTGTCACATCTATTAGTGTCCCTATCACGCACCCCTGTGTCACATCTATTAGTGTCCCTATCACACACCCCTGTGTCACATCTATTAGTGTCCCTATCACACACCCCTGTGTCACATCTATTAGTGTCCCTTTCGAGCACCCCTGTGTCACATTTATTAGTGTCCTTATCACACACCCCTGTGTCACATCTATTAGTGTCCCTATCACACACCCCTGTGTCACATTTATTAGTGTCCCTATCACGCACCCCTGTGTCACATCTATTAGTGTCCCTATCACGCACCCCTGTGTCACATCTATTAGTGTCCCTGTCACGCACCCCTGTGTCACATCTATTAGTGTCCCTGTCACGCACCCCTGTGTCACATCTATTAGTGTCCCTGTCACGCACCCCTGTGTCACATCTATTAGTGTCCCTGTCACGCACCCCTGTGTCACATCTATTAGTGTCCCTGTCACGCACCCCTGTGTCACATCTATTAGTGTCCCTGTCACGCACCCCCTGTGTCACATCTATTAGTGTCCCTGTCACGCACCCCTGTGTCACATTTATTAGTGTCCCTGTCACGCACCCCTGTCACATTTATTAGTGTCCCTGTCACGCACCCCTGTCACATTTATTAGTGTCCCTGTCACGCACCCCTGTGTCACATTTATTAGTGTCCCTGTCACGCACCCCTGTGTCACATTTATTAGTGTCCCTGTCACGCACCCCTGTGTCACATTTATTAGTGTCCCTGTCACGCACCCCTGTGTCACATCTATTAGTGTCCCTGTCACGCACCCCTGTGTCACATCTTTTAGTGTCCCTGTCACGCACCCCAGTGTCACATCTATTAGTGTCCCTGTCACGCACCCCAGTGTCACATCTATTAGTGTCCCTGTCACGCACCCCTGTGTCACATCTATTAGTGTCCCTGTCACGCACCCGTGTCACATCTATTAGTGTCCCTGTCACGCACCCCTGTGTCACATCTATTAGTGTCCCTGTCACGCACCCCTGTGTCACATCTATTAGTGTCCCTGTCACGCACCCCTGTGTCACATCTATTAGTGTCCCTGTCACGCACCCCTGTGTCACATTTATTAGTGTCCCTATCCCGCATCCCTGTGTCACATCTATTTGTGTCCCTATCACGCACCCCTGTGTCACATCTATTAGTGTCCCTATCACGCACCCCTGTGTCACATCTATTAGTGTCCCTATCACACATCCCTGTGTCACATTTATTAGTGTCCCTATCACACATCCCTGTGCCACATCTATTAGTGTCCATGTCACACACCCTGTGTCACATCTATTAGAGTCCCTGTCACACAACCTGTGTCACATCTATTAGTGTCCCTGTCAAGCACCCCTGTGTCACATTTATTAGTGTCCCTGTCACCCACACCTGTGTCACATTTATTAGTGTCCCTATCCCACACCTGTGTCACATTTATTAGTGTCCCTATCACGCACCCCTGTTTCACATTTATTAGTATCCCTATCCCACACCTGTGTCACATTTATTAGTGTCCCTATCACACACCCCTGTGTCACATCTATTAGTGTCCCTATCACACACCCCTGTGTCACATCTATTAGTGTCCCTTTCGAGCACCCCTGTGTCACATTTATTAGTGTCCTTATCACACACCCCTGTGTCACTTCTATTAGTGTCCCTTTCGAGCACCCCTGTGTCACATTTATTAGTGTCCCTATCACACACCCCTGTGTCACATCTATTAGTGTCCCTATCACACACCCCTGTGTCACATCTATTAGTGTCCCTGTCACGCACGCCTGTGTCACATCTATTAGTGTCCCTGTCACGCACCCCTGTGTCACATCTATTAGTGTCCCTGTCACGCACCCCTGTGTCACATCTATTAGTGTCCCTGTCACGCACCCCCTGTGTCACATCTATTAGTGTCCCTGTCACGCACCCCTGTGTCACATTTATTAGAGTCCCTGTCACGCACCCCTGTCACATTTATTAGTGTCCCTGTCACGCACCCCTGTCACATTTATTAGTGTCCCTGTCACGCACCCCTGTGTCACATTTATTAGTGTCCCTGTCACGCACCCCTGTGTCACATTTATTAGTGTCCCTGTCACGCACCCCTGTGTCACATTTATTAGTGTCCCTGTCACGCACCTGTGTCACATTTATTAGTGTCCCTGTCACGCACCCCTGCGTCACATCTATTAGTGTCCCTGTCACGCACCCCTGCGTCACATCTATTAGTGTCCCTGTCACGCACCCCTGCGTCACATCTATTAGTGTCCCTGTCACGCACCCCTGCGTCACATCTATTAGTGTCCCTGTCACGCACCCCTGCGTCACATTGATTAGTGTCCCTGTCACGCACCCCTGCGTCACATTTATTAGTGTCCCTGTCACGCACCCCTGCGTCACATCTATTAGTGTCCCTATCACGCACCCCTGCGTCACATCTATTACTGTCCCTGTCACGCACCCCTGTGTCACATCTATTAGTGTCCCTGTCACGCACCCCTGTGTCACATTTATTAGTGTCCCTGTCACGCACCCCTGTGTCACATCTATTAGTGTCCCTGTCACGCACCCCTGTGTCACATTTATTAGTGTCCCTGTCACGCACCCCTGTGTCACCTCTATTAGTGTCCCTGTCACGCACCCCGGTGTCACGTTTATTAGTGTCCCTGTCACGCACCCCTGTGTCACGTTTATTAGTGTATCTATCACGCACTCCTGTGTCACATCTATTAGTGTACCTATCACGCACCCCTGTGTCACATCTATTAGTGTCCCTATCACGCACCCCTGTGTCACATCTATTAGTGTCCCTATCACGCACCCCTGTGTCACATCTATTAGTGTGTCTATCACGCACCCCTGTGTCACATCTATTAGTGTGTCTATCTCACACCCCTGTGTCACATCTATTAGTGTCCCTATCACGCACCCCTGTGTCACATCTATTAGTGTCCCTGTCACGCACCCCTGTGTCACATCTATTAGTGTCCCTGTCACGCACCCCTGTGTCACATCTATTAGTGTCCCTGTCACGCACCCCCTGTGTCACATCTATTAGTGTCCCTGTCACGCCCCCCTGTGTCACATTTATTAGTGTCCCTGTCACGCACCCCTGTGTCACATTTATTAGTGTCCCTGTCACGCACCCCTGTCACATTTATTAGTGTCCCTGTCACGCACCCCTGTCACATTTATTAGTGTCCCTGTCACGCACCCCTGTGTCACATCTATTAGTGTCCCTGTCACGCACCCCTGTGTCACATCTATTAGTGTCCCTGTCACGCACCCCTGTGTCACATCTATTAGTGTCCCTGTCACGCACCCCTGTGTCACATCTATTAGTGTCCCTGTCACGCACCCCTGTGTCACATCTTTTAGTGTCCCTGTCACGCACCCCAGTGTCACATCTATTAGTGTCCCTGTCACGCACCCCAGTGTCACATCTATTAGTGTCCCTGTCACGCACCCCTGTGTCACATCTATTAGTGTCCCTGTCACGCACCCGTGTCACATCTATTAGTGTCCCTGTCACGCACCCCTGTGTGACATCTATTAGTGTCCCTGTCACGCACCCCTGTGTCACATCTATTAGTGTCCCTGTCACGCACCCCTGTGTCACATCTATTAGTGTCCCTGTCACGCATCCCTGTGTCACATCTATTAGTGTACCTGTCACGCATCCCTGTGTCACATCTATTAGTGTCCCTGTCACGCACCCCTGTGTCACATCTATTAGTGTCCCTATCACGCACCCCTGTGTCACATCTATTAGTGTCCCTATCACAAACCCCTGTGTCACATCTATTAGTGTCCCTATCACACATCCCTGTGTCACATTTATTAGTGTCCCTATCACACATCCCTGTGTCACATCTATTAGTGTCCCTGTCACACACCCTGTGTCACATCTATTAGAGTCCCTGTCACACAACCTGTGTCACATCTATTAGTGTCCCTGTCACGCACCCCTGTGTCACATTTATTAGTGTCCCTGTCACCCACACCTGTGTCACATTTATTAGTGTCCCTATCCCACACCTGTGTCACATTTATTAGTGTCCCTATCACGCACCCCTGTTTCACATTTATTAGTGTCCCTATCCCACACCTGTGTCACATTTATTAGTGTCCCTATCACACACCCCTGTGTCACATCTATTAGTGTCCCTTTCGAGCACCCCTGTGTCACATTTATTAGTGTCCCTATCACAAACCCCTGTGTCACATCTATTAGTGTCCCTATCACACATCCCTGTGTCACATTTATTAGTGTCCCTATCACACATCCCTGTGTCACATTTATTAGTGTCCCTATCCCATCCCTGTGTCACATCTATTAGTGTCCCTGTCACACACCCTGTCACATCTATTAGTGTCCCTGTCACACAACCTGTGTCACATCTATTAGTGTCCCTGTCACGCACCCCTGTGTCACATTTATTAGTGTCCCTGTCACCCACACTTGTGTCACATTTATTAGTGTCCCTATCCCACACCTGTGTCACATTTATTAGTGTCCCTATCACGCACCCCTGTTTCACATTTATTAGTGTCCCTATCCCACACCTGTGTCACATTTATTAGTGTCCCTATCACACACCACTGTGTCACATCTATTAGTGTCCCTTTCGAGCACCCCTGTGTCACATTTATTAGTGTCCTTATCACACACCCCTGTGTCACATCTATTAGTGTCCCTTTCGAGCACCCCTGTGTCACATTTATTAGTGTCCTTATCACACACCCCTGTGTCACATCTATTAGTGTCCCTATCACACACCCCTGTGTCACATTTATTAGTGTCCCTATCACACACCCCTGTGTCACATTTATTAGTGTCCCTATCACGCACCCCTGTGTCACATTTATTAGTGTCTCTATCACGCACCCCTGTGTCACATTAGTGTCCCTTTCACGCACCCCTGTGTCACATTTATTAGTGTCCCTATCACGCACCCCTGTGTCACATTTATTAGTGTCCCTATCACGCACCCCTGTGTCACATTTATTAGTGTCCCTATCACGCACCCCTGTGTCACATCTATTAGTGTCCCTTTCGAGCACCCCTGTGTCACATTTATTAGTGTCCTTATCACACACCCCTGTGTCACATCTATTAGTGTCCCTATCACACACCCCTGTGTCACATTTATTAGTGTCCCTATCACACACCCCTGTGTCACATTTATTAGTGTCCCTATCACGCACCCCTGTGTGACATTTATTAGTGTCTCTATCACGCACCCCTGTGTCACATCTATTAGTGTCCCTGTCACGCACCCCTGTGTCACATCTATTAGTGTCCCTGTCACGCACCCCTGTGTCACATCTATTAGTGTCCCTGTCACGCACCCCTGTGTCACATCTATTAGTGTCCCTGTCACGCACCCCTGTGTCACATCTATTAGTGTCCCTGTCACGCACCCCTGTGTCACATCTATTAGTGTCCCTGTCACGCACCCCTGTGTCACATCTATTAGTGTCCCTGTCACGCACCCCTGTGTCACATCTATTAGTGTCCCTGTCACGCACCCCTGTGTCACATCTATTAGTGTCCCTGTCACGCACCCCTGTGTCACATTTATTAGTGTCCCTGTCACGCACTCCTGTCACATTTATTAGTGTCCCTGTCACGCACTCCTGTCACATTTATTAGTGTCCCTGTCACGCACTCCTGTCACATCTATTAGTGTCCCTTTCACGCACCCCTGTGTCACATCTATTAGTGTCCCTGTCACGCACCCCTGTGTCACATCTATTAGTGTCCCTGTCACGCACCCCTGTGTCACATCTATTAGTGTCCCTGTCACGCACCCCTGTGTCACATCTATTAGTGTCCCTGTCACGCACCCCTGTGTCACATCTATTAGTGTCCCTGTCACGCACCCCTGTGTCACATCTATTAGTGTCCCTGTCACGCACCCCAGTGTCACATGTATTAGTGTCCCTGTCACGCACCCCAGTGTCACATCTAATAGTGTCCCTGTCACGCACCCCTGTGTCACATCTATTAGTGTCCCTGTCACGCACCCCTGTGTCACATCTATTAGTGTCCCTGTCACGCACCCCTGTGTCACATCTATTAGTGTCCCTATCACGCACCCCTGTGTCACATCTATTAGTGTCCCTATCACGCACCCCTGTGTCACATCTATTAGTGTCCCTATCACGCACCCCTGTGTCACATCTATTAGTGTCCCTATCACACACCCCTGTGTCACATCTATTAGTGTCCCTTTCGAGCACCCCTGTGTCACATTTATTAGTGTCCCTATCACGCACCCCTGTGTCACATCTATTAGTGTCCCTATCACACACCCCTGTGTCACATCTATTAGTGTCCCTATCACACACCCCTGTGTCACATCTATTAGTGTCCCTATCACACACCCCTGTATCACATCTATTAGTGTCCCTTTCGAGCACCCCTGTGTCACATTTATTAGTGTCCCTATCACACACCCCTGTGTCACATCTATTAGTGTCCCTATCACGCACCCCTGTGTCACATCTATTAGTGTCCCTATCACGCACCCCTGTGTCACATCTATTAGTGTCCCTATCACGCACCCCTGTGTCACATCTATTAGTGTCCCTATCACGCACCCCTGTGTCACATCTATTAGTGTCCCTGTCACGCACCCCTGTGTCACATCTATTAGTGTCCCTGTCACGCACCCCTGTGTCACATCTATTAGTGTCCCTATCACACACCCCTGTGTCACATCTATTAGTGTCCCTATCACACACCCCTGTATCACATCTATTAGTGTCCCTTTCGAGCACCCCTGTGTCACATTTATTAGTGTCCCTATCACACACCCCTGTGTCACATCTATTAGTGTCCCTATCACACACCCCTGTGTCACATCTATTAGTGTCCCTGTCACGCACGCCTGTGTCACATCTATTAGTGTCCCTGTCACGCACCCCTGTGTCACATCTATTAGTGTCCCTGTCACGCACCCCTGTGTCACATCTATTAGTGTCCCTATCACACACCCCTGTGTCACATCTATTAGTGTCCCTATCACACACCCCTGTGTCACATCTATTAGTGTCCCTATCACACACCCCTGTGTCACATCTATTAGTGTCCTTTTCGAGCACCCCTGTGTCACATTTATTAGTGTCCTTATCACACACCCCTGTGTCACATCTATTAGTGTCCCTGTCACGCACCCCTGTGTCACATCTATTAGTGTCCCTGTCACGCACCCCTGTGTCACATCTATTACTGTCCCTGTCACGCACCCCTGTGTCACATCTATTAGTGTCCCTGTCACGCACCCCTGTGTCACATCTATTAGTGTCCCTGTCACGCACCCCTGTGTCACATCTATTAGTGTCCCTGTCACTCACCCCTGTGTCACATCTATTAGTGTCCCTGTCACGCACCCCTGTGTCACATCTATTAGTGTCCCTGTCACGCACCCCTGTGTCACATCTATTAGTGTCCCTGTCACGCACCCCTGTGTCACATCTATTAGTGTCCCTGTCACGCACCCCTGTGTCACATCTATTAGTGTCCCTGTCAAGCCCCCGTGTCACATCTATTAGTGTCCCTATCACGCACCCCTGTGTCACATTTATTAGTGTCCCTATCACGCACCCCTGTGTCACATCTATTAGTGTCCCATTCACACACCTGTGTCACATTTATTAGTGTCCCTATCACACACCCCTGTGTCACATCTATTAGTGTCCCTGTCACACCCCTGTGTCACATTTGTTAGTGTCCCTATCACACACCCCTGTGTCACATCTATTAGTGTCCCTATCACACACTCCTGTGTCACATCTATTAGTGTCCCTATCACACACCCCTGTGTCACATTTATTAGTGTCCCTATCACACACCCCTGTGTCACATCTATTAGTGTCCCTATCACACACCCCTGTGTCACATCTATTAGTGTCCCTGTCACACCCCTGTGTCACATTTGTTAGTGTCCCTATCACACACCCCTGTGTCACATCTATTAGTGTCCCTATCACACACTCCTGTGTCACATCTATTAGTGTCCCTATCACACACCCCTGTGTCACATTTATTAGTGTCCCTATCACACACCCCTGTGTCACATCTATTAGTGTCCCTATCACACACCCCTGTGTCACATCTATAAGTGTCCCTGTCACACACCCCTGTGTCACATTTATTAGTGTCCCTATCACACACCCCTGTGTCACATTTATTAGTGTCCCTATCACACACCCCTGTGTCACATTTATTAGTGTCCCTTCCCACACCTGTGTCACATTTATTAGTGTCCCTATCAAGCCCCCCTGTGTCACATCTATTAGTGTCCCTATCACGCACCCCTGTGTCACATCTATTAGTGTCCCTATCACGCACCCCTGTGTCACATTTATTAGTGTCCCTATCACGCACCCCTGTGTCACATCTATTAGTGTCCCTATCACACACCCCTGTGTCACATCTATTAGTGTCCCTATCACACACCCCTGTGTCACATCTATTAGTGTCCCTATCACACACCCCTGTGTCACATCTATTAGTGTCCCTTTCGAGCACCCCTGTGTCACATTTATTAGTGTCCTTATCACACACCCCTGTGTCACATCTATTAGTGTCCCTATCACACACCCCTGTGTCACATTTATTAGTGTCCCTATCACGCACCCCTGTGTCACATCTATTAGTGTCCCTATCACGCACCCCTGTGTCACATCTATTAGTGTCCCTGTCACGCACCCCTGTGTCACATCTATTAGTGTCCCTGTCACGCACCCCTGTGTCACATCTATTAGTGTCCCTGTCACGCACCCCTGTGTCACATCTATTAGTGTCCCTATCACGCACCCCTGTGTCACATCTATTAGTGTCCCTGTCACGCACCCCTGTGTCACATCTATTAGTGTCCCTGTCACGCACCCCTGTGTCACATCTATTAGTGTCCCTGTCACGCACCCCCTGTGTCACATCTATTAGTGTCCCTGTCACGCACCCCTGTGTCACATTTATTAGTGTCCCTTCCCACACCTGTGTCACATTTATTAGTGTCCCTATCAAGCCCCCCTGTGTCACATCTATTAGTGTCCCTATCACGCACCCCTGTGTCACATCTATTAGTGTCCCTATCACGCACCCCTGTGTCACATCTATTAGTGTCCCTGTCACACCCCTGTGTCACATTTGTTAGTGTCCCTATCACACACCCCTGTGTCACATCTATTAGTGTCCCTATCACACACTCCTGTGTCACATCTATTAGTGTCCCTATCACACACCCCTGTGTCACATTTATTAGTGTCCCTATCACACACCCCTGTGTCACATCTATTAGTGTCCCTATCACACACCCCTGTGTCACATCTATTAGTGTCCCTGTCACACACCCCTGTGTCACATTTATTAGTGTCCCTATCACACACCCCTGTGTCACATTTATTAGTGTCCCTATCACACACCCCTGTGTCACATTTATTAGTGTCCCTTCCCACACCTGTGTCACATTTATTAGTGTCCCTATCAAGCCCCCCTGTGTCACATCTATTAGTGTCCCTATCACGCACCCCTGTGTCACATCTATTAGTGTCCCTATCACGCACCCCTGTGTCACATTTATTAGTGTCCCTATCACGCACCCCTGTGTCACATCTATTAGTGTCCCTATCACACACCCCTGTGTCACATCTATTAGTGTCCCTATCACACACCCCTGTGTCACATCTATTAGTGTCCCTATCACACACCCCTGTGTCACATCTATTAGTGTCCCTTTCGAGCACCCCTGTGTCACATTTATTAGTGTCCTTATCACACACCCCTGTGTCACATCTATTAGTGTCCCTATCACACACCCCTGTGTCACATTTATTAGTGTCCCTATCACGCACCCCTGTGTCACATCTATTAGTGTCCCTATCACGCACCCCTGTGTCACATCTATTAGTGTCCCTGTCACGCACCCCTGTGTCACATCTATTAGTGTCCCTGTCACGCACCCCTGTGTCACATCTATTAGTGTCCCTGTCACGCACCCCTGTGTCACATCTATTAGTGTCCCTATCACGCACCCCTGTGTCACATCTATTAGTGTCCCTGTCACGCACCCCTGTGTCACATCTATTAGTGTCCCTGTCACGCACCCCTGTGTCACATCTATTAGTGTCCCTGTCACGCACCCCCTGTGTCACATCTATTAGTGTCCCTGTCACGCACCCCTGTGTCACATTTATTAGTGTCCCTTCCCACACCTGTGTCACATTTATTAGTGTCCCTATCAAGCCCCCCTGTGTCACATCTATTAGTGTCCCTATCACGCACCCCTGTGTCACATCTATTAGTGTCCCTATCACGCACCCCTGTGTCACATTTATTAGTGTCCCTATCACGCACCCCTGTGTCACATCTATTAGTGTCCCTATCACGCACCCCTGTGTCACATCTATTAGTGTCCCTATCACACACCCCTGTGTCACATCTATTAGTGTCCCTATCACACACCCCTGTGTCACATCTATTAGTGTCCCTTTCGAGCACCCCTGTGTCACATTTATTAGTGTCCTTATCACACACCCCTGTGTCACATCTATTAGTGTCCCTATCACACACCCCTGTGTCACATTTATTAGTGTCCCTATCACGCACCCCTGTGTCACATCTCTTAGTGTCCCTATCACGCACCCCTGTGTCACATCTATTAGTGTCCCTGTCACGCACCCCTGTGTCACATCTATTAGTGTCCCTGTCACGCACCCCTGTGTCACATCTATTAGTGTCCCTGTCACGCACCCCTGTGTCACATCTATTAGTGTCCCTGTCACGCACCCCTGTGTCACATCTATTAGTGTCCCTGTCACGCACCCCTGTGTCACATCTATTAGTGTCCCTGTCACGCACCCCCTGTGTCACATCTATTAGTGTCCCTGTCACGCACCCCTGTGTCACATTTATTAGTGTCCCTGTCACGCACCCCTGTCACATTTATTAGTGTCCCTGTCACGCACCCCTGTCACATTTATTAGTGTCCCTGTCACGCACCCCTGTGTCACATTTATTAGTGTCCCTGTCACGCACCCCTGTGTCACATTTATTAGTGTCCCTGTCACGCACCCCTGTGTCACATTTATTAGTGTCCCTGTCACGCACCCCTGTGTCACATTTATTAGTGTCCCTGTCACGCACCTGTGTCACATTTATTAGTGTCCCTGTCACGCACCCCTGTGTCACATCTATTAGTGTCCCTGTCACGCACCCCTGTGTTACATCTATTAGTGTCCCTGTCACGCACCCCTGTGTCACATCTTTTAGTGTCCCTGTCACGCACCCCAGTGTCACATCTATTAGTGTCCCTGTCACGCACCCCAGTGTCACATCTATTAGTGTCCCTGTCACGCACCCCTGTGTCACATCTATTAGTGTCCCTGTCACGCACCCGTGTCACATCTATTAGTGTCCCTGTCACGCACCCCTGTGTCACATCTATTAGTGTCCCTGTCACGCACCCCTGTGTCACATCTATTAGTGTCCCTGTCACGCACCCCTGTGTCACATCTATTAGTGTCCCTGTCACGCACCCCTGTGTCACATTTATTAGTGTCCCTATCCCGCACCCCTGTGTCACATCTATTTGTGTCCCTATCACGCACCCCTGTGTCACATCTATTAGTGTCCCTATCACGCACCCCTGTGTCACATCTATTAGTGTCCCTATCACACATCCCTGTGTCACATTTATTAGTGTCCCTATCACACATCCCTGTGCCACATCTATTAGTGTCCCTGTCACACACCCTGTGTCACATCTATTAGAGTCCCTGTCACACAACCTGTGTCACATCTATTAGTGTCCCTGTCAAGCACCCCTGTGTCACATTTATTAGTGTCCCTGTCACCCACACCTGTGTCACATTTATTAGTGTCCCTATCCCACACCTGTGTCACATTTATTAGTGTCCCTATCACGCACCCCTGTTTCACATTTATTAGTGTCCCTATCCCACACCTGTGTCACATTTATTAGTGTCCCTATCACACACCCCTGTGTCACATCTATTAGTGTCCCTATCACACACCCCTGTGTCACATCTATTAGTGTCCCTTTCGAGCACCCCTGTGTCACATTTATTAGTGTCCTTATCACACACCCCTGTGTCACTTCTATTAGTGTCCCTTTCGAGCACCCCTGTGTCACATTTATTAGTGTCCCTATCACACACCCCTGTGTCACATCTATTAGTGTCCCTATCACACACCCCTGTGTCACATCTATTAGTGTCCCTGTCACGCACGCCTGTGTCACATCTATTAGTGTCCCTGTCACGCACCCCTGTGTCACATCTATTAGTGTCCCTGTCACGCACCCCTGTGTCACATCTATTAGTGTCGCTGTCACGCACCCCCTGTGTCACATCTATTATTGTCCCTGTCACGCACCCCTGTGTCACATTTATTAGTGTCCCTGTCACGCACCCCTGTCACATTTATTAGTGTCCCTGTCACGCACCCCTGTCACATTTATTAGTGTCCCTGTCACGCACCCCTGTGTCACATTTATTAGTGTCCCTGTCACGCACCCCTGTGTCACAATTATTAGTGTCCCTGTCACGCACCCCTGTGTCACATTTATTAGTGTCCCTGTCACGCACCTGTGTCACATTTATTAGTGTCCCTGTCACGCACCCCTGCGTCACATCTATTAGTGTCCCTGTCACGCACCCCTGCGTCACATCTATTAGTGTCTCTGTCACGCACCCCTGCGTCACATCTATTAGTGTCCCTGTCACGCACCCCTGCGTCACATCTATTAGTGTCCCTGTCACGCACCCCTGCGTCACATTTATTAGTGTCCCTGTCACGCACCCCTGCGTCACATTTATTAGTGTCCCTGTCACGCACCCCTGCGTCACATCTATTAGTGTCCCTATCACGCACCCCTGCGTCACATCTATTAGTGTCCCTATCACGCACCCCTGTGTCACATCTATTAGTGTCCCTGTCACGCACCCCTGTGTCACATTTATTAGTGTCCCTGTCACGCACCCCTGTGTCACATCTATTAGTGTCCCTGTCACGCACCCCTGTGTCACATTTATTAGTGTCCCTGTCACGCACCCCTGTGTCACCTCTATTAGTGTCCCTGTCACGCACCCCGGTGTCACCTTTATTAGTGTCCCTGTCACGCACCCCTGTGTCACATTTATTAGTGTATCTATCACGCACTCCTGTGTCACATCTATTAGTGTACCTATCACGCACCCCTGTGTCACATCTATTTGTGTCCCTATCACGCACCCCTGTGTCACATCTATTAGTGTCCCTATCACGCACCCCTGTGTCACATCTATTAGTGTGTCTATCACGCACCCCTGTGTCACATCTATTAGTGTGTCTATCTCGCACCCCTGTGTCACATCTATTAGTGTGTCTATCTCGCACCCCTGTGTCACATCTATTAGTGTCCCTGTCACGCACCCCTGTGTCACAACTATTAGTGTCCCTGTCACGCACCCCTGTGTCACATCTATTAGTGTCCCTGTCACGCACCCCTGTGTCACATCTATTAGTGTCCCTGTCACGCACCCCCTGTGTCACATCTATTAGTGTCCCTGTCACGCACCCCCTGTGTCACATTTATTAGTGTCCCTGTCACGCCCCCCCTGTGTCACATTTATTAGTGTCCCTGTCACGCACCCCTGTGTCACATTTATTAGTGTCCCTGTCACGCACCCCTGTCACATTTATTAGTGTCCCTGTCACGCACCCCTGTCACATTTATTAGTGTCCCCTGTCACGCACCCCTGTGTCACATCTATTAGTGTCCCTGTCACGCACCCCTGTGTCACATCTATTAGTGTCCCTGTCACGCACCCCTGTGTCACATCTATTAGTGTCCCTGTCACGCACCCCTGTGTCACATCTATTAGTGTCCCTGTCACGCACCCCTGTGTCACATCTTTTAGTGTCCCCTGTCACGCACCCCAGTGTCACATCTATTAGTGTCCCTGTCACGCACCCCAGTGTCACATCTATTAGTGTCCCTGTCACGCACCCCTGTGTCACATCTATTAGTGTCCCTGTCACGCACCCCTGTGTCACATCTATTAGTGTCCCTGTCACGCACCCCTGTGTCACATCTATTAGTGTCCCTGTCACGCACCCCTGTGTCACATCTATTAGTGTCCCTGTCACGCACCCCTGTGTCACATCTATTAGTGTCCCTGTCACGCACCCCTGTGTCACATTTATTAGTGTCCCTATCCCGCACCCCTGTGTCACATCTATTTGTGTCCCTATCACGCACCCCTGTGTCACATCTATTAGTGTCCCTATCACGCACCCCTGTGTCACATCTATTAGTGTCCCTATCACACATCCCTGTGTCACATTTATTAGTGTCCCTATCACACATCCCTGTGCCACATCTATTAGTGTCCCTGTCACACACCCTGTGTCACATCTATTAGAGTCCCTGTCACACAACCTGTGTCACATCTATTAGTGTCCCTGTCAAGCACCCCTGTGTCACATTTATTAGTGTCCCTGTCACCCACACCTGTGTCACATTTATTAGTGTCCCTATCCCACACCTGTGTCACATTTATTAGTGTCCCTATCACGCACCCCTGTTTCACATTTATTAGTGTCCCTATCCCACACCTGTGTCACATTTATTAGTGTCCCTATCACACACCCCTGTGTCACATCTATTAGTGTCCCTATCACACACCCCTGTGTCACATCTATTAGTGTCCCTTTCGAGCACCCCTGTGTCACATTTATTAGTGTCCTTATCACACACCCCTGTGTCACTTCTATTAGTGTCCCTTTCGAGCACCCCTGTGTCACATTTATTAGTGTCCCTATCACACACCCCTGTGTCACATCTATTAGTGTCCCTGTCACGCACCCCTGTGTCACATCTTTTAGTGTCCCTGTCACGCACCCCAGTGTCACATCTATTAGTGTCCCTGTCACGCACCCCAGTGTCACATCTATTAGTGTCCCTGTCACGCACCCCTGTGTCACATCTATTAGTGTCCCTGTCACGCACCCCTGTGTCACATCTATTAGTGTCCCCTGTCACGCACCCCTGTGTCACATCTATTAGTGTCCCTGTCACGCACCCCTGTGTCACATCTATTAGTGTCCCTGTCACGCACCCCTGTGTCACATCTATTAGTGTCCCTGTCACGCACCCCTGTGTCACATTTATTAGTGTCCCTATCCCGCACCCCTGTGTCACATCTATTTGTGTCCCTATCACGCACCCCTGTGTCACATCTATTAGTGTCCCTATCACGCACCCCTGTGTCACATCTATTAGTGTCCCTATCACACATCCCTGTGTCACATTTATTAGTGTCCCTATCACACATCCCTGTGCCACATCTATTAGTGTCCCTGTCACACACCCTGTGTCACATCTATTAGAGTCCCTGTCACACAACCTGTGTCACATCTATTAGTGTCCCTGTCAAGCACCCCTGTGTCACATTTATTAGTGTCCCTGTCACCCACACCTGTGTCACATTTATTAGTGTCCCTATCCCACACCTGTGTCACATTTATTAGTGTCCCTATCACGCACCCCTGTTTCACATTTATTAGTGTCCCTATCCCACACCTGTGTCACATTTATTAGTGTCCCTATCACACACCCCTGTGTCACATCTATTAGTGTCCCTATCACACACCCCTGTGTCACATCTATTAGTGTCCCCTTTCGAGCACCCCTGTGTCACATTTATTAGTGTCCTTATCACACACCCCTGTGTCACTTCTATTAGTGTCCCTTTCGAGCACCCCTGTGTCACATTTATTAGTGTCCCTATCACACACCCCTGTGTCACATCTATTAGTGTCCCTATCACACACCCCTGTGTCACATCTATTAGTGTCCCTGTCACGCACGCCTGTGTCACATCTATTAGTGTCCCTGTCACGCACCCCTGTGTCACATCTATTAGTGTCCCTGTCACGCACCCCTGTGTCACATCTATTAGTGTCCCTGTCACGCACTCCCTGTGTCACATCTATTAGTGTCCCTGTCACGCACCCCTGTGTCACATTTATTAGTGTCCCTGTCACGCACCCCTGTCACATTTATTAGTGTCCCTGTCACGCACCCCTGTCACATTTATTAGTGTCCCTGTCACGCACCCCTGTGTCACATTTATTAGTGTCCCTGTCACGCACCCCTGTGTCACATTTATTAGTGTCCCTGTCACGCACCCCTGTGTCACATTTATTAGTGTCCCTGTCACGCACCTGTGTCACATCTATTAGTGTCCCTGTCACGCACCCCTGCGTCACATCTATTAGTGTCCCTGTCACGCACCCCTGCGTCACATCTATTAGTGTCCCTGTCACGCACCCCTGCGTCACATCTATTAGTGTCCCTGTCACGCACCCCTGCGTCACATCTATTAGTGTCCCTGTCACGCACCCCTGCGTCACATTTATTAGTGTCCCTGTCACGCACCCCTGCGTCACATTTATTAGTGTCCCTGTCACGCACCCCTGCGTCACATCTATTAGTGTCCCTGTCACGCACCCCTGCGTCACATCTATTAGTGTCCCTATCACGCACCCCTGCGTCACATCTATTAGTGTCCCTATCACGCACCCCTGTGTCACATCTATTAGTGTCCCTGTCACGCACCCCTGTGTCACATTTATTAGTGTCCCTGTCACGCACCCCTGTGTCACATCTATTAGTGTCCCTGTCACGCACCCCTGTGTCACATTTATTAGTGTCCCTGTCACGCACCCCTGTGTCACCTCTATTAGTGTCCCTGTCACGCACCCCGGTGTCACCTTTATTAGTGTCCCTGTCACGCACCCCTGTGTCACATTTATTAGTGTATCTATCACGCACTCCTGTGTCACATCTATTAGTGTACCTATCACGCACCCCTGTGTCACATCTATTAGTGTCCCTATCACGCACCCCTGTGTCACATCTATTAGTGTCCCTATCACGCACCCGTGTCACATCTATTAGTGTGTCTATCACGCACCCCTGTGTCACATCTATTAGTGTGTCTATCTCGCACCCCTGTGTCACATCTATTAGTGTGTCTATCTCGCACCCCTGTGTCACATCTATTAGTGTCCCTGTCACGCACCCCTGTGTCACATCTATTAGTGTCCCTGTCACGCACCCCTGTGTCACATCTATTAGTGTCCCTGTCACGCACCCCTGTGTCACATCTATTAGTGTCCCTGTCACGCACCCCCTGTGTCACATCTATTAGTGTCCCTGTCATGCACCCCCTGTGTCACATTTATTAGTGTCCCTGTCACGCCCCCCTGTGTCACATTTATTAGTGTCCCTGTCACGCACCCCTGTGTCACATTTATTAGTGTCCCTGTCACGCACCCCTGTCACATTTATTAGTGTCCCTGTCTCGCACCCCTGTCACATTTATTAGTGTCCCTGTCACGCACCCCTGTGTCACATCTATTAGTGTCCCTGTCACGCACCCCTGTGTCACATCTATTAGTGTCCCTGTCACGCACCCCTGTGTCACATCTATTAGTGTCCCTGTCACGCACCCCTGTGTCACATCTATTAGTGTCCCTGTCACGCACCCCTGTGTCACATCTTTTAGTGTCCCTGTCACGCACCCCAGTGTCACATCTATTAGTGTCCCTGTCACGCACCCCAGTGTCACATCTATTAGTGTCCCTGTCACGCACCCCTGTGTCACATCTATTAGTGTCCCTGTCACGCACCCGTGTCACATCTATTAGTGTCCCTGTCACGCACCCCTGTGTCACATCTATTAGTGTCCCTGTCACGTACCCCTGTGTCACATCTATTAGTGTCCCTGTCACGCACCCCTGTGTCACATCTATTAGTGTCCCTGTCACGCATCCCTGTGTCACATCTATTAGTGTCCCTATCACGCATCCCTGTGTCACATCTATTAGTGTCCCTATCACGCACCCCTGTGTCACATCTATTAGTGTCCCTATCACGCACCCCTGTGTCACATCTATTAGTGTCCCTATCACAAACCCCTGTGTCACATCTATTAGTGTCCCTATCACACATCCCTGTGTCACATTTATTAGTGTCCCTATCACACATCCCTGTGTCACATCTATTAGTGTCCCTGTCACACACCCTGTGTCACATCTATTAGAGTCCCTGTCACACAACCTGTGTCACATCTATTAGTGTCCCTGTCACGCACCCCTGTGTCACGTTTATTAGTGTCCCTGTCACCCACACCTGTGTCACATTTATTAGTGTCCCTATCCCACACCTGTGTCACATTTATTAGTGTCCCTATCACGCACCCCTGTTTCACATTTATTAGTGTCCCTATCCCACACCTGTGTCACATTTATTAGTGTCCCTATCACACACCCCTGTGTCACATCTATTAGTGTCCCTTTCGAGCACCCCTGTGTCACATTTATTAGTGTCCCTATCACACACCCCTGTGTCACATCTATTAGTGTCCCTATCACAAACCCCTGTGTCACATCTATTAGTGTCCCTATCACACATCCCTGTGTCACATTTATTAGTGTCCCTATCACACATCCCTGTGTCACATTTATTAGTGTCCCTATCCCATCCCTGTGTCACATCTATTAGTGTCCCTGTCACACACCCTGTCACATCTATTAGTGTCCCTGTCACACAACCTGTGTCACATCTATTAGTGTCCCTGTCACGCACCCCTGTGTCACATTTATTAGTGTCCCTGTCACCCACACTTGTGTCACATTTATTAGTGTCCCTATCCCACACCTGTGTCACATTTATTAGTGTCCCTATCACGCACCCCTGTTTCACATTTATTAGTGTCCCTATCCCACACCTGTGTCACATTTATTAGTGTCCCTATCACACACCCCTGTGTCACATCTATTAGTGTCCCTTTCGAGCACCCCTGTGTCACATTTATTAGTGTCCTTATCACACACCCCTGTGTCACATCTATTAGTGTCCCTTTCGAGCACCCCTGTGTCACATTTATTAGTGTCCTTATCACACACCCCTGTGTCACATCTATTAGTGTCCCTATCACACACCCCTGTGTCACATTTATTAGTGTCCCTATCACACACCCCTGTGTCACATTTATTAGTGTCCCTATCACGCACCCCTGTGTCACATCTATTAGTGTGTCTATCTCGCACCCCTGTGTCACATCTATTAGTGTCCCTATCACGCACCCCTGTGTCACATCTATTAGTGTCCCTGTCACGCACCCCTGTGTCACATCTATTAGTGTCCCTGTCACGCACCCCTGTGTCACATCTATTAGTGTCCCTGTCACGCACCCCCTGTGTCACATCTATTAGTGTCCCTGTCACGCCCCCCTGTGTCACATTTATTAGTGTCCCTGTCACGCACCCCTGTGTCACATTTATTAGTGTCCCTGTCACGCACCCCTGTCACATTTATTAGTGTCCCTGTCACGCACCCCTGTCACATTTATTAGTGTCCCTGTCACGCACCCCTGTGTCACATCTATTAGTGTCCCTGTCACGCACCCCTGTGTCACATCTATTAGTGTCCCTGTCACGCACCCCTGTGTCACATCTATTAGTGTCCCTGTCACGCACCCCTGTGTCACATCTATTAGTGTCCCTGTCACGCACCCCTGTGTCACATCTTTTAGTGTCCCTGTCACGCACCCCAGTGTCACATCTATTAGTGTCCCTGTCACGCACCCCAGTGTCACATCTATTAGTGTCCCTGTCACGCACCCCTGTGTCACATCTATTAGTGTCCCTGTCACGCACCCGTGTCACATCTATTAGTGTCCCTGTCACGCACCCCTGTGTCACATCTATTAGTGTCCCTGTCACGCACCCCTGTGTCACATCTATTAGTGTCCCTGTCACGCACCCCTGTGTCACATCTATTAGTGTCCCTGTCACGCATCCCTGTGTCACATCTATTAGTGTACCTATCACGCATCCCTGTGTCACATCTATTAGTGTCCCTATCACGCACCCCTGTGTCACATCTATTAGTGTCCCTATCACGCACCCCTGTGTCACATCTATTAGTGTCCCTATCACAAACCCCTGTGTCACATCTATTAGTGTCCCTATCACACATCCCTGTGTCACATTTATTAGTGTCCCTATCACACATCCCTGTGTCACATCTATTAGTGTCCCTGTCACACACCCTGTGTCACATCTATTAGAGTCCCTGTCACACAACCTGTGTCACATCTATTAGTGTCCCTGTCACGCACCCCTGTGTCACATTTATTAGTGTCCCTGTCACCCACACCTGTGTCACATTTATTAGTGTCCCTATCCCACACCTGTGTCACATTTATTAGTGTCCCTATCACGCACCCCTGTTTCACATTTATTAGTGTCCCTATCCCACACCTGTGTCACATTTATTAGTGTCCCTATCACACACCCCTGTGTCACATCTATTAGTGTCCCTTTCGAGCACCCCTGTGTCACATTTATTAGTGTCCCTATCACAAACCCCTGTGTCACATCTATTAGTGTCCCTATCACACATCCCTGTGTCACATTTATTAGTGTCCCTATCACACATCCCTGTGTCACATTTATTAGTGTCCCTATCCCATCCCTGTGTCACATCTATTAGTGTCCCTGTCACACACCCTGTCACATCTATTAGTGTCCCTGTCACACAACCTGTGTCACATCTATTAGTGTCCCTGTCACGCACCCCTGTGTCACATTTATTAGTGTCCCTGTCACCCACACTTGTGTCACATTTATTAGTGTCCCTATCCCACACCTGTGTCACATTTATTAGTGTCCCTATCACGCACCCCTGTTTCACATTTATTAGTGTCCCTATCCCACACCTGTGTCACATTTATTAGTGTCCCTATCACACACCCCTCTGTCACATCTATTAGTGTCCCTTTCGAGCACCCCTGTGTCACATTTATTAGTGTCCTTATCACACACCCCTGTGTCACATCTATTAGTGTCCCTTTCGAGCACCCCTGTGTCACATTTATTAGTGTCCTTATCACACACCCCTGTGTCACATCTATTAGTGTCCCTATCACACACCCCTGTGTCACATTTATTAGTGTCCCTATCACACACCCCTGTGTCACATTTATTAGTGTCCCTATCACGCACCCCTGTGTCACATTTATTAGTGTCTCTATCACGCACCCCTGTGTCACATTAGTGTCCCTTTCATGCACCCCTGTGTCACATTTATTAGTGTCCCTATCACGCACCCCTGTGTCACATTTATTAGTGTCCCTATCACGCACCCCTGTGTCACATTTATTAGTGTCCCTATCACGCACCCCTGTGTCACATCTATTAGTGTCCCTTTCGAGCACCCCTGTGTCACATTTATTAGTGTCCTTATCACACACCCCTGTGTCACATCTATTAGTGTCCCTATCACACACCCCTGTGTCACATTTATTAGTGTCCCTATCACACACCCCTGTGTCACATTTATTAGTGTCCCTATCACGCACCCCTGTGTCACATTTATTAGTGTCTCTATCACGCACCCCTGTGTCACGCACCCCTGTGTCACATCTATTAGTGTCCCTGTCAAGCACCCCTGTGTCACATCTATTAGTGTCCCTGTCACGCACCCCTGTGTCACATCTATTAGTGTCCCTGTCACGCACCCCTGTGTCACATCTATTAGTGTCCCTGTCACGCACCGCTGTGTCACATTTATTAGTGTCCCTATCCCGCACCCCTGTGTCACATCTATTTGTGTCCCTATCACGCACCCCTGTGTCACATCTATTAGTGTCCCTATCACGCACCCCTGTGTCACATCTATTAGTGTCCCTATCACACATCCCTGTGTCACATTTATTAGTGTCCCTATCACACATCCCTGTGCCACATCTATTAGTGTCCCTGTCACACACCCTGTGTCACATCTATTAGAGTCCCTGTCACACAACCTGTGTCACATCTATTAGTGTCCCTGTCAAGCACCCCTGTGTCACATTTATTAGTGTCCCTGTCACCCACACCTGTGTCACATTTATTAGTGTCCCTATCCCACACCTGTGTCACATTTATTAGTGTCCCTATCACGCACCCCTGTTTCACATTTATTAGTGTCCCTATCACACACCTGTGTCATATTTATTAGTGTCCCTATCACACACCCCTGTGTCACATCTATTAGTGTCCCTATCACACACCCCTGTGTCACATCTATTAGTGTCCCTTTCGAGCACCCCTGTGTCACGTTTATTAGTGTCCTTATCACACACCCCTGTGTCACTTCTATTAGTGTCCCTTTCGAGCACCCCTGTGTCACATTTATTAGTGTCCCTATCACACACCCCTGTGTCACATCTATTAGTGTCCCTATCACACACCCCTGTGTCACATCTATTAGTGTCCCTGTCACGCACGCCTGTGTCACATCTATTAGTGTCCCTGTCACGCACCCCTGTGTCACATCTATTAGTGTCCCTGTCACGCACCCCTGTGTCACATCTATTAGTGTCCCTATCACACACCCCTGTGTCACATCTATTAGTGTCCCTATCACACACCCCTGTGTCACATCTATTAGTGTCCCTATCACACACCCCTGTGTCACATCTATTAGTGTCCCTATCACACACCCCTGTGTCACATCTATTAGTGTCCTTTTCGAGCACCCCTGTGTCACATTTATTAGTGTCCTTATCACACACCCCTGTGTCACATCTATTAGTGTCCCTGTCACGCACCCCTGTGTCACATCTATTAGTGTCCCTGTCACGCACCCCTGTGTCACATCTATTACTGTCCCTGTCACGCACCCCTGTGTCACATCTATTAGTGTCCCTGTCACGCACCCCTGTGTCACATCTATTAGTGTCCCTGTCACGCACCCCTGTGTCACATCTATTAGTGTCCCTGTCACGCACCCCTGTGTCACATCTATTAGTGTCCCTGTCACGCACCCCTGTGTCACATCTATTAGTGTCCCTGTCACGCACCCCTGTGTCACATCTATTAGTGTCCCTGTCACGCACCCCTGTGTCACATCTATTAGTGTCCCTGTCACGCACCCCTGTGTCACATCTATCAGTGTCCCTGTCAAGCCCCCGTGTCACATCTATTAGTGTCCCTATCACGCACCCCTGTGTCACATTTATTAGTGTCCCTATCACGCACCCCTGTGTCACATCTATTAGTGTCCCATTCACACACCTGTGTCACATTTATTAGTGTCCCTATCACACACCCCTGTGTCACATCTATTAGTGTCCCTGTCACACCCCTGTGTCACATTTGTTAGTGTCCCTATCACACACCCCTGTGTCACATCTATTAGTGTCCCTATCACACACTCCTGTGTCACATCTATTAGTGTCCCTATCACACACCCCTGTGTCACATTTATTAGTGTCCCTATCACACACCCCTGTGTCACATCTATTAGTGTCCCTATCACACACCCCTGTGTCACATCTATTAGTGTCCCTGTCACACCCCTGTGTCACATTTGTTAGTGTCCCTATCACACACCCCTGTGTCACATCTATTAGTGTCCCTATCACACACCCCTGTGTCACATCTATTAGTGTCCCTGTCACACACCCCTGTGTCACATTTATTAGTGTCCCTATCACACACCCCTGTGTCACATTTATTAGTGTCCCTATCACACACCCCTGTGTCACATTTATTAGTGTCCCTTCCCACACCTGTGTCACATTTATTAGTGTCCCTATCAAGCCCCCCTGTGTCACATCTATTAGTGTCCCTATCACGCACCCCTGTGTCACATCTATTAGTGTCCCTATCACGCACCCCTGTGTCACATTTATTAGTGTCCCTATCACGCACCCCTGTGTCACATCTATTAGTGTCCCTATCACACACCCCTGTGTCACATCTATTAGTGTCCCTATCACACACCGCTGTGTCACATCTATTAGTGTCCCTATCACACACCCCTGTGTCACATCTATTAGTGTCCCTTTCGAGCACCCCTGTGTCACATTTATTAGTGTCCTTATCACACACCCCTGTGTCACATCTATTAGTGTCCCTATCACACACCCCTGTGTCACATTTATTAGTGTCCCTATCACGCACCCCTGTGTCACATCTATTAGTGTCCCTATCACGCACCCCTGTGTCACATCTATTAGTGTCCCTGTCACGCACCCCTGTGTCACATCTATTAGTGTCCCTGTCACGCACCCCTGTGTCACATCTATTAGTGTCCCTGTCACGCACCCCTGTGTCACATCTATTAGTGTCCCTATCACGCACCCCTGTGTCACATCTATTAGTGTCCCTGTCACGCACCCCTGTGTCACATCTATTAGTGTCCCTGTCACGCACCCCTGTGTCACATCTATTAGTGTCCCTGTCACGCACCCCCTGTGTCACATCTATTAGTGTCCCTGTCACGCACCCCTGTGTCACATTTATTAGTGTCCCTTCCCACACCTGTGTCACATTTATTAGTGTCCCTATCAAGCCCCCCTGTGTCACATCTATTAGTGTCCCTATCACGCACCCCTGTGTCACATCTATTAGTGTCCCTATCACGCACCCCTGTGTCACATTTATTAGTGTCCCTATCACGCACCCCTGTGTCACATCTATTAGTGTCCCTATCACGCACCCCTGTGTCACATCTATTAGTGTCCCTATCACACACCCCTGTGTCACATCTATTAGTGTCCCTATCACACACCCCTGTGTCACATCTATTAGTGTCCCTTTCGAGCACCCCTGTGTCACATTTATTAGTGTCCTTATCACACACCCCTGTGTCACATCTATTAGTGTCCCTATCACACACCCCTGTGTCACATTTATTAGTGTCCCTATCACGCACCCCTGTGTCACATCTATTAGTGTCCCTATCACGCACCCCTGTGTCACATCTATTAGTGTCCCTGTCACGCACCCCTGTGTCACATCTATTAGTGTCCCTGTCACGCACCCCTGTGTCACATCTATTAGTGTCCCTGTCACGCACCCCTGTGTCACATCTATTAGTGTCCCTGTCACGCACCCCTGTGTCACATCTATTAGTGTCCCTGTCACGCACCCCTGTGTCACATCTATTAGTGTCCCTGTCACGCACCCCCTGTGTCACATCTATTAGTGTCCCTGTCACGCACCCCTGTGTCACATCTATTAGTGTCCCTATCACACATCCCTGTGTCACATTTATTAGTGTCCCTATCACATATCCCTGTGTCACATTTATTAGTGTCCCTATCCCATCCCTGTGTCACATCTATTAGTGTCCCTGTCACACACCCTGTCACATCTATTAGTGTCCCTGTCACACAACCTGTGTCACATCTATTAGTGTCCCTGTCACGCACCCCTGTGTCACATTTATTAGTGTCCCTGTCACCCACACTTGTGTCACATTTATTAGTGTCCCTATCCCACACCTGTGTCACATTTATTAGTGTCCCTATCACGCACCCCTGTTTCACATTTATTAGTGTCCCTATCCCACACCTGTGTCACATTTATTAGTGTCCCTATCACACACCCCTGTGTCACATCTATTAGTGTCCCTTTCGAGCACCCCTGTGTCACATTTATTAGTGTCCTTATCACACACCCCTGTGTCACATCTATTAGTGTCCCTTTCGAGCACCCCTGTGTCACATTTATTAGTGTCCTTATCACACACCCCTGTGTCACATCTATTAGTGTCCCTATCACACACCCCTGTGTCACATTTATTAGTGTCCCTATCACACACCCCTGTGTCACATTTATTAGTGTCCCTATCACGCACCCCTGTGTCACATCTATTAGTGTGTCTATCTCGCACCCCTGTGTCACATCTATTAGTGTCCCTATCACGCACCCCTGTGTCACATCTATTAGTGTCCCTGTCACGCACCCCTGTGTCACATCTATTAGTGTCCCTGTCACGCACCCCTGTGTCACATCTATTAGTGTCCCTGTCACGCACCCCCTGTGTCACATCTATTAGTGTCCCTGTCACGCCCCCCTGTGTCACATTTATTAGTGTCCCTGTCACGCACCCCTGTGTCACATTTATTAGTGTCCCTGTCACGCACCCCTGTCACATTTATTAGTGTCCCTGTCACGCACCCCTGTCACATTTATTAGTGTCCCTGTCACGCACCCCTGTGTCACATCTATTAGTGTCCCTGTCACGCACCCCTGTGTCACATCTATTAGTGTCCCTGTCACGCACCCCTGTGTCACATCTATTAGTGTCCCTGTCACGCACCTCTGTGTCACATCTATTAGTGTCCCTGTCACGCACCCCAGTGTCACATCTATTAGTGTCCCTGTCACGCACCCCAGTGTCACATCTATTAGTGTCCCTGTCACGCACCCCTGTGTCACATCTATTAGTGTCCCTGTCACGCACCCGTGTCACATCTATTAGTGTCCCTGTCACGCACCCCTGTGTCACATCTATTAGTGTCCCTGTCACGCACCCCTGTGTCACATCTATTAGTGTCCCTGTCACGCACCCCTGTGTCACATCTATTAGTGTCCCTGTCACGCATCCCTGTGTCACATCTATTAGTGTACCTATCACGCATCCCTGTGTCACATCTATTAGTGTCCCTATCACGCACCCCTGTGTCACATCTATTAGTGTCCCTATCACGCACCCCTGTGTCACATCTATTAGTGTCCCTATCACAAACCCCTGTGTCACATCTATTAGTGTCCCTATCACACATCCCTGTGTCACATTTATTAGTGTCCCTATCACACATCCCTGTGTCACATCTATTAGTGTCCCTGTCACACACCCTGTGTCACATCTATTAGAGTCCCTGTCACACAACCTGTGTCACATCTATTAGTGTCCCTGTCACGCACCCCTGTGTCACATTTATTAGTGTCCCTGTCACCCACACCTGTGTCACATTTATTAGTGTCCCTATCCCACACCTGTGTCACATTTATTAGTGTCCCTATCACGCACCCCTGTTTCACATTTATTAGTGTCCCTATCCCACACCTGTGTCACATTTATTAGTGTCCCTATCACACACCCCTGTGTCACATCTATTAGTGTCCCTTTCGAGCACCCCTGTGTCACATTTATTAGTGTCCCTATCACAAACCCCTGTGTCACATCTATTAGTGTCCCTATCACACATCCCTGTGTCACATTTATTAGTGTCCCTATCACACATCCCTGTGTCACATTTATTAGTGTCCCTATCCCATCCCTGTGTCACATCTATTAGTGTCCCTGTCACACACCCTGTCACATCTATTAGTGTCCCTGTCACACAACCTGTGTCACATCTATTAGTGTCCCTGTCACGCACCCCTGTGTCACATTTATTAGTGTCCCTGTCACCCACACTTGTGTCACATTTATTAGTGTCCCTATCCCACACCTGTGTCACATTTATTAGTGTCCCTATCACGCACCCCTGTTTCACATTTATTAGTGTCCCTATCCCACACCTGTGTCACATTTATTAGTGTCCCTATCACACACCCCTGTGTCACATCTATTAGTGTCCCTTTCGAGCACCCCTGTGTCACATTTATTAGTGTCCTTATCACACACCCCTGTGTCACATCTATTAGTGTCCCTTTCGAGCACCCCTGTGTCACATTTATTAGTGTCCTTATCACACACCCCTGTGTCACATCTATTAGTGTCCCTATCACACACCCCTGTGTCACATTTATTAGTGTCCCTATCACACACCCCTGTGTCACATTTATTAGTGTCCCTATCACGCACCCCTGTGTCACATTTATTAGTGTCTCTATCACGCACCCCTGTGTCACATTAGTGTCCCTTTCACGCACCCCTGTGTCACATTTATTAGTGTCCCTATCACGCACCCCTGTGTCACATTTATTAGTGTCCCTATCACGCACCCCTGTGTCACATCTATTAGTGTCCCTTTCGAGCACCCCTGTGTCACATTTATTAGTGTCCTTATCACACACCCCTGTGTCACATCTATTAGTGTCCCTATCACACACCCCTGTGTCACATTTATTAGTGTCCCTATCACACACCCCTGTGTCACATTTATTAGTGTCCCTATCACGCACCCCTGTGTCACATTTATTAGTGTCTCTATCACGCACCCCTGTGTCACGCACCCCTGTGTCACATCTATTAGTGTCCCTGTCACGCACCCCTGTGTCACATCTATTAGTGTCCCTGTCACGCACCCCTGTGTCACATCTATTAGTGTCCCTGTCACGCACCCCTGTGTCACATCTTTTAGTGTCCCTGTCACGCACCCCAGTGTCACATCTATTAGTGTCCCTGTCACGCACCCCAGTGTCACATCTATTAGTGTCCCTGTCACGCACCCCTGTGTCACATCTATTAGTGTCCCTGTCACGCACCCGTGTCACATCTATTAGTGTCCCTGTCACGCACCCCTGTGTCACATCTATTAGTGTCCCTGTCACGCACCCCTGTGTCACATCTATTAGTGTCCCTGTCACGCACCCCTGTGTCACATCTATTAGTGTCCCTGTCACGCACCGCTGTGTCACATTTATTAGTGTCCCTATCCCGCACCCCTGTGTCACATCTATTTGTGTCCCTATCACGCACCCCTGTGTCACATCTATTAGTGTCCCTATCACGCACCCCTCTGTCACATCTATTAGTGTCCCTATCACACATCCCTGTGTCACATTTATTAGTGTCCCTATCACACATCCCTGTGCCACATCTATTAGTGTCCCTGTCACACACCCTGTGTCACATCTATTAGAGTCCCTGTCACACAACCTGTGTCACATCTATTAGTGTCCCTGTCAAGCACCCCTGTGTCACATTTATTAGTGTCCCTGTCACCCACACCTGTGTCACATTTATTAGTGTCCCTATCCCACACCTGTGTCACATTTATTAGTGTCCCTATCACGCACCCCTGTTTCACATTTATTAGTGTCCCTATCCCACACCTGTGTCATATTTATTAGTGTCCCTATCACACACCCCTGTGTCACATCTATTAGTGTCCCTATCACACACCCCTGTGTCACATCTATTAGTGTCCCTTTCGAGCACCCCTGTGTCACATTTATTAGTGTCCTTATCACACACCCCTGTGTCACTTCTATTAGTGTCCCTTTCGAGCACCCCTGTGTCACATTTATTAGTGTCCCTATCACACACCCCTGTGTCACATCTATTAGTGTCCCTATCACACACCCCTGTGTCACATCTATTAGTGTCCCTGTCACGCACGCCTGTGTCACATCTATTAGTGTCCCTGTCACGCACCCCTGTGTCACATCTATTAGTGTCCCTGTCACGCACCCCTGTGTCACATCTATTAGTGTCCCTATCACACACCCCTGTGTCACATCTATTAGTGTCCCTATCACACACCCCTGTGTCACATCTATTAGTGTCCCTATCACACACCCCTGTGTCACATCTATTAGTGTCCCTATCACACACCCCTGTGTCACATCTATTAGTGTCCTTTTCGAGCACCCCTGTGTCACATTTATTAGTGTCCTTATCACACACCCCTGTGTCACATCTATTAGTGTCCCTGTCACGCACCCCTGTGTCACATCTATTAGTGTCCCTGTCACGCACCCCTGTGTCACATCTATTACTGTCCCTGTCACGCACCCCTGTGTCACATCTATTAGTGTCCCTGTCACGCACCCCTGTGTCACATCTATTAGTGTCCCTGTCACGCACCCCTGTGTCACATCTATTAGTGTCCCTGTCACGCACCCCTGTGTCACATCTATTAGTGTCCCTGTCACGCACCCCTGTGTCACATCTATTAGTGTCCCTGTCACGCACCCCTGTGTCACATCTATTAGTGTCCCTGTCACGCACCCCTGTGTCACATCTATCAGTGTCCCTGTCAAGCCCCCGTGTCACATCTATTAGTGTCCCTATCACGCACCCCTGTGTCACATTTATTAGTGTCCCTATCACGCACCCCTGTGTCACATCTATTAGTGTCCCATTCACACACCTGTGTCACATTTATTAGTGTCCCTATCACACACCCCTGTGTCACATCTATTAGTGTCCCTGTCACACCCCTGTGTCACATTTGTTAGTGTCCCTATCACACACCCCTGTGTCACATCTATTAGTGTCCCTATCACACACTCCTGTGTCACATCTATTAGTGTCCCTATCACACACCCCTGTGTCACATTTATTAGTGTCCCTATCACACACCCCTGTGTCACATCTATTAGTGTCCCTATCACACACCCCTGTGTCACATCTATTAGTGTCCCTGTCACACCCCTGTGTCACATTTGTTAGTGTCCCTATCACACACCCCTGTGTCACATCTATTAGTGTCCCTATCACACACTCCTGTGTCACATCTATTAGTGTCCCTATCACACACCCCTGTGTCACATTTATTAGTGTCCCTATCACACACCCCTGTGTCACATCTATTAGTGTCCCTATCACACACCCCTGTGTCACATCTATTAGTGTCCCTGTCACACACCCGTGTCACATTTATTAGTGTCCCTATCACACACCCCTGTGTCACATTTATTAGTGTCCCTATCACACACCCCTGTGTCACATTTATTAGTGTCCCTTCCCACACCTGTGTCACATTTATTAGTGTCCCTATCAAGCCACCCTGTGTCACATCTATTAGTGTCCCTATCACGCACCCCTGTGTCACATCTATTAGTGTCCCTATCACGCACCCCTGTGTCACATTTATTAGTGTCCCTATCACGCACCCCTGTGTCACATCTATTAGTGTCCCTATCACACACCCCTGTGTCACATCTATTAGTGTCCCTATCACACACCGCTGTGTCACATCTATTAGTGTCCCTATCACACACCCCTGTGTCACATCTATTAGTGTTCCTTTCGAGCACCCCTGTGTCACATTTATTAGTGTCCTTATCACACACCCCTGTGTCACATTTATTAGTGTCCCTATCACACACCCCTGTGTCACATCTATTAGTGTCCCTGTCACGCACGCCTGTGTCACATCTATTAGTGTCCCTGTCACGCACCCCTGTGTCACATCTATTAGTGTCCCTGTCACGCACCCCTGTGTCACATCTATTAGTGTCCCTATCACACACCCCTGTGTCACATCTATTAGTGTCCCTATCACACACCCCTGTGTCACATCTATTAGTGTCCCTATCACACACCCCTGTGTCACATCTATTAGTGTCCCTATCACACACCCCTGTGTCACATCTATTAGTGTCCTTTTCGAGCACCCCTGTGTCACATTTATTAGTGTCCTTATCACACACCCCTGTGTCACATCTATTAGTGTCCCTGTCACGCACCCCTGTGTCACATCTATTAGTGTCCCTGTCACGCACCCCTGTGTCACATCTATTACTGTCCCTGTCACGCACCCCTGTGTCACATCTATTAGTGTCCCTGTCACGCACCCCTGTGTCACATCTATTAGTGTCCCTGTCACGCACCCCTGTGTCACATCTATTAGTGTCCCTGTCACGCACCCCTGTGTCACATCTATTAGTGTCCCTGTCACGCACCCCTGTGTCACATCTATTAGTGTCCCTGTCACGCACCCCTGTGTCACATCTATTAGTGTCCCTGTCACGCACCCCTGTGTCACATCTATCAGTGTCCCTGTCAAGCCCCCGTGTCACATCTATTAGTGTCCCTATCACGCACCCCTGTGTCACATTTATTAGTGTCCCTATCACGCACCCCTGTGTCACATCTATTAGTGTCCCATTCACACACCTGTGTCACATTTATTAGTGTCCCTATCACACACCCCTGTGTCACATCTATTAGTGTCCCTGTCACACCCCTGTGTCACATTTGTTAGTGTCCCTATCACACACCCCTGTGTCACATCTATTAGTGTCCCTATCACACACTCCTGTGTCACATCTATTAGTGTCCCTATCACACACCCCTGTGTCACATTTATTAGTGTCCCTATCACACACCCCTGTGTCACATCTATTAGTGTCCCTATCACACACCCCTGTGTCACATCTATTAGTGTCCCTGTCACACCCCTGTGTCACATTTGTTAGTGTCCCTATCACACACCCCTGTGTCACATCTATTAGTGTCCCTATCACACACTCCTGTGTCACATCTATTAGTGTCCCTATCACACACCCCTGTGTCACATTTATTAGTGTCCCTATCACACACCCCTGTGTCACATCTATTAGTGTCCCTATCACACACCCCTGTGTCACATCTATTAGTGTCCCTGTCACACACCCGTGTCACATTTATTAGTGTCCCTATCACACACCCCTGTGTCACATTTATTAGTGTCCCTATCACACACCCCTGTGTCACATTTATTAGTGTCCCTTCCCACACCTGTGTCACATTTATTAGTGTCCCTATCAAGCCACCCTGTGTCACATCTATTAGTGTCCCTATCACGCACCCCTGTGTCACATCTATTAGTGTCCCTATCACGCACCCCTGTGTCACATTTATTAGTGTCCCTATCACGCACCCCTGTGTCACATCTATTAGTGTCCCTATCACACACCCCTGTGTCACATCTATTAGTGTCCCTATCACACACCGCTGTGTCACATCTATTAGTGTCCCTATCACACACCCCTGTGTCACATCTATTAGTGTCCCTTTCGAGCACCCCTGTGTCACATTTATTAGTGTCCTTATCACACACCCCTGTGTCACATCTATTAGTGTCCCTATCACACACCCCTGTGTCACATTTATTAGTGTCCCTATCACGCACCCCTGTGTCACATCTATTAGTGTCCCTATCACGCACCCCTGTGTCACATCTATTAGTGTCCCTGTCACGCACCCCTGTGTCACATCTATTAGTGTCCCTGTCACGCACCCCTGTGTCACATCTATTAGTGTCCCTGTCACGCACCCCTGTGTCACATCTATTAGTGTCCCTATCACGCACCCCTGTGTCACATCTATTAGTGTCCCTGTCACGCACCCCTGTGTCACATCTATTAGTGTCCCTGTCACGCACCCCTGTGTCACATCTATTAGTGTCCCTGTCACGCACCCCCTGTGTCACATCTATTAGTGTCCCTGTCACGCACCCCTGTGTCACATTTATTAGTGTCCCTTCCCACACCTGTGTCACATTTATTAGTGTCCCTATCAAGCCCCCCTGTGTCACATCTATTAGTGTCCCTATCACGCACCCCTGTGTCACATCTATTAGTGTCCCTATCACGCACCCCTGTGTCACATTTATTAGTGTCCCTATCACGCACCCCTGTGTCACATCTATTAGTGTCCCTATCACGCACCCCTGTGTCACATCTATTAGTGTCCCTATCACACACCCCTGTGTCACATCTATTAGTGTCCCTATCACACACCCCTGTGTCACATCTATTAGTGTCCCTTTCGAGCACCCCTGTGTCACATTTATTAGTGTCCTTATCACACACCCCTGTGTCACATCTATTAGTGTCCCTATCACACACCCCTGTGTCACATTTATTAGTGTCCCTATCACGCACCCCTGTGTCACATCTATTAGTGTCCCTATCACGCACCCCTGTGTCACATCTATTAGTGTCCCTGTCACGCACCCCTGTGTCACATCTATTAGTGTCCCTGTCACGCACCCCTGTGTCACATCTATTAGTGTCCCTGTCACGCACCCCTGTGTCACATCTATTAGTGTCCCTGTCACGCACCCCTGTGTCACATCTATTAGTGTCCCTGTCACGCACCCCCTGTGTCACATCTATTAGTGTCCCTGTCACGCACCCCTGTGTCACATTTATTAGTGTCCCTGTCACGCACCCCTGTCACATTTATTAGTGTCCCTGTCACGCACCCCTGTCACATTTATTAGTGTCCCTGTCACGCACCCCTGTGTCACATTTATTAGTGTCCCTGTCACGCACCCCTGTGTCACATTTCTTAGTGTCCCTGTCACGCACCCCTGTGTCACATTTATTAGTGTCCCTGTCACGCACCCCTGTGTCACATTTATTAGTGTCCCTGTCACGCACCTGTGTCACATTTATTAGTGTCCCTGTCACGCACCCCTGTGTCACATCTATTAGTGTCCCTGTCACGCACCCCTGTGTCACATCTATTAGTGTCCCTGTCACGCACCCCTGTGTCACATCTTTTAGTGTCCCTGTCACGCACCCCAGTGTCACATCTATTAGTGTCCCTGTCACGCACCCCAGTGTCACATCTATTAGTGTCCCTGTCACGCACCCCTGTGTCACATCTATTAGTGTCCCTGTCACGCACCCGTGTCACATCTATTAGTGTCCCTGTCACGCACCCCTGTGTCACATCTATTAGTGTCCCTGTCACGCACCCCTGTGTCACATCTATTAGTGTCCCTGTCACGCACCCCTGTGTCACATCTATTAGTGTCCCTGTCACGCACCCCTGTGTCACATTTATTAGTGTCCCTATCCCGCACCCCTGTGTCACATCTATTTGTGTCCCTATCACGCACCCCTGTGTCACATCTATTAGTGTCCCTATCACGCACCCCTGTGTCACATCTATTAGTGTCCCTATCACACATCCCTGTGTCACATTTATTAGTGTCCCTATCACACATCCCTGTGCCACATCTATTAGTGTCCCTGTCACACACCCTGTGTCACATCTATTAGAGTCCCTGTCACACAACCTGTGTCACATCTATTAGTGTCCCTGTCAAGCACCCCTGTGTCACATTTATTAGTGTCCCTGTCACCCACACCTGTGTCACATTTATTAGTGTCCCTATCCCACACCTGTGTCACATTTATTAGTGTCCCTATCATCACGCACCCCTGTTTCACATTTATTAGTGTCCCTATCCCACACCTGTGTCACATTTATTAGTGTCCCTATCACACACCCCTGTGTCACATCTATTAGTGTCCCTATCACACACCCCTGTGTCACATCTATTAGTGTCCCTTTCGAGCACCCCTGTGTCACATTTATTAGTGTCCTTATCACACACCCCTGTGTCACTTCTATTAGTGTCCCTTTCGAGCACCCCTGTGTCACATTTATTAGTGTCCCTATCACACACCCCTGTGTCACATCTATTAGTGTCCCTATCACACACCCCTGTGTCACATCTATTAGTGTCCCTGTCACGCACGCCTGTGTCACATCTATTAGTGTCCCTGTCACGCACCCCTGTGTCACATCTATTAGTGTCCCTGTCACGCACCCCTGTGTCACATCTATTAGTGTCCCTGTCACGTACCCCCTGTGTCACATCTATTAGTGTCCCTGTCACGCACCCCTGTGTCACATTTATTAGTGTCCCTGTCACGCACCCCTGTCACATTTATTAGTGTCCCTGTCACGCACCCCTGTCACATTTATTAGTGTCCCTGTCACGCACCCCTGTGTCACATTTATTAGTGTCCCTGTCACGCACCCCTGTGTCACATTTATTAGTGTCCCTGTCACGCACCCCTGTGTCACATTTATTAGTGTCCCTGTCACGCACCTGTGTCACATTTATTAGTGTCCCTGTCACGCACCCCTGCGTCACATCTATTAGTGTCCCTGCTATCACGCACCCCTGCGTCACATCTATTAGTGTCCCTATCACGCACCCCTGCGTCACATCTATTACTGTCCCTGTCACGCACCCCTGTGTCACATCTATTAGTGTCCCTGTCACGCACCCCTGTGTCACATTTATTAGTGTCCCTGTCACGCACCCCTGTGTCACATCTATTAGTGTCCCTGTCACGCACCCCTGTGTCACATCTATTAGTGTCCCTGTCACGCACCCCTGTGTCACATTTATTAGTGTCCCTATCCCGCACCCCTGTGTCACATCTATTTGTGTCCCTATCACGCACCCCTGTGTCACATCTATTAGTGTCCCTATCACGCACCCCTGTGTCACATCTATTAGTGTCCCTATCACACATCCCTGTGTCACATTTATTAGTGTCCCTATCACACATCCCTGTGCCACATCTATTAGTGTCCCTGTCACACACCCTGTGTCACATCTATTAGAGTCCCTGTCACACAACCTGTGTCACATCTATTAGTGTCCCTGTCAAGCACCCCTGTGTCACATTTATTAGTGTCCCTGTCACCCACACCTGTGTCACATTTATTAGTGTCCCTATCCCACACCTGTGTCACATTTATTAGTGTCCCTATCATCACGCACCCCTGTTTCACATTTATTAGTGTCCCTATCCCACACCTGTGTCACATTTATTAGTGTCCCTATCACACACCCCTGTGTCACATCTATTAGTGTCCCTATCACACACCCCTGTGTCACATCTATTAGTGTCCCTGTCACGCACGCCTGTGTCACATCTATTAGTGTCCCTGTCACGCACCCCTGTGTCACATCTATTAGTGTCCCTGTCACGCACCCCTGTGTCACATCTATTAGTGTCCCTGTCACGTACCCCCTGTGTCACATCTATTAGTGTCCCTGTCACGCACCCCTGTGTCACATTTATTAGTGTCCCTGTCACGCACCCCTGTCACATTTATTAGTGTCCCTGTCACGCACCCCTGTCACATTTATTAGTGTCCCTGTCACGCACCCCTGTGTCACATTTATTAGTGTCCCTGTCACGCACCCCTGTGTCACATTTATTAGTGTCCCTGTCACGCACCCCTGTGTCACATTTATTAGTGTCCCTGTCACGCACCTGTGTCACATTTATTAGTGTCCCTGTCACGCACCCCTGCGTCACATCTATTAGTGTCCCTGTCACGCACCCCTGCGTCACATCTATTAGTGTCCCTGTCACGCACCCCTGCGTCACATCTATTAGTGTCCCTGTCACGCACCCCTGCGTCACATCTATTAGTGTCCCTGTCACGCACCCCTGCGTCACATTTATTAGTGTCCCTGTCACGCACCCCTGCGTCACATTTATTAGTGTCCCTATCACGCACCCCTGCGTCACATCTATTAGTGTCCCTATCACGCACCCCTGCGTCACATCTATTACTGTCCCTGTCACGCACCCCTGTGTCACATCTATTAGTGTCCCTGTCACGCACCCCTGTGTCACATTTATTAGTGTCCCTGTCACGCACCCCTGTGTCACATCTATTAGTGTCCCTGTCACGCACCCCTGTGTCACATTTATTAGTGTCCCTGTCACGCACCCCTGTGTCACCTCTATTAGTGTCCCTGTCACGCACCCCGGTGTCACCTTTATTAGTGTCCCTGTCACGCACCCCTGTGTCACATTTATTAGTGTATCTATCACGCACTCCTGTGTCACATCTATTAGTGTACCTATCACGCACCCCTGTGTCACATCTATTAGTGTCCCTATCACGCACCCCTGTGTCACATCTATTAGTGTCCCTATCACGCACCCCTGTGTCACATCTATTAGTGTGTCTATCACGCACCCCTGTGTCACATCTATTAGTGTGTCTATCTCGCACCCCTGTGTCACATCTATTAGTGTCCCTATCACGCACCCCTGTGTCACATCTATTAGTGTCCCTGTCACGCACCCCTGTGTCACATCTATTAGTGTCCCTGTCACGCACCCCTGTGTCACATCTATTAGTGTCCCTGTCACGCACCCCCTGTGTCACATCTATTAGTGTCCCTGTCACGCCCCCCTGTGTCACATTTATTAGTGTCCCTGTCACGCACCCCTGTGTCACATTTATTAGTGTCCCTGTCACGCACCCCTGTCACATTTATTAGTGTCCCTGTCACGCACCCCTGTCACATTTATTAGTGTCCCTGTCACGCACCCCTGTGTCACATCTATTAGTGTCCCTGTCACGCACCCCTGTGTCACATCTATTAGTGTCCCTGTCACGCACCCCTGTGTCACATCTATTAGTGTCCCTGTCACGCACCCCTGTGTCACATCTATTAGTGTCCCTGTCACGCACCCCTGTGTCACATCTTTTAGTGTCCCTGTCACGCACCCCAGTGTCACATCTATTAGTGTCCCTGTCACGCACCCCAGTGTCACATCTATTAGTGTCCCTGTCACGCACCCCTGTGTCACATCTATTAGTGTCCCTGTCACGCACCCGTGTCACATCTATTAGTGTCCCTGTCACGCACCCCTGTGTCACATCTATTAGTGTCCCTGTCACGCACCCCTGTGTCACATCTATTAGTGTCCCTGTCACGCACCCCTGTGTCACATCTATTAGTGTCCCTGTCACGCATCCCTGTGTCACATCTATTAGTGTACCTATCACGCATCCCTGTGTCACATCTATTAGTGTCCCTATCACGCACCCCTGTGTCACATCTATTAGTGTCCCTATCACGCACCCCTGTGTCACATCTATTAGTGTCCCTATCACAAACCCCTGTGTCACATCTATTAGTGTCCCTATCACACATCCCTGTGTCACATTTATTAGTGTCCCTATCACACATCCCTGTGTCACATCTATTAGTGTCCCTGTCACACACCCTGTGTCACATCTATTAGAGTCCCTGTCACACAACCTGTGTCACATCTATTAGTGTCCCTGTCACGCACCCCTGTGTCACATTTATTAGTGTCCCTGTCACCCACACCTGTGTCACATTTATTAGTATCCCTATCCCACACCTGTGTTACATTTATTAGTGTCCCTATCACGCACCCCTGTTTCACATTTATTAGTGTCCCTATCCCACACCTGTGTCACATTTATTAGTGTCCCTATCACACACCCCTGTGTCACATCTATTAGTGTCCCTTTCGAGCACCCCTGTGTCACATTTATTAGTGTCCCTATCACAAACCCCTGTGTCACATCTATTAGTGTCCCTATCACACATCCCTGTGTCACATTTATTAGTGTCCCTATCACACATCCCTGTGTCACATTTATTAGTGTCCCTATCCCATCCCTGTGTCACATCTATTAGTGTCCCTGTCACACACCCTGTCACATCTATTAGTGTCCCTGTCACACAACCTGTGTCACATCTATTAGTGTCCCTGTCACGCACCCCTGTGTCACATTTATTAGTGTCCCTGTCACCCACACTTGTGTCACATTTATTAGTGTCCCTATCCCACACCTGTGTCACATTTATTAGTGTCCCTATCACGCACCCCTGTTTCACATTTATTAGTGTCCCTATCCCACACCTGTGTCACATTTATTAGTGTCCCTATCACACACCCCTGTGTCACATCTATTAGTGTCCCTTTCGAGCACCCCTGTGTCACATTTATTAGTGTCCTTATCACACACCCCTGTGTCACATCTATTAGTGTCCCTTTCGAGCACCCCTGTGTCACATTTATTAGTGTCCTTATCACACACCCCTGTGTCACATCTATTAGTGTCCCTATCACACCCCTGTGTCACATTTATTAGTGTCCCTATCACACACCCCTATGTCACATTTATTAGTGTCCCTATCACGCACCCCTGTGTCACATTTATTAGTGTCTCTATCACGCACCCCTGTGTCACATTAGTGTCCCTTTCACGCACCCCTGTGTCACATTTATTAGTGTCCCTATCACGCACCCCTGTGTCACATTTATTAGTGTCCCTATCACGCACCCGTGTCACATTTATTAGTGTCCCTATCACGCACCCCTGTGTCACATCTATTAGTGTCCCTTTCGAGCACCCCTGTGTCACATTTATTAGTGTCCTTATCACACACCCCTGTGTCACATCTATTAGTGTCCCTATCACACACCCCTGTGTCACATTTATTAGTGTCCCTATCACACACCCCTGTGTCACATTTATTAGTGTCCCTATCACGCACCCCTGTGTCACATTTATTAGTGTCTCTATCACGCACCCCTGTGTCACGCACCCCTGTGTCACATCTATTAGTGTCCCTGTCACGCACCCCTGTGTCACATCTATTAGTGTCCCTGTCACGCACCCCTGTGTCACATCTATTAGTGTCCCTGTCATGCACCCCTGTGTCACATCTATTAGTGTCCCTGTCACGCACCCCTGTGTCACATCTATTAGTGTCCCTGTCACGCACCCCTGTGTCACATCTATTAGTGTCCCTGTCACGCACCCCTGTGTCACATCTATTAGTGTCCCTGTCACGCACCCCTGTGTCACATCTATTAGTGTCCCTGTCACGCACCCCTGTGTCACATCTATTAGTGTCCCTGTCACGCACCCCTGTGTCACATCTATTAGTGTCCCTGTCACGCACCCCTGTGTCACATTTATTAGTGTCCCTGTCACGCACTCCTGTCACATTTATTAGTGTCCCTGTCACGCACTCCTGTCACATTTATTAGTGTCCCTGTCACGCACTCCTGTCACATCTATTAGTGTCCCTGTCACGCACCCCTGTGTCACATCTATTAGTGTCCCTGTCACGCACCCCTGTGTCACATCTATTAGTGTCCCTGTCACGCACCCCTGTGTCACATCTATTAGTGTCCCTGTCACGCACCCCTGTGTCACATCTATTAGTGTCCCTGTCACGCACCCCTGTGTCACATCTATTAGTGTCCCTGTCACGCACCCCTGTGTCACATCTATTAGTGTCCCTGTCACGCACCCCAGTGTCACATGTATTAGTGTCCCTGTCACGCACCCCAGTGTCACATCTAATAGTGTCCCTGTCACGCACCCCTGTGTCACATCTATTAGTGTCCCTGTCACGCACCCCTGTGTCACATCTATTAGTGTCCCTGTCACGCACCCCTGTGTCACATCTATTAGTGTCCCTATCACGCACCCCTGTGTCACATCTATTAGTGTCCCTATCACACACCCCTGTGTCACATCTATTAGTGTCCCTATCACACACCCCTGTGTCACATCTATTAGTGTCCCTATCACACACCCCTGTGTCACATCTATTAGTGTCCCTTTCGAGCACCCCTGTGACACATTTATTAGTGTCCCTATCACACACCCCTGTGTCACATCTATTAGTGTCCCTATCACACACCCCTGTGTCACATCTATTAGTGTCCCTATCACACACCCCTGTGTCACATCTATTAGTGTCCCTATCACACACCCCTGTATCACATCTATTAGTGTCCCTTTCGAGCACCCCTGTGTCACATTTATTAGTGTCCCTATCACACACCCCTGTGTCACATCTATTAGTGTCCCTATCACGCACCCCTGTGTCACATCTATTAGTGTCCCTATCACGCACCCCTGTGTCACATCTATTAGTGTCCCTATCACGCACCCCTGTGTCACATCTATTAGTGTCCCTATCACGCACCCCTGTGTCACATCTATTAGTGTCCCTGTCACGCACCCCTGTGTCACATCTATTAGTGTCCCTGTCACGCACCCCTGTGTCACATCTATTAGTGTCCCTATCACACACCCCTGTGTCACATCTATTAGTGTCCCTATCACACACCCCTGTATCACATCTATTAGTGTCCCTTTCGAGCACCCCTGTGTCACATTTATTAGTGTCCCTGTCACGCACCCCTGTGTCACATTTGTTAGTGTCCCTATCACACACCCCTGTGTCACATCTATTAGTGTCCCTATCACACACTCCTGTGTCACATCTATTAGTGTCCCTATCACACACCCCTGTGTCACATTTATTAGTGTCCCTATCACACACCCCTGTGTCTCATCTATTAGTGTCCCTATCACACACCCCTGTGTCACATCTATTAGTGTCCCTGTCACACCCCTGTGTCACATTTGTTAGTGTCCCTATCACACACCCCTGTGTCACATCTATTAGTGTCCCTATCACACACTCCTGTGTCACATCTATTAGTGTCCCTATCACACACCCCTGTGTCACATTTATTAGTGTCCCTATCACACACCCCTGTGTCACATCTATTAGTGTCCCTATCACACACCCCTGTGTCACATCTATTAGTGTCCCTGTCACACACCCCTGTGTCACATTTATTAGTGTCCCTATCACACACCCCTGTGTCACATTTATTAGTGTCCCTATCACACACCCCTGTGTCACATTTATTAGTGTCCCTTCCCACACCTGTGTCACATTTATTAGTGTCCCTATCAAGCCCCCCTGTGTCACATCTATTAGTGTCCCTATCACGCACCCCTGTGTCACATCTATTAGTGTCCCTATCACGCACCCCTGTGTCACATTTATTAGTGTCCCTATCACGCACCCCTGTGTCACATCTATTAGTGTCCCTATCACACACCCCTGTGTCACATCTATTAGTGTCCCTATCACACACCGCTGTGTCACATCTATTAGTGTCCCTATCACACACCCCTGTGTCACATCTATTAGTGTCCCTTTCGAGCACCCCTGTGTCACATTTATTAGTGTCCTTATCACACACCCCTGTGTCACATCTATTAGTGTCCCTATCACACACCCCTGTGTCACATTTATTAGTGTCCCTATCACGCACCCCTGTGTCACATTTATTAGTGTCCCTATCACGCACCCCTGTGTCACATCTATTAGTGTCCCTGTCACGCACCCCTGTGTCACATCTATTAGTGTCCCTGTCACGCACCCCCTGTGTCACATCTATTAGTGTCCCTGTCACGCACCCGTGTCACATTTATTAGTGTCCCTTCCCACACCTGTGTCACATTTATTAGTGTCCCTATCAAGCCCCCCTGTGTCACATCTATTAGTGTCCCTATCACGCACCCCTGTGTCACATCTATTAGTGTCCCTATCACGCACCCCTGTGTCACATTTATTAGTGTCCCTATCACGCACCCCTGTGTCACATCTATTAGTGTCCCTATCACGCACCCCTGTGTCACATCTATTAGTGTCCCTATCACACACCCCTGTGTCACATCTATTAGTGTCCCTATCACACACCCCTGTGTCACATCTATTAGTGTCCCTTTCGAGCACCCCTGTGTCACATTTATTAGTGTCCTTATCACACACCCCTGTGTCACATCTATTAGTGTCCCTATCACACACCCCTGTGTCACATTTATTAGTGTCCCTATCACGCACCCCTGTGTCACATCTATTAGTGTCCCTATCACGCACCCCTGTGTCACATCTATTAGTGTCCCTGTCACGCACCCCTGTGTCACATCTATTAGTGTCCCTGTCACGCACCCCTGTGTCACATCTATTAGTGTCCCTGTCACGCACCCCTGTGTCACATCTATTAGTGTCCCTGTCACGCACCCCTGTGTCACATCTATTAGTGTCCCTGTCACGCACCCCTGTGTCACATCTATTAGTGTCCCTGTCACGCACCCCCTGTGTCACATCTATTAGTGTCCCTGTCACGCACCCCTGTGTCACATTTATTAGTGTCCCTGTCACGCACCCCTGTCACATTTATTAGTGTCCCTGTCACGCACCCCTGTCACATTTATTAGTGTCCCTGTCACGCACCCCTGTGTCACATTTATTAGTGTCCCTGTCACGCACCCCTGTGTCACATTTATTAGTGTCCCTGTCACGCACCCCTGTGTCACATTTATTAGTGTCCCTGTCACGCACCCCTGTGTCACATTTATTAGTGTCCCTGTCACGCACCTGTGTCACATTTATTAGTGTCCCTGTCACGCACCCCTGTGTCACATCTATTAGTGTCCCTGTCACGCACCCCTGTGTCACATCTATTAGTGTCCCTGTCACGCACCCCTGTGTCACATCTTTTAGTGTCCCTGTCACGCACCCCAGTGTCACATCTATTAGTGTCCCTGTCACGCACCCCAGTGTCACATCTATTAGTGTCCCTGTCACGCACCCCTGTGTCACATCTATTAGTGTCCCTGTCACGCACCCGTGTCACATCTATTAGTGTCCCTGTCACGCACCCCTGTATCACATCTATTAGTGTCCCTGTGACGCACCCCTGTGTCACATCTATTAGTGTCCCTGTCACGCACCCCTGTGTCACATCTATTAGTGTCCCTGTCACGCACCCCTGTGTCACATTTATTAGTGTCCCTATCCCGCACCCCTGTGTCACATCTATTTGTGTCCCTATCACGCACCCCTGTGTCACATCTATTAGTGTCCCTATCACGCACCCCTGTGTCACATCTATTAGTGTCCCTATCACACATCCCTGTGTCACATTTATTAGTGTCCCTATCACACATCCCTGTGCCACATCTATTAGTGTCCCTGTCACACACCCTGTGTCACATCTATTAGAGTCCCTGTCACACAACCTGTGTCACATCTATTAGTGTCCCTGTCAAGCACCCCTGTGTCACATTTATTAGTGTCCCTGTCACCCACACCTGTGTCACATTTATTAGTGTCCCTATCCCACACCTGTGTCACATTTATTAGTGTCCCTATCACGCACCCCTGTTTCACATTTATTAGTGTCCCTATCCCACACCTGTGTCACATTTATTAGTGTCCCTATCACACACCCCTGTGTCACATCTATTAGTGTCCCTATCACACACCCCTGTGTCACATCTATTAGTGTCCCTTTCGAGCACGCCTGTGTCACATTTATTAGTGTCCTTATCACACACCCCTGTGTCACTTCTATTAGTGTCCCTTTCGAGCACCCCTGTGTCACATTTATTAGTGTCCCTATCACACACCCCTGTGTCACATCTATTAGTTTCCCTATCACACACCCCTGTGTCACATCTATTAGTGTCCCTGTCACGCACGCCTGTGTCACATCTATTAGTGTCCCTGTCACGCACCCCTGTGTCACATCTATTAGTGTCCCTGTCACGCACCCCTGTGTCACATCTATTAGTGTCCCTGTCACGCACCCCCTGTGTCACATCTATTAGTGTCCCTGTCACGCACCCCTGTGTCACATTTATTAGTGTCCCTGTCACGCACCCCTGTCACATTTATTAGTGTCCCTGTCACGCACCCCTGTCACATTTATTAGTGTCCCTGTCACGCACCCCTGTGTCACATTTATTAGTGTCCCTGTCACGCACCCCTGTGTCACATTTATTAGTGTCCCTGTCACGCACCCCTGTGTCACATTTATTAGTGTCCCTGTCACGCACCTGTGTCACATTTATTAGTGTCCCTGTCACGCACCCCTGCGTCACATCTATTAGTGTACCTGTCACGCACCCCTGCGTCACATCTATTAGTGTCCCTGTCACGCACCCCTGCGTCACATCTATTAGTGTCCCTGTCACGCACCCCTGCGTCACATCTATTAGTGTCCCTGTCACGCACCCCTGCGTCACATTTATTAGTGTCCCTGTCACGCACCCCTGCGTCACATTTATTAGTGTCCCTGTCACGCACCCCTGCGTCACATCTATTAGTGTCCCTATCACGCACCCCTGCGTCACATCTATTACTGTCCCTGTCACGCACCCCTGTGTCACATCTATTAGTGTCCCTGTCACGCACCCCTGTGTCACATTTATTAGTGTCCCTGTCACGCACCCCTGTGTCACATCTATTAGTGTCCCTGTCACGCACCCCTGTGTCACATTTATTAGTGTCCCTGTCACGCACCCCTGTGTCACCTCTATTAGTGTCCCTGTCACGCACCCCGGTGTCACCTTTATTAGTGTCCCTGTCACGCACCCCTGTGTCACATTTATTAGTGTATCTATCACGCACTCCTGTGTCACATCTATTAGTGTCCCTATCACGCACCCCTGTGTCACATCTATTAGTGTCCCTATCACGCACCCCTGTGTCACATCTATTAGTGTGTCTATCACGCACCCCTGTGTCACATCTATTAGTGTGTCTATCTCGCACCCCTGTGTCACATCTATTAGTGTCCCTATCACGCACCCCTGTGTCACATCTATTAGTGTCCCTGTCACGCACCCCTGTGTCACATCTATTAGTGTCCCTGTCACGCACCCCTGTGTCACATCTATTAGTGTCCCTGTCACGCACCCCCTGTGTCACATCTATTAGTGTCCCTGTCACGCCCCCCTGTGTCACATTTATTAGTGTCCCTGTCACGCACCCCTGTGTCACATTTATTAGTGTCCCTGTCACGCACCCCTGTCACATTTATTAGTGTCCCTGTCACGCACCCCTGTCACATTTATTAGTGTCCCTGTCACGCACCCCTGTGTCACATCTATTAGTGTCCCTATCACGCACCCCTGTGTCACATCTATTAGTGTCCCTATCACAAACCCCTGTGTCACATCTATTAGTGTCCCTATCACACATCCCTGTGTCACATTTATTAGTGTCCCTATCACACATCCCTGTGTCACATCTATTAGTGTCCCTGTCACACACCCTGTGTCACATCTATTAGAGTCCCTGTCACACAACCTGTGTCACATCTATTAGTGTCCCTGTCACGCACCCCTGTGTCACATTTATTAGTGTCCCTGTCACCCACACCTGTGTCACATTTATTAGTGTCCCTATCCCACACCTGTGTCACATTTATAAGTGTCCCTATCACGCACCCCTGTTTCACATTTATTAGTGTCCCTATCCCACACCTGTGTCACATTTATTAGTGTCCCTATCACACACCCCTGTGTCACATCTATTAGTGTCCCTTTCGAGCACCCCTGTGTCACATTTATTAGTGTCCCTATCACAAACCCCTGTGTCACATCTATTAGTGTCCCTATCACACATCCCTGTGTCACATTTATTAGTGTCCCTATCACACATCCCTGTGTCACATTTATTAGTGTCCCTATCCCATCCCTGTGTCACATCTATTAGTGTCCCTGTCACACACCCTGTCACATCTATTAGTGTCCCTGTCACACAACCTGTGTCACATCTATTAGTGTCCCTGTCACGCACCCCTGTGTCACATTTATTAGTGTCCCTGTCACCCACACTTGTGTCACATTTATTAGTGTCCCTATCCCACACCTGTGTCACATTTATTAGTGTCCCTATCACGCACCCCTGTTTCACATTTATTAGTGTCCCTATCCCACACCTGTGTCACATTTATTAGTGTCCCTATCACACACCCCTGTGTCACATCTATTAGTGTCCCTTTCGAGCACCCCTGTGTCACATTTATTAGTGTCCTTATCACACACCCCTGTGTCACATCTATTAGTGTCCCTTTCGAGCACCCCTGTGTCACATTTATTAGTGTCCTTATCACACACCCCTGTGTCACATCTATTAGTGTCCCTATCACACACCCCTGTGTCACATTTATTAGTGTCCCTATCACACACCCCTGTGTCACATTTATTAGTGTCCCTATCACGCACCCCTGTGTCACATTTATTAGTGTCTCTATCACGCACCCCTGTGTCACATTAGTGTCCCTTTCACGCACCCCTGTGTCACATTTATTAGTGTCCCTATCACGCACCCCTGTGTCACATTTATTAGTGTCCCTATCACGCACCCCTGTGTCACATTTATTAGTGTCCCTATCACGCACCCCTGTGTCACATCTATTAGTGTCCCTTTCGAGCACCCCTGTGTCACATTTATTAGTGTCCTTATCACACACCCCTGTGTCACATCTATTAGTGTCCCTATCACACACCCCTGTGTCACATTTATTAGTGTCCCTATCACACACCCCTGTGTCACATTTATTAGTGTCCCTATCACGCACCCCTGTGTCACATTTATTAGTGTCTCTATCACGCACCCCTGTGTCACGCACCCCTGTGTCACATCTATTAGTGTCCCTGTCACGCACCCCTGTGTCACATCTATTAGTGTCCCTGTCACGCACCCCTGTGTCACATCTATTAGTGTCCCTGTCATGCACCCCTGTGTCACATCTATTAGTGTCCCTGTCACGCACCCCTGTGTCACATCTATTAGTGTCCCTGTCACGCACCCCTGTGTCACATCTATTAGTGTCCCTGTCACGCACCCCTGTGTCACATCTATTAGTGTCCCTGTCACGCACCCCTGTGTCACATTTATTAGTGTCCCTTCCCACACCTGTGTCACATTTATTAGTGTCCCTATCAAGCCCCCCTGTGTCACATTTATTAGTGTCCCTATCACACACCCCTGTGTCACATCTATTAGTGTCCCTATCACACACCCCTGTGTCACATCTATTAGTGTCCCTGTCACGCACGCCTGTGTCACATCTATTAGTGTCCCTGTCACGCACCCCTGTGTCACATCTATTAGTGTCCCTGTCACGCACCCCTGTGTCACATCTATTAGTGTCCCTGTCACGCACCCCCTGTGTCACATCTATTAGTGTCCCTGTCACGCACCCCTGTGTCACATTTATTAGTGTCCCTGTCACGCACCCCTGTCACATTTATTAGTGTCCCTGTCACGCACCCCTGTCACATTTATTAGTGTCCCTGTCACGCACCCCTGTGTCACATTTATTAGTGTCCCTGTCACGCACCCCTGTGTCACATTTATTAGTGTCCCTGTCACGCACCCCTGTGTCACATTTATTAGTGTCCCTGTCACGCACCCCTGTGTCACATTTATTAGTGTCCCTGTCACGCACCCCTGTGTCACATTTATTAGTGTCCCTGTCACGCACCTGTGTCACATTTATTAGTGTCCCTGTCACGCACCCCTGCGTCACATCTATTAGTGTCCCTGTCACGCACCCCTGCGTCACATCTATTAGTGTCCCTGTCACGCACCCCTGCGTCACATCTATTAGTGTCCCTGTCACGCACCCCTGCGTCACATCTATTAGTGTCCCTGTCACGCACCCCTGCGTCACATCTATTAGTGTCCCTGTCACGCACCCCTGCGTCACATTTATTAGTGTCCCTGTCACGCACCCCTGCGTCACATTTATTAGTGTCCCTGTCACGCACCCCTGCGTCACATCTATTAGTGTCCCTATCACGCACCCCTGCGTCACATCTATTAGTGTCCCTATCACGCACCCCTGTGTCACATCTATTAGTGTCCCTGTCACGCACCCCTGTGTCACATTTATTAGTGTCCCTGTCACGCACCCCTGTGTCACATTTATTAGTGTCCCTGTCACGCACCCCTGTCACATTTATTAGTGTCCCTGTCACGCACCCCTGTCACATTTATTAGTGTCCCTGTCACGCACCCCTGTGTCACATCTATTAGTGTCCCTGTCACGCACCCCTGTGTCACATCTATTAGTGTCCCTGTCACGCACCCCTGTGTCACATCTATTAGTGTCCCTGTCACGCACCCCTGTGTCACATCTATTAGTGTCCCTGTCACGCACCCCTGTGTCACATCTTTTAGTGTCCCTGTCACGCACCCCAGTGTCACATCTATTAGTGTCCCTGTCACGCACCCCAGTGTCACATCTATTAGTGTCCCTGTCACGCACCCCTGTGTCACATCTATTAGTGTCCCTGTCACGCACCCGTGTCACATCTATTAGTGTCCCTGTCACGCACCCCTGTGTCACATCTATTAGTGTCCCTGTCACGCACCCCTGTGTCACATCTATTAGTGTCCCTGTCACGCACCCCTGTGTCACATCTATTAGTGTCCCTGTCACGCATCCCTGTGTCACATCTATTAGTGTACCTGTCACGCATCCCTGTGTCACATCTATTAGTGTCCCTATCACGCACCCCTGTGTCACATCTATTAGTGTCCCTATCACGCACCCCTGTGTCACATCTATTAGTGTCCCTATCACAAACCCCTGTGTCACATCTATTAGTGTCCCTATCACACATCCCTGTGTCACATTTATTAGTGTCCCTATCACACATCCCTGTGTCACATCTATTAGTGTCCCTGTCACACACCCTGTGTCACATCTATTAGAGTCCCTGTCACACAACCTGTGTCACATCTATTAGTGTCCCTGTCACGCACCCCTGTGTCACATTTATTAGTGTCCCTGTCACCCACACCTGTGTCACATTTATTAGTGTCCCTATCCCACACCTGTGTCACATTTATAAGTGTCCCTATCACGCACCCCTGTTTCACATTTATTAGTGTCCCTATCCCACACCTGTGTCACATTTATTAGTGTCCCTATCACACACCCCTGTGTCACATCTATTAGTGTCCCTTTCGAGCACCCCTGTGTCACATTTATTAGTGTCCCTATCACAAACCCCTGTGTCACATCTATAAGTGTCCCTATCACACATCCCTGTGTCACATTTATTAGTGTCCCTATCACACATCCCTGTGTCACATTTATTAGTGTCCCTATCCCATCCCTGTGTCACATCTATTAGTGTCCCTTTCACACACCCTGTCACATCTATTAGTGTCCCTGTCACACAACCTGTGTCACATCTATTAGTGTCCCTGTCACGCACCCCTGTGTCACATTTATTAGTGTCCCTGTCACCCACACTTGTGTCACATTTATTAGTGTCCCTATCCCACACCTGTGTCACATTTATTAGTGTCCCTATCACGCACCCCTGTTTCACATTTATTAGTGTCCCTATCCCACACCTGTGTCACATTTATTAGTGTCCCTATCACACACCCCTGTGTCACATCTATTAGTGTCCCTTTCGAGCACCCCTGTGTCACATTTATTAGTGTCCTTATCACACACCCCTGTGTCACATCTATTAGTGTCCCTTTCGAGCACCCCTGTGTCACATTTATTAGTGTCCTTATCACACACCCCTGTGTCACATCTATTAGTGTCCCTATCACACACCCCTGTGTCACATTTATTAGTGTCCCTATCACACACCCCTGTGTCACATTTATTAGTGTCCCTATCACGCACCCCTGTGTCACATTTATTAGTGTCTCTATCACGCACCCCTGTGTCACATTAGTGTCCCTTTCACGCACCCCTGTGTCACATTTATTAGTGTCCCTATCACGCACCCCTGTGTCACATTTATTAGTGTCCCTATCACGCACCCCTGTGTCACATTTATTAGTGTCCCTATCACGCACCCCTGTGTCACATCTATTAGTGTCCCTTTCGAGCACCCCTGTGTCACATTTATTAGTGTCCTTATCACACACCCCTGTGTCACATTTATTAGTGTCCCTATCACACACCCCTGTGTCACATTTATTAGTGTCCCTATCACGCACCCCTGTGTCACATTTATTAGTGTCTCTATCACGCACCCCTGTGTCACATCTATTAGTGTCCCTGTCACGCACCCCTGTGTCACATCTATTAGTGTCCCTGTCACGCACCCCTGTGTCACATCTATTAGTGTCCCTGTCATGCACCCCTGTGTCACATCTATTAGTGTCCCTGTCACGCACCCCTGTGTCACATCTATTAGTGTCCCTGTCACGCACCCCTGTGTCACATCTATTAGTGTCCCTGTCACGCACCCCAGTGTCACATGTATTAGTGTCCCTGTCACGCACCCCTGTGTCACATTTATTAGTGTCCCTGTCACCCACACCTGTGTCACATTTATTAGTGTCCCTATCCCACACCTGTGTCACATTTATTAGTGTCCCTATCACGCACCCCTGTTTCACATTTATTAGTGTCCCTATCCCACACCTGTGTCACATTTATTAGTGTCCCTATCACACACCCCTGTGTCACATCTATTAGTGTCCCTTTCGAGCACCCCTGTGTCACATTTATTAGTGTCCCTATCACACACCCCTGTGTCACATCTATTAGTGTCCCTATCACAAACCCCTGTGTCACATCTATTAGTGTCCCTATCACACATCCCTGTGTCACATTTATTAGTGTCCCTATCACACATCCCTGTGTCACATTTATTAGTGTCCCTATCCCATCCCTGTGTCACATCTATTAGTGTCCCTGTCACACACCCTGTCACATCTATTAGTGTCCCTGTCACACAACCTGTGTCACATCTATTAGTGTCCCTGTCACGCACCCCTGTGTCACATTTATTAGTGTCCCTGTCACCCACACTTGTGTCACATTTATTAGTGTCCCTATCCCACACCTGTGTCACATTTATTAGTGTCCCTATCACGCACCCCTGATTCACATTTATTAGTGTCTATCCCACACCTGTGTCACATTTATTAGTGTCCCTATCACACACCCCTGTGTCACATCTATTAGTGTCCCTTTCGAGCACCCCTGTGTCACATTTATTAGTGTCCTTATCACACACCCCTGTGTCACATCTATTAGTGTCCCTTTCGAGCACCCCTGTGTCACATTTATTAGTGTCCTTATCACACACCCCTGTGTCACATCTATTAGTGTCTCTATCACACACCCCTGTGTCACATTTATTAGTGTCCCTATCACACACCCCTGTGTCACATTTATTAGTGTCCCTATCACGTACCCCTGTGTCACATTTATTAGTGTCTCTATCACGCACCCCTGTGTCACATTAGTGTCCCTTTCACGCACCCCTGTGTCACATTTATTAGTGTCCCTATCACGCACCCCTGTGTCACATTTATTAGTGTCCCTATCACGCACCCCTGTGTCACATTTATTAGTGTCCCTATCACGCACCCCTGTGTCACATCTATTAGTGTCCCTTTCGAGCACCCCTGTGTCACATTTATTAGTGTCCTTATCACACACCCCTGTGTCACATCTATTAGTGTCCCTATCACACACCCCTGTGTCACATTTATTAGTGTCCCTATCACACACCCCTGTGTCACATTTATTAGTGTCCCTATCACGCTCCCCTGTGTCACATTTATTAGTGTCTCTATCACGCACCCCTGTGTCACGCACCCCTGTGTCACATCTATTAGTGTCCCTGTCACGCACCCCTGTGTCACATCTATTAGTGTCCCTGTCACGCACCCCTGTGTCACATCTATTAGTGTCCCTGTCACGCACCCCTGTGTCACATCTATTAGTGTCCCTGTCACGCACCCCTGTGTCACATCTATTAGTGTCCCTGTCACGCACCCCTGTGTCACATCTATTAGTGTCCCTGTCACGCACCCCTGTGTCACATCTATTAGTGTCCCTGTCACGCACCCCTGTGTCACATCTATTAGTGTCCCTGTCACGCACCCCTGTGTCACATCTATTAGTGTCCCTGTCACGCACCCCTGTGTCACATCTATTAGTGTCCCTGTCACGCACCCCTGTGTCACATTTATTAGTGTCCCTGTCACGCACTCCTGTCACATTTATTAGTGTCCCTGTCACGCACTCCTGTCACATCTATTAGTGTCCCTGTCACGCACCCCTGTGTCACATCTATTAGTGTCCCTGTCACGCACCCTTGTGTCACATCTATTAGTGTCCCTGTCACGCACCCCTGTGTCACATCTATTAGTGTCCCTGTCACGCACCCCTGTGTCACATCTATTAGTGTCCCTGTCACGCACCCCTGTGTCACATCTATTAGTGTCCCTGTCACGCACCCCAGTGTCACATGTATTAGTGTCCCTGTCACGCACCCCAGTGTCACATCTATTAGTGTCCCTGTCACGCACCCCTGTGTCACATCTATTAGTGTCCCTGTCACGCACCCCTGTGTCACATCTATTAGTGTCCCTGTCACGCACCCCTGTGTCACATCTATTAGTGTCCCTGTCACGCACCCCTGTGTCACATCTATTAGTGTCCCTGTCACGCACCCCTGTGTCACATCTATTAGTGTCCCTGTCACGCACCCCTGTGTCACATCTATTAGTGTCCCTGTCACGCACCCCTGTGTCACATCTATTAGTGTCCCTGTAACGCACCCCTGTGTCACATCTATTAGTGTCCCTGTCACGCACCCCTGTGTCACATCTATTAGTGTCCCTGTCACGCACCCCTGTGTCACATTTATTAGTGTCCCTGTCACGCACTCCTGTCACATCTATTAGTGTCCCTGTCACGCACTCCTGTCACATCTATTAGTGTCCCTGTCACGCACCCCTGTGTCACATCTATTAGTGTCCCTGTCACGCACCCCTGTGTCACATCTATTAGTGTCCCTGTCACGCACCCCTGTGTCACATCTATTAGTGTCCCTGTCACGCACCCCTGTGTCACATCTATTAGTGTCCCTGTCACGCACCCCTGTGTCACATCTATTAGTGTCCCTGTCACGCACCCCTGTGTCACATCTATTAGTGTCCCTGTCACGCACCCCAGTGTCACATGTATTAGTGTCCCTGTCACGCACCCCAGTGTCACATCTATTAGTGTCCCTGTCACGCACCCCTGTGTCACATCTATTAGTGTCCCTGTCACGCACCCCTGTGTCACATCTATTAGTGTCCCTGTCACGCACCCCTGTGTCACATCTATTAGTGTCCCTGTCACGCACCCCTGTGTCACATCTATTAGTGTCCCTATCACGCACCCCTGTGTCACATCTATTAGTGTCCCTATCACACACCCCTGTGTCACATCTATTAGTGTCCCTATCACACCCCCCTGTGTCACATCTATTAGTGTCCCTTTCGAGCACCCCTGTGTCACATTTATTAGTGTCCCTATCACACACCCCTGTGTCACATCTATTAGTGTCCCTATCACACACCCCTGTGTCACATCTATTAGTGTCCCTATCACACACCCCTGTGTCACATCTATTAGTGTCCCTATCACACACCCCTGTGTCACATCTATTAGTGTCCCTTTCGAGCACCCCTGTGTCACATTTATTAGTGTCCCTATCACACACCCCTGTGTCACATCTATTAGTGTCCCTATCACGCACCCCTGTGTCACATCTATTAGTGTCCCTATCACGCACCCCTGTGTCACATCTATTAGTGTCCCTATCACGCACCCCTGTGTCACATCTATTAGTGTCCCTATCACGCACCCCTGTGTCACATCTATTAGTGTCCCTATCACGCACCCCTGTGTCACATCTATTAGTGTCCCTGTCACGCACCCCTGTGTCACATCTATTAGTGTCCCTGTCACGCACCCCTGTGTCACATCTATTAGTGTCCCTGTCACGCACCCCTGTGTCACATCTATTAGTGTCCCTGTCACGCACCCCTGTGTCACATCTATTAGTGTCCCTGTCACGCACCCCTGTGTCACATCTATTAGTGTCCCTGTCACGCACCCCTGTGTCACATCTATTTGTGTCCCTGTCACGCACCCCTGTGTCACATCTATTTGTGTCCCTGTCACGCACCCCTGTGTCACATCTATTTGTGTCCCTGTCACGCACCCCTGTGTCACATCTATTAGTGTCCCTGTCACGCACCCCTGTGTCACATCTATTAGTGTCCCTGTCACGCACCCCTGTGTCACATCTATTAGTGTCCCTGTCACGCACCCCTGTGTCACATCTATTAGTGTCCCTATCACGCACCCCTGTGTCACATCTATTAGTGTCCCTATCACGCACCCCTGTGTCACATCTATTAGTGTCCCTGTCACACACCTGTGTCACATCTATTAGTGTCCCTGTCACACACCCCTGTGTCACCTTTATTAGTGTCCCTATCACGCACCCCTGTGTCACCTTTATTAGTGTCCCTGTCACGCACCCCTGTGTCACATTTATTAGTGTATCTATCACGCACCCCTGTGTCACATCTATTAGTGTGTCTATCTCGCACCCCTGTGTCACATCTATTAGTGTCCCTGTCACGCACCCCTGTGTCACATCTATTAGTGTCCCTGTCACGCACCCGTGTCACATCTATTAGTGTCCCTGTCACGCACCCCTGTGTCACATCTATTAGTGTCCCTGTCACGCACCCCCTGTGTCACATCTATTAGTGTCCCTGTCACGCACCCCTGTGTCACATTTATTAGTGTCCCTGTCACGCACCCCTGTCACATTTATTAGTGTCCCTGTCACGCACCCCTGTGTCACATTTATTAGTGTCCCTGTCACGCACCTGTGTCACATTTATTAGTGTCCCTGTCACGCACCCCTGTGTCACATCTATTAGTGTCCCTGTCACGCACCCCTGTGTCACATCTTTTAGTGTCCCTGTCACGCACCCCAGTGTCACATCTATTAGTGTCCCTGTCACGCACCCCTGTGTCACATCTATTAGTGTCCCTGTCACGCACCCGTGTCACATCTATTAGTGTCCCTGTCACGCACCCCTGTGTCACATCTATTAGTGTCCCTGTCACGCACCCCTGTGTCACATCTATTAGTGTCCCTGTCACGCACCCCTGTGTCACATCTATTAGTGTCCCTGTCACGCACCCCTGTGTCACATTTATTAGTGTCCCTATCACGCACCCCTGTGTCACATCTATTAGTGTCCCTATCACGCACCCCTGTGTCACATCTATTAGTGTCCCTATCACAAACCCCTGTGTCACATCTATTAGTGTCCCTATCACACATCCCTGTGTCACATTTATTAGTGTCCCTATCACACATCCCTGTGCCACATCTATTAGTGTCCCTGTCACACACCCTGTGTCACATCTATTAGAGTCCCTGTCACACAACCTGTGTCACATCTATTAGTGTCCCTGTCACGCACCCCTGTGTCACATTTATTAGTGTCCCTGTCACCCACACCTGTGTCACATTTATTAGTGTCCCTATCCCACACCTGTGTCACATTTATTAGTGTCCCTATCACGCACCCCTGTTTCACATTTATTAGTGTCCCTATCCCACACCTGTGTCACATTTATTAGTGTCCCTATCACACACCCCTGTGTCACATCTATTAGTGTCCCTTTCGAGCACCCCTGTGTCACATTTATTAGTGTCCCTATCACACACCCCTGTGTCACATCTATTAGTGTCCCTATCACAAACCCCTGTGTCACATCTATTAGTGTCCCTATCACACATCCCTGTGTCACATTTATTAGTGTCCCTATCACACATCCCTGTGTCACATTTATTAGTGTCCCTATCCCATCCCTGTGTCACATCTATTAGTGTCCCTGTCACACACCCTGTCACATCTATTAGTGTCCCTGTCACACAACCTGTGTCACATCTATTAGTGTCCCTGTCACGCACCCCTGTGTCACATTTATTAGTGTCCCTGTCACCCACACCTGTGTCACATTTGTTAGTGTCCCTATCCCACACCTGTGTCACATTTATTAGTGTCCCTATCACGCACCCCTGTTTCACATTTATTAGTGTCCCTATCCCACACCTGTGTCACATTTATTAGTGTCCCTATCACACACCCCTGTGTCACATCTATTAGTGTCCCTTTCGAGCACCCCTGTGTCACATTTATTAGTGTCCTTATCACACACCCCTGTGTCACATCTATTAGTGTCCCTTTCGAGCACCCCTGTGTCACATTTATTAGTGTCCTTATCACACACCCCTGTGTCACATCTATTAGTGTCCCTATCACACACCCCTGTGTCACATTTATTAGTGTCCCTATCACACACCCCTGCGTCACATTTATTAGTGTCCCTATCACGCACCCCTGCGTCACATTTATTAGTGTCCCTATCACGCACCCCTGCGTCACATCTATTAGTGTCCCTATCACGCACCCCTGTGTCACATCTATTAGTGTCCCTATCACGCACCCCTGTGTCACATCTATTAGTGTCCCTATCACGCACCCCTGTGTCACATCTATTAGTGTCCCTGTCACGCACCCCTGTGTCACATTTATTAGTGTCCCTGTCACGCACCCCTGTGTCACATCTATTAGTGTCCCTGTCACGCACCCCTGTGTCACATTTATTAGTGTCCCTGTCACGCACTCCTGTGTCACCTCTATTAGTGTCCCTGTCACGCACCCCGGTGTCACCTTTATTAGTGTCCCTGTCACGCACCCCGGTGTCACATCTATTAGTGTATCTATCACGCACCCCTGTGTCACATCTATTAGTGTACCTATCACGCACCCCTGTGTCACATCTATTAGTGTCCCTATCACGCACCCCTGTGTCACATCTATTAGTGTGTCTATCACGCACCCCTGTGTCACATCTATTAGTGTGTCTATCACGCACCCCTGTGTCACATCTATTAGTGTGTCTATCTCGCACCCCTGTGTCACATCTATTAGTGTCCCTATCACGCACCCCTGTGTCACATCTATTAGTGTCCCTGTCACGCACCCCTGTGTCACATTTATTAGTGTCCCTGTCACGCACCCCTGTGTCACATCTATTAGTGTCCCTGTCACGCACCCCTGTGTCACATTTATTAGTGTCCCTGTCACGCACCCCGGTGTCACATTTATTAGTGTCCCTGTCACGCACCCCTGTGTCACATTTACTAGTGTCCCTATCACGCACCCCTGTGTCACATCTATTAGTGTCCCTATCACGCACCCCTGTGTCACATCTATTAGTGTGTCTATCACGCACCCCTGTGTCACATCTATTAGTGTGTCTATCACGCACCCCTGTGTCACATCTATTAGTGTGTCTATCTCGCACCCCTGTGTCACATCTATTAGTGTCCCTATCACGCACCCCTGTGTCACATCTATTAGTGTCCCTGTCACGCACCCCTGTGTCACATCTATTAGTGTCCCTGTCACGCACCCCTGTGTCACATCTATTAGTGTCCCTGTCACGCACCCCCTGTGTCACATCTATTAGTGTCCCTGTCACGCACCCCTGTGTCACATTTATTAGTGTCCCTGTCACGCACCCCTGTCACATTTATTAGTGTCCCTATCACACACCCCTGTGTCACATCTATTAGTGTCCCTGTCACACCCCTGTGTCACATTTGTTAGTGTCCCTATCACACACCCCTGTGTCACATCTATTAGTGTCCCTGTCACGCACCCCTGTGTCACATCTATTAGTGTCCCTGTCACGCACCCCTGTGTCACATCTATTAGTGTCCCTGTCACGCACCCCTGTGTCACATCTATTAGTGTCCCTGTCACGCACCCCTGTGTCACATCTATTAGTGTCCCTATCACGCACCCCTGTGTCACATCTATTAGTGTCCCTATCACACACCCCTGTGTCACATCTATTAGTGTCCCTATCACACACCCCTGTGTCACATCTATTAGTGTCCCTATCACACACCCCTGTGTCACATCTATTAGTGTCCCTTTCGAGCACCCCTGTGTCACATTTATTAGTGTCCCTATCACACACCCCTGTGTCACATCTATTAGTGTCCCTATCACACACCCCTGTGTCACATCTATTAGTGTCCCTATCACACACCCCTGTGTCACATCTATTAGTGTCCCTATCACACACCCCTGTATCACATCTATTAGTGTCCCTTTCGAGCACCCCTGTGTCACATTTATTAGTGTCCCTATCACGCACCCCTGTGTCACATCTATTAGTGTCCCTATCACGCACCCCTGTGTCACATCTATTAGTGTCCCTATCACGCACCCCTGTGTCACATCTATTAGTGTCCCTATCACGCACCCCTGTGTCACATCTATTAGTGTCCCTATCACGCACCCCTGTGTCACATCTATTAGTGTCCCTGTCACGCACCCCTGTGTCACATCTATTAGTGTCCCTGTCACGCACCCCTGTGTCACATCTATTAGTGTCCCTATCACACACCCCTGTGTCACATCTATTAGTGTCCCTATCACACACCCCTGTATCACATCTATTAGTGTCCCTTTCGAGCACCCCTGTGTCACATTTATTAGTGTCCCTATCACACACCCCTGTGTCACATCTATTAGTGTCCCTATCACACACCCCTGTGTCACATCTATTAGTGTCCCTGTCACGCACGCCTGTGTCACATCTATTAGTGTCCCTGTCACGCACCCCTGTGTCACATCTATTAGTGTCCCTGTCACGCACCCCTGTGTCACATCTATTAGTGTCCCTATCACACACCCCTGTGTCACATCTATTAGTGTCCCTATCACACACCCCTGTGTCACATCTATTAGTGTCCCTATCACACACCCCTGTGTCACATCTATTAGTGTCCTTTTCGAGCACCCCTGTGTCACATTTATTAGTGTCCTTATCACACACCCCTGTGTCACATCTATTAGTGTCCCTGTCACGCACCCCTGTGTCACATCTATTAGTGTCCCTGTCACGCACCCCTGTGTCACATCTATTACTGTCCCTGTCACGCACCCCTGTGTCACATCTATTAGTGTCCCTGTCACGCACCCCTGTGTCACATCTATTAGTGTCCCTGTCACGCACCCCTGTGTCACATCTATTAGTGTCCCTGTCACGCACCCCTGTGTCACATCTATTAGTGTCCCTGTCACGCACCCCTGTGTCACATCTATTAGTGTCCCTGTCACGCACCCCTGTGTCACATCTATTAGTGTCCCTGTCACGCACCCCTGTGTCACATCTATTAGTGTCCCTGTCACGCACCCCTGTGTCACATCTATTAGTGTCCCTGTCAAGCCCCCGTGTCACATCTATTAGTGTCCCTATCACGCACCCCTGTGTCACATTTATTAGTGTCCCTATCACGCACCCCTGTGTCACATCTATTAGTGTCCCATTCACACACCTGTGTCACATTTATTAGTGTCCCTATCACACACCCCTGTGTCACATCTATTAGTGTCCCTGTCACACCCCTGTGTCACATTTGTTAGTGTCCCTATCACACACCCCTGTGTCACATCTATTAGTGTCCCTATCACACACTCCTGTGTCACATCTATTAGTGTCCCTATCACACACCCCTGTGTCACATTTATTAGTGTCCCTATCACACACCCCTGTGTCACATCTATTAGTGTCCCTATCACACACCCCTGTGTCACATCTATTAGTGTCCCTGTCACACCCCTGTGTCACATTTGTTAGTGTCCCTATCACACACCCCTGTGTCACATCTATTAGTGTCCCTATCACACACTCCTGTGTCACATCTATTAGTGTCCCTATCACACACCCCTGTGTCACATTTATTAGTGTCCCTATCACACACCCCTGTGTCACATCTATTAGTGTCCCTATCACACACCCCTGTGTCACATCTATTAGTGTCCCTGTCACACACCCCTGTGTCACATTTATTAGTGTCCCTATCACACACCCCTGTGTCACATTTATTAGTGTCCCTATCACACACCCCTGTGTCACATTTATTAGTGTCCCTTCCCACACCTGTGTCACATTTATTAGTGTCCCTATCAAGCCCCCGTGTCACATCTATTAGTGTCCCTATCACGCACCCCTGTGTCACATCTATTAGTGTCCCTATCACGCACCCCTGTGTCACATTTATTAGTGTCCCTATCACGCACCCCTGTGTCACATCTATTAGTGTCCCTATCACACACCCCTGTGTCACATCTATTAGTGTCCCTATCACACACCCCTGTGTCACATCTATTAGTGTCCCTATCACACACCCCTGTGTCACATCTATTAGTGTCCCTTTCGAGCACCCCTGTGTCACATTTATTAGTGTCCTTATCACACACCCCTGTGTCACATCTATTAGTGTCCCTATCACACACCCCTGTGTCACATTTATTAGTGTCCCTATCACGCACCCCTGTGTCACATCTATTAGTGTCCCTATCACGCACCCCTGTGTCACATCTATTAGTGTCCCTGTCACGCACCCCTGTGTCACATCTATTAGTGTCCCTGTCACGCACCCCTGTGTCACATCTATTAGTGTCCCTGTCACGCACCCCTGTGTCACATCTATTAGTGTCCCTATCACGCACCCCTGTGTCACATCTATTAGTGTCCCTGTCACGCACCCCTGTGTCACATCTATTAGTGTCCCTGTCACGCACCCCTGTGTCACATCTATTAGTGTCCCTGTCACGCACCCCCTGTGTCACATCTATTAGTGTCCCTGTCACGCACCCCTGTGTCACATTTATTAGTGTCCCTTCCCACACCTGTGTCACATTTATTAGTGTCCCTATCAAGCCCCCCTGTGTCACATTTATTAGTGTCCCTATCACACACCCCTGTGTCACATCTATTAGTGTCCCTATCACACACCCCTGTGTCACATCTATTAGTGTCCCTGTCACGCACGCCTGTGTCACATCTATTAGTGTCCCTGTCACGCACCCCTGTGTCACATCTATTAGTGTCCCTGTCACGCACCCCTGTGTCACATCTATTAGTGTCCCTGTCACGCACCCCCTGTGTCACATCTATTAGTGTCCCTGTCACGCACCCCTGTGTCACATTTATTAGTGTCCCTGTCACGCACCCCTGTCACATTTATTAGTGTCCCTGTCACGCACCCCTGTCACATTTATTAGTGTCCCTGTCACGCACCCCTGTGTCACATTTATTAGTGTCCCTGTCACGCACCCCTGTGTCACATTTATTAGTGTCCCTGTCACGCACCCCTGTGTCACATTTATTAGTGTCCCTGTCACGCACCCCTGTGTCACATTTATTAGTGTCCCTGTCACGCACCCCTGTGTCACATCTATTAGTGTCCCTGTCACGCACCCCTGTGTCACATCTATTAGTGTCCCTGTCACGCACCCCTGTGTCACATCTATTAGTGTCCCTGTCACGCACCCCTGTGTCACATCTATTAGTGTCCCTGTCACGCACCCCTGTGTCACATCTATTAGTGTCCCTGTCACGCACCCCTGTGTCACATCTATTTGTGTCCCTGTCACGCACCCCTGTGTCACATCTATTTGTGTCCCTGTCACGCACCCCTGTGTCACATCTATTTGTGTCCCTGTCACGCACCCCTGTGTCACATCTATTAGTGTCCCTGTCACGCACCCCTGTGTCACATCTATTAGTGTCCCTGTCACGCACCCCTGTGTCACATCTATTAGTGTCCCTGTCACGCACCCCTGTGTCACATCTATTAGTGTCCCTATCACGCACCCCTGTGTCACATTTATTAGTGTCCCTATCACGCACCCCTGTGTCACATCTATTAGTGTCCCTGTCACACACCTGTGTCACATCTATTAGTGTCCCTGTCACACACCCCTGTGTCACCTTTATTAGTGTCCCTATCACGCACCCCTGTGTCACCTTTATTAGTGTCCCTGTCACGCACCCCTGTGTCACATTTATTAGTGTATCTATCACGCACCCCTGTGTCACATCTATTAGTGTGTCTATCTCGCACCCCTGTGTCACATCTATTAGTGTCCCTGTCACGCACCCCTGTGTCACATCTATTAGTGTCCCTGTCACGCACCCGTGTCACATCTATTAGTGTCCCTGTCACGCACCCCTGTGTCACATCTATTAGTGTCCCTGTCACGCACCCCCTGTGTCACATCTATTAGTGTCCCTGTCACGCACCCCTGTGTCACATTTATTAGTGTCCCTGTCACGCACCCCTGTCACATTTATTAGTGTCCCTGTCACGCACCCCTGTGTCACATTTATTAGTGTCCCTGTCACGCACCTGTGTCACATTTATTAGTGTCCCTGTCACGCACCCCTGTGTCACATCTATTAGTGTCCCTGTCACGCACTCCTGTGTCACATCTTTTAGTGTCCCTGTCACGCACCCCAGTGTCACATCTATTAGTGTCCCTGTCACGCACCCCTGTGTCACATCTATTAGTGTCCCTGTCACGCACCCGTGTCACATCTATTAGTGTCCCTGTCACGCACCCCTGTGTCACATCTATTAGTGTCCCTGTCACGCACCCCTGTGTCACATCTATTAGTGTCCCTGTCACGCACCCCTGTGTCACATCTATTAGTGTCCCTGTCACGCACCCCTGTGTCACATTTATTAGTGTCCCTATCACGCACCCCTGTGTCACATCTATTAGTGTCCCTATCACGCACCCCTGTGTCACATCTATTAGTGTCCCTATCACAAACCCCTGTGTCACATCTATTAGTGTCCCTATCACACATCCCTGTGTCACATTTATTAGTGTCCCTATCACACATCCCTGTGCCACATCTATTAGTGTCCCTGTCACACACCCTGTGTCACATCTATTAGAGTCCCTGTCACACAACCTGTGTCACATCTATTAGTGTCCCTGTCACGCACCCCTGTGTCACATTTATTAGTGTCCCTGTCACCCACACCTGTGTCACATTTATTAGTGTCCCTATCCCACACCTGTGTCACATTTATTAGTGTCCCTATCACGCACCCCTGTTTCACATTTATTAGTGTCCCTATCCCACACCTGTGTCACATTTATTAGTGTCCCTATCACACACCCCTGTGTCACATCTATTAGTGTCCCTTTCGAGCACCCCTGTGTCACATTTATTAGTGTCCCTATCACACACCCCTGTGTCACATCTATTAGTGTCCCTATCACAAACCCCTGTGTCACATCTATTAGTGTCCCTATCACACATCCCTGTGTCACATTTATTAGTGTCCCTATCACACATCCCTGTGTCACATTTATTAGTGTCCCTATCCCATCCCTGTGTCACATCTATTAGTGTCCCTGTCACACACCCTGTCACATCTATTAGTGTCCCTGTCACACAACCTGTGTCACATCTATTAGTGTCCCTGTCACGCACCCCTGTGTCACATTTATTAGTGTCCCTGTCACCCACACCTGTGTCACATTTATTAGTGTCCCTATCCCACACCTGTGTCACATTTATTAGTGTCCCTATCACGCACCCCTGTTTCACATTTATTAGTGTCCCTATCCCACACCTGTGTCACATTTATTAGTGTCCCTATCACACACCCCTGTGTCACATCTATTAGTGTCCCTTTCGAGCACCCCTGTGTCACATTTATTAGTGTCCTTATCACACACCCCTGTGTCACATCTATTAGTGTCCCTTTCGAGCACCCCTGTGTCACATTTATTAGTGTCCTTATCACACACCCCTGTGTCACATCTATTAGTGTCCCTATCACACACCCCTGTGTCACATTTATTAGTGTCCCTATCACACACCCCTGCGTCACATTTATTAGTGTCCCTATCACGCACCCCTGCGTCACATTTATTAGTGTCCCTATCACGCACCCCTGCGTCACATCTATTAGTGTCCCTATCACGCACCCCTGTGTCACATCTATTAGTGTCCCTATCACGCACCCCTGTGTCACATCTATTAGTGTCCCTATCACGCACCCCTGTGTCACATCTATTAGTGTCCCTGTCACGCACCCCTGTGTCACATTTATTAGTGTCCCTGTCACGCACCCCTGTGTCACATCTATTAGTGTCCCTGTCACGCACCCCTGTGTCACATTTATTAGTGTCCCTGTCACGCACCCCTGTGTCACCTCTATTAGTGTCCCTGTCACGCACCCCGGTGTCACCTTTATTAGTGTCCCTGTCACGCACCCCTGTGTCACATCTATTAGTGTATCTATCACGCACCCCTGTGTCACATCTATTAGTGTACCTATCACGCACCCCTGTGTCACATCTATTAGTGTCCCTATCACGCACCCCTGTGTCACATCTATTAGTGTGTCTATCACGCACCCCTGTGTCACATCTATTAGTGTGTCTATCTCGCACCCCTGTGTCACATCTATTAGTGTCCCTATCATGCACCCCTGTGTCACATCTATTAGTGTCCCTGTCACGCACCCCTGTGTCACATTTATTAGTGTCCCTGTCACGCACCCCTGTGTCACATCTATTAGTGTCCCTGTCACGCACCCCTGTGTCACATTTATTAGTGTCCCTGTCACGCACCCCGGTGTCACATTTATTAGTGTCCCTGTCACGCACCCCTGTGTCACATTTACTAGTGTCCCTATCACGCACCCCTGTGTCACATCTATTAGTGTCCCTATCACGCACCCCTGTGTCACATCTATTAGTGTGTCTATCACGCACCCCTGTGTCACATCTATTAGTGTGTCTATCACGCACCCCTGTGTCACATCTATTAGTGTGTCTATCTCGCACCCCTGTGTCACATCTATTAGTGTCCCTATCACGCACCCCTGTGTCACATCTATTAGTGTCCCTGTCACGCACCCCTGTGTCACATCTATTAGTGTCCCTGTCACGCACCCCTGTGTCACATCTATTAGTGTCCCTGTCACGCACCCCCTGTGTCACATCTATTAGTGTCCCTGTCACGCACCCCTGTGTCACATTTATTAGTGTCCCTGTCACGCACCCCTGTCACATTTATTAGTGTCCCTATCACACACCCCTGTGTCACATCTATTAGTGTCCCTGTCACACCCCTGTGTCACATTTGTTAGTGTCCCTATCACACACCCCTGTGTCACATCTATTAGTGTCCCTGTCACGCACCCCTGTGTCACATCTATTAGTGTCCCTGTCACGCACCCCTGTGTCACATCTATTAGTGTCCCTGTCACGCACCCCTGTGTCACATCTATTAGTGTCCCTGTCACGCACCCCTGTGTCACATCTATTAGTGTCCCTATCACGCACCCCTGTGTCACATCTATTATTGTCCCTATCACACACCCCTGTGTCACATCTATTAGTGTCCCTATCACACACCCCTGTGTCACATCTATTAGTGTCCCTATCACACACCCCTGTGTCACATCTATTAGTGTCCCTTTCGAGCACCCCTGTGTCACATTTATTAGTGTCCCTGTCACACACCCCTGTGTCACATCTATTAGTGTCCCTATCACACACCCCTGTGTCACATCTATTAGTGTCCCTATCACACACCCCTGTGTCACATCTATTAGTGTCCCTATCACACACCCCTGTATCACATCTATTAGTGTCCCTTTCGAGCACCCCTGTGTCACATTTATTAGTGTCCCTATCACACACCCCTGTGTCACATCTATTAGTGTCCCTATCACGCACCCCTGTGTCACATCTATTAGTGTCCCTATCACGCACCCCTGTGTCACATCTATTAGTGTCCCTATCACGCACCCCTGTGTCACATCTATTAGTGTCCCTATCACGCACCCCTGTGTCACATCTATTAGTGTCCCTGTCACGCACCCCTGTGTCACATCTATTAGTGTCCCTGTCACGCACCCCTGTGTCACATCTATTAGTGTCCCTATCACACACCCCTGTGTCACATCTATTAGTGTCCCTATCACACACCCCTGTATCACATCTATTAGTGTCCCTTTCGAGCACCCCTGTGTCACATTTATTAGTGTCCCTATCACACACCCCTGTGTCACATCTATTAGTGTCCCTATCACACACCCCTGTGTCACATCTATTAGTGTCCCTGTCACGCACGCCTGTGTCACATCTATTAGTGTCCCTGTCACGCACCCCTGTGTCACATCTATTAGTGTCCCTGTCACGCACCCCTGTGTCACATCTATTAGTGTCCCTATCACACACCCCTGTGTCACATCTATTAGTGTCCCTATCACACACCCCTGTGTCACATCTATTAGTGTCCCTATCACACACCCCTGTGTCACATCTATTAGTGTCCTTTTCGAGCACCCCTGTGTCACATTTATTAGTGTCCTTATCACACACCCCTGTGTCACATCTATTAGTGTCCCTGTCACGCACCCCTGTGTCACATCTATTAGTGTCCCTGTCACGCACCCCTGTGTCACATCTATTACTGTCCCTGTCACGCACCCCTGTGTCACATCTATTAGTGTCCCTGTCACGCACCCCTGTGTCACATCTATTAGTGTCCCTGTCACGCACCCCTGTGTCACATCTATTAGTGTCCCTGTCACGCACCCCTGTGTCACATCTATTAGTGTCCCTGTCACGCACCCCTGTGTCACATCTATTAGTGTCCCTGTCACGCACCCCTGTGTCACATCTATTAGTGTCCCTGTCACGCACCCCTGTGTCACATCTATTAGTGTCCCTGTCAAGCCCCCGTGTCACATCTATTAGTGTCCCTATCACGCACCCCTGTGTCACATTTATTAGTGTCCCTATCACGCACCCCTGTGTCACATCTATTAGTGTCCCATTCACACACCTGTGTCACATTTATTAGTGTCCCTATCACACACCCCTATGTCACATCTATTAGTGTCCCTGTCACACCCCTGTGTCACATTTGTTAGTGTCCCTATCACACACTCCTGTGTCACATCTATTAGTGTCCCTATCACACACCCCTGTGTCACATTTATTAGTGTCCCTATCACACACCCCTGTGTCACATCTATTAGTGTCCCTATCACACACCCCTGTGTCACATCTATTAGTGTCCCTGTCACACCCCTGTGTCACATTTGTTAGTGTCCCTATCACACACCCCTGTGTCACATCTATTAGTGTCCCTATCACACACTCCTGTGTCACATCTATTAGTGTCCCTATCACACACCCCTGTGTCACATTTATTAGTGTCCCTATCACACACCCCTGTGTCACATCTATTAGTGTCCCTATCACACACCCCTGTGTCACATCTATTAGTGTCCCTGTCACACACCCCTGTGTCACATTTATTAGTGTCCCTATCACACACCCCTGTGTCACATTTATTAGTGTCCCTATCACACACCCCTGTGTCACATTTATTAGTGTCCCTTCCCACACCTGTGTCACATTTATTAGTGTCCCTATCAAGCCCCCGTGTCACATCTATTAGTGTCCCTATCACGCACCCCTGTGTCACATCTATTAGTGTCCCTATCACGCACCCCTGTGTCACATTTATTAGTGTCCCTATCACGCACCCCTGTGTCACATCTATTAGTGTCCCTTTCACACACCCCTGTGTCACATCTATTAGTGTCCCTATCACACACCCCTGTGTCACATCTATTAGTGTCCCTATCACACACCCCTGTGTCACATCTATTAGTGTCCCTTTCGAGCACCCCTGTGTCACATTTATTAGTGTCCTTATCACACATCCCTGTGTCACATCTATTAGTGTCCCTATCACACACCCCTGTGTCACATTTATTAGTGTCCCTATCACGCACCCCTGTGTCACATCTATTAGTGTCCCTATCACGCACCCCTGTGTCACATCTATTAGTGTCCCTGTCACGCACCCCTGTGTCACATCTATTAGTGTCCCTGTCACGCACCCCTGTGTCACATCTATTAGTGTCCCTGTCACGCACCCCTGTGTCACATCTATTAGTGTCCCTGTCACGCACCCCTGTGTCACATCTATTAGTGTCCCTGTCACGCACCCCTGTGTCACATCTATTAGTGTCCCTGTCACGCACCCCTGTGTCACATCTATTAGTGTCCCTGTCACGCACCCCCTGTGTCACATCTATTAGTGTCCCTGTCACGCACCCCTGTGTCACATTTATTAGTGTCCCTTCCCACACCTGTGTCACATTTATTAGTGTCCCTATCAAGCCCCCCTGTGTCACATTTATTAGTGTCCCTATCACACACCCCTGTGTCACATCTATTAGTGTCCCTATCACACACCCCTGTGTCACATCTATTAGTGTCCCTGTCACGCACGCCTGTGTCACATCTATTAGTGTCCCTGTCACGCACCCCTGTGTCACATCTATTAGTGTCCCTGTCACGCACCCCTGTGTCACATCTATTAGTGTCCCTATCACACACCCCTGTGTCACATTTATTAGTGTCCCTATCACACACCCCTGTGTCACATCTATTAGTGTCCCTATCACACACCCCTGTGTCACATCTATTAGTGTCCCTGTCACACACCCCTGTGTCACATTTATTAGTGTCCCTATCACACACCCCTGTGTCACATTTATTAGTGTCCCTATCACACACCCCTGTGTCACATTTATTAGTGTCCCTTCTCACACCTGTGTCACATTTATTAGTGTCCCTATCAAGCCCCCGTGTCACATCTATTAGTGTCCCTATCACGCACCCCTGTGTCACATCTATTAGTGTCCCTATCACGCACCCCTGTGTCACATTTATTAGTGTCCCTATCACGCACCCCTGTGTCACATCTATTAGTGTCCCTATCACACACCCCTGTGTCACATCTATTAGTGTCCCTATCACACACCCCTGTGTCACATCTATTAGTGTCCCTATCACACACCCCTGTGTCACATCTATTAGTGTCCCTTTCGAGCACCCCTGTGTCACATTTATTAGTGTCCTTATCACACATCCCTGTGTCACATCTATTAGTGTCCCTATCACACACCCCTGTGTCACATCTATTAGTGTCCCTGTCACGCACCCCTGTGTCACATTTATTAGTGTCCCTGTCACGCACCCCTGTCACATTTATTAGTGTCCCTGTCACGCACCCCTGTGTCACATCTATTAGTGTCCCTGTCACGCACCCCTGTGTCACATCTATTAGTGTCCCTGTCACGCACCCCTGTGTCACATCTATTAGTGTCCCTGTCACGCACCCCTGTGTCACATCTATTAGTGTCCCTGTCACGCACCCCTGTGTCACATCTTTTAGTGTCCCTGTCACGCACCCCAGTGTCACATCTATTAGTGTCCCTGTCACGCACCCCAGTGTCACATCTATTAGTGTCCCTGTCACGCACCCCTGTGTCACATCTATTAGTGTCCCTGTCACGCACCCGTGTCACATCTATTAGTGTCCCTGTCACGCACCCCTGTGTCACATCTATTAGTGTCCCTGTCACGCACCCCTGTGTCACATCTATTAGTGTCCCTGTCACGCACCCCTGTGTCACATCTATTAGTGTCCCTGTCACGCATCCCTGTGTCACATCTATTAGTGTCCCTATCACGCACCCCTGTGTCACATCTATTAGTGTCCCTGTCACGCACCCCTGTGTCACATTTATTAGTGTCCCTGTCACGCACCCCTGTGTCACATTTATTAGTGTCCCTGTCAAGCACCCCTGTCACATTTATTAGTGTCCCTGTCACGCACCCCTGTCACATTTATTAGTGTCCCTGTCACGCACCCCTGTGTCACATCTATTAGTGTCCCTGTCACGCACCCCTGTGTCACATCTATTAGTGTCCCTGTCACGCACCCCTGTGTCACATCTATTAGTGTCCCTGTCACGCACCCCTGTGTCACATTTATTAGTGTATCTATCACGCACTCCTGTGTCACATCTATTAGTGTACCTATCACGCACCCCTGTGTCACATCTATTAGTGTCCCTATCACGCACCCCTGTGTCACATCTATTAGTGTGTCTATCACGCACCCCTGTGTCACATCTATTAGTGTGTCTATCTCGCACCCCTGTGTCACATCTATTAGTGTCCCTATCACGCACCCCTGCGTCACATCTATTAGTGTCCCTGTCACGCACCCCTGCGTCACATCTATTAGTGTCCCTGTCACGCACCCCTGCGTCACATCTATTAGTGTCCCTGTCACGCACCCCTGCGTCACATCTATTAGTGTCCCTGTCACGCACCCCCTGTGTCACATCTATTAGTGTCCCTGTCACGCACCCCCTGTGTCACATCTATTAGTGTCCCTGTCACGCCCCCCTGTGTCACATTTATTAGTGTCCCTGTCACGCACCCCTGTGTCACATTTATTAGTGTCCCTGTCACGCACCCCTGTGTCACATTTATTAGTGTCCCTGTCACGCACCCCTGTGTCACATTTATTAGTGTCCCTGTCACGCACCCCTGTCACATTTATTAGTGTCCCTGTCACGCACCCCTGTCACATTTATTAGTGTCCCTGTCACGCACCCCTGTGTCACATCTATTAGTGTCCCTGTCACGCACCCCTGTGTCACATCTATTAGTGTCCCTGTCACGCACCCCTGTGTCACATCTATTAGTGTCCCTGTCACGCACCCCTGTGTCACATCTATTAGTGTCCCTGTCACGCACCCCTGTGTCACATCTTTTAGTGTCCCTGTCACGCACCCCAGTGTCACATCTATTAGTGTCCCTGTCACGCACCCCAGTGTCACATCTATTAGTGTCCCTGTCACGCACCCCTGTGTCACATCTATTAGTGTCCCTGTCACGCACCCGTGTCACATCTATTAGTGTCCCTGTCACGCACCCCTGTGTCACATCTATTAGTGTCCCTGTCACGCACCCCTGTGTCACATCTATTAGTGTCCCTGTCACGCACCCCTGTGTCACATCTATTAGTGTCCCTGTCACGCACCCCTGTGTCACATCTATTAGTGTCCCTGTCACGCATCCCTGTGTCACATCTATTAGTGTCCCTATCACGCATCCCTGTGTCACATCTATTAGTGTCCCTATCACGCACCCCTGTGTCACATCTATTAGTGTCCCTATCACGCACCCCTGTGTCACATCTATTAGTGTCCCTATCACACATCCCTGTGTCACATTTATTAGTGTCCCTATCACACATCCCTGTGTCACATCTATTAGTGTCCCTGTCACACACCCTGTGTCACATCTATTAGAGTCCCTGTCACACAACCTGTGTCACATCTATTAGTGTCCCTGTCACGCACCCCTGTGTCACATTTATTAGTGTCCCTGTCACCCACACCTGTGTCACATTTATTAGTGTCCCTATCCCACACCTGTGTCACATTTATTAGTGTCCCTATCACACACCCCTGTGTCACATCTATTAGTGTCCCTTTCGAGCACCCCTGTGTCACATTTATTAGTGTCCCTATCACACACCCCTGTGTCACATCTATTAGTGTCCCTATCACAAACCCCTGTGTCACATCTATTAGTGTCCCTATCACACATCCCTGTGTCACATTTATTAGTGTCCCTATCACACATCCCTGTGTCACATTTATTAGTGTCCCTATCCCATCCCTGTGTCACATCTATTAGTGTCCCTGTCACACACCCTGTCACATCTATTAGTGTCCCTTTCACACAACCTGTGTCACATCTATTAGTGTCCCTGTCACGCACCCCTGTGTCACATTTATTAGTGTCCCTGTCACCCACACTTGTGTCACATTTATTAGTGTCCCTATCCCACACCTGTGTCACATTTATTAGTGTCCCTATCACGCACCCCTGTTTCACATTTATTAGTGTCCCTATCCCACACCTGTGTCACATTTATTAGTGTCCCTATCACACACCCCTGTGTCACATCTATTAGTGTCCCTTTCGAGCACCCGTGTCACATTTATTAGTGTCCTTATCACACACCCCTGTGTCACATCTATTAGTGTCCCTTTCGAGCACCCCTGTGTCACATTTATTAGTGTCCTTATCACACACCCCTGTGTCACATCTATTAGTGTCCCTATCACACACCCCTGTGTCACATTTATTAGTGTCCCTATCACACACCCCTGTGTCACATTTATTAGTGTCCCTATCACGCACCCCTGTGTCACATTTATTAGTGTCTCTATCACGCACCCCTGTGTCACATTAGTGTCCCTTTCACGCACCCCTGTGTCACATTTATTAGTGTCCCTATCACGCACCCCTGTGTCACATTTATTAGTGTCCCTATCACGCACCCCTGTGTCACATTTATTAGTGTCCCTATCACGCACCCCTGTGTCACATCTATTAGTGTCCCTTTCGAGCACCCCTGTGTCACATTTATTAGTGTCCTTATCACACACCCCTGTGTCACATCTATTAGTGTCCCTATCACACACCCCTGTGTCACATTTATTAGTGTCCCTATCACACACCCCTGTGTCACATTTATTAGTGTCCCTATCACGCACCCCTGTGTCACATTTATTAGTGTCTCTATCACGCACCCCTGTGTCACGCACCCCTGTGTCACATCTATTAGTGTCCCTGTCACGCACCCCTGTGTCACATCTATTAGTGTCCCTGTCACGCACCCCTGTGTCACATCTATTAGTGTCCCTGTCATGCACCCCTGTGTCACATCTATTAGTGTCCCTGTCACGCACCCCTGTGTCACATCTATTAGTGTCCCTGTCACGCACCCCTGTGTCACATCTATTAGTGTCCCTGTCACGCACCCCTGTGTCACATCTATTAGTGTCCCTGTCACGCACCCCTGTGTCACATCTATTAGTGTCCCTGTCACGCACCCCTGTGTCACATCTATTAGTGTCCCTGTCACGCACCCCTGTGTCACATTTATTAGTGTCCCTGTCACGCACTCCTGTCACATTTATTAGTGTCCCTGTCACGCACTCCTGTCACATCTATTAGTGTCCCTGTCACGCACCCCTGTGTCACATCTATTAGTGTCCCTGTCACGCACCCCTGTGTCACATCTATTAGTGTCCCTGTCACGCACCCCTGTGTCACATCTATTAGTGTCCCTGTCACGCACCCCTGTGTCACATCTATTAGTGTCCCTGTCACGCACCCCTGTGTCACATCTATTAGTGTCCCTGTCACGCACCCCAGTGTCACATGTATTAGTGTCCCTGTCACGCACCCCAGTGTCACATCTATTAGTGTCCCTGTCACGCACCCCTGTGTCACATCTATTAGTGTCCCTGTCACGCACCCCTGTGTCACATCTATTAGTGTCCCTGTCACGCACCCCTGTGTCACATCTATTAGTGTCGCTGTCACGCACCCCTGTGTCACATCTATTAGTGTCCCTGTCACGCACCCCTGTGTCACATCTATTAGTGTCCCTGTCACGCACCCCTGTGTCACATCTATTAGTGTCCCTGTCACGCACCCCTGTGTCACATCTATTAGTGTCCCTGTCACGCACCCCTGTGTCACATCTATTAGTGTCCCTGTCACGCACCCCTGTGTCACATCTATTAGTGTCCCTGTCACGCACCCCTGTGTCACATTTATTAGTGTCCCTGTCACGCACTCCTGTCACATTTATTAGTGTCCCTGTCACGCACTCCTGTCACATCTATTAGTGTCCCTGTCACGCACCCCTGTGTCACATCTATTAGTGTCCCTGTCACGCACCCCTGTGTCACATCTATTAGTGTCCCTGTCACGCACCCCTGTGTCACATCTATTAGTGTCCCTGTCACGCACCCCTGTGTCACATCTATTAGTGTCCCTGTCACGCACCCCTGTGTCACATCTATTAGTGTCCCTGTCACGCACCCCTGTGTCACATCTATTTGTGTCCCTGTCACGCACCCCTGTGTCACATCTATTTGTGTCCCTGTCACGCACCCCTGTGTCACATCTATTAGTGTCCCTGTCACGCACCCCTGTGTCACATCTATTAGTGTCCCTGTCACGCACCCCTGTGTCACATCTATTAGTGTCCCTGTCACGCACCCCTGTGTCACATCTATTAGTGTCCCTGTCACGCACCCCTGTGTCACATCTATTAGTGTCCCTGTCACGCACCCCTGTGTCACATTTATTAGTGTCCCTATCACGCACCCCTGTGTCACATCTATTAGTGTCCCTGTCACACACCTGTGTCACATCTATTAGTGTCCCTGTCACACACCCCTGTGTCACATTTATTAGTGTCCCTATCACGCACCCCTGTGTCACCTTTATTAGTGTCCCTATCACGCACCCCTGTGTCACCTTTATTAGTGTCCCTGTCACGCACCCCCTGTGTCACATCTATTAGTGTCCCTGTCACGCCCCCCTGTGTCACATTTATTAGTGTCCCTGTCACGCACCCCTGTGTCACATCTATTAGTGTCCCTGTCACGCACCCCTGTCACATTTATTAGTGTCCCTGCCACGCACCCCTGTCACATTTATTAGTGTCCCTGTCACGCACCCCTGTGTCACATCTATTAGTGTCCCTGTCACGCACCCCTGTGTCACATCTATTAGTGTCCCTGTCACGCACCCCTGTGTCACATCTATTAGTGTCCCTGTCACGCACCCCTGTGTCACATCTATTAGTGTCCCTGTCACGCACCCCTGTGTCACATCTTTTAGTGTCCCTGTCACGCACCCCAGTGTCACATCTATTAGTGTCCCTGTCACGCACCCCAGTGTCACATCTATTAGTGTCCCTGTCACGCACCCCTGTGTCACATCTATTAGTGTCCCTGTCACGCACCCGTGTCACATCTATTAGTGTCCCTGTCACGCACCCCTGTGTCACATCTATTAGTGTCCCTGTCACGCACCCCTGTGTCACATCTATTAGTGTCCCTGTCACGCACCCCTGTGTCACATCTATTAGTGTCCCTGTCACGCATCCCTGTGTCACATCTATTAGTGTCCCTATCACGCATCCCTGTGTCACATCTATTAGTGTCCCTATCACGCACCCCTGTGTCACATCTATTAGTGTCCCTATCACGCACCCCTGTGTCACATCTATTAGTGTCCCTATCACAAACCCCTGTGTCACATCTATTAGTGTCCCTATCACACATCCCTGTGTCACATTTATTAGTGTCCCTATCACACATCCCTGTGTCACATCTATTAGTGTCCCTGTCACACACCCTGTGTCACATCTATTAGAGTCCCTGTCACACAACCTGTGTCACATCTATTAGTGTCCCTGTCACGCACCCCTGTGTCACATTTATTAGTGTCCGTCACCCACACCTGTGTCACATTTATTAGTGTCCCTATCCCACACCTGTGTCACATTTATTAGTGTCCCTATCACGCACCCCTGTTTCACATTTATTAGTGTCCCTATCCCACACCTGTGTCACATTTATTAGTGTCCCTATCACACACCCCTGTGTCACATCTATTAGTGTCCCTTTCGAGCACCCCTGTGTCACATTTATTAGTGTCCCTATCACACACCCCTGTGTCACATCTATTAGTGTCCCTATCACACACCCCTGTGTCACATCTATTAGTGTCCCTATCACACACCCCTGTATCACATCTATTAGTGTCCCTTTCGAGCACCCCTGTGTCACATTTATTAGTGTCCCTATCACGCACCCCTGTGTCACATCTATTAGTGTCCCTGTCACGCACCCCTGTGTCACATTTATTAGTGTCCCTGTCACGCACCCCTGTGTCACATCTATTAGTGTCCCTGTCACGCACCCCTGTGTCACATCTATTAGTGTCCCTATCACGCACCCCTGTGTCACATCTATTAGTGTCCCTGTCACGCACCCCTGTGTCACATCTATTAGTGTCCCTGTCACGCACCCCTGTGTCACATCTATTAGTGTCCCTGTCACGCACCCCTGTGTCACATCTATTAGTGTCCCTGTCACGCACCCCTGTGTCACATCTATTAGTGTCCCTGTCACGCACCCCTGTGTCACATCTATTAGTGTCCCTGTCACGCACCCCTGTGTCACATCTATTAGTGTCCCTGTCACGCACCCCTGTGTCACATTTATTAGTGTCCCTGTCACGCACTCCTGTCACATCTATTAGTGTCCCTGTCACGCACTCCTGTCACATCTATTAGTGTCCCTGTCACGCACCCCTGTGTCACATCTATTAGTGTCCCTGTCACGCACCCCTGTGTCACATCTATTAGTGTCCCTGTCACGCACCCCTGTGTCACATCTATTAGTGTCCCTGTCACGCACCCCTGTGTCACATCTATTAGTGTCCCTGTCACGCACCCCTGTGTCACATCTATTAGTGTCCCTGTCACGCACCCCAGTGTCACATGTATTAGTGTCCCTGTCACGCACCCCAGTGTCACATCTATTAGTGTCCCTGTCACGCACCCCTGTGTCACATCTATTAGTGTCCCTGTCACGCACCCCTGTGTCACATCTATTAGTGTCCCTGTCACGCACCCCTGTGTCACATCTATTAGTGTCGCTGTCACGCACCCCTGTGTCACATCTATTAGTGTCCCTGTCACGCACCCGTGTCACATCTATTAGTGTCCCTGTCACGCACCCCTGTGTCACATCTATTAGTGTCCCTGTCACGCACCCCTGTGTCACATCTATTAGTGTCCCTGTCACGCACCCCTGTGTCACATCTATTAGTGTCCCTGTCACGCACCCCTGTGTCACATCTATTAGTGTCCCTGTCACGCACCCCTGTGTCACATTTATTAGTGTCCCTGTCACGCACTCCTGTCACATTTATTAGTGTCCCTGTCACGCACTCCTGTCACATCTATTAGTGTCCCTGTCACGCACCCCTGTGTCACATCTATTAGTGTCCCTGTCACGCACCCCTGTGTCACATCTATTAGTGTCCCTGTCACGCACCCCTGTGTCACATCTATTAGTGTCCCTGTCACGCACCCCTGTGTCACATCTATTAGTGTCCCTGTCACGCACCCCTGTGTCACATCTATTAGTGTCCCTGTCACGCACCCCTGTGTCACATCTATTAGTGTCCCTGTCACGCACCCCAGTGTCACATGTATTAGTGTCCCTGTCACGCACCCCAGTGTCACATCTATTAGTGTCCCTGTCACGCACCCCTGTGTCACATCTATTAGTGTCCCTGTCACGCACCCCTGTGTCACATCTATTAGTGTCCCTGTCACGCACCCCTGTGTCACATCTATTAGTGTCCCTATCACGCACCCCTGTGTCACATCTATTAGTGTCCCTATCACGCACCCCTGTGTCACATCTATTAGTGTCCCTATCACACACCCCTGTGTCACATTTATTAGTGTCCCTGTCACGCACCCCTGTGTCACATCTATTAGTGTCCCTTTCGAGCACCCCTGTGTCACATTTATTAGTGTCCCTATCACACACCCCTGTGTCACATCTATTAGTGTCCCTATCACACACCCCTGTGTCACATCTATTAGTGTCCCTATCACACACCCCTGTGTCACATCTATTAGTGTCCCTATCACACACCCCTGTATCACATCTATTAGTGTCCCTTTCGAGCACCCCTGTGTCACATTTATTAGTGTCCCTATCACACACCCCTGTGTCACATCTATTAGTGTCCCTATCACGCACCCCTGTGTCACATCTATTAGTGTCCCTATCACGCACCCCTGTGTCACATCTATTAGTGTCCCTATCACGCACCCCTGTGTCACATCTATTAGTGTCCCTATCACGCACCCCTGTGTCACATCTATTAGTGTCCCTGTCACGCACCCCTGTGTCACATCTATTAGTGTCCCTGTCACGCACCCCTGTGTCACATCTATTAGTGTCCCTGTCACGCACCCCTGTGTCACATCTATTAGTGTCCCTGTCACGCACCCCTGTGTCACATCTATTAGTGTCCCTGTCACGCACCCCTGTGTCACATCTATTAGTGTCCCTGTCACGCACCCCTGTGTCACATCTATTAGTGTCCCTGTCACGCACCCCTGTGTCACATCTATTTGTGTCCCTGTCACGCACCCCTGTGTCACATCTATTTGTGTCCCTGTCACGCACCCCTGTGTCACATCTATTAGTGTCCCTGTCACGCACCCCTGTGTCACATCTATTAGTGTCCCTGTCACGCACCCCTGTGTCACATCTATTAGTGTCCCTGTCACGCACCCCTGTGTCACATCTATTAGTGTCCCTGTCACGCACCCCTGTGTCACATCTATTAGTGTCCCTGTCACGCACCCCTGTGTCACATTTATTAGTGTCCCTATCACGCACCCCTGTGTCACATCTATTAGTGTCCCTGTCACACACCTGTGTCACATCTATTAGTGTCCCTGTCACACACCCCTGTGTCACCTTTATTAGTGTCCCTATCACGCACCCCTGTGTCACCTTTATTAGTGTCCCTATCACGCACCCCTGTGTCACCTTTATTAGTGTCCCTGTCACGCACCCCCTGTGTCACATCTATTAGTGTCCCTGTCACGCCCCCCTGTGTCACATTTATTAGTGTCCCTGTCACGCACCCCTGTGTCACATCTATTAGTGTCCCTGTCACGCACCCCTGTCACATTTATTAGTGTCCCTGTCACGCACCCCTGTCACATTTATTAGTGTCCCTGTCACGCACCCCTGTGTCACATCTATTAGTGTCCCTGTCACGCACCCCTGTGTCACATCTATTAGTGTCCCTGTCACGCACCCCTGTGTCACATCTATTAGTGTCCCTGTCACGCACCCCTGTGTCACATCTATTAGTGTCCCTGTCACGCACCCCTGTGTCACATCTTTTAGTGTCCCTGTCACGCACCCCAGTGTCACATCTATTAGTGTCCCTGTCACGCACCCCAGTGTCACATCTATTAGTGTCCCTGTCACGCACCCCTGTGTCACATCTATTAGTGTCCCTGTCACGCACCCGTGTCACATCTATTAGTGTCCCTGTCACGCACCCCTGTGTCACATCTATTAGTGTCCCTGTCACGCACCCCTGTGTCACATCTATTAGTGTCCCTGTCACGCACCCCTGTGTCACATCTATTAGTGTCCCTGTCACGCATCCCTGTGTCACATCTATTAGTGTCCCTGTCACGCACCCCTGTGTCACATCTATTAGTGTCCCTATCACGCACCCCTGTGTCACATCTATTAGTGTCCCTATCACAAACCCCTGTGTCACATCTATTAGTGTCCCTATCACACATCCCTGTGTCACATTTATTAGTGTCCCTATCACACATCCCTGTGTCACATCTATTAGTGTCCCTGTCACACACCCTGTGTCACATCTATTAGAGTCCCTGTCACACAACCTGTGTCACATCTATTAGTGTCCCTGTCACGCACCCCTGTGTCACATTTATTAGTGTCCCTGTCACCCACACCTGTGTCACATTTATTAGTGTCCCTATCCCACACCTGTGTCACATTTATTAGTGTCCCTATCACGCACCCCTGTTTCACATTTATTAGTGTCCCTATCCCACACCTGTGTCACATTTATTAGTGTCCCTATCACACACCCCTGTGTCACATCTATTAGTGTCCCTTTCGAGCACCCCTGTGTCACATTTATTAGTGTCCCTATCACACACCCCTGTGTCACATCTATTAGTGTCCCTATCACAAACCCCTGTGTCACATCTATTAGTGTCCCTATCACACATCCCTGTGTCACATTTATTAGTGTCCCTATCACACATCCCTGTGTCACATTTATTAGTGTCCCTATCCCATCCCTGTGTCACATCTATTAGTGTCCCTGTCACACACCCTGTCACATCTATTAGTGTCCCTGTCACACAACCTGTGTCACATCTATTAGTGTCCCTGTCACGCACCCCTGTGTCACATTTATTAGTGTCCCTGTCACCCACACTTGTGTCACATTTATTAGTGTCCCTATCCCACACCTGTGTCTCATTTATTAGTGTCCCTATCACGCACCCCTGTTTCACATTTATTAGTGTCTATCCCACACCTGTGTCACATTTATTAGTGTCCCTATCACACACCCCTGTGTCACATCTATTAGTGTCCCTTTCGAGCACCCCTGTGTCACATTTATTAGTGTCCTTATCACACACCCCTGTGTCACATCTATTAGTGTCCCTTTCGAGCACCCCTGTGTCACATTTATTAGTGTCCTTATCACACACCCCTGTGTCACATCTATTAGTGTCCCTATCACACACCCCTGTGTCACATTTATTAGTGTCCCTATCACACAACCCTGTGTCACATTTATTAGTGTCCCTATCACGTACCCCTGTGTCACATTTATTAGTGTCTCTATCACGCACCCCTGTGTCACATTAGTGTCCCTTTCACGCACCCCTGTGTCACATTTATTAGTGTCCCTATCACGCACCCCTGTGTCACATTTATTAGTGTCCCTATCACGCACCCCTGTGTCACATTTATTAGTGTCCCTATCACGCACCCCTGTGTCACATCTATTAGTGTCCCTTTCGAGCACCCCTGTGTCACATTTATTAGTGTCCTTATCACACACCCCTGTGTCACATCTATTAGTGTCCCTATCACACACCCCTGTGTCACATTTATTAGTGTCCCTATCACACACCCCTGTGTCACATTTATTAGTGTCCCTATCACGCACCCCTGTGTCACATTTATTAGTGTCTCTATCACGCACCCCTGTGTCACGCACCCCTGTGTCACATCTATTAGTGTCCCTGTCACGCACCCCTGTGTCACATCTATTAGTGTCCCTGTCACGCACCCCTGTGTCACATCTATTAGTGTCCCTGTCACGCACCCCTGTGTCACATCTATTAGTGTCCCTGTCACGCACCCCTGTGTCACATCTATTAGTGTCCCTGTCACGCACCCCTGTGTCACATCTATTAGTGTCCCTGTCACGCACCCCTGTGTCACATCTATTAGTGTCCCTGTCACGCACCCCTGTGTCACATCTATTAGTGTCCCTGTCACGCACCCCTGTGTCACATCTATTAGTGTCCCTGTCACGCACCCCTGTGTCACATCTATTAGTGTCCCTGTCACGCACCCCTGTGTCACATTTATTAGTGTCCCTGTCACGCACTCCTGTCACATTTATTAGTGTCCCTGTCACGCACTCCTGTCACATCTATTAGTGTCCCTGTCACGCACCCCTGTGTCACATCTATTAGTGTCCCTGTCACGCACCCCTGTGTCACATCTATTAGTGTCCCTGTCACGCACCCCTGTGTCACATCTATTAGTGTCCCTGTCACGCACCCCTGTGTCACATCTATTAGTGTCCCTGTCACGCACCCCTGTGTCACATCTATTAGTGTCCCTGTCACGCACCCCAGTGTCACATGTATTAGTGTCCCTGTCACGCACCCCAGTGTCACATCTATTAGTGTCCCTGTCACGCACCCCTGTGTCACATCTATTAGTGTCCCTGTCACGCACCCCTGTGTCACATCTATTAGTGTCCCTGTCACGCACCCCTGTGTCACATCTATTAGTGTCCCTGTCACGCACCCCTGTGTCACATCTATTAGTGTCCCTGTCACGCACCCCTGTGTCACATCTATTAGTGTCCCTGTCACGCACCCCTGTGTCACATCTATTAGTGTCCCTGTCACGCACCCCTGTGTCACATCTATTAGTGTCCCTGTCACGCACCCCTGTGTCACATCTATTAGTGTCCCTGTCACGCACCCCTGTGTCACATCTATTAGTGTCCCTGTCACGCACCCCTGTGTCACATTTATTAGTGTCCCTGTCACGCACTCCTGTCACATTTATTAGTGTCCCTGTCACGCACTCCTGTCACATCTATTAGTGTCCCTGTCACGCACCCCTGTGTCACATCTATTAGTGTCCCTGTCACGCACCCCTGTGTCACATCTATTAGTGTCCCTGTCACGCACCCCTGTGTCACATCTATTAGTGTCCCTGTCACGCACCCCTGTGTCACATCTATTAGTGTCCCTGTCACGCACCCCTGTGTCACATCTATTAGTGTCCCTGTCACGCACCCCTGTGTCACATCTATTAGTGTCCCTGTCACGCACCCCAGTGTCACATGTATTAGTGTCCCTGTCACGCACCCCAGTGTCACATCTATTAGTGTCCCTGTCACGCACCCCTGTGTCACATCTATTAGTGTCCCTGTCACGCACCCCTGTGTCACATCTATTAGTGTCCCTGTCACGCACCCCTGTGTCACATCTATTAGTGTCCCTGTCACGCACCCCTGTGTCACATCTATTAGTGTCCCTATCACACACCCCTGTGTCACATCTATTAGTGTCCCTATCACACACCCCTGTGTCACATCTATTAGTGTCCCTATCACACCCCCCTGTGTCACATCTATTAGTGTCCCTTTCGAGCACCCCTGTGTCACATTTATTAGTGTCCCTATCACACACCCCTGTGTCACATCTATTAGTGTCCCTATCACACACCCCTGTGTCACATCTATTAGTGTCCCTATCACACACCCCTGTGTCACATCTATTAGTGTCCCTATCACACACCCCTGTGTCACATCTATTAGTGTCCCTTTCGAGCACCCCTGTGTCACATTTATTAGTGTCCCTATCACACACCCCTGTGTCACATCTATTAGTGTCCCTATCACGCACCCCTGTGTCACATCTATTAGTGTCCCTATCACGCACCCCTGTGTCACATCTATTAGTGTCCCTATCACGCACCCCTGTGTCACATCTATTAGTGTCCCTATCACGCACCCCTGTGTCACATCTATTAGTGTCCCTATCACGCACCCCTGTGTCACATCTATTAGTGTCCCTGTCACGCACCCCTGTGTCACATCTATTAGTGTCCCTGTCACGCACCCCTGTGTCACATCTATTAGTGTCCCTGTCACGCACCCCTGTGTCACATCTATTAGTGTCCCTGTCACGCACCCCTGTGTCACATCTATTAGTGTCCCTGTCACGCACCCCTGTGTCACATCTATTAGTGTCCCTGTAACGCACCCCTGTGTCACATCTATTAGTGTCCCTGTCACGCACCCCTGTGTCACATCTATTAGTGTCCCTATCACGCACCCCTGTGTCACATTTATTAGTGTCCCTATCACGCACCCCTGTGTCACATTTATTAGTGTCCCTGTCACGCACCCCTGTGTCACATCTATTAGTGTCCCTGTCACACACCCCTGTGTCACCTTTATTAGTGTCCCTATCACGCACCCCTGTGTCACCTTTATTAGTGTCCCTGTCACGCACCCCTGTGTCACATTTATTAGTGTATCTATCACGCACCCCTGTGTCACATCTATTAGTGTGTCTATCTCGCACCCCTGTGTCACATCTATTTGTGTCCCTGTCACGCACCCCTGTGTCACATCTATTAGTGTCCCTGTCACGCACCCGTGTCACATCTATTAGTGTCCCTGTCACGCACCCCTGTGTCACATCTATTAGTGTCCCTGTCACGCACCCCCTGTGTCACATCTATTAGTGTCCCTGTCACGCACCCCTGTGTCACATTTATTAGTGTCCCTGTCACGCACCCCTGTCACATTTATTAGTGTCCCTGTCACGCACCCCTGTGTCACATTTATTAGTGTCCCTGTCACGCACCTGTGTCACATTTATTAGTGTCCCTGTCACGCACCCCTGTGTCACATCTATTAGTGTCCCTGTCACGCACCCCTGTGTCACATCTTTTAGTGTCCCTGTCACGCACCCCAGTGTCACATCTATTAGTGTCCCTGTCACGCACCCCTGTGTCACATCTATTAGTGTCCCTGTCACGCACCCGTGTCACATCTATTAGTGTCCCTGTCACGCACCCCTGTGTCACATCTATTAGTGTCCCTGTCACGCACCCCTGTGTCACATCTATTAGTGTCCCTGTCACGCACCCCTGTGTCACATCTATTAGTGTCCCTGTCACGCACCCCTGTGTCACATTTATTAGTGTCCCTATCACGCACCCCTGTGTCACATCTATTAGTGTCCCTATCACGCACCCCTGTGTCACATCTATTAGTGTCCCTATCACAAACCCCTGTGTCACATCTATTAGTGTCCCTATCACACATCCCTGTGTCACATTTATTAGTGTCCCTATCACACATCCCTGTGCCACATCTATTAGTGTCCCTGTCACACACCCTGTGTCACATCTATTAGAGTCCCTGTCACACAACCTGTGTCACATCTATTAGTGTCCCTGTCACGCACCCCTGTGTCACATTTATTAGTGTCCCTGTCACCCACACCTGTGTCACATTTATTAGTGTCCCTATCCCACACCTGTGTCACATTTATTAGTGTCCCTATCACGCACCCCTGTTTCACATTTATTAGTGTCCCTATCCCACACCTGTGTCACATTTATTAGTGTCCCTATCACACACCCCTGTGTCACATCTATTAGTGTCCCTTTCGAGCACCCCTGTGTCACATTTATTAGTGTCCCTATCACACACCCCTGTGTCACATCTATTAGTGTCCCTATCACAAACCCCTGTGTCACATCTATTAGTGTCCCTATCACACATCCCTGTGTCACATTTATTAGTGTCCCTATCACACATCCCTGTGTCACATTTATTAGTCTCCCTATCCCATCCCTGTGTCACATCTATTAGTGTCCCTGTCACGCACCCCTGTGTCACATTTATTAGTGTCCCTGTCACCCACACCTGTGTCACATTTATTAGTGTCCCTATCCCACACCTGTGTCACATTTATTAGTGTCCCTATCACGCACCCCTGTTTCACATTTATTAGTGTCCCTATCCCACACCTGTGTCACATTTATTAGTGTCCCTATCACACACCCCTGTGTCACATCTATTAGTGTCCCTTTCGAGCACCCCTGTGTCACATTTATTAGTGTCCTTATCACACACCCCTGTGTCACATCTATTAGTGTCCCTTTCGAGCACCCCTGTGTCACATTTATTAGTGTCCTTATCACACACCCCTGTGTCACATCTATTAGTGTCCCTATCACACACCCCTGTGTCACATTTATTAGTGTCCCTATCACACACCCCTGCGTCACATTTATTAGTGTCCCTATCATGCACCCCTGCGTCACATTTATTAGTGTCCCTATCACGCACCCCTGCGTCACATCTATTAGTGTCCCTATCACGCACCCCTGTGTCACATCTATTAGTGTCCCTATCACGCACCCCTGTGTCACATCTATTAGTGTCCCTATCACGCACCCCTGTGTCACATCTATTAGTGTCCCTGTCACGCACCCCTGTGTCACAATTATTAGTGTCCCTGTCACGCACCCCTGTGTCACATCTATTAGTGTCCCTGTCACGCACCCCTGTGTCACATTTATTAGTGTCCCTGTCACGCACCCCTGTGTCACCTCTATTAGTGTCCCTGTCACGCACCCCGGTGTCACCTTTATTAGTGTCCCTGTCACGCACCCCTGTGTCACATCTATTAGTGTATCTATCACGCACCCCTGTGTCACATCTATTAGTGTCCCTATCACGCACCCCTGTGTCACATCTATTAGTGTCCCTATCACGCACCCCTGTGTCACATCTATTAGTGTCCCTATCACGCACCCCTGTGTCACATCTATTAGTGTGTCTATCACGCACCCCTGTGTCACATCTATTAGTGTGTCTATCTCGCACCCCTGTGTCACATCTATTAGTGTCCCTATCATGCACCCCTGTGTCACATCTATTAGTGTCCCTGTCACGCACCCCTGTGTCACATTTATTAGTGTCCCTGTCACGCACCCCTGTGTCACATCTATTAGTGTCCCTGTCACGCACCCCTGTGTCACATTTATTAGTGTCCCTGTCACGCACCCCGGTGTCACATTTATTAGTGTCCCTGTCACGCACCCCTGTGTCACATTTACTAGTGTCCCTATCACGCACCCCTGTGTCACATCTATTAGTGTCCCTATCACGCACCCCTGTGTCACATCTATTAGTGTGTCTATCACGCACCCCTGTGTCACATCTATTAGTGTGTCTATCTCGCACCCCTGTGTCACATCTATTAGTGTCCCTATCACGCACCCCTGTGTCACATCTATTAGTGTCCCTGTCACGCACCCCTGTGTCACATCTATTAGTGTCCCTGTCACGCACCCCTGTGTCACATCTATTAGTGTCCCTGTCACGCACCCCCTGTGTCACATCTATTAGTGTCCCTGTCACGCACCCCTGTGTCACATTTATTAGTGTCCCTGTCACGCACCCCTGTCACATTTATTAGTGTCCCTATCACACACCCCTGTGTCACATCTATTAGTGTCCCTGTCACACCCCTGTGTCACATTTGTTAGTGTCCCTATCACACACCCCTGTGTCACATCTATTAGTGTCCCTGTCACGCACCCCTGTGTCACATCTATTAGTGTCCCTGTCACGCACCCCTGTGTCACATCTATTAGTGTCCCTTTCACGCACCCCTGTGTCACATCTATTAGTGTCCCTATCACGCACCCCTGTGTCACATTTATTAGTGTCCCTATCACGCACCCCTGTGTCACATCTATTAGTGTCCCTGTCACACACCCGTGTCACATCTATTAGTGTCCCTGTCACACACCCGTGTCACATTTATTAGTGTCCCTATCACGCACCCCTGTGTCACATCTATTAGTGTCCCTGTCACGCACCCCTGTGTCACATCTATTAGTGTCCCTGTCACGCACCCCTGTGTCACATCTATTAGTGTCCCTATCACGCACCCCTGTGTCACATTTATTAGTGTCCCTATCACGCACCCCTGTGTCACATCTATTAGTGTCCCTGTCACACACCTGTGTCACATCTATTAGTGTCCCTGTCACACACCCCTGTGTCACATTTATTAGTGTCCCTATCACGCACCCCTGTGTCACATTTATTAGTGTCCCTATCACGCACCCCTGTGTCACCTTTATTAGTGTCCCTGTCACGCACCCCTGTGTCACCTTTATTAGTGTATCTATCACGCACCCCTGTGTCACATTTATTAGTGTATCTATCACGCACCCCTGTGTCACATCTATTAGTGTGTCTATCTCGCACCCCTGTGTCACATCTATTAGTGTCCCTATCACGCACCCCTGTGTCACATCTATTAGTGTCCCTGTCACGCACCCCTGTGTCACATCTATTAGTGTCCCTGTCACGCACCCCCTGTGTCACATCTATTAGTGTCCCTGTCACGCACCCCTGTGTCACATCTATTAGTGTCCCTGTCACGCACCCCTGTGTCACATTTATTAGTGTCCCTGTCACGCACCCCTGTCACATTTATTAGTGTCCCTGTCACGCACCCCTGTGTCACATTTATTAGTGTCCCTGTCACGCACCCCTGTGTCACATTTATTAGTGTCCCTGTCACGCACCTGTGTCACATTTATTAGTGTCCCTGTCACGCACCCCTGTGTCACATCTTTTAGTGTCCCTGTCACGCACCCCAGTGTCACATCTATTAGTGTCCCTGTCACGCACCCCTGTGTCACATCTATTAGTGTCCCTGTCACGCACCCGTGTCACATCTATTAGTGTCCCTGTCACGCACCCCTGTGTCACATCTATTAGTGTCCCTGTCACGCACCCCTGTGTCACATTTATTAGTGTCCCTATCACGCACCCCTGTGTCACATCTATTAGTGTCCCTATCACGCACCCCTGTGTCACATCTATTAGTGTCCCTATCACAAACCCCTGTGTCACATCTATTAGTGTCCCTATCACACATCCCTGTGTCACATTTATTAGTGTCCCTATCACACATCCCTGTGCCACATCTATTAGTGTCCCTGTCACACACCCTGTGTCACATCTATTAGAGTCCCTGTCACACAACCTGTGTCACATCTATTACTGTCCCTGTCACGCACCCCTGTGTCACATTTATTAGTGTCCGTCACCCACACCTGTGTCACATTTATTAGTGTCCCTATCCCACACCTGTGTCACATTTATTAGTGTCCCTATCACGCACCCCTGTTTCACATTTATTAGTGTCCCTATCCCACACCTGTGTCACATTTATTAGTGTCCCTATCACACACCCCTGTGTCACATCTATTAGTGTCCCTTTCGAGCACCCCTGTGTCACATTTATTAGTGTCCCTATCACACACCCCTGTGTCACATCTATTAGTGTCCCTATCACAAACCCCTGTGTCACATCTATTAGTGTCCCTATCACACATCCCTGTGTCACATTTATTAGTGTCCCTATCACACATCCCTGTGTCACATTTATTAGTGTCCCTATCCCATCCCTGTGTCACATCTATTAGTGTCCCTGTCACACACCCTGTCACATCTATTAGTGTCCCTGTCACACAACCTGTGTCACATCTATTAGTGTCCCTGTCACGCACCCCTGTGTCACATTTATTAGTGTCCCTGTCACCCACACCTGTGTCACATTTATTAGTGTCCCTATCCCACACCTGTGTCACATTTATTAGTGTCCCTATCACGCACCCCTGTTTCACATTTATTAGTGTCCCTATCCCACACCTGTGTCACATTTATTAGTGTCCCTATCACACACCCCTGTGTCACATCTATTAGTGTCCCTTTCGAGCACCCCTGTGTCACATTTATTAGTGTCCTTATCACACACCCCTGTGTCACATCTATTAGTGTCCCTTTCGAGCACCCCTGTGTCACATTTATTAGTGTCCTTATCACACACCCGTGTCACATCTATTAGTGTCCCTATCACACACCCCTGCGTCACATTTATTAGTGTCCCTATCACACACCCCTGCGTCACATTTATTAGTGTCCCTATCACGCACCCCTGCGTCACATTTATTAGTGTCCCTATCACGCACCCCTGCGTCACATCTATTAGTGTCCCTATCACGCACCCCTGTGTCACATCTATTAGTGTCCCTATCACGCACCCCTGTGTCACATCTATTAGTGTCCCTATCACGCACCCCTGTGTCACATCTATTAGTGTCCCTGTCACGCACCCCTGTGTCACATTTATTAGTGTCCCTGTCACGCACCCCTGTGTCACATCTATTAGTGTCCCTGTCACGCACCCCTGTGTCACATTTATTAGTGTCCCTGTCACGCACCCCGGTGTCACCTTTATTAGTGTCCCTGTCACGCACCCCTGTGTCACATTTACTAGTGTCCCTATCACGCACCCCTGTGTCACATCTATTAGTGTCCCTATCACGCACCCCTGTGTCACATCTATTAGTGTGTCTATCACGCACCCCTGTGTCACATCTATTAGTGTGTCTATCACGCACCCCTGTGTCACATCTATTAGTGTGTCTATCTCGCACCCCTGTGTCACATCTATTAGTGTCCCTATCACGCACCCCTGTGTCACATCTATTAGTGTCCCTGTCACGCACCCCTGTGTCACATCTATTAGTGTCCCTGTCACGCACCCCTGTGTCACATCTATTAGTGTCCCTGTCACGCACCCCCTGTGTCACATCTATTAGTGTCCCTGTCACGCACCCCTGTGTCACATTTATTAGTGTCCCTGTCACGCACCCCTGTCACATTTATTAGTGTCCCTGTCACGCACCCCTGTCACATTTATTAGTGTCCCTGTCACGCACCCCTGTGTCACATTTATTAGTGTCCCTGTCACGCACCCCTGTGTCACATTTATTAGTGTCCCTGTCACGCACCCCTGTGTCACATCTATTAGTGTCCCTGTCACGCACCCCTGTGTCACATCTATTAGTGTCCCTGTCACGCACCCCTGTGTCACATCTTTTAGTGTCCCTGTCACGCACCCCAGTGTCACATCTATTAGTGTCCCTGTCACGCACCCCAGTGTCACATCTATTAGTGTCCCTGTCACGCACCCCTGTGTCACATCTATTAGTGTCCCTGTCACGCACCCGTGTCACATCTATTAGTGTCCCTGTCACGCACCCCTGTGTCACATCTATTAGTGTCCCTGTCACGCACCCCTGTGTCACATCTATTAGTGTCCCTGTCACGCACCCCTGATTCACATCTATTAGTGTCCCTGTCACGCACCCCTGTGTCACATCTATTAGTGTCCCTGTCACGCATCCCTGTGTCACATCTATTAGTGTCCCTATCACGCATCCCTGTGTCACATCTATTAGTGTGTCTATCACGCACCCCTGTGTCACATCTATTAGTGTCCCTATCACGCACCCCTGTGTCACATCTATTAGTGTCCCTATCACAAACCCCTGTGTCACATCTATTAGTGTCCCTATCACACATCCCTGTGTCACATTTATTAGTGTCCCTATCACACATCCCTGTGTCACATCTATTAGTGTCCCTGTCACACACCCTGTGTCACATCTATTAGAGTCCCTGTCACACAACCTGTGTCACATCTATTAGTGTCCCTGTCACGCACCCCTGTGTCACATTTATTAGTGTCCCTGTCACCCACACCTGTGTCACATTTATTAGTGTCCCTATCCCACACCTGTGTCACATTTATTAGTGTCCCTATCACGCACCCCTGTTTCACATTTATTAGTGTCCCTATCCCACACCTGTGTCACATTTATTAGTGTCCCTATCACACACCCCTGTGTCACATCTATTAGTGTCCCTTTCGAGCACCCCTGTGTCACATTTATTAGTGTCCCTATCACACACCCCTGTGTCACATCTATTAGTGTCCCTATCACAAACCCCTGTGTCACATCTATTAGTGTCCCTATCACACATCCCTCTGTCACATTTATTAGTGTCCCTATCACACATCCCTGTGTCACATTTATTAGTGTCCCTATCCCATCCCTGTGTCACATCTATTAGTGTCCCTGTCACACACCCCTGTGTCACATTAGTGTCCCTATCACGCACCCCTGTGTCACATTTATTAGTGTCCCTATCACGCACCCCTGTGTCACATTTATTAGTGTCCCTATCACGCACCCCTGTGTCACATCTATTAGTGTCCCTTTCGAGCACCCCTGTGTCACATTTATTAGTGTCCTTATCACACACCCCTGTGTCACATCTATTAGTGTCCCTATCACACACCCCTGTGTCACATTTATTAGTGTCCCTATCACACACCCCTGTGTCACATTTATTAGTGTCCCTATCACGCACCCCTGTGTCACATTTATTAGTGTCCCTATCACGCACCCCTGTGTCACATTTATTAGTGTCCCTATCACGCACCCCTGTGTCACATTTATTAGTGTCTCTATCACGCACCCCTGTGTCACATTTATTAGTGTCCCTATCACGCACCCCTGTGTCACATTTATTAGTGTCCCTATCACGCACCCCTGTGTCACATCTATTAGTGTCCCTATCACGCACCCCTGTGTCACATCTATTAGTGTCCCTATCACGCACCCCTGTGTCACATCTATTAGTGTCCCTGTCACGCACCCCTGTGTCACATCTATTAGTGTCCCTGTCACGCACCCCTGTGTCACATCTATTAGTGTCCCTGTCACGCACCCCTGTGTCACATCTATTAGTGTCCCTGTCACGCACCCCTGTGTCACATCTATTAGTGTCCCTGTCACGCACCCCTGTGTCACATCTATTAGTGTCCCTGTCACGCACCCCTGTGTCACATCTATTAGTGTCCCTGTCACGCACCCCTGTGTCACATCTATTAGTGTCCCTGTCACGCACCCCTGTGTCACATTTATTAGTGTCCCTGTCACGCACCCCTGTGTCACATCTATTAGTGTCCCTGTCACGCACCCCTGTGTCACATCTATTAGTGTCCCTGTCACGCACCCCTGTGTCACATCTATTAGTGTCCCTGTCACGCACCCCTGTGTCACATTTATTAGTGTCCCTGTCACGCACCCCTGTCACATTTATTAGTGTCCCTGTCACGCACCCCTGTCACATTTATTAGTGTCCCTGTCATGCACCCCTGTGTCACATCTATTAGTGTCCCTGTCACGCACCCCTGTGTCACATCAATTAGTGTTCCTGTCACGCACCCCTGTGTCACATCTATTAGTGTCCCTGTCACGCACCCCTGTGTCACATCTATTAGTGTCCCTGTCACGCACCCCTGTGTCACATCTATTAGTGTCCCTGTCACGCACCCCAGTGTCACATGTATTAGTGTCCCTGTCACGCACCCCAGTGTCACATCTATTAGTGTCCCTGTCACGCACCCCAGTGTCACATCTATTAGTGTCCCTGTCACGCACCCCAGTGTCACATCTATTAGTGTCCCTGTCACGCACCCCTGTGTCACATCTATTAGTGTCCCTGTCACGCACCCGTGTCACATCTATTAGTGTCCCTGTCACGCACCCCTGTGTCACATCTATTAGTGTCCCTGTCACGCACCCCTGTGTCACATCTATTAGTGTCCCTGTCACGCACCCCTGTGTCACATCTATTAGTGTCCCTGTCACGCACCCCTGTGTCACATCTATTAGTGTCCCTGTCACGCACCCCTGTGTCACATCTATTAGTGTCCCTGTCACGCATCCCTGTGTCACATTTATTAGTGTCCCTGTCACGCACCCCTGTGTCACATTTATTAGTGTCCCTATCACGCACCCCTGTGTCACATCTATTAGTGTCCCTATCACACACCCCTGTGTCACATTTATTAGTGTCCCTATCACACACCCCTGTGTCACATCTATTAGTGTCCCTATCACGCACCCCTGTGTCACATTTATTAGTGTCCCTATCACACACCTGTGTCACATTTATTAGTGTCCCTACCCCACACCTGTGTCACATTTATTAGTGTCCCTATCACGCACCCCTGTTTCACATTTATTAGTGTCCCTATCCCACACCTGTGTCACATTTATTAGTGTCCCTATCACACACCCCTGTGTCACATCTATTAGTGTCCCTATCGAGCACCCCTGTGTCACATTTATTAGTGTCCTTATCACACACCCCTGTGTCACATCTATTAGTGTCCCTATCACACACCCCTGTGTCACATTTATTAGTGTCCCTATCGCACACCCCTGTGTCACATTTATTAGTGTCCCTATCGCACACCCCTGTGTCACATTTATTAGTGTCCCTATCACACACCCCTGTGTCACATTTATTAGTGTCCCTATCACACAACCTGTGTCACATATATTAGTGTCCCTATCACACACCCCTGTGTCACATTTATTAGTGTCCCTATCACGCACCCCTGTGTCACATTTATTAGTATCCCTATCACGCACCCCTGTGTCACATTTATTAGTGTCTCTATCGCACACCCCTGTGTCACATTTATTAGTGTCCCTATCGCACACCCCTGTGTCACATTTATTAGTGTCCCTATCGCACACCCCTGTGTCACATTTATTAGTGTCCCTATCGCACACCCCTGTGTCACATTTATTAGTGTCCCTATCACACAACCTGTGTCACATATATTAGTGTCCCTATCACACACCCCTGTGTCACATTTATTAGTGTCCCTATCACGCACCCCTGTGTCACATTTATTAGTGTCCCTATCACGCACCCCTGTGTCACATTTATTAGTGTCTCTATCACGCACCCCTGTGTCACATTTATTAGTGTCCCTATCACGCACCCCTGTGTCACATTTATTAGTGTCCCTATCACACACACCTGTGTCACATTTATTAGTGTCCCTATCACGCACCCCTGTGTCACATGTATTAGTGTCCCTATCACACACCCCTGTGTCACATCTATTAGTGTCCCTGTCACATATCCCTGTGTCACATCTATTAGTGTCCCTGTCACACACCCCTGTGTCACATTTATTAGTGTCCCTATCACGCACCCCTGTGTCACATTTATTAGTGTCCCTATCACACACCCCTGTGTCACATTTATTAGTGTCCCTGTCACACACCCGTGTCACATCTATTAGTGTCCCTATCACACACCCCTGTGTCACATTTATTAGTGTCCCTATCACGCACCCCTGTGTCACATTTATTAGTGTCCCTATCACACACCCCTGTGTCACATCTATTAGTGTCCCTATCACACACCCCTGTGTCACATCTATTAGTGTCCCTATCACACCCATGTGCAGCGGGCCCCCTCATCTGAGCATCCCCCCAACTAACCAGGCATTTTACCTTGCTCAGACAAGCACGCCTCTCCTCCTCCGTGGCGCTATCTTCCCGGTGATATTCAGGAAGATGAGCATGTGCACTAGAGTGCAAAAGCTTTGGCACAATACCAGAGTCTTTGCTGTCTCTGCACAGCCCCATCTTCCCGAAGCTATCTCTGGAAAGATGGCGCCGCAGGGGAGGAGGGACCTGCTTGTCGGCACAAGGTAAGTATACTTTAGTGGCAGGGTGTGCGGTGCAGAGACTTCCTGGACCCAGGAGCCTATGTGCATCGCACTCCCTGCACCCATTATAAATACGCCTATGCTCCCAACACTCTTAACTCATACCCTCCGTTCTCCCACCTCATCTCTTCTCAGTTCACCTCACAGTTTTACCCCCTAGACTTTAAGCTCTCACAAGCAGGGCCCTCCACCCTCTTGGTTCTCTACCTGCATTGTCTTTGCCCACTCGCAGTAATGCTGGGCACACACTGGCTGAGATATTGGCAGATCAATTGATCGGCCAATATATCTGCTGGCCGTCGGCCAGTGTATACCAGCGATATGTCTGTGAACCGCGTCGTTCACAGACATACCGCATTGGCTGTGCTGCACAGCCAATGCCCAATATATCTGCAGATATATCTGTCAGGTGTGTACCCACCTTAAGTGCATCTGATCTTTTCCAGGGCTCTGGGATGCTGACTGTTACTGTAAATAACTCTTGATTTTTTTCCCCTAGTACTGTCTGTCTGAACCTTTTTGTATTGTTTTGTTTGATTATACTATTGTAATTCTCCTTGCTATGGGCACTTGGGGGCGCCATATAAATAAAGGGTAATAATAATTACATTTATTGAGAAGTGTGTCCCCATACACCTAGCTTCAATACACCATGTGGCGCGATGGCGCGTGTGACCTGTGCTGCGCGGTGTAGCGTAGCAACTTATATTTTAAATGACATCTTTCTCACACCAGAGATGCAGCAAAGCACCAGAGATGTCGGGTTGTGACTTTCACCGCACAGCAATTCGTTTTAAATATGTACGAGTACAAAGTTGCAGATGAAACGGATCCTGGCCTGGGCCGCAGCGCATAAAGATTCAGACTCATTTGCTCATTTGTACAAGTATTGCATATCAAATTAATCCGTGCGGTCTCGTTAAGTGGTTTTGTCGCATCACTTGGGACTTAGGGCCGAATTCAATTAGCCGCGAATAGTGCCGTCTGCCAAAAAGCGGAATGAATTCGCCTCATTCACATGTTTTGCTGCAATGTTTTCTCCATGCGCGTCCACGCTTTTCTCCCTATTCAATTGTAAAACAGGCGAAAACACGGATAGGGGAATGTTTTACAAAGCGAAACTAGCGAAAAGGACATATTTTTTGGGAGAAATCAGTCTGTACCCCATAAAAAGCTTCAGTGACCCTCGGAATAAATATAGAATAAAAGTATTTAGTGAACTTATTTTGAGGCTGTTATATGCATATGTTTGGAAAAATGATAGAAAGCAAAGTATTTTCAGAAAAATAAGTACTGTAGTTAAATTTGGGGTACATGAAAATGGGCACTAGTGTATTTTGATGTCTCTAAAACGAAGATTTAAAAATTCAAAAATATACCAGCCCCCCACTTTTTACTCATTTTCCAACACTTTTTACATTGTAGCCCCCCCAAAAATATTTTTTTTGACTGATTAGTCATTAGACAGGGGGGGGGGGGGGGGTCCAAAGGGTTCTGGATCAATTCCCAACATTTGCACCCCAAAATAGAGATTTTGCATTTCCATTTCGCCTGCCTATATGTGGAGAAACTTTTTAGCCTATTTTTCTGTGTAAAGTTTTCGCTTAGGCGAAACGTCCTGGAATTGAACACGGAGAAAAGTAGAAAACAGGCGAAAACGCAAATCGACAAAAACTTTTCTCCAAACGGCACTTTTCGCGGCTAATTGAATCCGGCCCTCCTGTGGTGCGAGCAGAAATTCCGGGCTTAGCATGTGCGCTAACAACATCGCGGCCAGCACTTAGGACGGAGAATGTGGGTTACCGCAGCTAATCAGCATTATGCGCTGTAAATTGCCTCTCCTGACTTCAGTGCCGGGTGTGATGGGGGACAATGACATATCTCTGGGAACTCAGGGCCTGATTCAGAGCCGGACGCTCTGACCAGAGAGCTCGCTCTGAATCAAGGCCCTCCTACCTAAAAATGGAGCGGCCTCCTGGCCACTCGCATAGCTGTGGGTGACCACCCACAGCATATGCGAGCGGCCAAAAAGATGGTCGCGATGATCAAGACCATCGCGACCATCGGGCTTGCGACGAGACCCTGGGGTAAGGTCTCGGTGACCACAAGCCCTGGAGTGATTTTGGCTCTATCAGAGCCAAAATCACTCCCACTGACATCACTAGTGATGTCAGTGGGGCCGGACCCAGACGGTAGGCGTTCCCATGGGAACGCCTCCGTCTGGCAGCCACGCCCCTGTCGCTGTCCGGGTCTCGCGCATGCGCACGACGGAGCTCCCTCCGTCGTGCGCATGCGCATTGGGGTAACATCGACCCGCTTGCGAGCGTCCTGCGCTCGCGAGCGGGTCTGAATGACCCCCTCATTCCTGGCACTATTCAACATCGCTTTGTAATTGAATTGCCCCCATTGAGTTTTTGTTCAATACAAAAAGAATAACTTACTGAGAGATAAGATAACATACCTAAAATGATGCAATGTTTTGCAGATCTTTTCTTGATGAATAGAACAAATCCGACTTCCCCGTCATAGGAGCTTTTATCTAAGGTTGGTAAACTAGCACCTCGTCTGCAATTGTATATTATAATCTGGCCACTAGGTGGAACTAGAGTTTACATTTCAATTTTAAATTTAGAAAATCAATCAGTGAGTTCAGGGCAGCTTGAAATAACACAAAGAAATTAGTGCTGTATAAAGATCCATTGAGCTTTATATCTTGCTGCGTCAACTGTCAGCACAGTATATTTGCCGCTCAGATAGGGCATGTATATGGTGTCAATGACATTCCCTTTCTGCCTCTCCTGCGCTACATATTTACATCCATCCATTTTTTTATTTTTTTTATTGTGTCAACGCATTTTGCGTCTATGTGGGCGATTCAAATGTTATAGATGCCCCATACGAATAGGCGCCCGACAAAGCAATGAAGAAATGTCGCCAAGGTCCTTTTTTGTAGCGCCCTGACGGTGGTTTGGGCGCCCAAACTGCTTTTTGGGCATCTTAACCACTTCTTTAGACGGGTTTAGCCGATGTCTACGGCTAAACTTGGTGCTTGTGGCCGCGATAACTACTAATGGGCGCCCAAACGCAAAAAACATTGAATTGCTCCATCGTGCACCTATTAGTATAGGAGCCCAGCAGGGGGCGTCTATAACAATGGAATTGCAGCCTTTGAGTTTGGACGCAGACAAAGCTTCAGCCCAATATTGAGGATGAGATCACATTCAACCTTTTCTACATTGTCATTGTGTAAATCCAGGGGAAATAGAAGCAGAACTCCAAGGCGACCATTATATACATTTCCCAGACAAATTACGGTAATTACAATATTTACTAATTATAGTCATTAGTGTCGTTAAACCATCCAATTAGTTTGTACATTCATCATCACCTCACTTAGGAATTTCCCCTGGCTGCCCCTCCACCGTCTTCTAGTGACCTCAGTGTTGGTGGTAAAGACCTAATTCTACTAATCGCAGTGGCGAGGGAAGGTAAGAGCGCGGTGCTGCGCGGGCAGCTGTGTCACCGTGACATAGCCCGAGCAGCTGCACCGTGGCAATAGTTAAGTCAGATTTGTACCTCGCACCTCAGGAGGGTGCAAACAGAAATCCTCTAGTCACGGATTTACGGCGCAGCCAATTGAGTTGCTCTGGACGCTCATTACATCGCTGCGCTGGGAGTTGAATTGTCCCCTGTGAGTCATTAGGCTATTACCATCAAGGGACAGTTTAAAAAATATTTATTATAAAAAAAAAAAACATGCTACATTTTGGTCAAAAGGTGGCAGCACTTGCAAATTTTTCCTACTGGAGTGTCAACCAAAAGTGATGGGATAGCTGTATGTAAAGGTAATGGTAGTTGGCGCCACCGGTACTGTGACATCTTGGAAATGCCCAGACCTGCATCAGTTGTAATCTGACATCTCGTGAGTCAGTCTGAACATCGGCTAGGCTGCTCATGTCAAGGCAGTGTTCAAACGGGGCATGATATGGGTGCCCGATGTATGGGACATTCCATTTCCGAAGTTGTGCGGACATTCAACATTCCTCGATCTACAATGTCACGTGTGTACCAGGAATACATTATAGAAGGCATTACCACCCACCGTGGACAGTGCAGTCCCTAACCACAGGTATTAATGATCATGACCAGCGGCGTCTGGCCAGAATTGTCCCTGGTAACAGACAAGTAACACTGGCTCAAATCACACCTACATTCAGTGGAGGTACCAGACGCATACCCAGCAGGTCAGTTCAGCGTTCTTTAGCTTCCATGGGATATGGGAGCAGAAGACCCACCAGAGTGCCCCTGTTACACTACAACACCAGACACAGCGCCTCACCCGGACTTGTGCCATCACTAATTGGACCCAGGGGGACCGGCAACATATGGCGTGATCCAATGAGTCACGGTTACAGTCGTTTCAAGCTAATGGCAGTGTTCAGGTGTGGCGCAGACTCCATGAGATCAAGGACCCCAGTTGTCAACAATGCACCATGCAGGTTGGTGGTGGTTCCATAATGGTGTGGGGTGTGTTCACGTGGCATCGGTTGGGTCCACCTGAACACTTAATTTACCGGTAACCGCTACGCTGCATTGCTTGCTGACCATTTGCAGTCCGTCATGAACGTCATGTACCCCTACAACGATGGAATATTCCAGCAGGATAAGCACCGTGTCATCGGTCCCAAATTCAGAATTGGTTTGAGGAGCAATCTGAAGAGGTCTGACGAATGGTGTAGCCACCACGTTCACCTGACATGAACCCAATCGAGCATTTCTGGGATGTGGTGGAGGGGTCTATCCGCACCCAAGATCCTACACCTACAAATATCAGGGAGCTGTGGGAAGCTATCCAGACGGCATAGGTCAGCATCTCTGCAGAGGTCTAACGTCCACTTGTGAAATCGATGCCACGTTTAGTTGCTGCATTTCGCCGAGCTAGAGGAGGTCCTACACGATACTAGGCATCTATCCCATGACTTTTGGCACTTTATTATTATTATTATTATTATTATCCTTTATTTATATGGCGCCACAAGTGTTCCGCAGCGCCTTACATAGTACATAGAACTAATAAGTGAACAAGAAACAAGTAACTTACAGTACATTACAGTGCAGGACAGGGACACAACTTATATACATTGCTGAAATAGTGATTAAAGCACTCACAATAAGCTGCCGGGAGTTGGCGGTCCCGTGTTAGGTGCCCTAATGGGGAGTAGAGAGTAGAAGAAAATGTAAAGAGAAGCACATGAGGGAAGAGGTCCCTGCTCATGAGAGCTTACTTCAGTGTGTGTGTGTATATTATATAAAAAGTTGAAGGACTTTTAGGTAAATCACTTATCTGTTACAAGTCGCGGTCACGACTTGTCTCCCTCTAGCAGTTTACCTTCTCATGGCGCTGTTGTTCCGGTTCTCTCAGTTGCTAGGCAATCTGCACGCCTCAGGAGGTCACATGTTATCCACAGCACGGTGTGATTTGTTCCTCCTCCTATTTCTACACGCTGGCCTTTTGCCGCCTCGCCGATTATGGCGCTCCTGTGGGCTCTCTCGGCTCAGCTGCCTGGTCAGCATTCTGTGTCTCCTCGTGGTAGTGTATCCTGGGTCTCCAGCTGTACTACCTTGCCACCGGCTCACCAGCCTCTCCATCGGCTCCCTAGCCGCACCAGCAGCTTTCGTGCTGTCATCGGCTCACCTGTCACTGTATCGGCTTCCCAGCGCCACCAGCAGCCTCTGTGCTGCCATTGGCTCTCAAAGCCGCATCGTAGTACACAAATTTTGTGTCCAGGCTCTCAAATCACACCATCGGCTCTCAAAGCCGCATTACAAATACACAAACTTGTGTACCAGCTATCAAGCCGCACCATCGGCTCTCTAAGCCGCATCTAAAGTACGACAATCCTGCTACCGGCTCAAAGCCACTATATCATCTCTCAAAGCCGCACCATCTACTAACCTCTGCTCTCAGCTGTATCACCGACTCCCAAGTTTCTTCATTGGTTCATAAGCCAGCAGCATCGCCTCCCAAGCTGAAACACTGATTGTACCTATTCATGCTGTTCCTCTCACCATCGGATCCCATAGTATATTCGTGTGAACCGCTACTACCCCGAGTACTAAGACCAGGCGGCCGCCTAAGTAACGGTGATCGTTTATAGATCTATGGGAACAACGGGTGGCTGTTAGTGGCGGAAGACCGCGCTAACCTGGGTTCTAGGGGGCTAACAAGGAACGAGCTTTGGGATTCATAACAGTTAAATATCTTTGAAATAAATGAACTATAATAATAAACCTTATATGGTGGTCACAGTATTCTTTTTGAAATGGTATTTGTACTCTAAGGTAGATTTTGTACCCCTTGGGTGATGGCCCTGTACAGGGGCATTTCTAGAGAGGAGGAGGCCCGTGTGCAGTCTCTGTCCATCACGGGCCCCCTCCTTTCCGTCCAGCGCACTGAGCGGTGCGCGGCCAGCACCGCACCTGTAGACTCTGAGCACTAGAGTGTGCCCAGAGTCTATAGCGCATGTGCAGGTCACCGGGAAAATGGCCACTGCGGCCACTTTCCCTGTACTGCGCATGCGCAAACGACGGGAAAATGGCTGCGGCGGCCATTTTCCAGCCATTTTTTTAGAAGTGCAGACACCAGAACCGACGTGGGACTCCGGAGAGGTAAGTTTTATGGGTGCAGGGTGTGCGGTGCGGGCCCCCCCTGGACTCAGGCCCGTGTGCCCTGCACACCCTGCACTAATTATAAATACGCCCCTGGCCCTGTAACATATGTTATATGACAATATCCTGATATAAGGATATTATATTGGTGCAGGGATTAATCACATTTGGAAACACACCATATGTAACTGGGCAAATATAGCGTACACTCTGTATAAAACAAATCAACAAAGACAACTAAAAATACCACATTTACAGATACTGTACCGACGGGGTGCAAATTGTGTGTAACCCCAAGCAACAGAAATTGTATGCTTTGTATAGCTTACACTAAGGGGCAACTGAATACAGGCCTATGGCCCTGATTCAGAGCCACTAGCTGCCGCTGCCTGCACGCTGGGATTGTGGGCATTTTTTCTGTTCTCTGGCCGCTCGCAAAGTTGTGGGAGCCCACCCACAGCTTGTGCGAGCGGCCAAGAGACAATTGCGACTATCGACCTTGCGACGAGATCCTACGGCAGAGTCTTGGCTGCCGCAAGGCCGAGTGGACTTCCTGGTCTAATAGAGCAGGAAGTCCACTACTGACATCAGTAGTGATGTCAGTAAGACCTCTTTACAAACGCCTAAGGGAACGCATGCGTTTGTCCAGCCAACCCCCTACTCGCCCACAAAATGAGGCGAGCTGTCACTCACCATCGACAGCCGCCCCGTCTTGTTGCGAGCCCCGTAGCAACTGCGCAGTGCCAAAACATCGGGCCGCTGTGCGCTTGCGAGCTGTTCTAAATCAGGGCCTATGTCTTTATAAATATATTCCTGAGTACAAGGCGTGGGTCAGTGCACATTTACACTACACAATATCTTTAACGATTTGGCCGATTCCGACACATCGGATGACAAATCGTTAAAAACTGTGTAGCGTGTATGCAGTACATTGTGTAGTGCGCGCTCCCGTGGGGTCCTCGGCCTCATCACCTGATCTTATGTGCAGCATGTAAGATCAGGCGATGCTGCTGACGATCCCATGCAGCGCTATGCGGGGGGGCCGGCATATAACCAGCGGTCGGGCATTGGCCCAGTGTGTACGGAACGCCCGATATGTCGGCCCGTCGGCAGCCGGGTCGTGTGTTGGATCGCTGGGTACACACATCGTTTAGTCTGTACCCAGCTTAAGTTATTAAAAATATCCCATTTACTTTCTTTCTTTTGTTTGTTATTTTTCCTATAGTTTTGCATACGAGCAGACTATGGACCTCATTCAGAGTCGGTCGTTGCGGCAGCTCGGTCGTAAGGTAAAAGGGGCCGGATACGCAAATGCAGCGCTCGCAAGTTGTGTCGTTAAGATGGGATCGTTAGCTGGACGAGCGAGGGGAGGATGCGGCCGTAAGACTAAAAATACGCCCCCTTCTCGTTCGCATTACACGTCATCTCCGGGCATATAAGGATTAATCGAGACCATCGGGAACCATTGGAGCTGGTCGTAGAGCTTAAGGTTGACCATACCCTCTCTTAAGTACTACGATCAAGTCAGTGTAAATATCTCCCATGTCACATGTGCCATGACGCTACTTAGCTAATTATGCACTCCCATAAAACGCTGTTCGCATAATGAGGCACGCCTGCGTTCGGATCTCCACTCCCCCGTTCACAAGCACCTTCCCCTGTTACCACCCACAAACGCCTCATCCTGTCACTCAAACTAACGACCTGGCTGTGTTCAAGGAGAGAGCAATTTCTGATCGTAACAGCTAGTTTGCGCACGCGCATTGCGAATTTTACGCATGCGCAGTTTAGCGAACATCGGTGGCGTACGACCGAGCGGCCGCAACGACCGACTCTGAATGAGGTCCAATATGTGTGGATGAGCCTTAATAAACTACATTGCAGAGATATTTAGACGTATAGGTTTGTAGTCCAAGATGAATAGTGGGGCATGAAAATATGTATTTGTTTTTTTACACAATACACTGGGTGACAAAAAATGTAAAGCCAGCTTTCTACTGAGACCTCGGTACCCCAATGAAGTATGCATTTTATTTGTACTGTTACAGCTAGCATAAATAATAATATACAGTCAGGTCCATAAATATTGGGACTTTGACAGAATTTTCAGATTTTGGCCTCTATTCACCACCACAATGGTTTTGAAATGAAACAAACAAGATGTGCTTTACCTGCAGACTTTCAGATTTAATTTGAGGATAATTACATCCAAATCGGGTGAACAGTGTAGGAATTACAACGGTTTCATTATGTGCCTCCCACTTTTTAAGGGGCCAAAAGTAATGGGACTATCAACTCAAAAGCTATTTCATGGACAGGTGTGGGCTATTCCCTCGTTATTTCATTATCAATTAAGCAGGTAAAAGGTCTTGAGTTGATTCTAGGTGTGACATTTGCATTTGGAATCAGTTGCTGTCAACTCTCAATATGAGATCCAAAGAGCTGTCACTATCAGTAAAGCAAGCCATCATTAGGCTGAAAAATCAAAACAATCCCATCAGAGAGATAGCAAAAACATTAGGTGTGGCCAAATCAACTGTTTGGAACATTCTTAAAAAGAAAGAACGCACCGGAGAGCTCAGCAACACCAAAAGACCCGGAACCACGGAAAACAACTGTGGTGGATGACAGAAGAATTATTTCCCTGGTGAAGAAAAACCCCTTCACAACAGTTGGCCAAATCAAGAACACTCTCCAGGAGGTAGGTGTATATGTGTCAAAGTCAACAATCAAGAGATGACTTCACAAGAGTGAATATAGAGGGTTCACCACAAGATGTAAACCATTGGTGAGCCACAAAAACAGGAAGACCAGATTAGAGTTTGCCAAACAACATCTAAAAAAGCCATTACAGTTCTGGAACAACATCCTATGGACAGATGAGACAAAGATCAACTTGAACCAGAGTGATGGGAAGAGAAGAGAAGGAAAGGAACTGCTCATGATCCAAAACATACCACCTCATCAGTGAAGCATGGTGGTGGTAGTGTCATGGTGTGGACATGTATGGCTGCCAATGGAACTGGTTCCCTTGTATTTATTGATGATGTGACTGCTGACAAAAGCAGCAGAATGAATTCTGAAGTGTTTTGGGCAATATTATATGCTCATATTCAGTCAAATGCTTCAGAACTCATTGGACGGCGCTTCACAGTGCAGATGGACAATGACCCGAAGCATACTGCAAAAGCAACCAAAGAGTTTTTTAAGGCTAAAAAGTGGAATGTTATGCAATGGCCAAGTCAATCCCCTGACCTGAATCTGACTGAGCATGCATTTCACTTGATGAAGACAAAACTGAAGGGAAAATGCCCCAAGAACAAGCAGGAACTGAAGACATTTGCAGTAGAGGCCTGGCAGAGCATCACCAGGGATGAAACCCAGCGTCTGGTGATGTCTATGCGTTCCAGACTTCAGGCTGTAATTGCCTGCAAAGGATTTGCAACAAAGTATTAAAAAGTGAAAGTTAGATTTAGGATTGTTTAGTTTGTCCCATTACTTTTGGCCCCTTAAAAAGTGGGAGGCACATATAGAAACCGTTGTAATTCCTACACCGTTCACCTGATTTGGATGTAATTACCCTCAAATTAAGTCTGAAAGTCTGCAGTTAAATCACATCTTGTTTGTTTCATTTCAAAGCCATTGTGGTGGTGAATAGATGCCAAAATATGAAAATTCTGTCAATGTCCCAATATTTATGGCCCTGACTGTAGATAACGTATGCATGTGCTCTGCCATTAATGACTGCTCCGCTCACTAATGGTGACCGTAACTGTGCACACATGTTTAGACAATGTGGACCTCAACCAGAGTTGGGTGTAATCGCAGGTCGCTTGCTCTTTTCGTTTATTGCGCACGCCCATCTTCACAATAAGATTCTTTAGCCCGGGCGACTCAACCACATTTTGCACTTACAGCTCTGCGCCAAGGGGGTGATGTACAGGTCAGGGGTACATTAATGTACAATACATCCAAAATGGCCACCTAAAAGGTACCAATGTGAGCTGCTGATGATGATGATTCGATGAAAGGTTCTCAGACACACCCAATCGTGCAAATATTGGCCCTGATTCAGAGCCGTACGCTCGCTCTGAATCTGGGCATTTTTTTCTTTTTTTATGTGCGGCTTCCTGGCCGCTCGCATAGCTGTGGGTGACCACCCACAGCTATTGCGAGCGGCCAGGATGATAGTCGCGACCCTCTGGCTTGCGACGAGACCCTTGTGGTAGGGTCTCGTGGCCACAAGCCCCAGAGAACTTCTGGCTGTAATAAGAGCCGGAAGCTCTCCCATTAACATCACTGGTGATATCGCTTGGGAACGCCTCCGTTTGTGAAGCCACCCCCCCCCCGCCACGCCTACAAAACCTTGGTGAGCTGTCGATCAACATCGACAGCCGCCCCTTTTGTAGTGAGCCACGGAGCGAGAGCATTTCTCTCTCGCTCCAGGGCTTGCGCACGCGCAGTGCGGCCGCTGCGTGTGTGCAGAGCACACCTTCGACCCGCTTGCGAGCGCATCGGCGCTTGCGAGTGGGTCTGAATCAGGCCCATAGTACAGCTGCTGTGGCAGCGCCCTAATAGCAGGATTACAGTGTTATGAAGGGAAAAGTTGCTGATATGTTCTGCAGATAAAAGCTAATATCTGATTGCTGTGATTTTATTGCATATTTGCACCTTTGAGCGATGTTAGTAAACCATAAGGGGTTTTGCGTTTAACATGATTGCCATTTTATATGTCAGGGTTAAACAGGCCAAGAAAAAGTGCTGCATGGAAGTTATAGTTCACAGTTACCCTAAAGAAGTATTTGGTGGGACAGAACTCACCAACTGCAGATGTCCAGGAACTAAGAGCCATATTCAATTAGAGGCAAAGTTTTCGCCTGTCCAACTGTTCGCTTCATTCGCCTGTTTCAGAGGCGAATTTATTCCGTGCTCGTCCCCGCTTTTCGCCTAATTCAATTGCAAAACAGGCGAAAACGAAAATAAGCGAATGCGGAACAGGCGAAAAGTACTGAAAGAATTGGGGAAATCAGTCTGCACCCCAGAAAAAGATTTATTAACCTAGGGAATCACTATAGATGTGTACAAATAGCCCTAATAACATAGGGAATCACTATAGATGTGTACTAATAGCCCTAATAACATAGGGAATCACTGTAGATGTGTACTAATAGCCCTAATAACATAGGGAATCACTATAGATGTGTACAAATATCACTATAGATGTGTACTCATAGCCCTAATAACATAGGGAATCACTATATAGATGTGTACTAATAGCCCTAATAACATAGGAATCAATATAGATGTGTACTAATAGCCCTAATAACTTAGGGAATCACTATAGATGTGTACTAATAGCCCTAATAACCTAGGGAATCACTATAGAGGTGTACTAATAGCCCTAATAACCTAGAGAATCACTATAGAGGTGTACTAATAGCCCTAATAACATAGGGAATCACTATAGAGGTGTACTAATAGCCCTAATAACATAGGGAATCACTATAGATGTGTACTAATAGCCCTAATAATCTAGGGAATCACTATAGATGTGTACTAATAGCCCTAATAACCTAGGGAATCACTATAGAGGTGTACTAATAGCCCTAATAACATAGGGAATCACTATAGATGTGCAGTAATAGTCCTAATAACATAGGGAATCAATATAGATGTGCACTAATAGTCCTAATAACATAGGGAATCACTATAGATGTGTACTAATAGCCCTAATAACATAGGGAATCAATATAGATGTGTACTAATAGCCCTAATAACATAGGGAATCAATATAGATGTGCACTGATAGCCCTAATAACATAGGGAATCAATGTAGATGTGCACTAATAGTCCTAATAACATAGGGAATCAATGTAGATGTGTACTAATAGCCCTATGAACATAGGGAATCAATATAGATGTGTACTAATAGCCCTAATAACATAGGGAATCACTATAGATGTGTACTAATAGCCCTAATAACATAGGGAATCAATGTAGATGTGTACTCATAGCCCTAATAACATAGGGAATCAATGTAGATGTGTACTCATAGCCCTAATAACATAGGGAATCAATATAGATGTGTACTAATAGTCCTAATAACATAGGGAATCACTATAGATGTGTACTAATAGTCCTAATAACATAGGGAATCAATATAGATGTGTACTAATAGCCCTAATAACATAGGGAATCACTATATACATGTGTACTAATAGCCCTAATAACATAGGGAATGAATATAGATGTGTACTAATAGTCCTAATAACATAGGGAATCAATGTAGATGTGTACTCATAGCCCTAATAACATAGGGAATCACTATATAGATGTGTACTAATAGCCCTAATAACATAGGGAATGAATATAGATGTGTACTAATAGCCCTAATAACATAGGGAATCAATGTAGATGTGTACTCATAGCCCTAATAACATAGCGAATCACTATATAGATGTGTACTAATAGTCCTAATAACATAGGGAATCACTATAGATGTGTACTAATAACCCTAATAACATAGGGAATCACTATAGATGTGTACTAATAGCCCTAATAACATAGGGAATCAATGTAGATGTGTACTCATAGCCCTAATAACATAGGGAATCAATATAAATGTGAATAGTCCTAATAACATAGGGAATCACTATAGATGTGTACTAATAGTCCTAATAACATAGGGAATCAATATAGATGTGTACTAATAGCCCTAATAACATAGGGAATCACTATATACATGTGTACTAATAGCCCTAAAAACATAGGGAATGAATATAGATGTGTACTAATAGTCCTAATAACATAGGGAATCAATGTAGATGTGTACTAATAGTCCTAATAACATAGGGAATCACTATAGATGTGCACTAATAGCCCTAATAACATAGGGAATCACTATAGATGTGTACTAATAGCCCTAATAACATAGGGAATCAATGTAGATTTGTACTAATGGCCCTAATAACATAGGGAATGAATATAGATGTGTACTCATAGCCCTAATAACATAGGGAATCAATGTAGATGTGTACTAATAGCCCTAATAACATAGGGAATCAATATAGATGTGTACTCATAGCCCTAATAACATAGCGAATCACTATATAGATGTGCACTAATAGTCCTAATAACCTAGGGAATCACTATAGATGTGTACTAATAGTCCTAATAACATAGGGAATCACTATAGATGTGTACTAATAGTCCTAATAACATAGGGAATCACTATAGATGTGTACTAATAGTCCTAATAACATAGGGAATCACTATAGATGTGTACTAATAGCCCTAATAACATAGGGAATCAATGTAGATGTGTACTAATAGTCCTAATAACATAGGGAATCACTATAGATGTGTACTAATAGTCCTAATAACGTAGGGAATCAATGTAGATGTGTACTAATAGCCCTAATAACATAGGGAATCAATATAGATGTGTACTAATAGCCCTAATAACATAGGAATCACTATAGATGTGTACTAATAGTCCTAATAACATAGGGAATCACTATTGATGTGTACTAATAGTCCTCATAACATAGGGAATCACTATAGATGTGTACTAATAGCCCTAATAAGACTATTTTGGGTACTTTATGGTGCATACACACAATCAGATTTTTTCTTCAGATATGGACGATAACGATTTAAAAATCGTTCAGTCGTTCATATCTGATGAAAAATCGTTCATATCTGACATGCCTGAACGATGGACGATCAACGATGCGCGTTCCCGTTTGTCAGATAACGATATCTGACATCTGATGGGTTTGCAGTCAGACTTGGACGATTCCATTCATTTTAATGCAGTTAAAAATCGTTCAATCGTTCAAATCGTTCAAAACTTTGGTCAAATCGACCAAATCGTTCAAATCGTTTAATCGTTCAGTCGTTCATCTGACAAATCTGACAAGTCTGACAAATCTGACCGTGTGTACGCTCCATAAGTTGTGTAAATTGCTTGCTGTTAGCGTCTTTGTAAAAGTGGTGAAGAATGGCATAAAGCTGTATTTTTTGGTGAAAATAAATTTAGGGTACTTGAAAATGGGTGCTAGCATATTTTTATGTCTCTAAAGTGAACTTTTAAAAAACGTGAAAAATCTACCTGCTGCATGCACCTGCAATCCCAAAAACACCTGACCCATACTTGGGGACCCCCAAGAAGACTATTTTGCTACTTTTTATGTTTATCCCCCCACTTTTAAATTTTCAGCCCAAAAATGACGTCTTTTTTGGGGTGTTCTTAGGCTTTTGTTTCTGGTTTTTTTTTTGCGTATTTGTCCTTTGGGGGGCTGTTCCAAGGGGTCTGAGTTTCCCCACGTTTACACCCCAAAATAAAGATTTAGCATTTCTTTTCACCAGCTATTGATTGGAGAATCATTTTTGGAGAATTGTTTCCACTAATACCCCTTTTACACCGGAGCTAAAACCCGGGTTTTTGAAGGGATAACCCGGGCAGCTCCCTGGTGTAAAAGGGCAGAGGGTTGGATCGCCGGGTCGAGTGACCCGGCAATCCAACCCAGGTAATTAGCAGGGTTTAACACGGGCGTAGCCCGTGAAACCCTGCTATGGGAACAGCGCACTCCGGGTCACGAAGACCTGGAGTGCGCTGCTAGCCGGCCGATTGGTCCGGCTTCAGTGGCACTTGGAGATGACGTCATCTCCAAGTGTCCACTTTCACTCCGCAAAAGCCGGGTCTATGCAGACCTGACTGCGGTGTGAGTGGCGCTGACTCGGGAATATCCCGAGCCAGCGCCGGCAAAATTCCGGGTCTGATCCGGATAGGAACTTTGGCCCTCATTCAGAGCCGTACGCTCTGAGCAGAGCGCACGCTCTGAATGAGGGCCGTCCTCCATAATTATGGAGCGTCCTCCTGGACGCTCGTATAGCTGTGGGTCACCACCCACAGCCTATACGAGCGTGCAGTTTGATGGCCGCGATGGTCTTGACCATCGCGACCATCGCCACTGCGAGCCGGAGCCTGCGGTTGAGTTTTTCAACCGCAAGGCCCGGAGTGATTTTGGCTCTATCAGAGAAAAAATCACTCCCACTGACAGCACTAGTGATGTCAGTGGGCCGGCTTCTGACGGTAGGCGTTCCCTTTGGAATGCCCCCGTCTGGGAGGCACGCCCACCAAATCAACATCGACAGCACGCCCCCTTTGATCAGACACAACGAGCGAAGGAAAGTCCTTCGCTCGTCGCGTCTGGCGCATGCGCACGACGGAGCTCCCGCCGTCGTGCGCATGCGCACTGCACAACATCGACCCACTTGCGAGCGGACAGCCGCTTGCGAGTGGGTCTGAATCAGGCCCTTTCTTCCAACTCCGGGTCAGACCCGGAATTTAGGTGGAAAAGGGGTATTAGGCGAAATTGTCCTGGAATTGAATTTGGCACATTTTTTTTTAGGTGAATTTTTCACAAAAAAACAGGCGAATATGGCTTTTCGCCTCTAATTGAATTCCCCTCTAAAGGTTTCAGACTTGAGATTTGTTCTAGTAACGTATGACATTGTATGCAGAATGTATCAATATGTATATGTGAGTACTCTAATCAGCAGAATATATAACTATCTGTCAGGAGCTAGAGGGAGCAGAGCAATGTTCTGCAGATCTCTAGAAAAATCAGTAATGTAATAATCTGCAGAATATATCACTATGTATCAGTCAGGGGGTAGAGGGAGTAAAGCAATGTTCTGCAGATCACTAGAGAGGTCAGTAATGTAATAATCTGCAGAATATATCACTATGTATCTGTCAGGGGTAGATGGAGCAGAGCAATGTTCTGCAGATCACTAGAGAGGTCAGTAATGTATTAATCTGCAGAATATATCACTATGTATCTGTCAGGGGGTAGATGCAGCAGAGCAATGTTCTGCAGATCACTAGAGAGGTCAGTAATGTAAGAATCTGCAGAATATATCACTATGTATCTGTCAGGGGTAGTTGGAGCAGAGTAATGTTCTGCAGATCTCTAGATAGGTCAGTAATGTAATAATCTGCAGAATATATCACTATGTATCTGTCGGGATAGAGGTAGCTGAGCAATGTTCTGCAGATCACTAGAGAGGTCAGTAATGTAATAATCTGCAGAATATATAACTATCTGTCGGGGTAGATGGGACAGAGCAATGTTCTGCAGATCACTAGAGAGGTCAGTAATGTAATAATCTGCAGAATGTATCACTATGTGTCTGTCAGGAGGTAGATGGAGCAGAGCAATGTTCTTCAGATCACTAGAGAAGTCAGTAATGAAATAATATGCAGAATATATCACTATGTATCTGTCAGGGGGTAGATGGGACAGAGCAATGTTCTGCAGATCTCTAGAGAGGTCAGTAATGTAATAATCTGCAGAATATATCACTGTATCTGTCAGGGGGTAGATGGAGCCGAGCAATGTTCTGCAGATCACTAGAGAGATCAGTAATGTAATAATCTGCAGAATATATCACTGTATCTGTCAGGGGGTAGATGGAGCAGAGCAATGTTCTGCAGATCACTAGAGAGGTCAGTAATGTAATAATCTGCAGAATATATCACTATGTGTCTGTCAGGGGTAGAGGGAGCAGGGCAATGTTCTGCAGATCTCTAGAGAGGTCAGTAATGTAATAATCTGCAGAATATATCACTATGTATTTGTCAGGGGTAGTTGGAGCAGAGTAATGTTCTGCAGATCTCTAGAGAGGTCAGTAATGTAATAATCTGCAGAATATATCACTATGTATCTGTCAGGGGATAGAGGGTGCAGAGCAATGTTCTGCAGATCACTAGAGAGGTCAGTAATGTAATAATCTGCAGAATATATCACTATGTATCTGTCAGGGAGTAGAGGGAGCAGAGCAATGTTCTGCAGATCACTAGAGAGGTCAGTAATGTAATAATCTGCAGAATATATCACTATGTATCTATCAGGGGGTAGATGGAGCAGAGCAATGTTCTGCAGATCTCTAGAGAGGTCAGTAATGTAATAATCTGCAGAATATATCACTTTATCTGTCAGGGGGTAGATGGAGAAGAGCAATGTTCTGCAGATCACTAGAGAGGTCAGTAATGTAATCATCTGCAGAATATATCACTATGTAGGGGGTAGATGGGGGTAGATGGAGCAGAGCAATGTTCTGCAGATCACTAGAGAGGTCAGTAATGTAATAATCTGCAGAATATCTTACTATGTATGTGTCAGGGGGTAGAGGGACCAGAGCAATGTTCTGCAGATCTCTAGAGAGGTCAGTAATGTAATAATCTGCAGAATATATCACTATGTATCTGTCAAGGGTAGTTGGAGTAGAGTAATGTTCTGCAGATCTCTAGAGAGGTCAGTAATGTAATAATCTGCAGAATATATCACTATGTGTCTGTCAGAGATAGATGGAGCAGAGCAATGTTCTGCAGATCTCTAGAGAGGTCAGTAATGTAATAATCTGCAGAATATATCACTATGGAGCCGAGCAATGTTCTGCAGATCACTAGAGAGATTAGTGATGTAATAATCTGCAGAATATATCACTGTATCTGTCAGGGGGTAGATGGAGCAGAGCAATGTTCTGCAGATCACTAGAGAGGTCAGTAATGTAATAATCTGCAGAATATATCACTATGTGTCTGTCAGGGGTAGAGGGAGCAGAGTAATGTTCTGCAGATCTCTAGAGAGGTCAGTAATGTATTAATCTGCAGAATATATCACTATGTATCTGTCAGAGATAGATGGAGCAGAGCAATGTTCTGCAGATCATTAGAGGTCAGTAATGTAATAATCTGCAGAATATATCACTATGTATCTGTCAGGGGGTAGGAGCAGAGCAATGTTCTGCAGATCACTAGAGAGATCAGTAATGTAATAATCTGCAGAATATATCACTATGTATCTATCAGGGAGTAGAGGGAGCAGAGCAATGTTCTGTAGATCACTAGAGAGGTCAGTAATGTAATAATCTGCAGATCACTAGAGAGGTCAGTAATGTAATAATCTGCAGAATATATCACTGTATCTGTCAGGGGTAGAGGGAGCAGAGCAATGTTCTGCAGATCACTAGAGAGGTCAGTAATGTAATAATCTGCAGAATATATCACTATGTATCTGTCAGGGGGTAGATGGAGCAGAGCAATGTTCTGTAGATCACTAGAGAGGTCAGTAATGTAATAATCTTCAGAATATATCACTATGTATCTGTCAGGGGTAGATGTAGCAGAGCAATGTTCTGCAGATCACTAGAGAGGTCAGTAATTTAATAATCTGCAGAATATATCACTATGTATCTGTCAGGGGTAGATGGAGCAGAGCAATGTTCTGCAGATCACTAGAGAGGTCAGTAATGTAATAATCTGCATAATATATCACTATGTATCTGTCAGGGGTAGATGGAGCAGAGCAATGTTCTGGAGATCTCTAGAGAGGTCAGTAATGTAATAATCTGCAGAATATATCACTATGTATCTGTCAGGGGGTAGAGGGAGCAGAGCAATGTTCTGCAGATCACTAGAGAGGTCAGTAATGTAATAATCTGCAGAATATATCACTATGTATCTGTCAGGAGCTAGAGGGAGCAGAGCAATGTTCTGGAGATCTCTAGAGAGGTCAGTAATGTAATAATCTGCAGAATATATCACTATGTATGTCAGGGGTAGATGGAGCAGAGCAATGTTCTGCAGATCACTAGAGAGGTCAGTAATGTAATAATCTGCAGAATATATCACTATGAATCTGTCAGGGGTAGAGGGAGCAGAGCAATGTTCTGGAGATCACTAGAGAGGTCAGTAATGTAATAATCTGCAGAATATATCACTATGTATCTGTTGGGGTAGATGGGAAACAACAATGTTCTGCAGATCAGTATTGTGATAACTAATAATTTGTAAATGATTAATACAATAAGAAAAGGGTTTGGTCAGTAAAAGAGGAACTGTGAGAGGTTCTGGATGTTACGGTTTATGGGTTTATACATTCAGCAAGTGATAAACAATCTACTTGGACGTCTACTATCTGCATTTGCCCAGACAGCTCTGTCATTTACACTTGATGGACTGAGGAGGAATGAAGTCCTCTGTCTCGTACACACACCAGCCGACCATAACATTCCTCAGCCATATCCACTTAGTCTTCTAATAATATCAGCACAGACTAATTGGCTCTCATACAAGTGTGTAAAAGTATGTAAGAGGTGTCAGCCCAAACATAATGGAAGCTGCGGTTCCTGAGCCATTATCTCCTCCCTGCAGACCTGCGACTCTTTTCTCTGCAAAACACAAGCGTTTATTTCCTTATATCGGAACAATAGCCACGCAGATAGGAGTGCAGCAGGAAAAACAGCCCAGAGGATTAACCATTGCCGTGAATACTTTGTATATCTTAATATGTGCTTGCATCAAATTTATTGTTGTGAAACTCATTACCATCAGCACTCAACCAGGGATGAAACAAATTAATGGGTGAGCAGAATATAGCTATTATTGTGAAGAGAGATTCATAGAGAGGATGTGTCAAACTGGGAAGTTTTATTTTTTTCCCCCAAATATGAGCTGCTCATTGCAATGTGTTCTAGTTTCTTGTCGGGTTTCCTGTAACCATTGTCCAAGCCGAAGCAGGCAGTGCGGTTTTCTAACACAGGTCATAGGGATCAATGATCTCTCTTATGCAGGGGCGGGGAACCTTTTTTCTGCCGAGGGCCATTTTGATATATATAATATTATTCGCGGGCCTGGTGCAGACCACACCCCCTCAGTGTGATGACACACGGGGGCGGGGCTACAATCACCAGTGATTAAAGCGATGCCTGGAGCATCCTGAGGATGCTCTGGGAGCTGTAAGGGCAGCGGTGTGACCATCTGAAGCCGTAGGACGCTCCAGATGGTACTGCTGCATAGATTCTGGCTGCAGGGAGCCATTCTAGGCACCCTGCTAGCCAGATGAGGCGAGCAGTAAAAAGCTCAGAGGGCTAGACCAAATGATTCCGCAGGCCTTATACGGCCCCCGGGCCTGAGGTTCCCCATCCCTGGTCTAATGGCATGTGTTTACTAACACATGCCATTCAACGAGCTCTTACTAAACCACTAAACCTCATATAGCAACCAAAATTATTCCACCACCCCAAGCTAACAGTGTTTACTTTGATACCTTATGCCCACCCCAAAATAGATATAACTGCTAACCAAACTTCTGGGAAAGTTAAGCCGAGTATCCATTAGGCGATTTTAATGAGCGATTGAACGATTACGACATCGTAATCGTTCAATCACTCATTAAGCGTTCACAAATTGTGCACTACAATATCGGAAACGACAAGCGATGCCCGCTCCCGCTGGTCGTTTCCCACATCAATCATCGCCTGAACATTCTGGTCAGTCTGCCGATAACGACAGATTGACCCTGTTCAGGAATGATGGAGGGTGCCTGCACTGACCAACATATCGTTCAGTGTAGGCACTACAGGGGATCAGGAACGACTGTACGATTACGATGTCTTTCCATAGTCGGGTAGTGTACACACTGTGCTAGCGATAAATAATAAACAGTGCACAAGTTGCAACCTCCTGACCGTTATAAGGTGTTTAACGGCTAACACACCTATACAATCGTTGGCCCGATCACCCTATATCTGCTGAGGATTGCATAGGTGTGTACCCAGTTTAACTATTAGTCCAACAGTGGGTACATACTAGAACGATATCAGGACGATTAGCCATATTAGAGTGACCAATTGTCTACATAGTCTAGTGTGTACGCACAGTTGCGCGCTCCCACAGACGACATGTGAGAACGTTTGATTGACCGCGCAGCACGCTCAACCAAACGATATCGTGTGTGTGACAGTGCATTTTAATGAAGGACAGAATGAGGTATTGTTGCATTGTTCATTAAATCGTCTTGTGTGTACCGGCAGCCTGTGATGGTCCGTGGCAAAGGGAAACTGCCCCAACCATCGGCACGATTGCCGGTTGTCCTAATGTCTACCCACCTTAAAGCTGGGTACACTTGTCCAATTCTCATCCAATTCAACCTACCAGTTGGTACGACATTGGTAGAGTGTGTATGCTCACACAACCTCTGGTTTCATCCAATCCCGGTGGCCTGGTTGAGTCAAACCATTGTTAATCTGCTGAAAAATCAGGACAGATTCCAAGTCACCAGACCAATATAGAAGTGTGTACACTCCAGCAACTGGTTTCTCCTATTCTTTGTGTGTGAGGGTCAGCCGGTCTGCCAAAGATTGTACGGTGACACAATCCTTTCAGCAGATGGTTTTGAGCAGATGCAGATTGGACAGATGTGTACGAATAGATTTGGTTGTTGTATCTGTGACCTAGGTCTCCAGTAGGATTGTGTCAACAGTCTGGTCGGGAGTTGGATACCCAGAAGATTGGACAACCTATATGAAATAGGGTTGTCCAATACTAAGCTTATTCCTTTAATCTAGTCTAATATGGGACCACTAGACCCCAAACTCAATTCTTATCATCTGAATCATGAATGTAAAATAGGTTGTTCGTAGTCAATTTGAAATTACACTTCAGCTATTTTTAAAAGTAAAGATTTTACCTTCCACCTACAATACAGAAAGTGTTCAAACTAGCAGGCACAGGCACACCCCCGAAACTGTCATCGAGCTGCAGATATCACAGCGTGTGGCCGACCTCACTGTCATGAGTTATATGAAACTAGTCAATCAATGGGGCCGCCCATATAGTACTCTGTACTCTGAGATTAGGTCATAACTTATGATATGTAATTTTCAGTCCTTGAACCAAAACAATCAGAAATTTTTGGTCCAAAACGGGGCAGTTAATTGGAACGTAGATAAACCTGATTATTTACCTGCACAAGAGCATCCAAGCAGCTTGGTTTGGAGATTCTTGTACACATCTGAATCCTCGCAGCTTAGACTTTAATGTGAGTAATACAGAGAATGAATGATGCAGTATTTGATGGTAAGAAATGTGCGCCCCACGCCGCCTCTCCCTAGTGACTGGTGCAAGGCTCTATCTCATTGATGAAACAAGAGTTTATCCATCAAAAATGGGTTAGAGAAGTGGTTCCCAAACTTTTTGGAATCACGACTCCCTAGAGTAACAGCATTTGTTTTCATGGCACCCCTAAGCCAAAAGTTTGTTATTGAGAAATTCAGAAAAAAATGTAGTTAAGTAGTAAAGTTAAGTCAATGGTGCTATCTATGGGCAAGATTCAGAGCCGCTCGTAAGCAGCCGCTCGTTCGTTCCGAGCGATGTTTGCCCAACTGCGCATGCGTACGGATCGTAATACGCATGCGCGAACCAGTCAGTGCGGCCGAAAATCTTTTGTTCGCTAAATAGCGAATGCCTGCTATTTTGAGTGACAGGAGGAGGCGTATGTGGGTGGTAACAGGGGAAGGTGCTTGAAAACGGGGAGTGGAGATCCGATCGCAGGCGTGCTTAAAGGAAAGGTCAAAATGGGCGTTTTATGGGTGTGCATAATTAATACAGCAGCGTCATTGACCACGTCACTGGGTTATTTTATAGTCAGAACTGCTTGCAAGATTGCGGTAGGAAAAACCAACCACAAGAATAGCGAGCAGTTCATACGCTGGTCGATGTACTCGATTAATCTAATAAATAGCGGACATGACGTAGGATGCGAGCGGCCAGGGGGCGTAGTTTCCAAAAAAACGACCGCAAGTTTTGTTCGCTCGTTCAGACATAGAGGCGTGAACAGACCGCAAAAAGCGAACGGTTCATTTGAATAGCCACCCCTTTTTTCAGAACGAACGACCGCAAATAGCGTCCGGCTCTGAATCAGGCCCTGTGTTCCTTAGTCATGTGGTGGTGGACAGGTTTGCACTTCGGTTTGTCCACATATTTACATTACATTGACCATAAATAATTTGATTTGGTGCTGGACCACCAACCAGAGGCACCCTGTCCTGAGACACCCCAGGGTGCCACGGCGCAGTTTGGGAGCCACTAGGTTAGAGGAGACTGAACCTAAACACACAGAAGACAGATGATGAAAATCTCAATGAATTTAAAGTATTCTGAAGAAGTTTCTTTCTGACTATTGCTCTATGAAAATTCAGTACGGTAACTATGCATGCATGTTCAGATTGAGGGGCAATCAAGTTTCCACCTTAGGCCCATATTAAGTTAGAGGCGAAAAGCCGAGCCGATGCGCGGTTTTCAAAAGCTTCCGAAATATCGCCCTATTCAATTCCAGGACGTTTTCGCCATGGCGAAAACTCCATAGGCCAAAGTAGGCGAAAAAGTTTCTCAACCCGCAGGCAGGAAAAAAGATGTGCAAAATCACTATTTTTGAGTAAAAATGTGGGGACTTGGTCCACAACACTTTGGGGACCCCCACTAATGACTAATTAGGCAAAGAAAAAGAAAAAAAGTGATCTTAATACCCCCCAAAAAAGGCATGTAATTTTGGGGTGAAAATGTAAAAAGTGTTTGAAAATGGGTTTTAAGTATTGGGTCAGGTGTTTGGGGGGCTATATGGATGGGACAGATGTTTTTAGGGTTGCAGGGGGCTGCAGCAGCTGTTTTTATAAAGTTTTTAAAAATGCACTTTATTAACTCCAAAATATACTAGTACCCATTTAAATGGACCCCCAATTTAACTACAGCAATTATTTTTCACCTAAGATATTGCTTAATATAATTATTTCAAACTAATGCAAAAGTGCATATAACAGCCATCTGACTCAATTTAGGAACCCAAAATACTTTTATTACAGCTATTAATACACTTCTAAACTAATTACCAGGGTCACTTATGCTTTTTTGGGGGGTACAGACTGATTTTGCAAAAAAAAAAAAGTAATTTTCTCTAGCTTCTCCATTCGCAGTATTCGCTCATCCGCATTTTTGCCTGTTTTGCAATTGAGTAGGGTGAAAAGCGGGAGCGCGCATTGTCAAAGTACACGATAACGTCGCCTCAAAATGCGAATGAGGCGAAAACATCGCGGATCTCGGCTTTTCGCCGCTAGTTGAATCCATCCAGTACTCTGCATTTAAATAACGTAAAACAATTTGCAAATGTGCTCTTCCTGAGAATACAATCTAGCTGCTGCAATGTTCTCACCTAACATGGCTCATACACATATAACAATCAATACCAAACGGCCGTACGATGAATGCTTATTATAGCAGGTATAGTGTAAGCAACTCCAGTAATGTAGCAATTATATTGTAAGCAACTCCAGTAATATAGCAGTTATATTGTAAACAACTCCAGTAATATAGCAGTTATATTGTAAGCAACTCCAGTAACATAGCAGTTATATTGTAAGCAACTCCAGTAATATAGCAGTTATATTATAAACAACTCCAGTAACATAGCATTTATATTGTAAGCAACTCCAGTAACATAGCAGTTATATTGGAAGGAACTCCAGTAACATAGCAGTTATATTGTAAGCAACTCCAGTAACATAGCAGTTATATTGGAAGGAACTCCAGTAACATAGCAGTTATATTGTAAGCAACTCCAGTAATATAGCAGTTATATTATAAACAACTCCAGTAACATAGCATTTATATTGTAAGCAACTCCAGTAACATAGCAGTTATATTGGAAGGAACTCCAGTAACATAGCAGTTATATTGTAAGCAACTCCAGTAGCATAGCAGTTATATTGTAAGCAACTCCAGTAACATAGCAGTTATATTGTAAGCAACTCCAGTAACATAGCAGTTATATTGTAAGCAACTCCAGTAACATAGCAGTTATATTGTAAGCAACTCCAGTAATAAAGCAGTTATATTGTAAGCAACTCCAGTAACATAACAGTTATATTGTAAGCAACTCCAGTAACATAGCAGTTATATTGTAAACAACTCCAGTAACATAGCAGTTATATTGTAAGCAACTCCAGTAACATAGCAGTTATATTGGAAGCAACTCCAGTAACATAGCAGTTATATTGTAAGCAACTACAGTAATAAAGCAGTTATATTGTAAGCAACTCCAGTAGCATAGCAGTTATATTGTAAGCAACTCCAGTAACATAACAGTTATATTGTAAGCAACTCCAGTAACATAGCAGTTATATTGTAAGCAACTCCAGTAACATAGCAGTTATATTGTAAGCAACTCCAGTAATAAAGCAGTTATATTGTAAGCAACTCCAGTAGCATAGCAGTTATATTGTAAGCAACTCCAGTAACATAACAGTTATATTGTAAGCAACTCCAGTAACATAGCAGTTATATTGTAAGCAACTCCAGTAACATAGCAGTTATATTGTAAGCAACTCCAGTAACATAGCAGTTATATTGTAAACAACTCCAGTAACATAGCAGTTATATTGTAAGCAACTCCAGTAATATAGCAGTTATATAGTAAGCAACTCCAGTAGCATAGCAGTTATATCATAAGCAACTCCAGTAACATACCAGTTATATAGTAAGCAACTCCAGTAATATAGCAGTTATATTGTAAGGAACTCCAGTAATATAGCAGTTATATTGTAAGCAACTCCAGTAACATAACAGTTATATTGTAAGCAACTCCAGTAATATAGCAGTTATATTGTAAGCAACTCCAGTAACATAGCAGTTATATTATAAGCAACTCCAGTAACATAACAGTTATATTGTAAGCAACTCCAGTAATATAGCAGTTATATTGTAAGCAACTCCAGTAATATAGCAGTTATATCATAAGCAACTCCAGTAGTATAGCAGTTATATCATAAGCAACTCCAGTAGTATAGCAGTTATATTGTAAGCAACTCCAGTAACATAACAGTTATATTGTAAGCAACTCCAGTAACATAACAGTTATATTGTAAGCAACTCCAGTAATATAAGAGGTGTATTGTAAGCAACTCCAGTAATATAGCAGTTATATTGTAAGCAACTCCAGTAACATAACAGTTATATTGTAAGCAACTCCAGTAATATAGCAGTTATATTATAAGCAACTCCAGTAACATAACAGTTATATTGTAAGCAACTCCAGTAACATAACAGTTATATTGTAAGCAACTCCAGTAATATAGCAGTTATATTATAAGCAACTCCAGTAACATAACAGTTATATTGTAAGCAACTCCAGTAATATAGCAGTTATATTGTAAGCAACTCCAGTAATATAGCAGTTATATCGTAAGCAACTCCAGTAGTATAGCAGTTATATCATAAGCAACTCCAGTAATATAGCAGTTATATTGTAAGCAACTCCAGTAATATAGCAGTTGTATTGTAAGCAACTCCAGTAACATAGCAGTTATATTGTAAGCAACTCCAGTAACATAGCAGTTATATTGTAAGCAACTCCAGTAACATAGCAGTTATATTGTAAGCAACTCCAGTAACATAACAGTTATATTGTAAGCAACTCCAGTAATATAGCAGTTATATTGTAAGCAACTCCAGTAACATAACAGTTATATTGTAAGCAACTCCAGTAATATAGAAGTTATATTATAAGCAACTCCAGTAACATAACAGTTATATTGTAAGCAACTCCAGTAATATAGCAGTTATATTATAAGCAACTCCAGTAACATAACAGTTATATTGTAAGCAACTCCAGTAACATAACAGTTATATTGTAAGCAACTCCAGTAATATAGCAGTTATATTATAAGCAACTCCAGTAACATAACAGTTATATTGTAAGCAACTCCAGTAATATAGCAGTTATATTGTAAGCAACTCCAGTAACATAGCAGTTATATCGTAAACAACTCCAGTAATATAGCAGTTATATCGTAAGCAACTCCAGTAATATAGCAGTTATATTGTAAACAACTCCAGTAACATAGCAGTTATATTGTAAACAACTCCAGTAACATAACAGTTATATTGTAAGCAACTCCAGTAACATAGCAGTTATATTGTAAGCAACTCCAGTAACATAGCAGTTATATTGTAAGCAACTCCAGTAACATAGCAGTTATATTGTAAACAACTCCAGTAACATAGCAGTTATATTATAAACAACTCCAGTAACATAGCATTTATATCGTAAGCAACTCCAGTAATATAGCAGTTATATTGTAAGCAACTCCAGTAACATAGCAGTTATATTGTAAGCAACTCCAGTAATGTAGCAGTTATATTGTAAACAACTCCAGTAGCATAGCAGTTATATCATAAGCAACTCCAGTATCATACCAGTTATATAGTAAGCAACTCCAGTAATATAGCAGTTATATTGTAAGCAACTTCAGTAATATAGCAGTTATATTGTAAGCAACTCCAGTAACATAGCAGTTATATTGTAAGCAACTCCAGTAACATAGCAGTTATATTGTAAGCAACTCAAGTAATATAGCAGTTATATTATAAGCAACTCCAGTAACATAACAGTTATATTGTAAGCAACTCCAGTAATGTAGCAGTTATATTATAAGCAACTCCAGTAACATAACAGTTATATTGTAAGCCACTCCAGTAATATAGCAGTTATATTGTAAGCAACTCCAGTAATATAGCAGTTATATCGTAAGCAACTCCAGTAGTATAGCAGTTATATCATAAGCAACTCCAGTAGTATAGCAGTTATATTGTAAGCAACTCCAGTAACATAACAGTTATATTGTAAGCAACTCCAGTAATATAACAGGTGTATTGTAAGCAACTCCAGTAATGTAGCAGTTATATTGTAAACAACTCCAGTAACATAGCAGTTATATTGTAAGCAACTCCAGTAACATAGCAGTTATATTGTAAGCAACTCCAGTAATATAGCAGTTATATTGTAAGCAACTCCAGTAACATAGCAATTATATTGTAAGCAACTCCAGTAACATAGCAGTTATATTGTAAGCAACTCCAGTAACATAGCAATTATATTGTAAGCAACTCCAGTAACATAGCAGTTATATTGTAAGCAACTCCAGTAATGTAGCAGTTATATTGTAAACAACTCCAGTAATGTAGCAGTTATATTGTAAACAACTCCAGTAATATAGCAGTTATATTGTAAACAACTCCAGTAATATAGCAGTTATATCGTAAGCAACTCCAGTAACATAACAGTTATATTGTAAGCAACTCCAGTAATATAGCAGTTATATCGTAAGCAACTCCAGTAGTATAGCAGTTATATCATAAGCAACTCCAGTAGTATAGCAGTTATATTGTAAGCAACTCCAGTAACATAACAGTTATATTGTAAGCAACTCCAGTAACATAACAGTTATATTGTAAGCAACTCCAGTAATATAACAGGTGTATTGTAAGCAACTCCAGTAATGTAGCAGTTATATTGTAAACAACTCCAGTAACATAGCAGTTATATTGTAAGCAACTCCAGTAACATAGCAGTTATATTGTAAGCAACTCCAGTAATATAGCAGTTATATTGTAAGCAACTCCAGTAACATAGCAATTATATTGTAAGCAACTCCAGTAACATAGCAGTTATATTGTAAGCAACTCCAGTAATGTAGCAGTTATATTGTAAACAACTCCAGTAATATAGCAGTTATATTGTAAGCAACTCCAGTAATGTAGCAGTTATATTGTAAACAACTCCAGTAACATAACAGTTATATTGTAAGCAACTCCAGTAATATAGCAGTTATATTGTAAGCAACTCCAGTAACATAGCAGTTATATTGTAAGCAACTCCAGTAACATAGCAGTTATATTGTAAGCAACTCCAGTAACATAACAGTTATATTGTAAGCAACTCCAGTAATATAGCAGTTATAGTGTAAGCAACTCCAGTAATATAGCAGTTATATTATAAGCAACTCCAGTAAAATAACAGTTATATTGTAAGCAACTCCAGTAATATAGCAGTTATATTATAAGCAACTCCAGTAACATAACAGTTATATTGTAAGCAACTCCAGTAACATAACAGTTATATTGTAAGCAACTCCAGTAATATAGCAGTTATATTATAAGCAACTCCAGTAACATAACAGTTATATTGTAAGCAACTCCAGTAATATAGCAGTTATATTGTAAGCAACTCCAGTAATATAGCAGTTATATCGTAAGCAACTCCAGTAGTATAGCAGTTATATCGTAAGCAACTCCAGTAATATAGCAGTTATATCATAAGCAACTCCAGTAATATAGCAGTTTTATTGTAAGCAACTCCAGTAACATAACAGTTATATTGTAAGCAACTCCAGTAACATAACAGTTATATTGTAAGCAATTCCAGTAATATAGCAGTTATATCGTAAGCAACTCCAGTAATATAGCAGTTATATCATAAGCAACTCCAGTAATATAGCAGTTTTATTGTAAGCAACTCCAGTAACATAACAGTTATATTGTAAGCAACTCCAGTAACATAACAGTTATATTGTAAGCAATTCCAGTAATATAACAGGTGTATTGTAAGCAACTCCAGTAATATAGCAGGTATATTGTAAGCAACTCCAGTAATATAGCAGTTATATTGTAAGCAACTCCAGTAGCATAGAAGTTATATTGTAAGCAACTCCAGTAATATAGCAGTTATATTGTAAGCAACTCCAGTAATATAGCAGTTATATCGTAAGCAACTCCAGTAGTATAGCAGTTATATCGTAAGCAACTCCAGTAATATAGCAGTTATATCATAAGCAACTCCAGTAATATAGCAGTTTTATTGTAAGCAACTCCAGTAACATAACAGTTATATTGCAAGCAACTCCAGTAACATAACAGTTATATTGTAAGCAACTCCAGTAATATAGCAGTTATATCGTAAGCAACTCCAGTAATATAGCAGTTATATCATAAGCAACTCCAGTAATATAGCAGTTTTATTGTAAGCAACTCCAGTAACATAACAGTTATATTGTAAGCAACTCCAGTAACATAACAGTTATATTGTAAGCAATTCCAGTAATATAACAGTTGTATTGTAAGCAACTCCAGTAATATAGCAGGTATATTGTAAGCAACTCCAGTAATATAGCAGTTATATTGTAAGCAACTCCAGTAGCATAGAAGTTATATTGTAAGCAACTCCAGTAATATAGCAGTTATATTGTAAACAACTCCAGTAATATAGCAGTTATATTGTAAACAACTCCAGTAATATAGCAGTTATATTGTATGCAACTCCAGTAACATAGCAGTTATATTGGAAGCAACTCCAGTAACATAGCAGTTATATTGTAAGCAACTCCAGTAATAAAGCAGTTATATTGTAAGCAACTCCAGTAGCATAGCAGTTATATTGTAAGCAACTCCAGTAACATAGCAGTTATATTGTAAGCAACTCCAGTAACATAGCAGTTATATTGTAAGCAACTCCAGTAACATAGCAGTTATATTGTAAGCAACTCCAGTAACATAGCAGTTATATTGTAAGCAACTCCAGTAATGTAGCAGTTATATTGTAAACAACTCCAGTAGCATAGCAGTTATATCATAAGCAACTCCAGTAACATACCAGTTATATAGTAAGCAACTCCAGTAATATAGCAGTTATATTGTAAGCAACTCCAGTAATATAGCAGTTATATTGTAAGCAACTCCAGTAACATAGCAGTTATATTGTAAGCAACTCCAGTAACATAGCAGTTATATTGTAAGCAACTCAAGTAATATAGCAGTTATATTATAAGCAACTCCAGTAACATAACAGTTATATTGTAAGCAACTCCAGTAATGTAGCAGTTATATTATAAGCAACTCCAGTAACATAACAGTTATATTGTAAGCCACTCCAGTAATATAGCAGTTATATCGTAAGCAACTCCAGTAATATAGCAGTTATATCGTAAGCAACTCCAGTAGTATAGCAGTTATATCATAAGCAACTCCAGTAGTATAGCAGTTATATTGTAAGCAACTCCAGTAACATAACAGTTATATTGTAAGCAACTCCAGTAATATAACAGGTGTATTGTAAGCAACTCCAGTAATGTAGCAGTTATATTGTAAACAACTCCAGTAACATAGCAGTTATATTGTAAGCAACTCCAGTAACATAGCAGTTATATTGTAAGCAACTCCAGTAATATAGCAGTTATATTGTAAGCAACTCCAGTAACATAGCAATTATATTGTAAGCAACTCCAGTAACATAGCAGTTATATTGTAAGCAACTCCAGTAACATAGCAATTATATTGTAAGCAACTCCAGTAACATAGCAGTTATATTGTAAGCAACTCCAGTAATGTAGCAGTTATATTGTAAACAACTCCAGTAATATAGCAGTTATATTGTAAACAACTCCAGTAATATAGCAGTTATATCGTAAACAACTCCAGTAATATAGCAGTTATATCGTAAGCAACTCCAGTAACATAACAGTTATATTGTAAGCAACTCCAGTAATATAGCAGTTATATCGTAAGCAACTCCAGTAGTATAGCAGTTATATCATAAGCAACTCCAGTAGTATAGCAGTTATATTGTAAGCAACTCCAGTAACATAACAGTTATATTGTAAGCAACTCCAGTAACATAACAGTTATATTGTAAGCAACTCCAGTAATATAACAGGTGTATTGTAAGCAACTCCAGTAATGTAGCAGTTATATTGTAAACAACTCCAGTAACATAGCAGTTATATTGTAAGCAACTCCAGTAACATAGCAGTTATATTGTAAGCAACTCCAGTAATATAGCAGTTATATTGTAAGCAACTCCAGTAACATAGCAATTATATTGTAAGCAACTCCAGTAACATAGCAGTTATATTGTAAGCAACTCCAGTAATGTAGCAGTTATATTGTAAACAACTCCAGTAATATAGCAGTTATATTGTAAGCAACTCCAGTAATGTAGCAGTTATATTGTAAGCAACTCCAGTAACATAACAGTTATATTGTAAACAACTCCAGTAATGTAGCAGTTATATTGTAAGCAACTCCAGTAATATAGCAGTTATATTGTAAGCAACTCCAGTAACATAGCAGTTATATTGTAAGCAACTCCAGTAACATAGCAGTTATATTGTAAGCAACTCCAGTAACATAACAGTTATATTGTAAGCAACTCCAGTAATATAGCAGTTATAGTGTAAGCAACTCCAGTAATATAGCAGTTATATTATAAGCAACTCCAGTAAAATAACAGTTATATTGTAAGCAACTCCAGTAATATAGCAGTTATATTATAAGCAACTCCAGTAACATAACAGTTATATTGTAAGCAACTCCAGTAACATAACAGTTATATTGTAAGCAACTCCAGTAATATAGCAGTTATATTATAAGCAACTCCAGTAACATAACAGTTATATTGTAAGCAACTCCAGTAATATAGCAGTTATATTGTAAGCAACTCCAGTAATATAGCAGTTATATCGTAAGCAACTCCAGTAGTATAGCAGTTATATTGTAAGCAACTCCAGTAACATAACAGTTATACTGTAAGCAACTCCAGTAACATAACAGTTATATTGTAAGCAACTCCAGTAATATAACAGGTGTATTGTAAGCAACTCCAGTAATATAGCTGTTATATTGTAAGCAACTCCAGTAACATAACAGTTATATTGTAAGCAACTCCAGTAATATAACAGGTGTATTGTAAGCAACTCCAGTAATATAGCAGTTATATTGTAAGCAACTCCAGTAAATATAGCAGTTATATTATAAGCAACTCCAGTAACATAACAGTTATATTGTAAGCATCTCCAGTAATATAGCAGTTATATTATAAGAAACTCCAGTAACATAACAGTTATATTGTAAGCAACTCCAGTAATATAGCAGTTATATTGTAAGCAACTCCAGTAATATAGCAGTTATATCGTAAGCAACTCCAGTAATATAGCAGTTATATCATAAGCAACTCCAGTAATATAGCAGTTTTATTGTAAGCAACTCCAGTAACATAACAGTTATATTGTAAGCAACTCCAGTAACATAACAGTTATATTGTAAGCAATTCCAGTAATATAACAGGTGTATTGTAAGCAACTCCAGTAATATAGCAGGTATATTGTAAGCAACTCCAGTAATATAGCAGTTATATTGTAAGCAACTCCAGTAGCATAGAAGTTATATTGTAAGCAACTCCAGTAATATAGCAGTTATATTGTAAGCAACTCCAGTAACATAGCAGTTATATTGTAAGCAACTCCAGTAATGTAGCAGTTATATTGTAAGCAACTCCAGTAACGTAGCAGTTATATTGTAAGCAACTCCAGTAACATAGCAGTTATATTGTAAGCAACTCCAGTAATATAGCAGTTATATTGTAAGCAACTCCAGTAATATAGCAGTTATATTGTAAGCAACTCCAGTAGTATAGCAGTTATATTGTAAGCAACTCCAGTAACATAGCAGTTATATTGTAAGCAACTCCAGTAATGTAGCAGTTATATTGTAAGCAACTCCAGTAACATAGCAGTTATATTGTCAGAAACTGTAGTAATATAGCAGTTATATCGTAAGTAACTCTAGTAATATAGCAGTTATATCGTCAGCAAGATTATAAAGGGGCAAATTATGTTAAGCTAAATCCTGTACCGAATATAGCATCGGCTATTATTTCTATGTATGGAGGATTGATTATGTTGCATATGTTGTTCAGTTGAATACCTTTATGTGTTTTTTAGTCAAAGCAGATGTATAATATTTAACTGTTTAATGAGGCAAGTAATGATGTGTTCAACTGAGTCCTTTAGTTGTGTACCATAATTGTTTGCAAGTATTGATGTATTAAACTGGATCCTTTAGTTGTGGACCATAATTGTTTGATATTAAAGAACTGTTACCGGAGACGGGCACGCGCATCCGTCAGACAGAGGACTCGGAGCACGGGAGGAGGAGGGATCCAGCCACACACAGCGACAGGAAGACAGATAAGCCTCCGTAGCGGAGGGGTAAGCGGGCTGAGATTGGGAACGGTCGCATCCAGCGTTTCCCCTCTCAAGACAGGGGTCTGCAAGGCCACCTAGCCGGAGTGCAGGGTAGGGTCTTTAAACAGACGTATCACTCCTTCCAAAGCCTACATAATCCCAATCCGGAGATCCTGCACCATAGTCCTAGTGGTTCTCCTCCATCCTAAGCAGAAGACACCCCGGCTAGCCCACAACAAACCAGGGACTTAAACACAATCCCCCACAACTGATCTGCATCCATTGTAAGAGAAGCGGGACGCCACCCTTCTCTCCCTCTTACGCTAGCATTTGAACCCCCATAAGGGTCTCAGCACAGCCAATGAAGCGCGCTCATACCAACTATTGACATATTGATGGGATCAGTGCCAGAAAGCACTTATATGTAAAGGCAACATTTTAATAAAATATTTTTGTTCTTGCATGTATCACTCCAGGTATATGTTTGGTACATCAATACATGTTTTCTATGCATTGTATGTTGAATTTTAATATCTAAGTAAAACAATTTTGTACTTGATTCACCAGTCTGTTGAGATTCACTATGTATTAACCTAGGATTAAGATATACATCCGAGTCAGTAAGCAATATCAGTGTAGTATACATAGAAAGGTTTAGCGCTGAATATTTTATTTTTACAGTACTTGCCAAATGGGTGGACACCCCTTTTTTTATTCAGCAGCTCACCACAGAATAATAGCCCAGTGCGCAGTGGCCCTGATTCAGAGCCGGACGCTCTGACAGAGCGCTCGCTCTGAATCAGGGCCGGCCTTCTGTTTTTTTAGAGCGGCCTCCTGGCCGCTCGCATAGCTGTGGGTGGCCACTCACAGCTATAGCGAGCGGCCAGGAAGATGGTCGCGATGGTCAAGACCATCGCGACCATCGGACTTGCGACGAGACCCTTGTGATAGGGTCTCGTTGCCGCAAGCCCTTGAGTGCTTTTGGCTCTACCAGAGCCGAAAGCACTCCCACTGACATCACTTGTGATGTCAGTGGGGCCGGCCCCAGACGGTAGGCGTTCCCATGGGAACGCCTCCGTCTGGCCAGCCACGCCCCTGGCCCACCAACCAAAGGGGGCGAGCTGTCACTCAACATCGACAGCACGCCCCCTTTGGTACGAGACCCGGAGCGACGGCTCGCGCACTGGGCCAACATCGACCAGCTTGCGAGCGCTCGTGAGCGGGTCTGAATCAGGCCCAGTGTTCATCTATCTTTGTATTAAATATCAAGAGGACTAGCCCCCCTCGTCCACCACAGCAAAAGGGGTTAAATAACACCTAAAGGACTGCCCATTTCCTTTTTCCGCAGATGTGATGTAAATCTTTTTTTTTTATGCTGTTATAGTTAATCATGTTTTTATTTCTAGTCCATTGAAAGCTGAAGTAACTGCTGACAATAAAACTAATCTTTATAGCTTTTCCGTCATATCTGAGGCTCTGGGTGCATTGCAGCTGTGATTGGCAGGCACTTCCCTTTGATGTTGAATTATAATACTCTTGACAGAAGAGTCAACTAGTGCCCGTGCAATTTAGAAATTGGTGTATTGCCGAAGGAGGAAAAACTCTGGTGCTTTTTCTCCAGCGGTTGTAAAATTCCATAAAAGCATTATTGCTGCTAGAGGTTGGCAGAAGCGGGCTGGATTGTGGCGCATTGGTATGTAAAAATACAGGGACAAAGGGCAGCTCATCAGCCGCTGTGAAAGTGGAAGAATAGAGAGTTTGTGGTATCTTTTCTCCTCTTAATCTTATCATCTTCAAACCAGTTGAAAAAGCATCAGGAGATTAGAGAGTAACCAGGCTGCATTAGCACATAGCATTACACACACATTCATATGCAGAGAGCTCGCGTGACCAAAGTAATTTATGTCTGCAGCCCGGCTACCAATATGCTGACTTGTGGGCAAATCACACAGGCCCCGGTCTCATAAGAACCTCTATGACTAGTATATTAAAGGGGATTTATTGTTAACCCTTTCCCCATACTAATATTTTGGTGGGTAGCACGCCGACTCATTTCAGGAGGATTCCCGGGCTCCTCTACTGCACAGTCTCCATATGTATTGCTAAGCAGCTGTAACCAATACCTGCTAACAAAGGATGAGAAACCCCTTTAATGGTATTCACTTTTATTTTAAAAAGATGCCAAGGTAAAGGGGACATTGTCATGCTGCATGTTACACTGGCGCTATGCCACTTTACAGTTGGGGCATGCCAATCCCTTTGAAAGTGCTGAGCCACCCCCAGCCCTTTTCCCTCCCCTAAAAACAGTCTTTCAGTGATGCAGGTACACACTCCTTTTAGGTGACATAAATTATTGGGACTTAACTCCCAACGTCCTTTTACTCTACGTATCAAAGGTCAATCGTTCAGAAAGATCGATTTTGATGCCCAATACATTTATACATATCAGTAGGATTTAACCATAACTCACAATGCTGATGGAAATGTTCTTACCTATTCCCCGTTGTCTCTTCCTCTATTGTACGTGTTTATTTTATTTATTTATTTTTTAAATTGCAGATGCGCAGTCCTTCCCTCAACTCCGCACCTGCATATATGTGTCCTTCCCTCAACTCCGCACCTGCATATGTGTGTCCTTCCCTCAACTCCGCACCTGCATATATGAGTCCTTCCCTCAACTCCGCACCTGCATGTGTGCGTCCTTCCCTCAACTCCGCACCTGCATGTGTGCGTCCTTCCCTCAACTCCGCACCTGCATGTGTGCGTCCTTCCCTCAACTCCGCACCTGCATGTGTGCGTCCTTCCCTCAACTCCGCACCTGCATGTGTGCGTCCTTCCCTCAACTCCGCACCTGCATGTGTGCGTCCTTCCCTCAACTCCGCACCTGCATGTGTGCGTCCTTCCCTCAACTCCGCACCTGCATGTGTGCGTCCTTCCCTCAACTCCGCACCTGCATGTGTGCGTCCTTCCCTCAACTCCGCACCTGCATGTGTGCGTCCTTCCCTCAACTCCCCACCTGCATATGTGTGTCCTTCCCTCAACTCCGCACCTGCATATATGTGTCCTTCCCTCAACTCCGCGCCTACATATGTGTGTCCTTCCCTCAACTCCCCACCTACATATGTGTCCTTCCCTCAACTCCGCACCTACATATATGTGTCCTTCCCTCAACTCCGCACCTACATATATGTGTCCTTCCCTCAACTCCGCACCTACATATATGTGTCCTTCCCTCAACTCCCCACCTACATGTGTCCTTCCCTCAACTCCCCACCTGCATATATGTGTCCTTCCCTCAACTCCGCGCCTGCATATATGTGTCCTTCCCTCAACTCCCCACCTACATATGTGTCCTTCCCTCAACTCCCCACCTACATATGTGTCCTTCCCTCAACTCCGCACCTGCATATATGTGTCCTTCCCTCAACTCCCCACCTGCATATATGTGTCCTTCCCTGAACTCCGCACCTGCATATATGTGTCCTTCCCTCAACTCCCCACCTACATATATGTGTCCTTCCCTCAACTCCCCACCTACATATATGTGTCCTTCCCTCAACTCCGCGCCTGCATATATGTGTCCTTCCCTCAACTCCCCACCTGCATATGTGCGTCCTTCCCTCAACTCCCCACCTGCATATGTGCGTCCTTCCCTCAACTCCCCACCTGCATATGTGTGTCCTTCCCTCAACTCCGCGCCTACATATGTGTGTCCTTCCCTCAACTCCCCGCCTACATATGTGTGTCCTTCCCTCAACTCCCCGCCTACATATGTGTGTCCTTCCCTCAACTCCCCACCTACATATGTGTCCTTCCCTCAACTCCGCACCTACATATATGTGTCCTTCCCTCAACTCCGCACCTACATATATGTGTCCTTCCCTCAACTCCGCACCTACATATATGTGTCCTTCCCTCAACTCCCCACCTACATGTGTCCTTCCCTCAACTCCCCACCTGCATATATGTGTCCTTCCCTCAACTCCGCGCCTGCATATATGTGTCCTTCCCTCAACTCCCCACCTACATATGTGTCCTTCCCTCAACTCCCCACCTACATATGTGTCCTTCCCTCAACTCCGCACCTGCATATATGTGTCCTTCCCTCAACTCCCCACCTGCATATATGTGTCCTTCCCTGAACTCCGCACCTGCATATATGTGTCCTTCCCTCAACTCCCCACCTACATATATGTGTCCTTCCCTCAACTCCGCACCTGCATATATGTGTCCTTCCCTCAACTCCGCGCCTGCATATATGTGTCCTTCCCTCAACTCCCCACCTGCATATGTGTGTCCTTCCCTCAACTCCGCACCTGCATATGTGTGTCCTTCTCACAACTCCGCACCTGCATATGTGTGTCCTTCTCACAACTCCGCACCTGCATATGTGTGTCCTTCCCTCAACTCCGCACCTGCATATGTGTGTCCTTCCCTCAACTCCGCACCTGCATATGTGTGTCCTTCCCTCAACTCCGCACCTGTGCATGCATGGAAATAAAATCGACCCTGAAGAAGTTATATAATAGCATTTCCGCAATTAATCCTTGTATTAAATACAAATGTCGATCCCTTATCAATTAAAAAGATCGATGAGGGACCAGCAACTCACCATCCCTATTTTATGCAAGGCAGCAGGACAGTCACCTCAAATTGGGAGGTGATACAGTAGGAATACCGATACTAATATTACTGGCGCCAGAATCCCGACACCTATCACCATCCCGGTGCCGACATCCCGACCACCGGGAAACCGAAGGTAAGTAGCGGGGTGGGGTGTTTGGGTTAGATTCAGGCACTAGGGAGGGGAGAGGTTAGGCACCAAAGAGGGTGGGTTAGCGTACGGAACAACAAGTGTCAGTATGCTAGCCTGTCGGGGTGTCGGGATTCTGACAGCCGGCATCACATAACGTAACAGTTGGGATGTACATTAGGGACACAAAGACAATGCACATTAATAACAGTACAGGATTGTGCTGGTTAGAGCTGAGATACTTTTGGTTGCACCTTATTCATCATGAATAAAAATATTTAAAGGGACACCATCAACAGAATAAAGAATACAAAACATACATTTTATTATGTAATACAACAACTTTTATTGTTCAATACTAATGATTGCTTTACTTTTTTCTAGAGGCTGTTTGCATACAAATCAGTGTTTATTGATAAATTCATTGTTTGGATCTTTACATGTGATAGTTGATTATAGCCTTTATCTTCCTACACACATTTTCACTCTCTAGTCCCCTGGAGCAAACGCTTACTTCAGGGCAGCTGTAAAACAATCAGAATAAGACCATCCCGCTGTGTATTTCTGTGCTTGAGCGGTCAATGGTAATAATGGGTGTCAAAACCACAGATGGTGTAATGGTTAGCATTACTGCCAGCACTGAGGTCATGGGTTCAATTCTTTCCACGGCCCCAACTGTGTGGAGTTTGTATATTCTCCCTGTGCTTGCCTTTCCTCCCACACTCCAAAAATATACTGGTAGGTTAATTGGCTCCCAACAAAAAACCCTAATGTGTATGTGTGTGCGTGTACAGTGGTAGGAAATGTAGAGTGTAAGCTCCACTGGGGCAGGGACTGATGCGAACGGCCAAATATTCTCTGTAGAGCGCTGCGGAATATGTGTGCGCTATATAAATAACTGGTAATAAATAAAATAAAAATGTTGCAAAACTTGCAATGTTTACAAAGGTACACAGAAAACTATTTGACAGCTCTTTTCTTTATTTATAGAAAACATCAACATTTTTTACAGCATGGTCCTGTGAGTTTTTCTATAATAATAATAATATTATTATTATTATCCTTTATTTATATGGCATCACAAGGGTTCCACAGCGTCTTACAAAATACATAGGCAAATGAGCGAACAAGAAAACAGTGACTTGCAGTGCAATGCAGAACAAGAACACTCAAATTAGCAGCAGGGCGTCAGCAACTATGTGTTAGGTGCCCGTGTGGGGAGATAATATGAGTAAGGGAAGCACATGAGGGAAGAGGGCCCTGCTCGTGAGAACACATTCAAGAGGGAAGGGGCAGACAGACAGGGGTGACACAGATGGGCAAACAGTGAGGAAGGAGCATGTAGCAGAGGGTTAGGATGAGAGCTGGAAGGCTTTGATGAATTAGTGGGTCTTGAGAGCCTGTTTGAAGATTTGTAGAGAGGTGGAGAGTCTGATAAGGGGGGAGTTCCAGAGGTAGGCAGCAGCAAAGGCAAAATCTTGGAGGCGGGTGTGGGAGGAAGTAATCAGTTGGCAAGAGTGACGGCGTGCATTTGTTGAGCGAAGTGGGTGGGCAGGAGTACATAGAAAATAAGGAAAAGTTATAAGAATTGCTAGCAGTATGTAGCATATCTGCCACCATTCTTACTTCCCCTTTTGGAGATCCTGGCAGGGAGGGTCCAATAGACAAGTGCAGGGGACGTAATGATGCAATTCAAGGGTGTTATGCAGGAGGGGATGTAGTTGTTATACCGATGGCCGGGAAGCCATCTGTCTAAATCCCAGCAGGGATTTATAATGGGTGCAGAGTGTGCGGGGCACACGGGCCCTTGGGTCCAGGGGGGGCCCGCACTGTTTTATGGGTGCACGCCCTGCACCGATAAAACTTACCTCTCCGGAGTCCCACGTTGGCTCAGGTGTCTGAGTCTGTAAAAACTGCTGGACAATGGCCGCTGCAGCCATTTTCCTGTCATTTGCGCAGTACAGGGAAAATGGCTTAGAATTAGGCACCCCCAGAAGTAATTAGGGTTAGGCACCTCCCAGGGATTGTTAGGTTTAGGGTGCGGGGAGGGGGGGTTATGGTTAGGCACCTGCGGGGGGAAGGTTAGGGATAGGCACCCCACGGGGAGGTTGCACCACTAAGGGAAGGTGATGGGTAGGGTTAGGGTAATTACCTGCCCCTGTCGGGATCTCTTAGCATCACAATTCTGGCGTCGGGAATTTCACCCGGTGGCTACTCAGCCGTCGGGATTTCATACCAAACCCATGCAGGAGGATGACCTGCTCTTACAGGCATCTGGGAGAAATCCCCAAAATTTGAGGTTCTCCCAGACATTCTGGGGGGATCAGGAAGATGGTATACAGAGGCCAAAATACACCAGGTCCAGTTTTACAAGCATTAAATTAACGGAGCCAAGAATCTCCAACCTGACCATGTATGTGGTTGAACTGGCCATCCAATCAGATACATGGGAAATGGTTTAAAGTGTTGCTATCCAGTGATGTCCAGTGTTGGTTATAGAATTTGTAGGGGGCGGTCATGCTGTATATATTTCATTTTGCTATTTTATTAGCACTGTTGGTCCCATCTCCATAGATCACTTTTCTACCAACAAGCCTGATATCTAGTCAGATTATACTATCGGCAACAGACGTTGTAACCCCTAGTCAACATTGTCTGAAGTAAAATATTCTTGCTGGTGATGGGTAATGCCTCTTTTTATTACTGGACTGGTTCCCACAGCAGTGTGGCTTCAGCAGGGCAGCAGGTGCTATGTAACGCTCACCGAATTCGGATTTGCTTATTTGAGAGGCTTTCGCCTAGCCTACCTCCATTCCTCATGTGCCAGCAGGCACTCTGCAATGTTTGGCTCTGGGCAGTCTAGATGGAATAGATAAACAATAGGCACCAAAGGGCTAGGTTTAGAGAGTTTAGCAGGGTTAGTATTTGGAGGGGGGGGGTGTAAGGGTTAGGCACTAACAGGGAGGGTTAGACTACAAAAATGGAGGGCAAGTATACTTACCCGACCACTGTTGGGATACCAACTATCGGGATGCCGCTGTTAGTATTGTGACAGGAGGCATCCCGACAGCCAGCATTGCATACCGATTCCTTTGGTAGAATAAAAATAACAACACTTACTTTCTGGCTGCAGAGGCTGTGGTCCGGATGCAATGATGTCTGCTGCTGAAAAATGTTCAGGCTCCACTGCTGCCCAGGGACATACGCTTGATTTCTAGATGCAGGGTTTTTTCCAAATGTTAAATTTAAAAAACAAAAAACAAATATACCATGCAATGTGAAATGCCTGTATACCTGCACAATTCGTAATGTGTCTTATCCAGAGGTTCCCAAATGCGGTCCTCAAGGCTCCCCAACAGTTCAGGTTTTGGAAATATCCATGGTTGAGCATAAATGTTAAATCAAATTGACTGAGGTACTAAATTAAATCACCTGTGCTCAACCATAGATATCTTTAAAACCTGAACTGTTGGGGAACCTTGAGGACCGTGTTTGGGAACCTCTGGCCTAACCTAAACCTTCTAAAGCTTTTTCCTTCTGCCCACTAGCTTTTCCCAAACACTTTTTTTCCCACATCCCGCCCCCTGACAACCAGTTTTTCCCTCACATGGCCCTCTGTCCACTAGCTCTACCTCACATGCTTCTGCCCACCAGCTTTTCTCTCGCTGGCAACCAGCATTTTACTCACATGCTCCTCTGCTCACCAGCTAATCTACATTCAGGGGCATATGTATCAAAGCTTGATGTGAGATAAAATTGTGAAATATATATCAGCAACCAATCAGCTCCAAACTATCATTTCTTAAACACAGCCTGCAAAATGAAAGCTGATTGGTTGGTGATATATATCTCACAATTTTATCTCACATCAAGCTTTGATACATATGCCCTTAAATGTTGCAAATTTTATACAGATACTCGAAGTCCATATAAATTTCACTATGAGTTACAATCAGTAATGCTGGGCATACACGGACAGATAAATGTCTGTCAGACCGACAGACATTTTATCTGGCCGGCTGCCAGCCGCAGATGTCGCCGGCATACACTGAGATTTCTCTCAGTGTATTCGGCAGACATCCGCGCTCCGCCCCCGGGGGAGGAGACATTTCCCTGTAACACAAGCAATGTCTGTCGGCCGCGGCTGGGCATACAGTGCCCGATGCGGCCGACAGTTTACCGGGAAATATCGCATCGGACGGGCATGCTGGACAATCCGGCATGCCCAACCAAGCAATATTTAACCCTCGGTCGCCCCCCCACACACTACAATTATCGGGGCGATCCGCCTGATATCGGCGGATCGCCCCGATAATTGTAGCGTGTATGGCCAGGATAAGTATGTATTCATCCCCGGGAGTAAATAATAAACAAGACTGAGAAACTACAGTTTTTGCTTGTAACTGTTCCCTCTACTTTTTAAAGTAAAATACCTTTCACAACCTGCGCAAACTTATGTTTGATTGTACTACCTTCTTATCGCCTCCTGGTGTCGCTGTTGCTCTTGTTGTCTGGAGAGGTTTCAACTCTGTATGAAAGAGCAAAACTGAAAATTTCAAGTTACAAGATGATGATTTAGCTTATTATGCTAACGTCTTGTAAAAATTCATTTATATTTAATTTTGTCCAGCATGATAATAATATATCGATTATAATGCTCAATGAACAAATGACAAAACACTATGTATCACAAATATATGTATGTGTTTAAAAGTGCGTGTTGACATAGGTAATATGTGATTACCTTTTCTCAATCAACTGGTGGCGCTGATCTGTTTATGACATCTGATTTATGTGAGAACTCCCTGACCTATGGTTACATAAAAGGGGTAGTTCATGTACAAGGTAGCCAGGGCTGTGTGGATAATGGTAGAAATTGTTTTTCATCTCATAGGAATAGATTTTACAAATTAGATTTATGTTGCAGCGATGAGCAGACTTCTAACTACAGAATACAATAAGCAGGGATTTAATAAGAATGATGTTCAGTTACAGAATTTACATTTCCTCTCTTGTACAATACATTTGGTTTGTGATTAGTATATAACTAGGACGTACACAATAGTTTTACAATGAGAGGGTAACGATGACCTATACAATGTGGATAGATTTTTGGGGTCCAAATAGCATGTAAAAGGTTTTGGGGTTGATGCGTAGTTGAACAGCAGTCTATGCCGCAATCGCACCCACTTTGCGTGCATGGCACTAAGGAGCTCATTCAGACCCACTCGCTAAGATGCATACTCTCGCTGCTGCCGATGGTATGCATTTTGCGTATGCATCGCAGTGCCCATGCGCATACCTTAGCAAAAGTTCATAATGTATCCGCTCGCTGCACATAGACAGCCCAGCAGAGCGAGTGACAGGAGAAGCCGTTTGTGGGTGGTAACAGGCTGGCCATTAAAAACGGGGGAGTGGAGGTGCAGACGCAGGCGTGCCTGAGCATCTCAATGGCGTTTTATAGTTGTGTATAATTCATACTTACCTACATTGCTGGGCAGCTTTCCGGGAGCAGCAGGAGGGGACCTGCTGCTCTCCTCTTCGGGGGGCGGGGCCAGACGATAGACAGCATTAGGCCCCGCCCCCTTTACAGAATACCCCCGTGATTCGCGGGTCCGTGAGGAGGGGGCGGGGCTAAATGATGCGATTTGCCTAATTTAGCCCCGCCCCTTCCCGACGGACCCGATAATCTCAGGTAAAATCTCCCCATCCTGCCCACTTCACTAGGAAGTGGGCGGGATGCGGGAGATATGCCTACTCTTCCGGGATCGCGGGGGGTTACCCGAAAAATCGGGAGCCTCCCGCGATTCCCGGGAGAGTAGGCATGTAGGGTATAATTATAAAACAGCATCATAGTACACGTCACCTGGCTTGTTTTATACTGAAGTGCTTGCGGCAGGGTATGGTCAACCTCAAGCGCTGCGATAGCATCCAATGTACCGATGGTTGCATACACTTCCTGGACATGACGTGCACAAGTGGGCGTCTTAAAAAAGGCTGGTGGGTGTCTGCATACACTATGTGATCACTTTCTAAGAAATACTGGGCGTGCTAATGCATTGCTGTGCGGTAGCACTGCCTACGCAATGTGCATACACATCGTGCGAGTGGCTCTGAATCAGGCACTAAATGCGTATATTTAGTTTGAACGATTTTTGATTGCATTAAAATGAATGGAATGGTCCAAGTCTGACTGCAAACACATCAGATGTTAGATATCGTTATCTGACCATCGGGAACGCGCATCGTCCAGGCATGTCAGATATGTCAGATTTTCTTTCAGATATGAACGATTTTTTAAATAGTTATCGTTCAGATCTGAAGAAAAATATGACCGTGTGTATGCACCATAAGTCGAGTTGTTTGCGCACAGCTCTGAATCAAGCCCTGAGTTCAGCGTGTGCAGTGCAGGTGCAACCAACTATAAACCAAAAGTTTATTCAGAAATTAGATTTATTTTCACCCTTTCACTTTTGGAGCGCTGCAAATTATTTCAGGATCTCTGGTTTTGTATGTTCCCTGCTACACTACCCAGAGACCTGTTCCGAGATATAACAGGCCTTAAATGTGCCCCATGTCGGCTCGCCCTCTTAGCCTCAGAAGTCACGACGTCGGGCACATGACATCATTATGTCACACGGAGGGGGCGGCCCAGCAGCACCAGTAAGTACTGCTCTGACTGGAGTGTCCAGAGGACATTCCGATCAGCTGCACAGACTGCCACAGAGCTCACAACTCTAGTTACAGCCATGGACCTGCGATTCAGTGATCCTGTGACCCGTCGCCTTAACCAAAGAGCTGATTTCCAGCGTTGTCTGTAATAGACCTCTATGGTCAGGGTGGGGACTCCTAGCGTCTGTAATAGACCTCTATGGTTAGGGTGGGTACTCCTGGCGTTGTCTGTAATAGACCTCTATGTTGCAGGAAACTATTTTTATTATATAACTGAAGCTGGTGAAGCTGAGGTAGTTGTCACTTTTCTCACTTTACAAAGTTGACCCTTGTTCCTGCCATTTTTATTTTGTGCACCTTAGGAGTAGGAGGACTTTCTTTAGAGTAGAAGTGTTGTTTACTATGCTGTTTGCTTAGCCCCGCCCACTTTCCCTAGAGTGATAAAAATAGGGCATTTCTCATTATGAATAGGTCACACCTAGTCTACCTTTTACATGTGCTGCAGACAATGGCTGCATGCACTTTCACTAATTCACTTGGTATTGTCTATGCTGCAGCCTACATAATCAACCTGGGGCACTTGTACCCCCCACCTTGTCCTCCAATAGATTCAAGGTGCACTTCAGTCTGATAAAGGCAACTCAAAATACCATAAATGCGTTAGTAAATAATAAAACAAAACAACCAATAAGATGGAGCACTTTTAAAACTTATTTGCATTGTAAGCAACATTGTATATATTTAATCAGATTAGTGGGTGCTCTGACTGGTTTAAATAACAGTGTTCACATGCACCCCCCCCCTCCCTCCCTCCTCCTCCTCTACTATACCATTAATGGACAAGAATAGTGTTTACCGCAGTACAAATGGGAGCTACTGAAGCACCCACAGCACTGGCTCCTATGCGTGTAAGAGCTGTATAGCTCAGTGCACTAATACCCTGCTGCATTAACAGTGATGACAGTGTAGACCCTGGTTCTAATCCCAGTGTGACTGGCTCCTATGCGTTCACACATTAGGGCAGAAGTTCCCAAACTCGGTCCTCAAGGCACCCCAACAGTCCAGGTTTTAAGGATATCCATGCTTGACCACAGGTGACTTAATTAGTACCTCAGTCATTTTGATTTAACCACCTGTGCTCAGCCATAGACATCTCTAAAACCTGAACTGTTGGGGTGCCTTGAGGGCCGCGTTTGAGAACCACTGCATTTGGGTGTAGTTAATACAAGTACACACTAGGGCAGAGGTTCCCAAACTCTGTCATTACAAGTTTTAAGAATATCCATCTTGAGTCCAATTAGTTAATGCAAACTGACTACGGTAGTTATTAAGTCACCTGCGCTCAAGCATGGCTAGCCTTAAAACCTGGACTGCAATGGAGGAGTTTTGGAACCTCTACATTAGGGGGTGCATGGTAAACATTTCCCATCACACCGAGTAGTTATTGAGAAATTCTAGCCTATAGCAAAGATAAGCAACAAATGGATTTCCCACGCTGTGGAACTACAAATCCCAGCATGCCGTTGCTGACTTGTAGGCCCACAGCAGCAGCAAAGTCAGACGCTGTCCAGACCTGTTCCTTTATGTACACCATGTACCCTGACCTTGGCTGAGTGAGGGAATGTAAAAGGCCGATGAGACCGGACTATGAGGGGTGTAAGAGAGACACTGTGGCCCTAAAGACACAGTGATTCCTAATGAATGAGTCTTCTGAAACAATAGACATAAGACAGAACTATACGTAAAACAAAATCAGCACAACATGTAGTTTTACACCGCAGTGTGCCTTTAATGAACAAAATAAGAATTGAGTTGGGTGTAGCAGCGAGAAAGCGATCTTATCTCCTGTGAGATAACATCTCCCCATGCAGTGTTTTCTGTGAGCTGATTAATCTGATCTAATGAATCAGCCCCATACAACACAGCAGAAGGTGATATTATCTCAAAGGAGAGAATATCACATATACCCGAACATAAGTGCATGTGTGACCAACAAGTGCTGTACACGCTAATGTGCATGTTTATCTTCTAGCTCCTCTAGGAGGTGATGTATAGAATGTTTGTAGCTTTTCCTAGTAACAGACAGGATTTAAAGGTAATGTGACATTTAACCACTCTTTAAATGAAGAATTTATTTTGTTCTATCATTCCTTGAATACTCGCTGCATGCTGCCATATTTCTGTGAAAGTCCATTCTACACAGATTCTAATTGATAAATGTTCTGCTCTGTTAAACAGAGAAGTATGAATATATATTATTTACTCACATAAAGGCATCATTTTAAGGAGAGGCTCCAAAATCTGAGCGTTGGGTGGCAGTTTAAGTTGAACCTGCTAACAAGCCACATATAAGAAAAATGACGGCATGCAATGCCCCTGGGCTCCGATTAGGGGTACAGACATGCAAGATGTTTTCCGTAGGAGTTAGCACAGCTTTAATCTAAGTGCACTGGTATTTGATTTTTGTAAAGCAGGCTTAGGCTAGTTTTCATAGGGAAATATAGGACTTTTACTGAGCAACTAAGACCCATTACTTCATCAAGGCCTTCCAGCTCTCATCCTAACCCACAACACGCTCTTTCCTCCCTGTCTGCCTCATCTGTGTCACGCCTGTTGGTCTGCCCCTCCCCTTTAGAATGTAAGCTCTCACAAGCAGGGCACTCTTCCCTTATGTGCTTCTCCTTATACCTGCTTTCTACTCCTTACTCCCCACAAGAACACCTAACACTTGATTGCCGACTCCCTGCTACGTATTTTGAGTGTTTTCATCATTAATGCAGCAATGTGTATGAACCACGTCCTTGTCCTGCACTGTATTATATCGTCACTGGTTTCTTGTTCACTTATTTCTTTATGTACTTTGTAAGGCGCTGCGGAACACTTGTGGCACCATATAAATAAAGGATAATAACTATGAGTCCCAGAATGTCTAAACAGATGCTCAAAGTATAAAGCAGTGTCCCTCAAACCTGGTCCTCATGGAACCCTAATGCTGGGTACACACTGGCAGATATATTGGGCGATCAATTGATCAGCCAATATATCGGGTGCCTGTCAGCCAGTGTGTACCAGCGATATGTCTGTGAATATCATTGGTACACACATAAAATCACCTGTAGAGACCGCTTAAAAACCCCAAATACCTTTAGCAGGGCTTTTCGGGGGTACCGATAGTGATCCCCCATGTTAGTGCATCCATTGGGGGGTGACAGGCTTATTTCCCCAAAAGTGACAGGACTTTTCGCTACTTACCTTTACGCCGGGGTCGCGTTTTCGCCTATTTGAAACGGGGATACGCAGGCACGCGCCCAATAGCTTTTCACTTCCAAAACCTCCGATGACGGTGAAAAAGTCCGACAACTGACTTTTCGCCTCAAATTGAATATGGCCCATAGGGTTCTCCAACAGCTGTGGAGAGACAGTGTTAAATATGGCATGTCATGGGTATACAATTATGACAGCAGGCTGACCACCTTTCATCACATTACAGCCCTTCCAGTCGAAAATAAACAGAACAGAGCGAGAAGTAAAGTAGGTGTATGTCCTATGCGGGCACCCGTGGAAGCGTGCTGAGAGAGGCGGCAAATCTGAAAGTCCTCTATCCCTCTCCATGCTGCGTGCGTCGTGACGTAACCCGCTGGGCGTCAGCTCCTGTGAGTGGTGGTGGTGGGCGGGCTCTGTAGCTCTGCCTCCCTCCCGTGATCACGCCCCGATTGGAATGTTGCGCTCCGGCTGCTTTGATACATTTCAGGGTTTCATTGAGAAAGTGACAATCCCAGCGCGTCTATCCGGGGAGAGGTTGAACAGAAGCCGGCCCACAGCGCCTGGACCACGGGCACCACCTGGTGCACCCACTCAGCCTCCCTCACCGTTATCTGCTCTGCCTCTACCATACACCTGCTCTGCTCAGCTGGATCTTTACCGGCATCAGCCCTGGCCAGCCGAAAAGCTCTTCACTATCCTCGGTGCTCTCTGCATCCTGCCCTGCGGGCTCCGTCACCCCCGGCTTGTCACTAGTAACTCTGCTGGATGACATTGCCCAGTGACAGCCCTTGCATTGGTGCGACTCGAAAGTCTTGCTAACCCAGATCGTCCTCTTGGAGGGTCCTGCCTACCCTTTGACTCAGGATATACCCAAAGGGGGATACTGAGAAGACGCGCTCCTCTGGCAAAAGCACTGCTGAGAGAACATCTAACCGTGCCACAGCCTGCTGAGAGGACATCTGTCAGAGCCTGGTGAGAGGACATCAACCCCTGCCCAGAGCCTGGTGAGAGGACATCTACCCCTGCCCAGAGCCTGGTGAGAGGACATCTACCCCTGCCCAGAGCCTGGTGAGATGAAATCTGTCCCTGCTAGAGTGTGGCGAGTGGTCATCTACCTGATATGAGATATACCCCTGGCAAAGGCAACTGTACAACAATTACTCCTGACAAATGGTGTCTGACTGCTGATAGGACTGCTGCTGCAGTGGGGGAATTTACCCCTTTTGGGGCTGAATACTAAGAAGCCTTTTGCTTCCTTCTCTATGAGGATCATTTCCCTGGCCTGAACATCTGGGTGATCAGAGGGCTGGTGTGGGCATGAGGTCAGCCTGATCATCCTGGCCACCCTGACTGCCCATCACAGAGAGATGTCCAGAAGAAAACAGAGTAATCCTAGACAGATTAAACGTAAGTATGTCACTTACCTCCTTCCCTGCCCATGTAATACAGTGCCATGTCCCCCCACACTGCCACTCACCTCCTTCCCTGCCCATGTAATACAGTGCCTTGTCCCCACACTGCCACTCACCTCCTTCCCTGCCCATGTAATACAGTGCCATGTCCCCAGAACACTGCCACTTACCTTCTTCCCTGCCCACGTAATACAGTGCCATGCCCCCTCCCCCAACACTGCCACTTACCTCCTTCCCTGCCCATGTAAGACGGCCTTGTCCCCCCACTGCCACTCACCTCCTTCCCTGCCCATGTAATACAGTGCTATGTCCCCAGAACACTGCCCCTTACCTCCTTCCCTGCCCACGTAAGACAGTGCCTTGTCCCCGTACTGCCACTCACCTCCTTCCCTGCCCATGTAATACAGTGCCATGTCCCCAGAACACTGCCACTTACCTTCTTCCCTGCCCACGTAATACAGTGCCATGCCCCCTCCCCCAACACTGCCACTTACCTCCTTCCCTGCCCATGTAAGACAGGGCCTTGTCCCCCCACTGCCACTCACCTCCTTCCCTGCCCATGTAATACAGTACCATGTCCCCAGAACACTGCCACTTACCTCCTTCCCTGCCCATGTAATACAGTGCCATGCCCTCCCCCAACTCTGCCACTTACCTCCTTCCCTGTCCATGTAATACAGTGCCATGTCCCCCAAACATTGCCACTCACCACTTCCCCTGCCCATGTAATACATTGCCATGTCCCCCCCACACTGCCACTCGCCTCCTCCCCGGCCCATGTAATACAGTGCCTAGTCTCCCCCACACTGCCACTTACCTCCTCCCCTGCTCATGGAAGACAGTGCCGTACCCCTGCAGGTGTCCACATTCATCCTCTCTTATATTATATACCTGTCTGGTGATACTGTATAGGTAACAGAAATACTTTGTTCAGGGCTCTGTCAGTAGTAGCCTCTTACATGCATTGATGTTTCTGGTAGCAGGAGGTAGGGATGCAGGATGCTGTGTAACTAAGTCTGGATCATACTGTGGTCTGTGTCCCTGTTAAGTAAATGTTTGGTATTGTTCTACAGCATTACATATTGGCAAAGGTGGGCTTACCTTTTGGGTGTTCACATCTGGGGGTGGGGGTCTGGTCTTATGTCCATTTGCACCAGGTATCTTACAGTTCAGGTATGTTTCTTATTGTATACAGTATTATTGGGGTAGGGACAATTACATGTGGCGACCTTTATAAAACTAGATGACATAGGTGTGTACAGTGTGTTATTGTCCTTTTTAACTGCTTATTTTTTAAAAAGTATTTTTAGTACATTAACTGACAGTTGACACATTGTTCTTTTCTGACTGGTTGTATAGTTTCACATTTTAAATGTTACCCCCCTGATTGTGGAACTATAGCTCCCAGCATGCTCCTTCACACTGTTGTGGACCTGCATACAACTTTCACCTGTTAGAGCAGTCTAAGAGGGCTCATCCACATCTACAGAACGCAGCTTGCCCTCTGCCTGGCAGACGCTTATGTCTTTAATGGCAGTGAGCAAACTTTTTTACCTTAGGGGGAAAAAATAACATCTCTGAGGATTCCATCGGAAAGCCAGTTATTGGCTTAGCCTTTTGGACCTGTGAAGTACTAATTTAGACCGTATTCAATTGTTCTGACAGTGGCGGACCTTGATGTTATCTTATGTTACTTGGCATGGTAGGGTGTCAAGATGGCGGACCTGGAAAGGGCTGTGTGTGTAATATTTGTTCTCGATTGCATGGCAATTTAGATGAAAGCTGAGGATCTAATATCAAGAATGAATGGACTATTTGTCATTTCTTTTACTCTATACACTCTAAATTTTAGCAGCTAAGCCCAGTAATAGTAACATTAACTCCTAATGTGCTGGGAGTAAAGCAACTTAATGTTCTGTCGTGTTGACTCCTGTTTCTCATAGTAACAGAAACTTTCCACCTCTAGAGGGCTGTGCAGATACTGTCCAAGCTTTGTAAACATGTTGACCACTATGACATATGTGGGAGTCATTTTAAATCCGTATTTATTTGTACCAGTAGTGCTAAAATAAAGTAGACTTTTTTTTTTATTTTTCTCCGCAATGTATTTTTTTTGCCATTTAATACAGGGCTGGAAATATCCTAATAGCTAGGCGGTCCCAAACGCACTTAAAAAATCAAAATATAAATAGATTTTGTTAGTCCTTTTTAGTAATGGCATTGGATGTACATCTCCCCTGGTGCCTGCTGACTTCTAGATTTGCTGGACTGGCTGTTGAAGTGTAACTTTGTCCACCCCAGGTGTTAGGAGCTGGAGGCTGCTGTCATCCTAAATTGTTGAGAGGTCTGTGGCTTAGTCCCTAACTCTCCCAAGTATGAATATTGTGTATCTCTGGGTCTCCCAAGGTTTTTATTTTCTTCTAAATGCACGCTAATTGGCATATTGTCAAATATACGTTGCTTATCATTTGTAAACTTAGTAGGAGCAGTAATAGGCGGGCTTTTTATTCATCTAAGGGTTACTTTTGTTTGTTTGTTTTCTGTGTGTGATCTGTGTTTCCAGCAGAAACTAGAATGAGTCCTTTTGACGCAAGGTCTGTTATGTAAGGCTCCAGCAGTTTCTAAAATGAAAACTGAGGCACCAGACTTCCAGATTTGCACCCAGAGGGCAGTCTGTGAACCCTGGAGATCCTTCTGAGATGTTTTAGACTGTCATCTGCTCCCAGTCATGTGTTTGATTTTCGTCATGTGGTCCTCGGATATTTCAGTTCATCACACTGGGAGTACAGGCGAAAGAGAATATTTGCGTTGCCTTGTAGACCTAAACCAATGGAGGCACCTGGACTAAAGTTCCAGTTTCATCATTTAAAGTCTCTGTAGTTATAGGTGCCAAACAGGTTACCTCCCCCTGCCCTCCGATTCACCAAAGGCTGTTCACTGCTGCCACTCTGCACATCACATCTGCTCCTGTGAGGAGGTCAGGGTAGGCTGGATTATTGGTTATCGCTATTGTGGTTGAAAACATGTCCTGCAGGGATGTACAGAAGCCCATAGAGTAGGTTTTCTTTATTTGAAGCAGGCTCATAACAGAGTGGAGGCAACAGATTTGTGGGCTGAACCAGTATGTAGAAGCTTTTCAGCCTATTGCAACGTTAGGAAGTCCAGGCATCACGTAGGTACGAGGGGCTTGTTGCCTCTGTGATGTCACAAGTTCCTGGTAAAACACTTTGGGTGATGGGATAGTGTATGCCGAAGTCTATAATCCTCCTTATGGTTACGTTACTGTACTTAGACATGCTGCTTTTGTGGGGAGTATGGATGGGTCATTCTCCAGGGGTCATCTAGGTATAAAAAAATTCGACACCATCCCATGATGAAAATCACCATCTTGCACTTTAGTAAAGTGAAAAATTGCCATAAAAATCTATCCATGGTGAATACTGAGGTCCCCTTATGGTTCAGAAGAGGAGGCCTGATTTTTGTTACTGCACTTAAGTATAATGTGGAGGTCAGTTAGTTTGTTTTATAATTTATATATATATATATATATATATATATATATAGTAACCATACGGAGTGTCCGCACTTGCAGCACCAGAATCGGCTTAGGGGTGCTCAATTAAGGACGAAACAGCCCAAGAAATATAAAAAATGAGAAGAATTGGCACTCACCAGGTAGCTGACAAGAAAATAGTTTTTTAATTACCCATCTTGAGGGAGAAAGTGCATAGAGCCATAAAGTGCAATAGTCAGTCTACGTTTCGGTCCAATGGAGGACCTTCTTCAGGACATCACAGCAGACATGTTTCAGCTTGAAAACGTCTGTCTTTGGTTTTCAAGCTGAAACATGTCTGCTGTGATGTCCTGAAGAAGGTCCTCCATTGGACCAAAACGTAGACTATGACTATTGCACTTTATGGCTGTATGCACTTTCTCCCTCAAGATGGGTAATTAAAAACCAATTTTCTTGTCAGCTACCTGGTGAGTGCCAATTCTTCTCATTTTTTTTTTTATATATAATATATATATATATATATATATATATATATATATTAGGGATGTGCAGGCTCGGATAGGTTCGAGTTTGCACGTTGAGTTCGGATTTTTTCCTCCAAAAAAACGGAACTCAGAAAGAGGCAAAACGTCATCTTGCATGGACGAACATCATCATTCCTGGATTTTGTCCAGGAATGATGATGTTCATCCATGTAAGATGACGTTTTGCCTCTTTCTGAATTCCGTTTTTTTGGAGGGAAAAATCCGAACTCAATGTGCAAACTCGAACCTATCCGAGCCTGCACATTGCTTATATATATATATATATATATATATATATATATTTATCTATATCTCAGATTCATGCTGTAGTACTTTACTGACTCATTGTCTTGTTGTGGCCCTACCATAATTATCTCTGGGCCTCTATTATCACCCCTGATGTCATACAGCAGAGTCTAAAGAGGAAATGGCTACAAATAGCATTGGAGGACTACATCTGGCTCTCGGGGGGCTGCCAATGCAGTGCCCTATAAAATCCAGTACTCCAGCTTGGCTCTGTCTGGTTAAGTACCCCATGCTGGAAGCTGGGATAACCCCTTCTTTAGCTGTTTTGCTCAACACTTGGTATGATAAAGATGTTGATGGAGGTTAAGGTGCTTCAGACATTGCACCAGGATTCATACATAGACCTGTATCCGCACTGCTGCAGCCCACGTGAGTGCCAGACATCAGTTTCAATGTCCAAATAGCAGCACATAAAGATGGGCAAACTGAACAAGCTCCAATTCCCTCGAGTCGAGAGGCTGGATCCCTTCCATCATTTATTATTAGGACAGTCAGGCTGATCTATTTAGAATTCTCATAGTGCATTAGAACAACAGAAAACTCAGCTTTGGCCTACACCCCTCACCAGTGTATCCTCAACTTAGGTAAAGGTGCTTAGTGGGCAGGATTCACCTGTTGTAAAGCAGTGATACCTTGCACAATGAAGGATGACGAGTTGTAGTTAGGTAACAGGTAGGGATCGGGAGGCTGCCTTTCTTTTATGCAATTATTTAAAAGCTGTTTCCATGTTCTGGTTTGATACTCATGTTGATACTCATGTTGTAAAGACTTATGGACCACAGTGCCACGATGAACACATCTCAATAACATTCCACCGATATTACATGTGCCTTCCTGTGGCTCATGTTCTTTATGGAAGAGCCTTTAAGAAGTGCAAAATTCCTCCTAACTGAACCAAGTTTACCACTTCCACTATGTTTGGCTGCTTTTTGGGTCTAAGGGCCTGCATCAGAGATGTACGCTAATGACGCTGCTGTGTCTGTGTACGCAGTGGGTGAGCGAAAATATTCAAATGACGCAGAAGATTGTACTGAGATGCTCACTTGCGGCTCTGCAAATCCAAGCATCTGCGCACAAAGACGAGCATCCTTCGCAGAGCCTTTCGATTATCGGTAACCCTGTGGTCGCGGGAACTGAGCTGCTGGAGACCATTTTGTTGCGTACAGGATCGCAGATGCAGGAGTGACACGCCCCCGAAACGGTCACCACATTCCTGCGTTCTTTGCCGACACACACCTTTACCTCCCACATACGTTCTATGACTGTCAATCACACTGCGAGTAAAAAGTCGCCGCGAGTGACTACGGTAATGTGCCTTGATGCATGCGCGGTACGACTTAAACGCAGGCAAGTTTTACAGATAATCGCTCAGCTGCAGAAGTATCGTCATTGCGCACATCTCTGAATCGGCCCACGTGTCCACTGTACATCAGGACGGCAGCATTGGGGGTTTTTGTTGTTGTGTTTATATTTGCATCACTTCAAACACTTTCCTTTTGGACACTACACCAAGAGGAGCTAGAAAGCACCAGTAATATTGCATATACATCCAGTCACATGTAACCTTATCTCCCCAGCCCAGATACGTGTAGGAGATGGAGAGTCCAGCAGCTCATTACTCCGCTTGCTGTTATGCAGATTATTTTGATAGGGGGTTGGGGGGGGGGGGGGGAGCTGATGTGAAAGGTGAGAAGCTGCTTCTTCCGAGGCCTCGGCTCCCACCCAGATGCTACGCAGGATAACAGCAAGAGCTGCGATCAGCAGCCTGATAAGCTTAAAATATTCCATTATGCAGTCACATCCTGATAGAATCAGTGTGTCGGGACAGGCCTGAATGCAGATCTTATCTGCTGTGACTCTCGCATTCATTGTATTAAAAGGATCACGTGTGTTGCAAAGTATTTCTTCTGAGATCTCACAGCTGCTGCGATCTTATCTTCCGCACACTAGATATTACTCTGCAGCCAGCAGACATATGTGTTTTCTTTTTTTTTTTTTTTCCTGATAATGGTTCTGAAAAAAAAAAAAAAAAGATTCAAATCAAAATTCAAAATAAACCGGACTTTTTCCAGGAGCAGATGGCGAAATGGGATTAGAGTGTGTTTTTTTTTGTAATAATTTTAATTTTGCTAATCTGCCTTGATAATGAAGGCTTGGTGGCAGCTGTGGGATGTTTGCGGGCTGGGTTAGAGGTGGGGGGGCGTCCTGCTTCTCCCAGAACTTTGTCAGTGTTTCTGTGGGCACCTCGTGCCTTGTTTGCTCTGCAGAGATCTAGGCTGCAGATAAGGAGGCGATTTAGGGATGGCAGAAGTAACTGCCTGATAAAGCTGGTTTATCTGACGGGGGAAGTAATTGCAATCCTGAAGTTCTATCTACCTGTCTGGGTTTTTCCAGAAGCGATTATTACATTGATAAATCTGAATCTTTCGCTCTCTCTCCTACTGTCCCCTTTTTCTCTTTCCAAATCCCTCAGCCCATTTCCTACTCTGTTTCCTCTTACCAACTTCCTCCACTATTAACCCCTTTGCTAATAGCAGAGAGGGATAATGAAATGACAGAGCAGTCACTCATTTTTTTTTTGGGGGGGGGGGGGTGTTTGGTTCCAAGGTGGTCACAGAGTTAGTAATGAGCAGTTGCACTAGAACGCAGTTGGTATTCACTAATAATTAGCTATATCATACACTTTTGTGCCAGCGAGTGAGGGGTTAATGAACCTCCCACGCGTTTGATGTGCCAGGGCGGTTGGGCAGCCGTTCTGTCTGCTGTTATACAATACTGATCTTTTGTGTGATAACGGCAGGGTTCTTACGTCAGGACGCCAAGCAGGTACCATGCAGCCTGTCGCTCTTCTCCTGCTGGGTGCCATCTGTTGACCAAGGATGAACTCAATGGTGAGCGTGAGGGCCAGGATGTGGTCCACTCAGCACAAAGTAACACTACCTCTATATTTTTCGGTAGATTCCTGCTCTCCGTATCACCTACTGTAGTCTATAGGTGCCCACACACCCTACCAATGTCATGTCTACTCTCTTTTTGGAGTAATTGGAACAGATTATATTGATCCAGAGAAGTCTGCTGTTATCGGTCAGGAAGCTGTTCTATATTCTTTGGGGTTGATGGTAAATTTAACTGGACAAAAGACAGGATTTAAACTGGGGCACAATATGCTGGTGATGATATTTCCTCTCCATGGGGGGGAATTCAATTCAGTGCGATGTTGAATAGCCGCGGGAGGGAACTCCCGCAGGTATTCAATACACCGCTCTGTTTGGGCGGGCAAAGGATTTCATCCCTGGAGATGCGAGGAGAAATCCGATAAAAGTGCAGGACGCGCAGCTGTTATACTGCTTAGCTTGGCGCGAACAGCCGCGCGCCCGGCACTATAGTCAGAGAATGCCCGTCCTCGCGCCTAAACACCCTTGTTAAATCGCGAGAGCTGGCATTCTCCAGCATAACAGCGCACTGAATTGAATAGCTCCGGGAGCTCCCTCCCGGCGCTATTCAATTCGCGTTGAATTGAATAAACAACCCCCCCCTCATGGTCACATCACAACTTTTATTCTCCATCCCAAAACATACAGCTAGTTTAATTGGTTCAGACTAATTTGACTGTGTCTCTGGCAGAGAATTTAGGGCCTGATTCAGACCCGCTCGCGGGTCGATGGTGGGGCACTGCGCAAGCGAGAGCCCCGGAGCAAGTGAGAAATTCACTCGCTGCTAACGGGGCGCCTGTCGATGTTGATCGATGGCTCGCCCTGTTTTGTAGGCGGGAAGGGGGGGTAGCTGGTCAAACGGAGGTGTTCCTGAAGGAACGCCTCCGTTTGACATCACGCCACTAGTGATGTCAGTAGTGAGCTTCCTGCTCTATTAGAGCAGGAAGCTCACTGGGGCTTGCGGGAACGAGACCCTACCACAAGGGTCTTGTCGCAAGCCCAATGGTCACAACCATCACCTGGCCGCTCACAAAAGCTGTACATGGTCACCCACAGCTTAGCGAGCGGCCAGGAGGCCAGGTAAAGAAAAAAAAAAAAACAGCCACCCTGATTCAGAGCGAGCGCTCGCTTTTTGCAAGCCCCTCTGAATCAGGCACTTAGATTGTAGGCTGCATTGCGGCAGGGACTGAAGTAAATGAAGAATCGCCCACTGTACAGTACTGTGAATTATGTTTATGTTATATAAATAGTAACACTCATGTCTGGCTGAAAGGAAGCTAGTATATATACAGCGTTTATGGGTAATTCCTTGCAGAAGTTGGCCCAGAGTATACTCCCCTTCCCTAGCGAGGCCAGGACACCACTACCTGTACTCTGCTGCAGAGTCGGTGGGAACACGTCTGACTTATTGCTGGACTCCAGTCCCTGGCCTCTGCCATGGCAGTGCTTTCGCCAGTCTCTTGCCACATCTGGGCTCCCATCCGTAGCATGGACATGGATAAGCATATGTTGTCTTTCTTCACTCCCACAACCCACTGACCCCAGTGGCATTGCTGTGTGACTGGATTCATTTGATTGCATTTTAGCACTAGAACAGAAAACTATTTGACTGATGGACACAACGTCTTCCAATAGAGCTGCGTGTGCTGGTGATTGTTGGAGCTGGAGACTCGCACTTACTTAATAACTGGACTGGTGCAACTTACCCACTCTGATCCCGGAGTTTCTGAAAGAGCGCGTTGCTGCGTGAGGCAGATTAGGAGAGGACATGGTCGTTTCCAGATTTTTTCCGTTCTTTAACGGGATTGAGAGGTTATGACCGAAACTCTGTAAACGTCCGACTCATCCTGATCCTCTTTTGATATAAATGGATAAATCTCAAATGATCATCAAATGAAGAGAATTAATTACACAGAGCAAAATGGCGGTCCAGCGCCCGAACTTATTTGAAATAAATCTGGGGAATTTGGGGGCTAACCCTTTGGTACGGTACCAATGACGGGCAGATCCCAGAGTCCATGGTTTCTGCATCTTTCTGTCTGTACAAGTAGAACAGCAGAGTGCGAGTTATGATGACTCTTGTTAAGCTCCACAACCTCCTGCTGTAACATTTTACTAACTAGCTCCATCCCCCAGGCTACTTCTCAGTGCACCTGCTTTCCCCTATAATAAACGTCATATTAACTAGGGGCCTGATTCAGAGCCACTCGTAAGCGGCAGCTCGTTCGCTCCGAGCGATGTTTGCCCAACTGCGCATGCGTACGGATCGTTATACGCATGCGCGAACCAGTCAGTGCGGTCGAAATTCATGTGCTCGCAAAATAGCGAATGCCTGCTAATTTGAGTGACAGAAAGAGGCGTATGTGGGTGGTATCAGGGGAAGGTGCTTGAAAACGGGGAGTGGAAATAAGAACGCAGGCGTGCTTAAAGGTCAAAACGGGCGTTTTATGGGTGTGCATAATTAAAAAAGCAGCGTCATTGACCACGTCACTGGGTTATTTTATAGTCAGAACTGCTCGCAAAATTGTGGTAGCAAAAACCGACCACAAGAATAGCGAGCAGTTCATACCCTGTTCGATGTACTCGATTAATCTAATAAATAGCGGACATGGCATAGGATGCGAGCGGCCAGGGGGCGTAGTTTGCCAAAAAACGACCGCAAGTTTTGTTCGCTCGTTCAGACCTAGAGGCGTGAACAGACCGCAAACAGCGAACGGTTCATTTGAATATCCACCCCTATTTTCAGGACGAGTGAGCGCTAATTGCGTCCAGCTCTGAATGAGGGCCTATGTGCGCTATTTTATAATTGTGGTAGGCAGGATCAATCACAAGCCACATGAAAAATAGCTGCATTAGGGGACCACAACTTCCATTGCAAAATTTGTAGTGTTTTACATCTAGAGATCATAGGTGGATAGTAGGAAATATTAAGAGAGACCAGCAAAGTGTTTCTGTGGCAAAGATGTCTACAAAAATTGGAAAGAACTCCCAGGGAAAGATTCCCACGTGGCGGGTATTGTATATATAACGGGAAGTTATTGCCACGTGACGTGTATTGTATAACCCACAAGGCATGATTTCCACGTGGCGGGTATATCGTAAACCTCAGGACAAGTCTTACGTGGCAGGTATATGTATAAACCCCAGGACATGAGTCCCACGTGATGGGTATTGCGTAAACCCCAGGGCAAGAGTCCCACGTGGCAGGTATTGTATAAACCCCAGGACAAGAGTCCCACATGGCGGGTATTGTATAAAACCCAGGGCAAGAGTCCCAAATGGTAGGATTTTGTATAAACCCCCGGGCAAGAGTCCGAAGTGGTGGGTATTGTATAAACCCCCCGGCAAGAGTCCGATGTTGCGGGTATTGTATAAACCCCAGGGCAAGAGTCCGATGTGGCGGGTATTGTATAAACCCCAGAGCAAGAGTCCGACGTGGCGGGTATTGTATAAACCCCAAGGCAAGAGTCCAACGTGGCGGGTATTGTATAAACCCCGGGGCAAGAGTCCGACGTGGCAGGTATTGTATAAACCTCGGGGAAAGAGTCCGACGTGGCGGGTATTGTATGGAAATAAAGTAGTTCAAAAAGTTACTAATTTTTCAAAATATTGGTAAACGACCAAAACAAGTTAAAAAGAAAATATAAAATTAAATTAAAAACTGCACTCCAAAAAGATGCACCTCCAGAATGGAGTCGTGTATGCGTTTTTGTAAATTTAAGATGAAACCAATTATATAAATGACATTTTAGAAATAAAATATCTTTTTAACTAACTACAAAGTACACAATATTTAAATGTATTTATTAAACTTTACTTATATAGAGCTGTTGAGCTTCATTATTGGGGAGGGGAGCGATTGGACAGAGTTAGCGTGTCACTTTATTTTGCATGGTGAGATAAATAGACCTCAATATGTTAGTGGGGGGGGGGGCACATTTTTAGGCGTGTCTGGAGGAGGGCTGTTTCTGAAATGGTGTAAGGTTGGATTGTGTACCGATGTAGATTTTTCAGTCTCTCCATACATGGAGACACAATCCTATATTGCAGAGGCGTTTCCTGGGAGGGCTGCATGGGTACTCACTGTTATGTTCGCGGGCCGTCCGTCTAGGCACGTCCTTTATTGAGTGTCCGATGCTCTCCACAAATGGCCCCTCACTGCGTATCGCTTTATACAACCAAAACTAATTTACACAGCATCCAAAGAAAATGTTGCTTTAAACCAGGCCGGTGTAGACTGACGAGTGTAAATGACTGATTTCCTATACCCCAAAAAAGATTTTACCAAATTATATTGTATCTTTACTTCTATTCGTAAAAATCACCTTGAACATATTACATTGAACACAGTAATGTTTGACGTTCTCTATATACCTGGCTCATCTAAGATAATACTTGACTACTGTTGGGAGACTACTGTCCTTATGTTCCTACCTGCGCAATGCAGCCATTTGCAGTATCACGCAGTGGGGGCAGGTCTAAAATGGCAATGCCGCCACAAGGGGTCCGCTGCGCCTTACAAAGTTCAGTCTTAAATTATTTGTTTTTCAGAAATTGTCTTATTTAGATTTTAGAGTGTAAGCTTGTATTTAGCGCTGCTGAATATGTTGGTGGTACATAGATAGAGATTTCATGCTAGGAAACTTTGTATTCTTGTGTATGTAAATGCCATCACCCATTCCCCATGAATATTATTAAGAACTTTGCTTTGATCCATGTTTCTGTTTGGAAGTCAGCTCTGTCTCCTGATTGGCCAGCTGAGAGAATGGGAGGGGTTGTGTTCCAAGCTTTGTTCTGTTATTGGTAAGATGCAACCGATAACAGCTGGGAACTGATGGGACCAGAGATTAGTCTCCATGATGTGCCTTTTAGCATTAACCCTTTCAAAAGTACGCCCTCTGGGGAAAGTTGTGAGGCTGGAACTAAACCAGAGGTCGAGCAGTACTTTAATAATTTATTCCAACCGAGGAACGATGTGGAGATGTTATCACTCAATTCATTCGCTCTTTACAGATCTTCTGTTAATTGTAATTCTCTCTCTTCCTCCTCCCAAAACAGTGTCAGCCGTAGAGCGGACCAGATTGTGCTCTGAATCCATGTTCATCATCATAGCACAAGGGCCATCTCTTTAAAGTGAAGGATTGGGAGTGCTACACTACCCTTTCCTCCATAGGATCGCAAAATGCCATGCATAAACCTGGATGGTGACCACACAAATATTGGGGGTCTCCAGCACCCCCATAGCTGTTTACTAGCAATTCAGGAGCACCCATGGGGGGATATATTATGGATTGTGAATGGCTAAAGGCGCCTTTTTTCTGCAATTTATTTATATGGGCAAGTTGCAAAATCGATGTAAAATTGCCCGAAAACCGTAGATTGCAGACGCGAGTCTATCCGCAAGTCTTTCAGTGTTCTGAATGACAATCTATGGATTTACAAAGTTACGAGATCACAAACTGCAGCCAAACATGCTGGGTAAATACCATTGCCAGACAATAGACGTGCCTCTTGCCAGTGAGATTTTTGCACGTTCATGCTGGCACGTGTTGTGCTACAAGTCTGACATTATAATTGGTGCCTCCATCATTAATGGCCCCAGTTAACATAAAAATATTTTTGCCACCACTATTTAATCCGTAATTAATATAAATTTTTTTATAATTTTTTTATTATTATTATTATTATTATTGTTTGTCCCCAATCATAAATTAAATAATTGTGCCAAAAAAATGTATTTATTATTTGGACCCAGTAATTAGTATCAACGAGATACATATGTTTAATATGCTCCTTTATTCTTATGTTCTGGTCAGACTCTATGCAGTATAAGCAATCTAGCCATCCAGAGCCATTTTTGGGTCGTTATTGACTCAAATTGAAGAAGAACCCACCAAATCGCAAAGTATTGCACCCGTCTATATGGAGGACAAAATTCCTGTGAGTTATAACTCGCCAACCAATTTGTACCCATCTTGCCTTTGTTGCTTGTGTATTGGTAGGATGCATTCTCATTCATTCAAGTTACTTTCCAACTGTGTCTAGGTCACTCATTCACTATAAAATACGTTCTGAGTAAAGGATAAAAAAAAAAATAAATTGCTCAAAATGCCATATAATCTGTAGAAATATCGTTGGGTTGTTTGACCTGTTTTTCTACTTGACCCATATGGGTAAAATTACTAAAGGGCGTTTTTAATCGATATAAAATTTATCAAAATTAATGTTGTGTTAATACTGTACATAAAAAAACAGATAAAAAATTGTCTGTTTGGTAAATGTGTGATTTAGCCCCAGAAACGCAACACCGATTTTGATCGATTTAAATCGATCAAAATCTATTAAAATCGACCTTTAGTAAATATACCCCTTGGTTGTCTGGCTGCGGCCGTTTGGGGAGTGGGCAGGGCGGGTCCAGAGTCTGTCTTCTGATGCAGTCTTCCTGGCCTCAAATATGGAGCCACCAGGGGCAGTCTCGATAACCTCAGGGTCTCGCAGATGATCTGATCAGGCCCAAAACTAATTTGAACGTATGGTAGCAGGAACGTGCGAGACGTTCCTATGCGGGGACTGGGAGCAGTTGCGTATATAAACGTCCAGCCACTCACATATGGGGTAGATGTACTAAGCTCTGGAAAGTGATAAATTACCAACCAATCAGCTCCTAACTGTCATGTGTTTGAAAAATGACAGAAGCTGAGTGGCTGGTACTTTCATTACCCTCCAGTGTATCACTTTCCAGAGATTAGTACATCTGCCCCAGGAGGTCGTACTTGGAAATAGAATCTGCACCTGCCAATTTGGCTGGAGAAAGCTTCGATGGTGTATTTAAAGACGCACCAGATGATAATGCCGCGTCTTTAGACGCTGCGAGTGGGCATCTCAGAACTTGCACATTTGGATGCACACCAGGGAAAGGCTTTGTGGCATCATTAGCATAATGTCGCAGGCGCAATTGCTGCAAAATACGCAAAGAGGGGCGACTCTGAATCGGGCCTTGTACGCACAGCTGATATTTATTATGAGTGGTTTGTTCAAAAGTTTGGGCACCATTCCAGTTGATCCAGTTTTTGATTAATACGTTCTAATAGAACTGCTTGTAAGCTGCCCTGATATTGGCTGCAGACGACCTGAACAAAGGTTTAGCTTACCCCAGACCAGTGCTCCGCAGTGCAGCGCGTCTTACACATGGGCCCTCATTCAGAGCCGCTCGCTCTGAATGAGGGCGGCCGTTTTTTTTTTTCTTGTAGCCGGCCTCCTGGCCGCTCGCTAAGCTGTGGGTGACCACCCACAGCTTTAGCGAGAGGCCAGGTGATGGTCGCGAGTATCTTGACAATCGCGACCATCAGGGCTTGCGACGAGACCCTTGTGGTAGGGTCTCATCTGCCACAAGCCCCAGTGAGCTTTCGGCTCTAATAGAGCCGGAAGCTTGCTACTGACATCACTGGTGATGTCAGTAGAGCCGCCCCGAAACGGCAGGCGTTCCTTCGGGAAAGCCTCCGTTTGGCCAGCCACCCCGCCTACAAAACGGGGCGAGCTGTTGATCAACATCGACAGCCGCCCCATTTTGTAGCGAGCCCCAGAGCGAGAGAATTTCTCTCTCGCTCCGGAGCGTGTGCAGTGCCCCACCATCGACCCGCTTGTGAGCAGGTCTGAATGAGGGCCATGGTCTGCACAGAAGAGATGTCAGAAGGAATGTCTATCATCCACCTCTGCAGAATACAACCCATTACTGGGATACGCCAGAAACTTTTTGGATGAAAGGACTGTGGAATATTAAAACAAAAATATAAACTCTTTGTCCACAGCCAGAAAAGTTATTCGGAACATGTGGAAATAATTCCCATCCCTTAAACCGTTACAAGTGTCACTTCTCTATCCGCCTGTAAATAGTTTCTGTAGAAAGGATGAGTTCTCATGTCCGTGTTTATTAGGCTAAAGTGCAACATGTTCTGCATCGGAATACATTTTAATGTGTTTTTAAAGTAACAGTAGACACAAGGTGCCCATCCACTAGGCGATTAAACGTTAACGATGTCGTAATCATTCATTAATCATTTGAAGATCGTTCACTAAAATTTCCAAAACCACCAGCGATGCGCGTGCCCGCTGGTCGTTTTAGACCGTCTATCATCGTGCAAACATGCTGATCAACCTGAGGACAGCATGTTAGCAGATGATTGATGTTCCTACACTGAACGGCTGCTCATAGGCACATCACATAATAAACAGACAGACAGACGACTGCATAATTACAATGTCTATAATCGTGCAGTCTTTGTGTTCTAGTGGAATGGCAGCATAAAGCTGGGTACACACTGACAGATACATTGGTCGATCAATTGATCGGCCAATGTATCTGCAGCCCGTCGGGCAGTGTATACCCGCGATATGTCGGTGAACGTCGGCGTTCGCTTTGGCTGTGCTGCACAGCCGATGGACAGATATGTCTGCAGACATATCTGTCCATCGGCAGGTGTGTACGGGCGGTCGGTAGACCGCCCGTACACACATAGCGGCAGCCGCGAGGAGGGGGCGGGACACGCCCCCTGGTCGCCGAGACCTGCGGGCAGGCACAGATGATGGTTGTTCAGTGTGCGCGAACAACTATCATCTGCAGATATATCTGTATAGTGTGTACCCACCTTTACACATAATGAAACAGAAGGTGAGAGGGGCCCTGCTCAATGCATTGTATAATCTAAAAGATTAATTGATAATGTGTGTTGATATCTAACCATCTCTGCTGTACAGGTCTTCCTGCTTCCTTTACGGTATCTTATGCAATGTGTTTTAAGATCTTGCCGGCTGATAATAGTGGCAGGCAGCGTGATCTGGACCTGATATTCTAGTACATTCACCTGCATGCCACTCTGTGGCCCCCATGTAACACTGTGTGCTATGTGTGGATGCCTTAATAATCAAATCCTCCTCACCAACAAACTCTCACCCAAATACTGCAGCTCCTACCGTGTTCTGCAGTCTGTCCTGCTTGCTTTTAATGGAACTCTTACAGATGTGGGTGTCATTTGCTGCACAACGGGGCTTTAGTATGTTTCCTCTTAGATTGCTAGCTCTTGTGGGCAGAGTAGTGAGTCCATTTGTATTAAGTTCTTATGCTGTAATTAATGTAGATTTTATTTATCCATGGTTGGTACTTTAATAATAATAAGATTATGATGATGATCTATATAATAAAACTGACCGCTGATAGAAATTATGCCACTTGGTATGGCGTTCCTACGTGTGCCGCAGTGACAGGACATACCACCTGGACATTGGGACTGGCCACTGGGAGTAGGTAAAATGGGAGGGACAGGGTAGCGGTAGCTGAGGTGACCCAGCTGCTGGCTCCATTTACTAGATATACCTTATGTACTTGTAGTGCTTCATTTATTGTTGTTGTTGTTTTTTTTTTTTTTTAAAGATAATTGTTTTCCGTAAATGGTGTTTCTGCCTATTGACTCCTTGGCTAAGCTACAATACTAATATTGGCCACAGATTGATCAGGGTGTCCAGTTAGATACTTAGGGGCCGTATTCAATTCGTTTTGCCTCGGTTTAAAAGTTCCGCCTACCCGACTTTTCGCCTACATCACGTGTTTTGGACGCAAAAACTTATCGTGCGCGTCCCCGCTTTTCGCTGTATTCAATTACTAACCAGGCGGAAACGGCAAGCAGCGAATGTAAAACAGGCGAAAAGCACTGTCAGAATAGGGGAAATCAGTCTGAACCCCCCAGAAAGATGCACTAACATTGGGGATCAATAGCCCTAATAAAACTATTTGGGGTACTGAAGTTGGTTAAAATCCTTGTTATTAGCGTCCTTGTAAAAGTGGTGAGGAATGGCATTAAGCAGTATTTGTTGGTGAAAATAAGTAATCTTGTCAAATTTGGGGTACCTGAAAATGGGTGATAGCATCTATTAGTGTCTAAAGTGAAGTTTTAAAATACATGAAAAACGCACCTGTTCCATGCACCTGCAATCCCAAAAACACCTGACCCATCCTTGCAGACCCCTAAGAAGGCTATTTTGCTAGTGTTTATGCTTGTACCCCCACTTTTTACTTTTTCACCCCGAAAATGAAAGTACTTTTTTGGGGAGCTCTTATGTTTTTTTCCCCAGGTTTTTGGACACAGTTGTCCTTTGGGGGGCTGTCCCAAGGGTCCTGAGTGGTTTTCCCCATGTTTGCACCCCTAAATAAAAAATTTACACTTATATTCACCTGCTATTTTAGGCAAATCTTTTTTGCCTATTACATTGCATTGACTTTCCGCGTAGGCGAAAACCGTCTGGAATTGAATTTGGAGATAAGTTCAGACCATGTGAAAAGCTCCGATCGGCGATACTTTATGGCGGAAATCGGCTTTTCACTTCTAATTGAATACGGCCCTTTAGTTTATCTTTATCCAGCTATCACTTTCGCTCCTACTCTGACGTAGGAGTAAGCTCCCATCATTTCTTCAGCAGCAAAAGCTGTAACTATAAGGTACGGGAATAAATGATGGGGTTAACGTCTCTCTAAAAATGAATTCGGACTATTACGTCTGATTGTGCAGAGTTCACGTCAACCCCAAGAAACGCACTTTTTTTGCCAACTGAAGCTGAACATTTCCAATCAACTAAACAAACGGCAAAAGGAAACGTGAAGTCAGGTCTGTTCGCAGGAGTTGGCCGGCCTGTTTTTCCTCTCTTCTCAGGCTCTTGACTAGATGTAAATTTCAGATAAGTTTTATGGGCTGATCTGCAGTCTGATAAAGATCTCGCAGGCAGATAAAGGACCCTTATCTGCAGCCAACAGACGGGAGAAGGATTCAGCTATAATAACAAACGGCGAATAGAGCCAAAGACACAAGGGCTCCACTCTGCTGGGTCATTGCTTGGCCCATGATTAATGCCAATCGCTCTCTTATCTAGTAGGGGGTAGCGAGCGAGAGGCAAAGGGGCGCAGTTACCTGCTTTGTCTGTTTATATCCCCCATTATCAGCCGTATCTTACGCTGTAGAGAGGTGTTTATGAAACATGCACATTGTTGGCTTATCCTGAATAAATATTCATTTCCGTGAGAAGGGTTCAGTGACATTGGGCACCAGCTTCCCAGGTTGTCTTCTGCCTTATTTTATACTACAGCTTGTGTAGACGTCCTCTGGGGCATTACCAGCGGTAGGTCACTGTCTGACTGCGTCAGGAACTTGCCAGTGTTCCCCACTGATTGTACACGATGGTGCCCTCACAGGCTATCTGTGCTGGATTTTGGATCCTTCAGCTTGCTGTAGATCTGCTACAAACCCCTGTGTCTTTTTTGTGACTTTTTTTTTTTTTCCCCCATCCGGGCACAAAAATTTGATTGCGAGCTCTTGGTCATGAAAGCCTTTCCCGCAGACCTCCATTGTCAGCGCTGTATTTCATTCATCTGGCATCAGCGTAAATTCCATTGTGTTACTGGAAAGCCAGTCTGTCCCATTGTCGCCACATTTTGGACACTGTATTCTACCAAACCTGGGGTTCATTAGGGATTTTCCTGACTCTGAGGCGCAATAGTCTGGGAGTTGCAGTCACCAGCACCACGATTCACCATGTAGCCCGTAGATTTAAAGTGGCAATGACTTAAACGGCAAGATCAGGTTGGTTTTACCTTTTTTAAATTAAAGCAGCTTTAAATTTACAGGCTAAATCGCCAAATTGTCTTCATTGAGTTCATCTTGGGGGCTATCACATTTGGGCCTGAGAATCGGGCACTGGGGGAATACCTAACCATAAGAGAGTGCTGTAACTATGGATTTTCAAGTGGGGCAGTCGCCAGGGGAATAAATCTGAAGGTGGCGCAGGGACATAATATTTTAGGTAAATTTGTGACAATTAGGGGGGCGTCAAATGTCCACCATGACGCAGTCACTCTGCTCTGATATGAGACACCAATTGGTACATTAGTTGCACAGGACAAATATAAAAATTGATTGGAAGAGTTAAAATGATAGATAACATGTTCTCATCTGGGCTCCTCCTGCTTAATTATAATATGCAAATGAGAGTGCAGTTTTTGTACTATACATTGAGTATTGTGTAGTGGAGCCGGAATATCCTCACCCTCTCCTCTTGGGTTTGTGCTTTCTATGTCTGGGATTCCATGTTAGGATATGTGGTTAGGTTCTGGACAAATGTATTATAATAATGATGTAGCTTGAATTATTTTGAAATATATCCATTAGGGAATGAATCCCTTTCACTAACTAAAATATTTTATAGCAATATATGTCCCGAGAGGCTGATGAGGTGACCTCTAGCACAGTATTAGCCACTCACAGGTACCCTAATGGGAATAAACTCTTCTGCTGAAACAAAAGCCATTGATTTACATTGCCTAGGTGCAGTGCAAGGAGCCATATTGGAGGCCAAATTAATGTTCATGATGAGGAAGGCACCAGGAACTATTCTACTTTGTGCCTCATGCCTCAAGACTAGACTAGTTATTTATTAGCAGTTGTTTATACGGCACACACATTACTCAGCGCTTTACAGAGAATACAGAGTCATTCATACCAGTCCCTACCCTGGCAGAACTTAGGCCCTGATTCAGAGCCGGACGCTCTGACAGAGCGCTCGCTCTGAATCGGGGCCGGCCTTTTTTTTTTTTTCTTTTTAGAACGGCCTCCTGGCCGCTCGCATAGCTGTGGGTGACCACCCACAGCTATAGCGAGCGGCCAGGAGGATGGTCGCGATGGTCCATCCTCCTTGTGGTCGGGTCTCGTGGCCGCAAGCCCCAGAGAGATTTCGGCTCTAGCAGAGCCGAAATCTCTCCCACTGACATCACTCATGATGTCAGTGGGGCCGCCCCCAAACGGAGGCATTCACATGGAAACGCCTCCGTTTGGGCAGCCACTCCCCTGGCCCGCCCACCAAAAGGGGTGAGCTGTCACTCAACATCGACAGCTCGCCCCCTTTGTTACGAGAGACGGAGTGCCCGTCGCTATCCGGGTCTCACGCATGCGCACGACGGAGCCGGTTCCGTCGTGCGCATGCACTGGCCCACCATCGACCCGGTTGCGAGCGCACAGTGCTTGCGACCGGGTCTGAATCAGGCCCTTAGTCTACTACAGTATAATCCTTGCCACATGGACACACAGACTAAAGTTAATTTTATTTTGTCACAAGCCAATTACCCTTCAGCGTGTTTATGGAGTGTGGAAGGAAACCGGAGTACCCAGCGGAAAACAATGCAACCTCTATGAGCACATACAAACTCCACACAGATAGTGCCTTGGTTGGGAATTGATCTAATTAACTAAATTTTTGTGAACAGTAATGCCATCCACTACGCTACTCTGCTGATTATTGACTGCCTTCATTTTTGGCAGGTGAGAATTTCCCTTTAAGCTGCACATGGGAATTTTTGTTTGTTTAAGCAAATCTCCCGCAGCGTTCGTCAAAAATGATCACTGATCGAAAAATAAAAGTCTCACCAGGTCAGAGCCCCCCATGCATTTAAATGATATTAACAGGCATCCTGCAATGTGTACCCTAGAGGGAATTGCAGACAGGCACGTGTGAATAACTGCTAATATGCTTTGCGTCGGAACTGGAAACCGTTTCAATATTTAGATTTTTATGTGTTTGCGAACCTCAAAACCACAAGGTAGGAACCTTAGGGGGGAATTCAACTGTTTACTGACGCCCGCAGCTCTCGTGTAAAGTGACGGGAGCTAGTCCATGTATTTGTGCCACTGTCCGCGGGCGCCCATTATTTCTGCTCGCACCCACCTGAGGTGGTGAGCAGAAATCTGCCCAAAGTCTGGCTTTTGGGCGCCCTAACTTAATGCACCCAGTAGTATGCACGGGTTTAGCTGCTTAATGTGGCTAATCCTGGTGCATTTGGGCACGACATGTAATGGGCACCCATGGCACTCTCGCCCCTTTGGGCAAAACAATTGAATATCACCCGTCAGTCGACAAAAAATAATTGAAATCCTCCCGTTAATATCGGATTAATTCCCCGTGCCTTCCTTCCGTGTTACTGTCCCCACGTGTTATCTGACGCCCAGCGGCTTTGGTTACACAGGTTATGATTGTGCACCTTGAACTGTTCGCTCCCTACCTTTTTTATTTAGGTTTTTGTGGCGCATAGCCTGTCCCCACCTTATAGGTGGTAGATCAGTAGCTGAGCTCAGGTTTGCCATAGGAAAACTCCTCCATTTTTTTGACGTTGCTGTTTCCTACTGGCAGCGAGTGGGGTTAACGTGAAGGATCAACGCAAATAAGAATAAAATAATCTCCTTGCTTTCTAAATACACTAGATGCTTATTCACTCTCCCGGTTGTCTTGCAGCCTATGTCCCTCTGGCTCGAATCAGTCTCCCTGATAAAGCAGAAAGTTGAACTGGCCCCATTACTGAGCTGCGATGGTTGAATTGATAACGCCTTGATAATGGTGAAGATAGGCAGGCTTCTGTAGCCAATCTCTCTGCTGTTACTCCCATTAACATTCCCCACCAGTGATCGGCCTGGGAGCTGCCTATCTGCTCTATTTCCACTCCTCCACCAGATAAGGCTTGGAAACACTGACTTCATAGCTCACTGATTAAAGTGTCTGGCTTTCTTGATAATGCACAGATAAATTATGTTTTTCTAAGAGAGGTAAGGAAAGGGAGTGAAATAAAATAAAAAGGAAATTTTTTTTTTTTTATTTCCATTTTTGCCTGATCCACATATATTATATGAGCGTCCCCCCACCCTCTGCAGTCACAATGCAAATCATGCCATTTGACACTGCAAAAAAAAAATATATAATAAAAAAAAAAAGCACCATTTGTCTGGTCGCAGAGGAAAAACGCAACCAAGCATTTACTCTAATGGACATACAAGGATGATGTCTCTAGCTTTGCTCATCTGCAAACTGCTGTCAGCCATCTTTGGCAAATTCGGAGTGGTAATTGTCCATATGCTATCTTTGTCTATCGTCTGTAGAAGAAGGGAGAGGCTACTGTATAAGGGCCCATACACCGACCCGATCAGCTTCCGATCCGTTTTACATCCGATCATCCTGCAGTTCCGTCGGCACGTATTTTTCTTTGCACAGGATCAGTCGTATGACCGATCCTGTGCCTCACGCGCTCATTAGGGAATAGGGACAAACGGTCATTGAAATGACTGTATTACCACACGATGGAGATCGCATGAAAAAAAAAAGCCACGTTCTGAACACGATACGATGGAACATATGTGCTGCACATATGATCATAAGATACGATTGAAGGACCCGCGGGAGCGAGTATCGGATGAAAAAAATGCACGATTTCAACAAGACTGAACGTACGTTGAGTCGAAAATCGTGTGATCGTCTAGAAACCGCGTAGGTGTATGGGGGCCTTATATCTGCCGATTTGCTTGGTTGTAAACTTGCGTTGTCGCTATTTTGCATAACGAGGTCTAGAGGAATTTCTTTTTTTTCAGATCAGAGATGGAATTGTTCCCCTAGTACGCTGTGGCGTTAATTATTCCTTGCCGCAATTTTGAGTACATATGTTGGTCATTGTGATGTAACGCCGAACAGACAATAAGTGTGGCTAATAATGTGTGCATTTCCAGCCAATCAAATTACATGTTTCTTCTAAAGTCCGTGAGGTTTTGTGTATGTAAATATCTACGTTTTCCCATTAGGATTCCAGCGTGTCGGGCAACAGAGAGCTTATTATTATGCCTGTACCGATCCCCTGCTGTAATTCGGCCCTCGCCGTGATGGATAGTTAAGGCGTCCCCGTGTTCCTTGCTCTCCCTTCGTCTACGTTTGCCGTGTGAGCGTTGTCAGCTATGTGTGAGACTTTTCTTTTTTTTCCTCATTTATTACCCAGTGTTTGTATGTCGCACCGATACTTTCTGAAGACATAAATGTGCGCATGTTAGCCCGTGCTTTTACCGGGGGCCACAGCAATGGATCGCTCACACTCCTGACAACCCAATACTCTCCACCATGATACCTGTAGTAGTGCCCCCATAGTTATGCCCCTGTAGTAGTACCCCCATATAATGCCCCTGTAGTAGTGCCCCCATAGTTATGCCCCTGTAGTAGTGCCCCCATAGTTATGCCCCTGTAGTAGTGCCTCCATATAATGCCCCTGTAGTGCCGCTTGTACAAAAAAAACCACTTGCCTTAATCTCCGCTCCTGCATCCGCCGCCGTCCTGTCCGCCAGGCTGCTCCTCGGAACTATGGGAGAGACGTCATGACGTCTCTCCCATAGTGCGCATGGGGAGAGCCGGAAACTGGAGTTCAGAAGAGAACTCCAGCCTCCGGCTAACGTGGCGCTGCAGGGAAGGAGCCGGGCGCCCGCTTGTAATAACATCTCAGCGGGCGTCCGGCTTAGAGACTCCCTGCGGCACAGCCGGGGGTAATGGACGGACAGCCGGGCATGCATAGAATGATTCATATGCATGCCCAGCTGTCCATCCATTACCCCCCAGGAATTTCATTTTTACCCCATGTGGGGGTAATTTACCCCTGTTCCCTGACCACTGCTCTAATGTGTAATGTAATACTCTCCATGATCCTAACCTCTAAGGTGTCATGTATAATACAGATATTATTCAGTCCTAGTGAAGATCACAGTTTATTGGTTTTAATACGTAAATGATAAAATCTATAAAATAAAAAAATTCATCCGTTCATTAATCTTAGAATCTTATTTGGTCAGAAAGTACATGTACCAACATATCTCCCAAATGCAGCGGTACAGGTGGATTCCTCTGCTGTACTGGGCGCCAGCAGCAGCCCTACCTATCAACTCAGTAGGAACCAGTGACATCGCTGAGGCACAAATAATGTGTTTACTGGCCAATTGATCATCAGTATACTGGTTCATTTGCCTTCACCTTCTGGATGTGGTTGGTCCAGTTTAAACTCCACTTGACCTGTCTGGCCTGGTGCAGTTTGCAACCCTGATTTTCCCATTTATCGATGTTACCTTAGTTGAATGAAGTAATTATTATTTTTGTTCATTTTTTTTAAGCTTCTGCTACATTGCTAATAATTTAGAAAGTCCCCTCTATTGACTTGAATGGGATACTAAAATAAAACCCCTTACCATAAATTACCTTTTCTTTAGGAAGTGCAAGGTACAAGCAAGCCTCGACTGTTCCTTTGTTTTTAAAGCGCAATGATCTTTATCCATAAATAATTAAATAATTAAATTCACCAAAATACCACCAGAGTTTTTATATATATATATATATGTCCCTTCCATTGCTCTCCATCACCACAGTCCATTGTTTTCGTATAAAAAACAATTGTACAAAATTACAATCACATCATTCTACAGTTGAGACACACATTACAATCCTGTTTTTTGGTAACTAGATCGCCATTTGAAAAAATGTTTGTAGATAATTCACCATTTGGGACCGTTGCAGGATCACCAAACATCGGTTGTACGATACACACTCTTCAATTAACTTTAATCCAATTGTTAGGGATGGACATTGTATTATCGGTGAGTTTGCCTGTCATACATTTGCTCGTATTTGATAGGTTTTCACTCGCACATGTTGATTCCTTAACAGTTTAATCTACAGCATAATGACTGAGGGATCAAATTGAAATGTGTGTGACCAGCTTTAGGTGTATCAAAGCTTGATGAGAGATAAAATTGTGAGATATAAATCGCCAACCAATCAGCGCCTAACTTACATTTTATAGGCTGTGTTTGAAAAATGACAGTTAGGAGCTGATTGGGTAATACTTTTTCTCTCACAATTTTCTCTCTCATCAAACTTTGATACATAGGCCCCTAATTCCATTCTGACTTACACATTTCTGACTTTCTCAGTGTTCCCATGTTTAATTACATAGGTCCCCCCGGATAGCTAGTGACCATTATGCTTCTGGTTGCATCAGAATGTTGTTCTGTATTAATGTTGTAAATGTCCATGACTATGTAATCTTATCAGTGAATAATGGTATAAGCATTAGTTGCCGATTCTGCTCATACACACATTGCATTCACATTCCACCTATTCAAATAAACCTAAAGGTAACACTATAAGAACCACATATATATAATAGGTCTTGTCTGGACTTCTGTCGTAGCCTACACCTTACTGTACAAAGGGCGCAGAAAGAAAGGTCAGCTGCTAAGGCTAGTAGCACAAAGGAAAATTGCTTGTGGGCCACTAGTTCATGATACAACTTTCACTCTATCAAATGACAAGAAGGCCCTTTAATATTTATATTAATATTATTCCATGTAGAATTATGTCGTTCCACAAGAGGTTAACTGGGTGAGGTCGCCCAGACGATGGGCGATATAATTGTGAGTGTCAGACAGCTCAGGGGCCGTTGTGGTGATGTGTTCACACTGAATCATCAGTGAAAGTTGCAACATCCAAGAGCACAGATTTCAAAACCTCAATGGTCTAATTTTTCCGATGCAGTGAAGAGCTGGGTCATTATCTATGTGAGGTTCCCATTTCAGGTCCCGGAGGTTTCTGATGTCCGTCAGTCTCTCACAAGATTAGAAATATTGGCCGCTCTTATTTTATAATGTGAGGAGCTGCTGTTGATCCACTATGCGAGTCATGACGATGTTGTAGGCATTACTTGAGTGGGATGCATTTTGCATTTGCTATATATGTTGCATTAGTAAGTTTGCTGTTGATGTAACATTTGGTGTAGGAAAAACAACCATCGATTACTTCTGGATTTATGTCAGGAATCTACTTAGGGCGGAATTCAATTCAACGGCGTGCGCTGTTATGTCGGAGAATGCCGCTTATCACGACATAACATGGGTGTTTAGGCGCGAGAACCAGCATTTCCTGACTAAAGTGCCAGGGGCGTGGCTTTTAGCGCCGCGCAAAGCAGGTAAACAGCTGTGCGCCCACTTTTGTCGGATTTCTCCTTGCATCCCCAGGTGGGTGCGAGAAGAAATCCTTAGCCCGTCCGAACACCGCGTTGAATTGAATATAGTTTTGGGAGCTCGCTCCCGCGGCTAGTCAACATCGCTTTGAATTGAATTCCCTCCATAGAGAGGTTTTTTTTTTTGTAAAGTGTTTACATACCGGAATGCTGTCAATTGCAGTATGTAAACACTTTACAAAAGCATAAATATTACACTGGTGGAGTTGCGCTAATTGGACTTGTAATTACAAATAAATACTTAACGTGGCAGAAATTAATTCAAGACACCAAATAAATCTAACATATATTTAATAAACACACAATAAGCATGTCAATAGTGGTATACAAATGACATATAACAATCACCTTAATATTGTAAAAGTCTATACAGACTATCATGCATTACCATGAAACTTCTTAGTACCTAATAAAAACCTGCATAACTGGCAAGTTTACTAAAGGAAGCAAAAAACATAAAAAATATATATACAAATATTGTATATTTCATATATAATGTGACCAATCTTGATTTGACAGTTCTCACCCGATCAAAGTCCACATGTGAGAGTCCTAATATCCCCTTGATTCTACCTCCGGGTTTTAAACAAGGGGTAACGCTGAAATGATTTCCAAAGATGTAAACAGTATAATGTTATTTAGGAAACATGGACTTCACGCTAATTTGAAGCGTACATATAATCCACCTGTATATCCTGAAGAAGTGTAGCGGTTATTGGTATCTCCTCCCGCCTGGCCAGTGGACAAGGTTATCCTCTGACGGGGAAATCCTGAGGCTGTAATATGGTCAACACATGACCGCCTGATTTTCTCTCACCGTCCTGAATCCAGCCAGCGGGCACCGTCACCGCAATATATATAGCGCTTATGGCTCTCCGTGGAAATGAATCATGCTCTTTGAGAAAGCTTCATGTAGTGGAAGCGAAACTAGTTAGAGGATTTTCATCAAGTGAGACAGTCGTTTTGCTGACACTGGACACCCGCTTATTTCCACGGAGAGCCATAAGCGCTATATATATTGTGGTGACGGTGCCCGCTGGCTGGATTCAGGACGGTGAGAGAAAATCAGGCGGTCATGTGTTGACCATATTACAGCCTCAGGATTTCCCCGTCAGAGGATAACCTTGTCCATTGGCCAGGCGGGAGGAGATACCAATAACCGCTACACCTCTTCAGGATATACAGGTGGATTATACGTACGCTTCAAATTAGCGTGAAGTCCATGTTTCCTAAATAACATTATACTGTTTACATCTTAGGAAATCATTTCAGCGTTACCCCTTGTTTAAAACCCGGAGGTAGAATCAAGGGGATATTAGGACTCTCACATGTGGACTTTGGGTCTGATTCAGAGCCGGACGCTATTTGCGCTCGCTCGTTCAGAAAAAGGGGTGGCTATTTAAATTGACCATTCGCTCTTTGCGGTCTGTTGACGCCTCTATGTCTGAACGAGCGAACAAAACATGCGCTCGCTATTTTGAAAAAAACGCCCCCTGGCCGCTCGCATCATACGTCATCTCCGCTATTTATTTGATTAATCGAGTACATCGAACGGCGTATGAATTGATCGCTATTCTTGTGGTAGGATTTTCCTACCGCAATCATGCGAGCAGTTCAGACTGAAAGACAACCAAGTGACGTGGTCGATGACGCTGCTTTGTTAATTATGCACACCCTTAAAACGCCCGTTTTGACCGTTTGGCACGCCTGCGTTCGGATCTCCACTCCCCGTTTTCAAGCACCTTCCCCTGTTACCAACCACAAACGCCTCATCCTGTCACTCAAATTAGCAGGCATTCGCTATTTTGCGAGCACGCGATTTCCGACCGCACTGACTGGTTCGCGCATGCGCATTACAACCCATACGCATGCGCAGATGTGCAAACATCGCTCGGTGCGAACGAGCGGCCGCTTACGAGCGGCTCTGAAACAGGCCCTTTGATCGGGTGAGAACTGTCAGATCAAGATTGGTCACATTATATATGAAATATACAATTTTTATATATATTTTTTTTTTATGTTTTTTGCTTCCTTTAGTAAACTTGCCAGTTATGCAGATTTTTATTAGGAACTAAGAAGTTCCATGGTAATGCATGATAGTCTGTATAGACTTTTACAATATAAGGTGATTGTTATATGTCATTTGTATACCACTATTGACATGCTTATTGTGTGTTTATTAAATATATGTTAGATTTATTTGGTGCCTTGAATTAATTTCTGCCACGTTAAGTATTTATTTGTAATTACAAGTCAAATTAGCGCAACTCCACCAGTGTAATATTTATGGTTGGGATCATCAGTAGGTGATCTGTTATTGGGGTTACACTGACCCACAGGAGTTTGCAGCTGTGGTCTATTCTTTAATTGTAGTTTATTAGCGCCAGGCTGTCATTTGGTGGGACATATTACTTTACAAAAGCGCCACAATCATAGCGTGTGTTGTTGGGAATGGCCAGTGCGCTGGCTCAGGAACTTGGACGCCAGCTTTAAGACCAGGGGAATATTAACTAAAGAAAAATTATATCAGCGTAGGCTGATATTGAAAAATAGGGGGGATAAAATGGCATTGGGTTACCCTTATTTTTCCATATCCAGCTCTAGGACTTTATTTATGAAGTGGCGGCTCTTGTAAGCCGCAGCTTCAAGGTGTGCCGGAGCAGTAAATTGAAAATAATAATAAAAATTGTAATTATATAGCGCTTTTCTCCCATAGGACTCAAAGTCGCTTTAGACATCAGAAAACATGTTACATTGTACAAGGATTTGGTGTTGCTAACAAATAGAAAACCACACCGAGATAATTAAAATCAACCAATAAGCATATTGCAGGGTTGGGGCAGACATTTTGGGAAATAACTTCCATGGGTTATATATTCCACCCACAAAGGTACCAATTGAGGCAGCCGTCTTGGGCGCACTATGTAGGATTACCCTGGGTGGAATAGGTTACGCCTCGAAGAGATGACACAAAATGGGTGGTTGCAGCGTCCTGATGCTAGGAGTAGGGTCCCACCATAATAGTCAGGTCCATGTATTTTTCATCCCATCCACGAGTGTATCAGGTGAGGCAGCCATGGTGGGCGCACTACGAAGGTTACACTGTGGGTGATAAACCATACAAGGATCCAAGTAATATATGGGAAAAGTGACACATGTGTGGCAGTATGATATACCCTTTGTGAATAGATCCACGTGAAGTACATCCTGCCCATGGAGGATGCACTTCAGTGGATGTATAGCACACCAGTATAGCATAGAGTGGATGTATAGCACACCAGTATAGCATACAGTGGAGGTGTAGCACACCAGCATAGCATACAGTGGAGGTACAGCACACCAGCATAGCATACAGTGGATGTATAGCACACCAGTATATCATACAGTGGAGGTATAGCACACCAGTATATCATACAGTGGAGGTATAGCACACCAGTATAGCATACAGTGGGGGTATAGCACACCAGTATAGCATACAGTGTATGTATAGCACACCAGTATAGCATACAGTGTATGTATAGCACACCAGTATAGCATACAGTGGATGTATAGCACACCAGTATAGCATACAGTGGATGTATAACACACCAGTATAGCATACAGTGGATGTATAGCACACCAGTATAGCATACAGTGGATGTATAGCACACCAGTATAGCATACAGTGGATGTATAGCACACCAGTATAGCATACAGTGGGGGTATAGCACACCAGTATAGCATACAGTGGATGTATAGCACACCAGTATAGCATACAGCGGAGGTGTAGCACACCAGAATATCATACAGTGGAGGTGTAGCACACCAGTATAGCATACAGTGGAGGTATAGCACACCAGTATAGCATACAGTGGAGGTGTAGCACACCAGTATATCATACAGTGGAGGTGTAGCACACCAGTATATCATACAGTGGATGTATAGCACGCCAGTATAGCATACAGTGGATGTATAGCACACCAGCATAGCATACAGTGGGGGTATAGCACACCAGTATAGCATACAGTGTATGTATAGCACACCAGTATAGCATACAGTGGATGTATAGCACACCAGTATAGCATACAGTGGATGTATAACACACCAGTATAGCATACAGTGGATGTATAGCACACCAGTATAGCATACAGTGGATGTATAGCACACCAGTATAGCATACAGTGGATGTATAGCACACCAGTATAGCATACAGTGGGGGTATAGCACACCAGTATAGCATACAGTGGATGTATAGCACACCAGTATAGCATACAGCGGAGGTGTAGCACACCAGAATATCATACAGTGGAGGTGTAGCACACCAGTATAGCATACAGTGGAGGTGTAGCACACCAGTATAGCATACAGTGGAGGTATAGCACACCAGTATAGCATACAGTGGAGGTGTAGCACACCAGTATATCATACAGTGGAGGTGTAGCACACCAGTATATCATACAGTGGATGTATAGCACGCCAGTATAGCATACAGTGGATGTATAGCACACCAGCATAGCATACAGTGGGGGTATAGCACACCAGTATAGCATACAGTGGATGTATAGCACACCAGTATAGCATACAGTGGAGGTATAGCACACCAGTATAGCATACAGTGGAGGTATAGCACACCAGTATAGCATACAGTGGAGGTATAGCACACCAGTATAGCATACAGTGGGGGTATAGCACACCAGTATATCATACAGTGGGGGTATAGCACACCAGTATATCATACAGTGGTTGTGTAGCAAACCAGTATAGCATACAGTGGAGGTATAGCACACCAGTATAGCATACAGTGGAGGTATAGCACACCAGTATAGCATACAGTGGAGGTATAGCACACCAGTATAGCATACAGTGGGGGTATAGCACACCAGTATATCATACAGTGGGGTGGAAGTACATTTTACAAAACAGGGAATAGTAAATATAGTATACAGTGCCGCAGTTCGGGCATGAGATATACGGGTGACTGAAACATTTGTAATATGAAACGCACTGAATTAATAGATCCACGTGTTTGTTCATCCTACCCAAGAATGGACCATCCGAGGCTGCCATCTGGGGCGCACTGCGTAGGCTACATCTGGCAGGGTGTGCAGGTAGCAGAAGTATAACGTCCAGGTGGAGAAAAAAAGAATAAATGGGGGGGTGGGGTCAGCCAATGGCCTTAGGGAAGTGGGGACCCCTCCCAAAAAAATGGGGTCCCTCCTTACTAAGAATAACCAACGATTTTCTCCACTCCCCCGGGACTTTGGGTGAGGAGGCAATAGTAATAATTCAGTATAAATAATATTGTTCGTTACAGGTGGACTACAGATCCTAGTAAGCCTGCCAGGGCATGATGGCACTTGGCGATCCACATGCCCGGACATCAAGGGCCCGCTGGCACCGGTAAAACATACACAAAATTTAATATATATTATATTGTTTTTATTGAATCAAAACATTACAAATATATATATATTTTTAAAGTACACTTAAGTTATCTACATTAACAGAGAAGACAATCGCAGGATGTCCAGTGAGATAACTGAAATATTTTATTACATCAACACTCCTTAACGCATCCCTCGTTTACCTATTTATTACTTACTAGCTGGGATCCCCGGCATTGCCTGGTTTGAAGACTGGACCCTGAAGTACACCTGCAGCCTTTATTTGTTTGTTTACCTTGTCCGGGCCTATAACCCCATTCCATTCATCCTGACAAAGAGCCCACTGTTTGCTGACATGCATGCAAACAGTAGCATAACTGCCGTGGGTGCAAGGGGTGCGGCTGCTATGGTGCCCGAGCTGCCTCTGTGACCCTCCACTCCCCAGTCACGCACACACGGTGGTGGGCCGGTCCAGCCAGGACCGCCGAAGTGGGCCTGGCTGTCTGCGGTGTAGATTTAGTGCCAGCCTGTCAGCTGATTACATCTGGTGCACTTGCAGGCAGACATGGGAGAGACAGCGGCGCTGGTCGCAAGGCAATCGGAGCTGGCGGACCGGCAGCCAATCAGCAGTGGCGGCTCCAATTGGCTCGCGACTGGTGCCAAATACAAATTGCGCCCCCACTGTTGGTCCATGTCTGCCGCTGCCTGCCAGTGCGCCAGCTGTAATTAGTTGACAGCCCGACATCAAATCCACACCTGCTAGCTGCTGATGGCACACAGGGTGAGGCAAGAGACTGCTGGAGGGACACAGGGAGGTGAGTTGCTGGGGGGGGTCATAATGTGTAAGGGGCACTATTATTGTTTGGAATAATGTATTATATTGGGCACTACTACTATGTGGCATAATCTGTAAAGGGCAATACTGTGTAGTGTAAGGGGCATTACTGTGTGGCATAATGTACAAGGGGTACATAATTTGGATCATTTTACAATGTTAACACTGCAAAGCCTGACTCACTGTATAGTGTTTCAAATCCACCGCTAATTGACGGCAGATAATTGTCGGATTTGCGCTGGGATTGGGGCTCCTAGCTAGGCTTTAAATGGCAGTTAAAACCGAAACATAGTAAATACTGTTACTTTAGACACGTAACCGGTATCAATACCCATCAGATTTAAAGTGCCAGCAAATATGAGGCTAATGCTGGGTACACACTGGCTGATATATTGGCTGATCAATTGATCGGCTAATATATCTGCTGGCTGTCAGCCAATGTGTACAGACAGATTAGTTCACAGACACCGCATTGGCTGTGCTGCACAGCCGATGGACAGATATGTCTGCAGACATATTTGTCCATCGGCAAGTGCGTACGGGCGATCTGTAGACCACCAGGTACATACACAGCGGCAGCCGCGGGGAGGGGAGCGGCCCCGACCCACCTCCCTGCCAGCGGGACCTGGCAGGGATATATTTTTCAGGTGTGTACCCACCTTTAGTAAATTTACCTTCAGGGGTGCAACTGGAGCTAGGATTGAGATGGAGCGATGTTTAGACAGGGGGACAGCTACAGACGCTGAACTATTGCTTCCACCTCCTAAAACATTATAATGTCTAAATAAATTTTACATTTGATTTATTATTCATTGTAGCACTGCGTAGGAATAATCTGCATTTTACTTAAAATAGATACAAAACTTAATAATTATTTAAAGCTTCTGGCACACGTGAATGGTAGGAGCTGGATTATAGCTCTGCTGTGGATCAGGGGTCGCTGACGGTGCCAGAAGCCTGAGCTAGGCTAACGGGGCCAGTCCAGAGCACAGGCAGCACTATGGTGCACTTACCCATCTTACCAGTGGTCCATGGCTACAGGAACCAGCTATTCCTTTTTTTTTTTTTCTTGTTTTCTTTTTTTTAAGTAAAACATTTTCTTTTCTAAAGCCAACTGCACACATAATGGTAATGATGAGCAATTAGGGGATTCTCAGATGAATTGATACGCCACTGCTCAATTTGCAACAGGATTAGGTGAGTTTGAGCAGGAATTAGGCTGGCCAATGACAGTCATAATGCGTGCGAGGTCTTCAGCTGACTCGGAAGTTGCGGGTGCACATTATGTTGATATAAAATGTATTTGTATTTTTTGTGTATATTTTGAACTGTGTTCGCATGCGCACTGCCGGAGCGGGATAAACCTCTTTTCTTGAGATAGGAGCAGGAATACGGGAGCTAACACCATCTGAAAATTGGCGTACAGTACCTTCCCGCAAACAACCATTTATTTGTGTCTCCACCTTTTGACCCTGTCGACCATTTGTACTTGTCGACCTTCTTCCACGTCAGCCTTTAGTGTGTCCACCTATTATCCCTGTCGACCTATTGCCGGTCTAACATCCGGTGTCTATCTAGACATGATCAACCTTACAATCTTCTATCTATAGTTCGGATACCATTTGGACATGGAAACCCCATGTTGCTGCTGTAGTTTGCTGTTCTAGCAATAATTTAAAAAGTTTGTTCACAATTGTCTAGTTTTTTTTTTTTTTTTTACATATGCATGGTATGCTGAGATTTGTAGTTCTCCATATTGAGAGTCACAGATTGCTTAAGCTGACTGTAGACCATTGATATGATATCATTTAAGCAAGGTTTACTTTATGCACAGCAGATTCACCAAGCTCCCCGGCCTCTCCCTGCTTGATAAATCCTCTTCCACGCAATACCGCCACGTGACGTGATAATATCTCACAGGAGCTAAAGTTACCCTCTTGGTGAATATAATTCATTGTGCGGTATCTGTGCCTTGCCTAACCTCCGAGCTGGGGCCAAACTGTCTGCATGTAAATAATACATGTAAATCTGTATGCGTGCTTGTTTATGTGAGAGAGGGGAAAACCTTTTAGCGAGGCCGCCATCTTTTATTGTGTCCTGTGCCAAGCGCACACAGATCAACATCTGACCTCTGTAGTTTTCAAAAATAACTATCAATAATGAACATACTGTGACAGAGCTTGTTTTTAACATTAACCCTGCTGATCTGGAGTGGAAAACTGAAATACAAGGACTGATATATAAGGCAATGTAAGAAATCTCTATGTGGCGATGACCATAATACACATCTATTATACGCTATACACACATAGGACACTACACACCCAACATGACCTGACCACTGTACATGACCATAATACACATCTATTACACTATATACAGACATAGGACACTACACCCCCAACATGTCCTGACCACTGTACATGACCATAATACACATCTATTACACTGTATACAGACATTGGACACTACACCCCCAACATGACCTGACCACTGTACATGACCATAATACACATCTATTACACTGTATACAGACATAGGACACTACACCCCCCAACATGACCTGACCACTGTACATGACCATAATACACATCTATTACACTATATACAGACATAGGACACTACACCCCCAACATGTCCTGACCACTGTACATGACCATAATACACATCTATTACACTGTATACAGACATAGGACACTACACCCCCAACATGACCTGACCACTGTACATGATCATAATACACATCTATTACACTGTATACAGACATAGGACACTACACCCCCAACATGTCCTGACCACTGTACATGATCATAATACACATCTATTACACTGTATACAGACATAGGACACTACACCCCCAACATGTCCTGACCACTGTACATCACCATAATACACATCTATTACACTGTATACAGACATAGGATACTACACCTCCAACATGACCTGACCACTGTACATGATCATAATACACATCTATTACACTGTATACAGACATAGGACACTACACCCCCAACATGACCTGACCATAATACATCTATTACACTATATACAGACATAGGACACTACACCCCCAACATGGCCTGACCACTGTACATGATTATAATACACATCTATTACACTGTATACAGACATAGGACACTGAACCCCCAACATGACCTGACCACTGTACATGATCATAATACACATCTATTACACTGTATACAGACATAGGACACTACACCCCCAACATGTCCTGACCACTGTACATGATCATAATACACATCTATTATACTGTATACAGACATAGGACACTACACCCCCAACATGACCTGACCACTGTACATGATCATAATACACATCTATTACACTGTATACAGACATAGGACACTACACCCCCGTCCTGACCATTGTATATGAGCATAATACACATCTATTACACTGTATACAGACATAGGACACAACACTCCCAACATGTCCTGACCACTGTACATGACCATAATACGCTTCTATAACACTGTATACAGACATAGGACACTACACCCCCAACATGACCTGACCATAATGCACATCTATTACACCCTATACACACATAGGACACTACACCCCCAACATGACCTGACCACTGTACATGACCATATTACACATCTATTACACTGTATACAGACATAGGACACTACACCTCCAACATGACCTGACCATAATACACATCTATTACACCCTATACAGACATAGGACACTACACCCCCAACATGTCCTGACCACTGTACATGACCATAATACACATCTATTACACTGTATACAGACATAGGACACTACATCCCCAATATGTCCTGACCACTGTACATGATCATAATACACATATATTACACTGTATACAGACATGGTACACTACACCCCCAACATGACCTGACCACTGTACATGACCATAATACACATCTATTACACTGTATACAGACATAGTACACTACACCCCCAACATGACCTGACCATAATACACATCTATTACACCCTATACAGACATAGGACACTACACCCCCAACATGACCTGACCACTGTACATGACCATAATACACATCTATTACACTGTATACAGAAATATGACACTACACCCCCAACATGTCCTGACCACTGTACATGACCATACTACACATGTATTACACTGTATACAGACATAGGACACTACACCCCCAACATGACCTGACCACTGTACATGACCATAATACACATCTATTACACTGTATACAGACATAGTACACTACACCCCCAACATGACCTGACCATACTACACATCTATTACACTGTATACAGACATAGGACACTACACCCCCAACATGACCTGACCACTGTACATGATCATAATACATCTATTACACTGTATACAGACATAGGACACTACACCCCAACATGTCCTGACCACTGTACATGATCATAATACACATGTATTACACTGTATACAGACATAGGACACTACACCCCCAACATGACCTGACCACTGTACATGACCATAATACACATCTATTACACTGTATACAGACATAGGACACTACACCCCCAACATCTCCTGACCACTGTACATGACCATAATACACATCTATAACACCGTATACAGACATAGGGCCTGATTCAGAGCCGGACGCTATTTGCGCTCGCTCGTTCAGAAAAAAGGGGTGGCTATTCATATGAACCGTTCGCTCTTTGCGGTCTGTTCACGCCTCTAGGTCTTAACGAGCGTACAAAACATGCGGTCATTTTTTGGAAAACTACGCCCCCTGGCCGCTCGCATCCTACGTCATGTCCGCTATTTATTAGATTAATCGAGTACATCGACCAGCGTATGAACTGCTCGCAATTCTTGTGGTTGGTTTTTCCTACCGCAGTCTTGCGAGCAGTTCTGACTATAAAATAACCCAGTGACGTGGTCAATGACGCTGCTGTATTAATTATGCACACCCATAAAACGCCCGTTTTGACCTTTAAGCACGCCTGCGTTCGGATCTCCACTCCCCGTTTTCAAGCACCTTCCCCTGTTACCACCCACATACGCCTCCTCCTGTCACTCAAAATAGCAGGCATTCGCTATTTAGCGAACAAACGATTTTTGGCCGCACTGACTGGTTCGCGCATGCGTATTACGATCCGTACGCATGCGCAGTTGTGCAAACATCGCTCGGAACGAACGAGCGGCCGCTTACGAGCGGCTCTGAATCAGACCCATAGGACACTACACCCCCAACATGAGCTGACCACTGTACATGATCATAATACACATCTATTACACTATATACAGACATAGGACACTACACCCCCAACATGTCCTGACCACTGTACATGACCATAATACCCATCTATTACACTGTATACAGACATAGGACACGGACACTACACCCCCAACATGACCTGACCGCTATACATGATCATAATACACATCTATTACACTGTATACAGACATAGGTCACTACACCCCCAACATGTCCTGACCGCTGTACATGATCATAATACACATCTATTACACTGTATACAGACATAGGACACTACACCCCCAACATGACCTGACCGCTGTACATGATCATAATACACATCTATTACACTGTATACAGACATAGGACACTACACCCCCAACATGACCTGACCACTGTACATGACCATAATACACATCTATTACACTGTATACAGACATAGGACACTACACCCCCAGCATGACCTGACCACTGTACATGACCATAATACACATCTATTACACTGTATACAGACATAGGACACTACACCCCCAACATGACCTGACCACTGTACATGACCATAATACACATCTATTACACTGTATACAAACATAGGACACTACACCCCCAACATGTCCTGACCACTGTACATGACCATAATACACATCTATTACACTGTATACAGACATAGGACACTACACCTCCAACATGACCTGACCATAATACACATCTATTATACCCTATACAGACATAGGACACTACACCCCCAACATGTCCTGACCACTGTACATGACCATAATACACATCTATTACACTGTATACAGACATAGGACACTACACCCCCAACATGACCTGACCACTGTACATGACCATAATACACATCTATTACACTGTATACAGACATAGGACACTACACCCCCAACATGACCTGACCACTGTACATGACCATAATACACATCTATTACACTGTATACAGACATAGGACACTACACCCCCAACATGACCATAATACACATCCACTGTATACAGACATAGGACACTACACTCCCAACATGACCTGACCACTGTACATGACCATAATACACATCTATTACACTGTATACAGACATAGGACACTACACCCGCACCATGTCCTGACCACTGTACATGACCATAATACACATCTATTACACTGTATACAGACATAGGACACTACACCCCCAACATGACCTGACCACTGTACATGATGATAATACACATCTATTACACTGTATACAGACATAGGACACAACACTCCCAACATGTCCTGACCACTGTACATGACCATAATACGCTTCTATAACACTGTATACAGACATAGGACACTACACCCCCAACATGACCTGACCATAATGCACATCTATTACACCCTATACACACATAGGACACTACACCCCCAACATGACCTGACCACTGTACATGACCATATTACACATCTATTACACTGTATACAGACATAGGACACTACACCTCCAACATGACCTGACCATAATACACATCTATTACACCCTATACAGACATAGGACACTACACCCCCAACATGTCCTGACCACTGTACATGACCATAATACACATCTATTACACTGTATACAGACATAGGACACTACATCCCCAATATGTCCTGACCACTGTACATGATCATAATACACATATATTACACTGTATACAGACATGGTACACTACACCCCCAACATGACCTGACCACTGTACATGACCATAATACACATCTATTACACTGTATACAGACATAGTACACTACACCCCCAACATGACCTGACCATAATACACATCTATTACACCCTATACAGACATAGGACACTACACCCCCAACATGACCTGACCACTGTACATGACCATAATACACATCTATTACACTGTATACAGAAATATGACACTACACCCCCAACATGTCCTGACCACTGTACATGACCATACTACACATGTATTACACTGTATACAGACATAGGACACTACACCCCCAACATGACCTGACCACTGTACATGACCATAATACACATCTATTACACTGTATACAGACATAGTACACTACACCCCCAACATGACCTGACCATACTACACATCTATTACACTGTATACAGACATAGGACACTACACCCCCAACATGACCTGACCACTGTACATGATCATAATACATCTATTACACTGTATACAGACATAGGACACTACACCCCAACATGTCCTGACCACTGTACATGATCATAATACACATGTATTACACTGTATACAGACATAGGACACTACACCCCCAACATGACCTGACCACTGTACATGACCATAATACACATCTATTACACTGTATACAGACATAGGACACTACACCCCCAACATCTCCTGACCACTGTACATGACCATAATACACATCTATAACACCGTATACAGACATAGGGCCTGATTCAGAGCCGGACGCTATTTGCGCTCGCTCGTTCAGAAAAAAGGGGTGGCTATTCATATGAACCGTTCGCTCTTTGCGGTCTGTTCACGCCTCTAGGTCTTAACGAGCGTACAAAACATGCGGTCATTTTTTGGAAAACTACGCCCCCTGGCCGCTCGCATCCTACGTCATGTCCGCTATTTATTAGATTAATCGAGTACATCGACCAGCGTATGAACTGCTCGCAATTCTTGTGGTTGGTTTTTCCTACCGCAGTCTTGCGAGCAGTTCTGACTATAAAATAACCCAGTGACGTGGTCAATGACGCTGCTGTATTAATTATGCACACCCATAAAACGCCCGTTTTGACCTTTAAGCACGCCTGCGTTCGGATCTCCACTCCCCGTTTTCAAGCACCTTCCCCTGTTACCACCCACATACGCCTCCTCCTGTCACTCAAAATAGCAGGCATTCGCTATTTAGCGAACAAACGATTTTTGGCCGCACTGACTGGTTCGCGCATGCGTATTACGATCCGTACGCATGCGCAGTTGTGCAAACATCGCTCGGAACGAACGAGCGGCCGCTTACGAGCGGCTCTGAATCAGACCCATAGGACACTACACCCCCAACATGAGCTGACCACTGTACATGATCATAATACACATCTATTACACTATATACAGACATAGGACACTACACCCCCAACATGTCCTGACCACTGTACATGACCATAATACCCATCTATTACACTGTATACAGACATAGGACACGGACACTACACCCCCAACATGACCTGACCGCTATACATGATCATAATACACATCTATTACACTGTATACAGACATAGGTCACTACACCCCCAACATGTCCTGACCGCTGTACATGATCATAATACACATCTATTACACTGTATACAGACATAGGACACTACACCCCCAACATGACCTGACCGCTGTACATGATCATAATACACATCTATTACACTGTATACAGACATAGGACACTACACCCCCAACATGACCTGACCACTGTACATGACCATAATACACATCTATTACACTGTATACAGACATAGGACACTACACCCCCAGCATGACCTGACCACTGTACATGACCATAATACACATCTATTACACTGTATACAGACATAGGACACTACACCCCCAACATGACCTGACCACTGTACATGACCATAATACACATCTATTACACTGTATACAAACATAGGACACTACACCCCCAACATGTCCTGACCACTGTACATGACCATAATACACATCTATTACACTGTATACAGACATAGGACACTACACCTCCAACATGACCTGACCATAATACACATCTATTATACCCTATACAGACATAGGACACTACACCCCCAACATGTCCTGACCACTGTACATGACCATAATACACATCTATTACACTGTATACAGACATAGGACACTACACCCCCAACATGACCTGACCACTGTACATGACCATAATACACATCTATTACACTGTATACAGACATAGGACACTACACCCCCAACATGACCTGACCACTGTACATGACCATAATACACATCTATTACACTGTATACAGACATAGGACACTACACCCCCAACATGACCATAATACACATCCACTGTATACAGACATAGGACACTACACTCCCAACATGACCTGACCACTGTACATGACCATAATACACATCTATTACACTGTATACAGACATAGGACACTACACCCGCACCATGTCCTGACCACTGTACATGACCATAATACACATCTATTACACTGTATACAGACATAGGACACTACACCCCCAACATGACCTGACCACTGTACATGATGATAATACACATCTATTACACTGTATACAGACATAGGACACTACACCCCCAACATGTCCTGACCACCGTACATGACCATAATACACATCTATTACACTATATACAGACATAGGACACTACACCGCCAACATGACCTGACCACTGTACATGATCATACTACACATCTATTACACTGTATACAGACATAGGACACTACACCTCCAACATGACCTGACCATAATACACATCTATTACACCCTATACAGACATAGGACACTACACCCCCATCATGACCTGACCACTGTACATGACCATAATATACATCTATTACACTGTATACAGACATAGGACACTACATCCCCAACATGTCCTGACCACTGTACATGATCATAATACACATCTATTACACTTTATACAGATATAGGACACTACACCCCCAACATGACCTGACCATAATACACATCTATTACACCCTATACAGACATAGGACACTACACCCCCAACATGACCTGACCACTGTACATGACCATAATACACATCTATTACACTGTATACAGACATAGGACACTACATCCCCAACATGTCCTGACCACTGTACATGATCATAATACACATCTATTACACTTTATACAGATATAGGACACTACACCCCCAACATGACCTGACCACTGTACATGACCATAATACACATCTATTACACTGTATACAGACATAGGACACTACACCTCCAACATGACCTGACCATAATACACATCTATTACACCCTATACAGACATAGGACACTACACCCCCAACATGACCTGACCACTGTACTTGATCATAATACACATCTATTACACTGTATACAGACATAGGACACTACACCTCCAACATGACCTGACCATATTACACATCTATTACACCCTATACAGACATAGGACACTACACCCCCAACATGACCTGACCACTGTACTTGACCATAATACACATCTATTACACTGTATACAGACATAGGACACTACACCTCCAACATGACCTGACCATAATACACATCTATTACACCCTGTACAGACATAGGACACTACACCCCCAACATGACCTGACCACTGTACATGACCATAATACACATCTATTACACTGTATACAGACATAAGACAGTACACCCCCAACATGTCCTGACCACTGTACATGATCATAATACAATTCTATTAGACAGTATACAGACATATTACACTACACACCCAACATGACCTCACCACTGTACATGACCATAATACACATCTATTACACTGTATACAGACATAGGACACTACACCCCCAACATGACCTGACCACTGTACTTGACCATAATACACATCTATTACACTGTATACAGACATAGGACACTACACCCCCAACATGTCCTGACCACTGTACATGACCATAATACACATCTATTACACACTATACAGACATAGGACACTACACCCCCAACATGTCCTGACCACTGTACATGACCATAATACACATCTATTACACTGTATACAGACATAGGACACTACACCCCCAACATGTCCTGACCACTGTACATGATCATAATACACATCTATTACACTGTATACAGACATAGGACACTACACCCCCAACATGTCCTGACCGCTGTACATGACCATACTACACATCTATTACACTGTATACAGACATAGGACACTACACCCCCAACATGACCTGACCACTGTACATGATCATAATACACATCTATTACACCGTATACAGACATAGGACACTACACCCCCAACATGACCTGACCACTGTACATGACCATAATACACATCTATTACACTGTATACAGACATAGGACACTACACCCCCAACATGACCTGACCACTGTACATGATCATAATACACATCTATTACACCGTATACAGACATAGGACACTACACCCCCAACATGACCTGACCACTGTACATGACCATAATACACATCTATTACACTGTATACAGACATAGGACACTACACCCCCAACATGACCTGACCACTCGAAGTGACCAAAAATTTAATTTTATTTTTATTCAAATGGGTTGAAACATATGTTGCAAAATGAATCAAGACAAAGGATGTTTTATTATTGTGCAAAATAAAACAAATGACAACTAGAGGCCAAAATTCCTTAAAATCAGATTTATTGTTTTTCCTCTATTCTATTCAGAGCATCCCTGCAGGATAATAACTGACCATAAAATGATAACTACAACCTCTGTCATCCTGAAGTAGCAAAGCTTGCTGGTGATGTGGCGCTTTTTAACTCTGTGCATGCTAAAGTCTTCTCGCCTCCCAGCGTACCAGTCACAGGACACAATCCATTCAGGGGAAGTGTGGAAACTTGTTATTATCTAACACCATTCCAATTAATCTTGCACTTATCACAGGGCGATCATTGCATGTTATTTGCACCTCGGTATCAGAAGCAGAGTAAAGTTCAGCTGTAAGGCTTTGGTCCACTCCTGATGAGGCTCCTGGGGAGGGGGGGGGATGGGGGGGATTGGAGGGGAAGGGAAGGGAAGATAAAAAGCCGAGATAAGCACGGGGGCTGTTTGGTGTAGGAGTTCTATCAATGTTATCTATCTGCCTGTTCTCACTCTTCCAGTACTGCTGTTGTTTTTACCTTATCTCGCTGCACCAAAATGCCAGGAACAGAGAATAGCCACTCTGATAATTCATGGAGCCCATGATAAAATGTTAACAATAAATTAAGAAATATGCAGCGGTTTTGTTTTCCTCTCTCTTTGTTCAAAAACAAATTCAGTTCATGTACAATATTGCTGGAGCGGTGGTTTCAGAATACCCCTTGTTACATCCATATTTATGTGGCGTGTATTAAATAATATTTTGTGCAGCGTCTCAGAGGATAGAAAAACAAGAAAGAAAGACCATATATTAGTGTCTTTTACCCGTGTCACAGTGTAACGCCCGTTAGTACATACCCTTGCAAGATGCCTTATGTGTTGTATTATGGTTTTAATGGTCTTTGAAATTAGATTTGATATTACAACAAAATTTCCATCCATGGCGGGTCTCTGCTGTTTTTACTGTGTTTTGTTTTTCCTGCCGTGGGTTTCCGTGGGTTACCAGATCCTTTGTTTAAATGATTGTGAAACAAATATACTTCTACTCAGATGTCTGTTGTCTACATCTTTATAGGGATAAGGCATCTGGTTACATGGTTGCAGCTGTGGTACTCCTACCTTAGAGAGTGTCCTCCTTGTGCTTTGAGGATTGGTGTTTAATCTGTAATAATTATGTTATTACTAGCGCTGGCATAGTGGTTGTAGCAGCGGTCAGCCGCAGGAAAGCCAGATTTACTACCTTATGTGACGGCAAATATCTGGTGTGCTAACGCGGGGGTCCGTGCATCTGCAAGCGGGAAGCTGCGCCGCACATTGTTTTTACGCTAGCCGCCCCAGTTGACGACATTTGTATTAGCGCTTGCACCAGTCCTGTACTAAGTGTAAGAGATCTTTCAAAACAGGCTTCCCTTCCCCGGATGCAAGGCTCCGAATCGTACTGAGCTTTACATACGCTCCCTAAAGGTAGGGTGATCCTGTGCGCTCGCCTTGTCCCCCCCCCCATCCCCAATTTAACGTAAAGACAGATTTGGCTGAGTTTGAACATAAGCAATAACACGTAAATGAGCGTGTGCTGAATGCAAAAATTCGCCATTTGCACCCGTGCACATAGATCTATCCGACTCATAATCGGCCCTGTCCCTAGTCTCTCTATCCTGTCTGCCCTGCCCCCAGTCTCTCTCTCCTGTCTGCCCTGCCCCTAGTCTCTCTATTCTGTCTGCCCTGCCCCTAGTCTCTCTATCCTGTCTGCCCTGCCCCTAGTCTCTCTATCCTGTCTGCCCTGCCCCCAGTCTCTCTCTCCTGTCTGCCCTGCCCCTAGTCTCTCTATCCTGTCTGCCCTGCCCCTAGTCTCTCTCTCCTGTCTGCCCCGCCCCTAGTCTCTCTATCCTGTCTGCCCCGCCCCTAGTCTCTCTATCCTGTCTGTCCTGCCCCTAGTCTCTCTATCCTGTCTGCCCTGCCCCCAGTCTCTCTCTCCTGTCTGCCCCGCCCCTAGTCTCTCTATCCTGTCTGCCCCGCCCCTAGTCTCTCTATCCTGTCTGCCCTGCCCCCAGTCTCTCTATCCTGTCTGCCCTGCCCCTAGTCTCTCTATTCTGTCTGCCCTGCCCCTAGTCTCTCTATCCTGTCTGCCCTGCCCCTAGTCTCTCTATCCTGTCTGCCCTGCCCCCAGTCTCTCTCTCCTGTCTGCCCTGCCCCTAGTCTCTCTATCCTGTCTGCCCTGCCCCTAGTCTCTCTCTCCTGTCTGCCCCGCCCCTAGTCTCTCTATCCTGTCTGCCCCGCCCCTAGTCTCTCTATCCTGTCTGTCCTGCCCCTAGTCTCTCTCTCCTGTCTGCCCTGCCCCCAGTCTCTCTCTCCTGTCTGCCCCGCCCCTAGTCTCTCTATCCTGTCTGCCCCGCCCCTAGTCTCTCTATCCTGTCTGCCCTGCCCCCAGTCTCTCTATCCTGTCTGCCCTGCCCCTAGTCTCTCTATCCTGTCTGCCCTGCCCCTAGTCTCTCTATCCTGTCTGCCCTGCCCCCAGTCTCTCTATCCTGTCTGCCCTGCCCCTAGTCTCTCCATCCTGTCTGCCCTGCCCCTAGTCTCTCTATCCTGTCTGCCCTGCCCCTAGTCTCTCTATCCTGTCTGCCCTGCCCCTAGTCTCTCTATCCTGTCTGCCCTGCCCCTAGTCTCTCTATCCTGTCTGCCCTGCCCCTAGTCTCTCTATCCTGTCTGCCCTGCCCCTAGTCTCTCTATCCTGTCTGCCCTGCCCCTAGTCTCTCTATCCTGTCTGCCCTGCCCCTAGTCTCTCTATCCTGTCTGCCCTGCCCCTAGTCTCTCTATCCTGTCTGCCCTGCCCCTAGTCTCTCTATCCTGTCTGCCCTGCCCCTAGTCTCTCTATCCTGTCTGCCCTGCCCCTAGTCTCTCTATCCTGTCTGCCCTGCCCCCAGTCTCTCTATCCTGTCTGCCCTGCCCCTAGTCTCTCTATCCTGTCTGCCTTCTCCTAGTCACGCTATCCTGCATGGATAATCCCTGCATGGTTCCTTCTCATGGGTAATTAGCTCTTGGCTAAATTGGCCATTGTGTATGTTAGTGTCATTTACTGGGAAATTAGATTGTAAGCTCTGCTATGGCAAGGACTAATGGGCTTCAATATAAACTCTCTGCTTGAAGAGTTCGCTGGAATATGACATGCTATGAAACTCGTCATCATGTTTTATCAGGCAGGAGAGAAAATCATTCTATCCAATGACTCGCATGTATATATATGTGATGTCATTAGCAACAGGGCCCTCCAATTTAGTTGTTTGGTTTGTTCCCCAAATAACCAGCCTGACCCGCCCAATTAGACCTTTTGTATCTGTAGACAAATAGACAATGGGTAATGTTCATTCTAGCACCCTGCACCTGTCACAGCCCGTGCAGTTCCTCTAATCCTGTCTGAGGTGTCGCTCTCTGCTCTGGTGCTTCTAGCACTCTCAGCTGATGCCACAAACTACTGAGATTCAGCAGTTTGTGTGCTAGAAGCACCAGAGCAGAGAGCGACCCCCCCAGGCAGGAAAGAGGAACTGCACAGGTTTGAACAGGTGCAGGGTGCTAGAATGAACACTACATGGGGATACATTTGGTGTGTATATGTAACACTTGCTGCCTATGCATAGGTAGCTAACCCCATTGCATCACCTGTCCTCGAGCAGTACTTGGTGAACGATGTGCTATAGATTTATCTTCCGTTTTGGATTCTTATTTTGAACCTGTCTCCGATCTCTGCTCCATAAATCTGTCGTCATGCAGGTGGCACAAAGTTCTTTTTTTTTTTTTTCCCTTTCTATTTTTCTTTCTTCCCTTTCTGCCTGTGTACCCGCACACTCCTTCTCCGTCCTGTCCAATCTCTGTCGTCCGCCCCCACCTATCCCCGCTGCTCTGGAGAACGTGGGCTCAGTATTAGTAATTGTGTCCCATGAAGTGTAACAATCTGCTGTAATCTATCAGACTTTTATCTGCTCTATCAGAGAGCTGAGAATGGCCGGGCCTGGAGATGGCGCCATGCTGCGGTGCTGATAAAGTTTCAGAGTTCAGGCAGTGATGAATGTTAAGTGAGTACACGCCAGTTACATGGGATATAGACTTGGCAGCTGGAGCATTTTCGTCTGAAACCAATCTCCCAGATATCATTGGAGCTGTTTTTTCTCAGGCTCCCTCACTCTCATCCTACCTCTGTGTCTCTGTCTCCCTCTCTGTGTCTCCCTCCTTTCTCCTTTATCGTCCTGCTCCATCAGGGTGTCTCTCTTCTCATTGTTTTCTGCTGTCTCTTACCTCCTTGATTGCTGTCTCTGTTGCAGTGCAGGCACCTCCTGCTTTCTGTCCGTTCGTTGAAAAAGCTCGCCCTTTGTGTCACTTTTATTAAACTGCAATTATGTGAAAATTATCTTCTGTAACTAATTACTTGGATGGTGCTTACAGGGCAGGCTTCAGTGGAAGTGTCAGAGCGAAGATTCTGGTGGCCCACATGTGCACCATGTGATTCCTATGGGACGGTGACTTATAGTAGAAGAGACTTGCGTCCGGCTAGTAGATGTAGATTACTTATTGTAGCGACCTGTAACGTGTAACTGGGGCCTGCTTTAGGATATTAGTGGGCCTAGCAGTGGTGGCGAACCCTGGCACTCCAGCTGCTGTAGGACTACATATCCCAGCATGCACTGCCAGAGTTTTGCTATTGGGGAATGCTAAAACTGGCTGGGCATGCTGGGATGTGTAGTCCCACAGCAGCTGGAGTGCCAGGGTACGCCAACCACTGGGGAAAGATCACCTTAATGAACCCCAGTACAGCTTGAGTCTCCCATATCCAAATATTCCAAAATACGGAATATTTTTAGCATAGTGAAACCCTTGCTTTCTGATGGTTCAAAGTACACAAAATTCTTCAAAATATGGTATAAAATTACCTTCAGGCTTTGTGTATATGAAACATAAATTAATTTCATATACTGTATGTACACAAATTTTGTTTGAGCCACAAAATTATTGAAAAGATTGTATAAAATGACCTGCAGGCTGTGTGAATAAGGCGTATATAATACATAAATGCATCCTGTGTGTATATTTGGGTCCCTTTCCCAAGATATTTCATTATGGTTTGCAAATACTCCAAAATACGGAATACTCCGATATCCAAAATACCCCTGGTCCCAAACATTTTGGATATGAGAGACTCAACCTGGTATTGCAGAAAACAGGGGGATAACTTACTACTATGTCCCAGTATAGGCGGCAGTATCCCAAATGCATAGTGCGGCAGGATTTCCTGAGAGCAGGACATTTCCGCTAATATAATGTCCCCTGTGTTAGAGCTCCTAACAGGTTTGTAATCTGTGATGACAAAAACACAGCTCTTAGACCCTAAAATAAAATACACAGCGAGCATGTGTTGGCTAGTGTAAGGCGTAGGATTAGGATCATTGTGTTAGGAAATCTCAGGGTCAGTTTGATCAAACAAATGACCGGAGGGGGATGTTCCAAGTGGTCTCCTTAGAACATAACAGGGGTAAGAAACCTCTTCTATGGTCCTGACTGTATTTCTAGTAAGATAAGGAGCCCGAGGCGCTCCTTGGGCATGTGGGTCCAGGACTAATGCCCTTTTTCCCTATTTGGTAAAATTGCCCTGAGTGCCGGACCTTTAGTCAAGGCTGTTGTTTTATAGGTTTGTGGGTTATTCTGGATCTTGTAGTTCTGCAACTGATGGCCGAGTTATAGGTAAGCGATGGCCTGGTCATGTAGCAGAACTCCAGGTCACCTGCTGATATTTTTAGAATCTAATGTAGGGTTTACATCATAACTTATAATAATATACTCGTGGGCCAAGTTGGTAACGCACTGATGACTCCACTACTTGCTGACTTATACAGGTATTTTAAGTATATTTGATTTCCAAAGCATCATCTCATTTGTTTATAATTTAAAATTGGTATTATTCTATAAATAGCCAACATTTCCCGCAGAGATTACAGGACTTTACACCAGTGACAGCTGTATTGTTATGAATGTCTCTACTTGGCGCTGTCGTTGCTCGTATACTTCTCAAGACCTGGAGAATGGTGACATCACTGATCCGTTTTTTTTTTTTTAATACTATAAGAATATTGTTTCAGCGTTTGCATAAGGAATAGTGCAACATATTCTAAGGACGGTAAGTGCTGCCGTGCGTTATAGAAAGTCCTTCTGTGTCTTCAGATCCTTTCAAGCTACTATAGGGTTTAAATCATCTGATTCAAAAAGATTGGTCACAGTCTGGACTTAGAACTCGCTAGCGCCCCCTGCAGTTCTCACCTCCTCTCCCAACTATTTTTCACCATCTCTTCCTCCTTCCGTTGTCCTTCCTCTTTGCACACGTCTGCCAGTGCCGCCCCCCCCCCCAACACACATGTGAATGACAGCACCTGGCACATGATCACGTGTCCTTTCAGAGAAGGAAAGGTGCTCCGTTACACCCCCAACCCTAGTCCGCGCCACCCCCTTCCTTTTTCCCCACCTGCCATTTACCATTTTAATCTCTAAAATTATTAATGACGAGAGGGTAATGGCGTCTCCACAGCAACCGATAGGGAAGGTCAGCGGGAGTTTATCTTATCTGGATAGAAAAGGGTTACTAATTAGAGAAAGGTACTGCTCAGCATTGGGACAAGGCCGACACTATCAGCCTTCCACAGCAAATGCATAATGCAATTCATCTGGAGGGGCTCCCTTGAGGGGAGAGTGGGAGATACGTTGAGGACACCGTGATATTAGAGATATAGGAGTGCATTTGGATTACTATTCTGCAGACAGATTTACTACTGAAATCCTGTTTTTTTTTGCACCGGTTGCATGTTAATAAACGCATAACTAATAGGACACATGAGTCCCTGGTGCCATTTCCACCATTGCATTCAAATATGCAAATGGACAGTTCTAAATTGAGAACACTGCACATCTTCATTAGCCTGCGTTATTGTTACAGCTGGCCGTATTGGTACAAGTATGACGCAGGAAACGCGCAGGAGAAACCTGCGGCCAATGTGTGTTTTCATGCAGAGTTACCTTTTTTCCACTGCGCATGAGTTAATGAGCCCTCCATGGAAAAAGGGTCAAAAATGATAGATTGTAATGTTAGGTTTAGAATAGGGAGCTGGAAATCTCATAGGAAATCTTAAATATCTGTTTTGAAGAATAGGATTGTCCACTTTGGGCCCAGGAACTTACACTTTTATAGGGGATTTTCCAACTTTCACAATGCTGGATCAAAGGTTACATTTATTGTCTCCTGGAATAATGAACCTATAGCTACATTATGTGCAGATAGAACTCATCTTCTGTCTGTATGATGCTTTGTTTGGAAGTTGTTGCCCAGCAAAGACCAACAACTGTTCCACCATATCCGAACATTTTTCAGCCTCTGGAATATGGCGACTGACGTGTCCTTTTCCCCTGACTGTCGCAGATGTTGGAGCTGAAAAGCATCCAATCCCTGTTCTCTCTATTACTTCAAACTTTTTTGTATTCTTTACAATCGGACAAATACTTCATAAATGGGGGCAAATTTAATCTCTTGGATGAAGCTGTAGTGACGCATTGCGTTGTAATGGTGTTTCCAAGAAACATGTTTATTTTACCGGGTTGTGCGGATTTGAACAAATCCATAAAGCAGAGTTTCTCAAACTCCGCCATTACAGTTCAGGTTTTAAGGATATCTTTGCTTGAGCACAGGTGACCAAATTAGTACCTCAGTCAATTTATTTTACCATTTGGACTCGAGGTTTAATAATATCGTTGAAACCTGGACTGTAATTATCTATTACCAGTTACTTATATAGCATATACAGGCCCATTGGAGTTTGCAATCTAAATTCCCTACAACACACTGGTTATTTTTTTATTTTATTTTTTGTTGGGGACCAATTAACCTGCCAGTATATTTTTGGATTGTGGCAGGAAAACGGATTACGCTGAGGAAACCCACACAAGCACGGGGGAGTATATACAAACTCCACACAGGTGAAAATATCAAAAGTTCTGTGAGGCAGTGATCATTACACCCTCCGTGCTGTAAAAGTTATGATAGAGTTTGGGAAACTCTGCCATTAAGTATTGTTTTGCCCATGGAGACATTTATCCAAAAAGGACCACACCAAAAGCTCATCTTAACGAGACCGTTTATGTTAATTGATGGCCAAATGTGCATTGACAGATAGATAAAATGACAGCACGAGGCTTTGGAATAAAGCCAATCCAATGTGCTGTACACTTTGCCTGCTTGTTTAAAGCTGTTTTCCAATGGCAGCCGTGCATTAGAAAACGGAACCCTTGTCACGTGACACAGATGGGCGGTGCCTGTTCCTTGGCTTCATACGAATGGCAGCAGGCATCCCAGAAAAGATCAGACTGTCTCGGTTTTAGCACAACCTAAGATTTGGAGTTTTGTACAGGCTGCACATGTCCTGCGTATCTGAAGTGGCTGTTACTGGGGGGCACTGAGACCACATGTACAAGGGAGAAATGACAGGGCCTGATTCAGAAATGGACGCCATCTCTAGGGTTAATCAGAAGTCCGATAATCGACTGATCTACGTCTTTTTGCTTGGAGTTGCGAAGCCGCTGGTGGAGGTCTCAATACAAATTCCGGCGGCTGCCACATTTGCATATATTTTGCACAGCCGCTGCGTACAGATCTGCAGCATTAGCGTATCCATCTGTGACTCAGCCCCAGTGATGTAAGGAATAAGGAGCAGAGGGCCTGATTCAGCCAGGAACGCAGTTGCTTATACGCACGCAAACGGTCGATTGCTGCGTACTGTGCTTGCTTATGCATCGCAGTGCGCAAGCTAGGAATTGCGTTCGGAACTGCGATTGCAGAGGCTACGCAGACCCAGAGCAGAGTGAATGACCGGATGTGCCGTTTGTGGGTGGTGACATGCAGGCGTGCCAGTGCGTTGCAACGCTGCTGCAGGGGCGTGCATAAATTATCCACTGCATGGCCATAAGCAGCCATAGCACTGATAGCAATTTCTGAGTAAGGCCAGGGCTTGTGCAAGTGTACGTATGGGTCCGATGTTACTCAATGTTCCCCTAGTATACGGATATGAGTAAGGGGAAGAGGGCGTCCTTATGTCAGGCTGCGATCGCAATGCGAATGCAAACATTTACATATCACCGCTGATATTAGCATTTACATATCACCGCTGAGACGGCAGCTGACAGTATTTTGACTGGTGTGGTACTAAAAGTCTCAGCATGCAGAGCCAGCTAGCAAACTTTGCTTTTTATGTTTGAGAAGGAAATTGGAAAGGTGCGCTAAGGTTGTACCTTTTAATGATCAGCAATTGTCCAGTGGGTGTATTATCTTCTTGTATTTATAAGGGGCCATATGGGTTCCAGAGCGCCACACAAGGGAATTCATTTGACAACAAGATACTTTATTACAGACTTATACAGACAGCGATGTATAATTACTGTGTGCAGTTAGCATGGTTATGCAGTAAAGACAGTGGGGAGAGGACCCTGCTCATAGGACTTTACCATGTATAGAACTAATGTAGATGCCAAGAGTATTATTTTAATGTAGAATGAGAACATTCACTTTAAAAGTAGCTTCTAAAACCCATGCATCCTATTCTATACAGCTCGCTCTGAATAATGCATATTGTATTATTCCGTCACCTAGTAAAAATCACTGCAGGTCACTATTCATATTAAGGACAGGTAAAGAGAGGCGGTGAAATGGAACAGATGTATAAATGCATGTGTGTGTGTGTGTTAGAGAATTTAGGCCCTCATTCAGAGCCGGACGCTCTGAGCAGAGCGCACGCTCTGAATGAGGGCCGTCCTCCATAATTATGGAGCGTCCTCCTGGACGCTCGTATAGCTGTGGGTCACCACCCACAGCCTATACGAGCGTGCAGGTTGATGGCCGCGATGGTCTTGACCATCGCGACCATCGCCACTGCGAGCCGGAGCCTGCGGTTGAGTTTCTCAACCGCAAGGCCCGGAGTGATTTTGGCTCTATCAGAGCCAAAATCACTCCCACTGACATCACTAGTGATGTCAGTGGGCCGGCTTCTGACGGTAGGCGTTCCCTTGGGAACGCCCCCGTCTGGGAGGCACGCCCACCAAAGGGGGCGTGCTGTCAATCAACATCGACAGCACACCCCCTTTGATCAGACACAACGAGCGAAGGAAAGTCCTTCGCTCGTCGCGTCTGGCGCATGCGCACGACGGAGCTCCCTCCATCGTGCGCATGCGCAGTGCACACCATCGACCCACTTGCGAGCGGACAGCCGCTTGCGAGTGGGTCTGAATCAGGCCCTTAGAGTGTAAGCTTCACAGGTGCAAAGAGGTGAATGATTAATCGTTCTGTGTGAAAATCTGTGTAATATGTTGGCGCTATTTAAATAAGGGATAATTATAATGTTGCATGTATCTTTGTGCTTGCACGACAAATTTGTTCCATTGGGAACTTCTAACTGCACTGATTATTGCATACTATTAAGGCCCCCATACATCAGCAATCTGAAAGCCACAATTCAACGATTTGAAGATTTATTGCCCGATTTTAGTATTTCCCAATTGAGCAATCTGTGCCCATACATTACAGATCTTTTTCAGTAATTTGCAGATCATTTTCAGCAAACACAGATCGGACAATCTTGAAAGGCTCCATCATTTTACTATTAATGGTCTGCAAGTCTGCTGATCATGTCCATACACTAGCAATCTACAGCCCCGATCCCTCTGTGACATCCAACATGTTGAACAATCTTATTTAACAATTCCAATCACTTTTTGGTTGCAATCTGTGATCTGTGAAGCCCAAACATTGCAGATTTTTATACACAATCGATTGTGGCAATTCTGCAATCGATTGCTGATGTATGGGGGTCTTATCCTCTCAATGAGGCACACTAAAGGTACACATCCACTAGACCAGTGGTTCCCAAACTAAGCGCTGCGGCACCCTAGGGTGCCTCGGGACACTTGCAGGGGTGCCTCAGGTTGGTGTTCCAGCATCAAATCAAATTTTTTATGGTCAATGTAATGTAAATATGTGGACAAACAGAAGCACAAACCTGTCCCCTACTATATAACTGACCCTAAGGATGACAGGTCAGCACAAGTTACTTTACTACATTATTACTGAATTTCTCAATAACAAACTTTTGGCTTAGGGGTGCCGTGAAAACAGTGCTGATACTCTAGGGCGCCGTGAATTCAAAAAAGTTTGGGAACCTCCGTACTAGACGATTAAGTTGAGCGATCGAACGATATCGTTATCTTTCAATCGTTCGCAAATCATTTGCAAATCATTTATAAAAATGTCTACAACGACCAGTGATTGTGCGCTCCTGCTGATCGTTTAGACATCTATCATCGGACAAACATGCTGGACAACCTGACGATAATGTCAGGTTCAGCATGTTAGGAGATGATTGATGTGCCTGCACTGAACGACTGCTCGCTCAGTGCAGGCACATCACAGACTGACAAACGACTGCATGATTACAATGTCTTCATCGTGCGATGTCTTTTAGTGGATGTGCGCCTTAAGGCCCGTATTCAATTGCTGGCGAAAAGTCAGAATCCGCGGAAAAATATTGCGGATGACGTCATTTCACCATGCAGAAAGTTTCCGCCATATTCAAAGACTTTTCGCGTATGCAATGTAATCAGCAGAAAAGTTTCGCCTATGAACAGCAGGCGGAAAAAAGTGCAGAATTGCAGTTTTGGGGTGCAAACTTCGAGAAACCCCCCTGCACCCTTGGGACAGTCCACTAGCGAAATAAACTTATGGGGGGTCCCCAAGTATGGGCCAGGTATTTTTTTGATTGCAGGTGCTTGCGGCCGGTGGATTTTTAATGCAATTTCAAACTTCACTTTAGCAACTTAAAAATATGCTAGCACCCATTTTCAAGTACCCCAAATTTGCTGGGAGTCGTTATTTTCACATAAAAATACTGCTAAATGCTATTCTTCACCACTTATGTGCTAATTGGAACCAAATGTCATAACTTAAGTACCCCAAATACCTTCATTGGGGCTAATCGGGGCCATCTATAGTTATCCCCAATGTTAGTGCATCTTTTGGGGGGTGTCAGGCTGAGTTCCCCATTTTCGACAGGACTTTCCGCCTGTTTAAGTTTCACCGGGTGCCGTTTTCGCGTCCTTTGGAATTGAATACGGCGAATAGTGGGAGCGCGCTCGATACTTTTTCGCATGCAAAACACGTGATGTAGGCAAAAAGTCCGGCAGGTGAAAAGTATTGCGGGTGCGAAACTAATTGAATACGGGCCTATTAGTTAAAACACTTTTACCATTTACAATCATGAATTGTTGTATCAATGTCTCAGACTAGTATTAAAAATGTGTTAAATGCTCAGTCTAACTTCCTCTATATGAGTCTTTATTATTATTATTACTAGTAGTAGTATTATTATTATTGTAGTGAATTAATAAAGTCTATATGAGTCGTTATTATTATTGTAATGAATGAATAAAGCACCAGAGAGAATACGCAGTACATACACACGGGGCAACGTAGTATCCCGGCACATTTGTACTGAGAACTCTGCTCTGAAGAGCTGACAATCTAAGGATCTGTGCAGAATAAATTGCTGAACATTTCCATCCAGATAACCTATATAAAGAAGTGCAATCCGACGATGAGACGGCTGTAAGTACAGATCCATCTGCGTTGGCAGGACACGTTCTGCTTACAATTCTGTTACCATGTTTACACACTCTTTTCCGGCGTCTGAAAGCAGACACATGTACAGCTAATTGTTATGGATCTATATACATTGCTACAGAGTAGGGGCCGGATAACCGTAACCATGTCTCTTGTAAGACCATTAATTCTCCAGAGAGTCCGCTCCAGAAGACACAAAAGAAAGTTGGAGAGCGTGCTTTAAGTGCGGTTACTTAGGTGGAAGTTATCTCGTGTAGCTTTAGTAATGCCATGTTTATTCTGCTAGTAAGGAAAGCCTCATAATTCACACCCTTGTGCCAGGCTGACTCTGCTGTCTGCTAAAGATTACGTCCCAGTTGTGGTCTTTTGACAGATAACAACTAAACCCAGCTCTCTGCTTTATGAGACCGTGACCAGATCCCTTGGCCGATAAGGCGAAGCGTCTCAGTTATTACCATGTTGGTGTCCCAGCAATAAAGAAATTGCAGACGGCAATCTGCATACATCAGTTGGGAACGCGTTTGGCTAATGCACTTAGTGCAACGGCAGGCAAAGTGTTAAATAGCCGACCGGTCACTGACATCAATATCACTATGAAAATAGAATATGGTTCTCTAATAACTGCAGGTAACTTTGGTGTTGTGCTGAAGTTATTACAAGGAACAGAGAGTGTGAATAACCTGTGAGCTTTCATTTCAGTCTGTATTTAAAGCTGAACTCTTTTTTGTGAGTATCAATATATTTTGGGGAAAGGGAAAGTTATAGTTGAGGTGGTTACTGTATTTGGGCCCAAAGTGCCGTATGACCAACAGACCTTTATTTAAAAGGCGTACCGTCCTGTACTTGACTCCATAATAGTGGTGCACGGTGGGGTTGGATACGGGATGTGCCTAAACCTGACCCACTCCCCCTAGTGCAGGGTTGGGGAACCTCAGGCCCAGGGCCATATAAGGCCCGCAGAATTATTTGGTCTGGCCCTCAGAGCTTTTTTCTGCCTGCCTCATCTGGCTATCACTGTGCCTAGAATGGCTCCCTGCAGCCATAATCTATGCAGCCAAAACAGTCACACTGCTGCCCTTACAGCTCCCCGGAGCATCCTCCGGATTCTCCGGGAATTGCTGTAATCACCGGCGATTGTGGCCCCGCCCCCGTGTGATGTCACACAGAGGGGGCGTGGCCTGCACCAGGCCCTCTGCAGAAAAAAGGTTCCCCACCCCTGCCCTAGTGCCTAAAGCTGTGTACACATTTAACGATGTGTACCCAGAAGACCTATCGCGCGACGGGACCCAGCGAGGGTCCTGGCATCAGCAAGTGCACTTGCCGATGTCAGGAGCGGCAGCGGGGGCCATGCTGCATTTGGCAGCATGACCGTCGTTGACTATTGCGCCCCGATGGGCGATGTCGCAGACAATGCGAGGGAGCGCATATTGTCAGTGACATATAGGGTACACACTAGACGATGTGCCCTATATGTTGTCCGATCCAACCGACATATAGGGCACAGAATTGTCTGGGTCTAAAAAGGGAATTTCATGCAGGTCAGACCCCTGGGTGTCCACGCAGAATAAAATGAATAAATGTTCCGCGCTGTGAGGATAAAGCTGCTCAGTATGAAATAGGTTTAGAAAAATACTGTTAAAATATGAGCGCTAACGAATAGCCAATTATGGCCCTCATTCAGAGCCACTCGCTAGCGGCAGTACGCTCGTTCCGAGCGATGTTCGCACATCTGCGCATGCGTACGGATCGTTATACGCATGCGCGAACCAGTCAGTGCGGCCGAAATTCATGTGCTCGCAATATAGCGAGGGCCTGCTATTTTGAGTGACAGGATGAGGCATATGTGGGTGGTAACAGGGGAAGGTGCTTGAAAACGGGGAGTGGAGATCAGAACGCAGGCGTGCTTAAAGGTCAAAACGGGCGTTTTATGGGAGTGCATAATTAATACAGCAGCGTCATTGACCACGTCACTGGGTTATTTTATAGCCAGAACTGCTCGCAAAATTGTGGTAGCAAAAACCAACCACAAGAATAGCGAGCAGTTCATACGCTGTTCGATGTACTCGATTAATCTAATAAATAGCGGACATGACGTATGGTGCGAGCGGCCAGGGGGCGTTTTTAACAAATAAACGAGCGTATGTTTTGCTCGCTCGTTCAGACTTAGAGGTGTGAACAGACTGCAATTTGCGAACGGATCATTTGAATAGCCACCCCTTGTTTTTGAACGAACGACCGCAAATAGCGAACGGCTCTGAATCAGGCCCTATGTGTCTAAAAATGTATAAATAAAAAGATAAACATTTTAACACAACATTGTTAATATATAATATCAATAGAGCACTTTTAAAACAGAGATAAAACTTCTTAAACCTGAAAAAGGTAAAAGCATGTACTTAAAAGAGCTATAAACATCATATTGATTTTAGAGACAATCTTTGCAGAGTTCCGTCAGTATGCGTGCAACAGGTAAACAGCGCGACTCACACTGGGGCCAAACAGCGGAGGTAGCTGTGTTCCCTATCTTACCTCCTAGCCTTCCTTTGTGATGCGGCAGGTCTTCTCCTTGCCGTGGCCGTGTGCTGGGCGGCCCGTTCTTGGTGTTCGTCAGCAAGTCGGGTGAAGCGACGTCGCCCGCCTCCGTGCACAATGCGGCTCCTGCAATACTGTATGCCGATAAGCTCTGGCTCTCTCTCTGCTCTCTCCAACACGTCTCCGACCCTACTGGGTACTTTTTCAAGGATGAGTCGCTTTCAGAATTCTCCCTTCTTATCATGGATATTTTAGTTCAAAAAACGAACAAAAAACTTTATTGTTCTTTTTAAAACATGGCGGTAACCTTATGTTCCTGTTTGCAAGTGCTCTATTGCTATTTGCATGGATGTAATGTGTGGTAAAATCGAAAAAAAGAAAAAAAAAGGGGGGGGGATATTTACGTTAAAAGTAAAATTAAAAGATGAAAGATAGTAATAGTAAAAGATGGCGTATATACTCGAGTATAAGCCGAGTTTTTCAGCACATTATTTGTGCTGAAAAAGCACCCCCTCGGCCTATACTCGAGTCATGCCCGCATGGTACGCAGCTGAGTAGCGTACCATGTGGGCTGCGGTGCAGACTCTGTGACACAGCTGCACCGCGTGTGTAGCGCTGACCGGACGGAGTTCGGTCAACACTACACACTGCCAAACACACAGCCACCGGAGCCAGCAGCTGTGTGTTTGTTGTAATCAGCAGCCGATGAGAGTCTATCAGACTCTCACCGGCTGCTGCTGCTCCCACTGCGGGAGCCATCTTCCGGCTCCCGCAGTGGGTAACGGGAGAGACGTCATGACGACATCTATCCCATAATGCAAAGCGGCCGGAGGAGCTGATAGCAGCGGCTTGACCAGGAGCGGGGTTTCAGGTAAGTTTTTTTTAATTTTTTATTAGGACTACTGGGGGCACTACCAGGGGGGATTACTTCTGGGTGCACTACTGGGGGCACTACCAGGGGGGGATTACTACTGGGGGCACTACCAGGGGGGGATTACTACTGGGGGCACTACCAGGGGGGGATTACTACTGGGGGCACTACCAGCTGCTGCATTTCCCACCCTAGGCTTATACTCGAGTCAATAAGTTTTCCCAGTTTTTTGGGGTAAAATTAGGTACCTCAGCTTATATTTGGGTCGACTTATACTCGAGTATATACGGTAATCCAAATTTAAAATTAAGGGTAAAATATTATAAAGCAAGTTTTTGTAATTTTTAAGATTCTTCTATAAAGACATTTAGTTCTATGTCAATATTTAATCCCCTGGGGGTTAAAGTTCTTAATGTATGAATCCATTTTGTCTCGCCTCTTTTCAGAACACTGCTAATATTTCCCCCTCTCCAGTTTGTTGAGACCTTTTGGATACCTGCAAATTTGAGTCCACCTGGGTTTTTATTATGTTTTTCTAGGAAAGGAGCTTGTTTTCATCTGCTTTCTAATTTACAGTTAATTTGAAATTTGGACAATTTACCATCTTTTACTATTACTATCTTCCATCTTTTAATTTTACTTTTAACATAAATTCCCCCCCCTTTTTTTTTCTTCTCGATTTTACCACACATTATATCAATGCAAATAGCAATAGAGCACTTGCAAACAGGAACATAAGGTTACCGCCATGTTTTTTGTTTTTTGAACTAAAATGTCCATGATAAGAAGGGAGAATTCTGAAAGCACCTCATCCTTGAAAAAGTACCCAGTAGGGTCGGAGACGTGTTGGAGAGAGCAGAGAGAGAGCCAGAGCTTATCTGCATACAGTATTGCAGGAGCCGCATTGTGCACGGAGGCGGGCAACGTCACTTCACCCGACTGGCTGGCGAACACCAAGAACGGGCCGCCCAGCACACGGCAGCGGCAAGGAGAAGACCTGCTGCATCACAAAGGAAGGCTAGGAGGTAAGATAGGGAACGCTAGGGAACATTTGGCCCCAGTGTGAGTCGCGCTGTTTACCTGTTGCACGCATACTGACGGAACTCTGCAAAGATTGTCTCAAAAGAGCTATAAACATCATATTGATTCTAAAGTACATGCTTTTACCTTTTTCAGGTTTAAGAATTTTTATCTGTTTTAAAAGTGCTCTATTGATAAACATTTTAACACACAACATTGTGATACATACAGTGCCGTGCAAAAGTATTCACCCCCCTTTGCATTTTTCATGTTTTGTTGCCTCACAACCTGGAATTAAAATGGATTGTGTGAAGGTGTGCATCATCTCATTCACAGAACATGCCTACAACTGGGAAGTTGTGTGTTTTTTATATTGTGAATCAAACAACATTTACAACAACATAACATAAAACTTCAGCATGCATAACTATTCACCCCCCTAAAGTCAGTACTTTGTTGAGCCACCTTTTGCAGCAATTACAGCTGCAAGTCGCTTTGGATAAGACTCTATGAGTTTGCCACATCTTGCCCCTGGGATTTTTGCCCATTCCTCAAGGCAAAACTGCTCCAGCTCCTTCATGTTGGATGGTTTCCGCTTGTGAACAGCAATCTTCAAGTCTGACCACAGATTCTCAATTGGAGTGAGATCTGAGCTTAGGCTAGGCCATTCCAACATATTTAATGTTTCCCCTTACACCACTGGAGTGTTGCTTTAGCAGTATGCTTCGGGTCATTGTCCTGCTGGAAGGTGAACCTCCGTCCCAGTCTCATATCACAGGCAGACTGAAACAGGTTTTGCTCAAGAATATCCCTGTATTTAGCACCATCCATCTGTCCCTCGACTCAAATCAGTTTCCCAGTCCCTGCTGCTAAAATACATCCCCACAGCATGATGCTGCCACCACCATGTGTCACTGTGGGGATGGTGTTCTTGGGGTGATGGGATGTGTTAGGTTTGCACCAGACATAGTGGTTTCCTTGGTGGCCGAAAAGTTCAATTTTAGTCTCATCTGACCAGAGCACCTTCCTCCATACATTTGGGGAGTCGCCCACATGCCTTTTGTCAAACTCAAATCGTGTCTTCTTATTTTTATCACTAAGTAATGGCTTTTTTCTGGCCACTCTCCCATAAAGCCCAGCTCTATGGAGTGTACGGCTTATTGTGGTCACATGCACAGATACACCAGTCTCTGCTGTGGAACTCTGCAGCTCCTTCAGGGTTACCTTTGGTCTCTGTGCTGCCTCTCTGATTAATGCCCTCCTTGCCCGGTCTGTGAGTTTTGGTGGGCGGCCCTCTCTTGGCAGGTTTGTTGTGGTACCATGTTCTTTCCATTTGATGGTGCTCCGAGGGATCATCAAAGATTTGGATATTTTTTTATAACCCAACCCAGAATTGTACTTCTCAACAACTTTGTCCCTGACGTGTTTGGAGAGCTCCTTGGTCTTCATGGTGTGATGCCTCTTGCTTAGTGGTGTTGCAGCCTCTGGGGCCTTTCAGAAAAGGTGTGATTATACTGACAGATCATGTGACACTTAGATTTCACACAGGGGGACTTCATTTCACTAATTATGTGACTTCTGAAGGTAATTGGTTGCACCAGAACTTTTGAGGGGCTTCATAATAAAGGGGGTGATTACATATGCACATGCCAATTTTCAGAATTTTATTTATAAAGATTCTTCTTTATACACTGCTCAAAAAAATACAGGGAACACTTAAACAACACAATGTAACTCCAAGTCATTCACACTTATGTGAAATCAAACTGTCCACTTAGGAAGCAACATTGACAATCAATTTCACATGCTGTTGTGCAAATGGAATAGGCAACAGGTGGAAATTATAGGCAATTAGCAAGACACCCCCAATAAAGGAGTGGTTCTGCAGGTGGTGACCACAGACCACTTCTCAGTTCCAATGCTTTTTGGCTGATGTTTTGGTCACTTTTGAATGCTGGCGGTGCTTTCACTCTAGTGGTAGCATGAGACGGAGTCTACAACCCACACAAGTGGCTCAGGCAGTGCAACTCATCCAGGATGGCACATCAATGGGAGCTGTGGCAAGAAGGTTTGCTGTGTCTGTCAGCGTAGTGTCCAGAGCATGGAGGCGCTACCAAGAGACAGGCCAGTACATCAGGAGACGTGGAGGAGGCCATAGGAGGGCAACAACCCAGCAGCAGGACCGCTACCTCCGCCTTTGTGCAAGGAGGAACAGGAGGAGCACTGCCAGAGCCCTGCAAAATGACCTCCAGCAGGCCACAAATGTGCATCTGTCTGCTCAAACAGTCAGAAACAGACTCCATGAGGGTGGTATGAGGGCCCAACGTCCACAGGTGGGGGTTGTGCTTACAGCCCAACACTGTGCAGGACTTTTGGCATTTGCCAGAGAACACGAGATTGGCAAATTCGCCACTGGCATCCTGTGCTCTTCACAGATGAAAGCAGGTTCACACTGAGCACATGTGACAGAGTCTGGAGACTTCAAGGAGAATGTTCTGCCTGCAACATCCTCCAGCATGACCGGTTTGGCAGTGTCAGTAATGGTGTGGGGTGGCATTTCTTTGGGGGGCTGCACAGCCCTCCATGTGCTTGCTAGAGGTAGCCTGACTGCCATTAGCTACCGAGATGAGATCCTCAGACCCCTTGTGAGACCATATGCTGGTGCGGTTGGCCCTGGGTTCCTCCTAATGCAAGACAATGCTAGACCTCATGTGGCTCGAGTGTGTGAGCAGTTCCTGCAAGACGAAGGCATTGATGCTATGGACTGGCCTGCCCGTTCCCCAGACCTGAATCCAATTGAGCACATCTGGGACGTCATGTCTCGCTCCATTCACCAACGCCACGTTGCACCACAGACTGTCCAGGAGTTGGCAGATGCTTTAGTCCAGGTCTGGGAGGAGATCCCTCAGGAGTCCATCCGCCACCTCACCAGGAGCATGCCCAGGCGTTGTAGGGAGGTCATACAGGCACGTGGAGGCCACACACACTACTGAGCCTCAGTTTGACTTGTTTTAAGGACATTACATCAAAGTTGGAGCAGCCTGTAGTGTGTTTTTCCACTTTAATTTTGAGTGTGGCTCCAAAACCAGACCTCCATGGGTTAATAAATTTGATTTCCAATTATAATTTTTGTGTGATTTTGGTGTCAGCACATTCAACTATGTAAAGAACAAAGTATTTAATAATAATATTTCATTCATTCAGATCTAGGATGTGTTATTTTAGTCTTCCCTTTATTTTTTTGAGCAGTGTATATATTTTTCTCATTTCACTTCACCAAATTAGACTATTTTGTGCAGATCCATCACATACAATTCAGATTAAAAAAATAAATAAATTACAGGTTGTAATGTAACAAAAAAGGTAAAAAGCCAAGGGGGGTGAATACTTTTACAAGGCACTGTACCTGTTAAATGTTTATCTTTTTATTTATAAATTTTTAGACACATAATTGGCTATTCGTTAGCGCTCGTAGTTTAACAGTTTGTCCATGCAGAATGTCGACATTCTGAATGTGTTATGGTCAAAATGTCAACAGTACATTTTAATGTTATATTCAGGTTTATTCATAAATATTTTAAAATGTAGTATGTCGACCTGCTGACTCTATATAATGAACAAGTCAACATTTTAACCATGTCAACATTTGTGTATGCCGACATAAGATCCATCTCGACATATCACACCACACCCTACCCCACGATACCATGTACCATGTCCTATGCCATGATATATCCACCTGTAGCTTATTATATCATGTACAGTATAACAGAACTCATAAGACGATTGATTGATGGGCCTGGCATTCTCCAAGCCCACACCGCTGGCTCTGCCTGTCTTCCCTAGTACACGCCGCTGGCTCTGCCTGTCTTCCCTAGTACACGCCGCTGGCTCTGTCTGTCTTCCCTAGTACACGCCGCTGGCTCTGCCTGTCTTCCCTTGTACACGCCGCTGGCTCTGCCTGTCTTCCCTAGTACACGCCGCTGGCTCTGCCTGTCTTTCCTTGTACACGCCGCTGGCTCTGCCTGTCTTCCCTAGTACACGCCGCTGGCTCTGCCTGTCTTCCCTAGTACACGCCGCTGGCTCTGCCTGTCTTCCCTTGTACACGCCGCTGGCTCTGCCTGTCTTCCCTAGTACACGCCGCTGGCTCTGCCTGTCTTCCCTTGTACACGCCGCTGGCTCTGCCTGTCTTCCCTAGTACACGCCGCTGGCTCTGCCTGTCTTCCCTAGTACACGCCGCTGGCTCTGCCTGTCTTCCCTAGTACACGCCGCTGGCTCTGCCTGTCTTCCCTAGTACACGCCGCTGGCTCTGCCTGTCTTCCCTTGTACACGCCGCTGGCTCTGCCTGTCTTCCCTAGTACACGCCGCTAGCTCTGCCTGTCTTCCCTTGTACACGCCGCTGGCTCTGCCTGTCTTCCCTTGTACACGCAGTCAGGTGTCTGTATTAGGATGGGAGGATGCTGCTCAATCATCCACTTAAGTAGATCGGCAAACAGTTCAAACGCTGCCCTTTTTTACTCTGTTTGGGAAGAACGGTTTAAACTAAGATAATACTCTCTCCCCCAGATCCTTAATTGCAAAGTGATTGATAAACATCAGACCCTTGTTTTACAAGCAGCAAAGTCCTATTTAAGCTCCCGAGGGTTTGATAGAAAGCATCTGCCTGCTGACTCCTCACTCTCCCTGGCTTAATTTGAAGATGAATTCAGGGTCACGGCCTATGGAGCAGCTGAAGGTCTCTGAAGAGATGCAGGAAAGGGACCTTATCTGCTTTCTATCAAGTCACTTTGTGGGGGGACAAGTTCTTCCTTCATTCCACAGAGTTCACTACTCTCTGTTCTCTTCAGGGTCACGCTCCAAGAGACAATCTGAAATGTGAATATTAAGGGTTTAGTTCCATTGTGCACAAAATTATCCCATGTTCTCTCATTCACCAGACCCTGTCTTGACACTGAATAGCAGCACAGGCCCATTAAAGCGCTGGTTTTTATCATTGGCAATGCCAGGTTTCCTTGGCACACAATGTCACAGAGCACCACATTGCATTAGTGCCAATTATTCCTCTGAGTCTCCCCTGAATAGCATTGGGAATCTGTCTGCAGCGAAATCTCCACCCGCAGGGTGTGAAAAGTAATTATATTCAAAAGCGTTTATTTGTAACCTGAATGTTAAGAAGCTCCAGGGAAATGCCGGCTGAAGCCCTTGACCAGCATAGTGTATAGCCAGCTGCATACAGAATAGGATGCAATATATCAGCCGTGTGTGGCTGGTAGCCCTCACTATGATGACCAGAAACCTGTTTTGTTGCCCCAGCATTAAATGTAGAAGTTCTATCCTGCCAGGAATTAATTTCAACAATTGAGGGGGCTTTGAAGATTGTCTTATATCTGCCATCAGTTGTTGTAGCCCCTGTAAGCAGTGTCCTGTACTGTGGCTACATTATGGGACATGCTGGTAAATGCAATCAAATCTGTCATCCGACCGTCCAAGTGCCTGATTCAGAGATGGTCGCAGTCTAGCGGGGTTCTTTTTGCTACTGCGGTTGCAGAGCGGATTTATTTACAAAGTGAGCGACAGGTAGTCTGAGTTTGGGGGAGATAACGGGGAGGGGGGGTGGCTAGGGACAGCTGTTTGGACAGTTTTCTGGGCGTACTCTAATGAGCCTCTGCAAATTGGTACGCAGCTGGGGAGCCCAGGCGTCTTAGGCGTGGATCCATGTGTGACCAATGTTTTCGCTTTTGTACATGAACGGCGAATTTGAGACGCCGGAGCGGAGCGTCTCTGTGCACAAGATGGCGGCTGAGTTATTAGCATATTTTCGCAAGTCCGCTGCGTATGGGATCGAAGCAGCGATGGGCAATACATGCATATTTGAATCGGGTCCCCAAAGAGATCCTGAGTTGGTGTTACCTAAACCCGGCAATGGGGGACCCATGGGTTGCACTACTAGGCGCTTGCGCAGATGTCAGCCGCACGCACGCATTTCACATTACCCTTAATACTGCCAGTGTACGAGAGGACGAGCAGGGAAAGACAGCCAGTGATCACTGAGCAGGTAAGCATTGATGAATACCGGCAGTATCCACTGTGAGCAATGCAACACAAAATGTATCGCCGGGGTTGAGCTTATTTCCCCTTCTTGCTAGGGATCTGGAAGTGACATGACTTATGGTGGAAGTGCAGTTCATGCCCATGACGGCCAGCCAAACAAGTAAGTTGTCCCCACTTAAACGAGTTTGTTGTCCCCTCCGCGGGCTCACCACGCTTCGGGCTCGCTACGCTCGCCACATGGTTATATTCCCCCTCTATACCCACTTGGATGGTAGGGAATGACGCTGGACACTGGCTGATGATGTCAGGGTCCTCTCTGTGAAGGGGATTTAGACACTACCGTATCGCCGGTTGCAGATTATATTGATATAAATAAATGATAATAATAATCAGCAGGCTCCTAAGGCCCATTTACATGCAGAATGGCTGCTTGGTGATCTGGATGAAAGTAACGCTGATTAGTAATTCATTTAGAAGACACACACATAAAAGCGTGTGTTTATTCCACAGAAGCACAAATGTGATTCAAGTACAGGTCACCTGCTTCAGCCTATGAAGTGTACATTAACTGACGGCCCAGGCAGTAAGGAGCAGACTGATTATTGCTTGAGGTACCTGCTGGCTACTTTGTACTTTGGGATGAGCAGTGTGTCAGACACATAACTGAACTTACATTTTCTTTTGTTGTGTTTTACAATGTTATCCGTTATATCTATGTTACGTTCATTACATGCCGCTGTGATGCACTGTGGAGCCTGTAAAGAAGAAAAACACTAAATTATTAGATTAGGCGATAATCAGAATGGCATTTAGCTTGTTTATTTCACAAGTGCCATTTTAACAGAAACCCCTTGAATTTAACATAATACAGTATGTGGGAGAGATTCCTCAGCAACGTGACACATTTGTATAAATATGAAGCCTTTAAGTTGACCAACCAAATACACACTTCCTGGGCAGCCATGTTGTGGGCGGAGCTACAGTAATCATGATAATGCCCCTAAATGTATTCACTAGGAATGGGCCTTGGTTACTGAGCTTTGATGAAGTAATTCATGCCCCTGCCCACCTTGCGGCAGGGCCCACCATATACCCCAAGCAAAGGTGAATGTTTGGGTTGCACCATTAGCACAAGGGATGGACTAACAGCCACATGGGTCTGGGGCTGAAAATGTTCAAGGGCCTATTGTGAGAAGTGGAGGATCTGTGACCGGTGCTGTGTGGGTGTGGCCAGTGCCATGTGGGCGTGTACACACTCTACACCAAGGATGGCCAACCCAGTCCTGCAGGGCCCCTAACATTGCATGTTTTGCAGACCACCTAGCTGCTGGTGTAGTCATTGCTAACGGTCACATTTTAAAACGTGGTGCATTCATTACTAACTGACACATTTCTACAGTTCCACAGGTGGTGTGGAAAACATGAACTGTTAGGGGTCCTTGAGGACCGGTTTGGCCACCCCTGCCCTACACCATCAGCCCCAATGTCGCAGCATCGGATCACTCTGCGTGACCATCGGACATCTGAGTACCCTTCAGGTTACTCAGGATAGCCAATGTTTTCACGTAGCTGAAGCCAGGGATGCTGTGGAAAAGGACGCAGCCACCGGTCTCAGCGTGACCAGAAAATAGGACCGCTGTGAAGCCTGTCAATCAGTCTGCAGCATCCGCAGATCTCCAAACATCAGAATTGGACGTAAAACCAATGGGTTTGGATACAACTCTGAATCGGGCTTATTGTCTGGCTATAACCAGTACAGCGTTGCAGCAAGCCGTACATGCAATGTCTGACTGCCTGCAAACCTTAGATGCAGATCCGTAACTACGTCTCGTGCCGCCCCCTCCATGTGACGTCAGGTGGAGGGGGCGAGGCTACAATACAGAGCATTGCATCAAAGCCTGGAGCATCCTTAGGATGCTCCGGGCGGCTGTTAGGGCAGTGATGTGCGTCTTAGGGACGCTCCAGGCCGCACTGCTGCATAGATTCTGGCTGCAGGGTGCCGTTCCCTGCTAGCCAGTTAAAGGAGCCGTGGGTGAATGGTGGTGCCGCCCACAGGGCTCTGTGCACACCGCTTGCACACCCGTAGTTATGGCCCTGATTAGATGCACCAGCCGTTTACTGGTTTCTAGTGGATGCATAGGCCACAGTCTCCTGTCAGGAACTTATTCTCAATATGCAGCTGGTGAGCTAACTGCACCTCTCAGCGGGTCTATGATATTTAACTGCACCTGTCAGCGGGTCTATGATATGTAACCACACCTGTCAGCGGGTCTATGATATGTAACTGCACCTCTCAGCGGGTCTATGATATGTAACTGCACCTCTCAGCGGGTCTATGATATGTAACCACACCTGTCAGCGGGTCTATGATATGTAACTGCACCTGTCAGCGGGTCTATGATATGTAACCGCACCTGTCAGCGGGTCTATGATATGTAACCGCACCTGTCAGCGGGTCTATGATATGTAACTGCACCTGTCAGCGGGTCTATGATATGTACCTGCACCTCTCAGCGGGTCTATGATATGTAACTGCACCTCTCAGCGGGTCTATGATATGTAACTGCACCTGTCAGCGGGTCTATGATATGTAACTGCACCTGTCAGCGGGTCTATGATATGTAACTGCACCTGTCAGCGGGTCTATGATATGTAACTGCACCTGTCAGCGGGTCTATGATATGTAACTGCACCTGTCAGCGGGTCTATGATATGTAACTGCACCTCTCAGCGGGTCTATGATATGTAACTGCACCTGTCAGCTGGTCTATGATATGTAACTGCACCTGTCAGCGGGTCTATGATATGTAACTGCACCTGTCAGCGGGTCTATGATATGTAACTGCACCTGTCAGCGGGTCTATGATATGTAACCGCACCTGTCAGCGGGTCTATGATATGTAACCGCACCTGTCAGCGGGTCTATGATATGTAACCGCACCTGTCAGCGGGTCTATGATATGTAACCACACCTGTCAGCGGGTCTATGATATGTAACTGCACCTGTCAGCGGGTCTATGATATGTAACTGCACCTGTCAGCGGGTCTATGATATGTAACTGCACCTGTCAGCGGGTCTATGATATGTAACTGCACCTGTCAGCGGGTCTATGATATGTAACTGCACCTGTCAGCGGGTCTATGATATGTAACTGCACCTGTCAGCGGGTCTATGATATGTAGCGATCACATTAGATAAAATTGTGACCTAAAGATGCTCCACTACATGCTGGGTTGTACTAAAAATTATAAATTGGTAATAAAATAACCCTTTGTTGTCTGCACAGGACACAACCACTGCTCCCCCACTGCCAAAGGATCCCCCCAAAGGGTTAATCTACCTTTTTGCCCTGCACCTCACAAACTGCGGCGGGGTGATAGGAGGGGCACTGCCATCCCTCCCATGGTCTCCAGGCTGGTGGGAAAGTTGGGATGTGTTACTATTTTCTATCTGTTATCGCCTTTCCTTATCGGCCTGCTCTTGTCTGCATGCCTGGGCGCTGATACCTCGTGGTCCTTCACTTGCCAGCCTGGAATTCTTTCTCTTTAAACCACTTTTTTTTTTTCTTTTAATTTAGTGGATAAACGAGGAGCATTTCTGAAACGGTTTATTATTTCACTGTTGAAAGAAGTTAATACAGACTTTAATTTGGGTGAAGCGCTCAGACAATCGCTTGGAATCCTTTTGTCCTTTGAACCGTGGCTGCCCCCCATTCTTCAGTCGTCCCCAGGCCCCGTCTGCTGCTCCCTGGGAGCTTGGTTCTCTGCCATGGTCATTGGTTTAACTGCTAAGTGACTGGCGAGGAAAGAACCCGAAACGGAAGGGTCGACAAGTTAAAGAGAAAACTTATTATTACTTTACACAGTGATCTCTGCAATAGTTTCCCAAATTGTCTGCTCGCTTCCCCCCATCGTCTTTGTGAGGCATCGTACAGATTAGCGTTTTGTCCGCATTTTTTTTTTTATGCCCAAGTCCCGATGGCGCAGGCAGAACGCTCACAAATTCCTACATGCTCCAGGTCACTGTCCGTACGTGTCTGCTGCACCCACATGCGTGGGTTCACCCAAAATGATGGTCTTATAGCAGCATGAATGCTGTAACAGCACTTTAATCAGTCCCACATTTTGTGCGGTTACTCGTACGAATTGCGTGTTTGCATGGGGACGGATAAATGAGCCCAAAATCGTGCAGTCACAGTTTCCCCCCCTGTGTTTGTCCGTGTAGGCTAATTGGTTTTGGTCTGTGGGCCGCACAAGAAGCCTGTCCTACAGACCAATGGACCTGTACCCGCTCCTTTTCTATTGGTTGCTGAGTCTGTTTGGAAGGCTCTGAGAATGAAGCTTAGGGGGGCCCTTAGTTCAGATTGATCCATCCGTAGACGGATCCATATTCTGGCCGGTGGCCATACGATTGGACAGGACTGTTCCGTCCTGTGGCAGTGTGGTGGGTCTGTAGACGGGCTTCCTGTGCGAACGGGAATCGGACGCCTGTTACAGACTGATCATTTGCACCCAGCATGGCACAAGTGCCAGTCCAGATACTCATGATGGTGGCTACAGATATAAAATCAGTGGACAGGATAGGCTCCCACATGCAGACGCATAAGTTGGATTATTAGCGTACGTGGGCACATTCTATATAAAACTTTTAGCTTGTTTTGTTTTTTTTCAAGTAAAACTTCAGTGTCCCACTTCCACCCTTGGAAATACTGAATTACAGATATCAGGGGTGACCCTAATACAGGAGCGTCATTACACACGTGATTGGGTTGTATTTTAGCCTGAACTGCTCGCAATGTTGTGGTGGGAAAAGGCTACCACAAGCGCTGCGAGCAGCTCCGATGGCGCTCCATGTTCCCGATTAATCCTACAACTGCCGGAGATGACGTGTGTTGCGAGTGGCAAAGGGGCGTCTTTATACAGGTGCGAGCGCGTAGTGCGGCCGCTCGCTATTACTTAGCGGGCGGCTTTAAGCGACGCAGTGCGAGCACATGATTTAAATAGCCTGCCCCTTTTAGCCAGCGAGCGGACGCAAATAGCGTCCAGGTCTGAATCAGGCCCAGAGCATGAAAGGCATTTGTGCACTTTCAGAGCCGCGTTTCAGACTGTCCTGCACTATAGCCTGCGCCGAGTGCGGACACTAAACACCCGACCTGGTGCATCTGGCTCATGGTGAAGTTCTGGCCGCCAGAAATAGTTTTTCTCATTTAACCTAAATTTTGATTGAATTAACCAAACTAATGGCATAAGTGGACGTTTTAAGAATTGCCGCCAAGTAATTGATGTGACCCAATGATATGGCTGGTGCCAGCTCCTGTCAGCGTGCGGGTCATAGGTCCCCTGAAACCTGGCTGTGGATATAACCTAAAACCGAGGGCCAAGCGCCAGAATTATCATTAACTTGTGTCACACACATTCTCACCTATCACGTCTGTCTGCAGTTGGAGATGACCGCGCACAGGGAGTGGCCACCATCATGTTTCAACAGCATTTTTATGCACGATAATCATCCTCCCAAACATTCAAGGGTGCTGGGGTTTGTGTACTAGGTGTATCCTCGTACACCTAGCGTCTGTATGCCATACTGCGCAGGACACCCAGCGCCACTGAGACACTCCGCGAGGAGTAACTGACCGTATCTTTATTTACATTTTGCAGGTGCAGCGAAGCACTGTGTACTCGAGACGCCAGGCTGCGACCTTAGCCACATAGGAATTAGTTATAAACACGTACGTCGCAGATGAAGCGCAGCGGAACTCAAAGTGAGAAAAATGTGTGACCGCTTCCATCGCAGCACTTCATACACAGAGCCCGACACAAATATCGCACATCAAGTTGATCAGCGCAAGCCAGTAATGTAGTTTTGTCGCTCCCACCTTTATTTCTACAATATAATAAAACGCACATTTTCAGAGAGAAAGACGCTCGGCACAGCCCAGTCGCCTGGGACCTGGCGCACAGAGAGGAGCTATTTGGCGCGACTTGAGCCATATTGTATGAGGACACGTCTGTATTTTGTTTTCCATTATAATTTTATACATCTTAGGGCCAAATTCAAATCGAGGCGAAAAGTTGCGGCCAGTGAAATGCATTCGCCGCTGCAATTTTCCCGCCTGTCTGGACGCGGAGCTTTCGCCTACTTTCACAATGCGCATACCCGCTTCTCGCCCTATTCAATTCCAAAACTGGCGAAAACTCATTTGTGCGAATGGCGAAACTAGCAAAAAGGACAGCTTAATTTTGGGGAAATCAGTCTGTACCCCATAAAAAGCCTCACTGACCCTGGAAGTCAATATAGAAGTGTAATAATAGCCCTAATAAAAGCATTTAGGCTTCTCAAATTGAGTCAGAGGGCTGTTATATGTATATTTGTATAAGTGTGGAAAAATGATCGAAAGCAATTTCTTTTGTGTAAAATAATCGCTGTAGTTAAATTGGGGGTACATTTATATGGGTGCTAGTATACTTGGGTCTCTAAAGTGCCTTAAAAACTTTGAATAAAACACCTGCTGCAGCCTCCTGCAATCCTAAAAACACCTGTCCCATCCATACAGCCCCCCACATGCCTGTCCCATCCATACAGCCCCCCAAATACCTGTCCCATCCATACAGCACCCCAAAATACCGGACCCTGTACTTAATACATTTTCACCCGAAAAATGACCTGACTTTTTTAGGGGGAATTAAGATATATAGATGTGTGTGTGTGTGTGTATATATATATATATATATATATATATATATATACACACAATTTTTTTATTTTTTTTTGCCTAATTAGTCATTAGGGGGGTTGTCCAAAGGTTTCTGAACCGTCCCTATATTTTTAGCCCAAAATAGGGTTTTTGCACAACTTTTCACCTGCCTCTGGGTGGTGAAACGTTTACGCCTGCGTTTGCCTATGCACTTTTCACACATGCGAAAACCTTCTAGAGTTGAATAGGACGATACGCGGGAATGTGGCGAAAACATCACATTGGCAAACTATTTTCGCCTATCGTGGCTTTTCGCCTCTAATTGGATTCGGCCCTTAAGGTTCTTTCCGCCCATGCTTCCTCCAGCGGCTGTGTAATGGGGTGCGTGCACTCACACCTCTCTTCCCTATGTGTAAAATGAGATTTTGGGCCTGATTCAGACCCACTCGCAAGCGGCTGTCCGCTCGCAAGTGGGTCGATGTTGTGCACTGCGCATGCGCACGACGGCGGGAGCTCCGTCGTGCGCATGCGCCAGACGCGACGAGCGAAGGAAAGTCCTTCGCTCGTTGTGTCTGATCAAAGGGGGCGTGCTGTCGATGTTGATTGACAGCGCGCCCCCTTTGGTGGGCGTGCCGGGGGCGTGCCTCCCAGACGGGGGCATTCCCAAGGGAACGCCTACCGTCAGAAGCCGGCCCACTGACATCACTAGTGATGTCAGTGGGAGTGATTTTGGCTCTGATAGAGCCAAAATCACTCCGGGCCTTGCGGTTGAAAACCTCAACCGCAGGCTCCGGCTCGCAGTTTCGATGGTCGCGATGGTCACAACCATCGCGGCCATCAAACTGTACGCTCGTATAGGCTGTGGGTGGTGACCCACAGCTATACGAGCGTCCAGGAGGACGCTCCAGAATTATGGAGGGCGGCCCTCATTCAGAGCGAGCGCTCTGCTCAGAGCGTCCGGCTCTGAATGAGGGCCTTTGTCTCGGTGCACAGATGTGTAGTGGAATAAAACGCATCCAGTTTTCTTATTTTTGGATATCTTGGAAAGGCTTTCTATCCATCCATGACCCCACGTGTCTTCCGCTCTGTATCCTCCCATTGATTGACATCAATGTTTTTGTTTGTCTTAAAATACATGATGGCTCATGAGGATGGAGTTGCACTCTCTGGGATATACCTGACCATAAACTGCTGGTATAATATGCGGCAGAATAATAGATATTTTAAGAATTGTTATTAAAAGTAAGTTATTGGCCTGCCAGTGTCCTGTGTGTGTGGGACAAATGGCACCAATCTGGTTGCACTGTACTGCCAGATTGCGGCATGTGCGGGAAGGTTTGCCGAAAATGCAGGCGCTACTTAAAGGGCCTCTGTATATGTATGAGGCCACATAAACTCACGTAAAATGTGTTTAAACGTAATTTTGTTTACGGAGATTTATAATTTGGCCGAACAAGTGAGAAATGGCGATCGTTCCGCAGTGAATGGATGTGGATTGAAGGAATTTAATGAGTTAATTGTGTCTTATCTGCTGGAGTTAATTCCCAAGACGCCATCACTCTATCAAGCGAGGGGGCAGGGAGACCCCATTATAATGTAGTAATAATAAAAATAGCAGAAGATTCTGTGTAACGGTTTGAGCTCTGCCGTGAGGGGATTTTCACCCCCCCTCCTCCGCATTTCAGTGACCAGCCGAGTAATTCTGTTTTTAAACCATGAAAAAGGCCGCTGATGAAATTCCGCTATCAGCGACAAACCAATATGCAAATATCTCTCTGCAAATCAAATGGCTATTATGTGTTCATCCCCATTCCAGCGCATTTGCTTAATGAAGAATAGACAGATCAGTCTGTCGGAGGATGTCTGCGAGAGGTGATAAGTGCCAGCTATCCCAGTGAAGTGAGCCAGAGACAGACATTTCTCTCTGCCCCCCTCCCCAAAACCCCCCTCCTCTACACTCTCCAGCCTTGGCGTTTTGCTTCAGCCTGGCAGCTTGTCAGCCCGGCAGCCGCTTGTGTGGAACGTGGGCATGGCCGGTAGCTGATGGCACAAGTGACTAGTAAGGACCAATAAATATATACTGGTGTATTGTAACTGTGTTTTTTTACTGTGCTCTCTTCCTGGAATAGGCCTTTATGGGCCTGTTAATGGTTCATCCTTTATATAAATGGTGAATGTCCCTCAGAGCACAGTTGTCTATCAGACAGGAGGACCTGATGTGCAGTATTACTTACATAGCAGAGAGTAGAGTTGAACCCCTGCCGTCTTGCTGTCGCTGTTTTTCAGTCCATAGAGTAATGCGCAGTAGTTTTGGCGCAGTAACCATGGTCATCGGGTTTTTCACGTTATGTTGGCTAACGAGCATATTCCACATTATCATAATTTATTAGTAAGATACCACAGCAGCAGTGGCAGAGACTTGGGGTAACATACACAGGGCATGAGATCCTACAGTCTATAGTGTGACGTGGCTGGGGCAGGCCTGACATTACCCACAGTCTATAGTGTGACGTGGCAGGGGCAGGCCTGACATTACCCACAGTCTATAGTGTGACGTGGCTGGGGCAGGCCTGACATTACCCACAGTCTATAGTGTGACGTGGCTGGTGCAGGCCTGACATTACCCACAGTCTATAGTGTGACGTGGCTGGGGCAGGCCTGACATTACCCACAGTCTATAGTGTGACGTGGCAGGGGCAGGCCTGACATTACCCACAGTCTATAGTGTGACGTGGCTGGTGCAGGCCTGACAATTACCCACAGTCTATAGTGTGACGTGGCTGGGGCAGGCCTGACATTGCCCACAGTCTATAGTGTGACGTGGCTGGGGCAGGCCTGACATTACCCACAGTCTATAGTGTGACGTGGCTGGGGCAGGCCTGACATTACCCACAGTCTATAGTGTGACGTGGCTGGGGCAGGCCTGACATTACCCACAGTCTATAGTGTGACGTGGCTGGGGCAGGCCTGACATTGCCCACAGTCTATAGTGTGACGTGGCTGGGGCAGGCCTGACATTACCCACAGTCTATAGTGTGACGTGGCTGGGGCAGGCCTGACATTACCCACAGTCTATAGTGTGACGTGGCTGGGGCAGGCCTGACATTACCCACAGTCTATAGTGTGACGTGGCTGGGGCAGGCCTGACATTACCCGCTGCTGTTCTAAGCTCTGCACACCAATTATATGCAGGGAGGCATTCTGGGTATATATATCAGAAAGGACGCATAACTATCTTAATTATTAGATGCTTTACATTTTATAAAGGCCCCCATTTGTCTAAATTTCCAAGACAGTCCCAACTTTTGTCTCTTAGGGGGGATTCAGTTAAATGCGATGTTGAATAGTGCTGGGAATGAGTGCCTGGATCTAATCAATAGTCTGCGCTGTAGACCCATGATGAAAGGATTTCTGCTCACACCCTCCTGAGGTACGAGCATAAATCCAACTTAACTAGTGGCGCGATGCTAGTTGCGGCCTTACTGCGAGCGCTAACTGCATTGCTCCCGGAACTTACTGTAAAGGGGCACATCCACTAGCAGACTGTGAAACGACTTATAATGACATTGTAATCGTGACGTCGTTTCACAGTCTGTGCTGTGCCTACATTGAGCGATCAGTCGTTCAGTGTAGGCAGCCTCCGTCATCCCCGAACATGGGCAATCTGTCATTATCGGCAGATTGACCAGCATGTACGGGCAATGAGAGATGTCAAAAACGACCAGCGGGAGCGCTCATCGCTGGTCGTTTTTGACATTAAGCTGCCTGATTAACAAATGGTTGAATGATGTTGTTATCGTTCAATCGCTCTGTTTAATCAGGTAGTGGATACCCGCCTTACGTCAGAGAATGTAGGTTACCGTTATTAAACCCCTGTCATTAGGCGCAGTAAACCGAACCTCCCGACTTCCGGGTAAGATGCAGTCAATTGGATAGCTCTGGACACTCATTCCTAACGCTATTCAACATCTCATTTAATTGAAGTCGTCCCCCCCCTCCCTCCCTTAGAACCTGCAACATTGAACGTTTTCGTTCTTTAATTCAGATTCTTAATGGGCTAAGGCCTTATACTTGTCTTGTAAAGGAAGCCTTGGGCGAGTTTTAGGAATCCAGGAAAGATCAGATCCCATATATACCCTCCTTGTTTTTCGGTTTCCATACAATGGGAACCATACCCGTTTTAGGCTTTGTAACGGAACCATATAACCTTCTTAATTTGGGAGAAATTCTGAGCACCCGCTTAGACAACCCAACATTTCAAATGGATACGACCAAGAAGGTGGACTGTTTGGATGGAACGAAGAACAAAATTTAGAGATTTAGGTTCAAAATAAGAGCAGTAGTGTAGATGTTTTTGTATGTGTGTGTACATATGCATTGGTGCTGTACTATACTTCCTGAGTATATATTTCTACACAACAGCATTATTCTACTGCTGAGTACACACTGGCCGACATATCGGTTGTTCAATTGAATGGCCGATTTATCATGTGTGCGTCGTCCTCCAGTGTGTACCAGTGACGTGTCTGTGAACAACGTCCTTCACAGACACATTGCGTCGGCTGTGCTGCCCAGCCGATGCCCAATATATCTGCAGTACGCTTGCTGTACAGGCCAGCGGTGATTAACAGCTCAACTGGGCGGGTGCGACATCAGTCACGACGGATCGTGCAGACTGTTTGCAGAACATACAGTCAGGTGCATAAATATTGGGACATTGACAGAATTTTCATATGTTGGCCTCTATTCACCACCACAATGGCTTTGAAATGAAACAAACAAGATGTGCTTTGGGTAATTACATTTAAATCAGGTGAACGGTGTAGGAATTACAACAGTTTCTATATGTGCCTCCCACTTTTTAAGGGGCCAAAAGTAATGGGACAAACTAAACAATCCTAAATCTAACTTTCACTTTTTAATACTTTGTTGCAAATCCTTTGCAGGCAATTACAGCCTGAAGACTGGAACGCATAGACAACACCAGACGCTGGGTTACATCCCTGGTGATGCTCTGCCAGGCCTCTACTGCAAATGTCTTCAGTTCCTGCTTGTTCTTGGGGCATTTTCCCTTCAGTTTTGTCTTCATCAAGTGAAATGCATGCTCAATCGGATTCAGGTCAGGGGATTGATTTGGCCATTGCATAACATTCCACTTTTTAGCCTTAAAAAACTCTGTGGTTGCTTTTGCAGTATGCTTCGGGTCATTGTCCATCTGCACTGTGAAGCGCCGTCCAATGAGTTCTGAAGCATTTGACTGAATATGAGCATATAATATTGCCCGAAACACTTCAGAATTCATTCTGCTGCTTTTGTCAGCAGTCACATCATCAATAAATACAAGGGAAACAGTTCCATTGGCAGCCATACATGCCCACGCCATGACACTACCACCACCATGCTTCACTGATAAGATGGTATGTTTTGGATCATGAGCAGTTCCTTTCCTTTTCCATACTCTCCTCTTCCCATCACTCTGATACAAGTTGATCTTTGTCTCATCTGTCCATAGGATGTTGTTCCAGAACTGTAATGGCTTTTTTAGATGTTGTTTGGCAAACTCTAATCTGGTCTTCCTGTTTTTGTGGCTCACCAATGGTTTACATCTTGTGGTGAACCCTCTATATTCACTCTTGTGAAGTCTTCTCTTGATTGTTGACTTTGACACATATACACCTACCTCCTGGAGAGTGTCCTTGATTTGGCCAACTGTTGTGAAGGGGTTTTTCTTCACCAGGGAAATAATTCTTCTGTCATCCACCATAGTTGTTTTCCGTGGTCTTCTGGGTCTTTTGGTGTTGCTGAGCTCTCCGGTGCATTCTTTCTTTTTAAGAATGTTCCAAACAGTTGCTTTGGCCACACCTAATGTTTTTGCTATCTCTCTGATGGGTTTGTTTTGATTTTTCAGCCTAATGATGGCTTGCTTCACTGATAGTGACAGCTCTTTGGATCTCATATTGAGAGTCGACAGCAACTGATTCCAAATGCAAATGTCACACCTAGAATCAACTCCAGACCTTTTACCTGCTTAATTGATAATGAAATAACGAGGGAATAGCCCACACCTGTCCATGAAATAGCTTCTGAGTTAATAGTCTCATTACTTTTGGCCCCTTAAAAAGTGGGAGGCACATATAGAAACCGTTGTAATTACTACACCGTTCACCTGATTTGGATGTAATTACCCTCAAATTAAATCTGAAAGTCTGCAGGTAAATCACATCTTGTTTGTTTCATTTCAAAGCCATTGTGGTGGTGACTAGAGGCCAATATATTAAAATTCTGTCAATGTCCCAATATTTATGCACCTGACTGTACATTCTGCACAGTCTGCAGATATATCTATAAGGTGTGCGCCGAGCTTTAGTTTCTGCAGCTCATTTTCCCTCAGATGCAGTTATTGGGTTGATGCTACCCTGACAAGGGACATTTTACTAATGTTTATCAGATCACTAGCTTCTCTGTTGAATGGGATTGTGCTGCCCTGTGGCTACAAAGCTGCACCTCCCTCCTGCTGACCATGGCAGCGCATTGGTATTTCCAGCTCAGAGAGACAAGACAGTAAAACAGCCGCATCCAGTGTGAAAAAGGGAACGGGATGAAATTTGGGTCAGATATCACCATTTTTTTCTTTTTTAATCTATTTTTTTTTTTTTGTTAAAGTCTGCCAGAAGACTAAATTCATTGCATTGATCTGGGGGCCTGAACAGCAGGCGTTTGATCTCAGATTGTTATCAGCAGAGAATTTAAAGTTAGCTGAAAAGATCCTTTGTTCCTTAACCGGGGCTCTTCCATTAGCCTCTGAGGGCAGATTTTATGCACGCCGTTTCCTGGGCAGGAATCTAGACGGGGTGTGAAAATATTGCTTTTATGAAATGCTAAGTAACCCGTCCTGTGCTTGAATTCTACTACTGGATATTTAAAGGGGTTTCTTTCTTTTTCCTCAATGGAAGGGACCACATATAGGAAATGTATATATGTTATAAAACGTTAAACAGAAGATTAATAATACATATTCCAGGAGGTGTTCTTTAAAGAATAGGTGCAGGCCCCTACCAGTTTCATCTGCTTAGGTGATTGATTTGCTGGCATTGTACCTCGCGCCTCAGTGATGTCATTTGATTTTACTGGATAAGGTGAATATTTGTCCAGCTAACAATATGGCTGTCCCAGGTGCACGTGTAAAAAGAACACCTTGAGACAGTTGTTCTCAAATTCAGTCCTCAAGGCACCCTAACAGTCCAGGTTTTAAGGATATCCATAGTTGAGCCCAGATGTTTTAGCCAAATTGACTGAGTTACTAATTAACTCACCCGTGATCAAGCATGGATCTTTTTAAAACCTGGACTGTTATGCTGGCTAGACACTGGGACGATGTGTACCCAGACGATATGGCGGTCGGCATATCAAATCCATGTACGATCACTCGTTGCTTCCTTCATTAACATGAATGGCGCCGTATGCGTTATCGTCAGGTTTGATATACAGCACATCAAACCTGACGACTTTGCATGTAACCGCGGGAGCGCCAATAAACACTGCACGATATGCGGACACACTGCACGATATGCGCAATTTGTCGTTCCGATTTGGCCAAATCGGGATAATAACGCTCCAGTGTGTACCCGGCTTTAGGGTGCCTTGGGGATGGAGTTTGGGAACCACTGCCTTAAGGGGTCGTTATTAGTGAAAGTGACAAGCTACGCTCACCATTACATTACTGTGGGTGCTTTTTAGGGCAGTTATGTACAATTTCAGGCTATTGCTTAATCCCTTTGTTCCAATGAAAGGCCCCCTAGGTGACAGATAAAACCCACTGTTGTACCCAGTGCCAGTGTCTTCTCGCTCCCTGGCTGAGAAAGCGGTTTACGTGACCAGCCAGCCAGGGGTTAACTTTATCAGACACCCAGGAGCCTTGCAGCCGTGAACGAAGAAATTAGCTTAACGATGTTACATTTACAAGAGGAGAAAAGCGATTCGTTAGCTGCTGATTGTTTCTCGGCATTATCAGCGCAGACTTTAATTGTGCTGGAACTGAAATTAGCAGAATTAGAAAAATTGCCTGTGCTGGGTCTGACGGTGGCTTTCTCCACGCTCATTGTTGTGTGCTATGTATAGATTATGGGGCCTTTGTTCTCCCTGCGTAAATATACATGCCTGCAGTCAGGAAGCCTCTGAGGTCTGCAGAGAACGCCTCGCGCTGGCAGTATCTTGTCCCCAAAACTTTCACACCACAGACTGATCGCAGCTGCAGCCACCGCCTGCCATCATGCAACGCCGCCACGCAGAAACCAGGTGTATAGAGATGGCAAAGCTTAACCTGGGTACACACTGACAGATATCTCCGTCCAATCTGTCTGGTGGAAAGGAAAATCTGGTCTGTCTTCCAGTGTTTTGGAGCAAATTTCTATTGGTATTTGTTCCCATACATTACCAGATTTTCCTTCCCACCAGACAGATTGGACAGATATATCTGTCAGTGTGTACCCAGATTCATATAATGGAGGAGCTGATGGATAATACTACGGTATGCAGTCGGGAAGTCGGCGGACCTAATCCCGACAGCCGGCTTCCCGACTGTCCTATCCCGGCAAGGGTCTAAAGACAGGCGTCGATATGCCGACCCCTGTCATTAGACATACGCCGGGAGCCCGACACCCGGCATCCCAATCGAAGGGACGCCGAGCGCAGATAGCCGCCGGGAGGGGGGGGTTAGGTTTAGGGTTCCCGGGGGGGACTTAGGGTTAGGCGCCCCCCCACCGGGAGGTTAGGTTTAGGCTAGGGGGAGGGGGGTTAGCATTAGGCTCCCCCCTGGGGGGGATTTAGGTTTAGGCGGCGGGGAAGGGGGGAGTTAGGTTTAGGCACTTAGAGGTGGGATCAGGGTTAGGCACTGGGAGGGAAGGTTAGGGTTAGCCACCCCTAAGGGAGGGTTAGGGGGTAGAAATAGGTTAGTATATACTTACCTTTGACGATCGGGATTTCCTCCTGTGCCGGGATGCCACTGTCGGGATTCCAACCGCCGGGCATGGGTCCGGCAGTTAATCATAACGGTTCCGATACTACTGCTATGTAACCTTAAACTGTAGCTATCTGTTCTATACTGCAAGAGTTCCTTATATTTTTGCAGCCAGACTTAGCAGTAGGGTTATGTTTTTGGGGGGATACCTTGGTTGGTAAGGAAAACCAGCATCTGTGATGTAACTCTGGCTGCCCCAAGATTAGGGGGTCTATTTAGTTACTAAAGTGCGGGTTTTTTGAAGTGGAGATGTTGCCCATAGCAACTAATCAGATTCTACTTCTCATTTATCTAGCTCCTTCTAGAAGATAATAGCTAGAATCTGGTTGCTATGGGCAACAACTCCACTTCTAAAAACCTGCATTTTAGTAAATATACCCCTAAGTGTCTGAAATCCTGGCCTTTCCACATACTAAGCCGCGGATTTTGACCCTTAAGCTGGACAAGAGGTGGGCATGGCGACATCATCGAGATCGATTTAATTCAACTGCCCAAATTCTACAAGAAAATAAAGAATCTCCCTGCGGTTTAGCAAATCTCAGTTCTTGCAGCAAGATCAGGGCAGCCATCCCTGCATGCACAAGGTTAGGTACCTTGTAACTGTGATGCTCAGTCATGCTATAAAAGTGTGCTTGGAGGAAGCCAGGCGGATAAACCAGCTTTGCTTTACCCCTCAGATATATAAAATGAGTTAGTTCAACCTCGGTAGGTAATATAATGCATGCTATGCAGTAATGTAATATGGTGCGTGTAATGCAGTAATGTACCCCCCCCCCCCCACTGTAATATGTAAGAACATTAGAAGGCACCACAGCGTGACAGATCATATAAAAGCATTGGGGGCACTATAAGTGCCTTTACACTGGAGCTCCAATTCAGGGTTGTTTCTGATACCTTGAAGATACGTTTTACTGGGTTCTAATCAACTTTATTGTATTCCGTTGTCTTCTGCTCATCTGTATGTATCATATTTAATAGCCAATCATAATTACGATGATCATAGCAGCACAGTGTATTTCAGGACATGTGTGCGCAGATCTTGTGGTGAGGCAGTGACCAGTACACGTGTGCGATTGTGTTCTGCATTTCACAGGGGCATTGTCATCATGTGAGGAGGGAAATGGAGGCAACAGGAAGCCACATACAGAGTTATATTAGTGGAAGGAGCAGGGTCCCCAGCAGCACAGACTAGTGATGTCAGGCTCCTGTCACACTGATACAGGAAGTCACAGACTGAGAGTTATATAGTGGAAGGAGCAGGGTCCCCAGCAGCACAGAGTAGTGATATCAGGCTCCTGTCACACTGATACAGGAAGTCACAGACTGAGAGTTATATAGTGGAAGGAGCAGGGTCCCCAGCAGCATAGAGTAGTGATGTCAGGCTCCTGTCACACTGATACAGGAAGACACAAACTGAGAGTTATATAGTAGAAGGAGCAGGGTCCCCAGCAGCACAGAGTAGCGATGTCAGGCTCCTGTCACACTGATACAGGAAGCCACAGACTGAGAGATATATAGTGTAAGGAGCAGGGTCCCCAGCAGCACAGAGTAGCGATGTCAGGCTCCTGTCACACTGATACAGGAAGCCACAGACTGAGAGTTATATAGTGGGAGGAGCAGGGTCCCCAGCAGCACAGAGTAATGATGTCAGGCTCCTGTCACACTGATACAGGAAGCCACAGACTGAGAGTTATATAGTGGGAGGAGCAGGGTCCCCAGCAGCACAGAGTAGTGATGTCAGGCTCCTGTCACACTGATACAGGAAGCCACAGACTGAGAGTTATATAGTGGGAGGAGCAGGGTCCCCAGCAGCACAGAGTAGTGATGTCAGGCTCCTGTCACACTGATATAGGACATATGTGAAGTAAAAACGTACCTCTGTGAAACAAAAATCATAAATCCTTTTTATTTTTGCAACACAATATTGCTTACATTAAAAAACTTTTAATTTGAAACTACATTGCATTATTCAGGTGTGTTTAACCTTTACTGACTGTTTTATATTCTATCATGGAGTCATGTAAAATAAGGGACTACTACAGCAAATATAAAGATACATCTTATAGCCTATTCTACATGTGTTATCTGTATTCTGAAATGACATGCTTTGGTGTATTTAAGTCTAGACTTGCAGCCTTTCTGTAGGATGTTCTGTTTTGTAACATGGGCTGAATTGTTTATTTGAAGGTTCTGTTGGTGAAATGGAAGAGACCGAGGACAGTCTGGCTGTTGAGTCCAACCATTCTGAAAAAGATGGAACCATTTCGGATCCGGAAGAATCTGCAGACTGCGACTCCTCCAGCCCATCTTACAGCGATGGCCCAGAAGGTACCTCCGAGCCCATGTCCATGTCTTGGGCTTGTACACAGTAGATAATATACTGTATAATAAAATAAAAGCCCATACGTCCTATCGTCACAGCTTCATAAAGCGTTAAGGATCGGCAGTGAGTACGGCAAAGTATGTCTATGTGTCCTTTATGTTTAATATAAACCGTTTACTTTACGTATTTGAGGCATTACCTGATAAACCGCTATTTGAAACAGATCACGTCCCACATTGAGCCAAGAAGTCCCCTGTTTACTTACCATAGATCACAAGATTCCCAATGTGATCAGTTCTGTTGTCATTACTACTAGGAGATGGAAGCAGTCCGGTGCCACAGTCATTGGATCAAGACGTTGGAGAACCGGGATCATTGCCGAACCTGCACCAAGTGCTCTCGTCTCCGTGCGCCTCAGGTAACCAAAGTTGACTGAAAGCTTTTTTTTTTTTGTCTGGGACAGAAATTAACTTTATCTGTCTTTTAACGCAGTTTATTCCTATAGAGAAGTTTTCAGCAGTCTTAAGCTGGGTACACACTGACCGATATATCTGTCCAATCTGTCTGGTGGGAAGGAAAATCTGGTAATGTATGGGAGCAAATACCAATAGAAATTTGCTCCAAAATCCTGGAAGACAGCCGAGATTTTCCTTTCCACCAGACAGACTGGACAGATATGTCAGTGTGTACCCAGCTTTATGCAGGGTACACACTGACAGATATATTGGCCAATCACTTGATCTGATCGGCCAATATATCTACTGCACGTCGGCCAGTGTGTACCAGCGACCAGCGATATGTCTGTGAACGGCGTTGGACAGATATGTCTGCAGACCGCCCGTAAACACACAGCGGCAGCCGCGGGGAGTGGGGCGGTCCACGCCCGCCAGGACCCGCTGCAGCATGCAGATGATGGTTGTTAATTGTGTATGACAGCCAAGTGCCATTGTTCCTACTGATGATTATATTAAATATTTCTATGTGAGTGTATATGTGCACATACATACAGCCCTTGCAAGACTGCATAACCTACATTTAAACTATAGTAAATAGAACTTGTAATCTCAGTAAGAGTAGCTCGAGTACATTTCACATAGATGTTCAGGTCAACATGTGGATGTTTTGTCCAGGGTTGTCTAGAGCAGCCCTAGCTCTGTGGGGATGTTCCAAGCCACTGGTGGGGGGTCGGCCCATCTGTATAGACCTATAAATAACAAATATAGTTTAGTTCTCAGGTGACCCAACACAAATAGATGAGTCTTACTGCACATTCTCTCTGTAACAGGTTTCCTTCGCACGCCACATAAGCCGTTTCTGCCAACAGCGAGGTACCGAGACTGAGATATAATAGATAAATGATTTTGACCAATTTACTACATTCCACTCCGCAGTGGCATGGCGGGTGGGTGATGATGATGATTATCTTATGAACCATAGCACTTTATATAGCACGGTATGGCAAGTGTGAATTGAGTGGAACCTACCAGGTCTGCTGCCAAGATGAGCCCTCAAGGTTCAGCGGAGTAAAATGCCTATTGGAAACGGCAGCAGTGGGTTGTTTTTGAAAGAAATGAAGGTCTCAGTTGTTAGGGGGGGGTGATATTGTGAGAAGCCAGTCCAGCATTCACAGTCGTACTGTCCACATTTTTAGCTCTATCTACTTTCTTTGGGTACTTTGAGCTAAAATATGAAATCCACCCCCTCTGGTCAGAGCTGGGAGAATAGTCTTAGAGAATAGTCCAAGAAACTGACAGAGTTTGTATTTCACGCTGCAGCCCGCAGCTTGCTGAGCGTGGTGCTGTTATAGCCACCAAGTGGGGGTGAGTCTCTTTCTTTCATTTGGCACAGTCCACAGACCTGTAATTAACACGTAACGCTGGCAGCCACTTTTTGGGGCTGTATCTCGTCCTTTCACTAGGGACCAACAATGTTTCTCTTCAATTCTTACCATGTTTTAGCCGTATTCTTTCTTTTTGCCTGTCTTACTGAATAACACTCGCCAGTCATTTATCGGTGCCTGTAAATCTGCTAGAATAAGGCGCTGACATTGAAGAGCTTCCCTGTAACAATCTAGACTTTATCAGACTAATTCTGGAAATCTGCAATATCAATGGAAAGTCAATAGCGAGTAATGTAGACTCTTGTGCTTTAGTTTACTGTTGGAGAGTCTCTGCACCCGTGGGTCTGAGGCTGCTATTTTCTGCAAAGTATTTTGGGGTGCGGTTTTAATTCCCATCGACCTGATTCTAATCACACTCCAGGATAGCTATTAATAATTCCGACGTCAGCTTATGGGCACTATCGATCTGAGCAGTACAATATGCAAACATGCACTTTGTGCAGTAATCAGCAGCACTGTCATATGCCGATAGGGTTATCACACCATCTTTAACTGCAGTTAATGGGGAGAATTATTATCAGTCAGTTGCTAGGAGCAGGCAGAGTGAAAAGCTTGGTCCCTGCTCCCTGTTAACCACTGAGCTGCTACATGAAAGTGGCGGATCTGCAGGGGCTATGACTGGTGTCATGCAGACTGGCCTACAAGCTGTGATACTAGCACAAAACCTAATGGTAACAGGGTCCTAGGGCAAATTAACTCTATTGTCTGTTCTGCATGCTACGCTGTTTTCTGTTTACTGCCTAAAGTGTAGGGTTCTGAGTCAGGCTTGGGATACCTGTGACGCTCCAGCTGTTGTAGAACTACAAGTTCCAACATGCCCTGCCAGGCAAAGCACAGCCTGTCTAGCTCATGCCTCAGGAAATTTATTTTTATATTTAGATTAGGGATGTGCAGGCTCGGATAGGTTCGAGTTTGCACGTGGAGTTCGGATTTTTCCCTCCAAAAAAACGGAACTCAGAACGAGGCAAAACGTCATCTTACATGGACGAACATCATCATTCCTGGACAAAAGACCAGGAATGATGATGTTCGTCCATGTAAGATGACGTTTTGCCTCGTTCTGAGTTCCGTTTTTTTGGAGGGAAAAATCCGAACTCCACGTGCAAACTCGAACCTATCCGAGCCTGCACATCCCTAATTTAGATATGTAATGTAGTGACAACTGCAGTATTCATTGAAGTATATTGAAAAAGTAGGTCGGACAGTCTCTCCTAACTCAGTAGTAGTCAGCCATTCAGTTGTGGTCCCCACATCCATCTCCAAGACCCCCTGCATGGAGCCTTAGTTACATACGTTAGACTGGCAGGGAGCATTGCCAGGTTTGGCCGCACCAGGAGACCACTTTAATGCTCCTCTCTGTCCTGGTGACTGGAAACAAGTAAGGACAGAGGTTTGGGGAGGTCTGTGTTGGGGAGTGCTGACCGACCCCCTCCCGATTCACTAATGGGGGGAACAGACAGCAGTGAGAGTTTTTGAAAAGTGCACAGTCCCTTTAATAGACTTCAACGTCTCAGTGCCCTCTGGTCATAAACTTATGGGAAATGGTAAAATACTGGCTGCTCCTGGAAAAGCGATAACATCTCTCCTGAATGTGGCGATTTCCTTGTTTTTTACATTTAAAACCGTATAATAAGTTGTTTATGTAGCACACATCTATAGTGCAGCACTTCTGCATGAGAATATTTATCCAGTCACATCAGTCCCTGCCCCAGGGGAGCTTACACTCTATGGCCCTCATTCAGAGCTGTACGCTCTGAGCAGAGCGCACGCTCTGCATGAGGGCCGGGCTCCTTTTTCATGGAGCGTCCTCCTGGACGCTCGTATAGCTGTGGGTCACCACCCACAGGCTATACGAGCGTGCATTTTGATGGCCGCGATGGTCGTGACCATCGCGACCATCGAAATTGCGAGCCGTAGCCTGCGGTTGAGGTTTTCAACCGCAAGCTCCGGAGTGATTTTGGCTCTATCAGAGCCAAAATCACTCCCACTGACATCACTAGTGATGTCAGTGGGCCGGCTTCTGACGGGAGGCGTTCCCGTGGGAACGCCCCCGTCAGGGAGGCACGCCCCCGGCACGCCCACCAAAGGGGGCGTGCTGTCAATCAACATTGACAGCACGCCCCCTTTGATCGGACACAACGAGCGAAGGAAAGTCCTTCGCTCGTCGTGTCTGGCGCATGCGCACGACGGAGCTCCCTCCGTCGTGCGCATGCTCAGTGCAGACCATCGACCCACTTGCGAGCGTAAAGCCGCTCGCGAGTGGGTCTGAATCAGGTCCTATATTCCCTACCACATACACACAAACCTGCTAGTGTGAATTTTTGTCATAAGCGAATTCATGCACCTGTATGTCTTTGCTATATATATATATATATATAGCAATAATGTATATATGTATGTGATTTTGAGACAGTGCTGTTTGTTTTGGATGCAGAGGTCGAATCTCAGGAGGGTGAAGAGAACCTCGATATCAAAGCGTCAGAATGTCTATTGAGTTCGGAGAATGCAGAGGAGCCTCTGAGATGGAACGGTCCAGGTGTGTGTGACATTTCTCTATGGTTGGTTCTGGGTGTTAAAGACTTAAGTCTGCATCAATTAATATTTCCCTAATGAGGAATGCATCCAAAGTACCTACTGTTAGCCATCCGTGGGGATTTCTCCCCTGAAGCTCTCAGTAATTCATAACACTGATCGGCCATAATGATTGGCATCAAAGTAATTTACAGAACCTGATGGAGACTGGGCTTATGGTAACGGGTATTTAATGTCTCTTGACATTGTGGGTTCAATCCTATTGTGTTCGAAGAATGCGAGTTGCTGCTGCAACGGCGTTAAACCGCCAGCAACAGACCGGCACCTCGCACCCTCAGCAGCCCGCCCCGAGGCTGAATTTTGCTCGGAGCCCTGTGGGGCTGCCAGCACGATTCAGCGAATCCGGGCTGCCGTAAAGTGCGACCATTGCCGCAATTACTCACACCGGCGAGATCATCATGGCTAATAGGATTGACCCCCTGTGTGTCCTCCAATTGCTTGTATATTATTATTATTATTATTATCCTTTATTTGTATAACGCCACAAAGTGTCCGTAGCACCATACAGGGATATTGCAATAAAACATTTAAATAATACAAAATGTTGAAACAGACCATACAGGGGGAAGATTTCTCTATAACTGAGTAGCTGATAATAACAATAGCAGTCAGTGACCTCGTGCCCTGGGAGGACAGACAGACTGGATCCGGGCAGTGATTGGAGATAATGATAGTGCAGGGGGAGAAACATGTAGGTGGAGGGCCCTGCCAGTAAGCGTTTCCACCCTAGGGACTTTCTACTTACTGTGGTGCCAATTATTGTTTCCTGTTTACTAACAGAACACACCGCTGACACCTCAGTGACCAATCCTTTGTGCTTCGGTGATATTTTGAGGATACAAATGTATTGTGTGCAAATGATAGGTCAACTGTAAAGGAAAACTATTGCACGTCTAGGGAAGCATGTTTCAGAACGTATACCTACATACAGCCCGGAGTGGCCGCCTCTCCTGCTAATAGTTTACAATGACTCTTCCGTTTCTTCCCAGGAGGAAGTCATTGTAATAATATTTTCTTAATTGGATAAAGTCTATTTAAAATATACTTTAATTATATATATATATATATATATATATATATATATATATATATATAAAAAATAAACAAGATTTGCTGGAGAATATCCCCACGACTGTCTATCTTACTGGATCGTTGTATGCGCACACTTCCTGCCATGTTTCGGGAGGCTGAGGGATTCTGGAACTGTAGGTGGAGTGACAGAGCTGCACTGGAATGCTCTGGAATTCTGCAAGATAACATAAACAAGAAGTGGACTGTCAGATAGGAAATAGGTGGCACGTACGCAGCAGGATACAACACTAAGACACTCGTGATAGGTAATACCAGTCGTCCATATAAATCTGCTGTGTGTTTTCATGTGTAAGGACAGGCTACGGTCAGTGTTTATACTGGGAGTCCTTCATTACTTGCTCCTTTAGAAAATGAGTGATTCGGATTATCCCCTTTTCCCGGAATTGTATGGCTGTGTAGGGAAGGCTTGGGGACACAGAGGAATGCCAAGTGTACGCTGTGAGGGTTGTCAGCGTGTGGAGGGAGCTGTCCGTATTTCAGGGATGTATGGATACGGAACAGTGTGTTACCATCATTTAGTAGTTCCGCAAACTGGGCCCGAGCCCAGGTAATCGATACCCGCTCCCTCCCCTCCTCTCGGTGCCTCTGATTGCTGTTGTGCAACTACAAGCCCCAGCAAGCTCTTCTGGCCTGCCAGTTACAGTATGCTAGGACTGATGTAAGTTTTGCCACCTCTGCCACCCCCAGGCCTGATGCCTCTCACCCCCGTCTCCTTATAAATGGTCTGATAGGTCGGGTCACTTGGTGCACTCAATAGATGACTAATCTGACGCATGCAAAGTTCACCAGATTAGCTAATCGCCTGTGTTGATTGATTGCTGATGAGAGATGCTGTGTGGCAGATTTCCTTTGGCACTTTCAGTGTTAAAACATCCAGCACATATCACACAAATACACACCCGTGTAAACATGTGAGCTGATGCGATTACATTGTGATATTCACTTGTAGAAATTTCACTTGGACAATTATTAAAAATATCTAAAAACTCCTTACATCCAGGCATGTGATCCTGGCCTCCCTTCCACCACGGGTCAGATTGGAAGAATAATTTAATTTAAGGTCACTCCAAATTTATCCAAATGAAAACACTTTGCCAAGAGCTTACGTCGCATACACACTTTGGAGGAGAAGCCGTCCAGGGACCCTCGACAACATTTAGCAGGATCGTGGTGTTGCATAAAGCCGAAACCTCTGCCATTCACCCTTTGCGCTGCTTGGCTCCTGCTGTAGCGATCCGGTTTGTATATGCAGCCGATATGTACAGCCATGGCCAAGAGTTGAGAATAACACAAGTATTGGTATCACAAAGTTTCCTGCTTTAGTGTTTTTAGACCTTTTTGTCAGATGTTACTATGGTATACTGAGGTAACATTACAGCACGACATAAGTGTCAGATGTTACTATGGTATACTGAGGTAACATTACAGCACGACATAAGTGTCAGATGTTACTATGGTATATTGAGGTAACATTACAGCATTACATAAGTGTCAGATGTTACTATGGTATACTGAGGTAACATTACAGCATTACATAAGTGTCAGATGTTACTATGGTATACTGAGGTAACATTACAGCATTACATAAGTGTCAGATGTTACTATGGTATACTGAGGTAACATTACAGCATTACATAAGTGTCAGATGTTACTATGGTATACTGAAGTAACATTACAGCATTACATAAGTGTCAGATGTTACTATGGTATACTGAGGTAACATTACAGCATTACATAAGTGTCAGATGTTACTATGGTATACTGAGGTAACATTAAAGCATTAAATAAGTGTCAGATGTTACTATGGTATACTGAGGTAGCATTACATAAGTGTCAGATGTTACTATGGTATACTGAGGTAACATTACATAAGTGTCAGATGTTACTATGGTATACTGAGGTAACATTACAACATGACATAAGTGTCAGATGTTACTATGGTATACTTAGGTAACATTACAGCATTAGATAAGTGTCAGATGTTACTATGGTATACTGAAGTAACATTACAGCATTACAAAAGTGTCAGATGTTACAATGGTATACTGAGGTAACATTACAGCATTACATAAGTGTCAGATTTTACTATGGTATACTGAGGTAACATTACAGCATTACATAAGTGTCAGATGTTACTATGGTATACTGAGGTAACATTAAAGCATTAAATAAGTGTCAGATGTTACTATGGTATACTGAGGTAGCATTACATAAGTGTCAGATGTTACTATGGTATACTGAGGTAACATTACATAAGTGTCAGATGTTACTATGGTATACTGAGGTAACATTACAACATGACATAAGTGTCAGATGTTACTATGGTATACTTAGGTAACATTACAGCATTAGATAAGTGTCAGATGTTACTATGGTATACTGAGGTAACATTACAGCATTACATAAGTGTCAGATTTTACTATGGTATACTGAAGTAACATTACAGCATTACATAAGTGTCAGATTTTACTATGGTATACTGAAGTAACATTACAGCATTACAAAAGTGTCAGATGTTACAATGGTATACTTAGGTAACATTACAGCATTACATAAGTGTCAGATGTTACTATGGTATACTGAAGTAACATTACAGCATTACAAAAGTGTCAGATGTTACAATGGTATACTGAGGTAACATTACAGCATTACATAAGTGTCAGATTTTACTATGGTATACTGAGGTAACATTACAGCATTACATAAGTGTCAGATGTTACTATGGTATACTGAGGTAACATTAAAGCATTAAATAAGTGTCAGATGTTACTATGGTATACTGAGGTAGCATTACATAAGTGTCAGATGTTACTATGGTATACTGAGGTAACATTACATAAGTGTCAGATGTTACTATGGTATACTGAGGTAACATTACAACATGACATAAGTGTCAGATGTTACTATGGTATACTGAGGTAACATTACAGCATTACATAAGTGTCAGATTTTACTATGGTATACTGAAGTAACATTACAGCATTACATAAGTGTCAGATTTTACTATGGTATACTGAAGTAACATTACAGCATTACATAAGTGTCAGATGTTACTATGGTATACTGAGGTCACATTACAGCATTACAAAAGTGTCAGATGTTACAATGGTATACTGAGGTAACATTACAGCATTACATAAGTGTCAGATGTTACTATGGTACACTGAGGTCACATTACAGCATTACATAAGTGTCAGATGTTACTATGGTATACTGAGGTAACATTACAGCATTACATAAGTGTCAGATGTTACTATGGTATACTGAGGTCACATTACAGCATTACATAAGTGTCAGATGTTACTATGGTATACTGAGGTAACATTACAGCATTACATAAGTGTCAGATGTTACTATGGTATACTGAGGTAACATTACAGCATTACATAAGTGTCAGATGTTACTATGGTATACTGAGGTAACATTACAGCATTACATAAGTGTCAGATGTTACTATGGTATACTGAGGTAACATTACAGCATTACATAAGTGTCAGATGTTACTATGGTATACTGAGGTAACATTACAGCATTACATAAGTGTCAGATGTTACTATGGTATACTGAGGTAACATTACAGCATTACATAAGTGTCAGATGTTACTATGGTATACTGAGGTAACATTACATAAGTGTCAGATGTTACTATGGTATACTGAGGTAACATTACAGCATGACATAAGTGTCAGATGTTACTATGGTATACTGAGGTAACATTACAGCATTACATAAGTGTCAGATGTTACTATGGTATACTGAGGTAACATTACAGACATTACATAAGTGTCAGATGTTACTATGGTATACTGAGGTAACATTACAGCATTACATAAGTGTCAGATGTTACTATGGTATACTGAGGTAACATTACAGCATTACATAAGTGTCAGATGTTACTATGGTATACTGAATTAAAATTACAAGCATTTCATAATGGAATTGTCAATAAAAGCCTTTGTCACTTAAGTTTATGCAAAGAGACAATATTTGCAGTGTTGACTCTTCTTTTTCAAGACCTCTGCAATTCGCCCTGGCAGCTGTCACTCAACTTCTAGGCCACATACTGACTGACCGCCAGGCCTGCCAAGAGCCTCGGCGGGCCCGGGTAACGGAGCGTGGCCTAATCGCGGGAGGCGTGACCACGCCCCCTTCCCTAAACCTCCCCCCCCCCCAGCTTTCGCGGCGCTGGCAGGGGGGGCGCTCTGAGCCCCTCAGCCCTGCTCCACAGGCATAGGAGACTGCTGTGGCTGCTACTCAGCAGCCAGGAACAGTCTTCCCACTGCAGCTCAGCACACGCCCCTGAGGAAGCCCGGGCCCGGGTAATCTGTACACGTTCTTTCCCCCTCTCGGCGCCCCTGATGACCGCCCATTCTTGCCTAAAAAAAGAAGGTAAATAGATATACTGTGCATATTTAGATCATAGTGGTATTAAAACTCTAAGCTGCATATATTAATGTATATGACAAAATATATATTAATATACAAAATATATAAAACATACGTATAAAACAAAAGACCAGCAGTTTGTCAAAAGAACCAACATTTATAAAGATAATACATACATATATAATATTTTAGGCAAAATGTAACTGTTGAAGGACAAAAGGAGACAGAAGGTCTGCAATGGCTTTTACACCATGCAAAGTTTGTCAGAATTTGTGGGTTTTTGTTGTCCATCCGCCTCTTGAGGATTGACCACAAATTCTCAATGGGATTAAGGTCTGGAGGAGTTTCATGGCCATGGACCAAAATATTGATATTTTGTTCCCCGCGCCACTTAGTTATAACTTATTCCTTATGGCAAGGTGCTCCATCATGCTGGAAAAGGCATTGTTCATCACCAAACTGTTCTTGGATGGTTGGGAGAAGTTGCTCTTGGAGGATGTTTTGGTACCATTCTTTATTCATGGCTGTGTTCTTAGGCAAAATTGTGAGTGAGCCCACTCCCTTGGCTGAGAAGCAGTCCCACACATGAATGGTCTCAGGATGCTTTACTGTTCTGACAAAAAGGTCTAAAAACACTGAAGCCGCAAACTTTGTGAACACCAATACTTGTGCCATTCTCAAAACTTTTGGCCATGGCTGTATATATAGCCGATATGCATATGATATGTATATAGAGCCGTACTGTTCAAAAGATCCAGGCTGTATGCAAGTGCGAGGACCTGGCTACAGGGAGTGAGTAGTGGGGATCAAATGAGTGGGACCTTCTGCACTTAGGGATAATGTAAATTTCATGTTGAAAGTGAAAAATCCACCTTTTAGCCTAAGTGGTTCTGGTTTATTGGCTCAGAACCTAGAACCTCAACATTACTTAGGTCTTCTGTGTCCATTCTGTAATCTACACATATGTTATACCAGCGCTGAGACACTTCGGTTTGGACGCCTTGCTTAGATTCTGTGGCTGAGACACTGTGGCTTGGACGCCTTGCTTTAGATTCTGTGGCCGAGACACTGCGGCTTGGACGTCTTTCTTAGATTCTGTGGCTGAGACACTGCGATTTGGACGCCTTGCTTTAGATTCTGTGGCTGAGACACTGCGACTTGGGCGCCTTGCTTAGATTCTGTGGCTGAGACACTTCGGCTTGGACGCCTTGCTTTGATTCTGTGGCCGAGACACTGCGGCTTGGACGTCTTTCTTAGATTCTGTGGCTGAGACACTGCGATTTGGACGCCTTGCTTTAGATTCTGTGGCTGAGACACTGCGATTTGGACGCCTTGCTTTAGATTCTGTGGCTGAGACACTGCGACTTGGGCGCCTTGCTTAGATTCTGTGGCTGAGACACTGCGGCTTGGGCGCCTTGCTTTAGATTCTGTGGCTGAAGACACTTCGGCTTGGACGCCTTGCTTAGATTCTGTGGCTGAGACACTGCGATTTGGACGCCTTGCTTTAGATTCTGTGGCTGAGACACTGCGATTTGGACGCCTTGCTTTAGATTCTGTGGCTGAGACACTGCGGCTTGGGCGCCTTGCTTTAGATTCTGTGGCTGAAGACACTGCGGCTTGGGCGCCTTGCTTTAGATTCTGTGGCTGAGACACTGCGGCTTGGGCGCCTTGCTTTAGATTCTGTGGCTGAGACACTGCGGCTTGGGCGCCTTGCTTTAGATTCTGTGGCTGAGACACTGCGATTTGGACGCCTTGCTTTAGATTCTGTGGCTGAGACACTGCGACTTGGGCGCCTTGCTTAGATTCTGTGGCTGAGACACTGCGGCTTGGGCGCCTTGCTTGGATTCTGTGGCTGAGACACTGCGGCTTGGGCGCCTTGCTTTAGATTCTGTGGCTGAGACACTGCGACTTGGGCGCCTTGCTTTAGATTCTGTGGCTGAGACACTGCGGCTTGGACGTCTTTCTTAGATTCTGTGGCTGAGACACTGCGATTTGGACGCCTTGCTTTAGATTCTGTGGCTGAGACACTGCGACTTGGGCGCCTTGCTTAGATTCTGTGGCTGAGACACTGCGGCTTGGGCGCCTTGCTTTAGATTCTGTGGCTGAAGACACTTCGGCTTGGACGCCTTGCTTAGATTCTGTGGCTGAGACACTGCGGCTTGGGCGCCTTGCTTTAGATTCTGTGGCTGAAGACACTTCGGCTTGGGCGCCTTGCTTTAGATTCTGTGGCTGAAGACACTTCGGCTTGGACGTCTTTCTTAGATTCTGTGGCTAAGACACTGCGATTTGGACGCCTTGCTTTAGATTCTGTGGCTGAGACACTGCGACTTGGGCGCCTTGCTTAGATTCTGTGGCTGAGACACTGCGATTTGGACGCCTTGCTTAGATTCTGTGGCTGAGACACTGCGATTTGGACGCCTTGCTTAGATTCTGTGGCTGAGACACTGCGGCTTGGGCGCCTTGCTTTAGATTCTGTGGCTGAAGACACTGCGGCTTGGGCGCCTTGCTTAGATTCTGTGACTGAGACACTGCGGCTTGGGCGCCTTGCTTTAGATTCTGTGGCTGAGACACTGCGATTTGGACGCCTTGCTTTAGATTCTGTGGCTGAGACACTGCGACTTGGGCGCCTTGCTTAGATTCTGTGGCTGAGACACTGCGGCTCGGGCGCCTTGCTTAGATTCTGTGGCTGAGACACTGCGGCTTGGACACCTTGCTTAGATTCTGTGGCTGAGACACTGCGATTTGGACGCCTTGCTTTAGATTCTGTGGCTGAGACACTGCGACTTGGGCGCCTTGCTTAGATTCTGTGGCTGAGACACTGCGATTTGGACGCCTTGCTTTAGATTCTGTGGCTGAGACACTGCGACTTGGGCGCCTTGCTTAGATTCTGTGGCTGAGACACTGCGGCTTGGGCGCCTTGCTTTAGATTCTGTGGCTGAAGACACTTCGGCTTGGACACCTTGCTTAGATTCTGTGGCCGAGACACTGCGGCTTGGACGTCTTTCTTAGATTCTGTGGCTGAGACACTGCGATTTGGACGCCTTGCTTTAGATTCTGTGGCTGAGACACTGCGACTTGGGCGCCTTGCTTAGATTCTGTGGCTGAGACACTGCGGCTTGGGCGCCTTGCTTTAGATTCTGTGGCTGAAGACACTGCGGCTTGGGCGCCTTGCTTAGATTCTGTGACTGAGACACTGCGGCTTGGACGCCTTGCTTTAGATTCTGTGGCTGAGATACTGCGATTTGGACGCCTTGCTTTAGATTCTGTGGCTGAGACACTGCGACTTGGGCGCCTTGCTTAGATTCTGTGGGTGAGACACTGCGGCTTGGGCGCCTTGCTTTAGATTCTGTGGCTGAGACACTGCGGCTTGGGCGCCTTGCTTTAGATTCTGTGGCTGAGACACTGCGGCTTGGGCGCCTTGCTTTAGATTCTGTGGCTGAGACACTGCGGCTTGGGCACCTTGCTTAGATTCTGTGGCTGAGACACTGCGGCTTGGGCGCCTTGCTTAGATTCTGTGGCTGAGACACTGCGGCTTGGGCGCCTTGCTTAGATTCTGTGGCTGAGACACTGCGGCTTGGGCGCCTTGCTTTAGATTCTGTGGCTGAGACACTGCAGCTTGGGCGCCTTGCTTAGATTCTGTGGCTGAGACACTGCGGCTTGGACACCTTGCTTAGATTCTGTGGCTGAGACACTGCGGCTTGGACGCCTTGCTTTAGATTCTGTGGCTGAGACACTGCGGCTTGGACGCCTTGCTTTAGATTCTGTGGCTGAGACACTGCGGCTTGGGCGCCTTGCTTAGATTCTGTGGCTGAGACGCCGGCGTCGGGATTCTGACCGCCGGGATCCCGAGCCCCGGCATCCCGTACCCATCCCGGTAAAACAGCTTTGGTAAGTGCTTTACTTATAATGAAATGTAGGCTACAAAAGAACAATAATTTGTAAATGATTTTATTAATGAGGGGATAGGAATGAATAAGTCTGTGTGATAGAGATTCCGTCTGGGACTTTACGCTTAAACATGAACCTGCTTATCCTGAATACAATGGGAAATGTTGAATCTGCAATTGGTCTGTGTATGGGCTGCCCTTGGCTGAGCTTCTACACCATGTCCTTCTTTGTGGTACATTTTGTTTTCCTTTATGAGTACTGGTGCAGCATTTGTGTTGTCATTTATATCCTGGGCCCCAGATTGAGTGAACGTGGCTTCTAGTGGGTCCCTCTCTTCTCTAAGACTGGCATATTTCCCCCCGATGTGAGAGATAATTCCCTATCTGCTGCCTTCAGCCTGCATCTGTTCCGGTAATTGGAGTGTTATTAATTTCTGTGCGGCTGGGAGTAGATGGCCGGGCCTGCGATGGAGGAGTGATAGGGTGCTCCGCTCACGCATACCCTAGTGATAGGCACTCTATCTGCTCTGCTGCAGACCACACTTATCAGGGACAGCCCTGGTGAAAAGGGTACAGGAGAAACAATATTCTCTATTTTTATCATGGGCATCCTCTGTACATAAGCAGCGTGCAGTCACGTGGGCAGGCAGCTGCTGTTCAGTGCTGGTGAGAAATGGTCATTTTAAGGGTTTTTTGGGGGGGTTTTTTGTCTTTATTAAGTTTAAAACACTGCATGAAAAGACAATAACCTATTAATAAGCAAAGCATGTCCTTATATCAATTTGTTTGCTTGTTTGTTTATTTTGCTTGCATTCTAAGTAAATAATAGATGGCAAGCTCTTAGGAGCAGGTAGCTGTTTCTTTGCATTGGCGCCTTGTATTTTCCATACTAAGCTTTATGTTTGTCCAGTATTGTTTGGTACACGATTAAGAATATATGTTTTATGTATAATGCTCAAGTTCTTTATGCACAGGTGCTGCGTAAGAGCCATAGCTTTGGCTTGTGGTCTATTTTTTTGGTTGAATGCAGCCAGTCTGTTCACTGGGAAGTGATGACATCATCAGAGATGACATCACCTTAATTGGGTGCAGGCGACGGAAGCCCTAACATGAGCTGTAAGATTTCCATCCATAGACTCTCGAATTTTTGGAGCCGTAACATGTATTCAAAACATCTGAGGCATGGGAGTACCCTTGTTTTTATTCTGCCCAAAAAAAAAAATGACTTTAAAAAGAAACATTTGATTACCTAAAATAGAGCTGTGACTGACGGGTAGCTGCAGTGCCACGGGCAGTGCCCCGTACAGAGATATGCGCCATGGTTGGAAGCCAGTGTATTAGTTTACAGAAACCCCTGTGTGGATATGCTAGCAGTCTGCCCCCCTCCTTTGTCCGCCCTGCACTTCTGCCTCGCATTCAGCCTGTGTTGAATAATTTAGGCTCAGATTGCTATCTCAGCCCCACAGTGTTCTCCCATGGTGGGAGCAGGCACTGGATCCCTGCTGTTTGCATTGCACAGCTTGTAAAACATATCCAGGAGCTTACACAGCGCCTACTTAGGTGACATTTGTGGGGAGAGCGATATCGGATACAAAACGCAGCTCGGCAAACAGTGTCTCTCCCTAATTCCAGACTGATATGTAGCCACTAAATGTACTCTGCGCCTAAACATGTTCTGCTGGTATAACTAATGTATGGGGTATTATCTATACACCCCTTCTTATATACCGTAGATCAGAGTCTCCCAAACTCCGCCATTACAGTCCAGGTTTTTAAGGATATCCATTCTTAAGTCCAGTTTGTTAAATCAAATTGAGGTACTAATTAAGGGCCTGATTCAGACCCACTCGCAAGCGGCTGTCCGCTCGCAAGTGGGTCGATGGTGTGCACTGCGCATGCGCACGACGGAGGGAGCTCCGTCGTGCGCATGCGCCAGACGCGACGAGCGAAGGACTTTCCTTCGCTCGTTGTGTCTGATCAAAGGGGGCGTGCTGTCGATGTTGATTGACAGCACGCCCCCTTTGGTGGGCGTGCCAGGGGCGTGCCTCCCAGACGGGGGCGTTCCCAAGGGAACGCCTACCGTCAGAAGCCGGCCCACTGACATCACTAGTGATGTCAGTGGGAGTGATTTTGGCTCTGATAGAGCCAAAATCACTCCGGACCTTGCGGTTGAGAAACTCAACCGCAGGCTCCGGCTCGCAGTGGCGATGGTCGCGATGGTCAAGACCATCGCGGCCATCAACCTGCACGCTCGTATAGGCTGTGGGTGGTGACCCACAGCTATACGAGCGTCCAGGACGACGCTCCATAATTATGGAGGACGGCCCTCATTCAGAGCGTGCGCTCTGCTCAGAGCGTCCGGCTCTGAATGAGGGCCTAAGTCACCTCTGCTCAAGCACGGATATCCTTAAAACCTGGGCTCTAATATCGGTGTTTAGGAAACACTGCCATAGGTCATTGGTGCCTGAATATTTTATGGTCCTGTGCCTTCGGACCAATGTTTTCGGATCTTCAGTTCCGAATAGAAATTATGGCATGCCTGCCATTGAGGGCATCCCTAAAACAGATTTTTGATCCTGCTTGGTCCTACGACCCATTGGTTGCGAACTTCTGTCCTAGATTAGTCTGGCTGCTTTATACGTCTGAGTGAAGGAAGCCTATTTATGCTTTTGTGTATGAGACTTTGGCCCTCATTCAGAGCCGTTCGCTATTTGCGGTCGTTCGTTTAAAAACAAGGGGTGGCTATTCAAATGATCCGTACGCACATTGCAGTCTGTTCACACCTCTAAGTCTGAACGAACGAGCAAAACATACGCTCGTTTATTTGTTAAAAACGCCCCCTGGCCGCACGCATCCTACGTCATGTCCGCTATTTATTAGATTAATCGAGTACATCGACCAGCGTATGAACTGCTCGCTATTCTTGTGGTTGGTGATTGCTACCACAAATTTGCGAGCAGTTCTGGCTCTAAAATAACCCAGTGACGTGGTCAATGACGCTGCTGTTTTAAATATACACACCCATAAAACGCCCGTTTTGACCTTTAAGCACGCCTGCGTTCGGATCTCCACTCCCCATTTTCAAGCACCTTCCCCTGTTACCACCCACATACGCCTCATTCTGTCACTCAAAATAGCAGGCACTCGCTATATAGCGTACAAAGGATTTTCGGCCGCACTGACTGGTTCGCGCATGCGTACTAAAAAGCGTACGCATGCGCAGATGTGCAAACATCGCTCGGAACGAGCGTACTGCCGCTAACGAGCGGCTCTGAATGAGGGCCTTTGTCGTTTATTCACTACAAGAAACTTTTGTGTAACTGGTGTGCGTCACACATATTATACCAGCTGAAGTACCCGGCGTTACCTGGGTTTAAATCTTCAAGTTTTAGGTTGTCAATGAGTTGGATGTAACTGTCAACATGTTAAAAATAATTAGCGGCTCTATCAACGCACACACGAGGAAAGTCCCACTCGGCGCACTCCGCCGTGAGGTCCGACCCGCACCCCAACCATTTGCCACCCCAGACCAATTGCCACCCCTCTGTGAAGTTTTCATCCAAATCCATCAGTGGAAGGCCCAGAACAGGCTCCCCGGGTCACAGTTCTGCCCAGCGCACACCAACGGGAGGTCCGACCGGGACCTCAACCCCCTAAAACCTGGCCAGGGTCCAAGTGGACCACCTCGCGTTGGTTTCATCGGTGCAGGGGTGTCCGAATGCATAACCGGACAGACAGACAAAGTAATTTTAGATATAAGATTGTCCTACACTGGCTGACAGTGTGTCTGTGACATTGGTCCGAGGATAACACAGAATCCCATAGATGTGTCACTCTATATTGTTCCTGTGTGAGAACGTCATACTCTCCTAGAGGGGTACATATTCCACACACAAAACACTAACATACTGTAGTAATGGAGTCTGAGTAAGAATTAAGAAATGTAGCACAGACACGATATGGTCTTTATCTCTCTGGTATCTTTGTTATAGATGTCATGGTCTTCCTGGCTACCTTCTGCACCTTCTAGCCATGCCTTTATAGCATCAGTCACATAGCTGTGTGTTTTGGTTATCCTGTGATAGGACCCAGTTGGTCTGTGTAGAGGAACATTGTGTACTAGACAGTAACTAAACCTTTAGGTTGATTTTAGTTGCTGTCCTCTCTTCCCTCGGTAATAGAGAGACAGCACACATAGGCCATTTATCACTTCGCTGCAATCCATTACGGTGTCTTTCCATCAGAGATGCCACTTACATGACTAATCGTTCTGAGAACAGCCTGGCACTGCCAATGTCTCAGCCAGCTCCTAACCTCCAAGAATGAAGCCTGTTGTTCTCTGTGTGTTTTTAATGAAATCTATAAAAGCCCGAAGGGTTTGCGAAGTGCCAGCTGGGAGACTTGTGCCAGCAGTATGCTGTTAAGACGGCGCTGACTGCGGGGCGTCACATCACAGGTCGAGCTGGAGAAGATCTTTATTTCTGGGTCTAGGTAAAGGGGGAAGTCTGGGGGGGATTTTTTTTCATAAAGGGGACACACCTGTAACCAAAAACATGTAACGATGTAATGTCTCTGTAAACATGTTGCAGTGTAGATCAAGGATATGCAGTATTTTTGCTGGGATTATGAATATATGAAAAAATGATTCCCATAAAATGTGTCATTGGTGCCATCACTGTCTAGGCAAAGCCTTGAGTCCTTCAGTAAAATTCTCTTCATAGACAGCAAAAGCATCAGAAATGCCTACATAAAAGCCAGTTCTGACTAACTGAAGCCGATCTGGTTTTAAATTGTTGGCCTAGAGCTTCCTTTTATCTGCATTGTATCTGAATTGAATCTACCACATATCTGAGCTAGAGCCCTGTAATCAGTGACTATGATGTGGAGCATACGTCTCGCTGCCCATTACGTGGCTCCTTGTGAAGGTGTTCCCTAATGGATATACCCACGTGGAGCGCCCGTATCTCCTCATACAAGAAACCCGCTTTCTTCAAAGTGAATTGTGTGTATTATCATAAAGACCAGGGCACCTCCTCCTGTGATACATAAGGGTATTGGTCACCTCGGCCATGTATAAAAGTACATAGCCTTCGCTAATGGAGTAAGGGAGACAGATGTAAGTGTGTGGGGTGCACAGCTGCTGATAATGGCCTATTCTCACACAGACTGGCAGCCACAATAGTCTATTTATATTGGCACTAGCAGCTCGCAGGAGCTCTGGAGTTAAATTTATAATGTCACATTCAGCGAGACAAGTCCAGGCTGGGAATAAAATAAAATAAAAAAACCCAACTGAATTTTTATCTTTGGAATGACCTTGTCTGCTGGAGGGGTTTGCCTGCTTAAAATTCTGATATGCAAATAGCTGATAACTATAATCTATAATCCTCAACTTGGGAGCATTTACAGATGTAGGGCTGTTTAATGTACTAGTAGAAATTGATGAGCAAACGGTTTCCGGATATCCCCCCCCAAAAACAGACAAACCCCAACCCTTAACCTCCCCTACAGATTCACTGATCATTTTCAGCAGCCCACTTGACACAGTATAATTCATAGCTTCTATGTGATTCATGTATTGAATAAGTACAATTAAATAATTTAATAATTCTATTTCACTTCCTTAAATACAGTCTCTAATGTCACCTCCTCCGATTGTCCCCAGCACCCGTCCTCTAACAGTGAGTTGTTCAGCCTCAGCCAATTGGTGCTCTCAGCCCATGAGAAGCCTCTAGACGTAATGCTGGCTAGATGTACTCTGATATATTCTGTTCTGTATGGTCGATATTGATGTATACGTGTCCTCATGGTGCCCAGTAATCCTTTAGATTGTGCTCTGATATGTTAAATGTATATAACCCCCAATAATTCAGCATTTAACTGTAATGTCTTGTACCCACTGATGTCAAAATACGTCCATTTAATGCTAGTGCAACGCAGGCAACATTGTTTCCAGTGTTAGCGTGCCCATTGGCGTTTGGTTGCGGTAGGCAGCGTTGGGGAGTAGCACAAATTTTCAGATGGTGCCTCCATTATTTTTTTTTTATTTGCTTCCAATACAGGTTGAAGGCACTGAGGTTAGTGGCGTTTTGCCTCACAGCGAGCAAGTATAGGCGCACATTGACCACCGCCTGGCAAAACGTTCCAGTTATTTAAATTCCACTATGCGATCCATTTAAAGGTCTATCGATTCGACGCGGATCGGAGCAATAGATCGTGTAGTGTGTACGGACTATCTGCGCGCTACCGCGGTCGCATGTCCGTTCGGTCGTGCTACATGGCCAACCTGGACGATAATCGCGTGCGGTGCCGTTGCAGGTAATGAAGGATGGAACGAGGGATTGTTCCGTCGTTCATTACATCGCTCAATATGTACCCGCGGTATGATATGTCGGGCGTCCAAGTACACATCAGCAAGCGTAAGGTGCTAAGAATCACACTGTAAACCGGTACTCCATCACAAAAATATATGAACTGATTGTCAGTGTAATGGTCGACTTGCTCGGAGTACATTAAGCCAGGATAATGCTGCATATTATTGCTGCTTATTACCGAGGGAGGAGACTTCTGTCGTCTCGTTTATATGGATTCGGGCTTCTCCCATCTTATTTGCAGGAAGAATTCTCTGCGACTTTTCCGCCTTCAGCAGCTGTGGGAAGGCTTCTATTGCTCTCTCTCTTTTCTGTCCTTTAATGATCCATTTTCCACCCTTGTTACTGTGCTTTAATTAAATCTATTTTAATGCTCTGGCTTGTCCCTTTTTATGGGCACTTTGTTATTTTGCTTCGAAGCATAAAAATTAAAAGTTCATTACTGCGAGAGGGGCAGAGATGCTATCGGAGCCCGTTCCCATTGGCAGAGGAGGAGGAATTGCTGCAGATAACTCAGCCATGTTTTGCACTCCCTGTGCCAGCGCTAAAGCTTCCTCGCAGCCCTTCTGTTACATTTATTGGCCCGCTCTGCACATAATTCACAGACATGGCACGTGAGCTGTGCACCATCCACGGATACACCCAGGTAACCGTTTCCTTGGCTCCATTAGCAACACATTAGTGGTTTCAAGGAACAATACAGACGCATTGTTTTCCAGCATAACAAACCATGCTTTTATATTAAATAAGGTGTTGTCATGGGACATGAGCACAGTAACATTGTTTTGGTGTTGAATTTTACCAAAGTGGGCAGGTCTGGTCTATAGATAATCACAAGGGGGCGTTGTCTCTGCTGGCCGATGATGTAGACCAGGGGTAGGCAACGTGTGGCATTCCATCTGCTGTAGAACTACACATAACAGCATGCCCTCCCATAGATTTTTTTCTTAGGGAATACTAAATCTGTGGCGGGCTATGCTGGGAAGTGTAGTTCGACAGCAACTGGAGTGCTGGACATTGCTACTCCCGAGGTGTCAGGCCAAAGCTTTCATCCTGATTGACCTCTTATCCTCATGGAAAATAAGATCAGGCCAGGTGATCGAGGACACAGTGATTTCGGGACAGTTTGCCAGCCTAAGTACACTGATGGCTATCCCGGGCACGTGCCAATATAGCCTTTTATTGGGTAGCTGTGGGTTGTTTGTTTCCCTTCCTGGTCACTAGTAGAGCAGTGACGTTCCTACATCTGAGATGCTACATTTCCCCCATTACCCTGTCCTGGCTTCTTATATGTACCAAACGTAATGGGCATCATTGCCTGGCCAAAAGTGGTGCATCCAGTAACAAATCTGGCACATTAGAGCTTGCATGTTCACCCATTGGTTGTCATGGTAAAGTGAAATGCTATCTATAGACCGTAACATAAGTGCTGTAACCAGTGTTGAAACTCCAGGTTTTCATTTATGTGCTGGGAGTTATTCATATGCAGAGGTGGGGAATACAGAGGGGCTTCTTGGAGGCTGGCTATCAAAGTGTATTTAAACACTATTCATCTCCTACCGGAGTTCGCTGCTACTTATGTTTTATTGTCCAAGCGGTGGAATCATTATGTTTGATCGCTGGCCACATGGCCAGCGATTCAAATCCGAACGCCGGAAGACCGGCAGGAGTGAAGATACCGACAGGTGATTTAGGTAAGTACAACTAGCCCTGTCCCCCCCCTAACCCTCCCTTAGGGGTGCCTAAACCTAACCCTCCGTCCCCGCAGCCTAAATCTAAGTCTCCTGGGGGGGTGCCTAACCCTGACCACCCTCCCTTCCCCTAGCTTAACCCTCCCTTAGTCCTCCCCGGTAGCCCCTAACCCTCCCCACCCCACGGCTGCCCGCGGCCGCCATCCGGCTTACCTTCGTTCGGTATGCCGTGCTCCCGGCTTAGGGATAATGAAAGGCGTCGGGATCTCGACGCCTATCATTAGACCCCTGCCGGGATTAGACAGTCGGGAAGCCTGCGGTCGGCATTTCGACCGTCTGCTTCCTGTCTGCATCCCCAAGCAGTGTGGTGTATTAACTCAAACTGCATAGAAATCACCTTTTTGTGTTTTGTCTACTACCTTGAGCTAGGTCAGCGTGACCCCGACAGCCTCCGCAGATGTAGGATAACGGAGTCCTGTTGTTTTCTGTTACATATTCCTAGAGGCTCTATTTACATCAGGAATATCCACACTAGAGGGATAATATAACATGTCCCACTATCCCCAGGACGCATCCCCATCTCCATCCCGTGTGTGAGATTCTTCAGTGCTCGTTTCATTTCAAAGCCCTTTCATTAAAACGTGATGAAAACTGGTTTCAGTTAATTTTATCTCCCCCCAGTTCTCCTGCCTCCTTAATCTCCAAATGCCTGGAGTTTGGGTAAAAACCTCAAGGTCTCCCTATCAGTGGGACCAGGACTCCGCACCAGTTCAGCACAGTATGTTCTGATGGACATGGGAGGAGGAGATGCCACTGATAATGCTACTTTTTTGGTATGTGTGGGTGGGGAGAATAATTTAAGTTATTTTCTCTTTTATCGGGCAGAGCTTGCTTTGACGGCAGATAGAAGTATTTGTTTTAGATTAACACTCTGTATCCAACTAAAGGGGACTCTCAGTTTGGGTTAGGAATAGTTTAAAGGGAGATGGCTGCTTGGAAGTTGCACATTGATCAAAGACATAAGACTATTGTTACAGGGCAACGTAATAATAGTACAATTTTTATGTACGTATAAAGTCCTGTAATGTAACTTAATGATATCATCAATAAATGACAAGGGCCCTCATTCAGAGCCGTACGCTCTGAGCAGAGCGCACGCTCTGAATGAGGGCCGGCCTCCATGAAAATGGAGCGTCCTCCTGGACGCTCGTATAGCTGTGGGTCACTACCCACAGGCTATACGAGCGTGCGTTTTGATGGCCGCGATGGTCGTGACCATCGCGACCATCGAAACTGCGAGCCGGAGCCTGCGGTTGAGGTTTTCAACCGCAAGCTCCGGAGTGATTTTGGCTCTATCAGAGCCAAAATCACTCCCACTGACATCACTAGTGATGTCAGTGGGCCGGCTTCTGACGGGAGGCGTTCCCGTGGGAACGCCCCCGTCTGGGTGGCACGCCCCCGGCACGCCTACCAAAGGGGGCGTGCTGTCAAACAACATCGACAGCACGCCCCCTTTGATCAGACACAACGAGCGAAGGACTTTCCTTCGCTCGTCGCGTCTGGCGCATGCGCACGACGGAGCTCCCTCCATCGTGCGCATGCTCAGTCCAGAACATCGACCCACTTGCGAGCAGACAGCCGCTCGCGAGTGGGTCTGAATCAGGCCCAAGGATTTATATGCCCCATACTACACAACTGCCTGGGTCAAGGAGTCTCTAATCCTCCCTAGGGATGGACATGGGTGGTAGAGCTCCGATGTCCACAAACCTTTTATTAATGGTTCCAAATACAAAATAATAATAAATATAAAAAACATTTAGGAGATTAAGGTACATAGGTCGATATTATAGGAATAGGTATGAAATACCGCCGGCCGCATGGTTCGATTCCCGTCAGCGGCAGCCCGACAAGAACAGAGTTCGAAGCAGCGGAAGCCCGACAGCGCTGGAAATCCCGATCGTGGAGAGGTCAGTATCTACTAACCTAACCCTCCTTAGGGGTGCCTAACCCTAACTTCCCCCCAAGTGCCTAACCCTAATCCCCCTCTAAGTGCCTAACCCTAACCACCCCCTTCCCCGCTGCCTAAACCTAAGTCCCCCGGGGGGGTGCCTAACCCTAAGTCCCCCCTGGGGGTGCCTAACCCTAACCCTCCCTCCAACTAGCCTAACCCTAAGTCCCCCCCGGGAGCCCTAACCCTCCCCCCCCCCCCCCCGCGGCTGTCCGCTCGGGGCACCCGGCATCACTACGATCGGGATGCCGGGCGCCGGTCTCCGGGCATCTACATCTAGACGCCCGGCATTTCACCCTTGCCGGGATATGGCAGTCGGGAAGCCGGCTGCTGGTATTTAGGCAGTCGGCTTCCCGATTGCTTCCCATTTTACAATATCCAGATGTGTTATCACAGTCTAGTTCAAGAAACTGTTGTGACATTGTCTTCTCATTTCCAGAGCGGATACTAGCGGAGCCTGTGCTTCCGTCTATTAGCAATCTATGGCCTTGTAGTTAGTAAAAGTTGGTGAATGCATCTAATGTACTATCTTCATTGCTGATGGCTGTATTGAATGATTTTATAGCTCCATTTCTAGCTGCTGGCTCTTGAACACCCACTTGACCAAGGTCAATAGGATCATGTGCATGTAACCCCCCCCCCCCCCGGCTCTGCCCTCCCTCCGCCTCACTCCCCTGGGCAGCTGCTGAAAGCCGCCCCGGACCATGTGAAGTGCCGTTTGTCACAGCCATGCTCTGGCTATCAGCGATTGGGGTGACATCAGAGATGTGGTTCCCTCTTTCCTGCTCATGGTATCTGGCACGCAGCTAATCGCTCTGCACTCTGCTTCCTTCTCCTGCCACGGCTTCCTGGGAATGGAAGTTTTGCTATCCTTGGAAGGCTGGCCCACAGCTGTCTCTGCTGCTTCCTGCAGAGAGAGATCTCCCGCGCTCAGCCAGCACAGGGCCGGACCTCTTACCATAGTACGACACCCCATTAGAAAAGAATCCTCGTATTGAAATATTTCACCTCGGTTATGGATTTATATGCTCCATTGTAAATGTCCTCACAACAACTGCCCAATATTAAAGGGAACCTGCACATGTAATTTTCCAGACTGGAATACAGTGAGGCTGATGGGGAGTTATATAAACCCCTAAAAAGACAGAGTTAAAAATAGTGCATACACCGCCATGTGCAGAGTCTGAGGTATTGCAATATATATGTCCAGCTCCACACCTATAGCCAGGTATATGTCCGGGGTACTTAACACCCAGATACGCTTATGCCCAAACGTATTGCATATCGGCTCTCGCCGTGACTGTAGAAAAACCCTCCGTTGCTTTTGTGCTCTGAATAACCCAAGAGAAGTGAAACCGATTCAATTGCCTAAGTGCAGCCCGTCCCATATTTCTTGCAATAGACTTTATTTATTTCTGTGCATATTAGAGAACCCTATTACAGTGCTTTCCCGATGTCCTCTGGTTAGGTAAGCTGGGGGTATAAAGGTAGTGCGCACTGTACTGTTCTCGGCGCCCCACCCCTCAGCGTCTTCCCGCCTCCATACCGGATAAATTTTGCATAGTCCAGTGCTTATATCTGCACTGTGCTGCGATCGCAGAGCTATTAGTGTGGGTCACAGTTCAGCGCTGATAAAGATTTCAGTTTGTGCTGTGTCAAAAAATCAATAAATGTGAATCGTGATTCCCAAGCGCGGCAGTCACAGCCAGGGTGTATTTCTCACCAGCCGCGTGAGGGGAGGGGAGGGGGGGGGGTCGTAGTGACGTTACTTGTAGCGTACGAGGGACGTGTATCTTTGCAGATGATATTAATATGTAGTTTGTGGTTGAGGCCACAGAAGGGGTAAAACAACTGCTAGGTGCTTGGGAAAATCAGGGGAACGCACAAAACATAAGGCGTCAGTACAATCCACAGAACGCTGAAGGCAGAGTGAATGTGGCGTATTGTCGGCAACAACCAAGTATTTCGGTCCTAGGTTCTGATAATAAGGTGATAGCGCAGTGGGAGGAGCCAGCGGAACACTCGGTCGCACAGAAAGGTTAACGCATTCCCAGTACAGTATACATTTTGGGGTTTATGTATCAAGCAGTGAAAAGCATGAAGTGGACCAGTGGAGACGTTGCCCAGAGCAACCAATCCGCTCCTACCTACCTATAAATACATCGATCACCCTGAGCCTGATGGACGACACTCCATGCTTTGGAAATTAGAATTTGTATATGTCTCAACGCAGAGCTAATAGAGGACAACAGGTCTGAATGTAAAGTGCAATGGTCTAATAACAATGCAGGCAGTCCCTTTGTAAGTGACTTGCACGTTAATTCAATAATTTCTAGTGTTTTATAATATTTGCGTTATTTCATGACCTTCACGGTGTACACATTTTTTGTTTGAAGTTTTAAAAGATGGTTAAACTGCATTATGTGTCTTTCATAGAAGACCAAAAACAGCTGTTTACTCCAAATAAATGCAGAAAGCAGGCAGTGCCCACTGCCATATTTCTGTGAGAGTTCCTCCCACATTCCAAGTCACTGTTGCCGGCATACAGTGTATTTATTTAGCCATATCAGAGTACGATGCAGCAGACCTCATCTCAAGCCTTACATATCGCTCTTACATGCAAGCTGACAAAATTGCTTCCATGATTACGGAATTGCCTTTGCTGGCGAAATACTGCCCAGCATCGGAGACCCCATTACAGCTAGTCAGAATAGCAGGACTGATGTCACTCAGCATAAAACACACATTCTGGCTATACATGGGATAATCGTGTCCAGGTAGCAGTGGGTCTGTCCCTTTAAATAGCTGCTGCTGGCTCTGCTTCAGCCTGACATCCCTTCCCATTCATGCCCCATCTGTCGCTCAGGATGTGTAATTGGGCTGTTAGGCCTCTACCTGCCTTCATTGTTTCCCTCTCCCTGGCCAGCTAATTACCTGATAGGGAATACTGGAGTATTTTCAAATAACACATAACTGCACCAGTGAGCCGGCTGCAGACCGAGAGCTACAGGAAACCAGACTCCTGGGAATATCCCACGCTATTAACTCTACAGTATTACACCCCCCCCACCTAAATCTGCACCCTCCTTCTTACTCCTGAGAAATGTGTTGTTGGGGGTTTTTATCGTATCTTACTATGTTTTTTCCTATTCATGGGCTGAATACTATTCCAAAGAATTATTTCATCCATATGGAGCTGGGGACCACATTTACTGACGGGCTCCAGTTGGACATCCATGGGCCAAATAAGACTGTTCGGATATAAGTGTCCTGCAATACGTTTTTAACCTATGATTCTATCCCCTAGATCAGGGGCGGGGAACCTTTTTTTCTGCCGAGGGCCATTTTAATATATATATTATTATTTGCGGGCCCGGTGAGGGCCACGCCCCCTCCATGTGACATCACGTGGGGGCGGGGCCACAATAGTTGGTGATTACAGCAATGCCTGGAGCAACCTGAGGAGAGGAGCTGTAAAGCTGAGTACACACAGACTGATATATTGGCCGATCATTTGCTTAGCCAATGTATCTGCTGCCCGTCGGGCAGTGTGTACCCGCGATATGTCGGTGAATGTCAGCGTTCACCGACATATCGCATTGGCTGTGCTGCACAGCCGATGGACAGATATGTATGCAGATATATCTGTCCATCGGCAGGTGTGTACGGGCGGTCTGCATGATTCCCCGGGCCTGAGGTTCCCCACCCCTGCCCTAGATTGTAAGCTTTAGCAAGCAGGGCCCTCTCTCCACTCTGATTATAGATCACCTGTGATAAATATTTGGGTTTGTTAAATCAAGAGGACACTGAGAAGTGTGAGAAGTTTATACGATTTCTTTAGTGTATATGACTTTTGTTTTCCAGTTGAGCCACGGATGAGTTATAGGGCTCAAATATAGGATGAAACACAGATGATCTTTACATTTATCTCTATGAATTATTTATATTATCTTTTATGAATGGTACTTTGCCGCAATTTACTTTTTAACAACATTATTAAAGGTTATGTTTTACATTTTATGGTATAACAAATGATAAAACAATAAAACAAGAGTGCCCCCATAAAGGAATCACTTTCCTTTTCTCTGCTTCCCTGAAGAGAACCCCACATCTGACACCGAGGAGAGCTAAGGAAAGTCAGGTCGGGAAAGGAAGGGACACAATTATGTTGCCAGAGCCACCATAAAATATTAATAACCGGGAAGCAATGTAAATCTGAGATCCATAAGTCCACATTGGAGGCAAAACAGAGTATTAAGTAGTCACTTTAATTCTTTTATTAGTTTATTACAGAATTGATCCACTGTAGTTTGTTGCTAGGCAGCTCCCACTACTAAGGTCATCGTTTCGGAACAGCCCCTTTATGCCTTGTAACCCAGCCGGTGCTAGACTGCGTTCTGGGGTCTGGAGTTCCCCAGCCACCAGTAAATATGTGGTTTGTTTCCATACAATGACTTTCACCCTTTTCATAGGGGCAGATTTTTGAGCCCATAGTGTAAAATAATACAAGGGCATTGCCCAGTCTTGGCGATGCATTGTGTATGCGGCATGTGTACTCCCATTGACCATATTGATTCCTCCGTTTAGGGAGTGGATTAAGGGCCTGATTCAGAGCCGGACGCAATTAACGCTCGCTCGTCCAGAAAATAGGGGTGGCTATTCAAATGAACCGTTCGCTCTTTGCGGTCTGTTCACGCCTCTAGGTCTGAACGAGCAAACAAAACTTGCGGCCGTTTTTTGGAAAAATACGCCCCTTGGTCGCTCGCATCCTACGTCATGTCCGCTATTTATTAGATCGAGTACATCGACCAGGGTATGAACTGCTCGCTATTCTTGTGGTTGGTTTTTGCTACCACAATCTTGTGAGCAGTTCTGGCTATAAAATAACCCAGTGACGTGGTCAGTGACGCTGCTGTATTAATTATGCACACCCATAAAACGCCCGTTTTGACCTTTAAGCACGCCTGCGTTCGGATCTCCACTCCCCGTTTTTAAGCACCTTCCCCTGTTACCACCCACATACGCCTCATTCTGTCACTCAAATTAGCAGGCATTCGCTATTTAGCGAACAAACGAATTTCGGCCACACTGACTGGTTCGGGCATGCGTATAACGATCCGTACGCATGTGCAGTTGGGCAAACATAGCTCGGAGCGAACGAGCGGCTCTGAATCAGGCCGTAAGAGAATACAGGACAGGGCAATGCATCCTATTTGTGTCTTGTTTATATGTGTTCCTACTCATATCTCCCACACATTATGGCAGCGTGGATGGTGTAGTGGTTAGCATTGCTGCCTCACAGCCCTGAGGTCATGGACCTTCTGTGTTAGGTTTATATGTCCTCCCTGTGTCTGTGTGGGTTTTCTTCGGTTGCTCCCTGTTTCCTCCCAGTCCAAAGAAAAACATACTGGTAGAGTAAATAGCTCCTGACAAACAATTACCCTTAGTATATGTGTGTCCATGTGATGGGGAATATGGGTTGTACACAGGAGCAGGGACGGATGTGAATGACCAAATGTTCTCTGTAAAGTGCTGCAGAATGTGTGCGCTATATAAATAACTTAATAAATAATAAAGATAAATTGCAAAATAACAATTGTATTAGAAACTGAAGACATTGGGGAAATCAATATAAACTGCGAATTGACCAAACACCCCCTGACATCCAGTCCACAGAGCTAAGGACACTGTTAGCATTATGTACAAAGTCTCCGGATGACCTCCCGGGAAGCCTCGCTAATAGTTTAAAGCTGTTATTATTTCATTTCAGAGTGACTTTTATCAGAAACAAACAGCCCCAGTTACCTGCAACATTTACTTAATGATCCCAGTGATAGGGAATAGTCTGATAATACATAGACCAGCTGGCTGGCGTCAGCCAATCAGATGCTGGCCTGCGATGGGAGATTAGATTACGGGGTCTGTATTTGTTGGAGTGTGGTGTCACCAAGAACTAACACTATTGATACAGAGATAGGATTCAGAAGCGGACTTTGCCTCCTGTGATAATCGGGGGGGAAAAAAAGAAAAAAGATTAGTTTTAACTATTAGCGCACTGAGTGTTCTTAATATTAATGACTGCAAGGTCAGCTTTTATCTTCCCTAACTTGCTATCGGTGTGAGAAACATAGGCTGCCAAGCAGGGTGTGCAGGGAGAAAGTGCCCAGGAAGCGCGTGCCCGGGGTGAAACTGACTAAACCCTATTAGCAGGTTCTCGGCCAGGAATTGCTGATGCAGACGTATACAGCAGAGGTTATTACAGCACTACGGACGTCCGTCTGAGCAATCATATTATCTGGGCCCCTGAATCTTGATGTTTGAAATCAGGTGGGTTAGAGTGGGGTGGTACACCTGTCAAACCGTAACGCAGATGTCCAAAGGCGAGTTCTGACAACCGCCATGGTGTTACAGTGTAAAGATTGCCTACCATAATGCGCGGCGACGTCCGGCTGAATATCGTCTTATAACTGATTTCTCCCCTATATTTTATACCAGTTTTCAATACGCTTTCACCTCGACGGACAATCTGTTGAATTTTGCTCAAACCTATTTCTCTGTTTTAATGAATCCTGTTGCAGTTTCAGATCGTTCATATTTTGACACCATTTTTAGAAGCCTGTCAGAAAGGCGTCCGAACCAGAAAACCTCCAGGCCGAACACGTTATTCTTCATTTTTAGAATCAAGTGGCGGGAGTGCAGTTATTTGTCACGATAATTCTGCCACCAGGTGGCGCTGTTAATGTGTGGTGCACCGATAATCTGCAGCAAGAATGAAAGACCTAAATGTCTGTAGTGCACGGGGTAACAAATGCTGCTGAGATTCGGTGACTGCACATGTACTGTACGGTGTATTTGTACGTTTGACTTGTGATATTTCAGGCCCTCGTTTGCATAGAGAAATGGGTGCGTTATTATTCCTTCTGGAGGTAGCAGAGAGCTGACACCTTTATGCACCGATGTGAGCGACTCCTGGGAATGTAACTGCTGGGGCTGCTGCTACTGTTCTGTGTCCCTGTTTGTTAGGTTTATCCCTGCAGCCTGCGGAGGCCGCCTTATCAGCAGCTCTGTGTATTTTCCTTGGTGGGGTTTGATATAGAGAAGATAGATGAATGTTTTGACATGGAAAGTGTCAGCCCAAAAGCCTTATCAGTTAGACATGAGTGCCGCGACCTCGCAGCTCTGATGTCACTCTTATATTAACGGCGGATTCTTTTTGTTCTTTCATAAATGCTGCACAAATCGGCCGCCCCTCCGTGGTGGGCCAGGTCTAGGTCTCTGATCATGTAGGAAAATTATGATTGTTTGATCATTTGTCCTGAGTGTTAGAGTCTCAGCTGAGATTTGGCTACATATATTGTGACATACTGCGAGGGATCCCTTGGACTCTAGGCGTGCCGTAAATGGTCATTCCATGTTCTAATCATTCTATACTAAATATAATATACATTTCTGCAATGAGTGCAGTACTTCCTGTACGCTTCAGGTGACTTGTCACTCAGCACAGTTAGCTGCAATACTGACCTCTATTGAAGGCAAACAGGTACTGCATCTCAACCATTGCTATAGACCAGGGGTGGGGAACCTTTTTATCTGCCAAGGGCCATTTTGATTTATATAACATTATTCGCGAGCCCGGTGCAGACCACGCCTCCTTAGTGTGATGTCACACAGGGGTGGGACCACAATTGCCGGTGATTACAGCAATGCCCGGAGCATCCTGAAGATGCTCTGGGAGCTGTAAGGGCAGCGGTGTGACTGTCTGAAGCATCCTAAGGACACTGCTGCATAGATTGTGGCTGCAGGGTGCCATTATAGGCACAGTGATAGCCAGATGAGGGTAGCAGAAAAAAGCTCAGAGGGCCAGACCTAATGATTCCACAGGCCTTATACAGCCCCCGGCATGAGGTTCCCCATCCCTGCTATAGATGAATGTGATCCAGATTTGTTGTTATTATCCTTTATTTATACGGCGTCACAAGTGTTTCGCAGCGCCTAAAAAAAGTACATAAACAGTTGATGAGAACAGTGACTTACAGTACAAGACAACACAGGACAAGTACATGGTATATAAACATTGCTGAGGTCTTTACACTCCAATAAGTAGCAGGACGGCAGAAGTCAAGGGTTAGGTGCCATTGTAAGGAGTAGCTAGGGGAAAGCACATGGGGAAGAGGGGCCTTGCTCGTCAGACCTCACATTCTAAAGGGGAGGGGCAGACAGACGGGTGACACAGAGTTAACAAGAAATTAGATTTTGAGAATAAAAGGAAGGGGATCGGTATGAAATACCGCCGTGGTTCAAATCCCGACGCCGGAAGACCGGCAATTGAAGATCCCGACAGGTAAGCATTTTAATATCAACTAACCTTACCCCCCCTAACCTTCCCTTAGGGGTGCCTAACCCTAACCTCCCCCCCCCCAAGTGCCTAACCCCCCCTGTAAGTGCCTAAACCTAACCCCCCCTTCCCCACAGCCCAAACCTAAGTTTCCCGGGGGTGTGCCTAACCCTAACCTCCCCCCAGGGGTGCCTAACCTCCCAGGGGTGCCTAAATCTAACGCCCCCCCCCTTCCCCGCAGCCTAAACCTAAGTTTCCCTGGGGTGGGAGGGGGGGTGCCTAACCCTAACCTCCCCCCGGGTGTGCCTATCCCTCCCCCCCCATCCCCACCACCGCTGCGGCTGACCGTGCCCGCCACCCAGCTTACCTTCGTTCGGTATGCCGGGCGTCGGGCTCCCGGTGTAGGTAAAATGAGAGGCGTCCGGATTTCAACACCTGTCATTAGACAGTCGGGAAGCCGTCGGCTTCCTGCCTGCATCCCAAATGAAGCTGTACAGTATATAATTAAAGAAGCAATTAGCAATATTTTATGGCTGAGTAGTTTATGATGAGTTGGGGTGACTGTGGAGGTGGAGTAGTTTATGATTGGGTCGGGGTGACTGTGGAGGTGGAGTAGTTTATGATGGGTTGGGGTGACTGTGGAGGTGGAGTAGTTTATGACGGGTTGGGGTGACTGTGGAGGTGGAGTAGTTTATGAAGGGTTGGGGTGACTGTGGAGGTGGAGTAGTTTATGACGGGTTGGGGTGACTGTGGAGGTGGAGTAGTTTATGACGGGTTGGGGTGACTGTGGAGGTGGAGTAGTTTATGACGGGTTGGGGTGACTGTGGAGGTGGAGTAGTTTATGACGGGTTGGGGTGACTGTGGAGGTGGAGTAGTTTATGACGGGTTGGGGTGACTGTGGAGGTGGAGTAGTTTATGACGGGTTGGGGTGACTGTGGAGGTGGAGTAGTTTATGACGGGTTGGGGTGACTGTGGAGGTGGAGTAGTTTATGATTGGGTCGGGGTGACTGGAGGTGGAGTAGTTTATGATGGGTTGGGGTGACTGTGGAGGTGGAGTAGTTTATGATGGGTTGGGGTGACTGTGGAGGTGGAGTAGTTTATGATGGGTTGGGGTGACTGTGAAGGTGGAGTAGTTTATGATGGGTTGGGGGTGACTGTGGAGGTGGAGTAGAGCAAACATGTAGCTCGGACTGTTAGGGTTCAGTCATTTGTGCACCTGTCTGTTACCTACAGTATATCTCTAGCTCTATCTCCCTAAATATTACCATTAACTTGTTTGCTAAATGCGGACGTTGAAGGGAAAGGACTAATGACCCCTCTGAAGTGTTGCAGACATCTCTGTGTTCCTCTTGCACTCACTCTGTGTTTCTTCTCCCCCCTCCATAGATGAGCTGGTTTTGGAGATCCCTTCACCTGATGGGGTCAGCCGGGTTCGTGCACAGGCGCAGATCGCCAAAGGCTTTACCTGGGGACCCTTCAGAGGAACCTTCAGTGGTAACGCGTCTTCTCCGGACCGGACACAACTGGTAAGAGCGTGGTAAATATAACGTGCTAGCGAAGTGTAGGGTGGAGCTCCCGTACCGCGCAGTTCCGGCCGAGGCTTCTCAAAGATGTTTGGCAGCTTCTAGTGTGTTATTAAAGGTAGATTCTGTGCACCACTTCCTCCCGGCCTCATGCAGAAGCAGATAACAATGCATTATGCCCATTACAGCTGAGGGGCGCTGTGTGGGGGGTGCAAAGACCAACATTTAAGGGACAGATGCAGCTCCCACTGCTAAAAAGTTCAGCACCCAAATCAGGAGCCCATCTCCTCACGTGTTGTGAGATATACAAAGACTGAGCGCTTATCAATCAGTACCTGGGGCATGGCACTAAGGCACTCCATCCGGGGCCTGGTTCCCACCTGTCGGCACGAGAGAAGTAAGAATCACGAGGCCTATTTACCGGCCGTTCTTACTGCAGGTTTAACTTTGGTCATTTGCTTGATCCTTTTTTTCTTTTCTCTTAAACATGCAAAATCTGCGAAGGCTCTTACATTATATCTATCTATCTGTAGTGACTCTGCCCTGTAACCTCTCAGCCTGGCTCAGGGAACTGAATGGTAACGATGCTCCTTATCCTAAGTTCTTATTTCACAACAGAAGTGACCGGACTGAATATTCCTGTCTGGCGCCGCAGTGTCACTGAACTTCCGCCGTAGTTTAATGAACAACTAATCTTTCTTTTTTTGGTGGTAACCGAGTGCGATTTTCTAGAGATACGGATTATTTTTTTGGCAGAGAACAGCAATGCCTCCCGGGACAGGGGTTAAAACCGGGAGTCTCTTGCTTGAGGGGCAATATGAAGCGAATAGAACACAAAATCTGAGCTCTTCCTATCTAGCACAAAGGAGGGGGGGGGGGGAGGGCAGGGTCGTTATCTCCTCCGCTTTAAGGTTGGAGCTGGAAATATTAGACGAGAGCAAGCTGGGTTTGTGATAGCGATAGAGTCCGTTATCTCTTCAGAATGAAATCCTTCATTAACCCCTTATCTCCCCTGTTTGGGGAGTTATGATCTTATGGCGCCACTAGTCCAGACGTAAGACAGCCACATGATTGATTCCTATTAGATAGTAGCCTGCCTTCCCGATACTTCATTTATTGTCTAAATATTTTTGCTAGTCTTTTCAGCGATTGTCCTGCCCTTATCGGGTGCCTTGATGGTTTGCAGCCCTGCTCATCTCTGCCTCTCCCCCCCCACACCCACCCCCCCCCCCCTGCTATCAGTGCAACCCTAGGAGGGGCAGGATGGAATCGGATCATCCTTCGCACTTTAAACTTCCTCCCTCTCCCCCCCCCCCCCTCAAGGCTATTTTTTTTTTCTATTCCACTCTTCCTCCCCTTTTCACTAATTGTCGCACATCCTCCTCTGGGTGAGATAGCTCTGTCCTCTGTCACATTAACTCTTTCTCTGGACACCCATGCCCAGAGAGAAGCCCAGAAGCCCTCTTCATTTTTTACGGAATTATATATCCATGAGCATTCGTAAAACCCCGAACGTCTGCACGCATTTACATTCCTAGTTTGCGGAGAGAGAAAAAAATAATCATCACTAGTTTACAAACAATGGCCCCTAATGGTCAGTGCGTAATGGAGGTAAAATACCTTTTTAATTGACTTTTCAGTGCAAAAATAAAGTTTGAAGAGGATAATTCTGTAGAACAAGGACATTGCCCCTCCCTGTTATCCGTTACTGCTGTACAGATATGGTATTATTATGCAATTAGACTCAATGTCCCACCAGTTTATAAACTATATTAAGGTGCCTACACACGGGCAGATTTGTCAGATGAACGATTTGAACTATGAACGATTTCTGACTGCATTAAAATGAATGGAATCGTCCAAATCTGACTGCAAACACATCAGATGTCAGATGTCGTTATCTGACCATCGGGAACGCGCATCGTTCATACATGTCAGATTTCCCTTCAGATATGAACGATTTTTTAAATCGTTATCGTTCAGATCTGAAGAAAAATCTGACCGTGTGTATGCACCATAACTCTGCAGGGATTTTATTTATTTTTAAAGATACTTAAAATATTTGTTAACTCACAGTTATGCTGCCCATCCATTTAACGATGCGGGGGACGACGGCACCGTGGGGTGAAGTGCATACACTGAACGTTCAGACGTTCAGTGTATGCAGATCAATCATCCCCGAACATGGCAACCTGACGGCGATCGTCAGGTTGACCATCATGTTCGGGCGATGATTGATGTTAGAAACGACCAGCGGGCGCGCGCATCGCTGGTCGTTTCTAACCTTTTACTGCCCGATTTGTGGGCGATTACCAAGCGATGGAACGATAACGATCGTCGTTATCGCTCCATCGCTAGGTTTAATCGCCTAGTGGATGGGCAGCGTCACACATACTTTTCACTGATAGATGCGTAAAATTAAGTTTGTGGGGGAAGATTTTCTTTCCTCTGCACAGCAGACTTCCTGCCTGTAATATCGCAGTCAGCCATGCTTTGCAGAAATGTCTGGTAAACGTGAGGAGGTGCGCAGCAAATATAATTACAATAGTACAAAACCACCAAGGAATTTTTTTTTTTCTTCTTCTTTTTAGGTATGTTGTAGATATATATGTTAAGGTTATTAGTAGCTGATTTATGTGCAGAACGCTTGTGTTTTAGAGGCAGTGGTCCTTTATTAGATGTAGTTATCTCCCCCTCCTTTGTGTACCATAGAAATACAAAGTTGCTTTTAATGGGTCACAAAGAAGTTATGGGTTCCGGCTCCCCACCACGCAACAGAAACTGGGGGTATCCGGAATGTGTGGCTGCCCCCGCCCCTGGATTCTGTCCTCTGCGGCTCCCCTGGAAGCGCTGCCAGGATTTACAGCGCACCTTCCCAGGATAAGCTGTGCAGCGGATGCAGCAGAGATAGAGTTTCTGATGGTATCAGGCAAAGTTCAGAGCGTAGACACTGACCTCTTTGTTCCAGAAGAAAACAACACATCTTGTCACAGACACTGAGGAGGGGTGTTTGGCGATGCAGGGACCTGGACTGCCTCATTATAAGCTTAATTCTCTCCAGCAGGAAAAAAAAAAAAGGCAACGTCTTGTTATGTAAAGCAACATTGAACCATACACTGAATGATAAACTCCAAATACAGAACATCTTCCCGGCGCAGGAAACCATTTTTTTTTTTTCTGTTTTCCCTAATTGCTCATGACATCACGTTGGCTGCCCTGGTGTCATGCTTTTCCAGGTGGCACCAGGGAGGGGGTGAAGACACCAGCCAGCTCATGGTTTTTTTTGTTTTTTTTTTGCATCATCAGCAGTGCCCGGCTCTTTATCGTGCCGGCAAGACGCGGCTCGTCACAGTGATAAGCCAGAGCTGCCTAGCGCCAGCGCTCTCTCGGTTAGAGGGTCTTAGAAATATTGGAAGGAATAATTAGATTTCATATCGTTACTGACGCAGGCATCTGAGGATCAGGCAGATTAATTTCTCTTTCTCTGCGCTCATTAATATTCATTAGAGACGTGGAAAAGCTGAATCGGTCTCGGGCAGACTGTATTCTGTGGGAAGGTGCTGCCTTACAGGGATGAGCTGGGGCTGGGCTACTGTACAACCAATTTTAAATAAATGGCTTTATAAAATAAATCAGCCGGTCTTTGGGAATGTTCCCTGTGCATCTTTCCCACAAAGATTTTCATTGTGGGTTACCGGTATATGCAGAGTGCTCTGCTGTCACACAAGGTCGTGTAGCTGCTTTGTGTGCCCATGTAATAAGTGGGATTTAAATGACCGGAAAAAAAGACCTTTAATAGCGGTAGAGGACTAATAAACCAAATGAGGCCTTTCTGTGTAGCTGCTGAAAAACCGTTCAGTCTCTGGCACCTTTTCTCAGGTTAGCATGAAAATCACAGAGTACAACACTGTGACATCTTGATCGTAGTGATAAATCGGAGTGAAGGAATATGTTCCAAGTCTGTATCTAAAAGGAGAGGGGCGCCACCTACTGACCAGTTGCTAAAAGGACACATTTCACAGGCTTGCAGTCAACATCTGGCTTATTTGCATAGTAAATTGTCTATTAATAACTACATAATGCCAGACAGGGGGCTGACTATTGGGTAGTAAGAAAAGAGCGGCAAATACACAGTGAAAAAAGAGGCGCAGTGTAGCGGTGTCAGGCTCCTGTCACACTGATACAGGAAGTCACAGACTGAGAGTTATATAGTGGGAGGAGCAGGGTCCCCAGCAGCACAGAGTAGTGATGTCAGGCTCCTGTCACACTGATACAGGAAAACTGTGGTGTCAAGTGTAGCAAAAAATCTTACATCAGACATTTTAGTGTTTCTTTAAATAGGTGTTTTTGTTTCCGACTGCAGAGCGTTGCGCTATCGCTGGACCTAGATGATGACTGCTGGCTGAAAAACATTACTCTGGTCCCGTGTGAACTGGAAGCCAACTCGGTGTTGTACCGGAAAGGTGGGTCTCAGGGCTTAACTCTGTGTCACGTTCCCTGTACCATTATTTTATTGTTACTGACATTTACCCTCACCCCAATGTCCAGGTGACCAGATCTGGTGTAAGACCTCACAGGTCATACAGCAAGGTGAGGTCATCAGGTCCTTCCTCATGGCGGAACCTCAGGCCATCCCCAACTTCAGTGCGAAAGAGGAGCCCGGTGAGTCCTCCCAGGGAGCCAACGCCCTTCCTGAGTTCCAGCTGCTACCCCAGCAAGCAGGAATGGCTGCCATTCTGGCCACCGCAATTGTGAACAGTAAGTAGTGCCCCCTCGTTCAGTTCTTTCCGGGAATACTGCAGCGGCGCTGTAGATATCACCAGGAAACTGGCACGGCGGCCATTTTCCAGACGATGTACGCATGCGCAGTAGAATAAGCACTGGGCGCCATGTTACCGGAGACCTGTGCAGACTCTAGCACACAGCCAGAGTCTACTCACCTGTGCCGGCCCCTAGAGAGAAGGGGGCCCACACAGGCCCCTTCCTCTCTTAATACACCCTTGCTGGGGACAAGAGGCACTCCATGCCTCGGAGTTTTCGGCAGATCCTCTCATGCTCATTCAGGCCACTAAGTAGGTGATTGGTGTCATTTGACCAGATTTATAACTACTGTTTATTTTCTTTTATTGAGAAATATTTTACTGCATTATTATAAAGGACTGTAGCGGCCGCATAGTTTGGACTCAAACATCATCCTCGTGGAAACAGCGCCGCCTTGTGACCAAAATGTATCATGAAATCTGCTAATATACTTGCAGTAACTAGACCTCAGGGAAACAGTGCCCCTAGAGTCCAAACATATTTTGACATCTGGTAAAAGATCTTGCCTAGCAGTAAAACTCCCTCTCACATGGCAGTAACATTGCTTAATTATGTATACGTATATACTTGCTAAATTACTAGTAACGTTTCACCACAGTGTTTTTAGTTATTCCCTCCTGATGATCTCTCCCTTTATCTCAGAGGACGTCTTCCCCTGTAAGGATTGTGGCATCTGGTATCGCAGTGAACGGAATCTGCAGGCTCATCTGATGTACTACTGCGCCAGTCGCCAGAGTTCCACCTCCCCCTCGGTGGATGAAAAGCCCAAGGACACCTACCCCAATGAGCGGATATGTCCTTTTCCTCATTGCAGGAAGAGCTGTCCCAGCGCCAGCTCGCTAGAGATTCACATGCGCAGTCACAGCGGTGAGTATGGCGATGGCAGGAAGCCCGGTAGCCCAGGGCCTGTTAAACAACCATATCACGGTCTGCTGGTAAATGCAGTTCATTCAGATGATTTAGCACACAAGCATCTTACTTGGTGGAAGCTGTGCGTTATTATTCAGCCTTTATCCATAGCCACTGTAAATACATTTGTATGCAATTCACCTTTGGGATAAGGGATTTTTGTTTTTCATTTACAAGAATGAGAAATGTATTTTCTTGTAAAATCTGATCAAAACTTAAATTATTTGAGTGTTAGAAGGAAGGTGGTGATTTAAAGCTAACGTTCCAAAAAAAAGTTTTCACACGATGTAAGCTGAATACTTGTATCTTTGAGCCTGGAGACCGCCATGGACATCATTTTACACCTGTTTATTATGTGAAATTTAGTTAAGTTAACCTGCTTGAACCATTCCCATCTGGAGATGACCAAATCAGCATTTCCCTGCGCCAATTTCAGTTTAACATTCTTTAAAGTGGATGTTTCATGCAAACACCAGTTCAAGTGGGCACAGTTAGTTCTAGTGACAGATTTCCTATTTGAACTACTAGAACGGCTGCTCAGTCTGTCTCATCTGGCTGTGTCACATAAAATACCACTGGCAGTTGTGGAGGTGACGCCAACAACCACAAAAAAATAAGACGTACAGAATGGATAACAGCTAAAATGGAGACACTTCTATCCGTTAGTTGCTGACGCGCCTTTCAGGAGAAGTATCTACATAAATCTCCATTTATTTCAGTACTACACAAGATGAGGACAATACGGAATCGCTGGGGGACAATAAAGCCTGCAGCATGGTAGAATGGAGGTGATTTAAGGATACTTTCCAGACAAGCTCATCACATGGGCAGATGGGGAGATAAAATAAGAGCATTCGAGCGTCGGCTAGTGATTTAACCCCTTAGCTGCTCTGCTAGCCAGCTGTACCACATAGGAGAGCAAGCTCTTGTGACTGATGCTGCAGGCTGGTACGCAGGGGGTTAAGTTGAAGCCTTTTCTGCGTAAACGCCCTGATCAGAGAAGTATCTAATCTGCGGCCTCCTCCTACGTTTATAATACAGACCGATCCATTTCTTCAAAGTACCCCCTTCAGATGAATAGCATCACAGGGAGTAATCATCCCATCTTAATCAGAGAGCGGCGTACTCCTATTGCTTTGTGATAACGAGGACCCAGGGTGGTGCAGTGAGAGGCTAAATAACTGACGCTCTTATCTTCCGCAGGCGAGAGACCGTTTATGTGCCTGATCTGCCTGTCCGCTTTCACCACCAAAGCCAACTGCGAGCGCCATCTGAAGGTTCACACGGACACCCTCAACGGTAACTGGGCCAGCCCCCCCATGCCCTCATCCCATGCCACCTCTCTTTCCGCACTAAAGGGAACTAGTATCACAATGTAGTCAAAGGACAGCTACACCGGAGATGTATATAAAAAGCATATATATATATATTATATATATATATATATATATATATATATATATATATATATGAGGCTGATTCTGGGTCAGATGGAAAGTGTGTTTGCAAGTAGTCGCAGAAGCCCTAGTTACTACCTTATGGTAATGTAAGCTTCCGTCAGTATAGGCCAAAGCTTCTCAAACTCTGTCTTCAGGACCCCAAACAGTGCATGTTTTCCAGGTCTCCTCGTAGAATCACAAGTGGAATAATTAGCTCCACCTGTGGAACTTTCAAAATGTGGCAGTGAGTAATGAATACACCTGTGCACCTGCTGGGTAACCTGGAAATGTGTCAGTGAGTAATGACTACACCTGTGCACCTGCTGGGTAACCTGGGAAATGTGTCAGTGAGTAATGAGTACACATGTGCACCTGCTGGGTGACCTGGGAAATGTGTCAGTGAGTAATGACTACACCTGTGCTCCTGCTGGGTGACCTGGGAAATGTGTCAGTGAGTAATGAATACACCTGTGCACCTGCTGGGTGACCTGGGAAATGTGTCAGTGAGTAATGAATACACCTGTGCACCTGCTGGGTGACCTGGAAAATGTGTCAGTGAGTAATGAATACACCTGTGCTCCTGCTGGGTGACCTGGGAAATGTGTCAGTGAGTAATGACTACACCTGTGCACCTGCTGGGTGACCTGGAAAATGTGTCAGTGAGTAATGACTACACCTGTGCACCTGCTGGGTGACCTGGAAAATGTGTCAGTGAGTAATGAATACACCTGTGCACCTGCTGGGTGACCTGGGAAATGTGTCAGTGAGTGATGAATACACCTGTGCACCTGCTGGGTGACCTGGGAAATGTGTCAGTGAGTAATGATTACACCTATGCACCTGCTGGGTAACCTGGGAAATGTGTCAGTGAGTAATGACTACACTTGTGCACCTGCTGGGTGACCTGGGAAACGTGACCTGTGTGGGGTCCTGAGGCCCGAGTTTGAGACCCTCTGCTATAGGCACTTGCACCAGCCCCATGCTGGGTGCAGGAGAACCATCAGAAATAGGCTTCCCTTCCCCGTTAGCACCACTCAGAATTGCATGGAACTCAAGCGCCACTCCCAGAAATCAGAACAGTTCTGTGCGATCACATTTTCGCCGCACAGTTCCCGCCCTAAAACGTCCATTTCACGAAATTACAGATCAGCAAAAGATCCGTCCAAATCAGAATAGGACGAGCAGAGAGGTGCATCCAGCGCAGAATAAGCCCCATGTATGTACATGTTTAGAGTAATGTGATATGTGACACCTGTATATCTGTGTGCTCCTGAGTCTGTATATTGGAGACTGCGCTGAGTAATGTGATATGTGACACCTGTATATCTGTGTGCTCCTGAATCTGTATATGGGAGACTGCGCTGAGTAATGTGATATGTGACACCTGTATATCTGTGTGCTCCTGAGTCTGTATATTGGAGACTGCGCTGAGTAATGTGATATGTGACACCTGTATATCTGTGTGCTCCTGAGTCTGTATATGGGAGACTGCGCTGAGTAATGTGATGTGTGACACCTGTATATCTGTGTGCTCCTGAGTCTGTATATGGGAGACTGCGCTGAGTAATGTGATGTGTGACACCTGTATATCTGTGTGCTTCTGAGTCTGTATATGGGAGACTGGGCTGAGTAATGTGATATGTGACACCTGTATATCTGTGTGCTCCTGAGTCTGTATATGGGAGACTGTGCTGAGTAATGTGATAGGTGACACCTGTATATCTGTGTGCTCCTGAGTCTGTATATGGGAGACTGCGCTGAGTAATGTGATGTGACACCTGTATATCTGTGTGCTCCTGAGTCTGTATATGGGAGACTGCGATGAGTAATGTGATATGTAACACCTGTATATCTGTGTGCTCCTGAGTCTGTATATAGGAGACTGCGATGAGTAATGTGATATGTGACACCTGTATATCTGTGTGCTCCTGAGTCTGTATATAGGAGACTGCGATGAGTAATGTGATATGTGACACCTGTATATCTGTGTGCTCCTGAGTCTGTATATGGGAGACTGTGCTGAGTAATGTGATATGTGACACCTGTATATCTGTGTGCTCCTGAGTCTGTATATGGGAGACTGGGCTGAGTAATGTGATATGTGACACCTGTATATCTGTGTGCTCCTGAGTCTGTATATAGGAGACTGCGATGAGTAATGTGATATGTGACACCTGTATATCTGTGTGCTCCTGAGTCTGTATATGGGAGACTGCGCTGAGTAATGTAATATGTGACACCTGTATATCTGCGTGCTCCTGAGTCTGTATATGGAGACTGCGCTGAGTAATGTGATATGTGACACCTGTATATCTGTGTGCTCCTGAGTCTATGGGAGACTGCGCTAAGTAATGTGATATGTGACACCTGTATATCTGTGTGCTCCTGAGTCTATGGGAGACTGCGCTGAGTAATGTGATATGTGACACCTGTATATCTGTGTGCTCCTCAGTCTGTATATGGGAGACTGCGCTGAGTAATGTGATATGTGACACCTGTATATCTGTGTGCTCCTCAGTCTGTATATGGGAGACTGTGCTGAGTAATGTGATATGTGACACCTGTATATTTGTGTGCTCCTGAGTCTGTATATGGGAGACTGTGCTGAGTAATGTGATATGTGACACCTGTATATCTGTGTTCTCCTGAGTCTGTATATGGAGACTGTGCTGAGTAATGTGATATTTGACACCTGTATATCTGTGTGCTTCTGAGTCTGTATATGGGAGACTGTGCTGAGTAATGTGATATGTGACACCTGTATATCTGTGTTCTTCTGAGTCTGTATATGGAGACTGTGCTGAGTAATGTGATATGTGACACCTGTATATCTGTGTGCTCCTGAGTCTGTATATAGGAGACTGTGCTGAGTAATGTGATATGTGACACCTGTATATCTGTGTACTCCTGAGTCTGTATATGGGAGACTGCGCTGAGTAATGTGATATGTGACACCTGTATATCTGTGTGCTCCTGAGTCTGTATATGGGAGACTGCGCTGAGTAATGTGATATGTGACACCTGTATATCTGTGTGCTCCTGAGTCTGTATATGGGAGACTGCGCTGAGTAATGTGATATGTGACACCTGTATATCTGTGTGCTCCTGAGTCTGTATATGGGAGACTGTGCTGAGTAATGTGATATGTGACACCTGTATATCTGTGTGCTCCTGAGTGTATATGGAGACTGCGCTGAGGGGGGGGGTGTTGTGTGTGTGTGTCCCCTACATTATTTACCCTACTATTGCTTTTCAATATGACCCGCCAACATTCATTTAAGGTGCGGAGGGATGGAGGTACTGGTAGTTTTTAAAGTAATGGAAACTGATGGACTGCCGAGCAGTTGAAGAAAGAGATCGAGGGCCTGATTCAAAGATTTACGCAAAAGCTGTCGCAACTGCGATTCCATACGCATCGGACTTACGAAAATATGCAATTATCTCAGCCGCCGTCTTGTACACCGACACAGCGGTATCATACAAATACGGGAGCGTCGGTACCACTGGTCACACGTGGAACTCCTGAGTCTATGCGGTGACAGAGTGAGTGTCTCCCCTAAGATGCCAGCGCCTCTCTCGTTGCCAAAGATCCCGCAGAGGCGCACTAAGGCACGCCCAGGAAATGGTCCCAACACTATCTGCCAATAGGGTGGTGCGTACCTGTGCTTGTTGGGTCTGACAGGTGCTTTGCTCTACCAAGGATGGAAGGTCCAGGTGTTTCGGCCCCGTTGTCATAGTGTTTCCATGGCGCAGCAGTGTAGATGTGTTCCCGAGTTCTCCGTGGATGAAAGTTACTGGTTTTACCTTATCCCAATGGGGGTATCTCGCGGGTGTCCTTGGTGCACTGGAAGTAATTATATTGATTGTCCTTGTAGTAGGGTATTTCTTGTTGTGAAGGGGCGGCACGATTGCTTTGTTATTTAGGTACAGCAGTGCAGGGTGTAATCTGAAACGTTATTGGTGCAGTGGTTAAAATGGGATTTGCTGTGAGAACAGCCGTGGTCACTGCTTTTGTTCTAGACGGCAGGAGTAGTGGTGAGTACAATCCAGTCTGTGTTCAAGCTGCTAGAGGGGGGGGAGCGGGTACTAATTACCCAGGTTTCCCCTGGCACAGCTCTCTACGCCCCTGGCCGCTAGTCTCTGTGCGTGGGTCATTTAGGCCAAGTGATTGCAACTAGTGTCCTCTCGTTGCTGCGCGGTGTCTATATAATAAAGACATCTCTGTGATTATGCGCAAATACAGATTAAATCATGCAGCATACGCATCAAAGGGAGGTTCACAAAACTAACCAATTAAAACAATGGCACGATAATATAATGCAACAAATGCGCAAAACCTGTCATCATAAAAGGATAATCGCCCTTAAAAGTCCAGAATCATGATAAATCTGCAAGTCCTTTCCTGTACGGTGATTTGTGAGTCAGTCAGTATAGATCCTCCTCATCCCAATAAGTCATGTAGTGAAGGAATGAGGAGTATCCGGAACTCTGTATACACCCCTGACATAAGACCTGGCCCGCTGAGTACATGGTGCCCCCCCCCCCCCCCCCATACACATGCTGATATGTTATATGCTTGCTGTAATGTTATACTTGTGAGTGCATTTAATTAAAATCCTTTTTAATGGTATAAAAGGTCTGCACTACTGGTTCTCTGTTTTTTCTTTTGCATTTTTTCCACCTGTATCGTGTAATTCGGATGGTCATTGCTGGATACTTATGCTGGAATTATCCTTCACCAAATGACTTATTGGAATGAGGAGGATCTATACTGACTGACTCACAAATCACCGTAGAGGAAGGATTTGCAGATTTATCTGGACTCTGGACTTTTAAGGCTGATTATGCTTTTAGGATTACATGATGACAGGTTTTGCGCATTTGTTGCATTATATTATTGTGCCATTGTGCGGTGTCTATGTAATTCCACGCTGTTCAGTTCTAGAATGGGACCTCTTCAGGGATGTGCGAGGAGTTCCATCGGGATACGGTTAGACCCCTCATTTTTGTGATTACAGAACTCGCGTACAATCCTGAACACATCCACACTTAGGGCCGGATTCTGAGGCGGTCGCGGTGTCAATGCCGCACACAGTGGGCCGATGTTTTAAGTCTGTATCCCAGCTGTTCAGGTCCAGACATTGGTTGAGACAATGCCATGCGGCATCAGTGCCCATGCATGGCGGCCTAATGCCCTAAGTGACTTTATATCGTTGTGTCCATTTTGTTGTCCACTATGGTTACATCCCCCGTTCAATTAATAAATGTTGGGGGTCCACTTTGAAAGCGTGAATCCTGTCTGTGATTTCTCCTGACGGCTGATGTACAAAACACGTGAGCTGATAGAATGCCTGATACTGAGGAGTGACCTCGCTCTAAGTCTCCTTTACTCTTTGTCTCAGGTGTCTGCCATGGATGTGGTTTCATCTCCACCACCCGTGACATTCTGTACAGCCATCTGGTAACTAACCACATGATCTGCCAACCAGGGTCCAAGGTCGATGTGTATCCGGTTGTGAAAACACTACCGTCAGCCAAGCCAGCAAATCCGAGTACGTCTGAGTAGGCGCTTTCCCTCTTCTCTGTGAATCATCGGTAGAACAGTGACCTTTTGCATTTGTGCATTATTAGGCAGAAGCCGATATAACTCTCCTCATCTAGGAGAAGCAGAATAATCAGCTGTAGACTCCCTTGAATCAAGGCTTCCGCCCCCATGAGGAACATTACAGCAAGCCAGTTATACACACACAACATAGGCAGTGTACTAAGTCATTAGGATCTAGTGCCCTCACTGAGGCAGGAGGCATGGAGTACTACATTGATGGGCTGCAGTCTCATTAATAATGGTTGGCACCACGGCGTGTACAGTAGCTGCTGGATACACTTCAAAGCATCTCCCAGACTAAAGAACATATGTTTATTAAGCAGGAGCAGCCCCATTAAAAATGATGAGCTAAAAGTCTCTAATATATATATATATATATATATGAGGGAGAGAGAGAGTTTATAAAATATCCCTTTGTCCCTTTTTATTTTTTTTAAGAAGTCTCAAATTTAGGCCATGTTGGGAAAGTTTCAGGTTGTCCTAAAGATGTGGGATAGTAATATGGCCAAGGGGTATTGACTACATTCCCATTCGGGGTACCAATCTGCTGCCAATCTGCCAAGCAGCTTACACTGGCAGCGGCGTAACTAGGGTCTTTGGCGCCATGGGCAGCATGAAAAAATTGTACACACCCCCCCCCCCAACTGTGAGGCAATGGGGGCATGGCCACTATAAAATGATGGCGTGGGGAACATTTCTTTCCATTCCATATGCACCTTAATATCCCCAGTAGTAGTCCCCTTTATGCAATGCCCCCAGAGTAGTAGTGCCCCTTATGCAATGCCTCGAGTACAGGGATGGGGAACCTCAGGCCCGGGGGCCGTATAAGGCTCGCGGAATCATTTGGTCTAGCCCTCTGAGCTTTTTTCAGCTAGCCTCATCTGGCACCCTGCAGCCAGAATCTATGCAGCAGTGCCGCCTGGATCGTCCTTCAGACGCTTCAAACGGTCACACCGCTGCCCTTACAGCTCCCCGGAGCATCCTCAGGATGCTCCAGGCATTGCAGTAATCTCTGGCGATTGTGGCCCCGCCCCCATGTGACTTCACAGAGGGGGCGTGGCCTGCAAATAATGTTCTATATATCAAAATGGCCCCCGACAGAAAAAAGGTTCCCCACCCCTGCTCTAGTAGTGCCCCGTATACAGTGCACCTTACACATAAAAGACACATACGCACACCCAACACTATACTTACCTGAATCCCCGCTCCTGCCGCCCTCCTACTGCTCCCGCTCAGCACTATGGGGTTACGCTACTACACACTGGGAGGTTTATTTCCAGTAGGGCAATGATATAAAGCACAGGAGCAACAGTGGAATTAAGATAAATAAAACAGATGTCTATAAGTGACTTGGTCAAAGTTTTGGGTGTATATTTACTATACCACTGTTTGTCATAGCCGCAGATGATGGGGGACATTTAAGTGTGTGTGTAACAGAAAAAAATCCCTGTTTCTTCTTTAGTAATGTTTTCCTCTACCATTTCCACAGCTGTAAATCCGGCATCTGCCTCCAGTCTTCTGACCTGCAGCCTCTGTGGCTTCCTGGCTGACGGGCTTCCGGGTCTCCAGCAACATGCGGTCACTCACACTACAGCTCCTGTTCCTTTTACAGCTCAGTCTGTCAAGTCCCCGTCAGATCCTGAAAGGGAGCAGCCTCCTGAGGTCTTGAAAAATGGTGACGCTATGTCACCCGTGTCCTCCTCCAGTAGTGAGGAGCCTCCATTTAAAGTAGTCAAAATTAAAGAAGAACCAGAACCAGAACAAGCGATCAGCGAACCTGGTGCTGCCAGCTGTGAGACTGGAGACGGCGCGGCATTGGTGCCATCCCCTGCTGTGAAAGTGAAAACTGAAATCTGCAGTCCCACCCCTGGATCTAGCCCTGTTCCCGCTGAGCCCGGAGCAGCAGCAGCTGGTGGTGGGACAGTTATCTTGCCACACTATGTCTTTGGGCATGAAGCATCTCCAGCCATAGTTCCACAAGCTTCTGAGATCCTAGCCAAGATGTCCGAGCTCGTACACAGCCGTTTGAAACAAGGGCAAGCGATTTCCTCCGCTGGATTTTCAGGGACACCAGTACCTAAGGGTGCTACTTGTTTTGAGTGTGAAATCACCTTTAACAATATCAATAACTATTATGTACACAAAAGACTTTACTGCTCTGGGAGACACGTGTCAGACGAGAGTCCGGCCAGTAGCCGGAAAGTGAAGGTGGTGCCTGTACGAGCGTCTGTAGCTCCTGGAACCTCTACGCTACCCATTGTTGATGATCAGAGGACAACCCCACCTCAAGAAGAAGCTGGAGGAGAGAGTAATGCTCCTACTGTGTCGATAAAAGTAGAGGAGGGTGTCGGTGCAGAAAATGAGGCGGCGGGGTCCGGCCAAAATAGTGATGGCAGCCAGACTTCCAGCTCGCTGGAGGGCCCAGTTGAGGATCCAACACGCACGGTGTGTGAAGCTTGCAACATCTGTTTCAGCAGACATGACACTTACGCAGTACACAAACGTTATTACTGTGCATCCCGTCATGATCCTCCTCTGCGCCGCAGTGGGATCAACAAGCCTGGGCTGCCATACACACCTCAACCAGCTCCACGAACGCGTAAACGACGCAAGCTTTACGAAATCCATGGAGTAAACCCAGCAGAGGCAACTGCTCAGTCATTACTGCCCATCATGCCGGGCCTTATACCAGCACCTGCTATACCCTCTCCCAGTTCTAGCCCAGATGCTGCGGATGGGCCTATCGACCTAAGCAAAAAGCCTCGTCTGTTGGTTGAAGCACCGTTGACCTCTCCGGCTGCTGCCGTGGTTCCCCTGGCAGATTACCACGAATGTACTGCGTGTCGGATCAGTTTCAACAGCCTCGAAAGCTACCTGGCACATAAGAAGTTTTCCTGTCCTGCAGCAACTTTACAGCAAAAGGCTCTGCAGCAACTTCAGAAAATTAAATCCCCCTCAAATGCAACTGGAAAGATCGGGGAAGATGTAGTGAGAGTGAAAGTGGAGAGAAGAGCCACTTCAAGTCCAGCATCGGTGACTGAGACCACCCAGCCGCTCGTTGTGCCGTATACAGCTGTTCCGGATTGCAAACCACTTCTACAGTACTCTGCTGCAGCAGAAGCATCTCCATCTGCTACAGCCACATGTCCCTATTGCCCTCCGAATGTAGTAATTCGAGGCGACCTACTTGAACATTTCAGGAGTGTCCACGGCCTGCTGTTAGCAAAACCCACCATAGGTCACCGTCTGCAAGGCACAGTAATGGAGGTTTTATTGCCTGCTCGGGTGCAACCAAGTAGCATATCTGAGAGCAGCTTGCCTAGTCCTCCTGTCTCATCATCATCTCCACTACAACTTCCCGGGCTCCAAAAAGACAATACAAACAACAAAGATGCCACATCCTCCTCCTCCTCTTCATCAGCCAGTGGTAGTCCGGTTTCAACTACCACTCCACGGCCGGTGTTGACCAGCACCCCTAGACCCTTGTTGCCAAGCTCCCCAGCCCTTCCTTTAAATCCTTTGGTGGAAAACCATAGGGAAGATGGACTCAGGGTGTCCACTCATGCTCTGCTGCCTGGGGATAAAGCAATGCAGCCCCCAAAGGCTGGTCTAACGTCTCCATTGCCCAATGGGAACCACAGGTATTGCCGCCTCTGCAACATCAAGTTCAGTAGCCTGTCGACTTTCATCGCTCACAAAAAATACTACTGTTCATCTCATGCTGCGGAACATGTCAAATAAACGTTGGAGATTTTATGAGAAGTGGTTTTAAAGCACTAAATTGACTGAGTGATTGGGGACATACATACATACATGCATATATGTTCTGTACTTTCCAAGTACAGCTTGTGGATGAGTAATAGTACCAGTGTAAGGATAAACCGCAGTCTAAGTGACACACTTAATCTGTAGGTCAGTCTACCGGTATTGGAGCATGACCGTTTTGTTGGACTTACTTGCTGTATGACAGCACCATGGACATCCCACCGCTTAGCATGAGAGTATCATGGACTATAGAGCATACCTTCTCTTATCCGTTCTGTGACAACAGAAAGCATTCCGTTCCTGATGCACCAACGCGTTTCACATCCTTGAAGACATGCTCTGTTTGTTACTGAAACACATGAAGACTGCACAACTCTCAGTCCAGTTACTTGGTGAATGCCTCCCAATTGTTAAGCACAATAACTGTTACAAAGAATGAAAACCGTGCAGACAAATGTCTTTGTTACAGGGCTGGGGAGGGAATAACTTTTTTTAATAAGTTATTTTTGAACTGTATTTAAATGAAAGTTGAGGGGAAAAACTGACTGTTTTTTCCTGTCTTTTGTTTTTCTTTTCTCTTTTGTAGTGAAAACTCCACGTTTGGAAAATATTTTCATTTTTCCAGTAACAATGGAGTAAAAACTTAATTGTGGCGAGTGAGGCATGGTGTATCCTGTGAGACCTTTTCTTTTTATATATATATATTTGAAATTTCTAGGCTTGTTTTGAGTAGGACCATCAGCCCAAATCTTGTCACACATGTTGATCGTTCTCTCAGGGCTGAAAACCAGATTATGTCTAGGAACGCGACACGTTCTTTTGGGATCTTATGGCAGGAGGTGGTGATATGGTGCAGTAGGTACTTAGAGATACATTGTTCATCTCTGACAACCGGAAACCACTGCTACCTGCTGCCTTCTACTTTTTACAAACCATAAGATGAAACATAGGTTGTTTCAGTTGTATCCAGAATTTCAACTTTTTTTTTTTTTTTTTTTTTTTTATTAAATCTTTTTCCACAATGGCTGAGGAGATAATTTTCAGTACAGTCAGGTGCTTTTAATCAGTTTATCTACATTTAAAAAAAAAAAAAAAAAAAGTGATACAACCAAACTTAATGTTGAACCGACAAGGATCTCCCCTACAAACTAATAGGCAAATGGTAGGTGCCGTTAGATGATGGGTTCATAGCCAGACTTGTTTTGGAATGGTCCATGTGAATGAAAAATAAAGGGCACTTATAACTTTTATGACCAAAAGGTATTGCCTCCCAACTGTCACTGACTATGTGACCTATTAGAACTGTGGATGCTCACCCGTGACCCAGGAGAAGGGACAGGACATCTAAAAGCACTATATGAAGCAGCCAGGAAGTATTGTCTCCTTTCCGTCTGATCCCTACGCAGACTTTTTTTTTTTTTTCTTAAATAGGTGTATTTTTTACATGGCATTATTATATATGACCAAAACTGGAAGAAGAAAAATAAAACAAACAAGTTGTGTTTAAAATAGTCCTTAAATATATTTATATATTAATATAGATACCAGGAGCACTGATTCACAAATAGAACACACATTTCTGGTGACTAACGAGTGTGTATAATTCTGTACATAAATAAAGCCTGTGTATATTATATCTTCATGTCGTATCGTTCTTGGCTAATTTCAGTCTAAACTTTGATCTCCAGATACTTCAAAGACGGTTTTCGGTACTCTCTAAGCTCCCGATTAAGGCCATGATGTAAAGGTTTCCTGCATTGTGCTTATGTGAATGAATGGATAATTGCAACTAAGCATGATTATTGTTTTTTTTGTCTCTTTATGAAAATTTTCACACGAAAGTACAACAAATAATAAATGACAAACCAGTCACTAACACACTAACCCCAGATTACAGTCCAAAAAAATGGAAAATACAATATAGCCAACGTAATGCCAAAAAAGATTTTTTTTATATATATATATATATATATATATATAAAATAATCTTTTATTCAGTACTTGTCAAAAGTCTGAGCACACCAGTATATTTTAAGGAATTTTCAATTTAACTGCACAGTAACTAAATAAATCCAGTTTTATTGGCTTTGTTTACAAAATAAACAACTGAACAATAAGGAAATTAAAAAAAAAATACTTGTTTTGACTTTTAGGCAAGTTTATTTAGGTAGTTTTAGGTAGTCTGCTTTCATTGAAGTGACGACCCTTAGCTTTGATAAGCGCTTTGCATATCCTTGGCATCCTATTTACTAATTTTTCCAGCTTTTGGCGATCCATTCGACTCCAGCAGCTTTGAAGAACCTCCCAGAGGCCCTCAGTGTTGGTAGGCATCTGTTTTCGGATTTCCCTATCTAGTTCTTCCCACAAAAGCTCGATGGGTGAGACATCTGGTGATTGAGGTGGCCATTCCATTTTTGTTACGACTTGAGCGTCTTCTTTCGTTTGCAAATAATTAGTACACAACTTGGACGTATGTTTGGATCGTTACCTTGTTGGAAAACGAAGTTCTGACCCACAAGTCGCCTTTCGGAGAGAATTGCATGACGCACTAATATGTTGTGGTATACATTTTGATCCATTATTCCGTCGATTCTGACTAAGGCCCGTATTCAATTTGAGGCGGAAAGTCCCAACTTTTCGCCTGCTGGACTTTTTGCCTCCTTCGCCTGTTTTCCAGGCGGAAAAGTATCACGCACGTGCCCGCTTTTCCCCGTATACAATTCCAAAGTAGGAGAAATCGGGAACAGGCAAAACTTGGATCGGCGAAAATATACAGGAATTTTCAGGAAATAATTGTAGGACCCTCCCCCCTCTAAAGATGTTCAGACCTGGGGGATCACTATGGGTACCCTCGTTTTTGCCTGCAGAAGAAAGTCAGGTTTTTAAATAGCCGTGGCAGGTGTTTTTTTTCCCGACATTGAAGAAGTGATGCAGAAGAGCACTTATGCTTTTTTTTTTTTCTTTTTTAAAAGTGGTCCCATCAAATTTGGGGTACATGAAAATGGGTACTAGCATATTTTTAAATCCCTAAACTAATTTTTTTTTAAATTCTGCAAAAATGCACCTGCCGTTAATAGCCTATTCTAGAAAACACCTGCCGCATACTTACAGAATACCCCTGAACCTATTTCCCTATTTTTAAACACTGTTCCCCCTTTTTATTTTCTCTCCCCAAAATTTTAAATGATTTTCTACTTCAGGGTCCATAGGGTATCCACAGGATACCTTGGGGTATAGGTGTGACGTCAGTCGCAGGGCACCAAAGAGTTAAGCTTTCAGCCTCCCAGGATGCACTAGGTCCCCCTCCTATACCCCGCCCCCGAGCCAAGGCACCTCAGTTTAGTTTGGTGCCCGGCCGGAGTCGGGTGCACCTGTTGGAGTGGGGGCTACAAGAGCCCCTGAAGCTTTTTCTTCATGCAGCTGTGGCTGCACATCTGGATGAACAGCATGGACAGTCAGTCCTGACGTCCATGCTGTCTTCCCTACACCCCGCCGGTACCAGAACGCCGGTACTGATCCGGGGATGCTGGTGGGCATCTGGGGTCACAGCTACCGGTGACCCCAGATGTTCCGGACCATGGCCGGATTCAAGGGGGACAGAGGTAAGCAGCGGGGTCCCGCGGTGGGTCCCCACTGATCACATGGTCCTAAGTCCCCAGGCAGGGGGCTCCCTGGGGACTGGCTGCAGCGTGGAGCCAGGCGACCAACCTGCGCTTCCACTACCCCCTGGGACAGCGGACCGCAGCAGAGCGGTAGCGCTGCGCCGTCACAGGGGTTAAATGCATGCCAGGGGAGCGCGCCTTCCCTGTCTCACAGCCGGCGCCTCCCCCGCTGCACACAGCCCTCTCTGCACTGTGCTGACTGGCCCTGTGTCAGCGCTCCTCCCCCAGGCCAGCCTTCTCTCTGCTCCTCGGCGGCCATCTTTTCAGAAGCATGGTGAACGCTGCTGGAAGCCTGCATTGGAAGCATCGTGGTCTGGGTCCCCCCGCATACCTCTCCTCCGCTGTGGTCAGGTCTGTGTATGCAGCGCTGTGTCCTACCAGGCCCTGTGTCTGTGTAGTTGTGATCAGCGCTGTTAGTTTAGGAATTGATTTTCTTTGCATTGTATGTGACTGTGCTAGCGCTGCTGCCTGTAACTTTTCTTCTCAAGACTGTCAGCTTTATTACTGTCCCTGTTCTTTCTGCTAAGCCCTTGCGGTGCGGTGCTGCAGGGTGGTCTCTCGCCTATTTAATATATAATTGGTGAGAGGGGTCACATACGTGGTGCCATCATGTCTGAAAGTGATTTTCCCTTCCGGCTACAGTGTACCACGTGTAAAGTACCGTTAGCGGAGGGGGAGGGTAGCGCGGAGGGCCTTTGCCGGCAGTGTTTGTCCATGGCGCGGCCTCTTACGGTTACAGCACCGGTACAGGAGCCGCCCTGGGCTTGTTTCGCTCAGGCGCTAACAGCTTTAGTGGGCCACTTAGCTCTGCAGCCCGCGTTTACTCCGATGGGTTTGTCCCAGCAGTCTGTGGTGTCGTCACCCATGCAGGGTTTCCCACGACAATTGGTGGTACCCCACAGTCTCCCTATTTCCCCGCTCCCGGTTTCTCAGGAGCCAGCGTGGGTTAACTCCCTGACGAGTTCTGTACAGCACTTGTCGAATGTGTTGCAAGGGGAGTCTGTGATGCGGCCTCATAAACGGCCGGTGGCGTCTCTGTCCGCTCCTTATGAGGATGACGAAGGGACGTCTGATGATGGGGAGATTCTGGATCCTTACGATCAGGAACCTCTCCATACTAAGGACGCTGATGCTAAGTCCAAAGTATATATTCCTGGACTTATTCGGGCGGTCCGCACAGCCTTGGTAATTGAGGACGAAGTTCCCCCAGCGGCTAAGTCTAAGTATGCCTTTTTCAAAGACGTGAAGGGCGATGCCACAGTCTTTCCTCTTTCGGGTCAGTTGGTGGACCATTTAGAGGAGGCGTGGAAACAACCTGGCAAAAGATACCAGCCGCAGAGACGCCTGGCGGTGGCTTATCCGTTCGCGGATAATTATTTTGCTAAGTGGGAATCCCCTCCACAGGTGGATTCTCACGTGACCCGTCTTGTCCGTAGTGCCACATTGCCGATGCCATCCATGTCCTCCCTTAAGGATGCTACGGACCGCAAGGTGGAAATCTGCCTGAAGTCCGCTTATTCCCTTGCAGGGGGGGCAGCACGGCCGGCTATGGCCATTTGCTGGGTTGCCAGAGTGATGGAGCGCTGGGCGGATTCATTAGAGGCTTCTTTTGATTCCGACTGTCCGGCCGAACAGGCGGAGTTGATTGGCAATCTCCGTGATTCGGCCACCTACATCAACGAGGCGGTTCTACACATTAGTACTCTGGTGTCTAGAATTTCTTCAGCAGTGGTAGCTGCTCGTCGCACCTTGTGGCTGCGATCCTGGAAGGCGGACGCAGATTCCAAGAAGGGTCTGGAAGCGTTGCCGTTTACCGGAGAAGTTCTCTTCGGCCCGGATCTGGATAAGATTGTGGCCACGCTGGCGGCAGCCAAATCGGCTTGTCTCCCGTCGGCCGCTGCTCCTTCTGGGTTTCTTGACCATCGTCCTTTCGGTCATCTAGGGCCCAGGGCAGGCCCAAACCACAGTCGTTTCCTCATCAGGCTGGCCCTAGGAAATCGGTCAAGCCCCGGAAGCAGGCATTGAGTACCAGACGTCCGGCCCCCAAGCCAGATGACAAGCCTGCGGCCTGACGGTCCGGGCCTCCCTTTGGGGGATCCCAGGGTGGGAGGCCGCCTGCTGCAGTTCGCCCAGTGTTGGTCGGTCACTACGACAGACACTTGGGTTCTGGAGGTGGTCTCCCACGAGTACACCCTCTCCTTCCGGCACAGACCCCCGGCTCGATTCTTCACCACGGGTCTACCATCAGACCGGAACAAGGCTACGGAGCTGCGGAAGGTATTGCACACTATGCTCCAGGCTGGAGTTATAGTGCCTGTTCCATTCTCCCAGAGGGGCCAGGGTTTCTATTCAAATCTTTTTTTGGTACAGAAACCCAATGTGTCGTATCGTCCGATTCTCAACCTCAAAGCACTCAACAAGTCTTTGCGGGTACCGAAGTTTCGGATGGAGACCCTACGGTCCATCATTCTGGCACTGGAACCTGGGGACTACATGGTGTCATTGGACATACAGGATGCTTACCGGCATGTCCCTATTCTTTTGCGCCATCAACAGTTCCTCAGGTTTGCAATCCGCAGCGACCACTTCCAGTTTCGGGCGTTACCTTTTGGCCTGGCGACAGCACCACGTGTTTTCACCAAGGTGATGGCGGTCATGGCGGCTTCTCTGCGGCTGCAGGGAGTCCGCATGTTCCCGTACTTGGACGACCTGTTAATTGGTGGCGGGATCTCCAGAGCTCCTGTTACGCCACTTGGACCTGACCATTGCCCTGCTGCAACGGCACGGCTGGCTGATCAACTGGCAGAAGTCCACTCTAATCCCGTCTCGGAGGATTCTGCATCTTGGAGCCTTATTGGACTCGGGACAGCAAAAGATCTTCGTGACGGAGGAAAAGATCTCTGCTTTACAGTCACGGGTGCGCAGTTGTCTGCACAGCCGCCGGGTGTCTCTACACTCGGCGATGAGGTTACTGGGCTCCATGGTGTCGGTGTTCGACATGGTGGAATATGCCCAGTTTCACTCCAGACCTCTGCAGCACCTGATCCTGTCAAAGTGGAACGGGCTGCCTCAGTCTCTGAAGTCCCAGACGATTGTGTTCACCCCGGAGGTTCGCCTGTCCCTTGCTTGGTGGTTACAGACGACCCACCTTAGCGAGGGACGTCCGTTCTGGGTTCCAAATTGGGTCCTGTTGACAACGGACGCCAGTCTTCGGGGCTGGGGAGCAGTTTCGGGTCCACATCTGTTCCAGGGCAGGTGGACGCCGACAGAAGCGGAGCTTCCAATCAATATCTTGGAACTCCGTGCGGTCTTCAATGCTCTCCAGCAGGCAATGCTCTCCCGGTACACGCTACCACCGTGGCCTACATAAACAGGCAAGGAGGAACCCGAAGCCGGGCGGCTCTCGTAGAGGTGTCTCGGATCCTGGTTTGGGTGGAGCGCAATCTTCCGGCCATATCAGCGGTCTTCATCCCGGGAGTGCTCAATTGGGAGGCGGACTTTCTAAGTCGCCAGGACGTTCATCCGGGGGAATGGTCCCTGCACCCGGACGTTTTTCAACTACTGGTGGACAGATGGGGTCTTCCAGAGATCGACCTCATGGCGTCCCGGCACAACAACAAGTTGCCGGTGTACGGATCTCGCACAAGAGACGGGGCGTCTCTGGTGGATGCTCTGTCGGTCCGGTGGACATTCCGGTTCGCATACCTGTTCCCTCCGGTTCTCCCTTTTTCCACGGGTAATCCGGAAATTCAAACAGGAAGGAGGGACGCTCCTGTTGATAGCTCCCGCGTGGCCCAGACGGCACTGGTTCTCAGACCTTCAGGGTCTGTCCGTGGACAGTCCTCTGCGGTTGCCGCTACGACCGGACCTCCTGCCTCAGGGTCCTTGTCGTCACCCGGACCTGACTTGGCTGTCTTTGACGGCGTGGCTGTTGAGACGGCCATGCTGAGGTCCCGGGGGTTTTCCAGCTCTGTGGTGCGTACCATGTTGCGAGCTCGGAAACCGTCTACCGCGAGGATATACCATCGCGTGTGGCATACGTTCTTCCAGTGGTGTCGACCGAGAGGTTATGCACCGCGGGAGTTTCGTCTGTCTCGGATTCTCGCCTTCCTGCAAGCGGGACTAGATCATGGGCTTCGCCTTGCTTCTTTGAAGGTACAGGTTTCGGCCCTGTCTGTCTGGTTTCACCGTAGGATTGCTACAATCCCGGATGTGTGCACCTTTATGCAAGGTGTTGTCCGCATTCAGACGCCCTTTGTTCCACCTGTGGCGCCTTGGGATTTGGCTGTGGTCCTGAGGGCTCTCCAAGGACCGCCGTTTGAAACACTGAGATCAGTGGATATTAAATGGCTAACAGCTAAGACTGTTTTCCTTCTGGCCATTGCTTCGGCCAGACGTGTTTCTGAGTTAGGGGCTCTTTCTTGTAGACCCCCTTTCTTGGTTTTTCATGGGAACAGGGCAGTACTCCGCACTCGGCCCGAGTTTCTTCCCAAAGTTGTTTCCCAGTTTCATGTTAACGAGGAAATCGTTGTTCCGGCCTTTAACTCACCGGGTCTTTCCGTGGGTGAGGCCTCTTTGGATGTTGTGTGGGCCTTAAGGACTTATGTTGACTGCACTTCTTCGTTTAGGAAGACGGACGCTTTGTTTGTCCTCTATGGCTTCCGTAAAAAGGGTTGGCCTGCTTCAAAGCAAACTTTGGCAGCCTGGATCCGTATGGCTATTTCGGAAGCTTATCTTCATGAAGGCCTACCGGTTCCTCCTTCTCTGAAGGCTCATTCCACTAGGTCTGTGGGTCCTTCGTGGGCAGCTCGACGTGGTGCCTCTGCAGTCCAGATCTGCAAGGCTGCTACGTGGTCCTCTGTCCATACCTTCGTGAGGTATTACAGGTTTGACACCTTCGCCTCTCAGGATGCTTCCTTCGGGCGGCGGATTCTCCTTTCTGCACAGGAGCGTCCCCACCCTTAAAGGATACTGCTTTGGGACATCCCCAAGGTATCCTGTGGATACCCTATGGACCCTGAAGTAGAAAATATGAGATATGGTAAGAACTTACCCTTGTTATCTCTATTTCTACGAAGTCCATAGGGTTCCACAGGACTCCCGCCCTGTCGCACCTGTGCTGCAGATGGGCTTTGCTCTGGTCACCGGTTTTCCGTCTCCCTCTGGTGAGAATGTGATTCTTGTATGTGTCCAGATCTTTGTTCTCTCTCTTCCTTCTCCTCCTCCGGCCTATGGCTTGGTAACTAACTGAGGTGCCTTGGCCCGGGGGCGGGGTATAGGAGGGGGACCTAGTGCATCCTGGGAGGCTGAAAGCTTAACTCTTTGGTGCCCTGCGACTGACGTCACACCTATACCCCAAGGTATCCTGTGGAACCCTATGGACTTCGTAGAAATAGAGATAACAAAGGTAAGTTCTTACCATATCTCATATTATTTTGGGGTGTCATGATTTTTTTTTACTTTTTTTTTTTTTTTGCATATTTCGTTTTAAGTGGGCGAAAAATGATCCTCATTTTTTTCACATTGACTTTTCGCACCCGCACCGGCGAAAAGTCAATGTAATTGAATACGGGGATATTTCAAATAGGTGAAAATGACATTTCGCTTCAAATTGAATATGGGCATAAGTCACCAACTTGGTTTCCCGCGAAACATCCCCAAACCATCACATTGCCTCCTCCATGCTTAACTGTTGGCGCTACACGGTCTGGGAGAAAGTGCTCACCTGGACGACGACGCACAAATGTCCGGTGATGCAAGCCAAAAAGTACAAATTTCAATTTGTCGGTCCAAAGCACTCTCTTCCACTGTTCCTCAGTCCAACCCTTATGCTTCCTAGCCCATGCTTACCCTAGCACGTAGAAGCGGTTTTCTTACCGGAACCCTACCACTAAGGCCATATTCCTGCAAGCGCCTGGCCACCGTCCTATCGGACACAGGCTGGGAACGACTTCCGCAACTCCCTTTCTATCGCCGGAGCGGTCAACCGTCCGTTACGCTTGCTACTAGTCACAATGAAGTTGTCCTCACAAACAGTTTTTGGACGACCAGTTCGTTTTCTTGTAACATTTTGAAAGTTTTTTGACTTTCGTTCAATAGCCCGATGCACGGCCCCAACTGATACCTTCAACAGTTTGTGGATTTGCCGCAAAGAATAACTGTGGCCATTATTATAGTATACTAATATTTTTTTACACATTTCTATCGAATTTTCCGGATTGCATCAGTACGGAAATACTATATTTTGCTATTTTTATTATACTCCATTCATACACAAGTAGAGGAATGTACGATAAACAAGCTTCTTTTCAATTTCAGGGGGTGTGCTCAGACTTTTGACAAGTACTGTGGACCTCATTCAGAGTCGGTCGTTGCAGCCGCCTGGTCGTACGCCACCGATGTTCGCTAAACTGCGCATGCGTAAAATTCGCAATGCGTGTGCGCAAACTAGCTATTACGATCTGAAATTGCTCTCTCCTTGTAGACAGCCAGGTCGTTAGTTTGAGTGACAGGATGAGGCGTTTGTGGGTGGTAACAGGGGAAGGTGCTTGTGAACGGGGGAGTGGAGATCCAAACACAGGCGTGCCTGACTATGCAAACGGAGTTTTATGGGAGTGCATAATTAACTAAGTAGTGTCATGGCACATGTAACATGGGAGGTTTTTACACTGACTTGATCGTAGTGCTTGAGAGAGGGTATGGTCATCCTTAAGCTCTACGAGCAGCTCCGATGGTCTCGATTAATCCTTATATGCCCGGAGATGACGTGTAATGCGAACGAGAAGGGGGTGTATTTTTAGTCTTACGGCCGCATCCTCCCCTCGCTCGCTCGCCCAGCTAACGATCCCATCTTAACGACGCAACTTGCGAGCACTTCATTTGCATATCCGGCCCCTTTTATCTTACGACCGAGCGGCCGCAACGACCGACTCTGAATGAGGTCGTGTGTGTATGTATGTGTATATATATATATATATATTTTTTTTTTTATTACACCGAAAAGTCAGGCACTCATGTAAACACAAAAGCTGTAGATGACTTGGTGCCCTCCCGTGTGTGTGTGTGTGTATATATATATATATATATATATATATATATATATATATATATATATACGACAGGCTCAATCCACGGCACTCAACCATCTGGGGTGCCCTTGGTATGTGACCACACCATCTACATAAAAAATATCACACAAACTCGGCACTCACATGCTTTTCAAACTGCAACTCCTTTAAACACAGGGAATGTTGGTTCCAAAATATTGCAATAATTTATTAAGCATGTGAGTGCCGAGTTTGTGTGATATTTTTTATATATATATATATATATATATATATATATATACACACACACACACACACTACCAGCACAAACAAGCTACAGCACTTGGAGATTAGCGAAAACAATAAGCTTGTATTAAATCACATCTTACCACCAACGACCAACGTTTCGGGGCGCACCTGTCCCTTTGTCAAGGCATACGCACAATAAAAAACTTAACTCACTTTAAATAAGCAAGAAGCCCGCCAAGCGTTTATAGTGAAGTGCACCAGATAGCAAGAGTTCCCATCTCCCACCGTGTTACTTACAAGTGACGTCAAACCGTCATCCGGGTGTCATTTCCGAGGCAACGAAGACGCATTGAGTCCGAACGTAGTAGCTACAGAGCAGGAAAGATGTACCACCGTGAAGCGGCTTAGACTGCCATGAAAAAAACCAACATGCACCCCACAGAGTATAGAATGTATTGCTAAGAAAAAACGGAGTAGAGAGTCGAAAGCGCAAAAAGAACATGAACATAGAAAAAAAAGAGAAAAAGTAAACAATGTATAACATAAAAGAGTGCGGGAGGTATGTGTAGGAACAGCAGAGGGGTCTACATAATACTAAACATCAAAAGTTCTGGAATCAGCAACAGGCCAATTTTTTAAGCAAGACCCCAGGTTGCTACAAATGTCTGAAGTGCACTACGTGCAACTATATGTCTACAGGCCAAACCTTCTCACACCCTTAAACTGGCAGAACTTACCGAATCAAGCATATTCTCACATGCACGTCATCTTTCATTATATATTTAATCAAGTGCCCTTGTGGCATGGCATATGTGGGCAAAACCACTAGCACGACAGCACAAGAGAGAATGGGCTTTACATAGATCGGCAATACAGTCTGCATGGCTGGGAAAGCTTCGGACAACCAGTAGCTAGGCATTTCATTGAAAAGGGTCACAAACTCAATGATCTGAAACCTCAATTAATCGACCATGTACCTAAGACTTTAAGAGGTGGGGAACATGCTGGCAAATCTGATAGAAATAGAGACACGATGGATTTTTACCTTGAACACCATGAGTCCTCATGGACTCGATGAGAAGATACAGTGGAATGTTACTAAATTATTGTGGCACATATTGATCCAATTAGTTTGCATCCTGCCCATTTTTTACTTTCATCATCTTTCATTTTTTTCACTTGGGTTAATTTTTCTCGTTCACATTTTGGGGGTTATTCAGAGTTGGTCGCAAGCGATGAGCGCTCACAAACCGACTCGATGTTGCCCCCGCTGGGCATGCGCACGAAGGAGCCGGCTCCCGTCGTGCGCATGGCGCGAGACCCAGCCTAGCGACAGACGCTCTTGGTTGCCATGGAAATCCTGCTTTCTGGTGCACTTCACTATACACGCTTGGCGGGCTTCTTGCTTATTTAAGGTGAGTGTTACGTTTTTTTATTGTGCGTATGCCTTGACAAAGGGACAGGTGCGTCCGAAACGTTGGTGGTAACTTACATATGATTTAATGCAAGCTTATTGTTTTCACAAATCTTGCAGCTTGTTTGTGCTGGGTGTGTGTATCGATTTCCTGAGGGCACCGGAGTTGATGCATAAAATAATATAGTAGATACATACAGGGGTATTCAATATGGGAGCGATAACATCGTTTTTGCGTTAATATAGCACTTTTGACGTCATTATCGCAGTTTGACTTTACAACCGTATTTCAATTTCAAAGACTTATCGCAGTTTTGAAAAGTCTTTGATAAAAAACGGGGATCACTTTTCACCATTGAATAGGTGTCGAAAAAAAGTGCAGAATTGGGGGTTTAGGGGTGCAGGCTTAAAAAAAATAGCCTGCACCCCTGCGAATGACATTTAAAATGAACTGTGTCAAAAAAAAGTTTTTTAAAAAAATAGGGACACCCCCAAAATATTAATTTAAAATTTGGGGGTGAAAAAAAAAAATGGGAAAAAATTGTTTAACAATAGGGAAATAGGTTCAGGGCTATTCTGCAAGTATGCGGCAGGTGTATTCTAGAATAGAATTATAGCGGCAGGTGCACAAATGCAGAATTTTTTAAAACTTACTTTAGGGACATAAAAATATGCTAGTACCCCATTTTCATGTACCCCAGATTTGATGGGACCACTTAAAAAAAAGAAAAAATAACCTAAGTGCTCTTCTGCATCACTTCTTCAATGTCGGAAAAAAACACCTGCTGCGGCTATTTAAATCCCCGACTTTCAATTAAAGGCTAAAACGGGGGTACCCATAGTGTTCCCCCATGTTTTTACTACTTTGGTGGGGTCTTACAATTTGTTTAAGGAAAAGTTTGTAACTTTACGCAAATCCAAGTTAACGTTTCATATTGAATACCCCTCATAGTGACAACGAAAGTCAAGAGTCTTTAGATCCCGATTATACACAATCGTAAAGCAAATAAAATAAACCTCATAATATGATATTGCCGTGCTAGGTGCCAACCCATTAGCAGGAGATGCCTCACCCCCTGCATCAATATAGTAGGATGAGGCATCCATGAACCCCATATACAATCATTTTTCAGTAAACATTTGCGCTTTGTGTACATAAAACATTCATGTTCCACCACTTCATTCATCACCTACACCACTCAGCAAATGTAGGGACCCCAGAGGCCATCCAGGTGCTAGCAGTACACAGAGTCAATGCATAAAGTATATAATGTACAGTACTTTTCGGAACCCTGTCACAGAGATCCAGACCAGAAGTACAAATTCTAAGAGATGAAAGAGGAATTTTCACCCTGTCCTAGTGATACAATTGGTGACTTGGGTCCAAAAAAGTTTGGACAGCAGAGCATTTCCAGAGGAGATGCAAAATGAACACTGTGGAGTGGAGCCCTTAGGACACCTATCAGAGGACCCAAACCTATATTGAGAATCGAGGGTTTCGAATCCAGAGGTTCCCAAACTCTGTCCTCAAGGCACCCTAACGGCCCAGGTTTTAGATATATCCATGGTTGACTACAGATGATTAAATCAAATTGACTGAGGTACTTATTAAGTCACTTGTGCCCAAGCATGGTTATCCTAAAAACCTGCACCATTGGGGTGCCTTGAGGACCGAGTTTGGGAATGTCTGGTCTAGATAAACCCTATGTAGTATGAAAAGCTGAATCTTGAAATCGCACTGCAAAGCTGGCGGAAAAAGGACTGCCTAATCACTCCTTGTCATCCAGTGGACCCAGGTCTTCTGTCCATTTAAGGAGTTAGTAAGGAGATGGGAGTAAACCCTAGAAATCAGTCTCTTAAAACCTTGCTGCAAGCATCTGGCAGTAATAGAAACGAGCAAATGGTGGAGGGCGAGAAGAAAACTGAGAGGATAGGGCACGACAAAGCTGTAAACAGCGGAAGAACATATAGTTCCTGACCCCAAATTCACTTTTAATTTCATCAAAGGTATTAAGAACCCCATTACTCTACAAATATTGAAGAAAAAATCCCCGTACCCCACTCGGACCATAAAGAACCACTATCAAACAGGGCCAATTCTCCCAGAGCAGAAGAATTCCACAAGGACAAATCCGAGTCCAACCCTCCCACCAAAGCACGGACATGCTTCCATATTGGGTTAGCCTGTGTGACCAACGGGGCTCCCCCTCTGGGGCAGCGGTCATCAACTATGAGTTGTAATGGGGGAACGCCCTCTAGAGACAGTACGCACCAAAAACGTAGGTAGATCCTGGCTCTCCTCATCCAAAACCCAACCCTGTAGATGCACCAGTTGATAGGCTGCGTAACAGAGGCGGAGATTCAGGAGCGCCAGACCTTTATATAGTCAGAAGCTTGGTCTGAGGTCATCTATCTGCCCAAATCAAGGAAGAAAAGTAACTATCAAGCGAAAAATTCGAGGGGAGATACAAACGGGCCTTCTGAAAAGATGTACAAATAGGGAGAACAGCCATTTTGACCAGATTTAACCCATCCGGTGACAGAGGAAGATTATTCCTGACATGCAGCTTAGATTTCAGATAATCAATTTGCAGCTGGACATTAAGCGGGATGAAATCTGACTCAGATGATGTGATCCTAATTCCCAAATCTTTACACTGGGAGGTCTGTTTTAAAGGAGTGGTCATAGCCTCCAACAGAAGAGATGGGGAGAATACAGGAGAGAGGACCAGGGATGGGGAGAATACAGAAGAGAGGACCAGGGATGGGGAGAATACAGACGAAAACCAGGGATGGGGAGAATACAGAAGAGAGGACAAGGGAGAGGGAGAATACAGGAGAGAGGACCAGGGATGGGGAGAACACAGGAGAGAGGACCAGGTATGGAGAGAACACAGGAGAGAGGACCAGGGATGGGGAGAACACAGGAGAGAGGACCAGGGATGGGGAGAATACAGGAGAGGGGACCAGGGATGGGGAGAATACAGGAGAGGACCAGGGATGGGGAGAATACAGGAGAGAGAACCAGGGATGGGGAGAACACAGGAGAGAGGACCGGGGATGGGGAGAACACAGGAGAGAGGACCGGGGATGGGGAGAATACAGGAGAGGACCAGGGATGGGGAGAATACAGGAGAGAGAACCAGGGATGGGGAGAACACAGGAGAGAGGACCGGGGATGGGGAGAACACAGGAGAGAGGACCGGGGATGGGGAGAATACAGAAGAGAGGACCAGGTATGGGGAGAATACAGGAGAGAGGACCAGGGATGGGGAGAATACAGGAGAGAGGACCAGGGATGGGGAGAATACAGGAGAGAGGACCAGGGACGGGGAGAATACAGGAGAGAGGACCAGGGATGGGGAGTATACAGAAGAGAGGACCAGGGATGGGGAGAACACAGGAGAGAGGACCAGGGATGGGGAGAATACAGAAGAGAGGACCGGGGATGGGTAGAATACAAGATTTATTGGAATTAATGTGCAGCCCTGGGAAGTGACCGGCATGATTAGTTGTACCTAATGCCACTCTCCACCCAAGTACCAGAACTATAGGGGTCTTATGCCAGATGTACATATCTCATTTCAGCTGGCCCGCTGTTGCTCCCTCTAGTGCCAGCGCTTTACAGTAAATGAATTGGGAATAATAGACCGGAAGTCGCGCAGTGTTACAGATTCGCACATACAGTTATTTATACACATGCACGCACAATAGGCCTGATCCCGTGATTTAAGCTAACGCATTCGCAATCTCTTTTATGGATCGCAATTGCGAAATTTACTGTCTTCCAAAGCTTACCCGAGCATAGGGACGCCCACTGCTGCCTTCTCATATCCATCTGACAAAGTGCATCTGCATAAAAATTGGGAACATCGGCGCAGATCGCGCAGCTTCTGAGTGACTTCTGACCTGCCATAAACACTGCAGCTCTCTTGACACACTGAGAGCTCAAAAGCTGCGAAGGAGATCCCAATGGCTAATTTATGCACGCCCATGGAACAACCTATTAAACGGTCAGACACACCTGCGTTTCTCAGGGATACCTAAAGGTGGGTACGCACTATACAGATATATCTGCAGATGATGGTCGTTCATACACACTGAACGGCCATCATCTGTGTCTGGCTGCGGGGGGGGGGGGCGACCAGGGGGCGTGTCCCATCCCCTCCCCGCAGGCTCCTACACCAGCACCTTTAACTGTTTCCCCCTCCCCCGCAGGCTCTTACACCAGCACCTTTAACTGTTTCCCCCTCCCCCGCAGGCTCTTACACCAGCACCTTTAACTGTTTCCCCCTCCCCCGCAGGCTCCTACACCAGCACCTTTAACTTTCCCCCTCCCCCGCAGGCTCCTACACCAGCACCTTTAACTGCTTTCCACCCCAGGCTTCACCAGCACCTGGAACTGCTTGCCCCCCCTCCCCCCAGACTCCTAGACCAGTACCTGGAACTGCTTCCCCCCCAGGCTCCTACACCAGCACCTGTAACTACTTCCCCCCCCAGGCCCTACACCAGCACCTGAACTGCTTCCCCCCCCCCCAGGCTCCTACACCAGCACCTGAATTGCTTCCCCCCCAGGCTCCTACACCAGCACCTGTAACTGCTTCCGCCCAGGCTCCTACACCAGCACCTGGAATTGCTTCCCCCCCAGGCTCCTACACCAGCACCTGGAATTGCTTCCCCCCCAGGCTCCTACACCAGCACCTGGAACTGCTTCCCCCCCAGGCTCCTACACCAGCACCTGAACTGCTTCCCCCCAGGCTCCTACACCAGCACCTGAACTGCTTCCCCCCCAGGCTCCTACACCAGCACCTGAACTGCTTCCCCCCCAGGCTCCTACACCAGCACCTGAACTGCTTCCCCCCAAGCTCCTAGACCAGCACCTGGAACTGCTTCCCCCCCCCCCAGGCTCCTACACCAGCATCTGTAACTGCTTTCCTCCCCAGGCTCCTACACCAGCGCCTGGAACTGCTCCCCCCCCCCCAAGCTCCTACACCGGCACCTGGTACTACTTCCCCCCCCCAGGCTTATAGACCAGCACCTGGAACTATTTCCCCCCCCAGGCTCCTACACCAGCACCTGGAACTGCTTACCTCCCCAGGCTCCTACACCAGCGCCTGGAATTGCTTCCCCCCCCAGGCTCCTACACCAGCGCCTGGAACTGCTCCCCCCCAAGCTCCTACATCGGCACCTGGTACTACTCTCTTTCCCCCCCCCCCCCCCCAGGCTTATAGACCAGCACCTGGAACTATTTCCCCCCCCAGGCTCCTACACCAGCACCTGGAGCTGCTTTCCCCCCAGGCTCCTACACCAGCGCCTGGAACTATTTTCCCCCCCAGGCTCCTACACCAGCACCTGGAACTATTTTCCCCCCCAGGCTCCTACACCAGCACCTGGAACTATTTTCCCCCCCAGGCTCCTACACCAGCACCTGGAACTATTTTCCCCCCAAGGCTCCTACACCAGCACCTGGTACTACTTTTCCCCCCCAGGCTCCTACACCAGCACCTGGAACAATTTTCCCTCAAAGGCTCCTACACCAGCACCTGGAACTATTTTCCCTCCCAGGCTCCTACACCAGCACCTGGAACTATTTTCCCTCCCAGGCTCCTACACCAGCACCTGGAACTATTTTCCCCCCCAGGCTCCTACACCAGCACCTGGAACTATTTTCCCCCCAAGGCTCCTACACCAGCACCTGGAACTATTTCCCCCCCCCAGGCTCCTACACCAGCACCTGGAGCTGCTTTCCCCCCAGGCTCCTACACCAGCGCCTGGAACTATTTTCCCCCCCAGGCTCCTACACCAGCGCCTGGAACTATTTTCCCCCCCAGGCTCCTACACCAGCACCTGGAACTATTTTCCCCCCCAGGCTCCTACACCAGCACCTGGAACTATTTTCCCCCCAAGGCTCCTACACCAGCACCTGGTACTACATTTTCCCCCCAAGGCTCCTACACCAGCACCTGGTACTACTTTTCCCCCCCAGGCTCCTACACCAGCACCTGGAACTATTTTCCCCCCAGGCTCCTACACCAGCACCTGGAACAATTTTCCCTCAAAGGCTCCTACACCAGCACCTGGAACTATTTTCCCTCCCAGGCTCCTACACCAGCACCTGGAACTATTTTCCCCCCCAGGCTCCTACACCAGCACCTGGAACTATTTTCCCCCCAAGGCTCCTACACCAGCACCTGGAACTATTTCCCCCCCCCCAGGCTCCTACACCAGCACCTGGAACTATTTTCCCCTCAGGCTCCTACACCAGCACCTGGTACTACTTCCCCCCCAGGCTCCTACACCAGCACCTGAACTGCTTCCCCCCAGGCTCCTACACCAGCACCTGAACTGCTTCCCCCCCAGGCTCCTACACCAGCACCTGAACTGCTTCCCCTCCAGGCTCCTACACCAGCACCTGAACTGCTTCCCCCCAGGCTCCTAGACCAGCACCTGGAACTGCTTCCCCCCCCCCAGGCTCCTACACCAGCACCTGTAACTGCTTTCCTCCCCAGGCTCCTACACCAGCGCCTGGAACTGCTCCCCCCCCCCAAGCTCCTACACCGGCACCTGGTACTACTTCCCCCCCCCAGGCTTATAGACCAGCACCTGGAACTATTTCCCCCCCCAGGCTCCTACACCAGCACCTGGAACTGCTTACCTCCCCAGGCTCCTACACCAGCGCCTGGAATTGCTTCCCCCCCCAGGCTCCTACACCAGCGCCTGGAACTGCTCCCCCCCCAAGCTCCTACATCAGCACCTGGTACTACTCTCCCCCCCCCCAGGCTTATAGACCAGCACCTGGAACTATTTCCCCCCCCAGGCTCCTACACCAGCACCTGGAGCTGCTTTCCCCCCAGGCTCCTACACCAGCGCCTGGAACTATTTCCCCCCCCAGGCTCCTACACCAGCACCTGGAACTATTTTCCCCCCCAGGCTCCTACACCAGCACCTGGAACTATTTTCCCCCCAAGGCTCCTACACCAGCACCTGGTACTACTTTTCCCCCCCAGGCTCCTACACCAGCACCTGGAACTATTTTCCCCCCAGGCTCCTACACCAGCACCTGGAACAATTTTCCCTCAAAGGCTCCTACACCAGCACCTGGAACTATTTTCCCTCCCAGGCTCCTACACCAGCACCTGGAACTATTTTCCCCACCAGGCTCCTACACCAGCACCTGGAACTATTTTCCCCCCAAGGCTCCTACACCAGCACCTGGAACTATTTCCCCCCCCCCAGGCTCCTACACCAGCACCTGGAACTATTTTCCCCTCAGGCTCCTACACCAGCACCTGGTACTACTTCCCCCCCAGGCTCCTACACCAGCACCTGGTACTACATCCCCCCCAGGCTCCTAGACCTGGAGAAAAAGGTTTCAGCCGCAGACAGCTGGAGAACTGAGTAACCTTTTGCGCTATTCTGTAGAGAAAGGATACAAGCAGAAGTACGTGTTCTTGATGCAAGATGAAGTGTTTAAAAAAGTTATTGGGAATACACAAAGCATACAGATGATATACTCCTCTAGTTGATCAGAGGATACACATCCTCTGAGCTCACAGCTCTTTAGTTCTGGCACTGAATAGATCAGGGGTTAATCCAGACCTGGGGCCTGATTCAAACCCGCTCGCTAGAGCTGTGCGCTCGCAAGCGGCCCGATGGTGAACTACTCTGTGCGATCGCAGGCTGCTCGCTCGCCCGCCCAGCAAAGACAGCCCTGTTGAATGAGCGACAGGAGAGGTCGTAACAGGGGCAGGACACTAATAACAGGGGGTGTGGAGGTGCGAACGCAGGCGTGCCTGGGTGTTTTAAGCCATTTTTAAGGCATGCATAATTAACAGACAGCGTCATAGTACACATCACATGCCTGTTTTTTACATTGAAGTCCTCGCAGTGCGTGTGGCAGGGTAAGGCAACCACAAACGCTGCGTTAGCTTCCGATGGTGCTCGATGTACCAATGTTTTAATACATTTCCTGGAGATGACGTGCGCAAGTGGGCGTCTCAACATACGCTAATGGGTGTCTGCATACACAGAGCGATCGCTTGCACAGCCAAAGTGGGCGTGCTTATGCCTTGGCGAGCAATTGCTTCCCATGTCGTCACTTTGAAAAATTTGCATACGCTGGATGCGAGCGGGTCTGAATCAGGCCCCTTGTCCCTAAATGCATGCACTATTCACCTGCACTCAGCTGGAGACGTTTAGCATTGAGATGAGTAGGATTTCCAGGAACACTGCCTCAGGTGCTGACTTGTCCATCTGCCAAAATTGGGCTCCAGAGGCAGCTAGCCAGACCCCTGCCGCTGCGGGGGCCCATAGCACTCTAATGTACTGGATAGCTGGGTGGAAGCCCTGGCTCTTTTGGTTAATCCTAAGTCAGGAGGCCGCCTGCTATTTCACTGAATGTGACACAAATACACATACAACACAATTACAGTATATAATATGTATATATACACACACACACACCAATCCACCATCACATGAACACAACTGACAGGTGAAGTGAATAACATTGATTATCTTCATACAATGGAACCGGTCAAGGTGATATGGGGCTGCGTAGCCACAGACCAGTCAGAGCGCCCATGCTGACCCCTGTCCACCACCAAAAGTGCCTACAATGGGAACGTGATGATCAGAACTGGACCATGGAGCAATGGAAGAAGGCGGCCTGGTCTGACAAAACACGTTTTTTCTTACATCGTGTGGGCGGCCGGGTGTGCGCGTCCTTTACCTGGGGGAAGAGATGGCACCAGGATGCACTATGGGAAGAAGGCAGCCGGCCTGTGATGTGCTGGGCAATGTACTGCAGGGAAACCTTGGGTCCTGCCATTCATGTGTATGTTACTGTGACGTGCGGTGAGGTAAATGGCTGGGGAGGCACTGGCAGTGACGTGCGGTGAGGTAAATAGCTGGGGAGGCACTGGCAGTGATGTGTGGTGAGGTAAATGGCTAGGGAGGCACTGGCAGTGATGTGCGGTGAGGTAAATGGCTGGGGAGGCACTGGCAGTGACGTGTGGTGAGGTAAATAGCTGGGGAGGCACTGGCAGTGATGTGTGGTGAGGTAAATGGCTGGGGAGGCACTGGCAGTGACGTGCGGTGTGAGGTAAATGGCTGGGGAGGCACTGGCAGTGATGTGCGGTGAGGTAAATGGCTGGGGAGGCATAGGCAGTGAGGTGCAGTGAGGTCAATGGCTGAGGAGGCACTGGCAGTGAGGTAAATGGCTGGGGAGGCACTGGCAGTGACGTGCAGTGAGGTAAATGGCTGGGGAGGCACTGGCAGTGATGTGCGGTGAGGTAAATGGCTGGGGAGGCACTGGCAGTGATGTGCGGTGAGGTAAATGGCTGGGGAGGCACAGGCAGTGAGGTAAATCGCTGGGGAGGCACTGGCAGTGACGTGCGGTGAGGTAAATGGCTGGGGAGGCACAGACAGTGAGGTGCAGTGAGGTAAATGGCTGTGGAGGCACAGGCAGTGAGGTGCGGTGAGGTAAATGGCTGGGGAGGCACTGGCAGTGACGTGCGGTGAGGTAAATCGCTGGGGAGGCACTGGCTAGTATCAGAGACAGATATACAGATACATATATATAGGGTACATGTGGGCATTATACAGAGGTGCAGCAGTATATAGTGCTGGAAATTTGGTGAGTTGTGATCAGGGATGTGTGGAAAAGGCAGACAGAGGAGGCAGCGCCTCACCTCCCATACACTTATTACTCCACAGTTTTGACTATGAAAATTATTAGAAAAATACAAAAGATATTTATAATATTTTCTTTAATTTTTTCTTATTTTTATAGTCAAAACTTTGGGAGTATGACAGGAAAGGCTCTGCTACCCTGCCTCACCTGACCGCACATCACTGACTGTGACAGCCACCGACACATTGTTGCAGACCCTCCAAGTGAAACATGACTACTAATGGCACTATTGTTTCTCAGTGTCCTGTGACCAGGCCTTGGATGCTGCCAGCTTCTGAGCCAAAAATACATAAGCAGTTCTAAACTAATCCACATGGTGGCACTATAGATCCATATAAACCCGATTCCCTCACATCTGTTGAATGAAAGCTACAGCAGTAATATAAAGGTTGTTATTTTCTAATTGTACTTCAAATAACATCAAATAGACATGTGACAGCAAGAACAGGGAGCACAATGCAAACAATTTATCACTTTGTAACTTCGAGGAATACTGAGGAAACATTAGAATAATTATTTTGGGGTCTATGTACTTAGCCTTGCAGCGATATAAAGTGGATGGAGATAAACTACCAACCAATTAGCTCCTAACTGCCATTTTGCAAGCTGTGATTGCAAAATGACAGGAGCTGATTGGTTGGTACTTTATCTCCGTCCACTTTATATCTATCCAAGGTTTAGTACATAAACACCTATATTGTAGGAGGAGCACATAAAGGGGTCTATGTCTTTAAACGTATCTTGTTACAAATGTGTAGGTAAAAGTTATTGTTATATACTATATCAATTCTAGATAAAGATTATCGATCAAAAACTGCATTAACAACCAAGGGCCTGATTCCTGGATGCTCTGTGGATATCGATCATAGTGGAGCAATTTTTTTCTACTGCACACACATCTAAGTCACGGAGATGGTCCATGTTAGGGGAGTGTAATGGGCATTCCGGGGTGGTGACGGGGAGGAGCAAGCACAGAGATGGTCCATGTTAGGGGAGTGTAGTGGGCGTTCCTGGGTGGTGACGGGGAGGAGCAAGCACAGAGATGGTCCATGTTAGGGGAGTGTAGTGGGCGTTCCTGGGTGGTGACGCGGAGGAGCAAGCACAGAGATGGTCCATGTTAGGGGAGTGTAGTGGGCGTTCCTGGGTGGTGACGGGGAAGAGCAAGCACAGAGATGGTCCATGTTAGGGGAGTGTAGTGGGCGTTCCTGGGTAGTGACGGGGAGGAGCAAGCACAGAGATGGTCCATGTTAGGCTAGTGTAGTGGGTGTTCCTGGGCGGTGACAGGGAGGAGCTAGCACAGAGACGGTCCATGTTAGGGGAGTGGAGTGGTCGTTCCTGGGCGGTGACGGGGAGGAGCAAGCACAGTGATGGTCCATGTTAGGGGAATGTAGTGGGCGTTCCTGGGTGGTGATGGGGAGGAGCAGGCACGGAGATAGTCCATGTTAGGAGAGTGTAGCGGGCGTTCCTGGGCAGTGACCAGGAGGAGCTAGCAGGGAGATGGTCCATGTTAGGGGAATGTAGCGGGCGTTCCTGGGCAGTGACAGGGAGGAGCAAGCACAGAGATGGTCCATGTTAGGGGAGTGTAGTGGGCGTTCCTGGGCGGTGACAGGGAGTAGCAAGCACGGAGATGTTCCATGTTAGGGGAGTGTAGCGGGCGTTCCTGGGCGGTGACGGGGAGGAGCAAGCACGGAGATGGTCCATGTTAGGGGAGTGTAGCGGGCGTTCCTGGGCGGTGACGGGGAGGAGCAAGCACGGAGATGGTCCATGTTAGGGGAGTGTAGTGGCCGTTCCTGGTGGGTGACGGGGAGGAGCAAGCACGGAGATGGTCCATGTTAGGGGAGTGTAGCGGGCGTTCCTGGGCGGTGACGGGGAGGAGCAGGCACGGAGATAGTCCATGTTAGGGGAGTGTAGTGGCCGTTCCTGGTGGGTGACGGGGAGGAGCAAGCACAGAGATGGTCCATGTTAGGGGAGTGTAGTGGGTGTTCCTGGCCGGTGACAGGGAGGAGCTAGCACAGAGACGGTCCATGTTAGGGGAGTGTAGTGGTCGTTCCTGGGTGGTGACAGGGAGGAGCAAGCATAGTGATGGTCCATGTTAGGGGAGTGTAGCGGGCATTCCTGGGCGGTGACAGGGAGGAGCAAGCACGGAGATGGTCCATGTTAGGGGAGTGTAGCGGGCGTTCCTGGGCGGTGACGGGGAGGAGCAGGCACAGAGATAGTCCATGTTAGGGGAGTGTAGTGGGCGTTCCTGGGTGGTGACAGTGAAGAGCAAGCACAGTGATGGTCCATGTTAGGGGAGTGTAGTGGGCGTTCCCGGGTGGTGACAGGGAGGAGCAAGCACAGAGATGGTCCATGTTAGGGGAGTGTAGTGGGCGTTCCTGGGTGGTGACAGGGAGGAGCAAGCACAGTGATGGTCCATGTTAGGGGAATGTAGTGGGCGTTCCTGGGTGGTGATGGGGAGGAGCAGGCACGGAGATAGTCCATGTTAGGAGAGTGTAGCGGGCGTTCCTGGGCAGTGACCAGGAGGAGCTAGCAGGGAGATGGTCCATGTTAGGGGAATGTAGCGGGCGTTCCTGGGCAGTGACAGGGAGGAGCAAGCACAGAGATGGTCCATGTTAGGGGAGTGTAGTGGGCGTTCCTGGGCGGTGACAGGGAGTAGCAAGCACGGAGATGTTCCATGTTAGGGGAGTGTAGCGGGCGTTCCTGGGCGGTGACGGGGAGGAGCAAGCACGGAGATGGTCCATGTTAGGGGAGTGTAGCGGGCGTTCCTGGGCGGTGACGGGGAGGAGCAAGCACGGAGATGGTCCATGTTAGGGGAGTGTAGTGGCCGTTCCTGGTGGGTGACGGGGAGGAGCAAGCACGGAGATGGTCCATGTTAGGGGAGTGTAGCGGGCGTTCCTGGGCGGTGACGGGGAGGAGCAGGCACGGAGATAGTCCATGTTAGGGGAGTGTAGTGGCCGTTCCTGGTGGGTGACGGGGAGGAGCAAGCACAGAGATGGTCCATGTTAGGGGAGTGTAGTGGGTGTTCCTGGCCGGTGACAGGGAGGAGCTAGCACAGAGACGGTCCATGTTAGGGGAGTGTAGTGGTCGTTCCTGGGTGGTGACAGGGAGGAGCAAGCATAGTGATGGTCCATGTTAGGGGAGTGTAGCGGGCATTCCTGGGCGGTGACAGGGAGGAGCAAGCACGGAGATGGTCCATGTTAGGGGAGTGTAGCGGGCGTTCCTGGGCGGTGACGGGGAGGAGCAGGCACAGAGATAGTCCATGTTAGGGGAGTGTAGTGGGCGTTCCTGGGTGGTGACAGGGAAGAGCAAGCACAGTGATGGTCCATGTTAGGGGAGTGTAGTGGGCGTTCCCGGGTGGTGACAGGGAGGAGCAAGCACAGAGATGGTCCATGTTAGGGGAGTGTAGTGGGCGTTCCTGGGTGGTGACAGGGAGGAGCAAGCACAGTGATGGTCCATGTTAGGGGAGTGTAGTGGGCGTTCCCGGGTTGTGACAGGGAGGAGCAAGCACAGAGATGGTCCATGTTAGGGGAGTGTAGCGGGCGTTCCTGGGCGGTGACGGGGAGGAGCAGGCACGGAGATAGTCCATGTTAGGAGAGTGTAGTGGGCGTTCCTGGGCAGTGACCAGGAGGAGGTAGCACGGAGATGGTCCATGTTAGGGGAATGTAGTGGGCGTTCCTGGGTGGTGACGGGGAGGAGCAGGCACTGAGATAGTCCATGTTAGGGGAGTGTAGTGGGTGTTCCTGGGCGGTGACAGGGAGGAGCAAGCACAGAGATGGTCCATATTAGGGGAGTGTAGCAACCGTTTCTGAGAGTTGTTGCATACACAAACACTCATCCACTCACACAGGAGGCTGTACTTAGATGGAGAAACTGTTCCTGCCATAGGGCTTATGCTGGTTTTGAAGATGTGTCACCCAAGGGCGCGCCAATGGGTATTACAGCGTGTACGGACGCTGACTGTGGGCAGCACAGTTCTTGCACATTTTCACGCACAGATGTACACACAGGAAGGGCTTTGTAGCGGCGTTTGTATAAAGTCTTTATCCTCCTCTCAGTCAGTCCCCAAATGTCTGCATTGGTTCTCACTTTTCAGTGACAGATTGCGGATGATGGCAAGAAATTCTCATAGCAAAAATACCACTGTAATGTCCTGCTGACTGGTCCATCCCATCCTATCCATTAACCCCTTCATTGCCAAGCATGAGTGAGACTCGTCCTCAGCACTGCAGAGATTTAGATGGGAGGGGGGGGTTACTTAAGACAGAGGACCTCATTCAGAGGCGGTCGTTAGATGCTAGCGGTCGCTCTGATTGAGGGCGGCCGCTTGCATCTTGTAGTGCCGCCTCTTGGTCGATCACTAAGCTGTGGGTTACCACCCACAGCTCTAGCGACCGACCAGGGTGATGGTTGTGATGGTCAAGACCATCGCGACCATCGGGGCTTGCGACGAGACCCTAAGGTTGGGTCTCGGCACTAGCAAGCCCTAGGGAGCTTCCTGCTCTGATCGAGCAGGAAGCTCCCCACTGACATCACTGCTGATGTCAGTGCGGCCGCCCACAAAACGGCAAGCGTTCCTTCGGGAACCCCCTACCCACCTCCCAAACGGGGCGAGCTGTCACTCGCCATCGACAGCTCGCCCCCTTTGGTGCGCCCGTCGCTAGCCAGGTCTCATGCATGTGCACGTCGGAGCCGGCTCCAATGTGCGTATGCCCAGTGGGGGAACATCGACCCAGTTGCGAGCGCTCAGCGCTTGCGACCGGGTCTGAATGACCCCCAGAGTCCCCCACACACAAACACTTTCCTATGATATCGCCCCTTAGTGAGTGTTATCTGGTGATCGCCAGACAACATCAATCTGTACAACACAAGTACTAATAGACCTGGCAGATAGAGCACTTCCCCATCCTGACACCTGTACACTCTGGGCCACCGCATTTGGGAGAGGGTAGTGCCCTCTTAAGGTGGATGCACATTAAGCGACCCCAACGATGGTGCCGATGAACGATATTGGGCGGTCGGTGCACACTGCACGATCCGGTGACTGTCTGCCTGATATGTCGTTCACCGGCACCATTGAACTTGCCGGCGTCAGCAGCTGGGTCGCTCCTTCCCAATGTCGGTGCAGCAGGGGCATGCATAGTGGGTACACACTAGACGAAATGCCCAATATATTGCCCCAATCCGTGATATCGGACAACATATCGTCTAATGCACAGGTCACCCAGCAGGATCACAGGTGCATTCATCACTCACTGACACAGTTTAAAAAAATCCACAGGTGGAGCTAATTATTTCGCTTGTGATTCTGTGAGGAGACCTGGAAAACATGCACTGTTTGGGGCCCTGAGGGCCGAGTTTGAGAACCTGTGGTCTAGTGTGTACCGGCATTAGAACTATGTGCCCCCTTCTCCCCACAAAATAATTCTCTAAAGTGCAGAAAGTTTTAAGAACTCCAGAGAAGAGGGGAAGCCTAATGCCCAGATCGCCCTCATCCTGGCATCAATAAACACAGGTGCCCCTCATGTGATGTGACGGTTGCCTTGTTTGTGCTACCGGCGTATTGATACTTATTTTATGTGTTTCATTCAACCATATTAAAAAAATGCGCCAACGTTTTCAAGTGCAGATTGTGAAAATCCGGCTTTTTGCTGCGTTGTACAGATGGGTTAATGCCCACGTAAGAACACTTTTTTTGGCCACGCAGGGTAGAAGGTCTTTGCCATTTGCAGCGAAATACGGAATCTCTGCAAATTCAAAGTTTTCTGAAAAGAATCATGTAATAATTTGTGTGTGAGCTGTATAAATGACGACTGATGTTGGGGTGTGACAGCAAAAAACGTGACTAAACGGGCTTAGCAGCGAAAGGGTTAAAGGTGTAAGAATTTAGGGTTATTTGTCTCCCTGAGATACGGTCCGGTTTAGTTTAATTTATGGTGTTATATACACACAGTGTCCTACAATACGCGCACCTGGAGGTCCAAACCTGCCACCGCCACAATCACCACAATAGTCCTTCTGTGTGATGGAATCTGCTGCCGCAGGTGACCGCAGTATGAGGGGCATAATCGCACTAACAAGAACCACCCAGCTCCTATCAGAAGGTTTTCTCCCCCGCGCAGATTGCGCCACCTTCTCAGACCTATAGATGCCCTCCCTAAAAATGGCTCATTTGTAGCGTCAGGAAATACATTTTGCGAATGTGTCAATGGCGTTTCACCACTGTGGCATCTGGCGGTCTCGGCAGGCAGTATACATATAGGGGTTGATCTATCCCCCCAGATGAGACCAGAGTGCACTGAATGACATGTTTTTGTTTCTTATACCCCTTTTCCACCAAAATTCCGGGTCTGACCCGGGAGTTGGAACAGGCTTCCTATCCGGATCAGACCCAGAATTTAGCCGGCGCCGACTCGAGATATTCCCGAGTCGGCGCCGCTCACAGCGGAGTTGGGTCTGCATAGACCCGGCTTTCCCGGCGTGAAAGTGGACGCTTGGAGATGACGTCATCTCCAAGTGCCACTGAAGCTGGACCAATCGGCCGGCTAGCAGCGCACTCCAGTCCATCGTGACCCGGAGTGCGCTGTTCTCACAGCAGGGTTTCAAGGGCTATGTCCGTATTAAATCCTGCTAGTTACCTGGGTTGGATTGCCGGGTCACTCAACCTGGCGATCCAACCCTCTCCCCTTTTACACCAAGGAGCTGCCCGGGTTAACCCTGCAATAACCCTGGTTTTAGCTCTGGTGTAAAAGGGGTATTATGATTGTGTTAATGACATTGATGCTTCGGTGGCCGTATGACTTGTAGGAGCATCGGCGCAGTCTCCTTCGCTGCCTCTAGGGGAGCTGTATCAATCCTTGGCGAGAGATGAGGTGGAGAAGTTGCCCAAAAGCAACCAATCAGCTTCTCTCATTTATCTAGCATAGTGTTTGAAATGATAGCAAGTGATTGGTTGCATTTGTGGAAACTCCTCCCCTTTATCCCTCTCCGAGGCTTGATAGATCTCCCCCTCTGTCATTAGCATAAGCTGCCAGCGGCATACGTGAGCGAGGCAGATAGTGGGGAGGGGGGGTCTTTCTATGGTGTCTGGCTATTGTGATATACACAGGATCACTGTACATAGAGTTACATTGTGCAGTCTAGCAGCAAGAGATTACATTCCAGCTACCTGCACTCAGACACACGGATAATATTATTCACTATCCGATAACTCTGCGCTCATCTGATTCCGATATTGACATTCTGATAATACTGTAATTATCATGCATTACAGCTCCGCCGTATTGAAGTGATAATTACACATAATTCTATCTATTATTACTGATTTAATTAAGGCAGAGGAGGCTCCAGGAATACAAAGCATGCAAAATATTATTTCTTATATCATTTCTATCTGACGCGGCGGCGTTCCATCTCTGTAAGACCGCCAGCTTGCACCATGCCCTACTGCAGGGCCGCAACTAGGGGGGGGCTAGAGGTGCACGTACACCGGGTGGGGATTGCGGGGGGGGGGTGAAAAAAGGCTGACTCAGCCATCTGGCGGCCATCCAAAAATGGTCACCGCCAAAGAGGAGACAAATGCTAGAGGTCCTTACTGGACCTCTAGTGTCTGTCTCCTTGGTGGCGGCCATTTTTGGATGACGGTTTTCAGCAGATTCCATGCGGACTGGCCATCTGCATGGACTCTGCTGAAGACGGCCATCCAAAAATGGCCGCCGCCAAGGAAGAGACAGGTGCTAGAGGTCCTACTGGACCTCTAGTGTCTGCTAGCAGAGCGCAATGCACACAGCGTTCCCGGAAGTGCCGGGAACACTGGCGCTGCCAGGAGAAGATGCTGAAAGCTGCATCTTCTCCCGTAAAATCCCCTGGCAATGAGCATAAACCTCCCTGGAAACGAGCATAAACCCCCCTGGAAACGAGCATGTAACCCCTGGCAACGAGCATGGCACCCCTGGTAACGAGCACAAATCCCCTGGCAATGAGCATGAAAACCCCTGGTAACGAGCATAAAACCCCATGGCAACGAGCATAAAACCCCATGGCAATGAGCATGTAACCCCATGGCAAAGAGCATGTAACCCCTGGCAACGAGCATGGCACCTGGCAACGAGCATGAAACCCCCATGGCAACGAGCATGAAACCCCATGGCAACGAACATGTAACCCCTGGCAATGAGCATAAACCCCCTGGCAACAAGCAGGTAATTTTAAAGTAATTAGAAGCCTTACTGTGGGATATAAAATGGTGTCGGGCAAATATGTAAGTGGCACTTTGGTAATAGGCATTATTAGTGTGGAATAATGTAAGTCACTATATCAGGGACGTCTGAGTAGTGCACTGCCTTATGTAGGAGCAAGGACAAAATCCAGGTACAGGAAGGGAGGGGGTGCAAAATTGCTACCTTGCACTGGGTGACGGATATCCTAGTTTCGGCCCTGCCTACTGCAACTGTTACTGATCACAAAGCTTCATTGTCTGCCCGTCTTCCACAGCTCCCAACTGTCCTGATGTAGAGGCTCTGCCTCACCGTCCTCATCGTAGGCACCTGTGTCCCGCGGAACAGAAGACAGGCTGGGATGGAGTGTTCAGGGCTGCCCCCACGCACACTCACACTCACCATTGCGTGCGGCGGTGAACAATGTGTACGGAATGCAGTTATTCACGTAGCGGACCAATGTTACAAGTACTGCGCTTGCGTCCGAGATGCATCGCGATTGTTATCGCACGGGTATGCAGAACACATCTGGATGCAGGGGGTGTGGATTTTAGTGGGCGTTCCTGGGAGGTATCGGGGCTGGCTAGGCAGACGCGGGTGTGTCGCCGACAGCAGCTGCATCCAAAGCCGCTCACACAGGTCGCCATGTTCGGACTGAGAAAGTGCGCCTGCTGTACGGCTGCTGCAAGTTTGACGGTGCGTCCGATGCACCGATGCTGCAAAAATCATAGGGAAAATGGTGCTGCCGCCATTTCACCGGAGATTTGCGCATTCTCAGTAGGGAAATCACCTTTTCCCAGCAACCAGCACAGTGCCAGAGTCTACGCTGCAATTGCACCAGCGAGAGTGTTGGGGGCCCCGCATACAGACTGCACACGGGGGCCCCATCTCTCTTAAAACAGCCCTTGGCCTAAACCCGGAATTTGAAGCAGTTTGTATAAGAGCAGAGGCCGAGTAGTTGCAGCATTTCCCAGACTCCTTTCCCCTCCAGCACAACCAGCTTTCACCAAACAGAGGGCCTGATTCAGAGCCGCTCGTCAGCGGCCGCTCGCTTGTTCGTTCCGAGCGATGTTTGCACAACTGCGCATGCGTACGGATCGTAATACGCATGCGCGAACCAGTCAGTGCGGCTGAAAATCGTTTGTTCGCTAAATAGCGAATGCCTGCTATTTTGAGTGACAGGAGGAGGCGTATGTGGGTGGTAACAGGGGAAGGTGCTTGAAAACGGGGAGTGGAGATCCGAACGCAGGCGTGCTTAAAAGGTCAAAACGGTCGTTTTATGGGTGTGCATAATTAATACAGCAGCGTCATTGACCACGTCACTGGGTTATTTTATAGTCAGAACTGCTCGCAATATTGCGGTAGGAAAAACCAACCACAAGAATAGCGAGCAGTTCATACGCTGGTCGATGTACTCGATTAATCTAATAAATAGCGGACATGACGTAGGATGCGATCGGCCAGGGGGCGTAGCATTCCAAAAAAACGACCGCAAGTTTTGTTCGCTCGTTCAGACATAGAGGCGTGAACAGACCGCAAAGAGCAAACGGTTCATTTGAATAGCCACCCCTATTTTCTGAACGAGCGAGCGCAAATAGCGTCCGGCTCTGAATGAGGTCCAGAGTTTCCTGATTGACGGAGTCATGATCTGCAAATTTCCTTAATCACGCCCAGGTAAATTATTCTGCTACCCTGAGCATTAACTTAGCATCAGGCTGGCAATAAAGTGTAAAGAGAGCGGCCTGAAAATAGTCCCTTCAGCCTGTAATCATGAGCCAGACAAAAAGAGACTCCATGGTTAAAAGTCTCTGATGTTTAATTGTTTCAAATCAGAAGACGGAGGCTCAATAATTATTTGCATGAAAGAGAATTCTACCAGGTCAATCCGAAGGTGATAACGAGCGGAGATTGTCTTCATCTTGGTAATTAAAAAGTAATCTGTATACATACATCCAGTATCCCTGCTCTTGCCTGGCTAGCTTAATGCTGGACAGCTGAGCACTGAAGTGAGTACTGGGTCACTTAATACGGAAAATCCACCAACGGCCATTCAGCCTGGGATCGGCCAAACCTCACTCTGGCTCCGGCTTCCCTGTCTAGCCGCGCGGTCAGACGCCAGGTGCGGTGGCGGGTGACATGCTGAGTATTATCCCCAGGGCCCTGTTGACTTCCATGCAATCCTCTATATCTGAGTTCCCGTGGCGGCAGCCATGTTGTCTTTCTCACCTGACCAGACCCTACACCAATGGTAGCCTTGCCAGCTCTCAGCTGACACTCTCCTCCAATGGACGGCTACCTAAGGGTATACAGCAGGACTCCGGGAATCAGGAAGTCACCTGAACAACTTCTCTTCTCCAGTAGCTGCTTGCTTCAGATCACTGGGCCTGATTCAGAGCCGGACGCTCTGACCAGAGCGCTCGCTCTGAATCAGGGCCCTCCTCCATTAAAATGGAGCGTCCTCCTGGACGCTCGTATAGCTGTGGGTCACCACCCACAGCATATACGAGCGTCCAAAAAGATGGTCGCGATGGTCTTGACCATCGCGACCATCGGACTTGCGAGGGAAACCCTGCGGTCGCGTTTCCCAGCCACAAGCCCTGGAGTGGTTTTGGCTCTATCAGAGCCAAAATCACTCCCACTGACATCACTAGTGATGTCAGTGGGGCCGGCTTCAGACGGTAGGCGTTCCCATGGGAACGTCTCCGTCTGGCAGGCACGCCCACCAAAGGGGGCGTGCTGTCAATCAACATCGACAGCATGCCCCCTTTGGTGCGAGACCCGGAGCGATGGAAAGCCCGTCGCTCGCCGGGTCTCGCGCATGCGCACGACGGAGCTCCCTCCGTCATGCGCAGTGGGGAACATCGACCCGCTTGCGAGCGTACTGCCGCTCGCGAGTGGGTCTAAATGACCCCCAATGTTCCAAGCTCCACGCTGCTGTATCTTCAGTGCGCTTCACCAGTCTCTGTGATATTTTCCAGCGATGTTCAGCATCGGTCACTACTGATACTCCTCAGTGATATTCAACATCGGTCACTATCGATATTTCTCAGTGATAGCCGACATTAGTTAATACTGTTTTTCTCCAGTGATATTCAACATCAGTCACTACCAATATTTCTTAGGAATATTGAACATTGGTCACTATCACTACTCTTCAGTGATATTCAACATCAGTCAATACCAATAATCCATTGAGATATTCAACATCAATCACTATTAATATTCAACATCGGTCACTACCGATATTCTTCAGTATTGTTCTGCATCGGTGATTACCGATATTCACCATTGATAATTCTCCAGCCACTCGGTTGTCTTTCTTATATCGTTGTCAATTGCTAATTCCTGAGTCCCTAATCAGGGGGCTGCGACCTGCTCATTGGGCGCGACTAAACCCATATCCCAATTGGAGGGATCACTGGGGAAAACCACCAATGAGTTAGACTGCGCGCCTCTGGTCAGATCTCATCAACACACGGAATTAGCCGATGAGGAAGTCGTATGTACTTCCCCCAGGTGTACTGCTGCCTCCCAACCTGGTCACCCCGACTCCCAGTCCTCTGACTGGAAACCTCAAGGGCCAGGTCGTGACAGACATGTTAGCAGAGATGGCAGCTTCCTGGACCCACTGACCATAGTCATAGGACCCAGTAGCGGATTTACCGCTAGGCAACATAAGCAGCCGCTCTGGCAGCTGGCTCACTCTCCTCTCTCCTGTCTGTGTGCTGCATGTGATGTCACACGCACAGGGAGAGGGGAGAGGAGCTGAGAAAATGCAGTAAGAAGGAGCAGGGGTGTGTGTCTACCCAGTACGGTGGTAGGGGAGTGCCGGCCGTGGGGGGAGGCGGAAGAGGTGCTAGCCGCAAGGGGGATTCTGTGGTACTTACATCCTCCCTGACGGACCGATGCCCTGCACGCTGCCCGCAGTGGGGGTGGAGCCAATTCGGCAAGCCTTGTGTTAGTGTATACTATGTATGTGTTAATATGTGTATGGGTTAGTGTAAGTATATATGTACATGTGATAGTGTGTATGTGTGTGTTAGATATATATATATATATATACACACACCATAAAGCAGATGGATGGCACTCTAGACTGATTAATAATAATAAATACGCTTGAACTAGTGTTTAGTAGTCAACATTGCAGAGCCTCCGCTCTTTTTTCAAAGCTAGTTCAAGCGTATTTATTATTCATCATCCGGGAGTGCCGTCCATCTGCTTTATGGTGTATGCGGTTATACAGGAAGCGCACCCGGGCACAGCTGCTACAACACACAGGAGTGCCGGGCAGTATGTGGGTTATATAATATATAATCCACGGTCTGGCACTCTCACTATGATATAATAGCTTGACCAGCAGGGGCACAGAGAGGGGGAAGGAGCGGGCTACATTTGTTTGAGCTTGCTGGAGGGGCCCGGCGATGACCCCCCTCCAACTTCACAGCAAACCAGCCAGTTGCTGTGTGCTGTGCCCTATGCTTGTGGGGAGGAAAGTGATCACACAATCGAGCTTGGACCATCCCCAACCCCAGTGCGCAGTGCCGCTTGACAGCGCTGTATAAAATCTTTATTTTTTACAAAATTATCCTAAGGGGGCGTGCCCATGCCTTCCGCAGTAGGCCATGTCTGTCTCCCTTCCCCCGTGCCCGGCGTGACTCTCTTCGCCCCTGTTGACCAGGTGCCCTCACAACATCATACAGGCGACACCCTCTGATTATATCGCCATTGTTTGGAGAGTTATTATTGGAGCCTGGGTACCACACCTTTGGGGGATATATCTGTCTATCTATATATAGAGAGAGATATCCTGCATTTGGTGCTGCGGGGGTGAGCAGGTAGCTGTTTGGTGCTGTGGGGGTCTGGGGGTAACTTCCGTTAGCTGGTAATGACAGTGAAGAGTGGTGGGCGGGCAGCGATAAGGGGGTACTACCATTTGGCAAATAGTCTAAGGAGGGGTGAGGATGGGCCAGCTGCTGCTACTACTATCAGTACTGCCCCAGCTGCTATCTACTCTTGCCCCTTCCCCCAGCACTGCCTTTGCCAACCCCCTCCTTGCCCTCCAGTACTGCACCAGCTGCTATATCTACCTTTGCCCACTCTCTACCTCGAGCACTGCCTGCCCCTAGCTCCCTCCTTGCTTCCCTGCACTGTGGCAACTGCTGACTGCCCTTACTGCCATCTATCCCTAGCTCTAACCCAACTTCTCCATGCCTTTACCCCCAGCTCTACCCCAACTGCTGCTTGTCCTTAACCCAGTCTACCTCAACTGTTACCTGCCCCCAGCACTGTCCCAACTGCTGCCTGCCCTCACCTACCATAATAAATAATTAAATTAAATGATTGAATAATTGATTAAAAAGCCAAATTATTGCCTTTTTTCAGTAAATGCAAGTGAACCAGATCCCATAATAAAAGTATGTGAGTTTAGGAAATATATTAGATAGGGAGGATAAATTGTAACTACATCCCAACAAGTGGCAGATTTTACCTAGGGGCTGAACAGCTGCAGCCACCCCAGTAAAATCTGTTACCTCAGTGAGCCATTTGCAGTCCGTGACTGCACTGGGTACACTGTGACTGGCAGCGGCTTCCCATTGCAAGCGCTACCTACCAATCACACACAGGACAGACAGCCCCAGGGGGAGATGTTTTCTCCCCCTGGGGCTGCCAGTCCGGGCTGCAATTAGTAGAGAGTCGCTTCTAGTGGAAGTCGCTGCTCTGCCTTTCAGGCAGCCCAACACGGCTTTTAGGGTCTGCAGCCGAAGCAGTCCCTAGAAGCTGGTGATATGTGCATGTGCGGTGCCACCGCCGCTTGTGCGCTTACGCCGGTCCCGGTGCCAGCCAGTTCCATTGTGCAGGCGCCGGGACCTAGCCGACTGGACCAGCAGCAGTGGCAGCCACCCTCATGCAAGAGGGTTGGAACCACTGCTGCTCCCAACTGCCCTGATTTTGGCAGGATAGTAGTGAACTGATAAAGTTTTAAAAAGTTGAATATAAGGAGGAAAAACTTAAAATAATGTAGGAGGAATAAATTAGGAACAAAAACATAGTGTTACGGATTGTTTGAGGAAGGGGGGCCCCAAATCGGAGTCTTGCTTAGGGCCCCATAAAGTCTAAATCCGCCTCTGATAGGACCCACTTTCTACCCAACACAAACCACAAGTCATACTCATTGCATTGTTTCAAATTCATTTTACCCAGTTAATAACCAGACGACTTGCATCTTACAGTTATTATGTTTTTGGCTGCTTCTGGTAGAAAATCATAGATTAAAGTTGCTGCTAACCTATCTTACTTGTAGAGGAGAGTTCAACCAGGTGAGTTTGAAAAGACAGTAGCCTGGGTTTTCGCTTCTCTCTCCCCTCCTTTGTCTACAAATACAATATAACTTCTCAATACTGTAATATAATAATGCCCACATCTCCTTCCCAATTTGTGAGCTGATCCAATAACCATTAAAATTCAGCCAATCAAATCAGTAAGTCACATAGTCATCACTGAGGCTCAAAGGACCTTACTAGTTCTTTCTGAATTTATAAGCCGCGTTATCATGACTATTGTCTCGGCCTTACAACACGTCTTCTGCTAGCAGGATGTTCCTCTGTAATGTCACCAGCCCCTGATCAGCCCTCAGTAATGTCACCAGCCCCTGATCAGCCCTCAGTAATGTCACCAGCCCCTGATCAGCCCTCAGTAATGTCACCAACCCCGGATCAGCCCTCAGTAATGTCACCAGCCTCTGATCAGCACTCAGTAAAGTCACCAGCCCCTGATCAGCCTCAGTAATGTCACCAGCCCCTGATCAGCCTCAGTAATGTCACCAGCCCCTGATCAGCCCTCAGTAATGTCACCAACCCCTGATCAGCCCTCAATAATGTCACCAGAACCCATTTCAGCCTCAGTAATGTCACCAGACCCCATTTCAGCCCTCAGTATTGTCACCAGACCCCATTTCAGCCCTCAGTATTGTCACCAGCCCCTGATCAGCCCTCAGTAATGTCACCAGCCCCTGATCAGCCCTCAATAATGTCACCAGCCCCCATTTCAGCCTCAGTAATGTCACCAGCCCCGGATCAGCCCTCAGTAATGTCACCAGCCCCTGATCAGCCCTCAGTAATGTCACCAGCCCCTGATCAGCCCTCAATAATGTCACCAGACCCCATTTCAGCCTCAGTAATGTCACCAGCCCCTGATCAGCCCTCAGTAATGTCACCAGCCCCTGATCAGCCCTCAGTAATGTCATCAGACCCCATTTCAGCCTCAGTAATGTCACCAGACCCCATTTCAGCCCTCAGTATTGTCACCAGACCCCATTTCAGCCTAAGTAATTTCACCAGCCCCCATTTCAGCCTCAGTAATGCGTCAAGCCCCTGTTCAGCAGTTAGTATTGTTACCATACCCCATGTCAGCCTCAGTAATGTCCCCAGCCCCTGTTCAGCTTCAGAAATGTCCCAAGCCCCCCATTTAATTCACAGTAATGTACCCAGCCCCCATTTCACCCCCAGTAATGACACCAGTCCACAAAACAACTGCCACAGCTGTGGGGACAATGGGGGCACCAAAATGACATTGACAGATGGAAAAAAACAATACCAATAAACCAAGACACTGATGAGCTCTTACAGCACATTTCAATGATTATTCCAAGTTTCAGAAGCATTAATTTGTTGTGTGTACCCCCCGGGAGGTGGAGCAGCTGCATTTTTTAGATCTAAGCAGGAGCTGGCGAGGATGAGATGCAGACCAGCTACATTGCTTCCCACCCTCCGCATGGAAATTTCAGCTTGTTGCAAAGTCCTTAGGACAACAGGGAAAGCATTGAGCAGAATAAATCCCAATTATGCTGCCTTTATCCTGCTCTTCATCCAGTAGAGATCTAATTCCTTAGAGGGGGGTGTGAAAATCAAAGGAATAGGTTCCCAGGGGGACAAACTTCACTGGCCTAATCTTTCTCAATTTCCCTTCAAAAGGCCGACACCGTTCTGTTATCTGCGGGCACCAGCCTCTCGCTTCATATCTCTGTTCTAGAGTCAACACATAATACTGCGGGGAAGAAAGACGAATGACATGAAACATTTATGAATTCTGAGGGTGGGAAAGGACAACCTTTCAATACAGCGCCGTTATAAGAAAAAGATCGGTCTGATTGTGCGGCATATAACTAGCTGATCGATGTGGGAGAACATTGTATCTAGAACGTGGAACCTCAGGTTTATATACAGCAGTAACCCACGTGCGCACTGATGACAGCAATGATGAATGAGAGGTGGGAAAGGCGGCAGAACTATGAATTACATGATTTGTATTAAGAAACTTAAGCTCCCAACTAGCTAGTTGAAAAGCGCCAGTTACACCGCTATGCGTAACGTTGTGTGAGGCAGGGCGTAACCAGCGCTTACACTGGCGGTTGGAGGGCAGGAGGCCGATGCCATATGCACCACTGACCGCCTTGCACTCACTTCAGTGAACATGGGGGTTGCTGTGCGGTCAATCCCGATAAGTTCCATCCTCAAAATTCATCAGACAAGAGACAGAGGGGGAGATGTACTAAGCCTTGAGGAGAGATAAAGTACCAACCAAACAGCGTCTAACTGCCAGGAAGCAGGCTGTGTTTGAAAAAAATGTCAGGAGCTGATTGGTCGGTACTTTATCTTTCTTCACGGCTTGATACATCTCCCCCAGGGAGAGAAGCCGCTTACAGGAACGGGGCGTAAAACTGTTACAAAAATAATAAAAAATAAGTTTTAGAGTCAAATGCATAATCCACCTACCACTCAGAGTGTTTCTCCGATTAATCCATCCTAAAATAAAGCATATTACCTAGAGCTTATCCCAACCTTCCACTAAGAGGATTATTTTCAGTATGTGTTAGAATAGGAAACAAGAAATCAGATATACATTACAGCTGGAACTAGATGAATCAAACCTTGGAGAGAGAGAAAGTACCAACCAATCCATTTCAAACTGTCACTTTACAGGCCGTGTTTGAAAAGTGCCGGTTAGGAGCTGATTGGTTGGTACTTTATCGCTCTCCAAGGTTTAATATATGTCCACCTAGAAGTGCTGCTTTCAGTCCGTCAGGTCTCAAGGTGCGTATCCACTAACAGACTGTGAAACGACTGCACGATTAGGACACTGTAATCGTGTAGTCGTTTCACGGTCTGTGCTGTGTCTATACTGAACGTTCAGTCCTTCAGTGTAGGCAGCCTCCCTCATCTGCGAACAGGGGCAACCTGACGTTATCGGCAGATTGACAAACATGTTCGGTCGATGTTTGATGTCGGAAACCAGCAGCGGGATCACGCATCGCTGGTCGTTTCTGACATTAAAGGGCGCGATTCGCACAAAATTACTGAGCGATTGCACAATTACGATGTCGTAATCGTGCAATCGCTCAGTAATGTTGCATAGTGGATACACGGCATAAGTGTGCGTCTTCGGCAGTAAGTAATTGCGCTGTCTTCATTCACTTTTGTGGTTACTGTAAACGATTACATCCAATCACATAAACTATTATGCTCCTCCGCTATATAAAGAAGAAGGGACTTGGAGCCATAATAAATTGGTAGGTGCTGCTCATTACCAATATAAAATGTTGAATAATATTTGCTTCCTATCTTCTGAGAGACAAGTGTTAGGCTGGGTACACACGTAAAGATTATCTGTCCAACCATCCAACTAGTTGATTGGTTGGAATGAAAATCTGGTAACGTATGGGAGTAACTGATGATCAGCAATTTGCTCCTAAATGCCAGAAAACAGATGAAAATGGCGTCAGACAAGTTTGTTAAATGTTTGATCTAAACTATTTGTTTAAACAACAGTTTTTGTCCATTTTCTGGCGTTTGGGTGCAAATTGCTGATTGTCGTTTGCTTTCATCCCTTACCAGATTTTCATTCCAACCAATCAACTAGTTGGATGGGTGGACAGAAAATCTTTACGTGTGTACCCAGCCTAAGAGTCTTTTACAGACAGCCTGTAACTCTGCGCTGCATAGAAGAACATGAATAATCCACTTCACATTCCCGTTATTTCCAGTGAGTCCTTCCTGCTGCCTCCAGGTATTATACCTGCCACCAGGGCGCTGTATACAATAGGTATTATACCTGCCACCAGGACGCTGTATACAATAGGTATTATACCTGCCACCAGGACGCTGTATACAATAGGTATTATACCTGCCACCAGGACGCTGTATACAATAGGTATTATACCTGCCACCAGGACGCTGTATACAATAGGTATTATACCTGCCACCAGGACGCTGTATACAATAGGCATTGATTAGTGCATGTTATTACAACTTTTTAACAATACACCTTAGTTTTTTCCCTTTCACTAAAATAGATATTGTTCCATAAGAAAGGGGAACGTTCTGCTCGTACACGGCTTCTTCTAATCATCACCGAGCCCACAGAGAGGCGCTGGACTGAGTGACAGGCGGCATGAGGAAGGGGATGAAGAACAAACATGGACCAATCAGCCCAACTCTGCTGCCCAATAGCGTGTGTCAGTCCTATGAGCTAAGTGACCAGAAGAGCCAATAATCAACCTGCGATCTGTCACCACTGGCGGGATTATTGCTGCATCTAGAGAGGCAACGCTCCTCATGGCATGATGGGTATATATGCTGCAAAATGACTTATTGCACCCCTCCCCCCAGGTTCCCCACCCTAATGTACAGTATACAGTACTCCGGATCAGTATGCTTGTCATATTTTCTCTCTACTCATGACCCTAAATCTTACTCCTGCCCCCATAACATCTCCTCAATATCCCGGCAGGTCACGTGTTCTGCTCCCGCACCCGGAAGTACGGTTTAAATACCGGCACTTACACCGCTCCGTCATACCTCCTGGAGGAAGGCTGTTAATGCTGAAATGTATTAGAGACATCCACAACCTGCATCCACTTTGATCCCCACCTGGACTCACCGACACCGGTATCCGGAACCAGGGCTGCCAGTGACCGTCCTCGCCAACTCACCCCTGACTGCAGCACCCAAACTGCCCTATGCAGGCTCACCGACATCGTCTGTACCACGGGACACTCACTGGTCCAGGGAGCCGTCAGCTCCTTCAGCGACCGGCACCATACCCTGGACCGGCATCGAGGTCCAGTCCTGGTCACCACACCCCTCCATCGGCGCCATTCACACCCGGAACGCGACACGCAGGTTTCCTCTGGGAGGAGGGTTACCCACCACCCCATTAGGCAAACGTAGGGGGGGGGGGTTTCCGTCTGCCTGGAAACCCCATCCTCAGCACACACATGACCACAGTAGAAATAGTAATTTAATAGAATTTTGCTAGTGCTGCATGTTCTTCTCAGTATCATAAATTAAATAATTAGCACCACCTGTGGATCTTTTAACATGAATCAGACAGTAATAATTTAATAAATAACCTGTGCACCAACTAGGAGATCTGGAAAACATGCACTGTTAGAGATGCACTGCTATAGAGCTCAATATGTCCATATACAGTATGTCCAGGGCAGTGCTAGGTCCTTCTGCTGCTCCTCCAGGCTCCCAGACTTGCTCCAATGCTCTGGAATGGTGCCCACATCTAATATACATTCATTCAGCTCAGGCAGGATGGACCTACTGCCACATATAATGGGTTACTGTGATCTCTGGTCCTGTATATGCTGGAATTATGACACACAATACACTATGTATGACACATATAATGGGTTACTGTGATCACTGGTCCTGTATATGCTGGAATTATGACACACAATACACTATGTATGACACATATAATGGGTTACTGTGATCTCTGGTCCTGTATATGCTGGAATTATGACACACAATACACTATGTATGACACATATAATGGGTTACTGTGATCTCTGGTCCTGTATATGCTGGAATTATGACACACAATACACTATGTATGACACATATAATGGGTTACTGTGATCTCTGGTCCTGTATATGCTGGAATTATGACACACAATACACTATGTATGACACATATAATGGGTTACTGTGATCACTGGTCCTGTATATGCTGGAATTATGACACACAATACACTATGTATGACACATATAATGGGTTACTGTGATCTCTGGTCCTGTATATGCTGGAATTATGACACACAATACACTATGTATGACACATATAATGGGTTACTGTGATCTCTGGTCCTGTATATGCTGGAATTATGACACACAATACACTATGTATGACACATATAATGGGTTACTGTGATCTCTGGTCCTGTATATGCTGGAATTATGACACACAATACACTATGTATGACACATATAATGGGTTACTGTGATCACTGGTCCTGTATATGCTGGAATTATGACACACAATACACTATGTATGACACATATAATGGGTTACTGTGATCACTGGTCCTGTATATGCTGGAATTATGACACACAATACACTATGTATGACACATATAATGGGTTACTGTGATCTCTGGTCCTGTATATGCTGGAATTATGACACACAATACACTATGTATGACACATATAATGGGTTACTGTGATCTCTGGTCCTGTATATGCTGGAATTATGACACACAATACACTATGTATGACACATATAATGGGTTACTGTGATCACTGGTCCTGTATATGCTGGAATTATGACACACAATACACTATGTATGACACATATAATGGGTTACTGTGATCACTGGTCCTGTATATGCTGGAATTATGACACACAATACACTATGTATGACACATATAATGGGTTACTGTGATCTCTGGTCCTGTATATGCTGGAATTATGACACACAATACACTATGTATGACACATATAATGGGTTACTGTGATCACTGGTCCTGTATATGCTGGAATTATGACACACAATACACTATGTATGACACATATAATGGGTTACTGTGATCTCTGGTCCTGTATATGCTGGAATTATGACACACAATACACTATGTATGACACATATAATGGGTTACTGTGATCTCTGGTCCTGTATATGCTGGAATTATGACACACAATACACTATGTATGACACATATAATGGGTTACTGTGATCTCTGGTCCTGTATATGCTGGAATTATGACACACAATACACTATGTATGACACATATAATGGGTTACTGTGATCACTGGTCCTGTATATGCTGGAATTATGACACACAATACACTATGTATGACACATATAATGGGTTACTGTGATCTCTGGTCCTGTATATGCTGGAATTATGACACACAATACACTATGTATGACACATATAATGGGTTACTGTGATCTCTGGTCCTGTATATGCTGGAATTATGACACACAATACACTATGTATGACACATATAATGGGTTACTGTGATCACTGGTCCTGTATATGCTGGAATTATGACACACAATACACTATGTATGACACATATAATGGGTTACTGTGATCACTGGTCCTGTATATGCTGGAATTATGACACACAATACACTATGTATGACACATATAATGGGTTACTGTGATCTCTGGTCCTGTATATGCTGGAATTATGACACACAATACACTATGTATGACACATATAATGGGTTACTGTGATCACTGGTCCTGTATATGCTGGAATTATGACACACAATACACTATGTATGACACATATAATGGGTTACTGTGATCTCTGGTCCTGTATATGCTGGAATTATGACACACAATACACTATGTATGACACATATAATGGGTTACTGTGATCTCTGGTCCTGTATATGCTGGAATTATGACACACAATACACTATGTATGACACATATAATGGGTTACTGTGATCTCTGGTCCTGTATATGCTGGAATTATGACACACAATACACTATGTATGACACATATAATGGGTTACTGTGATCACTGGTCCTGTATATGCTGGAATTATGACACACAATACACTATGTATGACACATATAATGGGTTACTGTGATCTCTGGTCCTGTATATGCTGGAATTATGACACACAATACACTATGTATGACACATATAATGGGTTACTGTGATCTCTGGTCCTGTATATGCTGGAATTATGACACACAATACACTATGTATGACACATATAATGGGTTACTGTGATCTCTGGTCCTGTATATGCTGGAATTATGACACACAATACACTATGTATGACACATATAATGGGTTACTGTGATCACTGGTCCTGTATATGCTGGAATTATGACACACAATACACTATGTATGACACATATAATGGGTTACTGTGATCTCTGGTCCTGTATATGCTGGAATTATGACACACAATACACTATGTATGACACATATAATGGGTTACTGTGATCTCTGGTCCTGTATATGCTGGAATTATGACACACAATACACTATGTATGACACATATAATGGGTTACTGTGATCACTGGTCCTGTATATGCTGGAATTATGACACACAATACACTATGTATGACACATATAATGGGTTACTGTGATCACTGGTCCTGTATATGCTGGAATTATGACACACAATACACTATGTATGACACATATAATGGGTTACTGTGATCTCTGGTCCTGTATATGCTGGAATTATGACACACAATACACTATGTATGACACATATAATGGGTTACTGTGATCTCTGGTCCTGTATATGCTGGAATTATGACACACAATACACTATGTATGACACATATAATGGGTTACTGTGATCTCTGGTCCTGTATATGCTGGAATTATGACACACAATACACTATGTATGACACATATAATGGGTTACTGTGATCACTGGTCCTGTATATGCTGGAATTATGACACACAATACACTATGTATGACACATATAATGGGTTACTGTGATCACTGGTCCTGTATATGCTGGAATTATGACACACAATACACTATGTATGACACATATAATGGGTTACTGTGATCACTGGTCCTGTATATGCTGGAATTATGACACACAATACACTATGTATGACACATATAATGGGTTACTGTGATCACTGGTCCTGTATATGCTGGAATTATGACACACAATACACTATGTATGACACATATAATGGGTTACTGTGATCACTGGTCCTGTATATGCTGGAATTATGACACACAATACACTATGTATGACACATATAATGGGTTACTGTGATCACTGGTCCTGTATATGCTGGAATTATGACACACAATACACTATGTATGACACATATAATGGGTTACTGTGATCTCTGGTCCTGTATATGCTGGAATTATGACACACAATACACTATGTATGACACATATAATGGGTTACTGTGATCTCTGGTCCTGTATATGCTGGAATTATGACACACAATACACTATGTATGACACATATAATGGGTTACTGTGATCTCTGGTCCTGTATATGCTGGAATTATGACACACAATACACTATGTATGACACATATAATGGGTTACTGTGATCACTGGTCCTGTATATGCTGGAATTATGACACACAATACACTATGTATGACACATATAATGGGTTACTGTGATCACTGGTCCTGTATATGCTGGAATTATGACACACAATACACTATGTATGACACATATAATGGGTTACTGTGATCTCTGGTCCTGTATATGCTGGAATTATGACACACAATACACTATGTATGACACATATAATGGGTTACTGTGATCTCTGGTCCTGTATATGCTGGAATTATGACACACAATACACTATGTATGACACATATAATGGGTTACTGTGATCTCTGGTCCTGTATATGCTGGAATTATGACACACAATACACTATGTATGACACATATAATGGGTTACTGTGATCTCTGGTCCTGTATATGCTGGAATTATGACACACAATACACTATGTATGACACATATAATGGGTTACTGTGATCACTGGTCCTGTATATGCTGGAATTATGACACACAATACACTATGTATGACACATATAATGGGTTACTGTGATCACTGGTCCTGTATATGCTGGAATTATGACACACAATACACTATGTATGACACATATAATGGGTTACTGTGATCTCTGGTCCTGTATATGCTGGAATTATGACACACAATACACTATGTATGACACATATAATGGGTTACTGTGATCTCTGGTCCTGTATATGCTGGAATTATGACACACAATACACTATGTATGACACATATAATGGGTTACTGTGATCTCTGGTCCTGTATATGCTGGAATTATGACACACAATACACTATGTATGACACATATAATGGGTTACTGTGATCACTGGTCCTGTATATGCTGGAATTATGACACACAATACACTATGTATGACACATATAATGGGTTACTGTGATCACTGGTCCTGTATATGCTGGAATTATGACACACAATACACTATGTATGACACATATATTGGGTTACTGTGATCACTGGTCCTGTATATGCTGGAATTATGACACACAATACACTATGTATGACACATATAATGGGTTACTGTGATCACTGGTCCTGTATATGCTGGGATTATGACACACAATACACTATGTATGACGCATAATAAAACTGGTTGAGTACTAATTCTGCCCTCTTCATGGACTGGCCACATTTGCTCTAAAATCAGGCCCCTTCTAGAAATCCTGCGTTTGCCACTGACCCCAGCCCAGCAGACAGCTTACCAGTGGACGGCACACACCATCGAGCTCAGAAGGTGTAGACCCCACACATACCATGTGTACGATTACAGCAGAAAGACACCCCAAGACCCCACGGGCTCATGGGGCACATCTACATAACAGGGTAGTCTGTTCCCTTCCAACGAGAAGCGTCCTGCATCACATGCGTTCCAACCACCAAACCAGCAGAGTACGCCAGGGAGAAAAGTACACACTACTCACCTATAAACATCTCAGCCGCACCATTCGCCCCAAAAACCTACCAGTAGGTAAGTACTTAATTAACTTTGAATACCACCGTGCGGGATGCCGCCTACAACAGGATTTTCAACAAACAATACACTAACTTTTATGGCACCTGCACTTTCACAAGGCTCACAAGACTGTAGACCAAAGGTCCAGCAGGGAAGATGTGCTGGTCAAGAACCGCACGGCAAGGAGCCCCCTGAATGGGTCCACATACCTTCTCACCCCGAGCCAGTACACCTACACCTCCACCACCACCTCTCGCCCCCCACTTCCCCTCCCTTCAGGACCATGACGGGGCAGCATTGTGCCTGCTTGAATAAAGGATTTGGTCCCACATTGTTCACAAGGTCCACCAACGTAATCACCGAATTCACCCCCTACAACAGCCCCCCTTATAGGAAGAGCGCACCTGTACCCCAAATATCATATCTATTACCAACAGGACCCCGTACTCCTGTAGACGGTACAGCACTCCCGTATTCTTTTATAAATTTTTCCATGTAAAAAAAAAAAATAAGACAAATACGGTATGCAGTCAGGAAGCCGACCGGCAAAACGCTGACCGCAGGCTTGCAGAGTCAGCTTTCGGAAAAGTTATACTTTTTCCCAAGCAGCTGAGGTATCCACAAGGATTTCCTCACTACTGCATGGCTCTCCCCCCCCCCTCTAATTCCCCCGCTGGCTCACCTGTACAGCGCCTCCGGTGTCCAATCCAGCCCCCTCCCACAGGAGTCCATTGCACACCCCCTCTCCCGCAGGTGTTTGCCCGCCATCCCCCCGTGGGTGTCCCCCCGCCGTATACCCCTCTCATCTTTTCCGTTGCGCTGGTATCTTCGGCCAGTGAGTGTGGCTATGTCACATGTGGCTGCCTTGTAAATCTTCACAGGCTGCCGTGTAAACAGCCGCCTGTGAAGGTTATCGGGGGCTGAACGCCATCTCAGAGTGGCTTTCAGTAACACCATCAAGTTTCTGAAAAAAATACGGAACTTGATGAATAGCCCTGACATTTTTCACAAAAGTATGTGAAAACGTTAATATTTACATTCCTTTGTGAAAAATAAGTGATGATGAATAGGCCCCTTAGAGTTTGTCCTACCGCCAAATTTATGTAAACGTATTGGAGTAGTATATACCCTATGCAATATAAACAGTTGTATTTGTTGAAAACCAGTGGAAACCATAGATACCTGTGAGCATTTCATTGCCATTTTCCATTCATCCTCGCATAGCGCCCACTTTTCAGCCCAAATCAGAGAAACCAATCTATCTGCCTAAAGAGTGCTATTGGGAGATATATAGGAAAATTACAAAACAAATACAATAGTTTTGTGAGTATCACCATCTTGATTAAATTAAGTCACAGATAAGGCCAGTTTTATCCAGCTTCTCGCCTTTGATTTTAAATATTCCAATTGGGGTTTAACGTTCAACTGAACATAATCTTGAGATGTATTTTAGACCCATATACCCAAATATTTAAATTTGTCTACCCACTATACTGAGAAGGTAACTTAAGCTGCATACACACGTAAAGATTTTCTGTCCAACCATCCACCTAGTTGATTGGTTGGAATGAAAATCTGGTAACGTATGGGAGTAACTGATGATCAGCAATTTGCTCCTAAATGCCAGAAAACAGATGAAAATGGCGTCAGACAAGTTTGTTAAATGTTTGATCTAAACAATTTGATCAAACAACAGTTTTTGTCAATTTTCCGGCGTTTGGGAGCAAATTGCCGATCATCAGTTACTCCCATACGTTACCGGATTTTCATTCCAACCAATCAACTAGTTGGATGGTTGGACAGAAAATCTTTACGTGTGTACCCAGTTTAAGGGATTAGCCGGACATGAACCCCTTAGTGGAAGGATAGAAGATTTGGTCCAATTGATAGATAGGCCTGAAAAGCTACCATATTGATTATTAAGAACAAGGACTATGGGCACAGAAAACTGATAATCCTCAATAAACAGCAATGTCATCTGCATATAATGCCAATTTCTCTGTCCTTGAGCCCAAATCAAGTCCCTGTATACCTTGATGCAATCGTAGTAAGCAAGCTAAGGGCTCGATTGCAAAAGCAAACAGTGCCGGTGAAAGAGGACAACCTTGTCTCGTTCCACGTGCTACAGGAAAGGAAGACGATATATAACCGTTCACGGATACTCAGGCTTTTGGAGCGGAATATAAAAGCTGCACCCATTTTATAAATATTGGTCCTATACCAAAGCTTTCATAAGTCTCCCATAAAAAAGGCCACTCATCTGGATCATAGCCTCCATTCTTACTTCCACTTTACAGCCCTCTATTTCCCTCATCCACACCATGAACATCTCCCCCCAGCCCCCACTACTCAGTGTCTACATAGTCCCTTCGGAATCGGTATGTAATGCTGGCTGTCGGATGTCTTCTGTCACAATACAGACAGCGGCATCCCAATGGTTGGTATCCCTCCTAACCCTCCCCCTTCTTGTAGTCTAACCTTCCCCACTCCGCACTCAGCGGCGTAACCAGGGCAGGTCGGCCGGGGTTCATGCCCTAGGCACCATAGGAGCGGTGTGGGAGGGGTGGGCACTGCAAGCTGCGGACCAGGTCCGGTAAAGTCAGTGTAGTGTGGACCGCAGTGAGTGCGGTCCACACCACACAGTAACGCAAACACCGCCGCCGGCGCTGTGCAGTACACTCATACTACCCGGCAGCGATGTGTGTTTCAGCAGCCAATGAGAGTCAGACAGACTCTCACTGGCTGCTGCGCCCACTGCCAGAACCGGGCTGGAGCTCACTCATGATCACTGTATAACGGCACTGTATCACTACTGGGGGCATTGCATAGGGGGCCACTACTGGGGGCACTGTATAAGGGACACTGCAATGGGGGAACATTACTGGGGACACTGTATAAGGGGGAACACTACTGGGGGCCTGCATAAGAGGGACCACTACTGGGGGGCACTGCATAAGGGGGATCACTACTGGGGGCACTACATAGGGGGGACTGTATAAGGGGAACTATTAGGGGCACTGCATAAGGGGGGATCACTACTGGGGGCACTGCATAGGGGGGACTGTATAAGGGGAACTATTAGGGGCACTGCATAAGAGGGATCACTACTGGGGACACTGTATAAGGGTGCACTACTGGGAGCACTATATAAGGGGCACTATTGGAAGTACTGTATAAGGGGGCACTGTATAAGGTACACAACTACATGGGGCACTGATACTGAGGACATTGCATAAGGGGCACTACTACTGGGAGCATTAAGGTGCATATGGAATGGAAAAGAATGTTACCAGAGTGACGAGGAATGGGGGGGTGTCATGTTGGCACGACCCCATTTTCCAGTGACCACGCATCGTGGTACCATGTTCTTTCTATTTGATGATGATGGATTTGATGGTGCTCATCAAAAATGTGGATATTTTTTTATAACCCAACCCAGAATTGTACTTTGTCCCTGACTTGTTTGGAGAGCTCCTTGGTCTTCATGGTGCGATGCCTCTTGCTTAGTGGTGTTGCAGCCTCTGGGGCCTTTCAGAAAAGGTGTGATTATACTGACAGATCATGTGACACTTAGATTTCACACAGGTGGACTTCATTTCACGAATTATGTGACGTCTAAAGGTAATTGGTTGCACCAGAACTTTTGAGGGGCTTCATAGCAAAGGGGGTGATTACATATGCACATGCCAATTTTCAGAATTGTATTTATAAAGATTCTTTTTTAGATATATTTTTCTCATTTCACTTCACCAAATTAGACTATTTTGTGCAGATCCATCACAAAAAATTCATTAAACAAAATTACAGGTTGTATGTAACAAAAAAGGTAAAAAGCCAAGGGGTGTGACTACTTTTGCAAGGCACTCTACGTGCCTGTTCTGTGTAGAAGTATTACAGTTATGTGTATAAGTGTATGTTATGTGTAGAAGTATTACAGTTATGTGTATAAGTATTATTGTTATGTGTATAAGTATTACAGTTATGTGTATAAGTGCCTGTTATGTGTAGAAGTATTACAGTTATGTGTATTATTATTGTTATGTGTATAAGTATTACAGTTATGTGTATAAGTGTCTGTTATGTGTATAAGTGCCTGTTATGTGTAGAAGTATTACAGTTATGTGTATAAGTGCCTGTTATGTGTAGAAGTATTACAGTTATGTGTATAAGTGCATTTATGTGTATAAGTGCCTGTTATGTGTATAACTGTAATACTTATACACATAACAGGCACTTATACACATAACTGTAATACTTCTACACATAACAGGCACTTATACACATAACTGTAATACTTCTACACATAACTGTAATACTTATACACATAACAGGCACTTATACACATAAGTATTACAGTTATGTGTAGAAGTATTACAGTTATGTGTATAAGTGCCTGTTATGTGTAGAAGTATTACAGTTATGTGTATAAGTGCCTGTTATTTGTAGAAGTATTACAGTTATGTGTATAAGTGCCTGTTATGTGTAGAAGTATTACAGTTATGTGTATAAGTGTATGTTATGTGTAGAAGTATTACAGTTATGTGTATAAGTATTATTGTTATGTGTATAAGTATTACAGTTATGTGTATAAGTGCCTGTTATGTGTAGAAGTATTACAGTTATGTGTATAAGTGTCTGTTATGTGTAGAAGTATTACAGTTATGTGTATAAGTGCCTGTTATGTGTAGAAGTATTACAGTTATGTGTATAAGTGTCTGTTATGTGTAGAAGTATTACAGTTATGTGTATAAGTGTATGTTATGTGTAGAAGTATTACAGTTATGTGTATAAGTATTATTGTTATGTGTATAAGTATTACAGTTATGTGTATAAGTATTACAGTTATGTGTATAAGTGCATTTATGTGTATTAGTGCCTGTTATGTGTATAAGTATTACAGTTATGTGTAGAAGTATTACAGTTATGTGTAGAAGTATTACAGTTATGTGTATAAGTGCCTGTTATGTGTAGAAGTATTACAGTTATACACATAACAGGCACTTATACACATAACTGTAATACTTATACACATAACAGGCACTTATACACATAACTGTAATACTTCTACACATAACAGGCACTTATACACATAACTGTAATACTTATACACATAACTGTAATACTTATACACATAACAGGCACTTATACACATAACTGTAATACTTCTACACATAACAGGCACTTATACACATAACTGTAATACTTCTACACATAACTGTAATACTTCTACACATAACAGGCACTTATACACATAAGTATTACAGTTATGTGTAGAAGTATTACAGTTATGTGTATAAGTGCCTGTTATGTGTAGAAGTATTACAGTTATGTGTATAAGTGCCTGTTATGTGTAGAAGTATTACAGTTATGTGTAGAAGTATTACAGTTATGTGTATAAGTGCCTGTTATGTGTAGAAGTATTACAGTTATGTGTATAAGTGCCTGTTATTTGTAGAAGTATTACAGTTATGTGTATAAGTGCCTGTTATGTGTAGAAGTATTACAGTTATGTGTATAAGTGCCTGTTATGTGTATAAGTATTACAGTTATGTGTATAAGTATTACAGTTATGTGTATAAGTGCCTGTTATGTGTATAAGTGCCTGTTATGTGTAGAAGTATTACAGTTATGTGTATAAGTGCCTGTTATGTGTAGAAGTATTACAGTTATGTGTATAAGTGCCTGTTATGTGTAGAAGTATTACAGTTATGTGTATAAGTGCCTGTTATGTGTACAATATAAGTGTTCCCTTAACTGAAATTCTTGTACTTTTCTCCACATCCCCAGATTTATTCCCTGCAAGATTACAGCTCCTGACAATCCCACTGACATCTGAATTATTTTTTTCAAAAGTGAAGATTATAAGGAGCCATCTTCAAAGCACTGTGGGCCTGATTCAGACCCGCTCATAAGTGGGTTGATGTTTGGCCACTGCACATGCGCATGCTGGAGCCGGCTCCGACATGCGCATGTGCGAGACCCGGCTAGCGACGGGCGCTCCGTCGCTCCGGGTCTCGCACCAAAAGGGGGCGGCTGTCAATTTTGATCGACAGCTTGCACCGTTTTGGAGGCGGGCAGGGGAGGTGGCTGGCCAAACGGAGGCATTCCAGACGGAACGCCTACCGTTTGGGGGCAGCCCCACTGACATCACGAGTGAGCTTCCGGTTCTATTAAGAGCCAGAAGCTCACTGGGGCTTTCGGCCAATGAGACGCTACCGCAAGGGTCTCATTGCAAGCCCCGATGGTCGAGACCATCGCGACCATCACCTGGCCGCTCGCTATAGCTGTGGGTGGTCAGAACATAAGTGCATGTACTACAGGTGGTGACGGTGATATCACAGTCAGAGACTGACTGTCATAAACAAACAAAACACCTATTAAATGATCCCATAGCAGCACTGACAATGAGCTTAAAGCCGCTGTAAAGGGAGGGTGTCAACCTCCAAGCCAAAGCATATGAAAATCAAAACTTTTGAATATACAGTATAGCTGTATGTATAAGGTGGGGTTGCCTCTGTGTAATGATGTTATACTCTTTTTAGCGTGACTTGTGTGATCATGTGGTTAATTGATGCAGCTGCAGTGGGTACCATGAGACACTTTATGAGTAACACATTAGTGAAACGCGTCAAGCAATTCTTGCATATCCGTGATGCCATTGCTGCAACCGTTCTTTATTTATTTATTACCAGTTATGTATATAGCGCACACATATTCCGCAGCACTTTACAGAGAATATCTTACCATTCACATCACTCCCTGCCCCAGTGCAGCTTACACTCTATATTCCCCATTACATGGTCACACACATACACACTAGGGGTCACATCACTCCCTGCCCCAGTGCTTACACTCTATATTCCCCATCACATGGTCACACACATACACACTAGGGGTCACATCACTACCTGCCCCAGTGCTTACACTCTATATTCCCCATCACATGCTCACACACATACATACTAGGGGTCACATCACTCCCTGCCCCAGTGCTTACACTCTGTATTCCCCATCACATGGTCACACACATACACACTAGGGGTCACATCTCTCCCTGCCCCAGTGCAGCTTACACTCTATATTCCCCATCACATGGTCACATTATAGAATGTTTATGCAGTCGGGATGCCGACAGTCTAAATGTCGACCGTCGGCATCCCGACTGTCTAATCTCGGCAAGGGTCTAATGACAGGCGTTGAAATCCCTATGCCTGTGACTTAGACCTACGCTGGGAGCCCGATGCCCGGCATCCCGATCGAAGGTAAGCCGGGTGTCGGGCACGGACAGCCACAGGGGGGAAGGGTTAGGTTAGGTGCTTCCGGGGGGGACTTAGGCACCCCCCCGGGAGGGTTAGGCTAGGGGAAGGAGGGGTTAGGCACCTTCGGGGGAGAGGTTAGGGTTAGGCACCCCCCCGGGAGACTTTAGGCTGCGGGGAAGGGGGGGTTAGAATTAGGCACTTATAGGGGGGGTTATGGTTAGACACTTGGGGGGAGGTTAGGGTTAGGCACCCCTAAGGGAGGGTTAGGGGGGGTATAGGTTAGTTACTACTTACCTTAGCTGCGTCCGGCGGTATTTCATACCGATCCCATAGAATGTCCTAACTGTAATAAATTCTCACATGTAATAGCGCAATGGAATATGCTGGGGCTGTATAAATAATTATTAATAAATAAGCATATGTTCCTGAATACACTACATACATCCTGCATACATGTAATACATAGGAGTGTGTTAATCTTTAATAAATGCAGATTGTGGTATTTCCAGTTTTGCACTGTGCACTGGATGTCAGCTTCCAGCTTCTAGATGGATTTTATGGCAGAGTGTCATCCTATTGCAGTAAAAATAATTTACTGATAGCTGTATCTTAACCAGAAGTGTCAAGGCGCTGAGTATTACAGAGCAGAGCCGCCACTTAAGGACAAGACTGGATTTAGCAGAAAGTAGATCTAGTAAACATATTTTGCTCTTGGCAGGAGACTGATGAATACTGCAAAATGCCAAGATCAGAAGATGTCCCTAGGCCAAATCTCCAATCCCACACAGAGCATTGTATTAACAATCCCTGACGACCACGCTAACTGTGCTAGGAGGGCTGAAGTGCCAGCCGTGCCAGTAATCAGCACATGGCTCTGAAAAACAAGGGGATATGCCCACTGCTTTATACTGGTTTGTAGCAGTCTGTGTTTCGCACAATCTCAGTCCTATGCAACATTTTAAGTGTAATAAAAACCTCTTTAGTGCAGAGCAGAAGAAACATTAGTTAGTATTCCGTGAGCTTCATAATGCAGTTACAGATTCCATAGAGGTGAAACAAATTATATAAAAGTTATTACCGGAACTAAATAAAACTGAAGAGATAGGATTAATAGCCCTGAGTGCTCGTTAATTGCAATTCATCTTCAAAATACAGGAAATATATTGTGGCCGACAAAGAAAAATAAAAACACACGTTCGTTTAAGCCAGTGGTTCTCAAACTCTGTCCTCAGGACCCCACACAGGTCACGTTTTGCAGGTCACCCAGCAGGCGCACAGGTGTATTCATTGCTCACTGACACATTTCCCAGGTCACCCAGCAGGCGCACAGGTGTATTCATTGCTCACTGACACATATCCCAGGTCACCCAGCAGGCGCACAGGTGTATTCATTGCTCACTGACACATTTCCCAGGTCACCCAGCAGGAGCACAGGTGTAATCATTACTCACTGACACATTTCCCAGGTCACCCAGCAGGAGCACAGGTGTATTCATTGCTCACTGACACATATCCCAGGTCACCCAGCAGGCGCACAGGTGTATTCATTGCTCACTGACACATTTCCCAGGTCACCCAGCAGGAGCACAGGTGTAATCATTACTCACTGACACATTTCCCAGGTCACCCAGCAGGCGCACAGGTGTATTCATTGCTCACTGACACATTTCCCAGGTCACCCAGCAGGAGCACAGGTGTAATCATTACTCACTGACACATATCCCAGGTCACCCAGCAGGAGCACAGGTGTAATCATTACTCACTGACACATTTCCCAGGTCACCCAGCAGCTGCACATGTGTAATCATTACTCACTGACACATTTCCCAGGTCACCCAGCAGGTGCACAGGTGTATTCATTACTCACTGACACATATCCCAGGTCACCCAGCAGGTGCACAGGTGTATTCATTACTCACTGACACATTTCCCAGCTCACCCAGCAGGAGCACAGGTGTATTCATTACTCACTGACACATTTCCCAGGTCACCCAGCAGGAGCACAGGTGTATTCATTGCTCACTGACACATTTCCCAGGTCCAGCAGCTGCACAGGTGTATTCATTACTCGCTGACACATTTCCCAGGTTACCCAGCAGGTGCACAGGTGTAATCATTACTCACTGACACATTTCCCAGGTCACCCAGCAGGTGCACAGGTGTAGTCATTACTCACTGACACATTTCCCAGCTCACCCAGCAGGTGCACAGGTGTAATCATTACTCACTGACACATTTCCCAGGTCACCCAGCAGCTGCACATGTGTAATCATTACTCACTGACACATTTCCCATGTCACCCAGCAGGTGCACAGGTGTACTCATTACTCACTGACACATTTCCCAGGTCACCCAGCAGGTGCACAGGTGTAATCATTACTCACTGACACATTTCCCAGGTCACACAGCAGCTGCACATGTGTAATCATTACTCACTGACACATTTCCCATGTCACCCAGCAGGAGCACAGGTGTAATCATTACTCACTGACACATTTCCCATGTCACCCAGCAGGTGCACAGGTGTAATCATTACTCACTGACACATTTCCCAGGTCACCCAGCAGGTGCACAGGTGTATTCATTACTCACTGACACATTTCCCAGGTCACCCAGCAGCTGCACATGTGTACTCATTACTCACTGATACATTTCCCAGGTCAACCAGCAGGTGCACAGGTGTATTCATTACTCACTGACACATTTCCCAGGTCACCCAGCAGGTGCACAGGTGTATTCATTACTCACTGACACATTTCCCAGGTCACCCAGCAGGTGCACAGGTGTAATCATTACTCACTGACACATTTCCCAGGTCACCCAGCAGCTGCACAGGTGTAATCATTACTCACTGACACATTTCCCAGGTCACCCAGCAGGTGCACAGGTGTATTCATTCCTCACTGACACATTTCCCAGGTCACCCAGCAGGTGCACAGGTGTATTCATTACTCGCTGACACATTTCCCAGGTCACCTAGCAGGTGCACAGGTGTATTCATTACTCACTGACACATTTCCCAGGTCACTCAGCAGGAGCACAGGTGTAATAATTACTCACTGACACATTTCCCAGGTCACCCAGCAGGAGCACAGGTGTATTCATTACTCACTGACACATTTCCCAGGTCACCCAGCAGGTGCACAGGTGCAGTCATTACTCACTGACACATTTCCCAGGTCACCCAGCAGGTGCACAGGTGTATTCATTACTCGCTGACACATTTCCCAGGTCACCTAGCAGGTGCACAGGTGTATTCATTACTCGCTGACACATTTCCCAGGTCACTCAGCAGGAGCACAGGTGTAATAATTACTCACTGACACATTTCCCAGGTCACCCAGCAGGAGCACAGGTGTATTCATTACTCACTGACACATTTCCCAGGTCACCCAGCAGGTGCACAGGTGCAGTCATTACTCACTGACACATTTCCCAGGTCACCCAGCAGGTGCACAGGTGTATTCATTACTCACTGACACATTTCCCAGGTCACCCAGCAGGTGCACATGTGTACTCATTACTCACTGACACATTTCCCAGGTCACCCAGCAGGTGCACAGGTGTATTCATTACTCACTGACACATTTCCCAGGTCACCCAGCAGGAGCACAGGTGTAGTCATTACTCACTGACACATTTCCCAGGTCCAGCAGCTGCACAGGTGTAGTCATTACTCACTGACACATTTCCCAGGTTACCCAACAGGTGCACAGGTGTAATCATTACTCACTGACACATTTCCCAGGTCACCCAGCAGGTGCACATGTGTACTCATTACTCACTGATACATTTCCCAGGTCACCCAGCAGGTGCACAGGTGTAATCATTACTCACTGACACATTTCCCAGGTCACCCAGCAGGAGCACAGGTGTATTCCTCACTGACACATTTCCCAGGTCACCCAGCAGGAGCACAGGTGTACTCATTACTCACTGACACATTTCCCAGGTCACCCAGCTGGTGTGCAGGTGTAGTCATTACTCACTGACACATTTCTCAGGTCACACAGCAGGAGCACAGGTGTATTCATTACTCACTGACACATTTCCCAGGTCACCCAGCTGGTGTGCAGGTGTAGTCATTACTCACTGACACATTTCCCAGGTCACCCAGCAGGTTCACAGGTGTATTCATTGCTCACTGACACATTTCCCAGGTCACCCAGCAGGTGCACAGGTGTAATCATTACTCACTGATACATTTCCCAGGTCACCCAGCAGGTGCACAGGTGTATTCGTTACTCACTGACACATTTCCCAGGTCACCCAGCAGGAGCACAGGTGTATTTGTTACTCACTGACACATTTCCCAGGTCACCCAGCAGGTGCACAGGTGTAATCATTACTCACTGACACATTTCCCAGGTCACCCAGCAGGTTCACAGGTGTATTCATTGCTCACTGACACATTTCCCAGGTCACCCAGCAGGTGCATTCATTACTCACTGACACATATCCCAGGTCACCCAGCAGGTGCACAGGTGTATTCATTACTCACTGACACATTTCCCAGCTCACCCATCAGGAGCACAGGTGTATTCATTACTCACTGACACATTTCCCAGGTCACCCAGCAGGTGCACAGGTGTATTCATTACTCACTGACACATTTCCCAGGTCACCCAGCAGGTGCACAGGTGTATTCATTACTCACTGACACATTTCCCAGGTCACCCAGCAGGTGCACAGGTGTATTCATTGCTCACTGACACATTTCCCAGGTCACCCAGCAGGTTCACAGGTGTATTCATTGCTCACTGACACATTTCCCAGGTCACCCAGCAGGTGCACAGGTGTATTCATTGCTCACTGACACATTTCCCAGGTCACCCAGCAGGTGCACAGGTGTATTCATTGCTCACTGACACATTTCCCAGGTCACCCAGCAGGTGCACAGGTGTATTCATTACTCACTGACACATATCCCAGGTCCAACAGCTGCACAGGTGTATTCATTACTCACTGACACATTTCCCAGGTCACCCAGCAGGTGCACAGGTGTAATCATTACTCACTGACACATTTCCCAGGTCACCCAGCAGGTTCACAGGTGTATTCATTGCTCACTGACACATTTCCCAGGTCACCCAGCAGGTGCACAGGTGTATTCATTACTCACTGACACATATCCCAGGTCACCCAGCAGGTGCACAGGTGTAATCATTACTCACTGACACTTTTCCCAGCTCACCCAGCAGGAGCACAGGTGTAATCATTACTCACTGACACATTTCCCAGGTCACCCAGCAGGTGCACAGGTGTATTCATTACTCACTGACACATTTCCCAGGTCACCCAGCAGGTGCACAGGTGTAGTCATTACTCACTGACACATTTCCCAGGTCACCCAGCAGGTGCACAGGTGTATTCATTACTCACTGACACATATCCCAGGTCACCCAGCAGGTGCACAGGTGTATTCATTACTCACTGACACTTTTCCCAGGTCACCCAGCAGGTGCACAGGTGTAGTCATTACTCACTGACACATTTCCCAGGTCACCCAGCAGGTGCACAGGTGTATTCATTGCTCACTGACACATTTCCCAGGTCACCCAGCAGGTGCACAGGTGTATTCATTACTCACTGACACATTTCCCAGGTCACCCAGCAGGTGCACAGGTGTAGTCATTACTCACTGACACATTTCCCAGGTCACCCAGCAGGTGCACAGGTGTGATCATTACTCACTGACACATTTCCCAGGTCACCCAGCAGGTGCACAGGTGTATTCATTACTCACTGACACATTTCCCAGGTCACCCAGCAGGTGCACAGGTGTATTCATTACTCACTGACACATTTCCCAGGTCACCCAGCAGGAGCACAGGTGTAATCATTACTCACTGACACATTTCCCAGGTCACCCAGCAGGTGCACAGGTGTATTCATTACTCACTGACACATTTCCCAGGTCACCCAGCAGGTGCACAGGTGTAATCATTACTCACTGACACATTTCCCAGGTCACCCAGCAGGTGCACAGGTGTATTCATTACTCACTGACACATTTCCCAGGTCACCCAGCAGGAGCACAGGTGTAATCATTACTCACTGACACATTTCCCAGGTCACCCAGCAGGTGCACAGGTGTATTCATTACTCACTGACACATTTCCCAGGTCACCCAGCAGGAGCACAGGTGTATTCATTACTCACTGACACATTTCCCAGGTCACACAGCAGGAGCACAGGTGTATTCATTACTCACTGACACATTTCCCAGGTCACCCAGCAGGAGCACAGGTGTATTCATTACTCACTGACACATTTCCCAGGTCACACAGCAGGTGCACAGGTGTAGTCATTACTCGCTGACACATTTCCCAGGTCACACAGCAGGAGCACAGGTGTATTCATTACTCACTGACACATTTCCCATGTCACACAGCAGGTGCACAGGTGTAGTCATTACTCGCTGACACATTTCCCAGGTCACCCAGCAGGAGCACAGGTGTATTCATTACTCAGTGACATATTGTAAAAGATCCACAGGTGGAGCTAATTATTTCACTTGTGATTCTGTGAGGAGACCTGGAAAACATGCACTGTGTGGGATCCTGAGGATCAAGTTTGAGAACCTGTGGTTTAAGCTACAGAATTCTCAGTATACTACACAGTCATCTCCCTAGTAGAGTGCCTGATTCAGTACCGTACGGAACTGTGATTACGCACGCATTACGCAGATTGTTTTGATATGCGTATGCATCGCAGTGAGAAAACTGGCTGATGCGATCGCAGTGACTACGCAGATCCATCGCAGAGTGATTGACAGGTGCTGTTTGTGGTAGGTGACGGGGGGCGGTCAGCAAAACGAAGGCGTCCCAGTGTGTGCACACGCCATTGCATGGGCGTTCATAAATTATCCACTGCGATGCCATACGCAGCCTGAGGCCTGATAGTGTGCGTGAGGCTGCGATGGTACTCGATGTTACCGATGGTTTCGCAGTCTTGCTGAACATTACGGATGTGCGGTAAAGTGGGCGTCCTTGTGTAGTGCTGCGACGGAATAGCGATCGCAATGGATTAGCGTACTATCGCAGTTGAACTGCGAGCGCAATTGCAATTGCATATGAAGTTGCGTTCCGTGGAGAATCAGGCCTAGAAATCCCCTACACACCTTTTATTTCAGTGGAGGAGGGAAGCGTTCTTCTATCACTCAAGTACACCCCATACTCTTCTCAGGGCCCTAACTGGGGGTGTGCTAGTGGTACCGTCACCCAGGGTGCGGCACGGTCGCTGCCCCATCGCAGATGCTTTTGGCTTGTAGGGTGTCTGGAACAGGTCACACTGCGATCTTAATGTTACTAAAGTTGCTCCAGACAATGACTTGTACTCACCTAAGGAGATCAGGGATGATGCCGATAGCATTAGAATCTGGCACGGTAAAGAGACATTTGGTAATAACACCGACGTTCTGGGTGTTAGAAGAGCTAGTGGGACAGGACTCCAGGGAAGGCAGACGGATCACTGCTTAGGGTAGGGTTTTATTTCTAAAGGACGGAGAGGTATGTACTAACAAAAATCATCACAGTATCATAACAGGATAATAAATCTCTACAACGTTACATAAATTAAAGTGTTATCACAGCGCAATAACCAGATGACTCCGAATGTTTGTAAACTGCTGCAATCGCTGATGTAATTCAGTCCAGAGTCAAGATGAATATCCAAGTGAGATTAGGTATGGTAAGTCCAAATGGCAATCAAATATAGTGCTCAACGCGTTTCACTGGAAGTATTTGGAGTCCAGCTTCCTCTGACTCTGGACTGAATGACATCAGCGATTGCAGCAGTTAACAAACATCCGGAGGACCCACTTCTGCCTATACCATTGCGGTTATCCTGCTAAGGACTGAATGAACGTTTGGTATTCCAGAACCGGTAATATTGTGCTACCTCATGAGTCATAACTAATACCAAGGATTCAAATTGAACAATTCTGAGTCTTAATAGTTTCTTCGTATGGTTCTCCTATGCGATCCCAGCCTATACCCATTGCTCCAATTTATTATTCTATTTATCATTTAGACTTTTTTCTTCATTTTCATGTCCTTTAAATTATGATTTATGTTTTATATTTTTATATTGTAATAAATTTGTCTGTATTTTTACTGAGAAACCGTCCATCTTAACTATTATTAACAATACCCTAACGTAGTATTAAGTTATATCGCTGGTACCCTAGTCTTTCTCTATGCATTCAGCGGGACTGGTTAAAGGGACGGGACTGGATTACCCTCTGCTGTATGCGGTGCCAGGACTGTATAAAAGAAGGGCTCTGTGAGTTATAGTGATAGTGTGTATCATCTGCTGGGTGTGATAGTCCTGGTGCCTTCAGCTAGGACTCATTGTCCTTCTAAAGACATTTCTATTAGAACTAATAGGCATCTGCTTGTATCCTGTCACTACCAGCACAGAACATCTGACGGGGGTTACGGTGCAGGAGTCGGGAGACCAGCTGACCGGAGCCCCAGAGGACATCAACGGAGCACCGATCACCGGAGGTGAGTGTGAGCCAGTGGGGCCCAAGGGGGGGGGGGGGGGGGGAACTTGTGGGGTGTGGGAAGAGTCCACGAGGGGGGCTTGCGGTAGCCGGCGGCAGTGTGTGCGCACACACATTCTCCCTGTGTTTTTTCCAAAAACTACAGGGAGCAGTGTGTGGACAGGATTCGTGGGGACAGAGCTGTATCACAAGCCATGATCCTGCAAGGGATTTATGATAAATTTCTGTGATGCAATGCGAATTTAGGACCTATTTCAGCAAGGATGACAATTGCAAAGCTGCATGCAGGCTATAGATATATGATGTATGCACGCAGGCTATAGATATATGATGTATGCACGCAGGCTATAGATATATGATGTATGCACGCAGGCTGTAGATATATGATTTATGCACGCAGGCTGTAGATATATGATTTATGCATGCAGGCAGCTTTTCAACGCGATCCTTGCAGTAATGCAAATGCAGCAAGAGGTGTATGACACCCCCTGTATGTGTATGACACCCCCTGTATGACACCTCGTGTTGCATTTGCGATCCCAGCACTGCGACAGAGATCGTAGGCTGGGATGACCATATTTGATTGATGGTCGCGATGGTGGATGGCGCCAGGCGGCCGGCTAGCTGAATAAACCTGAGCTTACCCAGGCTGGCCGGCTTGTGAGCCCAGCAGACTGCGTATGCCACGCAGTCCCTGGGCTGGCCACTCCCGAAAAAAAACGGGGCCCCGTTTCCGGGAACGCTGGGCCACCCCCGCACTGCCCCTCAAATAGGCTTTCAAGGACCGGAATGCGTCTTAGCATGACCCATTCTGCACTCGCACATTGCCGATAATCACCAGCGCACTTGTGTCCCTTAGTTGGAAATATCACACTACAACCGCATTTTAAATGTGGATTGTAGTAAATAGAGCCCACAGCTCACATACACACACAGCTCACACACACATACACACACACACAGCTCACACATCTCACACACACACACAGCTCATAGACAACCCTAACAGACACACACAGCTCACACACACATCTCATAGACACACCTAACAGACACACACAGCTCACACACACATCTCACAGACACACCTAACAGACACACACACATCTCACAGACACACCTAACAGACACACACAGCTCACACACACATCTCAGACACACACAGCTCTCTCACACACACATCTCACAGACACACACAGCTCACACACACATCTCAGACACACACAGCTCACAGACACATAGCTCACACACACATCTCAGACACACACAGCTCACACACACATTTCACAGACACACCTAACAGACACACACAGCTCACACACACATCTCACAGACACACACACACATCTCATAGACACACCTAACAGACACACACAGCTCACACACACATCTCACAGACACACCTAACAGACACACAAACATCTCACAGACACACCTAACAGACACACACAGCTCACACACACATCTCAGACACACACAGCTCTCTCACACACACATCTCACAGACACACACAGCTCACACACACATCTCAGACACACACAGCTCACAGACACATAGCTCACACACACATCTCAGACACACACAGCTCACACACACAGCTCATAGACAACCCTAACAGACACACACAGCTCACACACACATCTCACAGACACACACACACATCTCATAGACACACCTAACAGACACACACAGCTCACACACACATCTCAGACACACCTAAAAGACACACACAGCTCTCACACACACATCTCATAGACACACCTAACAGACACACACAGCTCACACACACCTAAAAGACACACACAGCTCTCACAGACACACCTAACAGACACACACAGCTCACACACACATCTCAGACACACACAGCTCACACACACACAGCTCACACACACACACATCTCACAGACACACCTAACAGACACATACATCTCACACACACAGCTCACACACACACATCTCACAGACACACCTAACAGACACACACATCTCAGACACATACACGTAACAGACACACACAGCTCACACACATCTCAGACACACACATCTCTCATAGACACATATAGCTCTCACACACACCTCACAGTCACACACACCTCACAGACACACACATCTCACACGCACAGCTCACACACACACACATCTCAGACACATACACGTAACAGACACACACAGCTCACACACACATCTCACACACACATCTAACAGACACACCTAACAGACACATATAGCTCTCTCACACACAGCTCTCACACACACACACACACCTAACAGACACACACATCTCAGACACATACACGTAACAGACAAACACAAGTCTCTCATACACATCTCAGACACACACAGCTCACACACACATCTCACAGACATACACATCTCAGAGACTCAGACACATACACCTAACAGACACACACAGCTCTCACACACACACCTAACAGACACACACAGCTCACACACACACATCTCAGACACACACACCTAATAGACACACACAGCTCACACACACACACACACACACCGAACAGACACACACAGCTCACACACACATCTCACAGACACACCTAACAGACACATATCGCTCTCACACACACACACACACACACACACACACCTAACAGACACACACATCTCAGACACATACACGTAACAGACACACACAGCTCACACACACATCTCACACACACACACCTCACAGACACATCTAACAGACACACACATCTCAGATACATACACGTAACAGACACACACAGCTCACACACATCTCACAGACATACACATCTCAGACACATACACGTGACAGACACACACAGCTCTCACACACATCTCAGACACACACAGCTCACACACACATCTCACAGACATACACATCTCAGACACACACAGCTCACACACACATTTCACAGACACACCTAACAGACACACACAGCTCACACACACATCTCACAGACACACACACACATCTCATAGACACACCTAACAGACACACACAGCTCACACACACATCTCACAGACACACCTAACAGACACACACACATCTCACAGACACACCTAACAGACACACACAGCTCACACACACATCTCAGACACACACAGCTCTCTCACACACACATCTCACAGACACACACAGCTCACACACACATCTCAGACACACACAGCTCACAGACACATAGCTCACACACACATCTCAGACACACACAGCTCACACACACAGCTCATAGACAACCCTAACAGACACACACAGCTCACACACACATCTCACAGACACACACACACATCTCATAGACACACCTAACAGACACACACAGCTCACACACACATCTCAGACACACCTAAAAGACACACACAGCTCTCACACACACATCTCATAGACACACCTAACAGACACACACAGCTCACACACACCTAAAAGACACACACAGCTCTCACAGACACACCTAACAGACACACACAGCTCACACACACATCTCAGACACACACAGCTCACACACACACAGCTCACACACACACACATCTCACAGACACACCTAACAGACACATACATCTCACACACACAGCTCACACACACACATCTCACAGACACACCTAACAGACACACACATCTCAGACACATACACGTAACAGACACACACAGCTCACACACATCTCAGACACACACATCTCTCATAGACACATATAGCTCTCACACACACCTCACAGTCACACACACCTCACAGACACACACATCTCACACGCACAGCTCACACACACACACATCTCAGACACATACACGTAACAGACACACACAGCTCACACACACATCTCACACACACATCTAACAGACACACCTAACAGACACATATAGCTCTCTCACACACAGCTCTCACACACACACACACACCTAACAGACACACACATCTCAGACACATACACGTAACAGACAAACACAAGTCTCTCATACACATCTCAGACACACACAGCTCACACACACATCTCACAGACATACACATCTCAGAGACTCAGACACATACACCTAACAGACACACACAGCTCTCACACACACACCTAACAGACACACACAGCTCACACACACACATCTCAGACACACACACCTAACAGACACACACAGCTCACACACACACACACACCGAACAGACACACACAGCTCACACACACATCTCACAGACACACCTAACAGACACATATCGCTCTCACACACACACACACACACACACACACACCTAACAGACACACACATCTCAGACACATACACGTAACAGACACACACAGCTCACACACACATCTCACACACACACACCTCACAGACACATCTAACAGACACACACATCTCAGATACATACACGTAACAGACACACACAGCTCACACACATCTCACAGACATACACATCTCAGACACATACACGTGACAGACACACACAGCTCTCACACACATCTCAGACACACACAGCTCACACACACATCTCACAGACATACACATCTCAGAGACTCAGACACATACACCTAACAGACCCACACAGCTTTCACACACACACACCTAACAGACACACACAGCTCACACACACACACCGAACAGACACACACAGCTCACACACACATCTCACACACACACACCTAACAGACACACACAGCTCACACACACATCTCAGACACACACACCTAACAGACACACACACACCTACCAGACACACACATTTCACACACACAGCTCTCACACACACCTAACACACACACATCTCAGACACATACACGTAAAAGACACACACAGCTCACACACACATCTCACAGACACACACAGCTCACACACACACACACCTCACAGACACACCTAACAGACACACACATCTCAGACACATACAAGTAACAGACACACACAGCTCACACACACATCTCACAGACATACACATCTCAGACACATACACGTAACAGACACACAGCTCTCACACACATCTCACAGACATACACACATCTCACAGACATACACATCTCAGAGACTCAGACACATACACCTAACAGACACACACAGCTCTCACACACACACCTAACAGACACACACAGCTCACACACACATCTCAGACACACACACCTAACAGACACACACAGCTCACACACCGAACAGGCACACACAGCTCACACACACACACCTAACAGACACACACAGCTCACACACACACATCTCAGACACACACACACCTAACAGACACACACAGCTCACACACACACACACACCGAACAGCCACACACAGCTCACACACACACATCTCAGACACACACACCGAACAGGCACACACAGCTCTCGCACAGAAATACACACACACAGACACACACACACAGGGCTTTAACCTTTAACAAACATAAGCGCCGTATAAAATGATTATCTGAAGCCAAATTGCGCCTGTTACTTACTCCTACATGTGTATTCTCCATTCTCTCTGATATCTGCCGCAGTGACCCTGGCTTCTCACCCCCTGAATAAATGTATCCCACATATGGCCTTAGCTACCCTGCCAGACAGCTCCAGTACCAGTGGCTTCTCCTACATTGCCCCAGTCCCCAAACTGGGTGTTACTGTTATCTCCTCATTTCTCAGAGGAGTCCGACAATGTATAACCTCCCCAGTTCCACCTCTGCCATCACCGTCTAGCTATAACGCAGACTACGTTACCACTTTCTATCACTGTGCCAGTCTCCGAGTAATGCGACTTCAATCTATTAATACTCTACGCATTCAATGAACGCTTTGGGAGGTGGGGGACTCGACAAATGACAAAAACCTGACCACTTGGGGGTCCTGAGGACAAAACCTCCATCTCACAGCACTTTACATTCATAAAACACAGATCAGATTCCCCCAGTGTGTAAAAGCCCCCGGTCCTCCTGTTTATTTACAGCGGTCATCTCCATCTGAATTCAAAGCAAATTCAGCCCGCGTTAAAATCGATAGGTGCCATGGTAACCCCAGCGGCACCGTGTGACCAGCGGAGTATTAGGCAGAGTGGGGAAGTATTATTTCGGCTCCGGGCACAGTTAGCTGCGTAATTCCTTTGTAAGTGAATATACACAATAACAGTCACCGAGGGGCCGATTAACCTCAGCCTGACCAGCATTTACTTATCTCATTCATGAACTAAGCATAGAGATCGGAGAGAAGGCGCTGATACTGTTGTTACCATGTGAAGCCTACAAGTGTCATATCCTGTCAGTTTTAACAGAACGATCAGTATTTTCAGTCTTATAATCAGAATTTATAGGGGGCAATTCAGCTCTTGGCAAGGTGTCGCCGCGATTAGTTGCTGCGCACATCCCCGATGTAGCCCGACATCGCTAATTGTCATCATGGACAATTGAATGGACCTGATAGAGCGTTGGAATGGATCGTTGTATAAACAGTTCTGAGAGATGAATTACACAGATAACCCCCCTACATGGAGGATTTAATGGCTGCAGTCATTGCAAGACTTCTTATTAGAATGAGTGACACGAAGCAGCGAGAAACATGGAGGCTCCTAATGGGGTCACCAACCAACACAGATCCTGACACTCCTCACATACTGTCTGGAGAGGACACTAATGAATGTGACACCGGGGAAGAGTGCACCATATGAGAATACTTTTGAAAAAGCATTTCAGGGAGATTGTGAAAGCAGCACCTATGAGCGCGGCGGTAAAGTGGGCGTGTACTGCATCTGAGAGGCGTGTCATACACGTGATGGGCGTGTACTGCTACATCTGAGAGGCGTGTCATACATGGGATGGGCGTGTACTGCTACATCTGAGAGGCGTGTACTGCTACATCTGAGAGGCGTGTCATACATGGGATGGGCGTGTACTGCTACATCTGAGAGGCGTGTCATACATGTGATGGGCGTGTACTGCTACATCTGAGGGGCGTGCCATAATACTGACTTACATCCAAATGTAAATGAGCCCCAAAGCAGTTAGTAACATCTACTTGTTGATAAAACACACTAATACTTTTCAGAAAATACCCAATGCAGGGAAATTATACTAATGATCCCATTTGAAATATATATATATTTTTTTAAATATAACAGCTTCATATTGGGGGTAAGGTGCAATCAGGGAGATTACTACACTCTTCATGGAGACAGGGAGATTGCCAATATTTCAGGGAGTCTCCCTGACAATGAGGGAGAGTTGGCAAGTATGGAGTACACTAATTAATGTGACACACTATCTGAGCCAAGGGGGCTCTTATGAATGCGACACATGGGGAGCAGGAGGGACACTTATAAATGTGACACACGGGGAGCAGACGGGACACATTAATGTAACACACGGGGAGCAGAAGGGACACTTATGAATGTGACACACGGGGAGCAGAAGGGACACTTATGAATGTGACACACGGGGAGCAGAAGGGACACTTATGAATGTGACACACGGGGAGCAGAAGGGACACTTATGAATGTGACACACGGGGAGCAGAAGGGACACTTATGAATGTGACACACGGGGAGCAGAAGGGACACTTATTAATGTAACACATGGGGAGCAGAAGGGACACTTATTAATGTAACACAGGGGAAGGTGAGGGGACACTTACGAATGTAACGCACTCCGGGGGGTGCCCAGGCTGTCCCCACACTGTGAAGAAGCCATGCTCTTCTCTATTCACCTTGTTGCCCCCTCCCCCCATGGTATACTGCGGCTCAAGGGTGGGACAGTGGTACAATCTCCCTAAAGCACAGATTGGGGGGTATGACAAGGGGCCAGGGGGGTATGACAAGGGGTCAGGGGGGTATGACAAGGGGTCAGTAATAAATGTAACAAGTGTTATTTCCTGTTTGGCTGATATGAAGGAGAAACACATACAGTAGATGGAGGATGTGACAGCTGCAGTAATTATATACCAATGTGTGACACCAGACGGGAACCTGGAGACAGAGGCTCTACGCCGAGACCCTGACATGTCCCTATATACCCCGACCCTCCGGGTCCTGTAGCTGCAAATTCCCTGGCATGTCCCTGTATACCCCGACCCTCCGGGTCCTGTAGCTGCAGATTCCCTGGCACGTCCCTGTATACCCCGACCCTCCGGGTCCTGTAGCTGCAGATTCCCTGGCATGTCCCTGTATACCCCGACCCTCCGGGTCCTGTAGCTGCAGATTCCCTGACATGTCCCTGTATACCCCGACCCCCCGGGTCCTGTAGCTGCAGATTCCCTGACATGTCCCTGTATACCCCGACCCCCCGGGTCCTGTAGCTGCAGATTCCCTGGCATGTCCCTGTATACCCCGACCCTCCGGGTCCTGTAGCTGCAGATTCCCTGACACGTCCCTGTATACCCCGACCCTCCGGGTCCTGTAGCTGCAGATTCCCTGACACGTCACTGTATACCCCGACCCTCCGGGTCCTGTAGCTGCAGATTCCCGGGCATGTCCCTGTATACCCCGACTATCCGGGTCCTGTAGCGGCAGATTCCCTGGCATGTCCCTGTATACCCCGACCCTCCGGGTCCTGTAGCTGCAGATTCCCTGGCATGTGGCTATGAATGAGTTAATGTGCAGTGGTGATAATAATGACTCACTATGGTGGCGATGTCAGATCACACACTTCATCTCCATCAGCGCAGCGCGGCTCAGCTGTGTCTCAGTGAGAGGGTAATTGGGAATTAGTGGAGGGTCAGCAGTTCTGGAAATATCATTTCTTAGCCTGACGACCGGAGATCTCACCTCGCCGAGGACGTGTATTACAGCCGCTGGTCCTGTCTCAGCGCCAGAGATGCCGCTATGGACGAGTCAGACAAATGAACCCGTTTATACAGAAGGGCTAAGAATATGGCATCAATTATACAGAGAATTGAGATGGGTCATTGGTTTCAAAAGCAGTTGGTGACATTCACAAATCCACGGAGGTTCCCAAATTCCGCCATCACAGTCCACAGGCTAAGGGTATCCCTGCTTGAGCACTGGTGACTTCATTAGTAACTCAGTCAATTTGATTTAACCATGCGGACATCCTTAAAACCTGGACTGTAATGTATCCTCTGCATTACAGAACCTACAATATAGCCAGTTGTGTGAGCAGTGGTCTGGGTCTATGGGCCCGATTCAGACCCGCTCGCTAGGCTGCGTTCGCACGTAGCCAACCGGTTTGCATTCTGCGCATGCGTACACATCGCAGTGCGCGAACCAGTGCGAGCAATCGGGAAGCATTCGCTCGCTGCGCATAGACAGCCCGGCTGATTGAGTGACAGGAGAGGCCGTTTGTGGGTGGAGACAGGGGATGGTCCATGAAAACGGGGGAGTGGAGGTGCGAACGCAGGCGTGCCTGAGCATCTTAACGCCATTTCAGAGGCGTGCATAATTAAGAGGCGTGCCTCTTTACACGTTTTGTAGGCGGGGCGGCTGCACAAACGGAGGCGTTCCGTCCGTTTTGTGGGTGGCTGCACTGACATCAGCAGTGATGTCAGTGGAGAGCTTCCTGCTCGATCAGAGCAGGAAGCTCCCTGGGGCTTGCGGTTGCCGAGACCCAACCTTAGGGTCTCGTCGCAAGCCCCGATGGTCGCGATGGTATTGACCATCGCGACCATCACCCTGGTCGGTCGATAAGCTGTGGATGGTAACCCACAGCTTAGCTAGCGACCAGGAGGCCGCACAACAAAAAAAAGAAGCGCCCGCCCTCATTCAGAGAGAGCAATCGCTTCTTGCGACCGCCTCTGAATGAGGGCCATTGTTCCCATGTGCAGCTGCCGCCACCCCCTGTACTGTGGCGAGGAGGGGACATGAAGGCGGGGCATGTGCACTCAAGAGGAAGTCTCTCTACACAGGCGCCAGCTGATGTGGGCGGGGCTATGTGATCTGCAGTAGGCAGGGCAGCTGCAGCAAAGACCAAACTTTTTTTTGCACGAGTCCCTGGCTAAGAACACTGATGTAATAGACTCTGTAGGGTAAATGTAATAGCCTACGCAATGCAGGCATCGTCGAGTTCCCAACGAGGCTGGACGATGTTTTAAAGTAGCTATTATTTAAAGGGCAAAACCAGATTGATTTTGCCCTTTAAATGATTGCTACTGTACTTTAAAACATTGTCCAGACTCGCCGGGAAGTCACAAATGCGTGCAATTCACGCACACTTTTACATTTACCCTGTGGCCCCTTGAAGTCAGGAGAGAACGCTGTAGCCATGTACACCAGTTTTTTTTTATACATTGTAATTTTGATTTTTAGGCCATTTGTCCAGCTGTGGAAAGACGTCTCATTGTAGATTTCATCCTTTTTTTCTCCAACATCAATAATATGAGTCTGATCTAAAAAATGTGTAATCTGCGTTTCCAACTTTTTTTTTAAAATGCAACTTGAAACTCATTCAATAAAAAACAATAATAAAAACTATATTGTGTTACTACAAATCCCAATTAACAATCCTCTATGGAAATGAGGGCCTGATTCAGAGCCGGCCGCTATTTGCGGACGCTCGTTCTTAAAAAGGGGTCGGATATTTAAATTGAGCGCTCGCTCTTTGCGGTCTGTTGACGCCTCTATGTCTGAGCGAGCGTACGAAAAAAATGCGCTCGCTATTTGGTAAAGACGCCTCTTTGCCGTTCGCATCATACGTCATCTCCGCTATTTATTTGATTAATCGGGAACATCGAAAGGCGTCTGAACCGCTCGCAGTGCTTGTGGTAGGTTTTACTTCCCGCAATCACTGCGAGCAGTTCAGGCTAAAAGACAACCAAGTGACGTGGCCGATGACGCTGCTTTGTTAATTATGCACTCCCATAAAACGGTGTTTTGACCGATTGGCACGCCTGCGTTCGGATCTCCACTCCCCCGTTTGCAAGCACCTTCCCCTGTTACCACCCACAAACGCCTCATTCTGTCACTCAAAATAGCAGGCATTCGCTGTTTTACGAGCGCACGATATCTGACCGCAATGACTGGTTCGGGCATGCGCATTACGACCCATACACATGCGCAGTTTTGCGAACATCGCTCAGAGCGAACGAGCGGCCGTTTACGAGCGGCTCTGAATCAGGCCCTGTGTTCATTTATTTTATTTATTAACACTTACTAATATAGCGCCAGCCTATTTAGTTGCGCTTTACAACTGATAGAATAATTAGCATAGTGTGTGGATTCCCTCTATGGAAAATGCAGACGGTACAGGGGTGCACCAACAGGAGGGAAAACTCAGCCGACGTTACATTCCCACGTATTTACTATGAGTCAGTTTGCTAGAACATAGCAGCGGATTATAAATTGGCCCAAATCAGCCAGCGAGGTCCCCGAAGACCGTGTTTAATTTTAGAATGTGAACGTGACTAATCAGATAATGGAACAATTGGAGGCGCTTGTGCCTCATCTCCAGTCTTTCCTCATTGAATTAGAGGCTAATTTACAGTCCTTCTGCCAATTGGCGAGCAGGATGCCGGTTACAGTGGGCACAAACACGTATGAGGCAGAAATTCAGCTCAGAGCACAGTTCTTCAAGTCATGCTGCCATCTCTCTGCTGAGGTGCCGTATAGTGTATATAGACCATATAGAGCAATGAGCCATCTGTTGTAGAACTACAAGTCTCAGCAGAACAATAGGCTGCCAGGACATGATGGCACGGCTTATATAACCAAGTCTAAATATGGATTTACTAACATCGTTTTTTTGTACAAAAGGATCTATGAGCTAGGGGCGTATTAATAGAGGGGGGGGGGGGTTGTGTGTAGTCTCTATCCGGGGCCATCCATTCATCTCTACCAGGTGGCTGGCTGAGCGCAGCAGTAGACTCTGGCTACTAATCTGTGCCAGAAGCTACTGCGCATGCGCAAGTCACCGTGAAAATGGTTTCCCTACTGCGCATATGCAAAACGCTGGGAAAATGGCCGCGTGTCCATTTTCCAGGCGATCTGTACAGCGCTGCTACCACCAACGCGGGACTCAGGAGAGGTAAGTATTGAATAAATGGGTGCAGGGTGTGTGGTGTGGGCCCCCCTGGGGCCGGTGTGTACCGCTCTCCCTGCAGCCATTATAGATACTCCCTTGCTATAGGTCTGGTCCGGAGAAGAACGCCATGCTGTTTACACAGTTGGCCAATGTGTTTATTACAGCGCAAGTCTCACGGCGCATGCGTACCGGTGCCATTGCGATGTCTGTCACAGCGAGGAGTTAGATGCCGAGTGATTGACAGTCATGGACCGTTTGTGGGTGGTAACGGAGGGTTGTTTAGAAAACCGCCGGAATGTCCCATGCGTCATAGGTGTAAGATCCAGCGACCGTGTACTTGTACGCACTTTAACTGGTGCCGGTGTTTCAGTCGTCCATTCTGAGTAGGGATTGCTCAGGGGGCCGATGATTGTCTGATCTGTGTTCGAGGCTGCGTCTTTGTACGCAGGGCAATGGCCCTTACCTATCTTTGGTGGGAAGGCTGTAGCCCCTGGGTCCAAGAGAGACCATAGAATTTCTGTCACAGATAAGCAGCTGCTCAGATCATTTAAATGCTTGGGGGGGGGTGATCGGGGAAACCCAGGCGTGCCAGGGTGTTTGAACGCCGTTGCAGGGGCATGCATAAATTATCCACTGCGATGCCTTACGCAGACTGAGGGATCATAGCGTGCGTGGAAGTTAGCAATTCCTGAGTAAGGTCAGAGCTTGTGCAAGTGACCGTGAGGCTGCGATGGTACTCACTGTTACCGATGGTTTCACAGTCTTGCTAAACATTACGGATGTGTGTAAGGTAAGGTTGGCGTCCATGTGTAGTGCTGCGACGGCGGTTCAAATCCCGACAGCGGAAGCCCGGCAGGGGTGAAGATCCCGATCGCTGATTAAGGTAAGTGCTGCTAACCCTACACCCTACCTTAACCCTCCCTTAGGGGTGCCTAACCCTAACTTCCCCACCTAGTACCTAGCCCTAACCCCTCTCTAAGTGCCTAAACCTAACCCCCCCCCTTCCCCGAAGCCTAAACCTAAGTCCACCGGGGGCGGGGTGCCTAACCCTAACCTCCCCCCAGGGGTGCCTAACCCTCCCTTCCCCTAGCCTAAACCTAACCCTCCCAGGGGGGTGCCTAACCCTAAGTTCCCCCGGGAGCCCTAAAACCTAACCCCCCCACGGCTGTCTGCGCCCGGCTTACCTTCGTTTGGTATGCCGGACATCAGGCTCCCGGCGAAGGTCTAATGACAGATGTTGGGTTTTCGATGCCTGTCATTAGTACCTTGCCGGGATTTGACTACATTCCGCAGTGGCATAGCGATCGCAGTGGATTAGCACACTATCGCAGTTGAACTGTGTGCATAATCGCTATTGCATTCGCAGTTGCAATCCGTAATGAATCTGGCCCTTAGAACATATAAAGCTGCCCATACACCAGACCAACTTTCCTCCAACCATCCAACTAGTTGGTTGGAATGAAAATCCAGTAATGACTGGGAGCAAATGACCAGCGGCGTATCTAGGGGGGTTGAGCAGGTCCTCACTACACAGTAACAAACACCGCCACCAGCTAGGAGGGACCACTACTGGGGGCACTGCATAGGGGGGAATACTGCTGGGGCACCGTATAAGGGGCACTCCATAGGGGGGGCAACTAATGGGGGCACTGTATAAGTGGTACTGCTGGGGGCACTGCATAGGGGGGAATACTGCTGGGGTACCATATAAGGGGCACTCCATGGGGGGGGCACTACTGGGGGCACTGTATAAGTGGTACTACTGGGGGCACTGTATAAGTGACCCTACTGGGGACACTGTATGAAGGGTACTATTGGGAACACTGTATAAGTGACACTACTGGGGGCACTGCATAAGGGTGCATTACTGGTGGCACTATATAAGGGGGCACTGTATAAGGGCACTACTACAGGGGGCACTGCTACTGGGGACATTGCATAAGGGGCACTACTACAGGGGGCACTGCATAAGGGGCACTGCTACTGGGGACATTGCATAAGGGGCACTACTACTGGGGGCATTAAGGTGCATATGGAATGGAAAGGAATGTTCTCAGAGTGAGGCGAAACGGTGGTGCGTCATGTTGCCACAACCTCATTTCCTGTGGCCACGCACCTTTGTGACATGTGACCACGCCCATTTTTTTATTGCCCTGAGCTCCAAATACCCTAGTTACGCCACTGCAAATGACAATCAGCAATTTGCTCCCAAACACCAGAAAGAAAAAAAACAAGGTTGTTCAGGTAAGTTGGTGACATCTGTTTGATTTAAAAAAAAACTTGTCTGAACAGCGGCTTTCCTGGGTGTTTGGGAGAAATGGCTGATTGTCACTTGCTCCCAGGCATTACCGGATTTTCATTCCAACCAACTAGTTGGATGGCTGGAGGAAAGTTGGTCCTAGTGTATGGCCAGGTAAAGGGGCAGATTTATTATACAATGTGCCCTGCCCCCGAAAAGGAAGAATCGCACTGTGGTCTTCTCCAGCTCACAAGACTGTGATTGCAAAATCCCTCTCCGGCGGGCCTGACCCATTGAAGGGAATGGACAACCCCCATCAGAGAATGGCTGCTGCGAGGGCTGGTGGCTCTTATTAGTTATTACATACTAGTGACACTTATTGCTTATTAAATAGGCCCCTGAGTAGTTAGAATGGGTTACTGGAACAGGCCAGCACCTGTAAATCTGTTTATGGGTGGAGGGCTTCATATGATGTCAGCACAGAGGGTCTTATTCAGACACCCGATGGTTTATGTACATATCCAATGTATGTAGGTCTGTGCATTTGCATAATGAGCCCTGAGTGTCAGCACGCCGGGCCCCCAAGACACACTGCTGCCATTTGGGGGTGGGGAGGGGGCATCACCTCCTTGTGCTCCCAGAAACGTGGGAGGAGGGGGGGCGTGTCACTCCCGTTCTCCGGCAGGTGGATTTTTCACGATTTTTTCAACTTAACTTTTTCAACTTTAAATATGCTGACCCCCATTTTCAAGTACCCCAAATTTGCTGGGATAAGTTATTTTCTGCAAAAAATACTCCTAAATACTATTCTGCATCAAAAACGCTATTTAGCAGCTATTCAGCCCGTTTAAAAACACCAAATACCTTCAGCAAGCCAAATCAGGGGGTACCATAGCTAACCCCCATGTCAGAGCATCATTTGGGGGGTGTCAGGCTGATTTCCGCAAATCTGACATTACTTTCCGCCTGTTTACGTTTCGGCAGGTCCCGTTTACTCCTACTTTCAAATTGAATACGGGGTAAAGCGCGCAATAGTTTTCAGCCTCCAAAACAGGCGAAGTCGGAGTTAAGCCCGGGCCGCGTTAACGCGGCTCGGCTCAAATTGAATACGGCTCCATGTTGGACAATGCGCGCTCCTGCGGAGTCGTTCATCACATCTGCACCGCCTACATGCTGCTCAATCTGTAAATTGGATGAACGACCCCCATGCTTATGGAGGCGGCTGGTGAACGACATATCATGCGGTCGTTCACCAGATCACGCGGTGTGGAATGCAAGAACAATATGTCGTTCACTGCATCATGTGTCGGCCGGGTACACACATCGTCTAGTATGTACCCGGCGATAGACGGCCTCCTGCAGTTGTACAGTATCGCACAGCCGCGTCCCGGCCGCTGTGTAATACCGTGGGTAGGCCCATATTCAGGAACATTAAGTCCATAGAATGTGATGTTGCCTTTTGACTAAACACAATAGAGAGAAAACAAAGCAAAGCAGTTAAATATAAAATCAAGCACAAATGAAGGTCTGACTGTAATATATGAGATACATGCTATGGGGAACCACCTTATTGAGGTCCCCAGCTACGGCACACTGAAACTAGGGGTTCCAGTTGAAAATAAAAGTTTGCTCACCACCTGTCTATGCCTTGCTTCCTTAAACCTTCTATCGGATGAGGTGTTGTCATGTGTTCAAACCACTTATCATACTAACATAAAATAAAGACACTGAGACGTGGATTTGGCAGATAACTTGATGGTGATTTATTGGAGCAATAATAATTATTATTTATTTAAGGATGTATGGTGGCAAAGAAAGGACGGCCAGAAATCAGCCAGATCTGCTATGCCCACACACAAACAACAAAAGGCATAGCAGGCGTAGATCGCCCAGAGTGCATACACATAACCATGTAACTCATATCATCAACAAAAGGTAACGCTCACCCCCATCTTGACTTCCCACCCGTTTAGGTGGTGATACTGCCCCCCGTTAGGTTGGTACAGCCAACTACCAGTCAACGAAGGGAGCGCCCTTAAATCATAATTGCACCCGGACTGGCGACCTGCCGTTCTTTCCCGCCACCCAAAACCAAACCCACAACATACCAAAATTTATAGGGGAGGGAGGGTGGGGAATCTGGAACAAAGAGGCTTTGGCCCACACTTTTATCCCACTATATAATGTTCCTGTTACAAACCCGCCCCTGCTTGCCATAGGCTAACTCCCACAAGTAATTTGCATACATGCCTGCCCCCATCCTAGAGGTTTAAAACACCTCTTTTCTTATGCAATCTTTCGGTTTCTCTAAACCTTCTATCGGATGAGGTGTTGTCATGTGTGCAAACCACTTATCATACTAACATAAAATAAAGACACTGAGACGTGGATTTGGCAGATAACTTGATGGCGATTTATTGGAGCAATAATAATTATTATTTATTTAAGGATGTATGGTGGCAAAGAAAGGACGGCCAGAAATCAGCCAGATCTGCTATGCCCACACACAAACAACAAAAGGCATAGCAGGCGTAGATCGCCCAGAGTGCATACACATAACCATGTAACTCATATCATCAACAAAAGGTAACGCTCACCCCCATCTTGACTTCCCACCCGTTTAGGTGGTGATACTGCCCCCCGTTAGGTTGGTACAGCCAACTACCAGTCAACGAAGGGAGCGCCCTTAAATCATAATTGCACCCGGACTGGCGACCTGCCGTTCTTTCCCGCCACAGCAAGGTTCAGCTTATAGAACCGCCGCAACGCCACCATACCAAGTACTACCCCAATAACGCCAACTCCTCAAAAAGATCCCCAATAAACAATGACACACCCTCCTCTGTTAAATGAACTCCATCAGGTCTATACATATAACTAAATCGAAATTGAATGTTATTATGGTAAATGAAACGGCCATAATTGGCCATCACAAATTTGGCAACTGCGAAATTAAGTTTCTTCCTAGCTTCGTCATTAGCAGGAAAACTCCTAACCCCACGCCAGACCTGTCGAGGTACAATGCAAGACCAAATTAATTTACACAAGGGCCAGGCCGATAGCACCCTCGCCAAATCGTTGACAATATCAACTCGTAATTCTACAGTGGACCTCTGCCCTAAGTCGTTGCCTCCTAAATAAGCCACCAAAATACGTGGCCTACCAAAAAGCCTTGCATACTCTAACAGTTTAGGACAAAAGGAATGCCATCTCATACCTCTGGAACCTATGCAACGGACCCTAGCTGAATATTCAAAAATTGGAGCTTGATCTGAACTCAAACCTAGCAGCCCAGAAAATATATGAGTGGCCTATAACCCAAATTTCCTGCGTGTCAAAGAGCAATCCTAAAGGTGGAGGAAAGCAGTAAATAAAAAATTAGTAATTGTCATAAAACAATAAAATTTTATGGTGTATTAGTGGGATCTGATAGAACATAAGTGAGTATCTGCCAAAAAGAAAAATTTTCTATTGGTCGCCGACTTTACTATTTGAAGTGGCTGAGACAAACAGAAGACACAAAGGGGAAGAATGGGTGGGGGGGAATTGGGAAAAAACAGGTGAACTCGGCAAGAGGTAACATAAAAACCTGCTGAGGGATGGACTATGGCCTAATTAAATGATTGAGAATAGCCGAATTGAATCCGTCAGTTCAGGTAAAAATTGTAAAATCCCTCAAGACTCCCATTGCCAGCAATGGCGAGTAGCTAATCCCGAGTAGGACGGACAGGGGTAACAGACAAGACAGGACAGTACATGAGACAAGACAAAAACCAGGCAAGCATAAAATATAAACGTAACCGGAACAGACTGTGAAATGACTTTAAACAAAGGGCCTTCATGCTTAGGTCGAATGTAACCTTTATAACTATCCGATTTCCAATGTCCTAGGGCCTTAATTTCTGATGCCGAGAAACCCGCAGCTGCCGCCGAAGTTGCGGCTCCGATCAGAAACGAGTGTGTACCAAAATCTTGAGGCGGGAGGCCTAAAACTGATACACACCTCTTCAAAAACCAACCAAACTGGTATTTGGTAAGCGGAGTCCTGTCCATATGCATGAGTCATGAACCAGGAACATCCGGCCGCAATAACTCATACCGCATAGCTAGTGCCACGGGGCAGATCTGTTCGTCCCTAGATGGACCCAACGAGATCCACCTACCCCTACCAGTCTGGTCGGTCTTCGACTGCCGAATCCTACAGAGAACAGACCTCTCACTGACCAGGATATCCGAGAGGAGCATGGCGGCATCAACCCATTTGGATGATGCCACCAGCTCAGATACCCTCAAGGTGCCGTGAAAAGCCTCCGAAAACACCACTTGAATCAGGACCGCCTCATACGCAGTAAGAGCCACTCCGAGAACCGCCCCTAATACTGCCGGAAGCAGATGAGCGGTCAGCTACTGGCCGGGAGACCCGTGCCAAACCCTTTAAAGCCTTCACTATCAGAAAACTTTTAGTAAAGTCAGGTTGGCCCTTCAATTTACAATAAAATGCAATGCCCCCCAAAGAGCGCGCAACAGAAGCCCTGGATCTGCCAGCCAAACGGAGACTCCAAATAAAAGAAAGCATCGAACGATGCTGACTCTTACCTGCCTGTTTGCTGCTACGGGAATAATCTTCCCATTCATTCCATGCCTGCCGATATGCTCGCAACGTGGAGGGGGCTAAAGACTGTTCTGCTTAGCCCTCCATGCCGGCTCGATCACCTGCCAAACATAAGAGGGGCAAAGCACAACGTCAGCACCAGGGGCCACAGATCGGGACCTAGCCCACTGGAAACGTGATAACGCATCGTCTATCTCATTCTCCACCCCAGGAATGTGTCTTGCCTTAAACATGATGTTACAGCGCAAACATGTGAGCACAGCTGCGCTAGCAAGCGCAAAACCAGCAGGGAAGCCGCATGTTGCTGATTGTATCGCATGGACCATGCCCAGGTTGTCACACCTGATAATGATGCTGCGATTGCGTAACCATTCCCCCCAGATTTCCAAGGAAACCATTATGGGAAAGAGTTTGAGAAGGAGTAAGTCCTTAGTCAAACCCTTTCCCACCCATTCTTCCAGCCAACGGCCAACGCACCAGGAGCCATCAAGGTAACATCCGAACCCCGTGGTGCCTGCTGCGTCGGTGAACAGCTGCAGCTGCAAATTGTCAGCGGCTGGAGACATCCACAACCGAACGCCATTAAAATCCCGAAGAAACGAGACCCAGACAGAGAGGTCCTGCTTAATCTCTGAGGATAAACGTAGCAAATGTCTCGGTTAGTGACACCAGCCGTGGCCCTTTCCAATTTACGTGAAAAAGCTCTGCCCATTGGAATTACTTTACAGGCCCAGGAGGGATTGCGCCTGCCGCAGGGTAATTCTACTGGAAGCCGTGCATTCCGCTATGGCATTACTTGACAGGCTTATCGAGAGGAATGCGACAAGAACCCACCGAGGTACAGATCTCGATACCCAGGAATGACAAGGGGAAGGGCCCTCCGTTTTGTCCACAGCAACGGGAACTCCAAATGAAAAAACAGCGCTCGTAAAGAAAACAAAAGATAACTGCATCTGCCTGAACCGGAAGGGCCGACACACAGAAAGTCATCGAGATAGTGGGCTATTCCATGACTACCGCAAAAATTAAATAAATAAATTCCGCGCACCAGTGTAGGAAGGTGCTAAAATGCTTGAAAAACGCACAGGACACAGAACACCCCATAGGCAAGCATTTGTCTATGCAATATCCGTTGTCCAAGCTAAAAACCCATAAACTGGAATGACTCTGGGTGCAAAGGAAGTAGACGAAAAGCTGACTCAACATCTATCTTAGCCATCAGTGCGCCCGGACCATAACACCTAATGACGTCCAAAGCATCGTCAAAAGACTGGTACACCACCGAGGAAACCTCAACTGGTATGGCATAATTTACTGACGAGCCTGGCGGATAAGACAGATGTTGCATGAGCCCTTATTTTCCTGGAATTTTCTTGGGAACCACTCCCACCGGGGAATTCACAAGATCCCTAATGGGGGTTCTGCAAAAGGCCCAGCAATGCGCCTGCGCTAACCTCGCCAGCCACTTTTTCCCTAAGAATGTGAGGCAATTCAAAGGCAGACTTCAAATTTCTAGGCGGATATGTGTCGACATCCCTGCAAATAGGTAAACGAAAACCAAAACTGAAGCCTTTTAACGAAAATTCTGCGTCCTGCAGAACCGGGTACCAACTCAACCATTTTGCTATCGCTGTGACACGGACAGGGGATGGAACTTTACTTAGCACTTGTGCCTTTTGCTGGCTGTGCAGGCTGCTGCTGGGCACCCCCATTGAAACACTTGGCAACTGGGTGATTGCCACCACATCGCAAGCAGAGGTGACGAAAACGACATTTTAATGTGGAATTATTAAAGGCGAAGCATTTTCCCCAGACGCCTGCTGTTAGCCCTGACGAACTGAACTAGCTGCTTTGCACGCGTTGTACCCCTCATAGGCAGGACGCGAAGGCTGCGTGACCTCCAGCAATGTATATTTGTCGAAGTAGGAGCATAGCTGAGAATGGAGCTTCCCGGTGATAGCTGCTTGGGGCAGTGATTGCAATAATAAGCTGTGCACCCTGTAGAAATTCACTGTAGCACATGTATTCTGTCTATTTTGTAAGTTAAATGCTCAGAATACAGTATATAATACAATCTCCTCTATTGGCTGATAATAATGATTCAAAGGAGATAAAAGCTAGATCTTAGGTGCTATAGATAAATAAAGCAGAGTCAAAGCCATTACCCCTTACTGTCATATAACGCATCACTAAAGCATTCTATTCCCCCAATGATACCACTATATAATGTTCCTGTTACAAACCCGCCCCTGCTTGCCATAGGCTAACTCCCACAAGTAATTTGCATACATGCCTGCCCCCATCCTAGAGGTTTAAAACACCTCTTTTCTTATGCAATCTTTCGGTTTCTCTTCACCTAAAGAGACAATACAAAACTTGCTTGTAAGGCGAAGTTGTGATATTTAAAAGTTAATTACTCTGCAATAAAACGTTCTAGTACCACAAAGCCGTATTCCAGCAGACCCTGGGAGACAAGTTATGTTCTCTATTGTCAGCGTAATGTCACTTTCCAGCTCCCCACCGCTCATCACTAAGCTGCTGACTTTTAAATAAATGCAAATCGGATTCTAGGGATTTCTGGACTTTTAATCCGCGCAGAACTCAGTGACCATACAGACGACGAGACACACACATAGCTGGACAGGCGTGTACCGATTACCGTGGGTCATGTAATAGTCCTGGATTTAAGAGATTACTGGCATAAAAGGACACACTAAATCACGTCATATTCATTTTTACGTAGGGACATTTCTACTCCCAGCTTGCTGAGAATTGTGCTTTATTAAGGTAGATGGACAGATTGTTTAGTGGGAAGATGAACTGGAAACAACAGTATATTATTCTGGTGGCTGTATGTGTGTGACACAAAAATACTCCCGTGCCTGAGAGAGGTGTAATTCAGACCCTAAAGCTTGGTCACACCAGGCATGTGTCTACAGTTTATCATCATAATCTGACCACTAGGTGGAGCTGATCTCTTACTCTATCTATACAATGTGCACATATTTATTTTATCTAGGCAATAGTAGGACAGCATTCTACATAGCAGGTTTATTGTTCTCCCCTTTAAATAGCAATTTAAGAACCTTTTAAGAGTGCACTTAGTGGGCGCTGTCGGCACGGAGTTCAGTTGAGCCCTGTTACGCCAGGCACAGAGAGGGTGGGATACTGATTTCTCGGGCCCGTGCTAATTGGAGGGGCCTGGCGGTGGCCTGAGTCCGACGCCCCCCCCTCCCTCTTACCTGTCAGCAGCTCAGCACATGCTACTGTGCCTCAGTGGGAAACTGTCTCCTCTGCCTGCGGGGAGGGGGGAGCGATCACACCTATCACCCCCCCCTCTCCCCTCGGTTTTGCACTGGACTGAGGGGCTCACAGGGCCCCCCTCCCCAGCGTGCAACCCGCTCCCCAGCATGCAACACTTTCTCTTCCCCTGCACAGTGTGGATGACGCGCACAAGTGGAGCAGAGTCTCCCACCAACCTCCTGCCCCCCCCGCCTGAGGGACACTGCAGATCGGGGGGTGGGACAGCGGGACAGTGCCCAAAAAGCGGGACTGTCCTGCTGAAATCTGTATGGTTGGAAGAGTGTAGGCTGCCGGTGAAGTCCACCATAAATACATTCAATTAGTAATAAATCTACTGTGGATGCTCTTGAATTATTAACAGTAATATACAGTTTAAAATGCTGATTTCCCCCCTATGCGGATAGGGGTCTGTAGTGCCCGGGCGGCACACGCCTACAGTAAGTTTTCCATGATAGATTTGAAAAGAGAAAAAAATTAAGTAAAAAAAAGTGGAATTATACATTTCTTTGCAATTCTGACCAAAGTAAGAAGATACAGGGTGTAGAAGTGGTTAACAAAAGATAGACTTGTGCAGCCAGATTTATTCATATCTGAAAGTCTGTGAAATCTCCTTAATCCCCGTTTCCTGCGTGGATCAGTGCCACAACCTTCTCAGAATTATATCCGAAGATGAATACAGAGAACCTCCATCCATCCTGCCCTCCTCTCGCTGCTATCCGCTCTGATGATACGCATTAGTCCTGGTGAAATAAAATACCGCTTAGATTTAATGTCATATGATCTGAAAGCTTTGCTGGCATTTGCATTCCCTCGTCCTCGGCACATGCTGGTGAGTTATTAGGTATCTTCTATATTGCTGGAAATTGTCTCCAACGGGAAATGTTCTGTGGAATCAATATAAAGCTGCATTGACTTCCTGCTGCCGTGGTAATCAATAAGAAACAATATATCTGTAGATCAGTGGTTCTCAAACTCGGTCCTCAGGACCCCAAACAGTTCACATTTTTTATGTCATCCAGCAGGTGCACAGGTGTATTCATTACTCACTGACACATATTAAAAGATCCACAGGTGGAGCTAATTATTTCACTTGCGATTCTGTGAGGATACCTGGAAAACATGCACTGTTTGGGGTCTTGAGAACCGAGTTTGAGAACCTGTGCTGTAGATGAACCTTCCTATTGCTGGAGATTGATGGTCACTATAGACATTGGCGGACGCAGACTCCTGGCCTATTGGGTGGCCAGACACCGGCCAGGCTGCGGGAGAAGCTTCAGCTCCCGCAGCCTGACCAAAAGAGCAACCATTGCGACCATCGTTCACGATGGTGATCCCAGCCTGCGACGTCGGTCACCGCGCTGGGATCGCCAATGCAGCAGGGAGGGGTCTGATACCTCATTCTGCATTTGCATGTGAGATGGACGGATTCGCACAGCTACCTGAGTGCCGCTGTGTAAATCCTCCGTTTCTGAATCAGGCTCAAATTGTGCAATGATTGTTTATGAAGATATCAGGGAGAATAAATTATTTATTGTATGTTCTGTAATATGACATGTCGTTCAGTTTTGCATTATGGGTCCATAGCAGTTTCTTTGTTTTACATTTTCTGCTATTTACGGGGAACGCTCTTTGAAGATAACACATCGGTGACCACGACAGTTGATTCCCCAGCTGAAATGTAAAGCTACAGAGGTTATTATTATCATCAATTTATGTATTAACAGTTACCTATATATAGTCAGGTGCATAAATATTGGGACATTGACAGAATTTTCATATTTTGGCCTCTATTCACCACTACAATGGCTTTGAAATGAAACAAACAAGATGTGCTTTAACTGCAGACTTTCAGATTTAATTTGAGGGTAATTACATCCAAATCAGGTGAACGGTGTAGGAATTACAACGGTTTCTATATGTGCCTCCCACTTTTTAAGGGGCCCAAAGTAATGGGACTATCAACTCAAAAGCTATTTCATGGACAGGTGTGGGCTATTCCCTCGTTATTTCATTATCAATTAAGCAGGTAAAAGGTCTGGAGTTGATTCTAGGTGTGACATTTGCATTTGGAATCAGTTGCTGTCGACTCTCAATATGAGAATCAAAGAGCTGTCACTATCAGTGAAGCAAGCCATCATTAGGCTGAAACATCAAAACAAACCCATCAGAGATAGCAAAAACATTAGGTGTGGCCAAATCAACTGTTTGGAACATTCTTAAAAAGAAAGAACGCACCGGAGAGCTCAGCAACACCAAAAGACCCGGAACCACGGAAAACAACTGTGGTGGATGACAGAAGAATTATTTCCCTGGTAAAGAAAAACCCCTTCACAACAGTTGGCCAGATCAAGAACACTCTCCAGGAGGTAGGTGTATATGTGTCAAAGTCAACAATCAAGAGAAGACTTCACAAGAGTGAATAAAAGAGGGTGCACCACAAGATGTAAACAATTGGTGAGCCTCAAAAACAGGAAAACCAGATTAGAGTTTGCCAAACAACATCTAAAAAAAGCCATTACAGTTCTGGAACAACATCCTATGGACAAATGAGACAAAGATCAACTTGTACCAGAGTGATGGGAAGAGAAGAGTATGGAGAAGGAAAGGAACTGCTCATGATCCAAAACATACCACCTCATCAGTGAAGCATGGTGGTGGTAGTGTCATGGCGTGGGCATGTATGGCTGCCAATGGAACTGGTTCCCTTGTATTTATTGATGATGTGACTGCTGACAAAAGCAGCAGAATGAATTCTGAAGTGTTTCAGGCAATATTATATGCTCATATTCAGTCAAATGCTTCAGAACTCATTGGACGGCGCTTCACAGTGCAGATGGACAATGACCCGAAGCATACTGCAAAAGCAACCAAAGAGTTTTTTAAGGCTAAAACGTGGAATGTTATGCAATGGCCAAGTCAATCCCCTGACCTGAATCCGATTGAGCATGCATTTCACTTGATGAAGACAAAACTGAAGGGAAAATGCCCCAAGAACAAGCAGGAACTGAAGACATTTGCAGTAGAGGCCTGGCAGAGCATCACCAGGGATGAAACTAAGCGACTGGTGATGTCTATGCTTTCCAGACTTCAGGCTGTAATTGCCTGCAAAGGATTTGCAACAAAGTATTAAAAAGTGAAAGTTAGATTTAGGATTGTTTAGTTTGTCCCATTACTTTTGGCCCCTTAAAAAGTGGGAGGCACATATAGAAACCGTTGTAATTCCTACACCGTTCACCCGATTTGGATGTATTTACCCTCAAATTAAATCTGAAAGTCTACAGTTAAAGCACATCTTGTTTGTTTCATTTCATTGTGTTGGTGAATAGAGGCCAAAATATGAAAATTCTGTCAATGTCCCAATATTTATGCACCTGACTGTATCGCACACATATTCCACAGCACATTACAGAGATCATTTCAGTTATACACATCAGTCCTGGCCCAGTGGAGTTTACAATCTATGAACTTCATTCAGACCCGCTTGCAAGCACCTGAGCGCTTGCAAGCGGGTCAATGTTTGGCTGTGCGCATGTGCAGCGGCCGCACTGCGCGTGTGCAAGCCCCGGAGCGAGAGAGAAATTCTCTCGCTCCGGGGCTCACTACAAAAGGGGTGGCTGGGCTGTCGATAAACAGCTCACCTCGTTTTGTAGGCATGGCGGGGGATGGTTTCACGAGGCGATCCCAAGCGAACGCTTGCTGTTTGTGGGCGGCCCCACTGACATCACATCTGTTAGAGCCGAAAGCTCTCTGGGGCTCGCGGCAGCCAAGACCCTGCCTCAAGGGTCTCGACCACCGCGACCATCAACCTGGTCACTCACTAAGGCTGTGGGTAGTAACCCACAGCCTAGCGAGCGGCCAGAACATTTTTTACATGCGGCCGCCCTCATTCAGAGCGAGCGGCTCTTAATAAGGTCCTATATTCCCTAGCACAGTCACGCAGGAACACACAAACTAGGGTTCGTTTTTGTTTCTGTCAGAATCTAATTAACCTACCAGTATGTTTTTATGTTTTTGGAGCATGGGAGGAAACCAGAGCACCCGTAGGAAACCCACGCAAACTCTGGGAGAAAATACAAACTCCACACAGATGGGCCATGACCGTGAATTGGAATTCATGGCCTCAGTGCTGTGAGGCAGTAATGCTAACCACTACACCAACTTTGCTGTCTATCTAGTTTATCTTTGCTTACTGAATGCCAGATGCCCAGATTGTCACATTGCTTCCTTCTTTATATTTTGCTGTATATAAACTTGGAACAATCTTGTTTTCCCCAAATGAAGCTTTTTTACACCTCAAATACGCAGATAATGGCTGCACTAAGCAGTAAGATGGACTTATTATAAGACACTAATCCTATCTCACGATCATAGATTTACTGTAATAGCTGTAGCCGATGTGTGTCACAAACTTACTTCACCCTTACTTACAGTAATTATCATTGATTCTAATCATATTGAAGACGCTCTGAGCAGTGGTGAGAGGCTGAGAAGATCTCGCACCTGGTCTTAATTAAGCCTCGTCCTGCTGCCATGGTTACAGATATTAATATGAAGTTATAACGGTCGCAGTGGTCTGGAGAATATATTGCATTCCCGATCTGTCAGGTCCAATTGTCCCTCCATAGAAATGATACATGGCTGTTTGCAATTCAGATGAGACTATCGCCGCTCGCCGGACCATTACCCAGAAGGCAGCAGAACATTGCGCATAAATTGTGGCCTGGGTTGCTGATAAATTCACAGCACTGCCCACCCACCATATCGATGAAGCAAGTATTGCACATCAGTGTCCACTTGCTTTATGGCAGGGGTCTTCAAACTTGGCCCTCCAGATGCTGTGGAACTACACGTCCCAGCATGCACTGCACATAGTTTTAGCATGCTGTTATATAAAAAAAGGTGGCAGTGCATGCTGGGATGTGTAGTTCCACAGCAGCTGGAGGGCCAGGTTTGAAGACCCCTGCTTTATGGTATCCTCACTGGCTGCTGTATTTAGCAAACGGGGGACTTTCCACATCATTTATTATTCTTTGTGAGTGAATATGAGGGAAAGTCTATTGGGAAATCCTTCTAGCTACAAGAGGGAAATACAGCAGGAGCCTAAAACAGCGGAGACCTGACTGTTGCGCAAGGCTCTTATAGGCTCACAGGAAACCTCTATATTCATATGCATTAGCCCAGAAGTTCATAGGTCGCAGGTGGGCTGACCTCTCTATCATGGTGGTAACCTTGTAGATTTTTGGAATAAACAATCTCTCCTCGCAACTAAAAGACAATACAATATCGATAATTTATTAGGTCTCCATATTACCACCATAGTACTTATTACACAAGTGACACAGCGCTACCGAAAATGGGGAACTGCAAAACCTGTTACATTTCGCCCTTATCATTTCATATTGGTGTTTGATGACCAGTTAGCTCTCCTGCCCACAACTGCACCTTTACTAACTGCTGTATGTCCCAGTAGAGGTATTAAGGTATTTTGCAGTTCAGATATTAATTGTACTTATGTTTTCTGGAGTATTTATTTTTTGTCAAATGAGCAAATTGCAATAACAGCGTACCCTCCAACATTTCACAGTAAAAAAGAACCGGCACAGGGGGCAATGTCACAGATAAAAGGGGTATGACCACAGATAAAGGGCTGTCTGGTTACTATTATACTGGTGTGATACTCAAGTAAGCAGTATCGTGTCGTGAATTTCTTCCTTATCAAAACATATTATTCTGTTCCGCCGCTTCAGTGCAGGTTCCGCTGTTACTCAGCAGAGAAGTAAAGCAGGATCATTGCACCACAGAAAATATGACAATATCTAATAACCTTCACCACAATAATGTTTTATACAATTTATTTAACTGGAAACGTGACTGGGTAGACTTGTTCTTTGTAATATTACACTTGTGCGGTTGTATTATCCCTATAATAAAACACTTCTATAGCAAAACAGACTTCTTATAATTATAACCAATTTAAAGCATTACTCAATAACAGATCACAGTGTCAACAATATTTTACATAGAACAAGGCAGTTAATATAATAACTTTAACCTCGGGGGCCCCTAAAGAGAAATAAATCAGTTCAGTATGATGGAGCTCGGTGGTGCACTCGCCAGAACTTATTTATTCCTTCTAGACTCTATCAGAGTTATGCAGCCTGCGATTTATATATGTTACACAGCACATACTGTGTTTGCTAAACTGTGTGCGAATTAAGGACTAAAGGGCCTGATTCAGAGCCGGACGCTATTTGCGCTCGCGCGTTCAGAAAAAAGGGGTGGCTATTCAAATGAACCGTTCGCTCTTTGCGGTCTGTTCACGCCTCTAGGTCTGAACGAACGAACCAAACATGCGGTCGTTTTTTGGAAAACTACGCCCCCTGGCCGCTCGCATCCTACGTCATGTCCGTCATTAGTACTGGGCTCCAGGAAGTCTGAGAGTATTATTACTGGGAAGTGTCATTAGTACTGTGCTCCAGGAAGTCTCAGAGTATTATTACTGGGAAGTGTCATTAGTACTGTGCTCCAGGAAGTGTCAGAGTATTATTACTGGGAAGTGTCATTAGTACTGTGCTCCAGGAAGTGTCAGAGTATTATTACTGGGAAGTGTCATTAGTACTGTGCTCCAGGAAGTGTCAGAGTATTATTACTGGGAAGTGTCATTAGTACTGTGCTCCAGAAAGTCTCTGAGAGTATTATTACTGGGAAGTGTCATTAGTACTGTGCTCCAGGAAGTGTCAGAGTATTATTACTGGGAAGTGTCATTAGTACTGTGCTCCAGAAAGTCTCTGAGAGTATTATTACTGGGAAGTGTCATTAGTACTGTGCTCCAGGAAGTCTCAGAGAGTATTATTACTGGGAAGTGTCATTAGTACTGTGCTCCAGGAAGTCTCAGAGTATTATTACTGGGAAGTGTCATTAGTACTGTGCTCCAGGAAGTCTCAGAGTATTATTACTGGGAAGTGTCATTAGTACTGTGCTCCAGGAAGTCTCAGAGTATTATTACTGGAAGGTTTGTTGGCTGAAAAGATGTTAATAAGAATCTGGCACTGTTCCTTGGTCAGGGCTGAACACTATGGGGGTCATTCAGAGCCGGACGCAATTAGCGCTCACTCGTCCTGAAAATAAGGGTGGCTATTCAAATGAACCGTTCGCTGTTTGCGGTCTGTTCACGCCTCTAGGTCTGAACGAGCGAACAAAACTTGCGGTCGTTGTTTGGGATAACTACGCCCCCTGGCCGCTCGCATCCTACGTCATGTCCGCTATTTATTAGATTAATCGAGTACATCGACCAGGGTATGAACTGCTCGCTATTCTTGTGGTCGGTTTTTGCTACCACAATTTTGCGAGCAGGTCTGGCTAAAAAAAAACCCAGTGACGTGGTCAATGACGCTGTTGTTTTAATTATGCACACCCATAAAACGCCCGTTTTGACCTTTAAGCACGCCTGCGTTCTGATCTCCACTCCCCGTTTTCAAGCACCTTCCCCCGTTACCACCCACATACGCCTCATTCTGTCACTCAAATTAGCAGGCATTCGCTATTTTGCGAGCACACGAATTTCGGCCGCACTGACTGGTTCGCGCATGCGTATAACGATCCGTACACATGCGCAGTTGGGCAAACATCGCTCAGAGCGAACGAGCTGCCGCTTACGAGTGGCTCTGAATCAGGCCCTATATCCTCTCTGTACTGACTAACTGAGTACTTTCATTATACTGCCGAGTCCTGGCTCCTCCTATAAAGCGGAGCTATTAGCTCTGTGCGATCAGCTGACTGACTCTCTATAGTCTTTTCTGGCATTCTCAGAGGAAATGTCTGTTACATTATGGCAGTAACTCCTCACTAGGTGGTATTAACACTTATGGGAAACGGCAATAGTTGAGACTATGGGGGTATTCAATTACAGGCGAAATCAGCCATTTCGCCGTCGTTGGTGAAACTGGTCGTCCGATATCGCGGCTGATATCGTCTGCGAACGGCCGATTTTGCGGACGTTTTCGCCAACAATGTCGAAAAACGGCCGTTTTCCTCCTAAAACTGGAGCAGACGAAAAAATTAGCAAAAATGTGGGGATTTTTATACAGAACCCTTTGGACAGCCCCCCTAATGATACTTTAGTGGAAAAAAAAATTGTAAGTTGCGCACTTTGGCGAAAAACGACCACTGAAATTTTGGTCAAAATTTTTTTTTTCCACGAAAAATGCATTTAACGTATTGGGGCTAGTATTTCAGTGGGCCATAAGGATGCGCCAGTTGTTTTAAACATCGCACGTGGCTGGCGCAGGTGTTTTTTTTATAACCGCTAACAAAAATGCCTGCGCCAGCCACGTGCGATGTTTAGAACACTTGACGCATCCTTATGGCACTCCGAAATACAAGCCCAAATATGTTAAATTGATCTTTCACGGAAACAAAATTATTTTTTGACCGAAATTTCAGCGGTCGTTTTTCGCCAAAGTGCGCAACTTACAACTTGCAGTTTTGCTCCCACTGGCAGTTACCTCACCACAGTGCAGCCACCAACTGCCATTTTTCTCTAGTTCAAATCCTTGAGCCTGCCACAGTACTCACTGGTCCCCTAACATCCACCACCGCTGAGGGGGCAGTGCAAAAAGTCCCTGAACCTTAATGAAACCAGTTAAATCATGCCCTATATTAGACAACGGCAGCAGTCACATTCTAACTTTACATATTTGTAGTAACACCTCTGCAAGGGTATGCACACAGGGTCTTGGTGGGGTGCCACACTGGTAGTGTGCACTTTGAAGTGCATCACTATATATAACTGGCATCTGGGTGCCAGCCGGCGCTGGATGGTTACTGTAGTCTTACATGGCAACAGTAAATAGCCAGTGCCAGCTGCCTCACTACAGAGGGGAAGTTTTATTAATCCAGGGGTGGCCAACCCTGGTCCTCGAGAGCTACCAACAGTGCATGTTTTCCAGGGCTCACAGAATCACAAGTTAAATAAATAGCTCCACCTGCGGATCTTTCCAAATGTGTTAGTGAGTAATACAAACACCTGTGCACCAGCTAGGGGGTCTGGAAAACGTGAACCGTTAGTAGCTCTCGAGGACCGAGGTTGGCTACCCCTGTACTAAGCCTTGAAAAGTGATCAAGTGGAGAGTGATAATGTACCAACCAATCAGCTCCTAACTCATTTTTCAAATACAGCCTGGAAAATGACAGTTAGGAGCTGATTGGTGTGTAATTTATCACTCTCCACTTTATCACTTTTCAAGGCTTAGTACATCTCCCCCAGAGCCTGCAGACAGCCACGGAAGGATGGGGGGAGGGAGAGCCACCTGTCAGCGTCACTGAGCTGCGGGAGTCCGTGTCCCCACAGCGCTGATAAGAAACCATTACAGTGCTGTATGCCGGTACAGACCGTAAAGAAACGGTACCGTACCGGCTAAAACGGAACAGTTGGAGGCTATAGGTAATAGATATATATTCGAAATACAAGAGGTTGGTTCCGGAGAACAGCATTAGCGCAGCCCTGCATGGAATGGTCCTGCCCAGCCCTCACCTAATGCATAAGTTGAATTGCGCTGCCCTTCGTCCGTAATGACGCTATTATGCTGTAAATATATATTCCATCTGCATCTGAGACGTGCACAAGGGGTGTAATGTGATTTAGTTGAGTGCCGGAGGGATAATGTCATTGGAAACATGGATGAATGATGGAGCCTGTGCACTGCTACAGAAATTCAATGCATTTTTATTTGCTATTGATTTGATGCAGGAAACATTGTCTGTGACGGAACCCGTTCATCTGTGCGCTGAGGGGCGCCCGGCACAACACAGGTTGCAGATGGGATTTGTGTAATAATAACTGGTGACAGTCTGATTGCTGCTCTCAGGTGGCTTAGACTGGTGAGCAATCTACAGCGCCGTATCTGTAATGGGTGCAGGGGTACATATGACCCCAAATCAAGGGGGGGGTCCAGCTACACACATCACATTTTATCACCTTGTGGCCATCGGCGCCATTTTTCTTCGTACTTGCAATATGGCGCTGGTGTCATTTTCTGTAGACATAGTAGGGCATGGATATCTGACCAAGGGCCCCCTCTGCCCCTGGCATTGTGCCAGTTATACGTGACTAAGGGTTAATTTACTAAAGTGACAGTTTTTAGAAGGGGAGATGTTGCCCATAGCAACCTATCAGATTCTAGCCATTATCTTCTAGAAGGTGCTAGTTAAATGTCAAGTAGAATCTCATTGGTTGCTATGGGCAACATCTCCACTTCTAAAAATTCTCCCTAGGGACGATTGTGAGCCGGATGAGTGGGGGAGTTACAGTTTCTGTACCACATAATAATGTATAGGGCAGCCAGCAGTATCAGAGGTTTGTAAGTGACTGGAAAATGTCACAGCCACAAAAAGAAAGTCTGAACTCTCATCAAGCTGTCACCCAGGATGCACGTAGATATGTGGGTGATCCAACATGGTGGCTTTCTCTATACGCCAACCACATGGAAATTCTTAGCTGAAGTGGGTGCAGTGACACAGGGCCTGATTCAGAGCCGGACGCTCTGACCAGAGCGCTCGCTCTGTATCAGGGCCCTCCTCCATGAAAATGGAGCGTCCTCCTGGACGCTCGCATAGCTGTGGCTGACCACCCACAGGTTATGCGAGCGTCCATGAGGATGATCGCGATGGCCATCGCGACCATCGGGCTTGCCACGGAGACCCTGCGGTAGGGTCTCGTTGCCGCAAGCCCTGGAGTGATTTTGGCTCTATCAGAGCCAAAATCACTCCCACTGACATCACTAGTGATGTCAGTGGGGTCGGCTTCAGACGGTAGGCGTTCCCATGGGGACGCCTCCGTCTGGCAGCCACGCCCCCGGCACGCCCACCAAAGGGGGCGTGCTGTCAATCAACATCGACAACGAGCGGGTCTGAATGACCCCCAGAGGCCCTGATTCAGAGCCGGACGCTTCGACAGAATGCTCGCTCTGAATCAGGGCCGTCCTTCTGAATTTTTAGAGCGGCCTCCTGACCGCTCGCATAGCTGTGAGTGCCCACCCACAGCTATAGCGAGCGGCCAGGAAGATGGTCGCGATGGTCAAGACCATCGCGACCATCGGGCTTGCGATGAGACCATCGGGCTTGCGATGAGACCCTTGTGGTAGGGTCTCGTTGCCGCAAGCCCTGGAGTGCTTTTGGCTCTATCAGAGCCAAAAGCACTCCCACTGACATCACTTGTGATGTCAGTGGGGCTGGCCCCAGACGTTCCTATGGGAACGCCTCCATCTGGCCAGCCACGCCCCCAGCACGCCCCTGTCACTCACCATCGACAGCACGCACCCTTTGTAGCGAGACCCATAGCGACGGCTTGCCCGTCACTATCCGGGTCTCGCGCATGCGCACGACGGAGCCGCCTCCGTCGTGCGTATGCGCACTGGGCCAACATCGACCCGCTCACGAGCGGGTCTGAATTAGGCCCAGAGTCTAATCAGTTGCCCCCATTCGCCCACTGATAGAGTAGGCCAGGTGTGAGGGGCTCATATTCCAGCAGAGACTTGGGCCCTCATTCAGAGCCACTCGCTAGCGGCAGTCCGCTCGTTCCGAGCGATGTTCGCACATCTGCGCATGCGTACGGTTTTTAGTACGCATGCGTGAACCAGTCAGTGCGGCCGAAAATCGTTTGTACGCTATATAGCGAGTGCCTGCTATTTTGAGTGACAGAATGAGGCGTCTGTGGGTGGTAACAGGGGAAGGTGCTTGAAAACGGGGGAGTGGAATTCGAACGCAGGCGTGCTTAAAGGTCAAAACGGGCGTTTTAAGGGAGTGCATAATTAATACAGCAGCGTCATTGACCACGTCACTTGGTTTTTTTTTAACTCAGAACTGCTTGCAAAATAGCGGTTGAAAAAAACCAACCACAAGAATATCGAGCAGTTCATACGCTGTACGATGTACTCGATTAATCTAATAAATAGCGGACATGACGTATGGTGCGAACGGACAAGGGGCGTTTTTATCAAATAAACGAGCGTATGTTTTGCTCGCTCGTTCAGACTTAGAGGTGTGAACAGACTGCAATGTGCGAACGGATCATTTGAATAGCCACCCCTTGTTTTTGAACGAACGACCGCAAATAGCGAACGGCTCTGAATGAGGGCCTTGGTCAGTGCTTGTAAAGTTTGCATTATTGCTATTTCAAATTCCAAAAAAAGGGGGGTGAGTCAGAGACTCTCCTAATCGGACAACGATTCTAATAGCAATTGACATCCCCTGTTCATCTCTCCTATACAGCTACAGCTTTACCAGTCAGTCAATCAGGTTTAGGATGTTCTTATTGAGCCTTTATGGTTACATTGGAGGGTACTCACAGAACGAATGAGGTGCAGAATCATCTTTGGTCCCGCAGGGCGTGACTCAGTGATGTACGCTAATGCATACGCAGCCGCATTGCCGCAATCCCGTATGCAGCCGCTGTACTAAACTATCTGATGCTGTAGCCGGCTGGGAAAGCATTGAGACTCCCACCGATGGCTTAGCAGATCCAAACAAGTGCGAACAAACATGCCGTCGCAGATCATTCGATTATCGCCCGTCTGAATAAGCCCTATGGTCGCCTGAACTGAGCAGTTGGAACCACTATCTGCGTAAGGGATCGCCGCAGACGCAGGTTACGACACGCCCTGAAAAAGGACGAGACAGGCTTGCGCATTTTGCCGCCTCTCCCCGTTACCTCCTCAAAATGGTCCCCGACTGTCCATCACTTTCCAAAGTAATTCTCACTGCGAGCATGACGCATGCGTCGTCGGCAGATAATCGCTCAAGTGCGTAAATATTGGAATGGCGTACATCTCTGCATCAGGCTCACTGTGCGCCTTGGTTTGCGCAAGAGCATGGAGATTCCTCCTAAGCAAATATGTTGATGAAAATGCAGGAGGGGTATAAGGGAGCAAGAAACGTTCATTTTGCAAAAATGACTCTTCAGCAGCTTAGAGCAGCTCCACATTCAAGTCTCACCCTCTGCCGTTAATAGGGTCCATTTAGCGCCTTGATATTGCACTACGGCAGAGAAACATAATCATGTAACAAATAGGTGTTACCTGCACCAAAGACAGCCCCAGTGTCCTGTCATTCATTGATAACATATATGGGGAAAACAGAGCTGTTCTATGTAATACAAGGGTGGGTATATCATTGCAGGAGGTTGGACTTTGTTGGGGCACTTACACTGTTGGCCAGTGCATCTCTGGGAAGGTTTCCACCTCTCTACACACTTAGGGCCTGATTCAGACACGCTCGCGAGCGCCGAGCGCTCGCAAGTGGGTCAATGTTGCCCAAGTGCGCGAGACCCAAATAACGACGGCCAAGCCGTCGTTATGGGTCTCGCACCAAAGGGGGCGTGCTGTCAATGGTGATTGACAGCACGCCCCCCTTGGTGGGCGTGCCGGGAGCGTGGCTGCCCAGACGGAGGCGTTCCCATGGGAACGCCTACCGTCTGGGGCCGGCCCCACTGACATCACTAGTGATGTCAGTGGGAGTGATTTTGGCTCTGATAGAGCCAAAAGCACTCCAGGGCTTGCGGCAGCGAGACCCTACCGCAAGGGTCTCGTCGCAAGCCCGATGGTCTTGACCATCTCGACCATCATTTTGGCTGCTCGCTATAGCTGTGGGTGGTCAGCCACAGCTATGCGAGCGGCCAGGAGGCCGCTCCAAAAAGGAGGAGGGACGGCCCTGATTCAGAGCGAGCGCTCTGTCAGAGCGTCCGGCTCTGAATCAGGGCCTTAGGCCCGTATTCAATTTGAGGCGAAAAGTCCAGACTTTTTGCCCCCTTCGCCTGTTTTCCAGGTGGAAAAGTATCGCCCGCGTGCCCAATATTCCCTGTATTCAAATTGTAAGGACGCGAAAACGGGACCCGGGAAAACTTGAAGCGGCGAAAGAAAACGTGAATTTTTGGGAAATCATCCTTGGACCCCCTAAAGATGTCCAGACATGGGGATCACTATGGGTACCCCCGTTTTTGCCTGCTGAAGGGAAGTCAGGTTTTTAAATAGCTGCGGCAGGTGCATAAATGCGGCTTTGAAGAAGGTGATGCAGAAGAGCATTTAGCAATTTTTCGGGACAAAAGTAACTATGCCCATCAAATTTGGGGTACAGGAAAATGGGTGCAAGGATATTTTTAAGTCCCTAAAATGATTTTTAAAAATTCTTCAAAAAAGCACCTGCCGCTACACCCCGCAATGAAGAAAACCCCTACCGCATACTGGGGAACCCCTCTGAAATTTATTTCGCTACTTTAGGATTTGGTTCCCCATATTATTATTTTTTTTTTAACCACAAAATTCAAGTTAATTTTTTTGGGGTGTCAAGATTTTTTTCTATAACTATTTTGACACACATTGTTTTTAGGGGGCATTCCCAGGGGTGCAGGCTAGTTTTTTTTTTTAAGCCTGCAGCCCTAAACCCCAATTCTGCACTTTTTTTCACCAGCTAAAGGCTGGAGAAACCTTATCCCTGCTTTTTTACAAAGACTTTTCGCACCGGCGAAAAGTGTTAGTATTTGAATACGGGGATAATTACAATTGGCGAAAATAACGGGTTTTCACCTGTAATTGAATACGGCCCTTAGTCGCACTTCTAGATACCGGCGTTGTCTCCCGGGAGCAGAGCTGAGGTGTCACCGTGACAGGTGCAATATACAGTAAGGAGACTAACATGGAGTTACCTGACAAGTGCTAAAGGTGGTTCATGATTTAATAAATAAGTGACAGAAAATATGATTGCGTTGCGCAATTCTCAGCTGTCAGTCAGTTATTCCATGCACACGTTCCCTCAGCAGCAGCACTAGAATCTGGTGCATTAATCATGTATTGCACTTCATGGAGACACTTTTCTGAGTATCTTGTAATCTGCTCAACTTTAATTTGGCTTCAGAGGTTCATTTGTACGAGCGACCACACAAAGAGCGGTAATTGGGGCAGTGGGTCCATATTGTCTGACAGATTTATCAGAAGTCACTCATGACATTGATGACAGATATAAATAAATAAGTAACTGTTGTAGGACCCAGCTGCCAATTATATAGAAACCAGTTGGAAATAGCCCAGCGTCCTCCTCCTCTATTACAGTTATTATAACCGGCAAGGCTCGTTAAACTTACCAGTTTGCCCCTAGGTCTACTGCTCAAATGAACGAACGATGCTTAGTAACAGTGTCGGCAGGTGGCAGACAGGAAGATTTTGGAGGAAATAATCATAAGGTACAAAACCATAATTTAAGGACAATTGAATAAATACGTAGTGAAGTATCTGAGTAGAATGTAAAAGACAAGGTCTATTCATGCAAGATACATGATGATTATCAAAGCCTGAATACAGTACAGCAGTCAAGTATTACAAAGCCAAAGGGTCAGGACAAGCGGCAGACAAGCAGGACAGGACAGGACAGGTACAGGCTCAAATACAGAAAACAATTGCAACCAGGTTTCAAAAGAAGAATGTCATGTATTGCGTAATATTTTGGTGTGCCACCAGCACACTTCATATAATGGCTGTCCCCACCAATCCACTCACTTTTGCCCTCTGTCCGTGCAAAACACTGAGATTGCCAGTGACCATACAGGCGCAGTGTCTCCTTGGTGTGTTCTACGGACAACAGCTATCACCTTACTAATGGGCAGAGTAGTCAGATTACACAGGCCTGTAGGTCAGTGTTAGGTCTTGGTGATCTCCCTGTCATGGTCTCCGATGGCAGGCTGGCACCCACCTCTTACCCTGCCACACTTGCTAGAACATTCCTACGTGGGGCACTAACCTCTCAGGGCTGGACTAGACTGATCTTTAAGCCGCTTAGACCTATGAGGGTGGGTTGCAAGGGATTAAGCTGCAGTCGGTTAGAAAAAGTAGACATGAGAGGGACAAAGCTGAGGTCAGACAAACCAAGACTGTGAATGAGGCCCTTTACATCGCGTCGACAATTGTGAAGCACATGAAATGCTGTATTCAGCCGTATTGTTTGTCGCTCTTCTGTCTACATCTTATTTCTTGTACCCAATATAAAAACAAGTTGAAGAAAAGAACAAAATAAAATAATTAATTAAACAAAAAAGACTAATTGGGTTATATTTAAAACATTTCACTGCTCTGTCCTAATGAGCGCCTTGCAACACTCTATACCCCAAATAGCGACTTTAATATTCACCAATTTAAGGGTTGATTATATAAGGCCACGCGCGCAATTTTCTGGTCTACGGTTCACATTCAGCCTATTGTCGCTGGCCCTCAGGGCATTGTATAGCCGCTTTGCTGGTGCCCATCCTCGTTCCACCTGCCTATATGTGCCGCTTTGCTGGTGCCCATCCTCATTTCAGCTGCCTATATGTGCCGCTTTGCTGGTGCCCATCCTCGTTTCAGCTGCCTATATGTGCCACTTTGCTGGTGCCCATCCTCGTTTCAGCTGCCTATATGTGCCACTTTGCTGGTGCCAATTCTCGTTTCAGCTGCCTATATGTGCCGCTTTGCTGGTACCCATCCTCGTTCCACCTGCCTATATGTGTCACTTTGCTGGTGCCCATCCCCGTTCCACCTGCCTATATGTGCCGCTTGTTGATGCCCATCCTCGTTCCACCTGCCTATATGTGCCACTTTGCTGGAGCCCATCCCCGTTTCACCTGCCTATATGTGCCACTTTGCTGGTGCCCATCCCCATTCCACCTGCCTATATGTGCCACTTTGCTGGTGCCCATCCCCGTTCCACCTGCCTATATGTGCCACTTTGCTGGTGCCCATCCCCGTTCCACCTGCCTATATGTGCCGCTTGTTGATAGACACAATCAGTTTGCTCAGTCTCTCTCTACACACAAACAACCCTTTGAAGCGATGCCGACCAGCCCTTTCCCCAGGATTGCAATAATTAGATGGGGAAAAGAAAGAAAGAACGTAATAATGGGCTGTAAGCTTTAGTAACATATAGATATGACCTTATGACTAATGCTAATTAACATAGAAACAGCCGAATTATAAACAGCAAAATAACAGCTTCTCTCTCCCAGGACCCATTGTCTTCTGGTGTAAGACGCTGTTTAATACTCCCAAACAAGTCTCCCACGGTACAATATCCTCATTGAAATGCCAATGTTCACAGCCTATTATCCAACCCTTGGGACCTATTAACTGGCCCGGCTGCAATCCCATGATATTTATTAGGGGGTGAGTAATCCCAACCTTACATCATGTTTAGACACATAATAAAATGGTGTTCATTTTAAGTGACCTGTCCGCCCCTACGTGCCCTGCATGCTGCAAAGTCTATCTCACGGTGATCCGATACAATTATTTTTGAAGTGCAGGGTTCACGATTGGTGGCGCTGACGGACACTGTGATAGGACATATGACATATTTTTTTTATTTTCTTCATCTAGGGTTCTCAGTGCTATAAAACCAAAATGTCACATTAATGGTAAAGTTGGCTTAAAATAAAAGAACTACCAATAAGATGAATTGACCTATGTTCCCACAGAGAGCCGTACACTGCTGTCAGTCATAGGGGCCGATGAAAGCAGGTTAGTTCGGAACCTCGCGTCTGTGTTTCTGCGCCCTAATATCACGGAAAAGATTTTTGGTTGCACTTCTTTGAAGCACATGCAAACATTAGCGCATATTGTGCTTTACTCAGAGTTGTATGCCACCCCGATGATTTGCATACAACGCCGATGGACCAAAAGCCACAGGATTTGCATGTGCAGGATCTGTACTGCAAGATCGCTCGCAGTACCCCTGAACCCGGGATGGTAAGCGTCCAAGAAAACGGGGGGCATGTAGGGCCTGTTTCCTAGGCGTGTTGAGGCAATTGTCTGCGTCTTCCGATGCAGCTTCGCTGGACCTGGCTGTCTGAATTTCATGGCTGTCCTGTAAACCTGAATAAAATTCTCTTCTCTGCCCACTACCGTTGCAGCCGCATCTGTATAGCAACCATAGTGACACATTGGGCAGGTGGGAGAGAGAGGAGACTGCTGCCTCTCACTGCCAGTGTGCCCTCCCCTGCTGCCTCTCACTGCCAATGTGCCCCCCCCTGCTGCCTCTCACTGCCAATGTGCCCCCCCCTGCTGCCTCTCACTGCCAATGTGCCCCCCCCTGCTGCCTCTCACTGCCAATGTGCCCCCCCTGCTGCCTCTCACTGCCAATGTGCCCCCCCCTGCTGCCTCTCACTGCCAATGTGCCCCCCCCTGCTGCCTCTCACTGCCAATGTGCCCCCCCCTGCTGCCTCTCACTGCCAATGTGCCCCCCCCTGCTGCCTCTCACTGCCAATGTGCCCTCCCCTGCTGCCTCTCACTGCCAATGTGCCCTCCCCTGCTGCCTCTCACTGCCAATGTGCCCTCCCCTGCTGCCTCTCACTGCCAATGTGCCCTCCCCTGCTGCCTCTCACTGCCAATGTGCCCTCCCCTGCTGCCTCTCACTGCCAATGTGCCCTCCCCTGCTGCCTCTCACTGCCAATGTGCCCTCCCCTGCTGCCTCTCACTGCCAATGTGCCCTCCCCTGCTGCCTCTCACTGCCGATGTGCCCTCCCCTGCTGCCTCTCACTGCCGATGTGCCCTCCCTTGCTGCCTCTCACTGCCGATGTGCCCTCCCCTGCTGCCTCTCACTGCCGATGTGCCCTCCCTGCTGCCTCTCACTGCCGATGAGCCCCTCCCTGCTGCCTCTCACTGCCGATGAGCCCCTCCCTGCTGCCTCTCACTGCCGATGAGCCCCTCCCTGCTGCCTCTCACTGCCGATGAGCCCCTCCCTGCTGCCTCTCACTGCCGATGTGCTGTCCCCCCCCTGGAGCTGCTCCTGTGCAAATCTGCACCGTGCTTACTATTTTGATACACGTTTTTGAGGATTTGCCCCCCCCCCAGTACCAGGGCCCCTGACAGCTCTCGGTGGCCCTGCTCACAGTTGACTTGATCGTACAAAGTGTGCCATATGTTAAGCAAGAGCCTGGCAAACTCATCTTGGGCACTGGCATAATGTGAACTGGAGGGCACTGTAATGGGGCATACTGTGTATTGAGGGCACTGTAATGTGGCATACTGTGTATTGAGGGGCACTGTAATGTGGCATACTGTGTACTGGGAGCACTGTAATGTGGCATACTGTGTATTGGGGCACTGTAATGTGGCACAGTGTGTACTGGGAGCACTGTAATGTGGCACAGTGTGTACTGGGGACACTAATGTGGCATACTGTGTATTGAGGGCACTGTAATGTGGCATACTGTGTATTGAGGGGCACTGTAATGTGGCACAGTGTGTACTGGGAGCACTGTAATGAGGCATACTGTGTATTGGGGGCACTGTAATGTGGCATACTGTGTATTGGGGGCACTGTAATGTGACACAGGTTGTACTGGGAGCACTGTAATATGGCATACTGTGTATTGGGGCACTGTAATGTGGCACAGTGTGTACTGGGAGCACTGTAATATGGCATACTGTGTATTGGGGCACTGTAATGTGACACAGGTTGTACTGGGAGCACTGTAATATGGCATACTGTGTATTGGGGCACTGTAATGTGGCATACTGTGTATTGGGGGCACTATAATGTGGCATACTGTGTATTTGGGGGCACTGTAATGTGGCATACTGTGTATGGGGGCACTGTAATGTGGCACAGTGTGTACTGGGAGCACTGTAATGTGGCATAATGTGTATTGGGGCACTGTAATGTGGCATACTGTGTATTGGGGGCACTGTAATGTGGCATACTGTGTATTTGGGGGCACTGTAATGTGGCATACTGTGTATTTGGGGGCACTGTAATGTGGCATACTGTGTATTTGGGGGCACTGTAATGTGGCATACTGTGTATTGGGAGCACTGTAATGTTACTACAATTAAAAGACATTCCTAAAACAAGACTGCAGGAACAAGGTCAGATTTCATCCATATTAATAGGATAGAAAAAAGGAGGTAATCTTGTGACCAATTTTTGTCTTGTTACAATGTAAGCTGGGTACACACAGTGTCGAAGGATCCCTTAGATCCTACAGAACTTTAGTGCCAGTTGAAATTCTATTAATAGCAACTAAAGCATAGGTTATAAACTAATCAAGTGATACCCATAGAATAGACAGATTCTAAAGCTGGGTACACACTGTGCAATATATTGGCCATTCAATAGAACGGCCGATATATCGTGAGCGCATTGGCGGTGCCTACCCTGGATATGTCTGTGTCCGGCGTCGTTCACATACATATCGCATCTGCTCTGAAGGCACAGCAGATGGCCGATATATTTGCAGATATATCGGCACATCTGGCTGTGTGTATGGGCCGTCCGCCGTACACTTGCTGCAGGGACCGCCGGTGATGGACAGCTCAACTGGGTGAGAAAATTCAAAAGCCCGCCCAGTTGTGATGTCAGGGTACACACAGAGAGCAGCCGATCGGTAAGTCTGTATAGCTTACCTGATTGGCCGCTGTGTCTGCGGTTACGCCCATCGGTGGCTCCGTCAGGACAGTGTGTACCCAGCTGAATCTGGACCCCTCGATATGGTGATAAGAATAAAGTCTAGACTGGGACACTACTGATGCCTTATAGTAGGGTATATTGGAACTTTAGCCTTGTATTCTATATTGAAAGTAGATTACAAGCTATCCAGATATTTATCGTCGCAAGGTGGCTGAGAAGCAACTTATACTTTCCTTAGAATATTCAGCATTAGTCACGTTCTCCTTTATAATACTGACATTGTAAAAACATACACGATAGACAGTAGCTCCTAAAAATAATCACTGCTGACATCAGCATCTAGTTTTATAGACGATTACAGTATTAATGTTACTTACACAATACAATATGTAATGTAGTATCAGTCCTATCCTTCGTATCTGTTCGTGAAAATCTATACAGACTTTCCATGCAGTCCGTTGCTCTAATTAAACGAGACAGATTGATTACAGGAGTTAATTATAGAGTCGTCTGTGTTTGGCCTCTGCATTCTGCGCTCACCTTATTTAACCGGCTTTTAATCTAACCAAAAACATTTTTACAACTGGATGACAACGCGTCCTATATACTGTAGAGATGCCTCTTCTCAATGTAAATCTTCAATTCACACAGAGAAGTTACTTTTAGGAGAGTGTAAAAACAAAATAAGTGTTATTACTGGTGCGGCCAAAGACACGTGGAGGTCAAACGACTCCGATTCCGGAGGCCCAAACAGTAGGACAGCCACACGCATCTGACCACACTGTCGCACAATACTCTTTTGGAGTCACCATGCGGCTGCTCACAGAGGCCCTGATTCAGAGCCGGACGCTATGACAGAACGCTCGCTCTGAATCAGGGCCGGGCATTTTATTTTTCAGAACGGCCTCCTGGCCGCTCGCATAGCTGTGGGTGACCACCCACAGCTATAGCGAGCGGTCATGATGATGGTCGCGATGGTCAAGACCAGCGGACTTGAGGTGAGACCCTTGTGGTAGGGTCTCGTGGCTGCAAGCCCCAGAGAGATTTCGGCTCTAACAGAGCCGGAATCTCTCCACTGACATCACTCGTGATGTCAGTGAGGCCGCCCCCAAAAGACAGGCGTTGCCATGGGAACGCCTCCGTTTGGGCAGCCACCACCCCGGCCCGCCCACCAAAGGGGGCGAGCTATCACTCAACATCGACAGCTCGTCCCCTTTTTTGCGAGACCCGGAGCGACGGAGTGCCCGTCGCTAGCCGGGTCTCGCGCATGCGCACGACGGAGCCGGCTCCGTCGTGCGCATGCGCTGTGGGCCACCATCGACCCGGTTGCGAGCACTCAGCACTCGCAGCCGGGTCTGAATCAGGCCCAGAGATCTCAAGTCAATACAGCACAGAGAAAAAGTATTTACTTGGCCTCTATTTTTATATTTCAAGTTACCGGCACTACGTTTCGAGGTAATATCCGCTTCATCAAGTTGGCTCTTCCCAGCAGGACTGTAATCCTTTGTTCTGACCAAGCGAATCCAAAACAAAACTGACACTTTAGACTTCTGGGACCCCTGGCGTTTGTTTTACCCCTGTACATGAATAAACTGCTAAGAAACAAAATCTACAGGCTTTTTAGTGGGAGGTGATGGATAAACTGTGTGAAGATTTGAGATGGCCATTTGCCTGGAGACCAGGTTGCACTTGGAAGGTCGGCAGAGCGCGGTTACTGAACAGTAAATGAGGAATCAGCTCTCTGTGCAGTAAATAAGTAGTCTGCGCTCTCTACTGTAACATCACAAGCCAGGAATAAATACAATAATGAATATTTACACCTGGCGGAGCCTAGATTTTTCCTATGCAGTGTTACCAGCTGGATGTTATTCTAAATATCAGGTCTCCTCTGCATCAAAGTGAATCTGGAAAGCAGGTCTTGCTTGGCTGGGATTACAGCGGGGAGAATGCCGGCCTTGGAAATTGGCTTTGCATTATCCGGAGCTTGCAGCCAGCTGTGCGTGGCGCTATAAGGAATTTATACACCGGCTTTTGTCTGCACGGATTACAGAGAGTGGCGGTGTGATAAAATCTGTGTTATTTTCACAGGAGTGTCAGGATTTTCAGACCTAATAAAATAAACGGCTTATTAATTTGTTCCTTTAATTGCAATGATTAAGCGCTTCGCGTACAGGTACAAAACATGAAGTGGCGAGATGCGGTTAGTGTTTCGAGGGCAGCTGTGGCTGGCGGCGTTATCTCCTGGCGTATTAATCACATTATATGAGTGGATTACACAAATTGCTGTAATTAGTCACAACGGCTGGATTTGATTGTCCTTAGGAGTCAGATAATAACGTGCACTTATAGAGAAACGCACCGAAACACCATTGTTCTATGGCAAATACGTCTTCAAAAAATTGTTCTTAGTTTTTAATATTGAAGAATCGAGGACGGCGCAATGCCATATGTCTTGCCCTATATGTTGGTGGCAGTATCCATTCTAATTTTGTACCTATATCTTTACCAATAAATACCCCATAACTTGTTTTGGGAGCTGGACTTCGTATTCTGGGGTAGGGGGGGTAGTATATAAAAGTTGTAGTTTGAAGAAATCTTTCAAATTAAATTGACCCCATAAAATGTACACATGCCACCTGGCAAGGGGGTACTAAGTTGGGGAGCTCGCCATTCAGTTCAGTTGCCTGATAATTCTATTAGATCCCTAATTGATCCCTCCTGATTCAGACCCGGACGCTATTTGCGTCCGCACGCTGGCTAAAAGGGGCCGGCTATTTAAATCATGTGCTCGCACTGCGTCGCATAAAGCTGCCCACTAAGTAATAGCGAGCGGCCGCACTATGCGCTCGCACCTGTATAAAGACGCCCCTTTGCCACTCGCAACACACGTCATCTCCGGCAGTTGTAGGATTAAATCGGGAACATGGAGAGCCATCGGAGCTGCTCGCAGCGCTTTTGGTAGCCTTTTCCCACCACAACATTGCGAGCAGTTCAAGCTAAAATACAACCCAGTCACATGTGTAATGATGTTACTTTGCTAATTATGCACGCCCATTAAACGCCGTTCTGACGGTCGGGCACACCTGCGTTCGCACATCCACACCCCCCGTTTACAAGCACCTTCCCCTGTTACCACCCACAAATGGCGGCCTGACTGCAGGCTACGGGCGAGCACTTTCCCATCGCAATGAATAGTTCAAGCACGCGCATAGCGAATCATGCGCAGATTGCGAAAAATCGCTCAATGCGAGGGAGCGCAGCATAGCATCCGGGTCTGAATCAGGCCCATTGTTTATAATAAACTATTAAAAAAAAAACAAAAAAAAAAAAAAAAACACTGGACGATATATCGTTGAATTATATAGTTATCGTTCACTTTATTGTCTAGTGTGTATGCCCCATAAGTCCTGGGAGTGTTAAGACTGGGAAATCCAAACTGATTGATGCATAGATACTTGTATTGGGAAGGATGAATGGAATTTGCCATTCCCTGTGAAATGTTATAGCTACATGTTAGGAGACAGTCATACTGTATGCTAAATCAGTTTGTGTTTTAGGAAGCAACTGTTTTAGGTCGCAGATATTAGAATGGAGGAAATTGGTTCACCCCTTTGAAATGTAAGATATATTTATTATATTTTGTGAGATAGCATGATTGGTTAAGGAAAACAGGATAGATTTACCCTGTGTGGTAATGTGTGTAAGAAGGATATAAAAAGAGGGCATGTGAGCCCTGTATGTGTGTATCTTTTTGGACATCAAGAACTGCTGTAACATCTTTGTCTGCTGTGATACCCCCAAGGGGAAGAGTCTTTTTCAAGACTCTTCATCATCGGAGGCCGTATGGCCTCAGATCCTCCGATGATTAAGTATTGTTCTCGCTGCGAGGGATAGTTTACACCGGGGCAATTCCCTGCGGTTAGTAGCGTAGCTACAGATGTAGCTGCATTACTTACCTCCTCCCCGTCGGCCCGGCATGCATGTGTACAGCCGCCGGGGAGTCCGTGAGAAGGCGGTGGAGGGATCCCTCTTCACATCCCCACAACTCCTTCCCATAGGAAGGAACGGGGCTACGAGAGCAAGTCTGAAGATGGCGTCCGAAGATGGCGCTTGTTCTCGTGAGCAAACTCCGAAAACGACAGAATTGCGCCAAACGCTAATCCGTTCTCCGGCTGTTCTGGATTGAGCCCAGTGTCTCCAAGCTCAAGTCCTCTGCCAACTACCGTGCAGAGCCTGGTCCAATGTGAGGCTTCAGGCGGATCAGCCGACGCCAATCAGGTGGCATGGCTGCAGCTTGTCCACGCATACGCAGCAGAAGCGGTTCCAGGTGCTGGCGGCAGGAGCCTAGGTGTTCTAGAATCGGCGTTTGGAAAAGTTTCCGAAGTTTGTTGTTGACAGCAATGTTACACACCCACCGCGCAGTGGGCGGAGTCCGTAACAGGTGGTTACTGACGGTAAGAGAGAATCCCCGTTACCCCAAGATCCAGTGGGGATCGAAACTAATCAGTGATCGGGCAGCAAGTGAGGTCATCCTGATTGGAGATAAGAATTTATAGGAACTGGGTCTGGTGGCCTAATAGCCCATAATATATTTTAATTTTAACATTATTGAAGAAACATCGCACAAAGATATAGACATCATTCCTGTAACTTACACCTGATAGCATCACGCTTATATTGTCACTTTATCATATGCTTAATACTGTGGGTGTCTAGGACTAAAGACTGTGATCAAGACATTTCTTCTGAATGCACCTTTATGAGAGAAGTCTCCAGGTGTCTAACATTTGTTGTGAGCTCAGGGCTCGATTCAGACCCGCTCACTAGATGTGATCGCACGCACCCAGACTATGCAAATCCGGCACACACCCAGCAAGGCAGGCGATCGAATGGCAAGGTACAAGCACGCCCACTATGTCTTAGCGAGCGATCGCTCTGTGTATACAGACGCCCACCAGCCTGCCTTAAGATGCCCACTTGCGGACGTCATCTCCAGGAAGTTTATGTAACCATCGGTACATTGAGTACCATCGGTAGCGAACGCAGCGCTTGTGGTTCACTATACCCTACTGCGAGCACTTCAGTGACGTGACGTGTACTATGACGCTGCCTGTTAATTATGCACGCCTCTGAAATGCACCTCCACTCTCCCGTTTCTAGTGGCCTGCCCCTGTCACCACCCACAAACGGCCTCTCCTGTCAATCATTTTACAGGGCAGTCTATGCGCGGCGAGCGTTTGCTGCCCGATCGCTCACACTGGTTCGCGCACATGGATTGCGATGCATCCGCACAATACAAAAATCGTCTGGCTGCTGGCGAACGCTTCCTAGCGAGCGGGTCTGAATCGGGCCCTCAGAGCCAGGACGGCCGTCAGAGACTGGTGATGCCCAACTTTAGTATCTGTACAGGAGTGCGCCAGCCAAATGCTAGGAGGCTTCCAACGGGATGCCACTACTCTGCCTTTCCGCGAGCCCTAACCGGCATCTAGGGGCCTGTGCTGGACGCGGGCCCCGCCAGATGGATTGCGCATTCACAATGCACTTGGCAAGAACCAGAGAGAACAGGAGACGGCCGTGCCACAGACCGGACTGCTGCGCGGGTTCTTCCACTGACAGAAAAAAGTAGGAGCCGCCTCTGGTGACAAGACAGGGAATGCGCACGGATAATCCTCCATTTTAAGTGCGAGTATAGTACTTTATGGTTTTGTAAGAGCACTGAAGCGTGACGGGGGTTATGTGGATAGAAGCATGTATGATACTGTGTTACAGAAAGTCATTTGCAGAGTACAGTCGTCTAACCGCACTGACAGATGCAAAAAAGGCGACCATTTGTGTAGTGTGCGAAGATCATTATAATATTATTATTACTACCTTACCAGTTATTTGTATAGTTCATATTCTGCAAAGCTTTACAGAGACTATGGGGCCTATTCATCAACACTAAAATAACGTTTTTAAGGACATTTTCCTTAAATAACGTTATTTTGGTATTTATGAACAGACTTAGCACAGGAGACATCACAGATATCTCCTTGCTAAGTTCCCCTGCGTTAATTTCCACACTCCCCATACATTAGTACATTAGTATTAGTACATTAGTATGGGGATGTGGAAATTGTGGTATTCATTAAATTCCAAAAATTATAAATTTTCGGAATTTGATGCGGTTACTATTCGCCACTGTGAGCGGAGGGGGGAGGGGGGAGGGGGGAGGGGGGGGTAAACAAACTTAACGCATCTGTAGGCAGTGCTGCGCATGCGCTGGTTTTACAGATGTAACAGCGCATGCGCAGCACTGTTTCCAGATGCGATAAGGTAGTGTAGGCAGGAAAAGTATCTATTTCCCGAAAAGCTGTCATCGCAAAAATGACAGCTTTTCAGAATAGATACTTATGGAGAGGTGGAATGATGAATTCCACCTATAATTAGGTAGAACTCCATGCGAGTTCTAAACCTAATTATCTCTAGAGAATTTTTAGGTTTAATGAATAGGCCCCTATATGGCCATTCACATCAGTCCCTGCTACAGTGGAACTTATACAATCTATAATCCCTAACACACACACACACACACACACACACACGAGAATTTTTGTCAGTAGCCAATTAATCTACCGGCATATTTTTGCATTGTGGAAGGAATGTGGAGCACACAGAGCAAACCCATGCAAGCATAGGGAGAACATACATACTCCACACAGTTAGGGCCGTAGTGGGACTCGAACTCAAGACCTCCGTACTGTGAGGCAGTAATGCTAAAGCAATAGCCAAGGCTGGAGAAAGTGGTGTCGGCCCCAGGTACTTTAGGGTGTGTGGCCTAATCGTGCAGTGTGATCGCCCCCCGCACATCAGGTCAGGGGCGCCGAGAGGGGGGGGGGGGGGGGGGAGCGGGCACCCGGGCCCAGGCTCCCCACCCCCTCCTCCCTCACAGCAACCCAGCACACAGTAGTCTCCTATGCCTGTGGGGGGGAGCGATCACACTGATCATGCCCACCCCCCTTGCTTTGCGACGGGCTGAGGGGGCTCAGAGGATCCCCCCCTCCCCAGCGCGCGGCGCTGCAAAATTATTATTTTTTGCACGCCTCCCTCAATTAGGCCACGCCCCCTATTACCCGGGCTCGCTGCGGCTCTCAGCAGGCCTGCATCAGGTGCAGGAAGAGGAGACTGGTGCTGAGCTCCTCTTCCTGCACCTGATATGTGGGAACCCACCACAGTCCAGCACACAACAGCGTCTGCTGGGCTGGGGAGAGAGGCTGCCGGCGCTGACAGGTACAAGGGGGTGGGCCCAGGCCCCCTGCGGGCTCTTTTAACAAGCCCAGGTAATTAATACCCGTTCCTCCCTTCTCTCGACGCCCCTGGCAATAGCAAAAAATCTAGTCAATTAGTAGAAACAGCAAAGAGAATTAATTCTCCATTTGATAATTAACTAAGTGCTTGACAGTGGTTCTTTCACTGAGAGGAGAGGTTTATAACATTTGCAGTAAAAACTACAAAGCGTTTGTGCTGCACCTGTGGGAGAAATTAAAATATCCAAAGCGACGTAGGACTAGAAAGACCTTGGTGCTGGTAATCCTTCTGTATGCTGGGAATAAAATTGAAGAGCTAGCTTTCTGTTTTGTTTGTTTTTAAGAGATGGCAGTAAAATAATTAGACATTTTCATTTGTAATCCATCATTTTAAAAGAGGAAAGTGTGATCGTTCCGCAGGCAGTGGGTGAGCTGGCGCAGGCTGCGAGACGTGCCGGGAAGAGATCAGATAATTCTATAGTACATCATTTTATTGTTTTGTTTAAAATATATAACTAAGTGTTAAAGGTAAATACGATTTAGGAGAAGTTAGTGGATCATATATGGAAAACATTGAATGAACAATAGTGAATTAAATGTGAAATAAAAGGTAAACAGTTGTCACATGTGAGAGGAATGTTACAAGTGGTATATGGGAACACATGCTTTAGATATCTGTGATACTATGGGGACATCAGACCAATCCGGGAGAGAAGATAAGTAGGAGATATCTGTGATACTAGTGTATGAGGACAGCGGGCCATTCCGGGAGAGAAAGGTAAGCAGGAGATATCTGTGATTCTAGTGTATGAGGACAACGGGCCATTCCGGGAGAGGAAGGTAAGCAGGAGATATCTGTGATACTAGTGTATGGGGACAGAGGGCCATTCCGGGAGAGGAAGGTAAGTAGGAGATATCTGTGGTACTACTGTAGGGGGACAGCGGGCCATTCCGGGAGAGGAAGGTTAATTAGGAGATATCTGTGATACTAGTATATGGGGACAGCCGGCCATTCCGGGAGAGGAAGGTAAGAAGGAGATATCTGTGATATCTCCTGCGTTATCTTCATGGTGAATGGTCCAATAACTTAATTTTTACAATTGCAGGTGAAAATGTTCATAATTGTAACACACAGGTAACGCAGCAATCAACTGGCCACAAGAAGCTAGATGTTCTCTTAATTTCTCTTGACCAGACGTTCCAGACACACCCCAGGCAGAGAGGCAAAGACCTCACCAACAATATACAGACAGTAAGGCCTCACAGAAATTGGAGACACTATTAAATATTAAATTATGTTTCTTTATTAATCAATTTCTGACCATTGTTTGTCTGCTAAAAGAAACCTAAAAAGTTCAGGCTCTCTTTCAATAAACTTATTATTAACTCAGAGGTGTAGCACAGCCACAAGACCAATACTGAAGGAATGTAAACATGTAAGAACCATTTCTTAACACTATGTTCAATTAATATACTGTATATATTAAAAAGGATTGTTAGCTAAAACACATTACACGCCTAATAATTAAATAATTCAATTAATATGTTAAAAGATGCTACAGCTATACAGTATTAAGATCCATAAATACATGTTACCATCATGAGTTAGTATCGAAATTATAAAAAAAATATATAGTTATTTTCCAGAGTCTTGTTAGTAAACCCATACACCTGTATATTTGCAGGTGTAATCAGTTCAGTACCGGGCTTAGGGTGGTGCACATATTGTCGGCCGGTCATTAGATTCTGTTTGCAAAACTTTTTCCTGTAGCATAAACAGTCCCTCATATAAACAAGGCCTCCTAGTCTGTAGGTAAGTATTAAGCCGGATTCCTGCTGATTTGCATCCAGTGAGTACGTTACTGCTCAGCTCTGCGAGTCTCAGCTACGCTGGTCAATGCGCTGGTAGAATGCACTGTGGTCACCGTGGCTGTGTGCTCCGTTTGGTGGCGGCTTGCGCAGGATTTCCTACCACATCTGGCACAGCCATGGAGAGGAAGGCCACAACCGGTCAGCTACACACCTTACACCACAATTACAAGTATCGCCACTGTAACTGCTCCCTCAGAGATGCAGGAGGGGGGAGGAATTGCATCCTACACCAGCAGCCGCCAAACGGAGTACACAGCCGGTGTAGCCCAAGTGTATCCTGCGCCAGCAGCTGCCGAACGTAGCACACAGCAGTGGCAACAAGACAGCCAGGTATCGACATCAGAGCGCGCCCCTTGAGGACGCGGTTAGTACCCAAGAACGGGACTTGTACACACTGCTGACACCATCTCACGGCCAAGCCTAGGGATCATTTACACAGCCGGTTGTTTACACAGACAGAGGGCCTGATTCAGACCCGGTCGCAAGCGCTGAGCGCTCGCAACCGGGTTGATGGTGGGCCAGAGCGCATGCGCACGACAGAGCCGGCTCCGTCGTGCACATGCGCGAGACCCGGATAGCGACGGGTACTCCGTTGCTCCGGGTCTCGCAAGAAAGGGGGCGAGCTGTCGATGTTGAGTGACAGCACGCCCCCTTTGGTGGGCGGGCCGGGGGGGTGGCTGCCCAAACGGAGGCGTTCCCATGAGAACGCCTGTCGTTTGGGGGTGGCCTCACTGACATCACAAGTGATGTCAGTGGAGAGCCCAATGGTCGCGATGGTCTTGACCATCATCGAGGCCGCTCGCTGTAGCTGTGGGTGGTCACCCACAGCTATGCGAGTGGCCTGGTGGCCGTTCAAAAAAAAAAAAAAAAGCCCGGCCCTGATTCAGAGCGAGCGTTCTGTCAGAGCGAGCGGGTCTGAATCAGGGCCAGAGTGCATTCAAACTCTGCACGGCATTGCAATATCGAATTCAGTAACTAAGACTCCCAACGGCTCTGGACCCCAGTGGAAAAACAAACACACTGCACAGGATTTTCATTTTCCTTCCCCCATTATCCTTTCCCGACCTTATCCCAACATTATACACATTTGGGGGGTGGGGTGTATTCAGAGCCGCTCACTAGTGCTGTGCGTTCGCATGCGGCCTGATGTTCTGCGTACGCGCATGCTTCATTCTGCGCGTGCGTGAACTACACACTGAGTTCTCAACCCTCTCACTCGCCCAGCAAAGGCAGCCCAGGGTCATGAGTGACAGGAGAGGCCGTTTGTGGGTGGTAACAGGGGCAGGACACTAATAATGGGGGGTTGGACATGCGAACGCAGGCGTGCCTGGGTGTTTCAACGAAGTATTAGAGGCATGCATAATTAACAGGCAGCGTCATAGTACACGTCACTTGCCATTTTTTTTACACTGATTTCCTCGCAATGCTTGCGGTAGGGTAAAGCTACCTCAAGCACTGTGGGCCTGATTCAGAGCTGAACGCTCTGACCAGAGCGCTCGCTCTGAATCAGGGCCCTCCTCCATGAAAATGGAGCGGCCTCCTGGACGCTCGTATAGCTGTGGGTGACAACCCACAGCATATGCGAGCGGCCAAAAAGATGGTCGCGATGGTCTTGACCATCGCGACCATCGGACTTGCGACGGAGACCCTGCGGTAGGGTCTCCCTGCCACAAGCCCTAGAGTGATTTTGGCTCTATCAGAGCCAAAATCACTCCCACTGACATCACTAGTGATGTCAGTGGGGCCGGCTTCAGACGGTAGGCCCACCAAAGGGGGCGTGCTGTCAATCAACATCGACAGCACGCCCCCTTTGGTGCGAGACCCGGAGCGATGGAGAGCCCGTCGCCCCCGGGTCTCGCGCATGCGCACGACGGAGCTCCCTCCATCGTGTGCATGCGCAGTGGGGCAACATCAACCCGCTTGCGAGCGTATTGCTGCTCGCGAGCGGGTTTGAATGACCCCCTGTGTTCACATCTGATGGTGCTCGATGTACCGATGTTTTAATACACTTCCTGGAGATGACGTGATGCTGGTGGGCGGCTCTGCCTGTGTGATTGGGCGTACGCTCAGACAAAGTGGCCGCTCGCTAAGACATGGTGGGCGTGCTTATGCCTTGGCGAGTGATCTCTTACCATGGCGTCACTTTGAAAAATCTGCATACGCATCCAGCGAGCGTACGCAGATAGCGAATGGGTCTGAATTAGGGGTGAGCGGGTTCGGATTTCTGAAATCCGAACCCCCCCGATCCGAGTCTGATCCGAGTCAGGCTCGACTTTTCCCGCCTGACTCGGATCTGAAATCGAGGCAAAACGTCATCATCCCGCCTTCCGAGTCTCGCGGGTTTTGGATCCTATATAAGGTACCCGCGTCGGCGCCATTTTCTCACTCGGCTGTGGACAGTGAAGAGGGAGGGTGGGAGTTAGGGCTGTGTAGTGTAGTGTAGTGTAGTGCTGCTGTTGTCCACTACTTCAAAGTCCATAGGGGCTGGCTGTGTTGTGCTGTGCTGCTGTTGTTAATAGGGGCTGTGTCCACTTCTTCAAAGTCCATAGGGGCTGGCTGGACTGTGTTGTGCAGTCAGTTCTCCATAGGGGCTGTGTCCACTCCAAAGTCCTGTGCAGTGTCCCAGTCCTAAAGGAGTGCTGTAGTGTTGTCCAGGGGGTGCTCTGTCCATCAGGGGTGCTCCCCCCAAGTGCTAAAAAAATAATATATTTTCTGTGTTTGTGAATTGTGTGCGCAGTAGCCGCACGTGCATCAACAAAGTAGTGCCAAGCGTGCGCCTGTGTCATAAGTAAAGGGCCGGCTGGCTTGACCGTTAAGGGTGCTGTAACCCCCGAAAGTACACTCCAGTCCAAACCAAAAAAAAAATTATTTTCTGTGTTTGTGAATTGTGTGCGCAGTAGCCGCACGTGCATCAACAAAGTAGTGCCAAGCGTGCGCCTGTGTCATAAGTAAAGGGCCGGCTGGCTTGACCGTTAAGGGTGCTGTAACCCCCGAAAGTACACTCCAGTCCAAACCAAAAAAAAAATTATTTTCTGTGTTTGTGAATTGTGTGCGCAGTAGCCGCACGTGCATCAACAAAGTAGTGCCAAGCGTGCGCCTGTGTCATAAGTAAAGGGCCGGCTGGCTTGACCGTTAAAGGGTGCTGTAACCCCCGAAAGTACACTCCAGTCCAAACCAAAAAAAAAATTATTTTCTGTGTTTGTGAATTGTGTGCGCAGTAGCCGCACGTGCATCAACAAAGTAGTGCCAAGCGTGCGCCTGTGTCATAAGTAAAGGGCCGGCTGGCTTGACCGTTAAAGGGTGCTGTAACCCCCAAAGTACACTCCAGTCCAAACCAAAAAAAAAATTATTTTCTGTGTTTAGCCGCACGTATATATCAAATCGATATAACATAAATGGAGGACCAAACTTTCTCCGATAAAAATAAAATAGAGAAAGATCAAGAACCACTTCCTCCTAGTGCTGAAGCTGCTGCCACTAGTCATGACATAGACGATAACATGCCATCAACGTCGTCTGCCAAGGCCGATGCCCAATATCATAGTAGAGGGCACATACAATCCCAAATGGCAAAGTTCAGGAAAATGACCTTGAAAAAGACATTTAAATCAGCTGAAGAGAAACGTAAACTTGCCAATATGCCATTTACGACACGGAGTGGCAAGGAACGGTTAAGGTCGATCCCTAGTATGTTCATGACTAGTGGTTCAGCTTCACATGACGATGGAAGCCCTCCTCCCACTAAAAAAATCAAAAGAGTTAAGCTGGCAAAAGCACAGCGAAGAACTGTGCTTTCTAAGAAGATATCACAAATCCCCAAGGAGAGTCCAAGTGTGGTGGTGGTTGCGATGCCTGACCTTCCCAGCACTGGACGGGAAGAGGTGGCTCTTTCCACCATTTGCACGCCCCCTGCAAGTGCTGAAAGGAGCACCCACAGTCCACTTGCTGATATGCAAATTGAAGATGTCACTGTTGAAGTACAACAGGATGAGGATACTGGTGTAGCTGGCGCTGAGGAGGAAGTTGGCGAGGAGGATTCTGATGGTGATGTGGTTTGTTTAAATCAGGCTCCGGGGGAGACAGTTGTTGTCCGTGGGATGAAAAAGCCCATCACGGTCATGCCTGGGCAGAAGACCAAACATTCCACCTCTTTGGTCTGGCAATATTTCTATCCAAATCCAGACAACAACTGTCTTGCCATATGTACCATATGTAAAGGTGAAATAAGTAGGGGTAGGGACGTCAACCACCTAGGAACATCCTCCCTTATACGGCACCTGCAGCGCGTTCATAAAAAGTTACTGTCAAGTTCAGAAACTTTGGCTAAGACCGTAAGCAGTCCAGGGACACCTAAATCCCGTTGTCCTGTTGTATCCAAGCGCCTGCAAACCACACCGTCAACTCCCTCCTCGTCAATTTCCTCCTTAGTCAGGATCGGAAGTAGTCCTGCAGGCCATGTCACTGGCATGACTGACTCTCCTATCCGGGATTCCTCTGGAGGATCCTGCATTGCTACGCCTACTGCTGCCGCTGCTGCTGTTGCTGCTGCTGGGAGTCGTTCATCATCCCAGAGAGGAAGTAGGAACACCACTACTTTTACTAAACAATTGACCCTCCAACAGTCCTTAGCGAGGAGGATGAAGTACGACAGCAGTCATCCTGAAGCAAAACGTATAACTGAGGCCTTGACTGCTATGTTGGTGTTAGACGTGCGTCCGGTATCCGCCATTAGTGCAGTGGGATTTAGACAATTGATGGAGGTAGTGTGTCCCCGGTTCCAAATCCCGTCTAGATTCCACTTCACTAGGCAGGCGATACCGAGACTGTACAGAAACGTCAGAAAAAGTGTCCTCAGTGTCCTGAAAAATGCCGTTGTACACAATGTCCACTTAACCACGGACATGTGGACAAGTGGAACAGGGCAGACTAAGGACTATATGACTGTGACAGCCCACTGGGTAGATGTATCACCTTACGCAGCAACAGCAGCAGCGTCACCAGTAGCAGCATCTCAGAAACGCCAGCTCGTTACAAGGCAGGTTACGCTGTGTATCACCGGTTTCAGTAAGAGGCACACCGCCGACAACCTCTTAGAGAAACTGAGGGAAATCATCGCCCAGTGGCTTACCCCACTTAGACTCTCCTGGGGATTTGTGATATCTGACAACGCCACCAATATTGTGCGGGCATTACATCTGGGCAAATTCCAGCACGTCCCATGTTTTGCTCACACAATAAACTTGGTGGTGCAGAATTTTCTGAAAAGCGACAGGGGCGTGCAGGAGACGCTTTGGGTGGCCCGAAAAATTTCTGGCCACTTTCGCCATTCAGCGACTGCGTGCCGAAGACTGGAGCGCCAGCAAACACTCTTGAACCTGCCCCACCATCACCTGAAGCAAGAGGTTGTGACGCGGTGGAACTCAACCCTCTATATGCTTCAGAGGATGGAGGAGCAGCAAAAGGCCATACAAGCCTATACATCCACCTATGACATAGGCAAAGGAGGGGGTATGCACCTGACTCAAGCGCAGTGGAGAATGATTTCCGTGTTGTGCAAGGTTCTCCAGCCCTTCGAACTTGCCACACGTGAAGTCAGTTCAGACACAGCCAGCTTGAGTCAGGTCATTCCCCTCATCAGGCTTTTGCAGAAGCAGCTGGAGAAAGTGAAGGAGGAGCTAAGACGGAGCGATTCCGCTCGGCATGTGGGACTTGTGGATGAAGCCCTTCATTCGCTTTGCCAGGATTCCAGGGTGGTCAATCTGTTGAAATCAGACCACTACATTTTGGCCACCGTGCTTGATCCTAGGTTTAAAGCCTATGTGGTGTCTCTCTTTCCGGCCGACACAAGCCTGCAGAGGTGCAAAGACCTGCTGGTGAACACACTGTCAGCTGAAGCGGAACGTGACACGTCAACGGCTCCTTCTTCATTTTCTCCCGCAACTGGGGCTGCCAGGAAAAAACTTAGGTATCCTAAGCAACCCGCTGGCGGTGATGCAGGGCAGGCAGGACCAAGTTTGGACATCTGGTCCGGACTGAAGGACCTGGCAACAATTTCTGACATGTCTACTGTCACTGCATATGATACTGTCACCATTGACAGAATGGTGGAGGATTACATCGGTGACAGCATCCAAGTAGGCATGTCAGACAGTCCATACCTGTACTGGCAGGAAAAAGAGGCAATTTGGAGGCCCCTGTACAAGCTGGCTCTATTTTACCTGAGTTGCCCCCCCTCCAGTGTGTACTCCGAAAGAGTGTTTAGTGCAGCCGGGAACCTTGTCAGCGAAAGGCGTAGGAGGTTGCTTCCACAGAATGTGGAGAAGATGATGTTCATCAAAATGAATTATCAGCTCTTCCAGGGAGACCAGCCTCCAGAAGGTACAGAGGGACCTGTGGTGGTGGATTCAAGTGGGGACGAGTTAATACTTTGTGAGGATGAGGATGTACACACTGAAGAGGGTGAGGAATCGGTGGATGAGGAGGATGAGGATGACATCTTGCCTCCGTAGAGCCAGTTTGTGCAGGGACACATTAATTGCCAGCTTGTTTTGTGGGGGCCCAAACGAACCAATCATTTCAGCCACAGTTGTGTGGCAGACCCTGGCGCTGAAATGATTGATTTGTTAAAGTGTGCATGTCCTGTTTATACAACATAAGGGTGGGTGGGAGGGCCCAAGGACAATTCCATCTTGCACCTCTTTTTTTTCTTTGCATTATGTACAGTTTGGGGCCTAGTTTTTCTAACTGCCATCCTGTCTGCCACTGCAGTGTCACTCCTAGATGGGTCACGTGTTTGTGCCGCCCACTCGTGTCGCTTAGCATAGTCATCCAGCTACCTCGGTGCAACCTTTTGGACATGAAAACACTATTGTGAGGTGTGAGGTGTTCAGAATAGACTGGAAATGAGTGGAAATTAAGGTTATTGAGGTTAATAATAGCATAGGAGCAGAGAAACCAACAAATTCTGTGATTTTAGCTGTTTTTATGCTTTTTTTTAAAAAAATACAGATCCAAAACACAAAACCCAGAACCCAAAACACGGAAGGGTGGTTTTGGCAAAACCAATCCAGATCCAAAACACGAAGAAAGATCCAGATCCAAAACCAAAACACAAAACACGAAAAGTGGCCGGTGCACACCCCTAGTCTGAATCAGACCCTTTGTCCGTAAAGTCCTATGTCACCATATCGCCAACCACTCACCCCAACCCTACGTTTGTCTTTCCATTTAGATACATGTTTTAACTAACTACAGCCAGCTAATAAGTATCATTTACATAATATCATAATATATGTACCAATTCCCATCAATATTAAAATAAAAATCTTTGGTTGTTTTACAACACTAATGACTGTACTATTTTACTACATTGTATCACCATTGTATATTTTTGTGCAATAGTATTCAACATAACTAATGCGTATCAAGCCATTACACAAAATACATAAGGTTAGCGCTCAGGTAGCACCAAAAGGTGCAAGATTATTTTTGACGGATACCGTAAGAAGAGGGTGGTGACCTCATCCCTGAGCAGCTCCCCTCGCAGGTACCAGAAGTTTTTTTTAGCTGCGCAGGGGTAAATACCCAAAAATCAAAATAGGCCCCTAAGTATTGGTGCTATGTACTTTAGTACATAGCACCAATACTTAGGGGCCTATTTTGATTTTTGCAGGAGGTTTCACAGAAATCGCAGACAATGTGCTAATTAGCGCTGCAGATCGCAGTCCCTATTATTATCAATGGCGACTAAGGCCCTGATTCAGAGCCGGACGCTCTGACCAGAGCGCTCGCTCTGAATCAGGGCCCACCTCCATAATTATGGAGCGTCCTCCTGGACGCTCGTATAGCTGTGGGTCACCACCCACAGCATATACGAGCGTGCAGGATGATGGCCGCGATGGTCTTGACCATCGCGACCATCGCCACTGCGAGCCGAAGCCTGCGGTTGAGTTTCTCAACCGCAAGGCCCGGAGTGATTTTGGCTCTATCAGAGCCAAAATCACTCCCACTGACATCACTAGTGATGTCAGTGGGGCCGGCGTCTGACGGTAGGCGTTCCCTTGGGAACGCCCCCGTCTGGGAGGCATGCCCCCGGCACGCCCACCAAAGGGGGCGTGCTGTCAATCAACATCGACAGCACGCCCCCTTTGATCAGACACAACGAGCAAAGGAAAGTCCTTCGCTCGTCGCGTCTCGCGCATGCGCACGACGGAGCTCCCTCCGTCGTGCGCATGTGCAGTGCACACCATCGACCCACTTTCGAGCGGACAGCAGCTAGCTAGTGGGTCTGAATGAGGCCCTAAGATCTGACCCCTATGTACTAAACATGAAAAAGCTAAAGTTTTCCTGAGTTTGGCCCTTGTAGTTGACACCATCTTCAGATCATGGAAACTGTTGTAAGCCTATGGGGGCTCCAGGAGAAGCAGAGAGATCTTTAGATCTCTCCCCTGCACGCCCCGGCCGGCTCCGGAAGCTGACGCTGTGCGTCCCCTGGATAAGTCTTTCTTATGTTGCATACACACGGTCAGATTTTTCTTCAGATCTTAACGATAATGATTTTAAAAATCGCTCAATCGTTCATATCTGAAGGAAAATCTGACATGTTTGCAACGATGAACGATGCGCGTTCCCACTTGTCAGATAACGATATCTGACATCTGATGTGTTTGCAGTCAGTTTTGGCCAATTTCCATTCATTTTAATACAGTCAAAAATAGTTTGCAAATCATTCATCTGACATATCCGACCATGTGTATGCACCATTACGATTTGCCCAGGATATAACTGGCAGGGACAGCAGTAACCGCAACCGATGTTCCTGCAAATTCCCCTTTCTATATAGCGGGGATATTTTCATTAAAAATGAAAATATCCCCCGCGAGATGGATACTTAATACAGCAGCTGGTCCGCAATTATTAGTACATAGGGCCTGATTCAGAGCTGCACGTAAGCGGCCGCTCGTTCACTCTGAGCGATGTTTGCACAACTGCACATGCGTATGGGTCGTAATGCGCATGCGCAAACCAGTCATTGCGGTCGGAAATCGTGCGCTCGTAAAACAGCGAGGGGCTGCTAATTTCATTGACAGAATGTACCGTTTCTGGGTGGTAACAGGGGAAGGTGCTTGAAAACGGGACAGTGGAGATCCGAACGCAGGCGTGCCAAACGGTCAAAAGGGCGTTTAATGGGAGGGCATAATTAACAAAGGAGCGTCATCGACCACGTCACTTGGTTGTCATTTAGCCTGAACTGCTCGCAGTGATGGCGGTGAGAAAATCCTACAAGCACTACGAGCAGTTCAGATGCCTTTCGATGTTCCCGATTAATCTAATAAATACCGGGGATGACGTACGATGTGAACGGCAAAGGTGTGTCTTTACAAAATAGCGAGCTCATTTTTCGGACGCTCGCTCAGACATAGAGGCGTCAACACACCGCAAAGAGCGAGCGCTCAAATTAAATATCCGGACCCTTTTTTAGAACGAGCGTCCGCAAATAGCGTCCGGCTCTGAATCAGGCCCATAGACCCCTTAAACAACACTGACTGATTTGAAAAGACGGTGCTAGTTATCAGGCAGATTAAGATTATTAAATTAAAAGGTAACTTGCAGGGAACTATGTGAAAAAATATATATTTGGAGAGAAATGTATTGAGCAAAAGAACAGACATATGGAGCATTTAGTTTGTGGAATCTCCTACAAAGTGTAGCTGTAAACTGATCACTGACGAGGCCGTAACCCATATCCAGCTACTGTTATTGTAATCCTAAGTAACAAAGGGAGATTTGTTATATTTAATTGAGTACTAGGAAATATAGAGAATATTGTGATTTTGATTATTGTGTACCGTTGTTGTTGGTAACACCGATCTGTGTATTGTCACTTTATCACATGCTTCTATTCTACAGAGGCTTCCAAAGAGTTAACAACAGGCAATGGATGGCCCCATTTGCTCTCCTGTCTAATCTAATAAGCACTCTGCAAGTCACGAGAGTGGCAGGTTATCAATAGGCCTGTAAGTGAATATACATCATCTTCCCCCTCTTCTCCCAGATTCTCAGCGACGCTCACAGCGGAATTACTCACATCACTGAGCGAGGGCCTCGGCCAGGGTTCCTGACGCACAGACACGGAGACATTTCAAAATCGAAAACCCGCCTGACGGGCTCAGAAATGAACATTAATTGGCAGGTTATTTTGAATGATTAAACTCACTGGAGTTTCCAGCCTCGCAGCCGCAAATCTGCTTCACAAGTGATGGCCCCTGGTTGACTTGTCAATGATTTATCTGCATCCAGAGTCTGTAACTACCGGGGTCATGAACGCCCAGTAGGAGTCCATTAACATCGCTGTCTTCTTACATAACTATCAGCAGTTAAATCAATTTTATGTGCAGATTAAACAGAACTGGAGGGAGGGAAGAGTTGCTCATTTTCTACTTGTGTTCGTACAGGGACATGTTCCAGTACAGAAAACAATGGGCCTGATTCAGAGCCGCTCGTAAGCGGCTGCTCGTTTGTTCCGAGCGATGTTTGCCCAACTGCGCATGCGTACGGATCGTAATACGCATGCGCGAACCAGTCAGTGCGGCCGAAAATAGTTTGTTCGCTAAATAGCGAATGCCTGCTATTTTGAGTGACAGGAGGAGGCGTATGTGGGTGGTAACAGGGGAAGGTGCTTGAAAACGGGGAGTGGAGATCAGAACGCAGGTGTGCTTAAAGGTCAAAACGGGCGTTTTATGGGTGTGCATAATTAATACAGCAGCGTCACTGACCACGTCACTGGGTTATTTTATAGTCAGAACTGCTCGCAAATTTGTGGTAGGAAAAACCAACCACAAGAATAGCGAGCAGTTCATACGCTGGTCAATGTACTCGATTAATCTAATAAATAGCGGACATGACGTAGGATGCGAGCGGCCAGGGGGCGTAGTTATCCAAAAAACGACCGCAAGTTTTGTTCGCTCGTTCAGAACGAGCAAAGAGCGAACGGTTCATTTGAATAGCCACCCCTTTTTTCTGAACGAGCGAGCGCTAATTCCGTCCGACTCATTAAAAAAAACCTCTGCAGTGTACTATAGTCATTCGGTGCCCATTGGAATGCGTGAACGGATTACAATGATTCAGTCATCTGCATGGCCCATTACAGTGATGCATGCTGGGAAATCGTGTAATTCAGTAATTCCTGAAACCTGTCCTCCGTTAGCCCCAGAGCCAGAATAATCCATGCCCTCCATATAGCCACACTTAATTAAACGTGAAATAATAGGCCGATCTTACATAAAAATCTGGTCTTCTCTATGTAAAAACGGGACAGGCATTAATTAAAGAGAACTTGCCACATTGTTCTTTAAACTGCTAGACAGACTACAGAATCTTTCTCCTCCATTTCCTTACCACACAGAAGCACAAGAAAGGAAATGTCGGAGGGAAATCTAAAGACAGAAATATTATAAATAGCTGAATGCAGCAAACATTACTTATAGGGGGCCTATTCATAAAACTATTCAGGAATTTAGGTGCACGTCCTTAAAGTAAATTTTTGTGCTGCTCCGAGGCTGTTTGTAGCTATAATACCCCCCAAAAAAAATAAATAAATAAACATAAATAAATAAATACACAGAGTGAGAGATGGTGCTAATTTTATTTTATTCCACATGTTCTTTGAAGTTGGGTAATTTTGAAAACCGGGACAAACATTTTGAAGTAAACAAATATTTAAATCCCGGGACTGACCCTGCGAGGTAATTAATCTCCTACAGATTAAAATTATTTATTTGCTGCAATTTCTGAATGTAAAATATATATTTTATTCAGCTCTTGTGATTATAAAGTAGAGAAAAAAAGGATTCTGCTGTAAAATTATTTATTTTTAATTTCCAGATGGGAAATAGCAGAGAGCTTAATGAGAAAAATGCAATAAAATAAAAATGATAACACAGGTGAATGTTCCATGGCCGGGAAAGGGGGAACGCTAGACGTACAAGGCTTTAATCCGGAGGCTCTAGCTGGGCTGTTACCTTGAATAACAAACTTATTTGTCAAGATCTGAGCAGGACTCCTGCAGGCTGCAATAACGCATGAAAATTGCAGGTGAGAGAGTGCAGTAAAAATTTAATACAGTGACTCAGCCAAGTGCTATAAAATATTCTCATATCGCTGCTTCCGGCAGGAAACCGAGGAGCCTGGATTGCAGTGTACCCGACATAGCGCCTATTTAAGTAACGCATAACTCCAGACTGTGGCATTGCGAGGAGAAAATGTTATTGCCGGCAAAAATCAGTTTTCAATTTCAAAGGGACCATTATGGGGGAAATGTAATAGCCTGCAGGACGCAGGCATCGGCGCGATCCTGGCGAGCCTGGACATTTTTATTTTATATTAAGAGGCAATAGTTTAAAAAGGCAATTTCAATGTTCAACCTGGCTTTGCTTTATAAACTAATACCACTTAAAAAACAAACGAACAATATCAACCTGACAGACTCTCTGGGATCTCACGGATGCCTGCGCCTCACAGGCGTATACATTTCCCCCTATGTGGTAAAAACAACGGCAACCATTAAACGCTTTGGACCAAATGCAATAGGGTGAAAGTTTAGAAAATGTGAGTTTAGCAGGAACCTCTCACATTATTTATTACATTGGTCGAGTTTTATCTTCAAAATGGGAAAACAATTGGATGAGAGTTTAAATCGTGAGAGTTTTTGAGACTGAAAAACAGGCGAGTTTCCATGTTCTCGGACTCTATTACATTGGGGCGAGTTTACAAAGTGTGAGAGGTTACTGCTAAACTCACCCTATTACATGTGGCCCTTTGTGGCTGTTGCAGAGTGAACTTTGTGCCAGAGGGTGGAGCGTATAATGTGTAAAATCGCTCTGCGCATGGTCAGAATGGTGTGCAAATGCATAATAATATATATATTATATACAATATATACACACACACACACACACACACACATATATATATGACCCCTTTGATGAAGTCTGGAGGAGACGAAACGCGTTAGGGAGCTCTCTTCTCTTGCCATCTGAACTTATTTATCCTGAATTAAGATAAGCTTTTAAACATATTTATTCCCTTTTTTTTTTTTTTTTGCTCTAATTTATTAATTGGTTAAATAGCATTTCAGATATATTACTTTTTAGCAGTTGATGGTCTACTACTATTTTTATGATTGTTTACTACTTGAATATTTTTATCATTAATAAATGTGTACCCCCCTATATTATTTATACATTGTTGTTTGCAGAATTTTTTTGGCACTAGCACTTTATATGTACTTACGCACTCTCTCTTTACTTGAGTAAACACGCAGGTTGCTATAACGATTAATTTTGCACATTTGTTCAGCGTATTTTACCCATACTTTTATTGGTATCTAGCTTCGTTGAGAAGGCGTTGCCGTTTTACTATTTGTGTGCACTTGGGAATCCTCATATTATTGGGCATATATTGATTGGCGCTGCTCCATACACTTTTTTTTTATATACACACACACACACGCCGGAGGGAATTTATTTGGTCTACCTTCTTTGAAGGGCATCGCGGAGCAAGTTAGGGCTGTATGCCCAATTACGTGGAGTGTAGGAGTGCCGGTGTGTTGTACTGTATACACACACACACTATATATATATATATTTGAATTTTAAGGAGCGCCAGTAGGTGTGATTTACCAATAAGTGAAAGTGTACGTGCTTGATGTTCTAATACATAAAGAAAGCCGACTTACAATAAAATGGCATATAGTAAATTACACAGCATAGAACTTAAAAAGGCACCCCCCCAGCCGTGACGGGGTTTCAGCTCAGTCCAATAAGAAATTAAGAGGTGGTTAGTCCCTTGTATAATAAATATGAACAATATAATTGGGTCAGAGCACCTAAAGTGCCATATGAGAAGGTACATATGCGTATATAAATAGTGCAAGTGCTATATTGTGCAAATCAATGAATATATAAAGTGCAAATGCCGACTTATAGATCTTAGAAGAATAAAAGGACCAGTATATAATATACAAAAAGATAATACAATTTATTAATATACAATGGTTAGGATAAGATGATAGACAGTATGAAACTAAATATATGGACAACAATAAAAACAATATCATAAAAACAATAGCTGAATGAGGTAGATGCTGAAAACAATAAGGGATCTAATCTGGTTTCTGGTAGTATAAGATATGGGTGAGTCAATAAGATACAGGCCACCAACGCGTTTCCGTCTCAAACGCTGTGTCAGAACTTATACCGCAGCGCTATCTGTCCTGTTGTCGCCATCTCAGGATGATGAATATCATTTTAAAAAATAGTCACATACACACCTGCAGGTAGTTTGGTCATCAGTGTGTAATGTGGTCATTTCATAGGGTAAAGGTCTTCTGTGTTAAGCAGAATTTAGCGCGTTTCACCTGTTGAACTTGGTTTTAAGGGGGCGATTCAATTGTTTCATAGAGCGCTTAAACTAATGGGCACCCAATGGGGCAGTTAAATTGTTGTCACGCTTAGACACATTTCTGCTCTCTACCCTAGTGAGGTGGTGATCAGAAATGCACAATAAGTCAGCAGTTTGGGTGCCCAAAGCATGACTTTAGACCAGGTTAGCTGCTCTACGCGGCTAGACCTCGTGCTTTGGGTGCGCACACGTGGCATGGGCACCCAAATGGAGCAACAATTGAATTGCTCTTTTGGGCGCCCATTAGGTTAGGCGCCCTATAAAACAATTGAATTGCCCCCCTTAAAACAAAGTTCCACAGGTGAAACGTGCAAAATTCTGCACCCAAATATGGGCGCCCCAAAAAATAAAATTTAATCGCTCTCTATCTGTTTGATGTGAAATTTCCCCCATTATTTTTCCCTGACATTCTCCTCTGTAATATTCCATCCTCACCACAGAGAAATCACACTGATGTCATCTGTTCTCTACTTCATCCCGTCATGTTGTGCACTCCAGGAGTTTAATAATATGCGTGATAATCAAAGTGCATTCAATAATTAATTTAGGTGCTGGGGACCTGGGAGCTCATTCACCTTACTACTCTCTTTCCCTGTCTCACTGTAGCGAGGCACAATTTATCCTGCCTCTCTGGCGTACTCCCCACCTTCTGTACATCTGGGGCTCCCTGCAATCTCACATTTACCATATGCTGGTGTGGTGCCTCATACCTCTATCTTCCTGCTCTCTGGGCTAACAAGGACACTTTCCCCTGCATCCTGTGAGTTTGCTGTATTGTATAATTCCGACAGGTTTTACAGCCACAAATGAAACTCAAACAGGAACACCGTCATAATTAGGAGGCAGAAATGTCTGCTCTTGGAATCTAGATCTGCCGGTTACTTTTCTTTTTTCTAAAAGACGAAACGCTAATAGGATCTTATATCAGTAGCGTTTCCAATGCGTGCGCAATGTTCTAGCCATCCTTCAATCACTAAAGGATAGGTGTCAGATGGTATTTGCAGAGCTCCATAAAATATGAAGAATAAACCAAAAAAATATGTCAGCTCTGAATAGAGCTGAATGTAAATCAGAGCCTGGAACAGACCCACATACCCGTCTAATTGGCTGCAATTTCCAAACCAAATAATCCAGTTTAATCACGACTCGCATTATAGGAACGTTTTCATTAGTCTCTCAGTAATACATGTCTTAAGAAGCAGCTATTTTCAGGGCTCATTCCTGTCACTACGCTATCAGCCTACGCTTCAGGTTAAGCTGACAGATTAGTGTCATATAATGACTATACCATTAATTCTTGACAGCGCTCTCCGGGCTTTTAATGCATATACAGTACGTTCACATACATACATGATAATATATATCCTGCTACAAATCCACAGGAAGGTAAGCGATACGTATGGTCAGTAGTTGTTCCACGCTACTCACCTTCACCAGGGATCCCAGCAAGGAGGTACGGGCCAGCTGCTGACATCCGGCAGGTCAAGCCCCCAATCCAACATGCAAATATGAGAGACGTACTGGACAAGAAAGATTTGATAGTGAAGAGACAAAGGCACTGGAGGCTGGTATGACTGGTGGTAATGAGGCAATGAGGCACTGATGCACTATAACTAGTAATACAGAGGCAAATGATCTATCAGAGGATGCTATAGCGAGTATACTGAGGCATGAGGCACTGATGCACCAGGAGAGTGTATACTATAACTAGTAATACAGAGGCAATGATCTATCAGAGGATGCTATAGCGAGTATACTGAGGCATGAGGCACTGATGCACCAGGAGATTGTATACTATAACTAGTAATACAGAGGCAATGATCTATCAGAGGATGTTATAACAAGTATACTGAGGCATGAGGCACTGATGTATCAGAGGATGGTATAGCAGATAGCACTAAGGCGCAAGGATACTGGAAATAGTACTAAGACATAAGGTACAAGGATACTGGAAACAGTACTGAGGTATGAGGTACACGGATAATGGAAATAGTATTGAGGCACGAGGTGCCTCAGAGATGCCATTCTGCAGGTTTATATACACTCCAGTGGGGAAATGAGGAGGTGGACTTTCGGTAAAGCGATTACATGACTGCAATGTAAGAATTAGCCATGTGCGTGCCCCTCTGACGCAAAATGACGGCACCCGGAGAAGACTGATTAGCGTCACATCACGCCTTATAGACTCTGCAAGGTCCCTATGTAAGTGAGCCAGCAGTCTGGGATGTAATATACCCTCATTTGGGTGTAATCTGTACTATATGGTTGGGTAAAAATAGCCGCTACTTCAGAGACCTGTAAATCACAGATGTAAGAGGTGGATAAGAACTGCGGGAAACTGCTGGTCTAATGATGACAAAAGATTTTAGCAAAAGTCGCACAGTGGGTCTGATTCAGACCTGTTCAGACCACCCACAGCTTGTGCGAGCGGCCCTGGCGATGGTCGCGATTATCGCGACCATCGGGCTTGCGACGAGACCCTTGTAGTAGGGTCTCGTCCACCGCAAGCCCAGTGAACTTCCTGCTCTAATAGAGCAGGAAGTTCACTACTGACATCACTGGTAGGGCCGCCCACAAATGGAACGCCTCCGTTTGGTCAGCCACTCCCCCTCCCCGCCTAGAAACGGGGGGAGCTGTCGATCAACATCGGACAGCCGCCCCGTTTTCTCGCTCGCTGCGGGGCTCGTGCACGATGCCCGTGCGCACTGCCCGGCCATCGACTAGCTTGCGAGCGGGTCTGAATCAGGCCCAGTGTCCTTACATAACGAGAGGGCCTAGATCACCCCCTTTCTAATTGTGGACACCAGTTCCGAATAAGCTTTCTGGAGTTTGCTTAATGTAAGGGGGTCCATTTGGAACCCCTTATGATTAATAGCCTGGTAACCTAAATATATACTAGCGTTTCCGCATGGTTACCAGGACATTTATCGTTTGATGAATAGGCCCCCAAAGTCAGTGAAATCTGTGCACATATTAGTTACAGTAACCCTATGAGCATTACAAGTCACTGGGGGTGATTCAAGGCAAAGTGATGGCTGAACGTCCGGAACGCCGCTCCTCGCGCACAACATCCTCAGCATTCCGTATAACCAGAGAAGCTGCTCAGTCACTCGCATGTAACAGAATTACTCCATGTAAGGAAACTAAAGGAAATCCCACGACCGCCCGACCTTGATGAGCTATAAGTGGTCATTAGCAAATGTCACTATTAGTACCGCAGCGGGGGCTCATTACGAGGTGACCGATTTCTGTCCCCCTAGGTGATAAAGCTGCATTGAAAGGGTTTTGTAACATTACAGTATTACTACTATTATTATATTATCTTTTATTTATAGACGCCAGAAGACTTTCACAGCGCCGCACATAACAGAAGGAACTGCAGCAAATTATATAGGGCCCTGATTCAGAGACGTACGCTAATGCCGCTGCGATTTCATACGCAGTTTCTGTGCGAACATATGCAAAGGTCACAGCTATCAGGATTGTATTGAGACGCCCACCTGCAGCTTCACAAATCCAATCGACTCGGCCACAGACCAGTTAATCACCGGATTTCTGAGTTTCTATGGCCGCGCGGGAACTGAGGCGCGGAGAAATTTTTACTGCAGACGGGATCGCAGTTACAGGCAGAGACGCCCCAAAAGTAGTCACGTTTGAGTCATTACCTCCCCACAAACGGTCCCTGACAATTGACACATTCGCAGTGCGACGCAGAACTGGGTGCAGACCACCAGTAATTGCTCGATTGCATAGTATCGGCATAGCGCGTCCCGGGGAGGAGATTCTGTTGATTACTTTGGGGGGGCGGGGCTGGAGTGTATACGTTAATTAGGCCCCACCACAGGGAAACACCATGATTTGCGGGTCGGGTTAAATGACGCAATTATCATTGTAGCCCCGCCCCATATTTCTAGGTGAAATCTCCCCATCCCGCTGCGTGGGAGATATACCTACTCTTCCGGGGGGCTACTGGAAAAATTGGGAGCCTGTGAGACTGCTAAGAAGCAGCCACTGCAGTCTGTTATGCCTGTGGGGGGAGCGAGCAAGCTGATCGCGCCACCCACTTCTTATGCGCCAGGCTGAGTAGGCTCACTGCACCCCCCTTGCCAGCGCAGAGCGGCAAAACATTTTTTTTAACCTAAGGGGTGTGGCCACGCCTCCCACGATTAGGCCATGCCCCCTTTCACCTGGGCCCGGCACGGCTCTTGGCGGCCCTGCACGCATGTGCGAGTGGAGATCCCATTTTTGCAATCTGTATCCTACAGGCTACAATGGCCAACGCCATCTTCAGATGGCGTGGGGTACCGGGGCCATGCTCCGGAATGCATCACATGGTAAATTCATCAAAAAAGCAGCCTTCCCAACCTATGCGGGCTGCTTCTGCGAGTGACAACGGGAGATGTAACATAGCTCAGATTCTCAATGCTAATCCTCAAGTACCACTAACCACAGGTCATGTCTTGTGGATATCTGGCTTTGGCCCTCACTTCTAGCCCCTTATATAATGTCTCTATTGAAAACCCGCCCCTGCTAACGATAGGCTAACTCTAAACAGTAATTTGCATACATGCCGGCCCCCATCCTAGAGGTTTAACACACCTCTTTTCTTATGCAATCTTTCGGTTTCACTACTCATGCATAGATGAGTTCATTTATGCTGCTGGGTCAGTAATTATACCACCCGACAGTGCGAACACTGGGGGTGTTACCCCAATGCGCATGCGGGGGGAGCTCCGTCATGCGCGAGACCCGGACAGCGACAGCCAAGCTGTCATGGTGACTGACAGCACGCCCCCTTTGGTGGGCGTGGCTGCTAGACGGAGGCGTTCCCATGGGAACGCCTACTGTCTGGGTCCGGGCCCCACTGACATCACTAGTGCCCTTCTGCTCCACGGGAGGTTTCTGTCCTCCCTGAGCTCGCCTTAGGACACCTGCGTTACAGTTTGACAGGTGTACCGCCCCAGTCAAACTCCCCAGTGATGTCAGTGGGAGTGATTTTGGCTCTGATAGAGCCAAAATCACTCCAGGGCTTGCGGTCACCGAGACCCTACCGCAGGGTCTCGTCGCAAGCCCGATGGTCGCGATGGTCTTGACCATCGCGACCATCTTTTTGGCCGCTCGCATATGCTGTGGGTGGTCACCCACAGCTATGCGAGCAGCCAGGAGGCCGCTCCATTTTCAGGTAGGAGGGCACTGTTTCAGAGCGAGCGCTCTGGTCAGAGCGTCCGGCTCTGAATCAGGCCCACTGCTTCCACAGGCAGAAATCCAGAAAACATGGCTTTCTGGGGATAGTAGCGGGTTGTGATTGAGATCCATTGATACAGGATGTAATCATTGACCATGATTTTGGACAATGTAGGAGTACGATGCGGTCACAACCCCTGCCCCCACCTAGACTGCACAAATTGCTATTGTAGACCCCCCCTCCCAGAGAAACAATCGCCTGACGCCACAGACTGGTCACCATGGAAACCTGCTGCTCGCACTGTCTACAGTTACTGGTAGAAGCTCATTTGCTGATACAGGGAGTGGGGCACAGAGGATGGATCTGCACGTTACTTCTCTACAAATATTATATTCATTTATCTATTTTACTTCCCAACCTCTATTTCCCACAACCTAAAAACCCTGTAATTTGCAGCTTATTTGGATGTGCGGCTACAGAAGTGATAAAGTGACAGCACATCGGACATTTCCTCATAAAGATTATAGAGATTTAAAAAATGTAAATATAAACAATAAACATATAATAATAATAATAATAATAATAATAGCAGCTGTTGTATGTTAGGTTGACAGGTCTCATGTCGACGTGCATAAGGTTAATATGCTTAGCATGTCCACAGTGACCATGTCACATTCATCATGTCTACATGAAAGACAGTTCAGAATTATGGCCAAGTGGTCACTTACCTGGTCCCGGCGTCAGCGTCGCCGTCTTCCATTCCAGCAGAGACGTGTGTCTGAGCGGCGTTCTAGTAAATAATTTCCCTCTAACTCTCCCCGTAGTGTCTAATCCTTACACCTATCTTGCACATACCAACACACAGCCTACTCCTAACCCTAACCCTCCCCGTAGTGTCTAATCCTTACACCTACCAACACACAGCCTACTCCTAACCCTAACTCTCCCCGTAGTGTCTAATCCTTACACCTATTTTACACATACCAACACACAGCCTACTCCTAACCCTAACTCTCCCCGTAGTGTCTAATCCTTACACCTACCAACACACAGCCTACTCCTAACTAACCCTAACTCTCCCCGTAGTGTCTAATCCTTACACCTACCAACACACAGCCTACTCCTAACCCTAACTCTCCCCGTAGTGTCTAATCCTTACACCTATCTTACACATACCAACACACAGCCTACTCCTAACCCTAACCCTCCCCGTAGTGTCTAACCCTTACACCTACCAACACACAGCCTACTCCTAACCCTAACTCTCCCCGTAGTGTCTAATCCTTACACCTACCAACACACAGCCTACTCCTAACCCTAACTCTCCCCGTAGTGTCTAATCCTTACACCTATCTTACACCTACCAACACACAGCCTACTCCTAACCCTAACTCTCCCCGTAGTGTCTAATCCTTACACCTATCTTACACCTACCAACACACAGCCTACTCCTAACCCTAACTCTCCCCGTAGTGTCTAATCCTTACACCTATTTTACACATACCAACACACAGCCTACTCCTAACCCTAACCCTCCCCGTAGTGTCTAATCCTTACACCTACCAACACACACAGCCTACTCCTAACCCTAACTCTCCCCGTAGTGTCTAATCCTTACACCTACCTTACACATGCCAACACACAGCCTAATCCTAACCCTAACTCTCCCCGTAGTGTCTAATCCTTACACCTATCTTACACATACCAACACACAGCCTACTCCTAACCCTAACTCTCCCCGTAAATGTCTAATCCTTACACCTAGTTTACACATACCAACACACAGCCTACTCCTAACCCTAACTCTCCCCGTAGTGTCTAAATCCTTACACCTATCTTACACATACCAACACACAGCCTACTCCTAACCCTAACTCTCCCCATAGTGTCTAATCCTTACACCTATTTTACACCTACCTTACACATGCCAACACACAGCCTAATCCTAACCCTAACTCTCCCCGTAGTGTCTAATCCTTACACCTATCTTACACATACCAACACACAGCCTACTCCTAACCCTAACTCTCCCCCGTAAATGTCTAATCCTTACACCTAGTTTACACATACCAACACACAGCCTACTCCTAACCCTAACTCTCCCCGTAGTGTCTAATCCTTACACCTATCTTACACATACCAACACACAGCCTACTCCTAACCCTACCCCTCCCGTAGTGTCTAATCCTTACACCTATCTTACACATACCCAGCCTAATCCTAACTCTCCCCAATAGTGTCTAATCCTTACACCTATCTTACACATACCAACACACAGCCTACTCCTAACCCTCCCTGTAGTGTCTAATCCCTTACACCTATTTTACACATGCCAACACACAGCCTAATCCTAACCCTAACTCTCCCCGTAGTGTCTAATCCTTACACCGATCTTACACCATACCAACACACAGCCTACTCCTAACCCTCCCCGTAGTGTCTAATCCTTACACCTATTTTACACATACCAACACACAGCCTACTCCTAACCCTAACCCTCCCCGTAGTGTATAATCCTTACACCTATCTTACACATACCAAAACACAGCCTAACCCTAACCTCCCACTGCAGCCTAACCCTAACCCTCCCGGCAGTGCCTGACCCTAAGATCCCACTGCAGCCTACCCTCCCGGCTGGTGCCTAACCCCAACCTCCCACTGCAGCCTACCCCTAACCCTTCCGGGGGTGCCTAACCCTAACCTCCCACTGCAGCCTAACCCTAACCCTCCCGGCGGTTGCCCAACCCCAACCTCCCACTGCAGCCTAACCCTAACCCTTCCTTGGGGTGCCTAACCCCAACCTCCCACTGCAGCCTAACCCTCCCGGCGGTGCCTAACCCCCAACCTCCCACTGCAGCCTACCCCTAACCCCTCCCGGGGGGTGCCTAACCCTAACCTTCCCGGGGTGCCCCAACCTTAATCTCCACTGCAGCCTAACCCTCCCGGCGGTGCCTATCCCCAACCTCCCACTGCAGCCTACCCCTAACCCTTCCGGGGTTGCCTAACCCTAACCTCCCCACTGCAGCCTAACCCTCGAGGGGGGTACTTAACCCTAATCTTCACTGCAGCCGAACCCTAAACCTCCCTGGGGTGCTTAACCCTAACCATCGGCATTTTGAAAAAATTGACATTTCAGATGTCGACATTATGAACATGTCAACATTCTGAGGATGTCGACATGGTTGCCTATTGACATGTTGATCATTCTAGTATTGACAGTGTGGTTTAGATATTATGTGACCGGATCCCATAATAATAATAATAATAATAATAATAATAATACTGTTGGGGGATACCCAGTGCCCAGTTTAAAGGTTATTTTTGTTTACATCCTTACCAAAGAAATAACTACAAATCCCAGCAATCCCCTGCACTAACCTCTTGTATTGAAATGCTGCACAAGCCAGAAACATAGATTAACTCACCTGTGTATGATTAAATACATCCAGAAAACATGACCTGCTGGGGGCACTGGAGGATTGGCGTGGAGGAGGTATTTTTGGTGCCACTTGCATGGAGCAACATTGGACAAATATGGTTGTAAGCATCAGATTCTCCCGGGTCATTCACCAGATGCGATGTTTCTATATTAAAGGGCCCCCACACACGCAGCGATCTAGCGGCCGGTCCGGACGGTTCTGAACGATATATCGTTCCGTGTGTAGGCTTGATATCGTCCACTGTGCGCTCCCGTGAGGTCGTCCGTCGCTCCTCCAGATCTTTCTGCTTGTTCAGTTGATCTGGAGGATCGTCGAATAATCCTATGCAGCACTATGCGGGGTGGGGGAGGGGGCTGTCGGCATATCGGGCGGCTTCGGCCACCGAATCGCTCCGTGTGTGGGGGCTGCCCGATATGTCGGCCGTCGGATCGCCCACGCATCGCAAGGTGTGTATGGGGCCCTTTAGACTATTTATATTCATATACTGACATTGATTTCTGATGGATAATATTTAGGAGTAACTCATTTTATTATAAAGAGTCAGTGCTACTAAAGGGACATCTAAATTTCGCCATGGGGAGGGGGCTGGGGGGGGAAATAAGAGAATGACTTCCCACCAAACATAAGCGCACAATCCGTCACTGCAACCTTAATAACAGGGTGCCGGAGACTCATTTGTCCGATTGAACCTCTGCAGCCGCAGCCTTGGCGTTCTCTGGCAGCCGTGGGTCGTAATGCTGCTGCAAAGACATCAGCGTTCATTTCTGTGGCCTTAGCTCCCTAGGCCTCGTTCTCACGGTGCAGCCAGATACAGACGCGACGCTCGTCCCTTTCGCTCGGAGCGCTGATTTACGCTCCGACAACTCTGTATCCTGACAGTCTGGAGACGTGTAAAAAGTGAAGCTGTTCAGGTCCCCGAGCACTTCTCTTCTGCTATTCCAGACAATTTCAGGGGCTGGTTCCTGCGCCTGCAGCACTTCCCTCGTTATAGAATTTCCTCTCTCACCCTGATTAATAATTGCGTCCCATGTCTGCAGACTGCTCTTCCCACTGCAGAGAACTTTGGAGCCCGGAAGCGCGCCATTAAAAGCTGCATGCGCCCTCCTGAATGTAATTTATTCTGTAGGCCGTTAACGGAAAACACAGACGGAATATTGCGCCATTACAAGAACGACCAGAACTAAACTAAAGAATAAATAAATAATACATTGCAGTGATGCCATCATTTGGGCAGAAAAATAGTCTTATTTTGAGGTTTCAGATTTCTACGCATTTGTACTCGCAGTATGGGCCTGATTCAGAGCCGGACGCTATTTGCGCTCGCTCGTTCAGAAAAAAGGGGTGGCTATTCAAATGAACCGTTAGCTCTTTGCGGTCTGTTCATGCCTCTAGGTCTGAACGAGCGAACCAAACATGCGGTCGTTTTTTGGAAAACTACGCCCCCTGGCCGCTCGCATCCTACGTCATGTCCGCTATTTATTAGATTAATCGAGTACATCGACCAGCGTATAAACTGCTCGCTATTCTTGTGGTTGGTTTTTCCTACCGCAATCTTGCGAGCAGTTCTGACTATAAAAACCCAGTGACGTGGTCAATGACGCTGCTGTATTAATTATGCACACCCATAAAACGCCCGTTTTGACCTTTAAGCACGCCTGCGTTCGGATCTCCACTCCCCGTTTTCAAGCACCTTCCCCTGTTACCACCCACATACGCCTCCTCCTGTCACTCAAAATAGCAGGCATTCGCTATTTAGCGAACAAACGATTTTCGGCCGCACTGACTGGTTCGCGCATGCGTATTACGATCCGTACGCATGCGCAGTTGGGCAAACATCGCTCGGAACGAACGAGCGGCCGCTTACGAGCGGCTCTGAATCAGGCCCAATGTACTCAGAACTAAAGCTGGCCACACATCTAAAGATTATCTGTCCAACCAGCCAACTAGTTGATTGGTTGGAATGAAAATCTGGTAACGTATGGGAGTAACTGACAATCAGCAATTTGCTCCCAGCCGCTGGAAAATGGACAAAAACTGTTGTTTGAACAAATAGTTTAGATCAAACATTTAACAAACTTGTCTGACGCCATTTTCATCTGTTTTCTGGCATTTAGAAGCAAATTGCTGATCATCAGTTACTCCCATACGTTACCAGATTTTCATTCCAACCAATCAACAAGATGGCTGGTTGGATGTAAGTTGGTCTAGTGTGTGGCCAGTTTAAGGGCCTAATTCATTACGGATCGCTATTGACATCGCAGCTGTGATTACTCACGCAAATATGCTAATTATGCAATCACAATGCCGTCGCAGGCCAACAGAAATACGCCCACTTCCCCTTATATTCGTAATATTTAGCAAAACTGCGAAACTATCGGTACCATCAAGTAACATCGGAGCCTCACGCACAACTGCACGAGATCAGACCTTCTTCAGAAATTGCTCAAAGCTGCACATGCCATCGCTGTGAGTCATTTATGCACGCCCCTGTAACGGCGTTCAAACGCACTGGCACGCCTGCGTTCACCAACCACCCCCCGTCAACACCCCTAAATGCTCACTTCCTGCCAATCACACTGTGACGGGTCTGCGTGGTCTCTGCGGTTGCAGAGTGATGCCTTCGCGCACTGCGATAAATTCACACTATGCAACAATCTGCCGTCTGCGCGCGTAATTGCAATATCGAGCCAAAATGAATCAGGCACTGAGGGCCTGATTCAGAGCCGGACGCTATTTGCGCTCGCTCGTTCAGAAAAAAAGGCTGGCTATTTAAATTGAGCGCTTGCTCTTTGCGGTCTGTTGTCGCCTCTATGTCTGAGCGAGCGAACTAAACATGCGCTCGCTACTTTGTAAAGACGCCCCCTGGCTGCTCGCATCCTACGTCATCTCCGCTATTTATTTGATTAATCGAGTACATCGAAAGGCGTCTGAACTGCTCGCAGTGCTTGTGGTAGGATTTTCCCACTGCAATCATGCGAACAGTTCAGGCTAAGAGACAACCAAGTGACGTGGTCGATGACGCTGCTTTGTTAATTATGCACACCCTTAAAACGCCCGTTTTGACCTTTTGGCACGCCTGCGTTTGGATCACCACTCCCCGTTTTCAAGCACCTTCCCGTTACCACCCACAAACGCCTCATCCTGTCACTGAAATTAGCAGGCACTCGCTATTTTGCGAGCGCTCAATTTCCGACCGCAATGACTGGTTGGCGCATGCGCATTACAACCCATACGCATGCGCAGATGTGCGAACATCGCTCGGAGCGAACGAGCGGCCGCTTACGAGCGGCTCTGTATCAGGCCCTAAATGCGGACATTGGCGACACACAATTTAGACAAACTCTGCATCCACTTGTGCAAATAGCCGCCATAGTTATTAGAGCGCCCTTCCGCCAGCCTTATCCCCTGGTGCAAGAGACCCATCTGACCTCTCTCTGTGTACGCAGAGCGCACAATTCTGTCTACATGCCCTCAGCAGACCCTCGCACAACCCACATGTGAAAGCCACTTTGACACCCAGTTAAGGCCGATCAGCTGCGAGAGGTTTTGTGAGTCACACGTAGATGTGCGCAAAGCTTGCGCAGTGCTAAAGAATGCAAGATCTATTGGGGAAACAGACCTGCGTGAATCTTCCCCATTGTCTTTATAGGATGCTGATCATAATGAATGACAGTTTATCTTATTCAATATCACATAAAGACGTAATCCGATATCTCATACTTACATTTAATACCTAAATATTTTGTTACTTTTGTTTATCAAGTACTAAACAAAGTTGTTCGTCAGATCGGGATCACCGACAAGCGCTCACAACATGGTCGCTGAATAACACAACATCGATGTTGAGTATTTGTCGGCATTTGGGGTTGAACGATGCGGGGGTGTGGAGGGCATTTTGGGGAGGTTTTCTTCATCACTGATATTGAGGGGCGCTAGAGTTGGCCCTGTAAGCATGTTAGGGTGCCCATCACCAATCTGCCATCCACGTACTAATCAAGAGCCTTCTGCGTTCTGCAAGATTAATGGCCACTTTTGGTTGTGAGGGTCTATCGCAAGAAAAGGACGTCAGGCATCCATCTTGCAGACTGTAGATTGCTGTATAGATGGCGGCTTCACTGTACTCAAGTAACGATCTCAATGGATGGGGACAGTGACCCTGGGGGGTGTAAACTTGCTGCTGACAACCATTTTGTTGTAAAACTACTTTTGCGCATATTATAATGTATGTGATAATGATGATGCTATTGTATAACTATAACGCATGCATTTGCTATTATTCATCAATGTCACGCCCACAGGATCTGGCCGCACTAATATTACTCGTATTGCTCAATGTCCGTCCAGATTTCCAAGGTCCTTCATGCCATCTTTGTTGCGTGGCAATCCTGTTTACATACAATCACAGTAACACCAAATATTCACCTAAACATCAGGAAAAGTAAATAGCGACATCTACAAATGGAATCTGCACACCGTACCGTACTCACTGGAAATAACCTGTAACAGGACATGAGGTTCCATGGGAAACCCTTATGGCATACTTGCCGACAATCAGCTCCAGCCTTCCGGGAGGGAGCCGATTGTCGGCTAACAGTGGGGGGGCGGGGGCGGTCATTGGGGGCGGAGCTGGGGGCAGGCCAGACAGTTGGTGGTGCATTTGGGGTGGAGCCGCACGATCGAGTCATCGTGTCTCCGCCCCTCTTCACAATGCCGTTATTTTCGGCAGTGTGAAGCAGGGGGCGGGGCCGCGATGACTCGATTCAGCGCAAATCGCGTCACCGGCTCCCCCGCTGTTGGGGTTTATAATCTTTTCAGGGGGAGGACGGGAGGGTCGGAGGCTTCCGGGAGGCTTGCCTGCCTTTCCGGGGGTCCGGGAGCGGCACCCGAAAATCGGGAGGCTCCCGGCCAAATCTGGAGGATAGGCAAGCCTGCCTTATGGAGCATACACACGGTCAGATGAACGATCTGAACGATTTGACCAACAATTTGAACGGTTTTGAACTAGGAACGATTTATGACTGCATTAAAAATAAAATGAATGTAATCGTCCAAATCTGACTGCAAACACATCAGATGTCAGATATCATTATCTGACCATCAGGAACGCGCATCGTTGATCGTTCATACATGTCAGATTTCCCTTCAGATATGAACGATTTTTTAAATAGTTATCGTTCAGATCTGAAGAAAACTCTGACAGTGTGTATGCACCATTAGTGTAAACCTTTTACGTCTAAACACATTGGGCCGTGTTGTGAGTTGCAGTTCAGAGTGTGGACAGATCAAGCTACGGTATTTTTTAGCTAAATGCACGTGTGTCGAGGGCTTCATTCGTGCCTTAAAGTACTTATGTCGTTTTCTGAGTTGGATGCATATCGGTCACTTCACACTTGCAGCAGCTGGTTGGGCAAATTACTGGAAGGCAACGGGGCATTGGCACCTAGAATACATTTGCTGTAGGCAGACATTGCAGTGTGGTGTGTGGTGTGTGGTGTGTGGTGTGTGTGTTCAATACGGTCTACACAGCATAAACACCCATCTCAATCAATAACCTAACCAGCTTTAGCACTGAAACTGATCACACTGAAACAAAATGACATTGACTGTAATGAAATGACCCTGCATTTATTATTAGTATCCTAGTTTATTTATGTGGCGCAACAAGTGTTCCGCAGCGCCTTGCACAGTACATAAATAAGTGAACAAGAAACCAGTGACGATCTAATACAGTGCAGGACAAGGACGGGGTTCATACACATTGCTGCATTAGCAATAATAACACTCAAATAAGCAGCAGGGAGTCAGCAACCAGGTGTTAGGTGCCCTAGTGGGCAGTAAGGAGTAGATGAAAGTATAAGTAGGGAGAAGCACATGAGGGTAGAGGGCCCTGCTCGTGAGAGCTTACATTCTAAAGGGGAGGGGCAGACAGACAGGGGTGACACAGATGGGGCAGACAGAGAGGAAGGAGCAGGTAGCAGCGGGTTAGGATGAGAGCTGGAAGGCTTTGTCCAACATTGTGCTTTGTATACTACACACAACAAATGAATTGGGTGGGATTGCTAAAAATGGCATCCTAACACGGGCACAGTGACACAGCTGCACAGAACGCAATAGAGAAATTAAATGTTTGCAGCCATATTTACCCGTCGGGTCAATCACTGTGAACAGATTATGGGGTCTATTTAATAAGCAGTGTTATGAGACAGAGTGAAAAGTGATAAGAAAGTGATAAGGTGCCAGCCAATCAGCTCCCAACTGTCATCTCAGAGGCTGTGTTTGAAAAAATGACAGTTGGGAGCTGATTGGCTGGCACCTTATCACTTTTCACTCTGTGTCTCCTAACACTGCTCAGTAAATAGGCCCCTATGTTACTCCCATCTGGAGGGTCCACTAAATGCTGGAATTATTTCATATAGTGACTTATTCCTACCTTCTTTTCTGCAGTTCTTCAGATAGGAAACACGGATGCAATGAATCGCAGAGATCCCTGTAGATCAACCCCCATCCCTGTAATGGAAGAGAATGGGACATTTAAACACGCGTTTTAAAATTCAGAAATAATTCTGATTCCCAGCAATGTGGCGTTAGAGAGCACTTAAGACTAAGGGGGTCTATTTACTAAGCTGTGTTAGGAGATAAAGTGAACGGTGACAAGGTACCAGCCAATCAGCTCCTAACTGCCATGTCACAGGCTGTGTTTGAAAAATGGCAGTTAGGAGCCGATTGGCTGGTACCTTATCACCGTTCAGTTTATCTCCTAACACAGCTTAGTAAATAGACCCCCAAGCTTGCACGTGAGTTCAATATGACCCAGCTGCTGCCAGCATGCTATATCTCCCGGCACATCTACGCTGTCAATGGAGAGCATTAGGAGACATCTTGTCATGTTACGGACATATCACTGCCAACGTACAGCCTTGGCATCCCCAAATTCCATGCGACACTGGCGGTAATAACACACGTAAGGACAATTCGCTGCCGTTTGCGGGACGTTGTGTATAGCTCTACACCGTTAACCGCTCACACGGTGGTATTTTAATGCAGGTTATAGATTAACATCCGACTGATCTAATTACACAGACGTTATCTGGAATGGGAACACTGAAAGGTCAGCGGTTTGGGTTTTGTTTTCTAAGCTAAATGATTATTCATGTTGGAAGTCTCAGAAGATCTGATTCAGCAGGTAACCTTACAGCAGGTGGAGCAATTAACATTCCGGGGAAATATACTAGGAACAGGTCATTAAATTATACGCTGCAATTTCAGGCTTCCAGACGTTGTTCTATAATCTGCAGAATATGTTGAGACCGGTGAGAAATATTTAACTGAAAATCAGAATATTATTACACCTAAAATACAAAACTTCTCATACTTGGTGACTTTTGTTGGAAGCCGGGCAAGTACGCTTCAAGGCAGCAGCCGCGGCACGCTCCTAATGAGGGGGCAGAGTCACGCGTCACAAGCATGGTCACATGTCACAGGGCTGCGCGAGGCTGCCATCAGGAATTGTGGGGCTAGTATAAGCTAACTATGGAAATAGTTGTTTTTTTTTTAACCTTAAAACTTAAAAAACAGAGACAGGAAAACGGCTAAATCGGACATAGGCCCTGATTCAGAGCCGCTCGCTCTGACCAGAGCGCTCGCTCTGAATCAGGGCCCTCCTCCATTAAAATGGAGCGTCCTCCTGGACGCTCGTATAGCTGTGGGTGACCACCCACAGCATATACGAGTGTCCAAAAAGATGGTCGCGATGGTCTTGACCATCGGACTTGCGACGGAAACCCTGCGGTAGGGTTTCCCAGCCACAAGTCCTGGAGTGATTTTGGCTCTATCAGAGCCAAAATCACTCCCACTGACATCACTAGTGATGTCAGTGGGGCCTTGGCTGTCACAGTCCGGGTCTCGCGCATGCGCACGACGGAGCTCCCTCCGTCATGCGCATGCGCAGTGGGGACCATCAACCCACTTGCGAGCGTACTCCTGCTTGCGAGTGGGTCTGAATGACCCCCATAATGTGGCTGGGCTTAGGGATTGAACGTTAACGATATCGTCTAGTGGATGTGTGCCTTGAGAGTACAGTCAGTGCATGGAATTTTCCTAGCAGTACCGTATTGCGGAGCTGGAATGGGTATGAAATACCGCCGGCCGCATTCCCGTCAGCGGCAGCCCGACATGAGCAGAGTTTGAAGCAGCGGAAGCCCACCAGTGCTGGAAATCCCGATCGTGGATAGGTGAGTATCTACTAACCTAACCCCCCTAACCCTCCTTAGGGGTGCCTAACCCTAACTTCCCCCCCAAGTGCCTAACCCTAATCCCCCCTCTAAGTGCCTAACCCTAACCACCCCCTTCCCCGCTTCCTAACCCTAAGTCCCCCCCGGGGGTGCCTAACCCTCCCTCCCCCTAGCCTAACCCTCCCGGGGGGGTGCCTAACCCTAAGTCCCCCCCGGGAGCCCTAAACCTAACCCTCCCCCCCGCGGCTGTCCGCTCTCGGCGCCTGGCATCACAACGATCGGGATGCCGGGCGCTGGTCTCCCGGCGTCGGGGAAATGCGGGCGTCTACATCTAGACCCCCGGCATTTCACCCTTGCCGGGATATGACAGTCGGGAAGCCGGCTGCCGGTATTTAGGCAGTCGGCTTCCCGATTGCACACCGCGGAGCTTCTCCCCTGTAGAGGGCAATGTTCTTTCTTACTGCCCCTATAATTCCACCACCATATATAATTCCCTATTGTTTACGCCAAAGGATTTCTTCTTTGCACGTTGGTATACTGTATAACATTGTGTGTACATTGTACATAATATAAGTAAATACAGACACTGAGAATTATTTCTCAGCATACAGGAAATACTATCCCACTCATCATACAGAACAAGAGAAGTGATTCTGTGCAGATGTCCATATGTAAGAACATTACCTGAAGTACCCGGCGTTGTTTGCGTTTAAATCTTCACGTTATTGAGTTCGGCACCCCAGACCAATTGCCACCCCTCTGTGAAGTCTTCAGCTAAATGCATACTGTGGAAGGCTCAGGACAGGCTCCCTGGGTTAAAATTCTGACCGACCGGGACCCTAACCCCCCTAAAACCTGGCCAGGACCCAACTGGACCACCTCGCATTGATTTCATCCCAATCGGGGCAGGGGTGTCCGAATGCATAACCGGACAGACAAACAAACCGACCAATGAATATATATATATATATATACACTGAGAATTACCGTACACTCATTACATAGAACAAGAGAAGAAATGGAGCTATCCATATATAATCACTGTGCACTCATTATACAGAATGAGAGAAGTTGTACTGTGCAATTGTCCATATAAAAGAACATATACTGAGAATTTATATAGAAGAAGAGAAGTGGTGCTGTACTGTTAACTAATGCAATGTGGCACTGAGTAGCTGGCCATACATAATATAGAGATACTGGGAATTACATCAAAAATACAGAGCAAGGCAATGCACCATACCACAACAATACAAATGACATCCACCATACAGAGCTACAGAAGTGGCACTGAGCAAACCTGCAGACATGTAAGCTGGCCATAGCCGGCACAACAGAGAAGCCGGCACGACAGAGAAGCCGACACGGAGGGGGGAGCAACGGGATGATAATCGGAGCACCTCCATACAATGCACAGCATAGGAGACTGACTACCCCCATTCACAGCATGAACCTGGCTTAATAACAAGTCAGGTGGATGGGACAGGTGTGACAAACGATCCAGACCACCTTTCAGCCGTTTCCAGGCTGTGAACGATTAATGATTCAGGTCCATACACTGAGCAATTATCGTCCAGAACAGACGGTTGGTCGGCTGATTTGCAATACAAATACTCTGAATCGCACATTGAGAAGTGATAAGGTGCGCAGTGTCAAACGCAGGATTTCCAGAGGGGGGTTTCCAAATGCTTGATTTTAGAGAAAGTGTGGCCAGTCCATGAAGAGGGCAGAATTAGTACTTAAACAGCTTTAATATGCATCATACAAAGTGTATTGTGTGTCATAATTCCGGCATATACAGGACCAGTGATCACAGTAACCCATTATATGTGTCATACATAGTCTATTGTGTGTCATAATTCCGGCATATACAGGACCAGTGATCACAGTAACCCATTATATGTGTCTTACATAGTGTATTGTGTGTCATAATTCCAGCATATACAGGACCAGTGATCACAGTAACCCATTATATGTGTCATACATAGTGTATTGTGTGTCATAATTCCAGCATATACAGGGCCAGTGATCACAGTAACCCATTATATGTGTCATACATAGTGTATTGTGTGTCATAATTCCAGCATATACAGGGCCAGTGATCACAGTAACCCATTATATGTGTCATACATAGTGTATTGTGTGTCATAATTCCAGCATATACAGGACCAGAGATCACAGTAACCCATTATATGTGTCATACATAGTGTATTGTGTGTCATAATTCCAGCACATACAGGACCAGTGATCACAGTAACCAATTATATGTGTCATACAAAGTGTATTGTGTGTCATAATTCCAGCATATACAGGACCAGTGATCACAGTAACCCATTATATGTGTCATACATAGTGTATTGTGTGTCATAATTCCAGCATATACAGGACCAGTGATCACAGTAACCCATTATATGTGTCATACATAGTGTATTGTGTGTCATAATTCCAGCATATACAGGACCAGCGATCACAGTAACCCATTATATGTGTCATACATAGTGTATTGTGTGTCATAATTCCAGCATACGCAGGACCAGTGATTACAGTAACCCATTATAGGTGTCATACATAGTGTATTGTGTGTCATAATTCCAGCATATACAGGACCAGTAATCACAGTAACCATTATATGTGTCACACATAGTGTATTGTGTGTCATAATTCCAGCATACGCAGGACCAACGATCACAGTAACCCATTATATGTGTCATACATAGTGTATTGTGTGTCATAATTCCAGCATATACAGGACCAGCGATCACAGTAACCATTATATGTGTCATACATAGTGTATAGTGTGTCATAATTCCAGCATATACAGGACCAGCGATCACAGTAACCCATTATATGTGTCATACATAGTGTATTTTGTCATAATTCCAGCATATACAGGACCAGTGATCACAGTAACCCATTATATGTGTCATACATAGTGTATTGTGTCATAATTCCAGCATATACAGGACCAGTGATCACAGTAACCCATTATATGTGTCATACATAGTGTATTGTGTGTCATAATTCCAGCATACACAGGACCAATGATCACAGTAACCCATTATATGTGTCATACATAGTGTATTGTGTGTCATAATTCCAGCATATACAGTACCAGTGATCACAGTAAGCCATTATATGTGTCATACATAGTGTATTGTGTGTCATAATTCCAGCATATACAGGACCAGTGATCACAGTAACCCATTATATGTGTCATACATAGTGTATTGTGTGTCATAATTCCAGCATATACAGGACCAGTGATCACAGTAACCCATTATGTGTCATACATAGTGTATTGTGTGTCATAATTCCAGCATATACAGGACCAGAGATCACAGTAACCCATTATATGTGTCATACATAGTGTATTGTGTGTAATAATTCCAGCATATACAGGACCAGTGATCACAGTAACCCATTATATGTGTCATACATAGTGTATTGTGTGTCATAATTCCAGCATATACAGGGCCAGTGATCACAGTAACCCATTATATGTGTCATACATAGTGTATTGTGTGTCATAATTCCAGCATATACAGGGCCAGTGATCACAGTAACCCATTATATGTGTCATACATAGTGTATTGTGTGTCATAATTCCAGCATATACAGGACCAGAGATCACAGTAACCCATTATATGTGTCATACATAGTGTATTGTGTGTCATAATTCCAGCACATACAGGACCAGTGATCACAGTAACCAATTATATGTGTCATACAAAGTGTATTGTGTGTCATAATTCCAGCATATACAGGACCAGAGATCACAGTAACCCATTATATGTGTCATACATAGTGTATTGTGTGTCATAATTCCAGCATATACAGGACCAGCCATCACAGTAACCCATTATATGTGTCATACATAGTGTATTGTGTGTCATAATTCCAGCATATACAGGACCAGAGATCACAGTAACCCATTATATGTGTCATACATAGTGTATTGTGTGTCATAATTCCAGCATATACAGGACCAGAGATCACAGTAACCCATTATATGTGTCATACATAGTGTATTGTGTGTCATAATTCCAGCATATACAGGACCAGAGATCACAGTAACCCATTATATGTGTCATACATAGTGTATTGTGTGAAATAGTTCCAGCATATACAGGACCAGCGATCACAGTAACCCATTATATGTGTCATACATAGTGTATTGTGTGTCATAATTCCAGCATATACAGGACCAGAGATCACAGTAACCCATTATATGTGTCATACATAGTGTATTGTGTGTCATAATTCCAGCATATACAGGACCAGAGATCACAGTAACCCATTATATGTGTCATACATAGTGTATTGTGTGTCATAATTCCAGCATATACAGGACCAGTGATCACAGTAAGCCAATAGATGCGGCAGTAGGCCATCCTGCCTGAGCTGAATGTTTTCATTTTAGATGTGGGCACCATTCTAGACTATTAGAGCAAGTCTGGGAGCCCGGAGGAGCAGCTGAAGAACCTAGCACTGCCCTGGATATATATGTACATATTGGGCTCTATAGCAGTGCATCCCTAATACCCCTTTTACACCGGAGCTAAAACCCGGGTTTTTGAAGGGTTAACCCGGGCAGCTCCCTGATGTAAAAGGGCAGAGAGTTGGATCGCCGGGTCGAGTGACCTGGCAATCCAACCCAGGTAACTAGCAGGGTTTAACACGGGCGTAGCCCGTGAAACCCTGCTGTGAGAACAGCGCACTCCGGGTCACGATGACCTGGAGTGCGCTGCTAGCCGGCCGATCGGTCCGGCTTCAGTGGCACTTGGAGATGACGTCATTTCCAAGCGACCACTTTCACTCCGCAAAAGCCGGGTCTATGCAGACCTGACTGCGGTGTGAGAGGCGCTGACTCGGGAATATCCCGAGTCGGCGCCGGCAAAATTCCGGGTCTGATCCGGATAGGAACTTTGGGTGGAAAAGGGGTATAACAGTACATGTTTTCCATATCTCCTAGTTGGTGCACAGGTGTATTTATTACTGACTGATACATGTTAAATGATCTACAGGTGGTGCTAATTATTTCATTTGTGATACTGAGAATAACATGCAGCACTAGTAAAATTCTATTATATTACTATTTCTATTGTGGTCATGGTAGTGTAGCAGGGCTGAGTGTACCAGTGCGGTCACTCACCCTGCTACTAGGCATCCTCACCCTCCACGCCTGGATGGTGGGGGTGCCTTGGGGCAGCGGGAGCCCCGGGCATCAGAGTGGGGTGGGATCCGGAGAGATCCCAGCCCCGTTCGAGCGTGTGGCGGGGCCCATCCGCAAGCTGGCCGGCGGGTCAGGATCGGTCGTGATCCCACCCCCCATCCGGCGCAGCAGGCGTGGAGGTAGCGGCGGATTGCCGCCGCTACTCCACGGGCATGATGGCAAGTCTGAATCCTGGTGGATTCAGACTCAGCCAATCAGCACGTGCCCCTTTGAATGTGGCGCTGACTGTGAACCAATCAGGGCTCACAGATCGGCAGCCAGCAGGGGATGGCCACGGCGAGCCAATCGTAGCTCGCCGCGTCATCACCCCGCCCCCTGGCGTCGGCTTGAATTAGCTGGCGCGAGGAGAGGACGGGAAGTGCGACGGCCGGGACGGAGCGGTGAAGAGCTCCCGAAGATACTAGAAGGAAGACGACGGAAGTCCCGCCGGGCGGTGGCCATCGAAAAAGAGCTCCCCCAGGCTGCCGCCCACCAGGCGAAGAGCTGCAGACCGGCGCCCACCAGCAGTGAAGACGGAGAAGGCACCGGAGGCCCTGGGGCAGCAGTGTGCGACGCAAAAGAGCTAGCCCCGGCCACTGCTGCCCAGGTGAAGACTGCAGGAAGCCTGGAGGTGGCGGACGTTGTTCCACCTCCGGTGAAGACCACGCGGAGGCTGGGTCAGGCTCGGTAAGTCTCTCACACCTCCCTAGACCACCAGGATTCGGCGCTAGGCCGTGGGTCATTGTAATTCGGCGGTAGGCCGTGTCTCATGGTAATTCGGCGCTAGGCCGTGTATCATTGTAGTTCGGCGCTAGGCCGTGGGTCATTGTAATTCGGCGCTAGGCCGTGTGTCATTGTAGTTCGGCGCTAGGCCGTGGGTCATTGTAATTTGGCGGTAGGCCGTGTCTCATGGTAATTCGGCGCTAGGCCGTGTGTCATTGTAGTTCGGCGCTAGGCCGTGGGTCATTGTAATTCGGCGGTAGGCCGTGTCTCATGGTAGTTCGGCGCTAGGCCGTGGGTCATTGTAATTCGGCGGTAGGCCGTGTCTCATGGTAATTCGGCGCTAGGCCGTGGGTCATTGTAATTCGGCGGTAGGCCGTGTCTCATGGTAATTCGGCGCTAGGCCGTGTCGCATGGTAATTCGGTGCTAGGCCGTGTCTCTTGGTAAGTCGGCGCTAGGCCGTGGGGTATGTTAATTCGGCACCAGGCCGTGGTCACTGTGAGTCTGTGTTAGGCCATAGGAGTTGTTGCTGTCGGCGTTAGGCCGTGATCTTTGTAGTTCGGCGCTAGGCCTTGGACAAGGGACAGTCAGGCTAGGCCACAGGTACGCAAGGGCAGAAGGCCCTAGAAGCATCGTGAAAATTGGTCAGGCGGTCAGGCCCCTATCAAAGGTAGACCGGGCTGGGACCAGGACGTTCTCCCCCTCAGTCAGGCCCCCATTAAAGGTAGGCTGTTGGTAAGTCGCTGTATCTCCCACAGTCAGGCCCCCATTAAAGGTAGGCAGTGGTAAGGTATCTGTTATTGTATCGGGTACTGTGCGGGGCTCTTGCTGTTGTGTTCATCTACAGGGGCTGAGATCAGGACTCGTCCAGCAAAGGGACAAGATTATTTCTGGTGAGCGTAATTGTTTTGTTTGCTGTTTGTGTTGTGTGTCACCCAACTTCCCTTTTCCCTGTCGGGCGTTTTCGTTCGGGGTACACCCTTGTGCTTGGCACGTAGGTGTAGCCAGTCTGAGGCCACAAGTGCCAATGATGACCATCCACTGATCCCAGTGGAGGTCACCCCGCCTCAGCACCTTGTACTTTTCCAGGGCCAGGAGTGGAAACCCAGTTCGCGACTGTACGCGTCCGACCTGTGCTCCAGGACCGTCGACGGGAGCGGCCTGAAGGTGAGAGTCTGGGAGTCAGGAGGTAAGTGCCCGAGTCCACCGGCACCGCAGCCGAGGCTCCACTCAGTCAGTTCAGGGGGACCCCCCCTCCCACCTCTTACAGTGTGGGCTTTGGAGGGGGGTTTCCAGGCAGATGGAAACCCCCCCTGCGTTTGCCTATGGTGCGTACACACTAGACGATATTTTGCACGAATTGTCTGATTTCGACGCATCGGAAAGTCAAATTGTGTGAAATATGTCCAAATCGTGAGTGTCCACTCACGATCATGATGCCGATGCGCGTACCCGCGTGTCGTACATCACATCTTCAGATCTTGCCTACAGCAGGCAAGATCTACCAATCTCGTACACGACGCACTGGAAATCGTTAAGGACGCACGATAGGTCATTGGTCAGAATGGACATTTTTAAGCAACAGATCGTGTCCTGGAGCTGCCGGGGAGAGTTCAAGGGAAATCGCTCACGATATCGCATCGTCAGCGCATCGTCTAGTGTGTACGCACCTTTACTGTACAGAGTTCACCTCATGTATATTTATTAATGATGTGTGTACAATTTATCTTCATTATAAAAAAACACAACATTACATTCATGTAAGGCTGAATGACGCCCTTGTTCTCCAAATGTACCATTCCATGAAGGAATATTTTGCAGCTTATAGTGGAAATAATGTTTAATTATAGAATTCCTACTGTGCCCGAACGTCGATACGGATTTGCAGTTGTACGTTTGATGCTGCTGTACCGGTTATTACATTATTCATGCACTGAGCAGCAGAACCCACAGCAGTTAACACAGTCTTTTCCTAAGGGCTCAAACTACCAGTGGCTTGAGGGATCATAGGGGTTAACTAGTGGCAGTATGCCCTGCATCAACGGGAATAGATGGTACGGCCTCGATATATAGCGGGGTTAGACTGACCGATGGCAAAGTCAGCCCCTCCCCAATATACGGCAAATGTACTTAAAATATTTTATAACCTGGTGTATTATTAAAAGGCTACGTCTTAGGATTGTGATGTGCACCACGGGGCACTTTGTCAGTATACATGAAGCAATTCATCATATACTCCAGGGACGGGCACCGTCTGAGACATGGAAGCTTCTATTCTGCTCTCTCTGTGTATGTTGAACTACAAACCTGTTTATTGGGCCTGTATGGGAAATTCCTGTAAAAACCCATTATATTATAGTTATGGATCGTGAGGCCTTCTCGCCCTAACAGCCCAAATTCTCCTGCACATTCCTATCCAGCAAATAGGTCAAAGTCACAAGATGTACAGCGCCCAGAGCTTAAGACATATGCAAACGGCCTATTGGAGAGAAATATTCCTCCAGTGCTGTAAAGATACCCCAACTGCCAGTCTCATAACAACCCACAACCACTCCTGCACCCTGTCCCTATGCCTCCTGGCATGCCTCATCCCTATGCCAACTGGTATGCCTCACCCCTATGCTTCCTAGCAGGCCACGTCCCCTATACCTCCTCGCAGGCCACGTCCCCTGTACCTCCTCGCAGGCCACGTCCCCTATACCTCCTGGCAGGCCACGTCCCCTATGCCTCCTGGCAGGCCACGTCCCCTATGCCTCCTGGCATGCCACGTCCCCTATGCCTCCTGGCAGTCCACGTCCCCTATGCCTCCTGGCAGGCCATGTCCCCCTATGCCTCCTGGCAGGCCACGTCCCCCTATGCCTCCTGGCAGGCCATGTCCCCCTATGCCTCCTGGCAGGCCATGTCCCCCTATGCCTCCTGGCAGGCCATGTCCGCCTATGCCTCCTGGCAGGCCACGTCCCTATGCCACCAGACACGCCAGGGGAGGAAAACACCATTTTTGAGGTCAGACAGTGACCACAGTGTTGTACAGTGACAGAACCTGCAGCCATCACCTTGCTGTCAGGACGCAGCGGTCAGCGGCGCACTGAGCGTATGACTATCGGTCACTGCAATGAGGTAGGGTATATTGCTGTGCTGAGAGGTATGGTAGGTAGCCTCTGATGGTTGTTGGAATATGGAGTTTTGTGATGACGGGAGGACATCCAAGATGAAATGGTAGAAAGATAGTAACGTAAACAATCGCAGACCCGGTGGGGAGGGGGGATTGATGGATAAATTCTGCATCATTTAACGGGTTAACAGAGAAGATAACGTAATTATCTTCTACGTTGATGCCCGACTCCTATAACATCGCACTGTAGAGAGCACGCTATTGCGCTCTACAGCGCTTCACATTTTCTCTATGCAAGTAGCAGGAAAACATAAAAAAAATTCCTTAATGGCTTACCTTACCTTATATTACACCCCCTGAGAATTAGGGATGGACATCAGAAGCCGATGGTTACTACCATCTATGTACTTTTCCATTGGATAATGGTAATTTGAAGGTTGCCAGCCATCGGATGCAGCTTGCTGATGCCCACCCGAAGGGTGGGTGGGTGCACACACCGCTGCTCTGAAGAGCAGAGCAGCAGCTGGCCAGCAGGAGAATAGATGCTGTGCGCATGGCATCTCTTCTCAGTGTAGGAGGAGCCTGGGGGCAGCCCAGTATCTGGGAGTGTTGGACACGCCCCCACAGTGATGTGGACGGGGATACTGCGAGTCTCTTCCCACTTTCACAGAAGCTCCACCCCCTTTCGGACACAAGTATAAACATCGTGATGGTTATACTATCTGACGCAGAGGTTCTCAAACCCAGTCCTCAGGACCCCACACAGGTCACGTTTTCCAGGTCACACAGCAGGTGCACAGGTGAAGTCATTACTCACTGACACATTTAAAAAGATCCACAGGTGAAGCTAATTATTTCACTTGCAATGCTGTGAGGAGACCTGGAAAACATGCACTGTTTGGGGTCCTGAGGACCGAGTTTGAGAACCTGAGATCTAATGGCTGCAATGCGATGGCTATTTGCCATCGCATCGCTGGATTTGCTGTAGGAATTCCGGCAACCATTCGATGCCGGGCTTCCGATGTTCATCCCTACTGAGAATGGCGTTATACGAGGAAAATCCTAATTTCTGCTGAAAAATGCAGGGACAGATGGCTCTTGTCCAATTATTCCCTGCAGTCGGCTGAAGTTCCGCCCCCTCCCCTCATTCTGTAATTATACTGCCAGTGTTCCCGGGAGTGGGCACCTGTCTGCCTTGAATTCATATGGCTCCCTCACCCATTGGAGCAGACAGCGAGACCCGGGAATCAGCAACCGATGATCGGGGTAAATGCTGTTATAGATTTGTACTTCTGAGTCCTATAAACCTTCTATCGGATGAGGTGTTGTCATGTGTGCAAACCACTTATCATACTAAGATAAAATAAAGAAACTGAGACGTGGATTTGGCAGATAACTTGATGGCGATTTATTGGAGCAATAATAATAATTATTTAATTATTATTTATTTAAGGATGTATGGTGGCAAAGAAAGGACGGCCAGAAATCAGCCAAATCTGCTATGCCCACACACAAACAAGAAAAGGCATAGCAGGCGTAGATCGCCCAGAGTGCATACACATAACCATGTAAATCATATCATCAACAAAAGGTAACGCTCACCCCCATCTTGACTTCCCACCCGTTTAGGTGGTGATACTGCCCCCCGTTAGGTTGGTACTGCCAACTACCAGTCAACGAAGGGAGCGCCCTTAAATCATAATTGCTCCCGGACTGGTGACCTGCCGTTCTTTCCCGCCACCCAAAACCAAACCCACAACATACCAAAATTTATAGGGGATGGAGGGTGGGGAATCTGGAACAAAGAGGCTTTGGCCCACACTTCTAGCCCATTATATAAAGTTCCTGTTACAAACCCGCCCCTGCTTGCCATAGGCTAACTCCCACAAGTAATTTGCATACATGCCTGCCCCCATCCTAGAGGTTTAAAACACCTCTTTTCTTATGCAATCTTTCGGTTTCTCTTACGCTTCTAGTAAGTTACACATGGAGCCCAGCGTATTCCAAACTTTATCCGGCTGTTCTCGGCCTATCCCAGATAGATATCCAAGTTCCATTATCTGCCAAGCGGAGTCCCAGGGCGTTAATTAGATTAAAACGATTTAAAATAAGCCGATCTACCTTTGATACAACTGCTCGGTGTTTGGGATTCTCTCCTGATTTGTTAAAATTAGGGAATTCGTCCCCTCGAATTCAGAAGCTCATTCGTTAGAAAGACCAAAAACCAAAGTGCTGCTTCCACCGGTGACTACAGCTGTGTGACCGTTGCCAATGTACAGAGCCCCCCACATACATGCCATCTGACACACATCCTGGCAGATTACCGACCTAGCTATAATCTCAGCCACATCTGACCTGGATCACCGAGCTGGGGGGACGCAGCAGCAGGACAGTCGGCTTGTCTAGGTAGAAGCCATTGGAAATCTTCATTATAGTACGATCAGCTTCAGGAAAGACTTTGGGGTCTATTTACTAAGCAGTGTCAGGCCCAGAGTGAAAAGTGATAAGGTAGCAGCCAATCAGCTCCCAACTATAATTTTTCAAAAACAGCCTGTGAGATGACAGTTGGAAGCTGATTGGCTGGCACCTTATCACTTTTCACTCTGGGCGTAATTCAGACCCACTCGTGGCGTAGGACGCTCGCAAGCGGGTCGATGATGCCCTAATACGCATGCGCACGACGGAGGGAGCTCCGTCATGCGCATGCGCGAGACCCGCATAGCGACAGCCAAGCTGTCGCACCGGGTCTCGCACCAAAGGGGGCGTGCTGCCGATGGTGACTGACAGCACGCCCCCTTTGGCGGGCGTGCCGGTGGCGTGGCTGCCAGACGGAGGCGTTCCCATGGGAACGCCTTCCGTCTGGGTCCGGCCCCACTGACATCACTAGTGATGTCAGTGGGAGTGATTTTGGCTCTGATAGAGCCAAAATCACTCCAGGGCTTGCGGCCACGAGATCCTACCGCAGGGTCTAGTCACAAGCCCGATGGTCGCGATGGTCTTGACCATCACGACCATCATCATGGACGCTCGCATAAGCTGTGGGTGGTAACCCACAGCTATGCGAGCGTCCAAGAGGCCGCTCCATTTTTAGGTAGGAGAGCCCTGATTCAGAGCGAGCGCTCTGGTCAGTGCGTCCGGCTCTGAATCAGGCCCTCTGTCTCCTAACACTGCTTAGTAAATAGACCCCTTTGGCTCCTGTGCCTTAAGGAAAGACTTTGGCTCCTGTGCCAGCTGGATTATTCAGTCAGGTACCAAAGGATCTATGTGCCAACAATATGCCAGAATGCTGCAATAAAGTCTACTACAACTTCTATTGTATAATAGCCCGGGGTAACAGCTGCCCAAATGCTCATTACAGAAACAGGTCTCATACAATGTACTAAATATACTCAGTGATTCCTTTAATGTACACCCATCACCTACTATACATACAGTATACTGGGGGCAGCCACATCAGTTCAGCAGGAGCTAGTGATATAACTGAGGCATGAAGTGCCTTATGCCTCAGTGATGCTAGTCGTTCCTAGCGGACAATGGGTGCAGGACCACAAATCTGTATTTACCGAGCTGCAGGACTGGCAAAGATTGTGAGAACAGTTTATCATTAGCTTAATAAATGGGAGTGCAGCAGCCTATTAATTAATCTAAGTGTTTAGATGCATTGACCATGTAATGTACCTTCATGGAACGTTCACTTTCAGAACTGAAAATGGCTGTAGGGATGGACAATGGAAACCCGTCATCGAATGGTGGAACAGTCTACCACCATCGAATGTTCCAATGTGATGGTTGTCAATCATCGCATCAATAGCATTCAATGGTAAATCCATTGTGATGTTTGCGCGTGCGCTATTTTCCTAATTCGCGCAAACACAAAACCCAACAGTGCTGCCGTCTAGGGCGGGGCCAGGGATGTGTCTGAGGGCGGAGCCATTAATGGAGTCGGACCGTCACTAGAGGGGGCGGAGCAGGAACAATGGTGGTGGTGGTCCCGCACTGATCCCATTAACAATATTTTAATCGGCTCCCTTATTCCTCTGTGATCCTTGTCCAGGACTTCCTACATCGTAAGCAATATATACTTGTTATACTAATATAGTGTATGTATTCTGAGGATATGGTGCTACCTTACTCACCATACTATTCATGAACAGAAAGACAAAGGGTGAGTTTCAAAGGTGCACTCTGGAAGTTGATGAGCAGGAACTGATAACCATCGGATCACCATCAAATCATTACCATTTGATGGCGTGAAACATCGCAACACCGCCATCAAATGGTAAAAACACTGCCATCACATAACAAAAAATCAATGCATGGTTGCATCCATCCCTACTGTGAAGATGAGATATCGACTTTAAGACTCAGTTAAACTACACTTTCATCCAAAGTTCCTGCATAGATCGCAAGCTCTTATCTATTTTATGTTTGTTTTTTTCCATTATAGTGAATACAAATATAATATATATTATATGGGTGCAAGACTGATGTGAGATAAACTGGATATTACGCTAGCCATACTTGCCTGGTTAACATCAAAATATGGGCCTGATTCAGAGGTGCTCGCAAAAAGCGAGCGCTCGCTCTGAATCAGGGCGGGCGTTGTTTTTTTAGTTGCGGCCTCCTGGCCGCTCGCATAGCTGTGGGTGACCAGGGAAGAGATAGGAGAGGCCAGGAGATGCTGGGGATAAATAGGGACATAATATAGTGCACCTGAGAGAGGGCCATGGCCTCATGGGGAAGGGCCAGGGAAGAGATAGGAGAGGCCAGGAGATGCTGGGGATAAATAGGGACATAATATAGTGCACCTGAGAGAGGGCCATGGCCTCATGGGGAAGGGCCAGGGAAGAGATAGGGGAGGCCAGGAGATGCTGGGGATATATAGGGACATAATATAGTGCACCTGAGAGAGGGCCATGGCCTCATGGGGAAGGGCCAGGGAAGAGATAGGGGAGGCCAGGAGATTCTGGGGATAAATAGGGACATAATATAGCGCACCTGAGAGAGGACCATGGCCTCATGGGGAAGGGTCAGGGAAGAGATAGGGGAGGCCAGGAGATGCTGGGGATAAATAGGGACATAATATAGCGCACCTGAGAGAGGGCCATGGCCTCATGGGGAAGGGCCAGGGAAGAGATAGGGGAGGCCAGGAGATTCTGGGGATAAATAGGGACATAATATAGCGCACCTGAGAGAGGACCATGGCCTCATGGGGAAGGGTCAGGGAAGAGATAGGGGAGGACAGGAGATGCTGGGGATAAATAGGGACATAATATAGTGCACCTGAGAGAGGGCCATGGCCTCATGGGGAAGGGCCAGGGAAGAGATAGGGGAGGCCAGGAGATGCTGAGAATAGGGACATAATATAGTGCACCTGAGAGAGGGCCATGGCCTCATGAGGAAGGGCCAGGGAAGAGATAGGGGAGGCCAGGAGATGCTGGGGATAGATAGGGACATAATATAGCGCACCTGAGAGAGGGCCATGGCCTCATGAAGAAGGGCCATGGAAGAGATAGGTGGAGGCCAGGAGATGCTGGGGATAGATTGGGACATAATATAGTGCACATGAGAGAGGGTCATGGTCTCATGGGGAAGGGCCAGAGAAGAGATAGGGGAGGCCAGGAGATGCTGGGGATTAATAGGGACATAATATAGTGCACCTGAGAGAGGGTCATGGTCTCATGGGGAAGGGCCAGAGAAGAGATAGGGGAGGCCAGGAGATGCTGGGGATAAAATAAGAGGAAGCTACAAGTGAGAATGATAATACACAGAAAATTGAGACCATAACAGCGCCCCCTTCCCTGCGTTGCCCTGTGCCATGACACAGGACGCACTATCCTAGTCACCGCCCTGCGTTATATAAATGCCCTATTTGCTGGTGTTTTGGGGTAAAAAACCAGGACTGCAAAACATGGCTCTTTTTAGAGCAACAGAAAAAGCTGAACCCTGAACGTCTGTCTCTTCTTCACACTGTGGCTCTCATATTATATTAAAGAGCCAGCGGAGGTCGTCTGTCTACCTGCTGTGACTTAAAGGGCAGATATGAATCTGGGGCTGTGTGTAGTGTGGATTGTACTGTACTCTACATGGAAACACCACAAAGCAGATCTCATTAGAGAGTACACACTGTTTGACGTTAAACAATGTATAGTATCTGCTCCGGGGTTATAGTTATAGCTATAAACAGCTGTAGCTGGCACACACAATCTCCTATTACACATCATTTACTTTGTGTGTCCTGAGCTAATCATTTCAATAAGTTTCTGCTAATTGCTGCTTTACCTCTGTTACGTTACAGTGGCTCATGAGCGCATCAATCACCGATTTTGGGGTCTATTTATCAAAAAAATATTTGCAGCATATTCCCTGAAAACACCCGTATTCTGGGGATACCCACAAATATTTAGCATCCCCCAGATGTATTATGGTGGTATCACAGCATATATCTCCGTTATCTGCTTCGACACCTACATTTCCAACAGCAGGTTATGGCGGCTGCACTTACGCGCTCAATAGACCGCACATGTGCAGGATTCCCGGCATAGGGAATCCTGCACATACCTTCAGTACCGGCACTACTGGTCTCCTTTCAGGGCGCTTGCCCTACGTGTCAGGGGCGTATCTATAATGGGTGTAGGGTGTGCGGGGAACACGGGCCCCTGGGTCCAGGGGGGCCCCGCACCGCACACCCTGCACCCATAATATTACTTACCTGTCCGGAGTCCCACATCGGCGCGGGTGTCCGGCGCTGTAAAATGACAGGAAAATGGCTGCGGCGGCCATTTTCCCATCATTTGCGCATGCGCAGTACAGGTAAAATGGCCGCCGCTGCCATTTTCCCGGTGATCTGTGCATATATTATAGACTCTGGGCACACTCTAGTGCCCAGAGTCTATAACTCCGGCGCTGGCCGCGCACAGCTCAGTTTGCCCCCGGCAACCGGGCAGAGAGGAAGGGGGCCCGTGTCGGAGACTGCACACGGGCCCCCTCCTCTCTAGAAACGCCCCGGCTACGTGTGCTCTTTAGTACATCCAGGCGCTATGATCGCAACTTGCAATCCGATCATGGGCGCTAATATCATGCTCAGATCGCCTTGCAATATGCCATTTTTAAGAAAGTGAAGTTGCCCATAGCAACCAATCAGCTTTTAACTGTCATTTTTTCATTGTCAGAGCCAGATAATAATAGTTTCAAGCTAATTGGTTGCTATGAGCAACTTTTCCTCTAACTCTCTGGAAGGTTTGATACATATCCCCCTGGGTCACTTAGTGGGGAAGATTTATCACAGCTTGGAGACAGATACAGTGTAAAGAGATAAAGCACCAACCAATCAGCTCTTAACTGTCATGTCACAGGCTGTGTTTGAAAAATGACAGTCAGAAGCTGATTGGTTGGTAGTTTATCACTCTCCATTTTCTTACTCTCTCCAAGGTTTGATACATTTCCCCTTTACAGTTTTATTAGGAAAAGTTCTAGATGATGTTCGACGCCTTCAGAAGATTGGCTGGACAATATGCATTTATTTCTTTTTTCTTAGCTAAAAAGCCAGGATAGGGGGTAAAAGGGTGACTTAATTCGCATGATCAGATCCCGCCCACCACTTTATGACGCTGTTACATCCCATTCGCAAGGAGCAATGACACAATTCACACTGCATTGGTATATAGCGACTAAAGGGATTGTTCAGGGTATCAGTTTTACTGCAAGCACAAGCGGGAATTCTACCAACACTCTCCATCCGGTTTGCATCCAGACGGTCTAACCCCGGCAAGGGGCTAATGACAGGCGCCCAGCATCCCGACGGTCTAACCCCGGCAAGGGTCTAATGACAGGCGCCCGGCATCCCGACGGTCTAACCCTGGCAAGGGTCTAATGACAGGCGCCTGGCATCCTGATCAAATGTAAGCCAGGCACCGGGCGCAGACAGTCACAGGGGGTTGGGGCTTAGGGGCTCCTGGGGGGGGACTTAGGCTTAGGCTAGGGGAAGAGGGGGTTAGGATTAGGCAACCCCCCATGAGGGTTAGGTTTAGGCAGTGAGGAGGGGGGGTTAGGGTTAAGCACTTGGGGGGTGGGGGGGTTTAGGGTTAGGCACCCCTAAGGGAGGGTTAGGGGGGGGTTAGGTTAGTTTATACTTACCTATAGCGCAGTCGGGATCTTCACTGGTGACGGCCTTCCGGCGTCGGGATTTGAACCGCCGTACATGCATCCGGGGGTAAATCATACAGATCCCCTGGCGGGCGTCCTATACACCGCCAACATAATCTGCGGGCACAAAAGGGAGATTCAGGCTCTTCGTACCCCCCTCTCTGCGCCTCCCCACGCCAGGCATTTTTATTTGGTATACATTTGGGGGAGGGGGTCCTTATTTCAGTCACACAGAACCTTAAATTGCATCTATTTTTCGACTTTATCTCCAAGCTTTTCTGCAGCATTTATAGCGTAAATAGAAAGAAATAAGGATGAAATAAAATCTCTCCTATCTGCAATCAGTAATTTCCTGAGACGGCTGCACCTGCAGTTTAGTGTTCGCAGCTGAATGAAACACTTTTCCAGGCGCCTCTTTGGAGAGGACGAACGGTTTACACTGAAGCTTTTGTTTGCTAGTAATCGAGAGAGAAGGGGCGATAAAGATAATGTTTGTTGTGGGCTGTAAATGAGGGATATATTTAGAGCGTGAAGAGATTCTCTTTGCATCTATTACCCCTCGGCTAGTGGTTCACAGCGTGCTGCGGAGCGGTCGGTGAATGCAGGGTGATTGTGTGACTGTTCTGTACCTTACCCTGCACAGGGCTGATAAGGAGGACTGAAGAAATGAGGAGTGCACCATCTTCTGCAGATAACAGTATGCCAGGCTTCCCTGGTGAGGACACTCAGATTGCATAATCCTGAACACTGGCTACCCCCAGGCATTACCATCGCTTTCCAGAGTGTAACCTGTGACCTTACAGCTGCTGCTGAACTACAACTCCCAGCATGCTCTATCATCATAGGCATAAAAAGTCCTATTTAATTCATTGCAAGTGATAAGTGCCTGCCATGCAAAATGTGTTGGAATCCCGCTGTAATCCAAAAATGAATGTAGATTTTACTCAGGGACTTGTTCCCCAGGCCAAGTGTATCATGTTTTGCTGTAATAACACTATGCAGCTTATCTGGTCTCTTCATCATTGAAGCCACAACATGGGGGGCCCATGGGACCAGCCACAGGCCTGTCAGATCAGGACTGTTATCTCTTTGCAGAGCTGGAATAAAGGGTTTGGAAGACACAAGGACATTTAATACAGGAAGACCCCCTATGGGTCAGAATCATACAAACACGCAGTCACAGAATTGCAGTGTCCAACAGACACGTAAGTAACACTGACATGCACAGAGTCACAGAGACATGGCGGGTACCACTGACACGCAGAGTCACACAGGCACGCACAGAGTCACAGAGACATGGCGGGTACCACTGACACGCAGAGTCACACAGGCACGCACAGAGTCACAGAGACATGGCGGGTACCACTGACACAGATACGCACAGAGTCACAGAGACATGGCGGGTACCACTGACACGCAGAGTCACACAGGCACCCACAGAGACATGGCGGGTACCACTGACACAGATACGCACAGAGTCACATAGACATGGCGGGTACCACTGACACGCAGAGTCACACAGACACGCACAGAGTCACAGACACATGGCGGGTACCACTGACGCGCAGTCACACAGACATGCACAGAGTCACAGACACATGGCGGGTACCACTGACGCGCAGAGTCGCATAGACATGCACAGAGACATGCAGGGTCCCACTGATACGCAGACACGCACAGAGTCACAGAGACATGGCGGGTACCCTGATGCGCAGAGTCACACAGACATGTAGGGTCCCACTGACATGCAGAATCACACAGACACGCACAGAGTCACAGAGACATGGCGGGTACCACTGACACACAGATACGCACAGAGTCACAGAGACATGGCGGGTACCACTGACACGCAGAGTCACACAGACACGCACAGAGTCACAGAGACATGGCGGGTACCACTGACACGCAGAGTCACACAGACATGTACAGAGTCACAGACACATGGCGGGTACCACTGACGCGCAGAGTCACACAGACATGCACAGAGACATGCAGGGTCCCACTGATACGCAGACATGGAAAGAGTCACAGAGACATGGCGGGTACCACTGATGCGCAGAGTCACAGACATGGCGGGTACCACTGACGCGCAGAGTCACCCAGACATGCAGTGTCACACAGACACACAGAGAGTCACAGAGACATGGCGGGTACCACTGATGCGCAGAGTCACACAGACATGCAGGGTGTCACTGACACGCAGAGAGTCACAGAGACATGGCGGGTACCACTGATGCGCAGAGTCACACAGACATGCAGGTCCCACTGACACGCAGAGTCACACAGACATGCACAGAGTCACAGAGACATGGTGGGTACCACTGATGCGCAGAGACACACAGACATGCACAGAGACATGCAGCTATAACATCCCCCTGAACCCTCCACTATTAGACCCCGTGCCCGTGCCCATGCCCCCGCCCCACACACACACACACACACAGAGTCACAGTCATTCTGTCTATTGGAATGAGGAGAGGTTTGTTGGTTAAAAAAAAAAAAGTCCCTCTGCACAAAAACTCCATGTCCTCCCCTGGAGAGTGCTCTGGCTCTTCCCAGATCCCTCGTACGGTGAGGCCTGGAGTAATGATAATCATTAGACCTGATGTGGCGACCTGTGAACTTGTCACATCAGTAAGCTGAGCCCTTAAAGAGTCCCATAAATCACACTGACCCATCATAACAAAATGGGAAACTCTTCTTGTGATTGACTAGCCGTTAGGGGTGGCCCCAGTCATATAGTGCCGTTTGCTCATAGCGAGCGTTGCGCTGGCTTTTATGCCCCTCCTCCCATTCCAAAGGTTTATTCACACAGAATTTCCCATTTTATCACAAAGATTTTAACTTAAATTAAAGTGCTGAATGAGGGCTTCCAGCGAGTGCTTTAATTGCACCAAACGTTTCTTTGATTTACTGCTATTGTAGAACTACATGTCCCAGTATGCACTAGCAGCCACTGTCAGGAAGAGCATGCCTGTACTTGTTGTTCTTCCACAATGGCTGACAGTACATGCTGGATCATACGCCCTGCACAAGCACTTTTAACATTCATAAAAAATGCATATAAACCGTTGCGCCCCTATAAGCCATTGCGCCTATTGTTACCGTACAACCCCATATCCATTTTATTGCAGCATGTTCTGGTAGCGTTATTCTCAGAACACCGCATGTTCCATTTGGGCGTTTAAATGCAACGGGGATGGCTCCGATGGTCTGTAAAATGTAAGTACATGTGTCAAATTAATTTTAGTATCATACAGTGTGTGCACTAAGGGTTATAAACTGCTGGTGATGGCAGGAATATTCCGCTATTTCTGATTTCCAAGTAAATGTGGGACTCGCGCCCACGCCAGCTTACGCATGGACAGAGTTTTGTTGTTAGATCTGGCGTGCAAGCTGGGGGTCTTCTCCAGAACACAACAAAGCCCTCACTAGTCTGCCCATCTGCTGGATACAACACGTCATTAAGCTGGAAGGTGCCGCACAGACCTAGCAGGGATATAACAGCAGGCAGGAGCCGCGGCTTCTGGTGGAATGACATTTCTGACAATCCTTTGGCTATTGTTCCAACTACACATCTGGCACAGAGAACAATCACTTATTAAAATCAATTCTCTGCCACTCTAATGTGTGATTTCTGTGTGACCGCAGGGCCCGCTCCGATGGGCTATTGGTGGCAGGATTAACTGGCAGGCAGCAGGCGAGGGGGAGGGAAACTGGCATTTGGAAAAAGGTTTGCAAGCGTTTAAAGGTAGACACAATAGTTTCCCCTCGGCGTAACAGATTGCTCCATTAGCACAGCTTAGTCCTGGTAGATGGGCTGCGCACACTGTCAGACGAGAGCCGCTGGGCTCACGTTGGCTTATGCTCGAGAGAACCTTTATATAGGAAGCTTCTCCTTTTGTAGGGGGCTTTCCTCCTGGTTCGGGAAATACAATGATAACCACGATCTTTATCAATAAGTCATTGCAGCTGTGAAATCCTACGTCCCTACATAACGAGCTTCCAGAATTAAGCAAAGCATATATTATATTATTATTATTATTATTATTATTATTATTATTATTATTATAGTAATCTATTATTTATAAGGTGATGCAAAGTGTATGCAGCGACGTACAGGGTAACCATATATATATATATAGGTCTAACTTATCCTGCTGAACACACTAAGGGCCTATTTATCATTCAATGTTTATGGCATATTCCTTTACAACATCCATTTTCGGGGGATACCTGCAAATATTTAGTATTACCCCAATGTACTATAAAGGAACCGCAGCAGATATTGGGGATATATACTGCGGACCCTCCATTTCTGACAGCAGACCCCATAGGATGCTAAGGGGGGTGCGATGCCGTCGGATTTACCAAGCTCTGGAATGCAAAATATTCCGGCGTTTAGCCCCAACCTGGCAGGAACCTACACATCGTACATACTGTCTGCTATTCTATCTATCATACATACTGTCTCCTATTCATCTATCTATCTATCTATCTATCTATCTATCTATCATACATACTGTCTGCTATTCTATCTATCATACATACTGTCTGCTATTCATCTATCTATCATACATACTGTCTGCTATTCTATCTATCATACATACTGTCTGCTATTCATCTATCTATCATACATACTGTCTGCTATTCTATCTATCATACATACTGTCTGCTATTCATCTATCTATCATACATACTGTCTGCTATTCTATCTATCTATCATACATACTGTCTGCTATTCATCTATCTATCATACATACTGTCTGCTATTCTATCTATCTATCATACATACTGTCTGCTATTCATCTATCTATCATACATACTGTCTGCTATTCTATGTATCATACATTCTGTCTGCTATTCTATCTATCATACATACTGTCTGCTATTCATCTATCATACATACTGTCTGCTATTCTATCTATCATACATACTGTCTGCTATTCTATCTATCATACATACTGTCTGCTATTATATCTATCATACATACTGTCTGCTATTCTATCTATCATACATACTGTCTGCTATTCTATCTATCATACATACTGTCTGCTATTCTATCTATCTATCATACATACTGTCTGCTATTCTATCTATCATACATACTGTCTGCTATTCTATCTATCATACATACTGTCTGCTATTCATCTATCATACATACTGTCTGCTATTCTATCTATCTATCATACATACTGTCTGCTATTCTATCCATCATACATACTGTCTGCTATTCATCTATCTATCATACATACTGTCTGCTATTCTATCTATCTATCATACATACTGTCTGCTATTCTATCTATCTATCTATCTATCTATCTATCTATCTATCTATCTATCTATCTATCTATCTATCATACATACTGTCTGCTATTCTATCTATCTATCATACATACTGTCTGCTATTCTATCTATCATACATACTGTCTGCTATTCTATCTATCTATCTATCTATCTATCTATCTATCTATCTATCTATCATACATACTGTCTGCTATTCTATCTATCATACATACTGTCTGCTATTCATCTATCTATCTATCATACATACTGTCTGCTATTCATCTATCTATCATACATACTGTCTGCTATTCATCTATCTATCATACATACTGTCTGCTATTCTATCTATCATACATACTGTCTGCTATTCTATCTATCTATCATACATACTGTCTGCTATTCTATCTATCTATCATACATACTGTCTGCAATTCTATCTATCTATCATACGTACTGTCTGCTATTCTATCTATCATACATACTGTCTGCTATTCTATCTATCTATCATACATACTGTCTGCTATTCCATCTATCATACATACTGTCTGCTATTCTATCTATCTATCATACATACTGTCTGCTATTCTATCTATCTATCTATCTATCATACATACTGTCTGCTATTCTATCTATCTATCATACATACTGTCTGCTATTCTATCTATCTATCATACATACTGTCTGCTATTCTATCTATCTATCATACATACTGTCTGCTATTCTATCTATCATACATACTGTCTGCTATTCTATCTATCATACATACTGTCTGCTATTCTATCTATCTATCATACATACTGTCTGCTATTCTATCTATCATACATACTGTCTGCTATTCATCTATCATACATACTGTCTGCTATTCTATCTATCTATCATACATACTGTCTGCTATTCTATCTATCTATCATACATACTGTCTGCTATTCCATCTATCATACATACTGTCTGCTATTCTATCTATCTATCATACATACTGTCTGCTATTCATCTATCTATCATACATACTGTCTGCTATTCTATCTATCTATCATACATACTGTCTGCTATTCATCTATCTATCATACATACTGTCTGCTATTCTATCTATCTATCATACATACTGTCTGCTATTCCATCTATCATACATACTGTCTGCTATTCTATCTATCTATCATACATACTGTCTGCTATTCATCTATCTATCATACATACTGTCTGCTATTCTATCTATCTATCATACATACTGTCTGCTATTCCATCTATCATACATACTGTCTGCTATTCTATCTACCTATCTATCATACATACTGTCTGCTATTCATCTATCTATCATACATACTGTCTGCTATTCTATCTATCATACATACTGTCTGCTATTCTATCTATCATACATACTGTCTGCTATTCTATCTATCTATTATACATACTGTCTGCTATTCATCTATCATACATACTGTCTGCTATTCATCTATCTATCTATCATACATACTGTCTGCTATTCTATCTATCTATCATACATACTGTCTGCTATTCCATCTATCATACATACTGTCTGCTATTCTATCTATCATACATACTGTCTGCTATTCTATCTATCTATCTATCATACATACTGTCTGCTATTCTATCTATCATACATACTGTCTGCTATTCTATCTATCATACATACTGTCTGCTATTCATCTATCATACATACTGTCTGCTATTCTATCTATCTATCATACATACTGTCTGCTATTCATCTATCATACATACTGTCTGCTATTCTATCTATCTATCATACATACTGTCTGCTATTCTATCTATCATACATACTGTCTGCTATTCTATCTATCTATCTATCTATCTATCTATCATACATACTGTCTGCTATTCTATCTATATATCATACATACTGTCTGCTATTCTATCTATCATACATACTGTCTGCTATTCTATCTATCTATCTATCTATCTATCTATCTATCATACATACTGTCTGCTATTCTATCTATCATACATACTGTCTGCTATTCATCTATCTATCATACATACTGTCTGCTATTCATCTATCTATCATACATACTGTCTGCTATTCTATCTATCTATCATACATACTGTCTGCTATTCTATCTATCTATCATACATACTGTCTGCAATTCTATCTATCTATCATACGTACTGTCTGCTATTCTATCTATCATACATACTGTCTGCTATTCTATCTATCTATCTATCTATCTATCATACATACTGTCTGCTATTCCATCTATCATACATACTGTCTGCTATTCTATCTATCTATCATACATACTGTCTGCTATTCTATCTATCTATCTATCTATCTATCATACATACTGTCTGCTATTCTATCTATCTATCATACATACTGTCTGCTATTCTATCTATCTATCATACATACTGTCTGCTATTCTATCTATCTATCATACATACTGTCTGCTATTCTATCTATGTATCATACATACTGTCTGCAATTCTATCTATCTATCATACATACTGTCTGCTATTCTATCTATCTATCATACATACTGTCTGCTATTCTATCTATCTATCATACATACTGTCTGCTATTCTATCTATCATACATACTGTCTGCTATTCTATCTATCATACATACTGTCTGCTATTCATCTATCATACATACTGTCTGCTATTCTATCTATCTATCATACATACTGTCTGCTATTCTATCTATCTATCATACATACTGTCTGCTATTCCATCTATCATACATACTGTCTGCTATTCTATCTATCTATCATACATACTGTCTGCTATTCATCTATCTATCATACATACTGTCTGCTATTCTATCTATCTATCATACATACTGTCTGCTATTCCATCTATCATACATACTGTCTGCTATTCTATCTATCTATCATACATACTGTCTGCTATTCATCTATCTATCATACATACTGTCTGCTATTCTATCTATCATACATACTGTCTGCTATTCTATCTATCATACATACTGTCTGCTATTCTATCTATCTATCATACATACTGTCTGCTATTCATCTATCATACATACTGTCTGCTATTCATCTATCTATCTATCATACATACTGTCTGCTATTCTATCTATCTATCATACATACTGTCTGCTATTCCATCTATCACACATACTGTCTGCTATTCTATCTATCATACATACTGTCTGCTATTCATCTATCATACATACTGTGTGCTATTCATCTATCTATCATACATACTGTCTGCTATTCTATCTATCATACATACTGTCTGCTATTCTATCTATCTATCATACATACTGTCTGCTATTCATCTATCATACATACTGTCTGCTATTCTATCTATCATACATACTGTCTGCTATTCTATCTATCATACATACTGTCTGCTATTCTATCTAATACATACTGTCTGCTATTCTATCTATCATACATACTGTCTGCTATTCTATCTATCATACATACTGTCTGCTATTCTATCTATCATACATACTGTCTGCTATTCTATCTAATACATACTGTCTGCTATTCTATCTATCATACATACTGTCTGCTATTCTATCTATCATACATACTGTCTGCTATTCATCTATCATACATACTGTCTGCTATTCTATCTATCATACATACTGTCTGCTATTCATCTATCATACATACTGTCTGCTATTCATCTATCTATCATACATACTGTCTGCTATTCCATCTATCATACATATTGTCTGCTATTCTAATTATCATACATACTGTCTGCTATTCATCTATCATACATACTGTCTGCTATTCATCTATCTATCATACATACTGTCTGCTATTCTATCTATCATACATACTGTCTGCTATTCTATCTATCTATCATACATACTGTCTGCTTTTCTATCTATCATACATACTGTCTGCTATTCTATCTATCATACATACTGTCTGCTATTCTATCTAACATACATACTGTCTGCTATTCTATCTATCTATCATACATACTGTCTGCTATTCTATCTATCATACATACTGTCTGCTATTCTATCTATCATACATACTGTCTGCTATTCTATCTATCATACATACTGTCTGCTATTCATCTATCATACATACTGTCTGCTATTCTATCTATCATACATACTGTCTGCTATTCTATCTATCATACATACTGTCGGCTATTCTATCTATCTATCATACATACTGTCTGTTATTCTATCTATCATACATACTGTCTGCTATTCTATCTATCATACATACTGTCTGCTATTCTATCTATCTATCATACATACTGTCTGCTATTCTATCTATCATACATACTGTCTGCTATTCTATCTATCTATCATACATACTGTCTGCTATTCTATCTATCATACATGCTGTCTGCTATTCATCTATCATACATACTGTCTGCTATTCTATCTATCATACATACTGTCTGCTATTCTATCTATCATACATACTGTCTGCTATTCTATCTATCATACATACTGTCTGCTATTCTATCTATCATACATACTATCTGCTATTCTATCTATCATACATACTGTCTGCTATTCTATCTATCTATCATACATACTGTCTGCTATTCTATCTTTCTATCATACATACTGTCTGCTATTCTATCTATCTATCATACATACTGTCTGCTATTCTATCTATCATACATACTGTCTGCTATTCTATCTATCATACATACTGTCTGCTATTCATCTATCATACATACTGTCTGCTATTCTATCTATCATACATACTGTCTGCTATTCTATCTATCATACATACTGTCTGCTATTCTATCTATCATACATACTGTCTGCTATTCATCTATCATACATACTGTCTGCTATTCTATCTATCTATCATACATACTGTCTGCTATTCTACCTATCTATCTATCATACATACTGTCTGCTATTCATCTATCTATCTATCTATCTATCTATCTATCTATCTATCTATCTATCTATCTATCATACATACTGGGCCTGATTCAGACCCACTCGCGAGCGGCTGTCCGCTCGCAAGTGGGTCGATGTTCTGCACTGAGCAGAACATCGGAGCTCCGTCGTGCGCATGCGCCAGACGCAACGACCGAAGGACTTTCCTTCGCTCGTTGTGTCTGATCAAAGGGGGCGTCCTGTCGATGTTGATTGACAGCACGCCCCCTTTGGTGGGCGTGCCGGGGGCGTGCCTATCTGACGGGGGCGTTCCTAAGGGAACGCCTACCATCAGAAGCCGGCCCACTGACATCACTAGTGATGTCAGTGGGAGTGATTTTGGCTCTGATAGAGCCAAAATAATTTCGGGCCTTGCAGTTGAAAACCTCAACCGCAGGCTCCGGCTCGCAGTTTCGATGGTCGCGATGGTCAAGACCATCGCGGCCATCAAACTGCACGCTCGTATAGGCTGTGGGTGGTGACCAACAGCTATACGAGCGTCCAGGAGGACGCTCCATAGTTATGGAGGACGGCCCTGATTCAGAGCGTGCGCTCTGCTCAGAGCGTACGGCTCTGAATGAGGGCCACTGTCTGCTATTCTATCTATCATACATACTGTCTGCTATTCTATCTATCTATCTATCATACATACTGTCTGCTATTCTATCTATCATACATACAATCTGCAATTCTATCTATCATACATACTGTCTGCTATTCATCTATCTATCATACATACTGTCTGCTATTCTATCTATCTATCATACATACTGTCTGCTATTCTATCTATCTATCTATCTATCTATCTATCTATCTATCTATCTATCTATCTATCATACATACTGTCTGCTATTCTATCTATCTATCATACATACTGTCTGCTATTCTATCTATCATACATACTGTCTGCTATTATATCTATCTATCTATCTATCTATCTATCTATCTATCTATCTATCATACATACTGTCTGCTATTCTATCTATCATACATACTGTCTGCTATTCATCTATCTATCTATCATACATACTGTCTGCTATTCATCTATCTATCATACATACTGTCTGCTATTCATCTATCTATCATACATACTGTCTGCTAATCTGTCTATCATACATACTGTCTGCTATTCTATCTATCTATCATACATACTGTCTGCTGTTCTATTTATCTATCATACATACTGTCTGCAATTCTATCTATCTATCATACGTACTGTCTGCTATTCTATCTATCATACATACTGTCTGCTATTCTATCTATCTATCATACATACTGTCTGCTATTCCATCAATCATACATACTGTCTGCTATTCTATCTATCTATCATACATACTGTCTGCTATTCTATCTATCTATCTATCTATCTATCTATCTATCTATCTATCATACATACTGTCTGCTATTCTATCTATCTATCATACATACTGTCTGCTATTCTATCTATCTATCATACATAGTGTCTGCTATTCTATCTATCTATCATACATACTGTCTGCAATTCTATCTATCTATCATACATACTGTCTGCTATTCTATCTATCTATCATACATACTGTCTGCTATTCTATCTATCATACATACTGTCTGCTATTCTTTCTATCTATCATACATACTGTCTGCTATTCTATCTATCATACATACTGTCTGCTATTCATCTATCATACATACTGTCTGCTATTCTATCTATATATCATACATACTGTCTGCTATTCTATCTATCTATCATACATACTGTCTGCTATTCCATCTATCATACATACTGTCTGCTATTCTGTCTATCTATCTATCTATCTATCTATCTATCTATCATACATACTGTCTGCTATTCATCTATCTATCATACATACTGTCTGCTATTCTATCTATCTATCATACATACTGTCTGCTATTCATCTATCTATCATACATACTGTCTGCTATTCTATCTATCTATCATACATACTGTCTGCTATTCCATCTATCATACATACTGTCTGCTATTCTATCTATCTATCATACATACTGTCTGCTATTCATCTATCTATCATACATTCTGTCTGCTATTCTATCTATCTATCATACATACTGTCTGCTATTCCATCTATCATACATACTGTCTGCTATTCTATCTACCTATCTATCATACATACTGTCTGCTATTCATCTATCTATCATACATACTGTCTGCTATTCTATCTATCATACATACTGTCTGCTATTCTATCTATCATACATACTGTCTGCTATTCTATCTATCTATCATGCATACTGTCTGCTATTCATCTATCATACATACTGTCTGCTATTCATCTATCTATCTATCATACATACTGTCTGCTATTCTATCTATCTATCATACATACTGTCTGCTAAACCATCTATCATACATACTGTCTGCTATTCTATCTATCATACATACTGTCTGCTATTCTATCTATCTATCATACATACTGTCTGCTATTCTATCTATCATACATACTGTCTGCTATTCTATCTATCATACATACTGCCTGCTATTCATCTATCATACATACTGTCTGCTATTCTATCTATCTATCATACATACTGTCTGCTATTCTATCTATCTATCTATCTATCTATCTATCTATCATACATACTGTCTGCTATTCTATCTATCATAAATACTGTCTGCTATTCATCTATCTATCATACATACTGTCTACTATTCATCTATCTATCATACATACTGTCTGCTATTCTATCTATCTATCATACATACTGTCTGCTATTCTATCTATCTATCATACATACTGTCTGCAATTCTATCTATCTATCATACGTACTGTCTGCTATTCTATCTATCATACATACTGTCTGCTATTCTATCTATCTATCTATCTATCTATCTATCTATCTATCTATCTATCTATCTATCATACATACTGTCTGCTATTCCATCTATCATACATACTGTCTGCTATTCTATCTATCTATCATACATACTGTCTGCTATTCTATCTATCTATCTATCTATCTATCATACATACTGTCTGCTATTCTATCTATCTATCATACATACTGTCTGCTATTCTATCTATCTATCATACATACTGTCTGCTATTCTATCTATCTATCATACATACTGTCTGCTATTCTATCTATGTATCATACATACTGTCTGCAATTCTATCTATCTATCATACATACTGTCTGCTATTCTATCTATCTATCATACATACTGTCTGCTATTCTATCTATCTATCATACATACTGTCTGCTATTCTATCTATCATACATACTGTCTGCTATTCTATCTATCATACATACTGTCTGCTATTCATCTATCATACATACTGTCTGCTATTCTATCTATCTATCATACATACTGTCTGCTATTCTATCTATCTATCATACATACTGTCTGCTATTCCATCTATCATACATACTGTCTGCTATTCTATCTATCTATCATACATACTGTCTGCTATTCATCTATCTATCATACATACTGTCTGCTATTCTATCTATCTATCATACATACTGTCTGCTATTCCATCTATCATACATACTGTCTGCTATTCTATCTATCTATCATACATACTGTCTGCTATTCATCTATCTATCATACATACTGTCTGCTATTCTATCTATCATACATACTGTCTGCTATTCTATCTATCATACATACTGTCTGCTATTCTATCTATCTATCATACATACTGTCTGCTATTCATCTATCATACATACTGTCTGCTATTCATCTATCTATCTATCATACATACTGTCTGCTATTCATCTATCATACATACTGTCTGCTATTCATCTATCTATCTATCATACATACTGTCTGCTATTCTATCTATCTATCATACATACTGTCTGCTATTCCATCTATCACACATACTGTCTGCTATTCTATCTATCATACATACTGTCTGCTATTCATCTATCATACATACTGTCTGCTATTCATCTATCTATCATACATACTGTCTGCTATTCTATCTATCATACATACTGTCTGCTATTCTATCTATCTATCATACATACTGTCTGCTATTCATCTATCATACATACTGTCTGCTATTCTATCTATCATACATACTGTCTGCTATTCTATCTATCATACATACTGTCTGCTATTCTTTCTATCATACATACTGTCTGCTATTCTATCTATCATACATACTGTCTGCTATTCTATCTATCATACATACTGTCTGCTATTCTATCTATCATACATACTGTCTTCTATTCTATCTATCTATCATACATACTGTCTGCTATTCTATCTATCATACATACTGTCTGCTATTCATCTATCATACATACTGTCTGCTATTCTATCTATCTATCATACATACTGTCTGCTATTCTATCTATCTATCATACATACTGTCTGCTATTCCATCTATCATACATACTGTCTGCTATTCTATCTATCTATCATACATACTGTCTGCTATTCATCTATCTATCATACATACTGTCTGCTATTCTATCTATCTATCATACATACTGTCTGCTATTCATCTATCTATCATACATACTGTCTGCTATTCTATCTATCTATCATACATACTGTCTGCTATTCCATCTATCATACATACTGTCTGCTATTCTATCTATCTATCATACATACTGTCTGCTATTCATCTATCTATCATACATACTGTCTGCTATTCTATCTATCTATCATACATACTGTCTGCTATTCCATCTATCATACATACTGTCTGCTATTCTATCTACCTATCTATCATACATACTGTCTGCTATTCATCTATCTATCATACATACTGTCTGCTATTCTATCTATCATACATACTGTCTGCTATTCTATCTATCATACATACTGTCTGCTATTCTATCTATCTATCATACATACTGTCTGCTATTCATCTATCATACATACTGTCTGCTATTCATCTATCTATCTATCATACATACTGTCTGCTATTCTATCTATCTATCATACATACTGTCTGCTATTCCATCTATCATACATACTGTCTGCTATTCTATCTATCATACATACTGTCTGCTATTCTATCTATCTATCATACATACTGTCTGCTATTCTATCTATCATACATACTGTCTGCTATTCTATCTATCATACATACTGTCTGCTATTCATCTATCATACATACTGTCTGCTATTCTATCTATCTATCATACATACTGTCTGCTATTCATCTATCATACATACTGTCTGCTATTCTATCTATCTATCATACATACTGTCTTCTATTCTATCTATCATGCATACTGTCTGCTATTCTATCTATCTATCATACATACTGTCTGCTATTCTATCTATCTATCTATCTATCTATCTATCTATCTATCTATCATACATACTGTCTGCTATTCTATCTATATATCATACATACTGTCTGCTATTCTATCTATCATACATACTGTCTGCTATTCTATCTATCTATCTATCTATCTATCTATCATACATACTGTCTGCTATTCTATCTATCATACATACTGTCTGCTATTCATCTATCTATCATACATACTGTCTGCTATTCATCTATCTATCATACATACTGTCTGCTATTCTATCTATCTATCATACATACTGTCTGCTATTCTATCTATCTATCATACATACTGTCTGCAATTCTATCTATCTATCATACGTACTGTCTGCTATTCTATCTATCATACATACTGTCTGCTATTCTATCTATCTATCTATCTATCTATCTATCATACATACTGTCTGCTATTCCATCTATCATACATACTGTCTGCTATTCTATCTATCTATCATACATACTGTCTGCTATTCTATCTATCTATCATACATACTGTCTGCTATTCCATCTATCACACATACTGTCTGCTATTCTATCTATCATACATACTGTCTGCTATTCATCTATCATACATACTGTCTGCTATTCATCTATCTATCATACATACTGTCTGCTATTCTATCTATCATACATACTGTCTGCTATTCTATCTATCTATCATACATACTGTCTGCTATTCATCTATCATACATACTGTCTGCTATTCTATCTATCATACATACTGTCTGCTATTCTATCTATCATACATACTGTCTGCTATTCTTTCTATCATACATACTGTCTGCTATTCTATCTATCATACATACTGTCTGCTATTCTATCTATCATACATACTGTCTGCTATTCTATCTATCATACATACTGTCTTCTATTCTATCTATCTATCATACATACTGTCTGCTATTCTATCTATCATACATACTGTCTGCTATTCATCTATCATACATACTGTCTGCTATTCTATCTATCTATCATACATACTGTCTGCTATTCTATCTATCTATCATACATACTGTCTGCTATTCCATCTATCATACATACTGTCTGCTATTCTATCTATCTATCATACATACTGTCTGCTATTCATCTATCTATCATACATACTGTCTGCTATTCTATCTATCTATCATACATACTGTCTGCTATTCATCTATCTATCATACATACTGTCTGCTATTCTATCTATCTATCATACATACTGTCTGCTATTCCATCTATCATACATACTGTCTGCTATTCTATCTATCTATCATACATACTGTCTGCTATTCATCTATCTATCATACATACTGTCTGCTATTCTATCTATCTATCATACACACTGTCTGCTATTCCATCTATCATACATACTGTCTGCTATTCTATCTACCTATCTATCATACATACTGTCTGCTATTCATCTATCTATCATACATACTGTCTGCTATTCTATCTATCATACATACTGTCTGCTATTCTATCTATCATACATACTGTCTGCTATTCTATCTATCTATCATACATACTGTCTGCTATTCATCTATCATACATACTGTCTGCTATTCATCTATCTATCTATCATACATACTGTCTGCTATTCTATCTATCTATCATACATACTGTCTGCTATTCCATCTATCATACATACTGTCTGCTATTCTATCTATCATACATACTGTCTGCTATTCTATCTATCTATCATACATACTGTCTGCTATTCTATCTATCATACATACTGTCTGCTATTCTATCTATCATACATACTGTCTGCTATTCATCTATCATACATACTGTCTGCTATTCTATCTATCTATCATACATACTGTCTGCTATTCATCTATCATACATACTGTCTGCTATTCTATCTATCTATCATACATACTGTCTTCTATTCTATCTATCATGCATACTGTCTGCTATTCTATCTATCTATCATACATACTGTCTGCTATTCTATCTATCTATCTATCTATCTATCTATCTATCTATCATACATACTGTCTGCTATTCTATCTATATATCATACATACTGTCTGCTATTCTATCTATCATACATACTGTCTGCTATTCTATCTATCTATCTATCTATCTATCTATCTATCATACATACTGTCTGCTATTCTATCTATCATACATACTGTCTGCTATTCATCTATCTATCATACATACTGTCTGCTATTCATCTATCTATCATACATACTGTCTGCTATTCTATCTATCTATCATACATACTGTCTGCTATTCTATCTATCTATCATACATACTGTCTGCAATTCTATCTATCTATCATACGTACTGTCTGCTATTCTATCTATCATACATACTGTCTGCTATTCTATCTATCTATCTATCTATCTATCTATCTATCTATCTATCTATCATACATACTGTCTGCTATTCCATCTATCATACATACTGTCTGCTATTCTATCTATCTATCATACATACTGTCTGCTATTCTATCTATCTATCTATCATACATACTGTCTGCTATTCTATCTATCTATCATACATACTGTCTGCTATTCTATCTATCTATCATACATACTGTCTGCTATTCTATCTATCTATCATACATACTGTCTGCTATTCTATCTATCATACATACTGTCTGCTATTCTATCTATCATACATACTGTCTGCTATTCATCTATCATACATACTGTCTGCTATTCTATCTATCTATCATACATACTGTCTGCTATTCTATCTATCTATCTATCATACATACTGTCTGCTATTCATCTATCATACATACTGTCTGCTATTCATCTATCTATCTATCATACATACTGTCTGCTATTCATCTATCATACATACTGTCTGCTATTCATCTATCTATCTATCATACATACTGTCTGCTATTCTATCTATCTATCATACATACTGTCTGCTATTCCATCTATCACACATACTGTCTGCTATTCTATCTATCATACATACTGTCTGCTATTCATCTATCATACATACTGTCTGCTATTCATCTATCTATCATACATACTGTCTGCTATTCTATCTATCATACATACTGTCTGCTATTCTATCTATCTATCATACATACTGTCTGCTATTCATCTATCATACATACTGTCTGCTATTCTATCTATCATACATACTGTCTGCTATTCTATCTATCATACATACTGTCTGCTATTCTTTCTATCATACATACTGTCTGCTATTCTATCTATCATACATACTGTCTGCTATTCTATCTATCATACATACTGTCTGCTATTCTATCTATCATACATACTGTCTTCTATTCTATCTATCTATCATACATACTGTCTGCTATTCTATCTATCATACATACTGTCTGCTATTCATCTATCATACATACTGTCTGCTATTCTATCTATCTATCATACATACTGTCTGCTATTCTATCTATCTATCATACATACTGTCTGCTATTCCATCTATCATACATACTGTCTGCTATTCTATCTATCATACATACTGTCTGCTATTCATCTATCTATCATACATACTGTCTGCTATTCTATCTATCTATCATACATACTGTCTGCTATTCATCTATCTATCATACATACTGTCTGCTATTCTATCTATCTATCATACATACTGTCTGCTATTCCATCTATCATACATACTGTCTGCTATTCTATCTATCTATCATACATACTGTCTGCTATTCATCTATCTATCATACATACTGTCTGCTATTCTATCTATCTATCATACATACTGTCTGCTATTCCATCTATCATACATACTGTCTGCTATTCTATCTACCTATCTATCATACATACTGTCTGCTATTCATCTATCTATCATACATACTGTCTGCTATTCTATCTATCATACATACTGTCTGCTATTCTATCTATCATACATACTGTCTGCTATTCTATCTATCTATCATACATACTGTCTGCTATTCATCTATCATACATACTGTCTGCTATTCATCTATCTATCTATCATACATACTGTCTGCTATTCTATCTATCTATCATACATACTGTCTGCTATTCCATCTATCATACATACTGTCTGCTATTCTATCTATCATACATACTGTCTGCTATTCTATCTATCTATCATACATACTGTCTGCTATTCTATCTATCATACATACTGTCTGCTATTCTATCTATCATACATACTGTCTGCTATTCATCTATCATACATACTGTCTGCTATTCTATCTATCTATCATACATACTGTCTGCTATTCATCTATCATACATACTGTCTGCTATTCTATCTATCTATCATACATACTGTCTTCTATTCTATCTATCATGCATACTGTCTGCTATTCTATCTATCTATCATACATACTGTCTGCTATTCTATCTATCTATCTATCTATCTATCTATCTATCTATCTATCTATCATACATACTGTCTGCTATTCTATCTATATATCATACATACTGTCTGCTATTCTATCTATCATACATACTGTCTGCTATTCTATCTATCTATCTATCTATCTATCTATCTATCATACATACTGTCTGCTATTCTATCTATCATACATACTGTCTGCTATTCATCTATCTATCATACATACTGTCTGCTATTCATCTATCTATCATACATACTGTCTGCTATTCTATCTATCTATCATACATACTGTCTGCTATTCTATCTATCTATCATACATACTGTCTGCAATTCTATCTATCTATCATACGTACTGTCTGCTATTCTATCTATCATACATACTGTCTGCTATTCTATCTATCTATCTATCTATCTATCTATCTATCTATCTATCTATCTATCTATCATACATACTGTCTGCTATTCCATCTATCATACATACTGTCTGCTATTCTATCTATCTATCATACATACTGTCTGCTATTCTATCTATCTATCTATCTATCATACATACTGTCTGCTATTCTATCTATCTATCATACATACTGTCTGCTATTCTATCTATCTATCATACATACTGTCTGCTATTCTATCTATCTATCATACATACTGTCTGCTATTCTATCTATCATACATACTGTCTGCTATTCTATCTATCATACATACTGTCTGCTATTCATCTATCATACATACTGTCTGCTATTCTATCTATCTATCATACATACTGTCTGCTATTCTATCTATCTATCATACATACTGTCTGCTATTCCATCTATCATACATACTGTCTGCTATTCTATCTATCTATCATACATACTCTCTGCTATTCATCTATCTATCATACATACTGTCTGCTATTCTATCTATCTATCATACATACTGTCTGCTATTCCATCTATCATACATACTGTCTGCTATTCTATCTATCTATCATACATACTGTCTGCTATTCATCTATCTATCATACATACTGTCTGCTATTCTATCTATCATACATACTGTCTGCTATTCTATCTATCATACATACTGTCTGCTATTCTATCTATCTATCATACATACTGTCTGCTATTCATCTATCATACATACTGTCTGCTATTCATCTATCTATCTATCATACATACTGTCTGCTATTCTATCTATCTATCATACATACTGTCTGCTATTCCATCTATCACACATACTGTCTGCTATTCTAGCTATCATACATACTGTCTGCTATTCATCTATCATACATACTGTCTGCTATTTATCTATCTATCATACATACTGTCTGCTATTCTATCTATCATACATACTGTCTGCTATTCTATCTATCTATCATACATACTGTCTGCTATTCATCTATCATACATACTGTCTGCTATTCTATCTATCATACATACTGTCTGCTATTCTATCTATCATACATACTGTCTGCTATTCTATCTAATACATACTGTCTGCTATTCTATCTATCATACATACTGTCTGCTATTCTATCTATCATACATACTGTCTGCTATTCTATCTATCATACATACTGTCTGCTATTCTATCTAATACATACTGTCTGCTATTCTATCTATCATACATACTGTCTGCTATTCTATCTATCATACATACTGTCTGCTATTCATCTATCATACATACTGTCTGCTATTCTATCTATCATACATACTGTCTGCTATTCATCTATCATACATACTGTCTGCTATTCATCTATCTATCATACATACTGTCTGCTATTCCATCTATCATACATATTGTCTGCTATTCTAATTATCATACATACTGTCTGCTATTCATCTATCATACATACTGTCTGCTATTCATCTATCTATCATACATACTGTCTGCTATTCTGTCTATCATACATACTGTCTGCTATTCTATCTATCTATCATACATACTGTCTGCTATTCTATCTATCTATCATACATACTGTCTGCTTTTCTATCTATCATACATACTGTCTGCTATTCTATCTATCATACATACTGTCTGCTATTCTATCTAACATACATACTGTCTGCTATTCTATCTATCTATCATACATACTGTCTGCTATTCTATCTATCATACATACTGTCTGCTATTCTATCTATCATACATACTGTCTGCTATTCATCAATCATACATACTGTCTGCTATTCTATCTATCATACATACTGTCTGCTATTCTATCTATCATACATACTGTCGGCTATTCTATCTATGTATCATACATACTGTCTGCTATTCTATCTATCATACATACTGTCTGCTATTCTATCTATCATACATACTGTCTGCTATTCTATCTATCTATCATACATACTGTCTGCTATTCTATCTATCATACATACTGTCTGCTATTCTATCTATCTATCATACATACTGTCTGCTATTCTATCTATCATACATACTGTCTGCTATTCATCTATCATACATACTGTCTGCTATTCTATCTATCATACATACTGTCTGCTATTCTATCTATCATACATACTGTCTGCTATTCTATCTATCATACATACTATCTGCTATTCTATCTATCATACATACTGTCTGCTATTCTATCTATCTATCATACATACTGTCTGCTATTCTATCTATCTATCATACATACTGTCTGCTATTCTATCTATCATACATACTGTCTGCTATTCTATCTATCATACATACTGTCTGCTATTCATCTATCATACATACTGTCTGCTATTCTATCTATCATACATACTGTCTGCTATTCTATCTATCATACATACTGTCTGCTATTCTATCTATCATACATACTGTCTGCTATTCATCTATCATACATACTGTCTGCTATTCTATCTATCTATCATACATACTGTCTGCTATTCTACCTATCTATCTATCATACATACTGTCTGCTATTCATCTATCTATCTATCTATCATACATACTGGGCCTGATTCAGACCCACTCGCGAGCGGCTGTCCGCTCGCAAGTGGGTCGATGTTCTGCGCTGAGCAGAACATCGGAGCTCCGTCGTGCGCATGCGCCAGACGCAACGACCGAAGGACTTTCCTTCGCTCGTTGTGTCTGATCAAAGGGGGCGTCCTGTCGATGTTGATTGACAGCACGCCCCCTTTGGTGGGCGTGCCGGGGGCGTGCCTATCTGACGGGGGCGTTCCTAAGGGAACGCCTACCGTCAGAAGCCGGCCCACTGACATCACTAGTGATGTCAGTGGGAGTGATTTTGGCTCTGATAGAGCCAAAATAATTTCGGGCCTTGCAGTTGAAAACCTCAACCGCAGGCTCCGGCTCGCAGTTTCGATGGTCGCGATGGTCAAGACCATCGCGGCCATCAAACTGCACGCTTGTATAGGCTGTGGGTGGTGACCAACAGCTATACGAGCGTCCAGGAGGACGCTCCATAGTTATGGAGGACGGCCCTGATTCAGAGCGTGCGCTCTGCTCAGAGCGTACGGATCTGAATGAGGGCCACTGTCTGCTATTCTATCTATCATACATACTGTCTGCTATTCTATCTATCTATCTATCTATCTATCTATCTATCATACATACTGTCTGCTATTCTATCTATCATACATACTGTCTGCTATTCTATCTATCATACATACTGTCTGCTATTCATCTATCATACATACTGTCTGCTATTCTATCTATCATACATACTGTCTGCTATTCTATCCATCATACATACTGTCGGCTATTCTATCTATGTATCATACATACTGTCTGCTATTCTATCTATCATACATACTGTCTGCTATTCTATCTATCATACATACTGTCTGCTATTCTATCTATCTATCATACATACTGTCTGCTATTCTATCTATCATACATACTGTCTGCTATTCTATCTATCTATCTATCATACATACTGTCTGCTATTCTATCTATCATACATACTGTCTGCTATTCATCTATCATACATACTGTCTGCTATTCTATCTATCATACATACTGTCTGCTATTCTATCTATCATACATACTGTCTGCTATTCTATCTATCATACATACTGTCTGCTATTCTATCTATCATACATACTATCTGCTATTCTATCTATCATACATACTGTCTGCTATTCTATCTATCTATCATACATACTGTCTGCTATTCTATCTATCTATCATACATACTGTCTGCTATTCTATCTATCATACATACTGTCTGCTATTCTATCTATCATACATACTGTCTGCTATTCATCTATCATACATACTGTCTGCTATTCTATCTATCATACATACTGTCTGCTATTCTATCTATCATACATACTGTCTGCTATTCTATCTATCATACATACTGTCTGCTATTCATCTATCATACATACTGTCTGCTATTCTATCTATCTATCATACATACTGTCTGCTATTCTACCTATCTATCTATCATACATACTGTCTGCTATTCATCTATCTATCTATCTATCTATCTATCTGTCATACATACTGGGCCTGATTCAGACCCACTCGCGAGCGGCTGTCCGCTCGCAAGTGGGTCGATGTTCTGCGCTGAGCAGAACATCGGAGCTCCGTCGTGCGCATGCGCCAGACGCAACGACCGAAGGACTTTCCTTCGCTCGTTGTGTCTGATCAAAGGGGGCGTCCTGTCGATGTTGATTGACAGCACGCCCCCTTTGGTGGGCGTGCCGGGGGCGTGCCTATCTGACGGGGGCGTTCCTAAGGGAACGCCTACCGTCAGAAGCCGGCCCACTGACATCACTAGTGATGTCAGTGGGAGTGATTTTGGCTCTGATAGAGCCAAAATAATTTCGGGCCTTGCAGTTGAAAACCTCAACCGCAGGCTCCGGCTCGCAGTTTCGATGGTCGCGATGGTCAAGACCATCGCGGCCATCAAACTGCACGCTCGTATAGGCTGTGGGTGGTGACCAACAGCTATACGAGCGTCCAGGAGGACGCTCCATAGTTATGGAGGACGGCCCTGATTCAGAGCGTGCGCTCTGCTCAGAGCGTACGGCTCTGAATGAGGGCCACTGTCTGCTATTCTATCTATCATACATACTGTCTGCTATTCTATCTATCTATCTATCTATCATACATACTGTCTGCTATTCTATCTATCATACATACTGTCTGCTATTCTATCTATCATACATACTGTCTGCTATTCATCTATCATACATACTGTCTGCTATTCTATCTATCTATCATACATACTGTCTGCTATTCTATCCATCATACATACTGTCTGCTATTCATCTATCTATCATACATACTGTCTGCTATTCTATCTATCTATCATACATACTGTCTGCTAATCTATCTATCTATCTATCTATCTATCTATCTATCTATCTATCTATCTATCTATCTATCTATCTATCTATCTATCATACATACTGTCTGCTATTCTATCTATCTATCATACATACTGTCTGCTATTCTATCTATCATACATACTGTCTGCTATTCTATCTATCTATCTATCTATCTATCTATCTATCATACATACTGTCTGCTATTCTATCTATCATACATACTGTCTGCTATTCATCTATCTATCTATCATACATACTGTCTGCTATTCATCTATCTATCATACATACTGTCTGCTATTCATCTATCTATCATACATACTGTCTGCTAATCTATCTATCATACATACTGTCTGCTATTCTATCTATCATACATACTGTCTGCTATTCTATCTATCTATCATACATACTGTCTGCTGTTCTATTTATCTATCATACATACTGTCTGCAATTCTATCTATCTATCATACGTACTGTCTGCTATTCTATCTATCATACATACTGTCTGCTATTCTATCTATCTATCATACATACTGTCTGCTATTCCATCAATCATACATACTGTCTGCTATTCTATCTATCTATCATACATACTGTCTGCTATTCTATCTATCTATCTATCATACATACTGTCTGCTATTCTATCTATCTATCATACATACTGTCTGCTATTCTATCTATCTATCATACATAGTGTCTGCTATTCTATCTATCTATCATACATACTGTCTGCAATTCTATCTATCTATCATACATACTGTCTGCTATTCTATCTATCTATCATACATACTGTCTGCTATTCTATCTATCATACATACTGTCTGCTATTCTATCTATCATACATACTGTCTGCTATTCTATCTATCTATCATACATACTGTCTGCTATTCTATCTATCATACATACTGTCTGCTATTCATCTATCATACATACTGTCTGCTATTCTATCTATATATCATACATACTGTCTGCTATTCTATCTATCTATCATACATACTGTCTGCTATTCCATCTATCATACATACTGTCTGCTATTCTATCTATCTATCTATCATACATACTGTCTGCTATTCATCTATCTATCATACATACTGTCTGCTATTCTATCTATCTATCATACATACTGTCTGCTATTCATCTATCTATCATACATACTGTCTGCTATTCTATCTATCTATCATACATACTGTCTGCTATTCCATCTATCATACATACTGTCTGCTATTCTATCTATCTATCATACATACTGTCTGCTATTCATCTATATATCATACATACTGTCTGCTATTCTATCTATCTATCATACATACTGTCTGCTATTCCATCTATCATACATACTGTCTGCTATTCTATCTACCTATCTATCATACATACTGTCTGCTATTCATCTATCTATCATACATACTGTCTGCTATTCTATCTATCATACATACTGTCTGCTATTCTATCTATCATACATACTGTCTGCTATTCTATCTATCTATCATGCATACTGTCTGCTATTCATCTATCATACATACTGTCTGCTATTCATCTATCTATCTATCATACATACTGTCTGCTATTCTATCTATCTATCATACATACTGTCTGCTATTCCATCTATCATACATACTGTCTGCTATTCTATCTATCATACATACTGTCTGCTATTCTATCTATCTATCATACATACTGTCTGCTATTCTATCTATCATACATACTGTCTGCTATTCTATCTATCATACATACTGCCTGCTATTCATCTATCATACATACTGTCTGCTATTCTATCTATCTATCATACATACTGTCTGCTATTCTATCTATCTATCTATCTATCTATCTATCTATCTATCTATCATACATACTGTCTGCTATTCTATCTATCATAAATACTGTCTGCTATTCATCTATCTATCATACATACTGTCTGCTATTCATCTATCTATCATACATACTGTCTGCTATTCTATCTATCTATCTATCATACATACTGTCTGCTATTCTATCTATCTATCATACATACTGTCTGCAATTCTATCTATCTATCATACGTACTGTCTGCTATTCTATCTATCATACATACTGTCTGCTATTCTATCTATCTATCTATCATACATACTGTCTGCTATTCCATCTATCATACATACTGTCTGCTATTCTATCTATCTATCATACATACTGTCTGCTATTCTATCTATCTATCTATCTATCTATCTATCTATCTATCTATCATACATACTGTCTGCTATTCTATCTATCTATCATACATACTGTCTGCTATTCTATCTATCTATCATACATACTGTCTGCTATTCTATCTATCTATCATACATACTGTCTGCTATTCTATCTATGTATCATACATACTGTCTGCAATTCTATCTATCTATCATACATACTGTCTGCTATTCTATCTATCTATCTATCATACATACTGTCTGCTATTCTATCTATCTATCATACATACTGTCTGCTATTCTATCTATCATACATACTGTCTGCTATTCTATCTATCATACATACTGTCTGCTATTCATCTATCATACATACTGTCTGCTATTCTATCTATCTATCATACATACTGTCTGCTATTCTATCTATCTATCATACATACTGTCTGCTATTCCATCTATCATACATACTGTCTGCTATTCTATCTATCTATCATACATACTGTCTGCTATTCATCTATCTATCATACATACTGTCTGCTATTCTATCTATCTATCATACATACTGTCTGCTATTCCATCTATCATACATACTGTCTGCTATTCTATCTATCTATCATACATACTGTCTGCTATTCATCTATCTATCATACATACTGTCTGCTATTCTATCTATCATACATACTGTCTGCTATTCTATCTATCATACATACTGTCTGCTATTCTATCTATCTATCATACATACTGTCTGCTATTCATCTATCATACATACTGTCTGCTATTCATCTATCTATCTATCATACATACTGTCTGCTATTCATCTATCTATCATACATACTGTCTGCTTTTCTATCTATCATACATACTGTCTGCTATTCTATCTATCATATATACTGTCTGCTATTCTATCTAACATACATACTGTCTGCTATTCTATCTATCTATCATACATACTGTCTGCTATTCTATCTATCATACATACTGTCTGCTATTCTATCTATCATACATACTGTCTGCTATTCTATCTATCATACATACTGTCTGCTATTCATCTATCATACATACTGTCTGCTATTCTATCTATCATACATACTGTCTGCTATTCTATCTATCATACATACTGTCGGCTATTCTATCTATCTATCATACATACTGTCTGCTATTCTATCTATCATACATACTGTCTGCTATTCTATCTATCATACATACTGTCTGCTATTCTATCTATCTATCATACATACTGTCTGCTATTCTATCTATCATACATACTGTCTGCTATTCTATCTATCTATCATACATACTGTCTGCTATTCTATCTATCATACATACTGTCTGCTATTCATCTATCATACATACTGTCTGCTATTCTATCTATCATACATACTGTCTGCTATTCTATCTATCATACATACTGTCTGCTATTCTATCTATCATACATACTGTCTGCTATTCTATCTATCATACATACTATCTGCTATTCTATCTATCATACATACGTCTGCTATTCTATCTATCTATCATACATACTGTCTGCTATTCTATCTATCTATCATACATACTGTCTGCTATTCTATCTATCATACATACTGTCTGCTATTCTATCTATCATACATACTGTCTGCTATTCATCTATCATACATACTGTCTGCTATTCTATCTATCATACATACTGTCTGCTATTCTATCTATCATACATACTGTCTGCTATTCTATCTATCATACATACTGTCTGCTATTCATCTATCTATCTATCTATCTATCTATCTATCTATCTATCTATCTATCTATCATACATACTGGGCCTGATTCAGACCCACTCGCGAGCGGCTGTCCGCTCGCAAGTGGGTCGATGTTCTGCACTGAGCAGAACATCGGAGCTCCGTCGTGCGCATGCGCCAGACGCAACGACCGAAGGACTTTCCTTCGCTCGTTGTGTCTGATCAAAGGGGGCGTCCTGTCGATGTTGATTGACAGCACGCCCCCTTTGGTGGGCGTGCCGGGGGCGTGCCTATCTGACGGGGGCGTTCCTAAGGGAACGCCTACCGTCAGAAGCCGGCCCACTGACATCACTAGTGATGTCAGTGGGAGTGATTTTGGCTCTGATAGAGCCAAAATAATTTCGGGCCTTGCAGTTGAAAACCTCAACCGCAGGCTCCGGCTCGCAGTTTCGATGGTCGCGATGGTCAAGACCATCGCGGCCATCAAACTGCACGCTCGTATAGGCTGTGGGTGGTGACCAACAGCTATACGAGCGTCCAGGAGGACGCTCCATAGTTATGGAGGACGGCCCTGATTCAGAGCGTGCGCTCTGCTCAGAGCGTACGGCTCTGAATGAGGGCCACTGTCTGCTATTCTATCTATCATACATACTGTCTGCTATTCTATCTATCTATCATACATACTGTCTGCTATTCTATCTATCATACATACTGTCTGCTATTCTATCTATCATACATACTGTCTGCTATTCATCTATCATACATACTGTCTGCTATTCTATCTATCTATCATACATACTGTCTGCTATTCTATCCATCATACATACTGTCTGCTATTCATCTATCTATCATACATACTGTCTGCTATTCTATCAATCTATCATACATACTGTCTGCTATTCTATCTATCTATCTATCTATCTATCTATCTATCTATCTATCTATCTATCTATCTATCATACATACTGTCTGCTATTCTATCTATCTATCATACATACTGTCTGCTATTCTATCTATCATACATACTGTCTGCTATTATATCTATCTATCTATCTATCTATCTATCTATCTATCTATCTATCATACATACTGTCTGCTATTCTATCTATCATACATACTGTCTGCTATTCATCTATCTATCTATCATACATACTGTCTGCTATTCATCTATCTATCATACATACTGTCTGCTATTCATCTATCTATCATACATGCTGTCTGCTATTCTATCTATCATACATACTGTCTGCTATTCTATCTATCTATCATACATACTGTCTGCTGTTCTATCTATCTATCATACATACTGTCTGCAATTCTATCTATCTATCATACGTACTGTCTGCTATTCTATCTATCATACATACTGTCTGCTATTCTATCTATCTATCATACATACTGTCTGCTATTCCATCTATCATACATACTGTCTGCTATTCTATCTATCTATCATACATACTGTCTGCTATTCTATCTATCTATCTATCATACATACTGTCTGCTATTCTATCTATCTATCATACATACTGTCTGCTATTCTATCTATCTATCATACATAGTGTCTGCTATTCTATCTATCTATCATACATACTGTCTGCAATTCTATCTATCTATCATACATACTGTCTGCTATTCTATCTATCTATCATACATACTGTCTGCTATTCTATCTATCATACATACTGTCTGCTATTCTATCTATCTATCATACATACTGTCTGCTATTCTATCTATCTATCATACATACTGTCTGCTATTCTATCTATCATACATACTGTCTGCTATTCATCTATCATACATACTGTCTGCTATTCTATCTATATATCATACATACTGTCTGCTATTCTATCTATCTATCATACATACTGTCTGCTATTCCATCTATCATACATACTGTCTGCTATTCTATCTATCTATCATACATACTGTCTGCTATTCATCTATCTATCATACATACTGTCTGCTATTCTATCTATCTATCATACATACTGTCTGCTATTCATCTATCTATCATACATACTGTCTGCTATTCTATCTATCTATCATACATACTGTCTGCTATTCCATCTATCATACATACTGTCTGCTATTCTATCTATCTATCATACATACTGTCTGCTATTCATCTATCTATCATACATACTGTCTGCTATTCTATCTATCTATCATACATACTGTCTGCTATTCATCTATCATACATACTGTCTGCTATTCTATCTATCTATCATACATACTGTCTGCTATTCTATCTATCATACATACTGTCTGCTATTCTATCTATCATACATACTGTCTGCTATTCATCTATCATACATACTGTCTGCTATTCATCTATCTATCATACATACTGTCTGCTATTCTATCTATCTATCATACATACTGTCTGCTATTCCTTCTATCATACATACTGTCTGCTATTCTATCTATCTATCATACATACTGTCTGCTACTCATCTATCTATCATACATACTGTCTGCTATTCTATCGATCATACATACTGTCTGCTATTCTATCGATCATACATACTGTCTGCTATTCTATCTATCTATCATACATACTGTCTGCTATTCATCTATCATACATACTGTCTGCTATTCATCTATCTATCTATCATACATACTGTCTGCTATTCTATCTATCTATCATACATACTGTCTGCTATTCCATCTATCACACATACTGTCTGCTATTCTATCTATCATACATACTGTCTGCTATTCATCTATCATACATACTGTCTGCTATTCATCTATCATACATACTGTCTGCTATTCTATCTATCATACATACTGTCTGCTATTCTATCTATCTATCATACATACTGGCCCTCATTCAGAGCCGTTCGCTATTTGCGGTCGTTCGTTTAAAAACAAGGGGTGGCTATTCAAATGATCCGTATGCACATTGCAGTCTGTTCACACCTCTAAGTCTGAACGAATGAGCAAAACATACGCTTGTTTATTTGTTAAAAACGCCCCCTGGCCGCTCGCATCCTACGTCATGTCCGCTATTTATTAGATTAATCGAGTACATCGACCAGCGTATGAACTGCTCGCTATTCTTGTGGTTGGTGTTTGCTACCACAAATTTGCGAGCAGTTCTGGCTGTAAAATAACCCAGTGACGTGGTCATTGACGCTGCTGTTTTAAATATACACACCCATAAAACGCCCGTTTTGACCTTTAAGCACGCCTGCGTTCGGATCTCCACTCCCCATTTTCAAGCACCTTCCCCTGTAACCACCCACATACGCCTCATTCTGTCACTCAGAATAGCAGGCACTCGCTATATAGCGTACAAACGATTTTCGGCCGCACTGACTGGTTCGCGCATGCGTACTAAATAGCGTACGCATGCGCAGATGTGCAAACATCGCTCGGAACGAGCGTACTGCCGCTAACGAGCGGCTCTGAATGAGGGCCACTGTCTGCTATTCACCTATCATACATACTGTCTGCTATTCTATCTATCATACATACTGTCTGCTATTCTATCTATCATACATACTGTCTGCTATTCTATCTATCATACATTCTGTCTGCTATTCTATCTAATACATACTGTCTGCTATTCTATCTATCATACATACTGTCTGCTATTCTATCTATCATACATACTGTCTGCTATTCATCTATCATACATACTGTCTGCTATTCTATCTATCATACATACTGTCTGCTATTCATCTATCATACATACTGTCTGCTATTCATCTATCTATCATACATACTGTCTGCTATTCTATCTATCTATCATACATACTGTCTGCTATTCATCTATCATACATACTGTCTGCTATTCTATCTATCTATCATACATACTGTCTGCTATTCTATCTATCATACATACTGTCTGCTATTCTATCTATCATACATACTGTCTGCTATTCATCTATCATACATACTGTCTGCTATTCATCTATCTATCATACATACTGTCTGCTATTCTATCTATCTATCATACATACTGTCTGCTATTCCTTCTATCATACATACTGTCTGCTATTCTATCTATCTATCATACATACTGTCTGCTACTCATCTATCTATCATACATACTGTCTGCTATTCTATCGATCATACATACTGTCTGCTATTCTATCGATCATACATACTGTCTGCTATTCTATCTATCTATCATACATACTGTCTGCTATTCATCTATCATACATACTGTCTGCTATTCATCTATCTATCTATCATACATACTGTCTGCTATTCTATCTATCTATCATACATACTGTCTGCTATTCCATCTATCACACATACTGTCTGCTATTCTATCTATCATACATACTGTCTGCTATTCATCTATCATACATACTGTCTGCTATTCATCTATCATACATACTGTCTGCTATTCTATCTATCATACATACTGTCTGCTATTCTATCTATCTATCATACATACTGGCCCTCATTCAGAGCCGTTCGCTATTTGCGGTCGTTCGTTTAAAAACAAGGGGTGGCTATTCAAATGATCCGTACGCACATTGCAGTCTGTTCACACCTCTAAGTCTGAACGAATGAGCAAAACATACGCTTGTTTATTTGTTAAAAACGCCCCCTGGCCGCTCGCATCCTACGTCATGTCCGGTATTTATTAGATTAATCGAGTACATCGACCAGCGTATGAACTGCTCGCTATTCTTGTGGTTGGTGTTTGCTACCACAAATTTGCGAGCAGTTCTGGCTGTAAAATAACCCAGTGACGTGGTCATTGACGCTGCTGTTTTAAATATACACACCCATAAAACGCCCGTTTTGACCTTTAAGCACGCCTGCGTTCGGATCTCCACTCCCCATTTTCAAGCACCTTCCCCTGTATCCACCCACATACGCCTCATTCTGTCACTCAGAATAGCAGGCACTCGCTATATAGCGTACAAACGATTTTCGGCCGCACTGACTGGTTCGCGCATGCGTACTAAATAGCGTACGCATGCGCAGATGTGCAAACATCGCTCGGAACGAGCGTACTGCCGCTAACGAGCGGCTCTGAATGAGGGCCACTGTCTGCTATTCATCTATCATACATACTGTCTGCTATTCTATCTACCATACATACTGTCTGCTATTCTATCTATCATACATACTGTCTGCTATTCTATCTATCATACATTCTGTCTGCTATTCTATCTAATACATACTGTCTGCTATTCTATCTATCATACATACTGTCTGCTATTCTATCTATCATACATACTGTCTGCTATTCATCTATCATACATACTGTCTGCTATTCTATCTATCATACATACTGTCTGCTATTCATCTATCATACATACTGTCTGCTATTCATCTATCTATCATACATACTGTCTGCTATTCCATCTATCATACATATTGTCTGCTATTCTAATTATCATACATACTGTCTGCTATTCATCTATCATACATACTGTCTGCTATTCATCTATCTATCATACATACTGTCTGCTATTCTATCTATCATACATACTGTCTGCTATTCTATCTATCTATCATACATACTGTCTGCTATTCTATCTATCATACATACTGTCTGCTATTCTATCTATCATACATACTGTCTGCTATTCTATCTATCATACATACTGTCTGCTATTCTATCTATCATACATACTGTCTGCTATTCTATCTATCTATCATACATACTGTCTGCTATTCTATCTATCATACATACTGTCTGCTATTCTATCTATCATACATACTGTCTGCTATTCTATCTATCATACATACTGTCTGCTATTCATCTATCATACATACTGTCTGCTATTCTATCTATCATACATACTGTCTGCTATTCTATCTAGCATACATACTGTCTGGAATTCATCTATCTATCATACATACTGTCGACTATTCTATCTATCTATCAAACATACTGTCTGCTATTCTATCTATCATACATACTGTCTGCTATTCTATCTATCATACATACTGTCTGCTATTCTATCTATCTATCATACATACTGTCTGCTATTCTATCTATCATACATACTGTCTGCTATTCTATCTATCTATCATACATACTGTCTGCTATTCTGTCTATCATACATACTGTCTGCTATTCATCTATCATACATACTGTCTGCTATTCTATCTATCATACATACTGTCTGCTATTCTATCTATCATACATACTGTCTGCTATTCTGTCTATCATACATACTGTCTGCTATTCTATCTATCATACATACTGTCTGCTATTCTATCTATCATACATACTGTCTGCTATTCTATCTATCTATCATACATACTGTCTGCTATTCTATCTATCTATCATACATACTGTCTGCTATTCTATCTATCTATCTATCATACATACTGTCTGCTAGTCATCTATCATACATACTGTCTGCTATTCTATCTATCATACAAACTGTCTGCTATTCTATCTATCATACATACTGTCTGCTATTCTATCTATCATACATACTGTCTGCTATTCATCTATCATACATACTGTCTGCTATTCTATCTATCTATCATACATACTGTCTGCTATTCTACCTATCTATCTATCATACATACTGTCTGCTATTCATCTATCTATCTATCTATCTTACATACTGGGCCTGATTCAGACCCACTCGCGAGCGGCTGTCCGCTCGCAAGTGGGTCGATGTTCTGCACTGAGCAGAACATCGGAGCTCCGTCGTGCGCATGCGCCAGACGCAACGACCGAAGGACTTTCCTTCGCTCGTTGTGTCTGATCAAAGGGGGCGTGCTGTCGATGTTGATTGACAGCACGCCCCCTTTGGTGGGCGTGCCGGGGGCGTGTCTCTCTGACGGGGGCGTTCCTAAGGGAACGCCTACCGTCAGAAGCCGGCCCACTGACATCACTAGTGATGTCAGTGGGAGTGATTTTGGCTCTGATAGAGCCCAAATCATTTCGGGCCTTGCAGTTGAAAACCTCAACCGCAGACTCCGGCTCGCAGTTTCGATGGTCGCGATGGTCAAGACCATCGCGGCCATCAAACTGCACGCTCGTATAGGCTGTGGGTGGTGACCCACAGCTTTACGAGCGTCCAGGAGGATGCTCCATAGTTATGGAGGACGGCCCTCATTCAGAGCGTGCGCTCTGCTCAGAGCGTACGGCTCTGAATGAGGGCCACTGTCTGCTATTCTATCTATCATACATACTGTCTGCTATTCTATCTATCTATCATACATACTGTCTGCTATTCTATCTATCTATCATACATACTGTCTGCTATTCTATCTATCATACATACTGTCTGCTATTCTATCTATCTATCTATCTATCATACATACTGTCTGCTATTCTATCTATCATACATACTGTCTGCTATTCTATCTATCTATCATACATACTGTCTGCTATTCTATCTATCATACATACTGTCTGCAATTCTATCTATCATACATACTGTCTGCTTTTCTATCTATCTATCTATCTATCTATCTATCTATCTATCATACATACTGTCTGCTATTCTATCTATCATACATACTGTCTCCTATTAATCTATCTATCATACATACTGTCTGCTATTCTATCTATCTATCTATCTATCTATCTATCTATCTATCTATCTATCTATCTATCTATCATACATACTGTCTGCTATTCATCTATCTATCATACATACTGTCTGCTATTCTATCTATCATACATACTGTCTGCTTTTCTATCTATCTATCATACATACATACTGTCTGCTATTCTATCTATCTATCATACATACTGTCTGCTATTCTATCTATCATACATACTGTCTGCTATTCTATCTATCATACATACTGTCTGCTATTCTATCTATCTATCATACATACTGTCTGCTATTCTATCTATCTATCATACATACTGTCTGCTATTCTATGTATCTATCTATCTATCTATCTATCGATCTATCTATCTATCTATCTATCTATCATACATACTGTCTCCTATTCATCTATCTATCATACATACTGTCTGCTATTCTATCTATCTATCTATCTATCTATCTATCATACATACTGTCTGCTATTCATCTATCTATCATACATACTGTCTGCTATTCTATCTATCATACATACTGTCTGCTATTCTATCTATCTACCATACATACATACTGTCTGCTATTCTATCTATCTATCATACATACTGTCTGCTATTCTATCTATCATACATACTGTCTGCTATTCTATCTATCATACATACTGTCTGCTATTCTATCTATCTATCATACATACTGTCTGCTATTCTATCTATCTATCATACATACTGTCTGCTATTCTATGTATCTATCTATCTATCTATCTATCTATCTATCTATCATACATACTGTGTCCTATTCATCTATCTATCATACATACTGTCTGCTATTCTATCTATCTATCTATCTATCTATCTATCTATCTATCTATCATACATACTGTCTGCTATTCATCTATCTATCATACATACTGTCTGCTATTCTATCTATCATACATACTGTCTGCTATTCTATCTATCTATCATACATACTGTCTGCTATTCTATCTATCATACATACTGTCTCCTATTCATCTATCTATCATACATACTGTCTGCTATTCTATCTATCTATCTATCTATCTATCTATCATACATACTGTCTGCTATTCATCTATCTATCATACATACTGTCTGCTATTCTATCTATCATACATACTGTCTGCTAATCATCTATCTATCATACATACTGTATGCTATTCTATCTATCTATCATACATACTGTCTGCTATTCATCTATCTATCATACATACTGTCTGCTATTCTATCTATCTATCATACATACTGTCTGCTATTCATCTATCTATCATACATACTGTCTGCTATTCTATCTATCATACATACTGTCTGCTATTCTATCTATCTATCATACATACATACTGTCTGCTATTCTATCTATCTATCTATCTATCATACATACTGTCTGCTATTCTATCTATCATACATACTGTCTGCTATTCTATCTATCATACATACTGTCTGCTATTCTATCTATCTATCATACATACTGTCTGCTGTTCTATCTATCTATCTATCTATCTATCTATCTATCTATCTATCTATCTATCTATCATACATACTGTCTGCTATTCTATCTATCTATCTATCTATCTATCATACATACTGTCTGCTATTCTATCTATCATACATACTGTCTCCTATTCATCTATCTATCATACATACTGTCTGCTATTCTATCTATCTATCTATCTATCTATCTATCTATCTATCTATCCATCATACATACTGTCTGCTATTCATCTATCTATCATACATACTGTCTGCTATTCTATCTATCATACATACTGTCTGCTATTCTATCTATCTATCATACATACTGTCTGCTATTCTATCTATCATACATACTGTCTGCTATTCTATCTATCAATCATACATACTGTCTGCTATTCTATCTATCAGACATACTGTCTGCTATTCTATCTATCATACATACTGTCTACTATTCTATCTATCATACATACTGTCTGCTATTCATCTATCTATCATACATACTGTCGGCTATTCTATCTATCATACATACTGTCTGCTATTCATCTATCTATCATACATACTGTCTGCTAATCTATCTATCTATCTATCTATCTATCTATCTATCTATCTATCTATCTATCATACATACTGTCTGCTATTCTATCTATCATACATACTGTCTGCTATTCATCTATCTATCATACATACTGTCTGCTATTCTATCTATCATACATACTGTCTGCTATTCATCTATCTATCATACATACTGTCTGCTAATCTATCTATCTATCTATCTATCTATCTATCTATCTATCTATCATACATACTGTCTGCTATTCTATCTATCATACATACTGTCTGCTATTCATCTATCTATCATACATACTGTCTGCTAATCTATCTATCTATCTATCTATCTATCATACATACTGTCTGCTATTCTATCTATCATACATACTGTCTGCTATTCATCTATCTATCATACATACTGTCGGCTATTCTATCTATCATACATACTGTCTGCTAATCATCTATCTATCATACATACTGTATGCTATTCTATCTATCTATCATACATACTGTCTGCTATTCATCTATCTATCATACATACTGTCTGCTATTCTATCTATCTATCATACATACTGTCTGCTATTCATCTATCTATCATACATACTGTCTGCTATTCATCTATCATACATACTGTCTGCTATTCTATCTATCTATCATACATACTGTCTGCTATTCATCTATCATACATACTGTCTGCTATTCATCTATCATACTTACTGTCTGCTAATCTATCTATCTATCTATCTATCTATCTATCTATCTATCTATCTATCATACATACTGTCTGCTATTCTATCTATCTATCATACATACTGTCTGCTATTCTATCTATCTATCATACATACTGTCTGCTATTCTATCTATCTATCTATCTATCTATCTATCTATCTATCATACATACTGTCTGCTATTCTATCTATCTAACATACATACTGTCTGCTATTCTATCTATCATACATACTGTCTGCTATTCATCTATCTATCATACATACTGTCTGCTATTCATCTATCTATCATACATACTGTCTGCTATTCTATCTATCTATCTATCTATCATACATACTGTCTGCTATTCTATCTATCTATCATACATACTGTCTGCTATTCCATCTATCATACATACTGTCTGCTATTCATCTATCTATCATACATACTGTCTGCTATTCATCTATCTATCATACATACTGTCTGCTATTCATCTATCTATCATACATACTGTCTGCTATTCATCTATCTATCATACATACTGTCTGCTATTCTATCTATCATACATACTGTCTGCTATTCATCTATCTATGATACATACTGTCGGCTATTCTATCTATCTATCATACATACTGTCTGCTATTCATCTATCTATCATACATACTGTCTGCTATTCTATCTATCTATCCTACATACTGTCTGCTATTCTATCTATCATACATACTGTCTGCTATTCTATCTATCTATCATACATACTGTCTGCTATTCTATCTATCATACATACTGTCTGCTATTCATCTATCTATCATACATACTGTCTGCTTATCTATCTATCTATCTATCTATCTATCTATCTATCATACATACTGACTGCTATTCTATCTATCATACATACTGTCTGCTATTCATCTATCTATCATACATACTGTCTGCTATTCATCTATCTATCATACATACTGTCTGCTATTCTATCTATCATACATACTGTCTGCTATTCATCTATCTATCATACATACTGTCTGCTATTCCATCTATCATACATACTGTCTGCTATTCATCTATCTATCATACATACTGTCTGCTATTCTATCTATCTATCATACATACTGTCTGCTATTCATCTATCTATCATACATACTGTCTGCTATTCATCTATCTATCATACATACTGTCTGCTATTCTATCTATCTATCATACATACTGTCTGCTATTCTATCTATCTATCATACATACTGTCTACTATTCATCTATCTATCATACATACTGTCTGCTATTCATCTAGCTATCATACATACTGTCTGCTATTCTATCTATCTATCATACATACTGTCTGCTAATCATCTATCTATCATACATACTGTCTGCTATTCTATCTATCATACATACTGTCTGCTATTCTATCTATCTATCATACATACTGTCTGCTATTCTATCTATCATACATACTGTCTGCTATTCTATCTATCTATCATACATACTGTCTGCTATTCTATCTATCATACATACTGTCTGCTATTCTATCTATCTATCATACATACTGTCTGCTATTCATCTATCTATCATACATACTGTCTGCTATTCTATCTATCTATCTATCATACATACTGTCTGCTATTCTATCTATCATACATACTGTCTGCTATTCTATCTATCTATCATACATACTGTCTGCTATTCTATCTATCATACATACTGTCTGCTATTCATCTATCTATCATACATACTGTCTGCTAATCTATCTATCTATCTATCTATCTATCTATCTATCTATCTATCATACATACTGTCTGCTATTCTATCTATCATACATACTGTCTGCTATTCATCTATCTATCATACATACATACTGTCTGCTATTCATCTATCTATCATACATACTGTCTGCTATTCTATCTATCATACATACTGTCTGCTATTCATCTATCTATCATACATACTGTCTGCTATTCTATCTATCTATCATACATACTGTCTGCTATTCTATCTATCTATCATACATACTGTCTGCTATTCATCTATCTATCATACATACTGTCTGCTATTCTATCTATCATACATACTGTCTGCTATTCATCTATCTATCATACATACTGTCTGCTATTCTATCTATCTATCATACATACTGTCTGCTATTCTATCTATCTATCATACATACTGTCTACTATTCATCTATCTATCATACATACTGTCTGCTATTCATCTAGCTATCATACATACTGTCTGCTATTCTATCTATCTATCATACATACTGTCTGCTATTCATCTATCTATCATACATACTGTCTGCTATTCTATCTATCATACATACTGTCTGCTATTCTATCTATCTATCATACATACTGTCTGCTATTCTATCTATCATACATACTGTCTGCTATTCTATCTATCTATCATACATACTGTCTGCTATTCTATCTATCATACATACTGTCTGCTATTCTATCTATCTATCATACATACTGTCTGCTATTCTATCTATCATACATACTGTCTGCTATTCATCTAAATATCATACATACTGTCTGCTATTCATCTAAATATCATACATACTGTCTGCTATTCATCTACCTATCATACATACTGTCTGCTATTCTATCTATCTATCATACATACTGTCTGCTATTCATCTATCTATGATACATACTGTCGGCTATTCTATCTATCTATCATACATACTGTCTGCTATTCATCTATCTATCATACATACTGTCTGCTAATCTATCTATCTATCTATCTATCTATCTATCTATCTATCATACATACTGTCTGCTATTCTATCTATCATACATACTGTCTGCTATTCATCTATCTATCATACATACTGTCTGCTATTCATCTATCTATCATACATACTGTCTGCTATTCTATCTATCATACATACTGTCTGCTATTCATCTATCTATCATACGTACTGTCTGCTATTCTATCTATCTATCATACATACTGTCTGCTATTCTATCTATCTATCATACATATTGTCTGCTATTCATCTATCTATCATACATACTGTCTGCTATTCTATCTATCATACATACTGTCTGCTATTCATCTATCTATCATACATACTGTCTGCTATTCTATCTATCTATCATACATACTGTCTGCTATTCTATCTATCTATCATACATACTGTCTACTATTCATCTATCTATCATACATACTGTCTGCTATTCATCTAGCTATCATACATACTGTCTGCTATTCTATCTATCTATCTATCATACATACTGTCTGCTATTCATCTATCTATCATACATACTGTCTGCTATTCTATCTATCTATCATACATACTGTCTGCTATTCTATCTATCATACATACTGTCTGCTATTCATCTATCTATCATACATACTGTCTGCTATTCTATCTATCATACATACTGTCTGCTATTCTATCTATCTATCATACATACTGTCTGCTATTCTATCTATCATACATACTGTCTGCTATTCTATCTATCATTCATACTGTCTGCTATTCTATCTATCATACATACTGTCTGCTATTCATCTAAATATCATACATACTGTCTGCTATTCATCTACCTATCATACATACTGTCTGCTATTCTATCTATCTATCATACATACTGTCTGCTATTCATCTATCTATGATACATACTGTCGGCTATTCTATCTATCTATCATACATACTGTCTGCTATTCATCTACCTATCATACATACTGTCTGCTATTCTATCTATCTATCATAAATACTGTCTGCTATTCATCTATCTATGATACATACTGTCGGCTATTCTATCTATCTATCATACATACTGTCTGCTATTCATCTATCTATCATACATACTGTCGGCTATTCTATCTATCTATCATACATACTGTCTGCTATTCATCTATCTATCATACATACTGTCTGCTAATCTATCTATTTATCTATCTATCATACATACTGTCTGCTATTCTATCTATCTATCATACATACTGTCGGTTATTCTATCTATCATACATACTGTCTGCTATTCTATCTATCATACATACTGTCTGCTATTCATCTATCTATCATACATACTGTCGGCTATTCTATCTATCATACATACTGTCTGCTATTCATCTATCTATCATACATACTGTCTGCTATTCTATCTATCTATCATACATACTGTCTGCTATTCATCTATCTATCATACATACTGTCTGCTATTCATCTATCATACATACTGTCTGCTATTCTATCTATATATCATACATACTGTCTGCTATTCTATCTATCTATCTATCTATCATACATACTGTCTGCTATTCCATCTATCATACATACTGTCTGCTATTCATCTATCTATCATACATACTGTCTGCTATTCATCTATCTATCGTACATACTGTCTGCTATTCTATCTATCATACATACTGTCTGCTATTCTATCTATCATACATACTGTCTGCTATTCATCTATCATACATACTGTCTGCTATTCTATCTATCATACATACTGTCTGCTATTCTATCTATCTATCATACATACTGTCTGCTATTCTATCTATCATACATACTGTCTGCTATTCTATCTATCATACATACTGTCTGCTATTCTATCTATCTATCATACATACATACTGTCTGCTATTCTATCTATCTATCTATCTATCTATCTATCTATCTATCTATCTATCATACATACTGTCTGCTATTCTATCTATCATACATACTGTCTGCTATTCTATCTATCATACATACTGTCTGCTATTCTATCTATCTATCATACATACTGTCTGCTGTTCTATCTATCTATCTATCTATCTATCTATCTATCTATCTATCTATCATACATACTGTCTGCTATTCTATCTATCTATCTATCTATCTATCTATCTATCTATCTATCTATCTATCTATCTATCTATCATACATACTGTCTGCTATTCTATCTATCATACATACTGTCTCCTATTCATCTATCTATCATACATACTGTCTGCTATTCTATCTATCTATCTATCTATCTATCTATCTATCCATCATACATACTGTCTGCTATTCATCTATCTATCATACATACTGTCTGCTATTCTATCTATCATACATACTGTCTGCTATTCTATCTATCTATCATACATACTGTCTGCTATTCTATCTATCATACATACTGTCTGCTATTCTATCTATCAATCATACATACTGTCTGCTATTCTATCTATCAGACATACTGTCTGCTATTCTATCTATCATACATACTGTCTACTATTCTATCTATCATACATACTGTCTGCTATTCATCTATCTATCATACATACTGTCGGCTATTCTATCTATCATACATACTGTCTGCTATTCATCTATCTATCATACATACTGTCTGCTAATCTATCTATCTATCTATCTATCTATCTATCTATCTATCTATCTATCTATCTATCTATCATACATACTGTCTGCTATTCTATCTATCATACATACTGTCTGCTATTCATCTATCTATCATACATACTGTCTGCTATTCTATCTATCATACATACTGTCTGCTATTCATCTATCTATCATACATACTGTCTGCTAATCTATCTATCTATCTATCTATCTATCTATCTATCTATCTATCTATCTATCATACATACTGTCTGCTATTCTATCTATCATACATACTGTCTGCTATTCATCTATCTATCATACATACTGTCTGCTAATCTATCTATCTATCTATCTATCTATCTATCTATCTATCATACATACTGTCTGCTATTCTATCTATCATACATACTGTCTGCTATTCATCTATCTATCATACATACTGTCGGCTATTCTATCTATCATACATACTGTCTGCTAATCATCTATCTATCATACATACTGTATGCTATTCTATCTATCTATCATACATACTGTCTGCTATTCATCTATCTATCATACATACTGTCTGCTATTCTATCTATCTATCATACATACTGTCTGCTATTCATCTATCTATCATACATACTGTCTGCTATTCATCTATCATACATACTGTCTGCTATTCTATCTATCATACATACTGTCTGCTATTCATCTATCATACATACTGTCTGCTATTCATCTATCATACTTACTGTCTGCTAATCTATCTATCTATCTATCTATCTATCTATCTATCTATCTATCTATCTATCTATCATACATACTGTCTGCTATTCTATCTATCTATCATACATACTGTCTGCTATTCTATCTATCTATCATACATACTGTCTGCTATTCTATCTATCTATCTATCTATCTATCTATCTATCTATCTATCATACATACTGTCTGCTATTCTATCTATCTAACATACATACTGTCTGCTATTCTATCTATCATACATACTGTCTGCTATTCATCTATCTATCATACATACTGTCTGCTATTCATCTATCTATCATACATACTGTCTGCTATTCTATCTATCTATCTATCTATCTATCATACATACTGTCTGCTATTCTATCTATCTATCATACATACTGTCTGCTATTCCATCTATCATACATACTGTCTGCTATTCATCTATCTATCATACATACTGTCTGCTATTCATCTATCTATCATACATACTGTCTGCTATTCATCTATCTATCATACATACTGTCTGCTATTCATCTATCTATCATACATACTGTCTGCTATTCTATCTATCATACATACTGTCTGCTATTCATCTATCTATGATACATACTGTCGGCTATTCTATCTATCTATCATACATACTGTCTGCTATTCATCTATCTATCATACATACTGTCTGCTATTCTATCTATCTATCCTACATACTGTCTGCTATTCTATCTATCATACATACTGTCTGCTATTCTATCTATCTATCATACATACTGTCTGCTATTCTATCTATCATACATACTGTCTGCTATTCATCTATCTATCATACATACTGTCTGCTTATCTATCTATCTATCTATCTATCTATCTATCTATCTATCTATCTATCTATCTATCTATCTATCTATCTATCTATCATACATACTGACTGCTATTCTATCTATCATACATACTGTCTGCTATTCATCTATCTATCATACATACTGTCTGCTATTCATCTATCTATCATACATACTGTCTGCTATTCTATCTATCATACATACTGTCTGCTATTCATCTATCTATCATACATACTGTCTGCTATTCCATCTATCATACATACTGTCTGCTATTCATCTATCTATCATACATACTGTCTGCTATTCTATCTATCTATCATACATACTGTCTGCTATTCATCTATCTATCATACATACTGTCTGCTATTCATCTATCTATCATACATACTGTCTGCTATTCTATCTATCTATCATACATACTGTCTGCTATTCTATCTATCTATCATACATACTGTCTACTATTCATCTATCTATCATACATACTGTCTGCTATTCATCTAGCTATCATACATACTGTCTGCTATTCTATCTATCTATCATACATACTGTCTGCTAATCATCTATCTATCATACATACTGTCTGCTATTCTATCTATCATACATACTGTCTGCTATTCTATCTATCTATCATACATACTGTCTGCTATTCTATCTATCATACATACTGTCTGCTATTCTATCTATCTATCATACATACTGTCTGCTATTCTATCTATCATACATACTGTCTGCTATTCTATCTATCTATCATACATACTGTCTGCTATTCATCTATCTATCATACATACTGTCTGCTATTCTATCTATCTATCTATCATACATACTGTCTGCTATTCTATCTATCATACATACTGTCTGCTATTCTATCTATCTATCATACATACTGTCTGCTATTCTATCTATCATACATACTGTCTGCTATTCATCTATCTATCATACATACTGTCTGCTAATCTATCTATCTATCTATCTATCATACATACTGTCTGCTATTCTATCTATCATACATACTGTCTGCTATTCATCTATCTATCATACATACATACTGTCTGCTATTCATCTATCTATCATACATACTGTCTGCTATTCTATCTATCATACATACTGTCTGCTATTCATCTATCTATCATACATACTGTCTGCTATTCTATCTATCTATCATACATACTGTCTGCTATTCTATCTATCTATCATACATACTGTCTGCTATTCATCTATCTATCATACATACTGTCTGCTATTCTATCTATCATACATACTGTCTGCTATTCATCTATCTATCATACATACTGTCTGCTATTCTATCTATCTATCATACATACTGTCTGCTATTCTATCTATCTATCATACATACTGTCTACTATTCATCTATCTATCATACATACTGTCTGCTATTCATCTAGCTATCATACATACTGTCTGCTATTCTATCTATCTATCATACATACTGTCTGCTATTCATCTATCTATCATACATACTGTCTGCTATTCTATCTATCATACATACTGTCTGCTATTCTATCTATCTATCATACATACTGTCTGCTATTCTATCTATCATACATACTGTCTGCTATTCTATCTATCTATCATACATACTGTCTGCTATTCTATCTATCATACATACTGTCTGCTATTCTATCTATCTATCATACATACTGTCTGCTATTCTATCTATCATACATACTGTCTGCTATTCATCTAAATATCATACATACTGTCTGCTATTCATCTAAATATCATACATACTGTCTGCTATTCATCTACCTATCATACATACTGTCTGCTATTCTATCTATCTATCATACATACTGTCTGCTATTCATCTATCTATGATACATACTGTCGGCTATTCTATCTATCTATCATACATACTGTCTGCTATTCATCTATCTATCATACATACTGTCTGCTAATCTATCTATCTATCTATCTATCTATCTATCTATCTATCTATCTATCATACATACTGTCTGCTATTCTATCTATCATACATACTGTCTGCTATTCATCTATCTATCATACATACTGTCTGCTATTCATCTATCTATCATACATACTGTCTGCTATTCTATCTATCATACATACTGTCTGCTATTCATCTATCTATCATACGTACTGTCTGCTATTCTATCTATCTATCATACATACTGTCTGCTATTCTATCTATCTATCATACATATTGTCTGCTATTCATCTATCTATCATACATACTGTCTGCTATTCTATCTATCATACATACTGTCTGCTATTCATCTATCTATCATACATACTGTCTGCTATTCTATCTATCTATCATACATACTGTCTGCTATTCTATCTATCTATCATACATACTGTCTACTATTCATCTATCTATCATACATACTGTCTGCTATTCATCTAGCTATCATACATACTGTCTGCTATTCTATCTATCTATCTATCATACATACTGTCTGCTATTCATCTATCTATCATACATACTGTCTGCTATTCTATCTATCATACATACTGTCTGCTATTCTATCGATCTATCATACATACTATCTGCTATTCTATCTATCATACATACTGTCTGCTATTCTATCTATCTATCATACATACTGTCTGCTATTCTATCTATCATACATACTGTCTGCTATTCTATCTATCATTCATACTGTCTGCTATTCTATCTATCATACATACTGTCTGCTATTCATCTAAATATCATACATACTGTCTGCTATTCATCTACCTATCATACATACTGTCTGCTATTCTATCTATCTATCATACATACTGTCTGCTATTCATCTATCTATGATACATACTGTCGGTTATTCTATCTATCTATCATACATACTGTCTGCTATTCATCTACCTATCATACATACTGTCTGCTATTCTATCTATCTATCATAAATACTGTCTGCTATTCATCTATCTATGATACATACTGTCGGCTATTCTATCTATCTATCATACATACTGTCTGCTATTCATCTATCTATCATACATACTGTCGGCTATTCTATCTATCTATCATACATACTGTCTGCTATTCATCTATCTATCATACATACTGTCTGCTAATCTATCTATTTATCTATCTATCATACATACTGTCTGCTATTCTATCTATCTATCATACATACTGTCGGTTATTCTATCTATCATACATACTGTCTGCTATTCTATCTATCATACATACTGTCTGCTATTCATCTATCTATCATACATACTGTCGGCTATTCTATCTATCATACATACTGTCTGCTATTCATCTATCTATCATACATACTGTCTGCTATTCTATCTATCTATCATACATACTGTCTGCTATTCATCTATCTATCATACATACTGTCTGCTATTCATCTATCATACATACTGTCTGCTATTCTATCTATATATCATACATACTGTCTGCTATTCTATCTATCTATCTATCTATCATACATACTGTCTGCTATTCCATCTATCATACATACTGTCTGCTATTCATCTATCTATCATACATACTGTCTGCTATTCATCTATCTATCGTACATACTGTCTGCTATTCTATCTATCATACATACTGTCTGCTATTCTATCTATCATACATACTGTCTGCTATTCATCTATCATACATACTGTCTGCTATTCTATCTATCATACATACTGTCTGCTATTCTATCTATCTATCATACATACTGTCTGCTATTCTATCTATCATACATACTGTCTGCTATTCTATCTATCATACATACTGTCTGCTATTCTATCTATCTATCATACATACTGTCTGCTATTCTATCTATCATACATACTGTCTGCTATTCTATCTATCTATCATACATACTGTCTGCTATTCTATCTATCAGACATACTGTCTGCTATTCTATCTATCTATCATACATACTGTCTGCTATTCTATCTATCTTTCATACATACTGTCTGCTAATCTATCTATCATACATACTGTCTGCTATTCATCTATCTATCGTACATACTGTCTGCTATTCTATCTATCATACATACTGTCTGCTATTCTATCTATCATACATACTGTCTGCTATTCATCTATCATACATACTGTCTGCTATTCTATCTATCATACATACTGTCTGCTATTCTATCTATCTATCATACATACTCTCTGCTATTCTATCTATCATACATACTGTCTGCTATTCTATCTATTATACATACTGTCTGCTATTCTATCTATCTATCATACATACTGTCTGCTATTCTATCTATCATACATACTGTCTGCTATTCTATCTATCTATCATACATACTGTCTGCTATTCTATCTATCTATCATACATACTGTCTGCTATTCTATCTATCTATCATACATACTGTCTGCTATTCTATCTATCAGACATACTGTCTGCTATTCTATCTATCATACATACTGTCTACTATTCTAGCTATCTTTCATACATACTGTCTGCTATTCTATCTATCATACATACTGTCTGCTATTCTATCTATCTATCTATCTATCTATCTATCTATCATACATACTGTCTGCTATTCTATCTATCTATCATACATACTGTCTGCTATTCTTTCTATCATACATACTGTCTGCTATTCTATCTATCATACATACTGTCTGCTATTCTATCTATCTATCATACATACTGTCTGCTATTCTATCTATCTATCATACATACTGTCTGCTATTCTATCTATCTATCTATCTATCATACATACTGTCTGCTAGTCATCTATCATACATACTGTCTGCTATTCTATCTATCATACAAACTGTCTGCTATTCTATCTATCATACATACTGTCTGCTAGTCATCTATCATACATACTGTCTGCTATTCTATCTATCATACAAACTGTCTGCTATTCTATCTATCATACATACTGTCTGCTATTCTGTCTATCATACATACTGTCTGCTATTCATCTATCATACATACTGTCTGCTATTCTATCTATCTATCATACATACTGTCTGCTATTCTACCTATCTATCTATCATACATACTGTCTGCTATTCATCTATCTATCTATCTATCTTACATACTGGGCCTGATTCAGACCCACTCGCGAGCGGCTGTCCGCTCGCAAGTGGGTCGATGTTCTGCACTGAGCAGAACATCGGAGCTCCGTCGTGCGCATGCGCCAGACGCAACGACCGAAGGACTTTACTTCGCTCGTTGTGTCTGATCAAAGGGGGCGTGCTGTCGATGTTGATTGACAGCACGCCCCCTTTGGTGGGCGTGCCGGGGGGCGTGCCTCTCTGACGGGGGCGTTCCTAAGGGAACGCCTACCGTCAGAAGCCGGCCCACTGACATCACTAGTGATGTCAGTGGGAGTGATTTTGGCTCTGATAGAGCCCAAATCATTTCGGGCCTTGCAGTTGAAAACCTCAACCGCAGGCTCCGGCTCGCAGTTTCGATGGTCGCGATGGTCAAGACCATCGCGGCCATCAAACTGCACGCTCGTATAGGCTGTGGGTGGTGACCCACAGCTATACGAGCGTCCAGGAGGATGCTCCATAGTTATGGAGGACGGCCCTCATTCAGAGCGTGCGCTCTGCTCAGAGCGTACGGCTCTGAATGAGGGCCACTGTCTGCTATTCTATCTATCATACATACTGTCTGCTATTCTATCTATCTATCATACATACTGTCTGCTATTCTATCTATCTATCATACATACTGTCTGCTATTCTATCTATCATACATACTGTCTGCTATTCTATCTATCATACATACTGTCTGCTATTCTATCTATCTATCTATCATACATACTGTCTGCTATTCTATCTATCTATCATACATACTGTCTGCTATTCAATCTATCATACATACTGTCTGCAATTCTATCTATCATACATACTGTCTGCTTTTCTATCTATCTATCTATCTATCTATCTATCTATCTATCTATCATACATACTGTCTGCTATTCTATCTATCATACATACTGTCTCCTATTAATCTATCTATCATACATACTGTCTGCTATTCTATCTATCTATCTATCTATCTATCTATCTATCATACATACTGTCTGCTATTCATCTATCTATCATACATACTGTCTGCTATTCTATCTATCATACATACTGTCTGCTATTCTATCTATCTATCATACATACATACTGTCTGCTATTCTATCTATCTATCATACATACTGTCTGCTATTCTATCTATCATACATACTGTCTGCTATTCTATCTATCATACATACTGTCTGCTATTCTATCTATCTATCATACATACTGTCTGCTATTCTATCTATCTATCATACATACTGTCTGCTATTCTATGTATCTATCTATCTATCTATCTATCTATCATACATACTGTCTCCTATTCATCTATCTATCATACATACTGTCTGCTATTCTATCTATCTATCTATCTATCTATCTATCTATCTATCTATCATACATACTGTCTGCTATTCATCTATCTATCATACATACTGTCTGCTATTCTATCTATCATACATACTGTCTGCTATTCTATCTATCTATCATACATACTGTCTGCTATTCTATCTATCTATCTATCTATCTATCTATCTATCTATCTATCTATCTATCATACATACTGTCTGCTATTCATCTATCTATCATATATACTGTCTGCTATTCTATCTATCATACATACTGTCTGCTATTCTATCTATCTATCATACATACTGTCTGCTATTCTATCTATCATACATACTGTCTGCTATTCTATCTATCTATCATACATACATACTGTCTGCTATTCTATCTATCTATCTATCTATCTATCTATCAAACATACTGTCTGCTATTCTATCTATCATACATACTGTCTGCTATTCTATCTATCATACATACTGTCTGCTATTCTATCTATCTATCATACATACTGTCTGCTGTTCTATCTATCTATCTATCTATCTATCTATCTATCTATCATACATACTGTCTGCTATTCTATCTATCTATCTATCTATCTATCTATCTATCTATCTATCTATCTATCTATCTATCATACATACTGTCTGCTATTCTATCTATCATACATACTGTCTCCTATTCATCTATCTATCATACATACTGTCTGCTATTCTATCTATCTATCTATCTATCTATCTATCTATCTATCCATCATACATACTGTCTGCTATTCATCTATCTATCATACATACTGTCTGCTATTCTATTTATCATACATACTTTCTGCTATTCTATCTATCTATCATACATACTGTCTGCTATTCTATCTATCATACATACTGTCTGCTATTCTATCTATCTATCATACATACATACTGTCTGCTATTCTATCTATCATACATACTGTCTGCTATTCTATCTATCAATCATACATACTGTCTGCTATTCTATCTATCAGACATACTGTCTGCTATTCTATCTATCATACATACTGTCTACTATTCTATCTATCATACATACTGTCTGCTATTCATCTATCTATCATACATACTGTCGGCTATTCTATCTATCATACATACTGTCTGCTATTCATCTATCTATCATACATACTGTCTGCTAATCTATCTATCTATCTATCTATCTATCTATCTATCTATCTATCTATCTATCTATCTATCTATCTATCATACATACTGTCTGCTATTCTATCTATCATACATACTGTCTGCTATTCATCTATCTATCATACATACTGTCTGCTATTCTATCTATCATACATACTGTCTGCTATTCATCTATCTATCATACATACTGTCTGCTAATCTATCTATCTATCTATCTATCTATCTATCTATCTATCATACATACTGTCTGCTATTCTATCTATCATACATACTGTCTGCTATTCATCTATCTATCATACATACATACTGTCTGCTATTCATCTATCTATCATACATACTGTCTGCTATTCTATCTATCATACATACTGTCTGCTATTCATCTATCTATCATACATACTGTCTGCTATTCTATCTATCTATCATACATACTGTCTGCTATTCTATCTATCTATCATACATACTGTCTGCTATTCATCTATCTATCATACATACTGTCTGCTATTCTATCTATCATACATACTGTCTGCTATTCATCTATCTATCATATATACTGTCTGCTATTCTATCTATCTATCATACATACTGTCTGCTATTCTATCTATCTATCATACATACTGTCTACTATTCATCTATCTATCATACATACTGTCTGCTATTCATCTAGCTATCATACATACTGTCTGCTATTCTATCTATCTATCATACATACTGTCTGCTATTCATCTATCTATCATACATACTGTCTGCTATTCTATCTATCATACATACTGTCTGCTATTCTATCTATCTATCATACATACTGTCTGCTATTCTATCTATCATACATACTGTCTGCTATTCTATCTATCTATCATACATACTGTCTGCTATTCTATCTATCATACATACTGTCTGCTATTCTATCTATCTATCATACATACTGTCTGCTATTCTATCTATCATACATACTGTCTGCTATTCATCTAAATATCATACATACTGTCTGCTATTCATCTAAATATCATACATACTGTCTGCTATTCATCTACCTATCATACATACTGTCTGCTATTCTATCTATCTATCATACATACTGTCTGCTATTCATCTATCTATGATACATACTGTCGGCTATTCTATCTATCTATCATACATACTGTCTGCTATTCATCTATCTATCATACATACTGTCTGCTAATCTATCTATCTATCTATCTATCTATCTATCTATCTATCTATCTATCTATCATACATACTGTCTGCTATTCTATCTATCATACATACTGTCTGCTATTCATCTATCTATCATACATACTGTCTGCTATTCATCTATCTATCATACATACTGTCTGCTATTCTATCTATCATACATACTGTCTGCTATTCATCTATCTATCATACATACTGTCTGCTATTCTATCTATCTATCATACATACTGTCTGCTATTCTATCTATCTATCATACATACTGTCTGCTATTCATCTATCTATCATACATACTGTCTGCTATTCTATCTATCATACATACTGTCTGCTATTCATCTATCTATCATACATACTGTCTGCTATTCTATCTATCTATCATACATACTGTCTGCTATTCTATCTATCTATCATACATACTGTCTACTATTCATCTATCTATCATACATACTGTCTGCTATTCATCTAGCTATCATACATACTGTCTGCTATTCTATCTATCTATCTATCTATCTATCTATCTATCATACATACTGTCTGCTATTCATCTATCTATCATACATACTGTCTGCTATTCTATCTATCTATCATACATACATACTGTCTGCTATTCTATCTATCTATCTATCTATCTATCTATCTATCTATCTATCTATCTATCTATCTATCAAACATACTGTCTGCTATTCTATCTATCATACATACTGTCTGCTATTCTATCTATCATACATACTGTCTGCTATTCTATCTATCTATCATACATACTGTCTGCTGTTCTATCTATCTATCTATCTATCTATCTATCTATCTATCTATCATACATACTGTCTGCTATTCTATCTATCTATCTATCTATCTATCATACATACTGTCTGCTATTCTATCTATCATACATACTGTCTCCTATTCATCTATCTATCATACATACTGTCTGCTATTCTATCTATCTATCTATCTATCTATCTATCTATCCATCATACATACTGTCTGCTATTCATCTATCTATCATACATACTGTCTGCTATTCTATTTATCATACATACTTTCTGCTATTCTATCTATCTATCATACATACTGTCTGCTATTCTATCTATCATACATACTGTCTGCTATTCTATCTATCTATCATACATACATACTGTCTGCTATTCTATCTATCATACATACTGTCTGCTATTCTATCTATCAATCATACATACTGTCTGCTATTCTATCTATCAGACATACTGTCTGCTATTCTATCTATCATACATACTGTCTACTATTCTATCTATCATACATACTGTCTGCTATTCATCTATCTATCATACATACTGTCGGCTATTCTATCTATCATACATACTGTCTGCTATTCATCTATCTATCATACATACTGTCTGCTAATCTATCTATCTATCTATCTATCTATCTATCTATCATACATACTGTCTGCTATTCTATCTATCATACATACTGTCTGCTATTCATCTATCTATCATACATACTGTCTGCTATTCTATCTATCATACATACTGTCTGCTATTCATCTATCTATCATACATACTGTCTGCTAATCTATCTATCTATCTATCTATCTATCTATCTATCTATCTATCTATCTATCATACATACTGTCTGCTATTCTATCTATCATACATACTGTCTGCTATTCATCTATCTATCATACATACATACTGTCTGCTATTCATCTATCTATCATACATACTGTCTGCTATTCTATCTATCATACATACTGTCTGCTATTCATCTATCTATCATACATACTGTCTGCTATTCTATCTATCTATCATACATACTGTCTGCTATTCTATCTATCTATCATACATACTGTCTGCTATTCATCTATCTATCATACATACTGTCTGCTATTCTATCTATCATACATACTGTCTGCTATTCATCTATCTATCATATATACTGTCTGCTATTCTATCTATCTATCATACATACTGTCTGCTATTCTATCTATCTATCATACATACTGTCTACTATTCATCTATCTATCATACATACTGTCTGCTATTCATCTAGCTATCATACATACTGTCTGCTATTCTATCTATCTATCATACATACTGTCTGCTATTCATCTATCTATCATACATACTGTCTGCTATTCTATCTATCATACATACTGTCTGCTATTCTATCTATCTATCATACATACTGTCTGCTATTCTATCTATCATACATACTGTCTGCTATTCTATCTATCTATCATACATACTGTCTGCTATTCTATCTATCATACATACTGTCTGCTATTCTATCTATCTATCATACATACTGTCTGCTATTCTATCTATCATACATACTGTCTGCTATTCATCTAAATATCATACATACTGTCTGCTATTCATCTAAATATCATACATACTGTCTGCTATTCATCTACCTATCATACATACTGTCTGCTATTCTATCTATCTATCATACATACTGTCTGCTATTCATCTATCTATGATACATACTGTCGGCTATTCTATCTATCTATCATACATACTGTCTGCTATTCATCTATCTATCATACATACTGTCTGCTAATCTATCTATCTATCTATCTATCTATCTATCTATCTATCATACATACTGTCTGCTATTCTATCTATCATACATACTGTCTGCTATTCATCTATCTATCATACATACTGTCTGCTATTCATCTATCTATCATACATACTGTCTGCTATTCTATCTATCATACATACTGTCTGCTATTCATCTATCTATCATACATACTGTCTGCTATTCTATCTATCTATCATACATACTGTCTGCTATTCTATCTATCTATCATACATACTGTCTGCTATTCATCTATCTATCATACATACTGTCTGCTATTCTATCTATCATACATACTGTCTGCTATTCATCTATCTATCATACATACTGTCTGCTATTCTATCTATCTATCATACATACTGTCTGCTATTCTATCTATCTATCATACATACTGTCTACTATTCATCTATCTATCATACATACTGTCTGCTATTCATCTAGCTATCATACATACTGTCTGCTATTCTATCTATCTATCTATCTATCATACATACTGTCTGCTATTCATCTATCTATCATACATACTGTCTGCTATTCTATCTATCATACGTACTGTCTGCTATTCTATCGATCTATCATACATACTGTCTGCTATTCTATCTATCATACATACTGTCTGCTATTCTATCTATCTATCATACATACTGTCTGCTATTCTATCTATCATACATACTGTCTGCTATTCTATCTATCATTCATACTGTCTGCTATTCTATCTATCATACATACTGTCTGCTATTCATCTAAATATCATACATACTGTCTGCTATTCATCTACCTATCATACATACTGTCTGCTATTCTATCTATCTATCATACATACTGTCTGCTATTCATCTATCTATGATACATACTGTCGGCTATTCTATCTATCTATCATACATACTGTCTGCTATTCATCTACCTATCATACATACTGTCTGCTATTCTATCTATCTATCTATCATAAATACTGTCTGCTATTCATCTATCTATGATACATACTGTCGGCTATTCTATCTATCTATCATACATACTGTCTGCTATTCATCTATCTATCATACATACTGTCGGCTATTCTATCTATCTATCATACATACTGTCTGCTATTCATCTATCTATCATACATACTGTCTGCTAATCTATCTATTTATCTATCTATCATACATACTGTCTGCTATTCTATCTATCTATCATACATACTGTCTGCTATTCTATCTATCATACATACTGTCTGCTATTCTATCTATCATACATACTGTCTGCTATTCTATCTATCTATCATACATACTGTCTGCTATTCTATCTATCTATCATACATACTGTCTGCTATTCTATGTATCTATCTATCTATCTATCTATCTATCTATCTATCTATCTATCTATCTATCATACATACTGTCTCCTATTCATCTATCTATCATACATACTGTCTGCTATTCTATCTATCTATCTATCTATCTATCTATCTATCATACATACTGTCTGCTATTCATCTATCTATCATACATACTGTCTGCTATTCTATCTATCATACATACTGTCTGCTATTCTATCTATCTATCATACATACTGTCTGCTATTCTATCTATCTATCTATCTATCTATCTATCTATCTATCTATCATACATACTGTCTGCTATTCATCTATCTATCATATATACTGTCTGCTATTCTATCTATCATACATACTGTCTGCTATTCTATCTATCTATCATACATACTGTCTGCTATTCTATCTATCATACATACTGTCTGCTATTCTATCTATCTATCATACATACATACTGTCTGCTATTCTATCTATCTATCTATCTATCTATCTATCTATCTATCTATCTATCTATCAAACATACTGTCTGCTATTCTATCTATCATACATACTGTCTGCTATTCTATCTATCATACATACTGTCTGCTATTCTATCTATCTATCATACATACTGTCTGCTGTTCTATCTATCTATCTATCTATCTATCTATCATACATACTGTCTGCTATTCTATCTATCTATCTATCTATCTATCTATCTATCATACATACTGTCTGCTATTCTATCTATCATACATACTGTCTCCTATTCATCTATCTATCATACATACTGTCTGCTATTCTATCTATCTATCTATCTATCTATCTATCTATCTATCTATCCATCATACATACTGTCTGCTATTCATCTATCTATCATACATACTGTCTGCTATTCTATTTATCATACATACTTTCTGCTATTCTATCTATCTATCATACATACTGTCTGCTATTCTATCTATCATACATACTGTCTGCTATTCTATCTATCTATCATACATACATACTGTCTGCTATTCTATCTATCATACATACTGTCTGCTATTCTATCTATCAATCATACATACTGTCTGCTATTCTATCTATCAGACATACTGTCTGCTATTCTATCTATCATACATACTGTCTACTATTCTATCTATCATACATACTGTCTGCTATTCATCTATCTATCATACATACTGTCGGCTATTCTATCTATCATACATACTGTCTGCTATTCATCTATCTATCATACATACTGTCTGCTAATCTATCTATCTATCTATCTATCTATCTATCTATCTATCTATCTATCTATCTATCTATCATACATACTGTCTGCTATTCTATCTATCATACATACTGTCTGCTATTCATCTATCTATCATACATACTGTCTGCTATTCTATCTATCATACATACTGTCTGCTATTCATCTATCTATCATACATACTGTCTGCTAATCTATCTATCTATCTATCTATCTATCTATCTATCTATCTATCTATCTATCATACATACTGTCTGCTATTCTATCTATCATACATACTGTCTGCTATTCATCTATCTATCATACATACATACTGTCTGCTATTCATCTATCTATCATACATACTGTCTGCTATTCTATCTATCATACATACTGTCTGCTATTCATCTATCTATCATACATACTGTCTGCTATTCTATCTATCTATCATACATACTGTCTGCTATTCTATCTATCTATCATACATACTGTCTGCTATTCATCTATCTATCATACATACTGTCTGCTATTCTATCTATCATACATACTGTCTGCTATTCATCTATCTATCATATATACTGTCTGCTATTCTATCTATCTATCATACATACTGTCTGCTATTCTATCTATCTATCATACATACTGTCTACTATTCATCTATCTATCATACATACTGTCTGCTATTCATCTAGCTATCATACATACTGTCTGCTATTCTATCTATCTATCATACATACTGTCTGCTATTCATCTATCTATCATACATACTGTCTGCTATTCTATCTATCATACATACTGTCTGCTATTCTATCTATCTATCATACATACTGTCTGCTATTCTATCTATCATACATACTGTCTGCTATTCTATCTATCTATCATACATACTGTCTGCTATTCTATCTATCATACATACTGTCTGCTATTCTATCTATCTATCATACATACTGTCTGCTATTCTATCTATCATACATACTGTCTGCTATTCATCTAAATATCATACATACTGTCTGCTATTCATCTAAATATCATACATACTGTCTGCTATTCATCTACCTATCATACATACTGTCTGCTATTCTATCTATCTATCATACATACTGTCTGCTATTCATCTATCTATGATACATACTGTCGGCTATTCTATCTATCTATCATACATACTGTCTGCTATTCATCTATCTATCATACATACTGTCTGCTAATCTATCTATCTATCTATCTATCTATCTATCTATCTATCTATCTATCTATCATACATACTGTCTGCTATTCTATCTATCATACATACTGTCTGCTATTCATCTATCTATCATACATACTGTCTGCTATTCATCTATCTATCATACATACTGTCTGCTATTCTATCTATCATACATACTGTCTGCTATTCATCTATCTATCATACATACTGTCTGCTATTCTATCTATCTATCATACATACTGTCTGCTATTCTATCTATCTATCATACATACTGTCTGCTATTCATCTATCTATCATACATACTGTCTGCTATTCTATCTATCATACATACTGTCTGCTATTCATCTATCTATCATACATACTGTCTGCTATTCTATCTATCTATCATACATACTGTCTGCTATTCTATCTATCTATCATACATACTGTCTACTATTCATCTATCTATCATACATACTGTCTGCTATTCATCTAGCTATCATACATACTGTCTGCTATTCTATCTATCTATCTATCTATCATACATACTGTCTGCTATTCATCTATCTATCATACATACTGTCTGCTATTCTATCTATCATACGTACTGTCTGCTATTCTATCGATCTATCATACATACTGTCTGCTATTCTATCTATCATACATACTGTCTGCTATTCTATCTATCTATCACACATACTGTCTGCTATTCTATCTATCATACATACTGTCTGCTATTCTATCTATCATTCATACTGTCTGCTATTCTATCTATCATACATACTGTCTGCTATTCATCTAAATATCATACATACTGTCTGCTATTCATCTTCCTATCATACATACTGTCTGCTATTCTATCTATCTATCATACATACTGTCTGCTATTCATCTATCTATGATACATACTGTCGGCTATTCTATCTATCTATCATACATACTGTCTGCTATTCATCTACCTATCATACATACTGTCTGCTATTCTATCTATCTATCTATCATAAATACTGTCTGCTATTCATCTATCTATGATACATACTGTCGGCTATTCTATCTATCTATCATACATACTGTCTGCTATTCATCTATCTATCATACATACTGTCGGCTATTCTATCTATCTATCATACATACTGTCTGCTATTCATCTATCTATCATACATACTGTCTGCTAATCTATCTATTTATCTATCTATCATACATACTGTCTGCTATTCTATCTATCTATCATACATACTGTCGGTTATTCTATCTATCATACATACTGTCTGCTATTCTATCCATCATACATACTGTCTGCTATTCATCTATCTATCATACATACTGTCGGCTATTCTATCTATCATACATACTGTCTGCTATTCATCTATCTATCATACATACTGTCTGCTATTCTATCTATCTATCATACATACTGTCTGCTATTCATCTATCTATCATACATACTGTCTGCTATTCATCTATCATACATACTGTCTGCTATTCTATCTATCTATCATACATACTGTCTGCTATTCTATCTATCTATCTATCTATCTATCTATCTATCTATCATACATACTGTCTGCTATTCCATCTATCATACATACTGTCTGCTATTCATCTATCTATCATACATACTGTCTGCTATTCATCTATCTATCGTACATACTGTCTGCTATTCTATCTATCATACATACTGTCTGCTATTCTATCTATCATACATACTGTCTGCTATTCATCTATCATACATACTGTCTGCTATTCTATCTATCATACATACTGTCTGCTATTCTATCTATCATACATACTGTCTGCTATTCTATCTATCATACATACTGTCTGCTATTCTATCTATCATACATACTGTCTGCTATTCTATCTATCTATCATACATACTGTCTGCTATTCTATCTATCATACATACTGTCTGCTATTCTATCTATCTATCATACATACTGTCTGCTATTCTATCTATCAGACATACTGTCTGCTATTCTATCTATCTATCATACATACTGTCTGCTATTCTATCTATCTTTCATACATACTGTCTGCTAATCTATCTATCATACATACTGTCTGCTATTCATCTATCTATCGTACATACTGTCTGCTATTCTATCTATCATACATACTGTCTGCTATTCTATCTATCATACATACTGTCTGCTATTCATCTATCATACATACTGTCTGCTATTCTATCTATCATACATACTGTCTGCTATTCTATCTATCTATCATACATACTGTCTGCTATTCTATCTATCATACATACTGTCTGCTATTCTATCTATTATACATACTGTCTGCTATTCTATCTATCTATCATACATACTGTCTGCTATTCTATCTATCATACATACTGTCTGCTATTCTATCTATCTATCATACATACTGTCTGCTATTCTATCTATCTATCATACATACTGTCTGCTATTCTATCTATCTATCATACATACTGTCTGCTATTCTATCTATCAGACATACTGTCTGCTATTCTATCTATCATACATACTGTCTACTATTCTAGCTATCTTTCATACATACTGTCTGCTATTCTATCTATCATACATACTGTCTGCTATTCTATCTATCTATCTATCTATCTATCTATCTATCTATCTATCTATCTATCATACATACTGTCTGCTATTCTATCTATCTATCATACATACTGTCTGCTATTCTTTCTATCATACATACTGTCTGCTATTCTATCTATCTATCATACATACTGTCTGCTATTCTATCTATCTATCATACATACTGTCTGCTATTCTATCTATCTATCATACATACTGTCTGCTATTCTATCTATCTATCTATCTATCTATCTATCTATCTATCTATCTATCATACATACTGTCTGCTAGTCATCTATCATACATACTGTCTGCTATTCTATCTATCATACAAACTGTCTGCTATTCTATCTATCATACATACTGTCTGCTATTCTGTCTATCATACATACTGTCTGCTATTCATCTATCATACATACTGTCTGCTATTCTATCTATCTATCATACATACTGTCTGCTATTCTACCTATCTATCTATCATACATACTGTCTGCTATTCATCTATCTATCTATCTATCTTACATACTGGGCCTGATTCAGACCCACTCGCGAGCGGCTGTCCGCTCGCAAGTGGGTCGATGTTCTGCACTGAGCAGAATATCGGAGCTCCGTCGTGCGCATGCGCCAGACGCAACGACCGAAGGACTTTCCTTCGCTCGTTGTGTCTGATCAAAGGGGGCGTGCTGTCGATGTTGATTGACAGCACGCCCCCTTTGGTGGGCGTGCCGGGGGCGTGCCTCTCTGACGGGGGCGTTCCTAAGGGAACGCCTACCGTCAGAAGCCGGCCCACTGACATCACTAGTGATGTCAGTGGGAGTGATTTTGGCTCTGATAGAGCCCAAATAATTTCGGGCCTTGCAGTTGAAAACCTCAACCGCAGGCTCCGGCTCGCAGTTTCGATGGTCGCGATGGTCAAGACCATCGCGGCCATCAAACTGCACGCTCGTATAGGCTGTGGGTGGTGACCCACAGCTATACGAGCGTCCAGGAGGATGCTCCATAGTTATGGAGGACGGCCCTCATTCAGAGCGTGCGCTCTGCTCAGAGCGTACGGCTCTGAATGAGGGCCACTGTCTGCTATTCTATCTATCATACATACTGTCTGCTATTCTATCTATCTATCATACATACTGTCTGCTATTCTATCTATCTATCATACATACTGTCTGCTATTCTATCTATCTATCATACATACTGTCTGCTATTCTATCTATCATACATACTGTCTGCTATTCTATCTATCTATCTATCATACATACTGTCTGCTATTCTATCTATCTATCATACATACTGTCTGCTATTCAATCTATCATACATACTGTCTGCAATTCTATCTATCTATCTATCTATCTATCTATCTATCATACATACTGTCTGCTATTCTATCTATCATACATACTGTCTCCTATTAATCTATCTATCATACATACTGTCTGCTATTCTATCTATCTATCTATCTATCTATCTATCTATCTATCATACATACTGTCTGCTATTCATCTATCTATCATACATACTGTCTGCTATTCTATCTATCATACATACTGTCTGCTATTCTATCTATCTATCATACATACATACTGTCTGCTATTCATCTATCTATCATACATACTGTCGGCTATTCTATCTATCATACATACTGTCTGCTAATCATCTATCTATCATACATACTGTATGCTATTCTATCTATCTATCATACATACTGTCTGCTATTCATCTATCTATCATACATACTGTCTGCTATTCTATCTATCTATCATACATACTGTCTGCTATTCATCTATCTATCATACATACTGTCTGCTATTCATCTATCATACATACTGTCTGCTATTCTATCTATCTATCATACATACTGTCTGCTATTCATCTATCATACATACTGTCTGCTATTCATCTATCATACTTACTGTCTGCTAATCTATCTATCTATCTATCTATCTATCTATCTATCTATCTATCTATCTATCTATCTATCTATCTATCTATCATACATACTGTCTGCTATTCTATCTATCTATCATACATACTGTCTGCTATTCTATCTATCTATCATACATACTGTCTGCTATTCTATCTATCTTGCTATCTATCTATCTATCTATCTATCTATCTATCTATCTATCTATCATACATACTGTCTGCTATTCTATCTATCTAACATACATACTGTCTGCTATTCTATCTATCATACATACTGTCTGCTATTCATCTATCTATCATACATACTGTCTGCTATTCATCTATCTATCATACATACTGTCTACTATTCTATCTATCTATCTATCTATCTATCTATCTATCTATCTATCTATCATACATACTGTCTGCTATTCTATCTATCTATCATACATACTGTCTGCTATTCCATCTATCATACATACTGTCTGCTATTCATCTATCTATCATACATACTGTCTGCTATTCATCTATCTATCATACATACTGTCTGCTATTCATCTATCTATCATACATACTGTCTGCTATTCATCTATCTATCATACATACTGTCTGCAATTCTATCTATCATACATACTGTCTGCTATTCATCTACCTATCATACTTACTGTCTGCTATTCTATCTATCTATCATACATACTGTCTGCTATTCATCTATCTATCATACATACTGTCTGCTATTCATCTACCTATCATACATACTGTCTGCTATTCATCTATCTATCATACATACTGTCTGCTATTCTATCTATCTATCATACATACTGTCTGCTATTCATCTATCTATGATACATACTGTCGGCTATTCTATCTATCTATCATACATACTGTCTGCTATTCATCTATCTATCATACATACTGTCTGCTATTCTATCTATCTATCCTACATACTGTCTGCTATTCTATCTATCATACATACTGTCTGCTATTCTATCTATCTATCATACATACTGTCTGCTATTCTATCTATCATACATACTGTCTGCTATTCATCTATCTATCATACATACTGTCTGCTAATCTATCTATCTATCTATCTATCTATCTATCTATCTATCTATCTATCTATCTATCATACATACTGTCTGCTATTCTATCTATCATACATACTGTCTGCTATTCATCTATCTATCATACATACTGTCTGCTATTCATCTATCTATCATACATACTGTCTGCTATTCTATCTATCATACATACTGTCTGCTATTCATCTATCTATCATACATACTGTCTGCTATTCCATCTATCATACATACTGTCTGCTATTCATCTATCTATCATACATACTGTCTGCTATTCTATCTATCTATCATACATACTGTCTGCTATTCATCTATCTATCATACATACTGTCTGCTATTCATCTATCTATCATACATACTGTCTGCTATTCTATCTATCTATCATACATACTGTCTGCTATTCTATCTATCTATCATACATACTGTCTACTATTCATCTATCTATCATACATACTGTCTGCTATTCATCTAGCTATCATACATACTGTCTGCTATTCTATCTATCTATCATACATACTGTCTGCTATTCATCTATCTATCATACATACTGTCTGCTATTCTATCTATCATACATACTGTCTGCTATTCTATCTATCTATCATACATACTGTCAGCTATTCTATCTATCATACATACTGTCTGCTATTCTATCTATCTATCATACATACTGTCTGCTATTCTATCTATCATACATACTGTCTGCTATTCTATCTATCTATCATACATACTGTCTGCTATTCTATCTATCATACATACTGTCTGCTATTCATCTAAATATCATACATACTGTCTGCTATTCATCTAAATATCATACATACTGTCTGCTATTCATCTACCTATCATACATACTGTCTGCTATTCTATCTATCTATCATACATACTGTCTGCTATTCATCTATCTATGATACATACTGTCGGCTATTCTATCTATCTATCATACATACTGTCTGCTATTCATCTATCTATCATACATACTGTCTGCTAATCTATCTATCTATCTATCTATCTATCTATCATACATACTGTCTGCTATTCTATCTATCATACATACTGTCTGCTATTCATCTATCTATCATACATACTGTCTGCTATTCATCTATCTATCATACATACTGTCTGCTATTCTATCTAACATACATACTGTCTGCTATTCATCTATCTATCATACATACTGTCTGCTATTCTATCTATCTATCATACATACTGTCTGCTATTCTATCTATCATACATACTGTCTGCTATTCATCTATCTATCATACATACTGTCTGCTATTCTATCTATCTATCATACATACTGTCTGCTATTCTATCTATCTATCATACATACTGTCTACTATTCATCTATCTATCATACATACTGTCTGCTATTCATCTAGCTATCATACATACTGTCTGCTATTCTATCTATCTATCTATCATACATACTGTCTGCTATTCATCTATCTATCATACATACTGTCTGCTATTCTATCTATCATACATACTGTCTGCTATTCTATCGATCTATCATACATACTGTCTGCTATTCTATCTATCATACATACTGTCTGCTATTCTATCTATCTATCATACATACTGTCTGCTATTCTATCTATCTATCTATCTATCTATCATACATACTGTCTGCTATTCATCTATCTATCATACATACTGTCTGCTATTCTATCTATCATACATACTGTCTGCTATTCTATCGATCTATCATACATACTGTCTGCTATTCTATCTATCATACATACTGTCTGCTATTCTATCTATCTATCATACATACTGTCTGCTATTCATCTAAATATCATACATACTGTCTGCTATTCATGTACCTATCATACATACTGTCTGCTATTCTATCTATCTATCATACATACTGTCTGCTATTCATCTATCTATGATACATACTGTCGGCTATTCTATCTATCTATCATACATACTGTCTGCTATTCATCTACCTATCATACATACTGTCTGCTATTCTATCTATCTATCATAAATACTGTCTGCTATTCATCTATCTATGATACATACTGTCGGCTATTCTATCTATCTATCATACATACTGTCTGCTATTCATCTATCTATCATACATACTGTCGGCTATTCTATCTATCTATCATACATACTGTCTGCTATTCATCTATCTATCATACATACTGTCTGCTAATCTATCTATTTATCTATCTATCATACATACTGTCTGCTATTCTATCTATCTATCATACATACTGTCGGTTATTCTATCTATCATACATACTGTCTGCTATTCTATCTATCATACATACTGTCTGCTATTCATCTATCTATCATACATACTGTCGGCTATTCTATCTATCATACATACTGTCTGCTATTCATCTATCTATCATACATACTGTCTGCTATTCTATCTATCTATCATACATACTGTCTGCTATTCATCTATCTATCATACATACTGTCTGCTATTCATCTATCATACATACTGTCTGCTATTCTATCTATCTATCATACATACTGTCTGCTATTCTATCTATCTATCTATCTATCATACATACTGTCTGCTATTCCATCTATCATACATAATGTCTGCTATTCATCTATCTATCATACATACTGTCTGCTATTCATCTATCTATCGTACATACTGTCTGCTATTCTATCTATCATACATACTGTCTGCTATTCTATCTATCATACATACTGTCTGCTATTCATCTATCATACATACTGTCTGCTATTCTATCTATCTATCATACATACTGTCTGCTATTCTATCTATCATACATACTGTCTGCTATTCTATCTATCATACATACTGTCTGCTATTCTATCTATCTATCATACATACTGTCTGCTATTCTATCTATCATACATACTGTCTGCTATTCTATCTATCTATCATACATACTGTCTGCTATTCTATCTATCAGACATACTGTCTGCTATTCTATCTATCTATCATACATACTGTCTGCTATTCTATCTATCTTTCATACATACTGTCTGCTAATCTATCTATCATACATACAGTCTGCTATTCATCTATCTATCGTACATACTGTCTGCTATTCTATCTATCATACATACTGTCTGCTATTCTATCTATCATACATACTGTCTGCTATTCATCTATCATACATACTGTCTGCTATTCTATCTATCATACATACTGTCTGCTATTCTATCTATCTATCATACATACTGTCTGCTATTCTATCTATCATACATACTGTCTGCTATTCTATCTATTATACATACTGTCTGCTATTCTATCTATCTATCATACATACTGTCTGCTATTCTATCTATCATACATACTGTCTGCTATTCTATCTATCTATCTATCTATCTATCTATCTATCTATCTATCATACATACTGTCTGCTATTCTATCTATCTATCATACATACTGTCTGCTATTCTATCTATCTATCATACATACTGTCTGCTATTCTATCTATCAGACATACTGTCTGCTATTCTATCTATCATACATACTGTCTACTATTCTAGCTATCTTTCATACATACTGTCTGCTATTCTATCTATCATACATACTGTCTGCTATTCTATCTATCTATCTATCTATCTATCTATCTATCTATCATACATACTGTCTGCTATTCTATCTATCTATCATACATACTGTCTGCTATTCTTTCTATCATACATACTGTCTGCTATTCTATCTATTATACATACTGTCTGCTATTCTATCTATCTATCATACATACTGTCTGCTATTCTATCTATCATACATACTGTCTGCTATTCTATCTATCTATCATACATACTGTCTGCTATTCTATCTATCTATCATACATACTGTCTGCTATTCTATCTATCTATCATACATACTGTCTGCTATTCTATCTATCAGACATACTGTCTGCTATTCTATCTATCATACATACTGTCTACTATTCTAGCTATCTTTCATACATACTGTCTGCTATTCTATCTATCATACATACTGTCTGCTATTCTATCTATCTATCATACATACTGTCTGCTATTCTATCTATCTATCATACATACTGTCTGCTATTCTATCTATCTATCATACATACTGTCTGCTATTCTATCTATCAGACATACTGTCTGCTATTCTATCTATCATACATACTGTCTACTATTCTAGCTATCTTTCATACATACTGTCTGCTATTCTATCTATCATACATACTGTCTGCTATTCTATCTATCTATCTATCTATCTATCTATCTATCTATCTATCTATCTATCTATCATACATACTGTCTGCTATTCTATCTATCTATCTATCATACATACTGTCTGCTATTCTATCTATCATACATACTGTCTGCTATTCTATCTATTATACATACTGTCTGCTATTCTATCTATCTATCATACATACTGTCTGCTATTCTATCTATCATACATACTGTCTGCTATTCTATCTATCTATCATACATACTGTCTGCTATTCTATCTATCTATCATACATACTGTCTGCTATTCTATCTATCATACATACTGTCTGCTATTCTATCTATCATACATACTGTCTGCTATTCTATCTCTCAGACATACTGTCTGCTATTCTATCTATCATACATACTGTCTACTATTCTATCTATCTTTCATACATATTGTCTGCTATTCTATCTATCATACATACTGTCTGCTATTCTATCTATCTATCATACATACTGTCTACTATTCTATCTATCATACATACATACTGTCTGCTATTCTATCTATCATACATACTGTCTGCTATTCATCTATCTGTCATACATACTGTCTGCTATTCTATCTATCATACATACATACTGTCTGCTATTCTATCTATCATACATACTGTCTGCTATTCTATCTATCATACATACATACTGTCTGCTATTCTATCTATCATACATACTGTCTGCTATTCATCTATCTATCATACATACTGTCTGCTATTCTATCTATCTAACATACATACTGTCTGCTATTCTATCTATCTAACATACATACTGTCTGCTATTCTATCTATCATACATACTGTCTGCTATCTATCTATCTATCTATCTATCTATCTATCTATCTATCTATCTATCTATCTATCTATCTATCTATCTATCATACATACTGTCTGCTATTCTATCTATCTATCTATCTATCTATCTATCTATCTATCTATCTATCATACATACTGTCTTCTATTCTATCTATCATACATACTGTCTGCTATTCTGTCTATCATACATACTGTCTGCTATTCTATCTATCATACATACTGTCTGCTATTCTATCTATCTATCTATCTATCTATCTATCTATCTATCATACATACTGTCTGCTATTCTATCTATCTATCATACATACTGTCTGCTATTCTATCTATCTATCTATCATACATACTGTCTGCTATTCATCTATCATACATACTGTCTGCTATTCTATCTATCATACAAACTGTCTGCTATTCTATCTATCATACATACTGTCTGCTATTCTATCTATCATACATACTGTCTGCTATTCATCTATCATACATACTGTCTGCTATTCTATCTATCTATCATACATACTGTCTGCTATTCTACCTATCTATCTATCATACATACTGTCTGCTATTCATCTATCTATCTATCTATCTATCTATCTATCTATCTATCTATCTATCTTACATACTGGGCCTGATTCAGACCCACTCGCGAGCGGCTGTCCGCTCGCAAGTGGGTCGATGTTCTGCACTGAGCAGAACATCGGAGCTCCGTCGTGCGCATGCGCCAGACGCAACGACCGAAGGACTTTCCTTCGCTCGTTGTGTCTGATCAAAGGGGGCGTGCTGTCGATGTTGATTGACAGCACGCCCCCTTTGGTGGGCGTGCCGGGGGCGTGCCTCTCTGACGGGGGCGTTCCTAAGGGAACGCCTACCGTCAGAAGCCGGCCCACTGACATCACTAGTGATGTCAGTGGGAGTGATTTTGGCTCTGATAGAGCCAAAATCATTTCGGGCCTTGCAGTTGAAAACCTCAACCGCAGGCTCCGGCTCGCAGTTTCGATGGTCGCGATGGTCAAGACCATCGCGGCCATCAAACTGCACGCTCGTATAGGCTGTGGGTGGTGACCCACAGCTATACGAGCGTCCAGGAGGATGCTCCATAGTTATGGAGGACGGCCCTCATTCAGAGCGTGCGCTCTGCTCAGAGCGTACGGCTCTGAATGAGGGCCACTGTCTGCTATTCTATCTATCATACATACTGTCTGCTATTCTATGTATCTATCATACATACTGTCTGCTATTCTATCTATCTATCATACATACTGTCTGCTATTCTATCTATCATACATACTGTCTGCTATTCTATCTATCATACATACTGTCTGCTATTCTATCTATCATACATACATACTGTCTGCTATTCTATCTATCATACATACTGTCTGCTATTCATCTATCTATCATACATACTGTCTGCTATTCTATCTATCTAACATACATACTGTCTGCTATTCTATCTATCTAACATACATACTGTCTGCTATTCTATCTATCATACATACTGTCTGCTATTCTATCTATCTATCTATCTATCTATCTATCTATCTATCTATCTATCTATCATACATACTGTCTGCTATTCTATCTATCTATCTATCTATCTATCTATCTATCTATCTATCATACATACTGTCTTCTATTCTATCTATCATACATACTGTCTGCTATTCTGTCTATCATACATACTGTCTGCTATTCTATCTATCATACATACTGTCTGCTATTCTATCTATCATACATACTGTCTGCTATTCTATCTATCTATCTATCTATCTATCATACATACTGTCTGCTATTCTATCTATCTATCATACATACTGTCTGCTATTCTATCTATCTATCTATCTATCTATCATACATACTGTCTGCTATTCATCTATCATACATACTGTCTGCTATTCTATCTATCATACAAACTGTCTGCTATTCTATCTATCATACATACTGTCTGCTATTCTATCTATCATACATACTGTCTGCTATTCATCTATCATACATACTGTCTGCTATTCTATCTATCTATCATACATACTGTCTGCTATTCTACCTATCTATCTATCATACATACTGTCTGCTATTCATCTATCTATCTATCTATCTATCTATCTATCTATCTATCTATCTATCTATCTTACATACTGGGCCTGATTCAGACCCACTCGCGAGCGGCTGTCCGCTCGCAAGTGAGTCGATGTTCTGCACTGAGCAGAACATCGGAGCTCCGTCGTGCGCATTCGCCAGACGCAACGACCGAAGGACTTTCCTTCGCTCGTTGTGTCTGATCAAAGGGGGCGTGCTGTCGATGTTGATTGACAGCACGCCCCCTTTGGTGGGCGTGCCGGGGGCGTGCCTCTCTGACGGGGGCGTTCCTAAGGGAACGCCTACCGTCAGAAGCCGGCCCACTGACATCACTAGTGATGTCAGTGGGAGTGATTTTGGCTCTGATAGAGCCAAAATCATTTCGGGCCTTGCAGTTGAAAACCTCAACCGCAGGCTCCGGCTCACAGTTTCGATGGTCGCGATGGTCAAGACCATCGCGGCCATCAAACTGCACGCTCGTATAGGCTGTGGGTGGTGACCCACAGCTATACGAGCGTCCAGGAGGATGCTCCATAGTTATGGAGGACGGCCCTCATTCAGAGCGTGCGCTCTGCTCAGAGCGTACGGCTCTGAATGAGGGCCACTGTCTGCTATTCTATCTATCATACATACTGTCTGCTATTCTATATATCTATCATACATACTGTCTGCTATTCTATCTATCTATCATACATACTGTCTGCTATTCTATCTATCATACATACTGTCTGCTATTCTATCTATCATACATACTGTCTGCTATTCTATCTATCTATCTATCTATCTATCTATCTATCTATCTATCTATCATACATACTGTCTGCTATTCTATCTATCTATCATACATACTGTCTGCTATTCTATCTATCTATCATACATACTGTCTGCTATTCTATCTATCATACATACTGTCTGCAATTCTATCTATCATACATACTGTCTGCTATTCTATCTATCTATCTATCATACATACTGTCTGCTATTCTATCTATCTATCATACATACTGTCTGCTATTCTATCTATCTATCTATCTATCTATCTATCTATCTATCTATCATACATACTGTCTGCTATTCTATCTATCATACATACTGTCTCCTATTAATCTATCTATCATACATACTGTCTGCTATTCTATCTATCTATCTATCTATCTATCTATCTATCTATCTATCATACATACTGTCTGCTATTCATCTATCTATCATACATACTGTCTGCTATTCTATCTATCATACATACTGTCTGCTATTCTATCTATCTATCATACATACATACTGTCTGCTATTCTATCTATCTATCTATCATACATACTGTCTGCTATTCTATCTATCATACATACTGTCTGCTATTCTATCTATCATACATACTGTCTGCTATTCTATCTATCTATCTATCTATCTATCATACATACTGTCTGCTATTCTATCTATCTATCATACATACTGTCTGCTATTCTATCTATCTATCTATCTATCTATCTATCTATCTATCTATCTATCTATCATACATACTGTCTGCTATTCTATCTATCATACATACTGTCTCCTATTCATCTATCTATCATACATACTGTCTGCTATTCTATCTATCTATCTATCTATCTATCTATCTATCTATCTATCATACATACTGTCTGCTATTCATCTATCTATCATACATACTGTCTGCTATTCTATCTATCATACATACTGTCTGCTATTCTATCTATCTATCTATCATACATACTGTCTGCTATTCTATCTATCATACATACTGTCTCCTATTAATCTATCTATCATACATACTGTCTGCTATTCTATCTATCTATCTATCTATCTATCTATCTATCATACATACTGTCTGATATTCATCTATCTATCATACATACTGTCTGCTATTCTATCTATCATACATACTGTCTGCTATTCTATCTATCTATCATACATACATACTGTCTGCTATTCTATCTATCTATCATACATACTGTCTGCTATTCTATCTATCATACATACTGTCTGCTATTCTATCTATTATACATACTGTCTGCTATTCTATCTATCTATCTATCATACATACTGTCTGCTATTCTATCTATCTATCATACATACTGTCTGCTATTCTATGTATCTATCTATCTATCTATCTATCTATCTATCATACATACTGTCTGCTATTCTATCTATCATACATACTGTCTCCTATTCATCTATCTATCATACATACTGTCTGCTATTCTATCTATCTATCTATCTATCTATCTATCTATCTATCTATCTATCTATCATACATACTGTCTGCTATTCATCTATCTATCATACATACTGTCTGCTATTCTATCTATCATACATACTGTCTGCTATTCTATCTATCTATCTATCTATCTATCTATCTATCTATCTATCTATCATACATACTGTCTGCTATTCTATCTATCATACATACTGTCTCCTATTCATCTATCTATCATACATACTGTCTGCTATTCTATCTATCTATCTATCTATCTATCTATCTATCTATCTATCATACATACTGTCTGCTATTCATCTATCTATCATACATACTGTCTGCTATTCTATCTATCATACATACTGTCTGCTATTCTATCTATCTATCATACATACTGTCTGCTATTCTATCTATCATACATACTGTCTGCTATTCTATCTATCTATCTATCATACATACTGTCTGCTATTCTATCTATCTATCTATCTATCTATCTATCTATCTATCTATCTATCTATCTATCATACATACTGTCTGCTATTCTATCTATCATACATACTGTCTGCTATTCTATCTATCATACATACTGTCTGCTATTCTATCTATCTATCTATCATACATACTGTCTGCTGTTCTATCTATCTATCATACATACTGTCTGCTATTCTATCTATCTATCTATCTATCTATCTATCTATCATACATACATACTGTCTGCTATTCTATCTATCATACATACTGTCTGCTATTCATCTATCTATCATACATACTGTCTGCTATTCTATCTATCATACATACATACTGTCTGCTATTCTATCTATCATACATACTGTCTGCTATTCTATCTATCATACATACATACTGTCTGCTATTCTATCTATCATACATACTGTCTGCTATTCATCTATCTATCATACATACTGTCTGCTATTCTATCTATCTAACATACATACAGTCTGCTATTCTATCTATCTAACATACATACTGTCTGCTATTCTATCTATCATACATACTGTCTGCTATTCTATCTATCTATCTATCTATCTATCTATCTATCTATCTATCTATCTATCTATCTATCATACATACTGTCTGCTATTCTATCTATCTATCTATCTATCTATCTATCTATCTATCTATCTATCTATCTATCATACATACTGTCTTCTATTCTATCTATCATACATACTGTCTGCTATTCTGTCTATCATACATACTGTCTGCTATTCTATCTATCATACATACTGTCTGCTATTCTATCTATCATACATACTGTCTGCTATTCTATCTATCTATCATACATACTGTCTGCTATTCTATCTATCTATCATACATACTGTCTGCTATTCTATCTATCTATCTATCATACATACTGTCTGCTATTCATCTATCATACATACTGTCTGCTATTCTATCTATCTATCATACATACTGTCTGCTATTCTATCTATCATACATACTGTCTGCTATTCTATCTATCTATCATACATACTGTCTGCTATTCATCTATCTATCATACATACTGTCTGCTATTCTATCTATCTATCTATCATACATACTGTCTGCTATTCTATCTATCATACATACTGTCTGCTATTCTATCTATCTATCTATCATACATACTGTCTGATATTCTATCTATCATACATACTGTCTGCTATTCATCTATCTATCATACATACTGTCTGCTAATCTATCTATCTATCTATCTATCTATCTATCTATCTATCTATCTATCTATCATACATACTGTCTGCTATTCTATCTATCATACATACTGTCTGCTATTCATCTATCTATCATACATACTGTCTGCTATTCATCTATCTATCATACATACTGTCTGCTATTCTATCTATCATACATACTGTCTGCTATTCATCTATCTATCATACATACTGTCTGCTATTCTATCTATCTATCATACATACTGTCTGCTATTCTATCTATCTATCATACATACTGTCTGCTATTCATCTATCTATCATACATACTGTCTCCTATTCTATCTATCATACATACTGTCTGCTATTCATCTATCTATCATACATACTGTCTGCTATTCTATCTATCTATCATACATACTGTCTGCTATTCTATCTATCTATCATACATACTGTCTACTATTCATCTATCTATCATACATACTGTCTGCTATTCATCTAGCTATCATACATACTGTCTGCTATTCTATCTATCTATCATACATACTGTCTGCTATTCATCTATCTATCATACATACTGTCTGCTATTCTATCTATCATACATACTGTCTGCTATTCTATCTATCTATCATACATACTGTCAGCTATTCTATCTATCATACATACTGTCTGCTATTCTATCTATCTATCATACATACTGTCTGCTATTCTATCTATCATACATACTGTCTGCTATTCTATCTATCTATCATACATACTGTCTGCTATTCTATCTATCATACATACTGTCTGCTATTCATCTAAATATCATACATACTGTCTGCTATTCATCTAAATATCATACATACTGTCTGCTATTCATCTACCTATCATACATACTGTCTGCTATTCTATCTATCTATCATACATACTGTCTGCTATTCATCTATCTATGATACATACTGTCGGCTATTCTATCTATCTATCATACATACTGTCTGCTATTCATCTATCTATCATACATACTGTCTGCTAATCTATCTATCTATCTATCTATCTATCATACATACTGTCTGCTATTCTATCTATCATACATACTGTCTGCTATTCATCTATCTATCATACATACTGTCTGCTATTCATCTATCTATCATACATACTGTCTGCTATTCTATCTAACATACATACTGTCTGCTATTCATCTATCTATCATACATACTGTCTGCTATTCTATCTATCTATCATACATACTGTCTGCTATTCTATCTATCATACATACTGTCTGCTATTCATCTATCTATCATACATACTGTCTGCTATTCTATCTATCTATCATACATACTGTCTGCTATTCTATCTATCTATCATACATACTGTCTACTATTCATCTATCTATCATACATACTGTCTGCTATTCATCTAGCTATCATACATACTGTCTGCTATTCTATCTATCTATCTATCATACATACTGTCTGCTATTCATCTATCTATCATACATACTGTCTGCTATTCTATCTATCATACATACTGTCTGCTATTCTATCGATCTATCATACATACTGTCTGCTATTCTATCTATCATACATACTGTCTGCTATTCTATCTATCTATCATACATACTGTCTGCTATTCTATCTATCTATCTATCTATCTATCATACATACTGTCTGCTATTCATCTATCTATCATACATACTGTCTGCTATTCTATCTATCATACATACTGTCTGCTATTCTATCGATCTATCATACATACTGTCTGCTATTCTATCTATCATACATACTGTCTGCTATTCTATCTATCTATCATACATACCGTCTGCTATTCATCTAAATATCATACATACTGTCTGCTATTCATGTACCTATCATACATACTGTCTGCTATTCTATCTATCTATCATACATACTGTCTGCTATTCATCTATCTATGATACATACTGTCGGCTATTCTATCTATCTATCATACATACTGTCTGCTATTCATCTACCTATCATACATACTGTCTGCTATTCTATCTATCTATCATAAATACTGTCTGCTATTCATCTATCTATGATACATACTGTCGGCTATTCTATCTATCTATCATACATACTGTCTGCTATTCATCTATCTATCATACATACTGTCGGCTATTCTATCTATCTATCATACATACTGTCTGCTATTCATCTATCTATCATACATACTGTCTGCTAATCTATCTATTTATCTATCTATCATACATACTGTCTGCTATTCTATCTATCTATCATACATACTGTCGGTTATTCTATCTATCATACATACTGTCTGCTATTCTATCTATCATACATACTGTCTGCTATTCATCTATCTATCATACATACTGTCGGCTATTCTATCTATCATACATACTGTCTGCTATTCATCTATCTATCATACATACTGTCTGCTATTCTATCTATCTATCATACATACTGTCTGCTATTCATCTATCTATCATACATACTGTCTGCTATTCATCTATCATACATACTGTCTGCTATTCTATCTATCTATCATACATACTGTCTGCTATTCTATCTATCTATCTATCATACATACTGTCTGCTATTCCATCTATCATACATAATGTCTGCTATTCATCTATCTATCATACATACTGTCTGCTATTCATCTATCTATCGTACATACTGTCTGCTATTCTATCTATCATACATACTGTCTGCTATTCTATCTATCATACATACTGTCTGCTATTCATCTATCATACATACTGTCTGCTATTCTATCTATCATACATACTGTCTGCTATTCTATCTATCTATCATACATACTGTCTGCTATTCTATCTATCATACATACTGTCTGCTATTCTATCTATCATACATACTGTCTGCTATTCTATCTATCTATCATACATACTGTCTGCTATTCTATCTATCATACATACTGTCTGCTATTCTATCTATCTATCATACATACTGTCTGCTATTCTATCTATCAGACATACTGTCTGCTATTCTATCTATCTATCATACATACTGTCTGCTATTCTATCTATCATACATACTGTCTGCTATTCTATCTATTATACATACTGTCTGCTATTCTATCTATCTATCATACATACTGTCTGCTATTCTATCTATCATACATACTGTCTGCTATTCTATCTATCTATCTATCTATCTATCTATCTATCTATCTATCATACATACTGTCTGCTATTCTATCTATCTATCATACATACTGTCTGCTATTCTATCTATCTATCATACATACTGTCTGCTATTCTATCTATCAGACATACTGTCTGCTATTCTATCTATCATACATACTGTCTACTATTCTAGCTATCTTTCATACATACTGTCTGCTATTCTATCTATCATACATACTGTCTGCTATTCTATCTATCTATCTATCTATCTATCTATCTATCTATCTATCATACATACTGTCTGCTATTCTATCTATCTATCATACATACTGTCTGCTATTCTTTCTATCATACATACTGTCTGCTATTCTATCTATTATACATACTGTCTGCTATTCTATCTATCTATCATACATACTGTCTGCTATTCTATCTATCATACATACTGTCTGCTATTCTATCTATCTATCATACATACTGTCTGCTATTCTATCTATCTATCATACATACTGTCTGCTATTCTATCTATCTATCATACATACTGTCTGCTATTCTATCTATCAGACATACTGTCTGCTATTCTATCTATCATACATACTGTCTACTATTCTAGCTATCTTTCATACATACTGTCTGCTATTCTATCTATCATACATACTGTCTGCTATTCTATCTATCTATCATACATACTGTCTGCTATTCTATCTATCTATCATACATACTGTCTGCTATTCTATCTATCTATCATACATACTGTCTGCTATTCTATCTATCAGACATACTGTCTGCTATTCTATCTATCATACATACTGTCTACTATTCTAGCTATCTTTCATACATACTGTCTGCTATTCTATCTATCATACATACTGTCTGCTATTCTATCTATCTATCTATCTATCTATCTATCATACATACTGTCTGCTATTCTATCTATCTATCTATCATACATACTGTCTGCTATTCTATCTATCATACATACTGTCTGCTATTCTATCTATTATACATACTGTCTGCTATTCTATCTATCTATCATACATACTGTCTACTATTCATCTATCTATCATACATACTGTCTGCTATTCATCTAGCTATCATACATACTGTCTGCTATTCTATCTATCTATCTATCATACATACTGTCTGCTATTCATCTATCTATCATACATACTGTCTGCTATTCTATCTATCATACATACTGTCTGCTATTCTATCGATCTATCATACATACTGTCTGCTATTCTATCTATCATACATACTGTCTGCTATTCTATCTATCTATCATACATACTGTCTGCTATTCTATCTATCTATCTATCTATCTATCATACATACTGTCTGCTATTCATCTATCTATCATACATACTGTCTGCTATTCTATCTATCATACATACTGTCTGCTATTCTATCGATCTATCATACATACTGTCTGCTATTCTATCTATCATACATACTGTCTGCTATTCTATCTATCTATCATACATACCGTCTGCTATTCATCTAAATATCATACATACTGTCTGCTATTCATGTACCTATCATACATACTTTCTGCTATTCTATCTATCTATCATACATACTGTCTGCTATTCATCTATCTATGATACATACTGTCGGCTATTCTATCTATCTATCATACATACTGTCTGCTATTCATCTACCTATCATACATACTGTCTGCTATTCTATCTATCTATCATAAATACTGTCTGCTATTCATCTATCTATGATACATACTGTCGGCTATTCTATCTATCTATCATACATACTGTCTGCTATTCATCTATCTATCATACATACTGTCGGCTATTCTATCTATCTATCATACATACTGTCTGCTATTCATCTATCTATCATACATACTGTCTGCTAATCTATCTATTTATCTATCTATCATACATACTGTCTGCTATTCTATCTATCTATCATACATACTGTCGGTTATTCTATCTATCATACATGCTGTCTGCTATTCTATCTATCATACATACTGTCTGCTATTCATCTATCTATCATACATACTGTCGGCTATTCTATCTATCATACATACTGTCTGCTATTCATCTATCTATCATACATACTGTCTGCTATTCTATCTATCTATCATACATACTGTCTGCTATTCATCTATCTATCATACATACTGTCTGCTATTCATCTATCATACATACTGTCTGCTATTCTATCTATCTATCATACATACTGTCTGCTATTCTATCTATCTATCTATCATACATACTGTCTGCTATTCCATCTATCATACATAATGTCTGCTATTCATCTATCTATCATACATACTGTCTGCTATTCATCTATCTATCGTACATACTGTCTGCTATTCTATCTATCATACATACTGTCTGCTATTCTATCTATCATACATACTGTCTGCTATTCATCTATCATACATACTGTCTGCTATTCTATCTATCATTCATACTGTCTGCTATTCTATCTATCTATCATACATACTGTCTGCTATTCTATCTATCATACATACTGTCTGCTATTCTATCTATCATACATACTGTCTGCTATTCTATCTATCTATCATACATACTGTCTGCTATTCTATCTATCATACATACTGTCTGCTATTCTATCTATCTATCATACATACTGTCTGCTATTCTATCTATCAGACATACTGTCTGCTATTCTATCTATCTATCATACATACTGTCTGCTATTCTATCTATCATACATACTGTCTGCTATTCTATCTATTATACATACTGTCTGCTATTCTATCTATCTATCATACATACTGTCTGCTATTCTATCTATCATACATACTGTCTGCTATTCTATCTATCTATCTATCTATCTATCTATCTATCTATCTATCATACATACTGTCTGCTATTCTATCTATCTATCATACATACTGTCTGCTATTCTATCTATCTATCATACATACTGTCTGCTATTCTATCTATCAGACATACTGTCTGCTATTCTATCTATCATACATACTGTCTACTATTCTAGCTATCTTTCATACATACTGTCTGCTATTCTATCTATCATACATACTGTCTGCTATTCTATCTATCTATCTATCTATCTATCTATCTATCTATCTATCTATCTATCATACATACTGTCTGCTATTCTATCTATCTATCATACATACTGTCTGCTATTCTTTCTATCATACATACTGTCTGCTATTCTATCTATTATACATACTGTCTGCTATTCTATCTATCTATCATACATACTGTCTGCTATTCTATCTATCATACATACTGTCTGCTATTCTATCTATCTATCATACATACTGTCTGCTATTCTATCTATCTATCATACATACTGTCTGCTATTCTATCTATCTATCATACATACTGTCTGCTATTCTATCTATCAGACATACTGTCTGCTATTCTATCTATCATACATACTGTCTACTATTCTAGCTATCTTTCATACATACTGTCTGCTATTCTATCTATCATACATACTGTCTGCTATTCTATCTATCTATCATACATACTGTCTGCTATTCTATCTATCTATCATACATACTGTCTGCTATTCTATCTATCTATCATACATACTGTCTGCTATTCTATCTATCAGACATACTGTCTGCTATTCTATCTATCATACATACTGTCTACTATTCTAGCTATCTTTCATACATACTGTCTGCTATTCTATCTATCATACATACTGTCTGCTATTCTATCTATCTATCTATCTATCTATCTATCTATCTATCTATCTATCATACATACTGTCTGCTATTCTATCTATCTATCTATCATACATACTGTCTGCTATTCTATCTATCATACATACTGTCTGCTATTCTATCTATTATACATACTGTCTGCTATTCTATCTATCTATCATACATACTGTCTGCTATTCTATCTATCATACATACTGTCTGCTATTCTATCTATCTATCATACATACTGTCTGCTATTCTATCTATCTATCATACATACTGTCTGCTATTCTATCTATCATACATACTGTCTGCTATTCTATCTATCATACATACTGTCTGCTATTCTATCTCTCAGACATACTGTCTGCTATTCTATCTATCATACATACTGTCTACTATTCTATCTATCTTTCATACATATTGTCTGCTATTCTATCTATCATACATACTGTCTGCTATTCTATCTATCTATCATACATACTGTCTACTATTCTATCTATCATACATACATACTGTCTGCTATTCTATCTATCATACATACTGTCTGCTATTCATCTATCTGTCATACATACTGTCTGCTATTCTATCTATCATACATACATACTGTCTGCTATTCTATCTATCATACATACTGTCTGCTATTCATCTATCTATCATACATACTGTCTGCTATTCTATCTATCTAACATACATACTGTCTGCTATTCTATCTATCTAACATACATACTGTCTGCTATTCTATCTATCATACATACTGTCTGCTATTCTATCTATCTATCTATCTATCTATCTATCTATCTATCTATCTATCATACATACTGTCTGCTATTCTATCTATCTATCATACATACTGTCTGCTATTCTATCTATCATACATACTGTCTGCTATTCTATCTATCTATCATACATACTGTCTGCTATTCTATCTATCAGACATACTGTCTGCTATTCTATCTATCTATCATACATACTGTCTGCTATTCTATCTATCATACATACTGTCTGCTATTCTATCTATTATACATACTGTCTGCTATTCTATCTATCTATCATACATACTGTCTGCTATTCTATCTATCATACATACTGTCTGCTATTCTATCTATCTATCTATCTATCTATCTATCTATCTATCATACATACTGTCTGCTATTCTATCTATCTATCATACATACTGTCTGCTATTCTATCTATCTATCATACATACTGTCTGCTATTCTATCTATCAGACATACTGTCTGCTATTCTATCTATCATACATACTGTCTACTATTCTAGCTATCTTTCATACATACTGTCTGCTATTCTATCTATCATACATACTGTCTGCTATTCTATCTATCTATCTATCTATCTATCTATCTATCTATCATACATACTGTCTGCTATTCTATCTATCTATCATACATACTGTCTGCTATTCTTTCTATCATACATACTGTCTGCTATTCTATCTATTATACATACTGTCTGCTATTCTATCTATCTATCATACATACTGTCTGCTATTCTATCTATCATACATACTGTCTGCTATTCTATCTATCTATCATACATACTGTCTGCTATTCTATCTATCTATCATACATACTGTCTGCTATTCTATCTATCTATCATACATACTGTCTGCTATTCTATCTATCAGACATACTGTCTGCTATTCTATCTATCATACATACTGTCTACTATTCTAGCTATCTTTCATACATACTGTCTGCTATTCTATCTATCATACATACTGTCTGCTATTCTATCTATCTATCATACATACTGTCTGCTATTCTATCTATCTATCATACATACTGTCTGCTATTCTATCTATCTATCATACATACTGTCTGCTATTCTATCTATCAGACATACTGTCTGCTATTCTATCTATCATACATACTGTCTACTATTCTAGCTATCTTTCATACATACTGTCTGCTATTCTATCTATCATACATACTGTCTGCTATTCTATCTATCTATCTATCATACATACTGTCTGCTATTCTATCTATCATACATACTGTCTGCTATTCTATCTATTATACATACTGTCTGCTATTCTATCTATCTATCATACATACTGTCTGCTATTCTATCTATCATACATACTGTCTGCTATTCTATCTATCTATCATACATACTGTCTGCTATTCTATCTATCTATCATACATACTGTCTGCTATTCTATCTATCATACATACTGTCTGCTATTCTATCTATCATACATACTGTCTGCTATTCTATCTCTCAGACATACTGTCTGCTATTCTATCTATCATACATACTGTCTACTATTCTATCTATCTTTCATACATATTGTCTGCTATTCTATCTATCATACATACTGTCTGCTATTCTATCTATCTATCATACATACTGTCTACTATTCTATCTATCATACATACATACTGTCTGCTATTCTATCTATCATACATACTGTCTGCTATTCATCTATCTGTCATACATACTGTCTGCTATTCTATCTATCATACATACATACTGTCTGCTATTCTATCTATCATACATACTGTCTGCTATTCATCTATCTATCATACATACTGTCTGCTATTCTATCTATCTAACATACATACTGTCTGCTATTCTATCTATCTAACATACATACTGTCTGCTATTCTATCTATCATACATACTGTCTGCTATTCTATCTATCTATCTATCTATCTATCTATCTATCTATCTATCTATCTATCATACATACTGTCTGCTATTCTATCTATCTATCTATCTATCTATCTATCTATCTATCTATCTATCATACATACTGTCTTCTATTCTATCTATCATACATACTGTCTGCTATTCTGTCTATCATACATACTGTCTGCTATTCTATCTATCATACATACTGTCTGCTATTCTATCTATCATACATACTGTCTGCTATTCTATCTATCTATCTATCTATCTATCTATCTATCTATCTATCTATCATACATACTGTCTGCTATTCTATCTATCTATCATACATACTGTCTGCTATTCTATCTATCTATCTATCATACATACTGTCTGCTATTCATCTATCATACATACTGTCTGCTATTCTATCTATCATACAAACTGTCTGCTATTCTATCTATCATACATACTGTCTGCTATTCTATCTATCATACATACTGTCTGCTATTCATCTATCATACATACTGTCTGCTATTCTATCTATCTATCATACATACTGTCTGCTATTCTACCTATCTATCTATCATACATACTGTCTGCTATTCATCTATCTATCTATCTATCTATCTATCTATCTATCTATCTATCTATCTATCTATCTTACATACTGGGCCTGATTCAGACCCACTCGCGAGCGGCTGTCCGCTCGCAAGTGGGTCGATGTTCTGCACTGAGCAGAACATCGGAGCTCCGTCGTGCGCATGCGCCAGACGCAACGACCGAAGGACTTTCCTTCGCTCGTTGTGTCTGATCAAAGGGGGCGTGCTGTCGATGTTGATTGACAGCACGCCCCCTTTGGTGGGCGTGCCGGGGGCGTGCCTCTCTGACGGGGGCGTTCCTAAGGGAACGCCTACCGTCAGAAGCCGGCCCACTGACATCACTAGTGATGTCAGTGGGAGTGATTTTGGCTCTGATAGAGCCAAAATCATTTCGGGCCTTGCAGTTGAAAACCTCAACCGCAGGCTCCGGCTCGCAGTTTCGATGGTCGCGATGGTCAAGACCATCGCGGCCATCAAACTGCACGCTCGTATAGGCTGTGGGTGGTGACCCACAGCTATACGAGCGTCCAGGAGGATGCTCCATAGTTATGGAGGACGGCCCTCATTCAGAGCGTGCGCTCTGCTCAGAGCGTACGGCTCTGAATGAGGGCCACTGTCTGCTATTCTATCTATCATACATACTGTCTGCTATTCTATATATCTATCATACATACTGTCTGCTATTCTATCTATCTATCATACATACTGTCTGCTATTCTATCTATCATACATACTGTCTGCTATTCTATCTATCATACATACTGTCTGCTATTCTATCTATCATACATACATACTGTCTGCTATTCTATCTATCATACATACTGTCTGCTATTCATCTATCTATCATACATACTGTCTGCTATTCTATCTATCTAACATACATACTGTCTGCTATTCTATCTATCTAACATACATACTGTCTGCTATTCTATCTATCATACATACTGTCTGCTATTCTATCTATCTATCTATCTATCTATCTATCTATCTATCTATCTATCTATCTATCTATCTATCATACATACTGTCTGCTATTCTATCTATCTATCTATCTATCTATCTATCTATCTATCTATCTATCTATCTATCTATCTATCTATCTATCATACATACTGTCTTCTATTCTATCTATCATACATACTGTCTGCTATTCTGTCTATCATACATACTGTCTGCTATTCTATCTATCATACATACTGTCTGCTATTCTATCTATCATACATACTGTCTGCTATTCTATCTATCTATCTATCTATCTATCATACATACTGTCTGCTATTCTATCTATCTATCATACATACTGTCTGCTATTCTATCTATCTATCTATCATACATACTGTCTGCTATTCATCTATCATACATACTGTCTGCTATTCTATCTATCATACAAACTGTCTGCTATTCTATCTATCATACATACTGTCTGCTATTCTATCTATCATACATACTGTCTGCTATTCATCTATCATACATACTGTCTGCTATTCTATCTATCTATCATACATACTGTCTGCTATTCTACCTATCTATCTATCATACATACTGTCTGCTATTCATCTATCTATCTATCTATCTATCTATCTATCTATCTATCTTACATACTGGGCCTGATTCAGACCCACTCGCGAGCGGCTGTCCGCTCGCAAGTGAGTCGATGTTCTGCACTGAGCAGAACATCGGAGCTCCGTCGTGCGCATGCGCCAGACGCAACGACCGAAGGACTTTCCTTCGCTCGTTGTGTCTGATCAAAGGGGGCGTGCTGTCGATGTTGATTGACAGCACGCCCCCTTTGGTGGGCGTGCCGGGGGCGTGCCTCTCTGACGGGGGCGTTCCTAAGGGAACGCCTACCGTCAGAAGCCGGCCCACTGACATCACTAGTGATGTCAGTGGGAGTGATTTTGGCTCTGATAGAGCCAAAATCATTTCGGGCCTTGCAGTTGAAAACCTCAACCGCAGGCTCCGGCTCACAGTTTCGATGGTCGCGATGGTCAAGACCATCGCGGCCATCAAACTGCACGCTCGTATAGGCTGTGGGTGGTGACCCACAGCTATACGAGCGTCCAGGAGGATGCTCCATAGTTATGGAGGACGGCCCTCATTCAGAGCGTGCGCTCTGCTCAGAGCGTACGGCTCTGAATGAGGGCCACTGTCTGCTATTCTATCTATCATACATACTGTCTGCTATTCTATATATCTATCATACATACTGTCTGCTATTCTATCTATCTATCATACATACTGTCTGCTATTCTATCTATCATACATACTGTCTGCTATTCTATCTATCATACATACTGTCTGCTATTCTATCTATCTATCTATCTATCTATCTATCTATCTATCTATCTATCTATCATACATACTGTCTGCTATTCTATCTATCTATCATACATACTGTCTGCTATTCTATCTATCTATCATACATACTGTCTGCTATTCTATCTATCATACATACTGTCTGCAATTCTATCTATCATACATACTGTCTGCTATTCTATCTATCTATCATACATACTGTCTGCTATTCTATCTATCTATCATACATACTGTCTGCTATTCTATCTATCTATCTATCTATCTATCTATCTATCTATCTATCTATCATACATACTGTCTGCTATTCTATCTATCATACATACTGTCTCCTATTAATCTATCTATCATACATACTGTCTGCTATTCTATCTATCTATCTATCTATCTATCTATCATACATACTGTCTGCTATTCATCTATCTATCATACATACTGTCTGCTATTCTATCTATCATACATACTGTCTGCTATTCTATCTATCTATCATACATACATACTGTCTGCTATTCTATCTATCTATCATACATACTGTCTGCTATTCTATCTATCATACATACTGTCTGCTATTCTATCTATCATACATACTGTCTGCTATTCTATCTATCTATCTATCATACATACTGTCTGCTATTCTATCTATCTATCATACATACTGTCTGCTATTCTATCTATCTATCTATCTATCTATCTATCTATCTATCTATCATACATACTGTCTGCTATTCTATCTCTCATACATACTGTCTCCTATTCATCTATCTATCATACATACTGTCTGCTATTCTTTCTATCATACATACTGTCTGCTATTCTATCTATTATACATACTGTCTGCTATTCTATCTATCTATCATACATACTGTCTGCTATTCTATCTATCATACATACTGTCTGCTATTCTATCTATCTATCATACATACTGTCTGCTATTCTATCTATCTATCATACATACTGTCTGCTATTCTATCTATCTATCATACATACTGTCTGCTATTCTATCTATCAGACATACTGTCTGCTATTCTATCTATCATACATACTGTCTACTATTCTAGCTATCTTTCATACATACTGTCTGCTATTCTATCTATCATACATACTGTCTGCTATTCTATCTATCTATCATACATACTGTCTGCTATTCTATCTATCTATCATACATACTGTCTGCTATTCTATCTATCTATCATACATACTGTCTGCTATTCTATCTATCAGACATACTGTCTGCTATTCTATCTATCATACATACTGTCTACTATTCTAGCTATCTTTCATACATACTGTCTGCTATTCTATCTATCATACATACTGTCTGCTATTCTATCTATCTATCTATCTATCTATCTATCTATCTATCTATCTATCTATCATACATACTGTCTGCTATTCTATCTATCTATCTATCATACATACTGTCTGCTATTCTATCTATCATACATACTGTCTGCTATTCTATCTATTATACATACTGTCTGCTATTCTATCTATCTATCATACATACTGTCTACTATTCATCTATCTATCATACATACTGTCTGCTATTCATCTAGCTATCATACATACTGTCTGCTATTCTATCTATCTATCTATCATACATACTGTCTGCTATTCATCTATCTATCATACATACTGTCTGCTATTCTATCTATCATACATACTGTCTGCTATTCTATCGATCTATCATACATACTGTCTGCTATTCTATCTATCATACATACTGTCTGCTATTCTATCTATCTATCATACATACTGTCTGCTATTCTATCTATCTATCTATCTATCATACATACTGTCTGCTATTCATCTATCTATCATACATACTGTCTGCTATTCTATCTATCATACATACTGTCTGCTATTCTATCGATCTATCATACATACTGTCTGCTATTCTATCTATCATACATACTGTCTGCTATTCTATCTATCTATCATACATACCGTCTGCTATTCATCTAAATATCATACATACTGTCTGCTATTCATGTACCTATCATACATACTGTCTGCTATTCTATCTATCTATCATACATACTGTCTGCTATTCATCTATCTATGATACATACTGTCGGCTATTCTATCTATCTATCATACATACTGTCTGCTATTCATCTACCTATCATACATACTGTCTGCTATTCTATCTATCTATCATAAATACTGTCTGCTATTCATCTATCTATGATACATACTGTCGGCTATTCTATCTATCTATCATACATACTGTCTGCTATTCATCTATCTATCATACATACTGTCGGCTATTCTATCTATCTATCATACATACTGTCTGCTATTCATCTATCTATCATACATACTGTCTGCTAATCTATCTATTTATCTATCTATCATACATACTGTCTGCTATTCTATCTATCTATCATACATACTGTCGGTTATTCTATCTATCATACATACTGTCTGCTATTCTATCTATCATACATACTGTCTGCTATTCATCTATCTATCATACATACTGTCGGCTATTCTATCTATCATACATACTGTCTGCTATTCATCTATCTATCATACATACTGTCTGCTATTCTATCTATCTATCATACATACTGTCTGCTATTCATCTATCTATCATACATACTGTCTGCTATTCATCTATCATACATACTGTCTGCTATTCTATCTATCTATCATACATACTGTCTGCTATTCTATCTATCTATCTATCATACATACTGTCTGCTATTCCATCTATCATACATAATGTCTGCTATTCATCTATCTATCATACATACTGTCTGCTATTCATCTATCTATCGTACATACTGTCTGCTATTCTATCTATCATACATACTGTCTGCTATTCTATCTATCATACATACTGTCTGCTATTCATCTATCATACATACTGTCTGCTATTCTATCTATCATACATACTGTCTGCTATTCTATCTATCTATCATACATACTGTCTGCTATTCTATCTATCATACATACTGTCTGCTATTCTATCTATCATACATACTGTCTGCTATTCTATCTATCTATCATACATACTGTCTGCTATTCTATCTATCATACATACTGTCTGCTATTCTATCTATCTATCATACATACTGTCTGCTATTCTATCTATCAGACATACTGTCTGCTATTCTATCTATCTATCATACATACTGTCTGCTATTCTATCTATCATACATACTGTCTGCTATTCTATCTATTATACATACTGTCTGCTATTCTATCTATCTATCATACATACTGTCTGCTATTCTATCTATCATACATACTGTCTGCTATTCTATCTATCTATCTATCTATCTATCATACATACTGTCTGCTATTCTATCTATCTATCTATCATACATACTGTCTGCTATTCTATCTATCTATCATACATACTGTCTGCTATTCTATCTATCAGACATACTGTCTGCTATTCTATCTATCATACATACTGTCTACTATTCTAGCTATCTTTCATACATACTGTCTGCTATTCTATCTATCATACATACTGTCTGCTATTCTATCTATCTATCTATCTATCTATCATACATACTGTCTGCTATTCTATCTATCTATCATACATACTGTCTGCTATTCTTTCTATCATACATACTGTCTGCTATTCTATCTATTATACATACTGTCTGCTATTCTATCTATCTATCATACATACTGTCTGCTATTCTATCTATCATACATACTGTCTGCTATTCTATCTATCTATCATACATACTGTCTGCTATTCTATCTATCTATCATACATACTGTCTGCTATTCTATCTATCTATCATACATACTGTCTGCTATTCTATCTATCAGACATACTGTCTGCTATTCTATCTATCATACATACTGTCTACTATTCTAGCTATCTTTCATACATACTGTCTGCTATTCTATCTATCATACATACTGTCTGCTATTCTATCTATCTATCATACATACTGTCTGCTATTCTATCTATCTATCATACATACTGTCTGCTATTCTATCTATCTATCATACATACTGTCTGCTATTCTATCTATCAGACATACTGTCTGCTATTCTATCTATCATACATACTGTCTACTATTCTAGCTATCTTTCATACATACTGTCTGCTATTCTATCTATCATACATACTGTCTGCTATTCTATCTATCTATCTATCTATCTATCTATCTATCTATCTATCTATCTATCTATCTATCATACATACTGTCTGCTATTCTATCTATCTATCTATCATACATACTGTCTGCTATTCTATCTATCATACATACTGTCTGCTATTCTATCTATTATACATACTGTCTGCTATTCTATCTATCTATCATACATACTGTCTGCTATTCTATCTATCATACATACTGTCTGCTATTCTATCTATCTATCATACATACTGTCTGCTATTCTATCTATCTATCATACATACTGTCTGCTATTCTATCTATCATACATACTGTCTGCTATTCTATCTATCATACATACTGTCTGCTATTCTATCTCTCAGACATACTGTCTGCTATTCTATCTATCATACATACTGTCTACTATTCTATCTATCTTTCATATATATTGTCTGCTATTCTATCTATCATACATACTGTCTGCTATTCTATCTATCTATCATACATACTGTCTACTATTCTATCTATCATACATACATACTGTCTGCTATTCTATCTATCATACATACTGTCTGCTATTCATCTATCTGTCATACATACTGTCTGCTATTCTATCTATCATACATACATACATACTGTCTGCTATTCTATCTATCATACATACTGTCTGCTATTCATCTATCTATCATACATACTGTCTGCTATTCTATCTATCTAACATACATACTGTCTGCTATTCTATCTATCTAACATACATACTGTCTGCTATTCTATCTATCATACATACTGTCTGCTATTCTATCTATCTATCTATCTATCTATCTATCTATCTATCTATCTATCTATCTATCATACATACTGTCTGCTATTCTATCTATCTATCTATCTATCTATCTATCTATCTATCTATCATACATACTGTCTTCTATTCTATCTATCATACATACTGTCTGCTATTCTGTCTATCATACATACTGTCTGCTATTCTATCTATCATACATACTGTCTGCTATTCTATCTATCATACATACTGTCTGCTATTCTATCTATCTATCTATCTATCTATCTATCTATCTATCTATCATACATACTGTCTGCTATTCTATCTATCTATCATACATACTGTCTGCTATTCTATCTATCTATCTATCATACATACTGTCTGCTATTCATCTATCATACATACTGTCTGCTATTCTATCTATCATACAAACTGTCTGCTATTCTATCTATCATACATACTGTCTGCTATTCTATCTATCATACATACTGTCTGCTATTCATCTATCATACATACTGTCTGTTATTCTATCTATCTATCATACATACTGTCTGCTATTCTACCTATCTATCTATCATACATACTGTCTGCTATTCATCTATCTATCTATCTATCTATCTATCTATCTATCTATCTATCTATCTTACATACTGGGCCTGATTCAGACCCACTCGCGAGCGGCTGTCCGCTCGCAAGTGGGTCGATGTTCTGCACTGAGCAGAACATCGGAGCTCCGTCGTGCGCATGCGCCAGACGCAACGACCGAAGGACTTTCCTTCGCTCGTTGTGTCTGATCAAAGGGGGCGTGCTGTCGATGTTGATTGACAGCACGCCCCCTTTGGTGGGCGTGCCGGGGGCGTGCCTTTCTGACGGGGGCGTTCCTAAGGGAACGCCTACCGTCAGAAGCCGGCCCACTGACATCACTAGTGATGTCAGTGGGAGTGATTTTGGCTCTGATAGAGCCAAAATCATTTCGGGCCTTGCAGTTGAAAACCTCAACCGCAGGCTCCGGCTCGCAGTTTCGATGGTCGCGATGGTCAAGACCATCGCGGCCATCAAACTGCACGCTCGTATAGGCTGTGGGTGGTGACCCACAGCTATACGAGCGTCCAGGAGGATGCTCCATAGTTATGGAGGACGGCCCTCATTCAGAGCGTGCGCTCTGCTCAGAGCGTACGGCTCTGAATGAGGGCCACTGTCTGCTATTCTATCTATCATACATACTGTCTGCTATTCTATATATCTATCATACATACTGTCTGCTATTCTATCTATCTATCATACATACTGTCTGCTATTCTATCTATCATACATACTGTCTGCTATTCTATCTATCATACATACTGTCTGCTATTCTATCTATCATACATACATACTGTCTGCTATTCTATCTATCATACATACTGTCTGCTATTCATCTATCTATCATACATACTGTCTGCTATTCTATCTATCTAACATACATACTGTCTGCTATTCTATCTATCTAACATACATACTGTCTGCTATTCTATCTATCATACATACTGTCTGCTATTCTATCTATCTATCTATCTATCTATCTATCTATCTATCTATCTATCATACATACTGTCTGCTATTCTATCTATCTATCTATCTATCTATCTATCTATCTATCTATCTATCTATCATACATACTGTCTTCTATTCTATCTATCATACATACTGTCTGCTATTCTGTCTATCATACATACTGTCTGCTATTCTATCTATCATACATACTGTCTGCTATTCTATCTATCATACATACTGTCTGCTATTCTATCTATCTATCTATCTATCTATCTATCTATCATACATACTGTCTGCTATTCTATCTATCTATCATACATACTGTCTGCTATTCTATCTATCTATCTATCATACATACTGTCTGCTATTCATCTATCATACATACTGTCTGCTATTCTATCTATCATACAAACTGTCTGCTATTCTATCTATCATACATACTGTCTGCTATTCTATCTATCATACATACTGTCTGCTATTCATCTATCATACATACTGTCTGCTATTCTATCTATCTATCATACATACTGTCTGCTATTCTACCTATCTATCTATCATACATACTGTCTGCTATTCATCTATCTATCTATCTATCTATCTATCTATCTATCTATCTATCTATCTTACATACTGGGCCTGATTCAGACCCACTCGCGAGCGGCTGTCCGCTCGCAAGTGAGTCGATGTTCTGCACTGAGCAGAACATCGGAGCTCCGTCGTGCGCATGCGCCAGACGCAACGACCGAAGGACTTTCCTTCGCTCGTTGTGTCTGATCAAAGGGGGCGTGCTGTCGATGTTGATTGACAGCACGCCCCCTTTGGTGGGCGTGCCGGGGGCGTGCCTCTCTGACGGGGGCGTTCCTAAGGGAACGCCTACCGTCTGAAGCCGGCCCACTGACATCACTAGTGATGTCAGTGGGAGTGATTTTGGCTCTGATAGAGCCAAAATCATTTCGGGCCTTGCAGTTGAAAACCTCAACCGCAGGCTCCGGCTCACAGTTTCGATGGTCGCGATGGTCAAGACCATCGCGGCCATCAAACTGCACGCTCGTATAGGCTGTGGGTGGTGACCCACAGCTATACGAGCGTCCAGGAGGATGCTCCATAGTTATGGAGGACGGCCCTCATTCAGAGCGTGCGCTCTGCTCAGAGCGTACGGCTCTGAATGAGGGCCACTGTCTGCTATTCTATCTATCATACATACTGTCTGCTATTCTATATATCTATCATACATACTGTCTGCTATTCTATCTATCTATCATACATACTGTCTGCTATTCTATCTATCATACATACTGTCTGCTATTCTATCTATCATACATACTGTCTGCTATTCTATCTATCTATCTATCTATCTATCTATCTATCTATCTATCATACATACTGTCTGCTATTCTATCTATCTATCATACATACTGTCTGCTATTCTATCTATCTATCATACATACTGTCTGCTATTCTATCTATCATACATACTGTCTGCAATTCTATCTATCATACATACTGTCTGCTATTCTATCTATCTATCATACATACTGTCTGCTATTCTATCTATCTATCATACATACTGTCTGCTATTCTATCTATCTATCTATCTATCTATCTATCTATCTATCTATCTATCTATCATACATACTGTCTGCTATTCTATCTATCATACATACTGTCTCCTATTAATCTATCTATCATACATACTGTCTGCTATTCTATCTATCTATCTATCTATCTATCTATCATACATACTGTCTGCTATTCATCTATCTATCATACATACTGTCTGCTATTCTATCTATCATACATACTGTCTGCTATTCTATCTATCTATCATACATACATACTGTCTGCTATTCTATCTATCTATCATACATACTGTCTGCTATTCTATCTATCATACATACTGTCTGCTATTCTATCTATCATACATACTGTCTGCTATTCTATCTATCTATCTATCATACATACTGTCTGCTATTCTATCTATCTATCATACATACTGTCTGCTATTCTATCTATCTATCTATCTATCTATCTATCATACATACTGTCTGCTATTCTATCTATCACACATACTGTCTCCTATTCATCTATCTATCATACATACTGTCTGCTATTCTATCTATCTATCTATCTATCTATCTATCTATCTATCTATCTATCATACATACTGTCTGCTATTCATCTATCTATCATACATACTGTCTGCTATTCTATCTATCATACATACTGTCTGCTATTCTATCTATCTATCTATCATACATACTCTCTGCTATTCTATCTATCATACATACTGTCTCCTATTAATCTATCTATCATACATACTGTCTGCTATTCTATCTATCTATCTATCTATCTATCTATCTATCTATCTATCATACATACTGTCTGCTATTCATCTATCTATCATACATACTGTCTGCTATTCTATCTATCATACATACTGTCTGCTATTCTATCTATCTATCATACATACATACTGTCTGCTATTCTATCTATCTATCATACATACTGTCTGCTATTCTATCTATCATACATACTGTCTGCTATTCTATCTATTATACATACTGTCTGCTATTCTATCTATCTATCTATCTATCATACATACTGTCTGCTATTCTATCTATCTATCATACATACTGTCTGCTATTCTATGTATCTATCTATCTATCTATCTATCTATCTATCTATCATACATACTGTCTGCTATTCTATCTATCATACATACTGTCTCCTATTCATCTATCTATCATACATACTGTCTGCTATTCTATCTATCTATCTATCTATCTATCTATCTATCTATCATACATACTGTCTGCTATTCATCTATCTATCATACATACTGTCTGCTATTCTATCTATCATACATACTGTCTGCTATTCTATCTATCTATCTATCTATCTATCTATCTATCTATCTATCTATCTATCATACATACTGTCTGCTATTCTATCTATCATACATACTGTCTCCTATTCATCTATCTATCATACATACTGTCTGCTATTCTATCTATCTATCTATCTATCTATCTATCTATCTATTTATCTATCATACATACTGTCTGCTATTCATCTATCTATCATACATACTGTCTGCTATTCTATCTATCATACATACTGTCTGCTATTCTATCTATCTATCATACATACTGTCTGCTATTCTATCTATCATACATACTGTCTGCTATTCTATCTATCTATCATACATACATACTGTCTGCTATTCTATCTATCTATCTATCTATCTATCATACATACTGTCTGCTATTCTATCTATCATACATACTGTCTACTATTCTATCTATCATACATACTGTCTGCTATTCTATCTATCTATCTATCATACATACTGTCTGCTGTTCTATCTATCTATCATACATACTGTCTGCTATTCTATCTATCTATCTATCTATCTATCTATCTATCTATCTATCATACATACATACTGTCTGCTATTCTATCTATCATACATACTGTCTGCTATTCATCTATCTATCATACATACTGTCTGCTATTCTATCTATCATACATACATACTGTCTGCTATTCTATCTATCATACATACTGTCTGCTATTCTATCTATCATACATACATACTGTCTGCTATTCTATCTATCATACATACTGTCTGCTATTCATCTATCTATCATACATACTGTCTGCTATTCTATCTATCTAACATACATACTGTCTGCTATTCTATCTATCTAACATACATACTGTCTGCTATTCTATCTATCATACATACTGTCTGCTATTCTATCTATCTATCTATTATCTATCTATCTATCTATCTATCTATCTCTATCTATCATACATACTGTCTTCTATTCTATCTATCATACATACTGTCTGCTATTCTGTCTATCATACATACTGTCTGCTATTCTATCTATCATACATACTGTCTGCTATTCTATCTATCATACATACTGTCTGCTATTCTATCTATCTATCATACATACTGTCTGCTATTCTATCTATCTATCATACATACTGTCTGCTATTCTATCTATCTATCTATCATACATACTGTCTGCTATTCATCTATCATACATACTGTCTGCTATTCTATCTATCATACAAACTGTCTGCTATTCTATCTATCATACATACTGTCTGCTATTCTATCTATCATACATACTGTCTGCTATTCATCTATCATACATACTGTCTGCTATTCTATCTATCTATCATACTTCTCTATCTATCTATCTATCATACATACTGTCTGCTATTCTACCTATCTATCTATCATACATACTGTCTGCTATTCTATCTATCTATCATACATACTGTCTGCTATTCTATCTATCTATCTATCTATCTATCTATCTATCTATCTATCTATCTATCTATCATACATACTGTCTGCTATTCTATCTATCTAACATACATACTGTCTGCTATTCTATCTATCATACATACTGTCTGCTATTCATCTATCTATCATACATACTGTCTGCTATTCATCTATCTATCATACATACTGTCTGCTATCTATCTATCTATCTATCTATCATACATACTGTCTGCTATTCTATCTATCTATCATACATACTGTCTGCTATTCCATCTATCATACATACTGTCTGCTATTCATCTATCTATCATACATACTGTCTGCTATTCATCTATCTATCATACATACTGTCTGCTATTCATCTATCTATCATACATACTGTCTGCTATTCATCTATCTATCATACATACTGTCTGCTATTCTATCTATCATACATACTGTCTGCTATTCATCTACCTATCATACTTACTGTCTGCTATTCTATCTATCTATCATACATACTGTCTGCTATTCATCTATCTATCATACATACTGTCTGCTATTCATCTACCTATCATACATACTGTCTGCTATTCATCTATCTATCATACATACTGTCTGCTATTCTATCTATCTATCATACATACTGTCTGCTATTCATCTATCTATGATACATACTGTCGGCTATTCTATCTATCTATCATACATACTGTCTGCTATTCATCTATCTATCATACATACTGTCTGCTATTCTATCTATCTATCCTACATACTGTCTGCTATTCTATCTATCATACATACTGTCTGCTATTCTATCTATCTATCATACATACTGTCTGCTATTCTATCTATCTATCATACATACTGTCTGCTATTCTATCTATCATACATACTGTCTGCTATTCATCTATCTATCATACATACTGTCTGCTAATCTATCTATCTATCTATCTATCTATCTATCTATCTATCATACATACTGTCTGCTATTCTATCTATCATACATACTGTCTGCTATTCATCTATCTATCATACATACTGTCTGCTATTCATCTATCTATCATACATACTGTCTGCTATTCTATCTATCATACATACTGTCTGCTATTCATCTATCTATCATACATACTGTCTGCTATTCCATCTATCATACATACTGTCTGCTATTCATCTATCTATCATACATACTGTCTGCTATTCTATCTATCTATCATACATACTGTCTGCTATTCATCTATCTATCATACATACTGTCTGCTATTCATCTATCTATCATACATACTGTCTGCTATTCTATCTATCTATCATACATACTGTCTGCTATTCTATCTATCTATCATACATACTGTCTACTATTCATCTATCTATCATACATACTGTCTGCTATTCATCTAGCTATCATACATACTGTCTGCTATTCTATCTATCTATCATACATACTGTCTGCTATTCATCTATCTATCATACATACTGTCTGCTATTCTATCTATCATACATACTGTCTGCTATTCTATCTATCTATCATACATACTGTCTGCTATTCTATCTATCATACATACTGTCTGCTATTCTATCTATCTATCATACATACTGTCTGCTATTCTATCTATCATACATACTGTCTGCTATTCTATCTATCTATCATACATACTGTCTGCTATTCATCTATCTATCATACATACTGTCTGCTATTCTATCTATCTATCATACATACTGTCTGCTATTCTATCTATCATACATACTGTCTGCTATTCTATCTATCTATCATACATACTGTCTGCTATTCTATCTATCATACATACTGTCTGCTATTCATCTATCTATCATACATACTGTCTGCTAATCTATCTATCTATCTATCTATCTATCTATCTATCTATCTATCATACATACTGTCTGCTATTCTATCTATCATACATACTGTCTGCTATTCATCTATCTATCATACATACTGTCTGCTATTCATCTATCTATCATACATACTGTCTGCTATTCTATCTATCATACATACTGTCTGCTATTCATCTATCTATCATACATACTGTCTGCTATTCTATCTATCTATCATACATACTGTCTGCTATTCTATCTATCTATCATACATACTGTCTGCTATTCATCTATCTATCATACATACTGTCTGCTATTCTATCTATCATACATACTGTCTGCTATTCATCTATCTATCTATCTATCTATCTATCTATCTATCTATCTATCTATCATACATACATACTGTCTGCTATTCTATCTATCATACATACTGTCTGCTATTCATCTATCTATCATACATACTGTCTGCTATTCTATCTATCATACATACATACTGTCTGCTATTCTATCTATCATACATACTGTCTGCTATTCTATCTATCATACATACATACTGTCTGCTATTCTATCTATCATACATACTGTCTGCTATTCATCTATCTATCATACATACTGTCTGCTATTCTATCTATCTAACATACATACTGTCTGCTATTCTATCTATCTAACATACATACTGTCTGCTATTCTATCTATCATACATACTGTCTGCTATTCTATCTATCTATCTATCTATCTATCTATCTATCTATCATACATACTGTCTTCTATTCTATCTATCATACATACTGTCTGCTATTCTGTCTATCATACATACTGTCTGCTATTCTATCTATCATACATACTGTCTGCTATTCTATCTATCATACATACTGTCTGCTATTCTATCTATCTATCATACATACTGTCTGCTATTCTATCTATCTATCATACATACTGTCTGCTATTCTATCTATCTATCTATCATACATACTGTCTGCTATTCATCTATCATACATACTGTCTGCTATTCTATCTATCATACAAACTGTCTGCTATTCTATCTATCATACATACTGTCTGCTATTCTATCTATCATACATACTGTCTGCTATTCATCTATCATACATACTGTCTGCTATTCTATCTATCTATCATACATACTGTCTGCTATTCTACCTATCTATCTATCATACATACTGTCTGCTATTCTATCTATCTATCATACATACTGTCTGCTATTCTATCTATCTATCTATCTATCTATCTATCTATCTATCTATCTATCTATCTATCTATCATACATACTGTCTGCTATTCTATCTATCTAACATACATACTGTCTGCTATTCTATCTATCATACATACTGTCTGCTATTCATCTATCTATCATACATACTGTCTGCTATTCATCTATCTATCATACATACTGTCTGCTATTCTATCTATCTATCTATCTATCATACATACTGTCTGCTATTCTATCTATCTATCATACATACTGTCTGCTATTCCATCTATCATACATACTGTCTGCTATTCATCTATCTATCATACATACTGTCTGCTATTCATCTATCTATCATACATACTGTCTGCTATTCATCTATCTATCATACATACTGTCTGCTATTCATCTATCTATCATACATACTGTCTGCTATTCTATCTATCATACATACTGTCTGCTATTCATCTACCTATCATACTTACTGTCTGCTATTCTATCTATCTATCATACATACTGTCTGCTATTCATCTATCTATCATACATACTGTCTGCTATTCATCTACCTATCATACATACTGTCTGCTATTCATCTATCTATCATACATACTGTCTGCTATTCTATCTATCTATCATACATACTGTCTGCTATTCATCTATCTATGATACATACTGTCGGCTATTCTATCTATCTATCATACATACTGTCTGCTATTCATCTATCTATCATACATACTGTCTGCTATTCTATCTATCTATCCTACATACTGTCTGCTATTCTATCTATCATACATACTGTCTGCTATTCTATCTATCTATCATACATACTGTCTGCTATTCTATCTATCATACATACTGTCTGCTATTCATCTATCTATCATACATACTGTCTGCTAATCTATCTATCTATCTATCTATCTATCTATCTATCTATCATACATACTGTCTGCTATTCTATCTATCATACATACTGTCTGCTATTCATCTATCTATCATACATACTGTCTGCTATTCATCTATCTATCATACATACTGTCTGCTATTCTATCTATCATACATACTGTCTGCTATTCATCTATCTATCATACATACTGTCTGCTATTCCATCTATCATACATACTGTCTGCTATTCATCTATCTATCATACATACTGTCTGCTATTCTATCTATCTATCATACATACTGTCTGCTATTCATCTATCTATCATACATACTGTCTGCTATTCATCTATCTATCATACATACTGTCTGCTATTCTATCTATCTATCATACATACTGTCTGCTATTCTATCTATCTATCATACATACTGTCTACTATTCATCTATCTATCATACATACTGTCTGCTATTCATCTAGCTATCATACATACTGTCTGCTATTCTATCTATCTATCATACATACTGTCTGCTATTCATCTATCTATCATACATACTGTCTGCTATTCTATCTATCATACATACTGTCTGCTATTCTATCTATCTATCATACATACTGTCTGCTATTCTATCTATCATACATACTGTCTGCTATTCTATCTATCTATCATACATACTGTCTGCTATTCTATCTATCATACATACTGTCTGCTATTCTATCTATCTATCATACATACTGTCTGCTATTCATCTATCTATCATACATACTGTCTGCTATTCTATCTATCTATCATACATACTGTCTGCTATTCTATCTATCATACATACTGTCTGCTATTCTATCTATCTATCATACATACTGTCTGCTATTCTATCTATCATACATACTGTCTGCTATTCATCTATCTATCATACATACTGTCTGCTAATCTATCTATCTATCTATCTATCTATCTATCTATCTATCTATCTATCATACATACTGTCTGCTATTCTATCTATCATACATACTGTCTGCTATTCATCTATCTATCATACATACTGTCTGCTATTCATCTATCTATCATACATACTGTCTGCTATTCTATCTATCATACATACTGTCTGCTATTCATCTATCTATCATACATACTGTCTGCTATTCTATCTATCTATCATACATACTGTCTGCTATTCTATCTATCTATCATACATACTGTCTGCTATTCATCTATCTATCATACATACTGTCTGCTATTCTATCTATCATACATACTGTCTGCTATTCATCTATCTATCATACATACTGACTGCTATTCTATCTATCTATCATACATACTGTCTGCTATTCTATCTATCTATCATACATACTGTCTACTATTCATCTATCTATCATACATACTGTCTGCTATTCATCTAGCTATCATACATACTGTCTGCTATTCTATCTATCTATCATACATACTGTCTGCTATTCATCTATCTATCATACATACTGTCTGCTATTCTATCTATCATACATACTGTCTGCTATTCTATCTATCTATCATACATACTGTCTGCTATTCTATCTATCATACATACTGTCTGCTATTCTATCTATCTATCATACATACTGTCTGCTATTCTATCTATCATACATACTGTCTGCTATTCTATCTATCTATCATACATACTGTCTGCTATTCTATCTATCATACATACTGTCTGCTATTCTTCTAAATATCATACATACTGTCTGCTATTCATCTAAATATCATACATACTGTCTGCTATTCATCTACCTATCATACATACTGTCTGCTATTCTATCTATCTATCATACATACTGTCTGCTATTCATCTATCTATGATACATACTGTCGGCTATTCTATCTATCTATCATACATACTGTCTGCTATTCATCTATCTATCATACATACTGTCTGCTAATCTATCTATCTATCTATCTATCTATCTATCTATCTATCTATCATACATACTGTCTGCTATTCTATCTATCATACATACTGTCTGCTATTCATCTATCTATCATACATACTGTCTGCTATTCATCTATCTATCATACATACTGTCTGCTATTCTATCTATCATACATACTGTCTGCTATTCATCTATCTATCATACATACTGTCTGCTATTCTATCTATCTATCATACATACTGTCTGCTATTCTATCTATCTATCATACATACTGTCTGCTATTCATCTATCTATCATACATACTGTCTGCTATTCTATCTATCATACATACTGTCTGCTATTCATCTATCTATCATACATACTGTCTGCTATTCTATCTATCTATCATACATACTGTCTGCTATTCTATCTATCTATCATACATACTGTCTACTATTCATCTATCTATCATACATACTGTCTGCTATTCATCTAGCTATCATACATACTGTCTGCTATTCTATCTATCTATCATACATACTGTCTGCTATTCATCTATCTATCATACATACTGTCTGCTATTCTATCTATCATACATACTGTCTGCTATTCTATCGATCTATCATACATACTGTCTGCTATTCTATCTATCATACATACTGTCTGCTATTCTATCTATCTATCATACATACTGTCTGCTATTCTATCTATCATACATACTGTCTGCTATTCTATCTATCATTCATACTGTCTGCTATTCTATCTATCATACATACTGTCTGCTATTCATCTAAATATCATACATACTGTCTGCTATTCATCTACCTATCATACATACTGTCTGCTATTCTATCTATCTATCATACATACTGTCTGCTATTCATCTATCTATGATACATACTGTCGGCTATTCTATCTATCTATCATACATACTGTCTGCTATTCATCTACCTATCATACATACTGTCTGCTATTCTATCTATCTATCATACATACTGTCTGCTAATCATCTATCTATGATACATACTGTCGGCTATTCTATCTATCTATCATACATACTGTCTGCTATTCATCTATCTATCATACATACTGTCGGCTATTCTAACTATCTATCATACATACTGTCTGCTATTCATCTATCTATCATACATACTGTCTGCTATTCTATCTATCTATCATACATACTGTCGGTTATTCTATCTATCATACATACTGTCTGCTATTCTATCTATCATACATACTGTCTGCTATTCATCTATCTATCATACATACTGTCGGCTATTCTATCTATCATACATACTGTCTGCTATTCATCTATCTATCATACATACTGTCTGCTATTCTATCTATCTATCATACATACTGTCTGCTATTCATCTATCTATCATACATACTGTCTGCTATTCATCTATCATACATACTGTCTGCTATTCTATCTATCTATCATACATACTGTCTGCTATTCTATCTATCTATCTATCTATCTATCTATCTATCTATCTATCATACATACTGTCTGCTATTCCATCTATCATACATACTGTCTGCTATTCATCTATCTATCATACATACTGTCTGCTATTCATCTATCTATCGTACATACTGTCTGCTATTCTATCTATCATACATACTGTCTGCTATTCTATCTATCATACATACTGTCTGCTATTCATCTATCATACATACTGTCTGCTATTCTATCTATCATACATACTGTCTGCTATTCTATCTATCTATCATACATACTGTCTGCTATTCTATCTATCATACATACTGTCTGCTATTCTATCTATCATACATACTGTCTGCTATTCTATCTATCTATCATACATACTGTCTGCTATTCTATCTATCATACATACTGTCTGCTATTCTATCTATCTATCATACATACTGTCTGCTATTCTATCTATCAGACATACTGTCTGCTATTCTATCTATCTATCATACATACTGTCTGCTATTCTATCTATCTTTCATACATACTGTCTGCTAATCTATCTATCATACATACTGTCTGCTATTCATCTATCTATCGTACATACTGTCTGCTATTCTATCTATCATACATACTGTCTGCTATTCTATCTATCATACATACTGTCTGCTATTCATCTATCATACATACTGTCTGCTATTCTATCTATCATACATACTGTCTGCTATTCTATCTATCTATAATACATACTGTCTGCTATTCTATCTATCATACATACTGTCTGCTATTCTATCTATTATACATACTGTCTGCTATTCTATCTATCTATCATACATACTGTCTGCTATTCTATCTATCATACATACTGTCTGCTATTCTATCTATCTATCATACATACTGTCTGCTATTCTATCTATCTATCATACATACTGTCTGCTATTCTATCTATCTATCATACATACTGTCTGCTATTCTATCTATCAGACATACTGTCTGCTATTCTATCTATCATACATACTGTCTACTATTCTAGCTATCTTTCATACATACTGTCTGCTATTCTATCTATCATACATACTGTCTGCTATTCTATCTATCTATCTATCTATCATACATACTGTCTGCTATTCTATCTATCTATCATACATACTGTCTGCTATTCTATCTATCATACATACTGTCTGCTATTCTATCTATTATACATACTGTCTGCTATTCTATCTATCTATCATACATACTGTCTGCTATTCTATCTATCATACATACTGTCTGCAATTCTATCTATCTATCATACATACTGTCTGCTATTCTATCTATCTATCATACATACTGTCTGCTATTCTATCTATCTATCATACATACTGTCTGCTATTCTATCTATCAGACATACTGTCTGCTATTCTATCTATCATACATACTGTCTACTATTCTAGCTATCTTTCATACATACTGTCTGCTATTCTATCTATCATACATACTGTCTGCTATTCTATCTATCTATCATACATACTGTCTGCTATTCTATCTATCTATCATACATACTGTCTGCTATTCTATCTATCTATCATACATACTGTCTGCTATTCTATCTATCAGACATACTGTCTGCTATTCTATCTATCATACATACTGTCTACTATTCTAGCTATCTTTCATACATACTGTCTGCTATTCTATCTATCATACATACTGTCTGCTATTCTATCTATCTATCTATCTATCTATCTATCTATCTATCTATCTATCTATCTATCTATCTATCATACATACTGTCTGCTATTCTATCTATCTATCATACATACTGTCTGCTATTCTATCTATCATACATACTGTCTGCTATTCTATCTATTATACATACTGTCTGCTATTCTATCTATCTATCATACATACTGTCTGCTATTCTATCTATCATACATACTGTCTGCTATTCTATCTATCTATCATACATACTGTCTGCTATTCTATCTATCTATCATACATACTGTCTGCTATTCTATCTATCATACATACTGTCTGCTATTCTATCTATCATACATACTGTCTGCTATTCATCTATCTATCATACATACTGTCTGCTATTCATCTATCTATCATACATACTGTCTGCTATTCATCTATCTATCATACATACTGTCTGCTATTCATCTATCTATCATACATACTGTCTGCTATTCTATCTATCATACATACTGTCTGCTATTCATCTACCTATCATACTTACTGTCTGCTATTCTATCTATCTATCATACATACTGTCTGCTATTCATCTATCTATCATACATACTGTCTGCTATTCTATCTATCTATCTATCTATCTATCTATCTATCTATCTATCTATCATACATACTGTCTGCTATTCTATCTATCATACATACTGTCTCCTATTCATCTATCTATCATACATACTGTCTGCTATTCTATCTATCTATCTATCTATCTATCTATCTATCTATCTATCATACATACTGTCTGCTATTCATCTATCTATCATACATACTGTCTGCTATTCTATCTATCATACATACTGTCTGCTATTCTATCTATCTATCTATCATACATACTGTCTGCTATTCTATCTATCATACATACTGTCTCCTATTAATCTATCTATCATACATACTGTCTGCTATTCTATCTATCTATCTATCTATCTATCTATCTATCTATCTATCATACATACTGTCTGATATTCATCTATCTATCATACATACTGTCTGCTATTCTATCTATCATACATACTGTCTGCTATTCTATCTATCTATCATACATACATACTGTCTGCTATTCTATCTATCTATCATACATACTGTCTGCTATTCTATCTATCATACATACTGTCTGCTATTCTATCTATTATACATACTGTCTGCTATTCTATCTATCTATCTATCATACATACTGTCTGCTATTCTATCTATCTATCATACATACTGTCTGCTATTCTATGTATCTATCTATCTATCTATCTATCTATCATACATACTGTCTGCTATTCTATCTATCATACATACTGTCTCCTATTCATCTATCTATCATACATACTGTCTGCTATTCTATCTATCTATCTATCTATCTATCTATCTATCTATCTATCTATCATACATACTGTCTGCTATTCATCTATCTATCATACATACTGTCTGCTATTCTATCTATCATACATACTGTCTGCTATTCTATCTATCTATCTATCTATCTATCTATCTATCTATCATACATACTGTCTGCTATTCTATCTATCATACATACTGTCTCCTATTCATCTATCTATCATACATACTGTCTGCTATTCTATCTATCTATCTATCTATCTATCTATCTATCTATCTATCTATCTATCTATCATACATACTGTCTGCTATTCATCTATCTATCATACATACTGTCTGCTATTCTATCTATCATACATACTGTCTGCTATTCTATCTATCTATCATACATACTGTCTGCTATTCTATCTATCATACATACTGTCTGCTATTCTATCTATCTATCATACATACATACTGTCTGCTATTCTATCTATCTATCTATCTATCTATCTATCTATCATACATACTGTCTGCTATTCTATCTATCATACATACTGTCTGCTATTCTATCTATCATACATACTGTCTGCTATTCTATCTATCTATCTATCATACATACTGTCTGCTGTTCTATCTATCTATCATACATACTGTCTGCTATTCTATCTATCTATCTATCTATCTATCTATCTATCATACATACATACTGTCTGCTATTCTATCTATCATACATACTGTCTGCTATTCATCTATCTATCATACATACTGTCTGCTATTCTATCTATCATACATACATACTGTCTGCTATTCTATCTATCATACATACTGTCTGCTATTCTATCTATCATACATACATACTGTCTGCTATTCTATCTATCATACATACTGTCTGCTATTCATCTATCTATCATACATACTGTCTGCTATTCTATCTATCTAACATACATACAGTCTGCTATTCTATCTATCTAACATACATACTGTCTGCTATTCTATCTATCATACATACTGTCTGCTATTCTATCTATCTATCTATCTATCTATCTATCTATCTATCTATCATACATACTGTCTGCTATTCTATCTATCTATCTATCTATCTATCTATCTATCTATCTATCTATCATACATACTGTCTTCTATTCTATCTATCATACATACTGTCTGCTATTCTGTCTATCATACATACTGTCTGCTATTCTATCTATCATACATACTGTCTGCTATTCTATCTATCATACATACTGTCTGCTATTCTATCTATCTATCATACATACTGTCTGCTATTCTATCTATCTATCATACATACTGTCTGCTATTCTATCTATCTATCTATCATACATACTGTCTGCTATTCATCTATCATACATACTGTCTGCTATTCTATCTATCTATCATACATACTGTCTGCTATTCTATCTATCATACATACTGTCTGCTATTCTATCTATCTATCATACATACTGTCTGCTATTCATCTATCTATCATACATACTGTCTGCTATTCTATCTATCTATCTATCATACATACTGTCTGCTATTCTATCTATCATACATACTGTCTGCTATTCTATCTATCTATCTATCATACATACTGTCTGATATTCTATCTATCATACATACTGTCTGCTATTCATCTATCTATCATACATACTGTCTGCTAATCTATCTATCTATCTATCTATCTATCTATCTATCTATCATACATACTGTCTGCTATTCTATCTATCATACATACTGTCTGCTATTCATCTATCTATCATACATACTGTCTGCTATTCATCTATCTATCATACATACTGTCTGCTATTCTATCTATCATACATACTGTCTGCTATTCATCTATCTATCATACATACTGTCTGCTATTCTATCTATCTATCATACATACTGTCTGCTATTCTATCTATCTATCATACATACTGTCTGCTATTCATCTATCTATCATACATACTGTCTGCTATTCTATCTATCATACATACTGTCTGCTATTCATCTATCTATCATACATACTGTCTGCTATTCTATCTATCTATCATACATACTGTCTGCTATTCTATCTATCTATCATACATACTGTCTACTATTCATCTATCTATCATACATACTGTCTGCTATTCATCTAGCTATCATACATACTGTCTGCTATTCTATCTATCTATCATACATACTGTCTGCTATTCATCTATCTATCATACATACTGTCTGCTATTCTATCTATCATACATACTGTCTGCTATTCTATCTATCTATCATACATACTGTCAGCTATTCTATCTATCATACATACTGTCTGCTATTCTATCTATCTATCATACATACTGTCTGCTATTCTATCTATCATACATACTGTCTGCTATTCTATCTATCTATCATACATACTGTCTGCTATTCTATCTATCATACATACTGTCTGCTATTCATCTAAATATCATACATACTGTCTGCTATTCATCTAAATATCATACATACTGTCTGCTATTCATCTACCTATCATACATACTGTCTGCTATTCTATCTATCTATCATACATACTGTCTGCTATTCATCTATCTATGATACATACTGTCGGCTATTCTATCTATCTATCATACATACTGTCTGCTATTCATCTATCTATCATACATACTGTCTGCTAATCTATCTATCTATCTATCTATCTATCTATCATACATACTGTCTGCTATTCTATCTATCATACATACTGTCTGCTATTCATCTATCTATCATACATACTGTCTGCTATTCATCTATCTATCATACATACTGTCTGCTATTCTATCTAACATACATACTGTCTGCTATTCATCTATCTATCATACATACTGTCTGCTATTCTATCTATCTATCATACATACTGTCTGCTATTCTATCTATCATACATACTGTCTGCTATTCATCTATCTATCATACATACTGTCTGCTATTCTATCTATCTATCATACATACTGTCTGCTATTCTATCTATCTATCATACATACTGTCTACTATTCATCTATCTATCATACATACTGTCTGCTATTCATCTAGCTATCATACATACTGTCTGCTATTCTATCTATCTATCTATCATACATACTGTCTGCTATTCATCTATCTATCATACATACTGTCTGCTATTCTATCTATCATACATACTGTCTGCTATTCTATCGATCTATCATACATACTGTCTGCTATTCTATCTATCATACATACTGTCTGCTATTCTATCTATCTATCATACATACTGTCTGCTATTCTATCTATCTATCTATCTATCATACATACTGTCTGCTATTCATCTATCTATCATACATACTGTCTGCTATTCTATCTATCATACATACTGTCTGCTATTCTATCGATCTATCATACATACTGTCTGCTATTCTATCTATCATACATACTGTCTGCTATTCTATCTATCTATCATACATACCGTCTGCTATTCATCTAAATATCATACATACTGTCTGCTATTCATGTACCTATCATACATACTGTCTGCTATTCTATCTATCTATCATACATACTGTCTGCTATTCATCTATCTATGATACATACTGTCGGCTATTCTATCTATCTATCATACATACTGTCTGCTATTCATCTACCTATCATACATACTGTCTGCTATTCTATCTATCTATCATAAATACTGTCTGCTATTCATCTATCTATGATACATACTGTCGGCTATTCTATCTATCTATCATACATACTGTCTGCTATTCATCTATCTATCATACATACTGTCGGCTATTCTATCTATCTATCATACATACTGTCTGCTATTCATCTATCTATCATACATACTGTCTGCTAATCTATCTATTTATCTATCTATCATACATACTGTCTGCTATTCTATCTATCTATCATACATACTGTCGGTTATTCTATCTATCATACATACTGTCTGCTATTCTATCTATCATACATACTGTCTGCTATTCATCTATCTATCATACATACTGTCGGCTATTCTATCTATCATACATACTGTCTGCTATTCATCTATCTATCATACATACTGTCTGCTATTCTATCTATCTATCATACATACTGTCTGCTATTCATCTATCTATCATACATACTGTCTGCTATTCATCTATCATACATACTGTCTGCTATTCTATCTATCTATCATACATACTGTCTGCTATTCTATCTATCTATCTATCATACATACTGTCTGCTATTCCATCTATCATACATAATGTCTGCTATTCATCTATCTATCATACATACTGTCTGCTATTCATCTATCTATCGTACATACTGTCTGCTATTCTATCTATCATACATACTGTCTGCTATTCTATCTATCATACATACTGTCTGCTATTCATCTATCATACATACTGTCTGCTATTCTATCTATCATACATACTGTCTGCTATTCTATCTATCTATCATACATACTGTCTGCTATTCTATCTATCATACATACTGTCTGCTATTCTATCTATCATACATACTGTCTGCTATTCTATCTATCTATCATACATACTGTCTGCTATTCTATCTATCATACATACTGTCTGCTATTCTATCTATCTATCATACATACTGTCTGCTATTCTATCTATCAGACATACTGTCTGCTATTCTATCTATCTATCATACATACTGTCTGCTATTCTATCTATCATACATACTGTCTGCTATTCTATCTATTATACATACTGTCTGCTATTCTATCTATCTATCATACATACTGTCTGCTATTCTATCTATCATACATACTGTCTGCTATTCTATCTATCTATCTATCTATCTATCTATCTATCTATCTATCTATCTATCTATCATACATACTGTCTGCTATTCTATCTATCTATCATACATACTGTCTGCTATTCTATCTATCTATCATACATACTGTCTGCTATTCTATCTATCAGACATACTGTCTGCTATTCTATCTATCATACATACTGTCTACTATTCTAGCTATCTTTCATACATACTGTCTGCTATTCTATCTATCATACATACTGTCTGCTATTCTATCTATCTATCTATCTATCTATCTATCTATCTATCTATCTATCTATCTATCATACATACTGTCTGCTATTCTATCTATCTATCATACATACTGTCTGCTATTCTTTCTATCATACATACTGTCTGCTATTCTATCTATTATACATACTGTCTGCTATTCTATCTATCTATCATACATACTGTCTGCTATTCTATCTATCATACATACTGTCTGCTATTCTATCTATCTATCATACATACTGTCTGCTATTCTATCTATCTATCATACATACTGTCTGCTATTCTATCTATCTATCATACATACTGTCTGCTATTCTATCTATCAGACATACTGTCTGCTATTCTATCTATCATACATACTGTCTACTATTCTAGCTATCTTTCATACATACTGTCTGCTATTCTATCTATCATACATACTGTCTGCTATTCTATCTATCTATCATACATACTGTCTGCTATTCTATCTATCTATCATACATACTGTCTGCTATTCTATCTATCTATCATACATACTGTCTGCTATTCTATCTATCAGACATACTGTCTGCTATTCTATCTATCATACATACTGTCTACTATTCTAGCTATCTTTCATACATACTGTCTGCTATTCTATCTATCATACATACTGTCTGCTATTCTATCTATCTATCTATCTATCTATCTATCTATCATACATACTGTCTGCTATTCTATCTATCTATCTATCATACATACTGTCTGCTATTCTATCTATCATACATACTGTCTGCTATTCTATCTATTATACATACTGTCTGCTATTCTATCTATCTATCATACATACTGTCTACTATTCATCTATCTATCATACATACTGTCTGCTATTCATCTAGCTATCATACATACTGTCTGCTATTCTATCTATCTATCTATCATACATACTGTCTGCTATTCATCTATCTATCATACATACTGTCTGCTATTCTATCTATCATACATACTGTCTGCTATTCTATCGATCTATCATACATACTGTCTGCTATTCTATCTATCATACATACTGTCTGCTATTCTATCTATCTATCATACATACTGTCTGCTATTCTATCTATCTATCTATCTATCTATCTATCATACATACTGTCTGCTATTCATCTATCTATCATACATACTGTCTGCTATTCTATCTATCATACATACTGTCTGCTATTCTATCGATCTATCATACATACTGTCTGCTATTCTATCTATCATACATACTGTCTGCTATTCTATCTATCTATCATACATACCGTCTGCTATTCATCTAAATATCATACATACTGTCTGCTATTCATGTACCTATCATACATACTTTCTGCTATTCTATCTATCTATCATACATACTGTCTGCTATTCATCTATCTATGATACATACTGTCGGCTATTCTATCTATCTATCATACATACTGTCTGCTATTCATCTACCTATCATACATACTGTCTGCTATTCTATCTATCTATCATAAATACTGTCTGCTATTCATCTATCTATGATACATACTGTCGGCTATTCTATCTATCTATCATACATACTGTCTGCTATTCATCTATCTATCATACATACTGTCGGCTATTCTATCTATCTATCATACATACTGTCTGCTATTCATCTATCTATCATACATACTGTCTGCTAATCTATCTATTTATCTATCTATCATACATACTGTCTGCTATTCTATCTATCTATCATACATACTGTCGGTTATTCTATCTATCATACATACTGTCTGCTATTCTATCTATCATACATACTGTCTGCTATTCATCTATCTATCATACATACTGTCGGCTATTCTATCTATCATACATACTGTCTGCTATTCATCTATCTATCATACATACTGTCTGCTATTCTATCTATCTATCATACATACTGTCTGCTATTCATCTATCTATCATACATACTGTCTGCTATTCATCTATCATACATACTGTCTGCTATTCTATCTATCTATCATACATACTGTCTGCTATTCTATCTATCTATCTATCATACATACTGTCTGCTATTCCATCTATCATACATAATGTCTGCTATTCATCTATCTATCATACATACTGTCTGCTATTCATCTATCTATCGTACATACTGTCTGCTATTCTATCTATCATACATACTGTCTGCTATTCTATCTATCATACATACTGTCTGCTATTCATCTATCATACATACTGTCTGCTATTCTATCTATCATACATACTGTCTGCTATTCTATCTATCTATCATACATACTGTCTGCTATTCTATCTATCATACATACTGTCTGCTATTCTATCTATCATACATACTGTCTGCTATTCTATCTATCTATCATACATACTGTCTGCTATTCTATCTATCATACATACTGTCTGCTATTCTATCTATCTATCATACATACTGTCTGCTATTCTATCTATCAGACATACTGTCTGCTATTCTATCTATCTATCAAACATACTGTCTGCTATTCTATCTATCATACATACTGTCTGCTATTCTATCTATTATACATACTGTCTGCTATTCTATCTATCTATCATACATACTGTCTGCTATTCTATCTATCATACATACTGTCTGCTATTCTATCTATCTATCTATCTATCTATCTATCTATCTATCTATCTATCTATCTATCTATCTATCATACATACTGTCTGCTATTCTATCTATCTATCATACATACTGTCTGCTATTCTATCTATCTATCATACATACTGTCTGCTATTCTATCTATCAGACATACTGTCTGCTATTCTATCTATCATACATACTGTCTACTATTCTAGCTATCTTTCATACATACTGTCTGCTATTCTATCTATCATACATACTGTCTGCTATTCTATCTATCTATCTATCTATCTATCTATCTATCTATCTATCTATCATACATACTGTCTGCTATTCTATCTATCTATCATACATACTGTCTGCTATTCTTTCTATCATACATACTGTCTGCTATTCTATCTATTATACATACTGTCTGCTATTCTATCTATCTATCATACATACTGTCTGCTATTCTATCTATCATACATACTGTCTGCTATTCTATCTATCTATCATACATACTGTCTGCTATTCTATCTATCTATCATACATACTGTCTGCTATTCTATCTATCTATCATACATACTGTCTGCTATTCTATCTATCAGACATACTGTCTGCTATTCTATCTATCATACATACTGTCTACTATTCTAGCTATCTTTCATACATACTGTCTGCTATTCTATCTATCATACATACTGTCTGCTATTCTATCTATCTATCATACATACTGTCTGCTATTCTATCTATCTATCATACATACTGTCTGCTATTCTATCTATCTATCATACATACTGTCTGCTATTCTATCTATCAGACATACTGTCTGCTATTCTATCTATCATACATACTGTCTACTATTCTAGCTATCTTTCATACATACTGTCTGCTATTCTATCTATCATACATACTGTCTGCTATTCTATCTATCTATCTATCTATCTATCTATCTATCTATCATACATACTGTCTGCTATTCTATCTATCTATCTATCATACATACTGTCTGCTATTCTATCTATCATACATACTGTCTGCTATTCTATCTATTATACATACTGTCTGCTATTCTATCTATCTATCATACATACTGTCTGCTATTCTATCTATCATACATACTGTCTGCTATTCTATCTATCTATCATACATACTGTCTGCTATTCTATCTATCTATCATACATACTGTCTGCTATTCTATCTATCATACATACTGTCTGCTATTCTATCTATCATACATACTGTCTGCTATTCTATCTCTCAGACATACTGTCTGCTATTCTATCTATCATACATACTGTCTGCTATTCTATCTATCTATCATACATACTGTCTGCTATTCTATCTATCATACATACTGTCTGCTATTCTATCTATCATACATACTGTCTGCTATTCTATCTATCTATCATACATACTGTCTGCTATTCTATCTATCATACATACTGTCTGCTATTCTATCTATCTATCATACATACTGTCTGCTATTCTATCTATCAGACATACTGTCTGCTATTCTATCTATCTATCATACATACTGTCTGCTATTCTATCTATCATACATACTGTCTGCTATTCTATCTATTATACATACTGTCTGCTATTCTATCTATCTATCATACATACTGTCTGCTATTCTATCTATCATACATACTGTCTGCTATTCTATCTATCTATCTATCTATCTATCTATCTATCTATCTATCATACATACTGTCTGCTATTCTATCTATCTATCATACATACTGTCTGCTATTCTATCTATCTATCATACATACTGTCTGCTATTCTATCTATCAGACATACTGTCTGCTATTCTATCTATCATACATACTGTCTACTATTCTAGCTATCTTTCATACATACTGTCTGCTATTCTATCTATCATACATACTGTCTGCTATTCTATCTATCTATCTATCTATCTATCTATCTATCTATCTATCTATCATACATACTGTCTGCTATTCTATCTATCTATCATACATACTGTCTGCTATTCTTTCTATCATACATACTGTCTGCTATTCTATCTATTATACATACTGTCTGCTATTCTATCTATCTATCATACATACTGTCTGCTATTCTATCTATCATACATACTGTCTGCTATTCTATCTATCTATCATACATACTGTCTGCTATTCTATCTATCTATCATACATACTGTCTGCTATTCTATCTATCTATCATACATACTGTCTGCTATTCTATCTATCAGACATACTGTCTGCTATTCTATCTATCATACATACTGTCTACTATTCTAGCTATCTTTCATACATACTGTCTGCTATTCTATCTATCATACATACTGTCTGCTATTCTATCTATCTATCATACATACTGTCTGCTATTCTATCTATCTATCATACATACTGTCTGCTATTCTATCTATCTATCATACATACTGTCTGCTATTCTATCTATCAGACATACTGTCTGCTATTCTATCTATCATACATACTGTCTACTATTCTAGCTATCTTTCATACATACTGTCTGCTATTCTATCTATCATACATACTGTCTGCTATTCTATCTATCTATCTATCTATCTATCTATCATACATACTGTCTGCTATTCTATCTATCTATCTATCATACATACTGTCTGCTATTCTATCTATCATACATACTGTCTGCTATTCTATCTATTATACATACTGTCTGCTATTCTATCTATCTATCATACATACTGTCTGCTATTCTATCTATCATACATACTGTCTGCTATTCTATCTATCTATCTATCATACATACTGTCTGCTATTCTATCTATCTATCATACATACTGTCTGCTATTCTATCTATCATACATACTGTCTGCTATTCTATCTATCATACATACTGTCTGCTATTCTATCTCTCAGACATACTGTCTGCTATTCTATCTATCATACATACTGTCTACTATTCTATCTATCTTTCATACATATTGTCTGCTATTCTATCTATCATACATACTGTCTGCTATTCTATCTATCTATCATACATACTGTCTACTATTCTATCTATCATACATACATACTGTCTGCTATTCTATCTATCATACATACTGTCTGCTATTCATCTATCTGTCATACATACTGTCTGCTATTCTATCTATCATACATACATACTGTCTGCTATTCTATCTATCATACATACTGTCTGCTATTCATCTATCTATCATACATACTGTCTGCTATTCTATCTATCTAACATACATACTGTCTGCTATTCTATCTATCTAACATACATACTGTCTGCTATTCTATCTATCATACATACTGTCTGCTATTCTATCTATCTATCTATCTATCTATCTATCTATCTATCTATCTATCTATCTATCTATCTATCTATCTATCATACATACTGTCTGCTATTCTATCTATCTATCTATCTATCTATCTATCTATCTATCTATCTATCTATCTATCTATCATACATACTGTCTTCTATTCTATCTATCATACATACTGTCTGCTATTCTGTCTATCATACATACTGTCTGCTATTCTATCTATCATACATACTGTCTGCTATTCTATCTATCATACATACTGTCTGCTATTCTATCTATCTATCTATCTATCTATCTATCTATCTATCTATCTATCTATCATACATACTGTCTGCTATTCTATCTATCTATCATACATACTGTCTGCTATTCTATCTATCTATCTATCATACATACTGTCTGCTATTCATCTATCATACATACTGTCTGCTATTCTATCTATCATACAAACTGTCTGCTATTCTATCTATCATACATACTGTCTGCTATTCTATCTATCATACATACTGTCTGCTATTCATCTATCATACATACTGTCTGCTATTCTATCTATCTATCATACATACTGTCTGCTATTCTACCTATCTATCTATCATACATACTGTCTGCTATTCATCTATCTATCTATCTATCTATCTATCTATCTATCTATCTATCTATCTATCTTACATACTGGGCCTGATTCAGACCCACTCGGGAGCGGCTGTCCGCTCGCAAGTGGGTCGATGTTCTGCACTGAGCAGAACATCGGAGCTCCGTCGTGCGCATGCGCCAGACGCAACGACCGAAGGACTTTCCTTCGCTCGTTGTGTCTGATCAAAGGGGGCGTGCTGTCGATGTTGATTGACAGCACGCCCCCTTTGGTGGGCGTGCCGGGGGCGTGCCTCTCTGACGGGGGCGTTCCTAAGGGAACGCCTACCGTCAGAAGCCGGCCCACTGACATCACTAGTGATGTCAGTGGGAGTGATTTTGGCTCTGATAGAGCCAAAATCATTTCGGGCCTTGCAGTTGAAAACCTCAACCGCAGGCTCCGGCTCGCAGTTTCGATGGTCGCGATGGTCAAGACCATCGCGGCCATCAAACTGCACGCTCGTATAGGCTGTGGGTGGTGACCCACAGCTATACGAGCGTCCAGGAGGATGCTCCATAGTTATGGAGGACGGCCCTCATTCAGAGCGTGCGCTCTGCTCAGAGCGTACGGCTCTGAATGAGGGCCACTGTCTGCTATTCTATCTATCATACATACTGTCTGCTATTCTATATATCTATCATACATACTGTCTGCTATTCTATCTATCTATCATACATACTGTCTGCTATTCTATCTATCATACATACTGTCTGCTATTCTATCTATCATACATACTGTCTGCTATTCTATCTATCATACATACATACTGTCTGCTATTCTATCTATCATACATACTGTCTGCTATTCATCTATCTATCATACATACTGTCTGCTATTCTATCTATCTAACATACATACTGTCTGCTATTCTATCTATCTAACATACATACTGTCTGCTATTCTATCTATCATACATACTGTCTGCTATTCTATCTATCTATCTATCTATCTATCTATCTATCTATCTATCTATCTATCTATCATACATACTGTCTGCTATTCTATCTATCTATCTATCTATCTATCTATCTATCTATCATACATACTGTCTTCTATTCTATCTATCATACATACTGTCTGCTATTCTGTCTATCATACATACTGTCTGCTATTCTATCTATCATACATACTGTCTGCTATTCTATCTATCATACATACTGTCTGCTATTCTATCTATCTATCTATCTATCTATCTATCTATCTATCTATCTATCTATCATACATACTGTCTGCTATTCTATCTATCTATCATACATACTGTCTGCTATTCTATCTATCTATCTATCATACATACTGTCTGCTATTCATCTATCATACATACTGTCTGCTATTCTATCTATCATACAAACTGTCTGCTATTCTATCTATCATACATACTGTCTGCTATTCTATCTATCATACATACTGTCTGCTATTCATCTATCATACATACTGTCTGCTATTCTATCTATCTATCATACATACTGTCTGCTATTCTACCTATCTATCTATCATACATACTGTCTGCTATTCATCTATCTATCTATCTATCTATCTATCTATCTTACATACTGGGCCTGATTCAGACCCACTCGCGAGCGGCTGTCCGCTCGCAAGTGAGTCGATGTTCTGCACTGAGCAGAACATCGGAGCTCCGTCGTGCGCATGCGCCAGACGCAACGACCGAAGGACTTTCCTTCGCTCGTTGTGTCTGATCAAAGGGGGCGTGCTGTCGATGTTGATTGACAGCACGCCCCCTTTGGTGGGCGTGCCGGGGGCGTGCCTCTCTGACGGGGGCGTTCCTAAGGGAACGCCTACCGTCAGAAGCCGGCCCACTGACATCACTAGTGATGTCAGTGGGAGTGATTTTGGCTCTGATAGAGCCAAAATCATTTCGGGCCTTGCAGTTGAAAACCTCAACCGCAGGCTCCGGCTCACAGTTTCGATGGTCGCGATGGTCAAGACCATCGCGGCCATCAAACTGCACGCTCGTATAGGCTGTGGGTGGTGACCCACAGCTATACGAGCGTCCAGGAGGATGCTCCATAGTTATGGAGGACGGCCCTCATTCAGAGCGTGCGCTCTGCTCAGAGCGTACGGCTCTGAATGAGGGCCACTGTCTGCTATTCTATCTATCATACATACTGTCTGCTATTCTATATATCTATCATACATACTGTCTGCTATTCTATCTATCTATCATACATACTGTCTGCTATTCTATCTATCATACATACTGTCTGCTATTCTATCTATCATACATACTGTCTGCTATTCTATCTATCTATCTATCTATCTATCTATCTATCTATCTATCTATCTATCATACATACTGTCTGCTATTCTATCTATCTATCATACATACTGTCTGCTATTCTATCTATCTATCATACATACTGTCTGCTATTCTATCTATCATACATACTGTCTGCAATTCTATCTATCATACATACTGTCTGCTATTCTATCTATCTATCATACATACTGTCTGCTATTCTATCTATCTATCATACATACTGTCTGCTATTCTATCTATCTATCTATCTATCTATCTATCTATCTATCATACATACTGTCTGCTATTCTATCTATCATACATACTGTCTCCTATTAATCTATCTATCATACATACTGTCTGCTATTCTATCTATCTATCTATCTATCTATCTATCTATCATACATACTGTCTGCTATTCATCTATCTATCATACATACTGTCTGCTATTCTATCTATCATACATACTGTCTGCTATTCTATCTATCTATCATACATACATACTGTCTGCTATTCTATCTATCTATCATACATACTGTCTGCTATTCTATCTATCATACATACTGTCTGCTATTCTATCTATCATACATACTGTCTGCTATTCTATCTATCTATCTATCTATCTATCTATCATACATACTGTCTGCTATTCTATCTATCTATCATACATACTGTCTGCTATTCTATCTATCTATCTATCTATCTATCTATCTATCTATCTATCATACATACTGTCTGCTATTCTATCTCTCATACATACTGTCTCCTATTCATCTATCTATCATACATACTGTCTGCTATTCTTTCTATCATACATACTGTCTGCTATTCTATCTATTATACATACTGTCTGCTATTCTATCTATCTATCATACATACTGTCTGCTATTCTATCTATCATACATACTGTCTGCTATTCTATCTATCTATCATACATACTGTCTGCTATTCTATCTATCTATCATACATACTGTCTGCTATTCTATCTATCTATCATACATACTGTCTGCTATTCTATCTATCAGACATACTGTCTGCTATTCTATCTATCATACATACTGTCTACTATTCTAGCTATCTTTCATACATACTGTCTGCTATTCTATCTATCATACATACTGTCTGCTATTCTATCTATCTATCATACATACTGTCTGCTATTCTATCTATCTATCATACATACTGTCTGCTATTCTATCTATCTATCATACATACTGTCTGCTATTCTATCTATCAGACATACTGTCTGCTATTCTATCTATCATACATACTGTCTACTATTCTAGCTATCTTTCATACATACTGTCTGCTATTCTATCTATCATACATACTGTCTGCTATTCTATCTATCTATCTATCTATCTATCTATCTATCTATCTATCATACATACTGTCTGCTATTCTATCTATCTATCTATCATACATACTGTCTGCTATTCTATCTATCATACATACTGTCTGCTATTCTATCTATTATACATACTGTCTGCTATTCTATCTATCTATCATACATACTGTCTACTATTCATCTATCTATCATACATACTGTCTGCTATTCATCTAGCTATCATACATACTGTCTGCTATTCTATCTATCTATCTATCATACATACTGTCTGCTATTCATCTATCTATCATACATACTGTCTGCTATTCTATCTATCATACATACTGTCTGCTATTCTATCGATCTATCATACATACTGTCTGCTATTCTATCTATCATACATACTGTCTGCTATTCTATCTATCTATCATACATACTGTCTGCTATTCTATCTATCTATCTATCTATCATACATACTGTCTGCTATTCATCTATCTATCATACATACTGTCTGCTATTCTATCTATCATACATACTGTCTGCTATTCTATCGATCTATCATACATACTGTCTGCTATTCTATCTATCATACATACTGTCTGCTATTCTATCTATCTATCATACATACCGTCTGCTATTCATCTAAATATCATACATACTGTCTGCTATTCATGTACCTATCATACATACTGTCTGCTATTCTATCTATCTATCATACATACTGTCTGCTATTCATCTATCTATGATACATACTGTCGGCTATTCTATCTATCTATCATACATACTGTCTGCTATTCATCTACCTATCATACATACTGTCTGCTATTCTATCTATCTATCATAAATACTGTCTGCTATTCATCTATCTATGATACATACTGTCGGCTATTCTATCTATCTATCATACATACTGTCTGCTATTCATCTATCTATCATACATACTGTCGGCTATTCTATCTATCTATCATACATACTGTCTGCTATTCATCTATCTATCATACATACTGTCTGCTAATCTATCTATTTATCTATCTATCATACATACTGTCTGCTATTCTATCTATCTATCATACATACTGTCGGTTATTCTATCTATCATACATACTGTCTGCTATTCTATCTATCATACATACTGTCTGCTATTCATCTATCTATCATACATACTGTCGGCTATTCTATCTATCATACATACTGTCTGCTATTCATCTATCTATCATACATACTGTCTGCTATTCTATCTATCTATCATACATACTGTCTGCTATTCATCTATCTATCATACATACTGTCTGCTATTCATCTATCATACATACTGTCTGCTATTCTATCTATCTATCATACATACTGTCTGCTATTCTATCTATCTATCTATCATACATACTGTCTGCTATTCCATCTATCATACATAATGTCTGCTATTCATCTATCTATCATACATACTGTCTGCTATTCATCTATCTATCGTACATACTGTCTGCTATTCTATCTATCATACATACTGTCTGCTATTCTATCTATCATACATACTGTCTGCTATTCATCTATCATACATACTGTCTGCTATTCTATCTATCATACATACTGTCTGCTATTCTATCTATCTATCATACATACTGTCTGCTATTCTATCTATCATACATACTGTCTGCTATTCTATCTATCATACATACTGTCTGCTATTCTATCTATCTATCATACATACTGTCTGCTATTCTATCTATCATACATACTGTCTGCTATTCTATCTATCTATCATACATACTGTCTGCTATTCTATCTATCAGACATACTGTCTGCTATTCTATCTATCTATCATACATACTGTCTGCTATTCTATCTATCATACATACTGTCTGCTATTCTATCTATTATACATACTGTCTGCTATTCTATCTATCTATCATACATACTGTCTGCTATTCTATCTATCATACATACTGTCTGCTATTCTATCTATCTATCTATCTATCTATCTATCTATCTATCATACATACTGTCTGCTATTCTATCTATCTATCATACATACTGTCTGCTATTCTATCTATCTATCATACATACTGTCTGCTATTCTATCTATCAGACATACTGTCTGCTATTCTATCTATCATACATACTGTCTACTATTCTAGCTATCTTTCATACATACTGTCTGCTATTCTATCTATCATACATACTGTCTGCTATTCTATCTATCTATCTATCTATCTATCTATCATACATACTGTCTGCTATTCTATCTATCTATCATACATACTGTCTGCTATTCTTTCTATCATACATACTGTCTGCTATTCTATCTATTATACATACTGTCTGCTATTCTATCTATCTATCATACATACTGTCTGCTATTCTATCTATCATACATACTGTCTGCTATTCTATCTATCTATCATACATACTGTCTGCTATTCTATCTATCTATCATACATACTGTCTGCTATTCTATCTATCTATCATACATACTGTCTGCTATTCTATCTATCAGACATACTGTCTGCTATTCTATCTATCATACATACTGTCTACTATTCTAGCTATCTTTCATACATACTGTCTGCTATTCTATCTATCATACATACTGTCTGCTATTCTATCTATCTATCATACATACTGTCTGCTATTCTATCTATCTATCATACATACTGTCTGCTATTCTATCTATCTATCATACATACTGTCTGCTATTCTATCTATCAGACATACTGTCTGCTATTCTATCTATCATACATACTGTCTACTATTCTAGCTATCTTTCATACATACTGTCTGCTATTCTATCTATCATACATACTGTCTGCTATTCTATCTATCTATCTATCTATCTATCTATCTATCTATCTATCTATCTATCTATCTATCTATCTATCTATCATACATACTGTCTGCTATTCTATCTATCTATCTATCATACATACTGTCTGCTATTCTATCTATCATACATACTGTCTGCTATTCTATCTATTATACATACTGTCTGCTATTCTATCTATCTATCATACATACTGTCTGCTATTCTATCTATCATACATACTGTCTGCTATTCTATCTATCTATCATACATACTGTCTGCTATTCTATCTATCTATCATACATACTGTCTGCTATTCTATCTATCATACATACTGTCTGCTATTCTATCTATCATACATACTGTCTGCTATTCTATCTCTCAGACATACTGTCTGCTATTCTATCTATCATACATACTGTCTACTATTCTATCTATCTTTCATACATATTGTCTGCTATTCTATCTATCATACATACTGTCTGCTATTCTATCTATCTATCATACATACTGTCTACTATTCTATCTATCATACATACATACTGTCTGCTATTCTATCTATCATACATACTGTCTGCTATTCATCTATCTGTCATACATACTGTCTGCTATTCTATCTATCATACATACATACTGTCTGCTATTCTATCTATCATACATACTGTCTGCTATTCATCTATCTATCATACATACTGTCTGCTATTCTATCTATCTAACATACATACTGTCTGCTATTCTATCTATCTAACATACATACTGTCTGCTATTCTATCTATCATACATACTGTCTGCTATTCTATCTATCTATCTATCTATCTATCTATCTATCTATCTATCTATCATACATACTGTCTGCTATTCTATCTATCTATCTATCTATCTATCTATCTATCTATCTATCTATCTATCATACATACTGTCTTCTATTCTATCTATCATACATACTGTCTGCTATTCTGTCTATCATACATACTGTCTGCTATTCTATCTATCATACATACTGTCTGCTATTCTATCTATCATACATACTGTCTGCTATTCTATCTATCTATCTATCTATCTATCTATCTATCATACATACTGTCTGCTATTCTATCTATCTATCATACATACTGTCTGCTATTCTATCTATCTATCTATCATACATACTGTCTGCTATTCATCTATCATACATACTGTCTGCTATTCTATCTATCATACAAACTGTCTGCTATTCTATCTATCATACATACTGTCTGCTATTCTATCTATCATACATACTGTCTGCTATTCATCTATCATACATACTGTCTGCTATTCTATCTATCTATCATACATACTGTCTGCTATTCTACCTATCTATCTATCATACATACTGTCTGCTATTCATCTATCTATCTATCTATCTATCTATCTATCTATCTTACATACTGGGCCTGATTCAGACCCACTCGCGAGCGGCTGTCCGCTCGCAAGTGGGTCGATGTTCTGCACTGAGCAGAACATCGGAGCTCCGTCGTGCGCATGCGCCAGACGCAACGACCGAAGGACTTTCCTTCGCTCGTTGTGTCTGATCAAAGGGGGCGTGCTGTCGATGTTGATTGACAGCACGCCCCCTTTGGTGGGCGTGCCGGGGGCGTGCCTCTCTGACGGGGGCGTTCCTAAGGGAACGCCTACCGTCAGAAGCCGGCCCACTGACATCACTAGTGATGTCAGTGGGAGTGATTTTGGCTCTGATAGAGCCAAAATCATTTCGGGCCTTGCAGTTGAAAACCTCAACCGCAGGCTCCGGCTCGCAGTTTCGATGGTCGCGATGGTCAAGACCATCGCGGCCATCAAACTGCACGCTCGTATAGGCTGTGGGTGGTGACCCACAGCTATACGAGCGTCCAGGAGGATGCTCCATAGTTATGGAGGACGGCCCTCATTCAGAGCGTGCGCTCTGCTCAGAGCGTACGGCTCTGAATGAGGGCCACTGTCTGCTATTCTATCTATCATACATACTGTCTGCTATTCTATATATCTATCATACATACTGTCTGCTATTCTATCTATCTATCATACATACTGTCTGCTATTCTATCTATCATACATACTGTCTGCTATTCTATCTATCATACATACTGTCTGCTATTCTATCTATCATACATACATACTGTCTGCTATTCTATCTATCATACATACTGTCTGCTATTCATCTATCTATCATACATACTGTCTGCTATTCTATCTATCTAACATACATACTGTCTGCTATTCTATCTATCTAACATACATACTGTCTGCTATTCTATCTATCATACATACTGTCTGCTATTCTATCTATCTATCTATCTATCTATCTATCTATCTATCATACATACTGTCTGCTATTCTATCTATCTATCTATCTATCTATCTATCTATCATACATACTGTCTTCTATTCTATCTATCATACATACTGTCTGCTATTCTGTCTATCATACATACTGTCTGCTATTCTATCTATCATACATACTGTCTGCTATTCTATCTATCATACATACTGTCTGCTATTCTATCTATCTATCTATCTATCTATCATACATACTGTCTGCTATTCTATCTATCTATCATACATACTGTCTGCTATTCTATCTATCTATCTATCATACATACTGTCTGCTATTCATCTATCATACATACTGTCTGCTATTCTATCTATCATACAAACTGTCTGCTATTCTATCTATCATACATACTGTCTGCTATTCTATCTATCATACATACTGTCTGCTATTCATCTATCATACATACTGTCTGCTATTCTATCTATCTATCATACATACTGTCTGCTATTCTACCTATCTATCTATCATACATACTGTCTGCTATTCATCTATCTATCTATCTATCTATCTATCTATCTATCTATCTATCTTACATACTGGGCCTGATTCAGACCCACTCGCGAGCGGCTGTCCGCTCGCAAGTGAGTCGATGTTCTGCACTGAGCAGAACATCGGAGCTCCGTCGTGCGCATGCGCCAGACGCAACGACCGAAGGACTTTCCTTCGCTCGTTGTGTCTGATCAAAGGGGGCGTGCTGTCGATGTTGATTGACAGCACGCCCCCTTTGGTGGGCGTGCCGGGGGCGTGCCTCTCTGACGGGGGCGTTCCTAAGGGAACGCCTACCGTCAGAAGCCGGCCCACTGACATCACTAGTGATGTCAGTGGGAGTGATTTTGGCTCTGATAGAGCCAAAATCATTTCGGGCCTTGCAGTTGAAAACCTCAACCGCAGGCTCCGGCTCACAGTTTCGATGGTCGCGATGGTCAAGACCATCGCGGCCATCAAACTGCACGCTCGTATAGGCTGTGGGTGGTGACCCACAGCTATACGAGCGTCCAGGAGGATGCTCCATAGTTATGGAGGACGGCCCTCATTCAGAGCGTGCGCTCTGCTCAGAGCGTACGGCTCTGAATGAGGGCCACTGTCTGCTATTCTATCTATCATACATACTGTCTGCTATTCTATATATCTATCATACATACTGTCTGCTATTCTATCTATCTATCATACATACTGTCTGCTATTCTATCTATCATACATACTGTCTGCTATTCTATCTATCATACATACTGTCTGCTATTCTATCTATCTATCTATCTATCTATCTATCTATCTATCTATCTATCATACATACTGTCTGCTATTCTATCTATCTATCATACATACTGTCTGCTATTCTATCTATCTATCATACATACTGTCTGCTATTCTATCTATCATACATACTGTCTGCAATTCTATCTATCATACATACTGTCTGCTATTCTATCTATCTATCATACATACTGTCTGCTATTCTATCTATCTATCATACATACTGTCTGCTATTCTATCTATCTATCTATCTATCTATCTATCTATCTATCTATCTATCTATCATACATACTGTCTGCTATTCTATCTATCATACATACTGTCTCCTATTAATCTATCTATCATACATACTGTCTGCTATTCTATCTATCTATCTATCTATCTATCATACATACTGTCTGCTATTCATCTATCTATCATACATACTGTCTGCTATTCTATCTATCATACATACTGTCTGCTATTCTATCTATCTATCATACATACATACTGTCTGCTATTCTATCTATCTATCATACATACTGTCTGCTATTCTATCTATCATACATACTGTCTGCTATTCTATCTATCATACATACTGTCTGCTATTCTATCTATCTATCTATCATACATACTGTCTGCTATTCTATCTATCTATCTATCATACATACTGTCTGCTATTCTATCTATCTATCTATCTATCTATCTATCTATCTATCATACATACTGTCTGCTATTCTATCTATCATACATACTGTCTCCTATTCATCTATCTATCATACATACTGTCTGCTATTCTATCTATCTATCTATCTATCTATCTATCTATCTATCTATCATACATACTGTCTGCTATTCATCTATCTATCATACATACTGTCTGCTATTCTATCTATCATACATACTGTCTGCTATTCTATCTATCTATCTATCATACATACTGTCTGCTATTCTATCTATCATACATACTGTCTCCTATTAATCTATCTATCATACATACTGTCTGCTATTCTATCTATCTATCTATCTATCTATCTATCTATCTATCTATCTATCTATCTATCTATCATACATACTGTCTGCTATTCATCTATCTATCATACATACTGTCTGCTATTCTATCTATCATACATACTGTCTGCTATTCTATCTATCTATCATACATACATACTGTCTGCTATTCTATCTATCTATCATACATACTGTCTGCTATTCTATCTATCATACATACTGTCTGCTATTCTATCTATTATACATACTGTCTGCTATTCTATCTATCTATCTATCATACATACTGTCTGCTATTCTATCTATCTATCATACATACTGTCTGCTATTCTATGTATCTATCTATCTATCTATCTATCTATCTATCTATCTATCATACATACTGTCTGCTATTCTATCTATCATACATACTGTCTCCTATTCATCTATCTATCATACATACTGTCTGCTATTCTATCTATCTATCTATCTATCTATCTATCTATCTATCTATCATACATACTGTCTGCTATTCATCTATCTATCATACATACTGTCTGCTATTCTATCTATCATACATACTGTCTGCTATTCTATCTATCTATCTCTCTATCTATCATACATACTGTCTGCTATTCTATCTATCATACATACTGTCTCCTATTCTTCTATCTATCATACATACTGTCTGCTATTCTATCTATCTATCTATCTATCTATCTATCTATCTATCATACATACTGTCTGCTATTCATCTATCTATCATACATACTGTCTGCTATTCTATCTATCATACATACTGTCTGCTATTCTATCTATCTATCATACATACTGTCTGCTATTCTATCTATCATACATACTGTCTGCTATTCTATCTATCTATCATACATACATACTGTCTGCTATTCTATCTATCTATCTATCTATCTATCTATCTATCTATCTATCTATCTATCATACATACTGTCTGCTATTCTATCTATCATACATACTGTCTGCTATTCTATCTATCATACATACTGTCTGCTATTCTATCTATCTATCTATCATACATACTGTCTGCTGTTCTATCTATCTATCATACATACTGTCTGCTATTCTATCTATCTATCTATCTATCTATCTATCTATCATACATACATACTGTCTGCTATTCTATCTATCATACATACTGTCTGCTATTCATCTATCTATCATACATACTGTCTGCTATTCTATCTATCATACATACATACTGTCTGCTATTCTATCTATCATACATACTGTCTGCTATTCTATCTATCATACATACATACTGTCTGCTATTCTATCTATCATACATACTGTCTGCTATTCATCTATCTATCATACATACTGTCTGCTATTCTATCTATCTAACATACATACTGTCTGCTATTCTATCTATCTAACATACATACTGTCTGCTATTCTATCTATCATACATACTGTCTGCTATTCTATCTATCTATCTATCTATCTATCTATCTATCTATCTATCATACATACATACTGTCTGCTATTCTATCTATCTATCTATCTATCTATCTATCTATCTATCATACATACTGTCTTCTATTCTATCTATCATACATACTGTCTGCTATTCTGTCTATCATACATACTGTCTGCTATTCTATCTATCATACATACTGTCTGCTATTCTATCTATCATACATACTGTCTGCTATTCTATCTATATATCATACATACTGTCTGCTATTCTATCTATCTATCATACATACTGTCTGCTATTCTATCTATCTATCTATCATACATACTGTCTGCTATTCATCTATCATACATACTGTCTGCTATTCTATCTATCATACAAACTGTCTGCTATTCTATCTATCATACATACTGTCTGCTATTCTATCTATCATACATACTGTCTGCTATTCATCTATCATACATACTGTCTGCTATTCTATCTATCTATCATACATACTGTCTGCTATTCTATCTATCTATCATACATACTGTCTGCTATTCTATGTATCTATCTATCTATCTATCTATCTATCTATCTATCTATCTATCTATCGATCTATCTATCTATCTATCTATCATACATACTGTCTGCTATTCTATCTATCATACATACTGTCTCCTATTCATCTATCTATCATACATACTGTCTGCTATTCTATCTATCTATCTATCTATCTATCTATCATACATACTGTCTGCTATTCATCTATCTATCATACATACTGTCTGCTATTCTATCTATCATACATACTGTCTGCTATTCTATCTATCTATCTATCTATCTATCTATCTATCTATCATACATACTGTCTGCTATTCTATCTATCATACATACTGTCTCCTATTCATCTATCTATCATACATACTGTCTGCTATTCTATCTATCTATCTATCTATCTATCTATCTATCTATCATACATACTGTCTGCTATTCATCTATCTATCATACATACTGTCTGCTATTCTATCTATCATACATACTGTCTGCTATTCTATCTATCTGTCTATCATACATACTGTCTGCTATTCTATCTATCATACATACTGTCTCCTATTCATCTATCTATCATACATACTGTCTGCTATTCTATCTATCTATCTATCTATCATACATACTGTCTGCTATTCATCTATCTATCATACATACTGTCTGCTATTCTATCTATCATACATACTGTCTGCTATTCTATCTATCTATCATACATACTGTCTGCTATTCTATCTATCATACATACTGTCTGCTATTCTATCTATCTATCATACTGTCTGCTATTCTATCTATCTATCTATCATACATACTGTCTGCTATTCTATCTATCATACATACTGTCTGCTATTCTATCTATCATACATACTGTCTGCTATTCTATCTATCTATCATACATACTGTCTGCTGTTCTATCTATCTATCATACATACTGTCTGCTATTCTATCTATCTATTTATCTATCTATCTATCTATCTATCTATCATACATACTGTCTGCTATTCTATCTATCATACATACTGTCTCCTATTCATCTATCTATCATACATACTGTCTGCTATTCTATCTATCTATCTATCTATCTATCCATCATACATACTGTCTGCTATTCATCTATCTATCATACATACTGTCTGCTATTCTATCTATCATACATACTGTCTGCTATTCTATCTATCTATCATACATACTGTCTGCTATTCTATCTATCATACATACTGTCTGCTATTCTATTTATCTATCATACATACATACTGTCTGCTATTCTATCTATCATACATACTGTCTGCTATTCTATCTATCAATCATACATACTGTCTGCTATTCTATCTATCAGACATACTGTCTGCTATTCTATCTATCATACATACTGTCTACTATTCTATCTATCATACATACTGTCTGCTATTCATCTATCTATCATACATACTGTCGGCTATTCTATCTATCATACATACTGTCTGCTATTCATCTATCTATCATACATACTGTCTGCTAATCTATCTATCTATCTATCTATCTATCTATCTATCTATCTATCTATCTATCATACATACATACTGTCTGCTATTCTATCTATCATACATACTGTCTGCTATTCATCTATCTATCATACATACTGTCTGCTAATCTATCTATCTATCTATCTATCTATCTATCTATCTATCTATCTATCATACATACTGTCTGCTATTCTATCTATCATACATACTGTCTGCTATTCATCTATCTATCATACATACTGTCGGCTATTCTATCTATCATACATACTGTCTGCTATTCATCTATCTATCATACATACTGTATGCTATTCTATCTATCTATCATACATACTGTCTGCTATTCATCTATCTATCTATCATACATACTGTCTGCTATTCAATCTATCTATCATACATACTGTCTGCTATTCATCTATCTATCATACATACTGTCTGCTATTCATCTATCATACATACTGTCTGCTATTCTATCTATCTATCATACATACTGTCTGCTATTCATCTATCATACATACTGTCTGCTATTCATCTATCATACTTACTGTCTGCTAATCTATCTATCTATCTATCTATCTATCTATCTATCTATCTATCTATCTATCTATCTATCTATCTATCTATCATACATACTGTCTGCTATTCTATCTATCTATCATACATACTGTCTGCTATTCTATCTATCTATCATACATACTGTCTGCTATTCTATCTATCTATCTATCTATCTATCTATCTATCATACATACTGTCTGCTATTCTATCTATCTAACATACATACTGTCTGCTATTCTATCTATCATACATACTGTCTGCTATTCATCTATCTATCATACATACTGTCTGCTATTCATCTATCTATCATACATACTGTCTGCTATTCTATCTATCTATCTATCTATCTATCTATCTATCTATCTATCTATCTATCTATCATACATACTGTCTGCTATTCTATCTATCTATCATACATACTGTCTGCTATTCCATCTATCATACATACTGTCTGCTATTCATCTATCTATCATACATACTGTCTGCTATTCATCTATCTATCATACATACTGTCTGCTATTCATCTATCTATCATACATACTGTCTGCTATTCATCTATCTATCATACATACTGTCTGCTATTCTATCTATCATACATACTGTCTGCTATTCATCTACCTATCATACTTACTGTCTGCTATTCTATCTATCTTTCATACATACTGTCTGCTATTCATCTATCTATCATACATACTGTCTGCTATTCATCTACCTATCATACATACTGTCTGCTATTCATCTATCTATCATACATACTGTCTGCTATTCTATCTATCTATCATACATACTGTCTGCTATTCATCTATCTATGATACATACTGTCGGCTATTCTATCTATCTATCATACATACTGTCTGCTATTCATCTATCATACATACTGTCTGCTATTCTATCTATCATACATACTGTCTGCTATTCTATCTATCTATCATACATACTGTCTGCTATTCTATCTATCTATCATACATACTGTCTGCTATTCTATCTATCTATCTATCTATCTATCTATCTATCTATCTATCTATCATACATACTGTCTGCTATTCTATCTATCATACATACTGTCTCCTATTCATCTATCTATCATACATACTGTCTGCTATTTTATCTATCTATCTATCTATCTATCTATCTATCTATCCATCATACATACTGTCTGCTATTCATCTATCTATCATACATACTGTCTGCTATTCTATCTATCATACATACTGTCTGCTATTCTATCTATCTATCATACATACTGTCTGCTATTCTATCTATCTATCATACATACATACTGTCTGCTATTCTATCTATGATACATACTGTCTGCTATTCATCTATCTATCATACATACTGTCTGCTATTCATCTATCTATCATACATACTGTCTGCTATTCTATCTATCTATCTATCTATCTATCTATCTATCTATCATACATACTGTCTGCTATTCTATCTATCTATCATACATACTGTCTGCTATTCCATCTATCATACATACTGTCTGCTATTCATCTATCTATCATACATACTGTCTGCTATTCATCTATCTATCATACATACTGTCTGCTATTCATCTATCTATCATACATACTGTCTGCTATTCATCTATCTATCATACATACTGTCTGCTATTCTATCTATCATACATACTGTCTGCTATTCATCTACCTATCATACTTACTGTCTGCTATTCTATCTATCTTTCATACATACTGTCTGCTATTCATCTATCTATCATACATACTGTCTGCTATTCATCTACCTATCATACATACTGTCTGCTATTCATCTATCTATCATACATACTGTCTGCTATTCTATCTATCTATCATACATACTGTCTGCTATTCATCTATCTATGATACATACTGTCGGCTATTCTATCTATCTATCATACATACTGTCTGCTATTCATCTATCATACATACTGTCTGCTATTCTATCTATCATACATACTGTCTGCTATTCTATCTATCTATCATACATACTGTCTGCTATTCTATCTATCTATCATACATACTGTCTGCTATTCTATCTATCTATCTATCTATCTATCTATCTATCTATCATACATACTGTCTGCTATTCTATCTATCATACATACTGTCTCCTATTCATCTATCTATCATACATACTGTCTGCTATTTTATCTATCTATCTATCTATCTATCTATCTATCCATCATACATACTGTCTGCTATTCATCTATCTATCATACATACTGTCTGCTATTCTATCTATCATACATACTGTCTGCTATTCTATCTATCTATCATACATACTGTCTGCTATTCTATCTATCTATCATACATACATACTGTCTGCTATTCTATCTATGATACATACTGTCTGCTATTCTATCTATCAATCATACATACTGTCTGCTATTCTATCTATCAGACATACTGTCTGCTATTCTATCTATCATACATACTGTCTACTATTCTATCTATCATACATACTGTCTGCTATTCATCTATCTATCATACATACTGTCGGCTATTCTATCTATCATACATACTGTCTGCTATTCATCTATCTATCATACATACTGTCTGCTAATCTATCTATCTATCTATCTATCTATCTATCTATCTATCTATCATACATACATACTGTCTGCTATTCTATCTATCATACATACTGTCTGCTATTCATCTATCTATCATACATACTGTCTGCTAATCTATCTATCTATCTATCTATCTATCATACATACTGTCTGCTATTCTATCTATCATACATACTGTCTGCTATTCATCTATCTATCATACATACTGTCGGCTATTCTATCTATCATACATACTGTCTGCTATTCATCTATCTATCATACATACTGTATGCTATTCTATCTATCTATCATACATACTGTCTGCTATTCATCTATCTATCTATCATACATACTGTCTGCTATTCTATCTATCTATCATACATACTGTCTGCTATTCATCTATCTATCATACATACTGTCTGCTATTCATCTATCATACATACTGTCTGCTATTCTATCTATCTATCATACATACTGTCTGCTATTCATCTATCATACATACTGTCTGCTATTCATCTATCATACTTACTGTCTGCTAATCTATCTATCTATCTATCTATCTATCTATCTATCTATCTATCATACATACTGTCTGCTATTCTATCTATCTATCATACATACTGTCTGCTATTCTATCTATCTATCATACATTCTGTCTGCTATTCTATCTATCTATCTATCTATCTATCTATCTATCTATCTATCTATCATACATACTGTCTGCTATTCTATCTATCTAACATACATACTGTCTGCTATTCTATCTATCATACATACTGTCTGCTATTCATCTATCTATCATACATACTGTCTGCTATTCATCTATCTATCATACATACTGTCTGCTATTCTATCTATCTATCTATCTATCTATCTATCTATCTATCTATCTATCATACATACTGTCTGCTATTCTATCTATCTATCATACATACTGTCTGCTATTCCATCTATCATACATACTGTCTGCTATTCATCTATCTATCATACATACTGTCTGCTATTCATCTATCTATCATACATACTGTCTGCTGTTCATCTATCTATCATACATACTGTCTGCTATTCTATCTATCATACATACTGTCTGCTATTCATCTACCTATCATACTTACTGTCTGCTATTCTATCTATCTATCATACATACTGTCTGCTATTCATCTATCTATCATACATACTGTCTGCTATTCATCTACCTATCATACATACTGTCTGCTATTCATCTATCTATCATACATACTGTCTGCTATTCTATCTATCTATCATACATACTGTCTGCTATTCATCTATCTATGATACATACTGTCGGCTATTCTATCTATCTATCTATCATACATACTGTCTGCTATTCATCTATCATACATACTGTCTGCTATTCTATCTATCATACATACTGTCTGCTATTCTATCTATCTATCATACATACTGTCTGCTATTCTATCTATCATACATACTGTCTGCTATTCATCTATCTATCATACATACTGTCTGCTAATCTATCTATCTATCTATCTATCTATCTATCTATCTATCTATCTATCTATCTATCATACATACTGTCTGCTATTCTATCTATCATACATACTGTCTGCTTTTCTATCTATCATACATACTGTCTGCTATTCATCTATCTATCATACATACTGTCTGCTATTCTATCTATCTATCATACATACTGTCTGCTATTCATCTATCTATCATACATACTGTCTGCTAATCTATCTATCTATCTATCTATCTATCTATCTATCTATCATACATACTGTCTGCTATTCTATCTATCATACATACTGTCTGCTATTCATCTATCTATCATACATACTGTCTGCTATTCATCTATCTATCATACGTACTGTCTGCTATTCTATCTATCATACATACTGTCTGCTATTCATCTATCTATCATACATACTGTCTGCTATTCTATCTATCTATCATACATACTGTCTGCTATTCTATCTATCATACATACTGTCTGCTATTCTATCTATCATACATACTGTCTGCTATTCTATCTATCTATCTATCTATCTATCTATCTATCTATCTATCTATCTATCTATCTATCTATCATACATACTGTCTGCTATTCTATCTATCTATCATACATACTGTCTGCTATTCTATCTATCTATCATACATACTGTCTGCTATTCTATCTATCATACATACTGTCTGCAATTCTATCTATCATACATACTGTCTGCTATTCTATCTATCTATCATACATACTGTCTGCTATTCTATCTATCTATCATACATACTGTCTGCTATTCTATCTATCTATCTATCTATCTATCTATCTATCATACATACTGTCTGCTATTCTATCTATCATACATACTGTCTCCTATTAATCTATCTATCATACATACTGTCTGCTATTCTATCTATCTATCTATCTATCTATCTATCTATCTATCTATCATACATACTGTCTGCTATTCATCTATCTATCATACATACTGTCTGCTATTCTATCTATCATACATACTGTCTGCTATTCTATCTATCTATCTATCATACATACATACTGTCTGCTATTCTATCTATCTATCATACATACTGTCTGCCATTCTATCTATCATACATACTGTCTGCTATTCTATCTATCATACATACTGTCTGCTATTCTATCTATCTATCTATCATACATACTGTCTGCTATTCTATCTATCTATCATACATACTGTCTGCTATTCTATGTATCTATCTATCTATCTATCTATCTATCTATCTATCTATCAATCTATCTATCTATCTATCTATCATACATACTGTCTGCTATTCTATCTATCATACATACTGTCTCCTATTCATCTATCTATCATACATACTGTCTGCTATTCTATCTATCTATCTATCTATCTATCTATCTATCTATCTATCATACATACTGTCTGCTATTCATCTATCTATCATACATACTGTCTGCTATTCTATCTATCATACATACTGTCTGCTATTCTATCTATCTATCTATCATACATACTGTCTGCTATTCTATCTATCATACATACTGTCTCCTATTCATCTATCTATCATACATACTGTCTGCTATTCTATCTATCTATCTATCTATCTATCTATCTATCTATCTATCTATCATACATACTGTCTGCTATTCATCTATCTATCATACATACTGTCTGCTATTCTATCTATCATACATACTGTCTGCTATTCTATCTATCTGTCTATCATACATACTGTCTGCTATTCTATCTATCATAAATACTGTCTCCTATTCATCTATCTATCATACATACTGTCTGCTATTCTATCTATCTATCTATCTATCTATCTATCTATCTATCTATCTATCTATCTATCTATCTATCTATCTATCTATCATACATACTGTCTGCTATTCATCTATCTATCATACATACTGTCTGCTATTCTATCTATCATACATACTGTCTGCTATTCTATCTATCTATCATACATACTGTCTGCTATTCTATCTATCATACATACTGTCTGCTATTCTATCTATCTATCATACATACATACTGTCTGCTATTCTATCTATCTATCTATCTATCTATCATACATACTGTCTGCTATTCTATCTATCATACATACTGTCTGCTATTCTATCTATCATACATACTGTCTGCTATTCTATCTATCTATCATACATACTGTCTGCTGTTCTATCTATCTATCATACATACTGTCTGCTATTCTATCTATCTATTTATCTATCTATCTATCTATCTATCTATCATACATACTGTCTGCTATTCTATCTATCATACATACTGTCTCCTATTCATCTATCTATCATACATACTGTCTGCTATTCTATCTATCTATCTATCTATCTATCTATCTATCTATCTATCTATCTATCCATCATACATACTGTCTGCTATTCATCTATCTATCATACATACTGTCTGCTATTCTATCTATCATACATACTGTCTGCTATTCTATCTATCTATCATACATACTGTCTGCTATTCTATCTATCATACATACTGTCTGCTATTCTATCTATCTATCATACATACATACTGTCTGCTATTCTATCTATCATACATACTGTCTGCTATTCTATCTATCAATCATACATACTGTCTGCTATTCTATCTATCAGACATACTGTCTGCTATTCTATCTATCATACATACTGTCTACTATTCTATCTATCATACATACTGTCTGCTATTCATCTATCTATCATACATACTGTCGGCTATTCTATCTATCATACATACTGTCTGCTATTCATCTATCTATCATACATACTGTCTGCTAATCTATCTATCTATCTATCTATCTATCTATCTATCTATCTATCTATCATACATACATACTGTCTGCTATTCTATCTATCATACATACTGTCTGCTATTCATCTATCTATCATACATACTGTCTGCTAATCTATCTATCTATCTATCTATCTATCTATCTATCTATCATACATACTGTCTGCTATTCTATCTATCATACATACTGTCTGCTATTCATCTATCTATCATACATACTGTCGGCTATTCTATCTATCATACATACTGTCTGCTATTCATCTATCTATCATACATACTGTATGCTATTCTATCTATCTATCATACATACTGTCTGCTATTCATCTATCTATCTATCATACATACTGTCTGCTATTCTATCTATCTATCATACATACTGTCTGCTATTCATCTATCTATCATACATACTGTCTGCTATTCATCTATCATACATACTGTCTGCTATTCTATCTATCTATCATACATACTGTCTGCTATTCATCTATCTATCATACATACTGTCGGCTATTCTATCTATCATACATACTGTCTGCTATTCATCTATCTATCATACATACTGTATGCTATTCTATCTATCTATCATACATACTGTCTGCTATTCATCTATCTATCTATCATACATACTGTCTGCTATTCTATCTATCTATCATACATACTGTCTGCTATTCATCTATCTATCATACATACTGTCTGCTATTCATCTATCATACATACTGTCTGCTATTCATCTATCATACTTACTGTCTGCTAATCTATCTATCTATCTATCTATCTATCTATCTATCTATCTATCTATCTATCTATCTATCATACATACTGTCTGCTATTCTATCTATCTATCATACATACTGTCTGCTATTCTATCTATCTATCATACATACTGTCTGCTATTCTATCTATCTATCTATCTATCTATCTATCTATCTATCTATCTATCTATCTATCATACATACTGTCTGCTATTCTATCTATCTAACATACATACTGTCTGCTATTCTATCTATCATACATACTGTCTGCTATTCATCTATCTATCATACATACTGTCTGCTATTCATCTATCTATCATACATACTGTCTGCTATTCTATCTATCTATCTATCTATCTATCTATCTATCTATCTATCTATCTATCTATCTATCTATCATACATACTGTCTGCTATTCTATCTATCTATCATACATACTGTCTGCTATTCCATCTATCATACATACTGTCTGCTATTCATCTATCTATCATACATACTGTCTGCTATTCATCTATCTATCATACATACTGTCTGCTATTCATCTATCTATCATACATACTGTCTGCTATTCTATCTATCATACATACTGTCTGCTATTCATCTACCTATCATACTTACTGTCTGCTATTCTATCTATCTATCATACAAACTGTCTGCTATTCATCTATCTATCATACATACTGTCTGCTATTCATCTACCTATCATACATACTGTCTGCTATTCATCTATCTATCATACATACTGTCTGCTATTCTATCTATCTATCATACATACTGTCTGCTATTCATCTATCTATGATACATACTGTCGGCTATTCTATCTATCTATCATACATACTGTCTGCTATTCATCTATCATACATACTGTCTGCTATTCTATCTATTATACATACTGTCTGCTATTCTATCTATCTATCTATCTATCTATCTATCTATCTATCATACATACTGTCTGCTATTCTATCTATCATACATACTGTCTGCTATTCATCTATCTATCATACATACTGTCTGCTAATCTATCTATCTATCTATCTATCTATCTATCTATCTATCTATCTATCATACATACTGTCTGCTTTTCTATCTATCATACATACTGTCTGCTATTCATCTATCTATCATACATACTGTCTGCTATTCATCTATCTATCATACATACTGTCTGCTATTCTATCTATCTATCATACATACTGTCTGCTATTCATCTATCTATCATACATACTGTCTGCTAATCTATCTATCTATCTATCTATCTATCTATCTATCTATCTATCTATCTATCTATCTATCATACATACTGTCTGCTATTCTATCTATCATACATACTGTCTGCTATTCATCTATCTATCATACATACTGTCTGCTATTCATCTATCTATCATACATACTGTCTGCTATTCTATCTATCATACATACTGTCTGCTATTCATCTATCTATCATACATACTGTCTGCTATTCTATCTATCTATCATACATACTGTCTGCTATTCTATCTATCATACATACTGTCTGCTATTCTATCTATCATACATACTGTCTGCTATTCTATCTATCTATCTATCATACATACTGTCTGCTATTCTATCTATCTATCATACATACTGTCTGCTATTCTATCTATCTATCATACATACTGTCTGCTATTCTATCTATCTATCTATCTATCTATCTATCTATCTATCTATCTATCATACATACTGTCTGCTATTCATCTATCATACATACTGTCTGCTATTCTATCTATCATACAAACTGTCTGCTATTCTATCTATCATACATACTGTCTGCTATTCTATCTATCATACATACTGTCTGCTATTCATCTATCATACATACTGTCTGCTATTCTATCTATCTATCATACATACTGTCTGCTATTCTACCTATCTATCTATCATACATACTGTCTGCTATTCATCTATCTATCTATCTATCTATCTATCTATCTATCTATCTTACATACTGGGCCTGATTCAGACCCACTCGCGAGCGGCTGTCCGCTCGCAAGTGGGTCGATGTTCTGCACTGAGCAGAACATCGGAGCTCCGTCGTGCGCATGCGCCAGACGCAACGACCGAAGGACTTTCCTTCGCTCGTTGTGTCTGATCAAAGGGGGCGTGCTGTCAATGTTGATTGACAGCACGCCCCCTTTGGTGGGCGTGCCGGGGGCGTGCCTCTCTGACGGGGGCGTTCCTAAGGGAACGCCTACCGTCAGAAGCCGGCCCACTGACATCACTAGTGATGTCAGTGGGAGTGATTTTGGCTCTGATAGAGCCAAAATCATTTCGGGCCTTGCAGTTGAAAACCTCAACCGCAGGCTCCGGCTCGCAGTTTCGATGGTCGCGATGGTCAAGACCATCGCGGCCATCAAACTGCACGCTCGTATAGGCTGTGGGTGGTGACCCACAGCTATACGAGCGTCCAGGAGGATGCTCCATAGTTATGGAGGACGGCCCTCATTCAGAGCGTGCGCTCTGCTCAGAGCGTACGGCTCTGAATGAGGGCCACTGTCTGCTATTCTATCTATCATACATACTGTCTGCTATTCTATCTATCTATCATACATACTGTCTGCTGTTCTATCTATCTATCATACATACTGTCTGCTATTCTATCTATCATACATACTGTCTGCTATTCTATCTATCATACATACTGTCTGCTATTCTATCTATCTATCTATCTATCTATCTATCTATCTATCTATCTATCATACATACTGTCTGCTATTCTATCTATCTATCATACATACTGTCTGCTATTCTATCTATCTATCATACATACTGTCTGCTATTCTATCTATCATACATACTGTCTGCAATTCTATCTATCTATCATACATACTGTCTGCTATTCTATCTATCTATCATACATACTGTCTGCTATTCTATCTATCTATCTATCTATCTATCATACATACATACTGTCTGCTATTCTATCTATCATACATACTGTCTCCTATTAATCTATCTATCATACATACTGTCTGCTATTCTATCTATCTATCTATCTATCTATCTATCTATCTATCTATCTATCTATCTATCATACATACTGTCTGCTATTCATCTATCTATCATACATACTGTCTGCTATTCTATCTATCATACATACTGTCTGCTATTCTATCTATCTATCATACATACATACTGTCTGCTATTCTATCTATCTATCATACATACTGTCTGCTATTCTATCTATCATACATACTGTCTGCTATTCTATCTATCATACATACTGTCTGCTATTCTATCTATCTATCTATCTATCTATCATACATACTGTCTGCTATTCTATCTATCTATCATACATACTGTCTGCTATTCTATGTATCTATCTATCTATCTATCTATCTATCTATCTATCATACATACTGTCTGCTATTCTATCTATCATACATACTGTCTCCTATTCATCTATCTATCATACATACTGTCTGCTATTCTATCTATCTATCTATCTATCTATCTATCTATCTATCATACATACTGTCTGCTATTCATCTATCTATCATACATACTGTCTGCTATTCTATCTATCATACATACTGTCTGCTATTCTATCTATCTATCTATCTATCTATCTATCTATCTATCATACATACTGTCTGCTATTCTATCTATCATACATACTGTCTCCTATTCATCTATCTATCATACATACTGTCTGCTATTCTATCTATCTATCTATCTATCTATCTATCTATCATACATACTGTCTGCTATTCATCTATCTATCATACATACTGTCTGCTATTCTATCTATCATACATACTGTCTGCTATTCTATCTATCTATCATACATACTGTCTGCTATTCTATCTATCATACATACTGTCTGCTATTCTATCTATCTATCATACATACATACTGTCTGCTATTCTATCTATCTATCTATCTATCTATCTATCTATCTATCTATCTATCTATCTATATCATACATACTGTCTGCTATTCTATCTATCATACATACTGTCTGCTATTCTATCTATCATACATACTGTCTGCTATTCTATCTATCTATCATACATACTGTCTGCTGTTCTATCTATCTATCATACATACTGTCTGCTATTCTATCTATCTATCTATCTATCTATCTATCTATCTATCATACATACTGTCTGCTATTCTATCTATCATACATACTGTCTCCTATTCATCTATCTATCATACATACTGTCTGCTATTCTATCTATCTATCTATCTATCCATCATACATACTGTCTGCTATTCATCTATCTATCATACATACTGTCTGCTATTCTATCTATCATACATACTGTCTGCTATTCTATCTATCTATCATACATACTGTCTGCTATTCTATCTATCATACATACTGTCTGCTATTCTATCTATCTATCATACATACATACTGTCTGCTATTCTATCTATCATACATACTGTCTGCTATTCTATCTATCAATCATACATACTGTCTGCTATTCTATCTATCAGACATACTGTCTGCTATTCTATCTATCATACATACTGTCTACTATTCTATCTATCATACATACTGTCTGCTATTCATCTATCTATCATACATACTGTCGGCTATTCTATCTATCATACATACTGTCTGCTATTCATCTATCTATCATACATACTGTCTGCTAATCTATCTATCTATCTATCTATCTATCTATCTATCATACATACATACATACTGTCTGCTATTCTATCTATCATACATACTGTCTGCTATTCATCTATCTATCATACATACTGTCTGCTAATCTATCTATCTATCTATCTATCTATCTATCTATCATACATACTGTCTGCTATTCTATCTATCATACATACTGTCTGCTATTCATCTATCTATCATACATACTGTCGGCTATTCTATCTATCATACATACTGTCTGCTATTCATCTATCTATCATACATACTGTATGCTATTCTATCTATCTATCATACATACTGTCTGCTATTCATCTATCTATCTATCATACATACTGTCTGCTATTCTATCTATCTATCATACATACTGTCTGCTATTCCTCTATCTATCATACATACTGTCTGCTATTCATCTATCATACATACTGTCTGCTATTCTATCTATCTATCATACATACTGTCTGCTATTCATCTATCATACATACTGTCTGCTATTCATCTATCATACTTACTGTCTGCTAATCTATCTATCTATCTATCTATCTATCTATCTATCTATCTATCTATCTATCATACATACTGTCTGCTATTCTATCTATCTATCATACATACTGTCTGCTATTCTATCTATCTATCATACATACTGTCTGCTATTCTATCTATCTATCTATCTATCTATCTATCTATCCATCTATCTATCATACATACTGTCTGCTATTCTATCTATCTAACATACATACTGTCTGCTATTCTATCTATCATACATACTGTCTGCTATTCATCTATCTATCATACATACTGTCTGCTATTCATCTATCTATTATACATACTGTCTGCTATTCTATCTATCTATCTATCTATCTATCTATCTATCTATCATACATACTGTCTGCTATTCTATCTATCTATCATACATACTGTCTGCTATTCCGTCTATCATACATACTGTCTGCTATTCATCTATCTATCATACATACTGTCTGCTATTCATCTATCTATCATACATACTGTCTGCTATTCATCTATCTATCTTACATACTGTCTGCTATTCATCTATCTATCATACATACTGTCTGCTATTCTATCTATCATACATACTGTCTGCTATTCATCTACCTATCATACTTACTGTCTGCTATTCTATCTATCTATCATACATACTGTCTGCTATTCATCTATCTATCATACATACTGTCTGCTATTCATCTACCTATCATACATACTCTCTGCTATTCATCTATCTATCATACATACTGTCTGCTATTCTATCTATCTATCATACATACTGTCTGCTATTCATCTATCTATGATACATACTGTCGGCTATTCTATCTATCTATCATACATACTGTCTGCTATTCATCTATCATACATACTGTCTGCTATTCTATCTATCATACATACTGTCTGCTATTCTATCTATCTATCATACATACTGTCTGCTATTCTATCTATCATACATACTGTCTGCTATTCATCTATCTATCATACATACTGTCTGCTAATCTATCTATCTATCTATCTATCTATCTATCTATCTATCATACATACTGTCTGCTATTCTATCTATCATACATAGTGTCTGCTATTCATCTATCTATCATACATACTGTCTGCTATTCATCTATCTATCATACATACTGTCTGCTATTCTATCTATCTATCATACATACTGTCTGCTATTCATCTATCTATCATACATACTGTCTGCTAATCTATCTATCTATCTATCTATCTATCTATCTATCTATCATACATACTGTCTGCTATTCTATCTATCATACATACTGTCTGCTATTCATCTATCTATCATACATACTGTCTGCTATTCATCTATCTATCATACATACTGTCTGCTATTCTATCTATCATACATACTGTCTGCTATTCATCTATCTATCATACATACTGTCTGCTATTCTATCTATCTATCATACATACTGTCTGCTATTCTATCTATCATACATACTGTCTGCTATTCTATCTATCATACATACTGTCTGCTATTCTATCTATCTATCTATCTATCTATCTATCTATCATACATACTGTCTGCTATTCTATCTATCTATCATACATACTGTCTGCTATTCTATCTATCTATCATACATACTGTCTGCTATTCTATCTATCATACATACTGTCTGCAATTCTATCTATCATACATACTGTCTGCTATTCTATCTATCTATCATACATACTGTCTGCTATTCTATCTATCATACATACTGTCTGCAATTCTATCTATCATACATACTGTCTGCTATTCTATCTATCTATCATACATACTGTCTGCTATTCTATCTATCTATCATACATACTGTCTGCTATTCATCTATCATACATACTGTCTGCTATTCATCTATCATACTTACTGTCTGCTAATCTATCTATCTATCTATCTATCTATCTATCTATCTATCTATCTATCTATCTATCATACATACTGTCTGCTATTCTATCTATCTATCATACATACTGTCTGCTATTCTATCTATCTATCATACATACTGTCTGCTATTCTATCTATCTATCTATCTATCCATCTATCTATCATACATACTGTCTGCTATTCTATCTATCTAACATACATACTGTCTGCTATTCTATCTATCATACATACTGTCTGCTATTCATCTATCTATCATACATACTGTCTGCTATTCATCTATCTATTATACATACTGTCTGCTATTCTATCTATCTATCTATCTATCTATCTATCATACATACTGTCTGCTATTCTATCTATCTATCATACATACTGTCTGCTATTCCGTCTATCATACATACTGTCTGCTATTCATCTATCTATCATACATACTGTCTGCTATTCATCTATCTATCATACATACTGTCTGCTATTCATCTATCTATCTTACATACTGTCTGCTATTCATCTATCTATCATACATACTGTCTGCTATTCTATCTATCATACATACTGTCTGCTATTCATCTACCTATCATACTTACTGTCTGCTATTCTATCTATCTATCATACATACTGTCTGCTATTCATCTATCTATCATACATACTGTCTGCTATTCATCTACCTATCATACATACTCTCTGCTATTCATCTATCTATCATACATACTGTCTGCTATTCTATCTATCTATCATACATACTGTCTGCTATTCATCTATCTATGATACATACTGTCGGCTATTCTATCTATCTATCATACATACTGTCTGCTATTCATCTATCATACATACTGTCTGCTATTCTATCTATCATACATACTGTCTGCTATTCTATCTATCTATCATACATACTGTCTGCTATTCTATCTATCATACATACTGTCTGCTATTCATCTATCTATCATACATACTGTCTGCTAATCTATCTATCTATCTATCTATCTATCTATCTATCTATCATACATACTGTCTGCTATTCTATCTATCATACATACTGTCTGCTATTCATCTATCTATCATACATACTGTCTGCTATTCATCTATCTATCATACATACTGTCTGCTATTCTATCTATCTATCATACATACTGTCTGCTATTCATCTATCTATCATACATACTGTCTGCTAATCTATCTATCTATCTATCTATCTATCTATCTATCTATCTATCTATCTATCTATCTATCATACATACTGTCTGCTATTCTATCTATCATACATACTGTCTGCTATTCATCTATCTATCATACATACTGTCTGCTATTCATCTATCTATCATACATACTGTCTGCTATTCTATCTATCATACATACTGTCTGCTATTCATCTATCTATCATACATACTGTCTGCTATTCTATCTATCTATCATACATACTGTCTGCTATTCTATCTATCATACATACTGTCTGCTATTCTATCTATCATACATACTGTCTGCTATTCTATCTATCTATCTATCTATCTATCTATCTATCTATCTATCTATCTATCTATCTATCTATCTATCTATCATACATACTGTCTGCTATTCTATCTATCTATCATACATACTGTCTGCTATTCTATCTATCTATCATACATACTGTCTGCTATTCTATCTATCATACATACTGTCTGCAATTCTATCTATCATACATACTGTCTGCTATTCTATCTATCTATCATACATACTGTCTGCTATTCTATCTATCTATCATACATACTGTCTGCTATTCTATCTATCTATCTATCTATCTATCTATCATACATACTGTCTGCTATTCTATCTATCATACATACTGTCTCCTATTAATCTATCTATCATACATACTGTCTGCTATTCTATCTATCTATCTATCTATCTATCTATCTATCTATCATACATACTGTCTGCTATTCATCTATCTATCATACATACTGTCTGCTATTCTATCTATCATACATACTGTCTGCTATTCTATCTATCTATCATACATACATACTGTCTGCTATTCTATCTATCTATCATACATACTGTCTGCTATTCTATCTATCATACATACTGTCTGCTATTCTATCTATCATACATACTGTCTGCTATTCTATCTATCTATCTATCATACATACTGTCTGCTATTCTATCTATCTATCATACATACTGTCTGCTATTCTATGTATCTATCTATCTATCTATCTATCTATCTATCTATCGATCTATCTATCTATCTATCTATCTATCTATCTATCTATCTATTATACATACTGTCTGCTATTCTATCTATCATACATACTGTCTCCTATTGATCTATCTATCATACATACTGTCTGCTATTCTATCTATCTATCTATCTATCTATCTATCTATCTATCTATCTATCTATCATACATACTGTCTGCTATTCTATCTATCTATCTATCATACATACTGTCTGCTATTCTATCTATCATACATACTGTCTCCTATTCATCTATCTATCATACTTACTGTCTGCTATCTATCTATCTATCTATCTATCTATCTATCTATCTATCATACATACTGTCTGCTATTCATCTATCTATCATACATACTGTCTGCTATTCTATCTATCATACATACTGTCTGCTATTCTATCTATCTATCATACATACTGTCTGCTATTCTATCTATCATACATACTGTCTGCTATTCTATCTATCTATCTATCATACATACTGTCTGCTATTCTATCTATCTAACATACATACTGTCTGCTATTCTATCTATCTAACATACATACTGTCTGCTATTCTATCTATCATACATACTGTCTGCTATTCTATCTATCTATCTATCTATCTATCTATCTATCTATCATACATACTGTCTGCTATTCTATCTATCTATCTATCTATCTATCTATCTATCTATCTATCATACATACTGTCTTCTATTCTATCTATCATACATACTGTCTGCTATTCTGTCTATCATACATACTGTCTGCTATTCTATCTATCATACATACTGTCTGCTATTCTATCTATCATACATACTGTCTGCTATTCTATCTATCTATCATACATACTGTCTGCTATTCTATCTATCTATCATACATACTGTCTGCTATTCTATCTATCTATCTATCTATCTATCTATCTATCATACATACTGTCTGCTATTCATCTATCATACATACTGTCTGCTATTCTATCTATCATACAAACTGTCTGCTATTCTATCTATCATACATACTGTCTGCTATTCTATCTATCATACATACTGTCTGCTATTCATCTATCATACATACTGTCTGCTATTCTATCTATCTATCTATCATACATACTGTCTGCTATTCTACCTATCTATCTATCATACATACTGTCTGCTATTCATCTATCTATCTATCTATCTATCTATCTATCTATCTATCTATCTATCTTACATACTGGGCCTGATTCAGACCCACTCGCGAGCGGCTGTCCGCTCGCAAGTGGGTCGATGTTCTGCACTGAGCAGAACATCGGAGCTCCGTCGTGCGCATGCGCCAGACGCAACGACCGAAGGACTTTCCTTCGCTCGTTGTGTCTGATCAAAGGGGGCGTGCAGTCGATGTTGATTGACAGCACGCCCCCTTTGGTGGGCGTGCCGGGGGCGTGCCTCTCTGACGGGGGCGTTCCTAAGGGAACGCCTACCGTCAGAAGCCGGCCCACTGACATCACTAGTGATGTCAGTGGGAGTGATTTTGGTTCTGATAGAGCCAAAATCATTTCGGGCCTTGCAGTTGAAAACCTCAACCGCAGGCTCCGGCTCGCAGTTTCGATGGTCGCGATAGTCAAGACCATCGCGGCCATCAAACTGCACGCTCGTATAGGCTGTGGGTGGTGACCCACAGCTATACGAGCGTCCAGGAGGATGCTCCATAGTTATGGAGGACGGCCCTCATTCAGAGCGTGCGCTCTGCTCAGAGCGTACGGCTCTGAATGAGGGCCACTGTCTGCTATTCTATCTATCATACATACTGTCTGCTATTCTATCTATCTATCATACATACTGTCTGCTATTCTATCTATCTATCATACATACTGTCTGCTATTCTATCTATCATACATACTGTCTGCTATTCTATCTATCATACATACTGTCTGCTATTCTATCTATCTATCTATCTATCATACATACTGTCTGCTATTCTATCTATCTATCATACATACTGTCTGCTATTCTATCTATCTATCATACATACTGTCTGCTATTCTATCTATCATACATACTGTCTGCAATTCTATCTATCATACATACTGTCTGCTATTCTATCTATCTATCATACATACTGTCTGCTATTCTATCTATCTATCATACATACTGTCTGCTATTCTATCTATCTATCTATCTATCTATCTATCTATCTATCTATCTATCATACATACTGTCTGCTATTCTATCTATCATACATACTGTCTCCTATTAATCTATCTATCATACATACTGTCTGCTATTCTATCTATCTATCTATCTATCTATCTATCTATCTATCTATCTATATATCATACATACTGTCTGCTATTCATCTATCTATCATACATACTGTCTGCTATTCTATCTATCATACATACTGTCTGCTATTCTATCTATCTATCTATCATACATACATACTGTCTGCTATTCTATCTATGTATCATACATACTGTCTGCTATTCTATCTATCATACATACTGTCTGCTATTCTATCTATCATACATACTGTCTGCTATTCTATCTATCTATCTATCTATCTATCTATCTATCTATCTATCATACATACTGTCTGCTATTCTATCTATCTATCATACATACTGTCTGCTATTCTATGTATCTATCTATCTATCGATCTATCTATCTATCTATCTATCATACATACTGTCTGCTATTCTATCTATCATACATACTGTCTCCTATTCATCTATCTATCATACATACTGTCTGCTATTCTATCTATCTATCTATCTATCTATCATACATACTGTCTGCTATTCATCTATCTATCATACATACTGTCTGCTATTCTATCTATCATACATACTGTCTGCTATTCTATCTATCTATCTATCATACATACTGTCTGCTATTCTATCTATCATACATACTGTCTCCTATTCATCTATCTATCATACATACTGTCTGCTATTCTATCTATCTATCTATCTATCTATCTATCTATCTATCTATCATACTGTCTGCTATTCATCTATCTATCATACATACTGTCTGCTATTCTATCTATCATACATACTGTCTGCTATTCTATCTATCTATCATACATACTGTCTGCTATTCTATCTATCATACATACTGTCTGCTATTCTATCTATCTATCATACATACATACTGTCTGCTATTCTATCTATCTATCTATCTATCTATCTATCATACATACTGTCTGCTATTCTATCTATCATATATACTGTCTGCTATTCTATCTATCATACATACTGTCTGCTATTCTATCTATCTATCATACATACTGTCTGCTGTTCTATCTATCTATCATACATACTGTCTGCTATTCTATCTATCTATCTATCTATCTATCTATCTATCATACATACTGTCTGCTATTCTATCTATCATACATACTGTCTCCTATTCATCTATCTATCATACATACTGTCTGCTATTCTATCTATCTATCTATCTATCCATCATACATACTGTCTGCTATTCATCTATCTATCATACATACTGTCTGCTATTCTATCTATCATACATACTGTCTGCTATTCTATCTATCTATCATACAAACTGTCTGCTATTCTATCTATCATACATACTGTCTGCTATTCTATCTATCTATCATACATACATACTGTCTGCTATTCTATCTATCATACATACTGTCTGCTATTCTATCTATCAATCATACATACTGTCTGCTATTCTATCTATCAGACATACTGTCTGCTATTCTATCTATCATACATACTGTCTACTATTCTATCTATCATACATACTGTCTGCTATTCATCTATCTATCATACATACTGTCGGCTATTCTATCTATCATACATACTGTCTGCTATTCATCTATCTATCATACATACTGTCTGCTAATCTATCTATCTATCTATCTATCTATCTATCTATCTATCTATCATACATACATACTGTCTGCTATTCTATCTATCATACATACTGTCTGCTATTCATCTATCTATCATACATACTGTCTGCTAATCTATCTATCTATCTATCTATCTATCTATCTATCTATCTATCTATCTATCTATCTATCATACATACTGTCTGCTATTCATCTATCTATCATACATACTGTCGGCTATTCTATCTATCATACATACTGTCTGCTATTCATCTATCTATCATACATACTGTATGCTATTCTATCTATCTATCATACATACTGTCTGCTATTCATCTATCTATCTATCATACATACTGTCTGCTATTCTATCTATCTATCATACATACTGTCTGCTATTCATCTATCTATCATACATACTGTCTGCTATTCATCTATCATACATACTGTCTGCTATTCTATCTATCTATCATACATACTGTCTGCTATTCATCTATCATACATACTGTCTGCTATTCATCTATCATACTTACTGTCTGCTAATCTATCTATCTATCTATCTATCTATCTATCTATCTATCTATCTATCTATCATACATACTGTCTGCTATTCTATCTATCTATCATACATACTGTCTGCTATTCTATCTATCTATCATACATACTGTCTGCTATTCTATCTATCTATCTATCTATCTATCTATCTATCTATCTATCTATCATACATACTGTCTGCTATTCTATCTATCTAACATACATACTGTCTGCTATTCTATCTATCATACATACTGTCTGCTATTCATCTATCTATCATACATACTGTCTGCTATTCATCTATCTATCATACATACTGTCTGCTATTCTATCTATCTATCTATCTATCTATCTATCTATCTATCTATCTATCTATCTATCATACATACTGTCTGCTATTCTATCTATCTATCATACATACTGTCTGCTATTCCATCTATCATACATACTGTCTGCTATTCATCTATCTATCATACATACTGTCTGCTATTCATCTATCTATCATACATACTGTCTGCTATTCATCTATCTATCATACATACTGTCTGCTATTCATCTATCTATCATACATACTGTCTGCTATTCTATCTATCATACATACTGTCTGCTATTCATCTACCTATCATACTTACTGTCTGCTATTCTATCTATCTATCATACATACTGTCTGCTATTCATCTATCTATCATACATACTGTCTGCTATTCATCTACCTATCATACATACTGTCTGCTATTCATCTATCTATCATACATACTGTCTGCTATTCTATCTATCTATCATACATACTGTCTGCTATTCATCTATCTATGATACATACTGTCGGCTATTCTATCTATCTATCTATCATACATACTGTCTGCTATTCATCTATCATACATACTGTCTGCTATTCTATCTATCATACATACTGTCTGCTATTCTATCTATCTATCATACATACTGTCTGCTATTCTATCTATCATACATACTGTCTGCTATTCATCTATCTATCTATCATACATACTGTCTGCTAATCTATCTATCTATCTATCTATCTATCTATCTATCTATCTATCTATCTATCTATCTATCATACATACTGTCTGCTATTCTATCTATCATACATACTGTCTGCTATTCATCTATCTATCATACATACTGTCTGCTATTCATCTATCTATCATACATACTGTCTGCTATTCTATCTATCTATCATACATACTGTCTGCTATTCATCTATCTATCATACATACTGTCTGCTAATCTATCTATCTATCTATCTATCTATCTATCTATCATACATACTGTCTGCTATTTTATCTATCATACATACTGTCTGCTATTCATCTATCTATCATACATACTGTCTGCTATTCATCTATCTATCATACATACTGTCTGCTATTCTATCTATCATACATACTGTCTGCTATTCATCTATCTATCATACATACTGTCTACTATTCTATCTATCTATCATACATACTGTCTGCTATTCCATCTATCATACATACTGTCTGCTATTCATCTATCTATCATACATACTGTCTGCTATTCATCTATCTATCATACATACTGTCGGCTATTCTATCTATCTATCATACATACTGTCTGCTATTCATCTATCTATCATACATACTGTCTGCTAATCTATCTATCTATCTATCTATCTATCTATCTATCTATCTATCATACATACTGTCTGTTATTCTATCTATCATACATACTGTCTGCTATTCATCTATCTATCATACATACTGTCTGCTATTCATCTATCTATCATACATACTGTCTGCTATTCTATCTATCATACATACTGTCTGCTATTCATCTATCTATCATACATACTGTCTGCTATTCTATCTATCTATCATACATACTGTCTGCTATTCTATCTATCTATCATACATACTGTCTGCTATTCATCTATCTATCATACATACTGTCTGCTATTCTATCTATCATACATACTGTCTGCTATTCATCTATCTATCATACATACTGTCTGCTATTCTATCTATCTATCATACATACTGTCTGCTATTCTATCTATCTATCATACATACTGTCTACTATTCATCTATCTATCATACATACTGTCTGCTATTCATCTAGCTATCATACATACTGTCTGCTATTCTATCTATCTATCTATCATACATACTGTCTGCTATTCATATATCTATCATACATACTGTCTGCTATTCTATCTATCATACATACTGTCTGCTATTCTATCTATCTATCATACATACTGTCTGCTATTCTATCTATCATACATACTGTCTGCTATTCTATCTATCTATCATACATACTGTCTGCTATTCTATCTATCATACATACTGTCTGCTATTCTATCTATCTATCATACATGCTGTCTGCTATTCTATCTATCATACATACTGTCTGCTATTCATCTAAATATCATACATACTGTCTGCTATTCATCTAAATATCATACATACTGTCTGCTATTCATCTACCTATCATACATACTGTCTGCTATTCTATCTATCTATCTATCTATCTATCTATCTATCTATCATACATACTGTCTGCTATTCATCTATCTATGATACATACTGTCGGCTATTCTATCTATCTTTCATACATACTGTCTGCTATTCATCTATCTATCATACATACTGTCTGCTAATCTATCTATCTATCTATCTATCTATCTATCTATCTATCTATCATACATACTGTCTGCTATTCTATCTATCATACATACTGTCTGCTATTCATCTATCTATCATACATACTGTCTGCTATTCATCTATCTATCATACATACTGTCTGCTATTCTATCTATCATACATACTGTCTGCTATTCATCTATCTATCATACATACTGTCTGCTATTCTATCTATCTATCATACATACTGTCTGCTATTCTATCTATCTATCATACATACTGTCTGCTATTCATCTATCTATCATACATACTGTCTGCTATTCTATCTATCATACATACTGTCTGCTATTCATCTATCTATCATACATACTGTCTGCTATTCTATCTATCTATCATACATACTGTCTGCTATTCTATCTATCTATCATACATACTGTCTACTATTCATCTATCTATCATACATACTGTCTGCTATTCATCTAGCTATCATACATACTGTCTGCTATTCTATCTATCTATCATACATACTGTCTGCTATTCATCTATCTATCATACATACTGTCTGCTATTCTATCTATCATACATACTGTCTGCTATTCTATCTATCTATCATACATACTGTCTGCTATTCTATCTATCATACATACTGTCTGCTATTCTATCTATCTATCATACATACTGTCTGCTATTCTATCTATCATACATACTGTCTGCTATTCTATCTATCATTCATACTGTCTGCTATTCTATCTATCATACATACTGTCTGCTATTCATCTAAATATCACACATACTGTCTGCTATTCATCTACCTATCATACATACTGTCTGCTATTCTATCTATCTATCATACATACTGTCTGCTATTCATCTATCTATGATACATACTGTCGTCTATTCTATCTATCTATCATACATACTGTCTGCTATTCATCTATCTATCGTACATACTGTCGGCTATTCTATCTATCTATCATACATACTGTCTGCTATTCATCTATCTATCATACATACTGTCTGCTAATCTATCTATTTATCTATCTATCATACATACTGTCTGCTATTCTATCTATCTATCATACATACTGTCGGTTATTCTATCTATCATACATACTGTCTGCTATTCTATCTATCATACATACTGTCTGCTATTCATCTATCTATCATACATACTGTCGGCTATTCTATCTATCATACATACTGTCTGCTATTCATCTATCTATCATACATACTGTCTGCTATTCTATCTATCTATCATACATACTGTCTGCTATTCATCTATCTATCATACATACTGTCTGCTATTCATCTATCATACATACTGTCTGCTATTCTATCTATCTATCATACATACTGTCTGCTATTCTATCTATCTATCATACATACTGTCTGCTATTCCATCTATCATACATACTGTCTGCTATTCATCTATCTATCATACATACTGTCTGCTATTCATCTATCTATCGTACATACTGTCTGCTATTCTATCTATCATACATACTGTCTGCTATTCTATCTATCATACATACTGTCTGCTATTCATCTATCATACATACTGTCTGCTATTCTATCTATCATACATACTGTCTGCTATTCTATCTATCTATCATACATACTGTCTGCTATTCTATCTATCATACATACTGTCTGCTATTCTATCTATCTATCATACATACTGTCTGCTATTCTATCTATCATACATACTGTCTGCTATTCTATCTATCTATCATACATACTGTCTGCTATTCTATCTATCAGACATACTGTCTGCTATTCTATCTATCTATCATACATACTGTCTGCTATTCTATCTATCTTTCATACATACTGTCTGCTATTCTATCTATCATACATACTGTCTGCTATTCATCTATCTATCGTACATACTGTCTGCTATTCTATCTATCATACATACTGTCTGCTATTCTATCTATCATACATACTGTCTGCTATTCATCTATCATACATACTGTCTGCTATTCTATCTATCATACATACTGTCTGCTATTCTATCTATCTATCATACATACTGTCTGCTATTCTATCTATCATACATACTGTCTGCTATTCTATCTATCATACATACTGTCTGCTATTCATCTACCTATCATACATACTGTCTGCTATTCATCTACCTATCATACAAACTGTCTGCTATTCTATCTATCATACATACTGTCTGCTATTCTATCTATCATACATACTGTCTGCTATTCATCTATCATACATACTGTCTGCTATTCTATCTATCTATCATACATACTGTCTGCTATTCTACCTATCTATCTATCATACATACTGTCTGCTATTCATCTGTCTATCTATCTATCTATCTATCTATCTATCTATCTATCTTACATACTGGGCCTGATTCAGACCCACTCGCGAGCGGCTGTCCGCTCGCAAGTGGGTCAATGTTCTGCACTGAGCAGAACATCGGAGCTCCGTCGTGCGCATGCGCCAGACGCAACGACCGAAGGACTTTCCTTCGCTCGTTGTGTCTGATCAAAGGGGGCGTGCTGTCGATGTTGACTGACAGCACGCCCCCTTTGGTGGGCGTGCCGGGGGCGTGCCTCTCTGACGGGGGCGTTCCTAAGTGAACGCCTACCGTCAGAAGCCCGCCCACTGACATCACTAGTGATGTCAGTGGGAGTGATTTTGGCTCTGATAGAGCCAAAATCATTTCGGGCCTTGCAGTTGAAAACCTCAACCGCAGGCTCCGGCTCGCAGTTTCGATGGTCGCGATGGTCAAGACCATCGCGGCCATCAAACTGCACGCTCGTATAGGCTGTGGGTGGTGACCCACAGCTATACGAGCGTCCAGGAGGATGCTCCATAGTTATCGAGGACGGCCCTCATTCAGAGCGTGCGCTCTGCTCAGAGCGTACGGCTCTGAATGAGGGCCACTGTCTGCTATTCTATCTATCATACATACTGTCTGCTATTCTATCTATCTATCATACATACTGTCTGCTATTCTATCTATCTATCATACATACTGTCTGCTATTCTATCTATCATACATACTGTCTGCTATTCTATCTATCATACATTCTGTCTGCTATTCTATCTATCTATCTATCTATCTATCTATCTATCTATCATACATACTGTCTGCTATTCTATCTATCTATCATACATACTGTCTGCTATTCTATCTATCTATCATACATACTGTCTGCTATTCTATCTATCATACATACTGTCTGCAATTCTATCTATCATACATACTGTCTGCTATTCATCTATCTATCATACATACTGTCTGCTATTCTATCTATCATACATACATACTGTCTGCTATTCTATCTATCATACATACTGTCTGCTATTCATCTATCTATCATACATACTGTCTGCTATTCTATCTATCATACATACATACTGTCTGCTATTCTATCTATCATACATACTGTCTGCTATTCTATCTATCATACATACATACTGTCTGCTATTCTATCTATCATACATACTGTCTGCTATTCATCTATCTATCATACATACTGTCTGCTATTCTATCTATCTAACATACATACTGTCTGCTATTCTATCTATCTAACATACATACTGTCTGCTATTCTATCTATCATACATACTGTCTGCTATTCTATCTATCTATCTATCTATCTATCTATCTATCTATCTATCATACATACTGTCTGCTATTCTATCTATCTATCTATCTATCTATCTATCTATCTATCATACATACTGTCTTCTATTCTATCTATCATACATACTGTCTGCTATTCTGTCTATCATACATACTGTCTGCTATTCTATCTATCATACATACTGTCTGCTATTCTATCTATCATACATACTGTCTGCTATTCTATCTATCTATCTATCATACATACTGTCTGCTATTCTATCTATCTATCATACATACTGTCTGCTATTCTATCTATCTATCTATCTATATATCTATCTATCTATCTATCTATCTATCATACATACTGTCTGCTATTCATCTATCATACATACTGTCTGCTATTCTATCTATCATACAAACTGTCTGCTATTCTATCTATCATACATACTGTCTGCTATTCATCTACCTATCATACATACTGTCTGCTATTCATCTACCTATCATACAAACTGTCTGCTATTCTATCTATCATACATACTGTCTGCTATTCTATCTATCATACATACTGTCTGCTATTCATCTATCATACATACTGTCTGCTATTCTATCTATCTATCATACATACTGTCTGCTATTCTACCTATCTATCTATCATACATACTGTCTGCTATTCATCTATCTATCTATCTATCTATCTATCTATCTATCTATCTATCTATCTTACATACTGGGCCTGATTCAGACCCACTCGCGAGCGGCTGTCCGCTCGCAAGTGGGTCGATGTTCTGCACTGAGCAGAACATCGGAGCTCCGTCGTGCGCATGCGCCAGACGCAACGACCGAAGGACTTTCCTTCGCTCGTTGTGTCTGATCAAAGGGGGCGTGCTGTCGATGTTGATTGACAGCACGCCCCCTTTGGTGGGCGTGCCGGGGGCGTGCCTCTCTGACGGGGGCGTTCCTAAGGGAACGCCTACCGTCAGAAGCCGGCCCACTGACATCACTAGTGATGTCAGTGGGAGTGATTTTGGCTCTGATAGAGCCAAAATCATTTCGGGCCTTGCAGTTGAAAACCTCAACCGCAGGCTCCGGCTCGCAGTTTCGATGGTCGCGATGGTCAAGACCATCGCGGCCATCAAACTGCACGCTCGTATAGGCTGTGGGTGGTGACCCACAGCTATACGAGCGTCCAGGAGGATGCTCCATAGTTATCGAGGACGGCCCTCATTCAGAGCGTGCGCTCTGCTCAGAGCGTACGGCTCTGAATGAGGGCCACTGTCTGCTATTCTATCTATCATACATACTGTCTGCTATTCTATCTATCTATCATACATACTGTCTGCTATTCTATCTATCTATCTTACATACTGTCTGCTATTCTATCTATCATACATACTGTCTGCTATTCTATCTATCATACATACTGTCTGCTATTCTATCTATCTATCTATCTATCTATCTATCTATCTATCTATCTATCTATCTATCTATCTATCTATCATACATACTGTCTGCTATTCTATCTATCTATCATACATACTGTCTGCTATTCTATCTATTTATCATACATACTGTCTGCTATTCTATCTATCATACATACTGTCTGCAATTCTATCTATCATACATACTGTCTGCTATTCTATCTATCTATCATACATACTGTCTGCTATTCTATCTATCTATCATACATACTGTCTGCTATTCTATCTATCTATCTATCTATCTATCTATCTATCTATCTATCTATCATACATACTGTCTGCTATTCTATCTATCATACATACTGTCTCCTATTAATCTATCTATCATACATACTGTCTGCTATTCTATCTATCTATCTATCTATCTATCTATCTATCATACATACTGTCTGCTATTCATCTATCTATCATACATACTGTCTGCAATTCTATCTATCATACATACTGTCTGCTATTCTATCTATCTATCATACATACTGACTGCTATTCTATCTATCTATCATACATACTGTCTGCTATTCTATCTATCTATCTATCTATCTATCTATCTATCATACATACTGTCTGCTATTCTATCTATCATACATACTGTCTGCTATTCTATCTATCATACATACTGTCTGCTATTCTATCTATCATACATACTGTCTGCTATTCATCTATCATACACACTGTCTGCTATTCTATCTATCATACATACTGTCTGCTATTCTATCTATCTATCATACATACTGTCTGCTATTCTATCTATCATACATACTGTCTGCTATTCTATCTATATATCATACATACTGTCTGCTATTCTATCTATCATACATACTGTCTGCTATTCTATCTATCTATCATACACACTGTCTGCTATTCTATCTATCTATCATACATACTGTCTGCTATTCTATCTATCTATCAGACATACTGTCTGCTATTCAATCTATCATACATACTGTCTACTATTCTATCTATCTTTCATACATACTGTCTGCTATTCTATCTATTATACATACTGTCTGCTATTCTATCTATCTATCATACATACTGTCTGCTATTCTATCTATCATACATACTGTCTGCTATTCTATCTATCTATCATACATACTGTCTGCTATTCTATCTATATATCATACATACTGTCTGCTATTCTATCTATCATACATACTGTCTGCTATTCATCTATCTATCATACACACTGTCTGCTATTCTATCTATCTATCATACATACTGTCTGCTATTCTATCTATCTATCAGACATACTGTCTGCTATTCAATCTATCATACATACTGTCTACTATTCTATCTATCTTTCATACATACTGTCTGCTATTCAATCTATCATACATACTGTCTACTATTCTATCTATCTTTCATACATACTGTCTGCTATTCTATCTATTATACATACTGTCTGCTATTCTATCTATCTATCATACATACTGTCTTCTATTCTATCTATCATGCATACTGTCTGCTATTCTATCTATCTATCATACATACTGTCTGCTATTCTATCTATCATACATACTGTCTGCTATTCTATCTATCTATCATACATACTGTCTGCTATTCATCTATCTATCATACATACTGTCTGCTATTCTATCTATTTATCTATCATACATACTGTCTGCTATTCTATCTATCTATCATACATACTGTCTGCTATTCTATCTATCTATCTATCTATCTATCTATCTATCTATCTATCTATCTATCTATCATACATACTGTCTGCTATTCATCTATCATACATACTGTCTGCTATTCTATCTATCTATCATACATACTGTCTGCTATTCTATCTATCTATCTATCTATCTATCTATCTATCTATCTATCTATCTATCATACATACTGTCTGCTATTCTATCTATCATACATACTGTCTGCTATTCTATCTCTCTATCATACATACTGTCTGCTATTCTATCTATCTATCATACATACTGTCTGCTATTCATCTATCTATCATACATACTGTCTGCTATTCTATCTATCATACATACTGTCTGCTATTCTATCTATCTATCTATCTATCTATCTATCTATCTATCTATCTATCTATCATACAAACTGTCTGCTATTCTATCTATCTATCTATCTATCTATCATAGATACTGTCTGCTATTCTATCTATCTATCTATCTATCTATCTATCTATCATACATACTGTCTGCTATTCTATCTATCATACATACTGTCTGCTATTCATCTATCATACATACTGTCTGCTATTCTATCTATCTATCTATCTATCTATCTATCTATCTATCTATCTATCTATCTATCTATCTATCATACATACTGTCTGCTATTCATCTATCTATCATACGTACTGTCTGCTATTCATCTATCTATCATACATACTGTCTGCTATTCTATTTATCTATCATACATACTGTCTACTATTCTATCTATCTATCATACATACTGTCTGCTATTCTATCTATCAAACATACTGTCTGCTATTCTATCTATCTATCATACATACTGACTGCTATTCTATCTATCTATCATACATACTGTCTGCTATTCTATCTATCTATCTATCTATCTATCTATCTATCTATCATACATACTGTCTGCTATTCTATCTATCATACATACTGTCTGTTATTCTATCTATTTATCATACATACTGTCTGCTATTCATCTATCTATCATACATACTGTCTGCTATTCATCTTTCTATCGTACATACTGTCTGCTATTCTATCTATCTATCTATCATACATACTGTCTGCTATTCTATCTATCTATCATACATACTGTCTGCTATTCTATCTATATATCATACATACTGTCTGCTATTCTATTTATCTATCATACATACTGTCTGCTATTCTATCTATCTATCATACATACTGTCTGCTATTCTATCTATCTATCATACATACTGTCTGCTATTCATCTATCTATCATACATACTGTCTGCTATTCATCTATCTATCATACATACTGTCTGCTATTCTATCTATCTATCTATCTATCTATCTATCTATCATACATACTGTCTGCTATTCTATCTATCTATCATACATACTGTCTGCTATTCTATCTATCATACATACTGTCTGCTATTCTATCTATCATACATACTGTCTGCTATTCTATCTATCATACATACTGTCTGCTATTCATCTATCATACATACTGTCTGCTATTCTATCTATCATACATACTGTCTGCTATTCTATCTATCATACATACTGTCAGCAATTCTATCTATCATACATACTGTCTGCTATTCTATCTATCTATCATACATACTGTCTGCTATTCTATCTATCATACATACTGTCTGCTATTCTATCTATCATACATACTGTCTGCTATTCTTTCTATCTATCATACATACTGTCTGCTATTCTATCTATCAGACATACTGTCTACTGTTCTATCTATATTTCATACATACTGTCTGCTATTCTATCTATCATACATACTGTCTGCTATTCTATCTATCTATCATACATACTGTCTGCTATTCTATCTATCTATCATACATACTGTCTGCTATTCTATCTATCATACATACTGTCTGCTATTCTATCTATCTATCATACATACTGTCTGCTATTCTATCTATCATACATACTGTCTGCTATTCTATCTATCTATCATACATACTGTCTGCTATTCTATCTATCATACATACTGTCTGCTATTCTATCTATCATACATACATACTGTCTGCTATTCTATCTATCATACATACTGTCTGCTATTCATCTATCTATCATACATACTGTCTGCTATTCTATCTATCTATGATACATACTGTGTGCTATTCTATCTATCATACATACTGTCTGCTATTCTATCTATCATACATACTGTCTGCTATTCTATCTATCTGCCTATCTATCATACATACTGTCTGCTATTCATCTATCTATCATACATACTGTCTGCTATTCTATCTATCATACATACTGTCTGCTATTCTATCTATCTATCATACATACTGTCTGCTATTCATCTACCTATCAAACATACTGTCTGCTATTCATCTATCTATCATACATACTGTCTGCTATTCATCTATCTATCATACATACTGTCTGCTATTCATCTATCTATCATACATACTGTCTGCTATTTATCTATCATACATACTGTCTGCTATTCTATCTATCTATCATACATACTGTCTGCTATTCATCTATCATACATACTGTCTGCTATTCTATCTATCTATCATACATACTGTCTGCTATTCATCTATCTATCATACATACTGTCTGCTATTCATCTATCTATCATACATACTGTCTGCTATTCATCTATCTATCATACATACTGTCTGCTATTCTATCTATCTATCTATCTATCTATCATACATACTGTCTGCTATTCTATCTATCTATCATACATACTGTCTGCTATTCTATCTATCATACATACTGTCTGCTATTCTATCTATCATACATACTGTCTGCTATTCATCTATCATACATACTGTCTGCTATTCTATCTATCATACATACTGTCTGCTATTCTATCTATCATACATACTGTCTGCAATTCTATCTATCATACATACTGTCTGCTATTCTATCTATCTATCATACATACTGTCTGCTATTCTATCTATCATACATACTGTCTGCTATTCTTTCTATCTATCATACATACTGTCTGCTATTCTATCTATCAGACATACTGTCTACTGTTCTATCTATATTTCATACATACTGTCTGCTATTCTATCTATCATACATACTGTCTGCTATTCTATCTATCTATCATACATACTGTCTGCTATTCTATCTATCTATCATACATACTGTCTGCTATTCTATCTATCATACATACTGTCTGCTATTCTATCTATCTATCATACATACTGTCTGCTATTCTATCTATCATACATACTGTCTGCTATTCTATCTATCTATCATACATACTGTCTGCTATTCTATCTATCATACATACTGTCTGCTATTCTATCTATCATACATACATACTGTCTGCTATTCTATCTATCATACATACTGTCTGCTATTCATCTATCTATCATACATACTGTCTGCTATTCTATCTATCTATGATACATACTGTGTGCTATTCTATCTATCATACATACTGTCTGCTATTCTATCTATCATACATACTGTCTGCTATTCAATCTATCTGCCTATCTATCATACATACTGTCTGCTATTCATCTATCTATCATACATACTGTCTGCTATTCTATCTATCATACATACTGTCTGCTATTCTATCTATCTATCATACATACTGTCTGCTATTCATCTACCTATCAAACATACTGTCTGCTATTCATCTATCTATCATACATACTGTCTGCTATTCATCTATCTATCATACATACTGTCTGCTATTCATCTATCTATCATACATACTGTCTGCTATTCATCTATCATACATACTGTCTGCTATTCTATCTATCTATCATACATACTGTCTGCTATTCATCTATCATACATACTGTCTGCTATTCTATCTATCTATCATACATACTGTCTGCTATTCATCTATCTATCATACATACTGTCTGCTATACATCTACCTATCATACATACTGTCTGCTATTCATCTATCTATCATACATACTGTCTGCTATTCATCTATCTATCTATCATACATACTGTCTGCTATTCTATCTATCTATCATACATACTGTCTGCTATTCTATCTATCTATCTATCTATCTATCTATCTATCATACATACTGTCTGCTATTCTATCTATCTATCATACATACTGTCTGCTATTCTATCTATCATACATACTGTCTGCTATTCTATCTATCATACATACTGTCTGCTATTCTATCTATCATACATACTGTCTGCTATGCTATCTATCATACATACTGTCTGCTATTCATCTATCATACACACTGTCTGCTATTCTATCTATCATACATACTGTCTGCTATTCTATCTATCTATCATACATACTGTCTGCTATTCTATCTATCATACATACTGTCTGCTATTCTATCTATATATCATACATACTGTCTGCTATTCTATCTATCATACATACTGTCTGCTATTCTATCTATCTATCATACACACTGTCTGCTATTCTATCTATCTATCATACTGTCTGCTATTCTATCTATCTATCAGACATACTGTCTGCTATTCAATCTATCATACATACTGTCTGCTATTCTATCTATCTATCATACATACTGTCTGCTATTCTATCTATCATACATACTGTCTGCTATTCTATCTATCTTACATACATACTGTCTGCTATCCTATCTATCATACATACTGTCTGCTATTCTATCTATCTATCATACATACTGTCTGCTATTCTATCTATCTATCATACATACTGTCTGCTATTCTATCTATCATACATACTGTCTGCTATTCTATCTATCATACATACTGTCTGCTATTCTATCTAATTGTCTATCTATCATACATACTGTCTGCTATTCTATCTATCATTCATACATACTGTCTGCTATTCTATCTATCATACATACTGTCTGCTATTCTATCTATCTATCATACATACTGTCTGCTATTCATCTATCTATCATACATACTGTCTGCTATTCTATCAATCATACATACTGTCTGCTATTCATCTACCTATCATACATACTGTCTGCTATTCATCTATCTATCATACATACTGTCTGCTATTCATCTATCTATCATACATACTGTCTGCTATTCATCTATCTATCATACATACTGTCTGCTATTCTATCTATCATACATACTGTCAGCTATTCTATCTATCTATCATACATACTGTCTGCTATTCTATCTATCTATCATACATACTGTCTGCTATTCATCTATCTATCATACATACTGTCTGCTAATCTATCTATCTATCATACATACTGTCTGCTATTCTATCTATCTGTCTATCTATCATACATACTGTCTGCTATTCTATCTATCTATCATACATACTGTCTGCTATTCTATCTATCATACATACTGTCTGCTATTCTATCTATCTATCATACATACTGTCTGCTATTCATCTATCTATCATACATACTGTCTGCTATTCTATCTATCATACATACTGTCTGCTATTCATCTACCTATCATACATACTGTCTGCTATTCATCTATCTATCATACATACTGTCTGCAATTCATCTATCTATCATACATACTGTCTGCTATTCATCTATCTATCATACATACTGTCTGCTATTCTATCTATCTATCATACATACTGTCTGCTATTCATCTATCTATCATACATACTGTCTGCTAATCTATCTATCTATCATACATACTGTCTGCTATTCTATCTATCTATCATACATACTGTCTGCTATTCTATCTATCTATCATACTGTCTGCTATTCTATCTATCTATCTATCTATCTATCTATCTATCTATCTATCTATCATACATACTGTCTGCTATTCTATCTATCTATCACACATACTGTCTGCTATTCTATCTATCATACATACTGTCTGCTATTCTATCTATCTATCATACATACTGTCTGCTATTCATCTATCTATCATACATACTTTCTGTTATCTATCTATCTATCATACATACTGTCTGCTATTCTATCTATCTATCATACATACTGTGTGCTATTCTAGCTATCATACGTACTGTCTTCTATTCATCTATCTATAATACATACTGTCTGCTATTCTATCTATCTATCTATCATACTGTCTGCTATGCTATCTATCATACATACTGTCTGCTATTCTATCTATCATACATACTGTCTGCTATTCTATCTATCTATCATACATACTGTCTGCTATTCTATCTATCTATCATACATACTGTCTGCTATTCTATCTATCATACATACTGTCTGCTATTCTATCTATCTATCATACATACTGTCTGCTATTCATCTATCTATCATACATACTGTCTGCTATTCTATCTATCTATCATACATACTGTCTGCTATTCTATCTATCATACATACTGTCTGCTATTCATCTATCTATCATACATACTATCTGCTATTCTATCTATCTATCTATCTATCTATCTATCTATCATACATACTGTCTGCTATTCATCTATCTATCATACGTACTGTCTGCTATTCATCTATCTATCATACATACTGTCTGCTATTCTATCTATCATACATACTGTCTGCTATTCTATCTATCTGTCTATCTATCATACATACTGTCTGCTATTCTATCTATCTATCATACATACTGTCTGCAATTCTATCTATCATACATACTGTCTGCTATTCTATCTATCTATCTATCATACATACTGTCTGCTATTCATCTATCTATCATACATACTGTCTGCTATTCTATCTATCATACATACTGTCTGCTATTCATCTACCTATCATACATACTGTCTGCTATTCATCTATCTATCATACATACTGTCTGCTATTCATCTATCTATCATACATACTGTCTGCTATTCTATCTATCATACATACTGTCTGCTATTCTATCTATCTATCATACATACTGTCTGCTATTCTATCTATCTATCATACATACTGTCTGCTATTCATCTATCTATCATACATACTGTCTGCTAATCTATCTATATATCATACATACTGTCTGCTATTCTATCTATCTATCATAAATACTGTCTGCTATTCTATCTATCTATCATACTGTCTGCTATTCTATCTATTTATCTATCATACATACTGTCTGCTATTCCTATCTATCTATCATACATACTGTCTGCTATGCTATCTATCATACATACTGTCTGCTATTCTATCTATCATACATACTGTCTGCTATTCTATCTATCTATCATACATACTGTCTGCTATTCTATCTATCTATCATTACATACTGTATGCTATTCTATCTATCATACATACTGTCTGCTATTCTATCTATCTATCATACATACTGTCTGCTATTCATCTATCTATCATACATACTGTCTGCTATTCTATCTATCTATCATACATACTGTCTGCTATTCTATCTATCATACATACTGTCTGCTATTCATCTATCTATCATACATACTATCTGCTATTCTATCTATCTATCTATCTATCTATCTATCTATCTATCTATCTATCATACATACTGTCTGCTATTCATCTATCTATCATACCGTACTGTCTGCTATTCATCTATCTATCATACATACTGTCTGCTATTCTATCTATCATACATACTGTCTGCTATTCTATCTATCTGTCTATCTATCATACATACTGTCTGCTATTCTATCTATCTATCATACATACTGTCTGCAATTCTATCTATCATACATACTGTCTGCTATTCTATCTATCTATCATACATACTGTCTGCTATTCATCTATCTATCATACATACTGTCTGCTATTCTATCTATCATACATACTGTCTGCTATTCATCTACCTATCATACATACTGTCTGCTATTCATCTATCTATCATACATACTGTCTGCTATTCATCTATCTATCATACATACTGTCTGCTATTCTATCTATCATACATACTGTCTGCTATTCTATCTATCAATCATACATACTGTCTGCTATTCTATCTATCTATCATACATACTGTCTGCTATTCATCTATCTATCATACATACTGTCTGCTAATCTATCTATATATCATACATACATACTGTCTGCTATTCTATCTATCTATCATAAATACTGTCTGCTATTCTATCTATCTATCATACTGTCTGCTATTCTATCTATTTATCTATCATACATACTGTCTGCTATTCTATCTATCTATCATACATACTGTCTGCTATTCTATCTATCATACATACTGTCTGCTATTCTATCTATCATACATACATACTGTCTGCTATTCTATCTATCATACATACTGTCTGCTATTCTATCTATCATACATACATACTGTTGCTATTCTATCTATCATACATACTGTCTGCTATTCATCTATCCTTATCATACATACTGTCTGCTATTCTATCTATCTATCATACCTACTGTCTGCTATTCTATCTATCATACATACTGTCTGCTATTCTATCTATCTATCTATCTATCTATCTATCTATCTATCTATCTATCTATCTATCTATCTATCTATCTATTCATACATACTGTCTGCCTATTCTAATCTATCTATCTATCTATCTATCTATCTATCTATCTATCTATCTATCTATCTATCTATCATACATTACTGTCTTCTATTCTATCTATCATACATACTGGCTGCTATTCTATCTATCTATCATACATACTGTCTGCTATTCATCTAGCTATCATACATACTGTCTGCTATTCTATCTATCATACATACTGTCTTGCTATTCTATCTATCATACATACTGTCTGCTATTCATCTACCTATCATACATACTGTCTGCTATTCAACTATCTATCATACATACTGTCTGCTATTCTATCTATCATACATACTGTCTGCTATTCTATCTATCATACATACTGTCTGCTATTCTATCTATCTATCATACATACTGTCTGCTATTCTATCTATCATACATACTGTCTGCTATTCTATCTATCATACATACATACTGTCTGCTATTCTATCTATCATACATACTGTCTGCTATTCTATCTATCATGACATACTGTCTGCTATTCTATCTATCAGACATACTGTCTACTATTCTATCTATCTTTCATACATAGTGTCTGCTTATTCTATCTATCATACATACTGTCTGCTATTCTATCTATCTATCATACATCCTGTCTGCTATTCTATCTATCATACATACTGTCTGCTATTCTATCTATCTATCATACATACTGTCTACTATTCTATCTATCTATCTATCATACATACTGTCTGCTATTCTATCTATCATACTACTGTCCTGCTATTCTATCTATCATACATACATACTGTCTGCTATTCTATCTATCATACATACTGTCTGCTATTCATCTATCTAATTCAATAAATACTGTCTGCTATTCTATCTATCTATCATACATACTGTCTGCTATTCTATCTATCATACATACTGTCTGCTATTCTATCTATCTATCTATCTATCTATCTTACATACTGTCTGCTATTCTATCTATCTATCTATTTATCTATCTATCTATCTATCTATCTATCATACATACTGTCTTCTATTCTATCTATCATACATACTGTCTGCTATTCTATCTATCTATCATACATACTGTCTGCTATTCATCTAGCTATCATACATACTGTCTGCTATTCTATCTATCATACATACTGTCTGCTATTCTATCTATCATACATACTGTCTGCTATTCATCTACCTATCACACAAACTGTCGGCTATTCAACTATCTATCACACATACTGTCGGCTATTCATCTATCATACATACTGTCTGCTATTCTATCTATCATACATACTGTCTGCTATTCTATCTATCATACATACTGTCTGCTATTCATCTATCTATCATACATACTGTCGGCTATTCTATCTATCATACATACTGTCTGCTATTCTATCTATCTATCATACATACTGTCTGCCTATTCATCTATCTATCATACATACTGTCTGCTAATCTATCTATCTATCTATCATACATACTGTCTGCTATTCTATCCATATGTCATACATACTGTCTGCTATTCTATCTATCTATCATACATACTGTCTGCTATTCTATCTATCATACATACTGTCTGCTATTCTATCTATCTATCATACATACTGTCTGCTATTCATCTATCTATCATACATACTGTCTGCTATTCTATCTATTTATCTATCATACATACTGTCTGCTATTCTATCTATCTATCATACATACTGTCTGCTATTCTATCCTATCTATCTATCTATCTATCTATCTATCTATCTATCATACAATACTGTCTTCTATTCTATTCTATCATACATACTTTCTGCTATTCTATCTATCTATCATACATACTGTCTGCTATTCATCTATCTATCTATCTATCTATCTATCTATCTATCTAATCTATCATACATACTGTCTTCTATTCTATCTATCATACATACTGTCTGCTATTCTATCTATCTATCATACATACTGTCTGCTATTCTATCTATCATACATACTGTCTGCTATTCTATCTATCTATCATACATACTGTCTGCTATTCATTCTATCTATCATACATACTGTCTGCTATTCTATCTATTTATCTATCATACATACTGTCTGCTATTCTATCTATCTATCATACATACTGTCTGCTATTCTATCTATCTATCTATCTATCTATCTATCATACATACTGTCTGCTATTCATCTATCATACATACTGTCTGCTATTCTATCTATCTATCATACATACTGTCTGCTATTCTATCTATCTATCTATCATACATACTGTCTGCTATTCTATCTATCATACATACTGTCTGCTATTCTATCTCTCTATCATACATACTGTCTGCTATTCTATCTATCTATCATACATACTGTCTGCTATTCATCTATCTATCATACATACTGTCTGCTATTCTATCTATCATACATCCTGTCTGCTATTCTATCTATCTATCTATCTATCTATCTATCTATCTATCTATCTATCTATCTATCTATCTATCTATCTATCTATCTATCTATCATACAAACTGTCTGCTATTCTATCTATCTATCTATCTATCTATCTATCTATCTATCTATCTATCTATCTATCTATCTATCTATCTATCATACATACTGTCTGCTATTCTATCTATCTATCTATCTATCTATCTATCTATCTATCTACCTATCTATCTATCATAGATACTGTCTGCTATTCTATCTATCTATCTATCATACATACTGTCTGCTATTCTATCTATCATACATACTGTCTGCTATTCATCTATCATACATACTGTCTGCTATTCTATCTATCTATCTATCTATCTATCTATCTATCTATCATACATACTGTCTGCTATTCATCTATCTATCATACGTACTGTCTGCTATTCTATCTATCATACATACTGTCTGCTATTCTATCTATCATACATACTGTCTGCTATTCATCTATCATACATACTGTCTGCTATTCTATCTATCATACATACTGTCTGCTATTCTATCTATCATACATACTGTCTGCAATTCTATCTATCATACATACTGTCTGCTATTCTATCTATCTATCTATCTATCATACATACTGTCTGCTATTCTATCTATCATACATACTGTCTGCTATTCTTTCTATCTATCATACATACTGTCTGCTATTCTATCTATCAGACATACTGTCTACTGTTCTATCTATATTTCATACATACTGTCTGCTATTCTATCTATCATACATACTGTCTGCTATTCTATCTATCTATCATACATACTGTCTGCTATCTATCTATCTATCATACATACTGTCTGCTATTCTATCTATCATACATACTGTCTGCTATTCTATCTATCTATCATACATACTGTCTGCTATTCTATCTATCATACATACTGTCTGCTATTCTATCTATCTATCATACATACTGTCTGCTATTCTATCTATCATACATACTGTCTGCTATTCTATCTATCATACATACATACTGTCTGCTATTCTATCTATCATACATACTGTCTGCTATTCATCTATCTATCATACATACTGTCTGCTATTCTATCTATCTATGATACATACTGTGTGCTATTCTATCTATCATACATACTGTCTGCTATTCTATCTATCATACATACTGTCTGCTATTCAATCTATCTGCCTATCTATCATACATACTGGTCTGCTATTCATCTATCTATCATACATACTGTCTGCTATTCTATCTATCATACATACTGTCTGCTATTTCTATCTATCTATCATACATACTGTCTGCTATTCATCTACCTATCAAACATACTGTCTGCTATTCATCTATCTATCATACATACTGTCTGCTATTCATCTATCTATCATACATACTGTCTGCTATTCATCTATCTATCATACATACTGTCTGCTATTCATCTATCATACATACTGTCTGCTATTCTATCTATCTATCATACATACTGTCTGCTATTCATCTATCATACATACTGTCTGCTATTCTATCTATCTATCATACATACTGTCTGCTATTCATCTATCTATCATACATACTGTCTGCTATACATCTACCTATCATACATACTGTCTGCTATTCATCTATCTATCATACATACTGTCTGCTATTCATCTATCTATCTCATACATACTGTCTGCTATTCTATCTATCTATCATACATACTGTCTGCTATTCTATCTATCTATCTATCTATCTATCTATCTATCTATCTATCATACATACTGTCTGCTATTCTATCTATCTATCATACATACTGTCTGCTATTCTATCTATCATACATACTGTCTGCTATTCTATCTATCATACATACTGTCTGCTATTCTATCTATCATACATACTATCTGCTATTCTATCTATCATACATACTGTCTGCTATTCATCTATCATACACACTGTCTGCTATTCTATCTATCATACATACTGTCTGCTATTCTATCTATCTATCATACATACTGTCTGCTATTCTATCTATCATACATACTGTCTGCTATTCTATCTATATATCATACATACTGTCTGCTATTCTATCTATCATACATACTGTCTGCTATTCTATCTATCATACACACTGTCTGCTATTCTATCTATCTATCATACTGTCTGCTATTCTATCTATCTATCAGACATACTGTCTGCTATTCAATCTATCATACATACTGTCTGCTATTCTATCTATCTATCATACATACTGTCTGCTATTCTATCTATCATACATACTGTCTGCTATTCTATCTATCTTACATACATACTGTCTGCTATCCTATCTATCATACATACTGTCTGCTATTCTATCTATCTATCATACATACTGTCTGCTATTCTATCTATCTATCATACATACTGTCTGCTATTCTATCTATCATACATACTGTCTGCTATTCTATCTATCATACATACTGTCTGCTATTCTATCTAATTGTCTATCTATCATACATACTGTCTGCTATTCTATCTATCATTCATACATACTGTCTGCTATTCTATCTATCATACATACTGTCTGCTATTCTATCTATCTATCATACATACTGTCTGCTATTCATCTATCTATCATACATACTGTCTGCTATTCTATCAATCATACATACTGTCTGCTATTCATCTACCTATCATACATACTGTCTGCTATTCATCTATCTATCATACATACTGTCTGCTATTCATCTATCTATCATACATACTGTCTGCTATTCATCTATCTATCATACATACTGTCTGCTATTCTATCTATCATACATACTGTCAGCTATTCTATCTATCTATCATACATACTGTCTGCTATTCTATCTATCTATCATACATACATCTATCATACATACTGTCTGCTAATCTATCTATCTATCATACATACTGTCTGCTATTCTATCTATCTGTCTATCTATCATACATACTGTCTGCTATTCTATCTATCTATCATACATACTGTCTGCTATTCTATCTGTCATACATACTGTCTGCTATTCTATCTATCTATCATACATACTGTCTGCTATTCATCTATCTATCATACATACTGTCTGCTATTCTATCTATCATACATACTGTCTGCTATTCATCTACCTATCATACATACTGTCTGCTATTCATCTATCTATCATACATACTGTCTGCAATTCATCTATCTATCATACATACTGTCTGCTATTCATCTATCTATCATACATACTGTCTGCTATTCTATCTATCTATCATACATACTGTCTGCTATTCATCTATCTATCATACATACTGTCTGCTAATCTATCTATCTATCATACATACTGTCTGCTATTCTATCTATCTATCATACATACTGTCTGCTATTCTATCTATCTATCATACTGTCTGCTATTCTATCTATCTATCTATCTATCTATCTATCTATCTATCTATCATACATACTGTCTGCTATTCTATCTATCTATCACACATACTGTCTGCTATTCTATCTATCATACATACTGTCTGCTATTCTATCTATCTATCATACATACTGTCTGCTATTCATCTATCTATCATACATACTTTCTGTTATCTATCTATCTATCATACATACTGTCTGCTATTCTATCTATCTATCATACATACTGTGTGCTATTCTAGCTATCATACGTACTGTCTTCTATTCATCTATCTATAATACATACTGTCTGCTATTCTATCTATCTATCTATCTATCATACTGTCTGCTATGCTATCTATCATACATACTGTCTGCTATTCTATCTATCATACATACTGTCTGCTATTCTATCTATCTATCATACATACTGTCTGCTATTCTATCTATCTATCATACATACTGTCTGCTATTCTATCTATCATACATACTGTCTGCTATTCTATCTATCTATCATACATACTGTCTGCTATTCATCTATCTATCATACATACTGTCTGCTATTCTATCTATCTATCATACATACTGTCTGCTATTCTATCTATCATACATACTGTCTGCTATTCATCTATCTATCATACATACTATCTGCTATTCTATCTATCTATCTATCTATCTATCTATCTATCTATCTATCTATCTATCATACATACTGTCTGCTATTCATCTATCTATCATACGTACTGTCTGCTATTCATCTATCTATCATACATACTGTCTGCTATTCTATCTATCATACATACTGTCTGCTATTCTATCTATCTGTCTATCTATCATACATACTGTCTGCTATTCTATCTATCTATCATACATACTGTCTGCAATTCTATCTATCATACATACTGTCTGCTATTCTATCTATCTATCTATCATACATACTGTCTGCTATTCATCTATCTATCATACATACTGTCTGCTATTCTATCTATCATACATACTGTCTGCTATTCATCTACCTATCATACATACTGTCTGCTATTCATCTATCTATCATACATACTGTCTGCTATTCATCTATCTATCATACATACTGTCTGCTATTCTATCTATCATACATACTGTCTGCTATTCTATCTATCTATCATACATACTGTCTGCTATTCTATCTATCTATCATACATACTGTCTGCTATTCATCTATCATACATACTGTCTGCTAATCTATCTATATATCATACATACTGTCTGCTATTCTATCTATCTATCATAAATACTGTCTGCTATTCTATCTATCTATCATACTGTCTGCTATTCTATCTATTTATCTATCATACATACTGTCTGCTATTCTATCTATCTATCATACATACTGTCTGCTATGCTATCTATCATACATACTGTCTGCTATTCTATCTATCATACATACTGTCTGCTATTCTATCTATCTATCATACATACTGTCTGCTATTCTATCTATCTATCATACATACTGTCTGCTATTCTATCTATCATACATACTGTCTGCTATTCTATCTATCTATCATACATACTGTCTGCTATTCATCTATCTATCATACATACTGTCTGCTATTCTATCTATCTATCATACATACTGTCTGCTATTCTATCTATCATACATACTGTCTGCTATTCATCTATCTATCATACATACTATCTGCTATTCTATCTATCTATCTATCTATCTATCTATCTATCATACATACTGTCTGCTATTCATCTATCTATCATACGTACTGTCTGCTATTCATCTATCTATCATACATACTGTCTGCTATTCTATCTATCATACATACTGTCTGCTATTCTATCTATCTGTCTATCTATCATACATACTGTCTGCTATTCTATCTATCTATCATACATACTGTCTGCAATTCTATCTATCATACATACTGTCTGCTATTCTATCTATCTATCATACATACTGTCTGCTATTCATCTATCTATCATACATACTGTCTGCTATTCTATCTATCATACATACTGTCTGCTATTCATCTACCTATCATACATACTGTCTGCTATTCATCTATCTATCATACATACTGTCTGCTACTCATCTATCTATCATACATACTGTCTGCTATTCTATCTATCATACATACTGTCTGCTATTCTATCTATGTATCATACATACTGTCTGCTATTCTATCTATCTATCATACATACTGTCTGCTATTCATCTATCTATCATACATACTGTCTGCTAATCTATCTATATATCATACATACATACTGTCTGCTATTCTATCTATCTATCATAAATACTGTCTGCTATTCTATCTATCTATCATACTGTCTGCTATTCTATCTATTTATCTATCATACATACTGTCTGCTATTCTATCTATCTATCATACATACTGTCTGCTATTCTATCTATCATACATACTGTCTGCTATTCTATCTATCATACATACATACTGTCTGCTATTCTATCTATCATACATACTGTCTGCTATTCTATCTATCATACATACATACTGTCTGCTATTCTATCTATCATACATACTGTCTGCTATTCATCTATCTATCATACATACTGTCTGCTATTCTATCTATCTATCATACCTACTGTCTGCTATTCTATCTATCATACATACTGTCTGCTATTCTATCTATCTATCTATCTATCTATCTATCTATCATACATACTGTCTGCTATTCTATCTATCTATCTATCTATCTATCTATCTATCTATCTATCTATCTATCTATCATACATACTGTCTTCTATTCTATCTATCATACATACTGGCTGCTATTCTATCTATCTATCATACATACTGTCTGCTATTCATCTAGCTATCATACATACTGTCTGCTATTCTATCTATCATACATACTGTCTGCTATTCTATCTATCATACATACTGTCTGCTATTCATCTACCTATCATACATACTGTCTGCTATTCAACTATCTATCATACATACTGTCTGCTATTCTATCTATCATACATACTGTCTGCTATTCTATCTATCATACATACTGTCTGCTATTCTATCTATCTATCATACATACTGTCTGCTATTCTATCTATCATACATACTGTCTGCTATTCTATCTATCATACATACATACTGTCTGCTATTCTATCTATCATACATACTGTCTGCTATTCTATCTATCAGACATACTGTCTGCTATTCTATCTATCAGACATACTGTCTACTATTCTATCTATCTTTCATACATAGTGTCTGCTATTCTATCTATCATACATACTGTCTGCTATTCTATCTATCTATCATACATCCTGTCTGCTATTCTATCTATCATACATACTGTCTGCTATTCTATCTATCTATCATACATACTGTCTACTATTCTATCTATCTATCATACATACTGTCTGCTATTCTATCTATCATACATACTGTCTGCTATTCTATCTATCATACATACATACTGTCTGCTATTCTATCTATCATACATACTGTCTGCTATTCATCTATCTATCATAAATACTGTCTGCTATTCTATCTATCTATCATACATACTGTCTGCTATTCTATCTATCATACATACTGTCTGCTATTCTATCTATCTATCTATCTATCTATCTTACATACTGTCTGCTATTCTATCTATCTATCTATTTATCTATCTATCTATCTATCTATCATACATACTGTCTTCTATTCTATCTATCATACATACTGTCTGCTATTCTATCTATCTATCATACATACTGTCTGCTATTCATCTAGCTATCATACATACTGTCTGCTATTCTATCTATCATACATACTGTCTGCTATTCTATCTATCATACATACTGTCTGCTATTCATCTACCTATCACACAAACTGTCGGCTATTCAACTATCTATCACACATACTGTCGGCTATTCATCTATCATACATACTGTCTGCTATTCTATCTATCATACATACTGTCTGCTATTCTATCTATCATACATACTGTCTGCTATTCATCTATCTATCATACATACTGTCGGCTATTCTATCTATCATACATACTGTCTGCTATTCTATCTATCTATCATACATACTGTCTGCTATTCATCTATCTATCATACATACTGTCTGCTAATCTATCTATCTATCATACATACTGTCTGCTATTCTATCCATATGTCATACATACTGTCTGCTATTCTATCTATCTATCATACATACTGTCTGCTATTCTATCTATCATACATACTGTCTGCTATTCTATCTATCTATCATACATACTGTCTGCTATTCATCTATCTATCATACATACTGTCTGCTATTCTATCTATTTATCTATCATACATACTGTCTGCTATTCTATCTATCTATCATACATACTGTCTGCTATTCTATCTATCTATCTATCTATCTATCTATCTATCTATCTATCATACATACTGTCTTCTATTCTATCTATCATACATACTTTCTGCTATTCTATCTATCTATCATACATACTGTCTGCTATTCATCTATCTATCTATCTATCTATCTATCTATCTATCTATCTATCTATCATACATACTGTCTTCTATTCTATCTATCATACATACTGTCTGCTATTCTATCTATCTATCATACATACTGTCTGCTATTCTATCTATCATACATACTGTCTGCTATTCTATCTATCTATCATACATACTGTCTGCTATTCATCTATCTATCATACATACTGTCTGCTATTCTATCTATTTATCTATCATACATACTGTCTGCTATTCTATCTATCTATCATACATACTGTCTGCTATTCTATCTATCTATCTATCTATCTATCTATCTATCTATCTATCTATCTATCATACATACTGTCTGCTATTCATCTATCATACATACTGTCTGCTATTCTATCTATCTATCATACATACTGTCTGCTATTCTATCTATCTATCTATCTATCATACATACTGTCTGCTATTCTATCTATCATACATACTGTCTGCTATTCTATCTCTCTATCATACATACTGTCTGCTATTCTATCTATCTATCATACATACTGTCTGCTATTCATCTATCTATCATACATACTGTCTGCTATTCTATCTATCATACATACTGTCTGCTATTCTATCTATCTATCTATCTATCTATCTATCTATCTATCTATCTATCTATCTATCTATCTATCATACAAACTGTCTGCTATTCTATCTATCTATCTATCTATCTATCTATCTATCTATCTATCTATCTATCATACATACTGTCTGCTATTCTATCTATCTATCTATCTATCTATCTATCTATCTATCTATCTATCTATCTATCTATCTATCTACCTATCTATCTATCATAGATACTGTCTGCTATTCTATCTATCTATCTATCATACATACTGTCTGCTATTCTATCTATCATACATACTGTCTGCTATTCATCTATCATACATACTGTCTGCTATTCTATCTATCTATCTATCTATCTATCTATCTATCATACATACTGTCTGCTATTCATCTATCTATCATACGTACTGTCTGCTATTCATCTATCTATCAAACATACTGTCTGCTATTCTATTTATCTATCATACATACTGTCTGCTATTCTATCTATCTATCATACATACTGTCTGCTATTCTATCTATCATACATACTGTCTGCTATTCAATCTATCTGCCTATCTATCATACATACTGTCTGCTATTCATCTATCTATCATACATACTGTCTGCTATTCTATCTATCATACATACTGTCTGCTATTCTATCTATCTATCATACATACTGTCTGCTATTCATCTACCTATCAAACATACTGTCTGCTATTCATCTATCTATCATACATACTGTCTGCTATTCATCTATCTATCATACATACTGTCTGCTATTCATCTATCTATCATACATACTGTCTGCTATTCATCTATCATACATACTGTCTGCTATTCTATCTATCTATCATACATACTGTCTGCTATTCATCTATCATACATACTGTCTGCTATTCTATCTATCTATCATACATACTGTCTGCTATTCATCTATCTATCATACATACTGTCTGCTATACATCTACCTATCATACATACTGTCTGCTATTCATCTATCTATCATACATACTGTCTGCTATTCATCTATCTATCTATCATACATACTGTCTGCTATTCTATCTATCTATCATACATACTGTCTGCTATTCTATCTATCTATCTATCTATCTATCTATCTATCTATCATACATACTGTCTGCTATTCTATCTATCTATCATACATACTGTCTGCTATTCTATCTATCATACATACTGTCTGCTATTCTATCTATCATACATACTGTCTGCTATTCTATCTATCATACATACTGTCTGCTATTCTATCTATCATACATACTGTCTGCTATTCATCTATCATACACACTGTCTGCTATTCTATCTATCATACATACTGTCTGCTATTCTATCTATCTATCATACATACTGTCTGCTATTCTATCTATCATACATACTGTCTGCTATTCTATCTATATATCATACATACTGTCTGCTATTCTATCTATCATACATACTGTCTGCTATTCTATCTATCTATCATACACACTGTCTGCTATTCTATCTATCTATCATACTGTCTGCTATTCTATCTATCTATCAGACATACTGTCTGCTATTCAATCTATCATACATACTGTCTGCTATTCTATCTATCTATCATACATACTGTCTGCTATTCTATCTATCATACATACTGTCTGCTATTCTATCTATCTTACATACATACTGTCTGCTATCCTATCTATCATACATACTGTCTGCTATTCTATCTATCTATCATACATACTGTCTGCTATTCTATCTATCTATCATACATACTGTCTGCTATTCTCTCTATCATACATACTGTCTGCTATTCTATCTATCATACATACTGTCTGCTATTCTATCTAATTGTCTATCTATCATACATACTGTCTGCTATTCTATCTATCATTCATACATACTGTCTGCTATTCTATCTATCATACATACTGTCTGCTATTCTATCTATCTATCATACATACTGTCTGCTATTCATCTATCTATCATACATACTGTCTGCTATTCTATCTATCATACATACTGTCTGCTATTCATCTACCTATCATACATACTGTCTGCTATTCATCTATCTATCATACATACTGTCTGCTATTCATCTATCTATCATACATACTGTCTGCTATTCATCTATCTATCATACATACTGTCTGCTATTCTATCTATCATACATACTGTCAGCTATTCTATCTATCTATCATACATACTGTCTGCTATTCTATCTATCTATCATACATACTGTCTGCTATTCTATCTATCTGTCTATCTATCATACATACTGTCTGCTATTCTATCTATCTATCATACATACTGTCTGCTATTCTATCTATCATACATACTGTCTGCTATTCTATCTATCTATCATACATACTGTCTGCTATTCATCTATCTATCATACATACTGTCTGCTATTCTATCTATCATACATACTGTCTGCTATTCATCTACCTATCATACATACTGTCTGCTATTCATCTATCTATCATACATACTGTCTGCAATTCATCTATCTATCATACATACTGTCTGCTATTCATCTATCTATCATACATACTGTCTGCTATTCTATCTATCTATCATACATACTGTCTGCTATTCATCTATCTATCATACATACTGTCTGCTAATCTATCTATCTATCATACATACTGTCTGCTATTCTATCTATCTATCATACATACTGTCTGCTATTCTATCTATCTATCATACTGTCTGCTATTCTATCTATCTATCTATCTATCTATCTATCTATCTATCTATCTATCTATCATACATACTGTCTGCTATTCTATCTATCTATCACACATACTGTCTGCTATTCTATCTATCATACATACTGTCTGCTATTCTATCTATCTATCATACATACTGTCTGCTATTCATCTATCTATCATACATACTTTCTGTTATCTATCTATCTATCATACATACTGTCTGCTATTCTATCTATCTATCATACATACTGTGTGCTATTCTAGCTATCATACGTACTGTCTTCTATTCATCTATCTATAATACATACTGTCTGCTATTCTATCTATCTATCTATCATACTGTCTGCTATGCTATCTATCATACATACTGTCTGCTATTCTATCTATCATACATACTGTCTGCTATTCTATCTATCTATCATACATACTGTCTGCTATTCTATCTATCTATCATACATACTGTCTGCTATTCTATCTATCATACATACTGTCTGCTATTCTATCTATCTATCATACATACTGTCTGCTATTCATCTATCTATCATACATACTGTCTGCTATTCTATCTATCTATCATACATACTGTCTGCTATTCTATCTATCATACATACTGTCTGCTATTCATCTATCTATCATACATACTATCTGCTATTCTATCTATCTATCTATCTATCTATCTATCTATCTATCTATCATACATACTGTCTGCTATTCATCTATCTATCATACGTACTGTCTGCTATTCATCTATCTATCATACATACTGTCTGCTATTCTATCTATCATACATACTGTCTGCTATTCTATCTATCTGTCTATCTATCATACATACTGTCTGCTATTCTATCTATCTATCATACATACTGTCTGCAATTCTATCTATCATACATACTGTCTGCTATTCTATCTATCTATCTATCTATCATACATACTGTCTGCTATTCATCTATCTATCATACATACTGTCTGCTATTCTATCTATCATACATACTGTCTGCTATTCATCTACCTATCATACATACTGTCTGCTATTCATCTATCTATCATACATACTGTCTGCTATTCATCTATCTATCATACATACTGTCTGCTATTCTATCTATCATACATACTGTCTGCTATTCTATCTATCTATCATACATACTGTCTGCTATTCTATCTATCTATCATACATACTGTCTGCTATTCATCTATCTATCATACATACTGTCTGCTAATCTATCTATATATCATACATACTGTCTGCTATTCTATCTATCTATCATAAATACTGTCTGCTATTCTATCTATCTATCATACTGTCTGCTATTCTATCTATTTATCTATCATACATACTGTCTGCTATTCTATCTATCTATCATACATACTGTCTGCTATGCTATCTATCATACATACTGTCTGCTATTCTATCTATCATACATACTGTCTGCTATTCTATCTATCTATCATACATACTGTCTGCTATTCTATCTATCTATCATACATACTGTCTGCTATTCTATCTATCATACATACTGTCTGCTATTCTATCTGACTATCATACATACTGTCTGCTATTCATCTATCTATCATACATACTGTCTGCTATTCTATCTATCTATCATACATACTGTCTGCTATTCTATCTATCATACATACTGTCTGCTATTCATCTATCTATCATACATACTATCTGCTATTCTATCTATCTATCTATCTATCTATCTATCTATCTATCTATCTATCATACATACTGTCTGCTATTCATCTATCTATCATACGTACTGTCTGCTATTCATCTATCTATCATACATACTGTCTGCTATTCTATCTATCATACATACTGTCTGCTATTCTATCTATCTGTCTATCTATCATACATACTGTCTGCTATTCTATCTATCTATCATACATACTGTCTGCAATTCTATCTATCATACATACTGTCTGCTATTCTATCTATCTATCATACATACTGTCTGCTATTCATCTATCTATCATACATACTGTCTGCTATTCTATCTATCATACATACTGTCTGCTATTCATCTACCTATCATACATACTGTCTGCTATTCATCTATCTATCATACATACTGTCTGCTATTCATCTATCTATCATACATACTGTCTGCTATTCTATCTATCATACATACTGTCTGCTATTCTATCTATCTATCATACATACTGTCTGCTATTCTATCTATCTATCATACATACTGTCTGCTATTCATCTATCTATCATACATACTGTCTGCTAATCTATCTATATATCATACATACATACTGTCTGCTATTCTATCTATCTATCATAAATACTGTCTGCTATTCTATCTATCTATCATACTGTCTGCTATTCTATCTATTTATCTATCATACATACTGTCTGCTATTCTATCTATCTATCATACATACTGTCTGCTATTCTATCTATCATACATACTGTCTGCTATTCTATCTATCATACATACATACTGTCTGCTATTCTATCTATCATACATACTGTCTGCTATTCTATCTATCATACATACATACTGTCTGCTATTCTATCTATCATACATACTGTCTGCTATTCATCTATCTATCATACATACTGTCTGCTATTCTATCTATCTATCATACCTACTGTCTGCTATTCTATCTATCATACATACTGTCTGCTATTCTATCTATCTATCTATCTATCTATCTATCTATCTATCTATCATACATACTGTCTGCTATTCTATCTATCTATCTATCTATCTATCTATCTATCTATCTATCATACATACTGTCTTCTATTCTATCTATCATACATACTGGCTGCTATTCTATCTATCTATCATACATACTGTCTGCTATTCATCTAGCTATCATACATACTGTCTGCTATTCTATCTATCATACATACTGTCTGCTATTCTATCTATCATACATACTGTCTGCTATTCATCTACCTATCATACATACTGTCTGCTATTCAACTATCTATCATACATACTGTCTGCTATTCTATCTATCATACATACTGTCTGCTATTCTATCTATCATACATACTGTCTGCTATTCTATCTATCTATCATACATACTGTCTGCTATTCTATCTATCATACATACTGTCTGCTATTCTATCTATCATACATACATACTGTCTGCTATTCTATCTATCATACATACTGTCTGCTATTCTATCTATCAGACATACTGTCTGCTATTCTATCTATCAGACATACTGTCTACTATTCTATCTATCTTTCATACATAGTGTCTGCTATTCTATCTATCATACATACTGTCTGCTATTCTATCTATCTATCATACATCCTGTCTGCTATTCTATCTATCATACATACTGTCTGCTATTCTATCTATCTATCTATCATACATACTGTCTACTATTCTATCTATCTATCATACATACTGTCTGCTATTCTATCTATCATACATACTGTCTGCTATTCTATCTATCATACATACATACTGTCTGCTATTCTATCTATCATACATACTGTCTGCTATTCATCTATCTATCATAAATACTGTCTGCTATTCTATCTATCATACATACTGTCTGCTATTCATCTACCTATCATACATACTGTCTGCTATTCATCTATCTATCATACATACTGTCTGCTATTCATCTATCTATCATACATACTGTCTGCTATTCTATCTATCATACATACTGTCTGCTATTCTATCTATCTATCATACATACTGTCTGCTATTCTATCTATCTATCATACATACTGTCTGCTATTCATCTATCTATCATACATACTGTCTGCTAATCTATCTATATATCATACATACATACTGTCTGCTATTCTATCTATCTATCATAAATACTGTCTGCTATTCTATCTATCTATCATACTGTCTGCTATTCTATCTATTTATCTATCATACATACTGTCTGCTATTCTATCTATCTATCATACATACTGTCTGCTATTCTATCTATCATACATACTGTCTGCTATTCTATCTATCATACATACATACTGTCTGCTATTCTATCTATCATACATACTGTCTGCTATTCTATCTATCATACATACATACTGTCTGCTATTCTATCTATCATACATACTGTCTGCTATTCATCTATCTATCATACATACTGTCTGCTATTCTATCTATCTATCATACCTACTGTCTGCTATTCTATCTATCATACATACTGTCTGCTATTCTATCTATCTATCTATCTATCTATCTATCTATCTATCTATCTATCATACATACTGTCTGCTATTCTATCTATCTATCTATCTATCTATCTATCTATCTATCTATCTATCTATCATACATACTGTCTTCTATTCTATCTATCATACATACTGGCTGCTATTCTATCTATCTATCATACATACTGTCTGCTATTCATCTAGCTATCATACATACTGTCTGCTATTCTATCTATCATACATACTGTCTGCTATTCTATCTATCATACATACTGTCTGCTATTCATCTACCTATCATACATACTGTCTGCTATTCAACTATCTATCATACATACTGTCTGCTATTCTATCTATCATACATACTGTCTGCTATTCTATCTATCATACATACTGTCTGCTATTCTATCTATCTATCATACATACTGTCTGCTATTCTATCTATCATACATACTGTCTGCTATTCTATCTATCATACATACATACTGTCTGCTATTCTATCTATCATACATACTGTCTGCTATTCTATCTATCAGACATACTGTCTGCTATTCTATCTATCAGACATACTGTCTACTATTCTATCTATCTTTCATACATAGTGTCTGCTATTCTATCTATCATACATACTGTCTGCTATTCTATCTATCTATCATACATCCTGTCTGCTATTCTATCTATCATACATACTGTCTGCTATTCTATCTATCTATCTATCATACATACTGTCTACTATTCTATCTATCTATCATACATACTGTCTGCTATTCTATCTATCATACATACTGTCTGCTATTCTATCTATCATACATACATACTGTCTGCTATTCTATCTATCATACATACTGTCTGCTATTCATCTATCTATCATAAATACTGTCTGCTATTCTATCTATCTATCATACATACTGTCTGCTATTCTATCTATCATACATACTGTCTGCTATTCTATCTATCTATCTATCTATCTATCTATCTATCTATCTATCTATCTATCTATCTTACATACTGCCTGCTATTCTATCTATCTATCTATTTATCTATCTATCTATCTATCTATCTATCTATCTATCTATCTATCATACATACTGTCTTCTATTCTATCTATCATACATACTGTCTGCTATTCTATCTATCTATCATACATACTGTCTGCTATTCATCTAGCTATCATACATACTGTCTGCTATTCTATCTATCATACATACTGTCTGCTATTCTATCTATCATACATACTGTCTGCTATTCATCTTCCTATCACACAAACTGTCGGCTATTCAACTATCTATCACACATACTGTCGGCTATTCATCTATCATACATACTGTCTGCTATTCTATCTATCATACATACTGTCTGCTATTCTATCTATCATACATACTGTCTGCTATTCATCTATCTATCATACATACTGTCGGCTATTCTATCTATCATACATACTGTCTGCTATTCTATCTATCTATCATACATACTGTCTGCTATTCATCTATCTATCATACATACTGTCTGCTAATCTATCTATCTATCATACATACTGTCTGCTATTCTATCCATATGTCATACATACTGTCTGCTATTCTATCTATCTATCATACATACTGTCTGCTATTCTATCTATCATACATACTGTCTGCTATTCTATCTATCTATCATACATACTGTCTGCTATTCATCTATCTATCATACATACTGTCTGCTATTCTATCTATTTATCTATCATACATACTGTCTGCTATTCTATCTATCTATCATACATACTGTCTGCTATTCTATCTATCTATCTATCTATCTATCTATCTATCTATCTATCTATCTATCATACATACTGTCTTCTATTCTATCTATCATACATACTTTCTGCTATTCTATCTATCTATCATACATACTGTCTGCTATTCATCTATCTATCTATCTATCTATCTATCTATCTATCTATCTATCTATCTATCATACATACTGTCTTCTATTCTATCTATCATACATACTGTCTGCTATTCTATCTATCTATCATACATACTGTCTGCTATTCTATCTATCATACATACTGTCTGCTATTCTATCTATCTATCATACATACTGTCTGCTATTCATCTATCTATCATACATACTGTCTGCTATTCTATCTATTTATCTATCATACATACTGTCTGCTATTCTATCTATCTATAATACATACTGTCTGCTATTCTATCTATCTATCTATCTATCTATCTATCTATCTATCTATCTATCTATCTATCTATCATACATACTGTCTGCTATTCATCTATCATACATACTGTCTGCTATTCTATCTATCTATCATACATACTGTCTGCTATTCTATCTATCTATCTATCATACATACTGTCTGCTATTCTATCTATCATACATACTGTCTGCTATTCTATCTCTCTATCATACATACTGTCTGCTATTCTATCTATCTATCATACATACTGTCTGCTATTCATCTATCTATCATACATACTGTCTGCTATTCTATCTATCATACATACTGTCTGCTATTCTATCTATCTATCTATCTATCTATCTATCTATCTATCTATCTATCTATCTATCTATCTATCTATCTATCTATCTATCATACAAACTGTCTGCTATTCTATCTATCTATCTATCTATCTATCTATCTATCTATCTATCTATCTATCTATCTATCTATCTATCATACATACTGTCTGCTATTCTATCTATCTATCTATCTATCTATCTACCTATCTATCTATCATAGATACTGTCTGCTATTCTATCTATCTATCTATCATACATACTGTCTGCTATTCTATCTATCATACATACTGTCTGCTATTCATCTATCATACATACTGTCTGCTATTCTATCTATCTATCTATCTATCTATCTATCTATCTATCATACATACTGTCTGCTATTCATCTATCTATCATACGTACTGTCTGCTATTCATCTATCTATCAAACATACTGTCTGCTATTCTATTTATCTATCATACATACTGTCTGCTATTCTATCTATCTATCATACATACTGTCTGCTATTCTATCTATCAAACATACTGTCTGCTATTCTATCTATCTATCATACATACTGTCTGCTATTCTATCTATCTATCATACATACTGACTGCTATTCTATCTATCATACATACTGTCTCCTATTCATCTATCTATCATACATACTGTCTGCTATTCTATCTATCTATCTATCTATCTATCTATCTATCTATCTATCTATCATACATACTGTCTGCTATTCTATCTATCATACATACTGTCTGCTATTCTATCTTTTTATCATACATACTGTCTGCTATTCATCTATCTATCATACATACTGTCTGCTATTCATCTTTCTATCGTACATACTGTCTGCTATTCTATCTATCTGTCATACATACTGTCTGCTATTCTATCTATCTATCATACATACTGTCTGCTATTCTATTTTTCTATCATACGTACTGTCTGCTATTCTATCTATCTATCATACATACAGTCTGCTATTCTATCTATCTATCATACATACTGTCTGCTATTCATCTATCTATCATACATACTGTCTGCTATTCATCTATCTATCATACATACTGTCTGCTATTCTATCTATCTATCTATCATACATACTGTCTGCTATTCTATCTATCTATCATACATACTGTCTGCTATTCTATCTATCATACATACTGTCTGCTATTCTATCTATCATACATACTGTCTGCTATTCTATCTATCATACATACTGTCGGCTATTCATCTATCATACATACTGTCTGCTATTCTATCTATCATACATACTGTCTGCTATTCTATCTATCATACATACTGTCTGCAATTCTATCTATCATACATACTGTCTGCTATTCTATCTGTCTATCATACATACTGTCTGCTATTCTATCTATCATACATACTGTCTGCTATTCTATCTATCATACATACTGTCTGCTATTCTTTCTATCTATCATACATACTGTCTGCTATTCTATCTATCAGACATACTGTCTACTGTTCTATCTATATTTCATACATACTGTCTGCTATTCTATCTATCATACATACTGTCTGCTATTCTATCTATCTATCATACATACTGTCTGCTATTCTATCTATCAGACATACTGTCTACTGTTCTATCTATATTTCATACATACTGTCTGCTATTCTATCTATCATACATACTGTCTGCTATTCTATCTATCTATCATACATACTGTCTGCTATTCTATCTATCTATCATACATACTGTCTGCTATTCTATCTATCATACATACTGTCTGCTATTCTATCTATCTATCATACATACTGTCTGCTATTCTATCTATCATACATACTGTCTGCTATTCTATCTATCTATCATACATACTGTCTGCTATTCTATATATCATACATACTGTCTGCTATTCTATCTATCATACATACATACTGTCTGCTATTCTATATATCATACATACTGTCTGCTATTCATCTATCTATCATACATACTGTCTGCTATTCTATCTATCTATGATACATACTGTGTGCTATTCTATCTATCATACATACTGTCTGCTATTCTATCTATCATACATACTGTCTGCTATTCTATCTATCTGTCTATCTATCATACATACTGTCTGCTATTCATCTATCTATCATACATACTGTCTGCTATTCTATCTATCATACATACTGTCTGCTATTCTATCTATCTATCATACATACTGTCTGCTATTCATCTACCTATCAAACATACTGTCTGCTATTCATCTATCTATCATACATACTGTCTGCTATTCATCTATCTATCATACATACTGTCTGCTATTCATCTATCTATCATACATACTGTCTGCTATTCATCTATCATACATACTGTCTGCTATTCTATCTATCTATCATACATACTGTCTGCTATTCATCTATCATACATACTGTCTGCTATTCTATCTATCTATCATACATACTGTCTGCAATTCATCTATCTATCATACATACTGTCTGCTATTCATCTACCTATCATACATACTGTCTGCTATTCATCTATCTATCATACATACTGTCTGCTATTCATCTATCTATCTATCATACATACTGTCTGCTATTCTATCTATCTATCATACATACTGTCTGCTATTCTATCTATCTATCTATCTATCTATCTATCATACATACTGTCTGCTATTCTATCTATCTATCATACATACTGTCTGCTATTCTATCTATCATACATACTGTCTGCTATTCTATCTATCATACATACTGTCTGCTATTCTATCTATCATACATACTGTCTGCTATTCTATCTATCATACATACTGTCTGCTATTCATCTATCATACACACTGTCTGCTATTCTATCTATCATACATACTGTCTGCTATTCTATCTATCTATCATACATACTGTCTGCTATTCATCTATCTATCATACATACTGTCTGCTATTCTATCTATCATACATACTGTCTGCTATTCATCTACCTATCATACATACTGTCTGCTATTCATCTATCTATCATACATACTGTCTGCTATTCATCTATCTATCATACATACTGTCTGCTATTCTATCTATCATACATACTGTCTGCTATTCTATCTATCTATCTATCATACATACTGTCTGCTATTCTATCTATCTATCATACATACTGTCTGCTATTCATCTATCTATCATACATACTGTCTGCTAATCTATCTATATATCATACATACATACTGTCTGCTATTCTATCTATCTATCATAAATACTGTCTGCTATTCTATCTATCTATCATACTGTCTGCTATTCTATCTATTTATCTATCATACATACTGTCTGCTATTCTATCTATCTATCATACATACTGTCTGCTATTCTATCTATCATACATACTGTCTGCTATTCTATCTATCATACATACATACTGTCTGCTATTCTATCTATCATACATACTGTCTGCTATTCTATCTATCATACATACATACTGTCTGCTATTCTATCTATCATACATACTGTCTGCTATTCATCTATCTATCATACATACTGTCTGCTATTCTATCTATCTATCATACCTACTGTCTGCTATTCTATCTATCATACATACTGTCTGCTATTCTATCTATCTATCTATCTATCTATCTATCTATCTATCTATCATACATACTGTCTGCTATTCTATCTATCTATCTATCTATCTATCTATCTATCTATCTATCTATCTATCATACATACTGTCTTCTATTCTATCTATCATACATACTGGCTGCTATTCTATCTATCTATCATACATACTGTCTGCTATTCATCTAGCTATCATACATACTGTCTGCTATTCTATCTATCATACATACTGTCTGCTATTCTATCTATCATACATACTGTCTGCTATTCATCTACCTATCATACATACTGTCTGCTATTCAACTATCTATCATACATACTGTCTGCTATTCTATCTATCATACATACTGTCTGCTATTCTATCTATCATACATACTGTCTGCTATTCTATCTATCTATCATACATACTGTCTGCTATTCTATCTATCATACATACTGTCTGCTATTCTATCTATCATACATACATACTGTCTGCTATTCTATCTATCATACATACTGTCTGCTATTCTATCTATCAGACATACTGTCTGCTATTCTATCTATCAGACATACTGTCTACTATTCTATCTATCTTTCATACATAGTGTCTGCTATTCTATCTATCATACATACTGTCTGCTATTCTATCTATCTATCATACATCCTGTCTGCTATTCTATCTATCATACATACTGTCTGCTATTCTATCTATCTATCATACATACTGTCTACTATTCTATCTATCTATCATACATACTGTCTGCTATTCTATCTATCATACATACTGTCTGCTATTCTATCTATCATACATACATACTGTCTGCTATTCTATCTATCATACATACTGTCTGCTATTCATCTATCTATCATAAATACTGTCTGCTATTCTATCTATCTATCATACATACTGTCTGCTATTCTATCTATCATACATACTGTCTGCTATTCTATCTATCTATCTATCTATCTATCTATCTATCTATCTTACATACTGTCTGCTATTCTATCTATCTATCTATCTATCTATCTATCTATCTATCTATCTATCTATCTATCATACATACTGTCTTCTATTCTATCTATCATACATACTGTCTGCTATTCTATCTATCTATCATACATACTGTCTGCTATTCATCTAGCTATCATACATACTGTCTGCTATTCTATCTATCATACATACTGTCTGCTATTCTATCTATCATACATACTGTCTGCTATTCATCTACCTATCACACAAACTGTCGGCTATTCAACTATCTATCACACATACTGTCGGCTATTCATCTATCATACATACTGTCTGCTATTCTATCTATCATACATACTGTCTGCTATTCTATCTATCATACATACTGTCTGCTATTCATCTATCTATCATACATACTGTCGGCTATTCTATCTATCATACATACTGTCTGCTATTCTATCTATCTATCATACATACTGTCTGCTATTCATCTATCTATCATACATACTGTCTGCTAATCTATCTATCTATCATACATACTGTCTGCTATTCTATCCATATGTCATACATACTGTCTGCTATTCTATCTATCTATCATACATACTGTCTGCTATTCTATCTATCATACATACTGTCTGCTATTCTATCTATCTATCATACATACTGTCTGCTATTCATCTATCTATCATACATACTGTCTGCTATTCTATCTATTTATCTATCATACATACTGTCTGCTATTCTATCTATCTATCATACATACTGTCTGCTATTCTATCTATCTATCTATCTATCTATCTATCTATCTATCTATCTATCTATCTATCATACATACTGTCTTCTATTCTATCTATCATACATACTTTCTGCTATTCTATCTATCTATCATACATACTGTCTGCTATTCATCTATCTATCTATCTATCTATCTATCTATCTATCTATCTATCTATCATACATACTGTCTTCTATTCTATCTATCATACATACTGTCTGCTATTCTATCTATCTATCATACATACTGTCTGCTATTCTATCTATCATACATACTGTCTGCTATTCTATCTATCTATCATACATACTGTCTGCTATTCATCTATCTATCATACATACTGTCTGCTATTCTATCTATTTATCTATCATACATACTGTCTGCTATTCTATCTATCTATCATACATACTGTCTGCTATTCTATCTATCTATCTATCTATCTATCTATCTATCTATCTATCTATCTATCATACATACTGTCTGCTATTCATCTATCATACATACTGTCTGCTATTCTATCTATCTATCATACATACTGTCTGCTATTCTATCTATCTATCTATCATACATACTGTCTGCTATTCTATCTATCATACATACTGTCTGCTATTCTATCTCTCTATCATACATACTGTCTGCTATTCTATCTATCTATCATACATACTGTCTGCTATTCATCTATCTATCATACATACTGTCTGCTATTCTATCTATCATACATACTGTCTGCTATTCTATCTATCTATCTATCTATCTATCTATCTATCTATCTATCTATCTATCTATCTATCATACAAACTGTCTGCTATTCTATCTATCTATCTATCTATCTATCTATCTATCTATCTATCTATCTATCATACATACTGTCTGCTATTCTATCTATCTATCTATCTATCTATCTATCTATCTATCTATCTACCTATCTATCTATCATAGATACTGTCTGCTATTCTATCTATCTATCTATCATACATACTGTCTGCTATTCTATCTATCATACATACTGTCTGCTATTCATCTATCATACATACTGTCTGCTATTCTATCTATCTATCTATCTATCTATCATACATACTGTCTGCTATTCATCTATCTATCATACGTACTGTCTGCTATTCATCTATCTATCAAACATACTGTCTGCTATTCTATTTATCTATCATACATACTGTCTGCTATTCTATCTATCTATCATACATACTGTCTGCTATTCTATCTATCAAACATACTGTCTGCTATTCTATCTATCTATCATACATACTGTCTGCTATTCTATCTATCTATCATACATACTGACTGCTATTCTATCTATCATACATACTGTCTCCTATTCATCTATCTATCATACATACTGTCTGCTATTCTATCTATCTATCTATCTATCTATCTATCTATCATACATACTGTCTGCTATTCTATCTATCATACATACTGTCTGCTATTCTATCTTTTTATCATACATACTGTCTGCTATTCATCTATCTATCATACATACTGTCTGCTATTCATCTTTCTATCGTACATACTGTCTGCTATTCTATCTATCTGTCATACATACTGTCTGCTATTCTATCTATCTATCATACATACTGTCTGCTATTCTATTTATCTATCATACGTACTGTCTGCTATTCTATCTATCTATCATACATACAGTCTGCTATTCTATCTATCTATCATACATACTGTCTGCTATTCATCTATCTATCATACATACTGTCTGCTATTCATCTATCTATCATACATACTGTCTGCTATTCTATCTATCTATCTATCATACATACTGTCTGCTATTCTATCTATCTATCATACATACTGTCTGCTATTCTATCTATCATACATACTGTCTGCTATTCTATCTATCATACATACTGTCTGCTATTCTATCTATCATACATACTGTCGGCTATTCATCTATCATACATACTGTCTGCTATTCTATCTATCATACATACTGTCTGCTATTCTATCTATCATACATACTGTCTGCAATTCTATCTATCATACATACTGTCTGCTATTCTATCTATCTATCATACATACTGTCTGCTATTCTATCTATCATACATACTGTCTGCTATTCTATCTATCATACATACTGTCTGCTATTCTTTCTATCTATCATACATACTGTCTGCTATTCTATCTATCAGACATACTGTCTACTGTTCTATCTATATTTCATACATACTGTCTGCTATTCTATCTATCATACATACTGTCTGCTATTCTATCTATCTATCATACATACTGTCTGCTATTCTATCTATCAGACATACTGTCTACTGTTCTATCTATATTTCATACATACTGTCTGCTATTCTATCTATCATACATACTGTCTGCTATTCTATCTATCTATCATACATACTGTCTGCTATTCTATCTATCTATCATACATACTGTCTGCTATTCTATCTATCATACATACTGTCTGCTATTCTATCTATCTATCATACATACTGTCTGCTATTCTATCTATCATACATACTGTCTGCTATTCTATCTATCTATCATACATACTGTCTGCTATTCTATATATCATACATACTGTCTGCTATTCTATCTATCATACATACATACTGTCTGCTATTCTATATATCATACATACTGTCTGCTATTCATCTATCTATCATACATACTGTCTGCTATTCTATCTATCTATGATACATACTGTGTGCTATTCTATCTATCATACATACTGTCTGCTATTCTATCTATCTGTCTATCTATCATACATACTGTCTGCTATTCATCTATCTATCATACATACTGTCTGCTATTCTATCTATCATACATACTGTCTGCTATTCTATCTATCTATCATACATACTGTCTGCTATTCATCTACCTATCAAACATACTGTCTGCTATTCATCTATCTATCATACATACTGTCTGCTATTCATCTATCTATCATACATACTGTCTGCTATTCATCTATCTATCATACATACTGTCTGCTATTCATCTATCATACATACTGTCTGCTATTCTATCTATCTATCATACATACTGTCTGCTATTCATCTATCATACATACTGTCTGCTATTCTATCTATCTATCATACATACTGTCTGCTATTCATCTATCTATCATACATACTGTCTGCTATTCATCTACCTATCATACATACTGTCTGCTATTCATCTATCTATCATACATACTGTCTGCTATTCATCTATCTATCTATCATACATACTGTCTGCTATTCTATCTATCTATCATACATACTGTCTGCTATTCTATCTATCTATCTATCTATCTATCTATCTATCTATCTATCATACATACTGTCTGCTATTCTATCTATCTATCATACATACTGTCTGCTATTCTATCTATCATACATACTGTCTGCTATTCTATCTATCATACATACTGTCTGCTATTCTATCTATCATACATACTGTCTGCTATTCTATCTATCATACATACTGTCTGCTATTCATCTATCATACACACTGTCTGCTATTCTATCTATCATACATACTGTCTGCTATTCTATCTATCTATCATACATACTGTCTGCTATTCTATCTATCATACATACTGTCTGCTATTCTTTCTATCTATCATACATACTGTCTGCTATTCTATCTATCAGACATACTGTCTACTGTTCTATCTATATTTCATACATACTGTCTGCTATTCTATCTATCATACATACTGTCTGCTATTCTATCTATCTATCATACATACTGTCTGCTATTCTATCTATCAGACATACTGTCTACTGTTCTATCTATATTTCATACATACTGTCTGCTATTCTATCTATCATACATACTGTCTGCTATTCTATCTATCTATCATACATACTGTCTGCTATTCTATCTATCTATCATACATACTGTCTGCTATTCTATCTATCATACATACTGTCTGCTATTCTATCTATCTATCATACATACTGTCTGCTATTCTATCTATCATACATACTGTCTGCTATTCTATCTATCTATCATACATACTGTCTGCTATTCTATATATCATACATACTGTCTGCTATTCTATCTATCATACATACATACTGTCTGCTATTCTATATATCATACATACTGTCTGCTATTCATCTATCTATCATACATACTGTCTGCTATTCTATCTATCTATGATACATACTGTGTGCTATTCTATCTATCATACATACTGTCTGCTATTCTATCTATCATACATACTGTCTGCTATTCTATCTATCTGTCTATCTATCATACATACTGTCTGCTATTCATCTATCTATCATACATACTGTCTGCTATTCTATCTATCATACATACTGTCTGCTATTCTATCTATCTATCATACATACTGTCTGCTATTCATCTACCTATCAAACATACTGTCTGCTATTCATCTATCTATCATACATACTGTCTGCTATTCATCTATCTATCATACATACTGTCTGCTATTCATCTATCTATCATACATACTGTCTGCTATTCATCTATCATACATACTGTCTGCTATTCTATCTATCTATCATACATACTGTCTGCTATTCATCTATCATACATACTGTCTGCTATTCTATCTATCTATCATACATACTGTCTGCTATTCATCTATCTATCATACATACTGTCTGCTATTCATCTACCTATCATACATACTGTCTGCTATTCATCTATCTATCATACATACTGTCTGCTATTCATCTATCTATCTATCATACATACTGTCTGCTATTCTATCTATCTATCATACATACTGTCTGCTATTCTATCTATCTATCTATCTATCTATCTATCTATCTATCTATCATACATACTGTCTGCTATTCTATCTATCTATCATACATACTGTCTGCTATTCTATCTATCATACATACTGTCTGCTATTCTATCTATCATACATACTGTCTGCTATTCTATCTATCATACATACTGTCTGCTATTCTATCTATCATACATACTGTCTGCTATTCATCTATCATACACACTGTCTGCTATTCTATCTATCATACATACTGTCTGCTATTCTATCTATCTATCATACATACTGTCTGCTATTCTATCTATCATACATACTGTCTGCTATTCTATCTATCATACATACTGTCTGCTATTCTATCTATATATCATACATACTGTCTGCTATTCTATCTATCATACATACTGTCTGCTATTCTATCTATCTATCATACATACTGTCTGCTATTCTATCTATCTATCATACATACTGTCTGCTATTCTATCTATCTATCTATCTATCTATCTATCTATCTATCAGACATACTGTCTGCTATTCAATCTATCATACATACTGTCTACTATTCTATCTATCTTTCATACATACTGTCTGCTATTCTATCTATTATACATACTGTCTGCTATTCTATCTATCTATCATACATACTGTCTGCTATTCTATCTATCATACATACTGTCTGCTATTCTATCTATCTATCATACATACTGTCTGCTATTCTATCTATCATACATACTGTCTGCTATTCTATCTATCTTACATACATACTGTCTGCTATCCTATCTATCATACATACTGTCTGCTATTCTATCTATCTATCATACATACTGTCTGCTATTCTATCTATCTATCATACATACTGTCTGCTATTCTAGCTATCATACGTACTGTCTTCTATTCATCTATCTATAATACATACTGTCTGCTATTCTATCTATCTATCTATCATACTGTCTGCTATGCTATCTATCATACATACTGTCTGCTATTCTATCTATCATACATACTGTCTGCTATTCTATCTATCTATCATACATACTGTCTGCTATTCTATCTATCTATCATACATACTGTCTGCTATTCTATCTATCATACATACTGTCTGCTATTCTATCTATCTATCATACATACTGTCTGCTATTCATCTATCTATCATACATACTGTCTGCTATTCTATCTATCTATCATACATACTGTCTGCTATTCTATCTATCATACATACTGTCTGCTATTCATCTATCTATCATACATACTATCTGCTATTCTATCTATCTATCTATCTATCTATCTATCTATCTATCTATCTATCATACATACTGTCTGCTATTCATCTATCTATCATACGTACTGTCTGCTATTCATCTATCTATCATACATACTGTCTGCTATTCTATCTATCATACATACTGTCTGCTATTCTATCTATCTGTCTATCTATCATACATACTGTCTGCTATTCTATCTATCTATCATACATACTGTCTGCAATTCTATCTATCATACATACTGTCTGCTATTCTATCTATCTATCATACATACTGTCTGCTATTCATCTATCTATCATACATACTGTCTGCTATTCTATCTATCATACATACTGTCTGCTATTCATCTACCTATCATACATACTGTCTGCTATTCATCTATCTATCATACATACTGTCTGCTATTCATCTATCTATCATACATACTGTCTGCTATTCTATCTATCATACATACTGTCTGCTATTCTATCTATCTATCATACATACTGTCTGCTAATCTATCTATATATCATACATACTGTCTGCTATTCTATCTATCTATCATAAATACTGTCTGCTATTCTATCTATCTATCTATCATACTGTCTGCTATTCTATCTATTTATTTATCTATCATACATACTGTCTGCTATTCTATCTATCTATCATACATACTGTCTGCTATTCTATCTATCATACATACTGTCTGCTATTCTATCTATCATACATACATACTGTCTGCTATTCTATCTATCATACATACTGTCTGCTATTCTATCTATCATACATACATACTGTCTGCTATTCTATCTATCATACATACTGTCTGCTATTCATCTATCTATCATACATACTGTCTGCTATTCTATCTATCTAACATACCTACTGTCTGCTATTCTATCTATCATACATACTGTCTGCTATTCTATCTATCTATCTATCTATCTATCTATCTATCTATCTATCTATCTATCTATCTATCTATCATACATACTGTCTGCTATTCTATCTATCTATCTATCTATCTATCTATCTATCTATCATACATACTGTCTTCTATTCTATCTATCATACATACTGGCTGCTATTCTATCTATCTATCATACATACTGTCTGCTATTCATCTAGCTATCATACATACTGTCTGCTATTCTATCTATCATACATACTGTCTGCTATTCTATCTATCATACATACTGTCTCCTATTCATCTATCTATCATACATACTGTCTGCTATTCTATCTGTCTATCTATCTATCTATCTATCTATCTATCTATCTATCTATCTATCTATCTATCATACATACTGTCTGCTATTCTATCTATCATACATACTGTCTGCTATTCTATCTATTTATCATACATACTGTCTGCTATTCATCTATCTATCATACATACTGTCTGCTATTCATCTTTCTATCGTACATACTGTCTGCTATTCTATCCATCTGTCATACATACTGTCTGCTATTCTATCTATCTATCATACATACTGTCTGCTATTCTATTTATCTATCATACGTACTGTCTGCTATTCTATCTATCTATCATACATACTGTCTGCTATTCTATCTATCTATCATACATACTGTCTGCTATTCATCTATCTATCATACATACTGTCTGCTATTCATCTATCTATCATACATACTGTCTGCTATTCTATCTATCTATCTATCATACATACTGTCTGCTATTCTATCTATCTATCATACATACTGTCTGCTATTCTATCTATCATACATACTGTCTGCTATTCTATCTATCATACATACTGTCTGCTATTCTATCTATCATACATACTGTCGGCTATTCATCTATCATACATACTGTCGGCTATTCTATCTATCATACATACTGTCTGCTATTCTATCTATCATACATACTGTCTGCAATTCTATCTATCATACATACTGTCTGCTATTCTATCTATCTATCATACATACTGTCTGCTATTCTATCTATCATACATACTGTCTGCTATTCTATCTATCATACATACTGTCTGCTATTCTTTCTATCTATCATACATACTGTCTGCTATTCTATCTATCAGACATACTGTCTACTGTTCTATCTATATTTCATACATACTGTCTGCTATTCTATCTATCATACATACTGTCTGCTATTCTATCTATCTATCATACATACTGTCTGCTATTCTATCTATCATACATACTGTCTGCTATTCTATCTATCTATCATACATACTGTCTGCTATTCTATATATCATACATACTGTCTGCTATTCTATCTATCTATCATACATACTGTCTGCTATTCTATCTATCATACATACTGTCTGCTATTCTATCTATCTATCATACATACTGTCTGCTATTCTATATATCATACATACTGTCTGCTATTCTATCTATCATACATACATACTGTCTGCTATTCTATATATCATACATACTGTCTGCTATTCATCTATCTATCATACATACTGTCTGCTATTCTATCTATCTATGATACATACTGTGTGCTATTCTATCTATCATACATACTGTCTGCTATTCTATCTATCATACATACTGTCTGCTATTCTATCTATCTGTCTATCTATCATACATACTGTCTGCTATTCATCTATCTATCATACATACTGTCTGCTATTCTATCTATCATACATACTGTCTGCTATTCTATCTATCTATCATACATACTGTCTGCTATTCATCTACCTATCAAACATACTGTCTGCTATTCATCTATCTATCATACATACTGTCTGCTATTCATCTATCTATCATACATACTGTCTGCTATTCATCTATCTATCATACATACTGTCTGCTATTCATCTATCATACATACTGTCTGCTATTCTATCTATCTATCATACATACTGTCTGCTATTCATCTATCATACATACTGTCTGCTATTCTATCTATCTATCATACATACTGTCTGCTATTCATCTATCTATCATACATACTGTCTGCTATTCATCTACCTATCATACATACTGTCTGCTATTCATCTATGTATCATACATACTGTCTGCTATTCATCTATCTATCTATCATACATACTGTCTGCTATTCTATCTATCTATCATACATACTGTCTGCTATTCTATCTATCATACATACTGTCTGCTATTCTATCTATCATACATACTGTCTGCTATTCTATCTATCATACATACTGTCTGCTATTCTATCTATCATACATACTGTCTGCTATTCATCTATCATACACACTGTCTGCTATTCTATCTATCATACATACTGTCTGCTATTCTATCTATCTATCATACATACTGTCTGCTATTCTATCTATCATACATACTGTCTGCTATTCTATCTATCATACATACTGTCTGCTATTCTATCTATATATCATACATACTGTCTGCTATTCTATCTATCATACATACTGTCTGCTATTCTATCTATCTATCATACATACTGTCTGCTATTCTATCTATCTATCATACATACTGTCTGCTATTCTATCTATCTATCTATCTATCTATCAGACATACTGTCTGCTATTCAATCTATCATACATACTGTCTACTATTCTATCTATCTTTCATACATACTGTCTGCTATTCTATCTATTATACATACTGTCTGCTATTCTATCTATCTATCATACATACTGTCTGCTATTCTATCTATCATACATACTGTCTGCTATTCTATCTATCTATCATACATACTGTCTGCTATTCTATCTATCATACATACTGTCTGCTATTCTATCTATCTTACATACATACTGTCTGCTATCCTATCTATCATACATACTGTCTGCTATTCTATCTATCTATCATACATACTGTCTGCTATTCTATCTATCTATCATACATACTGTCTGCTATTCTAGCTATCATACGTACTGTCTTCTATTCATCTATCTATAATACATACTGTCTGCTATTCTATCTATCTATCTATCATACTGTCTGCTATGCTATCTATCATACATACTGTCTGCTATTCTATCTATCATACATACTGTCTGCTATTCTATCTATCTATCATACATACTGTCTGCTATTCTATCTATCTATCATACATACTGTCTGCTATTCTATCTATCATACATACTGTCTGCTATTCTATCTATCTATCATACATACTGTCTGCTATTCATCTATCTATCATACATACTGTCTGCTATTCTATCTATCTATCATACATACTGTCTGCTATTCTATCTATCATACATACTGTCTGCTATTCATCTATCTATCATACATACTATCTGCTATTCTATCTATCTATCTATCTATCTATCTATCTATCATACATACTGTCTGCTATTCATCTATCTATCATACGTACTGTCTGCTATTCATCTATCTATCATACATACTGTCTGCTATTCTATCTATCATACATACTGTCTGCTATTCTATCTATCTGTCTATCTATCATACATACTGTCTGCTATTCTATCTATCTATCATACATACTGTCTGCAATTCTATCTATCATACATACTGTCTGCTATTCTATCTATCTATCATACATACTGTCTGCTATTCATCTATCTATCATACATACTGTCTGCTATTCTATCTATCATACATACTGTCTGCTATTCATCTACCTATCATACATACTGTCTGCTATTCATCTATCTATCATACATACTGTCTGCTATTCATCTATCTATCATACATACTGTCTGCTATTCTATCTATCATACATACTGTCTGCTATTCTATCTATCTATCATACATACTGTCTGCTAATCTATCTATATATCATACATACTGTCTGCTATTCTATCTATCTATCTATCTATCATAAATACTGTCTGCTATTCTATCTATCTATCATACTGTCTGCTATTCTATCTATTTATTTATCTATCATACATACTGTCTGCTATTCTATCTATCTATCATACATACTGTCTGCTATTCTATCTATCATACATACTGTCTGCTATTCTATCTATCATACATACATACTGTCTGCTATTCTATCTATCATACATACTGTCTGCTATTCTATCTATCATACATACATACTGTCTGCTATTCTATCTATCATACATACTGTCTGCTATTCATCTATCTATCATACATACTGTCTGCTATTCTATCTATCTAACATACCTACTGTCTGCTATTCTATCTATCATACATACTGTCTGCTATTCTATCTATCTATCTATCTATCTATCTATCTATCTATCTATCTATCTATCTATCTATCTATCTATCTATCTATCTATCTATCATACATACTGTCTGCTATTCTATCTATCTATCTATCTATCTATCTATCTATCTATCTATCTATCTATCATACATACTGTCTTCTATTCTATCTATCATACATACTGGCTGCTATTCTATCTATCTATCATACATACTGTCTGCTATTCATCTAGCTATCATACATACTGTCTGCTATTCTATCTATCATACATACTGTCTGCTATTCTATTTATCATACATACTGTCTGCTATTCATCTACCTATCATACATACTGTCTGCTATTCAACTATCTATCATACATACTGTCTGCTATTCTATCTATCATACATACTGTCTGCTATTCTATCTATCATACATACTGTCTGCTATTCTATCTATCTATCATACATACTGTCTGCTATTCTATCTATCATACATACTGTCTGCTATTCTATCTATCATACATACATACTGTCTGCTATTCTATCTATCATACATACTGTCTGCTATTCTATCTATCAGACATACTGTCTGCTATTCTATCTATCAGACATACTGTCTACTATTCTATCTATCTTTCATACATACTGTCTGCTATTCTATCTATCATACATACTGTCTGCTATTCTATCTATCTATCATACATCCTGTCTGCTATTCTATCTATCATACATACTGTCTGCTATTCTATCTATCTATCATACATACTGTCTACTATTCTATCTATCTATCATACATACTGTCTGCTATTCTATCTATCATACATACTGTCTGCTATTCTATCTATCATACATACATACTGTCTGCTATTCTATCTATCATACATACTGTCTGCTATTCTATCTATCTATCTATCTATCTATCTATCTATCTATCTATCTATCTATCTATCTTACATACTGTCTGCTATTCTATCTATCTATCTATCTATATATCTATCTATCTATCTATCTATCTATCTATCTATCATACATACTGTCTTCTATTCTATCTATCATACATACTGTCTGCTATTCTATCTATCTATCATACATACTGTCTGCTATTCATCTAGCTATCACACAAACTGTCGGCTATTCAACTATCTATCACACATACTGTCGGCTATTCATCTATCATACATACTGTCTGCTATTCTATCTATCATACATACTGTCTGCTATTCTATCTATCATACATACTGTCTGCTATTCATCTATCTATCATACATACTGTCGGCTATTCTATCTATCATACATACTGTCGGCTATTCTATCTATCTATCATACATACTGTCTGCTATTCATCTATCTATCATACATACTGTCTGCTAATCTATCTATCTATCATACATACTGTCTGCTATTCTATCCATATGTCATACATACTGTCTGCTATTCTATCTATCTATCATACATACTGTCTGCTATTCTATCTATCATACATACTGTCTGCTATTCTATCTATCTATCATACATACTGTCTGCTATTCATCTATCTATCATACATACTGTCTGCTATTCTATCTATTTATCTATCATACATACTGTCTGCTATTCTATCTATCTATCATACATACTGTCTGCTATTCTATCTCTCTATCTATCTATCTATCTATCTATCTATCTATCTATCTATCATACATACTGTCTTCTATTCTATCTATCATACATACTGTCTGCTATTCTATCTATCTATCTATCATACATACTGTCTGCTATTCATCTATCTATCTATCTATCTATCTATCTATCTATCTATCTATCTATCTATCATACATACATACTGTCTTCTATTCTATCTATCATACATACTGTCTGCTATTCTATCTATCTATCATACATACTGTCTGCTATTCTATCTATCATACATACTGTCTGCTATTCTATCTATCTATCATACATACTGTCTGCTATTCATCTATCTATCATACATACTGTCTGCTATTCTATCTATTTATCTATCATACATACTGTCTGCTATTCTATCTATCTATCATACATACTGTCTGCTATTCTATCTATCTATCTATCTATCTATCTATCTATCTATCTATCTATCTATCTATCTATCTATCATACATACTGTCTGCTATTCATCTATCATACATACTGTCTGCTATTCTATCTATCTATCATACATACTGTCTGCTATTCTATCTATCTATCTATCATACATACTGTCTGCTATTCTATCTATCATACATACTGTCTGCTATTCTATCTCTCTATCATACATACTGTCTGCTATTCTATCTATCTATCATACATACTGTCTGCTATTCATCTATCTATCATACATACTGTCTGCTATTCTATCTATCATACATACTGTCTGCTATTCTATCTATCTATCTATCTATCTATCATACAAACTGTCTGCTATTCTATCTATCTATCTATCTATCTATCTATCTATCATACATACTGTCTGCTATTCTATCTATCTATCTATCTATCTATCATAGATACTGTCTGCTATTCTATCTATCTATCTATCATACATACTGTCTGCTATTCTATCTATCATACATACTGTCTGCTATTCATCTATCATACATACTGTCTGCTATTCTATCTATCTATCTATCTATCTATCTATCTATCTATCTATCTATCTATCTATCTATCATACATACTGTCTGCTATTCATCTATCTATCATACGTACTGTCTGCTATTCATCTATCTATCAAACATACTGTCTGCTATTCTATTTATCTATCATACATACTGTCTGCTATTCTATCTATCTATCATACATACTGTCTGCTATTCTATCTATCAAACATACTGTCTGCTATTCTATCTATCTATCTATCATACATACTGTCTGCTATTCTATCTATCTATCATACATACTGACTGCTATTCTATCTATCATACATACTGTCTCCTATTCATCTATCTATCATACATACTGTCTGCTATTCTATCTATCTATCTATCTATCTATCTATCTATCATACATACTGTCTGCTATTCTATCTATCATACATACTGTCTGCTATTCTATCTATTTATCATACATACTGTCTGCTATTCATCTATCTATCATACATACTGTCTGCTATTCATCTTTCTATCGTACATACTGTCTGCTATTCTATCTATCTATCATACATACTGTCTGCTATTCTATCTATCTATCATACATACTGTCTGCTATTCTATTTATCTATCATACGTACTGTCTGCTATTCTATCTATCTATCATACATACTGTCTGCTATTCTATCTATCTATCATACATACTGTCTGCTATTCATCTATCTATCATACATACTGTCTGCTATTCATCTATCTATCATACATACTGTCTGCTATTCTATCTATCTATCTATCATACATACTGTCTGCTATTCTATCTATCTATCATACATACTGTCTGCTATTCTATCTATCATACATACTGTCTGCTATTCTATCTATCATACATACTGTCTGCTATTCTATCTATCATACATACTGTCTGCTATTCATCTATCATACATACTGTCTGCTATTCTATCTATCATACATACTGTCTGCAATTCTATCTATCATACATACTGTCTGCTATTCTATCTATCTATCATACATACTGTCTGCTATTCTATCTATCATACATACTGTCTGCTATTCTATCTATCATACATACTGTCTGCTATTCTTTCTATCTATCATACATACTGTCTGCTATTCTATCTATCAGACATACTGTCTACTGTTCTCTCTATATTTCATACATACTGTCTGCTATTCTATCTATCATACATACTGTCTGCTATTCTATCTATCTATCATACATACTGTCTGCTATTCTATCTATCAGACATACTGTCTACTGTTCTATCTATATTTCATACATACTGTCTGCTATTCTATCTATCATACATACTGTCTACTATTCTATCTATCTATCATACATACTGTCTGCTATTCTATCTATCATACATACTGTCTGCTATTCTATCTATCTATCATACATACTGTCTGCTATTCATCTATCTATCATACATACTGTCTGCTATTCTATCTATTTATCTATCATACATACTGTCTGCTATTCTATCTATCTATCATACATACTGTCTGCTATTCTATCTATCTATCTATCTATCTATCTATCTATCTATCTATCTATCATACATACTGTCTGCTATTCATCTATCATACATACTGTCTGCTATTCTATCTATCTATCATACATACTGTCTGCTATTCTATCTATCTATCTATCTATCTATCATACATACTGTCTGCTATTCTATCTATCATACATACTGTCTGCTATTCTATCTCTCTATCATACATACTGTCTGCTATTCTATCTATCTATCATACATACTGTCTGCTATTCATCTATCTATCATACATACTGTCTGCTATTCTATCTATCATACATACTGTCTGCTATTCTATCTATCTATCTATCTATCTATCTATCTATCTATCTATCTATCTATCTATCTATCATACAAACTGTCTGCTATTCTATCTATCTATCTATCTATCTATCTATCTATCTATCTATCTATCTATCTATCTATCTATCTATCTATCTATCTATCATACATACTGTCTGCTATTCTATCTATCTATCTATCTATCTATCTACCTATCTATCTATCATAGATACTGTCTGCTATTCTATCTATCTATCTATCATACATACTGTCTGCTATTCTATCTATCATACATACTGTCTGCTATTCATCTATCATACATACTGTCTGCTATTCTATCTATCTATCTATCTATCTATCTATCTATCTATCATACATACTGTCTGCTATTCATCTATCTATCATACGTACTGTCTGCTATTCATCTATCTATCAAACATACTGTCTGCTATTCTATTTATCTATCATACATACTGTCTGCTATTCTATCTATCTATCATACATACTGTCTGCTATTCTATCTATCATACATACTGTCTGCTATTCTATCTATCAGACATACTGTCTGCTATTCTATCTATCAGACATACTGTCTACTATTCTATCTATCTTTCATACATACTGTCTGCTATTCTATCTATCATACATACTGTCTGCTATTCTATCTATCTATCATACATCCTGTCTGCTATTCTATCTATCAAACATACTGTCTGCTATTCTATCTATCTATCATACATACTGTCTACTATTCTATCTATCTATCATACATACTGTCTGCTATTCTATCTATCATACATACTGTCTGCTATTCTATCTATCATACATACATACTGTCTGCTATTCTATCTATCATACATACTGTCTGCTATTCTATCTATCTATCTATCTATCTATCTATCTATCTATCTATCTATCTATCTATCTATCTATCTATCTATCTATCTATCTTACATACTGTCTGCTATTCTATCTATCTATCTATATATCTATCTATCTATCTATCTATCATACATACTGTCTTCTATTCTATCTATCATACATACTGTCTGCTATTCTATCTATCTATCATACATACTGTCTGCTATTCATCTAGCTATCACACAAACTGTCGGCTATTCAACTATCTATCACACATACTGTCGGCTATTCATCTATCATACATACTGTCTGCTATTCTATCTATCATACATACTGTCTGCTATTCTATCTATCATACATACTGTCTGCTATTCATCTATCTATCATACATACTGTCGGCTATTCTATCTATCATACATACTGTCGGCTATTCTATCTATCTATCATACATACTGTCTGCTATTCATCTATCTATCATACATACTGTCTGCTAATCTATCTATCTATCATACATACTGTCTGCTATTCTATCCATATGTCATACATACTGTCTGCTATTCTATCTATCTATCATACATACTGTCTGCTATTCTATCTATCATACATACTGTCTGCTATTCTATCTATCTATCATACATACTGTCTGCTATTCATCTATCTATCATACATACTGTCTGCTATTCTATCTATTTATCTATCATACATACTGTCTGCTATTCTATCTATCTATCATACATACTGTCTGCTATTCTATCTATCTATCTATCTATCTATCTATCTATCTATCTATCTATCATACATACTGTCTTCTATTCTATCTATCATACATACTGTCTGCTATTCTATCTATCTATCATACATACTGTCTGCTATTCATCTATCTATCTATCTATCTATCTATCTATCATACATACTGTCTTCTATTCTATCTATCATACATACTGTCTGCTATTCTATCTATCTATCATACATACTGTCTGCTATTCTATCTATCATACATACTGTCTGCTATTCTATCTATCTATCATACATACTGTCTGCTATTCATCTATCTATCATACATACTGTCTGCTATTCTATCTATTTATCTATCATACATACTGTCTGCTATTCTATCTATCTATCATACATACTGTCTGCTATTCTATCTATCTATCTATCTATCTATCTATCTATCTATCTATCTATCATACATACTGTCTGCTATTCATCTATCATACATACTGTCTGCTATTCTATCTATCTATCATACATACTGTCTGCTATTCTATCTATCTATCTATCATACATACTGTCTGCTATTCTATCTATCATACATACTGTCTGCTATTCTATCTCTCTATCATACATACTGTCTGCTATTCTATCTATCTATCATACATACTGTCTGCTATTCATCTATCTATCATACATACTGTCTGCTATTCTATCTATCATACATACTGTCTGCTATTCTATCTATCTATCTATCTATCTATCTATCTATCTATCATACAAACTGTCTGCTATTCTATCTATCTATCTATCTATCTATCTATCTATCTATCTATCTATCTATCTATCTATCTATCTATCATACATACTGTCTGCTATTCTATCTATCTATCTATCTATCTATCTATCTATCTATCATAGATACTGTCTGCTATTCTATCTATCTATCTATCATACATACTGTCTGCTATTCTATCTATCATACATACTGTCTGCTATTCATCTATCATACATACTGTCTGCTATTCTATCTATCTATCTATCTATCTATCTATCTATCTATCATACATACTGTCTGCTATTCATCTATCTATCATACGTACTGTCTGCTATTCATCTATCTATCAAACATACTGTCTGCTATTCTATTTATCTATCATACATACTGTCTGCTATTCTATCTATCTATCATACATACTGTCTGCTATTCTATCTATCAAACATACTGTCTGCTATTCTATCTATCTATCTATCATACATACTGTCTGCTATTCTATCTATCTATCATACATACTGACTGCTATTCTATCTATCATACATACTGTCTCCTATTCATCTATCTATCATACATACTGTCTGCTATTCTATCTATCTATCTATCTATCTATCATACATACTGTCTGCTATTCTATCTATCATACATACTGTCTGCTATTCTATCTATTTATCATACATACTGTCTGCTATTCATCTATCTATCATACATACTGTCTGCTATTCATCTTTCTATCGTACATACTGTCTGCTATTCTATCTATCTATCATACATACTGTCTGCTATTCTATCTATCTATCATACATACTGTCTGCTATTCTATTTATCTATCATACGTACTGTCTGCTATTCTATCTATCTATCATACATACTGTCTGCTATTCTATCTATCTATCATACATACTGTCTGCTATTCATCTATCTATCATACATACTGTCTGCTATTCATCTATCTATCATACATACTGTCTACTATTCTATCTATCTATCTATCATACATACTGTCTGCTATTCTATCTATCTATCATACATACTGTCTGCTATTCTATCTATCATACATACTGTCTGCTATTCTATCTATCATACATACTGTCTGCTATTCTATCTATCATACATACTGTCTGCTATTCATCTATCATACATACTGTCTGCTATTCTATCTATCATACATACTGTCTGCTATTCTATCTATCATACATACTGTCTGCAATTCTATCTATCATACATACTGTCTGCTATTCTATCTATCTATCATACATACTGTCTGCTATTCTATCTATCATACATACTGTCTGCTATTCTATCTATCATACATACTGTCTGCTATTCTTTCTATCTATCATACATACTGTCTGCTATTCTATCTATCAGACATACTGTCTACTGTTCTATCTATATTTCATACATACTGTCTGCTATTCTATCTATCATACATACTGTCTGCTATTCTATCTATCTATCATACATACTGTCTGCTATTCTATCTATCAGACATACTGTCTACTGTTCTATCTATATTTCATACATACTGTCTGCTATTCTATCTATCATACATACTGTCTACTATTCTATCTATCTATCATACATACTGTCTGCTATTCTATCTATCATACATACTGTCTGCTATTCTATCTATCTATCATACATACTGTCTGCTATTCATCTATCTATCATACATACTGTCTGCTATTCTATCTATTTATCTATCATACATACTGTCTGCTATTCTATCTATCTATCATACATACTGTCTGCTATTCTATCTATCTATCTATCTATCTATCTATCTATCTATCTATCTATCATACATACTGTCTGCTATTCATCTATCATACATACTGTCTGCTATTCTATCTATCTATCATACATACTGTCTGCTATTCTATCTATCTATCTATCATACATACTGTCTGCTATTCTATCTATCATACATACTGTCTGCTATTCTATCTCTCTATCATACATACTGTCTGCTATTCTATCTATCTATCATACATACTGTCTGCTATTCATCTATCTATCATACATACTGTCTGCTATTCTATCTATCATACATACTGTCTGCTATTCTATCTATCTATCTATCTATCTATCTATCTATCTATCTATCTATCTATCATACAAACTGTCTGCTATTCTATCTATCTATCTATCTATCTATCTATCTATCTATCTATCTATCTATCTATCTATCATACATACTGTCTGCTATTCTATCTATCTATCTATCTATCTATCTACCTATCTATCTATCATAGATACTGTCTGCTATTCTATCTATCTATCTATCATACATACTGTCTGCTATTCTATCTATCATACATACTGTCTGCTATTCATCTATCATACATACTGTCTGCTATTCTATCTATCTATCTATCTATCTATCTATCTATCATACATACTGTCTGCTATTCATCTATCTATCATACGTACTGTCTGCTATTCATCTATCTATCAAACATACTGTCTGCTATTCTATTTATCTATCATACATACTGTCTGCTATTCTATCTATCTATCATACATACTGTCTGCTATTCTATCTATCAAACATACTGTCTGCTATTCTATCTATCTATCATACATACTGTCTGCTATTCTATCTATCTATCATACATACTGACTGCTATTCTATCTATCATACATACTGTCTCCTATTCATCTATCTATCATACATACTGTCTGCTATTCTATCTATCTATCTATCTATCTATCTATCTATCTATCATACATACTGTCTGCTATTCTATCTATCATACATACTGTCTGCTATTCTATCTTTTTATCATACATACTGTCTGCTATTCATCTATCTATCATACATACTGTCTGCTATTCATCTTTCTATCGTACATACTGTCTGCTATTCTATCTATCTGTCATACATACTGTCTGCTATTCTATCTATCTATCATACATACTGTCTGCTATTCTATTTATCTATCATACGTACTGTCTGCTATTCTATCTATCTATCATACATACAGTCTGCTATTCTATCTATCTATCATACATACTGTCTGCTATTCATCTATCTATCATACATACTGTCTGCTATTCATCTATCTATCATACATACTGTCTGCTATTCTATCTATCTATCTATCATACATACTGTCTGCTATTCTATCTATCTATCATACATACTGTCTGCTATTCTATCTATCATACATACTGTCTGCTATTCTATCTATCATACATACTGTCTGCTATTCTATCTATCATACATACTGTCGGCTATTCATCTATCATACATACTGTCTGCTGTTCTATCTATCATACATACTGTCTGCTATTCTATCTATCATACATACTGTCTGCAATTCTATCTATCATACATACTGTCTGCTATTCTATCTATCTATCATACATACTGTCTGCTATTCTATCTATCATACATACTGTCTTCTATTCTATCTATCATACATACTGTCTGCTATTCTTTCTATCTATCATACATACTGTCTGCTATTCTATCTATCAGACATACTGTCTACTGTTCTATCTATATTTCATACATACTGTCTGCTATTCTATCTATCATACATACTGTCTGCTATTCTATCTATCTATCATACATACTGTCTGCTATTCTATCTATCAGACATACTGTCTACTGTTCTATCTATATTTCATACATACTGTCTGCTATTCTATCTATCATACATACTGTCTGCTATTCTATCTATCTATCATACATACTGTCTGCTATTCTATCTATCTATCATACATACTGTCTGCTATTCTATCTATCATACATACTGTCTGCTATTCTATCTATCTATCATACATACTGTCTGCTATTCTATCTATCATACATACTGTCTGCTATTCTATCTATCTATCATACATACTGTCTGCTATTCTATATATCATACATACTGTCTGCTATTCTATCTATCATACATACATACTGTCTGCTATTCTATATATCATACATACTGTCTGCTATTCATCTATCTATCATACATACTGTCTGCTATTCTATCTATCTATGATACATACTGTGTGCTATTCTATCTATCATACATACTGTCTGCTATTCTATCTATCATACATACTGTCTGCTATTCTATCTATCTGTCTATCTATCATACATACTGTCTGCTATTCATCTATCTATCATACATACTGTCTGCTATTCTATCTATCATACATACTGTCTGCTATTCTATCTATCTATCATACATACTGTCTGCTATTCATCTACCTATCAAACATACTGTCTGCTATTCATCTATCTATCATACATACTGTCTGCTATTCATCTATCTATCATACATACTGTCTGCTATTCATCTATCTATCATACATACTGTCTGCTATTCATCTATCATACATACTGTCTGCTATTCTATCTATCTATCATACATACTGTCTGCTATTCATCTATCATACATACTGTCTGCTATTCTATCTATCTATCATACATACTGTCTGCTATTCATCTATCTATCATACATACTGTCTGCTATTCATCTACCTATCATACATACTGTCTGCTATTCATCTATCTATCATACATACTGTCTGCTATTCATCTATCTATCTATCATACATACTGTCTGCTATTCTATCTATCTATCATACATACTGTCTGCTATTCTATCTATCTATCTATCTATCTATCTATCTATCTATCATACATACTGTCTGCTATTCTATCTATCTATCATACATACTGTCTGCTATTCTATCTATCATACATACTGTCTGCTATTCTATCTATCATACATACTGTCTGCTATTCTATCTATCATACATACTGTCTGCTATTCTATCTATCATACATACTGTCTGCTATTCATCTATCATACACACTGTCTGCTATTCTATCTATCATACATACTGTCTGCTATTCTATCTATCTATCATACATACTGTCTGCTATTCTATCTATCATACATACTGTCTGCTATTCTATCTATCATACATACTGTCTGCTATTCTATCTATATATCATACATACTGTCTGCTATTCTATCTATCATACATACTGTCTGCTATTCTATCTATCTATCATACATACTGTCTGCTATTCTATCTATCTATCATACATACTGTCTGCTATTCTATCTATCTATCTATCTATCTATCTATCTATCTATCAGACATACTGTCTGCTATTCAATCTATCATACATACTGTCTACTATTCTATCTATCTTTCATACATACTGTCTGCTATTCTATCTATTATACATACTGTCTGCTATTCTATCTATCTATCATACATACTGTCTGCTATTCTATCTATCATACATACTGTCTGCTATTCTATCTATCTATCATACATACTGTCTGCTATTCTATCTATCATACATACTGTCTGCTATTCTATCTATCTTACATACATACTGTCTGCTATCCTATCTATCATACATACTGTCTGCTATTCTATCTATCTATCATACATACTGTCTGCTATTCTATCTATCTATCATACATACTGTCTGCTATTCTAGCTATCATACGTACTGTCTTCTATTCATCTATCTATAATACATACTGTCTGCTATTCTATCTATCTATCTATCATACTGTCTGCTATGCTATCTATCATACATACTGTCTGCTATTCTATCTATCATACATACTGTCTGCTATTTTATCTATCTATCATACATACTGTCTGCTATTCTATCTATCTATCATACATACTGTCTGCTATTCTATCTATCATACATACTGTCTGCTATTCTATCTATCTATCATACATACTGTCTGCTATTCATCTATCTATCATACATACTGTCTGCTATTCTATCTATCTATCATACATACTGTCTGCTATTCTATCTATCATACATACTGTCTGCTATTCATCTATCTATCATACATACTATCTGCTATTCTATCTATCTATCTATCTATCTATCTATCTATCATACATACTGTCTGCTATTCATCTATCTATCATACGTACTGTCTGCTATTCATCTATCTATCATACATACTGTCTGCTATTCTATCTATCATACATACTGTCTGCTATTCTATCTATCTGTCTATCTATCATACATACTGTCTGCTATTCTATCTATCTATCTATCATACATACTGTCTGCAATTCTATCTATCATACATACTGTCTGCTATTCTATCTATCTATCATACATACTGTCTGCTATTCATCTATCTATCATACATACTGTCTGCTATTCTATCTATCATACATACTGTCTGCTATTCATCTACCTATCATACATACTGTCTGCTATTCATCTATCTATCATACATACTGTCTGCTATTCATCTATCTATCATACATACTGTCTGCTATTCTATCTATCATACATACTGTCTGCTATTCTATCTATCTATCATACATACTGTCTGCTAATCTATCTATATATCATACATACTGTCTGCTATTCTATCTATCTATCATAAATACTGTCTGCTATTCTATCTATCTATCATACTGTCTGCTATTCTATCTATTTATTTATCTATCATACATACTGTCTGCTATTCTATCTATCTATCATACATACTGTCTGCTATTCTATCTATCATACATACTGTCTGCTATTCTATCTATCATACATACATACTGTCTGCTATTCTATCTATCATACATACTGTCTGCTATTCTATCTATCATACATACATACTGTCTGCTATTCTATCTATCATACATACTGTCTGCTATTCATCTATCTATCATACATACTGTCTGCTATTCTATCTATCTAACATACCTACTGTCTGCTATTCTATCTATCATACATACTGTCTGCTATTCTATCTATCTATCTATCTATCTATCTATCTATCTATCTATCTATCTATCTATCTATCTATCTATCATACATACTGTCTGCTATTCTATCTATCTATCTATCTATCTATCTATCTATCTATCTATCTATCATACATACTGTCTTCTATTCTATCTATCATACATACTGGCTGCTATTCTATCTATCTATCATACATACTGTCTGCTATTCATCTAGCTATCATACATACTGTCTGCTATTCTATCTATCATACATACTGTCTGCTATTCTATCTATCATACATACTGTCTCCTATTCATCTATCTATCATACATACTGTCTGCTATTCTATCTGTCTATCTATCTATCTATCTATCTATCTATCTATCTATCTATCTATCTATCTATCATACAAACTGTCTGCTATTCTATCTATCTATCTATCTATCTATCTATCTATCTATCTATCATACATACTGTCTGCTATTCTATCTATCTATCTATCTATCTATCTACCTATCTATCTATCATAGATACTGTCTGCTATTCTATCTATCTATCTATCATACATACTGTCTGCTATTCTATCTATCATACATACTGTCTGCTATTCATCTATCATACATACTGTCTGCTATTCTATCTATCTATCTATCTATCTATCTATCTATCTATCTATCATACATACTGTCTGCTATTCATCTATCTATCATACGTACTGTCTGCTATTCATTTATCTATCAAACATACTGTCTGCTATTCTATTTATCTATCATACATACTGTCTGCTATTCTATCTATCTATCATACATACTGTCTGCTATTCTATCTATCAAACATACTGTCTGCTATTCTATCTATCTATCATACATACTGTCTGCTATTCTATCTATCTATCATACATACTGACTGCTATTCTATCTATCATACATACTGTCTCCTATTCATCTATCTATCATACATACTGTCTGCTATTCTATCTATCTATCTATCTATCTATCTATCTATCATACATACTGTCTGCTATTCTATCTATCATACATACTGTCTGCTATTCTATCTTTTTATCATACATACTGTCTGCTATTCATCTATCTATCATACATACTGTCTGCTATTCATCTTTCTATCGTACATACTGTCTGCTATTCTATCTATCTGTCATACATACTGTCTGCTATTCTATCTATCTATCATACATACTGTCTGCTATTCTATTTATCTATCATACGTACTGTCTGCTATTCTATCTATCTATCATACATACAGTCTGCTATTCTATCTATCTATCATACATACTGTCTGCTATTCATCTATCTATCATACATACTGTCTGCTATTCATCTATCTATCATACATACTGTCTGCTATTCTATCTATCTATCATACATACTGTCTGCTATTCTATCTATCATACATACTGTCTGCAATTCTATCTATCATACATACTGTCTGCTATTCTATCTATCTATCATACATACTGTCTGCTATTCTATCTATCATACATACTGTCTGCTATTCTATCTATCATACATACTGTCTGCTATTCTTTCTATCTATCATACATACTGTCTGCTATTCTATCTATCAGACATACTGTCTACTGTTCTATCTATATTTCATACATACTGTCTGCTATTCTATCTATCATACATACTGTCTGCTATTCTATCTATCTATCATACATACTGTCTGCTATTCTATCTATCAGACATACTGTCTACTGTTCTATCTATATTTCATACATACTGTCTGCTATTCTATCTATCATACATACTGTCTGCTATTCTATCTATCTATCATACATACTGTCTGCTATTCTATCTATCTATCATACATACTGTCTGCTATTCTATCTATCATACATACTGTCTGCTATTCTATCTATCTATCATACATACTGTCTGCTATTCTATCTATCATACATACTGTCTGCTATTCTATCTATCTATCATACATACTGTCTGCTATTCTATATATCATACATACTGTCTGCTATTCTATCTATCATACATACATACTGTCTGCTATTCTATATATCATACATACTGTCTGCTATTCATCTATCTATCATACATACTGTCTGCTATTCTATCTATCTATGATACATACTGTGTGCTATTCTATCTATCATACATACTGTCTGCTATTCTATCTATCATACATACTGTCTGCTATTCTATCTATCTGTCTATCTATCATACATACTGTCTGCTATTCATCTATCTATCATACATACTGTCTGCTATTCTATCTATCATACATACTGTCTGCTATTCTATCTATCTATCATACATACTGTCTGCTATTCATCTACCTATCAAACATACTGTCTGCTATTCATCTATCTATCATACATACTGTCTGCTATTCATCTATCTATCATACATACTGTCTGCTATTCATCTATCTATCATACATACTGTCTGCTATTCATCTATCATACATACTGTCTGCTATTCTATCTATCTATCATACATACTGTCTGCTATTCATCTATCATACATACTGTCTGCTATTCTATCTATCTATCATACATACTGTCTGCTATTCATCTATCTATCATACATACTGTCTGCTATTCATCTACCTATCATACATACTGTCTGCTATTCATCTATCTATCATACATACTGTCTGCTATTCATCTATCTATCTATCATACATACTGTCTGCTATTCTATCTATCTATCATACATACTGTCTGCTATTCTATCTATCTATCTATCTATCTATCTATCTATCTATCATACATACTGTCTGCTATTCTATCTATCTATCATACATACTGTCTGCTATTCTATCTATCATACATACTGTCTGCTATTCTATCTATCATACATACTGTCTGCTATTCTATCTATCATACATACTGTCTGCTATTCTATCTATCATACATACTGTCTGCTATTCATCTATCATACACACTGTCTGCTATTCTATCTATCATACATACTGTCTGCTATTCTATCTATCATACATACTGTCTGCTATTCTATCTATCATACATACTGTCTGCTATTCTATCTATCATACATACTGTCTGCTATTCTATCTATATATCATACATACTGTCTGCTATTCTATCTATCATACATACTGTCTGCTATTCTATCTATCTATCATACATACTGTCTGCTATTCTATCTATCTATCATACATACTGTCTGCTATTCTATCTATCTATCTATCTATCTATCTATCTATCTATCTATCTATCTATCAGACATACTGTCTGCTATTCAATCTATCATACATACTGTCTACTATTCTATCTATCTTTCATACATACTGTCTGCTATTCTATCTATTATACATACTGTCTGCTATTCTATCTATCTATCATACATACTGTCTGCTATTCTATCTATCATACATACTGTCTGCTATTCTATCTATCTATCATACATACTGTCTGCTATTCTATCTATCATACATACTGTCTGCTATTCTATCTATCTTACATACATACTGTCTGCTATCCTATCTATCATACATACTGTCTGCTATTCTATCTATCTATCATACATACTGTCTGCTATTCTATCTATCTATCATACATACTGTCTGCTATTCTAGCTATCATACGTACTGTCTTCTATTCATCTATCTATAATACATACTGTCTGCTATTCTATCTATCTATCTATCATACTGTCTGCTATGCTATCTATCATACATACTGTCTGCTATTCTATCTATCATACATACTGTCTGCTATTCTATCTATCTATCATACATACTGTCTGCTATTCTATCTATCTATCATACATACTGTCTGCTATTCTATCTATCATACATACTGTCTGCTATTCTATCTATCTATCATACATACTGTCTGCTATTCTATCTATCATACATACTGTCTGCTATTCATCTATCTATCATACATACTATCTGCTATTCTATCTATCTATCTATCTATCTATCTATCTATCTATCATACATACTGTCTGCTATTCATCTATCTATCATACGTACTGTCTGCTATTCATCTATCTATCATACATACTGTCTGCTATTCTATCTATCATACATACTGTCTGCTATTCTATCTATCTGTCTATCTATCATACATACTGTCTGCTATTCTATCTATCTATCATACATACTGTCTGCAATTCTATCTATCATACATACTGTCTGCTATTCTATCTATCTATCATACATACTGTCTGCTATTCATCTATCTATCATACATACTGTCTGCTATTCTATCTATCATACATACTGTCTGCTATTCATCTACCTATCATACATACTGTCTGCTATTCATCTATCTATCATACATACTGTCTGCTATTCATCTATCTATCATACATACTGTCTGCTATTCTATCTATCATACATACTGTCTGCTATTCTATCTATCTATCATACATACTGTCTGCTAATCTATCTATATATCATACATACTGTCTGCTATTCTATCTATCTATCATAAATACTGTCTGCTATTCTATCTATCTATCATACTGTCTGCTATTCTATCTATTTATTTATCTATCATACATACTGTCTGCTATTCTATCTATCTATCATACATACTGTCTGCTATTCTATCTATCATACATACTGTCTGCTATTCTATCTATCATACATACATACTGTCTGCTATTCTATCTATCATACATACTGTCTGCTATTCTATCTATCATACATACATACTGTCTGCTATTCTATCTATCATACATACTGTCTGCTATTCATCTATCTATCATACATACTGTCTGCTATTCTATCTATCTAACATACCTACTGTCTGCTATTCTATCTATCATACATACTGTCTGCTATTCTATCTATCTATCTATCTATCTATCTATCTATCTATCTATCATACATACTGTCTGCTATTCTATCTATCTATCTATCTATCTATCTATCTATCTATCTATCTATCTATCATACATACTGTCTTCTATTCTATCTATCATACATACTGGCTGCTATTCTATCTATCTATCATACATACTGTCTGCTATTCATCTAGCTATCATACATACTGTCTGCTATTCTATCTATCATACATACTGTCTGCTATTCTATCTATCATACATACTGTCTCCTATTCATCTATCTATCATACATACTGTCTGCTATTCTATCTGTCTATCTATCTATCTATCTATCTATCTATCTATCTATCTATCTATCTATCTATCTATCTATCTATCTATCTATCTATCTATCATACATACTGTCTGCTATTCTATCTATCATACATACTGTCTGCTATTCTATCTATTTATCATACATACTGTCTGCTATTCATCTATCTATCATACATACTGTCTGCTATTCATCTTTCTATCGTACATACTGTCTGCTATTCTATCTATCTGTCATACATACTGTCTGCTCTTCTATCTATCTATCATACATACTGTCTGCTATTCTATTTATCTATCATACGTACTGTCTGCTATTCTATCTATCTATCATACATACTGTCTGCTATTCTATCTATCTATCATACATACTGTCTGCTATTCATCTATCTATCATACATACTGTCTGCTATTCTATCTATCTATCTATCATACATACTGTCTGCTATTCTATCTATCTATCATACATACTGTCTGCTATTCTATCTATCATACATACTGTCTGCTATTCTATCTATCATACATACTGTCTGCTATTCTATCTATCATACATACTGTCGGCTATTCATCTATCATACATACTGTCGGCTATTCTATCTATCATACATACTGTCTGCTATTCTATCTATCATACATACTGTCTGCAATTCTACCTATCATACATACTGTCTGCTATTCTATCTATCTATCATACATACTGTCTGCTATTCTATCTATCATACATACTGTCTGCTATTCTATCTATCATACATACTGTCTGCTATTCTTTCTATCTATCATACATACTGTCTGCTATTCTATCTATCAGACATACTGTCTACTGTTCTATCTATATTTCATACATACTGTCTGCTATTCTATCTATCATACATACTGTCTGCTATTCTATCTATCTATCATACATACTGTCTGCTATTCTATCTATCAGACATACTGTCTACTGTTCTATCTATATTTCATACATACTGTCTGCTATTCTATCTATCATACATACTGTCTGCTATTCTATCTATCTATCATACATACTGTCTGCTATTCTATCTATCTATCATACATACTGTCTGCTATTCTATCTATCATACATACTGTCTGCTATTCTATCTATCTATCATACATACTGTCTGCTATTCTATCTATCATACATACTGTCTGCTATTCTATCTATCTATCATACATACTGTCTGCTATTCTATATATCATACATACTGTCTGCTATTCTATCTATCATACATACATACTGTCTGCTATTCTATATATCATACATACTGTCTGCTATTCATCTATCTATCATACATACTGTCTGCTATTCTATCTATCTATGATACATACTGTGTGCTATTCTATCTATCATACATACTGTCTGCTATTCTATCTATCATACATACTGTCTGCTATTCTATCTATCTGTCTATCATACATACTGTCTGCTATTCATCTATCTATCATACATACTGTCTGCTATTCTATCTATCATACATACTGTCTGCTATTCATCTATCTATCATACATACTGTCTGCTATTCATCTATCTATCATACATACTGTCTGCTATTCATCTATCATACATACTGTCTGCTATTCTATCTATCTATCATACATACTGTCTGCTATTGATCTATCATACATACTGTCTGCTATTCATCTATCTATCATACATACTGTCTGCTATTCATCTACCTATCATACATACTGTCTGCTATTCATCTATCTATCATACATACTGTCTGCTATTCATCTATCTATCTATCATACATACTGTCTGCTATTCTATCTATCTATCATACATACTGTCTGCTATTCTATCTATCATACATACTGTCTGCTATTCTATCTATCATACATACTGTCTGCTATTCTATCTATCATACATACTGTCTGCTATTCTATCTATCATACATACTGTCTGCTATTCATCTATCATACACACTGTCTGCTATTCTATCTATCATACATACTGTCTGCTATTCTATCTATCTATCATACATACTGTCTGCTATTCTATCTATCATACATACTGTCTGCTATTCTATCTATCATACATACTGTCTGCTATTCTATCTATATATCATACATACTGTCTGCTATTCTATCTATCATACATACTGTCTGCTATTCTATCTATCTATCATACATACTGTCTGCTATTCTATCTATCTATCATACATACTGTCTGCTATTCTATCTATCTATCTATCTATCTATCTATCTATCTATCAGACATACTGTCTGCTATTCAATCTATCATACATACTGTCTACTATTCTATCTATCTTTCATACATACTGTCTGCTATTCTATCTATTATACATACTGTCTGCTATTCTATCTATCTATCATACATACTGTCTGCTATTCTATCTATCATACATACTGTCTGCTATTCTATCTATCTATCATACATACTGTCTGCTATTCTATCTATCATACATACTGTCTGCTATTCTATCTATCTTACATACATACTGTCTGCTATCCTATCTATCATACATACTGTCTGCTATTCTATCTATCTATCATACATACTGTCTGCTATTCTATCTATCTATCATACATACTGTCTGCTATTCTATCTATCTATCATACATACTGTCTGCTATTCTATCTATCATACATACTGTCTGCTATTCTATCTATCTATCATACATACTGTCTGCTATTCTATCTATCTATCATACTGTCTGCTATGCTATCTATCATACATACTGTCTGCTATTCTATCTATCATACATACTGTCTGCTATTCTATCTATCTATCATACATACTGTCTGCTATTCTATCTATCTATCATACATACTGTCTGCTATTCTATCTATCATACATACTGTCTGCTATTCTATCTATCTATCATACATACTGTCTGCTATTCATCTATCTATCATACATACTGTCTGCTATTCTATCTATCTATCTATCTATCTATCATACATACTGTCTGCTATTCTATCTATCATACATACTGTCTGCTATTCATCTATCTATCATACATACTATCTGCTATTCTATCTATCTATCTATCTATCTATCTATCTATCTATCTATCATACATACTGTCTGCTATTCATCTATCTATCATACGTACTGTCTGCTATTCATCTATCTATCATACATACTGTCTGCTATTCTATCTATCATACATACTGTCTGCTATTCTATCTATCTGTCTATCTATCATACATACTGTCTGCTATTCTATCTATCTATCATACATACTGTCTGCAATTCTATCTATCATACATACTGTCTGCTATTCTATCTATCTATCATACATACTGTCTGCTATTCATCTATCTATCATACATACTGTCTGCTATTCTATCTATCATACATACTGTCTGCTATTCATCTACCTATCATACATACTGTCTGCTATTCATCTATCTATCATACATACTGTCTGCTATTCATCTATCTATCATACATACTGTCTGCTATTCTATCTATCATACATACTGTCTGCTATTCTATCTATCTATCATACATACTGTCTGCTAATCTATCTATATATCATACATACTGTCTGCTATTCTATCTATCTATCATAAATACTGTCTGCTATTCTATCTATCTATCATACTGTCTGCTATTCTATCTATTTATTTATCTATCATACATACTGTCTGCTATTCTATCTATCTATCATACATACTGTCTGCTATTCTATCTATCATACATACTGTCTGCTATTCTATCTATCATACATACATACTGTCTGCTATTCTATCTATCATACATACTGTCTGCTATTCTATCTATCATACATACATACTGTCTGCTATTCTATCTATCATACATACTGTCTGCTATTCATCTATCTATCATACATACTGTCTGCTATTCTATCTATCTAACATACCTACTGTCTGCTATTCTATCTATCATACATACTGTCTGCTATTCTATCTATCTATCTATCTATCTATCTATCTATCTATCTATCTATCATACATACTGTCTGCTATTCTATCTATCTATCTATCTATCTATCTATCTATCTATCATACATACTGTCTTCTATTCTATCTATCATACATACTGGCTGCTATTCTATCTATCTATCATACATACTGTCTGCTATTCATCTAGCTATCATACATACTGTCTGCTATTCTATCTATCATACATACTGTCTGCTATTCTATCTATCATACATACTGTCTGCTATTCATCTACCTATCATACATACTGTCTGCTATTCAACTATCTATCATACATACTGTCTGCTATTCTATCTATCATACATACTGTCTGCTATTCTATCTATCATACATACTGTCTGCTATTCTATCTATCTATCATACATACTGTCTGCTATTCTATCTATCATACATACTGTCTGCTATTCTATCTATCATACATACATACTGTCTGCTATTCTATCTATCATACATACTGTCTGCTATTCTATCTATCAGACATACTGTCTGCTATTCTATCTATCAGACATACTGTCTACTATTCTATCTATCTTTCATACATACTGTCTGCTATTCTATCTATCATACATACTGTCTGCTATTCTATCTATCTATCATACATCCTGTCTGCTATTCTATCTATCATACATACTGTCTGCTATTCTATCTATCTATCATACATACTGTCTACTATTCTATCTATCTATCATACATACTGTCTGCTATTCTATCTATCATACATACTGTCTGCTATTCTATCTATCATACATACATACTGTCTGCTATTCTATCTATCATACATACTGTCTGCTATTCTATCTATCTATCTATCTATCTATCTATCTATCTATCTATCTTACATACTGTCTGCTATTCTATCTATCTATCTATCTATCTATCTATCTATCTATCTATCTATCTATCTATCTATCATACATACTGTCTTCTATTCTATCTATCATACATACTGTCTGCTATTCTATCTATCTATCATACATACTGTCTGCTATTCATCTAGCTATCACACAAACTGTCGGCTATTCAACTATCTATCACACATACTGTCTGCTATTCTATCTATCATACATACTGTCTGCTATTCTATCTATCATACATACTGTCTGCTATTCTATCTATCATACATACTGTCTGCTATTCATCTATCATACACACTGTCTGCTATTCTATCTATCATACATACTGTCTGCTATTCTATCTATCTATCATACATACTGTCTGCTATTCTATCTATCATACATACTGTCTGCTATTCTATCTATCATACATACTGTCTGCTATTCTATCTATATATCATACATACTGTCTGCTATTCTATCTATCATACATACTGTCTGCTATTTTATCTATCTATCATACATACTGTCTGCTATTCTATCTATCTATCATACATACTGTCTGCTATTCTATCTATCTATCTATCTATCTATCAGACATACTGTCTGCTATTCAATCTATCATACATACTGTCTACTATTCTATCTATCTTTCATACATACTGTCTGCTATTCTATCTATTATACATACTGTCTGCTATTCTATCTATCTATCATACATACTGTCTGCTATTCTATCTATCATACATACTGTCTGCTATTCTATCTATCTATCATACATACTGTCTGCTATTCTATCTATCATACATACTGTCTGCTATTCTATCTATCTTACATACATACTGTCTGCTATCCTATCTATCATACATACTGTCTGCTATTCTATCTATCTATCATACATACTGTCTGCTATTCTATCTATCTATCATACATACTGTCTGCTATTCTATCTATTATACATACTGTCTGCTATTCTATCTATCTATCATACATACTGTCTGCTATTCTATCTATCATACATACTGTCTGCTATTCTATCTATCTATCATACATACTGTCTGCTATTCTATCTATCATACATAATACTGTCTGCTATTCTATCTATCTATCATACATACTGTCTGCTATTCTATCTATCTATCATACATACTGTCTGCTATTCTATCTATCATACATACTGTCTGCTATTCTATCTATCTATCATACATACTGTCTGCTATTCATCTATCTATCATACATACTGTCTGCTATTCTATCTATCTATCATACATACTGTCTGCTATTCTATCTATCATACATACTGTCTGCTATTCATCTATCTATCATACATACTATCTGCTATTCTATCTATCTATCTATCTATCTATCTATCATACATACTGTCTGCTATTCATCTATCTATCATACGTACTGTCTGCTATTCATCTATCTATCATACATACTGTCTGCTATTCTATCTATCTATCATACATACTGTCTGCAATTCTATCTATCTGTCTATCTATCATACATACTGTCTGCTATTCTATCTATCTATCATACATACTGTCTGCAATTCTATCTATCATACATACTGTCTGCTATTCTATCTATCTATCATACATACTGTCTGCTATTCTATCTATCAGACATACTGTCTACTGTTCTATCTATATTTCATACATACTGTCTGCTATTCTATCTATCATACATACTGTCTGCTATTCTATCTATCTATCATACATACTGTCTGCTATTCTATCTATCTATCATACATACTGTCTGCTATTCTATCTATCATACATACTGTCTGCTATTCTATCTATCTATCATACATACTGTCTGCTATTCTATCTATCATACATACTGTCTGCTATTCTATCTATCTATCATACATACTGTCTGCTATTCTATATATCATACATACTGTCTGCTATTCTATCTATCATACATACATACTGTCTGCTATTCTATATATCATACATACTGTCTGCTATTCATCTATCTATCATACATACTGTCTGCTATTCTATCTATCTATGATACATACTGTGTGCTATTCTATCTATCATACATACTGTCTGCTATTCTATCTATCATACATACTGTCTGCTATTCTATCTATCTGTCTATCTATCATACATACTGTCTGCTATTCATCTATCTATCATACATACTGTCTGCTATTCTATCTATCATACATACTGTCTGCTATTCTATCTATCTATCATACATACTGTCTGCTATTCATCTACCTATCAAACATACTGTCTGCTATTCATCTATCTATCATACATACTGTCTGCTATTCATCTATCTATCATACATACTGTCTGCTATTCATCTATCTATCATACATACTGTCTGCTATTCATCTATCATACATACTGTCTGCTATTCTATCTATCTATCATACATACTGTCTGCTATTCATCTATCATACATACTGTCTGCTATTCTATCTATCTATCATACATACTGTCTGCTATTCATCTATCTATCATACATACTGTCTGCTATTCATCTACCTATCATACATACTGTCTGCTATTCATCTATCTATCATACATACTGTCTGCTATTCATCTATCTATCTATCATACATACTGTCTGCTATTCTATCTATCTATCATACATACTGTCTGCTATTCTATCTATCATACATACTGTCTGCTATTCTATCTATCATACATACTGTCTGCTATTCTATCTATCATACATACTGTCTGCTATTCTATCTATCATACATACTGTCTGCTATTCATCTATCATACACACTGTCTGCTATTCTATCTATCATACATACTGTCTGCTATTCTATCTATCTATCATACATACTGTCTGCTATTCTATCTATCATACATACTGTCTGCTATTCTATCTATCATACATACTGTCTGCTATTCTATCTATATATCATACATACTGTCTGCTATTCTATCTATCATACATACTGTCTGCTATTCTATCTATCTATCATACATACTGTCTGCTATTCTATCTATCTATCATACATACTGTCTGCTATTCTATCTATCTATCTATCTATCTATCTATCTATCTATCTATCAGACATACTGTCTGCTATTCAATCTATCATACATACTGTCTACTATTCTATCTATCTTTCATACATACTGTCTGCTATTCTATCTATTATACATACTGTCTGCTATTCTATCTATCTATCATACATACTGTCTGCTATTCTATCTATCATACACACTGTCTGCTATTCTATCTATCTATCATACATACTGTCTGCTATTCTATCTATCATACATACTGTCTGCTATTCTATCTATCTTACATACATACTGTCTGCTATCCTATCTATCATACATACTGTCTGCTATTCTATCTATCTATCATACATACTGTCTGCTATTCTATCTATCTATCATACATACTGTCTGCTATTCTAGCTATCATACGTACTGTCTTCTATTCATCTATCTATAATACATACTGTCTGCTATTCTATCTATCTATCTATCATACTGTCTGCTATGCTATCTATCATACATACTGTCTGCTATTCTATCTATCATACATACTGTCTGCTATTCTATCTATCTATCATACATACTGTCTGCTATTCTATCTATCTATCATACATACTGTCTGCTATTCTATCTATCATACATACTGTCTGCTATTCTATCTATCTATCATACATACTGTCTGCTATTCATCTATCTATCATACATACTGTCTGCTATTCTATCTATCTATCATACATACTGTCTGCTATTCTATCTATCATACATACTGTCTGCTATTCATCTATCTATCATACATACTATCTGCTATTCTATCTATCTATCTATCTATCTATCTATCTATCTATCTATCTATCATACATACTGTCTGCTATTCATCTATCTATCATACGTACTGTCTGCTATTCATCTATCTATCATACATACTGTCTGCTATTCTATCTATCATACATACTGTCTGCTATTCTATCTATCTGTCTATCTATCATACATACTGTCTGCTATTCTATCTATCTATCATACATACTGTCTGCAATTCTATCTATCATACATACTGTCTGCTATTCTATCTATCTATCATACATACTGTCTGCTATTCATCTATCTATCATACATACTGTCTGCTATTCTATCTATCATACATACTGTCTGCTATTCATCTACCTATCATACATACTGTCTGCTATTCATCTATCTATCATACATACTGTCTGCTATTCATCTATCTATCATACATACTGTCTGCTATTCTATCTATCATACATACTGTCTGCTATTCTATCTATCTATCATACATACTGTCTGCTAATCTATCTATATATCATACATACTGTCTGCTATTCTATCTATCTATCATAAATACTGTCTGCTATTCTATCTATCTATCATACTGTCTGCTATTCTATCTATTTATTTATCTATCATACATACTGTCTGCTATTCTATCTATCTATCATACATACTGTCTGCTATTCTATCTATCATACATACTGTCTGCTATTCTATATATCTATCATACATACATACTGTCTGCTATTCTATCTATCATACATACTGTCTGCTATTCTATCTATCATACATACATACTGTCTGCTATTCTATCTATCATACATACTGTCTGCTATTCATCTATCTATCATACATACTGTCTGCTATTCTATCTATCTAACATACCTACTGTCTGCTATTCTATCTATCATACATACTGTCTGCTATTCTATCTATCTATCTATCTATCTATCTATCTATCTATCTATCTATCTATCTATCATACATACTGTCTGCTATTCTATCTATCTATCTATCTATCTATCTATCTATCTATCTATCTATCATACATACTGTCTTCTATTCTATCTATCATACATACTGGCTGCTATTCTATCTATCTATCATACATACTGTCTGCTATTCATCTAGCTATCATACATACTGTCTGCTATTCTATCTATCATACATACTGTCTGCTATTCTATCTATCATACATACTGTCTGCTATTCATCTACCTATCATACATACTGTCTGCTATTCAACTATCTATCATACATACTGTCTGCTATTCTATCTATCATACATACTGTCTGCTATTCTATCTATCATACATACTGTCTGCTATTCTATCTATCTATCATACATACTGTCTGCTATTCTATCTATCATACATACTGTCTGCTATTCTATCTATCATACATACATACTGTCTGCTATTCTATCTATCATACATACTGTCTGCTATTCTATCTATCAGACATACTGTCTGCTATTCTATCTATCAGACATACTGTCTACTATTCTATCTATCTTTCATACATACTGTCTGCTATTCTATCTATCATACATACTGTCTGCTATTCTATCTATCTATCATACATCCTGTCTGCTATTCTATCTATCATACATACTGTCTGCTATTCTATCTATCTATCATACATACTGTCTACTATTCTATCTATCTATCATACATACTGTCTGCTATTCTATCTATCATACATACTGTCTGCTATTCTATCTATCATACATACATACTGTCTGCTATTCTATCTATCATACATACTGTCTGCTATTCTATCTATCTATCTATCTATCTATCTATCTATCTATCTATCTATCTATCTTACATACTGTCTGCTATTCTATCTATCTATCTATATATCTATCTATCTATCTATCTATCATACATACTGTCTTCTATTCTATCTATCATACATACTGTCTGCTATTCTATCTATCTATCATACATACTGTCTGCTATTCATCTAGCTATCACACAAACTGTCGGCTATTCAACTATCTATCACACATACTGTCTGCTATTCTATCTATCATACATACTGTCTGCTATTCTATCTATCATACATACTGTCTGCTATTCTATCTATCATACATACTGTCTGCTATTCATCTATCATACACACTGTCTGCTATTCTATCTATCATACATACTGTCTGCTATTCTATCTATCTATCATACATACTGTCTGCTATTCTATCTATCATACATACTGTCTGCTATTCTATCTATCATACATACTGTCTGCTATTCTATCTATATATCATACATACTGTCTGCTATTCTATCTATCATACATACTGTCTGCTATTCTATCTATCTATCATACATACTGTCTGCTATTCTATCTATCTATCATACATACTGTCTGCTATTCTATCTATCTATCTATCTATCTATCTATCAGACATACTGTCTGCTATTCAATCTATCATACATACTGTCTACTATTCTATCTATCTTTCATACATACTGTCTGCTATTCTATCTATTATACATACTGTCTGCTATTCTATCTATCTATCATACATACTGTCTGCTATTCTATCTATCATACATACTGTCTGCTATTCTATCTATCTATCATACATACTGTCTGCTATTCTATCTATCATACATACTGTCTGCTATTCTATCTATCTTACATACATACTGTCTGCTATCCTATCTATCATACATACTGTCTGCTATTCTATCTATCTATCATACATACTGTCTGCTATTCTATCTATCTATCATACATACTGTCTGCTATTCTAGCTATCATACGTACTGTCTTCTATTCATCTATCTATAATACATACTGTCTGCTATTCTATCTATCTATCTATCATACTGTCTGCTATGCTATCTATCATACATACTGTCTGCTATTCTATCTATCATACATACTGTCTGCTATTCTATCTATCTATCATACATACTGTCTGCTATTCTATCTATCTATCATACATACTGTCTGCTATTCTATCTATCATACATACTGTCTGCTATTCTATCTATCTATCATACATACTGTCTGCTATTCATCTATCTATCATACATACTGTCTGCTATTCTATCTATCTATCATACATACTGTCTGCTATTCTATCTATCATACATACTGTCTGCTATTCATCTATCTATCATACATACTATCTGCTATTCTATCTATCTATCTATCTATCTATCTATCTATCTATCATACATACTGTCTGCTATTCATCTATCTATCATACGTACTGTCTGCTATTCATCTATCTATCATACATACTGTCTGCTATTCTATCTATCTATCATACATACTGTCTGCAATTCTATCTATCTGTCTATCTATCATACATACTGTCTGCTATTCTATCTATCTATCATACATACTGTCTGCAATTCTATCTATCATACATACTGTCTGCTATTCTATCTATCTATCATACATACTGTCTGCTATTCTATCTATCAGACATACTGTCTACTGTTCTATCTATATTTCATACATACTGTCTGCTATTCTATCTATCATACATACTGTCTGCTATTCTATCTATCTATCATACATACTGTCTGCTATTCTATCTATCTATCATACATACTGTCTGCTATTCTATCTATCATACATACTGTCTGCTATTCTATCTATCTATCATACATACTGTCTGCTATTCTATCTATCATACATACTGTCTGCTATTCTATCTATCTATCATACATACTGTCTGCTATTCTATATATCATACATACTGTCTGCTATTCTATCTATCATACATACATACTGTCTGCTATTCTATATATCATACATACTGTCTGCTATTCATCTATCTATCATACATACTGTCTGCTATTCTATCTATCTATGATACATACTGTGTGCTATTCTATCTATCATACATACTGTCTGCTATTCTATCTATCATACATACTGTCTGCTATTCTATCTATCTGTCTATCTATCATACATACTGTCTGCTATTCATCTATCTATCATACATACTGTCTGCTATTCTATCTATCATACATACTGTCTGCTATTCTATCTATCTATCATACATACTGTCTGCTATTCATCTACCTATCAAACATACTGTCTGCTATTCATCTATCTATCATACATACTGTCTGCTATTCATCTATCTATCATACATACTGTCTGCTATTCATCTATCTATCATACATACTGTCTGCTATTCATCTATCATACATACTGTCTGCTATTCTATCTATCTATCATACATACTGTCTGCTATTCATCTATCATACATACTGTCTGCTATTCTATCTATCTATCATACATACTGTCTGCTATTCATCTATCTATCATACATACTGTCTGCTATTCATCTACCTATCATACATACTGTCTGCTATTCATCTATCTATCATACATACTGTCTGCTATTCATCTATCTATCTATCATACATACTGTCTGCTATTCTATCTATCTATCATACATACTGTCTGCTATTCTATCTATCATACATACTGTCTGCTATTCTATCTATCATACATACTGTCTGCTATTCTATCTATCATACATACTGTCTGCTATTCTATCTATCATACATACTGTCTGCTATTCATCTATCATACACACTGTCTGCTATTCTATCTATCATACATACTGTCTGCTATTCTATCTATCTATCATACATACTGTCTGCTATTCTATCTATCATACATACTGTCTGCTATTCTATCTATCATACATACTGTCTGCTATTCTATCTATATATCATACATACTGTCTGCTATTCTATCTATCATACATACTGTCTGCTATTCTATCTATCTATCATACATACTGTCTGCTATTCTATCTATCTATCATACATACTGTCTGCTATTCTATCTATCTATCTATCTATCTATCTATCTATCTATCAGACATACTGTCTGCTATTCAATCTATCATACATACTGTCTACTATTCTATCTATCTTTCATACATACTGTCTGCTATTCTATCTATTATACATACTGTCTGCTATTCTATCTATCTATCATACATACTGTCTGCTATTCTATCTATCATACACACTGTCTGCTATTCTATCTATCTATCATACATACTGTCTGCTATTCTATCTATCATACATACTGTCTGCTATTCTATCTATCTTACATACATACTGTCTGCTATCCTATCTATCATACATACTGTCTGCTATTCTATCTATCTATCATACATACTGTCTGCTATTCTATCTATCTATCATACATACTGTCTGCTATTCTAGCTATCATACGTACTGTCTTCTATTCATCTATCTATAATACATACTGTCTGCTATTCTATCTATCTATCTATCATACTGTCTGCTATGCTATCTATCATACATACTGTCTGCTATTCTATCTATCATACATACTGTCTGCTATTCTATCTATCTATCATACATACTGTCTGCTATTCTATCTATCTATCATACATACTGTCTGCTATTCTATCTATCATACATACTGTCTGCTATTCTATCTATCTATCATACATACTGTCTGCTATTCATCTATCTATCATACATACTGTCTGCTATTCTATCTATCTATCATACATACTGTCTGCTATTCTATCTATCATACATACTGTCTGCTATTCATCTATCTATCATACATACTATCTGCTATTCTATCTATCTATCTATCTATCTATCTATCTATCTATCATACATACTGTCTGCTATTCATCTATCTATCATACGTACTGTCTGCTATTCATCTATCTATCATACATACTGTCTGCTATTCTATCTATCATACATACTGTCTGCTATTCTATCTATCTGTCTATCTATCATACATACTGTCTGCTATTCTATCTATCTATCATACATACTGTCTGCAATTCTATCTATCATACATACTGTCTGCTATTCTATCTATCTATCATACATACTGTCTGCTATTCATCTATCTATCATACATACTGTCTGCTATTCTATCTATCATACATACTGTCTGCTATTCATCTACCTATCATACATACTGTCTGCTATTCATCTATCTATCATACATACTGTCTGCTATTCATCTATCTATCATACATACTGTCTGCTATTCTATCTATCATACATACTGTCTGCTATTCTATCTATCTATCATACATACTGTCTGCTAATCTATCTATATATCATACATACTGTCTGCTATTCTATCTATCTATCATAAATACTGTCTGCTATTCTATCTATCTATCATACTGTCTGCTATTCTATCTATTTATTTATCTATCATACATACTGTCTGCTATTCTATCTATCTATCATACATACTGTCTGCTATTCTATCTATCATACATACTGTCTGCTATTCTATCTATCATACATACATACTGTCTGCTATTCTATCTATCATACATACTGTCTGCTATTCTATCTATCATACATACATACTGTCTGCTATTCTATCTATCATACATACTGTCTGCTATTCATCTATCTATCATACATACTGTCTGCTATTCTATCTATCTAACATACCTACTGTCTGCTATTCTATCTATCATACATACTGTCTGCTATTCTATCTATCTATCTATCTATCTATCTATCTATCTATCTATCTATCTATCTATCTATCTATCTATCTATCATACATACTGTCTGCTATTCTATCTATCTATCTATCTATCTATCTATCTATCTATCTATCTATCTATCTATCTATCTATCATACATACTGTCTTCTATTCTATCTATCATACATACTGGCTGCTATTCTATCTATCTATCATACATACTGTCTGCTATTCATCTAGCTATCATACATACTGTCTGCTATTCTATCTATCATACATACTGTCTGCTATTCTATCTATCATACATACTGTCTGCTATTCATCTACCTATCATACATACTGTCTGCTATTCAACTATCTATCATACATACTGTCTGCTATTCTATCTATCATACATACTGTCTGCTATTCTATCTATCATACATACTGTCTGCTATTCTATCTATCTATCATACATACTGTCTGCTATTCTATCTATCATACATACTGTCTGCTATTCTATCTATCATACATACATACTGTCTGCTATTCTATCTATCATACATACTGTCTGCTATTCTATCTATCAGACATACTGTCTGCTATTCTATCTATCAGACATACTGTCTACTATTCTATCTATCTTTCATACATACTGTCTGCTATTCTATCTATCATACATACTGTCTGCTATTCTATCTATCTATCATACATCCTGTCTGCTATTCTATCTATCATACATACTGTCTGCTATTCTATCTATCTATCATACATACTGTCTACTATTCTATCTATCTATCATACATACTGTCTGCTATTCTATCTATCATACATACTGTCTGCTATTCTATCTATCATACATACATACTGTCTGCTATTCTATCTATCATACATACTGTCTGCTATTCTATCTATCTATCTATCTATCTATCTATCTATCTATCTATCTATCTATCTATCTATCTATCTATCTATCTATCTATCTATCTATCTATCTTACATACTGTCTGCTATTCTATCTATCTATCTATATATCTATCTATCTATCTATCTATCTATCTATCTATCTATCTATCATACATACTGTCTTCTATTCTATCTATCATACATACTGTCTGCTATTCTATCTATCTATCATACATACTGTCTGCTATTCATCTAGCTATCACACAAACTGTCGGCTATTCAACTATCTATCACACATACTGTCTGCTATTCTATCTATCATACATACTGTCTGCTATTCTATCTATCATACATACTGTCTGCTATTCTATCTATCATACATACTGTCTGCTATTCATCTATCATACACACTGTCTGCTATTCTATCTATCATACATACTGTCTGCTATTCTATCTATCTATCATACATACTGTCTGCTATTCTATCTATCATACATACTGTCTGCTATTCTATCTATCATACATACTGTCTGCTATTCTATCTATATATCATACATACTGTCTGCTATTCTATCTATCATACATACTGTCTGCTATTCTATCTATCTATCATACATACTGTCTGCTATTCTATCTATCTATCATACATACTGTCTGCTATTCTATCTATCTATCTATCTATCAGACATACTGTCTGCTATTCAATCTATCATACATACTGTCTACTATTCTATCTATCTTTCATACATACTGTCTGCTATTCTATCTATTATACATACTGTCTGCTATTCTATCTATCTATCATACATACTGTCTGCTATTCTATCTATCATACATACTGTCTGCTATTCTATCTATCTATCATACATACTGTCTGCTATTCTATCTATCATACATACTGTCTGCTATTCTATCTATCTTACATACATACTGTCTGCTATCCTATCTATCATACATACTGTCTGCTATTCTATCTATCTATCATACATACTGTCTGCTATTCTATCTATCTATCATACATACTGTCTGCTATTCTAGCTATCATACTTACTGTCTTCTATTCATCTATCTATAATACATACTGTCTGCTATTCTATCTATCTATCTATCATACTGTCTGCTATGCTATCTATCATACATACTGTCTGCTATTCTATCTATCATACATACTGTCTGCTATTCTATCTATCTATCATACATACTGTCTGCTATTCTATCTATCTATCATACATACTGTCTGCTATTCTATCTATCATACATACTGTCTGCTATTCTATCTATCTATCATACATACTGTCTGCTATTCATCTATCTATCATACATACTGTCTGCTATTCTATCTATCTATCATACATACTGTCTGCTATTCTATCTATCATACATACTGTCTGCTATTCATCTATCTATCATACATACTATCTGCTATTCTATCTATCTATCTATCTATCTATCTATCTATCTATCATACATACTGTCTGCTATTCATCTATCTATCATACGTACTGTCTGCTATTCATCTATCTATCATACATACTGTCTGCTATTCTATCTATCATACATACTGTCTGCTATTCTATCTATCTGTCTATCTATCATACATACTGTCTGCTATTCTATCTATCTATCATACATACTGTCTGCAATTCTATCTATCATACATACTGTCTGCTATTCTAGCTATCTATCATACATACTGTCTGCTATTCATCTATCTATCATACATACTGTCTGCTATTCTATCTATCATACATACTGTCTGCTATTCATCTACCTATCATACATACTGTCTGCTATTCATCTATCTATCATACATACTGTCTGCTATTCATCTATCTATCATACATACTGTCTGCTATTCTATCTATCATACATACTGTCTGCTATTCTATCTATCTATCATACATACTGTCTGCTAATCTATCTATATATCATACATACTGTCTGCTATTCTATCTATCTATCATAAATACTGTCTGCTATTCTATCTATCTATCATACTGTCTGCTATTCTATCTATTTATTTATCTATCATACATACTGTCTGCTATTCTATCTATCTATCATACATACTGTCTGCTATTCTATCTATCATACATACTGTCTGCTATTCTATCTATCATACATACATACTGTCTGCTATTCTATCTATCATACATACTGTCTGCTATTCTATCTATCATACATACATACTGTCTGCTATTCTATCTATCATACATACTGTCTGCTATTCATCTATCTATCATACATACTGTCTGCTATTCTATCTATCTAACATACCTACTGTCTGCTATTCTATCTATCATACATACTGTCTGCTATTCTATCTATCTATCTATCTATCTATCTATCTATCTATCTATCTATCTATCTATCTATCTATCATACATACTGTCTGCTATTCTATCTATCTATCTATCTATCTATCTATCTATCTATCTATCTATCTATCTATCTATCTATCATACATACTGTCTTCTATTCTATCTATCATACATACTGGCTGCTATTCTATCTATCTATCATACATACTGTCTGCTATTCATCTAGCTATCATACATACTGTCTGCTATTCTATCTATCATACATACTGTCTGCTATTCTATCTATCATACATACTGTCTGCTATTCATCTACCTATCATACATACTGTCTGCTATTCAACTATCTATCATACATACTGTCTGCTATTCTATCTATCATACATACTGTCTGCTATTCTATCTATCATACATACTGTCTGCTATTCTATCTATCTATCATACATACTGTCTGCTATTCTATCTATCATACATACTGTTTGCTATTCTATCTATCATACATACATACTGTCTGCTATTCTATCTATCATACATACTGTCTGCTATTCTATCTATCAGACATACTGTCTGCTATTCTATCTATCAGACATACTGTCTACTATTCTATCTATCTTTCATACATACTGTCTGCTATTCTATCTATCATACATACTGTCTGCTATTCTATCTATCTATCATACATCCAGTCTGCTATTCTATCTATCATACATACTGTCTGCTATTCTATCTATCTATCATACATACTGTCTACTATTCTATCTATCTATCATACATACTGTCTGCTATTCTATCTATCATACATACTGTCTGCTATTCTATCTATCATACATACATACTGTCTGCTATTCTATCTATCATACATACTGTCTGCTATTCTATCTATCTATCTATCTATCTATCTATCTATCTATCTATCTATCTATCTTACATACTGTCTGCTATTCTATCTATCTATCTATATATCTATCTATCTATCTATCTATCTATCATACATACTGTCTTCTATTCTATCTATCATACATACTGTCTGCTATTCTATCTATCTATCATACATACTGTCTGCTATTCATCTAGCTATCACACAAACTGTCGGCTATTCAACTATCTATCACACATACTGTCGGCTATTCATCTATCATACATACTGTCTGCTATTCTATCTATCATACATACTGTCTGCTATTCTATCTATCATACATACTGTCTGCTATTCATCTATCTATCATACATACTGTCGGCTATTCTATCTATCATACATACTGTCTGCTATTCTATCTATCTATCATACATACTGTCTGCTATTCATCTATCTATCATACATACTGTCTGCTAATCTATCTATCTATCATACATACTGTCTGCTATTCTATCCATATGTCATACATACTGTCTGCTATTCTATCTATCTATCATACATACTGTCTGCTATTCTATCTATCATACATACTGTCTGCTATTCTATCTATCTATCATACATACTGTCTGCTATTCATCTATCTATCATACATACTGTCTGCTATTCTATCTATTTATCTATCATACATACTGTCTGCTATTCTATCTATCTATCATACATACTGTCTGCTATTCTATCTATCTATCTATCTATCTATCTATCTATCTATCTATCTATCTATCTATCATACATACTGTCTGCTATTCATCTATCATACATACTGTCTGCTATTCTATCTATCTATCATACATACTGTCTGCTATTCTATCTATCTATCTATCATACATACTGTCTGCTATTCTATCTATCATACATACTGTCTGCTATTCTATCTCTCTATCATACATACTGTCTGCTATTCTATCTATCTATCATACATACTGTCTGCTATTCATCTATCTATCATACATACTGTCTGCTATTCTATCTATCATACATACTGTCTGCTATTCTATCTATCTATCTATCATACAAACTGTCTGCTATTCTATCTATCTATCTATCTATCTATCTATCTATCTATCTATCTATCTATCTATCTATCATACATACTGTCTGCTATTCTATCTATCTATCTATCTATCTATCTATCTATCTATCTATCTATCTATCATAGATACTGTCTGCTATTCTATCTATCTATCTATCATACATACTGTCTGCTATTCTATCTATCATACATACTGTCTGCTATTCATCTATCATACATACTGTCTGCTATTCTATCTATCTATCTATCTATCTATCTATCTATCTATCTATCTATCATACATACTGTCTGCTATTCATCTATCTATCATACGTACTGTCTGCTATTCATCTATCTATCAAACATACTGTCTGCTATTCTATTTATCTATCATACATACTGTCTGCTATTCTATCTATCTATCATACATACTGTCTGCTATTCTATCTATCAAACATACTGTCTGCTATTCTATCTATCTATCTATCATACATACTGTCTGCTATTCTATCTATCTATCATACATACTGACTGCTATTCTATCTATCATACATACTGTCTCCTATTCATCTATCTATCATACATACTGTCTGCTATTCTATCTATCTATCTATCTATCTATCTATCTATCTATCTATCTATCTATCATACATACTGTCTGCTATTCTATCTATCATACATACTGTCTGCTATTCTATCTATTTATCATACATACTGTCTGCTATTCATCTATCTATCATACATACTGTCTGCTATTCTATCTATCATACATACTGTCTGCTATTCTATCTATCATACATACATACTGTCTGCTATTCTATCTATCATACATACTGTCTGCTATTCTATCTATCATACATACATACTGTCTGCTATTCTATCTATCATACATACTGTCTGCTATTCATCTATCTATCATACATACTGTCTGCTATTCTATCTATCTAACATACCTACTGTCTGCTATTCTATCTATCATACATACTGTCTGCTATTCTATCTATCTATCTATCTATCTATCTATCTATCATACATACTGTCTGCTATTCTATCTATCTATCATACATACTGACTGCTATTCTATCTATCATACATACTGTCTCCTATTCATCTATCTATCATACATACTGTCTGCTATTCTATCTATCTATCTATCTATCTATCTATCTATCTATCTATCTATCTATCTATCATACATACTGTCTGCTATTCTATCTATCATACATACTGTCTGCTATTCTATCTATTTATCATACATACTGTCTGCTATTCATCTATCTATCATACATACTGTCTGCTATTCATCTTTCTATCGTACATACTGTCTGCTATTCTATCTATCTATCATACATACTGTCTGCTATTCTATCTATCTATCATACATACTGTCTGCTATTCTATTTATCTATCATACGTACTGTCTGCTATTCTATCTATCTATCATACATACTGTCTGCTATTCTATCTATCTATCATACATACTGTCTGCTATTCATCTATCTATCATACATACTGTCTGCTATTCATCTATCTATCATACATACTGTCTGCTATTCTATCTATCTATCTATCATACATACTGTCTGCTATTCTATCTATCTATCATACATACTGTCTGCTATTCTATCTATCATACATACTGTCTGCTATTCTATCTATCATACATACTGTCTGCTATTCTATCTATCATACATACTGTCTGCTATTCATCTATCATACATACTGTCTGCTATTCTATCTATCATACATACTGTCTGCTATTCTATCTATCATACATACTGTCTGCAATTCTATCTATCATACATACTGTCTGCTATTCTATCTATCTATCATACATACTGTCTGCTATTCTATCTATCATACATACTGTCTGCTATTCTATCTATCATACATACTGTCTGCTATTCTTTCTATCTATCATACATACTGTCTGCTATTCTATCTATCAGACATACTGTCTACTGTTCTATCTATATTTCATACATACTGTCTGCTATTCTATCTATCATACATACTGTCTGCTATTCTATCTATCTATCATACATACTGTCTGCTATTCTATCTATCAGACATACTGTCTACTGTTCTATCTATATTTCATACATACTGTCTGCTATTCTATCTATCATACATACTGTCTACTATTCTATCTATCTATCATACATACTGTCTGCTATTCTATCTATCTATCATACATACTGTCTGCTATTCTATCTATCATACATACTGTCTGCTATTCTATCTATCATACATACTGTCTGCTATTCTATCTATCATACATACTGTCTGCTATTCTATCTATCTATCATACATACTGTCTGCTATTCTATATATCATACATACTGTCTGCTATTCTATCTATCATACATACATACTGTCTGCTATTCTATCTATCATACATACTGTCTGCTATTCATCTATCTATCATACATACTGTCTGCTATTCTATCTATCTATGATACATACTGTGTGCTATTCTATCTATCATACATACTGTCTGCTATTCTATCTATCATACATACTGTCTGCTATTCTATCTATCTGTCTATCTATCATACATACTGTCTGCTATTCATCTATCTATCATACATACTGTCTGCTATTCTATCTATCATACATACTGTCTGCTATTCTATCTATCTATCATACATACTGTCTGCTATTCATCTACCTATCAAACATACTGTCTGCTATTCATCTATCTATCATACATACTGTCTGCTATTCATCTATCTATCATACATACTGTCTGCTATTCATCTATCTATCATACATACTGTCTGCTATTCATCTATCATACATACTGTCTGCTATTCTATCTATCTATCATACATACTGTCTGCTATTCATCTATCATACATACTGTCTGCTATTCTATCTATCTATCATACATACTGTCTGCTATTCATCTATCTATCATACATACTGTCTGCTATTCATCTACCTATCATACATACTGTCTGCTATTCATCTATCTATCATACATACTGTCTGCTATTCATCTATCTATCTATCATACATACTGTCTGCTATTCTATCTATCTATCATACATACTGTCTGCTATTCTATCTATCTATCTATCTATCTATCTATCTATCTATCTATCTATCATACATACTGTCTGCTATTCTATCTATCTATCATACATACTGTCTGCTATTCTATCTATCATACATACTGTCTGCTATTCTATCTATCATACATACTGTCTGCTATTCTATCTATCATACATACTGTCTGCTATTCATCTATCATACACACTGTCTGCTATTCTATCTATCATACATACTGTCTGCTATTCTATCTATCTATCATACATACTGTCTGCTATTCTATCTATCATACATACTGTCTGCTATTCTATCTATCATACATACTGTCTGCTATTCTATCTATATATCATACATACTGTCTGCTATTCTATCTATCATACATACTGTCTGCTATTCTATCTATCTATCATACATACTGTCTGCTATTCTATCTATCTATCTATCATACATACTGTCTGCTATTCTATCTATCTATCTATCTATCTATCTATCTATCTATCTATCAGACATACTGTCTGCTATTCAATCTATCATACATACTGTCTACTATTCTATCTATCTTTCATACATACTGTCTGCTATTCTATCTATTATACATACTGTCTGCTATTCTATCTATCTATCATACATACTGTCTGCTATTCTATCTATCATACATACTGTCTGCTATTCTATCTATCTATCATACATACTGTCTGCTATTCTATCTATCATACATACTGTCTGCTATTCTATCTATCTTACATACATACTGTCTGCTATCCTATCTATCATACATACTGTCTGCTATTCTATCTATCTATCATACATACTGTCTGCTATTCTATCTATCTATCATACATACTGTCTGCTATTCTATCTATCATACATACTGTCTGCTATTCTATCTATCATACATACTGTCTGCTATTCTATCTATCTGTCTATCTATCATACATACTGTCTGCTATTCTATCTATCATTCATACATACTGTCTGCTATTCTATCTATCATACATACTGTCTGCTATTCTATCTATCTATCATACATACTGTCTGCTATTCATCTATCTATCATACATACTGTCTGCTATTCTATCTATCATACATACTGTCTGCTATTCATCTACCTATCATACATACTGTCTGCTATTCATCTATCTATCATACATACTGTCTGCTATTCATCTATCTATCATACATACTGTCTGCTATTCATCTATCTATCATACATACTGTCTGCTATTCTATCTATCATACATACTGTCAGCTATTCTATCTATCTATCATACATACTGTCTGCTATTCTATCTATCTATCATACATACTGTCTGCTATTCATCTATCTATCATACATACTGTCTGCTAATCTATCTATCTATCATACATACTGTCTGCTATTCTATCTATCTGTCTATCTATCATACATACTGTCTGCTATTCTATCTATCTATCATACATACTGTCTGCTATTCTATCTATCATACATACTGTCTGCTATTCTATCTATCTATCATACATACTGTCTCCTATTCATCTATCTATCATACATACTGTCTGCTATTCTATCTATCATACATACTGTCTGCTATTCATCTACCTATCATACATACTGTCTGCTATTCATCTATCTATCATACATACTGTCTGCAATTCATCTATCTATCATACATACTGTCTGCTATTCATCTATCTATCATACATACTGTCTGCTATTCTATCTATCATACATACTGTCTGCTATTCTATCTATCTATCATACATACTGTCTGCTATTCTATCTATCTATCATACATACTGTCTGCTATTCATTTATCTATCATACATACTGTCTGCTAATCTATCTATCTATCATACATACTGTCTGCTATTCTATCTATCTATCATACTGTCTGCTATTCTATCTATCTATCATACTGTCTGCTATTTTATCTATCTATCTATCTATCTATCTATCTATCTATCTATCATACATACTCTCTGCTATTCTATCTATCTATCACACATACTGTCTGCTATTCTATCTATCATACATACTGTCTGCTATTCTATCTATCTATCATACATACTGTCTGCTATTCATCTATCTATCATACATACTTTCTGTTATTCTATCTATCTATCATACATACTGTCTGCTATTCTATCTATCTATCATACATACTGTGTGCTATTCTAACTATCATACGTACTGTCTTCTATTCATCTATCTATAATACATACTGTCTGCTATTCTATCTATCTATCTATCATACTGTCTGCTATGCTATCTATCATACATACTGTCTGCTATTCTATCTATCATACATACTGTCTGCTATTCTATCTATCTATCATACATACTGTCTGCTATTCTATCTATCTATCATACATACTGTCTGCTATTCTATCTATCATACATACTGTCTGCTATTCTATCTATCTATCATACATACTGTCTGCTATTCATCTATCTATCATACATACTGTCTGCTATTCTATCTATCTATCATACATACTGTCTGCTATTCTATCTATCATACATACTGTCTGCTATTCATCTATCTATCATACATACTATCTGCTATTCTATCTATCTATCTATCTATCTATCTATCTATCTATCTATCTATCATACATACTGTCTGCTATTCATCTATCTATCATACGTACTGTCTGCTATTCATCTATCTATCATACATACTGTCTGCTATTCTATCTATCATACATACTGTCTGCTATTCTATCTATCTGTCTATCTATCATATATACTGTCTGCTATTCTATCTATCTATCATACATACTGTCTGCAATTCTATCTATCATACATACTGTCTGCTATTCTATCTATCTATCATACATACTGTCTGCTATTCATCTATCTATCATACATACTGTCTGCTATTCTATCTATCATACATACTGTCTGCTATTCATCTACCTATCATACATACTGTCTGCTATTCATCTATCTATCATACATACTGTCTGCTATTCATCTATCTATCATACATACTGTCTGCTATTCATCTATCTATCATACATACTGTCTGCTATTCTATCTATCATACATACTGTCTGCTATTCTATCTATCTATCATACATACTGTCTGCTATTCTATCTATCTATCATACATACTGTCTGCTATTCATCTATCTATCATACATACTGTCTGCTAATCTATCTATATATCATACATACTGTCTGCTATTCTATCTATCTATCATACATACTGTCTGCTATTCTATCTATCTATCATACTGTCTGCTATTCTATCTTTCTATCATACATACTGTCTGCTATTCTATCTATCTATCATACATACTGGCTGCTATTCTATCTATCTATCATACATACTGTCTGCTATTCATCTAGCTATCATACATACTGTCTGCTATTCTATCTATCATACATACTGTCTGCTATTCTATCTATCATACATACTGTCTGCTATTCATCTACCTATCATACATACTGTCTGCTATTCAACTATCTATCATACATACTGTCTGCTATTCTATCTATCATACATACTGTCTGCTATTCTATCTATCATACATACTGTCTGCTATTCTATCTATCTATCATACATACTGTCTGCTATTCTATCTATCATACATACTGTCTGCTATTCTATCTATCATACATACATACTGTCTGCTATTCTATCTATCATACATACTGTCTGCTATTCTATCTATCAGACATACTGTCTGCTATTCTATCTATCAGACATACTGTCTACTATTCTATCTATCTTTCATACATACTGTCTGCTATTCTATCTATCATACATACTGTCTGCTATTCTATCTATCTATCATACATCCTGTCTGCTATTCTATCTATCATACATACTGTCTGCTATTCTATCTATCTATCATACATACTGTCTACTATTCTATCTATCTATCATACATACTGTCTGCTATTCTATCTATCATACATACTGTCTGCTATTCTATCTATCATACATACATACTGTCTGCTATTCTATCTATCATACATACTGTCTGCTATTCATCTATCTATCATAAATACTGTCTGCTATTCTATCTATCTATCTATCATACATACTGTCTGCTATTCTATCTATCATACATACTGTCTGCTATTCTATCTATCTATCTATCTATCTATCTATCTATCTATCTATCTATCTATCTATCTATCTATCATACATACTGTCTGCTATTCTATCTATCTATCTATCTATCTATCTATCTATCTATCTATCTATCTATCTATCTATCTATCTATCATACATACTGTCTTCTATTCTATCTATCATACATACTGTCTGCTATTCTATCTATCTATCATACATACTGTCTGCTATTCATCTAGCTATCATACATACTGTCTGCTATTCTATCTATCATACATACTGTCTGATATTCTATCTATCATACATACTGTCTGCTATTCATCTACCTATCACACAAACTGTCGGCTATTCAACTATCTATCACACATACTGTCGGCTATTCATCTATCATACATACTGTCTGCTATTCTATCTATCATACATACTGTCTGCTATTCTATCTATCATACATACTGTCTGCTATTCATCTATCTATCATACATACTGTCGGCTATTCTATCTATCATACATACTGTCTGCTATTCTATCTATCTATCTATCTATCTATCTATCTATCTATCTATCATACATACTGTCTGCTATTCATCTATCTATCATACATACTGTCTGCTAATCTATCTATCTATCATACATACTGTCTGCTATTCTATCCATATGTCATACATACTGTCTGCTATTCTATCTATCTATCATACATACTGTCTGCTATTCTATCTATCATACATACTGTCTGCTATTCTATCTATCTATCATACATACTGTCTGCTATTCATCTATCTATCATACATACTGTCTGCTATTCTATCTATTTATCTATCATACATACTGTCTGCTATTCTATCTATCTATCATACATACTGTCTGCTATTCTATCTATCTATCTATCTATCTATCTATCTATCTATCTATCATACATACTGTCTTCTATTCTATCTATCATACATACTGTCTGCTATTCTATCTATCTATCATACATACTGTCTGCTATTCATCTATCTATCTATCTATCTATCTATCTATCTATCATACATACTGTCTTCTATTCTATCTATCATACATACTGTCTGCTATTCTATCTATCTATCATACATACTGTCTGCTATTCTATCTATCATACATACTGTCTGCTATTCTATCTATCTATCATACATACTGTCTGCTATTCATCTATCTATCATACATACTGTCTGCTATTCTATCTATTTATCTATCATACATACTGTCTGCTATTCTATCTATCTATCATACATACTGTCTGCTATTCTATCTATCTATCTATCTATCTATCTATCTATCTATCTATCATACATACTGTCTGCTATTCATCTATCATACATACTGTCTGCTATTCTATCTATCTATCATACATACTGTCTGCTATTCTATCTATCTATCATACATACTGTCTGCTATTCTATCTATCATACATACTGTCTGCTATTCTATCTCTCTATCATACATACTGTCTGCTATTCTATCTATCTATCATACATACTGTCTGCTATTCATCTATCTATCATACATACTGTCTGCTATTCTATCTATCATACATACTGTCTGCTATTCTATCTATCTATCTATCATACAAACTGTCTGCTATTCTATCTATCTATCTATCTATCTATCTATCTATCTATCTATCATACATACTGTCTGCTATTCTATCTATCTATCTATCTATCTATCTATCATAGATACTGTCTGCTATTCTATCTATCTATCTATCTATCTATCTATCTATCATACATACTGTCTGCTATTCTATCTATCATACATACTGTCTGCTATTCATCTATCATACATACTGTCTGCTATTCTATCTATCTATCTATCTATCTATCTATCTATCTATCTATCATACATACTGTCTGCTATTCATCTATCTATCATACGTACTGTCTGCTATTCATCTATCTATCATACATACTGTCTGCTATTCTATTTATCTATCATACATACTGTCTGCTATTCTATCTATCTATCATACATACTGTCTGCTATTCTATCTATCAAACATACTGTCTGCTATTCTATCTATCTATCATACATACTGTCTGCTATTCTATCTATCTATCATACATACTGACTGCTATTCTATCTATCATACATACTGTCTCCTACTCATCTATCTATCATACATACTGTCTGCTATTCTATCTATCTATCTATCTATCTATCTATCTATCTATCTATCTATCTATCTATCATACATACTGTCTGCTATTCTATCTATCATACATACTGTCTGCTATTCTATCTATTTATCATACATACTGTCTGCTATTCATCTATCTATCATACATACTGTCTGCTATTCATCTTTCTATCGTACATACTGTCTGCTATTCTATCTATCTATCATACATACTGTCTGCTATTCTATCTATCTATCATACATACTGTCTGCTATTCTATTTATCTATCATACGTACTGTCTGCTATTCTATCTATCTATCATACATACTGTCTGCTATTCTATCTATCTATCATACATACTGTCTGCTATTCATCTATCTATCATACATACTGTCTGCTATTCATCTATCTATCATACATACTGTCTGCTATTCTATCTATCTATCTATCATACATACTGTCTGCTATTCTATCTATCTATCTATCATACATACTGTCTGCTATTCTATCTATCATACATACTGTCTGCTATTCTATCTATCATACATACTGTCTGCTATTCATCTATCATACATACTGTCTGCTATTCTATCTATCATACATACTGTCTGCTATTCTATCTATCATACATACTGTCTGCAATTCTATCTATCATACATACTGTCTGCTATTCTATCTATCTATCATACATACTGCCTGCTATTCTATCTATCATACATACTGTCTGCTATTCTATCTATCATACATACTGTCTGCTATTCTTTCTATCTATCATACATACTGTCTGCTATTCTATCTATCAGACATACTGTCTACTGTTCTATCTATATTTCATACATACTGTCTGCTATTCTATCTATCATACATACTGTCTGCTATTCTATCTATCTATCATACATACTGTCTGCTATTCTATCTATCAGACATACTGTCTACTGTTCTATCTATATTTCATACATACTGTCTGCTATTCTATCTATCATACATACTGTCTGCTATTCTATCTATCTATCATACATACTGTCTGCTATTCTATCTATCTATCATACATACTGTCTGCTATTCTATCTATCATACATACTGTCTGCTATTCTATCTATCTATCATACATACTGTCTGCTATTCTATCTATCATACATACTGTCTGCTATTCTATCTATCTATCATACATACTGTCTGCTATTCTATATATCATACATACTGTCTGCTATTCTATCTATCATACATACATACTGTCTGCTATTCTATCTATCATACATACTGTCTGCTATTCATCTATCTATCATACATACTGTCTGCTATTCTATCTATCTATGATACATACTGTGTGCTATTCTATCTATCATACATACTGTCTGCTATTCTATCTATCATACATACTGTCTGCTATTCTATCTATCTGTCTATCTATCATACATACTGTCTGCTATTCATCTATCTATCATACATACTGTCTGCTATTCTATCTATCATACATACTGTCTGCTATTCTATCTATCTATCATACATACTGTCTGCTATTCATCTACCTATCAAACATACTGTCTGCTATTCATCTATCTATCATACATACTGTCTGCTATTCATCTATCTATCATACATACTGTCTGCTATTCATCTATCTATCATACATACTGTCTGCAATTCATCTATCATACATACTGTCTGCTATTCTATCTATCTATCATACATACTGTCTGCTATTCATCTATCATACATACTGTCTGCTATTCTATCTATCTATCATACATACTGTCTGCTATTCATCTATCTATCATACATACTGTCTGCTATTCATCTACCTATCATACATACTGTCTGCTATTCATCTATCTATCATACATACTGTCTGCTATTCATCTATCTATCTATCATACATACTGTCTGCTATTCTATCTATCTATCATACATACTGTCTGCTATTCTATCTATCTATCTATCTATCTATCTATCTATCTATCTATCATACATACTGTCTGCTATTCTATCTATCTATCATACATACTGTCTGCTATTCTATCTATCATACATACTGTCTGCTATTCTATCTATCATACATACTGTCTGCTATTCTATCTATCATACATACTGTCTGCTATTCTATCTATCATACATACTGTCTGCTATTCATCTATCATACACACTGTCTGCTATTCTATCTATCATACAAACTGTCTGCTATTCTATCTATCTATCATACATACTGTCTGCTATTCTATCTATCATACATACTGTCTGCTATTCTATCTATCATACATACTGTCTGCTATTCTATCTATATATCATACATACTGTCTGCTATTCTATCTATCATACATACTGTCTGCTATTCTATCTATCTATCATACATACTGTCTGCTATTCTATCTATCTATCATACATACTGTCTGCTATTCTATCTATCTATCTATCAGACATACTGTCTGCTATTCAATCTATCATACATACTGTCTACTATTCTATCTATCTTTCATACATACTGTCTGCTATTCTATCTATTATACATACTGTCTGCTATTCTATCTATCTATCATACATACTGTCTGCTATTCTATCTATCATACATACTGTCTGCTATTCTATCTATCTATCATACATACTGTCTGCTATTCTATCAATCATACATACTGTCTGCTATTCTATCTATCTTACATACATACTGTCTGCTATCCTATCTATCATACATACTGTCTGCTATTCTATCTATCTATCATACATACTGTCTGCTATTCTATCTATCTATCATACATACTGTCTGCTATTCTATCTATCATACATACTGTCTGCTATTCTATCTATCATACATACTGTCTGCTATTCTATCTATCTGTCTATCTATCATACATACTGTCTGCTATTCTATCTATCATTCATACATACTGTCTGCTATTCTATCTATCATACATACTGTCTGCTATTCTATCTATCTATCATACATACTGTCTGCTATTCATCTATCTATCATACATACTGTCTGCTATTCTATCTATCATACATACTGTCTGCTATTCATCTACCTATCATACATACTGTCTGCTATTCATCTATCTATCATACATACTGTCTGCTATTCATCTATCTATCATACATACTGTCTGCTATTCATCTATCTATCATACATACTGTCTGCTATTCTATCTATCATACATACTGTCAGCTATTCTATCTATCTATCATACATACTGTCTGCTATTCTATCTATCTATCATACATACTGTCTGCTATTCATCTATCTATCATACATACTGTCTGCTAATCTATCTATCTATCATACATACTGTCTGCTATTCTATCTATCTGTCTATCTATCATACATACTGTCTGCTATTCTATCTATCTATCATACATACTGTCTGCTATTCTATCTATCATACATACTGTCTGCTATTCTATCTATCATACATACTGTCTGCTATTCTATCTATCTATCATACATACTGTCTCCTATTCATCTATCTATCATACATACTATCTGCTATTCTATCTATCATACATACTGTCTGCTATTCATCTACCTATCATACATACTGTCTGCTATTCATCTATCTATCATACATACTGTCTGCAATTCATCTATCTATCATACATACTGTCTGCTATTCATCTATCTATCATACATACTGTCTGCTATTCTATCTATCTATCATACATACTGTCTGCTATTCTATCTATCTATCATACATACTGTCTGCTATTCATCTATCTATCATACATACTGTCTGCTAATCTATCTATCTATCTATCATACATACTGTCTGCTATTCTATCTATCTATCATACTGTCTGCTATTCTATCTATCTATCATACTGTCTGCTATTCTATCTATCTATCTATCTATCTATCTATCTATCTATCTATCTATCTATCATACATACTGTCTGCTATTCTATCTATCAATCACACATACTGTCTGCTATTCTATCTATCATACATACTGTCTGCTATTCTATCTATCTATCATACATACTGTCTGCTATTCATCTATCTATCATACATACTTTCTGTTATTCTATCTATCTATCATACATACTGTCTGCTATTCTATCTATCTATCATACATACTGTGTGCTATTCTAGCTATCATACGTACTGTCTTCTATTCATCTATCTATAATACATACTGTCTGCTATTCTATCTATCTATCTATCATACTGTCTGCTATGCTATCTATCATACATACTGTCTGCTATTCTATCTATCATACATACTGTCTGCTATTCTATCTATCTATCATACATACTGTCTGCTATTCTATCTATCTATCATACATACTGTCTGCTATTCTATCTATCATACATACTGTCTGCTATTCTATCTATCTATCATACATACTGTCTGCTATTCATCTATCTATCATACATACTGTCTGCTATTCTATCTATCTATCATACATACTGTCTGCTATTCTATCTATCATACATACTGTCTGCTATTCATCTATCTATCATACATACTATCTGCTATTCTATCTATCTATCTATCTATCTATCTATCTATCTATCTATCTATCTATCATACATACTGTCTGCTATTCATCTATCTATCATACGTACTGTCTGCTATTCATCTATCTATCATACATACTGTCTGCTATTCTATCTATCATACATACTGTCTGCTATTCTATCTATCTGTCTATCTATCATACATACTGTCTGCTATTCTATCTATCTATCATACATACTGTCTGCAATTCTATCTATCATACATACTGTCTGCTATTCTATCTATCTATCATACATACTGTCTGCTATTCATCTATCTATCATACATACTGTCTGCTATTCTATCTATCATACATACTGTCTGCTATTCATCTACCTATCATACATACTGTCTGCTATTCATCTATCTATCATACATACTGTCTGCTATTCATCTATCTATCATACATACTGTCTGCTATTCATCTATCTATCATACATACTGTCTGCTATTCTATCTATCATACATACTGTCTGCTATTCTATCTATCTATCATACATACTGTCTGCTATTCTATCTATCTATCTATCATACATACTGTCTGCTATTCATCTATCTATCATACATACTGTCTGCTAATCTATCTATATATCATACATACTGTCTGCTATTCTATCTATCTATCATACATACTGTCTGCTATTCTATCTATCTATCATACTATCTGCTATTCTATCTTTCTATCATACATACTGTCTGCTATTCTATCTATCTATCATACATACTGTCTGCTATTCATCTATCATACATACTGTCTGCTATTCTATCTATCATACATACTGTCTGCTATTCTATCTATCATACATACATACCGTCTGCTATTCTATCTATCATACATACTGTCTGCTATTCTATCTATCAGACATACTGTCTGCTATTCTATCTATCATACATACTGTCTACTATTCTATCTATCTTTCATACATACTGTCTGCTATTCTATCTATCATACATACTGTCTGCTATTCTATCTATCTATCATACATACTGTCTGCTATTCTATCTATCATACATACTGTCTGCTATTCTATCTATCTATCATACATACTGTCTGCTATTCTATCTATCTATCATACATACTGTCTGCTATTCTATCTATCATACATACATACTGTCTGCTATTCTATCTATCATACATACTGTCTGCTATTCATCTATCTATCATACATACTGTCTGCTATTCTATCTATCTATCATACACACTGTCTGCTATTCTATCTATCTATCTATCTATCTATCTATCTATCTATCTATCTATCTATCTATCTATCTATCTATCTATCTGTCTGTCTATCTATCTATCTATCTATCTATCTATCTATCTATCTATCTATCTATCTATCTATCTATCATACATACTGTCTGATATTCTATCTATCTATCTATCTATCTATCTATCTATCATACATACTGTCTTCTATTCTATCTATCATACATACTGTCTGCTATTCTATCTATCTATCATACATACTGTCTGCTATTCATCTAGCTATCATACATACTGTCTGCTATTCTATCTATCATACATACTGTCTGCTATTCTATCTATCATACATACTGTCTGCTATTCATCTACCTATCATACATACTGTCTGCTATTCAACTATCTATCACACATACTGTCGGCTATTCATCTATCATACATACTGTCTGCTATTCTATCTATCATACATACTGTCTGCTATTCTATCTATCATACATACTGTCTGCTATTCATCTACCTATCATACATACTGTCTGCTATTCATCTATCTATCATACATACTGTCTGCAATTCATCTATCTATCATACATACTGTCTGCTATTCATCTATCTATCATACATACTGTCTGCTATTCTATCTATCTATCATACATACTGTCTGCTATTCTATCTATCTATCATACATACTGTCTGCTATTCATCTATCTATCATACATACTGTCTGCTAATCTATCTATCTATCATACATACTGTCTGCTATTCTATCTATCTATCATACTGTCTGCTATTCTATCTATCTATCATACTGTCTGCTATTCTATCTATCTATCTATCTATCTATCTATCTATCTATCTATCTATCTATCTATCATACATACATACTGTCTGCTATTCTATCTATCTATCACACATACTGTCTGCTATTCTATCTATCATACATACTGTCTGCTATTCTATCTATCTATCATACATATTGTCTGCTATTCATCTATCTATCATACATAATTTCTGTTATTCTATCTATCTATCATACATACTGTCTGCTATTCTATCTATCTATCTATCATACATACTGTGTGCTATTCTAGCTATCATACGTACTGTCTTCTATTCATCTATCTATAATACATACTGTCTGCTATTCTATCTATCTATCTATCATACTGTCTGCTATGCTATCTATCATACATACTGTCTGCTATTCTATCTATCATACATACTGTCTGCTATTCTATCTATCTATCATACATACTGTCTGCTATTCTATCTATCTATCATACATACTGTCTGCTATTCTATCTATCATACATACTGTCTGCTATTCTATCTATCTATCATACATACTGTCTGCTATTCATCTATCTATCATACATACTGTCTGCTATTCTATCTATCATACATACTGTCTGCTATTCATCTACCTATCATACATACTGTCTGCTATTCATCTATCTATCATACATACTGTCTGCTATTCATCTATCTATCATACATACTGTCTGCTATTCATCTATCTATCATACATACTGTCTGCTATTCTATCTATCATACATACTGTCAGCTATTCTATCTATCTATCATACATACTGTCTGCTATTCTATCTATCTATCATACATACTGTCTGCTATTCATCTATCTATCATACATACTGTCTGCTAATCTATCTATCTATCATACATACTGTCTGCTATTCTATCTATCTGTCTATCTATCATACATACTGTCTGCTATTCTATCTATCTATCATACATACTGTCTGCTATTCTATCTATCATACATACTGTCTGCTATTCTATCTATCATACATACTGTCTGCTATTCTATCTATCTATCATACATACTGTCTCCTATTCATCTATCTATCATACATACTGTCTGCTATTCTATCTATCATACATACTGTCTGCTATTCATCTACCTATCATACATACTGTCTGCTATTCATCTATCTATCATACATACTGTCTGCAATTCATCTATCTATCATACATACTGTCTGCTATTCATCTATCTATCATACATACTGTCTGCTATTCTATCTATCTATCATACATATTGTCTGCTATTCTATCTATCTATCATACATACTGTCTGCTATTCATCTATCTATCATACATACTGTCTGCTAATCTATCTATCTATCATACATACTGTCTGCTATTCTATCTATCTATCATACTGTCTGCTATTCTATCTATCTATCATACATATTGTCTGCTATTCTATCTATCTATCATACATACTGTCTGCTATTCATCTATCTATCATACATACTGTCTGCTAATCTATCTATCTATCATACATACTGTCTGCTATTCTATCTATCTATCATACTGTCTGCTATTCTATCTATCTATCATACTGTCTGCTATTCTATCTATCTATCTATCTATCTATCTATCTATCTATCTATCTATCTATCTATCTATCTATCTATCATACATACTGTCTGCTATTCTATCTATCTATCACACATACTGTCTGCTATTCTATCTATCATACATACTGTCTGCTATTCTATCTATCTATCATACATACTGTCTGCTATTCATCTATCTATCATACATACTTTCTGTTATTCTATCTATCTATCATACATACTGTCTGCTATTCTATCTATCTATCATACATACTGTGTGCTATTCTAGCTATCATACGTACTGTCTTCTATTCATCTATCTATAATACATACTGTCTGCTATTCTATCTATCTATCTATCATACTGTCTGCTATGCTATCTATCATACATACTGTCTGCTATTCTATCTATCATACATACTGTCTGCTATTCTATCTATCTATCATACATACTGTCTGATATTCTATCTATCTATCATACATACTGTCTGCTATTCTATCTATCATACATACTGTCTGCTATTCTATCTATCTATCATACATACTGTCTGCTATTCATCTATCTATCATACATACTGTCTGCTATTCTATCTATCTATCATACATACTGTCTGCTATTCTATCTATCATACATACTGTCTGCTATTCATCTATCTATCATACATACTATCTGCTATTCTATCTATCTATCTATCTATCTATCTATCTATCTATCTATCTATCTATCTATCTATCTATCATACATACTGTCTGCTATTCATCTATCTATCATACGTACTGTCTGCTATTCATCTATCTATCATACATACTGTCTGCTATTCTATCTATCATACATACTGTCTGCTATTCTATCTATCTGTCTATCTATCATACATACTGTCTGCTATTCTATCTATCTATCATACATACTGTCTGCAATTCTATCTATCATACATACTGTCTGCTATTCTATCTATCTATCATACATACTGTCTGCTATTCATCTATCTATCATACATACTGTCTGCTATTCTATCTATCATACATACTGTCTGCTATTCATCTACCTATCATACATACTGTCTGCTATTCATCTATCTATCATACATACTGTCTGCTATTCATCTATCTATCATACATACTGTCTGCTATTCATCTATCTATCATACATACTGTCTGCTATTCTATCTATCATACATACTGTCTGCTATTCTATCTATCTATCATACATACTGTCTGCTATTCTATCTATCTATCATACATACTGTCTGCTATTCATCTATCTATCATACATACTGTCTGCTAATCTATCTATATATCATACATACTGTCTGCTATTCTATCTATCTATCATACATACTGTCTGCTATTCTATCTATCTATCATACTATCTGCTATTCTATCTTTCTATCATACATACTGTCTGCTATTCTATCTATCTATCATACATACTGTCTGCTATTCATCTATCATACATACTGTCTGCTATTCTATCTATCATACATACTGTCTGCTATTCTATCTATCATACATACATACCGTCTGCTATTCTATCTATCATACATACTGTCTGCTATTCTATCTATCAGACATACTGTCTGCTATTCTATCTATCATACATACTGTCTACTATTCTATCTATCTTTCATACATACTGTCTGCTATTCTATCTATCATACATACTGTCTGCTATTCTATCTATCTATCATACATACTGTCTGCTATTCTATCTATCATACATACTGTCTGCTATTCTATCTATCTATCATACATACTGTCTACTATTCTATCTATCTATCATACATACTGTCTGCTATTCTATCTATCATACATACTGTCTGCTATTCTATCTATCATACATACATACTGTCTGCTATTCTATCTATCATACATACTGTCTGCTATTCATCTATCTATCATACATACTGTCTGCTATTCTATCTATCTATCATACACACTGTCTGCTATTCTATCTATCTATCTATCTATCTATCTATCTATCTATCTGTCTGTCTATCTATCTATCTATCTATCTATCTATCTATCTATCATACATACTGTCTTCTATTCTATCTATCATACATACTGTCTGCTATTCTATCTATCTATCATACATACTGTCTGCTATTCATCTAGCTATCATACATACTGTCTGCTATTCTATCTATCATACATACTGTCTGCTATTCTATCTATCATACATACTGTCTGCTATTCATCTACCTATCATACATACTGTCTGCTATTCAACTATCTATCACACATACTGTCGGCTATTCATCTATCATACATACTGTCTGCTATTCTATCTATCTATCTATCTATCTATCTATCTATCTATCTATCATACATACTGTCTGCTATTCATCTATCATACATACTGTCTGCTATTTTATCTATCTATCATACATACTGTCTGCTATTCTATCTATCTATCATACATACTGTCTGCTATTCTATCTATCATACATACTGTCTGCTATTCTATCTCTCTATCATACATACTGTCTGCTATTCTATCTATCTATCATACATACTGTCTGCTATTCATCTATCTATCATACATACTGTCTGCTATTCTATCTATCATACATACTGTCTGCTATTCTATCTATCTATCTATCATACAAACTGTCTGCTATTCTATCTATCTATCTATCTATCTATCTATCTATCTATCTATCTATCATACATACTGTCTGCTATTCTATCTATCTATCTATCTATCTATCTATCATAGATACTGTCTGCTATTCTATCTATCTATCTATCTATCTATCTATCTATCTATCTATCTATCTATCTATCATACATACTGTCTGCTATTCTATCTATCATACATACTGTCTGCTATTCATCTATCATACATACTGTCTGCTATTCTATCTATCTATCTATCTATCTATCTATCATACATACTGTCTGCTATTCATCTATCTATCATACGTACTGTCTGCTATTCATCTATCTATCATACATACTGTCTGCTATTCTATTTATCTATCATACATACTGTCTGCTATTCTATCTATCTATCATACATACTGTCTGCTATTCTATCTATCAAACATACTGTCTGCTATTCTATCTATCTATCATACATACTGTCTGCTATTCTATCTATCTATCATACATACTGACTGCTATTCTATCTATCATACATACTGTCTCCTATATATCTATCTATCATACATACTGTCTGCTATTCTATCTATCTATCTATCTATCTATCTATCATACATACTGTCTGCTATTCTATCTATCATACATACTGTCTGCTATTCTATCTATTTATCATACATACTGTCTGCTATTCATCTATCTATCATACATACTGTCTGCTATTCATCTTTCTATCGTACATACTGTCTGCTATTCTATCTATCTATCATACATACTGTCTGCTATTCTATCTATCTATCATACATACTGTCTGCTATTCTATTTATCTATCATACGTACTGTCTGCTATTCTATCTATCTATCATACATACTGTCTGCTATTCTATCTATCTATCATACATACTGTCTGCTATTCATCTATCTATCATACATACTGTCTGCTATTCTATCTATCTATCTATCTATCATACATACTGTCTGCTATTCTATCTATCTATCTATCATACATACTGTCTGCTATTCTATCTATCATACATACTGTCTGCTATTCTATCTATCATACATACTGTCTGCTATTCATCTATCATACATACTGTCTGCTATTCTATCTATCATACATACTGTCTGCTATTCTATCTATCATACATACTGTCTGCAATTCTATCTATCATACATACTGTCTGCTATTCTATCTATCTATCATACATACTGCCTGCTATTCTATCTATCATACATACTGTCTGCTATTCTATCTATCATACATACTGTCTGCTATTCTTTCTATCTATCATACATACTGTCTGCTATTCTATCTATCAGACATACTGTCTACTGTTCTATCTATATTTCATACATACTGTCTGCTATTCTATCTATCATACATACTGTCTGCTATTCTATCTATCTATCATACATACTGTCTGCTATTCTATCTATCAGACATACTGTCTACTGTTCTATCTATATTTCATACATACTGTCTGCTATTCTATCTATCATACATACTGTCTGCTATTCTATCTATCTATCATACATACTGTCTGCTATTCTATCTATCTATCATACATACTGTCTGCTATTCTATCTATCATACATACTGTCTGCTATTCTATCTATCTATCATACATACTGTCTGCTATTCTATCTATCATACATACTGTCTGCTATTCTATCTATCTATCATACATACTGTCTGCTATTCTATATATCATACATACTGTCTGCTATTCTATCTATCATACATACATACTGTCTGCTATTCTATCTATCATACATACTGTCTGCTATTCATCTATCTATCATACATACTGTCTGCTATTCTATCTATCTATGATACATACTGTGTGCTATTCTATCTATCATACATACTGTCTGCTATTCTATCTATCATACATACTGTCTGCTATTCTATCTATCTGTCTATCTATCATACATACTGTCTGCTATTCATCTATCTATCATACATACTGTCTGCTATTCTATCTATCATACATACTGTCTGCTATTCTATCTATCTATCATACATACTGTCTGCTATTCATCTACCTATCAAACATACTGTCTGCTATTCATCTATCTATCATACATACTGTCTGCTATTCATCTATCTATCATACATACTGTCTGCTATTCATCTATCTATCATACATACTGTCTGCAATTCATCTATCATACATACTGTCTGCTATTCTATCTATCTATCATACATACTGTCTGCTATTCATCTATCATACATACTGTCTGCTATTCTATCTATCTATCATACATACTGTCTGCTATTCATCTATCTATCATACATACTGTCTGCTATTCTATCTATCTATCATACATACTGTCTGCTATTCTATCTATCTATCTATCTATCTATCTATCTATCTATCATACATACTGTCTGCTATTCTATCTATCTATCATACATACTGTCTGCTATTCTATCTATCATACATACTGTCTGCTATTCTATCTATCATACATACTGTCTGCTATTCTATCTATCATACATACTGTCTGCTATTCTATCTATCATACATACTGTCTGCTATTCATCTATCATACACACTGTCTGCTATTCTATCTATCATACAAACTGTCTGCTATTCTATCTATCTATCATACATACTGTCTGCTATTCTATCTATCATACATACTGTCTGCTATTCTATCTATCATACATACTGTCTGCTATTCTATCTATATATCATACATACTGTCTGCTATTCTATCTATCATACATACTGTCTGCTATTCTATCTATCTATCATACATACTGTCTGCTATTCTATCTATCTATCATACATACTGTCTGCTATTCTATCTATCTATCTATCAGACATACTGTCTGCTATTCAATCTATCATACATACTGTCTACTATTCTATCTATCTTTCATACATACTGTCTGCTATTCTATCTATTATACATACTGTCTGCTATTCTATCTATCTATCATACATACTGTCTGCTATTCTATCTATCATACATACTGTCTGCTATTCTATCTATCTATCATACATACTGTCTGCTATTCTATCAATCATACATACTGTCTGCTATTCTATCTATCTTACATACATACTGTCTGCTATCCTATCTATCATACATACTGTCTGCTATTCTATCTATCTATCATACATACTGTCTGCTATTCTATCTATCTATCATACATACTGTCTGCTATTCTATCTATCATACATACTGTCTGCTATTCTATCTATCATACATACTGTCTGCTATTCTATCTATCTGTCTATCTATCATACATACTGTCTGCTATTCTATCTATCATTCATACATACTGTCTGCTATTCTATCTATCATACATACTGTCTGCTATTCTATCTATCTATCATACATACTGTCTGCTATTCATCTATCTATCATACATACTGTCTGCTATTCTATCTATCATACATACTTTCTGTTATTCTATCTATCTATCATACATACTGTCTGCTATTCTATCTATCTATCATACATACTGTGTGCTATTCTAGCTATCATACGTACTGTCTTCTATTCATCTATCTATAATACATACTGTCTGCTATTCTATCTATCTATCTATCTATCTATCTATCATACTGTCTGCTATGCTATCTATCATACATACTGTCTGCTATTCTATCTATCATACATACTGTCTGCTATTCTATCTATCTATCATACATACTGTCTGATATTCTATCTATCTATCATACATACTGTCTGCTATTCTATCTATCATACATACTGTCTGCTATTCTATCTATCTATCATACATACTGTCTGCTATTCATCTATCTATCATACATACTGTCTGCTATTCTATCTATCTATCATACATACTGTCTGCTATTCTATCTATCATACATACTGTCTGCTATTCATCTATCTATCATACATACTATCTGCTATTCTATCTATCTATCTATCTATCTATCTATCTATCTATCTATCATACATACTGTCTGCTATTCATCTATCTATCATACGTACTGTCTGCTATTCATCTATCTATCATACATACTGTCTGCTATTCTATCTATCATACATACTGTCTGCTATTCTATCTATCTGTCTATCTATCATACATACTGTCTGCTATTCTATCTATCTATCATACATACTGTCTGCAATTCTATCTATCATACATACTGTCTGCTATTCTATCTATCTATCATACATACTGTCTGCTATTCATCTATCTATCATACATACTGTCTGCTATTCTATCTATCATACATACTGTCTGCTATTCATCTACCTATCATACATACTGTCTGCTATTCATCTATCTATCATACATACTGTCTGCTATTCATCTATCTATCATACATACTGTCTGCTATTCATCTATCTATCATACATACTGTCTGCTATTCTATCTATCATACATACTGTCTGCTATTCTATCTATCTATCATACATACTGTCTGCTATTCTATCTATCTATCATACATACTGTCTGCTATTCATCTATCTATCATACATACTGTCTGCTAATCTATCTATCTATCATACATACTGTCTGCTATTCTATCTATCTATCATACATACTGTCTGCTATTCTATCTATCTATCATACTATCTGCTATTCTATCTTTCTATCATACATACTGTCTGCTATTCTATCTATCTATCATACATACTGTCTGCTATTCATCTATCATACATACTGTCTGCTATTCTATCTATCATACATACTGTCTGCTATTCTATCTATCATACATACATACCGTCTGCTATTCTATCTATCATACATACTGTCTGCTATTCTATCTATCAGACATACTGTCTGCTATTCTATCTATCATACATACTGTCTACTATTCTATCTATCTTTCATACATACTGTCTGCTATTCTATCTATCATACATACTGTCTGCTATTCTATCTATCTATCATACATACTGTCTGCTATTCTATCTATCATACATACTGTCTGCTATTCTATCTATCTATCATACATACTGTCTACTATTCTATCTATCTATCATACATACTGTCTGCTATTCTATCTATCATACATACTGTCTGCTATTCTATCTATCATACATACATACTGTCTGCTATTCTATCTATCATACATACTGTCTGCTATTCATCTATCTATCATACATACTGTCTGCTATTCTATCTATCTATCATACACACTGTCTGCTATTCTATCTATCTATCTATCTATCTATCTATCTATCTATCTATCTATCTATCTATCATACATACTGTCTGCTATTCTATCTATCTATCTATCTATCTATCTATCTATCTATCTATCTATCTATCATACATACTGTCTTCTATTCTATCTATCATACATACTGTCTGCTATTCTATCTATCTATCATACATACTGTCTGCTATTCATCTAGCTATCATACATACTGTCTGCTATTCTATCTATCATACATACTGTCTGCTATTCTATCTATCATACATACTGTCTGCTATTCATCTACCTATCATACATACTGTCTGCTATTCAACTATCTATCACACATACTGTCGGCTATTCATCTATCATACATACTGTCTGCTATTCTATCTATCTATCTATCTATCTATCTATCTATCTATCTATCTATCTATCATACATACTGTCTGCTATTCATCTATCATACATACTGTCTGCTATTTTATCTATCTATCATACATACTGTCTGCTATTCTATCTATCTATCATACATACTGTCTGCTATTCTATCTATCATACATACTGTCTGCTATTCTATCTCTCTATCATACATACTGTCTGCTATTTTATCTATCTATCATACATACTGTCTGCTATTCATCTATCTATCATACATACTGTCTGCTATTCTATCTATCATACATACTGTCTGCTATTCTATCTATCTATCTATCATACAAACTGTCTGCTATTCTATGTATCTATCTATCTATCTATCTATCTATCTATCTATCTATCTATCTATCATACATACTGTCTGCTATTCTATCTATCTATCTATCTATCTATCTATCTATCTATCTATCATAGATACTGTCTGCTATTCTATCTATCTATCTATCTATCTATCTATCTATCTATCTATCTATCTATCATACATACTGTCTGCTATTCTATCTATCATACATACTGTCTGCTATTCATCTATCATACATACTGTCTGCTATTCTATCTATCTATCTATCTATCTATCTATCTATCTATCATACATACTGTCTGCTATTCATCTATCTATCATACGTACTGTCTGCTATTCATCTATCTATCATACATACTGTCTGCTATTCTATTTATCTATCATACATACTGTCTGCTATTCTATCTATCTATCATACATACTGTCTGCTATTCTATCTATCAAACATACTGTCTGCTATTCTATCTATCTATCATACATACTGTCTGCTATTCTATCTATCTATCATACATACTGACTGCTATTCTATCTATCATACATACTGTCTCCTATATATCTATCTATCATACATACTGTCTGCTATTCTATCTATCTATCTATCTATCTATCTATCTATCATACATACTGTCTGCTATTCTATCTATCATACATACTGTCTGCTTTTCTATCTATTTATCATACATACTGTCTGCTATTCATCTATCTATCATACATACTGTCTGCTATTCATCTTTCTATCGTACATACTGTCTGCTATTCTATCTATCTATCATACATACTGTCTGCTATTCTATCTATCTATCATACATACTGTCTGCTATTCTATTTATCTATCATACGTACTGTCTGCTATTCTATCTATCTATCATACATACTGTCTGCTATTCTATCTATCTATCATACATACTGTCTGCTATTCATCTATCTATCATACATACTGTCTGCTATTCTATCTATCTATCTATCTATCATACATACTGTCTGCTATTCTATCTATCTATCTATCATACATACTGTCTGCTATTCTATCTATCATACATACTGTCTGCTATTCTATCTATCATACATACTGTCTGCTATTCATCTATCATACATACTGTCTGCTATTCTATCTATCATACATACTGTCTGCTATTCTATCTATCATACATACTGTCTGCAATTCTATCTATCATACATACTGTCTGCTATTCTATCTATCTATCATACATACTGCCTGCTATTCTATCTATCATACATACTGTCTGCTATTCTATCTATCATACATACTGTCTGCTATTCTTTCTATCTATCATACATACTGTCTGCTATTCTATCTATCAGACATACTGTCTACTGTTCTATCTATATTTCATACATACTGTCTGCTATTCTATCTATCATACATACTGTCTGCTATTCTATCTATCTATCATACATACTGTCTGCTATTCTATCTATCAGACATACTGTCTACTGTTCTATCTATATTTCATACATACTGTCTGCTATTCTATCTATCATACATACTGTCTGCTATTCTATCTATCTATCATACATACTGTCTGCTATTCTATCTATCTATCATACATACTGTCTGCTATTCTATCTATCATACATACTGTCTGCTATTCTATCTATCTATCATACATACTGTCTGCTATTCTATCTATCATACATACTGTCTGCTATTCTATCTATCTATCATACATACTGTCTGCTATTCTATATATCATACATACTGTCTGCTATTCTATCTATCATACATACATACTGTCTGCTATTCTATCTATCATACATACTGTCTGCTATTCATCTATCTATCATACATACTGTCTGCTATTCTATCTATCTATGATACATACTGTGTGCTATTCTATCTATCATACATACTGTCTGTTATTCTATCTATCATACATACTGTCTGCTATTCTATCTATCTGTCTATCTATCATACATACTGTCTGCTATTCATCTATCTATCATACATACTGTCTGCTATTCTATCTATCATACATACTGTCTGCTATTCTATCTATCTATCATACATACTGTCTGCTATTCATCTACCTATCAAACATACTGTCTGCTATTCATCTATCTATCATACATACTGTCTGCTATTCATCTATCTATCATACATACTGTCTGCTATTCATCTATCTATCATACATACTGTCTGCAATTCATCTATCATACATACTGTCTGCTATTCTATCTATCTATCATACATACTGTCTGCTATTCATCTATCATACATACTGTCTGCTATTCTATCTATCTATCATACATACTGTCTGCTATTCATCTATCTATCATACATACTGTCTGCTATTCATCTACCTATCATACATACTGTCTGCTATTCATCTATCTATCATACATACTGTCTGCTATTCATCTATCTATCATACATACTGTCTGCTATTCTATCTATCTATCATACATACTGTCTGCTATTCTATCTATCTATCTATCTATCTATCTATCTATCTATCATACATACTGTCTGCTATTCTATCTATCTATCATACATACTGTCTGCTATTCTATCTATCATACATACTGTCTGCTATTCTATCTATCATACATACTGTCTGCTATTCTATCTATCATACATACTGTCTGCTATTCTATCTATCATACATACTGTCTGCTATTCATCTATCATACACACTGTCTGCTATTCTATCTATCATACAAACTGTCTGCTATTCTATCTATCTATCATACATACTGTCTGCTATTCTATCTATCATACATACTGTCTGCTATTCTATCTATCATACATACTGTCTGCTATTCTATCTATATATCATACATACTGTCTGCTATTCTATCTATCATACATACTGTCTGCTATTCTATCTATCTATCATACATACTGTCTGCTATTCTATCTATCTATCATACATACTGTCTGCTATTCTATCTATCTATCTATCAGACATACTGTCTGCTATTCAATCTATCATACATACTGTCTACTATTCTATCTATCTTTCATACATACTGTCTGCTATTCTATCTATTATACATACTGTCTGCTATTCTATCTATCTATCATACAGACTGTCTGCTATTCTATCTATCATACATACTGTCTGCTATTCTATCTATCTATCATACATACTGTCTGCTATTCTATCAATCATACATACTGTCTGCTATTCTATCTATCTTACATACATACTGTCTGCTATCCTATCTATCATACATACTGTCTGCTATTCTATCTATCTATCATACATACTGTCTGCTATTCTATCTATCTATCATACATACTGTCTGCTATTCTATCTATCATACATACTGTCTGCTATTCTATCTATCATACATACTGTCTGCTATTCTATCTATCATACATACTGTCTGCTATTCATCTATCTATCATACATACTATCTGCTATTCTATCTATCTATCTATCTATCTATCTATCTATCTATCTATCTATCTATCATACATACTGTCTGCTATTCATCTATCTATCATACGTACTGTCTGCTATTCATCTATCTATCATACATACTGTCTGCTATTCTATCTATCATACATACTGTCTGCTATTCTATCTATCTGTCTATCTATCATACATACTGTCTGCTATTCTATCTATCTATCATACATACTGTCTGCAATTCTATCTATCATACATACTGTCTGCTATTCTATCTATCTATCATACATACTGTCTGCTATTCATCTATCTATCATACATACTGTCTGCTATTCTATCTATCATACATACTGTCTGCTATTCATCTACCTATCATACATACTGTCTGCTATTCATCTATCTATCATACATACTGTCTGCTATTCATCTATCTATCATACATACTGTCTGCTATTCATCTATCTATCATACATACTGTCTGCTATTCTATCTATCATACATACTGTCTGCTATTCTATCTATCTATCATACATACTGTCTGCTATTCTATCTATCTATCATACATACTGTCTGCTATTCATCTATCTATCATACATACTGTCTGCTAATCTATCTATCTATCATACATACTGTCTGCTATTCTATCTATCTATCATACATACTGTCTGCTATTCTATCTATCTATCATACTATCTGCTATTCTATCTTTCTATCATACATACTGTCTGCTATTCTATCTATCTATCATACATACTGTCTGCTATTCATCTATCATACATACTGTCTGCTATTCTATCTATCATACATACTGTCTGCTATTCTATCTATCATACATTCATACCGTCTGCTATTCTATCTATCATACATACTGTCTGCTATTCTATCTATCAGACATACTGTCTGCTATTCTATCTATCATACATACTGTCTACTATTCTATCTATCTTTCATACATACTGTCTGCTATTCTATCTATCATACATACTGTCTGCTATTCTATCTATCTATCATACATACTGTCTGCTATTCTATCTATCATACATACTGTCTGCTATTCTATCTATCTATCATACATACTGTCTACTATTCTATCTATCTATCATACATACTGTCTGCTATTCTATCTATCATACATACTGTCTGCTATTCTATCTATCATACATACATACTGTCTGCTATTCTATCTATCATACATACTGTCTGCTATTCATCTATCTATCATACATACTGTCTGCTATTCTATCTATCTATCATACACACTGTCTGCTATTCTATCTATCTATCTATCTATCTATCTATCTATCTATCTGTCTATCTATCTATCTATCTATCTATCTATCTATCTATCTATCTATCATACATACTGTCTGCTATTCTATCTATCTATCTATCTATCTATCTATCATACATACTGTCTTCTATTCTATCTATCATACATACTGTCTGCTATTCTATCTATCTATCATACATACTGTCTGCTATTCATCTAGCTATCATACATACTGTCTGCTATTCTATCTATCATACATACTGTCTGCTATTCTATCTATCATACATACTGTCTGCTATTCATCTACCTATCATACATACTGTCTGCTATTCAACTATCTATCACACATACTGTCGGCTATTCATCTATCATACATACTGTCTGCTATTCTATCTATCTATCTATCTATCTATCTATCTATCTATCTATCATACATACTGTCTGCTATTCATCTATCATACATACTGTCTGCTATTTTATCTATCTATCATACATACTGTCTGCTATTCTATCTATCTATCATACATACTGTCTGCTATTCTATCTATCATACATACTGTCTGCTATTCTATCTCTCTATCATACATACTGTCTGCTATTCTATCTATCTATCATACATACTGTCTGCTATTCATCTATCTATCATACATACTGTCTGCTATTCTATCTATCATACATACTGTCTGCTATTCTATCTATCTATCTATCATACAAACTGTCTGCTATTCTATGTATCTATCTATCTATCTATCTATCTATCTATCTATCTATCTATCTATCTATCTATCTATCATACATACTGTCTGCTATTCTATCTATCTATCTATCTATCTATCTATCTATCTATCATAGATACTGTCTGCTATTCTATCTATCTATCTATCTATCTATCTATCTATCATACATACTGTCTGCTATTCTATCTATCATACATACTGTCTGCTATTCATCTATCATACATACTGTCTGCTATTCTATTTATCTATCTATCTATCTATCTATCTATCATACATACTGTCTGCTATTCATCTATCTATCATACGTACTGTCTGCTATTCATCTATCTATCATACATACTGTCTGCTATTCTATTTATCTATCATACATACTGTCTGCTATTCTATCTATCTATCATACATACTGTCTGCTATTCTATCTATCAAACATACTGTCTGCTATTCTATCTATCTATCATACATACTGTCTGCTATTCTATCTATCTATCATACATACTGACTGCTATTCTATCTATCATACATACTGTCTCCTATATATCTATCTATCATACATACTGTCTGCTATTCTATCTATCTATCTATCTATCTATCTATCTATCTATCTATCTATCTATCATACATACTGTCTGCTATTCTATCTATCATACATACTGTCTGCTATTCTATCTATTTATCATACATACTGTCTGCTATTCATCTATCTATCATACATACTGTCTGCTATTCATCTTTCTATCGTACATACTGTCTGCTATTCTATCTATCTATCATACATACTGTCTGCTATTCTATCTATCTATCATACATACTGTCTGCTATTCTATTTATCTATCATACGTACTGTCTGCTATTCTATCTATCTATCATACATACTGTCTGCTATTCTATCTATCTATCATACATACTGTCTGCTATTCATCTATCTATCATACATACTGTCTGCTATTCTATCTATCTATCTATCTATCTATCATACATACTGTCTGCTATTCTATCTATCTATCTATCATACATACTGTCTGCTATTCTATCTATCATACATACTGTCTGCTATTCATCTATCATACATACTGTCTGCTATTCTATCTATCATACATACTGTCTGCTATTCTATCTATCATACATACTGTCTGCAATTCTATCTATCATACATACTGTCTGCTATTCTATCTATCTATCATACATACTGCCTGCTATTCTATCTATCATACATACTGTCTGCTATTCTATCTATCATACATACTGTCTGCTATTCTTTCTATCTATCATACATACTGTCTGCTATTCTATCTATCAGACATACTGTCTACTGTTCTATCTATATTTCATACATACTGTCTGCTATTCTATCTATCATACATACTGTCTGCTATTCTATCTATCTATCATACATACTGTCTGCTATTCTATCTATCAGACATACTGTCTACTGTTCTATCTATATTTCATACATACTGTCTGCTATTCTATCTATCATACATACTGTCTGCTATTCTATCTATCTATCATACATACTGTCTGCTATTCTATCTATCTATCATACATACTGTCTGCTATTCTATCTATCATACATACTGTCTGCTATTCTATCTATCTATCATACATACTGTCTGCTATTCTATCTATCATACATACTGTCTGCTATTCTATCTATCTATCATACATACTGTCTGCTATTCTATATATCATACATACTGTCTGCTATTCTATCTATCATACATACATACTGTCTGCTATTCTATCTATCATACATACTGTCTGCTATTCATCTATCTATCATACATACTGTCTGCTATTCTATCTATCTATGATACATACTGTGTGCTATTCTATCTATCATACATACTGTCTGCTATTCTATCTATCATACATACTGTCTGCTATTCTATCTATCTGTCTATCTATCATACATACTGTCTGCTATTCATCTATCTATCATACATACTGTCTGCTATTCTATCTATCATACATACTGTCTGCTATTCTATCTATCTATCATACATACTGTCTGCTATTCATCTACCTATCAAACATACTGTCTGCTATTCATCTATCTATCATACATACTGTCTGCTATTCATCTATCTATCATACATACTGTCTGCTATTCATCTATCTATCATACATACTGTCTGCAATTCATCTATCATACATACTGTCTGCTATTCTATCTATCTATCATACATACTGTCTGCTATTCATCTATCATACATACTGTCTGCTATTCTATCTATCTATCATACATACTGTCTGCTATTCATCTATCTATCATACATACTGTCTGCTATTCATCTACCTATCATACATACTGTCTGCTATTCATCTATCTATCATACATACTGTCTGCTATTCATCTATCTATCTATCATACATACTGTCTGCTATTCTATCTATCTATCATACATACTGTCTGCTATTCTATCTATCTATCTATCTATCTATCTATCTATCTATCATACATACTGTCTGCTATTCTATCTATCTATCATACATACTGTCTGCTATTCTATCTATCATACATACTGTCTGCTATTCTATCTATCATACATACTGTCTGCTATTCTATCTATCATACATACTGTCTGCTATTCTATCTATCATACATACTGTCTGCTATTCATCTATCATACACACTGTCTGCTATTCTATCTATCATACAAACTGTCTGCTATTCTATCTATCTATCATACATACTGTCTGCTATTCTATCTATCATACATACTGTCTGCTATTCTATCTATCATACATACTGTCTGCTATTCTATCTATATATCATACATACTGTCTGCTATTCTATCTATCATACATACTGTCTGCTATTCTATCTATCTATCATACATACTGTCTGCTATTCTATCTATCTATCATACATACTGTCTGCTATTCTATCTATCTATCTATCAGACATACTGTCTGCTATTCAATCTATCATACATACTGTCTACTATTCTATCTATCTTTCATACATACTGTCTGCTATTCTATCTATTATACATACTGTCTGCTATTCTATCTATCTATCATACAGACTGTCTGCTATTCTATCTATCATACATACTGTCTGCTATTCTATCTATCTATCATACATACTGTCTGCTATTCTATCAATCATACATACTGTCTGCTATTCTATCTATCTTACATACATACTGTCTGCTATCCTATCTATCATACATACTGTCTGCTATTCTATCTATCTATCATACATACTGTCTGCTATTCTATCTATCTATCATACATACTGTCTGCTATTCTATCTATCATACATACTGTCTGCTATTCTATCTATCATACATACTGTCTGCTATTCTATCTATCTGTCTATCTATCATACATACTGTCTGCTATTCTATCTATCTATCATACATACTGTCTGCTATTCATCTATCTATCATACATACTGTCTGCTATTCTATCTATCATACATACTGTCAGCTATTCTATCTATCTATCATACATACTGTCTGCTATTCTATCTATCTATCATACATACTGTCTGCTATTCATCTATCTATCATACATACTGTCTGCTAATCTATCTATCTATCATACATACTGTCTGCTATTCTATCTATCTGTCTATCTATCATACATACTGTCTGCTATTCTATCTATCTATCATACATACTGTCTGCTATTCTATCTATCATACATACTGTCTGCTATTCTATCTATCATACATACTGTCTGCTATTCTATCTATCTATCATACATACTGTCTCCTATTCATCTATCTATCATACATACTGTCTGCTATTCTATCTATCATACATACTGTCTGCTATTCATCTACCTATCATACATACTGTCTGCTATTCATCTATCTATCATACATACTGTCTGCAATTCATCTATCTATCATACATACTGTCTGCTATTCATCTATCTATCATACATACTGTCTGCTATTCTATCTATCTATCATACATACTGTCTGCTATTCTATCTATCTATCATACATACTGTCTGCTATTCATCTATCTATCATACATACTGTCTGCTAATCTATCTATCTATCTATCATACATACTGTCTGCTATTCTATCTATCTATCATACTGTCTGCTATTCTATCTATCTATCATACTGTCTGCTATTCTATCTATCTATCTATCTATCTATCTATCTATCTATCTATCATACATACTGTCTGCTATTCTATCTATCTATCACACATACTGTCTGCTATTCTATCTATCATACATACTTTCTGTTATTCTATCTATCTATCATACATACTGTCTGCTATTCTATCTATCTATCATACATACTGTCTGCTAATCTATCTATCTATCTATCATACATACTGTCTGCTATTCTATCTATCTATCATACTGTCTGCTATTCTATCTATCTATCATACTGTCTGCTATTCTATCTATCTATCTATCTATCTATCTATCTATCATACATACTGTCTGCTATTCATCTATCTATCATACATACTTTCTGTTATTCTATCTATCTATCATACATACTGTCTGCTATTCTATCTATCTATCATACATACTGTGTGCTATTCTAGCTATCATACGTACTGTCTTCTATTCATCTATCTATAATACATACTGTCTGCTATTCTATCTATCTATCTATCTATCATACTGTCTGCTATGCTATCTATCTATCATACATACTGTCTGCTATTCTATCTATCTATCTATCTATCTATCTATCTATCTATCATACATACTGTCTGCTATTCATCTATCATACATACTGTCTGCTATTCTATCTATCTATCATACATACTGTCTGCTATTCTATCTATCTATCATACATACTGTCTGCTATTCTATCTATCATACATACTGTCTGCTATTCTATCTCTCTATCATACATACTGTCTGCTATTCTATCTATCTATCTATCATACATACTGTCTGCTATTCATCTATCTATCATACATACTGTCTGCTATTCTATCTATCATACATACTGTCTGCTATTCTATCTATCTATCTATCATACAAACTGTCTGCTATTCTATCTATCTATCTATCTATCTATCTATCTATCTATCTATCATACATACTGTCTGCTATTCTATCTATCTATCTATCTATCATAGATACTGTCTGCTATTCTATCTATCTATCTATCTATCATACATACTGTCTGCTATTCTATCTATCATACATACTGTCTGCTATTCATCTATCATACATACTGTCTGCTATTCTATCTATCTATCTATCTATCTATCTATCTATCTATCTATCTATCTATCTATCATACATACTGTCTGCTATTCATCTATCTATCATACGTACTGTCTGCTATTCATCTATCTATCATACATACTGTCTGCTATTCTATTTATCTATCATACATACTGTCTGCTATTCTATCTATCTATCATACATACTGTCTGCTATTCTATCTATCAAACATACTGTCTGCTATTCTATCTATCTATCATACATACTGTCTGCTATTCTATCTATCTATCATACATACTGACTGCTATTCTATCTATCATACATACTGTCTCCTATTCATCTATCTATCATACATACTGTCTGCTATTCTATCTATCTATCTATCTATCTATCTATCTATCTATCTATCTATCTATCATACATACTGTCTGCTATTCTATCTATCATACATACTGTCTGCTATTCTATCTATTTATCATACATACTGTCTGCTATTCATCTATCTATCATACATACTGTCTGCTATTCATCTTTCTATCGTACATACTGTCTGCTATTCTATCTATCTATCGTACATACTGTCTGCTATTCTATCTATCTATCATACATACTGTCTGCTATTCTATTTATCTATCATACGTACTGTCTGCTATTCTATCTATCTATCATACATACTGTCTGCTATTCTATCTATCTATCATACATACTGTCTGCTATTCATCTATCTATCATACATACTGTCTGCTATTCATCTATCTATCATACATACTGTCTGCTATTCTATCTATCTATCTATCATACATACTGTCTGCTATTCTATCTATCTATCTATCATACATACTGTCTGCTATTCTATCTATCATACATACTGTCTGCTATTCTATCTATCATACATACTGTCTGCTATTCATCTATCATACATACTGTCTGCTATTCTATCTATCATACATACTGTCTGCTATTCTATCTATCATACATACTGTCTGCAATTCTATCTATCATACATACTGTCTGCTATTCTATCTATCTATCATACATACTGCCTGCTATTCTATCTATCATACATACTGTCTGCTATTCTATCTATCATACATACTGTCTGCTATTCTTTCTATCTATCATACATACTGTCTGCTATTCTATCTATCAGACATACTGTCTACTGTTCTATCTATATTTCATACATACTGTCTGCTATTCTATCTATCATACATACTGTCTGCTATTCTATCTATCTATCATACATACTGTCTGCTATTCTATCTATCAGACATACTGTCTACTGTTCTATCTATATTTCATACATACTGTCTGCTATTCTATCTATCATACATACTGTCTGCTATTCTATCTATCTATCATACATACTGTCTGCTATTCTATCTGTCTATCATACATACTGTCTGCTATTCTATCTATCATACATACTGTCTGCTATTCTATCTATCTATCATACATACTGTCTGCTATTCTATCTATCATACATACTGTCTGCTATTCTATCTATCTATCATACATACTGTCTGCTATTCTATCTATCATACATACTGTCTGCTATTCTATCTATCATACATACATACTGTCTGCTATTCTATCTATCATACATACTGTCTGCTATTCATCTATCTATCATACATACTGTCTGCTATTCTATCTATCTATGATACATACTGTGTGCTATTCTATCTATCATACATACTGTCTGCTATTCTATCTATCATACATACTGTCTGCTATTCTATCTATCTGTCTATCTATCATACATACTGTCTGCTATTCATCTATCTATCATACATACTGTCTGCTATTCTATCTATCATACATACTGTCTGCTATTCTATCTATCTATCATACATACTGTCTGCTATTCATCTACCTATCAAACATACTGTCTGCTATTCATCTATCTATCATACATACTGTCTGCTATTCATCTATCTATCATACATACTGTCTGCTATTCATCTATCTATCATACATACTGTCTGCAATTCATCTATCATACATACTGTCTGCTATTCTATCTATCTATCATACATACTGTCTGCTATTCATCTATCATACATACTGTCTGCTATTCTATCTATCTATCATACATACTGTCTGCTATTCATCTATCTATCATACATACTGTCTGCTATTCATCTACCTATCATACATACTGTCTGCTATTCATCTATCTATCATACATACTGTCTGCTATTCATCTATCTATCTATCATACATACTGTCTGCTATTCTATCTATCTATCATACATACTGTCTGCTATTCTATCTATCTATCTATCTATCTATCTATCTATCTATCTATCTATCTATCTATCTATCATACATACTGTCTGCTATTCTATCTATCTATCATACATACTGTCTGCTATTCTATCTATCATACATACTGTCTGCTATTCTATCTATCATACATACTGTCTGCTATTCTATCTATCATACATACTGTCTGCTATTCTATCTATCATACATACTGTCTGCTATTCATCTATCATACACACTGTCTGCTATTCTATCTATCATACAAACTGTCTGCTATTCTATCTATCTATCATACATACTGTCTGCTATTCTATCTATCATACATACTGTCTGCTATTCTATCTATCATACATACTGTCTGCTATTCTATCTATATATCATACATACTGTCTGCTATTCTATCTATCATACATACTGTCTGCTATTCTATCTATCTATCATACATACTGTCTGCTATTCTATCTATCTATCATACATACTGTCTGCTATTCTATCTATCTATCTATCAGACATACTGTCTGCTATTCAATCTATCATACATACTGTCTACTATTCTATCTATCTTTCATACATACTGTCTGCTATTCTATCTATTATACATACTGTCTGCTATTCTATCTATCTATCATACATACTGTCTGCTATTCTATCTATCATACATACTGTCTGCTATTCTATCTATCTATCATACATACTGTCTGCTATTCTATCAATCATACATACTGTCTGCTATTCTATCTATCTTACATACATACTGTCTGCTATCCTATCTATCATACATACTGTCTGCTATTCTATCTATCTATCATACATACTGTCTGCTATTCTATCTATCTATCATACATACTGTCTGCTATTCTATCTATCATACATACTGTCTGCTATTCTATCTATCATACATACTGTCTGCTATTCTATCTATCTGTCTATCTATCATACATACTGTCTGCTATTCTATCTATCATTCATACATACTGTCTGCTATTCTATCTATCATACATACTGTCTGCTATTCTATCTATCTATCATACATACTGTCTGCTATTCATCTATCTATCATACATACTGTCTGCTATTCTATCTATCATACATACTGTCTGCTATTCATCTACCTATCATACATACTGTCTGCTATTCATCTATCTATCATACATACTGTCTGCTATTCATCTATCTATCATACATACTGTCTGCTATTCATCTATCTATCATACATACTGTCTGCTATTCTATCTATCATACATACTGTCAGCTATTCTATCTATCTATCATACATACTGTCTGCTATTCTATCTATCTATCATACATACTGTCTGCTATTCATCTATCTATCATACATACTGTCTGCTAATCTATCTATCTATCATACATACTGTCTGCTATTCTATCTATCTGTCTATCTATCATACATACTGTCTGCTATTCTATCTATCTATCATACATACTGTCTGCTATTCTATCTATCATACATACTGTCTGCTATTCTATCTATCATACATACTGTCTGCTATTCTATCTATCTATCATACATACTGTCTCCTATTCATCTATCTATCATACATACTGTCTGCTATTCTATCTATCATACATACTGTCTGCTATTCATCTACCTATCATACATACTGTCTGCTATTCATCTATCTATCATACATACTGTCTGCAATTCATCTATCTATCATACATACTGTTTGCTATTCATCTATCTATCATACATACTGTCTGCTATTCTATCTATCTATCATACATACTGTCTGCTATTCTATCTATCTATCATACATACTGTCTGCTATTCATCTATCTATCATACATACTGTCTGCTAATCTATCTATCTATCTATCATACATACTGTCTGCTATTCTATCTATCTATCATACTGTCTGCTATTCTATCTATCTATCATACTGTCTGCTATTCTATCTATCTATCTATCTATCTATCTATCTATCTATCTATCTATCTATCTATCATACATACTGTCTGCTATTCTATCTATCTATCACACATACTGTCTGCTATTCTATCTATCATACATACTGTCTGCTATTCTATCTATCTATCATACATACTGTCTGCTATTCATCTATCTATCATACATACTTTCTGTTATTCTATCTATCTATCATACATACTGTCTGCTATTCTATCTATCTATCATACATACTGTGTGCTATTCTAGCTATCATACGTACTGTCTTCTATTCATCTATCTATAATACATACTGTCTGCTATTCTATCTATCTATCATACTGTCTGCTATGCTATCTATCATACATACTGTCTGCTATTCTATCTATCATACATACTGTCTGCTATTCTATCTATCTATCATACATACTGTCTGCTATTCTATCTATCTATCATACATACTGTCTGCTATTCTATCTATCATACATACTGTCTGCTATTCTATCTATCTATCATACATACTGTCTGCTATTCATCTATCTATCATACATACTGTCTGCTATTCTATCTATCTATCATACATACTGTCTGCTATTCTATCTATCATACATACTGTCTGCTATTCATCTATCTATCATACATACTATCTGCTATTCTATCTATCTATCTATCTATCTATCTATCTATCTATCTATCATACATACTGTCTGCTATTCATCTATCTATCATACGTACTGTCTGCTATTCATCTATCTATCATACATACTGTCTGCTATTCTATCTATCATACATACTGTCTGCTATTCTATCTATCTGTCTATCTATCATACATACTGTCTGCTATTCTATCTATCTATCATACATACTGTCTGCAATTCTATCTATCATACATACTGTCTGCTATTCTATCTATCTATCATACATACTGTCTGCTATTCATCTATCTATCATACATACTGTCTGCTATTCTATCTATCATACATACTGTCTGCTATTCATCTACCTATCATACATACTGTCTGCTATTCATCTATCTATCATACATACTGTCTGCTATTCATCTATCTATCATACATACTGTCTGCTATTCATCTATCTATCATACATACTGTCTGCTATTCTATCTATCATACATACTGTCTGCTATTCTATCTATCTATCATACATACTGTCTGCTATTCTATCTATCTATCATACATACTGTCTGCTATTCATCTATCTATCATACATACTGTCTGCTAATCTATCTATATATCATACATACTGTCTGCTATTCTATCTATCTATCATACATACTGTCTGCTATTCTATCTATCTATCATACTATCTGCTATTCTATCTTTCTATCATACATACTGTCTGCTATTCTATCTATCTATCATACATACTGTCTGCTATTCATCTATCATACATACTGTCTGCTATTCTATCTATCATACATACTGTCTGCTATTCTATCTATCATACATACATACCGTCTGCTATTCTATCTATCATACATACTGTCTGCTATTCTATCTATCAGACATACTGTCTGCTATTCTATCTATCATACATACTGTCTACTATTCTATCTATCTTTCATACATACTGTCTGCTATTCTATCTATCATACATACTGTCTGCTATTCTATCTATCTATCATACATACTGTCTGCTATTCTATCTATCATACATACTGTCTGCTATTCTATCTATCTATCATACATACTGTCTACTATTCTATCTATCTATCATACATACTGTCTGCTATTCTATCTATCATACATACTGTCTGCTATTCTATCTATCATACATACATACTGTCTGCTATTCTATCTATCATACATACTGTCTGCTATTCATCTATCTATCATACATACTGTCTGCTATTCTATCTATCTATCATACACACTGTCTGCTATTCTATCTATCTATCTATCTATCTATCTATCTATCTATCTATCTATCTATCTATCTATCTATCTATCTATCTATCTATCTATCTATCTATCTATCTGTCTGTCTATCTATCTATCTATCTATCTATCTATCTATCTATCTATCTATCATACATACTGTCTGCTATTCTATCTATCTATCTATCTATCTATCTATCTATCTATCTATCTATCTATCATACATACTGTCTTCTATTCTATCTATCATACATACTGTCTGCTATTCTATCTATCTATCATACATACTGTCTGCTATTCATCTAGCTATCATACATACTGTCTGCTATTCTATCTATCATACATACTGTCTGCTATTCTATCTATCATACATACTGTCTGCTATTCATCTACCTATCATACATACTGTCTGCTATTCAACTATCTATCACACATACTGTCGGCTATTCATCTATCATACATACTGTCTGCTATTCTATCTATCATACATACTGTCTGCTATTCTATCTATCATACATACTGTCTGCTATTCATCTACCTATCATACATACCGTCTGCTATTCATCTATCTATCATACATACTGTCTGCAATTCATCTATCTATCATACATACTGTCTGCTATTCATCTATCTATCATACATACTGTCTGCTATTCTATCTATCTATCATACATACTGTCTGCTATTCTATCTATCTATCATACATACTGTCTGCTATTCATCTATCTATCATACATACTGTCTGCTAATCTATCTATCTATCATACATACTGTCTGCTATTCTATCTATCTATCATACTGTCTGCTATTCTATCTATCTATCATACTGTCTGCTATTCTATCTATCTATCTATCTATCTATCTATCTATCTATCATACATACATACTGTCTGCTATTCTATCTATCTATCACACATACTGTCTGCTATTCTATCTATCATACATACTGTCTGCTATTCTATCTATCTATCATACATATTGTCTGCTATTCATCTATCTATCATACATAATTTCTGTTATTCTATCTATCTATCATACATACTGTCTGCTATTCTATCTATCTATCATACATACTGTGTGCTATTCTAGCTATCATACGTACTGTCTTCTATTCATCTATGTATAATACATACTGTCTGCTATTCTATCTATCTATCTATCATACTGTCTGCTATGCTATCTATCATACATACTGTCTGCTATTCTATCTATCATACATACTGTCTGCTATTCTATCTATCTATCATACATACTGTCTGCTATTCTATCTATCTATCATACATACTGTCTGCTATTCTATCTATCATACATACTGTCTGCTATTCTATCTATCTATCATACATACTGTCTGCTATTCATCTATCTATCATACATACTGTCTGCTATTCTATCTATCATACATACTGTCTGCTATTCATCTACCTATCATACATACTGTCTGCTATTCATCTATCTATCATACATACTGTCTGCTATTCATCTATCTATCATACATACTGTCTGCTATTCATCTATCTATCATACATACTGTCTGCTCTTCTATCTATCATACATACTGTCAGCTATTCTATCTATCTATCATACATACTGTCTGCTATTCTATCTATCTATCATACATACTGTCTGCTATTCATCTATCTATCATACATACTGTCTGCTAATCTATCTATCTATCATACATACTGTCTGCTATTCTATCTATCTGTCTATCTATCATACATACTGTCTGCTATTCTATCTATCTATCATACATACTGTCTGCTATTCTATCTATCATACATACTGTCTGCTATTCTATCTATCATACATACTGTCTGCTATTCTATCTATCTATCATACATACTGTCTCCTATTCATCTATCTATCATACATACTGTCTGCTATTCTATCTATCATACATACTGTCTGCTATTCATCTACCTATCATACATACTGTCTGCTATTCATCTATCTATCATACATACTGTCTGCAATTCATCTATCTATCATACATACTGTCTGCTATTCATCTATCTATCATACATACTGTCTGCTATTCTATCTATCTATCATACATACTGTCTGCTATTCTATCTATCTATCATACATACTGTCTGCTATTCATCTATCTATCATACATACTGTCTGCTAATCTATCTATCTATCATACATACTGTCTGCTATTCTATCTATCTATCATACTGTCTGCTATTCTATCTATCTATCATACTGTCTGCTATTCTATCTATCTATCTATCTATCTATCTATCTATCTATCTATCATACATACTGTCTGCTATTCTATCTATCTATCACACATACTGTCTGCTATTCTATCTATCATACATACTGTCTGCTATTCTATCTATCTATCATACATACTGTCTGCTATTCATCTATCTATCATACATACTTTCTGTTATTCTATCTATCTATCATACATACTGTCTGCTATTCTATCTATCTATCATACATACTGTGTGCTATTCTAGCTATCATACGTACTGTCTTCTATTCATCTATCTATAATACATACTGTCTGCTATTCTATCTATCTATCTATCATACTGTCTGCTATGCTATCTATCATACATACTGTCTGCTATTCTATCTATCATACATACTGTCTGCTATTCTATCTATCTATCATACATACTGTCTGCTATTCTATCTATCTATCATACATACTGTCTGCTATTCTATCTATCATACATACTGTCTGCTATTCTATCTATCTATCATACATACTGTCTGCTATTCATCTATCTATCATACATACTGTCTGCTATTCTATCTATCTATCTATCATACATATTGTCTGCTATTCTATCTATCATACATACTGTCTGCTATTCATCTATCTATCATACATACTATCTGCTATTCTATCTATCTATCTATCTATCTATCTATCTATCTATCTATCTATCATACATACTGTCTGCTATTCATCTATCTATCATACGTACTGTCTGCTATTCATCTATCTATCATACATACTGTCTGCTATTCTATCTATCATACATACTGTCTGCTATTCTATCTATCTGTCTATCTATCATACATACTGTCTGCTATTCTATCTATCTATCATACATACTGTCTGCAATTCTATCTATCATACATACTGTCTGCTATTCTATCTATCTATCATACATACTGTCTGCTATTCATCTATCTATCATACATACTGTCTGCTATTCTATCTATCATACATACTGTCTGCTATTCATCTACCTATCATACATACTGTCTGCTATTCATCTATCTATCATACATACTGTCTGCTATTCATCTATCTATCATACATACTGTCTGCTATTCATCTATCTATCATACATACTGTCTGCTATTCTATCTATCATACATACTGTCTGCTATTCTATCTATCTATCATACATACTGTCTGCTATTCTATCTATCTATCATACATACTGTCTGCTATTCATCTATCTATCATACATACTGTCTGCTAATCTATCTATATATCATACATACTGTCTGCTATTCTATCTATCTATCATACATACTGTCTGCTATTCTATCTATCTATCATACTATCTGCTATTCTATCTTTCTATCATACATACTGTCTGCTATTCTATCTATCTATCATACATACTGTCTGCTATTCATCTATCATACATACTGTCTGCTATTCTATCTATCATACATACTGTCTGCTATTCTATCTATCATACATACATACCGTCTGCTATTCTATCTATCATACATACTGTCTGCTATTCTATCTATCAGACATACTGTCTGCTATTCTATCTATCATACATACTGTCTACTATTCTATCTATCTTTCATACATACTGTCTGCTATTCTATCTATCATACATACTGTCTGCTATTCTATCTATCTATCATACATACTGTCTGCTATTCTATCTATCATACATACTGTCTGCTATTCTATCTATCTATCATACATACTGTCTACTATTCTATCTATCTATCATACATACTGTCTGCTATTCTATCTATCATACATACTGTCTGCTATTCTATCTATCATACATACATACTGTCTGCTATTCTATCTATCATACATACTGTCTGCTATTCATCTATCTATCATACATACTGTCTGCTATTCTATCTATCTATCATACACACTGTCTGCTATTCTATCTATCTATCTATCTATCTATCTATCTATCTATCTATCTGTCTGTCTATCTATCTATCTATCTATCTATCATACATACTGTCTGCTATTCTATCTATCTATCTATCTATCTATCTATCTATCTATCTATCATACATACTGTCTTCTATTCTATCTATCATACATACTGTCTGCTATTCTATCTATCTATCATACATACTGTCTGCTATTCATCTAGCTATCATACATACTGTCTGCTATTCTATCTATCATACATACTGTCTGCTATTCTATCTATCATACATACTGTCTGCTATTCATCTACCTATCATACATACTGTCTGCTATTCAACTATCTATCACACATACTGTCGGCTATTCATCTATCATACATACTGTCTGCTATTCTATCTATCATACATACTGTCTGCTATTCTATCTATCATACATACTGTCTGCTATTCATCTACCTATCATACATACTGTCTGCTATTCATCTATCTATCATACATACTGTCTGCAATTCATCTATCTATCATACATACTGTCTGCTATTCATCTATCTATCATACATACTGTCTGCTATTCTATCTATCTATCATACATACTGTCTGCTATTCTATCTATCTATCATACATACTGTCTGCTATTCATCTATCTATCATACATACTGTCTGCTAATCTATCTATCTATCATACATACTGTCTGCTATTCTATCTATCTATCATACTGTCTGCTATTCTATCTATCTATCATACTGTCTGCTATTCTATCTATCTATCTATCTATCTATCTATCTATCTATCTATCTATCTATCTATCATACATACTGTCTGCTATTCTATCTATCTATCACACATACTGTCTGCTATTCTATCTATCATACATACTGTCTGCTATTCTATCTATCTATCATACATATTGTCTGCTATTCATCTATCTATCATACATAATTTCTGTTATTCTATCTATCTATCATACATACTGTCTGCTATTCTATCTATCTATCATACATACTGTGTGCTATTCTAGCTATCATACGTACTGTCTTCTATTCATCTATCTATAATACATACTGTCTGCTATTCTATCTATCTATCTATCTATCTATCTATCTATCTATCATACTGTCTGCTATGCTATCTATCATACATACTGTCTGCTATTCTATCTATCATACATACTGTCTGCTATTCTATCTATCTATCATACATACTGTCTGCTATTCTATCTATCTATCATACATACTGTCTGCTATTCTATCTATCATACATACTGTCTGCTATTCTATCTATCTATCATACATACTGTCTGCTATTCATCTATCTATCATACATACTGTCTGCTATTCTATCTATCTATCATACATACTGTCTGCTATTCTATCTATCATACATACTGTCTGCTATTCATCTATCTATCATACATACTATCTGCTATTCTATCTATCTATCTATCTATCTATCTATCTATCTATCATACATACTGTCTGCTATTCATCTATCTATCATACGTACTGTCTGCTATTCATCTATCTATCATACATACTGTCTGCTATTCTATCTATCATACATACTGTCTGCTATTCTATCTATCTGTCTATCTATCATACATACTGTCTGCTATTCTATCTATCTATCATACATACTGTCTGCAATTCTATCTATCATACATACTGTCTGCTATTCTATCTATCTATCATACATACTGTCTGCTATTCATCTATCTATCATACATACTGTCTGCTATTCTATCTATCATACATACTGTCTGCTATTCATCTACCTATCATACATACTGTCTGCTATTCATCTATCTATCATACATACTGTCTGCTATTCATCTATCTATCATACATACTGTCTGCTATTCATCTATCTATCATACATACTGTCTGCTATTCTATCTATCATACATACTGTCTGCTATTCTATCTATCTATCATACATACTGTCTGCTATTCTATCTATCTATCATACATACTGTCTGCTATTCATCTATCTATCATACATACTGTCTGCTAATCTATCTATATATCATACATACTGTCTGCTATTCTATCTATCTATCATACATACTGTCTGCTATTCTATCTATCTATCATACTATCTGCTATTCTATCTTTCTATCATACATACTGTCTGCTATTCTATCTATCTATCATACATACTGTCTGCTATTCATCTATCATACATACTGTCTGCTATTCTATCTATCATACATACTGTCTGCTATTCTATCTATCATACATACATACCGTCTGCTATTCTATCTATCATACATACTGTCTGCTATTCTATCTATCAGACATACTGTCTGCTATTCTATCTATCATACATACTGTCTACTATTCTATCTATCTTTCATACATACTGTCTGCTATTCTATCTATCATACATACTGTCTGCTATTCTATCTATCTATCATACATACTGTCTGCTATTCTATCTATCATACATACTGTCTGCTATTCTATCTATCTATCATACATACTGTCTACTATTCTATCTATCTATCATACATACTGTCTGCTATTCTATCTATCATACATACTGTCTGCTATTCTATCTATCATACATACATACTGTCTGCTATTCTATCTATCATACATACTGTCTGCTATTCATCTATCTATCATACATACTGTCTGCTATTCTATCTATCTATCATACACACTGTCTGCTATTCTATCTATCTATCTATCTATCTATCTATCTATCTATCTATCTATCTATCTATCTGTCTGTCTATCTATCTATCTATCTATCTATCTATCTATCTATCTATCTATCTATCATACATACTGTCTGCTATTCTATCTATCTATCTATCTATCTATCTATCTATCTATCTATCTATCATACATACTGTCTTCTATTCTATCTATCATACATACTGTCTGCTATTCTATCTATCTATCATAGATACTGTCTGCTATTCATCTAGCTATCATACATACTGTCTGCTATTCTATCTATCATACATACTGTCTGCTATTCTATCTATCATACATACTGTCTGCTATTCATCTACCTATCATACATACTGTCTGCTATTCAACTATCTATCACACATACTGTCGGCTATTCATCTATCATACATACTGTCTGCTATTCTATCTATCATACATACTGTCTGCTATTCTATCTATCATACATACTGTCTGCTATTCATCTATCTATCATACATACTGTCGGCTATTCTATCTATCTATCATACATACTGTCTGCTATTCATCTATCTATCATACATACTGTTTGCTAATCTATCTATCTATCATACATACTGTCTGCTATTCATCTACCTATCATACATACTGTCTGCTATTCAACTATCTATCACACATACTGTCGGCTATTCATCTATCATACATACTGTCTGCTATTCTATCTATCATACATACTGTCTGCTATTCTATCTATCATACATACTGTCTGCTATTCATCTACCTATCATACATACTGTCTGCTATTCATCTATCTATCATACATACTGTCTGCAATTCATCTATCTATCATACATACTGTCTGCTATTCATCTATCTATCATACATACTGTCTGCTATTCTATCTATCTATCATACATACTGTCTGCTATTCTATCTATCTATCATACATACTGTCTGCTATTCATCTATCTATCATACATACTGTCTGCTAATCTATCTATCTATCATACATACTGTCTGCTATTCTATCTATCTATCATACTGTCTGCTATTCTATCTATCTATCATACTGTCTGCTATTCTATCTATCTATCTATCTATCTATCTATCTATCTATCTATCTATCTATCTATCTATCTATCATACATACTGTCTGCTATTCTATCTATCTATCACACATACTGTCTGCTATTCTATCTATCATACATACTGTCTGCTATTCTATCTATCTATCATACATATTGTCTGCTATTCATCTATCTATCATACATAATTTCTGTTATTCTATCTATCTATCATACATACTGTCTGCTATTCTATCTATCTATCATACATACTGTGTGCTATTCTAGCTATCATACGTACTGTCTTCTATTCATCTATCTATAATACATACTGTCTGCTATTCTATCTATCTATCTATCTATCTATCTATCATACTGTCTGCTATGCTATCTATCATACATACTGTCTGCTATTCTATCTATCATACATACTGTCTGCTATTCTATCTATCTATCATACATACTGTCTGCTATTCTATCTATCTATCATACATACTGTCTGCTATTCTATCTATCATACATACTGTCTGCTATTCTATCTATCTATCATACATACTGTCTGCTATTCATCTATCTATCATACATACTGTCTGCTATTCTATCTATCTATCATACATACTGTCTGCTATTCTATCTATCATACATACTGTCTGCTATTCATCTATCTATCATACATACTATCTGCTATTCTATCTATCTATCTATCTATCTATCTATCTATCTATCATACATACTGTCTGCTATTCATCTATCTATCATACGTACTGTCTGCTATTCATCTATCTATCATACATACTGTCTGCTATTCTATCTATCATACATACTGTCTGCTATTCTATCTATCTGTCTATCTATCATACATACTGTCTGCTATTCTATCTATCTATCATACATACTGTCTGCAATTCTATCTATCATACATACTGTCTGCTATTCTATCTATCTATCATACATACTGTCTGCTATTCATCTATCTATCATACATACTGTCTGCTATTCTATCTATCATACATACTGTCTGCTATTCATCTACCTATCATACATACTGTCTGCTATTCATCTATCTATCATACATACTGTCTGCTATTCATCTATCTATCATACATACTGTCTGCTATTCATCTATCTATCATACATACTGTCTGCTATTCTATCTATCATACATACTGTCTGCTATTCTATCTATCTATCATACATACTGTCTGCTATTCTATCTATCTATCATACATACTGTCTGCTATTCATCTATCTATCATACATACTGTCTGCTAATCTATCTATATATCATACATACTGTCTGCTATTCTATCTATCTATCATACATACTGTCTGCTATTCTATCTATCTATCATACTATCTGCTATTCTATCTTTCTATCATACATACTGTCTGCTATTCTATCTATCTATCATACATACTGTCTGCTATTCATCTATCATACATACTGTCTGCTATTCTATCTATCATACATACTGTCTGCTATTCTATCTATCATACATACATACCGTCTGCTATTCTATCTATCATACATACTGTCTGCTATTCTATCTATCAGACATACTGTCTGCTATTCTATCTATCATACATACTGTCTACTATTCTATCTATCTTTCATACATACTGTCTGCTATTCTATCTATCATACATACTGTCTGCTATTCTATCTATCTATCATACATACTGTCTGCTATTCTATCTATCATACATACTGTCTGCTATTCTATCTATCTATCATACATACTGTCTACTATTCTATCTATCTATCATACATACTGTCTGCTATTCTATCTATCATACATACTGTCTGCTATTCTATCTATCATACATACATACTGTCTGCTATTCTATCTATCATACATACTGTCTGCTATTCATCTATCTATCATACATACTGTCTGCTATTCTATCTATCTATCATACACACTGTCTGCTATTCTATCTATCTATCTATCTATCTATCTATCTATCTATCTATCTGTCTGTCTATCTATCTATCTATCTATCTATCTATCTATCTATCTATCTATCATACATACTGTCTGCTATTCTATCTATCTATCTATCTATCATACATACTGTCTTCTATTCTATCTATCATACATACTGTCTGCTATTCTATCTATCTATCATAGATACTGTCTGCTATTCATCTAGCTATCATACATACTGTCTGCTATTCTATCTATCATACATACTGTCTGCTATTCTATCTATCATACATACTGTCTGCTATTCATCTACCTATCATACATACTGTCTGCTATTCAACTATCTATCACACATACTGTCGGCTATTCATCTATCATACATACTGTCTGCTATTCTATCTATCATACATACTGTCTGCTATTCTATCTATCATACATACTGTCTGCTATTCATCTATCTATCATACATACTGTCGGCTATTCTATCTATCTATCATACATACTGTCTGCTATTCATCTATCTATCATACATACTGTTTGCTAATCTATCTATCTATCATACATACTGTCTGCTATTCTATCCATATGTCATACATACTGTCTGCTATTCTATCTATCTATCATACATACTGTCTGCTATTCTATCTATCATACATACTGTCTGCTATTCTATCTATCTATCATACATACTGTCTGCTATTCATCTATCTATCATACATACTGTCTGTTATTCTATCTATTCTATCTATCATACATACTGTCTGCTATTCTATCTATCAATCTATCATACATACTGTCTGCTATTCTATCTATCTATCATACATACTGTCTGCTATTCTATCTATCTATCTATCTATCTATCTATCTATCTATCTATCTATCTATCATACATGCTGTCTGCTATTCTATCTATCATACATACTGTCTGCTATTCTATCTATCTATCTATCTATCTATCTATCTATCTATCTATCTATCTATCTATCATACATACTGTCTGCTATTCTATCTATCTATCTATCTATCTATCTATCTATCTATCTATCATACATACTGTCTGCTATTCTATCTATCATACATACTGTCTGCTATTCTATCTATCATACATACTGTCTACTATTCTATCTCTCTATCATACATACTGTCTGCTATTCTATCTATCTATCATACATACTGTCTGCTATTCATCTATCTATCATACATACTGTCTGCTATTCTATCTATCATACATACTGTCTGCTATTCTATCTATCTATCTATCATACAAACTGTCTGCTATTCTATCTATCTATCTATCTATCTATCCATCTATCATACATACTGTCTGCTATTCTATCTATCTATCTATCTATCTATCTATCTATCTATCTATCTATCTATCTATCTATCTATCTATCTATCATACATACTGTCTGCTATTCTATCTATCATACATACTGTCTGCTATTCTATCTATCATACATACTGTCTGCTATTCATCTATCATACATACTGTCTGCTATTCTATCTATCTATCTATCTATCTATCTATCATACATACTGTCTGCTATTCATCTATCTATCATACGTACTGTCTGCTATTCATCTATCTATCATACATACTGTCTGCTATTCTATTTATCTATCATACATACTGTCTGCTATTCTATCTATCTATCATGCATACTGTCTGCTATTCTATCTATCAAACATACTGTCTGCTATTCTATCTATCTATCATACATACTGTCTGCTATTCTATCTATCTATCATACATACTGACTGCTATTCTATCTATCATACATACTGTCTCCTATTCATCTATCTATCATACATACTGTCTGCTATTCTATCTATCTATCTATCTATCTATCTATCATACATACTGTCTGCTATTCTATCTATCATACATACTGTCTGCTATTCTATCTATTTATCATACATACTGTCTGCTATTCATCTATCTATCATACATACTGTCTGCTATTCATCTTTCTATCGTACATACTGTCTGCTATTCTGTCTATCTATCTATCATACATACTGTCTGCTATTCTATCTATCTATCATACATACTGTCTGCTATTCTATCTATCTATCATACATACTGTCTGCTATTCTATCTATCTATCTATCTATCTATCTATCTATCTATCTATCTATCATACATACTGTCTGCTATTCTATCTATCTATCATACATACTGTCTGCTATTCTATCTATCATACATACTGTCTGCTATTCTATCTATCATACATACTGTCTGCTATTCTATCTATCATACATACTGTCTGCTATTCATCTATCATACACACAGTCTGCTATTCTATCTATCATACATACTGTCTGCTATTCTATCTATCTATCATACATACTGTCTGCTATTCTATCTATCATACATACTGTCTGCTATTCTATCTATCATACATACTGTCTGCTCTTCTATCTATCTATCTATCATACATACTGTCTGCTATTCTATCTATCATACATACTGTCTGCTCTTCTATCTATCTATCTATCATACATACTGTCTGCTATTCTATCTATCTATCATACATACTGTCTGCTATTCTATCTATCTATCATACATACTGTCTGCTACTCTATCTATCTATCAGACATACTGTCTGCTATTCTATCTATCATACATACTGTCTACTATTCTATTTATCTTTCATACATACTGTCTGCTATTCTATCTATTATACATACTGTCTGCTATTCTATCTATCTATCATACATACTGTCTGCTATTCTATCTATCATACATACTGTCTGCTATTCTATCTATCTATCATACATACTGTCTGCTATTCTATCTATCATACATACTGTCTGCTATTCTATCTATCATACATACATACTGTCTGCTATTCTATCTATCATACATACTGTCTGCTATTCTATCTATCATACATACTGTCTGCTATTCTATCTATCTATCATACATACTGTCTGCTATTCTATCTATCATACATACTGTCTGCTATTCTATCTATCATACATACTGTCTGCTATTCTATCTATCTGTCTATCTATCATACATACTGTCTGCTATTCTATCTATCTATCACACATACTGTCTGCTATTCTATCTATCATACATACTGTCTGCTATTCTATCTATCTATCATACATATTGTCTGCTATTCATCTATCTATCATACATAATTTCTGTTATTCTATCTATCTATCATACATACTGTCTGCTATTCTATCTATCTATCATACATACTGTGTGCTATTCTAGCTATCATACGTACTGTCTTCTATTCATCTATCTATAATACATACTGTCTGCTATTCTATCTATCTATCTATCTATCTATCTATCTATCTATCTATCTATCTATCATACTGTCTGCTATGCTATCTATCATACATACTGTCTGCTATTCTATCTATCATACATACTGTCTGCTATTCTATCTATCTATCATACATACTGTCTGCTATTCTATCTATCTATCATACATACTGTCTTCTATTCTATCTATCATACATACTGTCTGCTATTCTATCTATCTATCATACATACTGTCTGCTATTCATCTATCTATCATACATACTGTCTGCTATTCTATCTATCTATCATACATACTGTCTGCTATTCTATCTATCATACATACTGTCTGCTATTCATCTATCTATCATACATACTATCTGCTATTCTATCTATCTATCTATCTATCTATCTATCTATCTATCTATCTATCATACATACTGTCTGCTATTCATCTATCTATCATACGTACTGTCTGCTATTCATCTATCTATCATACATACTGTCTGCTATTCTATCTATCATACATACTGTCTGCTATTCTATCTATCTGTCTATCTATCATACATACTGTCTGCTATTCTATCTATCTATCATACATACTGTCTGCAATTCTATCTATCATACATACTGTCTGCTATTCTATCTATCTATCATACATACTGTCTGCTATTCATCTATCTATCATACATACTGTCTGCTATTCTATCTATCATACATACTGTCTGCTATTCATCTACCTATCATACATACTGTCTGCTATTCATCTATCTATCATACATACTGTCTGCTATTCATCTATCTATCATACATACTGTCTGCTATTCATCTATCTATCATACATACTGTCTGCTATTCTATCTATCATACATACTGTCTGCTATTCTATCTATCTATCATACATACTGTCTGCTATTCTATCTATCTATCATACATACTGTCTGCTATTCATCTATCTATCATACATACTGTCTGCTAATCTATCTATATATCATACATACTGTCTGCTATTCTATCTATCTATCATACATACTGTCTGCTATTCTATCTATCTATCATACTATCTGCTATTCTATCTTTCTATCATACATACTGTCTGCTATTCTATCTATCTATCATACATACTGTCTGCTATTCATCTATCATACATACTGTCTGCTATTCTATCTATCATACATACTGTCTGCTATTCTATCTATCATACATACATACCGTCTGCTATTCTATCTATCATACATACTGTCTGCTATTCTATCTATCAGACATACTGTCTGCTATTCTATCTATCATACATACTGTCTACTATTCTATCTATCTTTCATACATACTGTCTGCTATTCTATCTATCATACATACTGTCTGCTATTCTATCTATCTATCATACATACTGTCTGCTATTCTATCTATCATACATACTGTCTGCTATTCTATCTATCTATCATACATACTGTCTACTATTCTATCTATCTATCATACATACTGTCTGCTATTCTATCTATCATACATACTGTCTGCTATTCTATCTATCATACATACATACTGTCTGCTATTCTATCTATCATACATACTGTCTGCTATTCATCTATCTATCATACATACTGTCTGCTATTCTATCTATCTATCATACACACTGTCTGCTATTCTATCTATCTATCTATCTATCTATCTATCTATCTATCTATCTATCTATCTATCTATCTATCTATCTATCTGTCTGTCTATCTATCTATCTATCTATCTATCTATCTATCTATCTATCTATCTATCTATCATACATACTGTCTGCTATTCTATCTATCTATCTATCTATCTATCTATCTATCTATCTATCTATCATACATACTGTCTTCTATTCTATCTATCATACATACTGTCTGCTATTCTATCTATCTATCATAGATACTGTCTGCTATTCATCTAGCTATCATACATACTGTCTGCTATTCTATCTATCATACATACTGTCTGCTATTCTATCTATCATACATACTGTCTGCTATTCATCTACCTATCATACATACTGTCTGCTATTCAACTATCTATCACACATACTGTCGGCTATTCATCTATCATACATACTGTCTGCTATTCTATCTATCATACATACTGTCTGCTATTCTATCTATCATACATACTGTCTGCTATTCATCTATCTATCATACATACTGTCGGCTATTCTATCTATCTATCATACATACTGTCTGCTATTCATCTATCTATCATACATACTGTTTGCTAATCTATCTATCTATCATACATACTGTCTGCTATTCATCTACCTATCATACATACTGTCTGCTATTCAACTATCTATCACACATACTGTCGGCTATTCATCTATCATACATACTGTCTGCTATTCTATCTATCATACATACTGTCTGCTATTCTATCTATCATACATACTGTCTGCTATTCATCTACCTATCATACATACTGTCTGCTATTCATCTATCTATCATACATACTGTCTGCAATTCATCTATCTATCATACATACTGTCTGCTATTCATCTATCTATCATACATACTGTCTGCTATTCTATCTATCTATCATACATACTGTCTGCTATTCTATCTATCTATCATACATACTGTCTGCTATTCATCTATCTATCATACATACTGTCTGCTAATCTATCTATCTATCATACATACTGTCTGCTATTCTATCTATCTATCATACTGTCTGCTATTCTATCTATCTATCATACTGTCTGCTATTCTATCTATCTATCTATCTATCTATCTATCTATCTATCTATCTATCTATCATACATACTGTCTGCTATTCTATCTATCTATCACACATACTGTCTGCTATTCTATCTATCATACATACTGTCTGCTATTCTATCTATCTATCATACATATTGTCTGCTATTCATCTATCTATCATACATAATTTCTGTTATTCTATCTATCTATCATACATACTGTCTGCTATTCTATCTATCTATCATACATACTGTGTGCTATTCTAGCTATCATACGTACTGTCTTCTATTCATCTATCTATAATACATACTGTCTGCTATTCTATCTATCTATCTATCTATCTATCATACTGTCTGCTATGCTATCTATCATACATACTGTCTGCTATTCTATCTATCATACATACTGTCTGCTATTCTATCTATCTATCATACATACTGTCTGCTATTCTATCTATCTATCATACATACTGTCTGCTATTCTATCTATCATACATACTGTCTGCTATTCTATCTATCTATCATACATACTGTCTGCTATTCATCTATCTATCATACATACTGTCTGCTATTCTATCTATCTATCATACATACTGTCTGCTATTCTATCTATCATACATACTGTCTGCTATTCATCTATCTATCATACATACTATCTGCTATTCTATCTATCTATCTATCTATCTATCTATCTATCTATCTATCTATCATACATACTGTCTGCTATTCATCTATCTATCATACGTACTGTCTGCTATTCATCTATCTATCATACATACTGTCTGCTATTCTATCTATCATACATACTGTCTGCTATTCTATCTATCTGTCTATCTATCATACATACTGTCTGCTATTCTATCTATCTATCATACATACTGTCTGCAATTCTATCTATCATACATACTGTCTGCTATTCTATCTATCTATCATACATACTGTCTGCTATTCATCTATCTATCATACATACTGTCTGCTATTCTATCTATCATACATACTGTCTGCTATTCATCTACCTATCATACATACTGTCTGCTATTCATCTATCTATCATACATACTGTCTGCTATTCATCTATCTATCATACATACTGTCTGCTATTCATCTATCTATCATACATACTGTCTGCTATTCTATCTATCATACATACTGTCTGCTATTCTATCTATCTATCATACATACTGTCTGCTATTCTATCTATCTATCATACATACTGTCTGCTATTCATCTATCTATCATACATACTGTCTGCTAATCTATCTATATATCATACATACTGTCTGCTATTCTATCTATCTATCATACATACTGTCTGCTATTCTATCTATCTATCATACTATCTGCTATTCTATCTTTCTATCATACATACTGTCTGCTATTCTATCTATCTATCATACATACTGTCTGCTATTCATCTATCATACATACTGTCTGCTATTCTATCTATCATACATACTGTCTGCTATTCTATCTATCATACATACATACCGTCTGCTATTCTATCTATCATACATACTGTCTGCTATTCTATCTATCAGACATACTGTCTGCTATTCTATCTATCATACATACTGTCTACTATTCTATCTATCTTTCATACATACTGTCTGCTATTCTATCTATCATACATACTGTCTGCTATTCTATCTATCTATCATACATACTGTCTGCTATTCTATCTATCATACATACTGTCTGCTATTCTATCTATCTATCATACATACTGTCTACTATTCTATCTATCTATCATACATACTGTCTGCTATTCTATCTATCATACATACTGTCTGCTATTCTATCTATCATACATACATACTGTCTGCTATTCTATCTATCATACATACTGTCTGCTATTCATCTATCTATCATACATACTGTCTGCTATTCTATCTATCTATCATACACACTGTCTGCTATTCTATCTATCTATCTATCTATCTATCTATCTATCTATCTATCTATCTATCTATCTATCTATCTGTCTGTCTATCTATCTATCTATCTATCTATCTATCTATCTATCTATCTATCATACATACTGTCTGCTATTCTATCTATCTATCTATCTATCTATCATACATACTGTCTTCTATTCTATCTATCATACATACTGTCTGCTATTCTATCTATCTATCATAGATACTGTCTGCTATTCATCTAGCTATCATACATACTGTCTGCTATTCTATCTATCATACATACTGTCTGCTATTCTATCTATCATACATACTGTCTGCTATTCATCTACCTATCATACATACTGTCTGCTATTCAACTATCTATCACACATACTGTCGGCTATTCATCTATCATACATACTGTCTGCTATTCTATCTATCATACATACTGTCTGCTATTCTATCTATCATACATACTGTCTGCTATTCATCTATCTATCATACATACTGTCGGCTATTCTATCTATCTATCATACATACTGTCTGCTATTCATCTATCTATCATACATACTGTTTGCTAATCTATCTATCTATCATACATACTGTCTGCTATTCTATCCATATGTCATACATACTGTCTGCTATTCTATCTATCTATCATACATACTGTCTGCTATTCTATCTATCATACATACTGTCTGCTATTCTATCTATCTATCATACATACTGTCTGCTATTCATCTATCTATCATACATACTGTCTGTTATTCTATCTATTCTATCTATCATACATACTGTCTGCTATTCTATCTATCAATCTATCATACATACTGTCTGCTATTCTATCTATCTATCATACATACTGTCTGCTATTCTATCTATCTATCTATCTATCTATCTATCTATCTATCTATCTATCATACATGCTGTCTGCTATTCTATCTATCATACATACTGTCTGCTATTCTATCTATCTATCTATCTATCTATCTATCTATCTATCTATCTATCTATCTATCTATCATACATACTGTCTGCTATTCTATCTATCTATCTATCTATCTATCTATCTATCTATCATACATACTGTCTGCTATTCTATCTATCATACATACTGTCTGCTATTCTATCTATCATACATACTGTCTACTATTCTATCTCTCTATCATACATACTGTCTGCTATTCTATCTATCTATCATACATACTGTCTGCTATTCATCTATCTATCATACATACTGTCTGCTATTCTATCTATCATACATACTGTCTGCTATTCTATCTATCTATCTATCATACAAACTGTCTGCTATTCTATCTATCTATCTATCTATCTATCCATCTATCATACATACTGTCTGCTATTCTATCTATCTATCTATCTATCTATCTATCTATCTATCTATCTATCTATCATACATACTGTCTGCTATTCTATCTATCATACATACTGTCTGCTATTCTATCTATCATACATACTGTCTGCTATTCATCTATCATACATACTGTCTGCTATTCTATCTATCTATCTATCTATCTATCTATCATACATACTGTCTGCTATTCATCTATCTATCATACGTACTGTCTGCTATTCATCTATCTATCATACATACTGTCTGCTATTCTATTTATCTATCATACATACTGTCTGCTATTCTATCTATCTATCATGCATACTGTCTGCTATTCTATCTATCAAACATACTGTCTGCTATTCTATCTATCTATCATACATACTGTCTGCTATTCTATCTATCTATCATACATACTGACTGCTATTCTATCTATCATACATACTGTCTCCTATTCATCTATCTATCATACATACTGTCTGCTATTCTATCTATCTATCTATCTATCTATCTATCTATCATACATACTGTCTGCTATTCTATCTATCATACATACTGTCTGCTATTCTATCTATTTATCATACATACTGTCTGCTATTCATCTATCTATCATACATACTGTCTGCTATTCATCTTTCTATCGTACATACTGTCTGCTATTCTGTCTATCTATCTATCATACATACTGTCTGCTATTCTATCTATCTATCATACATACTGTCTGCTATTCTATCTATCTATCATACATACTGTCTGCTATTCTATCTATCTATCTATCTATCTATCTATCTATCATACATACTGTCTGCTATTCTATCTATCTATCATACATACTGTCTGCTATTCTATCTATCATACATACTGTCTGCTATTCTATCTATCATACATACTGTCTGCTATTCTATCTATCATACATACTGTCTGCTATTCATCTATCATACACACAGTCTGCTATTCTATCTATCATACATACTGTCTGCTATTCTATCTATCTATCATACATACTGTCTGCTATTCTATCTATCATACATACTGTCTGCTATTCTATCTATCATACATACTGTCTGCTCTTCTATCTATCTATCTATCATACATACTGTCTGCTATTCTATCTATCATACATACTGTCTGCTCTTCTATCTATCTATCTATCATACATACTGTCTGCTATTCTATCTATCTATCATACATACTGTCTGCTATTCTATCTATCTATCATACATACTGTCTGCTACTCTATCTATCTATCAGACATACTGTCTGCTATTCTATCTATCATACATACTGTCTACTATTCTATTTATCTTTCATACATACTGTCTGCTATTCTATCTATTATACATACTGTCTGCTATTCTATCTATCTATCATACATACTGTCTGCTATTCTATCTATCATACATACTGTCTGCTATTCTATCTATCTATCATACATACTGTCTGCTATTCTATCTATCATACATACTGTCTGCTATTCTATCTATCATACATACATACTGTCTGCTATTCTATCTATCATACATACTGTCTGCTATTCTATCTATCATACATACTGTCTGCTATTCTATCTATCTATCATACATACTGTCTGCTATTCTATCTATCATACATACTGTCTGCTATTCTATCTATCATACATACTGTCTGCTATTCTATCTATCTGTCTATCTATCATACATACTGTCTGCTATTCATCTACCTATCATACATACTGTCTGCTATTCATCTATCTATCATACATACTGTCTGCTATTCATCTATCTATCATACATACTGTCTGCTATTCATCTATCTATCATACATACTGTCTGCTATTCTATCTATCATACATACTGTCTGCTATTCTATCTATCTATCATACATACTGTCTGCTATTCTATCTATCTATCATACATACTGTCTGCTATTCATCTATCTATCATACATACTGTCTGCTAATCTATCTATCTATCATACATACTGTCTGCTATTCTATCTATCTGTCTATCTATCATACATACTGTCTGCTATTCTATCTATCTATCATACATACTGTCTGCTATTCTATCTATCATACATACTGTCTGCTATTCTATCTATCTATCATACATACTGTCTGCTATTCATCTATCTATCATACATACTGTCTGCTATTCTATCTATCATACATACTGTCTGCTATTCATCTACCTATCATACATACTGTCTGCTATTCATCTAACTATCATACATACTGTCTGCAATTCATCTATCTATCATACATACTGTCTGCTATTCATCTATCTATCATACATACTGTCTGCTATTCAATCTCTCATACATACTGTCTGCTATTCTATCTATCTATCATATATACTGTCTGCTATTCTATCTATCTATCATACATACTGTCTGCTATTCATCTATCTATCATACATACTGTCTGCTAATCTATCTATCTATCTATCTATCTATCTATCTATCATACATACTGTCTGCTATTCTATCTATCTATCATACATACTGTGTCTGCTATTCTATCTATCTATCATACTGTCTGCTATTCTATCTATCTATCTATCTATCTATCTATCTATCTATCTATCATACATACTGTCTGCTATTCTATCTATCTATCACACATACTGTCTGCTATTCTATCTATCATACATACTGTCTGCTATTCTATCTATCTATCATACATACTGTCTGCTATTCATCTATCTATCATACATACTTTCTGTTATTCTATCTATCTATCATACATACTGTCTGCTATTCTATCTATCTATCATACATACTGTCTGCTATTCTAGCTATCATACGTACTGTCTGCTATTCATCTATCTATAATACATACTGTCTGCTATTCCATCTATCTATCATACTGTCTGCTATGCTATCGATCATACATACTGTCTGCTATTCTATCTATCATACATACTGTCTGCTATTCTATCTATCTATCATACATACTGTCTGCTATTCTATCTATCTATCATACATACTGTCTGCTATTATATCTATCATACATACTGTCTGCTATTCTATCTATCATACATACTGTCTGCTATTCATTTATCTATCATACATACTGTCTGCTATTCTATCTATCTATCATACATACTGTCTGCTATTCTATCTATCATACATACTGTCTGCTATTCATCTATCTATCATACATTCTATCTGCTATTCTATCTATCTATCTATCTATCTATCTATCTATCTATCTATCATACATACTGTCTGCTATTCATCTATCTATCATACGTACTGTCTGCTATTCATCTATCTATCATACATACTGTCTGCTATTCTATCTATCATACATACTGTCTGCTATTCTATCTATCTGTCTATCTATCATACATACTGTCTGCTATTCTATCTATCTATCATACATACTGTCTGCAATTCTATCTATCATACATACTGTCTGCTATTCTATCTATCTATCATACATACTGTCTGCTATTCATCTATCTATCATACATACTGTCTGCTATTCTATCTATCATACATACTGTCTGCTATTCATCTACCTATCATACATACTGTCTGCTATTCATCTATCTATCATACATACTGTCTGCTATTCATCTATCATACATACTGTCTGCTATTCATCTATCTATCATACATACTGTCTGCTATTCTATCTATCATACATACTGTCTGCTATTCTATCTATCTATCATACATACTGTCTGCTATTCTATCTATCTATCATACATACTGTCTGCTATTCATCTATCTATCATCCGTACTGTCTGCTAATCTATCTATATATCATACATACTGTCTGCTATTCTATCTATCTATCATACATACTGTCTGCTATTCTATCTATCTATCATACTGTCTGCTATTCTATCTATCTATCATACATACTGTCTGCTATTCTATCTATCTATCATACATACTGTGTCTGCTATTCTATCTATCTATCATACTGTCTGCTATTCTATCTATCTATCTATCTATCTATCTATCTATCTATCTATCATACATACTGTCTGCTATTCTATCTATCTATCACACATACTGTCTGCTATTCTATCTATCATACATACTGTCTGCTATTCTATCTATCTATCATACATACTGTCTGCTATTCATCTATCTATCATACATACTTTCTGTTATTCTATCTATCTATCATACATACTGTCTGCTATTCTATCTATCTATCATACATACTGTCTGCTATTCTAGCTATCATACGTACTGTCTGCTATTCATCTATCTATAATACATACTGTCTGCTATTCCATCTATCTATCATACTGTCTGCTATGCTATCGATCATACATACTGTCTGCTATTCTATCTATCATACATACTGTCTGCTATTCAATCTATCTATCATACATACTGTCTGCTATTCTATCTATCTATCATACATACTGTCTGCTATTATATCTATCATACATACTGTCTGCTATTCTATCTATCATACATACTGTCTGCTATTCATTTATCTATCATACATACTGTCTGCTATTCTATCTATCTATCATACATACTGTCTGCTATTCTATCTATCATACATACTGTCTGCTATTCATCTATCTATCATACATACTATCTGCTATTCTATCTATCTATCTATCTATCTATCTATCATACATACTGTCTGCTATTCATCTATCTATCATACGTACTGTCTGCTATTCATCTATCTATCATACATACTGTCTGCTATTCTATCTATCATACATACTGTCTGCTATTCTATCTATCTGTCTATCTATCATACATACTGTCTGCTATTCTATCTATCTATCATACATACTGTCTGCAATTCTATCTATCATACATACTGTCTGCTATTCTATCTATCTATCATACATACTGTCTGCTATTCATCTATCTATCATACATACTGTCTGCTATTCTATCTATCATACATACTGTCTGCTATTCATCTACCTATCATACATACTGTCTGCTATTCATCTATCTATCATACATACTGTCTGCTATTCATCTATCATACATACTGTCTGCTATTCATCTATCTATCATACATACTGTCTGCTATTCTATCTATCATACATACTGTCTGCTATTCTATCTATCTATCATACATACTGTCTGCTATTCTATCTATCTATCATACATACTGTCTGCTATTCATCTATCTATCATCCGTACTGTCTGCTAATCTATCTATATATCATACATACTGTCTGCTATTCTATCTATCTATCATACATACTGTCTGCTATTCTATCTATCTATCATACTGTCTGCTATTCTATCTATCTATCATACATACTGTCTGCTATTCTATCTATCTATCATACATACTGTCTGCTATTCATCTATCATACATACTGTCTGCTATTCTATCTATCATACATACTGTCTGCTATTCTATCTATCATACATACATACCGTCTGCTATTCTATCTATCATACATACTGTCTGCTATTCTATCTATCAGACATACTGTCTGCTATTCTATCTATCATACATACTGTCTACTATTCTATCTTTCATACATACTGTCTGCTATTCTATCTATCATACATACTGTCTGCTATTCTATCTATCTATCTATCTATCTATCTATCTATCTATCATACATACTGTCTGCTATTCTATCTATCATACATACTGTCTGCTATTCTATCTATCTATCATACATACTGTCTACTATTCTATCTATCTATCATACATACTGTCTGCTATTCTATCTATCATACATACTGTCTGCTATTCTATCTATCATACATACATACTGTCTGCTATTCTATCTATCATACATACTGTCTGCTATTCATTCTATCTATCATACATACTGTCTGCTATTCATTCTATCTATCATACATACTGTCTGCTATTCTATCTATCTATCTATTTATCTATCTATCTATCTATCTATCTATCTTTCTATCTATCTATCTATCTATCTATCTATCTATCATACATACTGTCTGCTATTCTATCTATCTATCTATCATACATACTGTCTTCTATTCTATCTATCATACATACTGTCTGCTATTCTATCTATCTATCATACATACTGTCTGCTATTCATCTAGCTATCATACATACTGTCTGCTATTCTATCTATCATACATACTGTCTGCTATTCTATCTATCATACATACTGTCTGCTATTCATCTACCTATCATACATACTGTCTGCTATTCAACTATCTATCACACATACTGTCGGCTATTCATCTATCATACATACTGTCTGCTATTCTATCTATCATACATACTGTCTGCTATTCTATCTATCATACATACTGTCTGCTATTCATCTATCTATCATACATACTGTCGGCTATTCTATCTATCTATCATACATACTGTCTGCTATTCATCTATCTATCATACATACTGTCTGCTAATCTATCTATCTATCATACATACTGTGTGCTATTCTATCTATATGTCATACATACTGTCTGCTATTCTATCTATCTATCATACATACTGTCTGCTATTCTATCTATCATACATACTGTCTGCTATTCTATCTATCTATCATACATACTGTCTGCTATTCATCTATCTATCATACATACTGTCTGTTATTCTATCTATTCTATCTATCATACATACTGTCTGCTATTCTATCTATCTATCTATCTATCTATCATACATACTGTCTGCTATTCTATCTATCTATCATACATACTGTCTGCTATTCTATCTATCTATCTATCTATCTATCTATCTATCTATCTATCTATCTATCTATCTATCTATCTATCTATCTATCATACATACTGTCTGCTATTCTATCTATCATACATACTGTCTGCTATTCTATCTATCTATCTATCTATCTATCTATCTATCTATCTATCTATCATACATACTGTCTGCTATTCTATCTATCTATCTATCTATCTATCTATCTATCATACATACTGTCTGCTATTCTATCTATCATACATACTGTCTGCTATTCTATCTATCATACATACTGTCTGCTATTCTATCTCTCTATCATACATACTGTCTGCTATTCTATCTATCTATCATACATACTGTCTGCTATTCATCTATCTATCATACATACTGTCTGCTATTCTATCTATCATACATACTGTCTGCTATTCTATCTATCTATCTATCATACAAACTGTCTGCTATTCTATCTATCTATCTATCTATCTATCTATCTATCTATCTATCTATCATACATACTGTCTGCTATTCTATCGATCTATCTATCTATCTATCTATCTATCTATCTATCTATCTATCTATCATACATACATACTGTCTGCTATTCTATCTATCTATCATACATACTGTCTGCTATTCTATCTATCATACATACTGTCTGCTATTCATCTATCATACATACTGTCTGCTATTCTATCTATCTATCTATCTATCTATCTATCTATCTATCTATCTATCTATCATACATACTGTCTGCAATTCATCTATCTATCATACGTACTGTCTGCTATTCATCTATCTATCATACATACTGTCTGCTATTCTATCTATCTATCATACATACTGTCTGCTATTCTATCTATCTATCATACATACTGACTGCTATTCTATCTATCATACATACTGTATCCTATTCATCTATCTATCATACATACTGTCTGCTATTCTATCTATCTATCTATCTATCTATCTATCTATCTATCTATCATACATACTGTCTGCTATTCTATCTATCATACATACTGTCTGCTATTCTATCTATTTATCATACATACTGTCTGCTATTCATCTATCTATCATACATACTGTCTGCTATTCATCTTTCTATCGTACATACTGTCTGCTATTCTGTCTATCTATCTATCATACATACTGTCTGCTATTCTATCTATCTATCATACATACTGTCTGCTATTCTATCTATCTATCATACATACTGTCTGCTATTCTATCTATCTATCATACATACTAGGGGTGTGCACCGGACACTTTTCGTGTTTTGTGTTTTGGTTTTGGATCTGGATCTTTCTTCGTGTTTTGGATCTGGATTGGTTTTGCCAAAACCACCCTTCCGTGTTTTGGGTTCTGGGTTTTGTGTTTTGGATCTGTATTTTTTTTAAAAAAAGCATAAAAACAGCTAAAATCACAGAATTTGTTGGTTTCTCTGCTCCTATGCTATTATTAACCTCAATAACCTTAATTTCCACTCATTTCCAGTCTATTCTGAACACCTCACACCTCACAATAGTGTTTTTATGTCCAAAAGGTTGCACTGAGGTAGCTGGATGACTATGCTAAGCGACACGAGTGGGCGGCACAAACACGTGACCCATCTAGGAGTGACACTGCAGTGGCAGACAGGATGGCAGTTAGAAAAACTAGGCCCCAAACTGTACATAATGCTAAGAAAAAAAAGAAGTGCAAGATGGAATTGTCCTTGGGCCCTCCCACCCACCCTTATGTTGTATAAACAGGACATGCACACTTTAACAAATCAATCATTTCAGCGCCAGGGTCTGCCACACAACTGTGGCTGAAATGATTGGTTCGTTTGGGCCCCCACAAAACAAGCTGGCAATTAATGTGTCCCTGCACAAACTGGCTCTACGGAGGCAAGATGTCATCCTCATCCTCCTCATCCACCGATTCCTCACCCTCTTCAGTGTGTACATCCTCATCCTCACAAAGTATTAACTCGTCCCCACTTGAATCCACCACCACAGGTCCCTCTGTACCTTCTGGAGGCTGGTCTCCCTGGAAGAGCTGATAATTCATTTTGATGAACATCAACTTCTCCACATTCTGTGGAAGCAACCTCCTACGCCTTTCGCTGACAAGGTTCCCGGCTGCACTAAACACTCTTTCGGAGTACACACTGGAGGGGGGGCAACTCAGGTAAAATAGAGCCAGCTTGTACAGGGGCCTCCAAATTGCCTCTTTTTCCTGCCAGTACAGGTATGGACTGTCTGACATGCCTACTTGGATGCTGTCACCGATGTAATCCTCCACCATTCTGTCAATGGTGACAGTATCATATGCAGTGACAGTAGACATGTCAGAAATTGTTGCCAGGTCCTTCAGTCCGGACCAGATGTCCAAACTTGGTCCTGCCTGCCCTGCATCACCGCCAGCGGGTTGCTTAGGATACCTAAGTTTTTTCCTGGCAGCCCCAGTTGCGGGAGAAAATGAAGAAGGAGCCGTTGACGTGTCACGTTCCGCTTCAGCTGACAGTGTGTTCACCAGCAGGTCTTTGCACCTCTGCAGGCTTGTGTCGGCCGGAAAGAGAGACACCACATAGGCTTTAAACCTAGGATCAAGCACGGTGGCCAAAATGTAGTGGTCTGATTTCAACAGATTGACCACCCTGGAATCCTGGCAAAGCGAATGAAGGGCTTCATCCACAAGTCCCACATGCCGAGCGGAATCGCTCCGTCTTAGCTCCTCCTTCACTTTCTCCAGCTGCTTCTGCAAAAGCCTGATGAGGGGAATGACCTGACTCAAGCTGGCTGTGTCTGAACTGACTTCACGTGTGGCAAGTTCGAAGGGCTGGAGAACCTTGCACAACACGGAAATCATTCTCCACTGCGCTTGAGTCAGGTGCATACCCCCTCCTTTGCCTATGTCATAGGTGGATGTATAGGCTTGTATGGCCTTTTGCTGCTCCTCCATCCTCTGAAGCATATAGAGGGTTGAGTTCCACCGCGTCACAACCTCTTGCTTCAGGTGATGGCGGGGCAGGTTCAAGAGTGTTTGCTGGCGCTCCAGTCTTCGGCACGCAGTCGCTGAATGGCGAAAGTGGCCAGAAATTTTTCGGGCCACCCAAAGCGTCTCCTTCACGCCCCTGTCGCTTTTCAGAAAATTCTGCACCACCAAGTTTATTGTGTGAGCAAAACATGGGACGTGCTGGAATTTGCCCAGATGTAATGCCCGCACAATATTGGTGGCGTTGTCAGATATCACAAATCCCCAGGAGAGTCTAAGTGGGGTAAGCCACTGGGCGATGATTTCCCTCAGTTTCTCTAAGAGGTTGTCGGCGGTGTGCCTCTTACTGAAACCGGTGATACACAGCGTAGCCTGCCTTGTAACGAGCTGGTGTTTCTGAGATGCTGCTACTGGTGACGCTGCTGCTGTTGCTGCGTAAGGTGATACATCTACCCAGTGGGCTGTCACAGTCATATAGTCCTTAGTCTGCCCTGTTCCACTTGTCCACATGTCCGTGGTTAAGTGGACATTGTGTACAACGGCATTTTTCAGGACACTGAGGACACTTTTTCTGACGTTTCTGTACAGTCTCGGTATCGCCTGCCTAGTGAAGTGGAATCTAGACGGGATTTGGAACCGGGGACACACTACCTCCATCAATTGTCTAAATCCCACTGCACTAATGGCGGATACCGGACGCACGTCTAACACCAACATAGCAGTCAAGGCCTCAGTTATACGTTTTGCTTCAGGATGACTGCTGTCGTACTTCATCCTCCTCGCTAAGGACTGTTGGAGGGTCAATTGTTTAGTAAAAGTAGTGGTGTTCCTACTTCCTCTCTGGGATGATGAACGACTCCCAGCAGCAGCAACAGCAGCAGCGGCAGCAGTAGGCGTAGCAATGCAGGATCCTCCAGAGGAATCCCGGATAGGAGAGTCAGTCATGCCAGTGACATGGCCTGCAGGACTACTTCCGATCCTGACTAAGGAGGAAATTGACGAGGAGGGAGTTGACGGTGTGGTTTGCAGGCGCTTGGATACAACAGGACAACGGGATTTAGGTGTCCCTGGACTGCTTACGGTCTTAGCCAAAGTTTCTGAACTTGACAGTAACTTTTTATGAACGCGCTGCAGGTGCCGTATAAGGGAGGATGTTCCTAGGTGGTTGACGTCCCTACCGCTACTTATTTCACCTTTACATATGGTACATATGGCAAGACAGTTGTTGTCTGGATTTGGATAGAAATATTGCCAGACCAAAGAGGTGGAATGTTTGGTCTTCTGCCCAGGCATGACCGTGATGGGCTTTTTCATCCCACGGACAACAACTGTCTCCCCCGGAGCCTGATTTAAACAAACCACATCACCATCAGAATCCTCCTCGCCAACTTCCTCCTCAGCGCCAGCTACACCAGTATCCTCATCCTGTTGTACTTCAACAGTGACATCTTCAATTTGCATATCAGCAAGTGGACTGTGGGTGCTCCTTTCAGCACTTGCAGGGGGCGTGCAAATGGTGGAAAGAGCAACCTCTTCCCGTCCAGTGCTGGGAAGGTCAGGCATCGCAACCACCACCACACTTGGACTCTCCTTGGGGATTTGTGATATCTTCTTAGAAAGCACAGTTCTTCGCTGTGCTTTTGCCAGCTTAACTCTTTTGATTTTTTTAGTGGGAGGAGGGCTTCCATCGTCATGTGAAGCTGAACCACTAGTCATGAACATACTAGGGATCGACCTTAGCCGTTCCTTGCCACTCCGTGTCGTAAATGGCATATTGGCAAGTTTACGTTTCTCTTCAGCTGATTTAAATGTCTTTTTCAAGGTCATTTTCCTGAACTTTGCCATTTGGGATTGTATGTGCCCTCTACTATGACATTGGGCATCGGCCTTGGCAGATGACGTTGATGGCATGTTATCGTCTATGTCATGACTAGTGGCAGCAGCTTCAGCACTAGGAGGAAGTGGTTCTTGATCTTTCTCTATTTTATTTTTATCGGAGAAAGTTTGGTCCTCCATTTATGTTATATCGATTTGATATATACGTGCGGCTAAACACAGAAAATAATTTTTTTTTTGGTTTGGACTGGAGTGTACTTTCGGGGGTTACAGCACCCTTAACGGTCAAGCCAGCCGGCCCTTTACTTATGACACAGGCGCACGCTTGGCACTACTTTGTTGATGCACGTGCGGCTACTGCGCACACAATTCACAAACACAGAAAATAATTTTTTTTTTGTTTGGACTGGAGTGTACTTTGGGGGTTACAGCACCCTTTAACGGTCAAGCCAGCCGGCCCTTTACTTATGACACAGGCGCACGCTTGGCACTACTTTGTTGATGCACGTGCGGCTACTGCGCACACAATTCACAAACACAGAAAATAATTTTTTTTTGGTTTGGATTGGAGTGTACTTTCGGGGGTTACAGCACCCTTTAACGGTCAAGCCAGCCGGCCCTTTACTTATGACACAGGCGCACGCTTGGCACTACTTTGTTGATGGACGTGCGGCTACTGCGCACACAATTCACAAACACAGAAAATTATTTTTTTTTTGGTTTGGACTGGAGTGTACTTTGGGGGTTACAGCACCCTTTAACGGTCAAGCCAGTCGGCCCTTTACTTATGACACAGGCGCACGCTTGGCACTACTTTGTTGATGCACGTGCGGCTACTGCGCACACAATTCACAAACACAGAAAATAATTTTTTTTTTGGTTTGGACTGCAGTGTACTTTCGGGGGTTACAGCACCCTTAACGATCAAGCCAGCCGGCCCTTTACTTATGACACAGGCGCACGCTTGGCACTACTTTGTTGATGCACGTGCGGCTACTGCGCACACAATTCACAAACACAGAAAATAATTTTTTTTTTGGTTTGGACTGGAGTGTACTTTCGGGGGTTACAGCACCCTTAACAGTCAAGCCAGCCGGCCCTTTACTTATGACACAGGCGCACGCTTGGCACTACTTTGTTGATGCACGTGCGGCTACTGCGCACACAATTCACAAACACAGAAAATAATTTTTTTTTTGTTTGGACTGGAGTGTACTTTGGGGGTTACAGCACCCTTTAACGGTCAAGCCAGCCGGCCCTTTACTTATGACACAGGCGCATGCTTGGCACTACTTTGTTGATGCACGTGCGGCTACTGCGCACACAATTCACAAACACAGAAAATAATTTTTTTTTGGTTTGGACTGGAGTGTACTTTCGGGGGTTACAGCACCCTTTAACTGTCAAGCCAGCCGGCCCTTTACTTATGACACAGGCGCACGCTTGGCACTACTTTGTTGATGCACGTGCGGCTACTGCGCACACAATTCACAAACACAGAAAATAATTTTTTTTTTGGTTTGGACTGGAGTGTACTTTGGGGGTTACAGCACCCTTTAACGGTCAAGCCAGTCGGCCCTTTACTTATGACACAGGCGCACGCTTGGCACTACTTTGTTGATGCACGTGCGGCTACTGCGCACACAATTCACAAACACAGAAAATAATTTTTTTTTGGTTTGGACAGGAGTGTACTTTCGGGGGTTACAGCACCCTTTAACGGTCAAGCCAGCCGGCCCTTTACTTATGATACAGGCGCACGCTTGGCACTACTTTGTTGATGCACGTGCGGCTACTGCGCACACAATTCACAAACACAGAAAATAATTTTTTTTTGGTTTGGACTGGAGTGTACTTTCGGGGGTTACAGCACCCTTTAACGGTCAAGCCAGCCGGCCCTTTACTTATGACACAGGCGCACGCTTGGCACTACTTTGTTGATGCACATGCGGCTACTGCGCACACAATTCACAAACACAGAAAATAATTTTTTTTTTGGTTTGGACTGGAGTGTACTTTGGGGGTTACAGCACCCTTTAACGGTCAAGCCAGCCGGCCCTTTACTTATGACACAGGCGCACGCTTGGCACTACTTTGTTGATGCACGTGCGGCTACTGCGCACACAATTCACAAACACAGAAAATTATTTTTTTTTTGGTTTGGACTGGAGTGTACTTTCGGGGGTTACAGCACCCTTAACAGTCAAGCCAGCCGGCCCTTTACTTATGACACAGGCGCACGCTTGGCACTACTTTGTTGATGCACGTGCGGCTACTGCGCACACAATTCACAAACACAGAAAATAATTTTTTTTTTGGTTTGGACTGGAGTGTACTTTCGGGGGTTACAGCACCCTTAACGGTCAAGCCAGCCAGCCCTTTACTTATGACACAGGCGGACGCTTGGCACTACTTTGTTGATGCACGTGCGGCTACTGCGCACACAATTCACAAACACAGAAAATAATTTTTTTTTGGTTTGGACTGGAGTGTACTTTCGGGGGTTACAGCACCCTTTAACGGTCAAGCCAGCCGGCCCTTTACTTATGACACAGGCGCACGCTTGGCACTACTTTGTTGATGCACGTGCGGCTACTGCGCACACAATTCACAAACACAGAAAATATATTATTTTTTTAGCACTTGGGGGGAGCACCCCTGATGGACAGAGCACCCCCTGGACAACACTACAGCACCCCTTTAGGACTGGGACACTGCACAGGACTTTGGAGTGGACACAGCCCCTATGGAGAACTGACAGCACAACACAGTCCAGCCAGCCCCTATGGACTTTGAAGAAGTGGACACAGCCCCTATTAACAACAGCAGCACAGCACAACACAGCCAGCCCCTATGGACTTTGAAGTAGTGGACAACAGCAGCACTACACTACACTACACTACACAGCCCTAACTCCCACCCTCCCTCTTCACTGTCCACAGCCGAGTGAGAAAATGGCGCCGACGCGGGTACCTTATATAGGATCCAAAACCCGAGAGACTCGGAAGGCGGGATGATGACGTTTTGCCACGATTTCAGATCCGAGTCAGGCGGGAAAAGTCGAGCCTGACTCGGATTGGACTCGGTTCGGGGGGGCTCGGGGGGGTTCGGATTTCAGAAATCCGAACCCGCTCACCCCTAACACATACTGTCTGCTATTCATCTATCTATCATACATACTGTCTGCTATTCTATCTATCTATCTATCATACATACTGTCTGCTATTCTATCTATCTATCTATCTATCTATCATACATACTGTCTGCTATTCTATCTATCTATCATACATACTGTCTGCTATTCTATCTATCATACATACTGTCTGCTATTCTATCTATCTATCATACATACTGTCTGCTATTCTATCTATCATACATACTGTCTGCTATTCTATCTATCATACATACTGTCTGCTATTCTATCTATCTATCATACATACTGTCTGCTATTCTATCTATCATACATACTGTCTGCTATTCTATCTATCTATCATACATACTGTCTGCTATTCTATCTATCATACATACTGTCTGCTATTCTATCTATCTATCATACATACTGTCTCCTATTCTATCTATCAGACATACTGTCTCCTATTCTATCTATATTTCATACATACTGTCTGCTATTCTATCTATCATACATACTGTCTGCTATTCTATCTATCTATCATACATACTGTCTGCTATTCTATCTATCTATCTATCTATCATACATACTGTCTGCTATTCTATCTATCATACATACTGTCTGCTATTCTATCTATCTATCATACATACTGTCTGCTATTCTATCTATCATACATACTGTCTGCTATTCTATCTATCTATCATACATACTGTCTGCTATTCTATCTATCATACATACTGTCTGCTATTCTATCTATCATACATACATACTGTCTGCTATTCTATCTATCATACATACTGTCTGCTATTCATCTATCTATCATACATACTGTCTGCTATTCTATCTATCTATCATACATACTGTCTGCTATTCTATCTATCATACATACTGTCTGCTATTCTATCTATCTATCATACATACTGTCTGCTATTCATCTATCTATCATACATACTGTCTGCTATTCTATCTATCATACATACTGTCTGCTATTCTATCTATCTATCATACATACTGTCTGCTATTCATCTATCTATCATACATACTGTCTGCTATTCATCTATCTATCATACATACTGTCTGCTATTCATCTATCATACATACTGTCTGCTATTCTATCTATCTATCATACATACTGTCTGCTATTCATCTATCTATCATACATACTGTCTGCTATTCATCTATCTATCATACATACTGTCTGCTATTCATCTATCATACATACTGTCTGCTATTCTATCTATCTATCATACATACTGTCTGCTATTCTATCTATCTATCATACATACTGTCTGCTATTCTATCTATCTATCTATCTATCTATCTATCTATCTATCTATCTATCTATCTATCATACATACTGTCTGCTATTCTATCTATCTATCATACATACTGTCTGCTATTCTATCTATCATACATACTGTCTGCTATTCTATCTATCATACGTACTGTCTGCTATTCTATCTATCATACATACTGTCTGCTATTCATCTATCATACACACTGTCTGCTATTCTATCTATCATACATACTGTCTGCTATTCTATCTATCTATCATACATACTGTCTGCTATTCTATCTATCATACATACTGTCTGCTATTCTATCTATCATACGTACTGTCTGCTATTCTATCTATCTATCATACATACTGTCTGCTATTCTATCTATCATACATACTGTCTGCTATTCTATCTATCTATCTATCTATCTATCATACATAATGTCTGCTATTCTATCTATCTATCATACATACTGTCTGCTATTCTATCTATCTATCAATCAGACATACTGTCTGCTATTCTATCTATCATACATACTGTCTACTATTCTATCTATCTTTCATACATACTGTCTGCTATTCTATCTATTATACATACTGTCTGCTATTCTATCTATCCATCATACATACTGTCTGCTATTCTATCTATCATACATACTGTCTGCTATTCTATCTATCTATCATACATACTTTCTGCTATTCTATCTATCATACATACTGTCTGCTATTCTATCTATCATACATACATACTGTCTGCTATTCTATCTATCTATCATACATACTGTCTGCTATTCTATCTATCTATCATACATACTGTCTGCTATTCTATCTATCTATCATACATACTGTCTGCTATTCTATCTATCTGTCTATCTATCATACATACTGTCTGGTATTCTATCTATCTATCATACATACTGTCTGCTATTCTATCTATCATACATACTGTCTGCTATTCTATCTATCTATCATACATACTGTCTGCTATTCATCTATCTATCATACATACTGTCTGCTATTCTATCTATCATACATACTGTCTGCTATTCATATACCTATCATACATACAGTCTGCTATTCATCTATCTATCATACATACTGTCTGCTATTCATCTATCTATCATACATACTGGCTGCTATTCTATCTATCATACATACTGTCTGCTATTCTATCTATCTATCATACATACTGTCTGCTATTCATCTATCTATCATACATACTGTCTGCTAATCTATCTATCATACATACTGTCTGCTATTCTATCTATCTGTCTATCTATCATACATACTGTCTGCTATTCTATCTATCTATCTATCATACATACTGTCTGCTATTCTATCTATCTATCATACATACTGTCTGCTATTCTATCTATCTATCAATCAGACATACTGTCTGCTATTCTATCTATCATACATACTGTCTACTATTCTATCTATCTTTCATACATACTGTCTGCTATTCTATCTATTATACATACTGTCTGCTATTCTATCTATCCATCATACATACTGTCTGCTATTCTATCTATCATACATACTGTCTGCTATTCTATCTATCTATCATACATACTGTCTGCTATTCTATCTATCATACATACTGTCTGCTATTCTATCTATCATACATACATACTGTCTGCTATTCTATCTATCATACATACTGTCTGCTATTCTATCTATCTATCATACATACTGTCTGCTATTCTATCTATCTATCATACATACTGTCTGCTATTCTATCTATCATACATACTGTCTGCTATTCTATCTATCATACATACTGTCTGCTATTCTATCTATTTGTCTATCTATCATACATACTGTCTGCTATTGTATCTATCTATCATACATACTGTCTGCTATTCTATCTATCATACATACTGTCTGCTATTCTATCTATCTATCATACATACTGTCTGCTATTCATCTATCTATCATACATACTGTCTGCTATTCTATCTATCATACATACTGTCTGCTATTCATATACCTATCATACATACAGTCTGCTATTCATCTATCTATCATACATACTGTCTGCTATTCATCTATCTATCATACATACTGGCTGCTATTCTATCTATCATACATACTGTCTGCTATTCTATCTATCTATCTATCTATCTATCTATCATACATACTGTCTGCTATTCATCTATCATACATACTGTCTGCTAATCTATCTATCATACATACTGTCTGCTATTCTATCTATCTGTCTATCTATCATACATACTGTCTGCTATTCTATCTATCTATCTATCTATCTATCTATCTATCTATCTATCTATCATACATACTGTCTGCTATTCTATCTATCATACATACTGTCTGCTATTCATCTACCTATCATACATACTGTCTGCTATTCATCTATCTATCATACATACTGTCTGGTATTCATCTATCTATCATACATACTGTCTGCTATTCATCTATCTATCATACATACTGTCTGCTATTCTATCTATCATACATACTGTCTGCTATTCTATCTATCTATCATACATACTGTCTGCTATTCTATCTATCTATCATACATACTGTCTGCTATTCATCTATCTATCATACATACTGTCTGCTAATCTATCTATCTATCATATATACTGTCTGCTATTCTATCTATCTATCATACATACTGTCTGCTATTCTATCTATCTATCATACTGTCTGCTATTCTATCTATCTATCTATCTATCTATCTATCTATCATACATACTGTCTGCTATTCTATCTATCTATCACACATACTGTCTGCTATTCTATCTATCATACATACTGTCTGCTATTCTATCTATCTATCATACATACTGTCTGCTATTCATCTATCTATCATACATACTTTCTGTTATTCTATCTATCTATCATACATACTGTCTGCTATTCTATCTATCTATCATACATACTGTCTGCTATTCTATCTATCATACATACTGTCTGCTATTCTATCTATCATACGTACTGTCTGCTATTCTTTCTATCATACATACTGTCTGCTATTCATCTATCATACACACTGTCTGCTATTCTATCTATCATACATACTGTCTGCCATTCTATCTATCTATCTATCATACATACTGTCTGCTATTCTATCTATCATACATACTGTCTGCTATTCTATCTATCATACATACTGTCTGCTATTCTATCTATCTATCATACATACTGTCTGCTATTCTATCTATCATACATACTGTCTGCTATTCTATCTATCTATCATACATACTGTCTGCTATTCTATCTATCTATCATACATACTGTCTGCTATTCTATCTATCTATCAGACATACTGTCTGCTATTCTATTTATTATACATACTGTCTGCTATTCATCTATCTATCATACATACTGTCTGCTATTCTATCTATCTATCATACATACTGTCTGCCATTCTATCTATCTATCATACATACTGTCTGCTATTCTATCTATCATACATACTGTCTGCTATTCTATCTATCATACATACTGTCTGCTATTCTATCTATCTATCATACATACTGTCTGCTATTCTATCTATCATACATACTGTCTGCTATTCTATCTATCTATCATACATACTGTCTACTATTCTATCTATCTATCATACATACTGTCTGCTATTCTATCTATCATACATACTGTCTGCTATTCTATCTATCTATCATACATACTGTCTGCTATTCTATCTATCATACATACTGTCTGCTATTCTATCTATCATACATACATACTGTCTGCTATTCTATCTATCTATCATACATACTGTCTGCTATTCTATCTATCTATCATACATACTGTCTGCTGTTCTATCTATCTATCATACATACTGTCTGCTATTCTATCTATCATACATACTGTCTGCTATTCTATCTATCATACATACTGTCTGCTATTCTATCTATCTGTCTATCTATCATACATACTGTCTGCTATTCAATCTATCTATCTATCATACATACTGTCTGCTATTCTATCTATCATACATACTGTCTGCTATTCTATCTATCTATCATACATACTGTCTGCTATTCATCTATCTATCATACATACTGTCTGCTATTCTATCTATCATACATACTGTCTGCTATTCATATACCTATCATACATACTGTCTGCTATTCATCTATCTATCATACATACTGTCTGCTATTCATCTATCTATCATACATACTGTCTGCTATTCTATCTATCATACATACTGTCTGCTATTCTATCTGTCTATCATACATACTGTCTGCTATTCATCTATCTATCATACATACTGTCTGCTAATCTATCTATCTATCATACATACTGTCTGCTATTCTATCTATCTGTCTATCTATCATACATACTGTCTGCTATTCTATCTATCATACATACTGTCTGCTATTCTATCTATCTATCATACATACTGTCTGCTATTCTATCTATCTATCATACATACTGTCTGCTTTTCATCTATCTATCATACATACTGTCTGCTATTCATCTATCTATCATACATACTGTCTGCTATTCTATCTATCATACATACTGTCTGCTATTCTATCTATCTATCTATCATACATACTGTCTGCTATTCTATCTATCTATCATACATACTGTCTGCTATTCATCTATCTATCATACATACTGTCTGCTAATCTATCTATCTATCATATATACTGTCTGCTATTCTATCTATCTATCATACATACTGTCTGCTATTCTATCTATCTATCATACTGTCTGCTATTCTATCTATCTATCTATCTATCTATCTATCTATCTATCTATCTATCTATCTATCATACATACTGTCTGCTATTCTATCTATCTATCACACATACTGTCTGCTATTCTATCTATCATACATACTGTCTGCTATTCTATCTATCTATCATACATACTGTCTGCTATTCATCTATCTATCATACATACTTTCTGTTATTCTATCTATCTATCTATCATACATACTGTCTGCTATTCTATCTATCTATCATACATACTGTCTGCTATTCTATCTATCTATCATACATACTGTCTGCTATTCTATCTATCTATCATACATACTGTCTGCTATGCTATCTATCATACATACTGTCTGCTATTCTATCTATCATACATACTGTCTGCTATTCTATCTATCTATCATACATACTGTCTGCTATTCTATCTATCTATCTATCATACATACTGTCTGCTATTCTATCTATCATACATACTGTCTGCTATTCATCTACCTATCATACATACTGTCTGCTATTCATCTATCTATCATACATACTGTCTGCTATTCATCTATCTATCATACATACTGTCTGCTATTCATCTATCTATCATACATACTGTCTGCTATTCTATCTATCATACATACTGTCTGCTATTCTATCTATCTATCATACATACTGTCTGCTATTCTATCTATCTATCATACATACTGTCTGCTATTCATCTATCTATCATACATACTGTCTGCTAATCTATCTATCTATCATATATACTGTCTGCTATTCTATCTATCTATCATACATACTGTCTGCTATTCTATCTATCTATCATACTGTCTGCTATTCTATCTATCTATCTATCTATCTATCTATCTATCTATCTATCTATCTATCTATCTATCATACATACTGTCTGCTATTCTATCTATCTATCACACATACTGTCTGCTATTCTATCTATCATACATACTGTCTGCTATTCTATCTATCTATCATACATACTGTCTGCTATTCATCTATCTATCATACATACTTTCTGTTATTCTATCTATCTATCATACATACTGTCTGCTATTCTATCTATCTATCATACATACTGTCTGCTATTCTATCTATCTATCATACGTACTGTCTGCTATTCATCTATCTATCATACATACTGTCTGCTATTCTATCTATCTATCATACATACTGTCTGCTATGCTATCTATCATACATACTGTCTGCTATTCTATCTATCATACATACTGTCTGCTATTCTATCTATCTATCATACATACTGTCTGCTATTCTATCTATCTATCTATCATACATACTGTCTGCTATTCTATCTATCATACATACTGTCTGCTATTCTATCTATCTATCATACATACTGTCTGCTATTCATCTATCTATCATACATACTGTCTGCTATTCTATCTATCTATCATACATACTGTCTGCTATTCATCTATCTATCATACATACTGTCTGCTATTCATCTATCTATCATACATACTATCTGCTATTCTATCTATCTATCTATCTATCTATCTATCTATCTTACATACTGTCTGCTATTCATCTATCTATCATACGTACTGTCTGCTATTCATCTATCTATCATGCATACTGTCTGCTATACTATCTATCATACATACTGTCTGCTATTCTATATATCTGTCTATCTATCATACATACTGTCTGCTATTCTATCTATCTATACATATATACTAGGGGTGTGCACCGGCCACTTTTCGTGTTTTGGTTTTGGATCTGGATCTTTCTTCGTGTTTTGGAAAAAAGCATGGCCCATCTAGGAGTGACACTGCAGTGGCAGACAGGATGGCAGTTTGAAAAACTAGGCCCCAAACTGTACATAATGTACATAATGCAAAGAAAAAAAAGAGGTGCAAGATGGAATTGTCCTTGGGCCCTCCCACCCACCCTTATGTTGTATAAACAGGACATGCACACTTTAACAAACCAATCATTTCAGCGCCAGGGTCTGCCACACAACTGTGGCTGAAATGATTGGTTCGTTTGGGCCCCCACAAAACAAGCTGGCAATTAATGTGTCCCTGCACAAACTGGCTCTACGGAGGCAAGATGTCATCCTCATCCTCCTCATCCACCGATTCCTCACCCTCTTCAGTGTGTACATCCTCATCCTCACAGAGTATTAATTCGTCCCCGCTGGAATCCACAACCTCCTACGCCTTTCGCTGACAAGGTTCCCGGCTGCACTAAACACTCTTTCGGAGTACACACTGGAGGGGGGGCAACTCAGGTAAAATAGAGCCAGTTTGTACAGGGACCTCCAAATTGCTTCTTTTTCCTGCCAGTACAGGTACGGACTGTCTGACATGCCTACTTGGATGCTGTCACCGATGTAATCCTTTAACAGACAGACGCACGCTTGTCGCTGCTGCTTTGAGGATGCAAGTGCGGCTACATCGCACACAAGTCACAAACACATTTAAAAAATAGTTTTTTATTTTTTGGTGTAACTTTGAGGGTTACACCACCCTTTAACAGACAGACGCACGCTTGTCGCTGCTGCTTTGAGGATGCAGGTGGAATCTAGACGGGATTTGGAACCGGGGACACACTACCTCCATCAATTGTCTAAATCCCACTGCACTAATGTCGGATACCGGACGCACGTCTAACACCAACATAGCAGTCAAGGCCTCAGTTATACGTTTTGCTTCAGGATGACTGCTGTCGTACTTCATCCCCATCGCTAGGGACTGTTGGAGGGTCAATTGTTTAGTAAAAGTAGTGATGTTCCTACTTCCTCTCTGGGATGATGAACAACTCCCAGCAGCAGCAACAGCACTAGGAGGAAGTGGTTTTTGATCTTTCCCTATTTTATTTTTATCGGAGAAAGTTTGGTCCTCCATTTATGTTATATTGATATATACGTGCGGCTAAAGCGCACACAAACACAGAAAATATTTTTTTATTTTTGCTGGAGAGTAGTGCACTTTGTGGGTTACACCACCCTTTAAGAAATGAGCCAGCCGGCTCTTTACTTATGGGACACAGGCGCACGCTTGGCGCTGCTCCTTTGTTGATGCACGTGCAGCCACAGTGCACACAAGTCACAAACACAGAAAATATATATTTTTTTGGTTTGGACTGGAGTGTACTTTGGGGGTTACAGCACCCTTTAACGGTCAAGCCAGCCGGCCCTTTACTTATGACACAGGCGCACGCTTGGCACTACTTTGTTGATGCACGTGCGGCTACTGCGCACACAATTCACAAACACAGAAAATATATATTTTTTTGGTTTGGAATGTACTTTGGGGGTTACAGCACCCTTTAACGGTCAAGCCAGCCGGCCCTTTACTTATAACACAGGCGCACGCTTGGCACTACTTTGTTGATGCACGTGCGGCTACTGCGCACACAATTCACAAACACAGAAAATTATTTTTTTTTTGGTTTGGACTGGAGTGTACTTTGGGGGTTACAGCACCCTTTAACGGTCAAGCCAGCCGGCCCTTTACTTATGACACAGGCGCACGCTTGGCACTACTTTGTTGATGCACGTGCGGCTACTGCGCACACAATTCACAAACACAGAAAATATATTATTTTTTTAGCACTTGGGGGGAGCACCCCTGATGGACAGAGCACCCCCTGGACAACACTACAGCACCCCTTTAGGACTGGGACACTGCACAGGACTTTGGAGTGGACACAGCCCCTATGGAGAACTGACTGCACAACACAGTCCAGCCAGCCCCTATGGACTTTGAAGTAGTGGACACAGCCCCTATTAACAACAGCAGCACAGCACAACACAGCCAGCCCCTATGGACTTTGAAGTAGTGGACAACAGCAGCACTACACTACACTACACAGCCCAGCCAGCCCTAACTCCCACCCTCCCTCTTCACTGTCCACAGCCGAGTGAGAAAATGGCGCCGACGCGGGTACCTTATATAGGACCCAAAACCCGCGAGACTCGGAAGGCGGGATGATGACGTTTTGCCTCGATTTCAGATCCGAGTCAGGCGGGAAAAGTCGAGCCTGACTCGGATCGGACTCGGATCGGGGGGGTTCGGATTTCAGAAATCCGAACCCGCTCACCACTAATATATACATACATATACATACACACACACATATAATACATATACACACACACATATAATACATACACACACACATATAATACATACACACACATATAATACATACACAGACACACAAATATAATACATACACACATATACATACACACATATACATACACACACATATAATACATACACACACAAACATAATACATACACACACACATTTCTCCTCACCAGGAAGTAGTAATTCGGAGGCAGCTACTCTGTGACGTCTGTAGCGGCGGAGCTTGTAATGTGATTGGCCGGCTGGGACTGTGAGGTTAAGAGGAGAGGACCCGAGGAGATGAAGGGGTGGTCATCACACTGCCTGCATGTTCCATGTCACTGACTGCAGATATCTGACAGCAAGGAAGGTTCTTCTAATAAGCCTCCAATATATCCCCCTACCGCCCGACCCCGAACTGCACTGCACTCTCTGCAGTCAGTGACATGTGCTATGCAGGCAGTGTGGTGACCACCCCTTCCCTCTCCTCCTACAGTGCGCAGAGTCCCAGCCTATTACAGAGAGCCGGGGCCCTTCTCAGTGTGACATCTTACTCTGCCGCGTACCAGGCGTAGCCGGCCCATGCCGAGCACACACTGGAGCGATGTTGGCCAAACAACAAATTGTGCAGAGTGTAGGCACAATATGCGCGCTCCCGTGGTCACATGCGTCGGCGTCAGATTTCATGTGCTGCACCTCACGATACTTCATGCGGCGCGGAATCCGGAGCAATTAAGCATTACTCCAGCGCAGTGACGGCTGATCCGAAAGCTGTCCCGCAAGCAGCTATGATTTTTTTTCACCTACAGGTCACGTATGCGCACAAGAGCCCCGGGGGAAGGAGCCGGACAGGGGCGGAGGGATCCTCTTCACAACCCAGACCTTCTTCCCATAGGGAAGGAGCGGGTTGCGATACACAAGCAGGAGTACTCACCAACAGAAGATGGCGAATGCTCCCACACTCAAGCTCCGAAAATATTGTAAGTAGGAGATATCTGTGATACTAGTGTATGGAGACAGCGGGCCATTCGGGAGAGGAAGGTAAGTAGGAGATATCTGTGATACTAGTGTATGGGGACAGCGGGCCATTCCGGGAGAGGAAGGTAAGTAGGAGATATCTGTGATACTAGTGTATGGGGACAGCGGGCCATTCCGGGAGAGGAAGGTAAGTAGGAGATATCTGTGATACTAGTGTATGGGGACAGCGGGCCATTCCGGGAGAGGAAGGTAAGAAGGAGATATCTGTGATACTAGTGTATGGGGACAGCGGGCCATTCCGGGAGAGGAAGGTAAGTAGGAGATATCTGTGATACTAGTGTATGGGGACAGCGGGTCATCCCGGGAGAGAAAGGTAAGTAGGAGATATCTGTGATACTAGTGTATGGGGACAGCTGGGCCATTCCGGGAGAGAAAAGTAAGTAGGAGATATCTGTGATACTAGTGTATGGGGACAGCTGGGCCATTCCGGGAGAGAAAGGTAAGTAGGAGATATCTGTGATACTAGTGTATGGGGACAGCGGCCATTCCGGGAGAGGAAGGTAAGCAGGAGATATCTGTGATACTAGTGTATGGGGACAGCGGGCCATTCCGGGAGAGAAAGGTAAGTAGGAGATATCTGTGATACTAGTGTATGGGGACAGCTGGGCCATTCCGGGAGAGAAAGGTAAGTAGGAGATATCTGTGATACTAGTGTATGGAGACAGCGGGCCATTCGGGAGAGGAAGGTAAGTAAAAGATATCTGTGATACTAGTGTATTGGGACAGTGGGCCATTCCGGGAGAGAAAGGTAAGTAGGAGATATCTGTGATACTAGTGTATGGGGGCAGCGGGCCATTCCGGGAGAGAAAGGTAAGTAGGAGATATCTGTGATACTAGTGTATGGGGACAGCTGGGCCATTCCGGGAGAGAAAGGTAAGTAGGAGATATCTGTGATACTAGTGTATAGGGACAGCGGCCATTCCGGGAGAGGAAGGTAAGTAGGAGATATCTGTGATACTAGTGTATGGGGACAGCGGGCCATTCCGGGAGAGGAAGGTAAGTAGGAGATATCTGTGATACTAGTGTATGGGGACAGCGGGCCATTCCGGGAGAGGAAGGTAAGCAGGAGATATCTGTGATACTAGTGTATAGGGACAGCGGCCATTCCGGGAGAGGAAGGTAAGCAGGAGATATCTGTGATACTAGTGTATGGGGACAGTGGGCCATTCGGGAGAGGAAGGTAAGAAGGAGATATCTGTGATACTAGTGTATGGGGACAGCGGGCCATTCCGGGAGAGGAAGGTAAGTAGGAGATATCTGTGATACTAGTGTATGGGGACAGCGGGCCATTCCGGGAGAGGAAGGTAAGTAGGAGATATCTGTGATACTAGTGTATGGGGACAGCGGGCCATTCCGGGAGAGGAAGGTAAGAAGGAGATATCTGTGATACTAGTGTATGGGGACAGCGGGCCATTCCGGGAGAGGAAGGTAAGTAGGAGATATCTGTGATACTAGTGTATGGGGACAGCGGGCCATTCCGGGAGAGGAAGGTAAGTAGGAGATATCTGTGATACTAGTGTATGGGGACAGCGGGCCATTCCGGGAGAGGAAGGTAAGTAGGAGATATCTGTGATACTAGTGTATGGAGACAGCGGGCCATTCGGGAGAGGAAGGTAAGTAGGAGATATCTGTGATACTAGTGTATGGGGACAGCGGGCCATTCCGGGAGAGGAAGGTAAGTAGGAGATATCTGTGATACTAGTGTATGGGGACAGCGGGCCATTCCGGGAGAGGAAGGTAAGTAGGAGATATCTGTGATACTAGTGTATGGGGACAGCGGGCCATTCCGGGAGAGGAAGGTAAGAAGGAGATATCTGTGATACTAGTGTATGGGGACAGCGGGCCATTCCGGGAGAGGAAGGTAAGTAGGAGATATCTGTGATACTAGTGTATGGGGACAGCGGGCCATCCCGGGAGAGAAAGGTAAGTAGGAGATATCTGTGATACTAGTGTATGGGGACAGCTGGGCCATTCCGGGAGAGAAAAGTAAGTAGGAGATATCTGTGATACTAGTGTATGGGGACAGCTGGGCCATTCCGGGAGAGAAAGGTAAGTAGGAGATATCTGTGATACTAGTGTATGGGGACAGCGGCCATTCCGGGAGAGGAAGGTAAGCAGGAGATATTTGTGATACTAGTGTATGGGGACAGCGGGCCATTCCGGGAGAGAAAGGTAAGTAGGAGATATCTGTGATACTAGTGTATGGGGACAGCTGGGCCATTCCGGGAGAGAAAGGTAAGTAGGAGATATCTGTGATACTAGTGTATGGAGACAGCGGGCCATTCGGAGAGGAAGGTAAGTAAAAGATATCTGTGATACTAGTGTATTGGGACAGTGGGCCATTCCGGGAGAGAAAGGTAAGAAGGAGATATCTGTGATACTAGTGTATGGGGACAGCGGGCCATTCCGGGAGAGGAAGGTAAGTAGGAGATATCTGTGATACTAGTGTATGGGGACAGCGGGTCATCCCGGGAGAGAAAGGTAAGTAGGAGATATCTGTGATACTAGTGTATGGGGACAGCTGGGCCATTCCGGGAGAGAAAAGTAAGTAGGAGATATCTGTGATACTAGTGTATGGGGACAGCTGGGCCATTCCGGGAGAGAAAGGTAAGTAGGAGATATCTGTGATACTAGTGTATGGGGACAGCGGCCATTCCGGGAGAGGAAGGTAAGCAGGAGATATCTGTGATACTAGTGTATGGGGACAGCGGGCCATTCCGGGAGAGAAAGGTAAGTAGGAGATATCTGTGATACTAGTGTATGGGGACAGCTGGGCCATTCCGGGAGAGAAAGGTAAGTAGGAGATATCTGTGATACTAGTGTATGGAGACAGCGGGCCATTCGGGAGAGGAAGGTAAGTAAAAGATATCTGTGATACTAGTGTATTGGGACAGTGGGCCATTCCGGGAGAGAAAGGTAAGTAGGAGATATCTGTGATACTAGTGTATGGGGGCAGCGGGCCATTCCGGGAGAGAAAGGTAAGTAGGAGATATCTGTGATACTAGTGTATGGGGACAGCTGGGCCATTCCGGGAGAGAAAGGTAAGTAGGAGATATCTGTGATACTAGTGTATAGGGACAGCGGCCATTCCGGGAGAGGAAGGTAAGTAGGAGATATCTGTGATACTAGTGTATGGGGACAGCGGGCCATTCCGGGAGAGGAAGGTAAGTAGGAGATATCTGTGATACTAGTGTATGGGGACAGCGGGCCATTCCGGGAGAGGAAGGTAAGCAGGAGATATCTGTGATACTAGTGTATAGGGACAGCGGCCATTCCGGGAGAGGAAGGTAAGCAGGAGATATCTGTGATACTAGTGTATGGGGACAGTGGGCCATTCGGGAGAGGAAGGTAAGAAGGAGATATCTGTGATACTAGTGTATGGGGACAGCGGGCCATTCCGGGAGAGGAAGGTAAGTAGGAGATATCTGTGATACTAGTGTATGGGGACAGCGGGCCATTCCGGGAGAGGAAGGTAAGTAGGAGATATCTGTGATACTAGTGTATGGGGACAGCGGGCCATTCCGGGAGAGGAAGGTAAGAAGGAGATATCTGTGATACTAGTGTATGGGGACAGCGGGCCATTCCGGGAGAGGAAGGTAAGTAGGAGATATCTGTGATACTAGTGTATGGGGACAGCGGGCCATTCCGGGAGAGGAAGGTAAGTAGGAGATATCTGTGATACTAGTGTATGGGGACAGCGGGCCATTCCGGGAGAGGAAGGTAAGTAGGAGATATCTGTGATACTAGTGTATGGAGACAGCGGGCCATTCGGGAGAGGAAGGTAAGTAGGAGATATCTGTGATACTAGTGTATGGGGACAGCGGGCCATTCCGGGAGAGGAAGGTAAGTAGGAGATATCTGTGATACTAGTGTATGGGGACAGCGGGCCATTCCGGGAGAGGAAGGTAAGTAGGAGATATCTGTGATACTAGTGTATGGGGACAGCGGGCCATTCCGGGAGAGGAAGGTAAGAAGGAGATATCTGTGATACTAGTGTATGGGGACAGCGGGCCATTCCGGGAGAGGAAGGTAAGTAGGAGATATCTGTGATACTAGTGTATGGGGACAGCGGGCCATCCCGGGAGAGAAAGGTAAGTAGGAGATATCTGTGATACTAGTGTATGGGGACAGCTGGGCCATTCCGGGAGAGAAAAGTAAGTAGGAGATATCTGTGATACTAGTGTATGGGGACAGCTGGGCCATTCCGGGAGAGAAAGGTAAGTAGGAGATATCTGTGATACTAGTGTATGGGGACAGCGGCCATTCCGGGAGAGGAAGGTAAGCAGGAGATATTTGTGATACTAGTGTATGGGGACAGCGGGCCATTCCGGGAGAGAAAGGTAAGTAGGAGATATCTGTGATACTAGTGTATGGGGACAGCTGGGCCATTCCGGGAGAGAAAGGTAAGTAGGAGATATCTGTGATACTAGTGTATGGAGACAGCGGGCCATTCGGAGAGGAAGGTAAGTAAAAGATATCTGTGATACTAGTGTATTGGGACAGTGGGCCATTCCGGGAGAGAAAGGTAAGTAGGAGATATCTGTGATACTAGTGTATGGGGGCAGCGGGCCATTCCGGGAGAGAAAGGTAAGTAGGAGATATCTGTGATACTAGTGTATGGGGACAGCTGGGCCATTCCGGGAGAGAAAGGTAAGTAGGAGATATCTGTGATACTAGTGTATAGGGACAGCGGCCATTCCGGGAGAGGAAGGTAAGTAGGAGATATCTGTGATACTAGTGTATGGGGACAGCGGGCCATTCCGGGAGAGGAAGGTAAGTAGGAGATATCTGTGATACTAGTGTATGGGGACAGCGGGCCATTCCGGGAGAGGAAGGTAAGCAGGAGATATCTGTGATACTAGTGTATAGGGACAGCGGCCATTCCGGGAGAGGAAGGTAAGCAGGAGATATCTGTGATACTAGTGTATGGGGACAGTGGGCCATTCGGGAGAGGAAGGTAAGAAGGAGATATCTGTGATACTAATGTATGGGGACAGCGGGCCATTCCGGGAGAGGAAGGTAAGTAGGAGATATCTGTGATACTAGTGTATGGGGACAGCGGGCCATTCCGGGAGAGAAAGGTAAGTAGGAGATATCTGTAATACTAGTGTATGGGGACAGCGGCCATTCCGGGAGAGGAAGGTAAGCAGGAGATATCTGTGATACTAGTGTATGGGGACAGCGGCCATTCCGGGAGAGGAAGGTAAGTAGGAGATATCTGTGATACTAGTGTATGGGGACAGCGGGCCATTCCTGGAGAGGAAGGTAAGTAGGAGATATCTGTGATACTAGTGTATGGGGACAGCGGGCCATTCCGGGAGAGGAAGGTAAGTAGGAGATATCTGTGATACTAGTGTATGGGGACAGCGGGCCATTCCGGGAGAGGAAGGTAAGTAGGAGATATCTGTGATACTAGTGTATGGGGACAGCGGGCCATTCCGGGAGAGGAAGGTAAGTAGGAGATATCTGTGATACTAGTGTATGGGGACAGCGGGCCATTCCGGGAGAGGAAGGTAAGTAGGAGATATCTGTGATACTAGTGTATGAGGACAGCGGGCCATTCCGGGAGAGGAAGGTAAGCAGGAGATATCTGTGATACTAGTGTATGGGGACAGCGGGCCATTCCGGGAGAGGAAGGTAAGTAGGAGATATCTGTGATACTAGTGTATGGGGACAGCGGGCCATTCCTGGAGAGGAATGTAAGCAGGAGATATCTGTGATACTAGTGTATGGGGACAGCGGACCATTCCGGGAGAGGAAGGTAAGTAGGAGATATCTGTGATACTAGTGTATGGGGAAAGCGGGCCATTCCGGGAGAGGAAGGTAAGTAGGAGATATCTGTGATACTAGTGTATGGGGACAGCGGGCCATTCCGGGAGAGGAAGGTAAGTAGGAGATATCTGTGATACTAGTGTATATGGACAGCGGCCATTCCGGGAGAGGAAGGTAAGCAGGAGGTCTCTGTGATACTAATGTATGGAGACAGCGGGCCATTCCGGGAGAGGAAGGTAAGTAGGAAATATCTGTGATACTAGTGTATGGTGTGTGTATCTGTGCTATCTCCTGCTTTACCGTCTTAATGAATGGCCCGAAAACGTAATTTTTACAATTGCAGGTGAAAATGTTCATTTTCACCTGCTTTTGTAAAAATTAAGTGACGATGAATAGGCCCCATAATTCTAACCTTAAGCAGCAGTTTTTGTATTTTATTGGCAAAATTATTTAAGAAATGTTTATACACAGTAGTAGACTCTTTATTTCCTATGCTATCTCCCAGCTGGACCGACCAATTTATGTACATTTCTAATAACCACTATGGGAAATTAACATTATCTAAGTTGTTACATGATTTAGAGGGTTGGGTATGATATCCCGACGGCTGAGTAGCTGCCGGGTGAAATACAGACACCAGAATCCCGATGATGAGAGACCCCGACAGCGGCAGGTAAGTACCATAACCCTCCCTTTGTGATACCTAACCCTAACCTCCTTGGGGGTTGCCTGACCCTAACTCCCCCTCCCCGGGGGGTGCCTACCTCTAACCTCCCCCCAGAGGTGCCTAACACTCAGTCTCCTCGTCTCCTCAGGGGTGCCTTTAGCTAACCCTCCCATCCCCCGCGGCTAAAAGCCAAGACAGGCTGGCTTACCTTCATTCGGGAAACCGTCTGTTGAGATTCCGGCGTCGGGATCTAGAAGGGCGTCGGTATTTCGACGCCTGTCCTTAGTCCTGGGTCAGGATTTAGACAGACGGCTTCCCGGCTGTCGCTATTTCAACTACATCCTGATTTAAATATCAGTACTTTATAAACACGGAAAGCTAATAACAAGAAATAAATGATAAGGTTGTGGAATAATCTATGACTGGTTCATCTGACCCCCTCACTCAGTGACAAGAGACAGGCGGCGGTACTCTCATTGATTACATTCAGGCCATCAGCAATTCATCTGCATCCTCTACCACAAGCTAAGGACATACTCAATATATTTAGAACATTTACCATTATGCCTCCAGCAATGACTAGAAATGAGAGGGGGGGGGGGCGTTATTCATAGCGATGTTGTTTGTTCAAGTAAAAATCTTTACAGATGAGCCAGAGAACGCGAAAAATGCAGCCGCCATTTACATATAGGAGCCAGTCAGTGCCCGGCAGTCTCTCGCCTCCCACCGGGAGAGATCTCCATTTGCACATCAGACAGAATCCCACGTGTCTCCAACATCACACAAGACCTGGAAGAGGCCTGTGCGCAGCTTTCCCTACATCGCTGCCCACTCTGGGTCTCATTCAGACCCGCTCGCGAGCGCAGGACGCTCGCAAGCGGGTCGATGGTACCCAAATGCGCATGCGCACGACGGAGGCTGCTCCGTCGTGCGCGTGCGCGAGACCCGGCGTGCGACGGGGAAGCCGTCGCTCGGGGTCTCGCACCAAAGGGGGCGTGCTGTCGATGGTGAGTGACAGCACGCTCCCTTTGGTGGGCGTGCCGGGGCGTGGCTGCCCAGACGGAGTCTGGGTCCGGCCCCACTGACATCACTAGTGATGTCAGTGGGAGTGATTTTGGCTCTGATAGAGCCAAAATCACTCCAGGGCTTGCGGCAGCGAGACCCTACCGCAGGGTCTCGTTGCAAGCCCGATGGTCGCGATGGACTTGACCATCGCGACCATCATCATGGACGCTCGCATAAGCTGTGGGTGGTAACCCACAGCTATGCGAGCGTCCAGGAGGACGCACCAAAGAAAAAAAAAAAAAACGCCCTGATTCAGAGTGGGCGCTCGTTCAGACCGTCCGGCTCTGAATCAGGCCCTCTGTGTGTAGGAGAGAGGCCCCAGTGGGCACAGTATTTACCATCCAACAAAGACGCAAGATTTATTCTCATTTAATATAAGGGCTGCAGGGCATCTGGGAATAGTCTCAGCATATTATTATTTTTTATTATATTAATTATTCCACGGAACATAAAAGCATACCCAAAGATAGAGGGGGAATACTGCAGACCGCAGCCTGAAGGACCATGAAGTATATAAAGCATTCTGAATTATAGTTACTCCCTTATAGGCTTCCCCCAGTCTACATGGGCAGAACGGTAGGTGTAGTGCTAGCACTTTTACCTCACAGCACTGAGGTCTGGATTTGAAATCCCTCTCATGACTGATCGGTGTGGAATTTGTATGTTCTCCCTTTAACATACTGGTAGTTTCATTGGCTGAGGACAGAGAAGAACCCTAGTGTCATCATACCTCCCCACAATGGGTTATGCAGGGGTCAGGATCTCCAGCGAGTGCCGATGGCAGGAATAGGGATCACAATGTGGGGGGGCCCGGTGCTTTTCCTGGGAACGGGTCTGTTGGTTATCATGCTGGGAGCGGGCACAGTGCTGTCACTGCTGCTGGGCGGCCCCTGCACAACGCATCCATCCTATGCTCCTCTGCCATCATTGCTTGGAATACAAAGTCATTTCCTGGGGCACCTCAACTGCCCTGATTTAGGCAGCACAGTCCCAATTTTTGGCCATTTGGTGTTTTAGGTACGTGCCCAACATGATGGGACCACACGTACAGTGTGGCACGTCAAGAGCCGGATGATCAATTCAGCAATCTAGACTCTCGTCTCTATGGGGTAAATTATCTAAAGTGAGAGATTTTAGAAGTGAGTTTTAGAAGAGATGTTGCCCATAGCAACCAATCAGATTCTACTTAACATTTAACTAGCACCTTGTAGAAGAAAATAGTTAGAATCTGATTGCAACATCTCCACTTCTAAAGGGGGGCATCCACTACACGATTTTAGCAGGCGATTGAACGATAACGACGTCGTTATCGTTCAATCATTTAAAAGTAGTTTATAAATCGTGCAGTGTTTGGTTGTTGATGGGGGGTATCCACATCGCCCGTACATACTGGTCAACCTGACGATCTCGTCAGGTTCAGCATGTGCGTGGATGAGGGATGTGCCGGGACTGAACGAGTGAACGTTCCATGTAGGCACATCGCAAGACATACAAACGAGAGCACGATTGCAATGTCGTAATTGTGCTGACGTATGTCTGCAAGTGGATACCCCCCTTAACGATCAACGATGCGCGCTCCCGCTGGCCGTTTGATCGTCTCGTCAGTCGACTGAACATGCAGGTCAATTTCACTTGATCTATTAAAGATAGTTTGCAAATTGTTCAGACTGAAAGATAAAATTTCAACGGAAAAAATCAAGGGAAAATCGTTTAGAGATTGGACAGGGAGTAGATCGTCTAGTGGATGGGCCCCTTTAAAACTCACTTCTAAAAACTCTCACTTTAGTAAATTTACCCCTATGTGTGATTTTTTTCTTTTTTTTTGCAGTTTTCCCATTGAAGTACACTGTAACCAGCCTCTAATGGTCACTTATAACAGAAAACACAGTATACAGTAGCTTGCACTTGGCCACATAATAAACTGAAGAAAAAATAAAACCATTTATAGTTCTGTTCCTATAGGAGAGTGTAACCAATAAATAAAAAGCAGAAATCATTCCGCTGACAAGCTCTGAGCTGTGTGAGATCAGGACTTTCTCTTTATCTATTGATGGATTACTTTGTGCTGGGATGGGATTCTTGGAACGCAATTTTATCAAGTTGCCGGTCATATGGCGGTGACAGCAACATCTCATCTCCCTCGTCTAGGAGGCTTTCACTCACTCCATTGTTCTGAACTGACCCGCTGGCTGCGATCAGCGCTGGTATTCCAGCATCACCCCCTCCTGGTAACATGGCACCAGTGCAGAAGATGGCAATGACACCAACATCGGAGACTTTGCTATCTTCTGCGCATGCGCCATATTTCCAGTGGTTTCTATGGAGTATTGGCACTGGCAGGAGCCTGGTCAGACCTGGTTATGGCTGAAGGGTGGGCAGCATGGATCCCCCTTAAGGCAGGGGCCCATGGGCACCGTATACATGGCATCTATTATAGAATATGGCCCTCATTCAGTGGTGCTCGCAAGAAGCGAGCGCTCGTTCTGAATGAGAGCGACCGCTTGTTTCTTTTTTAGTGCGGCCTCCTGGCCGCCCACAACATCGACAGCTGCCCCTTTTGTAGTGAGCTCCGGAGCGAGAGAATTTCTCTCTCGCTCCGGGGCTTGCGCACGCGCAGTGCGGCCGCTGCGCGTGCACAGGGCCTTAACATCGATCTGGTTGCGAGTGCTCAGCGCTTGCGACCGGCTCTGAATGAGACCCTATATGTGGTCTCTGCATAGAGACGCATTTATCATTCATATTCAGAGCTCTAGCCTCAGCTGTGCTTTATTTCACTGCGTAGGAACATGTGACCCCCGGGGGCCTCACCCCTGCGCTGGTATATATACACATTACAGAGGCAGAGCGTCTTACACATTCCCTCCCAGGGACGTAATAATTTTTAAATCGAAAACTCTCGCCAGAATGGCTGTAATGTTTGGCTTCATAAATCGGCCGCACACAGCCGCAAGTTGGCGACGCAGCCTTCAAATTACTGGCTTTTACATCTGACGACTTGGGATCCGAAGTCGACGCTGTCACTCCGTTATTTCCGGCGACTTAAAATTCACAGAAAATTTGCGCTCTGTAACATTCCCCCTTAGGAGTTAAACATACAAAACTATTAGATGAACTAATTCGGCATCACTTTGTAACCAGTCACTGCTGTCGGGTTATATTCCATATTATTGCAGAATGGGGCATTTTGTGCTCCACACAGAGGCAGGAGGGAATATTTGTGCATCTGACATCAATCATAGGGAAAATAATGGAGTCACTGCTTCATATTGTATCAAGGACAGAGAGTCATAACGGATAAAACAATTGTGGAATATATAATGGGTCGAGTTGCTTTCTCGTACAGTGAGTGTATCCTAAGGATGCGAAACGCGTCATCAAGGTCCTGGCAAATTTATAAAAAAAAAAAGAGGGATCCAGGGGGGTAGCCTGTCCCCAAATCGTGTATGTTTGTGACGTTGTACATATAGAATGTAAATTTGGCGATACATGGTACGGTACACATTAAACCTAACGGATATGACCCCCAGGGGCCTATTCATTAAACCTAAAAATTCTCTGGAGATAATTAGCTTTAGAACTCTCATGGAGTTCTAGCTAATTAGAGGTGGAATTCATCATTCCACCTCTCCATAAGTTTCTATTCAGAAAAGCCGTCATTTTTGCGATGACAGCTTTTCGGGAAATAGATACTTTTCCCTGCCTACACTACCTTATCGCATCTGGAAACAGTGCTGCGCATGCGCTGTTACATCTGTAAAACCAGCGCATGCGCAGCACTGCCTACAGATGCGTTAAGTTTGTGTACCCCCCGACCCCTCCGCTCACCTCCCCCCCCTCGACTTACTTGTCCGCGCAGCAGCCTCCGGCTCCGTCCTGCTGGTCTGTCATGTGGTTTCCCAGCAGAGCACATGACAGATTAGAAAAAAAAAAAAACTTTTTTTTTTTTGTCTAAACTTTCTTGTGCTCTGCTGGGGAGCACACATGTCCGACCAGCCTCCGGAGCCTGAGGACGGAGCAGAGCGCCGGAGGGACTCGTCGGGGGACCTGCACACGCGGATACAGGTAAGTTTCACCTGCTATTCGCCACCTCACAGTGGCGAATAGTAACTGCATCAAATTCCGAAAATTTATAATTTTCGGAATTTGATGAATACCATAATTTTCACATCCCCATACTAATATACCCATACTAATGTACTAATATACCCATACTAATGTACTAATGTACCCATACTAATGTACTAATGTACTAATGTATGGGGAGTGTGGAAATTAACGCAGGGGAACTTAGCAAGGAGATATCTGTGATAAACGTTATTTTAGTGTTGATGAATAGGCCCCCCAGTCAGCTGTTTAATTGCAGTTCTAGGACTCCAAGACCCTCTTCACTGGCGCTTTTTAATGGAAAGGACAAATCTAGAGCTTTCAGAGAGGGCAGAAAAATGCAGCTCATCCTGTAGCATCAGAGCCAATGTTATTTTCTGTGAGAGACCCTCTATACAGAATCCCAGGATGGAAATGTCATCTCACATCTAATCTTTCAGAATCCATCACCGGCCAGTCCTGCAATACGCAGCGATAACCCAGCAATAAGTCATCACTGCAACATACAGTAATCTGGTCACAGGAGATTAATCAGAGCAGGAAGGGGGAGAGGGAAGCTGGAGAGGGGGAGGGGGACAGGAGAACTGTTAGCAGCGGATGGTACAGCAAACAGGTGGTTTTAGGATTGGTGAAGGGGATTTGCAGGTTCTGATTGGCTAGCGTTATAGGGGAAAGATGCAAAGTAACTAAACAAAAGGAAAAAGAAATCGGATTATTTGGAGTGAAGATGAAGTAGACAGATCATACTTAGAAAAATGACAAATGTGCTATGACTTCATGATTTATAACAAAACATTAAAAAAGAATCAACTTTGAGCCTTTCAAATGTAAAATAAAGGGGGCGATTCAGACCCGGACGCCAAGCCGCGATCGCTCGCATCCAAAAGGGGCCGGGTATGCAAATTCCGCGATCACACTGTCTGGTGTAAGGACGCCCTCTATGTCTTAGAGAGTGACGGCAGAGTGAGCGCACGCCGGTATAAAAAGATGCCAACTTTCTTAACCCACGTCATCTCCAGGAATTGTATGATTAATCAGACCCATCGAGCGCCATCGGAGCAGCACGCAGCGCTTGAGGTAGACCCTACCCCGCCGCAAGCACTGCGATCACTGCAGGCTGAAACACAACCAATGACGTGTACAATGACGCTGCCATGCTAATTATGCACACCCATAAAACGCCGTTTTGATGCCCAGACACGCCTGCGTCCGCAGCACCACTCCCCCGTTCACAAGCACCTTCCCCTGTTACCACCCACAAATGGCGATATCTGTCACTCAAAGTAGCGCCCAGTCTGTGTACAACGAGCGCACGATTCCCGATCGCAGTGACTGGTTCTCACACTGCGAAGCATATGCAGACAGGCGCCAATTGCCCGTAGCGAGCGATCGGGTCTGAATCAGGTCAAAGTTCCAAAACATTTGAGAGAGTTGTAAAACAAAGTCGCCAGCGCTGCTACGTTCTTCCAAATTCCCAGGAATACATAATATTCGTGTGAACCATCCATTCTAAATCTGCGGAATTGACGGGTACACGGTTAGCGCAGAGTGAGCACTGCGCCGGTTGCTGTATTTTAAGTATATTCGCACTGCGCATGCCCAGGATATAAATGGATATGAATGCACGCATAGCCGAATTAACAACAGGAGAACCGGGGCGATTGTCCCGGGTTCCCACACATTACCAACGTGAGGGCACTCTGGCATGATGTGAACTAGGGTTTCTGTGTGGCATAATGTGAACTGGGGGCACTACAGTGTGATAAATGTAGTGATCATTCTAGCACCCTGCACCTGTTACAACCTGTGCAGTTCCTCTTTCCTGCCTGGTGCTTCTAGCACACTCTGGTCTGTAGTTCAGCAATTTGCTGCATCAGCTGAGTGTGCTAGAAGCACCAGAGCAGAGAGCGACACCCCAGGTAGGATAGATTAACTGCACAGGCTGTGACAGGTGCAGGGTGCTAGAATGAAGACTAAAATACATGTGCGGCGCTGGGAGTATTTACACATTATACCTTTTTAATAACATCAGTAGCATAAGGTCATTGACAAGTTTATTATTAGGGGCCCCCACAAACCTTATGTCTCTGAATTGCTGAGTGGGAGCATTATGGACACAATAAGCCCTACAATTGTAGAGTCAGAATGGGAATTGGGAATAGTGTTCAGAAAATGCGTCCTACTAAGACCGGCACTTATGCGCACACTGTATACGCCCCTTGCGTGTAATATAAGTCAGGTGAAATTACACACTGGCAATGACGACTTGTAGTAAACCAAAAGCGTACACCGCCCAAGCAGATCCTGGATGCACTCTGCGATGTATACGGCTCTGTATGTGTGTAAAATGAGGACATTTGCGTACATTTCGCTTTAAACCCTGCAACAGACCCATAATGGGTAATGCTTGTTCCTTATGTAGTGTGTCTGGAGCGGCTTGTAATTGGTCTCCTCTGCCATGGATAGTTGCAGAAATACATTTAGCTCCCCCTTTGCCACCCAACGCACACAACCCCCACTGGCCACATGACCGTACACGCACCAGACGCAGCCGGTTGTACCAGAGCCATGGGATGCAACATAAGCTGCTCCCCCGGCCGCATTCCAGGCACAGACCATGGTCATTGCTTTATTTAATGTCTTTTACATAATTAGCAGAATAGCCCCCACAATGATGTGATGTCACTTACACTGTCCACAGGCTGCAACCGCCCCAATCCCGATGTGTCATTCTAAAAAGCAAAACGCGTGACAATGATTCCATCGTGCAATCATTCAGATTGGTATTGGTCACACCCAGGGCCGGCTTGAGGCATGTTCGACTAGTGCGGTCGAAAAGGGGTGCCACCCCTCCCAACAGGCGGATTTCAGCGGACCCCAGGGTAGCTGAATTTCCATTCAGTGCAGGGAGAGGGCCCAGCTAGTGACGGAGTGCTGGGCTCGGCCCCAGCCTGACGTTACACGGGAGGCGTGCCATGCGGGCACGCCCCCCAATAACACCATTTAGTGGGCGTGGTCTATGGTAATTAGGCCACACCCCCATTTTCAGACGCACGCGACTAGGGGACGACGCCTGCCCATGCTGCACAGGGAGCGGCCACCCCTGGAGCCGGCCCTTGTCACACCAGAAAGTCCAGTTGGATAATGTGTGACTGGTCACCTGCCTTCCACACGTTGCAGTGGGCAGATCGTATCCCCGACCACAGCGCTTTCTTGTGGTCCAGGTGTGATCTGGTTGGTTGGCCGAGCACTAGACCCCTGGAATGTGTACAGGCCATATTAATCAGTGATCCCACCGCTCCGTCTGAGTACAAGGAGAGCCTGTGGGTGGCCGGTGTTACTGTCGGGCATGTGGGGTTTTTGGTTATAATGATCATAGAGATAGAATAGGATGAGGCTGGGGCTGCCTCTACCTTCCTACAGCCTTCGAAACCTGGAGGTAGATTTACTAAAGCTTCTAAAACAAGTGGTGATGTTGCCCATAGCAACCAATGAAATTCTACAGATCATTTCTCTATTGCATTCTATAAAATGATACACAATATTCACACTATATAAACACTATTGCTTTGGGCAACCCCACCAATTGTCTGTTAGATGAGTTAGTAAATATACACCCTGGGGTCTTTTAAAATAGGAAGTGGCCACTGCTTAGGTGGTCAGTATGTAATTATCTTCTGTCTATACCCAGTGAGGCTGCAGATTTGTGGGCTGAGTAAAGAACTATAAAAATACACATCCACAGGCACTAGTGGCATCACTGAGGCATGAGGCACCTTAGTGTGGTCATTAAAACTAGGGGTCTATTCATTATCCCTTATGGGCCTGTTACACAAGAGGAAACACTAGTATCATTATTCACCTATAGCCGCAACTCGCGCCGATAATGAGCCCTCCTCAATCAACTGATATAATGATCCAAATTCAACATTAGCTCAACCAACAAATAAACTAAATCTGCATACACACGTAAAGATTATCTGTCCAACCATCCAACTAGTTGATTGGTTGGAATGAAAATCTGGTAATGTATGGGAGTAACTGACAATCAGCAATTTGCTCCCAAACGCCGGAAAATGGACAAAAACTGTTGTTTGAACAAATTGTTTAAAGCAAACATTTAACAAACTTGTCTGACGCCATTTTCATCTGTTTTCTGGCATTTAGGAGCAAATTGCTGATCATCAGTTACTCAGGCTTGCCTACCCTCCCGATTTGGCCGGGAGCCTCCCGATTTTCGGGTGCCGCTCCCGGCCCCCCAAAAAGGCAGGCAAGCCTCCCGGATGACTCACACCCTCCCCCCTGAAAAAAACAGAGATCCCCGCAGCGGGGGGCCCGGTGATGCGATTCGCGCAGAATCGCGTCATCGTGGCCCCGCCCCCTGCTTCACAATGCCGAAAATCACGGCATTGTGAAGAGGGGGCGGAGTCACGATGACACGATCGTGCGGCTCCGCCCCCGGCTCCACCCCCAGTGTGACCCAAAATGGCCGCCCCGCCCCCGGCCCCAATGGCCGGCCCCGCCCCCCACTATTAGTTGACAATCAGCTCCCTCCCGGAAGGCTGGAGCTGATTGTCGGCAAGTATGCAGTTACTCCCATACGTTACCAGATTTTCATTCCAACCAGCCAACTAGTTGGATGGTTGGACAGAAAATCTTTACGTGTGTACCCTTAAGCGGCCCATACACGAAGCGATTTGAAAACGTATGACACCTCGGTACGTTTTCAAATTCAGCCCGATGCATCGCATGCTACTGTGAATGGTAAACAATGCGTCTTACAAGATGCTTCGTTTACTTATTTAACAGCATGACGGATCGCAGATCTTATGGTTTTTCCATAAAATCTACGATGCCGATGTACGACGGCGGGGACGCGCATCGCTGTCGTACAGCACGCCAAAACACACACGATATGCATGATTGATCGTTGCAATCAAAATGGTGCATATCGTGTGTAAAATTGCCCCGTGTATGGGCCGCTTACACCTGGGCATCCACTATACAATTATCTGTCAGATATCTGTCCAATCTGGCTGGTTGGAATGAAAACCTGGTAATGTATGGGAGCAAATGACAATCGTCCATTTGGTCACAAACACTGGAAAACAGCCAAAATTGGATAAAACACACAAATGTAACCAATCTGAACAAATTTTTTTTGTCCTTTTTTTCAGTGTTTAAAACCATATGATGGACGATTGTCATTTGCTCCCATACATTACCAGGTTTTCATTCCAACCAGCCAGATCGGACAGATATCTGACAGATAATTGTATAGTGGATGCCCAGCATTACTCCAATGTGTGTAGGTGACAGGAAAATGGGAAACCCAACAGACTGGAGACAGCACAGATAATAGCTCATGCTGAATGCCAAAAGCCATTTTCTATTAAAGGGGCGGAAAAAAGATAACTATAAAAATAATAAAATAATAGAAGATGGCAGGAAAAAAATAAAAAATTATATATATATATCTTACATTTTTTTATTTGTGTTGGAAACCGAGCGCAGTGAGCAGCAGCTCCCCGGATAATATCCGTTAATTAATGGCTGAAATAAAATTAGGTGGCAAGGTAATTTCAATGAAACCTGCAAAATGTCACTGCAATCAAATTCACAACCTAATTATGCGTGAAATGTAAATTGCATAGCACATAATTAATAAGTGCGGAGTCACAGAGCAGTTTAATAAAAGGAGGTAGCGTCTGTAATCTATCACCGGATAAGTGTTGCTACGGCCGGAGCCCAGGGCCTATTGATGAATGCGTTAATGAAAGACGTGGTCACACAGATTAACCTTTCCCTGGGAGGGCGGCGCAGGCCCAGTGATTTATGGCAGGAGAGAAACGTGACAGATTCAGGTCTATACAAAGAAATATATCACAGGCTGCTTCCATAGCAGGACGGTGGCTGAGAGTGGCCAATTCCAGGCTGGTTCATCCACACAGGATCTCTGGCCAGGGGTGCCAAGAGAGGAAGGGGAGTGGGCACTAATTACCCAGGCCCGTTCTCCCCAGCATGTGCTAGGCTGCGGCGGGTCTAGGTAGGCTGCTGCCGCTTTCATTCGCCGCACAGATTTTTTACATTTTACTTTTTTTTTTTTTTAGGGGGGGGGTGGTCATGCCTCCACATTTTGGCCACGCACCCTCCAGTACCCAGGCCCATCCCCGCTCTCTACGGCCCTGCCTCTGACACCAGATTATTCATCCCACTATCCCTACTGATATAAACACAAAGGACACTACTTTATAGTCTTGATTCAGAGCCAGACGCAAATTGCAAAAGAAGACGCATCCTGTGAATATCGCTGCAAGAAGTACATTGATGGAGAGCGACCAATGATAATTTGTGCCGCATTGAAGGTCTGATTCAGGAGGACAGACGCATTCCAGGTAGTGATATCGCTGAGGAACTGAACATCTCAGTGGGTGCTGGGCACAATATCGTTCATGGGCAACTGGGGTACAGGGAAAAGTGCTCACGCCAGGCTCCGAAGCAACTCACAGAGTTCACAAAACCAATAGGATGGGATTGTCTCTTGTGCACTTCACGCGGTACCATGAGGAGGCCACGTAGTTCCTGCAGCGTATTGTTACAGGCGATGAAACGTGGGTGCATCATGTGACACCGGAGACATACATGACATGGAAACACGCATCGTCCCCACCTTCAAAGAAGTTCAAAACTACTCCATCAGCAAAGAAGGTCATGGTGACCATGTTTTGGGACCACTAGTGCGTGCTTCTTGTTGATTTCCTCGCCGTTGTACCACTGCCCGCTATTGAGACACATTGAACCGTGGAGGGCTATTCGTTGAAAACCTGGGTTGCTGCGAACAAGCGTCTTATTGCTGCACTATAACGCCAAGCTGCACTCAGCCAACCATACACGAGAGTTGTTACGGCGCTACCATTGGGAGGTACTGGACAATCCTCCCTACAGCCCTGAACTGGCACTGAGTGATTTGCCTCTTCTTAGAGTTGGACCATTGTAGAAGCACCTGAGTGGAAGGCCCTTCACAACCAACTGATTACTTCCTCACACCCCTGCCTCCAAGATTTTCCCCGCACTGCTCCCGACCCCTGGAGCTCTCTCTCCCCGTCAGACTCTCCACCTCTCTACTAATCTTCAAACGAGCTCTCAAAACCCACTACTTCATTATCATAGCCTTCCAGCTCTCATCTGTCACGGCCAGGGTTTCTCGGCGTGGTAGACACCGGGTATTACCTGTGAGGTCGTTATGGCGGGGGGTCTCTGGCAGCAGTGCTGGTGTTTGGCGAGGGGCATTGGCTGCGCGTGGTTCTGTGCGGGCACATTGTCACTAGGCCTGGTGAGGTCTGGAGGTGTTTCTGTTCCGTTGGCATGGGCGCCGCCATCTTGCCTGCGGCCATGTGATTCTGGCTCCAATCCGGGTAGGTCATGTGCTCATTCCAGCCTGTCACAGTGTGGCACTGAGTATTTAGGAAGGTCCAGAGCCTTTCTTTGCCAGTGCAACGTGTTTCTCAGCTGCGGCTGAGAGAGAGTACCTGTGCCTTACCTGCCTGCTTGTATACGCTCCTAGCCTGAACCTTGCCTGCTCCAACCTGCTGGGCTTACCCTGCACCCTCCATATACCTTCCCACCTGCCTGAGTACCTGAACCTGGTGTTTGCCTGCACCTTGCCTCATTTCACTCCCAGCTGGACTTCACTACCTCTGCCTGCATCAGTTACAGCTCACCAAACCTGCATTCAGTTACAGCTCATCATACCTGTATTCAGTTACAGCTCATCATACCTGCATTCTGTTTCAGCTCACCATACCTGTACACTGGACTGTTCCTGCCTGTCACTATCTGGACATTTCTCCATTAACCCCCACTACAGTTGTCAAGTGCACTTTAGTGCTATACCTGGACTTTTTCATTTGCCTCACATCATCCTAACCCTCTGCTCCATGCTCCTTCCTCCCTGTGCACCCCATCTGTGTCACCCCTCTCTGTCTGCCCCTTCCCATAGTGAATCATAGGAATCATAGTGGGGAGATGTGTCAAATGGACCACTGGAGAAGTTTCCCATAGCAACCAATAATCCCCTAGCTAACATTTTATAGAATGTACTTGATAAATGCTTCCTCAAAGCTGATTGGTTGGTATGGGCAACTTCTCCACTTGCTACATCACCCCCATAGGCTGTAAGCTCCATTAGGGCAAGGACTAATGTGAATGGCCAAACATTCTCTGTGAACCGCTGCAGAATATGTGGGCGCTATATTATAAACAGCTGTTAATAAAATAGTCTGCAGTACCGACTTTCTACCACCTGGGGGCACGTCGCAGACTGACAGAAATACGTGTAGCCGTGAGTGGGTATGGGAGAGCGGCAGTAGGGATGCCGGTTGTCAAAATACACGACAGCGGCATCTCAATGCTCCGACAGCTCCTCTGTAAGTATGCTAATTCTCCCCTCCTTCACCCTCTAACCCCCACGTACCCTAGCCCTCCCCCCTGTGTTGTCTAAACCTAACCCTACTCCCCCACGGCTAACAACTAGTCCCGCCCGCTATACTTACGTTCGGGATGCCGGCTGCCGGGGTTCCGGCGTCTACATCTCAAATGGAGTCAGTGTTCTAAGAAAGGGTCCTGGACTGCACACCCCGAATATATATAATGGGGGGTGCTACCTGTTGAGACTATTATTGCAGTAACAGAAACAGACAAATCACAGGTGCACAACTCCAATTACTGATTATATATAAATACATTATGCAATAAAATTTTGCAGTCAAAAGAGGTTTTTAGCATAATCATGGCCAAGGTTATGGGCCTGCCCACCATATCAGGTAACCTCTGTTTGTTTTTATTATATTTGTATTTTCACTTTTCTATCCTATACAAGCAGCAGCAGATGCTCTTACCCTTCTTACTTTACACTTCACTTTTCTCATGAGAGCGATGTCCTGGGGTGGCTCGGCTGAGCTGGTTTGGGGGGTGTCCTGTGCTCTGGATTTGAACCCCAGTATGTTAGGGACCTACTCTACAGAGGTTACCTGATATGGTGGGTAGGCCCATAACCTTGGCCATGATTATGCTAAAAACCTCTATTTATTCATTGCAAAATTTTATTGCATATTGTATTTATATATAATCAGTAATTTGGAGTTGTGCACCTGTGATCTGTCTTTTTCGGAGTCAGTGTTCTGTTCGCAGGTCGGGATTCCGGTGCCGGGATTTCAGCAGGTATAATAACTACATCCCGGTGAGTGCACCTGTAGCCACCGTTACTATAAGACCTTAATGTAAGATCTACCTCTTACCATATATAGCAGTGAAAACACCCCCAGGATAGAAGAATTCAAAAAATAAAAATGAGAACCATTGAATGATGCATCGTGCAGCAATGATCGTACAATTGCTATAATCACCCGGCACTGCTGAAAACATGTTTACCTATTTCCGCAGTGATACAATCAATTTAGAAAGTCATTTGTGTGTAAGAATGTGCAATTATTGTTCTAGACAATACCACCAACTGGTTCACTGAATCATTCCTACAATGTATCGCACGTCAATAAAACCGTATTGTCAACGGAGAGGAATTTGGGGCATCCTGGATGAGCTTAATTGTCGGCTCTTCAAGTACTTCAGCCTTGTGTATGCCACGTGCTATGTCTGAGAGCGCTCTCATTGTGTCAGACTTCCAAAGCTCCATTCAGCAGAGTTAGAATCCTGAATACATAGCCACAGTGACTGTGAGCAATGCGTCAATAAGAGGGCAAAGTATTGATTGCTCGGGAACAATGTACATGTTGCTATGGAAATTTGTTTGCCTCCGTTTCGTACAAGTGTGATCGTTGACGACTGCTAGCCATCATTAACTAGGATTGCTTGATTGCCACTAAACGTGTGCCAGAATAACTATGAGGTGCCCAGAGGATGGACCAAAAATCTGCAGTTTTGATGTTTAATACAGATTTGACCATCTGCAGCTAAATTCTGCATTTCCTGTAGGACCCCGTGTGCCGCTGGGACAATCGGCCAAACACCTGGCCGCTCACATAGCTGTGGGTGACCACCCACAGCTATAGCGAGCAGCCATAATGATGGTCGCGATGGTCAAGACCATCACGACCATCGGGCTTGCGATGAGACCCTTGAGGTAGGGTCTTGTTGCCGCAAGCCCAAGAGTGCTTTTGGCTCTAACAGAGCCTACCGTCTGGGGCCGGCCAGCCACGCCCCTGGGGCCGGCCAGCCATGTCTGGGGCCGGCCAGCCACGCCCCTGGCCCGCCCAACTAAGGGGGCGTGCTGTCACTCAACATCGACAGCACGCCCCCTTTGGTACGAGACCCGGAGCAACGGTTTGCCCGTCGCTATCCGGGTCTCACGCATGCGCACTGGGCCACCATCGACTTGCTCATCACACCTGCTCACCATAATATTATAATGCCAGTTTGTAAGGGGTTCACAGACGGTATAGATGCTCCTGCAAACGGAAAAACACAAGAGTGAAGAGAGCCACACACACACACACACACACACACACACACACACACACACACACACACACACACACACACACACACACACACACACACACACACACACACACACACACACACACACACACACACACACACACACACACACACACCCCCCCCCCCCCCCCCCCCCCCCCCTAAGGAACCCATTCATTTTAATGAGGAAGTGCCCCGGGTGAATGAAGCATCTGCACTCCTAGGCCTTCCCAGGGCAGGAAAATGTGTAGGTATAATCCTGGTGATAAGGGACGCCAAGAGGTGGGAGAAGTGGGTACTAATTAGCCAGGCCCTGCTTAGTTCGGGTAGGTGGGGGAGGCACTAGGGTCCAGGCCATCACCTGAAGAAGTGCCCCTCTTTGGGGCACACATAGGACCTCATTCAGACCCGGTCACAAGCGCTGAGTGCTCGCAAGCGGGTCGATGTTAAGGCCATGAGCATGCACAGCAGCCGCTGGTCTCTGTTCTCTGGTCAGCTGAGCTCACTACAAAAGGGCCGGCAGTCGATGTTGATCGACAGCTCGGCCCGTTTTGTAGGCGGGGCGGTGTCTACACAAATGGTGGCATTCCCAAGCGAACGCCTGCCGTTTTGTGGGCGGCCGAACTGACATCAGCAGTGATGTCGGTGGGGAGCTTCCTGCTCGATCAGAGCAGGAAGCTCACTGGGGCTTGCGGTTGCTGAGACCCAACCTTAGGGTCTCGTCGCAAGCACCGATGGTCGCTGTGGTCTTGACCATCGCGACCATCAACCTGGTTGGTCGCTAAAGCTGTGGGTGGTAACCCACAGCTTAGCTAGCGACCAGGAGGCCGGACTAAAAAAAAAAAAGAAGCGTCCGCCCTCATTCAGAGAGAGCGATTGCGTCTTGCGACCGCCTCTGTATGAGGGCCATAGTATTTAAAAAATTTTTTTTATGAAGACTGCGTGGCCATGCCTCCTGGATTTACTTACTATAAACTATATAAAGTCCACAATTAGCACCAGCAGAGCCGGGTCATTCACAGAATATGCACTTAGCGATGACATTACTGAACAGCAGCAAAAGTGTCTTCCAGTACAAGGACGGTGACAGCTGACAGCATAAATAATAATAACATTTATCTCTACAATGTGTTTTTATTGTGCCCTTCTATTTACCCCCCTTATGCCGGTGATAGACACAATATTTCAGCTTCTGGATACATCCCTGGCAGTGATGTGCGCTGTGCAATCTCCCAATCAGTCACTTGCAGCCACTCACTCATCAACAAAAACCAGACGTGATTTCACATAATTAAACACTTCAGCATCTCGTCTCGCTCACATCCACTCTGAAACGTCTTCCCATAGTCACAGCCCTGAATAGATCGGAATAATCGGGCTCAGGGGACAGCAGAGGATGAGGCCTTGTTACACTGTATCAAGTTTTGGGGAGAGATAAAGTGGAGAAGTTACCCATAGCAACCAATCAGCCGGAGAGCACTACCACGCTACCCATATAAGTCACAGGCTGGTGACTGTATGCTCCGCTCCTTCCAGAGAGTCTGCATGTGCTTAAGTCATACTCGCCTACTCTCCCGAAATGGGCAGGAGCCTCCCGAGTGGGTAAGTCTCCCGGCCAGCGCCCCCTGATCCGCACCCCCCCCCCACGCACCAGTTTTCATGCTGAATCTAGTCATTGTGGCCCCCCCTGCTGCACAATGCCGGTAATCTACTGCTAAATATACCACCCACTAGGCTGTGCAGTGGCTCTGCTGGTGTGTACAACTTCTCTGCCATACCATCGCCAATAGTACACCCATATTCCAACATTTATCACTCTCCAAGGCTTGATACATCTCCCCTACTGTAAGATAAGAGCCGTGCAGGAGTCAGACACACTCAGGGATTGTGGGCACAGGAGATAATACGTTTTAAACCTTGTTTTTTTTCACCTAAGGGGATGTGGCCGCGCCTCCCATGATGAAGCCACACACCCTCCCATCGGGCCTGGGACAGCTCTCTACGTCCCTGGATACACCCTTGCATGCAAACACAGAGGCTCTGGATTTAATATAAACTTGCATGGGTCATCGAGTTTCTCATAGTGAGGTTAAAATCAGTGGCGTAACTTCATCCCAGGTGCCCGGAGGCAAGATATATGTTGGTGCCCCCCCCAGCACCTATGCCAGCCCCAGCTGCCGCCGCCCCCCCTCATGCAGTTCCTTTTATATAATGTCCCCAGTAGTGGCCCCCCTATGCAGTGCCCGCCTATGTAGTGCTCCCCAGTAATGGTCCCCCTATGCAGTACCTCCAGTAGTGAGCCCCCGGTAGTTGCCCCCAGCAGTGAGTCATTACGTCATTCCCATAGTGCACTGCGGGACCCGGAAGACGGAGCTCACTCCTGAGCTCCGTCCCCGGCGTCCACTCCTCGGCACTATGGGAGTGACGTCATTACGTCACTCCCATAGTACACTGTGGGACCCGGAAGACGGAGGGAGCTCCGTCCTACGGCTGCCACCGGGGGTTTGAATAGGAGCCGGGCACCCGCTGGTAACACACTCAGCAGGCGCCCGGCAAATGGAGGGTGCAGGGGGTGCGACCGCACCCCTTGCACCCTCCGTAGTTACGCCAATGGTGGTGGAGCGCCAATGCAGCTCCCGGGGACAATGGAGCCAGGTGCCCCTTCAGGGCTGACGCCCGGCGGCAAATGACTCCATTGTCTCCGGGAGTTCCGCCACTGGTTAAAAGGATACTTTTGTTGCATTCTCACAGGTTTTTGGCAGACTGACAATTTCCACTTGAGCCAGCCCCAGTGTAATTAAGAGTGTCCCCATTTTTAGGGATTGTGTGACAGTGTATGGACCTGACAAAATTCAAACCTAGACAAAAACCTAATCGTGGTCAAACTACACCACCCTGCCAAATTTGGTGGAGCTAGGTCCAATACTCTGAATGTCTTTTTGACCTTCATGCACGGCCAGAAAGGCTCTCTCACTTATTGTATAGATATGGCGATTCTCTCCAGTTTTCTCTGGTGAAAGGGTTACTTTATGTGATATATACAGTATATTTTGGGTGCTTATGTTGCTTTCTGACTGTGTCCCAGCTCATCAGTATGTGGAGTCTCTCTCTCTCTCTCTCTGCACAGACTGGCAGCAACATTTCACAATCTAGCCTCATCTCTAGAGAGCAAGTGGATTTCACAAAGCTGTCCCATGTGTGCCCGCTCGCAGAAGGAAAATGCAGACTTCCATAGGGAATTCAGGAAGGAACAGTTCTAACAGAAAATGGGTTTAGGAAATAAATTCTGCCTTGCTTGCAAATAAGTGCACTTAACGCCTTCACGAACAAGCCACATTTCTAAGCTGGGGGGCATCCGTTTCACAGGCGATTTCCCGGGGAGAGAGAGGGTTCTCTTTCAGCTGCATATTAGAATACATTTATTTAAAAGAGGAAAAATAATTAACGTTTAAAAACTTCTGCTGGGAATTCTTACAGACTTGGGGGTCAATCCTATTAGGTGCGAATTGCGAGTTTGTTTCTTGAAACTCACGCACTTCACAGCAAAGCGCGCTCCAGACAATTCTCAAATCCAATTTAAAATGCCTATTCGCACTACCGCGCAGTGGAGGGCTGCGAATAGACTGCCAAAAATTATTTTAAAAAAACTTTAGGAAAAAAAGGGCGATTTTGGGGTACTTTGAGGGCACTTAAAACAACTAAAAAATTATTGTAATTAAATTTGGGTTGCCTAAACTAATGAAAAAGTTGATTTTGGGGTAATTTGAAGTAACTTTTTTTTTACCATACAAATTGACATGTATATTGGACTAATTAAGCTAATTGGAAACTTTCAATTGCCTAATTAGTCACTAGGGAGGGTGTCCAAGGGGTTCAGTGTAACAACATTTTAACCTTAAAATAAAGATTTTCCTTTCCATCTTTCAGGGAGGTGCGATCGTACGAGTGGAAAGTTGCGAATTCAGTCTGACTGATCAGTGTGAGTTGCTAATTGGATTGCAAAATGAATTTGCTATGCGAATTCGAACTGAAAATAGCAAGTCGCTCCTAATACGATTGACCCCTTGGAGCAAACTGTGAATCTGAGCAAGGATATGAAAATGCTGTATTTACAGTCACCTAATTGGCCAATAGGTGACCTATTATTCTACAGCTGTGACCTCCCTAAACGTGAAAATAAGAGAGAAAGAGGAAATGTCTTATACCCCTTTTACACCAGAGCAAAAACCTGGGTTTTTGCTGGGTCTACCCGGGTTGCAGCTCAGTGTAAAAGGGTCCCTGAAAAATAACCTGGGTCAAGTGACCCTGCAATCCAACCCAGGTAGCTACCAGGGTTGGACCCAGGATGGACCCAGGTAATGGTGCAGTGTAAACGGTGCAACCCAGGTTATCTGATCTGGATCATGCCTAAAATGAGCGGATTGGTGGTTGTGGAGCATTCACCTCCCACTTTTTATGACCTCACAGGTTTAGCAGGGCAGACCTGAGTTCAGTGTGAACAGGTCTGACCTGGGAGTAACCCAGATCAAAGGTGCAGTGCAAATGGGTCTGACCAGGGTTTTTGGTGGAAAAGAGGTATTAGAATGGGGCACTGAGCTAGTATATATATATATCTATATATATCTGATAAATAATAAGATTCTAATATCTTATCAAGACAAAATAGCGAAAATAAATATAAAATACAGATAGATGATGTGAAAAGAATTAAGAATGTGATTTCAAAATTGTGTTCTAAAAAGAACATACAAAGCAGCGCTCCTACCTAATCTTACAATTTCTTGGTGTTGTTATAGATATTAGTGGGGTGTATATATTCAATTATATATGTATATAGTGTTCTCACACTCTAATACACCACCACACAAATCAGAATAGAAATCCCTGCTACTGATGTTAGTTTAACATATTTTCTCCTGGTTGTAGGTATATCTCAAATGCTTGAAAGAGTCTTGTCTATCTGACAGTGGAAAGGGGGGCCCTAGACTGCACACCCTGAAAATATACGTAATGGGAGGTGCTACCTGTGGAGACTATTGTTGCAAACATATAAAAAAAGATTTACAGATGCACAACTCCAACATTACTCATTATGTATAATACATGTTGCAATAGCATTTTGCAAATAATAAGAGGTTTTGGCATAATCATGGCCATGGTTATGGGCCCACCCACCGCGCCCAGGTAACCTCTGAGGGTGGGTCCCTAACCTACTGGGGTTGAAATCCAGAGCGCAGGACACCCCCAAACCAGCCCAGCTGAGCCACCCCAGGGCATCACTCCAATAAGGAAAGGTGAAGTGTAATAAGGTGCAGGATAGATAAGAGCAGCTGCTGCATGTAGGGAGGTGAGAAATAAAGATGTGACAATAATACATATATATCAAACAAACAATGAAAGTGCTAAAAGTGAAAGAAAGGAAAAATGTGTATATAATGCGATGCCCTGAAGCAGCCCAACCAAATCAACCCAGGGGACCCACGCCCCAAAAATCAACCCATAGCTGCACTGCAGTATAAACATTTTTAGGACTTACCTAGATTGTGCCTCTTGTTAAAGTGCAGTCAAAATGCCAGATCCCTGCTTAAAACCAATTAGGGACAGGTGGGAAGGGGTGCTAGCCTAGGGGACAGGTGGGAAGGGGTGCTAGCCTAGGGGACAGGTGGGAAGGGGTGCTAGCCTAGGGGACAAGTGGGAAGGGGTGCTAGCCGAGGGGACAGGTGGGAAGGGGTGCTAGCCTAGGGGACAGGTGGGAAGGGGTGCTAGCCTAGGGGACAGGTGGGAAGGGGTGCTAGCCTAGGGGACAGGTGGGAAGGGGTGCTAGCCTAGGGGACAGGTGGGAAGGGGTGACTGCACTTTCATTGTTTGTTTGATATATATGTATTATTGTCACATCTTTATTTCTCACCTCCCTACATGCAGCAGCTGCTGCTCTTATCTATCCTGCACCTTATTACACTTCACCTTTCCTTATTGGAGTGATGCCCTGGGGTGGCTCAGCTGGGCTGGTTTGGGGGTGTCCTGCGCTCTGGATTTCAACCCCAGTAGGTTAGGGACCCACCCTCAGAGGTTACCTGGGCGCGGTGGGTGGGCCCAAAACCATGGCCATGATTATGCCAAAACCTCTTATTATTTGCAAAATGCTATTGCAACATGTATTATACATAATGAGTAATGTTGGAGTTGTGCATCTGTAAATCTTTTTTTGTATGTTTGCAACAATAGTCTCCACAGGTAGCACCTCCCATTACGTATATTTTCAGGGTGTGCAGTCTAGGGCCCCCCTTTCCACATATTCTATTTAGTGTGTTTTTATGCACACTTGAAGGTATGAGACGCCTTCAATCTAGACTAGCACCCCTTCCCACCTGTCCCTAATTGGTTTTAAGCAGGGATCTGGCATTTTGACTGCACTTTAACAAGAGGCACAATCTAGGTAATGTCTGCATGTCTGCATAGTAAGTTTAACACAGTATAACTACCAGGAGCAGGTACAGATCACTGCATGTCTGTATAGTAATAACACAGTGTAACTACCAGGAGCAGGTACAGATCACTGCATGTCTGTATAGTAATAACACAGTGTAACTACCAGGAGCAGGTACAGATCACTGCATGTCTGTATAGTAATAACACAGTGTAACTACCAGGAGCAGGTACAGATCACTGCATGTCTGTATAGTAATAACACAGTGTAACTACCAGGAGCAGGTACAGATCACTGCATGACTGTATAGTAATAACACAGTATAACTACCAGGAGCAGGTACAGATCACTGCATGTCTGTATAATAACACAGTATAACTACCAGGAGAAGGTACAAATCGCTGCATGTCTGCATAGTAACACAGTATAACTACCAGGAGCAGGTACAAATCACTGCATGTCTGTATAGTAACACAGTATAATTACCAGGAGCAGGTACAGATCACTGCATGTCTGTATAGTAATAACACAGTATAACTACCAGGAGAAGGTACAAATCGCTGCATGTCTGTATAGTAACTAAGTATAACTACCAGGAGCAGGTACAGATCACTGCATGTCTGTATAATAACACAGTATAACTACCAGGAGCAGGTACAGATCACTGCATGTCTGTATAGTACTAACACAGTATAACTACCAGGAGAAGGTACAGATCACTGCATGTCTGTATAGTAATAACACAGTGTAACTACCAGGAGCAGGTACAGATCACTGCATGTCTATATAATAACACAGTATAACTACCAGGAGCAGGTACAGATCGCTGCATGTCTGTATAGTAACTAAGTATAACTACCAGGAGAAGGTACAAATCGCCGCATGTCTGCATAGTAACACAGTATAACTACCAGGAGCAGGTACAGATCACTGCATGTCTGTATAGTAACACAGTATAACTACCAGGAGCAGGTACAGATCACTGCATGTCTGTATAGTAACACAGTATAAGTACCAGGAGAAGGTACAGATCACTGCATGTCTGTATAGTAACACAGTATAAGTACCAGGAGAAGGTACAGATCACTGCATGTCTGTATAGTAACACAGTATAAGTACCAGGAGAAGGTACAGATCACTGCATGTCTGTATAGTAGCACAGTGTAACTACCAGGAGCAGGTACAAATCGCTGCATGTCTGTATAGTAACTAAGTATAACTACCAGGAGCAGGTACAGATCACTGCATGTCTGTATAGTAATAACACAGTGTAACTACCAGAAGCAGGTACAGATCACTGCATGTCTGTATAGTAATAACACAGTGTAACTACCAGGAGCAGGTACAGATCACTGCATGTCTGTATAGTAATAACACAGTGTAACTACCAGGAGCAGGTACAGATCACTGCATGTCTGTATAGTAATAACACAGTGTAACTACCAGGAGCAGGTACAGATCACTGCATGTCTGTATAGTAATAACACAGTGTAACTACCAGGAGCAGGTACAGATCACTGCATGACTGTATAGTAATAACACAGTATAACTACCAGGAGCAGGTACAGATCACTGCATGTCTGTATAATAACACAGTATAACTACCAGGAGAAGGTACAAATCGCTGCATGTCTGCATAGTAACACAGTATAACTACCAGGAGCAGGTACAAATCACTGCATGTCTGTATAGTAACACAGTATAATTACCAGGAGCAGGTACAGATCACTGCATGTCTGTATAATAACACAGTATAACTACCAGGAGCAGGTACAGATCACTGCATGTCTGTATAGTACTAACACAGTATAACTACCAGGAGAAGGTACAGATCACTGCATGTCTGAATAGTAATAACACAGTGTAACTACCAGGAGCAGGTACAGATCACTGCATGTCTATATAATAACACAGTATAACTACCAGGAGAAGGTACAAATCGCTGCATGTCTGTATAGTAACTAAGTATAACTACCAGGAGAAGGTACAAATCGCCGCATGTCTGCATAGTAACACAGTATAACTACCAGGAGCAGGTACAGATCACTGCATGTCTGTATAGTAACACAGTATAACTACCAGGAGCAGGTACAGATCACTGCATGTCTGTATAGTAATAACACAGTGTAACTACCAGGAGCAGGTACAGATCACTGCATGTCTGTATAATAACACAGTATAACTACCAGGAGCAGGTACAGATCACTGCATATCTGTATAGTAACTAAGTATAACTACCAGGAGAAGGTACAGATTGCTGCATGTCTGTATAGTAACACAGTATAACTACCAGGAGAAGGTACAAATCACTGCATGTCTGTATAGTAACACAGTATAACTACCAGGAGCAGGTACAAATCACTGCATGTCTGTAGTTTAGTAACACAGTATAACTACCAGGGGCAGGTACAAATCGCTGCATGTCTGTATTGTAACACAGTGTAACTACCAGGAGAAGGTACAGATCACTGCATGTCTGTATAGTAACAAAGTATAACTACCAGGAGAAGGTACAAATTGCTGCATGTATGTATAGTATTAGTAATACAGTATAACTACCAGGAGAAGGCACAAATCGCTGCATGTCTGTATAGTAGCACAGTATAACTACCAGGAGAAGGTACAAATCGCTGCATGTCTGTATAGTAACACAGTATAACTACCAGGAGAAGGTACAAATTGCTGCATGTATGTATAGTAACACAGTATAACTACTAGGAGCAGAATAGTAACACAGTTTAACTATCAGGAGCAGGTACAAATCACTGCATGTCTGTATAGTAACACAGTATAACTACCAGGAGAAGGTACAAATCACTGCATGTCTGCATAGTAACACAGTATAACTACCAGGAGAAGGTACAAATCACTGCATGTCTGCATAGTAACACAGTATAACTACCAGGAGCAGGTACAAATCACTGCATGTCTGTAGAGTAACACAGTATAACTACCAGGAGAAGGTAAAAATTGCTGCATGTATGTATAGTAACACAGTATAACTACCAGGAGCAGAATATTAACACAGTATAACTACCGGGAGCAGGTACAAATCACTGCATGTCTGTATAGTAACACAGTATAATTACCAGGAGCAGGTACAGATCACTGCATGTATGTATAGTAACACAGTATAACTACCAGGAGAAGGTACAAATTGCTGCATGTCTGTATAGTAACACAGTATAACTACCAGGAGCAGAATAGTAACAGTATAACTACCAGGAGCAGGTACAAATCACTGCATGTCTGTATAGTAACACAGTATAACTACCAGGAGAAGGTACAAATTGCTGCATGTCTGTATAGTAACACATTATAACTACCAGGAGCAGAATAGTAACACAGTATAACTACCAGGAGCAGGTACAAATCACTGCATGTCTGTATAGTAACACAGTATAATTACCAGGAGCAGGTACAGATCACTGCATGTATGTATAGTAACACAGTATAACTACCAGGAGAAGGTACAAATTGCTGCATGTCTGTATAGTAACTCAGTATAACTACGAGGAGCAGCATAGTAACACAGTATAACTCCCAGGAGAAGGTACAAATCACTGCATGTCTGTATAGTAACACAGTATAAGTACCAGGAGAAGGTACAAATTGCTGCATGTCTGTATAGTAACACAGTATAACTACCAGGAGCAGGTACAAATCACTGCATGTCTGTATTGTAACACAGTATAACTACCAGGAGAAGGTACAAATTGCTGCATGTATGTATAGTATTAGTAACACAGTATAACTACCAGGAGAAGGTACAAATCGCTGCATGTCTGTATAGTAACAAAGTATAACTACCAGGAGAAGGTACAAATCGCTGCATGTATGTATAGTAACACAGTATAACTACCAGGAGAAGGTACAAATCGCTGCATGTCTGTATAGTAACACAGTATAACTACCAGGAGAAGGTAAAAATTGCTGCATGTATGTATAGTAACACAGTATAACTACTAGGAGCAGAATAGTAACACAGTTTAACTACCAGGAGCAGGTACAAATTGCTGCATGTATGTATAGTATTAGTAACACAGTATAACTACCAGGAGAAGGTACAAATCGCTGCATGTCTGTATAGTAACAAAGTATAACTACCAGGAGAAGGTACAAATCGCTGCATGTATGTATAGTAACACAGTATAACTACCAGGAGCAGGTACAAATCACTGCATGTATGTATAGTAACACAGTATAACTACCAGGAGAAGGTACAAATTGCTGCATGTATGTATAGTAACACAGTATAACTACCAGGAGCAGAATAGTAACACAGTATAACTACCAGGAGCAGGTACAAATCACTGCATGTCTGTATAGTACCACAGTATAATTACCAGGAGCAGGTACAGATCACTGCATGTATGTATAGTAACACAGTATAACTACCAGGAGAAGGTACAAATTGCTGCATGTCTGTATAGTAACTCAGTATAACTACCAGGAGAAGGTACAAATCACTGCATGTCGGTATAGTAACACAGTATAATTACCAGGAGCAGGTACAGATCACTGCATGTATGTATAGTAACACAGTATAACTACGAAGTGCAGTATAGTAACACAGTATAACTACGAGGAGCAGTATAGTAACACAGTATAACTACCAGGAGAAGGTACAAATCACTGCATGTCTGTATAGTAACACAGTATAAGTACCAGGAGAAGGTACAAATTGCTGCATGTATGTATAGTATTAGTAACACAGTATAACTACGAGGAGCAGGTACAGATCACTGCATGTCTGTATAGTAATAACACAGTATAACTACCAGGAGCAGGTACAGATCACTGCATGTCTCTATAGTAACACAGTATAACTACCAGGAGCAGGTACAAATCACTGCATGTCTGTATAGTAACACAGTATAACTACCAGGAGCAGGTACAAATCACTGCATGTCTGTAGAGTAACACAGTATAACTACCAGGAGCAGGTACAGATCGCTGCGTGCCTGTAGAGTAACACAGTATAATTACCAGGAGAAGGTACAGATCACTGCATGTCTCTATAGTAACACAGTATAACTACCAGGAGCAGGTAAAAATCACTGCATCTCTGTATAGTAACACAGTATAACTACCAGGAGAAGGTACAAATCACTGCATCTCTGTATAGTAACACAGTATAACTACCAGGAGCAGGTACAGATCACTGCATGTCTGTATAGTAACACAGTATAACTACCAGGAGAAGGTACAAATCACTGCATCTCTGTATAGTAACACAGTATAACTACCAGGAGAAGGTACAGATCACTGCATTTCTGTATAGTAACACAGTATAACTTCCAGGAGCAGGTACAGATCACTGCATGTCTGTATAGTAAGTAACACAGTATAACTACCAGGAGCAGGTACAGATAACTGCATTTCTGTATAGTAACACAGTATAACTACCAGGAGAAGGTACAAATCACTGCATCTCTGTATAGTAACACAGTATAACTACCAGGAGCAGGTACAGATCACTGCATGTCTGTATAGTAACACAGTATAACTACCAGGAGAAGGTACAGATCGCTGCGTGTCTGTAGAGTAACACAGTATAATTACCACGAGCAGGTACAGATCACTGCATGTCTGTATAGTAACACAGTATAACTACCAGGAGCAGGTACAGATAACTGCATGTCTGTATAGTAACACAGTATAACTACCAGGAGCAGGTACAGATCACTGCATTTCTGTATAGTAACACAGTATAACTACCAGGAGCAGGTACAGATCACTGCATATCTGTATAGTAACACAGTATAACTACCAGGAGCAGGTACAGATCACTGCATGTCTCTATAGTAACACAGTATAACTACCAGGAGCAGGTACAGATCACTGCATGTCTGTATAGTAACACAGTATAACTACCAGGAGCAGGTACAGATCACTGCATGTCTGTATAGTAACACAGTATAACTACCAGGAGCAGGTACAGATCACTGCATTTCTGTATAGTAACACAGTATAACTACCAGGAGCAGGTACAGATCACTGCGTGTCTGTATAGTAACACAGTATAACTACCAGGAGAAGGTACAGATCACTGCATTTCTGTATAGTAACACAGTATAACTACCAGGAGCAGGTACAGATCACTGCATGTCTGTATAGTAACACAGTATAACTACCAGGAGAAGGTACAGATCACTGCGTGTCTGTATAGTAACACAGTATAACTACCAGGAGAAGGTACAAATCGCTGCATGTCTGTATAGTTACTATGGGTGAGCGGGTTCGGATTTTTTAAATCCGATGCCGATCCGAGTCAGGTTCGACTTTTCCCGCCTGACTCGGATCTGAAATCGATGCAAAACGTCATCATCCCGCCTTCCGGGTCTCGCGGGTTTTGGATCCTATATAAGGTATCCCAGTCCTAAAGGGGTGCTGTAGTGTTGTCCAGGGGGTGCTCTGTCCATCAGGGGTGCTCCCCCCAAGTGCTAAAAAAATAATATTTTTTCTGTGTTTGTGAATTGTGTGCGCAGTAGCCGCACTGCATCAACAAAGTAGTGCCAAGCGTGCGCCTGTGTCATAAGTAAAGGGCCGGCTGGCTTGACCGTTAAAGGGTGCTGTAACCCCCAAAGTACACTCCAGTCCAAACCTAAAATAAAAATATTTTCTGTGTTTGTGAATTGTGTGCGCAGTAGCCGCGCGTGCATCAACAAAGTAGTGCCAAGCGTGCGCCTGTGTCATAAGTAAAGGGTCGGCTGGCTTGACCGTTAAAGGGCGCTGTAACCCCCAAAGTACACTCCAGTCCAAACCAAAAAAAAAAATATTTTCTGTGTTTGTGAATTGTGTGCGCAGTAGCCGCACATGCATCAACAAAGTAGTGCCAAGCGTGCGCCTGTGTCATAAGTAAAGGGCCGGCTGGCTTGACCGTTAAAGGGTGCTGTAACCCCCAAAGTACACTCCAAACCAAATGACAAAATATTTTTTCTGTGTTTGTGAATTGTGTGCGCAGTAGCCGCACGAGCATCAACAAAGTAGTGCCAAGCATGCATCTGTGTTTTAAGTAAAGGGCCGGCTGGCTTGACCGTTAAAGGGCGCTGTAAACCCCAAAGTACACTCCAGTCCAAACCTAAAAAAAAAAATATTTTCTGTGTTTGTGAATTGTGTGCGCAGTAGCCGCGCGTGCATCAACAAAGTAGTGCCAAGCGTGCGCCTTTGTCATAAGTAAAGGGTCGGCTGGCTTGACCGTTAAAGGGCGCTGTAACCCCCAAAGTACACTCCAGTCCAAACCAAAAAAAAATATATTTTCTGTGTTTGTGAATTGTGTGCGCAGTAGCCGCACATGCATCAACAAAGTAGTGCCAAGCGTGCGCCTGTGTCATAAGTAAAGGGCCGGCTGGCTTGACCGTTAAAGGGTGCTGTAACCCCCAAAGTACCCTCCAAACCAAATAACAAAATATTTTTTCTGTGTTTGTGAATTGTGTGCGCAGTAGCCGCACGTGCATCAACAAAGTAGTGCCAAGCATGCGTCTGTGTCTTAAGTAAAGGGCCGGCTGGCTTGACCGTTAAAGGGTGCTGTAACCCCCAAAGTACACTCCAAACCAAATAACAAAATATTTTTTCTGTGTTTGTGAATTGTGTGCGCAGTAACCGCACGTGCATCAACAAAGTAGTGCCAAGCATGCGTCTGTGTCTTAAGTAAAGGGCCGGCTGGCTTGACCGTTAAAGGGTGCTGTAACCCCCAAAGTACACTCCAAACCAAATAACAAAATATTTTTTCTGTGTTTGTGAATTGTGTGCGCAGTAGCCGCACGTGCATCAACAAAGTAGTGCCAAGCGTGCGCCTGTGTCATAAGTAAAGGGCTGGCTGGCTTGACCGTTAAAGGGTGCTGTAACCCCCAAAGTACACTCCAAACCAAATAAAAAAATATTTTCTGTGTTTGTGAATTGTGTGCGCAGTAGCCGCACGTGCATCAACAATGTAGTGCCAAGCGTGCGCCTGTGTCATAAGTAAAGGGCCGGCTGGCTTGACCGTTAAAGGGTGCTGTAACCCCCAAAGTATGACAGCAGTCATCCTGAAGCAAAACGTATAACTGAGGCCTTGACTGCTATGTTGTTGTTAGACGTGGGTCCGGTATCCGCCATTAGTGCAGTGGGATTTAGACAATTGATGGAGGTAGTGTGTCCCCGGTTCCAAATCCCGTCTTGATTCCACCTGCATCCTTAAAGCAGCAGCGACAAGCGTGCGTCTGTCTGTTAAAGGGTGGTGACACCCTCAAAGTGCGCTCCACAAACAATTTAAAAATTCTTCTTTTTTTTTCTGTCTTTGTGAAATGTGTGGGCTGTAGCCGCACCTGCATCCTTAAAGCAGCAGCGACAAGCGTGCGTCTGTCTGTTAAAGGGTGGTGACACCCTCAAAGTTTGCTCCACAAACAATAAAAATATTCTTCTTTTTTTTTCTGTCTTTGTGAAATGTGTGGGCTGTAACCGCACCTGCATCCTTAAAGCAGCAGCGACAAGCGTGCGTCTGTCTGTTAAAGGATTACATCGGTGACAGCATCCAAGTAGACATGTCAGACAGTCCGTACCTGTACTGGCAGGAAAAAGAAGCAATTTGGAGGTCCCTGTACAAACTGGCTCTATTTTACCTGAGTTGCCCCCCCTCCAGTGTGTACTCCGAAAGAGTGTTTAGTGCAGCCGGGAACCTTGTCAGCAAAAGGCGTAGGAGGTTGCTTCCACAAAATGTGGAGAAGATGATGTTCATAAAATGAATTATCAACTCTTCCAGGGAGACCAGCCTCCAGAACGTACAGAGGGACCTGTGGTTGTGGATTCCAGCGGGGACGAATTAATACTCTGTGAGGATGAGGATGTACACAACACTGAAGAGGGTGAGGAATCGGAGGATGAGGACGACATCTTGCCTCCGTAGAGCCAGTTTGTGCAGGGACAGATTAATTGCCAGCTTGTTTTGTGGGGGCCCAAACGAACCAATCATTTCAGCCACAGTCGTGTGGCAGACCCTGGCGCTGAAATGTTTGGTTTGTTAAAGTGTGCATGTCCTGTTTATACAACATAAGGGTGGGTGGGAGGGCCCAAGGACAATTCCATCTTGCACCTCTTTTTTTTCTTTGAATTATGTACTGTTTGGGGCCTAGTTTTTCAAACTGCCATCCTGTCTGCCACTGCAGTGTCACTCCTAGATGGACCACGTGTTTGTGCCGCCCACTCGTATCTCTTAGCATAGTCATCCAGCTACCTCGGTGCAACCTTTTGGATATAAAAACACTATTGTGAGGTGTGAGGTGTTCAGAATAGACTGGAAATGAGTGGAAATTAAGGTTATTGAGGTTAATAATAGCATAGTAGCAGAAAAACACACAAATTCTGTGATTTTAGCTGTTTTTATGCTTTTTAAAAAAAAAATACAGATCCAAAACACAAAACCCAGAACCCAAAACACGGAAGGGTGGTTTTGGCAAAACCAATCCAGATCCAAAACACGAAGAAAGATCCAGATCCAAAACCAAAACACAAAACACGAAAAGTGGCCAGTGCACACCCCTAATAGTAACACAGTATAACTACCAGGAGAAGGTACAAATTGCTGCATGTATGTATAGTAACACAGTATAACTACCAGGAGAAGGTACAAATCGCTGCATGTATTTATAGTAACACAGTATAACTACCAGGAGCAGAATAGTAACACAGTATAACTACCAGGAGCAGGTACAAATCACTGCATGTCTGTATAGTAACACAGTATAACTACCAGGAGCAGGTACAGATCGCTGCGTGTCTGTAGAGTAACACAGTATAACTACCAGGAGCAGGTACAGATCACTGCATCTCTGTATAGTAACACAGTATAACTACCAGGAGAAGGTACAAATCACTGCATCTCTGTATAGTAACACAGTATAACTACCAGGAGAAGGTACAAATCACTGCATCTCTGTAGAGTAACACAGTATAACTACCAGGAGCAGGTACAGATCACTGCATGTCTGTATAGTAACACAGTATAACTACCAGGAGAAGGTACAGATCGCTGCGTGTCTGTAGAGTAACACAGTATAATTACCACGAGCAGGTACAGATCACTGCATGTCTGTATAGTAACACAGTATAACTACCAGGAGCAGGTACAGATAACTGCATGTCTGTATAGTAACACAGTATAACTACCAGGAGCCGGTTAAAGATAACTGCATGTCTCTATAGTAACACAGTATAACTACCAGGAGCAGGTACAGATCACTGCATTTCTGTATAGTAACACAGTATAACTACCAGGAGCAGGTACAGATCACTGCATTTCTGTATAGTAACACAGTATAACTACCAGGAGCAGGTACAGATAACTGCATGTCTGTATAGTAACACAGTATAACTACCAGGAGAAGGTACAGATCACTGCATTTCTGTATAGTAACACAGTATAACTACCAGGAGCAGGTACAGATCACTGCATTTCTGTATAGTAACACAGTATAACTACCAGGAGAAGGTACAAATCGCTGCATGTCTGTATAGTCACTATGGGTGAGCGGGTTCGGATTTTTGAAATCCGAGGCCGATCCGAGTCAGGTTCGACTTTTCCCGCCTGACTCGGATCTGAAATCGAGGCAAAACGTCATCATCCCGCCTTCCGGGTCTCGCGGGTTTTGGATCCTATATAAGGTACCCGCGTCGGCGCCATTTTCTCTCTCGGCTGTGGACAGTGAAGAGGGAGGGTGGGAGTTAGGGCTGGCTGGACTGTGTAGTGTAGTGTAGTGCAGAGTAGTGTTGTGTTGTGCTGTGCTGTGCTGCTGTTGTCCACTACTTCAAAGTCCATAGGGGCTGGGTGGACTGTGTTGTGCAGTCAGTTCTCCATAGGGGCTGTGTCCTCTCCAAAGTCCTGTGCAGTGTCCCAGTCCTAAAGGGGTGCTGTAGTGTTGTCCAGGGGGTGCTCTGTCCATCAGGGGTGCTCACCCCCAGTGCTAAAAAAATAATATTTTTTCTGTGTTTGTGAATTGTGTGCGCAGTAGCCGCACGAGCATCAACAAAGTAGTGCCAAGCGTGCGCCTGTGTCATAAGTAAAGGGCCGGCTGGCTTGACCGTTAAAGGGTGCTGTAACCCCCAAAGTACACTCCAGTCCAAACCTAAAAAAAAAATATTTTCTGTGTTTGTGAATTGTGTGCGCAGTAGCCGCACATGCATCAACAAAGTAGTGCCAAGCGTGCGCCTGTGTCATAAGTAAAGGGCCGGCTGGCTTGACCGTTAAAGGGTGCTGTAACCCCCAAAGTACACTCCAAACCAAATAACAAAATATTTTTTCTGTGTTTGTGAATTGTGTGCGCAGTAGCCGCACGTACATCAACAAAGTAGTGCCAAGGGTGCGTCTGTGTCATAAGTAAAGGGCCGGCTGGCTTGACTGTTAAAGGGTGCTGTAACCCCCAAAGTACACTCCAAACCAAATAACAAAATATTTTTTCTGTGTTTGTGAATTGTGTGCGCAGTAGCCGCACGTACATCAACAAAGTAGTGCCAAGGGTGCGTCTGTGTCATAAGTAAAGGGCCGGCTGGCTTGACCGTTAAAGGGTGCTGTAACCCCCAAAGTACACTCCAAACCAAATAACAAAATATTTTTTTGTGTTTGTGAATTGTGTGCGCAGTAGCCGCACGTGCATCAACAAAGTAGTGCCAAGCGTGCGCCTGTGTCATAAGTAAAGGGCTGGCTGGCTTGACCGTTAAAGGGTGCTGTAACCCCCAAAGTACACTCCAAACCAAATAAAAAAATATTTTCTGTGTTTGTGAATTGTGTGCGCAGTAGCCGCACGTGCATCAACAAAGTAGTGCCAAGCGTGCGCCTGTGTCATAAGTAAAGGGCCGGCTGGCTTGACCATTAAAGGGTGCTGTAACCCCCAAAGTACACTCCAGTCCAAACCAAAAAAAATATATTTTCTGTGTTTGTGACTTGTGTGCACTGTGGCTGCACGTGCATCAACAAAGGAGCAGCGCCAAGCGTGCGCCTGTGTCCCATAAGTAAAGAGCTGGCTGGCTCATTTCTTAAAGGGTGGTGTAACCCACAAAGTGCACTACTCTCCAGCAAAAATAAAAAAATATTTTCTGTGTTTGTGTGCGCTTTAGCCGCACGTATATATCAATATAACATAAATGGAGGACCAAACTTTCTCTGATAAAAATAAAATAGGGAAAGATCAAGAACCACTTCCTCCTAGTGCTGTTGCTGCTGCTGGGAGTTGTTCATCATCCCAGAGAGGAAGTCGGAACACCACCACTTTTACTAAACAATTGACCCTCCAACAGTCCCTAGCGATGAGGATGAAGTACGACAGCAGTCATCCTGAAGCAAAACGTATAACTGAGGCCTTGACTGCTATGTTGTTGTTAGACGTGAGTCCGGTATCCGCCATTAGTGCAGTGGGATTTAGACAATTGATGGAGGTAGTGTGTCCCCGGTTCCAAATCCCGTCTTGATTCCACCTGCATCCTTAAAGCAGCAGCGACAAGCGTGCGTCTGTCTGTTAAAGGGTGGTGACACCCTCAAAGTGCGCTCCACAAACAATTTAAAAATTCTTCTTTTTTTTTCTGTCTTTGTGAAATGTGTGGGCTGTAGCCGCACCTGCATCCTTAAAGCAGCAGCGACAAGCGTGCGTCTGTCTGTTAAAGGGTGGTGACACCCTCAAAGTTTGCTCCACAAACAATAAAAATATTCTTCTTTTTTTTTCTGTCTTTGTGAAATGTGTGGGCTGTAACCGCACCTGCATCCTTAAAGCAGCAGCGACAAGCGTGCGTCTGTCTGTTAAAGGATTACATCGGTGACAGCATCCAAGTAGACATGTCAGACAGTCCGTACCTGTACTGGCAGGAAAAAGAAGCAATTTGGAGGTCCCTGTACAAACTGGCTCTATTTTACCTGAGTTGCCCCCCCTCCAGTGTGTACTCCGAAAGAGTGTTTAGTGCAGCCGGGAACCTTGTCAGCAAAAGGCGTAGGAGGTTGCTTCCACAAAATGTGGAGAAGATGATGTTCATAAAATGAATTATCAACTCTTCCAGGGAGACCAGCCTCCAGAACGTACAGAGGGACCTGTGGTTGTGGATTCCAGCGGGGACGAATTAATACTCTGTGAGGATGAGGATGTACACAACACTGAAGAGGGTGAGGAATCGGAGGATGAGGACGACATCTTGCCTCCGTAGAGCCAGTTTGTGCAGGGACAGATTAATTGCCAGCTTGTTTTGTGGGGGCCCAAACGAACCAATCATTTCAGCCACAGTCGTGTGGCAGACCCTGGCGCTGAAATGTTTGGTTTGTTAAAGTGTGCATGTCCTGTTTATACAACATAAGGGTGGGTGGGAGGGCCCAAGGACAATTCCATCTTGCACCTCTTTTTTTTCTTTGAATTATGTACTGTTTGGGGCCTAGTTTTTCAAACTGCCATCCTGTCTGCCACTGCAGTGTCACTCCTAGATGGACCACGTGTTTGTGCCGCCCACTCGTATCTCTTAGCATAGTCATCCAGCTACCTCGGTGCAACCTTTTGGATATAAAAACACTATTGTGAGGTGTGAGGTGTTCAGAATAGACTGGAAATGAGTGGAAATTAAGGTTATTGAGGTTAATAATAGCATAGTAGCAGAAAAACACACAAATTCTGTGATTTTAGCTGTTTTTATGCTTTTTAAAAAAAAAATACAGATCCAAAACACAAAACCCAGAACCCAAAACACGGAAGGGTGGTTTTGGCAAAACCAATCCAGATCCAAAACACGAAGAAAGATCCAGATCCAAAACCAAAACACAAAACACGAAAAGTGGCCAGTGCACACCCCTAATAGTAACACAGTATAACTACCAGGAGAAGGTACAAATTGCTGCATGTATGTATAGTAACACAGTATAACTACCAGGAGAAGGTACAAATCGCTGCATGTATTTATAGTAACACAGTATAACTACCAGGAGCAGAATAGTAACACAGTATAACTACCAGGAGCAGGTACAAATCACTGCATGTCTGTATAGTAACACAGTATAACTACCAGGAGCAGGTACAGATCGCTGCGTGTCTGTAGAGTAACACAGTATAACTACCAGGAGCAGGTACAGATCACTGCATCTCTGTATAGTAACACAGTATAACTACCAGGAGAAGGTACAAATCACTGCATCTCTGTATAGTAACACAGTATAACTACCAGGAGAAGGTACAAATCACTGCATCTCTGTAGAGTAACACAGTATAACTACCAGGAGCAGGTACAGATCACTGCATGTCTGTATAGTAACACAGTATAACTACCAGGAGAAGGTACAGATCGCTGCGTGTCTGTAGAGTAACACAGTATAATTACCACGAGCAGGTACAGATCACTGCATGTCTGTATAGTAACACAGTATAACTACCAGGAGCAGGTACAGATAACTGCATGTCTGTATAGTAACACAGTATAACTACCAGGAGCCGGTTAAAGATAACTGCATGTCTCTATAGTAACACAGTATAACTACCAGGAGCAGGTACAGATCACTGCATTTCTGTATAGTAACACAGTATAACTACCAGGAGCAGGTACAGATCACTGCATTTCTGTATAGTAACACAGTATAACTACCAGGAGCAGGTACAGATAACTGCATGTCTGTATAGTAACACAGTATAACTACCAGGAGAAGGTACAGATCACTGCATTTCTGTATAGTAACACAGTATAACTACCAGGAGCAGGTACAGATCACTGCATTTCTGTATAGTAACACAGTATAACTACCAGGAGAAGGTACAAATCGCTGCATGTCTGTATAGTCACTATGGGTGAGCGGGTTCGGATTTTTGAAATCCGAGGCCGATCCGAGTCAGGTTCGACTTTTCCCGCCTGACTCGGATCTGAAATCGAGGCAAAACGTCATCATCCCGCCTTCCGGGTCTCGCGGGTTTTGGATCCTATATAAGGTACCCGCGTCGGCGCCATTTTCTCTCTCGGCTGTGGACAGTGAAGAGGGAGGGTGGGAGTTAGGGCTGGCTGGACTGTGTAGTGTAGTGTAGTGCAGAGTAGTGTTGTGTTGTGCTGTGCTGTGCTGCTGTTGTCCACTACTTCAAAGTCCATAGGGGCTGGGTGGACTGTGTTGTGAAGTCAGTTCTCCATAGGGGCTGTGTCCTCTCCAAAGTCCTGTGCAGTGTCCCAGTCCTAAAGGGGTGCTGTAGTGTTGTCCAGGGGGTGCTCTGTCCATCAGGGGTGCTCACCCCCAGTGCTAAAAAAATAATATTTTTTCTGTGTTTGTGAATTGTGTGCGCAGTAGCCGCACGAGCATCAACAAAGTAGTGCCAAGCGTGCGCCTGTGTCATAAGTAAAGGGCCGGCTGGCTTGACCGTTAAAGGGTGCTGTAACCCCCAAAGTACACTCCAGTCCAAACCTAAAAAAAAAATATTTTCTGTGTTTGTGAATTGTGTGCGCAGTAGCCGCACATGCATCAACAAAGTAGTGCCAAGCGTGCGCCTGTGTCATAAGTAAAGGGCCGGCTGGCTTGACCGTTAAAGGGTGCTGTAACCCCCAAAGTACACTCCAAACCAAATAACAAAATATTTTTTCTGTGTTTGTGAATTGTGTGCGCAGTAGCCGCACGTACATCAACAAAGTAGTGCCAAGGGTGCGTCTGTGTCATAAGTAAAGGGCCGGCTGGCTTGACTGTTAAAGGGTGCTGTAACCCCCAAAGTACACTCCAAACCAAATAACAAAATATTTTTTCTGTGTTTGTGAATTGTGTGCGCAGTAGCCGCACGTACATCAACAAAGTAGTGCCAAGGGTGCGTCTGTGTCATAAGTAAAGGGCCGGCTGGCTTGACCGTTAAAGGGTGCTGTAACCCCCAAAGTACACTCCAAACCAAATAACAAAATATTTTTTTGTGTTTGTGAATTGTGTGCGCAGTAGCCGCACGTGCATCAACAAAGTAGTGCCAAGCGTGCGCCTGTGTCATAAGTAAAGGGCTGGCTGGCTTGACCGTTAAAGGGTGCTGTAACCCCCAAAGTACACTCCAAACCAAATAAAAAAATATTTTCTGTGTTTGTGAATTGTGTGCGCAGTAGCCGCACGTGCATCAACAAAGTAGTGCCAAGCGTGCGCCTGTGTCATAAGTAAAGGGCCGGCTGGCTTGACCATTAAAGGGTGCTGTAACCCCCAAAGTACACTCCAGTCCAAACCAAAAAAAATATATTTTCTGTGTTTGTGACTTGTGTGCACTGTGGCTGCACGTGCATCAACAAAGGAGCAGCGCCAAGCGTGCGCCTGTGTCCCATAAGTAAAGAGCTGGCTGGCTCATTTCTTAAAGGGTGGTGTAACCCACAAAGTGCACTACTCTCCAGCAAAAATAAAAAAATATTTTCTGTGTTTGTGTGCGCTTTAGCCGCACGTATATATCAATATAACATAAATGGAGGACCAAACTTTCTCTGATAAAAATAAAATAGGGAAAGATCAAGAACCACTTCCTCCTAGTGCTGTTGCTGCTGCTGGGAGTTGTTCATCATCCCAGAGAGGAAGTCGGAACACCACCACTTTTACTAAACAATTGACCCTCCAACAGTCCCTAGCGATGAGGATGAAGTACGACAGCAGTCATCCTGAAGCAAAACGTATAACTGAGGCCTTGACTGCTATGTTGTTGTTAGACGTGAGTCCGGTATCCGCCATTAGTGCAGTGGGATTTAGACAATTGATGGAGGTAGTGTGTCCCCGGTTCCAAATCCCGTCTAGATTCCACCTGCATCCTCAAAGCAGCAGCGACAAGCGTGCGTCTGTCTGTTAAAGGGTGGTGTAACCCTCAAAGTGCGCTCCACAAACAATTAAAAAATTCTTATTTTTTTTTTCTGTCTTTGTGAAATGTGTGGGCTGTAGCCGCACCTGCATCCTTAAAGCAGCAGCGACAAGCGTGCGTCTGTCTGTTAAAGGGTGGTGACACCCTCAAAGTGCGCTCCACAAACAATAAAAATATTCTTCTTTTTTTTTTCTGTCTTTGTGAAATGTGTGGGGCTGTAACCGCACCTGCATCCTTAAAGCAGCAGCGACAAGCGTGCGTCTGTCTGTTAAAGGATTACATCGGTGACAGCATCCAAGTAGACATGTCAGACAGTCCGTACCTGTGCTGGCAGGAAAAAGAAGCAATTTGGAGGTCCCTGTACAAACTGGCTCTATTTTACCTGAGTTGCCCCCCCTCCAGTGTGTACTCCGAAAGAGTGTTTAGTGCAGCCGGGAACCTTGTCAGCAAAAGGCGTAGGAGGTTGCTTCCACAAAATGTGGAGAAGATGATGTTCATAAAATGAATTATCAACTCTTCCAGGGAGACCAGCCTCCAGAACGTACAGAGGGACCTGTGGTTGTGGATTCCAGCGGGGACGAATTAATACTCTGTGAGGATGAGGATGTACACAACACTGAAGAGGGTGAGGAATCGGAGGATGAGGACGACATCTTGCCTCCGTAGAGCCAGTTTGTGCAGGGACAGATTAATTGCCAGCTTGTTTTGTGGGGGCCCAAACGAACCAATCATTTCAGCCACAGTCGTGTGGCAGACCCTGGCGCTGAAATGTTTGGTTTGTTAAAGTGTGCATGTCCTGTTTATACAACATAAGGGTGGGTGGGAGGACAATTCCATCTTGCACCTCTTTTTTTTCTTTGAATTATGTACTGTTTGGGGCCTAGTTTTTCAAACTGCCATCCTGTCTGCCACTGCAGTGTCACTTCTAGATGGGCCACGTGTTTGTGCCGCCCACTCGTATCTCTTAGCATAGTCATCCAGCTACCTCGGTGCAACCTTTTGGATATAAAAACACTATTGTGAGGTGTGAGGTGTTCAGAATAGACTGGAAATGAGTGGAAATTAAGGTTATTGAGGTTAATAATAGCATAGGAGCAGAAAAACACACAAATTCTGTGATTTTAGCTGTTTTTATGCTTTTTTAAAAAAAAAATACAGATCCAAAACACAAAACCCAGAACCCAAAACACGGAAGGGTGGTTTTGGCAAAACCAATCCAGATCCAAAACACGAAGAAAGATCCAGATCCAAAACCAAAACACAAAACACGAAAAGTGGCCGGTGCACACCCCTAATAGTAACACAGTATAACTACCAGGAGAAGGTACAAATTGCTGCATGTATGTATAGTAACACAGTATAATTACCAGGAGAAGGTACAAATCGCTGCATGTATGTATAGTAACACAGTATAACTACCAGGAGCAGAATAGTAACACAGTATAACTACCAGGAGCAGGTACAAATCACTGCATGTCTGTATAGTAACTAGGGGTGAGCGGGTTCGGATTTCTGAAATCCGAACCCCCCCGAGCCCCCCCGATCCGAGTCCGATCCGAGTCAGGCTCGACTTTTCCCGCCTGACTCGGATTCTGAAATCGAGGCAAAACGTCATCTTCCCGCCTTCCGAGTCTCGCGGGTTTTGGATCCTATATAAGGTACCCACGTCGGCGCCATTTTCTCACTCGGCTGTGGACAGTGAAGAGGGAGGGTGGGAGTTAGGGCTGTGTAGTGTAGTGTAGTGTAGTGCTGCTGTTGTCCACTACTTCAAAGTCCATAGGGGCTGGCTGTGTTGTGCTGTGCTGCTGTTGTTAATAGGGGCTGTGTCCACTACTTCAAAGTCCATAGGGGCTGGCTGGACTGTGTTGTGCAGTCAGTTCTCCATAGGGGCTGTGTCCACTCCAAAGTCCTGTGCAGTGTCCCAGTCCTAAAGAGGTGCTGTAGTGTTGTCCAGGGGGTGCTCTGTCCATCAGGGGTGCTCCCCCCAAGTGCTAAAAAAATAATATATTTTCTGTGTTTGTGAATTGTGTGTGCAGTAGCCGCACGTGCATCAACAAAGTAGTGCCAAGCGTGCGCCTGTGTCATAAGTAAAGGGCCGGCTGGCTTGACCGTTAAAGGGTGCTGTAACCCCCGAAAGTACACTCCAGTCCAAACCAAAAAAAAATTATTTTCTGTGTTTGTTAATTGTGTGCGCAGTAGCCGCACGTGCATCAACAAAGTAGTGCCAAGCGTGCGCCTGTGTCATAAGTAAAGGGCCGGCTGGCTTGACCGTTAAGGGTGCTGTAACCCCCGAAAGTACACTCCAGTCCAAACCAAAAAAAAAATTATTTTCTGTGTTTGTGAATTGTGTGCGCAGTAGCCGCACGTGCATCAACAAAGTAGTGCCAAGCGTGCGCCTGTGTCATAAGTAAAGGGCCGGCTGGCTTGACCGTTAAGGGTGCTGTAACCCCCGAAAGTACACTCCAGTCCAAACCAAAAAAAAAATTATTTTCTGTGTTTGTGAATTGTGTGCGCAGTAGCCGCACGTGCATCAACAAAGTAGTGCCAAGCGTGCGCCTGTGTCATAAGTAAAGGGCCGGCTGGCTTGACCGTTAAAGGGTGCTGTAACCCCCAAAGTACACTCCAGTCCAAACCAAAAAATTTTTTATTTTCTGTGTTTGTGAATTGTGTGCGCAGTAGCCGCACGTGCATCAACAAAGTAGTGCCAAGCGTGCGCCTGTGTCATAAGTAAAGGGCCGGCTGGCTTGACCGTTAAAGGGTGCTGTAACCCCCAAAGTACACTCCAGTCCAAACCAAAAAAAAATTTATTTTCTGTGTTTGTGAATTGTGTGCGCAGTAGCCGCACGTGCATCAACAAAGTAGTGCCAAGCGTGCGCCTGTGTCATAAGTAAAGGGCCGGCTGGCTTGACCGTTAAAGGGTGCTGTAACCCCCGAAAGTACACTCCAGTCCAAACCAAAAAAAAAATTATTTTCTGTGTTTGTGAATTGTGTGCGCAGTAGCCGCACGTGCATCAACAAAGTAGTGCCAAGCGTGCGCCTGTGTCATAAGTAAAGGGCCGGCTGGCTTGACCGTTAAAGGGTGCTGTAACCCCCAAAGTACACTCCAGTCCAAACCAAAAAAATTTTTATTTTCTGTGTTTGTGAATTGTGTGCGCAGTAGCCGCACGTGCATCAACAAAGTAGTGCCAAGCGTGCGCCTGTGTCATAAGTAAAGGGCCGGCTGGCTTGACCGTTAAAGGGTGCTGTAACCCCCAAAGTACACTCCAGTCCAAACCAAAAAAAAATTTATTTTCTGTGTTTGTGAATTGTGTGCGCAGTAGCCGCACGTGCATCAACAAAGTAGTGCCAAGCGTGCGCCTGTGTCATAAGTAAAGGGCCGGCTGGCTTGACCGTTAAAGGGTGCTGTAACCCCCAAAGTACACTCCAGTCCAAACCAAAAAAAAATTTATTTTCTGTGTTTGTGAATTGTGTGCGCAGTAGCCGCACGTGCATCAACAAAGTAGTGCCAAGCGTGCGCCTGTGTCATAAGTAAAGGGCCAGCTGGCTTGACCGTTAAAGGGTGCTGTAACCCCCAAAGTACACTCCAGTCCAAACCAAAAAAAAATTTATTTTCTGTGTTTGTGAATTGTGTGCGCAGTAGCCGCACGTGCATCAACAAAGTAGTGCCAAGCGTGCGCCTGTGTCATAAGTAAAGGGCCGGCTGGCTTGACCGTTAAAGGGTTCTGTAACCCCCAAAGTACACTCCAAACCAAAAAAATATATATTTTCTGTGTTTGTGACTTGTGTGCACTGTGGCTGCACGTGCATCAACAAAGGAGCAGCGCCAAGTGTGCGCCTGTGTCCCATAAGTAAAGAGCCGGCTGGCTCATTTCTTAAAGGGTGGTGTAACCCACAAAGTGCACTACTCTCCAGCAAAAATAAAAAAATATTTTCTGTGTTTGTGTGCGCTTTAGCCGCACGTATATATATCAATATAACATAAATGGAGGACCAAACTTTCTCTGATAAAAATAAAATAGGGAAAGATCAAGAACCACTTCCTACTAGTGCTGTTGCTGCTGCTGGGAGTTGTTCATCATCCCAGAGAGGAAGTAGGAACATCACTACTTTTACTAAACAATTGACCCTCCAACAGTCCCTAGCGATGAGGATGAAGTACGACAGCAGTCATCCTGAAGCAAAACGTATAACTGAGGCCTTGACTGCTATGTTGGTGTTAGACGTGCGTCCGGTATCCGACATTAGTGCAGTGGGATTTAGACAATTGATGGAGGTAGTGTGTCCTCGGTTCCAAATCCCGTCTAGATTCCACCTGCATCCTCAAAGCAGCAGCGACAAGCGTGCGTCTGTCTGTTAAAGGGTGGTGACACCCTCAAAGTGTGCTACACAAACAATTAAAATATTGTTCTTTTTTTTTCTGTCTTTGTGAAATGTGTGGGCTGTAGCCGCACCTGCATCCTTAAAGCAGCAGCGACAAGCGTGCATCTGTCTGTTAAAGGGTGGTGACACCCTCAAAGTGTGCTACACAAACAATTAAAATATTGTTCTTTTTTTTTCTGTCTTTGTGAATTGTGTGGGCTGTAGCCGCACTTGCATCCTCAAAGCAGCAGCGACAAGCGTGCGTCTGTCTGTTAAAGGGTGTTGTAACTCTCAAAGTGCTCCAAAAAATCAAAAAATTTTTTTTAATGTGTTTGTGACTTGTGTGCGATGTAGCCACACTTGCATCCTCAAAGCAGCAGCGACAAGCGTGCGTCTGTCTGTTAAAGGGTGGTGACACCCTCAAAGTGTGCTACACAAACAATAAAAATATTCTTCTTCTTTTTTCTGTCTTTGTGAATTGTGTGGGCTGTAGCCGCACCTGCATCCTTAAAGCAGCAGCGACAAGCGTGCGTCTGTCTGTTAAAGGGTGGTGTAACTCACGAAGTGCTCCAAAAAATAAAAAACTATTTTTTTAATGTGTTTGTGACTTGTGTGCGATGTAGCCGCACTTGCATCCTCAAAGCAGCAGCGACAAGCGTGCGTCTGTCTGTTAAAGGGTGGTGACACCCTCAAAGTGTGCTACACAAACAATAAAAATATTCTTCTTTTTTCTGTCTTTGTGAATTGTGTGGGCTGTAGCCGCACCTGCATCCTTAAAGCAGCAGCGACAAGCGTGCGTCTGTCTGTTAAAGGGTGGTGACACCCTCAAAGTGTGCTACACAAACAATTAAAATATTGTTCTTTTTTCTGTCTTTGTGAATTGTGTGGGCTGTAGCCGCACCTGCATCCTTAAAGCAGCTGCGACAAGCGTGCGTCTGTCTGTTAAAGGGTGGTGACACCCTCAAAGTGTGCTACACAAACAATTAAAATATTGTTCTTTTTTTTTCGGTCTTTGTGAAATGTGTGGGCTGTAGCCGCACCTGCATCCTTAAAGCAGCAGCGACAAGCGTGCGTCTGTCTGTTAAAGGGTGGTGACACCCTCAAAGTGTGCTACACAAACAATAAAAATATTCTTCTTCTTTTATCTGTCTATGTGAATTGTGTGGGCTGTAGCCGCACCTGCATCCTTAAAGCAGCAGCGACAAGCGTGCGTCTGTCTGTTAAAGGATTACATCGGTGACAGCATCCAAGTAGGCATGTCAGACAGTCCGTACCTGTACTGGCAGGAAAAAGAAGCAATTTGGAGGTCCCTGTACAAACTGGCTCTATTTTACCTGAGTTGCCCCCCCTCCAGTGTGTACTCCGAAAGAGTGTTTAGTGCAGCCGGGAACCTTGTTAGCGAAAGGCGTAGGAGGTTGCTTCCACAAAATGTGGAGAAGATGATGTTCATAAAATGAATGATCAACTCTTCCAGGGAGACCAGCCTCCAGAACGTACAGAGGGACCTGTTGTTCCAGCAGGGACGAATTAATACTCTGTGAGGATGAGGATGTACATAACACTGAAGAGGGTGAGGAATCTGTGGATGAGGAGGATGAGGACGACTTCTTGCCTCCGTAGAGCCAGTTTGTGCAGGGACAGATTAATTGCCAGCTTGTTTTGTGGGGGCCCAAACGAACCAATCATTTCAGCCACAGTTGTGTGGCAGACCCTGGCGCTGAAATGATTGGTTTGTTAAAGTGTGCATGTCCTGTTTATACAACATAAGGGTGGGTGGGAGGGCCCAAGGACAATTCCATCTTGCACCTCTTTTTTTTCTTTGCATTATGTACAGTTTGGGGCCTAGTTTTTCAATGCCATCCTGTCTGCCACTGCAGTTTCACGCCTAGATGGGTCACGTGTTTGTGCCGCCCACTCGTGTCGCTTAGCATAGTCATCCAGCTACCTCGGTGCAACCTTTTGGACATAAAAACACTATTGTGAGGTGTGAGGTATTCAGAATAGACTGGAAATGAGTGGAAATTAAGGTTATTGAGGTTAATAATAGCATAGGAGCAGAAAAACCTACAAATTCTGTGATTTTAGCTGTTTTTATGCTTTTTTTCAAAAAAATACAGATCCAAAACACAAAACCCAGAACCCAAAACACGGAAGGGTGGTTTTGGCAAAACCAATCCAGATCCAAAACACGAAGAAAGATCCAGATCCAAAACCAAAACACAAAACACGAAAAGTGGCCGGTGCACACCCCTAATAGTAACACAGTATAACTACCAGGAGAAGGTACAAATCACTGCATGTCTGCATAGTAACACAGTATAACTACCAGGAGCAGGTACAAATCACTGCATGTCTGTAGAGTAACACAGTATAACTACCAGGAGCAGGTACAGATTGCTGCATGTCTGTATAGTAACACAGTGTAACTACCAGGAGCAGGTACAAATCGCTGCATGTCTGTATAGTAACACAGTATAACTACCAGGAGCAGGTACAGATTGCTGCATGTCTGTATAGTAACACAACACCTACCAGAAATGTAGTCTCCACCTGCTGGGAATCTAATTTAATTGTAAATCTTCATTAAATGCAGACCCACCCCTAATGATGTCACAGTCCCTCCCTAACCTCAGTGAAGTGAATGGATGGACTAAGGGCCTGATTCAGAGCCGGACGCTATTTGCGCTCGCTCGTTCAGAAAAAGGGGCCGGCTATTTAAATTGAGCGCTCGCTCTTTGCGGTCTGTTGACGCCTGTATGTGTGAATGAGCGAACGAAACAAAACAGCAGCGCTATTTAAAAAAAAAAAGGAAAACATGATAAGACACCTCGAGACAAGAGTAATGTATGAGATAAAATGTGCCCCACACTGTTGGGGGATCGCAGTGAGATGTGTCATAATGGCCCCACGTCTTACTCATGCTTGCCTATTCTCCCAACCATCCGGGGGGCTCCAGAATCTCGGGTGACTCTCCCGCAGTCAAGTAAAGTGGGCAGGCCGGGTGAAGAATGACACAGTTTGCGCTGAATCACGTCATTAAGGCCCCCTTCCCCCGCTTCACAATGTGTGGAAGAAGCAGGACCATGATGATGTAACCACACCCTCATACGCCCCCACTTTACTGCCCCCACTTAGCCCACTTTGCCCCCCCCCCCACCCTGAATAGCCGAACTGACTTCTTTATCTCGGATGGGGCAGCCAGAAGTCGGCAAATATGCTTTTGCTGCTGAATGCTAAGATTTGAGGCATCAGGCAGCAGGACCGGGATGCAATCGGGAAGCCGGCTGACGTATCCCGGCGAGGGTTAAATGACAGGCGTCTAAATCTAGACACCTGTCATTTTTACGACACCAGGAGCCCGTCGCCTGGCATCCCGATCGAAGGGATGCCGGACGCCGAGAGTGGACAGCCGACGGGGGGGAAGGTTAGGTTTAGGGCTCCCTGGGGGGACTTAGGGTTAGGCACCCCCCCGGGAGGGTTAGGGTTAGGCTAGGGGGAGGGAGGGTTAGGGTTAGACACCCCCGGGGGGAGGTTAGGGTTAGGCACCCCCCCCCCGGGGGACTTAGGTTTAGGCAGCGGGGAATTGGGGGTTAGGATTAGGCACAGGGGGAAGGTTAGGGTTAGGCAACCCTAAGGAGGGTTAGGGTTAGGGGGGTTAGGTTAGTAAGTACTCGCCTACGGACGATCGGGATTTCCAGCACTGTCGGGCTGCCGCTGCCGGGAACTCTTCATTTGTCTGCCTGACACTGCCGGGATTCGAACTCCAGGCCATGCGGCCGGCGGTATTTCATACCACTTCCGCAGGACCACATAGATTTACTGTGAGTTGTGTCATAAAGCTTCGGATTACTCACTTCACAGGGGCAATTCGGGAGGCAGGTCTACTCGAGAGAGAGAGAGAGAGAGACCGGAAGAACCCCTGACATTCGGGAGTCTCCAGGACGTTCTGTGAGAGTAGACAAGAACTGTGACAAACATAATCACACACTGGCTAATGCCACTGGCAATATAAAATTTCCTCTTACTAACATTTAAAAAAAAAAAAAAAATGTAACTGAAGCACCATAAAAACAATTGTTAACAAAAATCTAAATGAATGAAGAAAAAAAAAAAGAAACATTGTAATTGTTACAAAATAAATATACCTAGTATAATCTCTTACTAACATTTGTAACGTCAGTAATGGTGCGTACACACTACACGATATGCTCCCTGAGCGATATCGTGTAGTGTGTCCCCGGCAGGGTGTGCTCAATGTCGTTCATGACATTGAGCACAGCCACTGAACGATATCATTAACGATATCGTTCAGCGCCGGGCTCTCTCCCCCATTCCCTGACATGCAGCAACCTGACGAGGTCGTCAGATTGTGCTGCATGTTCAGGCGATGGACAATGTCGGAAACGACCAGCGGGAGTGCGCATCGCTGGTCGTTTCCGACCTAAAAGTGCACGATTTGTGCACGATTACTGAGCGATTGCACGATTACGATGTCGTAATCGTGCAGTCGCTCAGTAATATCGCCCAGTGTGTACCCACCATAAGAGCATGCAGATGGGAATGAGGATGGAACCTAATGCCAGCGTGTAACAGGTGTCAATATTACTCGTAGCTCGTAGCTTAGTCACTGTAACCCCGTTTGTTAATACATGGCAATATTTCCTGTTCCCGTTACCTCTGTTTTCCTGGTTTCCCTTAACTCGTGTGATTAATATGATTAAACAAATTAAGAGCATGCTGAATTTTTCAGGCGATAAGCGCCTGAATTTAATATACTGGTTTATTAAAATGAGTAGAATAGTTAATTAATAAACAGTGATCTCTTATTCTGTGCATGGCTTCGCAGCCCTTTCATGTTGTGAGTTTGAATTACATTTGTTTAATTATGTTTTTTTTTCTCTTCCCTTTCTGCCACTAGCATCAATACGCCAATATACGCAGAGCTTCTTTGCTTCAGTTGTCTAACCCCCTCCTCCACCAGGGGGAGCTGTAGTTCACATCATAGAAATGGGTTCTTTGGGTGTAGAAGGGCTGATTTTTACAGGTTCTGATACCATGTACATTTTACAGCCATTTTGGGGACAAACTGCTTTATTGCATATAATGACCTGAATATTTGTTTAAATATCTAAAAAATAAATTCTTGCCCGCAACACAACTTTTATCACCAGGGGTTTAAGAAGCACCAGGGCATTCCTGACTCGACATCAACAGTACCTCCCCTGTGAGCCAATCAGATGACACACATCTGATTTAGGGGTCAGGATGCACCCAGCAAATCAGCAGCAGTAACAGGTAGCAGGCTACTATCTGTCACATACATATCATGCCACTACTGGCTCCACCCCTTGATATCAGGGCTGTTCTAGGGATGGTCATCGGTGGGTTGTCCATTTATGGTTACCATCGATGATTTCATCAGTGTTTACCATCGATGGCACTAAACCATCTACGGTGAACCACTGATGGTTTGCACCACTTGATGGCCAGTGCTGCTGAAAGGCATGGAGAGCCATGGGCCAATCAAAATAGGGGATGGGGCTTAGTGATCACTGGGGGGTGGGGCTAAGCTCTGTGCCGACTAAAAATAAAAGCATCGGGTTTTACTCTGACATCGATGCCGAGAACCATAGTTAATCATCGGTGTTTGATAATGATCGATGGTCATCCCTAGGCCGGTCCCGATGACCCTGGACAGCCAAAGGAGCCCCAACCTCACCTTCCACCTCCCGCACCACAATTCGTCACCTGCAACTTAAAGCATTTGAATTGTGTCGGTAGTATGACTATGCTTTACAGCTTCACACTTATACTGCTGACACTGTTAAAATACTCTAACCTGCATTTTTACCTTTGTTTGCATAGTGCCACCAACATAGTCCTGTCTATCTCCTGGTTGTTGACGTAAAAAACAGGCACTGAGGAGGAATCTGCAGTGGAGAGAACCGACCTTGTCCTAGTAGGAAGAAATCTTCTGGCAGAACCACTAGTTGTGTATAAATAAACATTCCTGTTTGGCCACAGCCCTGCTAAGAGGCACAGTATTCCCCCTCTATACCCATGTGGCTAGTAAGGAATGACGTTGGAAAGTAACTGATGACGTCAAGGTTCAAAAATTGAAGGGGATCTATCCACTTCCAAGAGGGGGGCATAAAAGGTAGCAGGGTAAATAACAGCTAGTTTGTCAGCAGTGGGACACCATCTATCAGGGCTGGCTCCAGGGGTCGGAGCACCCTGTGCCGGCCCTCTCCAGTGCGCCCTATCTTCACGCGCATGGCCAAGCCACGCGCAGATCTAACTGCCATAGGCCACGCCCCCTACGTGATGTTATTAAAGGCCTTGTCTGCCTCCAAATAACATCAGGCTGGGGGGAGCCTCACTAGCTGGGCTTCCCCCAGCCCCTCTCCTGTCGCTGAATGGATGTCGTGCGCATGCGCGCAGCATCCATTTAGAGTCTCTGGGGTCCGGCACTACCGCACAGTTGCGGCGGTGGGTGTCCCCAACCTCTCGATTTGACTGCCCGCGGGCCACTGAAATCGGGATGTTGGGGAGGGGTGCGCCCCCTATAGGTGACGCCCCTGTGCGACCGCACAGGTCGAACACCCCTAGAGCCGGCCCTGCCATCTATAATAGACTTTATAGATACTCTCTTTAATGCATGGTTGCCTATACTCCCGGACAAAAGTGAAGTCTCCTGCTGCACCAGAAGGATAGGCAGAAATCCCAGAATCTCCCCATTGCCCGTCGCTATACAAAACGTCATAAGGGTGGGACTGCGATTATGCAATCCATCATGCCCCACCCACCTCGACCACCCTCTCCACGGACCTCCTGGGGAGGAACCTTTGGTGGCAGCAGGTAGTGGTTCTTGAACTAGACGCCACTTTTTCCTTAATGCCCCTTAGCAGTGTTGCAGAGAGACAGATTTTTTGGTCATACAGGAGGGGGGCATTTTATTTTTTATTAATATTTTGTTATTATTTATTTTATTCTCGGTGATGTAGGTAAAGGTAATGCTGAGATTTCCATTTGTATTGTGCCACTTTAAACCTCACCCTCGGGCTGCCATGCTGTGCCCCATGCTCACAAAACCTGTTTAGATCTACCTAACCGCACTCATATTACCAATGTACCACACCAATTTGTGGCTGCCGCTTCAACAGTAGCAGGTGCATGTGCCAATGTAGGGGTGTTATAGGTGAAAGACAAAGGACTGGGGGCTTCCTCTGGGAGGGGGGGGGGCACGGCCCCATTAGACATGGCATATACCAATGTGCTTGATCATACTCAATGTTGCATAACCACTGCCATGTCGCTAACCAATGTGGGATAGACATAAGTTGGGACGTATGGGGCGGGGGAGGGGTATACATTACTTATAATTCTCAATAACCACCCAATATCCACCCAACATGGCGAAATAGTTGTCATGCATAATATTATCTTGAAAAATTGTGAAAGCCAATCTATTGCCAGAGGTATGGACAAAATCTTTATGTCCTCAGTTTTTTCCATTTCTTATGGACTCCCTGCAGACTGACTGAGGAAGGGTAAAACACGATCCAAGCGTGCAAAGGATCCATCTGAAAGAGGCGTGCCATCTCTGTCTGCACGCCACAACCACGCGCGGAGGCTGGCCTACACGCCCACGGTACTGCCACAACACTACTAAAAGGCAGATCAATCCGCAAGTTGAGCGGCCAGTTGCCGATCAGAAATGTCCATTTCACGTAGAGAGTGATGAATCAACGGATGGAGCAGTCGGCGATTACTTCCGCGGCGCATTTGCACTATAAAAGGTGTCTAAAAGACAGCACAGACAGTGTAATGGTTAGCATTACTGCCTCACAGCACTGAGGTCGTGGGTTTGAGTCCCACCTCGGCCCTAACTGTGCGGAGTTTGCATATTCTCCCTGTGCTTGCGTGGGTTTCCTCCGGGTGCCTCCCATGCTCCAAAAATATACTGGTGTGATACCCCAAAATTAGGGGGTCATAATTGTTAAACAGTCTGTGCCAAGTAAAGTGAAGTCATGAATGTTCCCCAAAAATGTAAATAAATGTATTTTATTAAAGAAGATTGTTCTCAGATAAAGTAGTCAACGGGGACGTGTGTGCCTGTGCTGCCCCTATAGAAGGAAGAAGATGGTACCATCCATACAGAAAGGCCCTGCAGTATTAGGGAGAGCACGAGCACAGGACTCTACCAAGGAGTCTGAGATAGGGGAGAAGTACCCCCGTTAGACGTCCCGGTGATAGGTTGATAAGTCAGCGCGTGAGGACAGGTGGAGCGTTAGCATGGCCGCGAGGGAGAGAGCAGGGAACAAGTCCAGGATGTGTGTCGACTGGCAGTTGGTCCCAGGAGCAACAGCCGCAAACTGTTCCCCCCCCTGTTGTGCTGTGGGGACTGGAGAGAGAGGAACGGTTGGCAGGTCCCTGAGGTTGCGGTAGCTGAAGAGAGCTCCGGTGCGCTGTTTACCTGATATAACCGGAGGACAGGAGCGGCCATCCGGAGACAAGGAAAAGTCGTGGCTGCGGTCCAGAGACATTGCGGCGGCAGAAGGGACCTGACGTCAGGAAGCGGAAGCCTGTCGGGGAGAAGGCACGGCTGAGGCGGAGACAGTGGGATCAGCATATAGACGGAGGCGAGTCTATCCTGGGTCCTCTGGAGGTTGTGTCGGGCACTGCAGGGAACCAGGAGGTCACGGTGGTAAGAGACTTAGGCCCTGATTCAGAGCCGCTTGTAAGCGGCCGCTCGTTCGTTCTGACCGATGTTCGCACATCTGCGCATGCGTACGGATTTTAATACGCATGCGCGAACCAGTGAGTGCGGCCGAAAATTGTTTGTTCGCTATATAGCGAATGCCTGCTATTTTGAGTGACAGAGGGAGGCGTATGTGGGTGGTAACAGGGGAAGGTGCTTGAAAACGGGGGTGTGGAATTAGATCGCAGGCGTGCTTAAAGGTCAAAACGGGCGTTTTAAGGGAGTGCATAATTAATACAGCAGCGTCATTGACCACGTCACTTTTTTTTTTTTCTACTCCGAACTGCTCGCAAAATAGCGGTTGAAAAAACCAGCCACAAGAATAGCGAGCAGTTCATACGCTGTTCGATGTACTCGATTAATCTAATAAATAGCGGACATGACGTAGGATGCGAGCGGCCAGGGGGCGTATTTTTCAAAATTACAAACGCAAGTTTTGCTCGCTCGTTCAGACTTAGAGGCGTGAACAGACCGCAATTAGCGAACGGTTCATTTGAATAGCCAGCCCTTGTTTTAGAACGAACGACCGCAAATAGCGAGCGGCTCTGAATCAGGGCCTTATTACACAAATGTTGCCAAATTGTTGATGCATTAGTCTAGTTACAGAGACTGTCAGCCAGGATTAATAAGGAGGGACAATTGCAACAGGAATAAATTCAGCTTGAGCAATTTAACCTACTCAGAGTGGAGAGATCTCCATTAGTGACAGTTTAAAGTCGGTGCTAGCATCCAATAACCCGAACAACGCAGTGTACACCAACAGGACTTTAGGGATATATGAGCTCATGAACTATTAGGTGTTCTGGCCAGAAAAATTTAGAAAAATAGCATACAGGCTACAAAGATAGAAACTGCTATTTTTGTCTTTACTGTTTTGATAAATACACTGAGGTTATTGAATATAAGTATTTTTGTTAAAATGTTGCTTAAAGAGTATTGCATGCATTAATCCTTTGACATCAGGAGGAGAGGAATATTTGGCGATAGCAAGGAGGCAGTGTTCCTGAATAATAAACTTGATTTGATGTTTTGTTCGTGTGAATTGTGACTGTAATTGTTATTGGAAAATGAACTTGTAATTCTTACTGCAGAAGTGCAATTTAACATGATATAATTTCTGTTACTGCAATAAAATACATAATATGTTTCCCTCAAACTATTGTATACTTACCTCTTTACCTCTCTGTACAAAAGAAAGAACCTAGAACCCCATTCTTACGTATACCCAGTGTTAGGGGGTGTTACACTGGTAGGTTAATTGGTTCCCAACAGAATTAACCCTAGTATGTATATGTGTGTGCATATGATAGGGAATCTAGGGCCTGATTCAGAGCTGAACGCTCTGACCAGAGCGCTCGCTCTGAATCAGGGCCCTCCTACCTGTTTTAGGAGCGTCCTCATGGACGCTCGCATAGCTGTGGGTTACCACCCACAGCTTATGCGAGCGTCCATGATGATGACCATCGGGCTTGCGACGGAGACCCTGCGGTAGGGTCTCGCTGCCGCAAGCCCTGGAGTGATTTTGGCTCTATCAGAGCCAAAATCACTCCCACTGACATCACTAGTGATGTCAGTGGGGCCGGCTTGAGACGGTAGGCGTTCCCATGGGAACGCCTCCGTCTGGCAGGCACGCCCACCAAAGGGGGCGTGCTGTCAATCAACATCGACAGCACGCCCCCTTTGGTGCGAGACCCGGAGCGATGGAGAGCCCGTCGCTCTCCGGGTCTCGCGCATGCGCACGACGGAACTCCCTCCATTGTGCGCATGCGCAGTGGGGGACATCGACCCGCTTGCTAGCGTACTGCCGCTCACGAGCGGGTCTGAATGACCCCCCTAGAGTGTAAGCTCCCCTGGGGCAGGGACTGATGTGAATGGCCAAATAGTCTCTGTAAAGTGCTGTGGAATATGTGTTCACTATATAAATAACTGGTAATTATAAATAATAATAAAATTAGAGACAGACCTGCCAGTGGATCTAGTTTTTTTTGCCAAGATTGATTGGATTTCCACTCTCAAGGTGCCCACACACATAGCGATCTGCACACGATTAGCCGGAGTGTACGATTTCCCTTGAAACTCTCCCCGGCAGCTCTGCACACGATCTGCACACGATTTGGTGTCCAATCTTCATACAATCTCTCCTGCATCCAGACTATCACAGTGCGTCGCCTCCTAGATTGTCAGATCTGCCCTACTGCACGGCAGATCTGACGATGCGATGTGCGACCAGCGGGGACGCGCATCGCATCGTGGTCGTGAGTGGGGACTCATGATTTACTCAAGATTTGGCCATATTTTACACGATCTGTCATTCCAATGTGTCGGAATCGGCCAGATCGGGTAAAATATCGCTATGTGTATGGCCAGCATCAGATTCAGGATTCGTTTGTAAATAAGCTCCGAGTTGGTGCTTTTCTGGGACTTTTAGGGCCTTGGAGGTAACCTGTGATCAGCTGTTACTTTCTATGGTATGAGGCATCTATAATAACCGCACCTCAGGCTGAACTACTATACATGAGAGTGCGGCAGTCGTTATCTCATTGAAGCCGCTGGGTTCTCGCCAGTTATCCCGCTGCTCTCCGGCTCAGGCTGTCTGCACTGTGTGTATATGACAGGTTCATTTTAAGTGAAATAAATACAAAGTTATTGCTCAACGGACCTTTAAGACTTAATCAAAAGTAATTTGTCGGCGCCCTCGTCACTGTCTAATTGTTAGCGTACAACTTATCAGAAAATCATTGTTACCAAGAAGTTGCTAGTTCAGCGTTTGATAATACAGTTTTCCCTGTCACCCTCAGCCCCAGTTTTATCATTTGCATAAAACATAAAAAAAATTAAATGATGTGACCTAATTAATGGAATTGTTACAGACTGTGGGCGTGATCCAGCAAGGAACGCACGGATGCAGACGCACGCACCCGGCAGCTGCGAGAATATGCTAATGAATACAGGCCCTGATTCAGAGCCGGCTGCTCTGACAGAGCGCTCGCTCTGAATCAGGGCCGGTCTTTTTTTTTTAAGAATGGCCTCCTGGCCGCTCGTATAGCTGTGCAAGACCATCGCGACCATCGGGCTTGCGATGAGACCCTTGTGGTAGGGTCTCGTTGCCACAAGCCCCAGAGAGATTTTGGCTCTAACAGAGACAAGTGATGTCAGTGGGGCCGGCCCCAAATGGTAGGCGTTCTCATATGAAAGCCTTCGTTTGGGCAGCCACCCCCCCAGCCCGCCCACCAAATCGGCGTGCTGTCACTCAACATCGACAGCACGTCCCCTCTGGTGCGAGACCCGGAGCGACGGATTGCCTGTCGCTATCCGGGTCTCGCGCATGCACGCGACGGAGCTGGCTCCAACATGCGCACTGGGCCACCATCGACCCGGTTGCGAACGCTCAGCGCTTGCAACCGGGTCTGAATCAGGCCCAAGTGCATACGCACGGCAATGGCAGCACGAAGTTGCAGACGCCCAGCGCTACATAATGCCGCCCCCTTTACTGTCCGCTGACGTCCGTACTGTTGTGCAAGGCAAGAAAACATTGGGAACATCGAGTAACATCGGAGCAGCACGCAGACTAAAAGTACACCTGACCCTGCCGCAGGAGTTGAGTGACTTCCTGCACGCAGAGGGACGCCAGGCTGCTTCCGTCATCTCAGTGGATAATTTATGCACGCCCCGGTCTTCACCAGGGACCCTCGCAAATGTAAGAGGTGCGTGGGTGAGGTGCAAGCCTGCTGCCCTGCAGATGTATCAGCTGGCTACTTTGCTTCTGGGATGTAGGCCAGGTACCGACACAAAGTGGGGAGAGGAAAACCACATCCCTGATTCTTGCAACAGAAAACGGGCTCCTAAGCCTGGATGACCTGCTCTGGGATCAGTGGATGGTCATTATTGGCACTTCTGATCTCATACATTGTTACAAGGCAGTGTAAAGCACCGAGATGCAACTTTTGGAAATGTCCGCCGAAGGGATGAGGGATTGGGACGTCACACAAATAAATGTTCTCACCACGATATTCTTGTCACCTTGCTAGGTGGATGTCAGCATCTGCAAGAAAACGCAGAGAAAAGGCCCTCACCACAGCTTTCTGCAAGTCTACCTGCCAAGATGGTCGAACGTGCCCACTCAACGCTAAGTAAACACACAGGCCCTGAAACTAGCCCACTAGTATGTGTTACAAATTACAATGAAACTTTCCGCCTTATTTAGAGCCGCTCGCAAAAAGCGAGCGCTCGCTCTGAATCAGGGAGGCCACTTTGTTTTGACAAACCCTGCCTCCTGGCCGCTCGCTAAGCTGTGGGTGACCACCCACAGCTTTTGTGAGCGGCCAGGTGATGGTCGCGATGAGACCCTTGTGGTAGGGTCTCATCTGCCGCAAGCCCCAGTGAGCTTCCGGTTCTATTAGAGCCAGAAGCTCACTACTGACATCACTCGTGGTGTCAGTAGGGCCGCCCCCAAACGGCAGGCGTTCCTTTGGGAACGCCTCCGTTTGGCCAGCCACCCCCGCTCCCCGCCCACAAAACGGGGCGAGCTGTCGATCAACATCGACAGCCGCCCTGTTTGTAGCGAGCCACCCACAGCTTATGCGAGCGGCCAAAAAGATGGTCGCGATAGGGTCTCGCTGACGCAAGCCCAGGAGTGCTTTTGGCTCTATCACAGCCAAAAGCACTCCCACTGACATCACTAGTGATGTCAGTGGGGCCGGCCCCAGACGGTAGGCGTTCCCATGGGAACGCCTCCGTCTGGGCAGCAACGCCCCCGGCACGCCCACCAAAAGGGGCGTGCTGTCACTCACCATCGACAGCACGCCCCCTTTGGTGCGAGACCCATAGCGACGGCTTGGCCGTCGCTATTCGGGTCTCGCGCATGCGCACGATGGAGCTCCCTCCGTCGTGAACATGCGCACTAGGGCACCATCGATCCGCTTGCGAGCGCTCAGCGCTCGCGAGCGGGTCTGAATCAGGCTTGCTGTCTATAACATACATAACAAATATACCAACAAGCAGTAACTGGTACAAAAGATATAACATGTATATTCAGCAACAATGCTTAATTATCAATACAACTGTTATAAATCTCTAAGCCCAGAGCACGGACACGTGATCACCGTTGGCCTACTCTGAATGTGGCCTAACTGGGTTTAGTGACACGAGATAAGTAACACAGATACTCACCAGCCTGGCGAAATACCAGGCGGGGCAAATTGGGCATTTTGCTGTCCAGGACTGATGGGACAAATAAGTCGATCCTGTCCTTCCTGCTGCCGGTGAGCTCGTATTGCTCTGACAGGGGGTCTCTCTTCTGCACAGCTGGATCCAATCAGACTGTGTATCACTTATTAGGAACAATTATTTGGCTGGTCATATCGGCAGCAGCTCACAGTCCACTCTTTGTGGTTGACTCAATTGCAGGGTGCGATACTGGCAATCTGGGAGTGGGGTGTGCGTATATATAATTGCCGTATAGGGTACCCTCAACATTGCGGCAAGATTGTACCTGTAGATTGTGCTTTCACAATCATTCTTACCATTCGGTTTCTGATGCCTTCTGTCAGAAATACAGCATTTACTCATACTGTTTTGTCTCATTATCCTTTGGAGGAGGGAAGTTATTATGGCACAGGGGTGTTGTGCTCTGTATTCGGGCTCCTATACCTGATGCTTTTCATGTTTTCCTGGACTGCAGCACTGATGCTAGAATAAAGACACTTCAGAATAAGGATCATAGGGGGTCATTCAGACCCGCTCGCGAGCAAAGGACGCTCGCAAGCGGGTCGATGTTGCCCCACTGCGCATGCGCACGACGGAGGGAGCTCCGTCGTGCGCATGCGCGAGACCCGGATAGCGACGGGCTCTCCGTCGCTCCGGGTCTCGCACCAAAGGGGACGTGCTGTCGATGTTGATTGACAGCACGCCCCCTTCGGTGGGCGTGCCGGGGGCGTGGCTGCCAGACGGAGGCGTTCCCATGGGAACGCCTACCGTCTGAAGCCGGCCCCACTGACATCACTAGTGATGTCAGTGGGAGTGATTTTGGCTCTGATAGAGCCAAAATCACTCCTGGGCTTGCGGCAGCGAGACCCTACCGCAGGGTCTCGTCGCAAACACGATGGTCGCGATGGTCAAAGACCATCGCGGCCATCTTTTTGGCCGCTCGGATATGCTGTGGGTGGTCACCCACAGCTATGCGAGCGGCCAGGAGGCCGCTCCATTTTCAGGTAGGAGGGCCCTGATTCAGAGCGAGCGGTCTGGTCAGAGCGTTCAGCTCTGAATCAGGCCCATTGATCCCTATAAAAAATGTATCCACAATAAAATGTGCATGACGAAAGCAGGAGTGAGCATGAGCACGCCGTAAATATGATTGCTAAATAATGTACTGTAAGTGCCATGTGCCCTCTTCTTAAATGATCAATGATCCCTATTTAATATGGCCTAATGATGTGTTCATCGTGCAGCGGACCCAGCTCAGGGAGAGTATAAATGGTGCTTTGCAGCCGTACGGTAGTAGAGAAATAACTAACAATCATCTGTAATACATCCTAATGTCAACTGAAGCATTTGAATGAAATATGGTTGGACGTCTAGCAGTTAATTGGGTACTGTACTAAGGACTAGAGCCAAGGCCTGGAAATGAGGGGCATTATACAGTTACTATGGTTTTGTCACAAGTTTTAAGGCCTTGAGTTTAGTGTAACTGTTGCTTTGCCATGAGATCTCCAGCAGCTTCTGATGTACAGTACAGTATTCACAAACAGAGCCGTAACAGGACTTAAATGCACCCTGTGCCTTTCCAGGCACCCTGCTAGCCAGAAGGCAGGGCCGTGGGGGAAGGGGGCCCTCTGTTCTGTGTGATGGCACCGGTCACACACCGCTAGCTATGATACATATTACAGCTGAATAAATCATTTGTAACAGATCTATCGCTGTATCCAAGGGCAATGACAATAGAGAAATCCACCTGTACAGTGCAATTCTCAGAAGCCAATCAGTGGCCGCTCTACATGTAGCAGCCGCTCATTGGCTGGGACCCACGTGTAACCAGTCAATGAGCGGACGCTACATGTAAATCAGCCTCTGATTGGCTGTCAGCCCGTGGGAATTCCCAAGGAGGCCCGTCAGCTGTCATTTGCGAAGTATTGCTGTGTGTGAGAACCCACATAGCAATACTTGTCCGTATATAGGATAGTTTTTTTTCCGGTTTGTTTTGTTGCCAAGACCCCTGGATGCTACGGAGAGCAGCGCCAGGATGGAGGTGAGTATCAGATCGTTTTTTCAGGTGCACCCATTGGATTCTACATGGGACAAGTGGATGTTAACATCTAGCAGCAGGTATGTGTGAGTGAGGTAGGTGTGTATTAAAGCTGTACTATGGGGGTCATTCAGACCCACTCGCGATGTTCCCCACTGCGCATGTGCACGACGGAGGGAGCTCCGTCGTGCGCATGCGCGAGACCCGGCGAGGGAAGGATTTTCCATCGCTCCGGGTCTCGCACCAAAGGGGGCGTGCTGTCGACGTTGATTGACAGCACGCCCCCTTTGGTGAGCGTTCCGGGGGCGTGCCTGCCAGACGGAGGCGTTCCTATGGGAACGCCTACCGTCTGAAGCCGGCCCCACTGACATCACTAGTGATGTCAGTGGGAGTGATTTTGGCTCTGATAGAGCCAAAATCACTCCAGGGCTTGTGGTTGAGAAACCCGACCACAGGGTTTCTCTCGCAAGTCCGATGGTCGCGATGGTCAAGACCATCGTGACCATCTTGTTGTACGCTCGTATATGCTGTGGGTGGTGACCCACAGCTATACGAGCGTCCAGGAGGACGCTCCATTTTAATGGAGGTGGGCCCTGATTCAGAGCGAGCGCTCTGGTCAGAGCGTCCGGCTCTGAATCAGGGCCTATATACGGTGTGTGTTCTGTCTCTTTTTAACTATTTATGTTACAGTGGGGGTACAGGTGCCGGACGCCTGCTGACACTTGTAGCTCCACAAGTGCCAAAGGGCAGGCATGCTGGCACCTGTAGTTCCATTGTGAAATACAATAGTTTTCAACTATTTAACACATTATTACCCCTGTACCCACCGTTTCAGGGGTGCGGGGAAGAACCCCGGACTTCAGACCAATCCTGGGATTTTGGGAGATGGGGGACCCCTTTTTTGGGGGGTTCCCCAGCTCCCCTGAGATCCCCGGCTTGGCCTGACTGGCTTGGGGTGAGAATGCTTTGGCCATGGAGACCCGGTAATAGGGTCTCCTGGCTGTAGGATTACACCCCGGTCGGTTTGGTCTATTCTTTCCTAAAAATTAACCCTTAACATATAAAAAAACATACAAGCAGCCTGCACATATTTCACTGACATGTGCAGGCTGCTTGTTCGAGAGAGAAAGTCGGGCAGGGAACTCGGGGCTTCAACACGGAAAGGATCAATCAAATACACCATCAAACAAAACCATCCTGTCAAAACCGGGAGCTTGGTAAATTCACAATTTTTAAAGTAAAAAAACGTCCGTTTTTGATCGATCCTATCCGAGTTCTAAAACGGGACAAATCGGGACCAAAACGAATCTTAGTCAATTTACTAAGGTCCGTGTTGGTTCGAGATTGCTATCTCGGGTGAAAATATCACTTTTTTGCTTATCGGGAATGTACTATCATTAAACTCGGGTGACTTTTTTCATCTTTTGGGTGTGAAATCGGGTGAATAAATGCCGCAAAATCAGACGCTTTTATCACTAGAAATGAATACACCATCCACTATAATTTGAAGTACTTTTCATTCACTTCAGCCTAAATCGGGAATTTACCATGATTTGTTTTGCTATATTCGCCCATTTTTACAGCCAAATCAGGGAGTCAATAAAAGTTTCAAATGCACCAGCTCCCGAGCTGCAATTCAATCAAACATACACAAATCAGTGTGCTTTGTGTACGTTTATAATGAAAAGTGTGTTTTAAGGGTTAGTTTTTAGGAAAAAATTTACGTGGGGCCCCCCCCAAAAGCATAACCAGCCCCGGATTGGTCAGCCAGTCCTGGTTCCAAAAATTACGGGGAACAAAACGTGTAGGGTTCCACGTAATTTAAGTACCAGCACGTGGCTGCAGGGCCAGTCCTGGTTTTAAATATAGGGGAAAAAAAATGCATAGTGGATCCCCCTATATTTAAAACTAGCACCGGACCCAAACCGACTGGGGTGTAATGCCACAGCCAGGAGACCCTATTACCGGGTCTCCATGGCCAAAGTATTCGCACCCCAGGCTGGTCAGGCCAAGCTGGGGATCTCAGGGGATGTGGGGACCCCCCAAAAAAGGGGTCCCCCATCTTCCGGGCACCCCAGGCTTGGCCTGAAGCCCGGGGCTCTTCCCTGCACCCCTGGAGCGGTAGGAATGGGGGTAATAATGTGTTAAATATTTCCAAACTATTGTATTTTACAGTGGAACTCCAGGTGCCAGCATGCCTTCCCTTTAGCACTTGTGGAACTACAAGTGCCAGCAGGCGGCTGTCACCTGTACCCCATTGTAAAATAAATAGTTAAAAAGAGACAGAATACACACACCATATATAGTACAGCTTTAATACACACCTACCTCACTCACAAATACTTACCTGCTGCCAGATGTTCACGTCCACTTGTCCCATGTAGAATTCAATGGGTGCACCTGAAAAAAGATCTGATACTCACCTCCATCCTGGCGCTGCTCTCCGTGGCATCCCGTTACTTGGCAACAAAACAAACCAAAAAAAACGATCCTATACGGACAAGTATTGCTATGCGTGTTGTCACACAGCAATACTTTGTGAATGACAGCTGACGGGCCTCCTAGGGAATTCCCATGGCCCTACCAGCCAATCAGAGGCTGCTTTACTTTGGCTGGGTACACGTGGGTCCCAGCCAATGAGCGGCCCCTACATGTAAGCAGCATATTACCAAGGGCTTATTGATGCGAATAGTCTGGCCCCGTCCCCCCATCGCCACCCACCTGCATCTCCTCTCCGGACTTATCGATTTTAGAGGAATGTCGAAAAGTTGGTATTAAGGAAAACCATAACAAAAAATGCTTGCTAAATATTTAAGGGTGCGCACATAAACAAGCAGCCTTGGGGCGCTATACCTCTGGGTGTCCCATAACCCAGACAATAAAATATAACAATACAACAGTGGTATAGTGCCAATGGCGCTAATAAACTAATAGTGCAAAGACAGAGATTGATACTGTACTTATATTTTTGACCGGCAATGATGACTTAGAACAATTAGCTTAGAAGCAAAGGTAACAGTGTTACAAAATTAGCTCTATTTAGGAGTATAACATTTGGAATAAAATATAAATATAAATATAAAAAGTGTCGGAGGTACTGGACCCGTACCGGAGGGTGATGTAATATACAGCGTGTTGTTTGCAAGCAGGGGGTTCTGGAATCACCCCGGCGTGACTCACTGTTAAAGGTGCCTCTGGATCGGGGTCCGCAGGCTACTGCATGCTGTGGAACAAGACCCCGATCCAGACCTTTGCTTCTAAGATGATTGTTTTAATATTTTTATCAAATAAATAAGGAATTACCCTTTTATAGCAATACTGCCCCATTGTGTTGTTCTTTTCTCTATTTTATATTGCATGTCTCTGCTGCAACTAAGTCATCATTGCCGGTCAAAAATATAAGTACAGTATCAATCTCTGTCTTTGCGCACTTAATTTATTAGCGCCAGAAGCATTATACCACTGTTGTATTATTAAGGAAAACCATGCTTAAGCACAGATTACTGAAATAGTACCTCAGACAAGCATGGATATCCTTAAAACCTGGACTGTTAGGGTGCCTTGAGGGCTGAGTTTGGGAAACACAGGGCCTGATTCAGACCCGGTCTCGAGCGCTGAGCACTCGCAACCGGGTCGATGGCAGCCCACAGCACATGCGCACGACGGAGCCGGCTCCGTCGTGCGCATGCGCGAGACCCGGCTAGCGACGGGCAATCCGTCGTGCCGGGTCTCGCACCAAAGGGGGCGAGCTGTCGATGTTGAGTGACAGCTCGCCCCGTTTGGTGGGCGGGCCGGGGGAGGGGGGTGGCCGGCCAAATGGAGGCGTTCTCAACGGAACGCTTGCCGTTTGGGGACGGCCCCACTGACATCACCAGTGATGTCAGTGGGAGAGCTTCCGGATCTGCTAGAGCCGAAAGCCCTCTGGGGCTTGCGGCCACGAGACACTACCACAAGCGTCTCGTCGCAAGCCCGATGGTCGCGATGGTCTTGACCATCGCGACCATCAACCTGGCCACTCGCTATAGCTGTGGGTGGTCACCCACAGCTATGCGAGCGGCCAGGAGGCCGCACAAATAAAAACGCCCTGATTCAGAGGAAACTCTCTTTCAGAGCGTCCAGCTCTGTCCCTCTGTTCTTAGGCCTGATTCAGAGTTACACACAGGCCCATATTTAACAGTGAAGCATAACCCCTTTAGTGCTCGCTAATGGCGTTATGCCACCCTTTCTGGATTTATCAAACAGCTGTAATCTAAGATTACCGCTGTTTTCAAGCATCGCTCTCGCCATCTTTAAGATGGTGAGAGCGATACGCACTCCATTGTCGTCAATGGAGACCTGGCCGGCGCTGCCTTTACGGCTTCAGCGAAGCCTTCCAGGCACTGCCGGGTTCCGTGTCATGCAGATGCGCAGACGGACCGTCGCGCATGCGCATTACACAAAACCCCGTCGCCGGCAGCGTTGGGCTGCCAGCTGGTGAGCGTAAGACCCCGCCGATGTGGAGGACTTCGCTGGACCTCACTGGAGGGGTAAGTATTGGTAAATACCAGTGGCATTTTCGTTTGTATCGCAGTGATACTAAAACAAAAGTGCCGCTGGTATTTACGCTCGTTCTTAAATGGGACCCTCTGTTCCAAGCGTGGACGGATCGTGTGAATTTTACTAAAGTGCTCATGCATCGCGGCCCGATGGGGCAACTTAAAGCAATTACAAGCGACTCTGAGAAGGCTTCATCTCGTTTGCTTCTCACATATGGCTGCACGGGTGCTACTGGGTGGCAACGGGTGTTCACACATAGAATAAGTGTTCCAAGGGGCGTGAAGACAGAGATGCGGGCGATTCAGAGGTTAGTATATGCAGAGGTCCGTCCACTGTCAGGCGGATCTCCTGCACCAAGTCGGGGCCATAGAGATATCGGCTGTGGTGCGCCGCTTAGATGTGTCCGACTCCTACTCAGAATCAGTCCCCGAATCTCTCCTCTGAATGCACGCAGCTCAGCAGCGAGGGATGGGACAGCGCATTGCTGCAGCTCCTAGGGTACATTTACTAAAGTGAGAGTCTTTACAAGTGGAGATGTTGCCCATAGCAACCAATCAGATTCTAGCTATTATCTTCTAGAAGGTGCTAGTTAAATGTTAAGTAGGATCTGATTGGTCCCTATGGGCAACATCTCCATTTCTAAAAACTCCCACCTTAGTAAATTTACCCCCTAGTGCAGGCCTGGCCAACCTGTGGCTCTCCAGCTGTTGTGAAACTACAAGTCCCAGGATGCCTTGCCAGAGTTTTAGCATTCCCTAATAGCAAAACTGTGGCAAGGCATGCTGGGACTTGTAGTTTCACAACAGCTGGAGAGCCACAGGTTGGCCAGGCCTGCCCTAGTGTAATGCACCTTGCGACTAACTCAGACCGAGGACTGCTATGGGCAGAACATTTTTTTAAATCATTTTGTACCTGATCCACGTGCGGGGAGAACAAACTCTGTAGGAGCTGCAAACCTGACAGATACACTTCAAACTATTGCAAAAACTATTGCAAATATTCAGAAGATAATACACAGGGTATGATTATATTTTTCTGTTGGCCGATATTACACACTCATAACACAATAAGACTTTAGTGGCAGGATGGTGTTTTATTTATGTTTTTTTTGCACAATATAACACAACGAATGCCTTTTTGTTCTTTTGGACGGTAGAAGCGTTAAAATACTTCCATGACCCGGATGTAAAGTTGTAAAATTACAGATTTCAGGAACGTTGGATGAATAATTCTGCTGTATGGATGCATGACAATAAATAAATAAATTACGCTATGTATTTCCATTATTCACAAATATAATTGTCTGCTCTGTGCACCGACTTTGTCATATAACACGAACGTCTATCACGGTCTGCTCTGGGACCACTGGATGGACACAGTGAGGGGTTAAAAGGCAGGACTAAGCGTTAGATTGGGTCGCTGGCAAGATCTCACCATCCATACAAATGGGTCTCCATTACATTGTGGTAGGCGTATGGTCAAGGCAGGTCCTTCATCATGGTCACTTACAACATTATGAATTCAAATTCAAGTGCATGTGTCCTGAGGACTTTGGGGGATCAAGAACGGTGTCTCTAATGCAAACTAATTTTACACCCCTGGTCTTCCAGCTGACATGTGCCGATGCCAGGATTCCTGGTGATCTATAAATCATGGTAAAGAGGTCTGAGCCTAGTTCAGAACCACAACATCCGTGGTATGTTCATGACAATGAGAATGTAGTCGTGTAGTCATTGCTGGCCCTGCCGTATACCGGCACCACTGCTAGATACATAGACCTTAAGGTAGGGTACAAAATAAATTAAACCACACTATAATACAACTCCCCTTCCACCCCGGCCTTGTCGGTGTGCTCAGGTACTGCGGCAGGATTGTCCGGTGCTGGCTTGTCTTTCTTCTCGCCTCTGATGTTAGCAGAATCCCTCACCATGCTGTAGTTACTGGTGGTCAGGTACATGCTTCTTCTCTGGCTCTCCACCTGGCCACACTTGCACAACCTCTTAAAGGCAGTGCGGAACTTCTGAGACATGACGTTGTAGATGACGGGATTAATTGCACTGTTGGCATAGACACAGACGCGGCAGAAGAGGATAAACCAAGGGTCTAAGTAAGGATTTCCCACGAATGAGTTCACTAGGACTAAGGTTCGGTAGGGCATCCAGAGGAGGGCAAACAGTACCACCACCACCGCCAACATCTTGGTGACCTGTAAGGCAGAGAGAGACCAATCAGATGCAAGGAAAAAATGTTAGCTATTTTGGCATTAATAGTAAATGGATAATTCTGGAAGGAGTCACACTCACCCCAGTACTGTGATGAACGGACGATGGACGGTGTATGGAGTACATGGACGGTGTGTATGGTATACATGGACGGTGTGTATGGTGTACATGGACGGTGTGTAAGGTGTACATGGAGGGTGTGTATGGTGTACATGGAGGGTGTGTATGGTGTACATGGAGGATGTGTATGGTGTACATGGAGGGTGTGTATGGTGTACATGGAGGGTGTGTATGGTGTACATGGAGGGTGTGTATGGTGTACATGGACGGTGTGTATGGTGTACATGAACGGTGTGGATGGTATACATGGACGGTGTGTATGGAGTACATGGACGGTGTGTATGGCGTACATGGACGGTGTGGATGGTGTACATGGACGGTGTGGATGGTGTACATGGAGGGTGTGTATGGTGTACATGGAGGGTGTGTATGGTGTACATGGACGGTGTGTATGGTATACATGGACGGTGTGTATGGAGTACATGGACAGTGTATATGGTATACATGGACGGTGTGTATGGAGTACATGGATGGTGAATATGGTGTACATGGAGGGTGTGTATGGTATACATGGACGGTGTGTATGGTGTACATGGACGGTGTGTATGGTGTACATGGACGGTGTGTAAGGTGTACATGGACGGTGTGTATGGTGTACATGGAGGGTGTGTATGGTATACATGGACGGTGTGTATGGTGTACATGGAGGGTGTGTATGGTATACATGGACGGTGTGTATGGTGTACATGGACGGTGTGGATGGTGTACATGGACGGTGTGTATGGTGTACATGGAGGGTGTGTATGGTATACATGGACGGTGTGTATGGTGTACATGGACGGTGTGTATGGTGTACATGGACGGTGTGTATGGTGTACATGGACGGTGTGTATGGTGTACATGGACGGTGTGTATGGTGTACATGGACGGTGTGTATGGTGTACATGGACGGTGTGGATGGTGTACATGGACGGTGTGTATGGTGTACATGGAGGGTGTGTATGGTATACATGGACGGTGTGTATGGTGTACATGGACGGTGTGGATGGTGTACATGGATGGTGTGTATGGTGTACATGGACGGTGTGTATGGTGTACATGGACGGTGTGTAAGGTGTACATGGACGGTGTGGATGGTGTACATGGATGGTGTGTATGGTGTACATGGAGGGTGTGTATGGTGTACATGGAGGGTGTGTATGGTATACATGGAGGGTGTGTATGGTGTACATGGACGGTGTGTATGGTGTACATGGACGGTGTGTATGGTGTACATGGACGGTGTGGATGGTGTACATGGACGGTGTGTATGGTGTACATGGACGGTGTGGATGGTATACATAGAGGGTGTGGATGGTATACATGGATGGTGTGGATGGTGTAAATGGACGGTGTGTATGGTATACATTGGCGGTGTGTATGTTATGCATGGACGGTGTGTATGGTGTACATGGAAGGTGTGTATGCTATAATACGTGGATGTGTGGATTGTATACGTGGATGGTGTGTATGGTATACATGGAAGGTGTGTATGGTATAATACGTGGATGTGTGGATGGTATATGTGGATGGTGTGTATGGTATACATGGAAGGTGTGTATGGTATAATACGTGGATGTGTGGATGGTATATGTGGATGGTGTGTATGGTATACATGGAAGGTGTGTATGGTATAATACGTGGATGTGTAGATTGTATACGTGGATGGTGTGTATGGTATACGTGGATGTGTGGATTGTATACGTGGATGGTGTGTATGGTATAATACGTGGATGTGTGGATGGTATATGTGGATGATGGGAATGATACATTGTGAATAATTTAGCACGATAACTGTAAAACTGACAATAGGAATGTTGTGTCGGATGTTCCTGTCCTTCATCTTGCTGTTCTTTTAAACTTTCTACACATATGGGATAACTCTAACACCCGCACTTTACTTGTCACTGTATTATTTCCCAAGGCCATAGTATTAAGGATATACAGTAGAAAAGCGATAAATCCTGCGGCAATTTTAGATGATTGAGAGCAGTGACGCATCGCTCGCCAAGTCCACGCCTGCTACAAATGAGTCACAATGCAGGGGGGGGGGGCATTAGTGTAGTCAGATCTGACACATCCACCATGTATTACCCAGATCCAAAACAAGCTCCACATAGATGTATATATATATATATATATCACCAATATACTGTATAACTATCTGCAAAGCGGGGGCGATCGGACGTGAGGGGGTCCTGTGTGATTTATCACTACCAGAGCAGAGGTAAACCTTAAGCTGTTATCTCAGCGGGGTGCCCAGCTCCGCAGTAATTATATAGAGTGGAGAATCAATGGTATACATCACGCAGCGCCTATATCGCTGGTCAGTGGGGTCTCCCCAGCTCTCTGAGCCACGTATTGTGTTTGATGTGCGCTGTATACATTTCTGTCCTTCATCTGAAATACAAACTGGGATCAAGCCCAGCGGAATCTCTCTGTTCTTCCTACTTCTCTCTTACTACAAAGCACCAGAACTTCATTCAATTATAAAGGCGGCTGCAACTGTGACACTGAGCACTGTGACTGCCGCAGCACTGTGACACCGAGCACTGTGACTGCCGCAGCACTGTGACACCGCAGCACTGTGACACCGAGCACTGTGACTGCCGCAGCACTGTGACACCGAGCACTGTGACACCGAGCACTGTGACTGCCGCAGCACTGTGACACCGAGCACTGTGATACCGAGCACTGTGACTGCCGCAGCACTGTGACACCGAGCACTGTGACTGCCGCAGCACTGTGACACCGAGCACTGTGACTGCCGCAGCACTGTGACACCGAGCACTGTGACACCGAGCACTGTGACTGCCGCAGCACTGTGACACCGAGCACTGTGACTGCCGCAGCACTGTGACACCGAGCACTGTGACTGCCGCAGCACTGTGACACCGAGCACTGTGATACCGAGCACTGTGACTGCCGCAGCACTGTGACACCGAGCACTGTGACTGCCGCAGCACTGTGACACCGAGCACTGTGACTGCCGCAGCACTGTGACACCGAGCACTGTGACACCGAGCACTGTGACTGCCGCAGCACTGTGACACCGAGCACTGTGACTGCCGCAGCACTGTGACACCGAGCACTGTGACACCGAGCACTGTGACTGCTGCAGCACTGTGACTGCCAAAGCACTGTGACACCGAGCACTGTGACTGCCGCAGCACTGTGACACCGAGCACTGTGACTGCGCAGCACTGTGACACCGAGCACTGTGACACCGAGCACTGTGACTGCCGCAGCACTGTGACACTGAGCACTGTGACTGCCGCAGCACTGTGACACCGAGCACTGTGACTGCCGCAGCACTGTGACACCGAGCACTGTGATTGCCGCAGCACTGTGACTGCCGCTGCAACTGTGACACCGAGCACTGTGACTGCCGCTGCAACTGTGACACCGAGCATGTGACTGCCGCAGCACTGTGACACCGAGCACTGTGACACCGAGCACTGTGACACCGAGCACTGTGACTGCCGCAGCACTGTGACACCGAGCACTGTGACACCGAGCACTGTGACTGCCGCTTCAACTGTGACACAGAGCACTGTGATTGCTGCAGCACTGTGACACCGAGCACTGTGACACCGAGCACTGTGACTGCCGTAGCACTGTGACACCGAGCACTGTGACTGCCGCAGCACTGTGACACCGAGCACTGTGACACCGAGCACTGTGACTGCCGCAGCACTGTGACACTGAGCACTGTGACACCGAGCACTGTGACACCGAGCACTGTGACTGCCGCAGCACTGTGACATCGAGCACTGTGACACCGAACACTGTGACACCGAGCACTGTGACTGCCGCAGCACTGTGACACCGAGCACTGTGACACCGAGCACTGTGACGGCCGCAGCACTGTGACACTGAGCACTGTGACACCGAGCACTGTGACTGCCGCAGCACTGTGACACCGAGCACTGTGACACCGAGCACTGTGATTGCCGCAGCACTGTGACACCGAGCACTGTGACTGCCGCAGCACTGTGACACCGAGCACTGTGACTGCCGCAGCACTGTGACACCGAGCACTGTGACTGCCGCAGCACTGTGACACCGAGCACTGTGATTGCCGCAGCACTGTGACACCGAGCACTGTGACTGCCGCAGCACTGTGACACTGAGCACTGTGATTGCCGCAGCACTGTGACACCGAGCACTGTGACTGCCGCAGCACTGTGACACCGAGCACTGTGACTGCCGCAGCACTGTGACACTGAGCACTGTGACACCGAGCACTGTGACTGCCGCAGCACTGTGACACCGAGCACTGTGACTGCCGCAGCACTGTGACACCGAGCACTGTGACTGCCGCAGCACTGTGACACCGAGCACTGTGATTGCCGCAGCACTGTGACACCGAGCACTGTGACTGCGGCAGCACTGTGACACCGAGCACTGTGACTGCCGCAGCACTGTGACACCGAGCACTGTGACTGCCGCAGCACTGTGACACCGAGCACTGTGACTGCCGCAGCACTGTGACACCGAGCACTGTGACACCGAGCACTGTGACTGCCGCAGCACTGTGACACCGAGCACTGTGACTGCCGCAGCACTGTGACACCGAACACTGTGATTGCCGCAGCACTGTGACACCGAGCACTGTGACTGCCGCTGCAACTGTGACACCGAGCACTGTGACTGCCGCAGCACTGTGACACCGAGCATGTGACTGCCGCAGCACTGTGATACCGAGCACTGTGACACCGAGCACTGTGACTGCCGCAGCACTGTGACACCGAGCACTGTGACTGCCGCAGCACTGTGACACCGAGCACTGTGACTGCCGCAGCACTGTGACACCGAGCACTGTGATTGCCGCAGCACTGTGACACCGAGCACTGTGACTGCCGCAGCACTGTGACACCGAGCACTGTGACTGCCGCAGCACTGTGACACCGAGCACTGTGACACTGAGCACTGTGACTGCCGCAGCACTGTGACACTGAGCACTGTGACTGCCGCAGCACTGACACCGAGCACTGTGATTGCCGCAGCACTGTGACTGCCGCAGCACTGTGACACCGAGCACTGTGATTGCCGCAGCACTGTGACACCGAGCACTGTGACTGCCGCAGCATTGTGACACCGAGCACTGTGACTGCCGCAGCACTGTGACACCGAGCACTGTGACTGCCACAGCACTGTGACACCGAGCACTGTGATTGCCGCAGCACTGTGACACCGAGCACTGTGACTGCCGCAGCACTGTGACTGCCGCAGCACTGTGACACCGAGCACTGTGACACTGAGCACTGTGACTGCTGCAGCACTGTGACACCGAGCACTGTGACACCGAGCACTGTGACTGCCGCAGCACTGTGACACCGAGCACTGTGACACCGAGCACTGTGACTGCCGCAGCACTGTGACACCGAGCACTGTGACACCGAGCACTGTGATTGCCAGTAACAATGAGAGAGGAGACAAAGTATAGAAACTGATGCTATACTGACAACTGCTAAAGCAAATGTGACCTATAGTACTACTGTACATAAGGACGCCCCCCTTACCTTACACAAATCAGTAATACTTAGCAAGACTGAGAAACCATCGGTAACATCGAGTACCATCGCAGCCTCACGCACACTGACCTTGCTAACTTCATCGCACGCTACCAGACCTCAGGCTGCGTATGGAATCGCAGTGGCTAATTTATGCACGCCCCTGCAACGTCGTTCAAACTCACTGACACGCCTGCGTTTCACCAACCAACCCCCATCACCACCCCCAAACGGTACTTCCTGTCAATCACTCTGCGATGGGTCTGTGTAGTCACTGCTCGCAGTACCGATTGCAGTAGAGTGTTAGCACACTGCAATGCATACGCATGCGCAGAACCCAACAATCGGCCGATTGTGTGCGTAATCGCGGTTGCCATCGGTTGTAAATCATGCCCCTAATGTCTGCAAGTACTGGCCCTTGCTGCCCCCGTCTCAGTGAAAACACAGATATTTCATATAAGAATAACAGAGGGCTTGGATGAGCCAGGAGTGGCTTGAACCAGAAGGCTGGGGGCTGGCCTGGGTGATGATCACATGCCGTCAGTTAACCTATTACACAGTTAGGGGTGTGGTTTTTGCAGAGTTTATTTAAGTTTTGGGTTGCAGGCTTTAGGCCTCTTCTTTCCTGAAGAAAACGTACCCACCTGCCCTTCCCTAGTGCTTGTTTGTTGTTAGCTATTGTTTTGGGCGTGAAAGTACGGCTTATCATCAGCCCGGGTGCAGTTGGTATATTGGGTGCACTCAATTGTGGAAAAGTACTGTACCACCTTTACGGGGGCAGTATGGCCATCTCCGGATGGGTTATTGAATGTTTGTGCTTAGGGCCCGATTCAGACTCGCTCGCTAGGAAGCGCTCGCAAGCAGCCAGCCGATTTTTGCATTCTGAGCATGCGTATGCATCGATGTGCGCGCGAACCAGTCCGAGTGATCGGGAAGCATTCGGCCGCTGCGCACAGACTGCCCAGCTGAGTGAGTGACAGGACGAGCCGTTTGTGGGTGGCGACAGGGGTCGGTCTGAAAAAAACGGGGGAGTGGAGGTGCAAACGCAGGCGTGCCTGAGCATCTCAACGGCGTTTCAGAGGCGTGCATAATTAGGAGGCAGCGTCATGGTACACATCACTTGATTGTATTTCACACTGAAGCACTCGCACTGCTTGCGGCAGGGTATGGTCAGCCACAAGCACTGCGAGCGCTTCCGATGGTAGTCGATGTACCAATGGTTGTATACACGTCCTGGAGCTAACGTGCGCGAGTGGGCATCTTAAGTCAGGCTGGTGGGCGTCTGCACACAGTACACATAGTGATCGCTCGCAAAGACACAGTGGGCGTGCTAATGCCTTGGTGTGCGATCGCTTGCCTTGCCGTAATTTGCATACGCATCTAGCGAGCGGGTCTGAATCGAGCACTTAGTACCTAGTGATTGCTTTTTGCATCCACTGGGCGGATACCGCCCGCAATGCAGTGATTGGTTGTTTGGGTGGCATTGTTGGGCTGCTCTGTGTAGCGGGCCGTCCTTTCTAGTCACCATACAATATTTTATAATTAAAATAAAATTCTTCATATAAATAGCTGACCTTTATAATTCCATTTCTGTCTCTCGAGTGTTTATTTGAGATAAGTTTTGGTTATGTATGATGATCACACACCTACGACACACCTCAGCCATTACTGGGTTTATGTGCAGCTGAAAGTCACAAGTTATCCCCTCTCAGTATAAGAGATTAACGGCCTGATTCAGACCCCCTCGCAAGCGCACAGCGCTCGCAAGCGGGTCGCCGGTCCTCCACTGCGCATGCACCGCCTCCGGCGTGCGCATGCGCAAGACCCGTCCAGTGACTGCAGCTTAGTCACTACGGGTCTCGCTACAAGACGGGGCGGCTGTCGATGGTGAGTGGCAGCTCGCCCCGTTTTGTAGGCGGGGAGGGGGGGTGGCTGCACAAACGCAGGCGTTCCCTTAGGAACGCTTGGCGTTTGTGGGCGGCCCTACTGACATCACTAGTGATGTCAGTAGTGGACTTCCTGCTCTATTAGAGCAGGAAAGTCCACTCAAGCTTGCGGGAGCCCAGACCCTACCACAGGGTCTCTTCGCAAGTCCGATGGTCGTGATAATCGCGACGGACTCCAGGCCGCTCGCACAAGCTGTGGGTGGATACGCCCTGATTCAGAGCGAGTTTATTGCAGTGAAGCGCACGAGACGGGGGACGTTTTTTTTTTCTTGCAATTAAGTTGAACTCTACTCGCAGCTCAACTAATCTGACGTTTGTCACAAGATGTCACCGGAGCTTTGCTGCAATATATATATATCAGTCGTGTACGTCTGGGAATCACAAATAATAGTAGCTAATAGTAATAATATGTAATGAACATGGATATAAGGAAATTCTCTATAAAATGTAAAGTGTTAAAAAATAAAAAATAAATGTAGGGCCTGATTCAGAGATGTATGAAGAGCCGGCACAAGGTTTAATCGTGACCTTAGGCAACTTCAGTTTACTGCCCCCAACCACCAATAATTCCCAATTGCCAGCCCCTCAGGTGAAAGTGCGGAGGCAGAGAGGTCCTGATTCAGAGGCGCTCGCTATTTGCGAGCGCTCGCTCTGAATCAGGGCGGATTTAAAAAAAAAAAATCCCCCTCCAGGCCGCTCGCTTCTGCGGGCGGCCTGGCGATGGTCGCGATTATCGTGACCATCAGACTTGCGACGAGACCCTTGTGGCAGGGTCTCGTCCACCGCTAGCCCCAGTGAACTTCCTGCTACTGATATCACGTGTGATGCCAGTAGGGCCGCCCACAAACGGCAGGCGTTCCTTCGGGAACGCCTCCATTTCTGCAGCTACCCCCTCCCCACCTACAAAACGGGGCGAGCTGTCGATCAACATCGACAGCTGCCCCGTCTTGTAGCGAGCCCCGCACGCCGCGCATGTGCACTGCCCAACCATCGACCCGCTTGCGAGCGCTATGCACTCACGAGCGGGTCTGAATCAGGCCCAGAGTCTTATAAGTTCCACATCTGTCACTGGTATTAAGGCCATGTTATTTTGTAATAGGCAGATCCCGGCGCCCTGGGCAGCTGCCCAATGATGATATCGGCCCTGGATGCGCGCAATTCCATCTGCCTACGGAGCTTTGCGCTTTTCTTTAGCAAACTGGGGCAGCGTCAGGGCCTGCAGATGCAATTTAAAACAACTATGGGAGATTAACGTTATATAAATCAAATTGGTGCAAATCTGTGCTGAGGATGACGCGACTGCGTTCACTAGCGGGTGGATGGGGGGCGCTGCCACTTTGAGCACAGGGGGAAATCCGCTTTCGTTTCTGAAATCATGTGAATTTGCCGGTTTCTGTGGTGATTTTTCTACACTTCTTATAATATATATAATATCTTGCATATTCTTCTTATCACTTTCATTCGTTCTTTGTTTTCAGTGCGCAGTGTGAAAACATCTGAGATGTCGCTAAATTTAACGATGTCCATTTAACGATGCGGCGGACGACGGCAACGATTACGACGCCGTCGTCTGCCGCAGGGTGAAGTGCATGCACTGAACATTCACACGTTCAGTTTATGCAGATCAATCTTCCCAGAACATGGCAACCTGACGGCGGTCGTCAGGTTGACCGTCATGTTCGGGCGATGATTGATGTTAAAAACGAACAGCAGGCGCGCGCATCGCTGGTCGTTTTTAACCTTTTACTGCCCGATTTGCTGGCGATTACCAAGTGATGGATCGATAACGACCGTCGTTATCGCTCCATCGCTAGGTAAAATCGCCTAGTGGATGGGCAGCTTAACTGTAGGGATTTCCTACAATCCTACAATCAAAAGACTAACCGCCGTCTAACCACAATCAGTTACGCAATCTCATTACTAATCTATTTCCATTCAGGCAGATTTTGTTTTTATCTATCTGGCAGAGATACCGTAGCTGAACCTCCTTTGATGTCCTGATGTTCTCCCCCCCCCCCCGTTCTGGCAATTAATAAAAAATATCTATCTTGGTGCACACAACAGACCTGGATAGTTCTGCCTACAGGCGTTGTTATTTCTCATGGTATAAAGTAGGGGTGTGCACCGGCCACTTTTCGTGTTTTGTGTTTTGGTTTTGGATCTGGATCTTTCTTCGTGTTTTGGATCTGGATTGGTTTTGCCAAAACCACCCTTCCGTGTTTTGGGTTCTGGGTTTTGTGTTTTGGATCTGTATTTTTTTTTAAAAAAGCATAAAAACAGCTAAAATCACAGAATTTGTAGGTTTTTCTGCTCCTATGCTATTATTAACCTCAATAACCTTAATTTCCACTCATTTCCAGTCTATTCTGAACACCTCACACCTCACAATAGTGTTTTTATGTCCAAAACGTTGCACCGAGGTAGCTGGATGACTATGCTAAGCGACACGAGTGGGCGGCACAAACACGTGACCCATCTAGGCGTGAAACTGCAGTGGCAGACAGGATGGCAGTTTGAAAAACTAGGCCCCAAACTGTACATAATGCAAAGAAAAAAAAGAGGTGCAAGATGGAATTGTCCTTGGGCCCTCCCACCCACCCTTATGTTGTATAAACAGGACATGCACACTTTAACAAACCAATCATTTCAGCGCCAGGGTCTGCCACACAACTGTGGCTGAAATGATTGGTTCGTTTGGGCCCCCACAAAACAAGCTGGCAATTAATGTGTCCCTGCACAAACTGGCTCTATGGAGGCAAGATGTCATCCTCATCCTCCTCATCCACCGATTCCTCACCCTCTTCAGTGCGTACATCCTCATCCTCACAAAGTATTAACTCGTCCCCACTTGAATCCACCACCACAGGTCCCTCTGTACCTTCTGGAGGCTGGTCTCCCTGGAAGAGCTGATAATTCATTTTGATGAACATCATCTTCTCCACATTCTGTGGAAGCAACCTCCTACGCCTTTCGCTGACAAGGTTCCCGGCTGCACTAAACACTCTTTCGGAGTACACACTGGAGGGGGGGCAACTCAGGTAAAATAGAGCCAGTTTGTACAGGGGCCTCCAAATTGCCTCTTTTTCCTGCCAGTACAGGTATGGACTGTCTGCCATGCCTACTTGGATGCTGTCACCGATGTAATCCTCCACCATTCTGTCAATGGTGACAGTATCATATGCAGTGACAGTAGACATGTCAGAAATTGTTGCCAGGTCCTTCAGTCCGGACCAGATGTCCAAACTTGGTCCTGCCTGTCCTGCATCACCGCCAGCGGGTTGCTTAGGATACCTAAGTTTTTTCCTGGCAGCCCCAGTTGCAGGAGAAAATGAAGAAGGAGCTGTTGACGTGTCACGTTCCGCTTCAGCTGACAGTGTGTTCACCAGCAGGTCTTTGCACCTCTGCAGGCTTGTGTCGGCCGGAAAGAGAGACACCACATAGGCTTTAAACCTAGGATCGAGCACGGTGGCCAAAATGTAGTGGTCTGATTTCAACAGATTGACCACCCTGGAATCCTGGCAAAGCGAATGAAGGGCTTCATCCACAAGTCCCACATGCCGAGCGGAATCGCTCCGTCTTAGCTCCTCCTTCACTTTCTCCAGCTGCTTCTGCAAAAGCCTGATGAGGGGAATGACCTGACTCAAGCTGGCAGTGTCTGAACTGACTTCACGTGTGGCAAGTTCGAAGGGCTGGAGAACCTTGCACAACACGGAAATCATTCTCCACTGCGCTTGAGTCAGGTGCATACCCCCTCCTTTGCCTATGTCATAGGTGGATGTATAGGCTTGTATGGCCTTTTGCTGCTCCTCCATCCTCTGAAGCATATAGAGGGTTGAGTTCCACCGTGTCACAACCTCTTGCTTCAGGTGATGGCGGGGCAGGTTCAAGAGTGTTTGCTGGCGCTCCAGTCTTCGGCACGCAGTCGCTGAATGGCGAAAGTGGCCAGAAATTTTTCGGGCCACCCAAAGCGTCTCCTGCACGCCCCTGTCGCTTTTCAGAAAATTCTGCACCACCAAGTTTATTGTGTGAGCAAAACATGGGACGTGCTGGAATTTGCCCAGATGTAATGCCCGCACAATATTGGTGGCGTTGTCAGATATCACAAATCCCCAGGAGAGTCTAAGTGGGGTAAGCCACTGGGCGATGATTTCCCTCAGTTTCTCTAAGAGGTTGTCGGCGGTGTGCCTCTTACTGAAACCGGTGATACACAGCGTAGCCTGCCTTGTAACGAGCTGGCGTTTCTGAGATGCTGCTACTGGTGACGCTGCTGCTGTTGCTGCGTAAGGTGATACATCTACCCAGTGGGCTGTCACAGTCATATAGTCCTTAGTCTGCCCTGTTCCACTTGTCCACATGTCCGTGGTTAAGTGGACATTGTGTACAACGGCATTTTTCAGGACACTGAGGACACTTTTTCTGACGTTTCTGTACAGTCTCGGTATCGCCTGCCTAGTGAAGTGGAATCTAGACGGTATTTGGAACCGGGGACACACTACCTCCATCAATTGTCTAAATCCCACTGCACTAATGGCGGATACCGGACGCACGTCTAACACCAACATAGCAGTCAAGGCCTCAGTTATACGTTTTGCTTCAGGATGACTGCTGTCGTACTTCATCCTCCTCGCTAAGGACTGTTGGAGGGTCAATTGTTTAGTAAAAGTAGTGGTGTTCCTACTTCCTCTCTGGGATGATGAACGACTCCCAGCAGCAGCAAGAGCAGCAGCGGCAGCAGTAGGCGTAGCAATGCAGGATCCTCCAGAGGAATCCCGGATAGGAGAGTCAGTCATGCCAGTGACATGGCCTGCAGGACTACTTCCGATCCTGACTAAGGAGGAAATTGACGAGGAGGGAGTTGACGGTGTGGTTTGCAGGCGCTTGGATACAACAGGACAACGGGATTTAGGTGTCCCTGGACTGCTTACGGTCTTAGCCAAAGTTTCTGAACTTGACAGTAACTTTTTATGAACGCGCTGCAGGTGCCGTATAAGGGAGGATGTTCCTAGGTGGTTGACGTCCCTACCCCTACTTATTTCACCTTTACATATGGTACATATGGCAAGACAGTTGTTGTCCGGATTTGGATAGAAATATTGCCAGACCAAAGAGGTGGAATGTTTGGTCTTCTGCCCAGGCATGACCGTGATGGGCTTTTTCATCCCACGGACAACAACTGTCTCCCCCGGAGCCTGATTTAAACAAACCACATCACCATCAGAATCCTCCTCGCCAACTTCCTCCTCAGCGCCAGCTACACCAGTATCCTCATCCTGTTGTACTTCAACAGTGACATCTTCAATTTGCATATCAGCAAGTGGACTGTGGGTGCTCCTTTCAGCACTTGCAGGGGGCATGCAAATGGTGGAAAGAGCCACCTCTTCCCGTCCAGTGCTGGGAAGGTCAGGCATCGCAACCACCACCACACTTGGACTCTCCTTGGGGATTTGTGATATCTTCTTAGAAAGCACAGTTCTTCGCTGTGCTTTTGCCAGCTTAACTCTTTTGATTTTTTTAGTGGGAGGAGGGCTTCCATCGTCATGTGAAGCTGAACCACTAGTCATGAACATACTAGGGATCGACCTTAGCCGTTCCTTGCCACTCCGTGTCGTAAATGGCATATTGGCAAGTTTACGTTTCTCTTCAGCTGATTTAAATGTCTTTTTCAAGGTCATTTTCCTGAACTTTGCCATTTGGGATTGTATGTGCCCTCTACTATGACATTGGGCATCGGCCTTGGCAGACGACGTTGATGGCATGTTATCGTCTATGTCATGACTAGTGGCAGCAGCTTCAGCACTAGGAGGAAGTGGTTCTTGATCTTTCTCTATTTTATTTTTATCGGAGAAAGTTTGGTCCTCCATTTATGTTATATCGATTTGATATATACGTGCGGCTAAACACAGAAAATAATTTTTTTTTTGGTTTGGACTGGAGTGTACTTTGTGGGTTACAGCACCCTTTAACGGTCAAGCCAGCCGGCCCTTTACTTATGACACAGGCGCACTCTTGGCACTACTTTGTTGATGCACGTGCGGCTACTGCGCACACAATTCACAAACACAGAAAATAATTTTTTTTTGGTTTGGCCTGGAGTGTACTTTCGGGGGTTACAGCACCCTTTAACGGTCAAGCCAGCCGGCCCTTTACTTATGACACAGGCGCACGCTTGGCACTACTTTGTTGATGCACGTGCGGCTACTGCGCACACAATTCACAAACACAGAAAATAATTTTTTTTTTGGTTTGGACTGGAGTGTACTTTCGGGGGTTACAGCACCCTTAACGGTCAAGCCAGCCGGCCCTTTACTTATGACACAGGCGCACGCTTGGCACTACTTTGTTGATGCACGTGCGGCTACTGCGCACACAATTCACAAACACAGAAAATAATTTTTTTTTTGGTTTGGACTGGAGTGTACTTGGGGGTTACAGCACCCTTTAACGGTCAAGCCAGCCGGCCCTTTACTTATGACACAGGCGCACGCTTGGCACTACTTTGTTGATGCACGTGCGACTACTGCGCACACAATTCACAAACACAGAAAATAATATTTTTTTTGGTTTGGACTGGAGTGTACTTTCGGGGGTTACAGCACCCTTAACGGTCAAGCCAGCCGGCCCTTTACTTATGACACAGGCGCACGCTTGGCACTACTTTGTTGATGCACGTGCGGCTACTGCGCACACAATTCACAAACACAGAAAATAATTTTTTTTTTGGTTTGGACTGGAGTGTACTTTCGGGGGTTACAGCACCCTTAACGGTCAAGCCAGCCGGCCCTTTACTTATGACACAGGCGCACGCTTGGCACTACTTTGTTGATGCACGTGCGACTACTGCGCACACAATTCACAAACACAGAAAATAATATTTTTTTTGGTTTGGACTGGAGTGTACTTTCGGGGGTTACAGCACCCTTAACGGTCAAGCCAGCCGGCCCTTTACTTATGACACAGGCGCACGCTTGGCACTACTTTGTTGATGCACGTGCGGCTACTGCGCACACAATTCACAAACACAGAAAATAATTTTTTTTTTGGTTTGGACTGGAGTGTACTTTCGGGGGTTACAGCACCCTTAACGGTCAAGCCAGCCGGCCCTTTACTTATGACACAGGCGCACGCTTGGCACTACTTTGTTGATGCACGTGCGGCTACTGCGCACACAATTCACAAACACAGAAAATAATTTTTTTTTTGGTTTGGACTGGAGTGTACTTTCGGGGGTTACAGCACCCTTAACGGTCAAGCCAGCCGGCCCTTTACTTATGACACAGGCGCACGCTTGGCACTACTTTGTTGATGCACGTGCGGCTACTGCGCACACAATTCACAAACACAGAAAATAATTTTTTTTTTGGTTTGGACTGGAGTGTACTTTCGGGGGTTACAGCACCCTTAACGGTCAAGCCAGCCGGCCCTTTACTTATGACACAGGCGCACGCTTGGCACTACTTTGTTGATGCACGTGCGGCTACTGCGCACACAATTCACAAACACAGAAAATAATTTTTTTTTTGGTTTGGACTGGAGTGTACTTGGGGGTTACAGCACCCTTTAACGGTCAAGCCAGCCGGCCCTTTACTTATGACACAGGCGCACGCTTGGCACTACTTTGTTGATGCACGTGCGACTACTGCGCACACAATTCACAAACACAGAAAATAATATTTTTTTTGGTTTGGACTGGAGTGTACTTTCGGGGGTTACAGCACCCTTAACGGTCAAGCCAGCCGGCCCTTTACTTATGACACAGGCGCACGCTTGGCACTACTTTGTTGATGCACGTGCGGCTACTGCGCACACAATTCACAAACACAGAAAATAATTTTTTTTTTGGTTTGGACTGGAGTGTACTTTCGGGGGTTACAGCACCCTTAACGGTCAAGCCAGCCGGCCCTTTACTTATGACACAGGCGCACGCTTGGCACTACTTTGTTGATGCACGTGCGACTACTGCGCACACAATTCACAAACACAGAAAATAATATTTTTTTTGGTTTGGACTGGAGTGTACTTTCGGGGGTTACAGCACCCTTAACGGTCAAGCCAGCCGGCCCTTTACTTATGACACAGGCGCACGCTTGGCACTACTTTGTTGATGCACGTGCGGCTACTGCGCACACAATTCACAAACACAGAAAATAATTTTTTTTTTGGTTTGGACTGGAGTGTACTTTCGGGGGTTACAGCACCCTTAACGGTCAAGCCAGCCGGCCCTTTACTTATGACACAGGCGCACGCTTGGCACTACTTTGTTGATGCACGTGCGGCTACTGCGCACACAATTCACAAACACAGAAAATAATTTTTTTTTTGGTTTGGACTGGAGTGTACTTTCGGGGGTTACAGCACCCTTAACGGTCAAGCCAGCCGGCCCTTTACTTATGACACAGGCGCACGCTTGGCACTACTTTGTTGATGCACGTGCGGCTACTGCGCACACAATTCACAAACACAGAAAATATATTATTTTTTTAGCACTTGGGGGGAGCACCCCTGATGGACAGAGCACCCCCTGGACAACACTACAGCACTCCTTTAGGACTGGGACACTGCACAGGACTTTGGAGTGGACACAGCCCCTATGGAGAACTGACTGCACAACACAGTCCAGCCAGCCCCTATGGACTTTGAAGTAGTGGACACAGCCCCTATTAACAACAGCAGCACAGCACAACACAGCCAGCCCCTATGGACTTTGAAGTAGTGGACAACAGCAGCACTACACTACACTACACTACACAGCCCTAACTCCCACCCTCCCTCTTCACTGTCCACAGCCGAGTGAGAAAATGGCGCCGACGTGTGTACCTTATATAGGATCCAAAACCCGCGAGACTCGGAAGGCGGGAAGATGACGTTTTGCCTCGATTTCAGATCCGAGTCAGGCGGGAAAAGTCGAGCCTGACTCGGATCGGACTCGGATCGGGGGGGCTCGGGGGGGTTCGGATTTCAGAAATCCGAACCCGCTCACCCCTAGTATAAAGTATAAACCCACAGTCTCACAACTAGAAGAGGAATTGTGGGTGGCGGGAGGGCATGGTGGGAGGAACACCCCCGCCGACTCTGGCAGACCCAATTGGCTCATTGCTAAAATGGTCGATGCCAACACTGCTCGCCAAGGAGCTGAATAAAGTAAAAGGTGGAGGGGGGGTGGGGTGGTATCTATTTCCTTGATATAAGACCCCTTTGATTCTGCTCGTTGTTTAGGTTTATTACCAAAATAGGGATAAAATGATGGAGCTCACGTCTATGCATAAATTGCTGAACATATTGGGCCCAATTCCCGGTCGGACGCCTCTGCGGCTGCTGTTCTTTTTGGCAGCGGAAGCCTACGTTATTGCGTGTATCCGCCCGTCTATGCTGGCTATCTGTCTGTCTTCATGCAGTAGGCCGCGCCGCCCACTGTTTTTCCGTCTGTACCCGTCATCATTATTATCAGGACGTATACCCACTCCACGGGTGCAAAACAAAAGATCCATCGGAAACTGAAAGCTTCCCATCTACAGTAGGTCAACACAGAAGTCGGCCTACGAGCCCACGACCCAAAACGGATCCTACCCGTGCGCCCACACAGTAGCCACCGGGAAACGCCCCTTTCACTTCCAATCTGGGTCCGTGTGGGTACGCATGGTACTGCCCATGTGCTGCCTGGGATTGTTTATTGCGGCACATGCACAGTTTGCAGATATCCGCGGCACCCGCCCCAAATTGAACTCCGACTCAAAATCTGCCTTATTGAACACAGCTTGGCTGCACTGAAAACCATCCCCCACTATTCACAGATGCAGGCATCTATGCAAGAAGACCTCTCGTATCTGTATGCTTGGTGCGATACTCATTATCACTATCAGCGCACACTTGTTCCAACCTAATCCTTGGCGCAAAACAGGCGCATTTATTCTTCTGACCCAGTGTGCAGCATATGCGCCTGGTTCGCTGTACTGCCAGGTACAAAGGATGGAATGGGTATGATATACCGCCGGCGGTTCGATTCCCGTCAGCGGCAGCCCGACAGGAGCAGAGTGCGACGCAGCGGAAGCCCGACAGCGCTGGAAATCCCGATCGTGGATAGGTAAGTATCCACTAACCTAACCCCCCTAACCCTCCTTAGGGGTGCCTAACCCTAATCCCCCCTCTAAGTGCTTAACCCTAACCACCCCCTTCCACGCTGCCTAAACCTAAGTCCCCCGGGGGGTGCCTAACCCTAAGTCCCCCCCGGGGGTGCCTAACGCTCCCCCTCCCGGGGGGGTGCCCGCGGCTCGCGGCATCACTACGATTGTGATGCCGGGCGCCGGTCTCCCGGCGTCGGTGAAATGCGGGCGTCTACATCTAGACGCCCGGCATTTCACCCATGCCGGGATAAGACAGTCGGGAAGCCGGCTGCCGGTATATAGGCAGTCGGCTTCCCGATTGCTTCCCCAAAGGATACATGCATGCACTGATAAGTACTGTTCACACAAACGCTGGTGTCATCACTGGTTTGTGCACGTTTTCCTCCCCCGTCATCTCCTGCACAGACGCGCTGTACTGTGGTGGGGAAGTATCCCCGGATTTACTGTCAGATTGCTGATGCCCGCTAATAACCTCACGTTCATCTGCTATGTGCTCATCCCCTACGGATATATTATGGTATGTTCCGACAGACCTCTCATGAACTGATTTCAGGGGATCAGCCAACTCTTTGAAGGGCTTTGTCTCCTCGGCCTGACCTGGAGCCACTGGTGAACTATTTGTGTCTTCCATCGCGCACTTTATCCCTAATCCAGGAATATTGAACCAAAAGACTGTGCTCCACTCTGCAGCGGCTTCATTACAGATTGTAGTCTGGATGCAGAGGGGGCCAACCTCCGGCACATCAGCGCTGAGCTAAGCTGTACATAGAGGCCCATTTCTGTGTCAGGGACTTTACTGCATGTGAGATTGCTGGGGGATCCTCAGCTCTTTACCCAAAGGACCAAAACAATTAGTTTGTGTTATCATATAATTTCCCACACGCCATATAGGGGCATATTTATTCATTAGCGGGAATTGGTTCCGATAATTACAATTTCTTACCACTTCTTAAGGCTGCAATAAAATAAAAGAAGGATCGCCTGGATGTACCATAGATTACATACAGGCACACAGGCTACGATAGGAGCCCATTCCTGCAAGGTGTTACAAGTAAAGTGGTCCAGGTCAGTGGTTTCAGTAAGTGTAGTGCGTGTGGTCCGCGCTACACAGTAAAACAAACACAACGCTGCCGGGTAGCACACTCACTGACAGTAAGTGTACTACCCGGCGGCGGTGTGTTTATTTAAACAGCCAATGAGAGTCAGACAGACTCTCATTGGCTGCTGCGCCCAGGGCCGGAGGTGGGCTGGATCTCACTCATGAGCTCCGGCTCCCGCAGTGGGTGAAAGGAGAGACATCATGAAGTCTCTCCCATAGTGCCGAGCGGGAGGATGGAGGAGCGGATGGCGGCGGGTGCAGGAGTGGGGATTTAGGTAAGTTTTGTGTGTCTTTGTGTCATATATGTAAGGGACACTACTGGCCGGTCGCACTGTATAAGGGGCACTACTGGCCAGGGGCACTGTATAAGGGGCACTACTGGCCAGGGGCACTGTATAAGGGGCACTACTGGCCAGGGGCACTGTATCAGGGGCACTACTGGCCAGGGGCACTGTAAAAGGGGCACTACTGGCCGGGGGCACTGTATAAGGGGCACTACTGGCCGGGGGCACTGTATAAGGGGCGCTACTGGCCGGGGGCACTGTATAAGGGGCACTACTGGCAAGGGGAACTGTATAAGGGGCACTACTGGCCGGGGCACTGTATAAGGGGCACTACTGGCTGCAGGCACTGAATAAGGGGCACTACTGGCTGGGGGCACTGTAAAAGGGGCACTACTGGCTGGGGGCACTGTATAAGGGGCACTACTGGCCTGGGGCACTGTATAAGGAGCACTACTGGCCGGGATCACTGTATAAGGGGCACTACTGGCCTGGGGCACTGTATAAGGAGCACTACTGGCCGGGAGCACTGTATAAGGGGCACTATAGGCCGGGGGCACTGTATAAGGGGCACTACTAGCTGCAGGCACTGAATAAGGGGCACTACTGGCCTGGGGGCACTATATAAGGGGCACTACTGGCCAGGGGCACTGTATAAGGGGCACTACTGGCTGGGGGCACTGTATAAGGGGTAATGCATAGGGTTGACCACTACTGGGAGCACTGTATTAGGGGAATTACTGGGGGCACTTTATAAAGGGCACTTCTGGAGGCACTGTATAAGGGGAACTACTGGCTGGGGGCACTGTATAAGGGGCACTACTGACTGGGGGCACTGTATAAGGGGCACTATTGGCCGGAGGCAATTTATAGGGTTGACCACTATTGGGGTATTGTATATAGGGCACTACTGGGGGCTCTGCATAGGGGGGGACAACTACTGGGGGCACTGTATATGGGGCATTGCATAAGGTGCACTGTATAATCAGCACTACTGGGGGCACTGTAAAAGGGGCACTACTGGGGGCACTGCATAAGGGGTACTGCATAATGTGCACTAGAACGGGGCACTGCATAATGTGCACTGCAACAGGGGGCATTGCACAAGGGGCATTACTACTGGGGCATTAAGGTGCATATGAATGGAAAGAATGTCCCCAGAGTGATGAGAAATGGTGGTGTGTCATGGTGGCACCCCCCCCCAATTCTCAGTGGCCACACCCACTTTTTCGATGCACGCACATACTTGGGGGGGGGGCTTAGTTTTTTTAACTTGCCCTGGGCTCCAAATACCCTAGTTACTCCACTGCCGGGGAGGTACGGATCCCTCTGCCAGAAACTATTGTAATGTGTAGCCCATAGGCCAGAGTTTCACAAACTCCGCCATTACAGTCCAGGTTTTAAAAGATATCCCTGCTTAAGTCCAGATGGGGAAATCAAACTGACTGAGGTACTAATTAAGTCACCTGTGCTCAAGTGTGGCTATCCTTAAATCCTGGACTGTAATGGCGGAGTTTGGGAAACACAACATCGGCTATAATGGCTGACGCCTTCTGAAGATGGCATAAACTATTGGGGCCGCGCTTTGCATTCCAGAACTTGGTGAATTTGGCATTTTTGCAGCCCCCATAGAAACCTTTTGCTATTTTTGTGATAGAAAATGAGGAAACCGTCGCAAATATCTCCGTTATCTGCTGCAGTCCCCCGTACATACATTCAGGGGACCCTTAGTATTTGTGGACAAGCCCCCAAACAAGTGTTTTTTTTGTAATAAAGAAGTGAGACCGTCAGACAGATCCTCATAGTCAGTAAAAGCTGAGATTGCTTTAGGCTCTGGCTATATTACTACTCGGGATAGTGGTCAGTGACTCACTTGCCCGGCTTGCGGTCTCACGTCCCGTCCTTCTCTCTACGTGTTTCTCCGCCTTAGAAACATCGGCGGCTTCTTCAGGAGACAGAGTACTCCACTCTACACTGACCACTTTACACGGAGGAAGAACAATAACGCTGCACGCTGCACACCGACGGGTGATTGCACCGGAGCCGACCCCTCTCCTCCGTGGATTACTGTGAGGCCACTGCATGTGAAAGATAAGTGGGGAGTACGGTATGACTTATGGTCACAACTGGATCGTGAGTGACAGACCCTATAAAGCATGCATGCTTGAATGTGCACTATTCTAAAAAAAATTTTTACATTTTTATTCTCTGATATATTGAACAGAGCTGTCTGCAGCTGTGCGGTCTACACGTATTAGGAGTGGCTTCAAATGTTAGAAACAGCCAATGCTCCTAGATGAACAATCTATAAGCCCAGCTCCTAAGGGCTCAATCTATATTCCAACTTTTTTTCAGAATATCACTGGACATCAACAGTCCCCCTAAAAATCCGTTGTGCCACATAGGCTGGAATACCTTTATTATGGTGTACTAATTAACATTCTCCTACAGTCTCAGATGTGTGAGAGACATTAATATATATATGTCTACACGGACCATCTAAGAGCTACGTAAACATCAACACCTTTAATGTTATCTGTGATTGTTTATATGCAAGCCACTATACACTGCCATTGTTGCTACATATTTACAATTTATCTGGCAGGTTTATTATTCTCTGCTTGGTGCAGATTGTATGCAATTACAAATATTGCTTTTATTTTCTTATTCATTTTTTATTGTCTTAGTTGAAGCAATTCTCTAATTTATTTATATATATATTTTTATTCTTTATTTTTAATTTTTATTTTCATTATCCCATTATTGTCATTTTAGCATTTCCTATCCTATATGTATTTTTATTAATTTTTTGAGTGTCTAATTTACTATTTACTGTGGTCTTCTTATTAAATATTAGTATCTTTAGCGCCTGTCTATCTGTGCTTTTAGGCCCTCATTCAGAGCCGATCGTTAGCGGCAGTACGCACGTTCCGAGCGATGTTTGCACATCTGCGCATGCGTACGGTTTTTAGTACGCATGCGCGAACCAGTCAGTGCGGCCAAAAATCGTTGGTACGCAATATAGCGAGTGCCTGCTATTTTGAATGACAGAATGAGGCGTATGTGGGTGGTAACAGGGGAAGGTGCTTGAAAATGGGGAGTGGAGATCCGAACGCAGGCGTGCTTAAAGGTCAAAACGGGCGTTTTATGGGTGTGTATATTTAAAACAGCAGCGTCATTGTTCACGTCACTGGGTTATTTTATAGCCTGAACTGCTCGCAAATTTGTGGTAGCAAACACCAACCACAAGAATAGCGAGCAGTTCATACGCTGGTCGATGTACTCGATTAATCTAATAAATAGCGGACATGACGTAGGATGCGAGCGGCCAGGGGGCGTTTTTAACAAATAAACGAGCGTATGTTTTGCTCGCTCGTCCAGACTTAGAGGTGTGAACAGACTACAATGTGCGTACGGATCATTTGAATAGCCACCCCTTGTTTTTAAACGAACGACCGCAAATAGCGAACGGCTCTGAATGAGGGCCTTAATTCCTACACCGTTCACCTGATTTGGATGTAATTACCTTCAAATTAAATCTGAAAGTCTGCAGGTAAATCACATCTTGTTTGTTTCATTTCAAAGCCATTCTGGTGGTGAATAGAGGCCAAAATATGAAACTTCTGTCAATGTCCCAATATTTATGGTCCATCGATTTATCCAAGAACCTCAGTTTTGCTGACAATTTGATCCATTAATCCCTGTATACATACTCAGGACATCACAGAACTAGTAAATACACTGTATACTGTACATGACTGGGGAGCCCTGTCCTTGAATGTTACAATGTAATTAGCAGGGCCAGCATTCTACCATCTGCTTTAATAATTGCTTTCAGCCTCATAGTAATATTCTGAGAGGAAATAGTTACTTGTCTGACGCAAAACTGTTGGTACTTTAAATGACACTTCAATTTTTTTTCTATGAGGGTTCTGCAACCTGCTTTGGGGACATGTATGAGGGTCTGTGCAAAACACGGACTATATACCACAGCAAGCAACCAGACACAGCGATTTCTAATCTCTACCATACAGCAACGTTTTGTATATACTGTATATACTGCCTCTCTTTATCTCCTCAGACCTCGCCTTCCTGTGCACTCTAAGGGAAGGGATATAGGGCCTGATTCAGACCCGCTCGCAAGCGGGTCGATGAGAACTTCACTTGCTCTGGGCTCGCAGAAAAACGGGGCGGCTGCCGAAGTTGATTGACAGCTCGCTCCGTTTTGTAGGCGGGTCAGGGGGGTGGCTGCACAAACGGAGGCGTTCCCTTAGGAACACCTGCCGTTTGTGGGCGGCCCTACTGACATCACACGTGATGTCAGTAGTGAACTTACTGCTCTTAGGGCAGGAAGTTCACTGGGGCTTGCGGTGGATGAGTCCCTACCACAAGGGTCTCGTCACAAGCCAGATGGTCGTGATAATCGCGACCATCGCCAGGCCGCCCGCTAAAGCTGTGGGTGGTCACCCACAGCTTAGCGAGCAGCCTGGAGGCCGGTGAAATTAAAAAAATCGTCCCGCCCTGATTCAAATAGCAATAGCAAATAGCAAATAGCAATAGCAAATAGCGAGCGCCTCTGAATCAGGACCAGTGAGATCAGTGAGATGTTGCCCATAACAACCAATCAGATTCTAGCTATTATCTTCCAGTAGGTGCTAGTTAAATGACAAGTATAATCTGGTTGTTATGGGCAACATCTCCACTTCTAAAATCTCTCACTTTAGTAAATATACCCCTGACTCCCAAGCCTCTCTCTATGGACCTTTCACAACAGCGGCCACTGCCTGGACTCGGTCATTTCTAACCTCTGTACAGTCTCCTACTGTCCCCCATCCCTCTCTCTGACCTCCATCTCCTCTGTCTGTCCCCCATCTCCTCTGTCTGACCTCCATCTCCTCTCTCTGACCTCCTTCTACTCTGACCTCCATCTCCTCTCTCTGACCTCCATCTCCTCTGCCTGACCTCCATCTCTTCTCTCTGACCTCCATCTCCTCTCTCTGACCTCCATCTCCTCCGTCTAACCCCCATCTCCTTTGTCTGACCACCATCTCCTCTGTCTGACCACCATTTCCTCTGTCTGACCTCCATCTCCTCTTCTTCTATACCCTTCCTTTCTTTCCAGGCCCCTTGGCCCTCTCCTGAGGTCATTCTCATGACACAAAACTTTTGACACCATTGCAGTGGTGTAACTATGGTATCTGGAGCCCAGGGCAAGATGAGAAACGCAGCTGCCTCCCATGTATGCGGCAAAAAAGTGGGCGTGGTCACTGGGAAATGGGGGCGTGTCAACATGACACACCACCATTTCTCATCACTCTGGGAACATTCCTTTCCATTCCATATGCACCTTAATGCCCCCAGTAGTAGTGCCCCTTATGCAATGCCCCCAGTAGTAGTGCCGCTTGTGCAATGCCCCCAGTAGTAGTGCCCTTATGCAATGCCCCCAGTAGTAGTGCCCTTATGCAATGCCCCCAGTAGTAGTGCCCTTATGCAATGCCCACAGTAGTAGTGGCCCTTATGCAATGCCCCCAGTAGAAGTGCCCCTTATGCAATGCCCCTCAGTAGTAGTGCCACTTATGCAATGCCCACTGTAGCATTGCCCCTTATGCAATGTCCCCAGTAGCATTGCCCCTTATGCAATGCTCCCTGTAGCAAAGCCCCTTATGCAGTGCCCACAGTAGTAGTGCCCCTTATGCAATGCCCACTGTTGTAGTGCACATTATGCAGTGCCCCCAGTAGTGCCTCTTATGCAGTGCCCCAGTAGTGCCTCTTATGCAGTACCCCAGTAGTGCCTCTTATGCAGTGCCCCCAGTAATGCCTCTTATGCAGTGCCACCAGTAGTGCCCCTTATGCAGTACCCCTAGTAGTGCCTCTTATGCAGTGCCCCTCAGTAGTAGTGCCACTTATGCAATGCCCACTGTAGCATTGCCCCTTATGCAATGTCCCCAGTAGCATTGCCCCTTATGCAATGCTCCCTGTAGCAAAGCCCCTTATGCAGTGCCCCCAGTAGTAGTGCCCCTTATGCAATGCCCCCTGTTACTCTGACCTCCATCTCCTCTCTCTGACCTCCATCTCCTCTGCCTGACCTCCATCTCCTCTCTCTGACCTCCATCTCCTCTCTCTGACCTCCATCTCCTCCGTCTGACCCCCATCTCCTTTGTCTGACCACCATCTCCTCTGTCTGACCACCATCTCCTCTGTCTGACCTCCATCTCCTCTTCTTCTATACCCTTCCTTTCTTTCCCGGCCCCTTGGCCCTCTCCTGAGGTCATTCTCATGACACAAAACTTTTGACACCATTGCAGTGGCGTAACTATGGTATCTGGAGCCCAGAGCAAGATGAGAAACGCAGCTGCCACCCATGTATGCGGCAAAAAAGTGGGCGTGGTCACTGGGAAATGGGGGCGTGTCAACATGACACACCACCATTTCTCATCACTCTGGGAACATTCCTTTCCATTCCATATGCACCCTAATGCCCCCAGTAGTAGTGCCCCTTATGCAATGCCCCCAGTAGTAGTGCCCCTTATGCAATGCCCCCAGTAGTAGTGCCGCTTGTGCAATGCCCCCAGTAGTAGTGCAGCTTATGCAATGCCCCCAGTAGTAGTGCCGCTTGTGCAATGCCCCCAGTAGTAGTGCCCTTATGCAATGCCCCCAGTAGTAGTGCCGCTTGTGCAATGCCCCCAGTAGTAGTGCAGCTTATGCAATGCCCCCAGTAGTAGTGCCGCTTGTGCAATGCCCCCAGTAGTAGTGCCCTTATGCAATGCCCCCAGTAGTAGTGCCCTTATGCAATGCCCCCAGTAGAAGTGCCCCTTATGCAATGTCCCCAGTAGCATTTCCCCTTATGCAATGCTCCCTGTAGCAAAGCCCCTTATGCAGTGCCCCCAGTAGTAGTACCCCTTATGCAATGCCCACTGTTGTAGTGCACATTATGCAGTGCCCCCAGAGTGCCCCTTATGCAGTGCCCCCAGTAGTGGCTCTTATGCAGTGCCACCAGTAGTGCCCCTTATGCAGTACCCCAGTAGTGCCTCTTATGCAGTGCGCCCAGTAGTGCCTCTTATGCAGTGCCACCAGTAGTGCCCCTTATGCAGTACCCATAGTAGTGCCTCTCATGCAGTGCCTCCAGTAGTAGTGCCCCTTATGCAATGCCCCCAGTAGTAGTGCCCCTTATGCAATGCCCCCAGTAGTAGTGCCCCTTATGCAATACCCCCTGTTGTAGTGCACATTATGCAGTGCCCCCAGTAGTGCCTCTTATGCAGTGCCACCAGTAGTGCCCCTTATGCAGTACCCATAGTAGTGCCTCTTATGCAGTGCCTCCAGTAGTAGTGCCCCTTATGCAATGCCCCCAGTAGTAGTGCCCCTTATGCAATACCCCCTGTTGTAGTGCACATTATGCAGTGCCCCCAGTAGTGCCCCTTATGCAGTGCCCCCAGTAGTGCCTCTTATGCAGTACCCCCAGGGAGCCTCATGACAATCGGGTGCTGCTCCTGGCCCCCGGAAAGGCAGGCAAGCCTCCCAGCCCCCGGTGATGTGACCGCCCCCTCACTACAGTTAAAAGTATAAACCCCAGCATCGGGGGGGCGATGACGCGATCACACTGTCATGCCCCCATGTTCCGGCCCAATGATGCGTCAGCACGCCCCCCGCTGTGTAAGCTCAACAGCTCCGTCCCGGAAGGAGGGAGGTAAATGTCGGTAAGTTTGCCCCAGTAGTGCCCCTTATACAGTGCCCCCAGTAGTGCCCTTATACAGTCTAAGATTACCGCTGTTTGTCATGGCATCGCACTCGCCATCTTTTAGATGGCGAAAGCGATGCGCTCCTCATTGCCGGCAATGGAGACCAGCGGTGCCGTTCCAGCAGGTGAGCGGAGGATCTCGCACACGAGGAGGAATTCGCGGGACCTCGCCGGAGGGGTAAGTATTGATGAATACTAGTTTGTATCACAGTGATACTAAACAAAAAATTGGCGCTGGTATTTTCGTTCGTTTATAAATGAGGCCCTCAGTGCGGTCGCACCACACATGGAAACCACTGATCCGCCCGGTGGCACCCCCCTGGGGCGCCGCTGCTCGACCCCCCTAGTTACGCCACTGCACCATTGGCCCCACCAGCTTCTCCTCCTCCGCTGACTCTCTTCTCTCACCCCTCTCCTATCTAACCTGGCCTGGCTGTCTCCCTCTACCCCCACCTCTGCTGCCGTGGGTGTCACTATTAACTAACGACGGTCCCCTCCACACCTCTGGCGCCCTACTCTGATGTGCTGTCTCCAAAAATGCCCTCACTCAACCGGGCGCCTCCATAGGAAATCTCGCTCTCTCGCTGTCTTCCTCCATTGTAAAGTCATTCTCTCCCCTACTACTCTGTGCTCTCACTCGCAGAAATCCTTCAGCAAATCTCTCCTCCCTATCCTCTAACCGACATCCCCTCTTTACCACCCTCGTACCCCTCCCTTCATCCCTCTCTACACTTGATATTAATACACACTTTACCTCTAAGGGCCATATTCAATTGCCGGTCAGAAGCCGTTATCGACGTATCCCCCTATTCAATTCTTACAACTTTTCGCCGGTGCGGAAAATCAATGTGTAGAACCCTGGAAAAAAGTATCACTTATGAATAGGTGTCGAAAAAATTTGCAGAATTGTGGTTTTGGGGTACATACTTCCTGAAACCACCCAGCAGCCCTTGGACTGTCCCCCAAAGGTAAACTGTGTAAAAAAATTACTAAAAAGTTACCCCGGACACCCCAAAAAAGTACTTTAGTTTTGGGGGCGAAAAAATACAATGTTGGGGGACAAACTTCGAAATAGACTCGGGGGGGGGTTCAAAAGTATGCCACAGGTGTTTATTTTATTGCAGGTGGTTGCGGCAGGTGGATTTTTCACGATTTCTAAAAGTTCACAATAGCCACTTTAAAATACGCTTGCACCAATTTTCGTGTGCCCCAAATTTGCTGGGACTACTAATTTTTAATTGCTAAGTGCTATTCTTCATCACTTTTTCAAAGATGCTAAACAGCACCTGTTGAGACCATTTAAAGACCCAAAATACCTTCAGCAGGGCTATTCGGGGGTACCCATAGTGAACCCCCATGTCACAGAATCTTTAGGGGGTGTCAGGCTGATTTCCACTAAAATTACAGCACTTCTCGCTCACTTCGTTTTCGCCTGGGGTCCCATTTTCGCCGATTTGGAATTGAACACGGGTTTTTCGCACCCAAAACTTCCGATGTTGGCAAAAAGTCCTGGAACTGACTTTTCGCATCTAATTGAATATGCCCCTAAGTTTGATTGTCTCCATTGTGACAATTCCTTACTTACATCTCCCTAAAATCTCCAGGATCAGGTCCTCTCTCACCCTGGAAGCTACCAGAACTCATCTTCATGCCCTTATCATCTATGGCTTCCATTACTGCAGCCTTCTCCTCAGGGGCAGTTCTAGACTTTGCAGAGCTCAGGGCGAAAATTTCCTTTGGCACACTGAGCTCAGGGGGCGTGGCCTGATCGGAGGCCGTGGCACCACCATTCTGAGAGACTGGGACTCCCAGTAGGAGGGAACAGCAATGCTATTTGTAAATACACCGCCAGATAAGATGGCCAAGGCCTCAGGCCGCAGTGCCCCTTGGCAATAGCCCTGCTTCCCTACCCCCTAGCACCTCCACTGCTTCTCCTCACCGGTCTTCTGATCTCGCGCCTCTGGTTTTATTACCATGTGAAATCATAATGTGTTTGTACAGAAAGATGGTGATATTTGCAGAGGGAGGAATGACTGATGTATCAGATAATTCCCTCATATAACAGCCTAGTTTCGGCCAGATGCTTTGCAACAGGTCTTATGCTGAAAATGGAGAACAGCCAACACTGGGCCGAATTCAATTGTATTCGCGGCCCGCATCTCCCGTCTAAAGTGACAGGAGATCGCGGGCCGCTATACAATTGTCCAAGATGTTCGCGCTGATCGCGCCCATAGAGGTCAGGTTTAGCCGCGTATAACAGCTAAACCCGACCAAAGTGCTGGGCGCGATCGCGAAAAGTGATGTTTGGGCGCCCAAACATGTCACTTTTCGCACATTTCAGCTCTCATCCCCCAGGGGCTGCGAGCTGAAATGTAGCACTGGCAGCTCATCGTGCCCGACAGGAGCAGGAATTGAATAGCTCCGTCGGGCGCGATAGCGGCTATAAAGAATTGAATTCCGCCCACTGAATCTGTTCCCTGCATTACATGACGGAGCCTCGTGCAATGTGCCTTAACGTTTGTCTATTTCCAGTGAGGAGCCCAGTGGACGTTTTGGCGCTCAGAATACTCCATATAACTAGCACGTCACAAAACCCCCAATATATTTAATGTTACAAACTCCACAGTTATAGCCTAACAAATTAAGACAGCCCATTAATTCTATCCACATTTCCAAAGAAACACTAAATAGTGATGACTCTGCCCCTCACTGACCTCCAGCCCAGGGTCTTCTGCATATGGTCCTTTTCCTGGGGCCGCCCTGTGTCTGTCTTATGGAACTGGTAAAGCTTTTAAGTTTTACCTTTTAAAATGGCTTTGAGTAGAAGGACCAATCAGATGCTCCAATGTCCATTGTAGCTGTTTCTGATTGGCCCTCGAGTTACACTCTCACCCTCCGCAATGTCCTGCAGCCCCTGGTTTCTGGCGCAGAGTGGGGGAGGGAGCAGGTGGGTAACGTTTAGTGATTAGGTGGAAATGAAGCTTTAATACCTTCAAAAGGGGTTAGACCGGTGCCGCTTGGAAATGCTTTAAACAAGACACATAAATTGAGCTTTTGCCTTGTAGAAATAAATAATTCATAGCTTTTTCCATGCTGAAGTGAATAATGCACTTTAATGTTGCTGGTTGCTGACTTCATTACTGCTTTCTGCTGCTTTATAGGCTAATGCTGTTTAACCTACCAGCTTCTGTGTAACATCGGACTGCAATGCACATATAGAGCTCTGTGATCTCTATCATAGGGGTCGGCAGCCTGTGGCACTCCAGCGGCTGTGGAACTACACCTCCCAGCATGCCCTGCCACAGTTTTAGCATACCATAGCAACAAGGCAGGCTGGGAGGTGTAGTTTTACAGCCGCTGGAGTGACACAGGTTGCCTACCCTTGCTCTATCAGGTTGTCAGAAATAGGACTGAGCACCTTATTTATTTAGTTGGCTGACGCTGTATTACTGCTCACTTATCACCACCATGCAGGAGGCTGCTGCATTGCACATAAATTAATTACTGTAATGTGCAATTGCCCAGTCGCTGACAAAGAAATGGCCGGGCCAAACACATGGGCCTTTGTCCTCAGCTAGACTCATTATATGGGAGACACTAAGGGGCTCATTTAGAGTTGGAGGCAAGCCATATGACTACTACCTCCGTAATCAGCGCTTGTAGGGGAGGGATGGGAGGTAAAGAGGGGAAATGCCAGAAGGGCCGATGGGCCGGTCCAGCGTTAAACCCTGGCTGAGTAGCTCTGGACTGCTGATATGGGCCCCACAGTGGAGGGGCGGGGGGGTCTATCTTCTTTGTCTGTCCCATGCTACTATGTGATTTTTTTATACTGGGTGGCCCTTACAAATGTTGATATGGGGTCCAAAAATTACTAGTTATGCCCCCGAGTAAAGGCGGACACAGCCTCAGATACAACTGTCAGGAGGCACTCGACCCCTGGGGGTAAATTTACTAAAGTGAGAGTTTTTAGAAGTGAGTTTTAAAAGTGATGTTGCCCATAGCAACCAATCAGATTCTACTTAACATTTAAATAGCACCTTCTAGAGGCTAATAGCTAGAATCTGATTGGTTGCTATGGGCAACATCTCTTTTAAAACTCACTTCTAAAAACTCTCACTTTAGTAAATTTACCCCCTAGAGTCTGGACACTTACAAACAGCGATGAGAGTCTTGTTTTCAATTCATTCTTTCCACCAGGTGCAGAAACAAAGCAAAACGTAATTTTTCCAGAAAACTCGGATCTCACGCGATTTAGATTGTACATGAAGTATGTGCCCCCCCCAACACATGCGAGATCCTCATTTTGTCAATTTGCTTGGTTTTTAGGGCCTGATTCAGACCCGTTCGCTAGGATGCGTTAGCTCGTAGCGAGCCGATGTTTGCAATCTGCGCATGCGTATAAGTCACAGTGCGGGTGTGCGAACCAGTCCATGCGATCAGGAAGCGATCGCCCCTTGTACATAGACGCCTTGTAAGAATGAGTGACAGGACGAGAAATTTGTGGGTGGCGACAGGGGGTTTAGATGGAAATGGGGGTGTGGTGGTGCGAACGCAGGCGTGTCTGTGCATCTTAACGCTGTTTCATAGGCGTACATAATTAAGACGCAGTGTCAAAGTACACGTCACATGGCTGAATTACACACTGAAGCACTCTCAGTGCTTGCGGTAGGGTATGGTCAGCTACAAGGGCTGTGTATGGGTCCGATGTTACTCGATGTTACCGATTGTCACATACACTTCATGGAGATGACGTGTGTTACTAAGGGAGAGGGGGCGTCTTAAGACGAGCTGGTGGGCGTCTATATTAGTGATGAGCGGTTCGGATTCTGAGGAATCCGAACCTCTCCGAACAGGTGGAATCCGAGTCCACCCGAACGCAAGTTCGGGTGTTCCCGCCTGACTCGGATTCCACCTCGAGGCCGAACGTCACCCGTCCGGCGTCGGATTCTCGCGAGAGCCGAGTGACGTTCGGCCTCAATAAAAAGGCGCGGCGCCCGGCAGTCGGCGCCATTTCTCGCGTGACGCGTAGTTAGGTAGTTAGCTAGTGCGCTGTCTGTTCTAGTGTTAGATAGATTAGAGTAGGCAGTGCTCTGTGACTTTACTGGGCATAAGCCCTTGTGTGTGCTCCGTGACTGGGCATAATAAGCCCACTGTGTGTATGTGTACTCTACTACTCACTGTATTATACAAGCTCCATGACAACTGACAGGGCATAGCCCACTGAGTGTATTATACAAGCTCCGTGACAGGGCATAGCCCACTGAGTATTATACAAGCTCCTTGACAGGGCATAGCCCACTGTGTCTATTATACAAGCTCTGTGACAGGGCATAGCCCACTGTGTCTATTATACAAGCTCCGTGACAGGGCATAAGCCCACTGAGTATTATACAAGCTCCGTGACAGGGCATAGCCCACTCAGTGTATTATACAAGCTCCGTGACAGGGCATAGCCCACTGAGTATTATACAAGCTTCTTGACAGGGCATAGCCCACTGTGTCTATTATACAAGCTCTGTGACAGGGCATAGCCCACTGTGTCTATTATACAAGCTCCGTGACAGGGCATAGCCCACTGAGTGTATTATACAAGCTCCGTGACAGGGCATATGCCCACTGAGTATTATACAAGCTCCGTGACAGGGCATAGCCCACTGAGTGTATTATACAAGCTCCGTGACAGGGCATAGCCCACTGTGTCTATTATACAAGCTCCGTGACAGGGCATAGCCCACTGTGTCTATTATACAAGCTCCGTGACAGGGCATAGCCCACTGGGTCTATTATACAAGCTCCGTGACAGGGCATAGCCCACTGAGTGTATTATACAAGCTCCGTGACAGGGCATAGCCCACTGTGTCTATTATACAAGCTCCGTGACAGGGCATAGCCCACTGAGTGTATTATACAAGCTCCGTGACAGGGCATAGCCCACTGTGTCTATTATACAAGCTCCGTGACAGGGCATAAACCCACTGAGTATTATACAAGCTCCGTGACAGGGCATAGCCTACTGTGTCTATTATACAAGCTCCGTGACAGGGCATAGCCCACTGAGTGTATTATACAAGCTCCGTGACAGGGCATAGCCCACTGTGTCTATTATACAAGCTCCGTGACAGGGCATAAGCCCACTGAGTATTATACAAGCTCCGTGACAGGGCATAGCCCACTGTGTCTATTATACAAGCTCCGTGACAGGGCATAGCCCACTGGGTCTATTATACAAGCTCCGTGACAGGGCATAGCCCACTGAGTGTATTATACAAGCTCCGTGACAGGGCATAGCCCACTGGGTCTATTATACAAGCTCCGTGACAGGGCATAGCCCACTGTGTCTATTATACAAGCTCCGTGACAGGGCATAGCCCACTGAGTGTATTATACAAGCTCCGTGACAGGGCATAGCCCACTGTGTCTATTATACAAGCTCCGTGACAGGGCATAAACCCACTGAGTATTATACAAGCTCCGTGACAGGGCATAGCCTACTGTGTCTATTATACAAGCTCCGTGACAGGGCATAGCCCACTGAGTGTATTATACAAGCTCCGTGACAGGGCATAAGCCCACTGAGTATTATACAAGCTCCGTGACAGGGCATAAGCCCACTGAGTATTATACAAGCTCCGTGACAGGGCATAGCCCACTGTGTCTATTATACAAGCTCCGTGACAGGGCATAGCCCACTGAGTGTATTATACAAGCTCCGTGACAGGGCATAAGCCCACTGAGTATTATACAAGCTCCGTGACAGGGCATAAGCCCACTGTGTCTATTATACAAGCTCTGTGACAGGGCATAAGCCCACTGTGTCTATTATACAAGCTTCGTGACAGGGCATAGCCCACTGAGTCTATTATACAAGCTCCGTGACAGGGCATAAGCCCACTGAGTATTATACAAGCTTCGTGACAGGGCATAGCCCACTGAGTGTATTATACAAGCTCCGTGACAGGGCATAGCCCACTGTGTCTATTATACAAGCTCCGTGACAGGGCATAAGCCCACTGAGTATTATACAAGCTCCGTGACAGGGCATAAGCCCACTGTGTCTATTATACAAGCTCTGTGACAGGGCATAAGCCCACTGTGTCTATTATACAAGCTCCGTGACAGGGCATAGCCCACTGAGTCTATTATACAAGCTCCGTGACAGGGCATAAGCCCACTGAGTATTATACAAGCTTCGTGACAGGGCATAGCCCACTGAGTGTATTATACAAGCTCCGTGACAGGGCATAGCCCACTGTGTCTATTATACAAGCTCCGTGACAGGGCATAGCCCACTGTGTCTATTATACAAGCTCCGTGACAGGGCATAGCCCACTGAGTGTATTATACAAGCTCCGTGACAGGGCATAGCCCACTGTGTCTATTATACAAGCTCCGTGAAAGGGCATAGCCCACTGTGTGTATACAAGCTCTGTGACTCCAGTTCATAGTGATAAAGTAATATGGATCACGAGAATGAACTGAGAGGAGAGCAGAAACAACATGTAAATGCTAGCATTGCAGCGGCTGGAAGTCCATCACTTTTATCTAAAGCTGATGCTCAAGGGCGTAGAGGCTTTAAAACCTTAGGGAACCTGAAATCAAAAAATTTAGATTTTAATGGGGTAAAGACAAAAAAAAAACCTCTAAAGACTACTACTTTTGCAGAGAAACAGAAAATTGGCAACATACCATTCACCACACGTAGCGGCAAGGAAAGACTCAGGCTTTGCCCTTTATTTCTGAGTGGTGGTTCTGCAGCTGTCAGTGAGGCATCTTGTGCCTCTCGTGATGATAAAAGACCTTTTCAATCAGACTATAGAAGTGTGAAAAAATTTAAAACCAATAAGGCAGTCGAACAAACTGTGTTTTTTGAAACACAAATGTCAGAAATCCCTGAGGAGAGTCTAAGTGGGTCCACAAGTGGCATTTCTATGTGTAAGCCTGACCTTTCAGAGAAGCCGCCCTCCACAGTTTCTTTTCCATCTGTAGTTGTGGGGATGAGCAGTATTGCCGAGGACATAGAAATTGAGGATGCCACCGTGGAATTGCAAGAGGATGAGAGGAATATATGTGCAGCTGATGCTGGCACTAATGAGGATGTTGAGGATGAGGATATTATTTGTATAAGTCAGGCACCAGTGGAAGCAGCTCTTGGCCAAGATAAGAAGGCCATTGCCATGCCTGGGCATAGAACCAAGAAATCCACATCTTTTGTGTGGAATTACTTTTACCCAAACCCTGACAACGTTTGTCAAGCCATTTGTAGCCTCTGTGAGACCACAGTTAGTAGAGGTAGGGACGTTAAACATCTAGGAACCTCTACGCTATTACGTCATCTGCAGCGAGCTCATGACAGGTGTTTGATAACAGAAACTACTGCAAAAAAAATAACAACAAGCAGTCCAGCATTAGCTAGATGCCTTCTCTCTACTAAATCCCAGCACCTGCAATCTCCACCGACAACACCTTCCTCCTCAATATCCTCAGGAATGATCAGTAGTAGTACAACATCCAATTTATTAGTGCTAAGTCACGGTGACTCCTCCAATTTCCAGGACACCTCAGAAGAAACTGAATCTTTGAGCGCTAGGCCTGCTGCTGCTGCTGCTGGTGGATCTTCATCCCAGAAGTGGACAAAGAAGACTACTAGTAGTATACCAAAAAAACAATTGACTGTTAAAGAATCTCTTGCAAGGGGAAGCAAGTATGACAGCTCTCACCCTGTCGCACAGCGGATCACTGACGCCATGACAGCTATGCTAATATTAGATCTGCGTCCAATATCCTCAATTAATGCAGTGGGATTTACACAGCTAGTTGAGGTCATGTGTCCCCGGTACCAAATTCCATCTCGGTTTCATTTTACCCGAAAAGCCATTCCTCGGCTGTACCAGGACGTTAAACAGAACCTAATTATTGGTCTGCAAAATGCTATTGTACCCACTGTCCACTTAACCACAGATATGTGGACAAGCGGTAGTGGACAAACTAAAGATTACATGACTGTGACAGCCCACTGGGTGGGTGAATCGCCTTCAGCAGCAGCAGTATCTAACAAACAACACCAGCTCATTCAGAGGCAGGCAACTCTGTGCATCACCGGATTCAATAAGAGGCATACCGCTGACAACCTCTTAGAAAAACTAAGAGATGTCATAGAAACATGGCTTACCCCACTTGGACTCTCCTCAGGATTTGTGATTTCTGACAATGCTACAAATATAGTGAAAGCATTACAGCTGGGTGAATTCCAACACATCCCCTGTTTTGCTCACACAATAAACTTAGTGGTGCAGGGTTTTTTAAAAAACGACAGGGGCGTTCAGGAGATGCTGTCTGTGGCCCGAAAAATTTCGGGACATTTTCGGCATTCAGCAACAGCGTGCAGGAGATTGCAGCACCTGCAAGAGCAGTTTAATTTGCCCTGCCATCAACTGAAGCAAGAAGTGGTAACGAGGTGGAACTCAACCCTGTATATGCTTCAGCGGATGGAGGAGCAGCAAAAAGCCATCCATAGCTATACGACAAGCCATGACATTGGGAGAGGAGGGGGAATGTACCTTACCCCAGCACAGTGGAGAGTACTTTCTGTCTTGTGCAAGGTGCTCAAACCATTTGAAGTTGCCACTTGTGAAGTGAGTGCTGACACTGCTAGCTTGAGTAAGGTGATTCCCCTGATTTCGCTTTTGGAAAAGCAGCTGGAGAAATTGAAGGATGATATTAAACAAAGTGATTCCGCAAAGTATGCTGGACTGATAGATCAAGTCCTTTGTTCGCTTCGCCAGGATCCACGGGTGGCCAAGATCTTGAAATCTGATCATTATATTTTAGCAACCATTCTTGATCCTAGGTTCAAGTCATATGCTGTGTCTTTCTTTACAACTGACCCAGATCTTAAAAGAACCAAAGCGCTCCTGGTGAGCAAGTTGGCAGCTGAAGTGACACATGGCACTACGATGACGTCTCCTCCTTCGGTTTCTGCAGCAGCAGCCAGAAAAAAATGCACCTTTTCCAAAAGACCCAGTGGTGATGCAGATAAGTCAAGTCAACATTTTGACATCTGGTCGGGTCTAAAAGATTTGCCCAACACCAGTGACACCTCTACCGCAACTCCATCTAATACGATTACCATCCAAAGAATGGTGGAGGATTATTTTCAGGACACCATACACGTAGACATGTCACAGAGTCCCTTCGAATATTGGAAGAAAAAAAAAAGCAATTTGGAGACCCTTGTATAAACTGGCTTTGCATTATTTAAGCTGCCCACCCTCCAGTGTGTACTCGGAGAGAGTTTTCAGTACAGCCGGGAACCTTGTGAGTGAACGACGAAGGAGGCTACTTCCACAAAATGTAGAAAAAATGATGTTCATTAAAATGAACTGGAAATTTCACGAGGAAAACCTTTCCCACCAATCACGTCACAGTACAGATACTTCTGTAATGGTAGATTCCAGCGGGGATGAACTGATATTGTGTGAGGAATCGGATGATGTACACACTGATGAGGGTGAGGATGGCAATGATGGTGACATCATGCCACTGTAGACCTGTTGCCTTTAGTAGATTGGAAGATTTTTTTGTGGGGGCCCAAACAAACCAAGCACTTCAGCCACAAAGTGGCAGTACCTGTCGCTGAAATGCTTTGTTTGTTAAAGTGTGCATGTCCTTTTTAAGATCCAACATAAAGGGTGGGTGGGAGGGCCCAAGGACAATTCCATCTAGCACTACCTTTCATTTCTGCCACTGCTGTGTGGCATAGTTTCATAGATGTGCTTTAAACTGTAGTGTCTGTGCCACTGCGCCGCTGCTCTGACGCTTGGTCACCAGTCAGCTCACTGCAACCTTTGGCCAATAATGGTGAAACGAATAATTTAAGCTGTGAGGTGGTCTAAATTGACTGTAAATGACTGGAAATTAATGTTATTGAGGTAAATAACACTCTAGGAAGAAAAAAAAGCCCAATTTATGTAATTTTAGCTTTTTTTGCCAATTTTGGCAAAAAATCCAAATCCAAATCCAAATCCAAATCCAAAGTCAGTCACCGCAGTTTGGCAAATCCAAATCCAAATCCAAAGCCGGATGACGAATTAGAACCAAATCCAAATCCAAATCCGCCAAAAATGGTCCGGCGCACATCCCTAGTCTATATACACACCACAATCGCACGCCAAGACATAGTGGGTATGCTAATGTCTTGCTGTGCAATCGCGGAATTTGCATACTTTTCAGCTGACGGCTGCGCGCGAACGCATCTAGCGAGCGGGTCTGAATCAGGCCCTTAGAACCAAACTTAATGGGAAAAGTTGAATCTGAGTTGCTCATCTCTCTTTCTCTCTCTTCTCTCTATGAGATAGATTCACTAAATCTTCTAAATCAGACAAGTAGTGGTGTTCCCCATAGGTACCAAGCAGATCCTTGCCATCATTTCTCTATTGCAATCTAGAAAATGATAGACGGAAACTGCAATGTGCACCACCACCCCTATGTGTAAAAGGTGTCATATACCAAAAGAACTTGAGATGTTTGATATTCTATTCACATTTCCTGCTCAACTGAGGGCGAGCTTTTGTTCTCTGCTATCATTAACCACTTGACTGGCGTGGCCACAATAGGAGAAGGACCTTCTGGTACCACTGCACCCCTGCCCCCTCCCACAGTGCCCGCTGCGCTGCAAATCACTGCTGATCATGCCGCACAGCAGGATCCTCCTACCCCAAGGCTGCAGAGTTGAGCAGCAGCCGGGGAAAGACAAATGAAGCAGCCCTCATCCCCCAAGTGAATACTTCATACTTGCCCACCCTCCCGGAATGGCTAGGAGGCTCCCGTTAATTGTGTGGCGCGCTTGGCCACTCGGACAAGTTTGGGGCCGCCCAGCCGTGCACAGGCAGTCGATGGTGCACTTAACGTTGAGTCGTGTCATCGTGGCTCCGCCCACGCTCCACAATGCCAGTAATCTCGGCATTGCATAGTGGGGGTGAGGCTTCATTGATGCCCTCAGACCCATCCACCTCTGCAGAGCCCTGCCTCCCGCTGCCCCCAGACACGCCCACCTCTACCGAGCCCCGCCTCCCGCAGTACCGACCTGGCTGCCTCCACCCTGAGGAGGCAGCCAAAAAGTCGGCAAGTATGGTATACTTGGATGCTCAGAGGGGCAGCTGCTGGGTAAATACAAAGTCGCAATTTTGCGATGGTCCGATCATCAATATTCCGATATATTGATGATCAATATGCTAAAAATCAATATTAATGTTATGCATTTCAAATAAAAAAAAAAATATATAGATTTTTTAAATAATATTGTGTTGGATAAGTTATAAATAGATGTTATTGACCTAATTCAATCATAAAAAAACCTAACAATTTCTGAGTGTTTTTTTTTTTAATGATCAGCCGGCTACGTGGTTAATTTTCAATACAAAGTGGGAAAAAAGGCGGTTGCTTTGCCTTTCTTTTAGAGTAGTGTCTAAATCCCCTTCACAGAGAGGACCCTGATGTCATCAGCCAGTGTCCAGCGTCATTCCCTACCATCCAAGTGGGCATAGAGGGGGAATATTACCATGTGGTGAGCGTAGCGAGCCACCGAGCCCGCGAGGGGGCACCTTTCTTCTTTAAGTGGTGACAACTTACTTGTTTAGCTGGCAGTGGCGTAACTAGTGTATTTGGAGCCCAGGGCAAATTTGAAAAGGGAGCCCCCCCCCTCATCACCCCGATATGTGCGCGCGCCCCCCAAAAATGGGCGTGGTCACTTTAAAATGGGGCGTGTCAACATGACACACCCCTTTATTTTCACGCTGAACATTCCTATCCATATGCACCTTAACCCCAATAGTACCCCTTATACAGTACCCCCAGTATGCAGTTGTTGTCCCTCTTAGGCAGGCCCATAGTAGTGCCCCTTATACAGTATCCCCAGTAGTGGTCCCTCTTATACAGCCCCCAACTAGTTCCCCTTACTCAGTGCTCCCAGTAGTGGTCCCCCCAAATGCAGTGCCCTATGTAGTGTTCCCCCTTATGCAGTGCCCCCAGTAGCAGTCCCCACAATGCAGTGCGCCCAGTAGTGGTATCCCCTTATGCAGTGCCCTTTATATAGTGCCCCCAGCAGTAGTCCCCCCCATGCAGATTTCCCAGTAGTGGGTCCCCTTATGCAGGCACCCAGTAGTGATCCCCAACTATCTAGTGCCCCCTGTAGTGGTCCCCCCAGTGCAGTGCCCCTAGCAGTAAGCCCCTTATTTAGTGCCCCCAGCAGTAGTACCTCCCCTCCCATGCAGTGCCCCCAGTAGTGGTCCCCCTGATGCAGGCACCCAGTAGTGACCCCCTCTATCCAGTGGTCCTTCCTGTTATTGCCCCCAGTAGTGGTCCCCCCAGTGCAGTGCCCCTAGTAGTAGGCCCCTTTTATAATGCCCCCAGTAGTAGTTCCCCCCCCTCCCATGCAGTGCCCCCAGTAGTGGTCCCCCTGATGCAGGCCCCCAGTAGTGATCCTCCTATCCAGTGCCCCCTGTAGTGGTCCTTCCTATTATTGCCCCCAGTTGTGGTCCCCCCAGTGCAGTGCCCCTAGTAGTAGGCCCCTTTTATAATGCCCCCAGTAGTAGTTCCCCCCCTCCCATGCAGTGCCCCCAGTAGTGGTCCCCCTGATGCAGGCCCCCAGTAGTGATCCCCCTATCCAGTGCCCCCTGTAGTGGTCCTTCCTATTATTGCCCCCAGTTGTGGTCCCCCCAGTGCAGTGCCCCTAGTAGTTGGCTCCTTTTATAATGCCACCAGTAGTAGTCTCCCCCCCCCAAGTAGTGGTCCCCAGTTACCAGTTATTATTTATTTAGCACACACATATTCCGCAGCGCTTTACAGAGAATATTTGTCCATTCACATTAGTCCCTGCCCCAGTGGAACTTACAATCTCTATTCCCTAACACACGTTCGCACACTAGAGTTAATTTTTTGCTGGGAGCCAATTAACCTACCAGTATATTTTTGGAGTGTGGGAGGAAACCGGAGTACCCGGAGGAAACCCACGCAAGCAGGGCCGCCATCAGGGGGAGACTGCCAGAATTGGAGTCCCGGGCCCGGACTGAGAGGGGGGCCCGCCCTCGCTGCCGGGACGCCAGTGCTAGTCCTGAATGAGGCACCTCTCCTTCTTTGTCACGGCTTCCATCGTCCCTCGGCCCTTAAGCACCCGAAGCCAACCCCCAGCACGGCAGCCTGGTGGGCGGGCTGTATAGAGCGAGTGGAGATGTGGCGTGCTGCAGTGCCGATTGACACCACGGTGATTGGTGCTTGTGCATGTGGGGGTGTGCTATGGGCGGAGCGGGAGCCGCGAGTGCCGACTGGGAGTGGAGGCAAGCACCGCAGTATTGTATATCCCAGCCTGCCGCTCATTCTTCTCTCCTACCCAACAATGCTGGCTATCAGGACAGCGGGATAGGCTGAACTCAGAACTGGCATCCTTATTCTTCACTAACAAATGGCTGCATTCTGCAGGCAGAGAACACTGGTCTCTGTTTCCATAGGGGACGCAGCTCTTCCTATGCCCATGCTGCACCCCCTGTGCTGAGCTCCTTCTCTGCCCTGCATCCTTCAATGTGTGAATATCTTCCCTCAAACTCTGTAAATATCTCTGTGCTCCCCCACGCTCCAGTGTGTGTGTCATTATGTCCCCCACCCCAGATCCTAGTATATGTGTAACCATGTCACGCCCCCAGGCTACAATGTGTATCACCATGTTATAGCCCTAGCCCGCAATATGAATGTCACCATTTCCCCCCAGGCCCCAGTAAGAATGACACCATGTTACAACCCCAGGCCCCAATGTGTGTCACCATGTCCCACCCCAGGCCTCAGTGTGTATGTTTCCATGTCTCCTCTAGGCTCCAATGTATATGTATCCATGTCCCCACTTTTCCCAGTGTGTGTGGCTCCATGTCAAGAATCTAATGTGTCTCTTATCATCCATATGTGACGACAACGTGTGACGTCACATAGGGGTTAGAGCGGTGCAGCGGAATAACGCACCCTGGAGCTTCATATGAACGAAGATTGCATTGCAGAGGAGAGGACAGAAACTTCAGCCAAAGAAGAAGGTAAGTAACAAAATTTTTTAAGTAGATCACAATCATAAAGATAAATAGGAGGTCTGTTCTTGTAGGGATAAGGTAGCCGCATGAAAGGGGGGCCCTACCTATTTTGTCAGTCCCGGGCCCCACAATTTCTGATGGCAGCCCAGCACGCAAGCACAGGGAGAATATACAAACTCCGCACAGTTAGGGCCGTGGTGGGAATCGAACCCACGACCTCAGTGCTGTGAGGCAGTAACGCTAACCATTACACCGTCCGTGCTGCCCAGTTGAGGTTCCCTCTCTCGATTAAATGCCCCCAGTAATAGCCCCCCCAGTAGAGGTCCTCCCAATAATGGTGCCCCCAGTAATAGCCCCCCCCCTGTTGTGCCCCCACCCCCAGTAGAGGTCCCCCCAGTAGTAGCCACCCCCTCCCCCGTTGTGCCCCCAGTAGTGCAGGCAGGTTTTAAAAAAAATATCTAAAAATATACTTACCTGAATCCACGCTGCTGCTCCGGTCCGCGACACCGCTCCCGCCGCCACCCGCCAGTCCTCCCGGGCTGGCGCGCTCAGCATTATGGGAGAGACGTCATGATGTCATGACGTCTGTCCCATTACCCACTGCAGGAGCCGGACAGAAGTCCGGCTCTTGCAGTGGGTGCTGCAGCAGTCAATGAGAGTCTATCTGACTCTCATTGGCTGCTGTTTAACACACGCATCGCTGCCAGCGCTGCACAGCTTGAGCCCACCTCCTGGCGCTATTGGGCAAGCGCTCAGGGGGAGGGAATGGGCTCAGGTGTGCAGCACAGGACTGGCGCTGGAAGCCTAGCGCCGGTCCTGTGTAAATGTGTAGCGCTGACCGCACTCACTGCGGTCGGCGCTACACTGGTGGCTAACTAGGGCCGCCGGTCCCACGGCGCCCAGGGCATGTACCCCGCTCGCCCTGCCCTAGTTACGCCACTGTTAGCTGGCCTTAATGGGCATGGACTGCACTTCCGCCCTCACTAACGTCACTTCCAGGTCCCTAGCATGAAGGGGAAATAAGCTCTACCTTTCTGTTAGACTACTGACAGGAAGTCTGCTGTGTGCAGGAAAATATATTCCTCCTTTAATAAAAGTTTAAATTCATTATTATTGCGCTGCGGAATATGTGTGCGCTATATAATTAACTGGTAATAATAAATTCATTATATATATATATATATATATATATATATATATGTACCAGTGCTGTTGTATTTTTGTGACAAGTGCCGCTTTATCCATCTATATATATATATATATATATATAGAAAGTGATAGCAGCGGCACTCCTTAGTAATAAATCAATAAACAGATGAAGTTCTAAACTTCTTTACTTCAACGTTTCAATCTTTTGGATTTTCGTCAGGAAGATAACAAACAAACATAAACAAACTTACCTAAATAACATACAGAGTCCACCCCGAGTGCGATCGTCTCCGTCCATCTGAGAGGGCGTCTGACGCCCTCTCAGATGGACGGAGACGATCGCACTCGGGGTGGACTCTGTATGTTATTTAGGTAAGTTTGTTTATGTTTGTTTGTTATCTTCCTGACGAAAATCCAAAAGATTGAAACGTTGAAGTAAAGAAGTTTAGAACTTCATCTGTTTATTGATTTATTACTAAGGAGTGCCGCTGCTATCACTTTCTACATTATAGTTTTTTGTTACTTGCGGAGGGCACCCGAAAATCACTGACTGAGGAGGAGTGCCAAGCTTTATGCCATTTATATATATATATATATATATATATATACATACATATATATATATATATATACACACTGTATATATATATATTCCACAAACATAGGCAGCACTCAGAGACTAATAATCCAAAGATCCTCACCAGAGGGATTTATTGGTGCAAAAAATGAGTCAACGTTTCGGGGCTCACACCTCTTCCTCGGGACTAGAGGTATTTGCCCACGAGGAGGGCACCAGAGCAAGTTGGGCTAACCGGCCCCTTTTTTTTTCAGAGTGCCCGGGAATGCATGCTGTCTGTATATATATATATATATATATATATATATTAGGGGTGAGCGGGTTCGGATTTCTGAAATCCGAACCCCCCCGAGCCCCCCCGATCCGAGTCCGATCCGAGTCAGGCTCGACTTTTCCCGCCTGACTCGGATCTGAAATCGAGGCAAAACGTCATCATCCCGCCTTCCGAGTCTCGCGGGTTTTGGATCCTATATAAGGTACCCGCGTCGGCGCCATTTTCTCACTCGGCTGTGGACAGTGAAGAGGGAGGGTGGGAGTTAGGGCTGTGTAGTGTAGTGTAGTGTAGTGCTGCTGTTGTCCACTACTTCAAAGTCCATAGGGGCTGGCTGTGTTGTGCTGTGCTGCTGTTGTTAATAGGGGCTGTGTCCACTACTTCAAAGTCCATAGGGGCTGGCTGGACTGTGTTGTGCAGTCAGTTCTCCATAGGGGCTGTGTCCACTCCAAAGTCCTGTGCAGTGTCCCAGTCCTAAAGGGGTGCTGTAGTGTTGTCCAGGGGGTGCTCTGTCCATCAGGGGTGCTCCCCCCAAGTGCTAAAAAAATAATATATTTTCTGTGTTTGTGAATTGTGTGCGCAGTAGCCGCACGTGCATCAACAAAGTAGTGCCAAGCGTGCGCCTGTGTCATAAGTAAAGGGCCGGCTGGCTTGACCGTTAAAGGGTGCTGTAACCCCCGAAAGTACACTCCAGTCCAAACCAAAAAAAAATTATTTTCTGTGTTTGTGAATTGTGTGCGCAGTAGCCGCACGTGCATCAACAAAGTAGTGCCAAGCGTGCGCCTGTGTCATAAGTAAAGGGCCGGCTGGCTTGACCGTTAAGGGTGCTGTAACCCCCGAAAGTACACTCCAGTCCAAACCAAAAAAAAAATTATTTTCTGTGTTTGTGAATTGTGTGCGCAGTAGCCGCACGTGCATCAACAAAGTAGTGCCAAGCGTGCGCCTGTGTCATAAGTAAAGGGCCGGCTGGCTTGACCGTTAAGGGTGCTGTAACCCCCGAAAGTACACTCCAGTCCAAACCAAAAAAAAAATTATTTTCTGTGTTTGTGAATTGTGTGCGCAGTAGCCGCACGTGCATCAACAAAGTAGTGCAAAGCGTGCACCTGTGTCATAAGTAAAGGGCCGGCTGGCTTGACCGTTAAGGGTGCTGTAACCCCCGAAAGTACACTCCAGTCCAAACCAAAAAAAAAATTATTTTCTGTGTTTGTGAATTGTGTGCGCAGTAGCCGCACGTGCATCAACAAAGTAGTGCCAAGCGTGCGCCTGTGTCATAAGTAAAGGGCCGGCTGGCTTGACCGTTAAAGGGTGCTGTAACCCCCAAAGTACACTCCAGTCCAAACCAAAAAAAAAATTATTTTCTGTGTTTGTGAATTGTGTGCGCAGTAGCCGCACGTGCATCAACAAAGTAGTGCCAAGCGTGCGCCTGTGTCATAAGTAAAGGGCCGGCTGGCTTGACCGTTAAGGGTGCTGTAACCCCCGAAAGTACACTCCAGTCCAAACCAAAAAAAAAATTATTTTCTGTGTTTGTGAATTGTGTGCGCAGTAGCCGCACGTGCATCAACAAAGTAGTGCCAAGCGTGCGCCTGTGTCATAAGTAAAGGGCCGGCTGGCTTGACCGTTAAGGGTGCTGTAACCCCCGAAAGTACACTCCAGTCCAAACCAAAAAAAAAATTATTTTCTGTGTTTGTGAATTGTGTGCGCAGTAGCCGCACGTGCATCAACAAAGTAGTGCAAAGCGTGCACCTGTGTCATAAGTAAAGGGCCGGCTGGCTTGACCGTTAAGGGTGCTGTAACCCCCGAAAGTACACTCCAGTCCAAACCAAAAAAAAAATTATTTTCTGTGTTTGTGAATTGTGTGCGCAGTAGCCGCACGTGCATCAACAAAGTAGTGCCAAGCGTGCGCCTGTGTCATAAGTAAAGGGCCGGCTAGCTTGACCGTTAAAGGGTGCTGTAACCCCCAAAGTACACTCCAGTCCAAACCAAAAAAAAAATTATTTTCTGTGTTTGTGAATTGTGTGCGCAGTAGCCGCACGTGCATCAACAAAGTAGTGCCAAGCGTGCGCCTGTGTCATAAGTAAAGGGCCGGCTGGCTTGACCGTTAAGGGTGCTGTAACCCCCGAAAGTACACTCCAGTCCAAACCAAAAAAAAAATTATTTTCTGTGTTTGTGAATTGTGTGCGCAGTAGCCGCACGTGCATCAACAAAGTAGTGCCAAGCGTGCACCTGTGTCATAAGTAAAGGGCCGGCTGGCTTGACCGTTAAGGGTGCTGTAACCCCCGAAAGTACACTCCAGTCCAAACCAAAAAAAAAATTATTTTCTGTGTTTGTGAATTGTGTGCGCAGTAGCCGCACGTGCATCAACAAAGTAGTGCCAAGCGTGCGCCTGTGTCATAAGTAAAGGGCCGGCTGGCTTGACCGTTAAAGGGTGCTGTAACCCCCAAAGTACACTCCAGTCCAAACCAAAAAAAAAATTATTTTCTGTGTTTGTGAATTGTGTGCGCAGTAGCCGCACGTGCATCAACAAAGTAGTGCCAAGCGTGCGCCTGTGTCATAAGTAAAGGGCCGGCTGGCTTGACCGTTAAAGGGTGCTGTAACCCCCGAAAGTACACTCCAGTCCAAACCAAAAAAAAATTATGTTCTGTGTTTGTGAATTGTGTGCGCAGTAGCCGCACGTGCATCAACAAAGTAGTGCCAAGCGTGCGCCTGTGTCATAAGTAAAGGGCCGGCTGGCTTGACCGTTAAGGGTGCTGTAACCCCCGAAAGTACACTCCAGTCCAAACCAAAAAAAAAATTATTTTCTGTGTTTGTGAATTGTGTGCGCAGTAGCCGCACGTGCATCAACAAAGTAGTGCCAAGCGTGCACCTGTGTCATAAGTAAAGGGCCGGCTGGCTTGACCGTTAAGGGTGCTGTAACCCCCGAAAGTACACTCCAGTCCAAACCAAAAAAAAAATTATTTTCTGTGTTTGTGAATTGTGTGCGCAGTAGCCGCACGTGCATCAACAAAGTAGTGCCAAGCGTGCACCTGTGTCATAAGTAAAGGGCCGGCTGGCTTGACCGTTAAAGGGTGCTGTAACCCCCAAAGTACACTCCAGTCCAAACCAAAAAAAAAATTATTTTCTGTGTTTGTGAATTGTGTGCGCAGTAGCCGCACGTGCATCAACAAAGTAGTGCCAAGCGTGCGCCTGTGTCATAAGTAAAGGGCCGGCTGGCTTGACCGTTAAAGGGTGCTGTAACCCCCGAAAGTACACTCCAGTCCAAACCCCCAAAAAATTATTTTCTGTGTTTGTGAATTGTGTGCGCAGTAGCCGCACGTGCATCAACAAAGTAGTGCCAAGCGTGCGCCTGTGTCATAAGTAAAGGGCCGGCTGGCTTGACCGTTAAGGGTGCTGTAACCCCCGAGAGTACACTCCAGTCCAAACCAAAAAAAAAATTATTTTCTGTGTTTGTGAATTGTGTGCGCAGTAGCCGCACGTGCATCAACAAAGTAGTGCCAAGCGTGCGCCTGTGTCATAAGTAAAGGGCCGGCTGGCTTGACCGTTAAGGGTGCTGTAACCCCCGAAAGTACACTCCAGTCCAAACCAAAAAAAAAATTATTTTCTGTGTTTGTGAATTGTGTGCGCAGTAGCCGCACGTGCATCAACAAAGTAGTGCCAAGCGTGCGCCTGTGTCATAAGTAAAGGGCCGGCTGGCTTGACCGTTAAGGGTGCTGTAACCCCCGAGAGTACACTCCAGTCCAAACCAAAAAAAAAATTATTTTCTGTGTTTGTGAATTGTGTGCGCAGTAGCCGCACGTGCATCAACAAAGTAGTGCCAAGCGTGCGCCTGTGTCATAAGTAAAGGGCCGGCTGGCTTGACCGTTAAGGGTGCTGTAACCCCCGAAAGTACACTCCAGTCCAAACCAAAAAAAAAATTATTTTCTGTGTTTGTGAATTGTGTGCGCAGTAGCCGCACGTGCATCAACAAAGTAGTGCCAAGTGTGCGCCTGTGTCATAAGTAAAGGGCCGGCTGGCTTGACCGTTAAGGGTGCTGTAACCCCCGAAAGTACACTCCAGTCCAAACCAAAAAAAAAATTATTTTCTGTGTTTGTGAATTGTGTGCGCAGTAGCCGCACGTGCATCAACAAAGTAGTGCCAAGCGTGCGCCTGTGTCATAAGTAAAGGGCCGGCTGGCTTGACCGTTAAAGGGTGCTGTAACCCCCGAAAGTACACTCCAGTCCAAACCAAAAAAAAATTATTTTCTGTGTTTGTGAATTGTGTGCGCAGTAGCCGCACGTGCATCAACAAAGTAGTGCCAAGAGTGCGCCTGTGTCATAAGGGCCGGCTGGCTTGACCGTTAAAGGGTGCTGTAACCCCCAAAGTACACTCCAGTCCAAACCAAAAAAAAAATTATTTTCTGTGTTTAGCCGCACGTATATATCAAATCGATATAACATAAATGGAGGACCAAACTTTCTCCGATAAAAATAAAATAGAGAAAGATCAAGAACCACTTCCTCCTAGTGCTGAAGCTGCTGCCACTAGTCATGACATAGACGATAACATGCCATCAACGTCGTCTGCCAAGGCCGATGCCCAATGTCATAGTAGAGGGCACATACAATCCCAAATGGCAAAGTTCAGGAAAATGACCTTGAAAAAGACATTTAAATCAGCTGAAGAGAAACGTAAACTTGCCAATATGCCATTTACGACACGGAGTGGCTAGGAACGGCTAAGGTCGATCCCTAGTATGTTCATGACTAGTGGTTCAGCTTCACATGACGATGGAAGCCCTCCTCCCACTAAAAAAATCAAAAGAGTTAAGCTGGCAAAAGCACAGCGAAGAACTGTGCTTTCTAAGAAGATATCACAAATCCCCAAGGAGAGTCCAAGTGTGGTGGTGGTTGCGATGCCTGACCTTCCCAGCACTGGACGGGAAGAGGTGGCTCTTTCCACCATTTGCACGCCCCCTGCAAGTGCTGAAAGGAGCACCCACAGTCCACTTGCTGATATGCAAATTGAAGATGTCACTGTTGAAGTACAACAGGATGAGGATACTGGTGTAGCTGGCGCTGAGGAGGAAGTTGGCGAGGAGGATTCTGATGGTGATGTGGTTTGTTTAAATCAGGCTTCGGGGGAGACAGTTGTTGTCCGTGGGATGAAAAAGCCCATCACGGTCATGCCTGGGCAGAAGACCAAACATTCCACCTCTTTGGTCTGGCAATATTTCTATCCAAATCCGGACAACAACTGTCTTGCCATATGTACCATATGTAAAGGTGAAATAAGTAGGGGTAGGGACGTCAACCACCTAGGAACATCCTCCCTTATACGGCACCTGCAGCGCGTTCATAAAACGTTACTGTCAAGTTCAGAAACTTTGGCTAAGACCGTAAGCAGTCCAGGGACACCTAAATCCCGTTGTCCTGTTGTATCCAAGCGCCTGCAAACCACACCGTCAACTCCCTCCTCGTCAATTTCCTCCTTAGTCAGGATCGGAAGTAGTCCTGCAGGCCATGTCACTGGCATGACTGACTCTCCTATCCGGGATTCCTCTGGAGGATCCTGCATTGCTACGCCTACTGCTGCCGCTGCTGCTGTTGCTGCTGCTGGGAGTCGTTCATCATCCCAGAGAGGAAGTAGGAACACCACTACTTTTACTAAACAATTGACCCTCCAACAGTCCTTAGCGAGGAGGATGAAGTACGACAGCAGTCATCCTGAAGCAAAACGTATAACTGAGGCCTTGACTGCTATGTTGGTGTTAGACGTGCGTCCGGTATCCGCCATTAGTGCAGTGGGATTTAGACAATTGATGGAGGTAGTGTGTCCCCGGTTCCAAATCCCGTCTAGATTCCACTTCACTAGGCAGGCGATACCGAGACTGTACAGAAACGTCAGAAAAAGTGTCCTCAGTGTCCTGAAAAATGCCGTTGTACACAATGTCCACTTAACCACGGACATGTGGACAAGTGGAACAGGGCAGACTAAGGACTATATGACTGTGACAGCCCACTGGGTAGATGTATCACCTTACGCAGCAACAGCAGCAGCGTCACCAGTAGCAGCATCTCAGAAATGCCAGCTCGTTACAAGGCAGGCTACGCTGTGTATCACCGGTTTCAGTAAGAGGCACACCGCCGACAACCTCTTAGAGAAACTGAGGGAAATCATCGCCCAGTGGCTTACCCCACTTAGACTCTCCTGGGGATTTGTGATATCTGACAATGCCACCAATATTGTGCGGGCATTACATCTGGGCAAATTCCAGCACATCCCATGTTTTGCTCACACAATAAACTTGGTGGTGCAGAATTTTCTGAAAAGCGACAGGGGCGTGCAGGAGACGCTTTGGGTGGCCCGAAAAATTTCTGGCCACTTTCGCCATTCAGCGACTGCGTGCCGAAGACTGGAGCGCCAGCAAACACTCTTGAACCTGCCCTGCCATCACCTGAAGCAAGAGGTTGTGACGCGGTGGAACTCAACCCTCTATATGCTTCAGAGGATGGAGGAGCAGCAAAAGGCCATACAAGCCTATACATCCACCTATGACATAGGCAAAGGAGGGGGTATGCACCTGACTCAAGCGCAGTGGAGAATGATTTCCGTGTTGTGCAAGGTTCTCCAGCCCTTCGAACTTGCCACACGTGAAGTCAGTTCAGACACAGCCAGCTTGAGTCAGGTCATTCCCCTCATCAGGCTTTTGCAGAAGCAGCTGGAGAAAGTGAAGGAGGAGCTAAGACGGAGCGATTCCGCTCGGCATGTGGGACTTTGCCAGGATTCCAGGGTGGTCAATCTGTTGAAATCAGACCACTACATTTTGGCCACCGTGCTTGATCCTAGGTTTAAAGCCTATGTGGTGTCTCTCTTTCCGGCCGACACAAGCCTGCAGAGGTGCAAAGACCTGCTGGTGAACACACTGTCAGCTGAAGCGGAACGTGACACGTCAACGGCTCCTTCTTCATTTTCTCCCGCAACTGGGGCTGCCAGGAAAAAACTTAGGTATTCTAAGCAACCCGCTGGCGGTGATGCAGGGCAGGCAGGACCAAGTTTGGACATCTGGTCCGGACTGAAGGACCTGGCAACAATTTCTGACATGTCTACTGTCACTGCATATGATACTGTCACCATTGACAGAATGGTGGAGGATTACATCGGTGACAGCATCCAAGTAAGCATGTCAGACAGTCCATACCTGTACTGGCAGGAAAAAGAGGCAATTTGGAGGCCCCTGTACAAGCTGGCTCTATTTTACCTGAGTTGCCCCCCCTCCAGTGTGTACTCCGAAAGAGTGTTTAGTGCAGCCGGGAACCTTGTCAGCGAAAGGCGTAGGAGGTTGCTTCCACAGAATGTGGAGAAGATGATGTTCATCAAAATGAATTATCAGCTCTTCCAGGGAGACCAGCCTCCAGAAGGTACAGAGGGACCTGTGGTGGTGGATTCAAGTGGGGACGAGTTAATACTTTGTGAGGATGAGGATGTACACACTGAAGAGGGTGAGGAATCGGTGGATGAGGAGGATGAGGATGACATCTTGCCTCCGTAGAGCCAGTTTGTGCAGGGACACATTAATTGCCAGCTTGTTTTGTGGGGGCCCAAACGAACCAATCATTTCAGCCACAGTTGTGTGGCAGACCCTGGCGCTGAATGATTGATTTGTTAAACTGTGCATGTCCTGTTTATACAACATAAGGGTGGGTGGGAGGGCCCAAGGACAATTCCATCTTGCACTTCTTTTTTTTCTTTGCATTATGTACAGTTTGGGGCCTAGTTTTTCTAACTGCCATCCTGTCTGCCACTGCAGTGTCACTCCTAGATGGGTCACGTGTTTGTGCCGCCCACTCGTGTCGCTTAGCATAGTCATCCAGCTACCTCGGTGCAACCTTTTGGACATGAAAACACTATTGTGAGGTGTGAGGTGTTCAGAATAGACTGGAAATGAGTGGAGATTAAGGTTATTGAGGTTAATAATAGCATAGGAGCAGAGAAACCAACAAATTCTTTGATTTTAGCTGTTTTTATGCTTTTTAAAAAAAAAATACAGATCCAAAACACAAAACCCAGAACCCAAAACACGGAAGGGTGGTTTTGGCAAAACCAATCCAGATCCAAAACACGAAGAAAGATCCAGATCCAAAACCAAAACACAAAACCCGAAAAGTGGCCGGTGCACACCCCTAATATATATATATATTTTTTTTTAGGCTGTTATTACTAAATCTGTTATATGACCCGATTGCATGCACATTTCCCCTTTAAGTTAATTTAATATGTACATAAATGTCCCGGCTTGAAAACCGAAATGACATAAAATTTGCATTAGGGACGATGGCAGTTAATTTTATTCACCATTGAAGAACTACAGCCCAGCCAGGGAACATTTCTCCCCAGACTTTGAGAAGACGACCTCATATTTCAAATCAGGTAAACCTAGCGATATTAACAATGCTGGAAATAACATCCAATATTAAATATTATACATATTCATAAACTGCCCTATTCTGAATTTGCCTTCCAATAGACGTATTATACTGCGACTTCTGTTTAGAGATGGAAATTTTCATCTGCAAAGGGCATCAGTACAGCTCACCGGCTTCAATGTATTGGTGACAGTTCAGGGGAAAACTAAACAAAGAATAGGCTGTTTTATAATAAAAAAGTTATGTTAAATATTCTTTCAAGTATTTTCTCTTTCGGGAGACCTACTGTGGGGATTTAAAGGGATTGTTGTCTTTTGTGTAACCCCCTTCTTGATAAAAACTTGTCACACAGCAGAATCCCTGCTGGGAAGACCCCTTTTGTTACTGGAGACACGGAAGCAGCTCGCCTTGCGTCTCTCAGCGCTGGGAAGATGTATCACTCAGTGAAAAGAGTGAAGTTTCCCATAGCAACAATCGGCATTGAGGTAGCATTTATCAAGTACATTCTATAAAATGATAGGTGAAAACTGAATGGTTGCTATGGCAACTGCTCTCAGATATATACTATTTAGCTGCGTACTAGCCATGATAAGCGGTGACAACAATTGTTCTTTGTTTGGGTTAAGTCGTACCTGCTTTCTTGAGGACAAGGCCCCTTTTGGCCGGTTCCGATTGTTTATCTTGTTGCCATCTGGTTTTGTCCCATTTTTTTCCTTGCAGCTTTTCTCCCTTAATCTCTCTGTTGTGCTTTCTGGGTGATCGGGGATCGGACTGAGAAACAAGATCCTGCCGATCAGCCCATACAAGATGGTGGCCACGAACAGCGGAATCACGTAGAATATTGCGAAGTCGGTCAAATAAATGGGGAGGTAAAGGTTACGGGAGACCTTGTAGCCGCACTCCACCTGTTGGCTTTTGTTCACTTGAATGTCCACCAGGAAGAACCAAAACATGCAGTAAATGGAGGTGAAGACCCACACTATGGCAATGATACGCTTGGCACGGGACACTGTGCAGACTGTCTGGGCCTTCATTGGGTGGCAAATGGCGATGTATCTATAAAAGAAGTGGAAACACATCAAATAAATTTTCTCGGCAAAAGGACAAGTTCAGTAAGATAATAGAGAGGCGTTGCTATGGTTTCATGGGATCCTTGAGGGCAGTTATCTGTCTTGAAGGATAGCTGTGGTCTAACTTCTGTAAAGGACAACGGTGGTCTTGCCCGTGTGTTTAGAGACGGTGATATCATCAAGGGCTACTGACAAATGTAAGGACATCATGACCTATCACTGAGAGAAGACTGATGTGGGTCCACAACCTACATACAAGATGCTCCACTAATTTCCCAGAATTCTCTTAGCTTCTCCTCTACCTCATCCTGACCCTTCTGTTGGGGAAGGGGGGGGGGATCTGAGATATTCGATACATTGATGGGTGATGGGTTCAGTGCGCTACAGGAAGCTCGTACACAATATCCCCTTCTAGCATGTTAGAGACCACCGCCCCACTAATCCCTTAATATTACACAGGTTATGTAGGCAGAAGACCTCTGGTACATCATGGACAATTATATAATCCCATTAAATAAAATACATTATTACTATTTAATCAAAATAACTGAATGAAATAAGGCAGCAAATGGACACTGTGGCTACCACTGGAGCCATGGTTTCTGTTTCCTCTCTGTGTGGAGCTTGTATGTTCTCTCCTTGTTTCAGTGATTTTCCTCTGGGTGCTCCAGTTTATGAAATCTCCACTTTGTATATACTAGTTTTATTATACCATACTATGTTCAGTTTATTGTTTTTGCCTTTTGGTAGGACACTTTTGGACAGATGTAGACCATGAACCTACCTCTCAACCGTAAAAGCTGTAATGGAACAAGAGGATGCGTTGATGCCCAAATATTGAAAGTAGGTTATCCCGAGACATCCAGCCTGGCCATAGATCCATGTCCCAGCCAGGCTATCTGATACATTGGGCAATCCAGCAGCCACCAGGACCATTAAGTCAGCCACAGCCAGACTGACCAAATAACAATTAGTTGGGGTTCTCATGTCACGGGTAATAAACACCACCAGAACCACCATGATGTTGCCTATTATTCCAATACCACAGATCAGTAGAACCAGGAATACGGAGATGGCTTTGTACTCGATCATACTAGAAACCAAATCATTGTTCGCCAAGGAGATATTGGTCGGACTGTCGAACTTGCTGCTGTTCTCCATGTTGGTAGGAAATGGACGCTTCAGCCCTGAGCCTTATCTAGAATACCAACTCCATGATAGGCTGTTCCATACTGGGAAAGATGTATTTCATGGTGATGATGACTCAAATGAAACCCCGGAGCCACCAGCGACGGACACCTTGATCTACCATGCTCCAAGTCAACATCTGAAAGTGAGAAGCACAAAGGAGAATTTGCACATATGTTTTCACAAAGCACCAATGACTCTCTCAGTTTTTAAGTGTACCTATACCTGGAGGCGGCCATTTTGTGGTCTGGACTGGTATAAAACTTACATTATCCAGTGACATCCCTGAGGCACCGGCTGACTGATATTGATGTGCTACTAACTCCGCAGAGTTTGCTGCTATCGTGCCACCAGCTCTGGCTGGCACTGCCCAGTACTGATGCCTTTCATCGCACTACTTTTGCTGATACAAGCCTAGGATAGCAACACTAGTACTGGAATTTTTTTTTGGGTGGGAGATACATGAATGATTAAAATATTATTATTATTATTATTATTATTATACAGCCACATCATGGGCCTGATTCAGAGCCGGACGCTATTTGCGCTCGCTCGTTCAGAAAAAAGGGGTGGCTATTCAAATGAACCGTTCGCTCTTTGCGGTCTGTTCACGCCTCTAGGTCTGAACGAGCATACAAAACATACGGTCGTTTTTTGGAAAACTACGTCCCCTGGCCGCTCGCATCCTACGTCATGTCCGCTATTTATTAGATTAATCGAGTACATCGACCAGCGTATGAACTGCTCGCTATTCTTGTGGTTGGTTTTTGCTACCACAATCATGCGAGCAGTTCTGGCTATAAAATAACCCAGTGACGTGGTCAATGACGCTGCTGTATTAATTATGCACACCCATAAAACGCCCATTTTGACCTTTAAGCACGCCTGCGTTCGGATCTCCACTCCCTGTTTTCAAGCACCTTCCCCTGTTACCACCCACATACGCCTCATTCTGTCACTCAAAATAGCAGGCATTCGCTATTTAGCGAACAAACGATTTTCGGCCGCACTGTCTGGTTCGCGCATGCGTATTACGATCCGTACGCATGCGCAGTTGTGCGAACATCGCTCGGAACGAACGAGCGGCCACTTACGAGCGGCTCTGAATCAAGCCCTATATCCGCTTTCTGACAGGCATGTATGCAGCTGCTTCTATCTGTGCATAGTGTGTTACAGTAAAAATTCTTAAACGCATGATATGCCCAACTCCACCAATGCAGCATCCCTTACGCTAATTCACAGTAATGAGCGAGTTTTGCACTCAAGAGTTGGACTTATGTCCAACTGTGCACGAGCCCCGCTATCCGCTGAACTGTCAACTTTTTAAAAAGATTTATTTTATTTTGCAGTTTTCAAAACACAAAATACACAACTGCAAGGATCTTGTCTGCCAGTAACGATTTGGGGCACAGCGCAGACACAGGTGAACAAGTTCAAAATACTAATGTCATAAATGGCAATAAGGTAACATGATATATAGTTTATACCCTCCGCATTCCTATTGGGAAACTTGCATAACGAGGGTAATTACATCGATCGAACAGGCACCTATTGTACATACATCCCATTATGGAAATCATATTGCTGGAAAAACTCAGCGGAATTACATGTGTAGATTTAGAAATTGCAGGTCACAGGTTCTCCTCAGTTGGACCAGTGTGGTGTAGAGGACGAGTTCTGGGCACGAGTAACCCCCCCCAGCATGTACCTATGATATGTCCTCTTCCATTGCTCACCATTTCTGACTTAGACGCTTATTTCAGTTTCATGTGATCACAAAAATCATCCACGATTGTTTCCTTATTAAATATTTCCCCTTAAAATTTTTCCTTTAAGCTTTAATGGCGTCAGAATATTACTCTGTATCTTCCACACACCCACACAGTGACCTGGAAAATTACATCTACATTTCATACCCGGCTGACCATATATAACTACACGCTGCATGCTACTACGGTGACTCATATCTATCTATGTCTATATATATATATATATATATATATATATATATATACACGCTGCATGCTACTACAGTGATTCATATCTATCTATGTCTATCTATCTCTCTGTCTCTCTCTCTCTCTCTCTCTCTCTCTCTCTATCTATATATATATATATATATATATAGATAGATAGATAGATATACACTGCATGTTACTACAGTGACTCATTTATTTCTATTCTCTATCTATATATATATATATATAATATATATATTATATATATATATATATACACACACACACACACGCTACATGCTACTACAGTGACTCATTTATTTCCATTATCTATATCTATCTATCACATATCTATCCACACCATCACCCAAACCAGCCCCACACCATCACCCAAACCAGCTCCCACACCATCATCCAAACCAGCCTCTACGCTATCATCCAAACCAGCTCCCACACCATCACCCAAACCAGCCTCCACACCATCACCCAAACCAGCCTCCACACCATCATCCAAACCAGCTCCCACAACATCATCCAAACCAGCTCCCACACCATCACACAAACCAACTCACAAACCATCATCCAAACCAGCTCCCACACCGTCATCCAAACTAGCTTCCACACCGTCATCCAAACCAGCTCCCACACCATCATCCAAACCAGCTCCCACACCGTCACCCAAACCATTCTCCACACCATCATCCAAACCAGCTCCCACAACATCACCCAAACCAGCTCCCACACCATCATCCAAACCAGCTCCCACAACATCACCCAAACTAGCCCCCACACCATCACCCAAACCAGCCCCCACAGCATCATCCAAACCAGCCCCCACACCATCAACCAAACCAGCCCCCACACCATCATCCAAACCAGCTCCCACACCATCAAACAAACCAGCCCCCACACCATCAACCAAACCATCATCCAAACCAGCCCCCATGCCATCATCCAAACCAGCCCCCACATAATCACACAAACCAGCCCCCACACCATCACACAAACCAGCCCCCACACCATCAACCAAACCAGCCCCCACACCATCACCCAAACCAGCTCCCACACCATCATCCAAACCAGCTCCCACACCATCATCCAAACCAGCTCCCACACCATCATCACCCAAACCAGCCCCCACTCCATCACCCAAACCAGCCCCCACACCATCACCCCAACCAGCCCCCACACCATCAACCCAACTAGCTCCCACACCATCACCCAAACCAGCCCCCACACCATCACCCAAACCAGCTCCCACACCAACTCCCATCACACCATCATCACCCAAACTAGACACCACATCATCATCCAAACCAGCTCCCACACCATCATCCAAACCAGCTCCCACACCTTCATCACCCAAACCAGCTCCCACCACACCATCATCCAAACCAGCTCCAACCACACCATCACCCAAACCCGCCCCCACACCATCACACAAACCAGACACAAATCTCTTTTTCCACCATACAACATCCAAGTCTAAGCCCTTCCCAAACAGACGCTGACATTTCCTCATCAGTGACAGCTGTAAGAGACATACATGCAGCACATATCCCACCAGGACGCCTGTAACTCTGCGTCCCGGGAGACGATCACTCTTCATTACAGGGTTGGCAGAGTTTTGTCACACAGCGGTAGATAAATAATAAACGTGGAATTATATGCCAGGGACAGAATTGAGCAGGTTTTCTATATGCAAAGCATTTTAACATCTTTACCAAACGCTCAGAATTTATTCTTCTAAAGAACAAAATAGCAATTTGACTGTTGCCCCCGAGGACTCGGGCCATGCTCACCCACAATCTGGCATTTGAACATTGTTGGCTATAATTTGTTCTGCAGTTCCAGTCTGTTATGTTAATATGCCATTATTTCATTCTTAGGGGTATATTTACTAAAGTCAGGGTTTTTAGTAGTGGAGATGTTGCCCATAGCAACCAATCAGAATCTACTTAACCGTTATCTAGCACCGTCTAGAACATAATAGCTAGAATCTGATTGGTTGCTATGGGCAACAACTCCACTTAAAACCTGCACTTTAGTAACTCTGGGGCCTATTCATCAACACTAAAATAACGTTTTTAAGGACATTTTCCTTAAATAACGTTATTTTGGTATTCATGAACAGACTTAACACAGGAGATATCACAGATATCTCCTTGCTAAGTCCCCCTGCCTTAATTTCCACACTCCCCAGGAGGGGGGTGGGGGGGTCGAGGGGGGTGGGGGGGTTCGGGGGGGGGTACGAAACTTACCGCATCTGTTGGCAGTGCTGCGCATGCGCTGGTTTTACAGATGAAACAGCGCATGCGCAGCACTGTTTCCAGACGCGATAAGGTAGTGTAGGCAGGGAAAAGTATCTATTTCCCGAAAAGCTGTAATCGCAAAAATGACAGCTTTTCGGAATAGATACTTATGGAGAGGTGTTTTCTGTTTTGTTTCAAAAATTTGCCTTGTGCTATCATGGCAGCTTTCAATTAAGGCTATAAAAAGCCTAGTTGGGTGTGGCTAACAGCCAGCCCCTGTATAGATGTGTCCCTCTGTATCTAGGAGGTGAGTACATTTAACTGCAATGTAATGATGTGATAGGCATATATGCTAGTGTTAGGGACCTGCAGAAAAATGGGGTCCCTTGATGCTGGGCTGCAGGCTTAAATGCTTTGATCAAATCATGACAAAATCCCCTTTGTTTTATTTGCTGCACACACATAAATTTGCAGTATATTATTGTTAGCGCAGATAGCAAAAGTTTTTCCAAATTAAATAGTTGTCTGGCCAAAATGCAAGTGTGGATTCTCAGCTTAAAGCAGCTGGTTATACGTCACCGGGACATCATCATGTTACGATTACCAGTGACCACTCCTAGTAAGCCATCTAGAACTTCAGGCTACGAGATCTTCCGCCATTAACAACTGCCCGTAGTTCCCTTCGAGAACATTAGCTCACCAGTACTTAGGCGGCCGCCTGGACTTACTGCTCGGAGTAGTAGTAGCTTACAGGAGTGTCAACTGGAATTCTGAGGTGATGAGAAGGAGTCCTGTACAGGAAGAGATGATTATACCATTGGAGGGATGCGGCTTGGGAGCCGATAGTGTGAAATGTGCCAATGGTGCGGCTACTGTGCCGATGGTGTGGCTTGCGAGCCAGTCAATGGTAAAGCTGTGGCTTTGAGAGCCGATGGTGTTGCAAATGTGTCGATGATGCGACAACTGTGCCGATGGTGCGGCTTGTGTGCTGATGGTGCGGCAATAGCCGTCAGTAGACGGTCAATGGTAAAGCTTTGGCTTTGGTAAGCCGATGGTGCGGCAGATGTGCCGATGATGCAGCAAACGTGCTGATGGTTCGGCTTCTGTGCCGATGGTGCGGCAATAGCCGTTAGTAAACAGCCAATGGTATGCTGTGCCTTTTGAGAGCCGATGATGCGGCAAATGTGCCGATGGTGCGGCAATAGCTGTTAGTAGACAGTAAATGGTATGCTGTGGCTTTTGAGAGCCGATGATGCGGCAAATGTGCCGATGGTGCGGCTTGTGTGCCGATGGTGCGGCAATAGCCGTTAGTAGACAGTAAATGGTATGCTGCGGCTTTGGGAGCCGATGATGCGGCAAATGTGCCGATGATGCATCAAATGTGCAGATGGTGCGGCAATAGCCGTTAGTAGATTGTTAAAAGTAAATGCTGCCGCTTGGAGAGCAGATAACAGCATAGAGGTGTAGGTGCGGCTTGGAAGCCGTAGAAAAAGCTGGAGAGCTGGGAACATCACAGAAGCTGTTGGTGTGGCAAATGTGCCAAAGGTGCGGCAAGAGCCGATGGTAAAGGAATAAGTAGTCGGTGCTGCGGCTTGGAAAGCGGATGGCAGCACGGTGGTGAAGATGTGGCTAAGAAGCTGTAGAAGAAGCTGGAAACCTGGGAACAGCACGGAAGCTGTTGGTGTGGCAAATGTGCCGAAGGTGCAGCAAAAGCCAATCGTAGAGGAGTAAATTGTCGGTGCTGTGGCTTGGAGAGCCAATAGCAGCACGGTGGTGTTGGTGCAGCTAGGAATCCATATGGAAGCTGGGGAGCCGGAGGAAGCCACTTCGAGAAAGTCAAAATCTGCACCACGAGGAAGAGAACGCTGACCATGCAGCCAAGCTGATAGAACTCACAGATACGCTATAGTCAGCGAGGAGGCAAAAGTCCAGTGAGTACAAATAGAGGGAAGCACCAATCACGCAGCACTGTGGATGACACGTCACTACCTGAGGCGTGCCGATCGCCTAGTGACAGAAGAAACTGGAGTAACCCCGTCCTGACTGGCAGGGCCGGTGCTAGACTTCTAGGCACCCTAGGCAAAACTTCTTCATGCACCCCCTCCCTGTACTCAATTAGCCCCTCAGATGAAAATGACTTTGCACAGGTGGAGTGGCGGATACGTTTTGTGATATATATATATATATATATATATATAACACAAAACTTATCTGCCAATCCACCTGTGCAAAGTAATTTTCACCTGAGGGGCTAAATGAGTATGAAGAGGGGGGTGCAGGCAGAAGTATGTATATATACATGCATATATATCTATATATATATATATACACAGTATCGGGGGCATAACTAGAACTTTTTGGGCCCCATAGCAACATTTTTAAGGGGCTCCCCTAACTTAGGTCTTACACAAAGCCCACAGTAGTAGTTCCCCAAAAACACTAAATGCCCACTGTAATGGTGCCCCTTATGCAATGCCCACTGTAATGGTGCCCCTGTATGCAGTGCCCCCAGTAGCAATAATGCCCCTGTACTAATGCCCCTGGTAACAATGCCCCCTGGTAATAATGCCCCTAAAAGTAATGCCCCCTGTAGTAGTGCCCACAGTAGTAATGCCCCTTGAAGTGCCCCCAGTAGTAAGGGCCCCTGTAGTGCCCCCAGTTGTAGTGCTCCCAATAGTGCCCCCAGTAGTAAGGCCCCTGTAGTGCCCCCAATAGTAAAGCCCCTGTAGTGCCCCCATATGATGCCCCCAGTAGTAAGGCTGCTGTAGTGCTCCCATATGATGCCCCCAGTAGCAAGGCACCTGTATAGCCCCCAGTAGTAACACCCCCCCGTGCACACACAAACACACAAAAAAAAACCTCAATACTTACCTTAAACCCCGCTCCCGTGTCTGCTGCCATCTGTCCCTGGTGCCCGCTCCTCAGAACTATGGGAGTGACGCCATGACGTCACTCCCATAGTGCACTGTGCCGCTGGCGCCGCGAGGGAGAAAGGAGAGAAGGAGCCCGGCGCCCGCTGGTAACACAATCTCAGCGGGCACCCAGCAAATGGAGAGTGCAGGGGGTGACCCCATAGCAACCGGGCGGACTCAGAAGCACCCTCTAGTGGTCGGCGCCCCTAAGTAGCTGCCTAAGTTTGTCTAATGGAAGCGCCGGCCCTGCTGACTGGGTAAACTGCTAGAAGGAGACAAGTTGTGACCGCGACTTGTAACACTTCATCCGTTTGCTACTGTGACAGATTGGGCGCTGGGAGTCCACCTTGCTTGGTTATTGCCAGGTCCCGAGAATAAGGTTAAAGTGTAGAGACAGCAGATTGCAGGTACAAGCTCACCTTGCAACTTACGTGGGAAAGACTGAGTAATTGTTACGAATCCCACTGCCTGCTCCATGTGAGACCCCTAGAACCCGGCTAGCGAGATCTTCTGGCAATAACAACCACCCGTTGTTCCCTTAGAACTAGGATACGTTCACCGGTACTTAGGCGGCCGCCTGGACTTATGCTCGAGGTAGACGTGGCTCACATGGAGATACAGGGAATTCAACAGGTAAAGAATGTACAGGTAGGACTGACACAGTTGATGATTGTAAGGATATCAATGGCACAGATGTTGTGAGAGTACAGTTTGGTTTTTCGGGCAATAGCTTGGGAGTCGATGGTGTGGCAGCTGTGCCGATGGTGCAGCAATGGTGCTGATAGTGCGGCAATTATGCCTATGGTGCGGCAATGGTGCTGATGGTGCGGCAATAGCCGTAGATAAACAGTCTAAGGTTAGTAAATGGCTCTGAGAGCCGATGGTGCAGCAACTGTGCCGATGTTGCAGCGATGGTGCCGATGTTGTGGCAGTTGCCGTAGATAAGCAGTCTATGGTTTGATAATGGTTTTGAGAGCTGATGGTGCGGCAAGTGTGCCGATGTTGCAGCGATGGTGCCGATGTTGAGGCAGTTGCCGTAGATAAGCAGTCTATGGTTTAATATTGGCTTTGAGAGCCGATGGTGTGGCAAGTGTGCCGATGTTGCAGCGATGGTGCCGATGTTGGGGCAATTGCTGTAGGATGAACGTTGGCAGCACGGGAGCTGCTGAATACGGCTAGGAAGCTGTTTGGAGATTGGTGGTAGCACGGAAGCTACTTGGAGCGGCCTGGAAGCCGTATGGTGAATGGTGGCAGCACAGGAGCTGCTGGATACGGCTAGGAAGCTGTTTGGAGATTGGTGGTAGCACGGAAGCTACTTGGAGCGGCCTGGAAGCCGTATGGTGAACGGTGGCAGCACTGAAGCTGCTGGATATGGCTAGGAAGCCGTTTGGAGATTGGTGGTAGCACGGAAGCTACTTGGAGCGGCTAAGAAGCCGTATGGTGAACGATGGCACCACGGGAGCTGCTAGATGCGGCCAGGATGCCGTTTGGAGATAGGTGGTAGCACAGAAGCTACTTGGAGCGGTTAGGAAGCCGTATGATGAACGTTGGCAGCACGGGAGCTGCTGGATACGGCTAGGAAGCCGTTTGGAGATTGGAGGTAGCACAGAAGCTACTTGGAGCAGCTAAGAAGCGGTATGGTGAACGATGGCAGCACGGGAGCTGCTAGATGCGGCCAGGAAGCCGGTTGGAGATAGGTGGTAGAAAGAAAGCTACTTGGAGCGGTTAGGAAGCCGTGTGGGAGTTCAGTGAACTGGAGAACAGGAACAACCTGACTCTGCAGCCAGGCTGAGGGAACTCACAGACACTCTATAGTCGGCACAGGTGCAATAGATCATTGAGTATAAATAGGCTGAAGTCCCAATCAGGTTTGCACTTGTGGAAAACACATCACTTCCTGAGGCGTGCCGATCTTCTAGCAACAGGAAGAACTGGAGTAACCCGTCCTGTCTGGGCATACTGTCAGAAAGTGTCAAGTCGTGACCGCGACTTGTAACAGGAATGTAGAAGTAGATCCTGGTGACAGTCCAAGTCCAGATGATATAAAGAGAGCCATGGGTACCATATGCTTGTGTGCATAGGCACACTCAGAAGCCAGCACAGAGGGTGCCGGTTCTGCACTTCTCACTCCGCAGGGTCTTGGATTACCCCGTCTCCCCCTCCCACAGGACTTTGAATGCTCACCTGAGCATTGGGGTAGTCCGTGACCTGGCATAGGGGAAAGTGCCAAAGCAGCAACCCCTGTGCTGGCTTCTGCACATGCCTATACTTGCATGTGCTACATGTATACTCTATAAAATATGGGAAGGTGCCAGCTAAAGACATGTGGACTGCATTGCAAGAGGCATATCAGAAAGGTGGTCTCATGAGAAGAATAATTTGAGACGTGCTTTGTATAATATGAAGTTACATGAATGCAGAGATATAAGTGATTATATAGAAAGGATGATGTCTGTATCCCAGCAGTTAGTGTTGGTGTGAATACTGAATTGTAACAGCCTTGCTTCAGAATTTAACACCAGAGTTTGACTTCTAAAGCTGGGTACACACTAGACAATATGTTGTCCGATCCAGTGAATCAGAGTAACATATCGGGTACATCTACCCGTGATACGCGCGCTCCGGCGGGTCATTAGCGACATCCCACATCAGTCCTACTGAAGGATGTTTCTAATTATGCCATGCTGCAGAATGCAGCATGACACGTCCCTCCCCCCGTGTATGCACTTTCTGCATGCCGTATGCTGTCACCGGCGACGTTGTGCTTTAGAAGTGGCATTAGAAGCAAACACAGTGAAATTGACAACAGACACATTGATAGCAAACTTATTGCAATATGAGAAATGTGTATCCTGTGGAACTGATGCTGAGATGTTTTGCAGGCAAAAAGTGAAAAATGTAAATTTAAGTTCAAATGATATAATTGTCACAAGATAGGTCACAAAGCATTCAACTGTAAGCAGAGAAAAGTGAGTCCTGTACAGGACCAGAAATGTGATGACAGAGATCAGTCAACACTAAGTGTTACAGATGATAACTTGGTATACCGATTCAGGTGCAACAAGATATTTCAGCTGCAACAAGGAATGGTTCACTAAGATTAGCGAGTGTGTCTCTATCACTATGAAGGGAATTGGCAATCAAATGTTCACAGCCACAGCAGTTGGGACAATTAAAGCTTGTTTGAGAATTTGACCAAGACTAAAGATCACAGAAATTAAAAATGTATTTTATGTAGCAGAGATGTAAACAAATCTTATCACCATTAGAGGCCACAGAGTTCCATTCGCCATAGGAAAGTGCATTGTGAGAAATAGAAATGGGTCAATTATTGCTACAGGCACAAGACACCAGCAATTGCCCTTGATACACAGCACTACTACGCAATAATGACAAGTGAGTCACAGTCATTGGAACTCTGGCACAGAAGATTTGGTCATCTCGGATATGATAGTGTCCAAAAGCTACAGAACGGGATGGTCACAGGAATGTCAGTGACTAACATAGAGAGGACACACCTCTGACGAAATCGCCAGGTGCGAAGAAACGCGTTAGAGAAGTCCAGAGCCGTCCACCGGTACCTGTCTCCGGCATATGAGAGGAAACATCCAGTGTTTTTCACATCACGGCACACCGGAGCATTTGCGGATTAGTCACCTCCCGCTGCCCTATGTGCTCTGCTCACCTCAGCTAACCACCATCGGCAGGACACCAATTGCCGTCCAGTGAATTATTGAAGGGTCTGCACGGCTCCTCGAGTAACAACTCCCCATGCTGCTTGGTCTTCTGATCTGATCCTACAAACGGAGATGTTTCCCTTGCCTGTTGACTATCTGCATAAGCAGCCACCAAAAGAGACTATATACGGGACGGCTTTGCTGGTGAGTCATGAACGATTAATTTATTCACTGGCTACATTGTAATCACTTCTATACTACTATCTAGTAGCACCGTTATTATAAGAGTGACATTATTGGAGTATATATCATTTCTCCCTAAAGGATTGACTACTTCAGACACTTGCTGGTGGAAATTATATGCATGCTCTAGAGGTATCTGTATTATTCACTGGAGCCTTTCCAATTAATTTTACAAACAAGCCAGAGGAACATTAATTATTATCACAATCACATCTTGCTGCATATTCTGGCATATAAACATTTTATTTATCCAACAGACGATTCGATCCCCTTTTTTTTAATCAGTCCGGAGCATCGTATATGTGTGGTCGCTGTCTCAGGTGTAGTAGAGACACCTATTTATGTGTATTTTCATATGTGATTTTTTATTTTTTTTTCCAAAACAATTTCTAATTTTAATTTTATATGCTCATAAGTGCAAACATACATGTATATGATTATCTATACAAACATACAGACATATTACATACATCCATATACACATATATACAGAACTGCAATCTGTGCAAACAAGTCCATTTCAAGTGCAACATCAAACAAATACATTCTGTCTGTAGGATATAGCTAGTCAAAAATGACTGTTAAACATAAGCACAGAGACAAAATATATAATTCAAATAGAACCATAATAACAAAAAAACAAAAACAAATTATATATGTATAAAGTAAAATAAAATAAACACATACACCCCCCTCCCCCTCCCCCCCCCCCGAACCCTGGTGCAGCTTGTTCCCCTTCCATTGATCGGATATGCCTATACTGGCGGAAATATCATTGTTCCTCTACAGGAGACGAAGAATCTTATCCCCCGACCCTTACATGCAAGATTTAAAGATCTAAGTACACATCACTCCAAATTACGAAGTAGAGACCAATTCGTAGTCTCAAATAATCTCATTAGAGGGCCCATTTATCAAAGATCATTTGAGGTAAATTCCCCGAAAACACCTGTTTTCGGGGGTTTACCTCAAATACTAAGTATCCCCCGAATGTATGAAGGAGAGACCGCAGCAGGTATCTCCGATCTCCGATACCTGCTGCGATCCCTCCATTGCCGCCGGCAGCTGCCTCCCCCATAGGTTTCTATGGGGGATGCGATGCTGCCAAATGTATCAATATCGGGAATGCTTCGCATTCCCGATATTGACCCCAGCAGCTAACGCCATCTGCAGATAGCATTAGCCGCTGTAGCCTATGGGGACTTACCGCATATCAGCTGGCAGATCCCTCCGATCCCAGATCCCTCCGCCGGCAATGGGTGCAGCTCATGGGCAGTCTGCGGGACTGCGCATGCGCAGCAGCCCGGAATGCGCTCCGGCCACATCGCAGGGACGGGCTCTTTTCGGAGCCCGTCTCCGTGCATGTGCCGGGTCATACATTCGGCCGGTATGATCGCATTTTGCGATCATGGGCAGTACTGCATGCCCTGATTGCATTGCAAAATGCGATCCTTAATAAATGGGCCCCTATATGAGTTCTAACATCAGAATCCAGTGAATCGATATATATACCCCATTTAGCGTAAAAGTGAACCACCCCCTTCTCAACATCAGGTATAGTTGCTCTTCTATCGAAATAAAGTATTTGTAGTAATATGGTTTTAACTGCTTGAAGAGATGGTGCTGTGGAAACTGTCCAGTTACGGAGGATAGCTTTCTGCGCCACAGTTACCACTATCGTAAGAAAGGGCAAGAATTCCATCTTACGACCTTGCAGGTCCCAATTTATAAACTTAGCGCATAACATAGCCAATGGGTCTTTCATAAGATGTAATGTGCATATCTTATTTATAAATACCATAATCTTATCCCAAAATTTCCTAATTTTCCCGCATTCCCACATATTATGGAAGAAAGTAGCTCGTGAGAATTTACACTTCGGGCAGCAGCCTGACTCCTCCTCCACAACACGTTTCCTCTGACTCTGAGACATATATGCCCTATGAAGGGTCCTAATATGCACTTCCTGCCAAATAGCTGAATGGAGAATTCTTAAGGTCTTCCCCGTATGCTTTAATAGAACAATGGGGGAGTCTACTTGTGGTATTTCTGAGGACCAATGTTGGATGCAATTTTCCCATAGAGCCTCAACTGTTGCCGGAAGCAAGTAGGGGTATAACAACCGTGTCTTGTAATACCCAGTATTGGATAAATGAAATATGGGCCGTAAAATATCATCATCTCCCTCCTTCAACATAGGAGAGGGTAAAGATTGTATAAAGGGACGAAGTTGCAAAAACATAAAAAAATCTCTATTAGTAAGAAAAAATTTAGATTTCAAATCTTGAAAAGAGTACATTTGGCCCCCTGGATCAAACACATCCCCAATGGCAGCGATACCCCTCACCTTCCAGACCAGGTATTCAGCGTATTCTAGGCCAGGAATAAACATGGGATTACCCCCAAAACGTATTATACTGAGATACAGGACCTTATTCAGAGGCGGCCGTACGGTCTACGACCGCACGGACGCCTCGATGTTTGGCTAATGCACATGCGCACGAGGGAGCCGGCTCCCTCGTGCGCATGCGTGAGACCCGCTATGACCGACAGCGCCGATCGTAGCGGGTCTCTTTCCAAAGGGGGCGAGCTGTCGATGTTGATTGACAGCTCGCCCCGTTTGGAAGGCGGGCTGGGGGCGTGGCAGCCCAAACGGAGGCGTTCCCATGGGAACACCTGCCGTTTGGGGGAGGCCCTACTGACATCACTAGTGATATCAGTGGAGAGCTTCCGGCTCTGACAGAGCCAGAAGCTCTCCGGGGCTTACGACAAGTGAGACCCTACCCTAGGGTCTCGTCGTAAGCCCCGATGGTCGCGATGGTCTCTGACCATCGCGACCATCACCCGAGCGGTCGTTAGAGCTGTGGGTGTTAACCCACAGCCTAACAACCGCAACAGAGGCGGGCGGTCAGGATGCAAGTGGCCGCCCAGTTTCTGAGCGACCGCTTGCATACTCCGACCGCCTCTGAATGAGGCCCACAGTGTGGCGCCTGTGAAGCTTTCGATTTATTTGCAACCAGACTAGATAAGTGTCAAAAAATAGAATATTATTTCGCATCAATGGTGGGAGATGTAATTTGGGAGTATGAAGTAGAGCAGACAAAGAATAGGGAGAAGCTATTTCTTCCTCCAGGGATTCATATGTGATTTTTATAACATGTCATATTTATTATATTATTAATACTCTTGTACTTTATATATGTTTCATTAAATTGTGTTTTATACATTTTTTTCATACGTCTGTGGTTATATCTTACTCTTTACCCAATATTAAATATTCATTATATTGGTATTTTTACTTAGAGATTACTATTCGCTTTAACCAAGCGCTGCTGTGTTTTTCAATTCTAGTTTTTCTCTTTGTTCTAGGTGGTAGCAACCACCTAGTAGTAGCCGCTGGTTAATGATCTATTTTGTATATTGTGCTCAGCACCAAGGGAAATTATACCAACATAGAGAAACCCGGGTGTGAGAACTGCATGTCAACCGTTTCCAAGATCAACAAATAGGGCTACGGCACCACTTAAATAGCGCATTCAGACATGTGCGGACCGAAGGAGGTAAAGTCTGTCAGTGGATACAGATACCTCATAACATTTATAGATGGCTTCAAAAGAATGACGCACGTATATTTCATGCACGAAAAATCTGAAGTAGCAAAAACATTGAAGACTACAAAAGACTTGTAGAGAACCAAACAGGCTGCAGTTCTGAGATATGAAAATGGTGGTGAATTAAGATATTCATCACTATTTTCAGATATCAGAACTTTGAGTCTTCGGGGAGGTGGAAGAATTCTTAAGGAATTATGGAATAGAGCATCAGTTGGCCATCGAGTATAGGACCTCATTCAGACCCGCTCGCAAGCGGGTCGATGTTTGACTGTGTGCATGCGCAGCGGCCGCACTGCGCACGCGCAAACACCCCGGAGCGAGAGAGAAATTCTCTCGTTCCAGGGCTCTATACAAAAAGGGGTGGCTGTCGATGTTGATTGACAGCTCGCCCCGTTTTGTAGGCATGGCGGGGGGGTGGTTTCACAAACGGAGGCGTTTGTGGGCGGCCCCACTGACATCACCAGTGATGTCAGTGGGAGAGCTTCCGGCTCTATTAGAGCCAAAAGCTCTCTGGGGCTTGCGGCAGACGAGACCCTACCTCCATCATCCTGGTCGCTCGTTTAAGCTGTGGGTGGTAACCCACAGCCTAGCGAGCGGCCAGGAGGCCGGCTGAGAAAATGGAAGCAGCCGCCCTCATTCAGAGCGAGCGCTCGCATTTTGCGAACGGCTCTTAATGAGGTCCATAGAGGCGTATGCTGCTCTCTATGCCCCCTCTTTTCTAGCCGGCAGGGCAGGTCAGTAGGGCCTGATTCAAAGGTGGATGCATTTAATACATTGTACGCAATCTGTGCATGTGTCCGAGGCGCGCTGTGCATGCGTCCCGATTTTTACTGCCGGGGTTGCAGACTGGAATTGCAATTCCAATAGGAGTTCCTGGGCAGTGACTGGGAGGCTGGCTTTTGTCGGCAGGCGTGGCGGGGGCGTGCCAGTGTCAGGCACTGTGCCGGAAGATGCCGTTCCACTAGCACCAGCGACCGTCTATCGTCAGACATCCTGAGCAACCATAGGGTTGCCCCAATGTTAGATGGTGCAGCCGATGTCCGCTCAATGGTGCGACTATTTGCGGATTACAGCCGCGGCCAGAGGGCATCCCAGTAGACGGACCAGCGGCTGCGGCATTAGGATAAATTTGCAATAATGGCTGCAACAAAACATGCAGCCGCTACTGCATCACCGCCCACCTCTGAATCAGGCTCTCTGCACAGGGCACCAAAAAGTCTAGATACGGCTCTGGACTCCTCCAAACTCTGCAAGAGCAAAGGCCAGGGACGAGCTGTGAAATGTCCACGATATGACAGAGACTCTGGAAATGAAGGATACATCGAGCGGCTGCAGAGAACGGTATACAATCGGGAAACCGGCTGCCTTAATACCGACTGCCGGCCTCCCGACTGTCATATCCCGGCGAGAGTGAAATGCCGGGCGTCTATATCTAGACGCCTGTCATTTCCCCGTCGCCGGGAGACAGGCGCCCGGCATCCCGATCGAAGGGATGCCGGGCGCCGTGAGCAGACAGCCGTGGGGGGGGGGAGGGATAGGTTTAGGGGGGGGTAGGGGGTTAGGAGGTTAGATTAAACTTACCTTAGCGGTGATCAGGATTTCCAGCGCTGTCGGGCTTCCGCTGCCGGGAACTCTGCTTTTGTCGGCCAAGCGCTGCCGGGAATTTCATACCGAGAGAACACCCTGGCAATGGGCTATGGAGGCCTAGAGAGCCATTGCTCTAGGGGGCAGTCAGAGTGGCCTGATCCCATATGACTGGCTGCAATTTAAGAGGGAACCAGCTAAAATCCTGTCCAGGACGCTAACTTGCTCAGGGCCAGGTCTGAGCAGCGCTGGGAGACATCGGACACCAGTTGTAGCTGGGGATTATGTCATTGCAGCAGAGAAGTACTGAGCAAAATCCTAGACATCAGTTGGCACAGCTCTTTGTACACGGCCTCCTCAGCTCAGAAGATCAGGAGAGGCAGCCGCAATAGAGCGGATCCTTGGCTCCAGCCCCGACACTTTGTGACACCTTTCATCTACACAATGCTTTTATGTTCTTGGTCTTTAATGATACTGCAGAAGGAAATGTGGATTTCGCTTCAGCACTGTCTCTCAGTCACACAAGCACAGATCTGACAGCTCTGCTGGATTGGAGAAAATACTGGAAAAAATATTCCCCATAAACAGCCACACAAACCCCCTCCCCAAACCTCCCCCCCCAAAAAAAACAAAACATAAGATCAACTCTACGGTTCCAGTCACCCTTCTCTAACGCAGATGCCAAATAAAAAAATAACAACACCAATATATAATATATAATAGAGGTTTTATTCCAGGGAAGGCAAAGCCAGCCGCTCACAGCTTCCTATAGCCTCGCGGAAGACTCAGCTTCATAAATACTTTAAATGGCACTTTGAGGAGAAAGACTGGTTCCTACCTGCACGCAGTAACTGGCAGCACTTAACTCAGTCCAAGTTAATTAAACACTGCACGGCGGATCACGCTTATATCCCAGCCGGCTTGTTTGGCTCCAGTCCTGGAGGGCTTCTGACAGTCCAAATTTTCACTGAAATTGATATGCAGAAATGTCAGGGTTCTTTTGCTTGTTAATTAGAGATCTTTAAACTCTTTGTCTTCTGTGATTAGAATTGAATGACTATTTTTTTTTTTTTTTGAAAAGACAGATTTTCTAATCCAGGTTATTCCTGTACGAAGCCCTCTCCCTGATACTGTTATTTTGGTAGGTGCCGTTACCTGGTACCCCACCTATTCGCCCTATAAAGAGGCCCATTCATCAACAACTTTTATCATACGCAACAAGTTTTAAAACTCGTTGTGTATGATAAAGGTGCTCTAGCCAATCAGCTCCCAACTGTCACCTGTTTGAAAAATGAGAGTTGGGAGCCGATTGGCTGGAGCACCATGTCTCATACGCAACAAGTTTTAAAACTCGTAGAAGTGTTTGATAAAACTCATTGATAAATGGACCCCTGCAGAACTCACATATACCTCTTCCAATCACCTTTGGCGCTGCTCTGGTCTCTCGGGAGCCAAGGAGATAGAACACAGTAGAGCTTAATCTTTCAGTGCTCTGTTACACAACTGCTTGTTTTCCAGTTACCGTAACCTGGGCTCAATTAATTATTCGATGTTTAAAAACACCTTTCTCATCCATTAATTCATTCGGCCCACTCTACTGCCATAGTAAAATTGCTGGGAAGTTCTGCAGCAGAACATTTTGTACCAGGTGGAAGGGGTCACGTTGGAAGGCCTGGTTAGGCATGTTTTATTTATTGTCCTGAAATACAACCTGTTTATAGAGAGCACCTGTCTGTTGCCCACACACACAGTGGGCCAATATTCACCAGGGGTCTCAGAGCTCTGGTCGGAGGTTCCCTAACTTTTGGAATTAACAGAAAATGTTTGGGACACATAAGCCTTTAATCCTAGGATTAAAAAAAAGCACCACTGCAACTTTTAGGTCATTATAACTTGGACAGTCACTTATAAATAGTTATTGTGCCAGTTGTTTGATGTTAATCGTAGAAGCCTAATAGCCTGAAAACCCAGGGCAGTAAGTAGCCCTAATACCCAGCATAGCAGCCCCAGTGCCCAGCATAGCAGCCCCAATACCCAGCATAGCAGCCCAAATGCCCAGCATAGCAGCCCCAATGCCCAGCATAGCAGACCAAATGTCCAGCATAACAGCCCAAATGCCCAGCATAGTATCCCGAATACCCAACATAGCAGCCCCAATGCCCAGCATACCAGCATAGTACCCCGAATGCCCAGCATACCAGCCCCAATGCCCAGCATAGCAGCCCCAATGCCCGGCATAGCAGCCCAAATGTCCAGCATGACAGCCCAAATGCCCAGCATAGTATCCCAAATACCCAACATAGCAGCCCCAATGCCCAGCATACCAGCATAGTACCCCGAATGCCCAGCATACCAGCCCCAATGCCCAGCATAGCAGCCCCAATGCCCGGCATAGCAGCCCAAATGTCCAGCATAACAGCCCAAATGCCCAGCATAGTATCCCAAATACCCAACATAGCAGCCCCAATGCCCAGCATACCAGCATAGTACCCCGAATACCCAGCATACCAGCCCCAATGCCCAGCATAGCAGCCCAAATGCCCAACATAGCTGCCCAAGTGCCCAGCATAGCAACCACAAAAATCCAGAATAGTAACCCAAAGCATTCAAGCCAGTTGCCTCATTACCCATTACCCTGTCATTACACTGTATAGCATGTTAGGCGCCAGCATGTGTGACCAGTGCAGCCTGTATGCCCTGTGGTATTGGGTATACAGTACCAGGGTCTAAACTTGTGTAGGAGGGATGCCGCACCCTTTTCTGCAAGGAAGTCACTCAGGGAAGCACAGTAGTGGTTACAGGATTGGCGGCAATCTGGTATATATCCTATAAAAGCCTCAGATTTGGTGGCCATGACATTTGGGGGATATATAGTCATAATGTCATAATGCAAACACCACAATCTATGATGGCGACATTGCTGAAATGCCAACATTGAACCTGTCGTCATCTGAAGAATGTCAACCTGTTCACAATTTCGACATGTGAATTGTCCACATTCTGAAGAGGCAGGAGGGTTAGGGTTAGGCCAGGGGTATCCAAACTCAGTCCTCAAGGCACCCTAACAGTTCAGGTTTTAAGGATGACCATGCCAGTACATAGATGGTATAATCAAATTGACTGAAGTACTAATTAAGTCATCTGTGCTTAAGTATGGATATCCTGAATACATGGAATGTTAGGGTGCCTTGAGGACTGGGTTTGGGAACCACTGGGTTAGGCTGTGGCAGCTGGGGGTTAGAATTAGGCTGCAAGGTTAGGGTTGGAGTTCTGCAGGGTTAGTGAGGAGAGGGTCAGGCACTAGGGGGAGGGTTAGGCTATGGGAGGGTAGGTTAGAGTTGGGCACTAGGGAGAGTGGTAGGCTACAGGAGGGAAGTGTTAGGTTAGGCACTATGGGGATGGTTATGGTTGGACATTATGGTGAGGTTTAGGATAAGCTTAGGCACTAGGGGAGGGTTACATTTAGGGTTAGGCAATAAGGGGAGAGGTAAGGTTAGGTACTAGGAGGAGGGCTAGGGTTAGGCTACGGGAGTGAAGGGTTAGGGTTAGGCACTAGGGGGTGGGCTAGGCTACGGGAGTGGAGGGTTAGGCACTAGGGGGAGGGTTAGGCTACAGGAGTGAAGGGTTAGGGTTAGGCACTAGGGGGAGGGCTAGGCTATGGGAGGGAGGGTTAGGGTTAGGCACTAGGGGGAGGGCTAGGCTACGGGAGTGGAGGGTTGGGCACTAGGGGGAGGTTTAGACTACAGGATGCCTGGGTTAGGGTCGGCACTAGGAGGAGGGTTAGGTTACGGGAGGGGAGGGTTTGAGTTAGGCACTAGGGGGAAGGTTAGGCTATGGGAGGGGAGGTTAGGTGCCAGTGGGATGGTTATTTGGGGTTAGCGATACTGACCGCCAGAAGCACCTGAGGGCCACCAGAATCAGCAGGATGTAACTGCCAGACTCGGAAGCCACTGCTGGAGCCACTGGACCCGCCAGACCAAGTAAGTCACCACTAGCCCACCAGGGATGTTTTGTCGACATTCCAATCATGCCGATATTTAATCAGTGTCGATATGATGAATGTGGACATGGGTAATGTGAACATGCCCAGCATGTCGACATGGTGAATTTTGACAAAATATAGTGCACCCGACATTTGTATAGCGTCAGTGTTGAATGTCTACAGTACATGTGCTCGGTGGAAGGGAGAACAGTAGTCCTGGAACACCTCTATAAAGGAACGCTGCAGCACAGGGAGAAGATGATACCACTAAGTAGTGATTTGGATTTAGACTGACAGTTGGAAACGACTACTTGGGGCCGTAGAATTCCATAGGTCGGTGCCACACGTTCACTTGTCCACTTGCTGAGAACATGCTGAAGGGCGACTCATTTGACTATCTCCTTCCTGCACTGCGCAGTAGTCATTGCCTCTCCTCTTTACATCGCTGAACTACCAAATCAAATCGCCAGGTGTGATGGGCGGCAGTGATATAAAATTATGATATCCTGCTCTTTGGAGCCCCCTGGAAACATTTTTGGTGAAACTTTGGTGTGTTGAACCACAGGCTGAACTTTGCCATCTATCTGACTGGCAGCTGCTCCTCTGTTTTGCCTTGCACTTGGGAATAATGCACGATTGCCCCCATCCTGGAACATGAACTTCCATTCACTGCTGTCCATTGCTGAAGAGGTTGTTCCTTTACAGCTGACATTCCCGGAGGCACCGTAGCTGGTGGAACATGAACAGGTTGTGTTGGTGCTGACGCTCCTGCAAAACTCGGGCCAACAATTACCGCTCTTGCAAAGTCTCAGGGCAGTCCAGCATTTGTATACCTGACGCTGACCATGATTGGGTGTTATTAGCTCAATGAATGAATGAACCCCATCTGTGTCCCTCTTCCTGTAGGTACTTAAGAGAAATCACTGGGAAAATCTCCACATGCTGAATGCTGGACCACTAATAAATGATCAGCCACACTGTACATAAGATATTGCACTTTTATTTTTAGTATTGTGATATTATAAATATATACATTCATAAACATATGCATCCCGACTGAGGGCCTGATTCGGCATGGATCGCAATTGCGTAATCGCACGCAATGAAGCTGTGAAAATAGGCTAATGCCTGCAAAGTACTGAATATATAGAAAATAAGAAGTTTGGTGCAGGTATTCTCTCCCTCTCTCTAATGCCTGCCACAGCTCAGCCAGCATAGAGACGCCCACTACCGCTTTCTCACATCTGTAATACCTCACAGTCCTGTGTATACATCTGTAACATCAGCCACAGCTCAGCCAGCATAGAGACGCCCACTACTGCTATCTCACATCTGTAATACCTCACAGTCCTGTGTATACATCTGTAACATCAGCCACAGCTCAGCCAGCATAGAGACGCCCACTGCTGCTTTCTCACATCTGTAATACCTCACAGTCCTGTGTATACATCTGTAACATCAGCCACAGCTCAGCCAGCATAGAGACGCCCACTACCTCTATCTCACATCTGTAATACCTCACAGTCCTGTGTATACATCTGTAACATCAGCCACAGCTCAGCCAGCATAGAGACGCCCACTACTGCTATCTCACATCTGTAATACCTCACAGTCCTGTGTATACATCTGTAACTTCAGCCACAGCTCAGCCAGCATAGAGACACCCACTACTGCTATCTCACATCTGTAATACCTCACAGTCCTGTCTATACATTTGTAACATCAGCCACAGCTCAGCCAGCATAGAGACACCCACTGCTGCTTTCTCACATCTGTAATACCTCACAGTCCTGTGTATACATCTGTAACATCAGCCACATCTCAGCCAGCATAGAGACACTCACTACTGCTATCTCACATCTGTAATACCTCACAGTCCTGTGTATACATCTGTAACATCAGCCACAGCTCAGCCAGCATAGAGACACTCACTACTGCTATCTCACATCTGTAATACCTCACAGTCCTGTGTATACATCTGTAACATCAGCCACAGCTCAGCCAGCATAGAGACACCCACTACTGCTATCTCACATCTGTTATACCTCACAGTCCTGTCTATACATCTGTAACATCAGCCACAGCTCAGCCAGCATAGAGACGCCCACTACTGCTATCTCACATCTGTAATACCTCACAGTCCTGTGTATACATCTGTAACTTCAGCCACAGCTCAGCCAGCATAGAGACACCCACTACTGCTATCTCACATCTGTAATACCTCACAGTCCTGTCTATACATTTGTAACATCAGCCACAGCTCAGCCAGCATAGAGACACCCACTGCTGCTTTCTCACATCTGTAATACCTCACAGTCCTGTGTATACATCTGTAACATCAGCCACATCTCAGCCAGCATAGAGACACTCACTACTGCTATCTCACATCTGTAATACCTCACAGTCCTGTGTATACATCTGTAACATCAGCCACAGCTCAGCCAGCATAGAGACACTCACTACTGCTATCTCACATCTGTAATACCTCACAGTCCTGTGTATACATCTGTAACATCAGCCACAGCTCAGCCAGCATAGAGACACCCACTACTGCTATCTCACATCTGTAATACCTCACAGTCCTGTGTATACATCTGTAACATCAGCCACAGCTCAGCCAGCATAGAGACACTCACTACTGCTATCTCACATCTGTAATACCTCACAGTCCTGTGTATACATCTGTAACATCAGCCACAGCTCAGCCAGCATAGAGACGCCCACTACTGCTATCTCACATCTGTAATACCTCACAGTCCTGTCTATACATTTGTAACATCAGCCACTGCTCAGCCAGCATAGAGATGCCCACTACTGCTATCTCACATCCCTAATACCTCACAGTCCTGTATATACATCTGTAACATCAGCCACAGCTCAGCCAGCATAGAGACGCCCACTACTGCTATCTCACATCTGTAATACCTCACAGTCCTGTGTATACATCTGTAACATCAGCCACAGCACAGCCAGCATAGAGACACCCACTACTGCTATCTCACATCTGTAATACCTCACAGTCCTGTGTATACATCTGTAACATCAGCCACAGCACAGCCAGCATAGAGACACCCACTACTGCTATCTCACATCTGTAATACCTCACAGTCCTGTGTATACATCAGTAACATCAGCCACAGCACAGCCAGCATAGAGACACCCACTGCTGCTTTCTCACATCTGTAATATCTCACAGTCCTGTGTATACATCTGTAACATCAGCCACAGCTCAGCCAGCATAGAGACGCCCACTACTGCTATCTCACATCTGTAATACCTCACAGTCCTGTGTATACATCTGTAACATCAGCCACAGCTCAGCCAGCATAGACACCCACTACTGCTATCTCACATCTGTAATACCTCACAGTCCTGTGTATACATCAGTAACATCAGCCACAGCACAGCCAGCACAGAGATGCCCACTACTGCTATCTCACATCCCTAATACCTCACAGTCCTGTGTATACATCTGTAACATCAGCCACAGCACAGCCAGCATAGAGACACCCACTACTGCTTTCTCACATCTGTAATACCTCACAGTCCTGTGTATACATCAGTAACATCAGCCACAGCACAGCCAGCATAGAGACACCCACTACTGCTATCTCACATCCATAATACCTCACAGTCCTGTGTATACATCTGTAACATCAGCCACAGCACAGCCAGCATAGAGACACTCACTACTGCTATCTCACATCTGTAATACCTCACAGTGCTGTGTATACATCTGTAACATCAGCCACAGCTCAGCCAGCATAGAGACGCCCACTACCGCTTTCTCATATCCATAATACCTCACAGTTCTGCGTATACATCGGGAACATGGAAGCACATCGACCCGTCACGCACAATTACAGCAGGTCTGACCCGTCACAGAAATTGCAAGTCTCATTCGCACGCAGTGAGTACACAAGCTGTGTAGGCAATCGCAGTGGCTAATTTATGCACACCCACGCAACGGCCTTCAAACGGACAGACATGCCTGCGTTTCTCCAGCCACTCCCTCATCCCCACCCCCAAACGCTCACGGCCTGTCACTCACTCTGTAATGGATTCCTATCTGTGTGCGTAATCTCAGCGAGATTGCAGTGCACGCGCAGTGCGGTACACACGCATGCGCAGCAGTACGCAGCAATCGGCCGATCTGCGTACTCTGCTGAATCAGGCCGTGAGTCCCTCTCTCCAACTGCCACTCTATTTCTCTGTTCCCCTTCGCCTCTGTCACATTCCCCCTCCACTCTCACTAGGCTGTGTTCTTGTCTCTTTGCCTTTCTCACTGTGCACCTCTTCTCTTGGGGAACTAATCAGGTCAATCAGCCACCAGGACCCCTCTGTATGCTGACCTCCACTACCACCAAATCTACCTCCTCCACTTCACCCCTTCTGTACTTTCTCATGTAACAACAATCTCTCAGCTGTCTCCACATGGTCGTCCCAATTCCGCTTAAAGCTCAACATATCCAAATCAAAGGTGATCGTCTTCCCTCCTCGCAGAGTCACCACCACCCCCATCTGCTTCGCATTACACCACAACTTCTTCAGACTCCCAAGCCCAATGCCTTGGTGCCACCACCCCATGAATATTGTCAGAATATGCCCTTTTCTTACCAATATGCTAACAAGACTCTTTTCTACTCTCTCATCATCTCCCACCTTGACTACTGTAACCTTCTCAAAGCTCATATAGAAATACTTGCCCATTCGCTCGCCCACACAGATCTACCTCTGACCTGCACCTTGACTCTGGTAACAACCCCTAACTCCTGCCTACAAGGCTTCTCTCATGTCCCTACCCACTTATAGGGATGGTCATCGTAGAGTTAACCATTGATGATCACCATTGAAGGTAGTATTGGTGGTTAACCTCAATAGTATAAAACCATTGATGTTTTCACCTACCGATCGTCATACCAGCTCTAATACTCACTGGGCCAATCAGAGGTGGGGGCGAGGCTTTGTGTGTTGCATTGGGGGCAAAGCTAGGTTCCGTATCCTGGTGCCAGGGAGGAGAGAAAAATCATTGCGGGGTCTCTGTGCCATCGATGACAGAAAACCACTGGACTTCCACCATCGATGGCAAAACAATCTACTATCAGTGGGTTATTATTGATGGTGGTTAACCATCGATGGTAGTGGCCATCCTTACCCACTTATAGATTTCCCTACCATGCCTCATCAGACTCTCCCACAGGCTTCTCATCTTTACACGATGTCTGAAAACCCATCTCCTTATTAGAACTCACCGTGCTCCAAACCAATGCCCCCTCCATATCCATCCCTGAGCCTCGCTCTCTCCTGTAGCTTCAGCTTCACTCCCTTCCACCTAGACGTTGCCCTTTGTTCTCATATCTGCATTTATTTTACCTTCCTTGCCCTGAATGCCCTGTTTACGCCTCTGCCCGCAGTATTACATACCGATTCCCTGCCCGCAGTGCGGACAAATCCATGGTAATAATAATCACTGCAGCTCCACGATTATTAATATCATTGCTTTATATTACACCAATCATATTATGCACTGCTATACAGAGAACAGGCAATCACACACAACAGTCACTGTCGCAATGCTAACCACTGTGCCCACATGCTGCCACAATCAGAGTCACAAAGTCCAGGCACAGATGTAAAACTCGTATGCAAGAGCTCCACATTTGGGTTTTTAAACAGTGCCAGGTGGCAAATTTCACAACATTCATTGCTTTATTTCTCCTGTCTTTGTCTGTGCTTTTCATCAATGTATTTATATTATCATTATCATCATTATTTATTTATATTGTGCCACCATAATGTGGAGCCGTTTGCAGAGCATCATTCACATTAGTCCTTGCGCTGCTGGAGGTTACAGTCAGCAGACAGGTAACCTGGGGAGTATGTTCTGGTCTATGGGAGGAAACCTGAGCACCAGGAAGGCACCCACGCAAATGTGGGGAGAACATACAAACTCCTTAATATTTATATGATTATGTAGACACTTATTTTCTGTGCTAGGCAGAAAATCACTGTAAAACTATAGAACAAAGCCTGGCTGGGTACAGTAGCTATAATAATATAATAACAGGTGTGGACTAGTTAAATAACTGCTATGATTATTCCCACCCCACACACACTGTGTTCTGCTCAGACTCTGATCAGCCAGGGTAATACACTGCCGAGATCACTGTACAACAAAGTATTTATCATCTGGAAATAAACTGGTTCTGTATTTATAAGTCACATGAGTGATTCATATAAAGGTAACACAATCAGAAACACACAGATTAAGCCCAAGCCTGACATCCTACACATCCTCTATTTGTTTGGTGACCAATCACCTGCTGCTATCCATATCTAAAAAAATAAAAATCAGCATTTAATATGTATCAAAATAAGGAAACTCAACTGTAAATCCCATTCCTGCAAAACTGTGGGAATATATAGAACATATAAATATTACTATTCACTAACATAGCCTGGGAAATACTGGACTCTTCTGTCAGCAGGTATAAGTGTTGCTGGTACATGTAGTGCGCCAGTGTACATGGGGTTATATCATTTCTGCATGCCAGGCTGTGGCAGAAGCAAAGAGATATTGTAGTTAGGTCACACAGAAGATGTTGACATCATCATAACCCTACATTGGATTCATGGCAACAAAACAGTTGAAGCAATCTTATATGATCCAACAATCCAACATAATGCTATAGCATCTGTATTCCAAGACGTGTGTGTTGTCAGATTATGGAGGCAAATCTCCAGATAGTATCTAGTAATCCTACGTACAGCTCAATTAAGTCTCCTCATTGAATGTACAGTATGTACTACGATCCATAAACACACACACACTCTTTATTATCAGGAGGAGCTCCATTCCAGAGGGGTAGTCAACATGTGGCTGACCTGCAGTTGTGGAACTACATGTCTCAGCATGCCTAGCTGTGTATTAGATTGTCTCAAAAAAGTCATGGAAATGTATCCATTACTGTATGTGTTTTCCCCTCTCCAAGGACCCTAATGTCAGAATATGAATGATGGTGAGTTACTGTCCTTTTATGGGACTTAATGACACCTCTCAGGGGTGATAATTGCCCTGATGTAGATAAAATGCCATGTAGAGCTGGCACTGGCAGGAGGATGCTTGTGCAGAAGCTGCTGGCGCTCTGTTGCATCTCTGTGGCTGAGTACAATCTGGTAGTACAGTAATTGGAGATAAATCACATTCCAGCATTATAAAAACATTTATTCTCTAAGCCATAATGTGAGTGCCAGCCACAGCCAGTGCCCCTTGTGTTCTGCTACTGTCAGTGCCCCCCTGTGCAAACACATACCCTGTGTTCTGCCACAGCCAGTACCCACCTGTACAAACATCTACCCTGTGTTCTGCCACAGCCAGTGCCCACCTGTACAAACACCTAACCTGTGTTCTGCCAGTCAGTGCCCACCTGTACAAACATCTACCCTGTGTACTGCCAGAGCCAGTGCCCCCCTGTACAAATATCGACCCTGTATTCTGCCACAGCCAGTACCCACCTGTACAAACACCTACCCTGTGTTCTGCCACAGCCAGTGCCCACCTGTACAAACATCTACCCTGTGTTCTGCCAGAGCCAGTGCCCTTCTGTACAAACACATACCCTGTGTTCTGCCACAGTCAGTGCCCCCCTGTACAAACATCTACCCTGTGTTCTGCCACAGCCAGTGCCCACCTGTACAAACACATACCCTGTGTTCTCCCACAGCCAGTGCCCACCTGTACAAACATCTACCCTGTGTTCTGCCAGAGCCAGTGCCCTCCTGTACAAACACCTACCCTGTGTTCTGCCACAGTCAGTGCCACCTGTACAAACACCTAACCTGTGTTCTGCCACAGCCAGTGCCCACCTGTACAAACATCTACCCTGTGTTCTGCCACAGCCAGTGCCCACCTGTACAAACATCTACCCTGTTTTTTGCCAGAGCCAGTGCCCACCTGTACAGACACCTACCCTGTGTTTTGCCAGAGCCAGTGCCCACCTGTACAAACACCTACCCTGTGTCCTGCCAGAGCCAGTGCCCACCTGTACAAACACCTACCCTGTGTCCTGCCAGAGCCAGTGCCCACCTGTACAAACACCTACCCTGTGTCCTGCCAGAGCCAGTGCCCAAAACAATGTTAACTCTTCGCCAATGACATAACAGAGCCTCTTGGTTAAGAACAGCAGAAATAATTACAAGTCCGATTTGTTCTCCATCCCCAGCCCCTGTGTGCAGCCAGCGAGTGTAGGGTATGTTGGAGTCTCTGACCGTCAGATGGGAAAAATCATTTCACTGCAGAAATAAAGGTATGTTGCCAAAATCCCAAATCCTCCAGCGTAGAATGACTGCTGCTGCCCAGCGGGGCAGGTGAATGGGGTGATCATTAGGCAGGCTGCAGGGGCATTGTGCATTTACCATCCGTGCAGAGAACTTTATCACTCACCTGTGCTGGAAGTGGCCGCCCTGGCTCTCTGTGTAGCTGGTGAGGGCTCGGTTCTGTGTGACTCCAACACTCTGTCTGTCCTCAGTCTTACAGCTTATCCTCTATTGCTGACAGTTATATGGGGACTTCTCACCAGCGATGGCTCCTATTCCCCACACCAGCCTATGAGAGAGAAGACCCGTCCCCTCCACATCCCCAATCCAGGGTCACCCAGAGACATGGCAGGGGGCTCATCTGTGTGTGTGTGGGGGTATGCTGTTATATACTCTGCACCGTGAGTAATCACATGCGTGTGCAGCACACAGGGCATCTATCTATATCCTGCCAAGCTGGCACTGGGCGACTACATCGTATACATGGGAACTATTTTATATCTATCTACAGTAACGCTCTCTCTTTCTAGATGGCTAGCTATAGATCATATATTTATATACTGTACATATAGATGTATATAGCTATATATATATATATATATATATATATATATATATATGATATATCAGTTGTGTGTACGTAGAGGAGAGATAGAAAGTGGGTAGTATAGGGTTGGCATAATAGCCATTGGTCTCTGCAGAACATCTCAGATGACAGAGCTGTCAATCATAAAAAGAATGACTGATGATTGACGGCTGGTCTGTACTGGGACATGGTATGCTAAGCTATAAAAGTCTCTTACATAGAGCTGGAGGCAGCCGCAGCGGCTACAGGGTGTAGCGCTCTCTGTACGGAGCTGTCTCTGGTGCTGAACTCTTCTCCTTGCTCAGAGTACAAGTCATTCCTGCTACAGTATCAGATCTATATTATTATTATTATTATTATTATTATTATTATTTGAGATGAGCAATTGTATTTCTACAGACCTCTCTTCTTTACTTTCTCAGTGAAATTAACCCTGTCATTGCCATGAAGGTTTATTTGCGTTACTGAATCCTATTGTATAATAAAAAGCTGAATATTTCAATGGTTCTGTATACTGTACAGAGCTGGGGAGGGTGACAGCATTGCTCTGCTGTCTTTGCATCAGCCGATGACTGTTCCTTCTTTTCAGGGGGGATATCTGTGTTCACAATATATTGGGGCGCAGGATTCAGTGGCAAACGCAGGATTTCTAGAGGGGGGTTTCCAAATGCTTGATTTTAGAGTGAGTGTGACCAGTCTATATCCAGCTTTAATATGTGTCATACATAGTGTATTGTGTGTCATAATTCCAGCATATACAGGACCAGAGATCACAGTAAGCCATTAGATGCGGCAGTAGTGTTTTTATTCTAGATGTGGGCACCATTCCAGGGCATGGGAGCAAGTCCGGGAGTCTGGGGGAGCAGAAGAACCTACAGTAGCACTGCCCTGGGCATATATGTAAATATTGGGCTCTAAAGCAGTGCATCCCTAACAGTGCATGTTTTCCAGATCTCCTAATTGGTGCACAGGTTATTTATTACTGGCTGATACATGTTAAAAGATCCACAGGTGGTGCTATTTATTTCATTTATGACACTGAGAACATGCAGCGCTAGTAAAATTCCATTATATTACTATATCTATTGTGGTCATGGTGTGGGCGGTTTCTAGGCAGACAGAAACCCCCCTGCGTTTGCCTATGGGATTACGATTGAAAGCCCTGTTTAACGCTACCCATTAACCCTGACCAATCAAGTGCCCCCTAAACTACAGCCAATACCGCTCCCAAGCTTTGCTGTGCTTGCTGGGTGCCCCCTTCCCCCATGAAGCAATGGCACCTTAGGCATTCATCTATATGGCCTATGTTTATAGATAGTCCTGACGGCAGTGAGAGCTGCCAGATCCTTAAAGCTGTAAGTAACTCCTCCAAAATGATGACATTGAATATAAATGAAACTCTAGGCAAACATTCCTACAGGCGGATAGTATTCTACAGTATACACGTGTAACATGTTTCCCACAATGAAATCTATTCTGGGAGCAAATTAATGATTTCACTGTATTTTTATGGTCTATTTTTTATGCATGATAATAAAATAGGAAAGGGGGAATTTCATGCTTTATATTATGCTAGCGCTTTCGTGGACGTCTGTTATTGCTCGGCGGAACTAATTTTACAAGGACAGTAGTGGCATGTAATATTCTGATGTATATTTTATATTGTAGACATTGATCACAAAATGTCTTTGTAAACAATATTTACAGTTTTTCAGTCAGGGATTAACACAAAAAGATGATTGGGGCTACTAACTCGTGAGCAAGCCACGTAAAGCTGCCTATGGGAGAAGCAGCTGATCCTGCGATCTATGCCTGCAGCCCTGAGTGTTTGTCCCTGTGACTTGTTGATCGTCATAGCGAAGCAAACGCTTACAGGAAACTGCAGGTGCTATAACTGAAATGTAAAATTGTTGGGGATAAGGGGTATAAATGATATAAACACAGTCTCACCTGCACCAGATCCCGTTAGAATCTGTGCCTCAATTAGATTCCTCTGTAGAGCAGTGACTTTAAGTCGGGTTCCATTGCATAACTTGGGTGGAGTCAATTTCTGCAGAAATATGGTCGGAACACCAACTTTCAGTGCAATGCTGTGCGCTAGAAGTCCAACTGCACTATCATATAGATCCCAAATCTGTTGTTACTTAACCTACAGTAACACTGAAAGGTTGCAAGTAATATGAGGAGCGACTGATTGATATTTAGTATTTGTCTTGGTGCGCCATCTATTGGATTGACATGTATACTGCAACTTCATGAGTCAAGATAAACTGCCTGATTAGTGCTTAATATATAGTTAGATTTTCCTGAGAAATAGATCTTGAGATATATAAATTTAGATATGCATTCATATATAACTGTTTGCGTTCGGGATGTGCAATATATGTATATATATATTTATATACATATAGTAATTTTGGACTTGAAAAGCCTGTGCAAATTCTGATAAAAAATTTTTTGTCTCCATAGTTCGTAAACAGTCCTTAAAAGTATATTTGCCCCCAAAGAGATGATATTTGTATACATCTAGTTATTTTTTGGCTTGAGGAACCAGCACACTGCAAGTATTGAGTGTCAAGCATCTGGTTATTCTTTCATTGCTCCTCTCCCTGATATCACATTGAGATAATACATACCTCAGTTTCTTTCTAGGTGACTAAGCGACACAATATTGAAAGCACAATCCAAATTCATCCCATAGTTTTTGTGTGATGCCGGAACGAACAAACAGTCAGACAAACAAACATTCAGATTTTTTTTTTGTCTCTATAGTTCATACACAGGCCCTGATTCAGAGCCGGACCCTCTGACAGAGCGCTCGCTCTGAATCAGGGCATTTTTTTTTGTGTGGCCTCCTGGTTGCTCGCATAGCTGTGGGTGACCACCCACAGCTATAGCGAGCAGCCAGGTTGATGGTCGCGATTGTCAAGACCATCGCAACCATCAGGCTTGCGACGAGACCCTTGTGGTAGGGTCTCGTGGCTGCAAGCCCCAGAGAAATTTCGGCTCTAACAGAGCCGAAATCTCTCCACTGACATCACTCGTAATGTCAGTGGGGCCGCCCCCAAATGGCAGGCGTTCACATTTCTATGTACAGACACAAACATTACAACTTTATTATGTATAGATATTGCTACTAACAGGGCAGTTTGTTACCTGCTTGTGGTTGCTTCCAGCCTGATTATACTCCAACCCTCCTCTAATTGAGAATACAGTCGGTGGTGCGGATTATACTGTATAAAGTACAATTTGTACAGAGACCAAAGATCCCTATGAAACTGTCATGTGTTTGCAAAATGATTTTCTATGCAATCTCCTGCTGGGAACCTCCTCATGTTCCCTTGTATTTGTATAGAACACCGCTGGCTTCAGGTAATGCCGGACAACAAAAGAGTTGGAGGAATAAAAAGTGGAATAATTGAAAGGGAAAAATTTCCGGAACAGATGGCAAATATGATCCATACTTATATTTATTAATGAACGGTAATAAATGTCATTTACAGTGACTGCTGAAACACTGCATGCATCATTTTATCCCATCCGGCCTCCTCGCCTCCGTGTTAGGCCTCCTGCAGCTTGTAGTATAGTAAGTATTGATCCCTATTGCAAGCGTAATTTTACCTCCAGTTGTGTCACCAATGATTAAGGACAGCTCATCTCAGGGGCATGACCACTTACACCCTTACCCCTTAATTGCAGGAGATGCCAACACGCACCTCCTGTAGAATTAGAGACTGGCACTGACAGTTATTATACATGAGGCTAACTAGGCAGGTGTACAGGGCTCCGCACATGAACAGGTTAAGGCTAAATAGCTTAATGAGACCGTAGTATTATGGACTCATCATTAGCCAGGTCGCTAGCTTTTCCCCTTTTATCTATAGCTACCTTTCCATAACTGTCCTTCTTTCCTTCAGTATACCTTATCTGTATCTCCCCATCCCCATTTATCCCCTCTTTACCCATGTTCCTCCATTTACCCCCAATCTCTTGCCCTGTCTCTCTTCCCTTCTTAACCCTTTCCCCCACTACCTGTCGAAGCTGGATAATTGGCTGAGACAGAATCTGTTTAAAATTAAATCTGCACAACGCCATTTTGCGAATGGCAACACGCCATTTTGCAAATTGCCGCCCAGCGCCATTTTAGCGAATCTCACGCATAAGTACATACGGCGATGCTATTATTTAGCGTCGTGCGATTCCCTCGCAATAGAACATTGTTAAAAGTCCCCTTTATATAAATGCATACATTGAAATAAACATATATGATCAACCCTGCAAAACACGTACCACGGTGTACTCCACAAACACGTAGTCGCACAACGCTAACTAGTGTCTTTTCTTAATACCCCAATACTTACACACTGCACACTTACATAAAAAGGTTCCCTAGTATTAAGGTTAATATTTAAGGTTTTACTCATTATCAGTAATGTTGTGAAATACAGGTTATTTGATATCTAAGGTTTAGTGCATGATAAGCAGACCGTGTTTGGTGTCATTCTAAACCACTGTGTCTTCGCAGATTTCCGGTTTCATCGGTGAGGGGATCGCAACTTGTGTCTGCAAATTGTGGATCATAGAGAGTTAGGCATTAAAATGTACTCTGTAATGCAGCCAGGTTAGATTTGTTATCCAGCGGGAAAAGGGACACCTAGAGCTGTTGGAGGCTGGACTGTGACCATACGAACTGACCTATGAACTGTACTGTAACAGAAGAACCAGGAAGAACCAATGGAATCATGCCAACCTGTTCTATTGTATTGCCTATCTCTGTAAGAGTATATATGCAGGCTCTCTGAAACTATATGCCAGTCACCTTTTCTTTGCTGTTGACGGAGGTTTCATCTTTGATGCCGGGATCTGGATCCAGAGCGCGTGCGTATGTAACACTGTACCTTGTGACTGTATAATTTGTTTGCATTAATTGTAATTTAGATCACAGCATGTAACTATCTGCTTTTATGGTGAATAATAACTTGTTTTGCTTTGGAACCACAATCAAAGTCTGAAAGCAATTATTTCTTGTGCGACTCATAACGCTAAATAGCAACAATTTTAGAGTGTATAGATAGGTAGGAATTGATACAACACCCACACAAATACCATGTCCCTCTCCACTCTTTTCTCTCTTCCTCTTCTGTTATCTGTTGTAGTCCAATATATCGGCTCTGGCTGATATATCGACACAGCCACAGATCGATGTTGACAATTTGACTATATTGGGCTGTGCTGCGGGGATGGGGGTGTTCTCTGTACAGTCACTGTCAGACAGCCTTAATATTGTGCAGGGAATGCGCATGGGTGGTTGGGGTCAACAGGGGGAGAGAGGAGAGGCTGAGGTGTCCGGGCATCTAGTGAGAGCTGTGAAAGGAGGTAATGGGTGGGACTGCCAGGGTTTCTGCGCATGCAAAGTCCTGCTTACTGCACATGTGTGGTCGCCATTGCTGGGGAGGGTTCCAGGGGAACCGCCTCCTGGCTAATAATGCGATGTACAGCCCGTAGGCTACAGAGGCTAATGCCTTCTTCAGATGGTGTTAGCTGAGTGGACCAATATCTGGAATGCATCACATTCCGGAAGTTGGTTAATTTGGCGGCATCGCATCTGAAATAGAAACTTATGGGGGATGCGGCTGCCTGCGGGAATGAGGGATCCCGGCAGTTATCGGAGATACCTGCTGCGGTCTCTCCTTCATACATCTGGGAGAAACTTAATATATGCGGTTAACCCGTGTTTGGGTACTTTGCCGCTAATATACAATGATGAATGGTCTGTGGCCATTATGATAACTCTTACATGGGAGAAGATACAGCCAGAGTGGGAATTGAGATATGATGAGACATGGGGGGAGGGGGGTGGAGACTGTCAGTGGTGGATGCTGGGAAGGAAGGGAACAGGTTTGGTCTTATTAAAAAGAACATTTCTGTTATTTCTACTTGAAGTGTATTTTTGTGTTTTATTTCGTTTCAGAAATACATTTATTCTGCTCAGAAGACAATATTACTATTTGAATTTATTAATCTCAAATTGATCGTTTGACCATGAATCAAAATATTGAGCCCTATTGAAGAAAAGCGCTATATAAATAAAATTATTATTATTATCATCTACATTGTCCAATGGAACAGAGGGCCTGATTCAGACCCGCTCGCAAGCGCACAGCGCTCGCAAGCAGGTCGATGGTCCCCCACTGCGCATGTGCGCACCGGAGCCGGCTCCAGCATGCGTATGCACGAGACCCAGCCAGTGACAGGCGCTCTGTCGCTACGGGTCTCACACCAAAGCGGGACAGCTGTTGATTGTGATTGACAGCTTGCCCTGTTTTGTAGGCGGGCAGGCTGGCCAAATGGAGGCCTTCCCGATGGAACGCCTGCCATTTGGGGGCAGCCCCAATGACATCACGAGTGGGTGAGCTTCCGGCTCTATTAGACAAGGGTCTCGTCGCAAGCCCCGATGGTCGTGATCATCGCTACCATCACCTGGCCGCATGCTAAAGCTGTGGGTGGTCACCCACAGCTTAGCGAGCGGCCAGGAGGCCGTCTTTATAAAAAAAAAACAGGGATGCCCTGATTCAGAGTGAGCGCTCTCAAAGAGCGTCCAGCTCTGAATCAGGCCCAGAGCCCCTAGTGACTACATTGTAAAACAACGAGCATCATTTTTTCCAAGCAATAACACTGAATTAAAGTCTAAAGGCCACCATACACGGGGCGATTTATTTCCGATCCGATCTCACATACGATTCCCTTGAAAATTCTTCCCTTGACATTCTGTACGATCTGTATTTAGAAAAGGTACAATTGTACAAACGACCATACGATCCGATTTATTAAGATGTGTCACATCGTACTGTTCAGTCGAAATCCTTTTGCAAAACCATCTGATCTACGATGCTGATACACAACACCGGGGACGCGCACCGCATCGTAATCATATATGAAAACACTACTTTTCACACGATTGGTCGTTACGATCAGTCGAAAATGGCCATATCGTGTGAAAAATCGCCCCGTGTATGGGCACTTTTACACAAGTGAAATTTTTGTACAAAAACATATACATTTTAAAGTGATAAATCTTTCAGAATATGGGACCTCATTCAGAGGCGGTCGCGTGGAGCGATTGGACGTAGCGAGCGATGTTTTTTTCAACTGCGTATGCGTGTACATGGCAGTGCGCGTGCGCAAGCCTGTCTTTCCGACCGCAATCCTCTTGCTCGTTAGTCACTACGAGGTCGTAGCTGTGATTGACATTTCGTGCCGTTTGTGGGTGGTTACAGGGGAAGGTGCTTGTGAACGGGGGTGTGGTGGCGTGGTTGACCTCAAAAAGGGCGTGCATATATTACTGAGCGAGTCATCACACACGTCATCTCGTTGCAATAACGATGCTACTGCTCGTAGTGCTAAAGGTAGCCCAGGGTCTACCTTTAGCATTGCGAATGCAGGCGATGGTTTCTGCCTCAACCGATGTTTGTAGGCAATTAACACTGTAACAGGTGTTAATCGTGCTGATGTAGGTTGCCGCCTGCGACCGACTCTGAATTAGGCCGTAGAGATAGGAGGTGTGCTGTCATTGTTGTGGGTGTTTCCGCGCTTACGATGTGCATTGTGACTGAGCGCTCGTTTTGCATATTCTCGATCACTTTGGGTGCTACTGATCGCTCCCGAGCGACCGCCTCTGAATGAGGTCCTTGGTCCCTTTCAGCTTCTTCTCCTATACCAGAGGTTCCCAAACTGGGTCCTAAATGCACCCTAAGGGTCCAGGTCAGAGCCGGCCTGAAGCCAAATCAGAGTCCCACCCAGTGATATCCAGAAAAGGGGTGTGGCCTCACTGTGCGATGGCCCCTTCCTCCATTGTGTTGTGCTCTCAGCACCCCTCTACCAGCACAGATCGCAGAACACAGCACCCCTCTCATAGCACAGATTACAGCACCCTCAAAGAAGCACAGCACCCCTCTCATAGCACAGATCACAGCACCCTTTAAGAAGCACAGCACCCCTCTCATAGCACAGATCACAGCACCCTTTAAGAAGCACAGCACCCCTCTCACAGCACAGATCACAGCACCCTTTAAGAAGCACAGCACCCCTCTCACAGCACAGATCACAGCACCCTTTAAGAAGCACAGCACTCCTATCCTAGCACAGCACAGATCACAGCACCCTTTAAGAAGCACAGCACCCCTCTCACAGTACAGATCACAGCACCCTTTAAGAAGCACAGCACCCCTCTCACAGCACAGATCACAGCACCCTTTAAGAAGCACAGCACTCCTATCCTAGCACAGCACAGATCACAGCATCCATCACCCCTCTCCCAGCACAGCTCCCTACACCCAGCACAGCACCCCTCTCTCAGGATAGATCACAGCACCCCTCTACTAGCACAACACAGATCATAGCACTCATCACACTCATCACCCAACACAGTACACCCCTCTCCCAGCACAACACAGATCACAGCACCCATCACCCAACACAGTACACCCCTCTCCCAGCACAACACAGATCACAGCACCCATCACCCCTCTCCCAGCACAGCACCCATCACACTGGCCCTCACTCAGCACAGCACCCCCTCTCCCAGCACAGCACGTGGTCAGCACCCCTCACCTGACCCATCACCCCTATCCCAGCACAGCACCTCCCTCTCACAGCACAGTGTCAGCACCCACCCTCACCCAGCACCCCTATCCCAGCACAGCACCTCCCTCTCACAGCAGTGTCAGCACCCACCCTCACCCAGCACCCCTATCCCAGCACAGCACCTCCCTCTCACAGCAGTGTCAGCACCCACCCTCACCCAGCACCCCTATCCCAGCAGAGCACCCATTTCCCAGCAGTGAGCACAACAGCACCCCAGCCCTCTCCCAGTTCCAGACTGACTTTACTTGAATGCAGCCTGTAGCGCTGCCCGACTTGAGGTACAGCAAGCTGCGGGTGGTGGACTCGCTTTTCCCTGCTCAGGCTGGCATGCCACAGCTGGGTGTGATGATTGCTGGAGGCGGAGCCCGGAGCCGTCAGATGTGACTCGCTACTCAGAGCTCCACAGATGCCCATGGGAGGAGCTGCTGTGGGTGCAGCAGCCCTCCCGTGGCCATTTACTTATAGTTCTGAATGAGGCTCTACCATGTGCAGAAGCTCATTCTGATCGTGGTCACCACCGGCCGATGTCCCAGTGTGTGCCACCCCAGAGCTGGCCCAGTGCTAACCACCAGACACTTTTCAGGTGCCCCGTCCCCTTAAACCGCTGCTACCCGGCTTCATCAGAGCGGTCAGCTGAGCTCTGATCGTGGATGCTGTGCAGTGGCAGTCTCTGCCCACCCAGAAGTAGGTGCCCGGGCCGTGTCTGTCCCAAACCTCCGCTGGCCTTGGTGGGCCTGGACGCCCCTAGGCATTCCAAATGCCCTAGGCATTAGCTTAGTTCACTTATGCCTAGGGCCGACTCTGGTCCAGGTTTTAAGGATATCCACAGATGAATACAGATGGTTAGATCACAAGACTGAGGGCCTGATTCAGAGCCGGACGCTATTTGCGGTCGCTCGTTCAGAAAAAGGGGCCGGCTATTTAAATTGAGCGCTCGCTCTTTGCGGTCTGTTGACGCCTCTATGTCTGAGCGAGCGAACGAAACATGCGCTCGCTATTTTGTAAAGACGCCCCCTGGCCGCTCGCATCCTACGTCATCTCTGCTATTTATTAGATTAATCGAGTACATCGAAAGGCGTCTGAACTGCTCGCAGTGCTTGTGGTAGGTTTATCCTACCGCAATCATGCGAACAGTTCAGGCTAAGAGACAACCAAGTGACATGGTCGATGACGCTGCTTTGTTAATTATGCACACCCTTAAAACGCCCGTTTTGACCGTTTGGCACGCCTGCGTTCGGATCACCGCTCCCCGTTTTCAAGCACCTTCCCCTGTTACCACCCACAAACGCCTCATCCTGTCACTCAAATTAGCAGGCACTCGCTATTTGGCGAGCGCTCGATTTCCGATCGCACTGACTGGTTGGCGCATGCGTATTACGACCCATACGCATGCGCAGATGTGTGAACATCGCTCGGAGCGGCCGCTTACGAGCGGCTCTGAATCAGGCACAAAACTTCGCGGAGTAGTCAGTGCAATGTGTAAGTGATGCAGTTTCTTCCATGGGGCTGAGAAACAGCAAAATGCCAAACAATATACATAATATAGGTTTATATAGCATTATGCCCTAAAGTAACGGATACTGCAAGACATGTCACATTAATAGGCCCCTCTCCGGGGGGAGTTCAGGTTGTTTCAAGGTAAATCCTTAGCATGTTTCTTCCTTTATCAATGTGGCAAAAGGGCGTTTTATTTTAATGGCTTAAATGTCAAGTTATAAAAAGAAAAACATCTCTCTGTGTAATAATAACAAGCTGTATGGGTGAGATAGGCTTTATATGTATGTACGTCTGTTGCGGTCATTGATTCCAACCAGTATTTCACTATGGAACTAGGTATAATACTGCTACCACCAATGAGGTACAATGCTGCTACCACGGATGAGGTACAATGCTGCTGCCACCGATGAGGTACAATACTGCTACCACCGATGAGGTACAATACTGCTACCACCGATGAGGTACAATACTGCTACCACCGATGAGGTACAATGCTGCTACCACCGATGAGGTACAATGCTGCTACCACCGATGAGGTACAATGCTGCTACCACCGATGAGGTACAATGCTGCTACCACCGATGAGGTACAATGCTGCTACCACCGATGAGGTACAATGCTGCTACCACCGATGAGGTACAATGCTGCTACCACCGATGAGGTACAATGCTGCTACCACCGATGAGGTACAATACTGCTACCACCGATGAGGTACAATACTGCTACCACCGATGAGGTACAATACTGCTACCACCGATGAGGTACAATACTGCTACCACCGATGAGGTACAATGCTGCTACCACCGATGAGGTACAATACTGCTACCACCGATGAGGTATAATACTGCTACCACCGATGAGGTATAATACTGCTACCACCGATGAGGTACAATGCTGCTAACGCCCATGGACAATACTGCTACCACCGATGAGGTACAATGCTGCTACCACCGATGAGGTACAATGCTGCTACCACCTATGAGGTACAATACTGCTACCACCGATGAGGTACAATACTGCTACCACCGATGAGGTACAATGCTGCTACCACCGATGAGGTACAATACTGCTACCACCGATGAGGTACAATACTGCTACCACCGATGAGGTACAATGCTGCTACCACCGATGAGGTACAATACTGCTACCACCGATGAGGTACAATACTGCTACCACCGATGAGGTACAATGCTGCTAACTCCCAAGGACAATACTGCTACCATCTATGAGGTACAATGCTGCTACCATCGATGAGGTACAATACTGCTACCACCGATGAGGTATAATACTGCTACCACCGATGAGGTACAATACTGCTACCACCGATGAGGTATAATACTGCTATCACCGATGAGGTATAATACTGCTACCACCGATGAGGTACAATACTGCTACCACCGATGAAGTACAATACTGCTACCACCAATGAGGTACAATACTGCTACCACCGATGAGGTACAATGCTGCTACCACCGATGAGGTACAATACTGCTACCACTGATGAGGTACAATCTCCACTCCCCCGTTTTCAAGCACCTTCCCCTGTTACCACCCACAAACGCCTCCATCTGTCACTCAAACTGTCGACCTGGCTGTGTTCAAGGAGAGAGAAATTTCTGATTGTAGCGGCCAGTTTGCGCACGCGCATTGCGAACTGTACGCATGCGCGGTATAGCGAACATCGGTGGCGTACGACCGTGTGGCCCCAACGACCGACTCTGAATGAGGTCCTCTGTGTCAGTGTTATATATGAGTGTTGTTCATGATTGTAGCATATGAACATTGTATATCAGTGTTGTATATGGGTGTTCTGTGTCAGTGTTGTATATGAGTGTTGTGCATGATTGTAGCTTATGAACATTGTATATCAGTGTTGTATATGGGTGTTCTGTGTCAGTGTTATGTATGAGTGTTGGACATGATTGTAGCATATGAACATTGTATATCAGTGTTGTATATGGGTGTTCTGTGTCAGTGTTATATATGAGTGTTGTGCATGATTGTAGCATATGAACATTGTATATCAGTGTTGTATATAGGTGTTCTGTGTCAGTGTTATGTATGAGTGTTGTGCATGATTGTAGCATATGAACATTGTATATCAGTGTTGTATATAGGTGTTCTGTGTCAGTGTTATATATGAGTGTTGTGCATGATTGTAGCATATGAACATTGTATATCAGTGTTGTATATGGGAGTTCTGTGTCAGTGTTATGTATGAGTGTTGTACATGATTGTAGCATATGAACATTGTATATCAGTGTTGTATATGGGTTTCCTGTGTCAGTGTTATGTATGAGTGTTGTACATGATTGTAGCATATGAACATTGTATATCAGTGTTGTATATGGGTTTCCTGTGTCAGTGTTATGTATGAGTGTTGTACATATGATTGTAGCATATGAACATTGTATATCAGTGTTGTATATGGGTTTCCTGTGTCAGTGTTATGTATGAGTGTTGTACATGATTGTAGCATATGACTGCACCGCGTGTGTAGCGCTGACCGGACGGAGTCCGGTTAGCGCTACACAGCACAAACACACAGCTGCCCCGGAGCCGGCAACTGTGTGTTTGCTGTAATCAGAAGCCACTGAGAGTCTGTCAGACTCTCAGCGGCTGCCGCTGCTCCCACTGCGGGAGCCATCTTCCGGCTCCCGCAGTGGGTAATGGGAGAGACGTCGTCATGACGACGTCTCTCCCATAATGCAAAGCGACCAGAGGAGCCGGTGGAAGCGTCGGGACCAGGAGCGGGAGTTTCAGGTAAGTGTTTTTTTTTTATTTTTTTATTAAGTCTCTCTCTACTATGGGGGCACTACCAAGTGGGGGGATTACTATGGGGGCACTACCAAGTGGGGGGATTACTATGGGGGCACCACCAAGGGGGGGTTACTATGGGGGCACTACCAAGGGGGGGATTACTATGGGGGCACTACCAAGGGGGGGATTACTATGGGGGCACTACCAAGGGGGGAGTTACTATGGGGGCACTACCAAGGGGGGGTTACTATGGGGGCACTACCAAGGGGGGGGGATTACTATGGGGGCACTACCAAGGGGGGGGTTACTGTGGGGGCACTACCAAGGGGGGGGATTACTATGGGGGCACTACCAAGGGGGGGATTACTATGGGGGCACTACCAGGGGGGGATTACTATGGGGGCACTACCAGGGGGGGATTTCTATGGTGGCACTACCAGGGGGGGATTACTACTGGGGGCACTACCAGGGGGGTGGATTACTATGGGGGCACTACAAGGGGGGGACTACTACTACTGGGGGCACTACAAGGGGGGGACTACTACTACTGGGGGAACTACAAGGTGGGACTACTACTACGACTGGGGGCTCTACAAGGGGAGGGGACTACTACTAGGGGCACTGCATAGGGGAGCGGGGACTACTACTAGGTGCACTACATAGGGGGAGGGAACTACCACTGGGGGCACTGCGAGGGACCACTGCTGGGGGCTCTATATAAAGGGCAATACTGGGGGTACTGCATAGGGGGGAGACTACACCTGGGGCCACTATTTAAGGGACATTGCATAAGGGTTACCACTATTGGGGGCACTGCATGGGGTGGTGGACTGCTACTGGGGGCACTGCATAGGGGGTACCACTATTGGGGGCACTATATAAGGGGCCTACTACTGGGGGCACAAGGGGCACTGAACAGGGGGGACCACAACTGGGGGCACAAGGGGCACTGCATACGGGGGCATCACTACTGGGGGCACTACTGGAGGCCTGCATAAGGGTGTTATCTCCTGTGGCACACGGGGGCACTGCATATGGGCACTACGACAGGGGGCTGCCCCTAATCTTTATTTTTACCTTACATTAATCCCATATGGACCCGCCTCCTGCCTGAAACACTTGAGGGGGGGCGGCGCCGTAGCACGCACGTTCTTCGGGCACCGTAGCTACACGCTGCTCCTCTGCCAGGGCCGCCTGCATGCATTTGCCCCCCAGGCTAAAAGTTGCCAGCCAGCCCCTGTCTGTGTCAGTGTTATGTACGAGTGTTGTGCGTGATTGTAGCATATGAACATTGTATATCTGTGTTGTATATGGGTGTTCTGTGTCAGTGTTATATATGAGTGTTGTGCATGATTGTAGCATATGAACATTGTATATCAGTGTTGTATATGGGTGTTCTGTGTCAGTGTTATGTATGAGTGTTGTGCATGATTGTAGCATATGAACATTGTATATCAGTGTTGTATATGGGTGTTCTGTGTCAGTGTTATCTATGAGTGTTGTACATGATTGTAGCATATGAACATTGTATATCTGTGTTGTATATGGGTGTTCTGTGTCAGTGTTATCTATGAGTGTTGTACATGATTGTAGCATATGAACATTGTATATCAGTGTTGTATATGGGTGTTCTGTGTCAGTGTTATATATGAGTGTTGTGCATGATTGTAGCATATGAACATTGTATATCAGTGTTGTATATGGGTTTCCTGTGTCAGTGTTATATATGAGTGTTGTGCATGATTGTAGCATATGAACATTGTATATCAGTGTTGTATATGGGTGTTCTGTGTCAGTGTTATATATGAGTGTTGTACATGATTGTAGCATATGAACATTGTATATCAGTGTTGTATATGGGAGGAGTTCTGTGTCAGTGTTATATATGGGTGTTGTGCATGATTGTAGCATATGAACATTGTATATCAGTGTTGTATATGGGTTTCCTGTGTCAGTGTTATATATGAGTGTTGTACATGATTGTAGCATATGAACATTGTATATCAGTGTTGTATATGGGTGTTCTGTGTCAGTGTTATATATGGGTGTTGTATATGATTGTAGCATATGAACATTGTATATCAGTGTTGTATATGGGTGTTCTGTGTCAGTGTTATGTATGAGTGTTGTGCATGATTGTAGCATATGAACATTGTATATCAGTGTTGTATATGGGTGTTCTGTGTCAGTGTTATGTATGAGTGTTGTACATGATTGTAGCTTATGAACATTGTATATCAGTGTTGTATATGGGTGTTCTGTGTCAGTGTTATATATGAGTGTTGTACATGATTGTAGCATATGAACATTGTATATCAGTGTTGTATATGGGTTTCCTGTGTCAGTGTTATATATGAGTGTTGTACATGATTGTAGCATATGAACATTGTATATCAGTGTTGTATATGGATGTTCTGTGTCAGTGTTATATATGGGTGTTGTATATGATTGTAGCATATGAACATTGTATATCAGTGTTGTATATGGGTGTTCTGTGTCAGTGTTATGTATGAGTGTTGTGCATGATTGTAGCATATGAACATTGTATATCAGTGTTGTATATGGGTGTTCTGTGTCAGTGTTATATATGGGTGTTGTGCATGATTGTAGCATATGACCATTGTATATCAGTGTTGTATATGGGTGTTCTGTGTCAGTGTTATGTATGAGTGTTGTGCATGATAGTAGCATATGAACATTGTATATCAGTGTTGTATATGGGTGTTCTGTGTCAGTGTTATGTATGAGTGTTGTGCATGATTGTAGCATATGAACATTGTATATCAGTGTTGTATATGGGTGTTCTGTGTCAGTGTTATGTATGAGTGTTGTGCATGATTGTAGCATATGAACATTGTATATCAGTGTTGTTTATGGGTGTTCTGTGTCAGTGTTATGTATGAGTGTTGTGCATGATTGTAGCATATGACCATTGTATATCAGTGTTGTATATGGGTTTCCTGTGGCAGTGTTATATATGAGTGTTGTACATGATTGTAGCATATGAACATTGTATATCAGTGTTGTATATGGGTTTCCTGTGTCAGTGTTATATATGAGTGTTGTGTATGATTGTAGCATATGAACATTGTATATCAGTGTTGTATATGGGAGTTCTGTGTCAGTGTTATGTATGAGTGTTGTACATGATTGTAGCATATGAACATTGTATATCAGTGTTGTATATGGGTTTCCTGTGTCAGTGTTATATATGAGTGTTGTACATGATTGTAGCATATGAACATTGTATATCAGTGTTGTATATGGGAGTTCTGTGTCAGTGTTATGTATGAGTGTTGTACATGATTGTAGCATATGAACATTGTATATCAGTGTTGTATATAGGTGTTCTGTGTCAGTGTTATATATGAGTGTTGTGCATGATTGTAGCATATGAACATTGTATATCAGTGTTGTATATGGGTGTTCTGTGTCAGTGTTATGTATGAGTGTTGTGCATGATTGTAGCATATGAACATTGTATATCAGTGTTGTATATGGGTGTTCTGTGTCAGTGTTATCTATGAGTGTTGTACATGATTGTAGCATATGAACATTGTATATCAGTGTTGTATATGGGTGTTCTGTGTCAGTGTTATGTATGAGTGTTGTGCATGATTGTAGCATATGAACATTGTATATCAGTGTTGTATATGGGTGTTCTGTGTCAGTGTTATATATGAGTGTTGTGCATGATTGTAGCATATGAACATTGTATATCAGTGTTGTATATGGGTGTTCTGTGTCAGTGTTATATATGGGTGTTGTGCATGATTGTAGCATATGAACATTGTATATCAGTGTTGTATATGGGTGTTCTGTGTCAGTGTTATATATGAGTGTTGTGCATGATTGTAGCATATGAACATTGTATATCAGTGTTGTATATAGGTGTTCTGTGTCAGTGTTATATATGAGTGTTGTGCATGATTGTAGCATATGAACATTGTATATCAGTGTTGTATATAGGTGTTCTGTGTCAGTGTTATATATGAGTGTTGTGCATGATTGTAGCTTATGAACATTGTATATCAGTGTTGTATATGGGTGTTCTGTGTCAGTGTTATATATGAGTGTTGTACATGATTGTAGCATATGAACATTGTATATCAGTGTTGTATATGGGAGGAGTTCTGTGTCAGTGTTATATATGGGTGTTGTGCATGATTGTAGCATATGAACATTGTATATCAGTGTTGTATATGGGTGTTCTGTGTCAGTGTTATGTATGAGTGTTGTACATGATTGTAGCATATGATCATTGTATATCAGTGTTGTATATGGGTGTTCTGTGTCAGTGTTATATATGGGTGTTGTGCATGATTGTAGCATATTTATGAACATTGTATATCAGTGTAGTATATGGGAGTTCTGTGTCAGTGTTATGTATGAGTGTTGTGCATGATTGTAGCATATGAACATTGTATATCAGTGTTGTATATGGGTGTTCTGTGTCAGTGTTATGTATGAGTGTTGTGCATGATTGTAGCATATGAACATTGTATATCAGTGTTGTATATGGGTGTTCTGTGTCAGTGTTATGTATGAGTGTTGTGCATGATTGTAGCATATGAACATTGTATATCAGTGTTGTATATGGGTGTTCTGTGTCAGTGTTATATATGAGTGTTGTACATGATTGTAGCATATGAACATTGTATATCAGTGTTGTATATGGGTTTCCTGTGTCAGTGTTATATATGAGTGTTGTACATGATTGTAGCATATGAACATTGTATATCAGTGTTGTATATGGATGTTCTGTGTCAGTGTTATATATGGGTGTTGTATATGATTGTAGCATATGAACATTGTATATCAGTGTTGTATATGGGTGTTCTGTGTCAGTGTTATGTATGAGTGTTGTGCATGATTGTAGCATATGAACATTGTATATCAGTGTTGTATATGGGTGTTCTGTGTCAGTGTTATATATGGGTGTTGTGCATGATTGTAGCATATGACCATTGTATATCAGTGTTGTATATGGGTGTTCTGTGTCAGTGTTATGTATGAGTGTTGTGCATGATAGTAGCATATGAACATTGTATATCAGTGTTGTATATGGGTGTTCTGTGTCAGTGTTATGTATGAGTGTTGTGCATGATTGTAGCATATGAACATTGTATATCAGTGTTGTATATGGGTGTTCTGTGTCAGTGTTATGTATGAGTGTTGTGCATGATTGTAGCATATGAACATTGTATATCAGTGTTGTTTATGGGTGTTCTGTGTCAGTGTTATGTATGAGTGTTGTGCATGATTGTAGCATATGACCATTGTATATCAGTGTTGTATATGGGTTTCCTGTGGCAGTGTTATATATGAGTGTTGTACATGATTGTAGCATATGAACATTGTATATCAGTGTTGTATATGGGTTTCCTGTGTCAGTGTTATATATGAGTGTTGTGTATGATTGTAGCATATGAACATTGTATATCAGTGTTGTATATGGGAGTTCTGTGTCAGTGTTATGTATGAGTGTTGTACATGATTGTAGCATATGAACATTGTATATCAGTGTTGTATATGGGTTTCCTGTGTCAGTGTTATATATGAGTGTTGTACATGATTGTAGCATATGAACATTGTATATCAGTGTTGTATATGGGAGTTCTGTGTCAGTGTTATGTATGAGTGTTGTACATGATTGTAGCATATGAACATTGTATATCAGTGTTGTATATAGGTGTTCTGTGTCAGTGTTATATATGAGTGTTGTGCATGATTGTAGCATATGAACATTGTATATCAGTGTTGTATATGGGTGTTCTGTGTCAGTGTTATGTATGAGTGTTGTGCATGATTGTAGCATATGAACATTGTATATCAGTGTTGTATATGGGTGTTCTGTGTCAGTGTTATCTATGAGTGTTGTACATGATTGTAGCATATGAACATTGTATATCAGTGTTGTATATGGGTGTTCTGTGTCAGTGTTATGTATGAGTGTTGTGCATGATTGTAGCATATGAACATTGTATATCAGTGTTGTATATGGGTGTTCTGTGTCAGTGTTATATATGAGTGTTGTGCATGATTGTAGCATATGAACATTGTATATCAGTGTTGTATATGGGTGTTCTGTGTCAGTGTTATATATGGGTGTTGTGCATGATTGTAGCATATGAACATTGTATATCAGTGTTGTATATGGGTGTTCTGTGTCAGTGTTATATATGAGTGTTGTGCATGATTGTAGCATATGAACATTGTATATCAGTGTTGTATATAGGTGTTCTGTGTCAGTGTTATATATGAGTGTTGTGCATGATTGTAGCATATGAACATTGTATATCAGTGTTGTATATAGGTGTTCTGTGTCAGTGTTATATATGAGTGTTGTGCATGATTGTAGCTTATGAACATTGTATATCAGTGTTGTATATGGGTGTTCTGTGTCAGTGTTATATATGAGTGTTGTACATGATTGTAGCATATGAACATTGTATATCAGTGTTGTATATGGGAGGAGTTCTGTGTCAGTGTTATATATGGGTGTTGTGCATGATTGTAGCATATGAACATTGTATATCAGTGTTGTATATGGGTGTTCTGTGTCAGTGTTATGTATGAGTGTTGTACATGATTGTAGCATATGATCATTGTATATCAGTGTTGTATATGGGTGTTCTGTGTCAGTGTTATATATGGGTGTTGTGCATGATTGTAGCATATTTATGAACATTGTATATCAGTGTAGTATATGGGAGTTCTGTGTCAGTGTTATGTATGAGTGTTGTGCATGATTGTAGCATATGAACATTGTATATCAGTGTTGTATATGGGTGTTCTGTGTCAGTGTTATGTATGAGTGTTGTGCATGATTGTAGCATATGAACATTGTATATCAGTGTTGTATATGGGTGTTCTGTGTCAGTGTTATGTATGAGTGTTGTGCATGATTGTAGCATATGAACATTGTATATCAGTGTTGTATATGGGTGTTCTATGTCAGTGTTATATATGAGTGTTGTGCATGATTGTAGCATATGAAAATTGTATAGCAGTGTTGTATATGGGTGTTCTGTGTCAGTGTTGCATATTTGTGTTGTGTTTTGTATATTTGTGTTATGTATGAGTGTTGTAGAAAAGTATTGCATATGGATGTTGTGTATTGTGTAGTAGTAGTAGTAGTAGTACCATACTTGCCTACTTTCCCGGTAGTCGCAGGAGGTTCCTGAATTTTTGGGTAACCCCCGCACCCCTGAAAGAGTAGGCAGATCTCACGCATTAGTGAAGTGGGCATGATGTGGAGATTTTACGAGAAATTTGTCGGTCCGTAGGGAGGGGCGGGGCTAAATTAGGCAAATCACGTCCTTTAGCCCCGCCTCCTCCCCGCGGATCAGCAAAACGAAGGCTTTTCCTGTAAAGGGGGCGTGCCCTAATGATGGCTATAGTCTGACCCCGCCCCCTGAAGCCGAGAGCAGCTCTACTATCCGCACTGCCCCTGGGAAGGATTCCTAAAAAGTCAGTAAGTATGAGTAGTTCAAGTTATTTTATTCCACAGCACTTCACAGAGAATATTTGTCCATTTACATCAGGGCTTGCCCCACTGGAGCTTACACTCTATATTCCCTTCCACATATACACGCACTATGATTAATTATTTGTTGGGAGCCAATTAACCTACCAGTATATTTTTGGAGTGTGGGAGGAAACCAGAGCACCCGGAGGAAACCCACACAGGCATGGAGAGAATATACAAACTCCACACAGTTAGGGTTGTGAACCTCAGTGCTGTGAGGCAGCAATGCTAATCATTACACCATCCGTGCTGCCAGTGGCGGAACTCCCGGAGACAATGGAGTGCTGATCGGCGCTCCACCTCCATGACCTGCTGCTGCCGGAGTGCTCCATGGTCGCGGACGTCATGTAGCATGTGACCACCGCGACCCGCCTGAGCCCATTCGCGCACGCAGGAGGGGTTTCTGAGTAGAAAGCCCCCTGCCCGCGGATCAGTAACAAACACGCCGCCGGCAATGTGTTTGTTTTAGCAGCCAATGAGAGTCAAACAGACTCTCATCAGCTGCTGTATCCACTGAGGGAGCCAGACAGAGCTCACTCATGAGCTCCGTCTTCCAGCTCCCGCAGTGGTGATGGGAGAGACGTCATGACGTTTCTCCCATAATGCCGAGCAGAAGGACAGAGGGGCGGACGATGGCGGGCGCAGGTAAGTAATCTGTGTGTGTCTTGTCTGTAAGGGGCACTGCATAGGGGGCCCACTACTGGGGGCACTATATAAGGGGCACATCATTGGGGGGACCCACTATTGGGGGCACTGCATAGGGGGGACCCACTACTGGGGGCACTGCATAGGGGGCCCACTACTGCGGGCACATCATTGGGGGGACCCACTATTGGGGGCACTACGTAAGGGGGTACTGCATAGGGGGGACCCACTACTGGGGGCACTGTATAAGGGGCACTACTGGAGGCACTGCATAGGGGGACCACTACTGGGGGCACTTCTGGAGGCACTGCATAGGGGGACAATTACTGGGGCCACTGTATATGAGGCACTACTGAGGGGCACTGTATAAGAGGCACTAGTGTTAGATCTGAGTAGTATATAGGAGTGTTGTGTTGTATATCGGTGTTGAATATGAGTGTTATATGTGAATGCTGTATAGTAGTGTTGGATCTGAGTATTACATATGAGTGTTGTGTTGTATATCGGTGTTGAATATGAGTGTTATATGTGAATGCTGTATAGTAGTGTTAGAGCTGAGTATTATATAGGAGTGTTGTGTTGTATATCGGTGTTGAATATGAGTGTTATATGTGAATGCTGTACATTAGTGTTAGATCTGAGTATTATATAGGAGTATTGTGTTGTATATCGGTGTTGAATATGAGTGTATATGTGAATGCTGTACATTAGTGTTGGATCTGAGTGTTATATAGGAGTGTTGTATATCGGTGTTGAATATGAGTGTTATATGTGAATGCTGTACATTAGTGTTAGATCTGGGTAGTATATAGGAGTGTTGTGTTGTATATCGGTGTTGAATATGAGTGTATATGTGAATGCTGTGCATTAGTGTTAGATCTGAGTAGTATATAGGAGTGTTGTGTTGTATATCGGTGTTGAATATGAGTGTTATATGTGAATGCTGTATAGTAGTGTTGGATCTGAGTATTATATATGAGTGTTGTGTTGTATATCGGTGTTGAATATGAGTGTTATATGTGAATGCTGTACATTAGTGTTAGATCTGAGTATTATATAGGAGTATTGTGTTGTATATCGGTGTTGAATATGAGTGTATATGTGAATGCTGTACAGCAGTGTTAGATCTGAGTATTATATAGGAGTGTTGTGTTGTATATCGGTGTTGAATATGAGTGTATATGTGAATGCTGTACATTAGTGTTGGATCTGAGTATTATATAGGAGTATTGTGTTGTATATCGGTGTTGAATATGAGTGTTATATGTGAATGCTGTACAGCAGTGTTAGATCTGAGTATTATATATGAGTGTTGTGTTGTATATCGGTGTTGAATATGAGTGTATATGTGAATGCTGTACATTAGTGTTAGATCTGAGTAGTATATATGAGTGTTGTGTTGAATATGAGTGTTATATGTGAATGCTGTACATTAGTGTTAGATCTGAGTATTATATAGGAGTATTGTGTTGTATATCGGTGTTGAATATGAGTGTTATATGTGAATGCTGTACAGCAGTGTTAGATCTGAGTATTATATAGGAGTGTTGTGTTGTATATCGGTGTTGAATATGAGTGTTATATGTGAATGCTGTATAGTAGTGTTGGATCTGAGTAGTATATATGAGTGTTGTGTTGTATATCGGTGTTGAATATGAGTGTTATATGTGAATGCTGTACAGCAGTGTTAGATCTGAGTATTATATAGGAGTGTTGTGTTGTATATCGGTGTTGAATATGAGTGTATATGTGAATGCTGTACAGTAGTTTTGGATCTGAGTATTATATAGGAGTGTTGTGTTGTATATCGGTGTTGAATATGAGTGTTATATGTGAATGCTGTACATTAGTGGTGGATCTGAGTATTATATAGGAGTGTTGTGTTGTATATCGGTGTTGAATATGAGTGTTATATGTGAATGCTGTACATTAGTGTTGGATCTGAGTATTATATATGAGTGTTGTGTTGTATATCGGTATTGAATATGAGTGTTATATGTGAATGCTGTACAGTAGTATTGGATCTGAGTATTATATAGGAGTGCTGTGTTGTATATCGGTGTTGAATATGAGTGTTATATGTGAATGCTGTACATTAGTGGTGGATCTGAGTATTATATAGGAGTGTTGTGTTGTATATCGGTGTTGAATATGAGTGTTATATGTGAATGCTGTTTATTAGTGTTGGATCTGAGTATTATATAGGAGTGTTGTGTTGTATATCGGTGTTGAATATGAGTGTTATATGTGAATGCTGTACATTAGTGGTGGATCTGAGTAGTATATATGAGTATTGTGTTGTATATCGGTGTTGAATATGAGTGTTATATGTGAATGCTGTACATTAGTGTTAGAGCTGAGTATTATATATGAGTATTGTGTTGTATATCGGTGTTGAATATGAGTGTTATATGTGAATGCTGTACAGTAGTATTGGATCTGAGTATTATATAGGAGTGTTGTGTTGTATATCGGTGTTGAATATGAGTGTTATATGTGAATGCTGTACATTAGTGGTGGATCTGAGTATTATATAGGAGTGTTGTGTTGTATATCGGTGTTGAATATGAGTGTTATATGTGAATGCTGTTCATTAGTGTTGGATCTGAGTATTATATAGGAGTGTTGTGTTGTATATCGGTGTTGAATATGAGTGTTATATGTGAATGCTGTACATTAGTGGTGGATCTGAGTAGTATATACGAGTGTTGTGTTGTATATCGGTGTTGAATATGAGTGTTATATGTGAATGCTGTACATTAGTGTTAGAGCTGAGTATTATATAGGAGTGTTGTGTTGTATATCGGTGTTGAATATGAGTGTATATGTGAATGCTGTACAGCAGTGTTAGATCTGAGTATTATATAGGAGTGTTGTGTTGTATATCGGTGTTGAATATGAGTGTATATGTGAATGCTGTACATTAGTGTTGGATCTGAGTATTATATAGGAGTATTGTGTTGTATATCGGTGTTGAATATGAGTGTTATATGTGAATGCTGTACAGCAGTGTTAGATCTGAGTATTATATATGAGTGTTGTGTTGTATATCGGTGTTGAATATGAGTGTATATGTGAATGCTGTACATTAGTGTTAGATCTGAGTAGTATATATGAGTGTTGTGTTGAATATGAGTGTTATATGTGAATGCTGTACATTAGTGTTAGATCTGAGTATTATATAGGAGTATTGTGTTGTATATCGGTGTTGAATATGAGTGTTATATGTGAATGCTGTACAGCAGTGTTAGATCTGAGTATTATATAGGAGTGTTGTGTTGTATATCGGTGTTGAATATGAGTGTTATATGTGAATGCTGTATAGTAGTGTTGGATCTGAGTAGTATATATGAGTGTTGTGTTGTATATCGGTGTTGAATATGAGTGTTATATGTGAATGCTGTACAGCAGTGTTAGATCTGAGTATTATATAGGAGTGTTGTGTTGTATATCAGTGTTGAATATGAGTGTATATGTGAATGCTGTACAGTAGTTTTGGATCTGAGTATTATATAGGAGTGTTGTGTTGTATATCGGTGTTGAATATGAGTGTTATATGTGAATGCTGTACATTAGTGGTGGATCTGAGTATTATATAGGAGTGTTGTGTTGTATATCGGTGTTGAATATGAGTGTTATATGTGAATGCTGTACATTAGTGTTGGATCTGAGTATTATATATGAGTGTTGTGTTGTATATCGGTATTGAATATGAGTGTTATATGTGAATGCTGTACAGTAGTATTGGATCTGAGTATTATATAGGAGTGTTGTGTTGTATATCGGTGTTGAATATGAGTGTTATATGTGAATGCTGTACATTAGTGGTGGATCTGAGTATTATATAGGAGTGTTGTGTTGTATATCGGTGTTGAATATGAGTGTTATATGTGAATGCTGTTTATTAGTGTTGGATCTGAGTATTATATAGGAGTGTTGTGTTGTATATCGGTGTTGAATATGAGTGTTATATGTGAATGCTGTACATTAGTGGTGGATCTGAGTAGTATATATGAGTATTGTGTTGTATATCGGTGTTGAATATGAGTGTTATATGTGAATGCTGTACATTAGTGTTAGAGCTGAGTATTATATATGAGTATTGTGTTGTATATCGGTGTTGAATATGAGTGTTATATGTGAATGCTGTACAGTAGTATTGGATCTGAGTATTATATAGGAGTGTTGTGTTGTATATCGGTGTTGAATATGAGTGTTATATGTGAATGCTGTACATTAGTGGTGGATCTGAGTATTATATAGGAGTGTTGTGTTGTATATCGGTGTTGAATATGAGTGTTATATGTGAATGCTGTTCATTAGTGTTGGATCTGAGTATTATATAGGAGTGTTGTGTTGTATATCGGTGTTGAATATGAGTGTTATATGTGAATGCTGTACATTAGTGGTGGATCTGAGTAGTATATACGAGTGTTGTGTTGTATATCGGTGTTGAATATGAGTGTTATATGTGAATGCTGTACATTAGTGTTAGAGCTGAGTATTATATAGGAGTGTTGTGTTGTATATCGGTGTTGAATATGAGTGTTATATGTGAATGCTGTACATTAGTGTTAGATCTGAGTATTATATAGTAGTGTTGTGTTGTATATCGGTGTTGAATATGAGTGTTATATGTGAATGCTGTACATTAGTGTTAGATCTGAGTATTATATATGAGTGTTGTGTTGTATATCGGTGTTGAATATGAGTGTTATATGTGAATGCTGTACAGCAGTGTTAGATCTGAGTATTATATAGGAGTATTGTGTTGTATATCGGTGTTGAATATGAGTGTATATGTGAATGCTGTACATTAGTGTTAGATCTGAGCATTATATAGGAGTATTGTGTTGTATATCGGTGTTGAATATGAGTGTTATATGTGAATGCTGTACAGCAGTGTTAGATCTGAGTATTATATATGAGTGTTGTGTTGTATATCTCTGTGCAGAGCAGGTTCATTAAATTTGCGTCTGTGAGAACGTCATTGATTTAACCTTTCACATTGTAAAAAAACTAATTTATGAATCATACAGAGGGCCAAGAAAAGTGTTTCGCGTGTCAATAACTCGTTCAACATGAATTTATTTCTCACATGATTAAGCTGTCAGCTGCAATGAACAGGAAACGTAATATCTACCTTATATTTGTCTACAGTAATGTGTGGTGTAGATTGCTATATACCTCTCAAAAGGATCAATATATTCATTTCCAGCAATATAATGGGCACTGTCTGGGTAATTCCGTTCTTTTAAACCTAGAACCTCTGAGTGCTTCCTATACTCAATTCCTTATATCTGTGCACATTTATCAACCTCTCTAGAGATCTGTATAACATTGCCTCCTTCACACCGCCCATTGACAGATGTCATTATAATACACGAATGGTCTATTATAAAGAGCTATGAAAGACATATATTCCTTGTTCTTCTCTCTCCTCCCTTTCCCCCATCTCTCTCTCTCTCTCGGAATGGTTCATCAGTGGAGGGGGTCCCTCCCTTGTCTGCACATGCCCTTGGTAGATTCTGGCACCGGGTAGATATTACACATGAGCCCATCTCCTATACCAGGCCTGGCCAACCTGTGGCTCTCCAGCTGTTGTGAAACTACAAGTCCCAACATGCCCTGCTAGTTTTGCAATTAGGGAATGCTAAAACTGTTGCAGGGCATGCTGGGACTTGTAGTTTCACAACAGCTGGAGAGCCACAGGTTGGCCAGGCCTGTCCTAGACGATGATGTCTGCACCATTTTCCCAGTGATTTTAATACTGTGTATGTGCAGGTCTTCGGGAAAATGGCACCTGCACCAGTTTTTTAGAGATTTCTGAGGCGCCTATAGAGAGGAAAGTCTTGTGAATGGAGGCAGGGTGTGCGGTGTGGGCAGCCATTATACAGATATAGATTTTTTTTCCTCATCCTCTCTGTGTTTGCCAGCACCGGCTGTGTTAGACATTCATTTGATACCTTTACACCCCCTTACAGTAAGAGTCACACTATACAGCAGAACGGGGCTTAAGCTTGCATACTGAATCCAGGTGTATATGGCCAAGCAAAGGGATCATCTTTTCTTCTCCCATCTCTTTCTCTCCCTCTTTCTATGCCCCTTACCCTGTGTCTGATCACACTTCATTACTGTGTGGAGTTTGCACTTTCTCCCTGTGCTTGCATGAGTTTCCTCCCACACTCCAAAAACATACTGGTTGGCTCCAAACAAAAATTAACCCTAGTATGTATGTGTGTGAGCATGTGATAGGGAATATAGGCCCTGATTCAGAGCCGGACGCTCTGACCAGAGCGCTCGCTCTGAATCAGGGCCCACCTCCATTAATATGGAGCGTCCTCCTGGACGCTCGTATAGCTGTGGGTCACCACCCACAGCATATACGAGCGTGCAGGATGATGGTTGCGATGGTCTTGACCATCGCAACCATCGAAACTGCGAGCAAAAGCCTGCGGTTGAGTTTTTCAACCGCAAGGCCAGGAGTGATTTTAGCTCTTTCAGAGCCAAAATCACTCCCACTGACATCACTAGTGATGTCAGTGGGGCCGGCTTCAGACGGTAGGCGTTCCCTTGGGCACGCCAACCAAAGGGGGCGTGCTGTCAGTCAACATCGACAGCACGCCCCCTTTGATGAGACACTCCGAGCGAAGGAAAGTCCTTCGCTCGTCGCGTCTCGCGCACGACGGAGCTCCCTCCGTCGTGCGCATGCGCAGTGCGGACCATCGACCCACTTGCGAGCGGACAGCCGCTCGCGAGTGGGTCTGAATGAGGGCCATAGAGTGTAAGCTCCACTGGGGCAGGGACTGATGTGAATGGCCAAAAATATTCTCTGTAAAGACAAGCGCTGTGGAATGTGCGTGCGCTATATAAATAACTGGTAATAAATAAATAAATGACATCCCCGATCACACTGCACCTCACGCCTTGATCTCTACCGCCATGATCTTGCTGAAATTGCACCACGGATGAACAGCCAACATGAAATGTGGGACCTCATTCAGAGCCGCTCGCAGAATGCGAGCGCTCGCTCTGAATGAGGGCGGCCGCTTCTCTGTAAAGCGCCGGCCTCCTGGTCGCTAGCTAAGCTGTGGGTTACCACCCACAGCTTTAGCGACCAACCAGGTTGATGGTCGCAATGGTCAAGACCATCGTGACCATCGGGGCTTGCGACGAGACCCTCGTGGTAGGGTCTCGTCTGCCGCAAGCCCCAGTGAGCTTTCGGCTCTAATAGAGCCGGAAGCTCACCACTGACATCACGAGTGATGTCAGTGGGGCCGCCCCCAAACGGCAGGCATTCCTTCAGGAACGCCTCTGTTTGGCCAGCAATCCCACCACCCCGCCTACAAAACGGGGAGAGCTGTCAATCACCATCGACAGCCTCCCCTTTTGTAGTGAGCCCCGGAGCGAGAGAATTTCTCTTTCACTCCGGGGCTTGCGCACGCGCAGTGTTTGAATGAGGCCCTTGGTTTCAAACCAAAGATGATAACTATGGCAACGGGTGAATGTCCGGATAGCGGAGTACAGGCTGGATGTCTGGTGCGGGGTGACTTCATTGGAGCTGCCAGTGGGGGGCGTGTGCGTGCCGTCTGACTTCACTGTGCATGTCTGGGACAGACATTTTAGCACATTATATGATACATTTTGTTTTAACATAACCTTCTGTTCCCATGTTATGTCCCTTTCTCCCTTCATCAGATTTACCCCAGCCAGGCGTTATGTTGCACCAAACAAAGCTCCACCACTGTACAGTGCTTGTGCTATATAAATAAAAAGTTTTGTGCTATATCTATATATACAGGATATTTCTCAGGGTGTGATGAAACAGTAAAAGATCACTTTCTATGATCTAGCAGCACACGCTGGGTCCATCAGTGTCCTTACCAGGTGCCCAATATTATTATTATATATTATCAAACATGCAAACTATAAGTATGGTGGTCGCTCACATCAGCTTAATGACTTAGCACAGGTGCTTGTAAAAGTTGGGGTTTACACTGAAAATAAAGGGATTTTCCCTCCAGCACACTGCAGCAATATCAACAAAAACACTGGAATCCTACATGATAAAAGAAATTCAGAGGTATTAGTTACATACATTTGATAATATATGAATAAGCGCCGGGCCAGCATCAACGCTCCTCTATACCGGCGTCCCTAACATTAAGGGGTTCACGTCCGAGGCGCAGGGTACCCAAAAAGAATCCAGCCAAGGACCATCCCCAGGGCATCACACGAAAGAGGGAAAAAAGGTGATAGTGAAGTGTAAAGTATAGATGTGTAAGGATAATCAATAAGTGCTAATATAATGAGAAAGAATTAAAATTACATAAATAATAAACAAACAAATAGAAAGGTGATGAAAAAGTATCTACGTGAATAAAGTGGTAATGCCCTGAAAAAGGTCCAGCCAGAGCAACTCCAGGGGCCCCACGCCCAAACGCTCACCCCAAAATAATTATTGCTACCTAATAGTAGCACCCACTCTGGGTCATATAATTACAAATTAATGTACTGCATAATAACAGCACAAGTATAAGCCGAGAGCTGACTCACCTAGGAGGTACTCCAGAAACCTCCAAATGGCACTATACTTTACACTTCACTATCACCTTTTTTCCCTATTTCGTGTGATACCCCGGGGATGGTCCTTGGCTGGATTCTTTGGGGGTACCCTGCGCCTCAGACATGAACCCCTTAATGTTAGGGACGCCGGTATAGAGGAGCCTTGAAGCTGGCCTGGCACTTATTCATATATTTGCAAATGTATGTAACCAATACCTCTGAATTTCTATTATCATGTAGGATTCAAGTATTTTTGCTGATATTGCTGCAGTGTGCTGGAGGAAATATTATCAAACATGCCAGCAATCACTACAGTGTTACTAGTGGAGAGACATTATTTAGTTAAGTAGTTATCTTATGAATGTGTTTTGTCAAAGACAAAAAATGGCAATTCCATTTGTTTGAGCTATTGGCACGTTCATATGGGATGTAGTTAGGATACCGGCAGGCGGGATATCCCGACAACCACATCCCGACATGGGACTAAAGGTAGGTGTTGAAATCCTGACACCTATCATTAATCCCACTACTAAATCCCGACACTCGGCTTACCGATCGAAGGTAAGCCGGGTGTCCTAGCGTGTAGCCGCCTGGGGAGGGTTAGCTTTAGGGACCTCCGGGAGACTTAGGGTTAGGCACCCCCCCTGGAGGATTAGGGTAGGGAAAGGGGGGGTTAGGATTATGCACTAGGGGGGGTTAGGCACGCCCCCGGGAGGGTTAGGTTTAGGGTGCGTGGAGGGGGGGTTAGGTTTAGGCAATAACGGGGGGTTAGGGTTAAGCACTACGGGGGAGGTTAGGGTTAGGCACCCGTAAGAGAGGGTTGGGGGGGGGAGAGGGGAGGGTTAGAGTACTTACCTGCTGCTGTCGGGATTCCGACCCATCGGGCTGCCGCTATTTGATCCAGCGGCTAAGCCGCCAGCATTACATACCGATTCTTGTTCATATATATTTGGAACACTTTGGTAGCAGTGTTATACCTAGGAGGTAGCAGTATTGAACCTCATAGGTGGTATCAGTATTGTGCTTCAGAGGCATCAGTATTTTCCTGGAGGTATCAGTACTGTCCCTGGGAGGCAGCATGCGCGTAACACAACAATCGGCCATCTGCCGGCGTAATCACAGTTGCGATCGGTAATGAAACAGGCCCCTAGACAATTGCTTGGTTTGCCTATGCCTATAGTATAGCCTATATACCTACTGAATTCACCAGTAACTGTATATGGTGTTGTCAGTGCTATTCCTGTCTATGGAGATTTGTCATGTTATTTTCTTTTGTAAACTATGGGCCGTATTCAATTAGAAGCGAAAAGCCATTTTCCGTGAAAAAGTATCACCGACTGCGGCTTTTCCCGTGGTCGGAACTTATCTCCAAATTCAATTCCATCCGGTTTTCGCCTACGCGGAAAGTCAATGCAATGTAATAGGAGAAAAAGATTCGCCTAAGAATAGCGGGAGAAAAAAAGTGCAACATTTTTATTTTGGGGTGCAAATGTGGGGTAACCTCTGAGAACCCTTGGGACAGCCCCCCCAAAGGACAACTGTGTCAAAAAATCCCAGAAAAAAACATAAGAACACCCCATAAAAGTACTTTCATTTTGGGGGCGAAAAAGTACAAAGTGGGGGGACAAGTATAAAAACTAGCGAAATAGCCTTCTTAGGGGTCTACTAGGATGGGTCAGGGGTTTTTAGGATAGTAGGTGCACGGAACAGGTGTGCGTTTTTCACGGTTTTAAAAACTTCACTTTAGAGACTCTGGGGCCTATTCATCAACACTAAAATAACGTTTTTAAAGACATTTTCCTTAAATAACATTATTTTAGTATTCATGATGACACTTAGCACAGGATATAACACTGATATCTCCTTGCTAAGTCCCCCTGCATTAATTTCCACACTCCCCATACATTAGTACATTAGTATGGGGATATGGAAATTATGGTGTTCATCAAATTCCGAAACGTTTGTATTTTTGGAATTTGATGGAGGTACTATCCGCCACTTTGAAGTGGTGAATAGCAGGTGAGACTGGACAGGTCCCCCGCAGCTCCCTCCAGCGCTCTGGTCCCTCCTCTGGCTCCGGAGGCTATTCGCACACTGTGTTCTCCCAGCAGAACACAATAAAGTTTAGAAAAAAAAAACTTTTTTTTTTTCTTCTAAACTGTACTGTGGTGTGCTGGGAGACCATGTCTCAGACCAGCAGGATGGAGCCGGAGGCTGCTGCGTGGGCAGGTAAGTGCGGGACAGGGGGAAGTGAGCGGAGGAGCGAGGGGGGTTGGGAGGGCACACAAACTTACCACCGCTGTAGGTAGTGCTGTGCATGCGCTGGTTTTACGAATGTAACAGCGCATGCGCAGCAATGATTCCAGCTGCAAAAATGACAGCTTTTCGGAATAGATAGTTATAATAATGAATTCCCCCGGTAATTAGGTAGAACTCCATGCCAGTTCTAAACCTAATTATCTCCATCGATTTTTAAGGTATGATGAATAGACCCCTCTAAAAGATGCTAGCACCCATTTTCAAGTACCCCAAATTTGACAGGACTATGGCCCTGATTCAGAGCCAGACGCTCTGACCAGAGCGCTCGCTCTGAATCAGGGCCCACCTCCATTAAAATGGAGCGTCCTCCCGGACGCTCGTATAGCTGTGGGTCACCACCCACAGCATATACGAGCGTCCAACAAGATGGTCGCGATGGTCTTGACCATCGCGACCATCGGACTTGCGAGAGAAACCCTGTGGTCGGGTTTCTCAACCGCAAGGCCAGGAGTGATTTTGGCTCTATCAGAGCCAAAATCACTCCCACTGACATCACTAGTGATGTCAGTGGGGCCGGCTTCAGACGGTAGGCGTTCCCATAGGAACGCCTCCATCTGGCAGGCAAGCCCCCGGAACGCCCACCAAAGGGGGCGTGCTGTCAATCAACATCGACAGCACGCCCCCTTTGGTGCGAGACCCGGAGCGATGGAAAGTCCTTCGCTCGCCGGGTCTCGCGCATGCGCACGAAGGAGCTCCCTCCGTCGTGCGCATGCGCAGTGGGGAACATCGACCCACTTGCGAGCGGACTGCCGCTCGCGAGTGGGTCTGAATGACCCCCTATGTTTTTTCACCAAAGACTACTGCTTAATGCCATACTTCACCACTTTTACAAGGATGCTAATAACAAGGATTTTAATTAACTTCAGTACCCCAAATAGTTTTTTTTAGGGCTATTAGAACACTTCTAAATTCATCCCCAATGTTAGTGCATCTTTTTGGGCGGTTCAGAAAGATTTCCCCTATTCTGACAGTACTTTCCGCCTCTTCTACATTCGCCGCTTGCCGGTTTCGCCTGGTTAGTCATTGAATATGGCGAAAAGCGGTAACGCGCGTGATAACTTTTCGCGATGTAGGCGAAAAGTCGGGCAGGCGGAACTTTTTAGCCGACGCGAAACTAATTGAATACTGCCCTATGGGGTCTATTTACTAATCAGTGTTAGGAGACAGAGTGAAAAGTGATAAAGTACCAGCCAATCAGCTCCCAACTGTCATTTTTCAAACACAGCCTGTGACATGGCAGTTAGGAGCTGATTGGCTGGTGCCTTATGTCAATTCACTTTGTCTCCTAACACTGCTTAGTAAATAGACCCCTATATATGGTAGCTCCCAGCCACAGATGGATACATAGGTATAATATGTAGACATATAGAGGTGGTGTATAGTGTGCCTGTACTTTTTAATGTATATTTGAGAAAAATAATCCCTTGTGATCTGTACACGATTCCTGCCAAACGCGTAAAGGTCACTATTTAATGAAGGAGATTATAGATGTGCCTGAGAAGAGTAATCTGATGTTAATGAACTGTATTTGCATTCCGGGTCTTTGTCTCTGTGAGAATCTCGCCTACCGATGTGACAGAGAATGTGCTCTTATGAATTATATTTTGTACAAATTGGAGAACCTTTGTACTGTTAATGAATGTTTAATTCATTTCAAATAATCATATCCCAATGTCAATGTTTGCTGTAGAAAACCAGCGCACGTCAGGTTGTCAGGTTGTCAGGCCGCCGTGACATTAATGCTTTTTATAAAAAAAAAAAAAAAAAAAAATCTTACGGAGATGGAATAATAATTGTCGTCTATTGTACGCTGTTCAGCACCGCGGCAGACTCAAGGGGTGGTTAAATAGTCCGAGTTCACTTCTGTGTGATATCGGACTACATACATCCACAGGTCAATTACAGTCGCTGGAAAATAAGAATCTATTCCTCAGGCGAGCGGCGAGGGCAGGAACAATGTATTGGGGCGGTCATGGGCACGCTGTTCAGTCAATAGGATTTCGCTTGCTCCATGCTATCATGAAAGCAACACGTTGTCATGGGACAAGAGGAACAATAGATAAAAGGGAAAAAAATTAAAAATTGCTGCGATGTGTTAGAAAATGTCTCACGGAATTCACACGCAGCGATATCACCGCCCAGTGCTGCATCCGCGGCCCCGAAGTCAGTGACACCATTAGATGGATGGGATCACTTGTAGGCATCTGGTCAGCGGCTGATATTAGCCCCTGCGTGTGACCCTCTTTAGCTGACTGAGGGGGAGATGTATCAAACCTTGGAGAGAGATATAGCGTAGAAGTTGCCCATAGCAACCAATCAGCTACTAGAGATGATTTAGCTAGCACAGTCTATAAAATGACAGTTAGAAGCTGATTGGTTGCTATGGACAACTTCTCCACTTTATTTAGCTCTAATGGTTGATACATCTACCCTATATATTGTTTGCGCTAAGTGATTACAGCTCTGTTTAAACCTAATTTTATTTTAGTTGCTCACTGTGTGATGTCATATTTCATTGTATGTCTATCCACATTCCTAGGCATTCTATTTACTGGCACAGTTATGTACAGTATGTATAGGAATATGTATCACAAAATAAAACAAGGAACAGCCTGGAAAAAAAGAGGGACTTAGAAGTAGTTACTAGTTACATATGTGTTGCTTACAACCATACAGCTGGAATCCTGTATATGTATGTATGACTGTATGTATGTATGTATATATATATATATAACTGACAGAAAATGACTGATAAGATGAGTAAAGTCTCAAAGTGTCAGTGTAGTATTTATGACTAAACTTTGCTGATTACGTTACAGCATTACTCAGCACCTACGTTATGTTCCTTTTATAAACAAAGGTGTCTTTCTAAAAAGAAAGCGATATTAATAACGTGCAAATTCTAAATTAAACCACAGCTGACACAACGGAATGAAAACGGGGGATGGGGACAACGCACAGGACACAGATTACCACATTTACTCTGCCACTTGGATGGACAAATGGTCCTGTTCCTGGTACCTACAAATAAACACAAGACAGCAGCCCACCCACACGGCTGCCGTACCCTCCCTTCTCCCTAGCGCGTACCACCCACACAGCTGCCGTACCCTTCCTTCTCCCTAGCACGTACCACCCACACGGCTGCCGTACCCTCCCTTCTCCCTAGCGCGTACCACCCACACGGCTGCCGTACCCGCCCTTCTCCCTAGCACGTACCACCCACACGGCTGCCGTACCCTCCATTCTCCCTAGCACGTACCACCCACACGGCTGCCGTACCCTCCCTTCCCCCTAGCGCGTACCACCCACACGGCCGCCGTACCCTCCCTTCTCCCTAGCTCGTACCACCCACACGGCTGCCGTACCCTCCCTTCTCCCTAGCACGTACCACCCACACGGCTGCCGTACCCTCCATTCTCCCTAGCGCGTACCACCCACACGGCTGCCGTACCCTCCCTTCTCCCTAGCGCGTACCACCCACACGGCTGCCGTACCCTCCCTTCTCCCTAGCGCGTACCACCCACACGGCTGCCGTACCCTCCCTTCTCCCTAGCGCGTACCACCCACACGGCTGCCGTACCCTCCCTTCTACCTAGCGCGTACCACCCACACAGCTGCCGTACCCTTCCTTCTCCCTAGCGCGTACCACCCACACGGCTGCCGTACCCGCCCTTCTCCCTAGCACGTACCACCCACACGGCTGCCGTACCCTTCCTTCTCCCTAGCGCGTACCACCCACACGGCTGCCGTACCCGCCCTTCTCCCTAGCACGTACCACCCACACGGCTGCCGTACCCTCCATTCTCCCTAGCGCGTACCACCCACACGGCCGCCGTACCCTCCCTTCTCCCTAGCTCGTACCACCCACACGGCTGCCGTACCCTCCCTTCTCCCTAGCACATACCACCCACACGGCTGCCGTACCCTCCATTCTCCCTAGCGCGTACCACCCACACGGCTGCCGCACCCTCCCTTCTCCCTAGCGCGTACCACCCACACGGCTGCCGTACCCTCCCTTCTCCCTAGCGCGTACCACCCACACGGCTGCCATACCCTCCCTTCTCCCTAGCGCGTACCACCCACACGGCTGCCGTACCCTCCATTCTCCCTAGCGCGTACCACCCACACGGCTGCCGTACCCTCCCTTCTCCCTAGCGCGTACCACCCACACGGCTGCCGTACCCTCCCTTCTCCCTAGCGCGTACCACCCACACGGCTGCCGTACCCTCCATTCTCCCTAGCGCGTACCACCCACACGGCTGCCGTACCCTCCCTTCTCCCTAGCGCGTACCACCCACACGGCTGCCGTACCCTCCGTTCTCCCTAGCACCTACCACCCACACGGCTGCCGTACCCTCCATTCTCCCTAGCGCGTACCACCCACACGGCTGCCGTACCCTCCCTTCTCCCTAGCACGTACCACCCACACGGCTGCCGTACCCTCCCTTCTCCCTAGAGCGTACCATCCACACGGCTGCCGTACCCTCCATTCTCCCTAGCGTGTACCACCCACACGGCTGCCGTACCCTCCCTTCTCCCTAGCGCGTACCACCAACACGGCTGCCGTACCCTCCCTTCTCCCTAGCGCGTACCACCCACACGGCTGCCGTACCCTCCCTTCTCCCTAGCGCGTACCACCCACACGGCTGCCGTACCCTCCCTTCTCCCTAGCGCGTACCACCCACACGGCTGCCGTACCCTCCCTTCTCCCTAGCGCGTACCACCCACACGGCTGCCGTACCCTCCCCTCTCCCTAGCGCGTACCACCCACACGGCTGCCGTACCCTCCATTCTCCCTAGCGCGTACCACCCACACGGCTGCCGTACCCTCCCTTCTCCCTAGCGCGTACCACCCACACGGCTGCCGTACCCTCCATTCTCCCTAGCGCGTACCACCCACACGGCTGCCATACCCTCCATTCTCCCTAGCGCGTACCACCCACACGGCTGCCGTGCCCTCCATTCGCCCTAGCGCGTACCACCCACACGGCTGCTGTACCCTCCCTTCTCCCTAGCACGTACCACCCACACGGCTGCCGTACCCTCCCTTCTCCCTAGCGCGTACCACCCACACGGCTGCCGTACCCTCCCTTCTCCCTAGCGCGTACCACCCACACGGCTGCCGTACCCTCCATTCTCCCTAGTGCATACCACCCACACAGCTGCCGTACCCTCCAGTCTCGCTACAAAGGGGGCGTGCTGTCGATGGTGAGTGACAGCACGCCCCCTTTGGTGGGTGTGGCTGCCCAGACGGAGGCGTTCCCTACCGTCTGGGGCCGGCCCCACTGACATCACAAGTGATGTCAGTGGGAGTGCTCTTGACTCTGTCAGAGCCGAAATCTCTCTGGGGCTTGTGGCCACGAGACCCTACCACAAGTGTCTCGTCGCAAGCCCGATGGTCGCGATGGTCTTGACCATCGCGACCATCTTCCTGGCCGCTCGCTATAGCTGTGGGTGGTCGATGGCCCCCCACAGAGCATGCGCACGACGGCGCCGGCGTGCGTGAGACCCACTATGACCGACAGCGCCGGTCGTAGCGGGTCTCGATCCAAAGGGGGCAAGCTGTCGATGTTGATTGACAGCTCGCCCCGTTTGGAAGGCGGGCCGGGGGGTGGCAGCCCAAACGGAGGCGTTCCCATGGGAATGCCTGCCGTTTGGGGGAGGCCCCACTGACATCACTAGTGATGTCAGTGAAGAGCTTCCGGCTCTGACAGAGCCAGAAGCTCTCCGGGGCTTACGACAAGGGAGACCCTACCCTAGGGTCTCGTCGTAAGCCCTGATGGTCGCGATGGTCTCTGACCATCGCGACCATCACCGGAGTGGTCGTTAGAGCTGTGGGTTTTAACCCACAGCCTAACGACCGCAACAGAGGCGGGTGGTCAGGATGCAAGTGGCCGCCCAGTTTCTGAGCGACCGCTTGCATCCTCCGACCGCCTCTGAATGAGGCCCTAAGTCTCATCGCTGACCTGGTGAGCAACAATTCAGGCTGTTTGTAGTGTTCTGCCTGTACAGGTTACTCTTAAGGGAAAATTTACTAAGAATCGTGTCTGGTCCGCGATAGCCCGAGTTTAAACCTGCACAGCATGGCAGGGACACGGGTGACTTATGTCAGCCGAAACCCTCAAATTTACCAAGAATCTTGTTTTGCTGAAACATGTTTTTCGATGTATGTAATCGTGTTTCCTTCCTGTGTTCCCCGCAATCACCGCAGTCAGACACACCCCAACATGCAACCTGCACATGTCAGTGAGGTATACGTGCAGGCTGATTGGCTATGAGTGGCCTGGCTGTCAATCAAGTGATTGGCTAACAGACAGACCAATCAGCGGCCTGGCTGTTGATTGACAGTCTGGTCACTCACAGCCAATCAGCGTCCACTTACTATAGTCGCGGCCGCTGATAGGATGGTGGCCCTACAAGTGCAGGAAACCTCGTAGGTCCTGTCACTTGCGGGGACGAGCTGTATCTATATACACATATTGCTCTTCAGTGTCTGGAATGGCTCAGGATTTTCCGGTGTTATTTTTATTGCCCGGGATGCTATTGGAGAAGAGGACCGACCCGCGCCAAGGGTTAGATGAGTATTTTTTTTTTATCCAAACAGCGGGACAAGAGGACTAAACACCGGGGACAAAGTGAGTATTGTGTGAGTGTATGTAATAAAATGTTATTTTCAATGGCGTGTTTACTGTGTTTATTTTAATATTTATTTTACAGGAGAACTACAAGCACCAGCAGGCCCTTAATGCCCCGCATGCTGGTACTTGTAGTTTCACAAGTACCGGCATGGGGGGGAGGCTTGCTAGGATCTATAGTCCTCCTGTAAAAGACAATATTAATTTAGCAACATTATTTACCCCATCAACTCCGCACCAACTGGCCAGGGCTGCAGAGCATAGCCCCGGACTTCAGCCCAGGCCTGGGATACACAGGAGAGGGGGGACCCCTATATTGAGATTCCTGACCAGGGCTGCAGAGCATAGCCCCGGGCTTCAGCCCAGGCCTGGGATACACAGGAGAGGGGGGACCCCTATATTGAGATTCCTGGCCAGGGCTGCAGAGCATAGCCCCGGGCTTCAGCCCAGGCCTGGGATACACAGGAGAGGGGGGACCCCTATATTGAGATTCCTGGCCAGGGCTGCAGAGCATAGCCCCGGGCTTCAGCCCAGGCCTGGGATACACAGGAGAGTGGGGACCCCTATATTGAGATTCCTGGCCAGGGCTGCAGAGCATAGCCCCGGGCTTCAGCCCAGGCCTGGGATACACAGGAGAGGGGGGACCCCTATATTGAGATTCCTGGCCAGGGCTGCAGAGCATAGCCCCGGGCTTCAGCCCAGGCCTGGGATACACAGGAGAGGGGGGACCCCTATATTCAGATTCCTGGCCAGGGCTGCAGAGCATAGCCCCGGGCTTCAGCCCAGGCCTGGGATACACAGGAGAGGGGGGACCCTTATATTGAGATTCCTGGCCAGGGCTGCAGAGCATAGCCCCGGGCTTCAGCCCAGGCCTGGGATACACAGGAGAGGGGGGACCCCTATATTGAGATTCCTGGCCAGGGCTGCAGAGCATAGCCCCAGGCTTCAGCCCAGGCCTGGGATACACAGGAGAGGGGGGACCCCTATATTGAGATTCCTGGCCAGGGCTGCAGAGCATAGCCCCGGGCTTCAGCATAGGCATGGGATACACAGGAGAGGGAGGACCCCTATATTGAGATTCCAGGCCAGGGCTGCAGAGCATAGCCCCGGGCTTCAGCCCAGGCCTGGGATACACAGGAGAGGGGGGACCCCTATATTGAGATTCCTGGCCAGGGCTGCAGAGCATAGCCCGGGCTTCAGCCCAGGCCTGGGATACACAGGAGAGGGGGGACCCCTATATTGAGATTCCTGGCCAGGGCTGCAGAGCATAGCCCCGGGCTTCAGCCCAGGCCTGGGATACACAGGAGAGGGGGGACCCCTATATTGAGATTCCTGGCCAGGGCTGCAGAGCATAGCCCCGGGCTTCAGCCCAGGCCTGGGATACACAGGAGAGGGGGGACCCTTATATTGAGATTCCAGGCCAGGGCTGCAGAGCATAGCCCCGGGATTCAGCCCAGGCCTGGGATACACAGGAGAGGGGGGACCCCTATATTGAGATTCCTGGCCAGGGCTGCAGAGCATAGCCCCAGGCTTCAGCCCAGGCCTGGGATACACAGGAGAGGGGGGACCCCTATATTGAGATTCCTGGCCAGGGCTGCAGAGCATAGCCCCGGGCTTCAGCCCAGGCCTGGGATACACAGGAGAGGGAGGACCCCTATATTTTGAGATTCCTGGCCAGGGCTGCAGAGCATAGCCCCGGGCTTCAGCCCAGGCCTGGGATACACAGGAGAGGGGGGACCCCTATATTGAGATTCCTGGCCAGGGCTGCAGAGCATAGCCCGGGCTTCAGCCCAGGCCTGGGATACACAGGAGAGGGGGGACCCCTATATTGAGATTCCTGGCCAGGGCTGCAGAGCCTAGCCCCGGGCTTCAGCCCAGGCCTGGGATACACAGGAGAGGGGGGACCCCTATATTGAGATTCCTGGCAAGGGCTGCAGAGCATAGCCCCGGGCTTCAGCCCAGGCCTGGGATACACAGGAGAGGGGGGACCCCTATATTGAGATTCATGGCCAGGGCTGCAGAGCATAGCCCCGGGCTTCAGCCCAGGCCTGGTATACACAGGAGAGGGGGGACCCCTATATTGAGATTCCTGGCCAGGGCTGCAGAGCATAGCCCCGGGCTTCAGCCCAGGCCTGGGATACACAGGAGAGGGGGGACCCCTATATTGAGATTCCTGGCCAGGGCTGCAGAGCATAGCCCCGGGCTTCAGCCCAGGCCTGGGATACACAGGAGAGGGGGGACCCCTATATTGAGATTCCTGGCCAGGGCTGCAGAGCATAGCCCCGGGCTTCAGCCCAGGCCTGGGATACACAGGAGAGGGGGGACCCCTATATTGAGATTCCTGGCCTGGGCTGCAGAGCATAGCCCCGGGCTTCAGCCCAGGCCTGGGATACACAGGAGAGGGGGGACTCCTATATTGAGATTCCTGGCCAGGGCTGCAGAGCATAGCCCCGGGCTTCAGCCCAGGCCTGGGATACACAGGAGAGGGGGGACCCCTATATTGAGATTCCTGGCCTGGGCTGCAGAGCATAGCCCCGGGCTTCAGCCCAGGCCTGGGATACACAGGAGAGGGGGGACCCCTATATTGAGATTCCTGGCCTGGGCTGACAAGCGTGGGGTGAGAATGCTTTGGTCGCGGGACCCTGTGAAGCATTACACCCCAGCTAGTGTAGCCCGGTGCTGGTTTTTTCCCCCGTATTCTTACAACCAGTGCTGGTTAGGGCCTGATTCAAAGATGTACGCTAATGCACTCGCAGCTGCAATTCGCGCAGAACGCAGCTGCAAAAATATGCTAATGACTCACGAGACTCCCACAGAAAGCAACTCACGTCAGCCGCTCACGCACAAAACCGGAAACATCGAAAACATTGACCGCAGATCAGGCAGCCATCAGCCGTCTGAGTAAGTCTAAGCTGCCGCAGACACAGCTGGTCTCCAGACACGCATAGGCACTCCTGCTGCCACCAAGGCCGCAGTGGTTCATTTATGCCCGCCCAGAAAATGGCATTTAAACGGTTTGACACGCCTGCATTTTTCTAACCACCCCCCGTTACCTTCCACAAATACTGACTACATGTCGCACACTTTGCGACTGAATCCTCTGTATGAGCGTAATCACAAAACAATTGCTTCACAATGCGGCTTACATGCACGGGCAGGACAAATACTAATAATGGGTCTCTCACTAAACTGGGACCTAGGGCCTGATTCAGAGCCGGACGCAATTAGCGCTCGCTCGTCCAGAAAATAGGGGTGGCTATTCAAATGAACCGTTCGCTCTTTGCAGTCTGTTCACGCCTCTAGGTCTGAACCAGCTAACAAAACTTGCGGTGGTTTTTTGGATAACTACGCCCCCTGGCCGCTCGCATCCTACGTCATGTCCGCTATTTATTAGATTAATCGAGTACATCGACCAGGGTATGAACTGCTCGCAATTCTTGTGGTTGGTTTTTGCTACCACAATTTTGCGAGCAGTTCTGGCTATAAAATAACCCCGTGACGTAGTCAATGACGCTGCTGTTTTAATTAAGCACACCCATAAAACGCCCGTTTTGACCTTTAAGCACGCCTGCGATCGGATCTCCACTCCCCGTTTTCAAGCACCTTCCCCTGTTACCACCCACATACGCCTCCTCCTGTCACTCAAAATAGCAGGCATTCGCTATTTTGCGAGCACATGAATTTCGACCGCACTGACTGGTTCGCGCATGCGTATAACGATCCGTACGCATGCGCAGTTGGGCAAACATCGCTCAGAGTGAACGAGCGGCCGCTTACGAGCGGCTCTGAATCAGGCCCCTAGTGCCCATCTGACCATGGACCTAGGGCCTTATTCACTACGGAACGATATATAGCATACGCACGCAGTTCAACTGCGATAGTATGCTAATCCATAGCGTTCGCAATGCAGCCGCAGCACTACATACACCTACACGCACATCCGTAATGGTTAGCAAGACTGCAAAAACATCGGTACAATCGAGTACCATCGGACCCATATGCACAGTTAAGGCAGGTCAGACCTCACTCAGGCAGCGTATGGTATCGCAGTGGATAATTTATGCACGCCCATGCAACAGCGTTGAAACGCACCGGCACACCTGCGTTCGCCCGACCACCCACAAAACGGCACTTCCTGTCAGTCACTCTGCGATGGGTCTGTGTAGCCGCTGCAGTGGCCGGTTCGTGCACTAGAATGCATACGCAGTACGCAACAATCAGCCTATTGTGTGCGTCTTAGCAACTGCAATCCTTGCTGAGTCAGGCCCCTAGTTATTATAGGGCCTAATGCCATTTGGGGCTCAGGCCTAGTGCCTGCCTACCAATGGGGCCTTAGAACAGGAGCCATACATACCTAATGGCTTGGGCCTTTGCTCACCTAACCAATGAGATCTTTTAACACTCTAATTATGGCCTTATGCCCTCCCTCTGGCCTTGTGCCCAAACCTAGGTGGTCTAGGGGGATACACAAGCAAAGGACTTACCAGTCCTGTAGTCTTCGGCCCACCCAGGCCTGGTTCAGACACTGGTCCATTCTGCCTCTGGGCCTCCAAAGGCTTCATTTGAGGGTTAACACCCTCAGGTCTTCTGGGACTCTTCACCTGAGGCAGGCCAATTCCCACTGCCTCAGGGCTTCCTGCAGTCTTCACCCAGGGAGCAGTGACCAGAGCAAGCTCTTTATTCAGGATCGTTGCTACCCTCTGCTGTGTTGGCTGGCGGTGACTGGATCCTCCAGAAAACAGACCCGCCATCATGCCCAAGGCTGTTGCATGGTCCAAGACGCTTCGTTGGCCAGGATCTTGCCGGGTCCAGGCCTACCGCTACGCCCGACACCCCCGCCATACCGTGCTACAGATGCATGATGTCTCTTAGCGTTGAGAAAAGGGGCATGTTAGTACATTGATCCCTAATTCTCTTTACATTGGGAGCAAGGGACCTGCTTCACAGATTTCCTCCACCCACAATGCAATTTCACCAACCTGTGGAAACCTGGTTAGTGAATATATAGATCAGCAGGACATGTTGAGATTTGTAGTTCTACTGTGAAGCCCCATGCTGCATAGGGGGAAAGAAGGGACTTACATTAAACAAAAATAATAAGTTTGGTTTCAAAAACACTCTCACTAGATGATCCCACTGTATACAGGGACCGATTCAGACCCACTTGCAAGCGCATAGTGCTCGCAAGCGGGTCGATAGTGAGGTACATGTGCAAGCCCCGGAGCGAGAAATATGCCCTGATTCAGAGCGAGCGCTCTTAAAGAGCGTCCGTCTCTGAATCAGGCCCACAGTACGTACATAGGATGTTCTGGCCAAATCCATTTTAAATATGGCACCTTCCATATGTTTTTTTTGGTGGCTACAATGAATGAATACAGTAAATGAAATGATGCCTTTCTCCCTCTGTCTATGAACAAACATGTAACCCCCAGTATTGAATAATATACATTTAATTTTCTTTGAATCCCTAGCTCATCATCAGGGCTGTGATTGCTTAGGCTATGTCAGTTCCCAGCACCATGCAATCATCCACAGCTCCAAACAGACAAGTGATTGTTGATGTAAAATTACGAGGATGCTCCTGGTTAATTACAGAGCTTTGTGACGCTCGCATGCATGCACATTGCTCTCTGATGACTGGTGTAGACTAGATACATACTATATGGATTTAACCATGACTGGCTGCAGAGGGAAATATTACTTAATTTGACAATAAACAAAATCTGTTTGGTTCTTGCTTAGCAAATTGGGGGTGCTGACACTGCTGAAGCCTGGAAGACCAGACATTTACAATCTTTTGTGATGGTGATGTTCGTTATTGTACAAACTAATTACAGATATAGGGCCTGATTCAGACCCCCTCGCGAGCGCTCGCAAGCGGGTCGATGGTGCCCTAGTGCGCAAGCCGTCATTATGGGTCTCGCACCAAAGGGGGCGTGCTGTCGATGGTGATTGACAGCACGCCCCTTTTGGTGGGCGTGCCTGGGGCGTGGCTGCCAGACGGAGGCGTTCCCATGGGAACGCCTACCGTCTGGGTCCGGCCCCACTGACATCACTAGTGATGTCAGTGGGAGTGACTTTGGCTCTGATAGAGCCAAAATCACTCCAGGACTTGCGGTCACCGAGACCCTACCGCAGGCTCTCGTCGCAAGCCCGATGGTCGCGATGGTCTTGACCATCGCAACCATCGTCATGGACGCTCGCATAAGCTGTGGGTGGTAACCCACAGCTATGTGAGCGTCCAAAAGGCCGGATGGAAAAAAACAAACCACGCCCTGATTCAGAGCGGGCGCTCGTTCAGAGCGTCCGGCTCTGAATCAGGCCCATAGTTTCCTAGAAATCTGACCCTTAGTGTAACACAAACATGCATTAGGAAAATATATTTTTGCAATTAAAAGATTCTAAAATACATAATCTGGTTCGCATTATGGTAGCGCAGTGGTTACAGTTACATACATAGGGTGGCACAGTGGTTAGTATTGCTTCCTCACATTGCTTCAGTCCTGTATCCTGTTCTGATCAGGGCCCTTTCTATGTGGAGTGTTATGGGTATACGTTTAAGATGCCGGCGATCACTATGCTGACTGCTGGCATCTAGACTACAGAATCCCGGCGTGGAGACCGGCGCCCAGCATCCCGATCGAAGGGTTGCTGGGCGTTGAACACGGACAGCCGCGGGGGGGGGGGGTGGGGGGAGGGTTAGGTTCAGGGTTCCCGGGGGGGACTTAGGTTAGGCACCCTCCCGGGAGGTTAGGGTTAGGCTAGGGGGAGGGAGGGTTAGGCACCCCCAGGGGAAGGCTAGGGTTAGGCACCCCCCCGTCTGACTTAGGTTTATGCATCGGGGAAAGGGGGTGTTAGGTGTAGGCACTTAAGAGGGGGGATTAGGGTTAGGCACAGGGGGGGGGGTTAGTGTTAGGCACCCTAAAGGAGGGTTAGGGGGTACAGTTATGTTAGTTCATACTTACCTTTTAGACGATCGGGATTTCCTTCCATGTCGGGCTGGCGCTGCCGGGATTTGAACCGCTGAATTAGGTAGCAATTCAATTAAAGGCGATGTCAACAATCAGGCAAATGAACAGCAATCCTTTTACCTCGCTTCCATACAGGGGTGCTCAGTAAAGCGAGCAATGTTGGGCTACCAGAAGTATCGGACGCACACTGTATTCCAGCACTACATTGAATTTAATTGTCCCTTTAGCATCAGCCTCCATGTGAATACGACCCTCACCTGTCCTAAACCCTGCCTGCTGTTTGCACCCCCACCTGCAATGCACATCTTTGATCACATGCAATTTTGTAGCTTGTTCCTGCCCTGTCTCTCTGGAACATTAAAGCGTACTATCTAATCCCTCTGCAATATTACCGCTTCTGTCAGATATCGTGCAAACTAATGATGAGCGCAAGTCGGCGACTTCAATCCGGACAGCAGTCCTAATACATGGTCTTATTAACTTTTATTTTGTAATTAAGTGCACTGTAAAACATCATTTTTTTTATGTCAAGTAAATATCCCCGTAGTTATCATGCACATCTCTCCATGCTAGGTAATGTGACATGGGGGTGTTTGACCGTATAAAAGTAGAATTTTGGTACTTACCATTCCGGATTGTATAAAAATGAGCATATACCTTTAATTGTGTGGAACAAACACTTTATTCAGGTTAAATGCACATTTTTCATACACGGCTCTATGGGCCTGATTCAGAGCCGCTCGCAAGATGCGATTGCTCGCTTGCAGAAAGGGGCTGGGTATGTAAATTAAGCGCTCGCACTGCGTCGTGTAAGGACGCCCACTGTGTGTTAGCGAGCTACGGCAAAGTGCGCTCGCAAGTGTCTGAAGACGCCCCCTTGCCACTCGCAACACACGTCATCTCCGGGAAATGTAGGATTAATCGGGACCATCGGGACCCATCAGAGCTGCTCGCAGCCCTTGGGGTTGCCTTTTCCTGCCGCAAGCACAGCGATCAGTGCTGGCTGAAATACATGCAGGTGACATGTACAATGACGCTACTTTGCTAATTATGCACGCCCTTTAAACACTGTTTTGGCAGTCAGACACGCCTGCGTTCGCAACACCACTCCCCCGTTCACAAGCACCTTCCCGTTACCACCCACAAAAGGCGCTATCTGTCACACAAAGCAGCGATCTGATAGTGGCTTACGAGCAGCCAAAAGAAGATCGCAACGAATGGCTTGCGCACACGCACTGCGAATTATACGCATGCGCAGATTGGCAAAAATCGCTCTGAGCGAGCGATCGCCCCTTAGCGAGCGTGTCTGAATCAGGTCCAATGACTTTTGATTAAGCAAATTAAAATGTTGCTCTATTTACCTCTTTATTGCTTCCCTAGTATCAAATACTTTCATGCTCAATGCGCAAACCGGATTCTCAGTCTGCAGAAGTCGCGCGTTGGCTTCTCATTGGTCCAGGCTTTGGGAGATAGCCCTGGGTTACTGTGGAGCATAGTCATGATATAATCCGAGCATTCTGTTCTTAATCTATATGGCACTAACACATTCCGCAGCGTTGCATAATTATTATCATTTTTTAGGGGAATGGGGTGGGGGGGGGGGGGGCAAATCGGTCTCCGGTTCAATTTGCAATCATATTTTCCTAACATACAATCTAATTTCATTATCCTAGTCACACATACACTTGCTCCAGATTTTCCCACTTATTTTCCTTTTGCAGTTGTCTAAGAAGAATTACTTTAAGGGCAGTATTCAATTTGGAGCGAAAGGGCGTTCTCTGCAAAACTTTTTCGCCGATGACATCATTTTCGACGATTTCACTTATCTCCCCGTATTCAATTGTAGCGTCTTTTCGCCGGTACGATAACGCAATGCAATGTAATAAGCGAAAAAGTTTCGCCTATAAATACCCGGCGGAAAAAAGTGCAGAATTGGGGTTTTGGGGTGCGGAAACCACTCTGTACCCTTGGTACACCCCCGTCGATGCAAAATGCTGAAAAAAACACGCTTAAAAAAACACAAAGGACACCCCAAAAAAGCACTTTGAAAATGTGGGTGAAAAAATTCAAAGTGGGGGTACAAATACAAAAACTAGCGAAATAGCCTCTGGGAGGGGTCTGCAAGTATGGGGGGGAGGTGTTTTTTTTATTGCAGATGCTTGCTGAATTGCTAACTTTAACAATTTTTAATATGCTTGCACCCATTTTCATGTACCCCAAATTTGATGAGACTACTTATTTTTTTCAAAAAAGTTGCTAAATGCTATTCTTCACCACTCTCCCAAAGACGCTAAATAGCTCCTATTGAGACCATTTAGCAGGGCTATTCGGGGGTACCCATAGTGAACCCCCATGTCAGAGCATCTTTTGGGGGGTGTCAGGCTGATTTCCCCAAAAACGACAGCACTTTTCGTGGATTTTGTTTTTGCCGGATATTGACAGAGGTTACTGTAACAGGAAAATAAGTGGGAAGGACATTTTGTTCTGGTTGTAATAAGTGAGGAGGGGGCAGTATCTAGCCCTGCAGCATATGTCAGCTCCTATTGTAATAATGTTCCTAATACATAAAGGGTTCTATACATATGAGTCCTAATCACTGATTGGGGAAACAGTTGACCCTCGTGGGGCTGTAATGTGCTACAAACCACAGTAGCAGCCAGATACCTCTAATCCTCTCCACTCCTGTCAGTGCTGATTCCAGCCATTTACATACTGAGCTTCTCTGCTCTCTGTCAGAATTATAATAATCCTAGATATAAGGTACACAGGCCGGCAGCATCGTCATCTATCAGCGGCTATCACAGGTCTCGGCCTAAGGTGAGAGAAGTGGGGAGGGCAGCGGGTAGGCAGGGCCGTAGCTAGGGTAGTGCGGCCGGTGCCATGGCACAGGGCAGGGGGCGCTGTTTGGGTCTGTCAAATTTCTGTTTATTATCATTCTCACTTGTAGCTTCCTCTTATTTCATCCCCAGCATCTCCAGGTCTCCCCGATCTCTTCCCTGGCCCTTCCCCATGAGGCCATGGCCCTCTCTCAGGTGCACTATATTATGTCCCTATTTATACCCAGCATCTCCTGGCCTCCCCTATCTCTTCCCTGGCCCTTCCCCATGAGGCCATGGCCCTCTCTCAGGTGCACTATATTATGTCCCTATTTATCCCCAGCATCTCCTGGCCTCCCCTATCTCTTCCCTGGCCCTTCCCCATGAGGCCATGGCCCTCTCTCAGGTGCACTATATTATGTCCCTATTTATACCCAGCATCTCCTGGCCTCCCCTATCTCTTCCCTGGCCCTTCCCCATGAGGCCATGGCCCTCTCTCAGGTGCACTATATTATGTCCCTATTTATCCCCAGCATCTCCTGGCCTCCCCTATCTCTTCCCTGGCCCTTCCCCATGAGGCCATGGCCCTCTCTCAGGTGCACTATATTATGTCCCTATTTATCCCCAGCATCTCCTGGCCTCCCCTATCTCTTCCCTGGCCCTTCCCCATGAGGCCATGGCCCTCTCTCAGGGGCACTATATTATGTCCCTATTTATCCCCAGCATCTCCTGGCCTCCCCTATCTCTTCCCTGGCCCTTCCCCATGAGGCCATGGCCCTCTCTCAGGTGCACTATATTATGTCCCTATTTATCCCCAGCATCTCCTGGCCTCCCCTATCTCTTCCCTGGCCCTTCCCCATGAGGCCATGGCCCTCTCTCAGGTGCACTATATTATGTCCCTATTTATACCCAGCATCTCCTGGCCTCCCCTATCTCTTCCCTGGCCCTTCCCCATGAGGCCATGGCCCTCTCTCAGGTGCACTATATTATGTCCCTATTTATCCCCAGCATCTCCTGGCCTCCCCTATCTCTTCCCTGGCCCTTCCCCATGAGGCCATGGCCCTCTCTCAGGTGCACTATATTATGTCCCTATTTATCCCCAGCATCTCCTGGCCTCCCCTATCTCTTCCCTGGCCCTTCCCCATGAGGCCATGACCCTCTCTCAGGGGCACTATATTATGTCCCTATTTATCCCCAGCATCTCCTGGCCTCCCCTATCTCTTCACTGGCCCTTCCCCATGAGGCCATGGCCCTCTCTCAGGGGCACTATATTATGTCCCTATTTATCCCCAGCATCTCCTGGCCTCCCCTATCTCTTCCATGGCCCTTCCCCATGAGGCCATGGCCCTCTCTCAGGGGCACTATATTATGTCCCTATTTATCCCCAGCATCTCCTGGCCTCCCCTATCTCTTCACTGGCCCTTCCCCATGAGGCCATGGCCCTCTCTCAGGGGCACTATATTATGTCCCTATTTATCCCCAGCATCTCCTGGCCTCCCCTATCTCTTCCATGGCCCTTCCCCATGAGGCCATGGCCCTCTCTCAGGGGCACTATATTATGTCCCTATTTATCCCCAGCATCTCCTGGCCTCCCCTATCTCTTCACTGGCCCTTCCCCATGAGGCCATGGCCCTCTCTCAGGGGCACTATATTATGTCCCTATTTATCCCCAGCACTATCTGGCCTCCCCTATCTCTTCCCTGGCCCTTCCCCATCAGGCCATGGCCCTCTCTCAGGTGCACTATATTATGTCCCTATATATCCCCAGCATCTCCTGGCCTCCCCTATCTCTTCCCTGGCCCTTCCCCATCAGGCCATGGCACTCTCTCAGGTGCACTATATTATGTCCCTATATATCCCCAGCATCTCCTGGCCTCTCCTATCTCTTCCCTGGCCCATCCCCATGAGGCCATGGCCCTCTCTCAGGTGCACTATATTATGTCCCTATTTATCCCCAGCATCTCCTGGCCTCCCCTATCTCTTCCCTGGCCCTTCCCCATCAGACCATGGCCCTCTCTCAGGTGCACTATATTATGTCCGTATTTATCCCCAGCATCTCCTGGCCTCCCCTATCTCTTCCCTGGCCCTTCCCCATGAGGCCATGGCCCTCTCTCAGGTGCACTATATTATGTCCCTATTTATCCCCAGCATCTCCTGGTCTCCCCTATCTCTTCCCCAGCATCTCCTGGCCTCCCCTATCTCTTCCCTGGCCCTTCCCCATGAGGCCATGGCCCTCTCTCAGGTGCGCTATATTATGTCCCTATTTATCCCCAGCATCTCCTGGCCTCCCCTATCTCTTCCCTGGCCCTTCCCCATGAGGCCATGGCCCTCTCTCAGGTGCGCTATATTATGTCCCTATTTATGCCCAGCATCTCCTGGCCTCCCCTATCTCTTCCCTGGCCCTTCCCCATGAGGCCATGGCCCTCTCTCAGGTGCACTATATTATGTTCCTATTTATCCCCAGCATCTCCTGGCCTTCCCTATCTCTTCCCTGGCCCTTCCCCATGAGGCCATGGCCCTCTCTCAGGTGCACTATATTATGTCCCTATTTCTCCCCAGCATCTCCTGGTTTCCCCTATCTCTTTCCTGGCCCTTCCCCATGAGGCCATGGCCCTCTCTCAGGTGCACTATATTATGTCCCTATTTATCCCCAGCATCTCCTGGCCTCTCCTATCTCTTCCCTGGCCCTTCCCCATGAGGCCATGGCCCTCTCTCAGGTGCACTATATTATGTCCCTATTTATCCCCAGCATCTCCTGGCCTCCCCTAGCTCTTCCCTGGCCATTCCCCATCAGGCCATGGCCCTCTCTCAGGTGCACTATATTATGTCCCTATTTATCCCCAGCATCTCCTGGCCTCCCCTATCTCTTCCCTGGCCCTTCCCCATGAGGCCATGACCCTCTCTCAGGGGCACTATATTATGTCCCTATTTATCCCCAGCATCTCCTGGACTCCCCTATCTCTTCCCTGGCCCTTCCCCATGAGGCCATGGCCCTCTCTCAGAGGCACTATATTATGTCCCTATTTATCCCCAGCATCTCCTGGACTCCCCTATCTCTTCCCTGGCCCTTCCCCATAAGGCCATGGCCCTCTCTCAGGTGCGCTATATTATGTCCCTAATTATCCCCAGCAACTCCTGGCCTCCCCTATCTCTTCCCTGGCGCTTCCCCATGAGGCCATGGCCCTCTCTCAGGTGCGCTATATTATGTCCCTATTTATCCCCAGCATCTCCTGGCCTCCCCTATCTCTTCCCTGGCCCTTCCCCATGAGGCCATGGCCTTCTCTCAGGTGCGCTATATTATGTCCCTATTTATGCCCAGCATCTCCTGGCCTCCCCTATCTCTTCCCTGGCCCTTCCCCATGAGGCCATGGCCCTCTCTCAGGTGCACTATATTATGTTCCTATTTATCCCCAGCATCTCCTGGCCTTCCCTATCTCTTCCCTGGCCTTTCCCCATGAGGCCATGGCCCTCTCTCAGGTGCACTATATTATGTCCCTATTTATCCCCAGCATCTCCTGGCCTCTCCTATCTCTTCCCTGGCCCTTCCCCATGAGGCCATGGCCCTCTCTCAGGTGCACTATATTATGTCCCTATTTATCCCCAGCATCTCCTGGCCTCCCATATCTCTTCCCTGGCCCTTCCCCATCAGGCCATGGCCCTCTCTCAGGTGCACTATATTATGTCCCTATTTATCCCCAGCACTATCTGGCCTCCCCTATCTCTTCCCTGGCCCTTCCCCATCAGGCCATGGCCCTCTCTCAGGTGCACTATATTATGTCCCTATTTATCCCCAGCATCTCCTGGCCTCCCCTATCTCTTCCCTGGCCCTTCCCCATCAGGCCATGGCCCTCTCTCAGGTGCACTATATTATGTCCCTATATATCCCCAGCATCTCCTGGCCTCCCCTATCTCTTCCCTGGCCCTTCCCCATCAGGCCATGGCACTCTCTCAGGTGCACTATATTATGTCCCTATATATCCCCAGCATCTCCTGGCCTCTCCTATCTCTTCCCTGGCCCATCCCCATGAGGCCATGGCCCTCTCTCAGGTGCACTATATTATGTCCCTATTTATCCCCAGCATCTCCTGGCCTCCCCTATCTCTTCCCTGGCCCTTCCCCATCAGACCATGGCCCTCTCTCAGGTGCACTATATTATGTCCGTATTTATCCCCAGCATCTCCTGGCCTCCCCTATCTCTTCCCTGGCCCTTCCCCATGAGGCCATGGCCCTCTCTCAGGTGCACTATATTATGTCCCTATTTATCCCCAGCATCTCCTGGTCTCCCCTATCTCTTCCCCAGCATCTCCTGGCCTCCCCTATCTCTTCCCTGGCCCTTCCCCATGAGGCCATGGCCCTCTCTCAGGTGCACTATATTATGTCCCTATTTATCCCCAGCATCTCCTGGCCTCCCCTAGCTCTTCCCTGGCCATTCCCCATCAGGCCATGGCCCTCTCTCAGGTGCACTATATTATGTCCCTATTTATCCCCAGCATCTCCTGGCCTCCCCTATCTCTTCCCTGGCCCTTCCCCATCAGACCATGGCCCTCTCTCAGGTGCACTATATTATGTCCGTATTTATCCCCAGCATCTCCTGGCCTCCCCTATCTCTTCCCTGGCCCTTCCCCATGAGGCCATGGCCCTCTCTCAGGTGCACTATATTATGTCCCTATTTATCCCCAGCATCTCCTGGTCTCCCCTATCTCTTCCCCAGCATCTCCTGGCCTTCCCTATCTCTTCCCTGGCCCTTCCCCATGAGGCCATGGCCCTCTCTCAGGTGCACTATATTATGTCCCTATTTCTCCCCAGCATCTCCTGGTTTCCCCTATCTCTTTCCTGGCCCTTCCCCATGAGGCCATGGCCCTCTCTCAGGTGCACTATATTATGTCCCTATTTATCCCCAGCATCTCCTGGCCTCTCCTATCTCTTCCCTGGCCCTTCCCCATGAGGCCATGGCCCTCTCTCAGGTGCACTATATTATGTCCCTATTTATCCCCAGCATCTCCTGGCCTCCCCTAGCTCTTCCCTGGCCATTCCCCATCAGGCCATGGCCCTCTCTCAGGTGCACTATATTATGTCCCTATTTATCCCCAGCATCTCCTGGCCTCCCCTATCTCTTCCCTGGCCCTTCCCCATGAGGCCATGACCCTCTCTCAGGGGCACTATATTATGTCCCTATTTATCCCCAGCATCTCCTGGACTCCCCTATCTCTTCCCTGGCCCTTCCCCATGAGGCCATGGCCCTCTCTCAGAGGCACTATATTATGTCCCTATTTATCCCCAGCATCTCCTGGACTCCCCTATCTCTTCCCTGGCCCTTCCCCATAAGGCCATGGCCCTCTCTCAGGTGCGCTATATTATGTCCCTAATTATCCCCAGCAACTCCTGGCCTCCCCTATCTCTTCCCTGGCGCTTCCCCATGAGGCCATGGCCCTCTCTCAGGTGCGCTATATTATGTCCCTATTTATCCCCAGCATCTCCTGGCCTCCCCTATCTCTTCCCTGGCCCTTCCCCATGAGGCCATGGCCTTCTCTCAGGTGCGCTATATTATGTCCCTATTTATGCCCAGCATCTCCTGGCCTCCCCTATCTCTTCCCTGGCCCTTCCCCATGAGGCCATGGCCCTCTCTCAGGTGCACTATATTATGTTCCTATTTATCCCCAGCATCTCCTGGCCTTCCCTATCTCTTCCCTGGCCTTTCCCCATGAGGCCATGGCCCTCTCTCAGGTGCACTATATTATGTCCCTATTTATCCCCAGCATCTCCTGGCCTCTCCTATCTCTTCCCTGGCCCTTCCCCATGAGGCCATGGCCCTCTCTCAGGTGCACTATATTATGTCCCTATTTATCCCCAGCATCTCCTGGCCTCCCATATCTCTTCCCTGGCCCTTCCCCATCAGGCCATGGCCCTCTCTCAGGTGCACTATATTATGTCCCTATTTATCCCCAGCACTATCTGGCCTCCCCTATCTCTTCCCTGGCCCTTCCCCATCAGGCCATGGCCCTCTCTCAGGTGCACTATATTATGTCCCTATTTATCCCCAGCATCTCCTGGCCTCCCCTATCTCTTCCCTGGCCCTTCCCCATCAGGCCATGGCCCTCTCTCAGGTGCACTATATTATGTCCCTATATATCCCCAGCATCTCCTGGCCTCCCCTATCTCTTCCCTGGCCCTTCCCCATCAGGCCATGGCACTCTCTCAGGTGCACTATATTATGTCCCTATATATCCCCAGCATCTCCTGGCCTCTCCTATCTCTTCCCTGGCCCATCCCCATGAGGCCATGGCCCTCTCTCAGGTGCACTATATTATGTCCCTATTTATCCCCAGCATCTCCTGGCCTCCCCTATCTCTTCCCTGGCCCTTCCCCATCAGACCATGGCCCTCTCTCAGGTGCACTATATTATGTCCGTATTTATCCCCAGCATCTCCTGGCCTCCCCTATCTCTTCCCTGGCCCTTCCCCATGAGGCCATGGCCCTCTCTCAGGTGCACTATATTATGTCCCTATTTATCCCCAGCATCTCCTGGTCTCCCCTATCTCTTCCCCAGCATCTCCTGGCCTCCCCTATCTCTTCCCTGGCCCTTCCCCATGAGGCCATGGCCCTCTCTCAGGTGCACTATATTATGTCCCTATTTATCCCCAGCATCTCCTGGCCTCCCCTAGCTCTTCCCTGGCCATTCCCCATCAGGCCATGGCCCTCTCTCAGGTGCACTATATTATGTCCCTATTTATCCCCAGCATCTCCTGGCCTCCCCTATCTCTTCCCTGGCCCTTCCCCATGAGGCCATGACCCTCTCTCAGGGGCACTATATTATGTCCCTATTTATCCCCAGCATCTCCTGGACTCCCCTATCTCTTCCCTGGCCCTTCCCCATGAGGCCATGGCCCTCTCTCAGAGGCACTATATTATGTCCCTATTTATCCCCAGCATCTCCTGGACTCCCCTATCTCTTCCCTGGCCCTTCCCCATAAGGCCATGGCCCTCTCTCAGGTGCGCTATATTATGTCCCTAATTATCCCCAGCAACTCCTGGCCTCCCCTATCTCTTCCCTGGCGCTTCCCCATGAGGCCATGGCCCTCTCTCAGGTGCGCTATATTATGTCCCTATTTATCCCCAGCATCTCCTGGCCTCCCCTATCTCTTCCCTGGCCCTTCCCCATGAGGCCATGGCCTTCTCTCAGGTGCGCTATATTATGTCCCTATTTATGCCCAGCATCTCCTGGCCTCCCCTATCTCTTCCCTGGCCCTTCCCCATGAGGCCATGGCCCTCTCTCAGGTGCACTATATTATGTTCCTATTTATCCCCAGCATCTCCTGGCCTTCCCTATCTCTTCCCTGGCCTTTCCCCATGAGGCCATGGCCCTCTCTCAGGTGCACCATATTATGTCCCTATTTATCCCCAGCATCTCCTGGCCTCTCCTATCTCTTCCCTGGCCCTTCCCCATGAGGCCATGGCCCTCTCTCAGGTGCACTATATTATGTCCCTATTTATCCCCAGCATCTCCTGGCCTCCCATATCTCTTCCCTGGCCCTTCCCCATCAGGCCATGGCCCTCTCTCAGGTGCACTATATTATGTCCCTATTTATCCCCAGCACTATCTGGCCTCCCCTATCTCTTCCCTGGCCCTTCCCCATCAGGCCATGGCCCTCTCTCAGGTGCACTATATTATGTCCCTATTTATCCCCAGCATCTCCTGGCCTCCCCTATCTCTTCCCTGGCCCTTCCCCATGAGGCCATGGCCCTCTCTCAGGTGCACTATATTATGTCCCTATATATCCCCAGCATCTCCTGGCCTCCCCTATCTCTTCCCTGGCCCTTCCCCATCAGGCCATGGCACTCTCTCAGGTGCACTATATTATGTCCCTATATGTCCCCAGCATCTCCTGGCCTCTCCTATCTCTTCCCTGGCCCATCCCCATGAGGCCATGGCCCTCTCTCAGGTGCGCTATATTATGTCCCTATTTATCCCCAGCATCTCCTGGCCTCCCCTATCTCTTCCCTGGCCCTTCCCCATCAGACCATGGCCCTCTCTCAGGTGCACTATATTATGTCCGTATTTATCCCCAGCATCTCCTGGCCTCCCCTATCTCTTCCCTGGCCCTTCCCCATGAGGCCATGGCCCTCTCTCAGGTGCACTATATTATGTCCCTATTTATCCCCAGCATCTCCTGGTCTCCCCTATCTCTTAACCAGCATCTCCTGGCCTCCCCTATCTCTTCCCTGGCCCTTCCCCATGAGGCCATGGCCCTCTCTCAGGTGCGCTATATTATGTCCCTATTTATCCCCAGCATCTCCTGGCCTCCCCTATCTCTTCCCTGGCCCTTCCCCATGAGGCCATGGCCCTCTCTCAGGTGCGCTATATTATGTCCCTATTTATGCCCAGCATCTCCTGGCCTCCCCTATCTCTTCCCTGGCCCTTCCCCATGAGGCCATGGCCCTCTCTCAGGTGCACTATATTATGTTCCTATTTATCCCCAGCATCTCCTGGCCTTCCCTATCTCTTCCCTGGCCCTTCCCCATGAGGCCATGGCCCTCTCTCAGGTGCACTATATTATGTCCCTATTTCTCCCCAGCATCTCCTGGTTTCCCCTATCTCTTTCCTGGCCCTTCCCCATGAGGCCATGGCCCTCTCTCAGGTGCACTATATTATGTCCCTATTTATCCCCAGCATCTCCTGGCCTCTCCTATCTCTTCCCTGGCCCTTCCCCATGAGGCCATGGCCCTCTCTCAGGTGCACTATATTATGTCCCTATTTATCCCCAGCATCTCCTGGCCTCCCCTAGCTCTTCCCTGGCCATTCCCCATCAGGCCATGGCCCTCTCTCAGGTGCACTATATTATGTCCCTATTTATCCCCACCATCTCCTGGCCTCCCATATCTCTTCCCTGGCCCTTCCCCATCAGGCCATGGCCCTCTCTCAGGTGCACTATATTATGTCCCTATTTATCCCCAGCACTATCTGGCCTCCCCTATCTCTTCCCTGGCCCTTCCCCATCAGGCCATGGCCCTCTCTCAGGTGCACTATATTATGTCCCTATTTATCCCCAGCATCTCCTGGCCTCCCCTAGCTCTTCCCTGGCCCTTCCCCATGAGGCCATGGCCCTCTCTCAGGTGCACTATATTATGTCCCTATATATCCCCAGCATCTCCTGGCCTCCCCTATCTCTTCCCTGGCCCTTCCCCATGAGGCCATGGCCCTCTCTCAGGTGCACTATATTATGTCCCTATTTATACCCAGCATCTCCTGGCCTCCCCTATCTCTTCCCTGGCCCTTCCCCATGAGGCCATGGCCCTCTCTCAGGTGCACTATATTATGTCCCTATTTATCCCCAGCATCTCCTGGCCTCCCCTATCTCTTCCCTGGCCCTTCCCCATGAGGCCATGGCCCTCTCTCAGGTGCACTATATTATGTCCCTATTTATCCCCAGCATCTCCTGGCCTCCCCTATCTCTTCCCTGGCCCTTCCCCATGAGGCCATGGCCCTCTCTCAGGGGCACTATATTATGTCCCTATTTATCCCCAGCATCTCCTGGCCTCCCCTATCTCTTCCCTGGCCCTTCCCCATGAGGCCATGGCCCTCTCTCAGGTGCACTATATTATGTCCCTATTTATCCCCAGCATCTCCTGGCCTCCCCTATCTCTTCCCTGGCCCTTCCCCATGAGGCCATGGCCCTCTCTCAGGTGCACTATATTATGTCCCTATTTATACCCAGCATCTCCTGGCCTCCCCTATCTCTTCCCTGGCCCTTCCCCATGAGGCCATGGCCCTCTCTCAGGTGCACTATATTATGTCCCTATTTATCCCCAGCATCTCCTGGCCTCCCCTATCTCTTCCCTGGCCCTTCCCCATGAGGCCATGGCCCTCTCTCAGGTGCACTATATTATGTCCCTATTTATCCCCAGCATCTCCTGGCCTCCCCTATCTCTTCCCTGGCCCTTCCCCATGAGGCCATGGCCCTCTCTCAGGGGCACTATATTATGTCCCTATTTATCCCCAGCATTTCCTGGCCTCCCCTATCTCTTCACTGGCCCTTCCCCATGAGGCCATGGCCCTCTCTCAGGGGCACTATATTATGTCCCTATTTATCCCCAGCATCTCCTGGCCTCCCCTATCTCTTCCATGGCCCTTCCCCATGAGGCCATGGCCCTCTCTCAGGGGCACTATATTATGTCCCTATTTATCCCCAGCATCTCCTGGCCTCCCCTATCTCTTCACTGGCCCTTCCCCATGAGGCCATGGCCCTCTCTCAGGGGCACTATATTATGTCCCTATTTATCCCCAGCATCTCCTGGCCTCCCCTATCTCTTCCATGGCCCTTCCCCATGAGGCCATGGCCCTCTCTCAGGGGCACTATATTATGTCCCTATTTATCCCCAGCATCTCCTGGCCTCCCCTATCTCTTCACTGGCCCTTCCCCATGAGGCCATGGCCCTCTCTCAGGGGCACTATATTATGTCCCTATTTATCCCCAGCACTATCTGGCCTCCCCTATCTCTTCCCTGGCCCTTCCCCATCAGGCCATGGCCCTCTCTCAGGTGCACTATATTATGTCCCTATTTATCCCCAGCATCTCCTGGCCTCCCCTATCTCTTCCCTGGCCCTTCCCCATGAGGCCATGGCCCTCTCTCAGGTGCACTATATTATGTCCCTATATATCCCCAGCATCTCCTGGCCTCCCCTATCTCTTCCCTGGCCCTTCCCCATCAGGCCATGGCACTCTCTCAGGTGCACTATATTATGTCCCTATATATCCCCAGCATCTCCTGGCCTCTCCTATCTCTTCCCTGGCCCATCCCCATGAGGCCATGGCCCTCTCTCAGGTGCACTATATTATGTCCCTATTTATCCCCAGCATCTCCTGGCCTCCCCTATCTCTTCCCTGGCCCTTCCCCATCAGACCATGGCCCTCTCTCAGGTGCACTATATTATGTCCGTATTTATCCCCAGCATCTCCTGGCCTCCCCTATCTCTTCCCTGGCCCTTCCCCATGAGGCCATGGCCCTCTCTCAGGTGCACTATATTATGTCCCTATTTATCCCCAGCATCTCCTGGTCTCCCCTATCTCTTCCCCAGCATCTCCTGGCCTCCCCTATCTCTTCCCTGGCCCTTCCCCATGAGGCCATGGCCCTCTCTCAGGTGCGCTATATTATGTCCCTATTTATCCCCAGCATCTCCTGGCCTCCCCTATCTCTTCCCTGGCCCTTCCCCATGAGGCCATGGCCCTCTCTCAGGTGCGCTATATTATGTCCCTATTTATGCCCAGCATCTCCTGGCCTCCCCTATCTCTTCCCTGGCCCTTCCCCATGAGGCCATGGCCCTCTCTCAGGTGCACTATATTATGTTCCTATTTATCCCCAGCATCTCCTGGCCTTCCCTATCTCTTCCCTGGCCCTTCCCCATGAGGCCATGGCCCTCTCTCAGGTGCACTATATTATGTCCCTATTTCTCCCCAGCATCTCCTGGTTTCCCCTATCTCTTTCCTGGCCCTTCCCCATGAGGCCATGGCCCTCTCTCAGGTGCACTATATTATGTCCCTATTTATCCCCAGCATCTCCTGGCCTCTCCTATCTCTTCCCTGGCCCTTCCCCATGAGGCCATGGCCCTCTCTCAGGTGCACTATATTATGTCCCTATTTATCCCCAGCATCTCCTGGCCTCCCCTAGCTCTTCCCTGGCCATTCCCCATCAGGCCATGGCCCTCTCTCAGGTGCACTATATTATGTCCCTATTTATCCCCAGCATCTCCTGGCCTCCCCTATCTCTTCCCTGGCCCTTCCCCATGAGGCCATGACCCTCTCTCAGGGGCACTATATTATGTCCCTATTTATCCCCAGCATCTCCTGGACTCCCCTATCTCTTCCCTGGCCCTTCCCCATGAGGCCATGGCCCTCTCTCAGAGGCACTATATTATGTCCCTATTTATCCCCAGCATCTCCTGGACTCCCCTATCTCTTCCCTGGCCCTTCCCCATAAGGCCATGGCCCTCTCTCAGGTGCGCTATATTATGTCCCTAATTATCCCCAGCAACTCCTGGCCTCCCCTATCTCTTCCCTGGCGCTTCCCCATGAGGCCATGGCCCTCTCTCAGGTGCGCTATATTATGTCCCTATTTATCCCCAGCATCTCCTGGCCTCCCCTATCTCTTCCCTGGCCCTTCCCCATGAGGCCATGGCCTTCTCTCAGGTGCGCTATATTATGTCCCTATTTATGCCCAGCATCTCCTGGCCTCCCCTATCTCTTCCCTGGCCCTTCCCCATGAGGCCATGGCCCTCTCTCAGGTGCACTATATTATGTTCCTATTTATCCCCAGCATCTCCTGGCCTTCCCTATCTCTTCCCTGGCCTTTCCCCATGAGGCCATGGCCCTCTCTCAGGTGCACTATATTATGTCCCTATTTATCCCCAGCATCTCCTGGCCTCTCCTATCTCTTCCCTGGCCCTTCCCCATGAGGCCATGGCCCTCTCTCAGGTGCACTATATTATGTCCCTATTTATCCCCAGCATCTCCTGGCCTCCCATATCTCTTCCCTGGCCCTTCCCCATCAGGCCATGGCCCTCTCTCAGGTGCACTATATTATGTCCCTATTTATCCCCAGCACTATCTGGCCTCCCCTATCTCTTCCCTGGCCCTTCCCCATCAGGCCATGGCCCTCTCTCAGGTGCACTATATTATGTCCCTATTTATCCCCAGCATCTCCTGGCCTCCCCTATCTCTTCCCTGGCCCTTCCCCATCAGGCCATGGCCCTCTCTCAGGTGCACTATATTATGTCCCTATATATCCCCAGCATCTCCTGGCCTCCCCTATCTCTTCCCTGGCCCTTCCCCATCAGGCCATGGCACTCTCTCAGGTGCACTATATTATGTCCCTATATATCCCCAGCATCTCCTGGCCTCTCCTATCTCTTCCCTGGCCCATCCCCATGAGGCCATGGCCCTCTCTCAGGTGCACTATATTATGTCCCTATTTATCCCCAGCATCTCCTGGCCTCCCCTATCTCTTCCCTGGCCCTTCCCCATCAGACCATGGCCCTCTCTCAGGTGCACTATATTATGTCCGTATTTATCCCCAGCATCTCCTGGCCTCCCCTATCTCTTCCCTGGCCCTTCCCCATGAGGCCATGGCCCTCTCTCAGGTGCACTATATTATGTCCCTATTTATCCCCAGCATCTCCTGGTCTCCCCTATCTCTTCCCTGGCCCTTCCCCATGAGGCCATGGCCCTCTCTCAGGTGCGCTATATTATGTCCCTATTTATGCCCAGCATCTCCTGGCCTCCCCTATCTCTTCCCTGGCCCTTCCCCATGAGGCCATGGCCCTCTCTCAGGTGCACTATATTATGTTCCTATTTATCCCCAGCATCTCCTGGCCTTCCCTATCTCTTCCCTGGCCCTTCCCCATGAGGCCATGGCCCTCTCTCAGGTGCACTATATTATGTCCCTATTTCTCCCCAGCATCTCCTGGTTTCCCCTATCTCTTTCCTGGCCCTTCCCCATGAGGCCATGGCCCTCTCTCAGGTGCACTATATTATGTCCCTATTTATCCCCAGCATCTCCTGGCCTCTCCTATCTCTTCCCTGGCCCTTCCCCATGAGGCCATGGCCCTCTCTCAGGTGCACTATATTATGTCCCTATTTATCCCCAGCATCTCCTGGCCTCCCCTAGCTCTTCCCTGGCCATTCCCCATCAGGCCATGGCCCTCTCTCAGGTGCACTATATTATGTCCCTATTTATCCCCAGCATCTCCTGGCCTCCCCTATCTCTTCCCTGGCCCTTCCCCATGAGGCCATGACCCTCTCTCAGGGGCACTATATTATGTCCCTATTTATCCCCAGCATCTCCTGGACTCCCCTATCTCTTCCCTGGCCCTTCCCCATGAGGCCATGGCCCTCTCTCAGAGGCACTATATTATGTCCCTATTTATCCCCAGCATCTCCTGGACTCCCCTATCTCTTCCCTGGCCCTTCCCCATAAGGCCATGGCCCTCTCTCAGGTGCGCTATATTATGTCCCTAATTATCCCCAGCAACTCCTGGCCTCCCCTATCTCTTCCCTGGCGCTTCCCCATGAGGCCATGGCCCTCTCTCAGGTGCGCTATATTATGTCCCTATTTATCCCCAGCATCTCCTGGCCTCCCCTATCTCTTCCCTGGCCCTTCCCCATGAGGCCATGGCCTTCTCTCAGGTGCGCTATATTATGTCCCTATTTATGCCCAGCATCTCCTGGCCTCCCCTATCTCTTCCCTGGCCCTTCCCCATGAGGCCATGGCCCTCTCTCAGGTGCACTATATTATGTTCCTATTTATCCCCAGCATCTCCTGGCCTTCCCTATCTCTTCCCTGGCCTTTCCCCATGAGGCCATGGCCCTCTCTCAGGTGCACCATATTATGTCCCTATTTATCCCCAGCATCTCCTGGCCTCTCCTATCTCTTCCCTGGCCCTTCCCCATGAGGCCATGGCCCTCTCTCAGGTGCACTATATTATGTCCCTATTTATCCCCAGCATCTCCTGGCCTCCCATATCTCTTCCCTGGCCCTTCCCCATCAGGCCATGGCCCTCTCTCAGGTGCACTATATTATGTCCCTATTTATCCCCAGCACTATCTGGCCTCCCCTATCTCTTCCCTGGCCCTTCCCCATCAGGCCATGGCCCTCTCTCAGGTGCACTATATTATGTCCCTATTTATCCCCAGCATCTCCTGGCCTCCCCTATCTCTTCCCTGGCCCTTCCCCATGAGGCCATGGCCCTCTCTCAGGTGCACTATATTATGTCCCTATATATCCCCAGCATCTCCTGGCCTCCCCTATCTCTTCCCTGGCCCTTCCCCATCAGGCCATGGCACTCTCTCAGGTGCACTATATTATGTCCCTATATATCCCCAGCATCTCCTGGCCTCTCCTATCTCTTCCCTGGCCCATCCCCATGAGGCCATGGCCCTCTCTCAGGTGCGCTATATTATGTCCCTATTTATCCCCAGCATCTCCTGGCCTCCCCTATCTCTTCCCTGGCCCTTCCCCATCAGACCATGGCCCTCTCTCAGGTGCACTATATTATGTCCGTATTTATCCCCAGCATCTCCTGGCCTCCCCTATCTCTTCCCTGGCCCTTCCCCATGAGGCCATGGCCCTCTCTCAGGTGCACTATATTATGTCCCTATTTATCCCCAGCATCTCCTGGTCTCCCCTATCTCTTAACCAGCATCTCCTGGCCTCCCCTATCTCTTCCCTGGCCCTTCCCCATGAGGCCATGGCCCTCTCTCAGGTGCGCTATATTATGTCCCTATTTATCCCCAGCATCTCCTGGCCTCCCCTATCTCTTCCCTGGCCCTTCCCCATGAGGCCATGGCCCTCTCTCAGGTGCGCTATATTATGTCCCTATTTATGCCCAGCATCTCCTGGCCTCCCCTATCTCTTCCCTGGCCCTTCCCCATGAGGCCATTGCCCTCTCTCAGGTGCACTATATTATGTTCCTATTTATCCCCAGCATCTCCTGGCCTTCCCTATCTCTTCCCTGGCCCTTCCCCATGAGGCCATGGCCCTCTCTCAGGTGCACTATATTATGTCCCTATTTCTCCCCAGCATCTCCTGGTTTCCCCTATCTCTTTCCTGGCCCTTCCCCATGAGGCCATGGCCCTCTCTCAGGTGCACTATATTATGTCCCTATTTATCCCCAGCATCTCCTGGCCTCTCCTATCTCTTCCCTGGCCCTTCCCCATGAGGCCATGGCCCTCTCTCAGGTGCACTATATTATGTCCCTATTTATCCCCAGCATCTCCTGGCCTCCCCTAGCTCTTCCCTGGCCATTCCCCATCAGGCCATGGCCCTCTCTCAGGTGCACTATATTATGTCCCTATTTATCCCCACCATCTCCTGGCCTCCCATATCTCTTCCCTGGCCCTTCCCCATCAGGCCATGGCCCTCTCTCAGGTGCACTATATTATGTCCCTATTTATCCCCAGCACTATCTGGCCTCCCCTATCTCTTCCCTGGCCCTTCCCCATCAGGCCATGGCCCTCTCTCAGGTGCACTATATTATGTCCCTATTTATCCCCAGCATCTCCTGGCCTCCCCTAGCTCTTCCCTGGCCCTTCCCCATGAGGCCATGGCCCTCTCTCAGGTGCACTATATTATGTCCCTATATATCCCCAGCATCTCCTGGCCTCCCCTATCTCTTCCCTGGCCCTTCCCCATCAGGCCATGGCACTCTCTCAGGTGCACTATATTATGTCCATATATATCCCCAGCATCTCCTGGCCTCTCCTATCTCTTCTCTGGCCCATCCCCATGAGGCCATGGCCCTCTCTCAGGTGCACTATATTATGTCCCTATTTATCCCCAGCATCTCCTGGCCTCCCCTATCTCTTCCCTGGCCCTTCCCCATCAGACCATGGCCCTCTCTCAGGTGCACTATATTATGTCCGTATTTATCCCCAGCATCTCCTGGCCTCCCCTATCTCTTCCCTGGCCCTTCCCCATGAGCCAATGGCCCTCTCTCAGGTGCACTATATTATGTCCCTATTTATCCCCAGCATCTCCTGGTCTCCCCTATCTCTTCCCCAGCATCTCCTGGCCTCCCCTATCTCTTCCCTGGCCCTTCCCCATGAGGCCATGGCCCTCTCTCAGGTGCACTATATTATGTCCCTATTTATCCCCAGCATCTCCTGGCCTCCCCTATCTCTTCCCTGGCCCTTCCCCATGAGGCCATGGCCCTCTCTCAGGTGCACTATATTATGTCCCTATATATCCCCAGCATCTCCTGGCCTCCCCTATCTCTTCCCTGGCCCTTCCCCATGAGGCCATGGCCCTCTCTCAGGTGCACTATATTATGTCCCTATATATCCCCAGCATCTCCTGGCCTTCCTTATCTCTTCCCTGGCCCTTCCCCATCAGGCCATGGCCCTCTCTCAGGTGCACTATATTATGTCCCTATTTATCCCCAGCATCTCCTGGCCTCCCCTATCTCTTCCCTGGCCCTTCCCCATCAGACCATGGCCCTCTCTCAGGTGCACTATATTATGTCCCTATTTATCCCCAGCATCTCCTGGCCTCCCCCATCTCTTCCCTGGCCCTTCCCCATGAGGTCATGACCCTCTCTCAGGTGCACTATATTATGTCCCTATTTATCCCCAGCATCTCCTGGCCTCCCTTTTTCTCTTCCCTGGCTCTTCCCCATGAGGTCATGACCCTCTCTCAGGTGCACTATATTATGTCCCTATTTATCCACAGCATCTCCTGGCCTCCCCTATCTCTTCCCTGGCCCTTCCCCATCAGGCCATGGCCCTCTCTCAGGTGCACTATATTATGTCCCTATTTATCCCCAGCATCTCCTGGCCTCCCCTATCTCTTCCCTGGCCCTTCCCCATGAGGCCATGGCCCTCTCTCAGGGGCACTATATTATGTCCCTATTTATCCCCAGCATCTCCTGGCCTCCCCTATCTCTTCCCTGGCCCTTCCCCATGAGGCCATGGCCCTCTCTCAGGGGCACTATATTATGTCCCTATTCATCCCCAGCATCTCCTGGCCTCCCCTATCTCTTCCCTGGCCCTTCTCCATGAGGCCATGGCCCTCTCTCAGGTGCGCTATATTATGTCCCTATTTATCCCCAGCATCTCCTGGCCTCCCCTATCTCTTCCCTGGCGCTTCCCCATGAGGCCATGGCCCTCTCTCAGGTGCGCTATATTATGTCCCTATTTATCCCCAGCATCTCCTGGCCTCCCCTATCTCTTCCCTGGCCCTTCCCCATGAGGCCATGGCCTTCTCTCAGGTGCGCTATATTATGTCCCTATTTATGCCCAGCATCTCCTGGCCTCCCCTATCTCTTCCCTGGCCCTTCCCCATGAGGCCATGGCCCTCTCTCAGGTGCACTATATTATGTCCCTATTTATCCCCAGCATCTCCTGGCCTCCCCTATCTCTTCCCTGGCCCATCCCCATCAGACCATGGCCCTCTCTCAGAGGCGCTATATTATGTCCGTATTTATCCCCAGCATCTCCTGGCCTCCCCTATCTCTTCCCTGGCCCTTCCCCATGAGGCCATGGCCCTCTCTCAGAGGCGCTATATTATGTCCCTATTTATCCCCAGGATCTCCTGGACCCCCTCTCTCTCTCCTGACCCTTCCACATGAGGCCATGGCCCTCTCTCAGGTGCGCTATATTATGTCCCTATTTATCCCCAGCATCTCCTGGCCTCCCCTATCTCTTCCCTGGCCCTTCCCCATGAGGCCATGGCCCTCTCTCAGGTGCGCTATATTATGTCCCTATTTATCCCCAGCATCTCCTGGCCTCCCCTATCTCTTCCCTGGCGCTTCCCCATGAGGCCATGGCCCTCTCTCAGGTGCGCTATATTATGTCCCTATTTATCCCCAGCATCTCCTGGCCTCCCCTATCTCTTCCCTGGCCCTTCCCCATGAGGCCATGTCCTTCTCTCAGGTGCGCTATATTATGTCCCTATTTATGCCCAGCATCTCCTGGCCTCCCCTATCTCTTCCCTGGCCCTTCCCCATGAGGCCATGGCCCTCTCTCAGGTGCACTATATTATGTCCCTATTTATCCCCAGCATCTCCTGGCTTCCCCTATCTCTTTCCTGGCCCTTCCCCATGAGGCCATGGCCCTCTCTCAGGTGCACTATATTATGTCCCTATTTATCCCCAGCATCTCCAGGCCTCCCCTATCTCTTCCCTGGCCCTTCCCCATGAGGCCATGGCCCTCTCTCAGGGGCACTATATTATGTCCCTATTCATCCCCAGCATCTCCTGGCCTCCCCTATCTCTTCCCTGGCCCTTCTCCATGAGGCCATGGCCCTCTCTCAGGTGCGCTATATTATGTCCCTATTTATCCCCAGCATCTCCTGGCCTCCCCTATCTCTTCCCTGGCGCTTCCCCATGAGGCCATGGCCCTCTCTCAGGTGCGCTATATTATGTCCCTATTTATCCCCAGCATCTCCTGGCCTCCCCTATCTCTTCCCTGGCCCTTCCCCATGAGGCCATGGCCTTCTCTCAGGTGCGCTATATTATGTCCCTATTTATGCCCAGCATCTCCTGGCCTCCCCTATCTCTTCCCTGGCCCTTCCCCATGAGGCCATGGCCCTCTCTCAGGTGCACTATATTATGTCCCTATTTATCCCCAGCATCTCCTGGCCTCCCCTATCTCTTCCCTGGCCCATCCCCATCAGACCATGGCCCTCTCTCAGAGGCGCTATATTATGTCCGTATTTATCCCCAGCATCTCCTGGCCTCCCCTATCTCTTCCCTGGCCCTTCCCCATGAGGCCATGGCCCTCTCTCAGAGGCGCTATATTATGTCCCTATTTATCCCCAGGATCTCCTGGACTCCCCTCTCTCTTTCCTGACCCTTCCACATGAGGCCATGGCCCTCTCTCAGGTGCGCTATATTATGTCCCTATTTATCCCCAGCATCTCCTGGCCTCCCCTATCTCTTCCCTGGCCCTTCCCCATGAGGCCATGGCCCTCTCTCAGGTGCGCTATATTATGTCCCTATTTATCCCCAGCATCTCCTGGCCTCCCCTATCTCTTCCCTGGCGCTTCCCCATGAGGCCATGGCCCTCTCTCAGGTGCGCTATATTATGTCCCTATTTATCCCCAGCATCTCCTGGCCTCCCCTATCTCTTCCCTGGCCCTTCCCCATGAGGCCATGTCCTTCTCTCAGGTGCGCTATATTATGTCCCTATTTATGCCCAGCATCTCCTGGCCTCCCCTATCTCTTCCCTGGCCCTTCCCCATGAGGCCATGGCCCTCTCTCAGGTGCACTATATTATGTCCCTATTTATCCCCAGCATCTCCTGGCTTCCCCTATCTCTTTCCTGGCCCTTCCCCATGAGGCCATGGCCCTCTCTCAGGTGCACTATATTATGTCCCTATTTATCCCCAGCATCTCCAGGCCTCTCCTATCTCTTCCCTGGCCCTTCCCCATGAGGCCATGGCCCTCTCTCAGGTGCACTATATTATGTCCCTATTTATCCCCAGCATCTCCTGGTCTCCCCTAGCTCTTCCCTGGCCATTCCCCATCAGGCCATGGCCCTCTCTCAGGTGCACTATATTATGTCCCTATTTATCCCCACCATCTCCTGGCCTCCCTTATCTCTTCCCTGGCCCTTCCCCATCAGGCCATGGCCCTCTCTCAGGTGCACTATATTATGTCCCTATTTATCCCCAGCACTATCTGGCCTCCCCTATCTCTTCCCTGGCCCTTCCCCATCAGGCCATGGCCCTCTCTCAGGTGCACTATATTATGTCCCTATTTATCCCCAGCATCTCCTGGCCTCCCCTATCTCTTCCCTGGCCCTTCCCCATGAGGCCATGGTCCTCTCTCAGGTGCACTATATTATGTCCCTATATATCCCCAGCATCTCCTGGCCTCACCTATCTCTTCCCTGGCCCTTCCCCATCAGGCCATGGCACTCTCTCAGGTGCACTATAATATGTCCCTATATATCCCCAGCATCTCCTGGCCTCTCCTATCTCTTCCCTGGCCCTTCCCCATGAGGCCATGGCCCTCTCTCAGGTGCACTATATTATGTCCCTATTTATCCCCAGCATCTCCTGGCCTCCCCTATCTCTTCCCTGGCCCTTCCCCATGAGGCCATGGCCCTCTCTCAGGTGCACTATATTATGTCCCTATTTATCCCCAGCATCTCCTGGCCTCCCCTATCTCTTCCCTGGCCCTTCCCCATCAGACCATGGCCCTCTCTCAGGTGCACTATATTATGTCCGTATTTATCCCCAGCATCTCCTGGCCTCCCCTATCTCTTCCCTGGCCCTTCCCCATGAGGCCATGACCCTCTCTCAGGTGCACAATATTATGTCCCTATTTATCCCCAGCATCTCCTGGCCTCCCCTATCTCTTCCCTGGCCCTTCCCCATGAGGCCATGGCCCTCTCTCAGGTGCACTATATTAAGTCCCTATTTATCCCCAGCATCTCCTGGCCTCCCCTATCTCTTCCCTGGCCCTTCCCCATCAGGCCATGGCCCTCTCTCAGGTGCACTATATTATGTCCCTATATATCCCCAGCATCTCCTGGCCTCTCCTATCTCTTCCCTGGCCCTTCCCCATGAGGCCATGGCCCTCTCTCAGGTGCACTATATTATGTCCCTATTTATCCCCAGCATCTCCTGGCCTCCCCTAGCTCTTCCCTGGCCCTTCCCCATGAGGCCATGGCCCTCTCTCAGGTGCACTATATTATGTCCCTATTTATCCCCAGCATCTCCTGGCCTCCCCTAGCTCTTCCCTGGCCATTCCCCATCAGGCCATGGCCCTCTCTCAGGTGCACTATATTATGTCCCTATTTATCCCCACCATCTCCTGGCCTCCCATATCTCTTCCCTGGCCCTTCCCCATCAGGCCATGGCCCTCTCTCAGGTGCACTATATTATGTCCCTATTTATCCCAAGCACTATCTGGCCTCCCCTATCTCTTCCCTGGCCCTTCCCCATGAGGCCATGGCCCTCTCTCAGGTGCACTATATTATGTCTCTATTTATCCCCAGCATCTCCTGGCCTCCCCTATCTCTTCCCTGGCCCTTCCCCATGAGGCCATGGCCCTCTCTCAGGTGCACTATATTATGTCCCTATTTATCCCCAGCATCTCCTGGTCTCCCCTATCTCTTCCCCAGCATCTCCTCGCCTCCCCTATCTCTTCCCTGGCCCTTCCCCATGAGACCATGGACCTCTCTCAGGTGCACTATATTATGTCCCTATTTATCCCCAGCATCTCCTGGCCTCCCCTATCTCTTCCCTGGCCCTTCCCCATGAGGCCATGGCCCTCTCTCAGGTGCACTATATTATGTCCCTATATATCCCCAGCATCGCCTGGCCTTCCTTATCTCTTCCCTGGCCCTTCCCCATCAGGCCATGGCCCTCTCTCAGGTGCACTATATTTTGTCCCTATTTATCCCCAGCATCTCCTGGCCTCCCCTATCTCTTCCCTGGCCCTTCCCCATCAGACCATGGCCCTCTCTCAGGTGCACTATATTATGTCCCTATTTATCCCCAGCATCTCCTGGCCTCCCCCATCTCTTCCCTGGCCCTTCCCCATGAGGTCATGACCCTCTCTCAGGTGCACTATATTATGTCCCTATTTATCCCCAGCATCTCCTGGCCTCCCCTATCTCTTCCCTATCTCTTCCCCATGAGGTCATGACCCTCTCTCAGGTGCACTATATTATGTCCCTATTCATCCCCAGCATCTCCTGGCCTCCCCTATCTCTTCCCCATGAGGTCATGACCCTCTCTCAGGTGCACTATATTATGTCCCTATTTACCCCCAGCATCTCCTGGCCTCCCCTATCTCTTCCCTGGCTCTTCCCCATGAGGTCATGACCCTCTCTCAGGTGCACTATATTATGTCCCTATTTATCCCCAGCATCTCCTGGCCTCCCCTATCTCCTCCCTGGCCCTTCCCCATCAGGCCATGGCCCTCTCTCAGGTGCACTATATTATGTCCGTATTTATCCCCAGCATCTCCTGGCCTCCCCTATCTCTTCCCTGGCCCTTCCCCATGAGCCAATGGCCCTCTCTCAGGTGCACTATATTATGTCCCTATTTATCCCCAGCATCTCCTGGTCTCCCCTATCTCTTCCCCAGCATCTCCTGGCCTCCCCTATCTCTTCCCTGGCCCTTCCCCATGAGGCCATGGCCCTCTCTCAGGTGCACTATATTATGTCCCTATTTATCCCCAGCATCTCCTGGCCTCCCCTATCTCTTCCCTGGCCCTTCCCCATGAGGCCATGGCCCTCTCTCAGGTGCACTATATTATGTCCCTATATATCCCCAGCATCTCCTGGCCTCCCCTATCTCTTCCCTGGCCCTTCCCCATGAGGCCATGGCCCTCTCTCAGGTGCACTATATTATGTCCCTATATATCCCCAGCATCTCCTGGCCTTCCTTATCTCTTCCCTGGCCCTTCCCCATCAGGCCATGGCCCTCTCTCAGGTGCACTATATTATGTCCCTATTTATCCCCAGCATCTCCTGGCCTCCCCTATCTCTTCCCTGGCCCTTCCCCATCAGACCATGGCCCTCTCTCAGGTGCACTATATTATGTCCCTATTTATCCCCAGCATCTCCTGGCCTCCCCCATCTCTTCCCTGGCCCTTCCCCATGAGGTCATGACCCTCTCTCAGGTGCACTATATTATGTCCCTATTTATCCCCAGCATCTCCTGGCCTCCCCTATCTCTTCCCTGGCTCTTCCCCATGAGGTCATGACCCTCTCTCAGGTGCACTATATTATGTCCCTATTTATCCACAGCATCTCCTGGCCTCCCCTATCTCTTCCCTGGCCCTTCCCCATCAGGCCATGGCCCTCTCTCAGGTGCACTATATTATGTCCCTATTTATCCCCAGCATCTCCTGGCCTCCCCTATCTCTTCCCTGCCCTTCCGCATGAGGCCATGGCCCTCTCTCAGGGGCACTATATTATGTCCCTATTTATCCCCAGCATCTCCTGGCCTCCCCTATCTCTTCCCTGGCCCTTCCCCATGAGGCCATGGCCCTCTCTCAGGGGCACTATATTATGTCCCTATTCATCCCCAGCATCTCCTGGCCTCCCCTATCTCTTCCCTGGCCCTTCTCCATGAGGCCATGGCCCTCTCTCAGGTGCGCTATATTATGTCCCTATTTATCCCCAGCATCTCCTGGCCTCCCCTATCTCTTCCCTGGCGCTTCCCCATGACGCCATGGCCCTCTCTCAGGTGCGCTATATTATGTCCCTATTTATCCCCAGCATCTCCTGGCCTCCCCTATCTCTTCCCTGGCCCTTCCCCATGAGGCCATGGCCTTCTCTCAGGTGCGCTATATTATGTCCCTATTTATGCCCAGCATCTCCTGGCCTCCCCTATCTCTTCCCTGGCCCTTCCCCATGAGGCCATGGCCCTCTCTCAGGTGCACTATATTATGTCCCTATTTATCCCCAGCATCTCCTGGCCTCCCCTATCTCTTCCCTGGCCCTTCCCCATGAGGCCATGGCCCTCTCTCAGGTGCACTATATTATGTCCCTATTTATCCCCAGCATCTCCTGGCTTCCCCTATCTCTTTCCTGGCCCTTCCCCATGAGGCCATGGCCCTCTCTCAGGTGCACTATATTATGTCCCTATTTATCCCCAGCATCTCCTGGCCTCTCCTATCTCTTCCCTGGCCCTTCCCCATGAGGCCATGGCCCTCTCTCAGGTGCACTATATTATGTCCCTATTTATCCCCAGCATCTCCTGGCCTCCCCTAGCTCTTCCCTGGCCATTCCCCATCAGGCCATGGCCCTCTCTCAGGTGCACTATATTATGTCCCTATTCATCCCCACCATCTCCTGGCCTCCCATATCTCTTCCCTGGCCCTTCCCCATCAGGCCATGGCCCTCTCTCAGGTGCACTATATTATGTCCCAATTTATCCCCAGCACTATCTGGCCTCCCCTATCTCTTCCCTGGCCCTTCCCCATCAGGCCATGGCCCTCTCTCAGAGGCGCTATATTATGTCCGTATTTATCCCCAGCATCTCCTGGCCTCCCCTATCTCTTCCCTGGCCCTTCCCCATGAGGCCATGGCCCTCTCTCAGAGGCGCTATATTATGTCCCTATTTATCCCCAGGATCTCCTGGACTCCCCTCTCTCTTTCCTGACCCTTCCACATGAGGCCATGGCCCTCTCTCAGGTGCGCTATATTATGTCCCTATTTATCCCCAGCATCTCCTGGCCTCCCCTATCTCTTCCCTGGCCCTTCCCCATGAGGCCATGGCCCTCTCTCAGGTGCGCTATATTATGTCCCTATTTATCCCCAGCATCTCCTGGCCTCCCCTATCTCTTCCCTGGCGCTTCCCCATGAGGCCATGGCCCTCTCTCAGGTGCGCTATATTATGTCCCTATTTATCCCCAGCATCTCCTGGCCTCCCCTATCTCTTCCCTGGCCCTTCCCCATGAGGCCATGTCCTTCTCTCAGGTGCGCTATATTATGTCCCTATTTATGCCCAGCATCTCCTGGCCTCCCCTATCTCTTCCCTGGCCCTTCCCCATGAGGCCATGGCCCTCTCTCAGGTGCACTATATTATGTCCCTATTTATCCCCAGCATCTCCTGGCTTCCCCTATCTCTTTCCTGGCCCTTCCCCATGAGGCCATGGCCCTCTCTCAGGTGCACTATATTATGTCCCTATTTATCCCCAGCATCTCCAGGCCTCTCCTATCTCTTCCCTGGCCCTTCCCCATGAGGCCATGGCCCTCTCTCAGGTGCACTATATTATGTCCCTATTTATCCCCAGCATCTCCTGGTCTCCCCTAGCTCTTCCCTGGCCATTCCCCATCAGGCCATGGCCCTCTCTCAGGTGCACTATATTATGTCCCTATTTATCCCCACCATCTCCTGGCCTCCCATATCTCTTCCCTGGCCCTTCCCCATCAGGCCATGGCCCTCTCTCAGGTGCACTATATTATGTCCCTATTTATCCCCAGCACTATCTGGCCTCCCCTATCTCTTCCCTGGCCCTTCCCCATCAGGCCATGGCACTCTCTCAGGTGCACTATAATATGTCCCTATATATCCCCAGCATCTCCTGGCCTCTCCTATCTCTTCCCTGGCCCTTCCCCATGAGGCCATGGCCCTCTCTCAGGTGCACTATATTATGTCCCTATTTATCCCCAGCATCTCCTGGCCTCCCCTATCTCTTCCCTGGCCCTTCCCCATGAGGCCATGGCCCTCTCTCAGGTGCACTATATTATGTCCCTATTTATCCCCAGCATCTCCTGGCCTCCCCTATCTCTTCCCTGGCCCTTCCCCATCAGACCATGGCCCTCTCTCAGGTGCACTATATTATGTCCGTATTTATCCCCAGCATCTCCTGGCCTCCCCTATCTCTTCCCTGGCCCTTCCCCATGAGGCCATGGCCCTCTCTCAGGTGCACTATATTATGTCCCTATTTATACCCAGCATCTCCTGGTCTCCCCTATCTCTTCCCCAGCATCTCCTGGCCTCCCCTATCTCTTCCCTGGCCCTTCCCCATGAGACCATGGCCCTCTCTCAGGTGCACTATATTATGTCCCTATTTATCCCCAGCATCTCCTGGCCTCCCCTATCTCTTCCCTGGCCCTTCCCCATGAGGCCATGGCCCTCTCTCAGGTGCACTATATTATGTCCCTATATATCCCCAGCATCTCCTGGCCTTCCTTATCTCTTCCCTGGCCCTTCCCCATCAGGCCATGGCCCTCTCTCAGGTGCACTATATTATGTCCCTATTTATCCCCAGCATCTCCTGGCCTCCCCCATCTCTTCCCTGGCCCTTCCCCATGAGGTCATGACACTCTCTCAGGTGCACTATATTATGTCCCTATTTATCCCAAGCATCTCCTGGCCTCCCCTATCTCTTCCCTATCTCTTCCCCATGAGGTCATGACCCTCTCTCAGGTGCACTATATTATGTCCCTATTTATCCCCAGCATCTCCTGGCCTCCCCTATCTCTTCACTGGCTCTTCCCCATGAGGTAATGACCCTCTCTCAGGTGCACTATATTATGTCCCTATTTATCCCCAGCATCTCCTGGCCTCCCCTATCTCTTCCCTGGCCCTTCCCCATCAGGCCATGGCCCTCTCTCAGGTGCACTATATTATGTCCCTATTTATCCCCAGCATCTCCTGGCCTCCCCTATCTCTTCCCTGGCCCTTCCCCATGAGGCCATGGCCCTCTCTCAGGTGCACTATATTAAGTTCCTATTTATCCCCAGCATCTCCTGGCCTCCCCTATCTCTTCCCTGGCCCTTCCCCATGAGGTCATGACCCTCTCTCAGGTGCATTATATTATGTCCCTATTTATCCCCAGCATCTCCTGGCCTCCCCTATCTCTTCCCTGGCCCTTCCCCATCAGGCCATGGCCCTCTCTCAGGTGCACTATATTATGTCCCTATTTATCCCCAGCATCTCCTGGCCTCCCCTATCTCTTCCCTGGCCCTTCCCCATGAGGCCATGGCCCTCTCTCAGGTGCACTATATTATGTCCCTATTTATCCCCAGCATCTCCTGGCCTCCCCTATCTCTTCCCTGGCCCTTCCCCATCAGGCCCTGGCCCTCTCTCAGGTGCACTATATTATGTCCCTATTTATCCCCAGCATCTCCTGGCCTCCCCTATCTCTTCCCTGGCCCTTCCCCATGAGGCCATGGCCCTCTCTCAGGTGCACTATATTATGTCCCTATTTATCCCCAGCATCTCATGGCCTCCCCTATCTCTTCCCTGGCCCTTCCCCATGAGGCCATGGCCCTCTCTCAGGTGCACTATATTAAGTCCCTATTTATCCCCAGCATCTCCTGGCCTCCCCTATCTCTTCCCTGGCCCTTCCCCATGAGGCCATGACCCTCTCTCAGGTGCACAATATTATGTCCCTATTTATCCCCAGCATCTCCTGGCCTCCCCTATCTCTTCCCTGGCCCTTCCCCATGAGGCCATGGCCCTCTCTCAGGTGCACTATATTAAGTCCCTATTTATCCCCAGCATCTCCTGGCCTCCCCTATCTCTTCCCTGGCCCTTCCCCATCAGGCCATGGCCCTCTCTCAGGTGCACTATATTATGTCCCTATATATCCCCAGCATCTCCTGGCCTCTCCTATCTCTTCCCTGGCCCTTCCCCATGAGGCCATGGCCCTCTCTCAGGTGCACTATATTATGTCCCTATTTATCCCCAGCATCTCCTGGCCTCCCCTATCTTTTCCCTGGCCCTTCCCCATGAGGCCATGGCCCTCTCTCAGGTGCACTATATTATGTCCCTATTTATCCCCAGCATCTCCTGGCCTCCCCTAGCTCTTCCCTGGCCATTCCCCATCAGGCCATGGCCCTCTCTCAGGTGCACTATATTATGTCCCTATTTATCCCCACCATCTCCTGGCCTCCCATATCTCTTCCCTGGCCCTTCCCCATCAGGCCATGGCCCTCTCTCAGGTGCACTATATTATGTCCCTATTTATCCCCAGCACTATCTGGCCTCCCCTATCTCTTCCCTGGCCCTTCCCCATCAGGCCATGGCACTCTCTCAGGTGCACTATAATATGTCCCTATATATCCCCAGCATCTCCTGGCCTCTCCTATCTCTTCCCTGGCCCTTCCCCATGAGGCCATGGCCCTCTCTCAGGTGCACTATATTATGTCCCTATTTATCCCCAGCATCTCCTGGCCTCCCCTATCTCTTCCCTGGCCCTTCCCCATGAGGCCATGGCCCTCTCTCAGGTGCACTATATTATGTCCCTATTTATCCCCAGCATCTCCTGGCCTCCCCTATCTCTTCCCTGGCCCTTCCCCATCAGACCATGGCCCTCTCTCAGGTGCACTATATTATGTCCGTATTTATCCCCAGCATCTCCTGGCCTCCCCTATCTCTTCCCTGGCCCTTCCCCATGAGGCCATGGCCCTCTCTCAGGTGCACTATATTATGTCCCTATTTATACCCAGCATCTCCTGGTCTCCCCTATCTCTTCCCCAGCATCTCCTGGCCTCCCCTATCTCTTCCCTGGCCCTTCCCCATGAGACCATGGCCCTCTCTCAGGTGCACTATATTATGTCCCTATTTATCCCCAGCATCTCCTGGCCTCCCCTATCTCTTCCCTGGCCCTTCCCCATGAGGCCATGGCCCTCTCTCAGGTGCACTATATTATGTCCCTATATATCCCCAGCATCTCCTGGCCTTCCTTATCTCTTCCCTGGCCCTTCCCCATCAGGCCATGGCCCTCTCTCAGGTGCACTATATTATGTCCCTATTTATCCCCAGCATCTCCTGGCCTCCCCCATCTCTTCCCTGGCCCTTCCCCATGAGGTCATGACACTCTCTCAGGTGCACTATATTATGTCCCTATTTATCCCAAGCATCTCCTGGCCTCCCCTATCTCTTCCCTATCTCTTCCCCATGAGGTCATGACCCTCTCTCAGGTGCACTATATTATGTCCCTATTTATCCCCAGCATCTCCTGGCCTCCCCTATCTCTTCACTGGCTCTTCCCCATGAGGTAATGACCCTCTCTCAGGTGCACTATATTATGTCCCTATTTATCCCCAGCATCTCCTGGCCTCCCCTATCTCTTCCCTGGCCCTTCCCCATCAGGCCATGGCCCTCTCTCAGGTGCACTATATTATGTCCCTATTTATCCCCAGCATCTCCTGGCCTCCCCTATCTCTTCCCTGGCCCTTCCCCATGAGGCCATGGCCCTCTCTCAGGTGCACTATATTAAGTTCCTATTTATCCCCAGCATCTCCTGGCCTCCCCTATCTCTTCCCTGGCCCTTCCCCATGAGGTCATGACCCTCTCTCAGGTGCATTATATTATGTCCCTATTTATCCCCAGCATCTCCTGGCCTCCCCTATCTCTTCCCTGGCCCTTCCCCATCAGGCCATGGCCCTCTCTCAGGTGCACTATATTATGTCCCTATTTATCCCCAGCATCTCCTGGCCTCCCCTATCTCTTCCCTGGCCCTTCCCCATGAGGCCATGGCCCTCTCTCAGGTGCACTATATTATGTCCCTATTTATCCCCAGCATCTCCTGGCCTCCCCTATCTCTTCCCTGGCCCTTCCCCATCAGGCCCTGGCCCTCTCTCAGGTGCACTATATTATGTCCCTATTTATCCCCAGCATCTCCTGGCCTCCCCTATCTCTTCCCTGGCCCTTCCCCATGAGGCCATGGCCCTCTCTCAGGTGCACTATATTATGTCCCTATTTATCCCCAGCATCTCATGGCCTCCCCTATCTCTTCCCTGGCCCTTCCCCATGAGGCCATGGCCCTCTCTCAGGTGCACTATATTAAGTCCCTATTTATCCCCAGCATCTCCTGGCCTCCCCTATCTCTTCCCTGGCCCTTCCCCATGAGGCCATGACCCTCTCTCAGGTGCACAATATTATGTCCCTATTTATCCCCAGCATCTCCTGGCCTCCCCTATCTCTTCCCTGGCCCTTCCCCATGAGGCCATGGCCCTCTCTCAGGTGCACTATATTAAGTCCCTATTTATCCCCAGCATCTCCTGGCCTCCCCTATCTCTTCCCTGGCCCTTCCCCATCAGGCCATGGCCCTCTCTCAGGTGCACTATATTATGTCCCTATATATCCCCAGCATCTCCTGGCCTCTCCTATCTCTTCCCTGGCCCTTCCCCATGAGGCCATGGCCCTCTCTCAGGTGCACTATATTATGTCCCTATTTATCCCCAGCATCTCCTGGCCTCCCCTATCTTTTCCCTGGCCCTTCCCCATGAGGCCATGGCCCTCTCTCAGGTGCACTATATTATGTCCCTATTTATCCCCAGCATCTCCTGGCCTCCCCTAGCTCTTCCCTGGCCATTCCCCATCAGGCCATGGCCCTCTCTCAGGTGCACTATATTATGTCCCTATTTATCCCCACCATCTCCTGGCCTCCCATATCTCTTCCCTGGCCCTTCCCCATCAGGCCATGGCCCTCTCTCAGGTGCACTATATTATGTCCCTATTTATCCCCAGCACTATCTGGCCTCCCCTATCTCTTCCCTGGCCCTTCCCCATCAGGCCATGGCCCTCTCTCAGGTGCACTATATTATGTCCCTATTTATCCCCAGCATCTCCTGGCCTCCCCTAGCTCTTCCCTGGCCCTTCCCCATGAGGCCATGGCCCTCTCTCAGGTGCACTATATTATGTCCCTATATATCCACAGCATCTCCTGGCCTCCCCTATCTCTTCCCTGGCCCTTCCCCATCAGGCCATGGCACTCTCTCAGGTGCACTATATTATGTCCATATATATCCCCAGCATCTCCTGGCCTCTCCTATCTCTTCTCTGGCCCATCCCCATGAGGCCATGGCCCTCTCTCAGGTGCACTATATTATGTCCCTATTTATCCCCAGCATCTCCTGGCCTCCCCTATCTCTTCCCTGGCCCTTCCCCATCAGACCATGGCCCTCTCTCAGGTGCACTATATTATGTCCGTATTTATCCCCAGCATCTCCTGGCCTCCCCTATCTCTTCCCTGGCCCTTCCCCATGAGGCCATGGCCCTCTCTCAGGTGCACTATATTATGTCCCTATTTATCCCCAGCATCTCCTGGTCTCCCCTATCTCTTCCCCAGCATCTCCTGGCCTCCCCTATCTCTTCCCTGGCCCTTCCCCATGAGACCATGGACCTCTCTCAGGTGCACTATGTTATGTCCCTATTTATCCCCAGCATCTCCTGGCATCCCCTATCTCTTCCCTGGCCCTTCCCCATGAGGCCATGGCCCTCTCTCAGGTGCACTATATTATGTCCCTATATATCCCCAGCATCGCCTGGCCTTCCTTATCTCTTCCCTGGCCCTTCCCCATCAGGCCATGGCCCTCTCTCAGGTGCACTATATTTTGTCCCTATTTATCCCCAGCATCTCCTGGCCTCCCCTATCTCTTCCCTGGCCCTTCCCCATCAGACCATGGCCCTCTCTCAGGTGCACTATATTATGTCCCTATTTATCCCCAGCATCTCCTGGCCTCCCCCATCTCTTCCCTGGCCCTTCCCCATGAGGTCATGACCCTCTCTCAGGTGCACTATATTATGTCCCTATTTATCCCCAGCATCTCCTGGCCTCCCCTATCTCTTCCCTATCTCTTCCCCATGAGGTCATGACCCTCTCTCAGGTGCACTATATTATGTCCCTATTTATCCCCAGCATCTCCTGGCCTCCCCTATCTCTTCCCTGGCCCTTCCCCATGAGGTCATGACCCTCTCTCAGGTGCACTATATTATGTCCCTATTTACCCCCAGCATCTCCTGGCCTCCCCTATCTCTTCCCTGGCTCTTCCCCATGAGGTCATGACCCTCTCTCAGGTGCACTATATTATGTCCCTATTTATCCCCAGCATCTCCTGGCCTCCCCTATCTCCTCCCTGGCCCTTCCCCATCATGCCATGGCCCTCTCTCAGGTGCACTATATTATGTCCCTATTTATCCCCAGCATCTCCTGGCCTCCCCTATCTCCTCCCTGGCCCTTCCCCATGAGGCCATGGCCCTCTCTCAGGTGCACTATATTAAGTCCCTATTTATCCCCAGCATCTCCTGGCCTCCCCTATCTCTTCCCTGGCCCTTCCCCATGAGGTCATGACCCTCTCTCAGGTGCACTATATTATGTCCCTATTTATCCCCAGCATCTCCTGGCCTCCCCTATCTCTTCCCTGGCCCTTCCCCATGAGGCCATGGCCCTCTCTCAGGTGCACTATATTATGTCCCTATTTATCCCCAGCATCTCCTGGCCTCCCCTATCTCTTCCCTGGCCCTTCCCTATCAGGCCATGGCCCTCTCTCAGGTGCACTATATTATGTCCCTATTTATCCCCAGCATCTCCTGGCCTCCCCTATCTCTTCCCTGGCCCTTCCCCATGAGGCCATGACCCTCTCTCAGGGGCACTATATTATGTCCCTATTTATCCGCAGCATCTCCTGGACTCCCCTATCTCTTCCCTGGCCCTTCCCCATGAGGCCATGGCCCTCTCTCAGGTGCACTATATTATGTCCCTATTTATCCCCAGCATCTCCTGGTCTCCCCTATCTCTTCCCCAGCATCTCCTGGCCTCCCCTATCTCTTCCCTGGCCCTTCCCCATGAGACCATGGCCCTCTCTCAGGTGCACTATATTATGTCCCTATTTATCCCCAGCATCTCCTGGCCTCCCCTATCTCTTCCCTGGCCCTTCCCCATGAGGCCATGACCCTCTCTCAGGTACACTATATTAAGTCCCTATTTATCCCCACCATCTCCTGGCCTCCCCTATCTCTTCCCTATCTCTTCCCCATGAGGTCATGACCCTCTCTCAGGTGCACTATATTATGTCCCTATTTATCCCCAGCATCTCCTGGCCTCCCCTATCTCTTCCCTGGCCCTTCCCCATGAGGTCATGACCCTCTCAGGTGCACTATATTATGTCCCTATTTATCCCCAGCATCTCCGGGCCTCCCCTATCTCTTCCCTGGCCCTTCCCCATGAGGTCATGACCCTCTCTCAGGTGCACTATATTATGTCTCTATTTATCCCCAGCATCTCCTGGCCTCCCCTATCTCTTCCCTGGCCCTTCCCCATCAGGCCATGGCCCTCTCTCAGGTGCACTATATTATGTCCATATTTATCCCCAGCATCTCCTGGCCTCCCCTATCTCTTCCCTGGCCCTTCCCCATCAGGCCATGGCCCTCTCTCAGGTGCACTATATTATGTCCCTATTTATCCCCAGCATCTCCTGGCCTCCCCTATCTCTTCCCTGGCCCTTCCCCATCAGGCCCTGGCCCTCTCTCAGGTGCACTATATTATGTCCCTATTTATCCCCAGCATCTCCTGGCCTCCCCTATCTCTTCCCTGGCCCTTCCCCATGAGGCCATGGCCCTCTCTCAGGTGCACTATATTATGTCCCTATTTATCCCCAGCATCTCCTGGCCTCCCCTATCTCTTCCCTGGCCCTTCCCCATGAGGCCATGGCCCTCTCTCAGGTGCACTATATTAAGTCCCTATTTATCGCCAGCATTTCCTGGCCTCCCCTATCTCTTCCCTGGCCCTTCCCCATGAGGTCATGACCCTCTCTCAGGTGCACTATATTATGTCCCTATTTATCCCCAGCATCTCCTGGCCTCCCCTATCTCTTCCCTGGCCCTTCCCCATGAGGCCATGACCCTCTCTCAGGTGCACTATATTATGTCCCTATTTATCCCCAGCATCTCCTGGCCTCCCCTATCTCTTCCCTGGCCCTTCCCCATGAGGCCATGGCCCTCTCTCAGGTGCAATATATTATGTCCCTATTTATCCCCAGCATCTCCTGGCCTCCCCTATCTCTTCCCTGGCCCTTCCCCATCAGACCATGGCCCTCTCTCAGGTGCACTATATTATGTCCGTATTTATCCCCAGCATCTCCTGGCCTCCCCTATCTCTTCCCTGGCCCTTCCCCATGAGGCCATGGCCCTCTCTCAGGTGCACTATATTATGTCCCTATTTATCCCCAGCATCTCCTGGTCTCCCCTATATCTTCCCCAGCATCTCCTGGCCTCCCCTATCTCTTCCCTGGCCCTTCCCCATGAGACCATGGCCCTCTCTCAGGTGCACTATATTATGTCCCTATATATCCCCAGCATCTCCTGGCCTTCCTTATCTCTTCCCTGGACCTTCCCCATCAGGCCATGGCCCTCTCTCAGGTGCACTATATTATGTCCCTATTTATCCCCAGCATCTCCTGGCCTCCCCTATCTCTTCCCTGGCCCTTCCCCATCAGACTATGGCCCTCTATCAGGTGCACTATATTATGTCCCTATTTATCCCCAGCATCTCCTGGCCTCCCCCATCTCTTCCCTGGCCCTTCCCCATGAGGTCATGACCCTCTCTCAGGTGCACTATATTATGTCCCTATTTATCCCCAGCATCTCCTGGCCTCCCCTATCTCTTCCCTATGAGGTCATGACCCTCTCTCAGGTGCACTATATTATGTCCCTATTTATCCCCAGCATCTGCTGGCCTCCCCTATCTCTTCCCTGGCCCTTCCCCATGAGGTCATGACCCTCTCTCAGGTGCACTATATTATGTCCCTATATATCCCCAGCATCTCCTGGCCTACCCTATCTCTTCCCTGGCCCTTCCCCATCAGGCCATGGCCCTCTCTCAGGTGCACTATATTATGTCCCTATTTATCCCCAGCATCTCCTGGCCTCCCCTATCTCTTCCCTGGACTTTCCCCATGAGGCCATGGCCCTCTCTCAGGTGCACTATATTAAGTCCCTATTTATCCCCAGCATCTCCTGGCCTCCCCTATCTCTTCCCTGGCCCTTCCCCATGAGGTCATGATCCTCTCTCAGGTGCACTATATTATGTCCCTATTTATCCCCAGCATCTCCTGGCCTCCCCTATCTCTTCCCTGGCCCTTCCCCATGAGGCCATGGCCCTCTCTCAGGTACACTATATTATGTCCCTATTTATCCCCAGCATCTCCTGGCCTCCCCTATCTCTTCCCTGGCCCTTCCCCATCAGGCCATGGCCCTCTCTCAGGTGCACTATATTATGTCCCTATTTATCCCCAGCATCTCCTGGCCTCCCCTATCTCTTCCCTGGCCCTTCCCCATCAGGCCCTGGCCCTCTCTCAGGTGCACTATATTATGTCCCTATTTATCCCCAGCATCTCCTGGCCTCCCCTATCTCTTCCCTGGCCCTTCCCCATGAGGCCATGGCCCTCTCTCAGGTGCACTATATTAAGTCCCTATTCATCCCCAGCATCTCCTGGCCTCCCCTATCTCTTACCTGGCCCTTCCCCATGAGGCCATGGCCCTCTCTCAGGTGCACTATGTTATGTCCCTATTTATCCCCAGCATCTCCTGGCCTCCCCTATCTCTTCCCTGGCCCTTCCCCATGAGGCCATGGCCCTCTCTCAGATGCACTATATTATGTCCCTATTTATCACCAGCATCTCCTGGCCTCCCCTATCTCTTCCCTGGCCCTTCCCCATGAGGCCATGGCCCTCTCTCAGGTGCACTATATTATGTCCCTATTTATCCCCAGCATCTCCTGGCCTCCCCTATCTCTTCCCTGGCCCTTCCCCATCAGGCACTTGCCCTCTCTCAGGTGCACTATATTATGTCCCTATTTATCCCCAGCATCTCCTGGCCTCCCCTATCTCTTCCCTGGCCCTTCCCCATGAGGCCATGGCCCTCTCTCAGGTGCACTATATTATGTCCCTATTTATCCCCAGCATCTCCTGGCCTCCCCTATCTCTTCCCTGGCCCTTCCCCATGAGGCCATGGCCCTCTCTCAGGTGCACTATATTATGTCCCTATTTATCCCCAGCATCTCCTGGCCTCCCCTATCTCTTCCCTATCTCTTCCCCATGAGGTCATGACCCTCTCTCAGGTGCACTATATTATGTCCCTATTTATCCCCAGCATCTCCTGGCCTCCCCTATCTCTTCCCTGGCTCTTCCCCATGAGGTCATGACTCTCTCTCAGGTGCACTATATTATGTCCCTATTTATCCCCAGCATCTCCTGGCCTCCCCTATCTCTTCCCTGGCCCTTCCCCATCAGGCCATGGCCCTCTCTCAGGTGCACTATATTAAGTCCCTATTTATCCCCAGCATCTCCTGGCCTCCCCTATCTCTTCCCTGGCCCTTCCCCATGAGGTCATGACCCTCTCTCAGGTGCACTATATTATGTCTCTATTTATCCCCAGCATCTCCTGGCCTCCCCTATCTCTTCCCTGGCCCTTCCCCATCAGGCCATGGCCCTCTCTCAGGTGCACTATATTATGTCCCTATTTATCCCCAGCATCTCCTGGCCTCCCCTATCTCTTCCCTGGCCCTTCCCCATCAGGCCCTGGCCCTCTCTCAGGTGCACTATATTATGTCCCTATTTATCCCCAGCATCTCCTGGCCTCCCCTATCTCTTCCCTGGCCCTTCCCCATGAGGCCATGGCCCTCTCTCAGGTGCACTATATTATGTCCCTATTTATCCCCAGCATCTCCTGGCCTCCCCTATCTCTTCCCTGGCCCTTCCCCATGAGGCCATGGCCCACTCTCAGGTGCACTATATTAAGTCCCTATTTATCGCCAGCATTTCCTGGCCTCCCCTATCTCTTCCCTGGCCCTTCCCCATGAGGTCATGACCCTCTGTCAGGTGCACTATATTATGTCCCTATTTATCCCCAGCATCTCCTGGCCTCCCCTATCTCTTCCCTGGCCCTTCCCCATGAGGCCATGACCCTCTCTCAGGTGCACTATATTATGTCCCTATTTATCCCCAGCATCTCCTGGCCTCCCCTATCTCTTCCCTGGCCCTTCCCCATGAGGCCATGGCCCTCTCTCAGGTGCAATATATTATGTCCCTATTTATCCCCAGCATCTCCTGGCCTCCCCTATCTCTTCCCTGGCCCTTCCCCATCAGACCATGGCCCTCTCTCAGGTGCACTATATTATGTCCGTATTTATCCCCAGCATCTCCTGGCCTCCCCTATCTCTTCCCTGGCCCTTCCCCATGAGGCCATGGCCCTCTCTCAGGTGCACTATATTATGTCCCTATTTATCCACAGCATCTCCTGGTCTCCCCTATATCTTCCCCAGCATCTCCTGGCCTCCCCTATCTCTTCCCTGGCCCTTCCCCATGAGACCATGGCCCTCTCTCAGGTGCACTATATTATGTCCCTATATATCCCCAGCATCTCCTGGCCTTCCTTATCTCTTCCCTGGACCTTCCCCATCAGGCCATGGCCCTCTCTCAGGTGCACTATATTATGTCCCTATTTATCCCCAGCATCTCCTGGCCTCTCCTATCTCTTCCCTGGCCCTTCCCCATCAGACCATGGCCCTCTCTCAGGTGCACTATATTATGTCCCTATTTATCCCCAGCATCTCCTGGCCTCCCCCATCTCTTCCCTGGCCCTTCCCCATGAGGTCATGACCCTCTCTCAGGTGCACTATATTATGTCCCTATTTATCCCCAGCATCTCCTGGCCTCCCCTATCTCTTCCCTATCTCTTCCCCATGAGGTCATGACCCTCTCTCAGGTGCACTAAATTATGTCCCTATTTATCCCCAGCATCTCCTGGCCTCCCCTATCTCTTCCCTGGCCCTTCCCCATGAGGTCATGACCCTCTCTCAGGTGCACTATATTATGTCCCTATATATCCCCAGCATCTCCTGGCCTCCCCTATCTCTTCCCTGGCCCTTCCCCATCAGGCCATGGCCCTCTCTCAGGTGCACTATATTATGTCCCTATTTATCCCCAGCATCTCCTGGCCTCCCCTATCTCTTCCCTGGACTTTCCCCATGAGGCCATGGCCCTCTCTCAGGTGCACTATATTAAGTCCCTATTTATCCCCAGCATCTCCTGGCCTCCCCTATCTCTTCCCTGGCCCTTCCCCATGAGGTCATGACCCTCTCTCAGGTGCACTATATTATGTCCCTATTTATCCCCAGCATCTCCTGGCCTCCACCTATCTCTTCCCTGGCCCTTCCCCATGAGGCCATGGCCCTCTCTCAGGTGCACTATATAATGTCCCTATTTATCCCCAGCATCTCCTGGCCTCCCCTATCTCTTCCCTGGCCCTTCCCCATCAGGCCATGGCCCTCTCTCAGGTGCACTATATTATGTCCCTATTTATCCCCAGCATCTCCTGGCCTCCCCTATCTCTTCTCTGGCCCTTCCCCATCAGGCCCTGGCCCTCTCTCAGGTGCACTATATTATGTCCCTATTTATCCCCAGCATCTCCTGGCCTCCCCTATCTCTTCCCTGGCCCTTCCCCATGAGGCCATGGCCCTCTCTCAGGTGCACTATATTAAGTCCCTATTCATCCCCAGCATCTCCTGGCCTCCCCTATCTCTTACCTGGCCCTTCCCCATGAGGCCATGGCCCTCTCTCAGGTGCACTATGTTATGTCCCTATTTATCCCCAGCATCTCCTGGCCTCCCCTATCTCTTCCCTGGCCCTTCCCCATGAGGCCATGGCCCTCTCTCAGGTGCACTATATTATGTCCCTATTTATCACCAGCATCTCCTGGCCTCTCCTATCTCTTCCCTGGCCCTTCCCCATGAGGCCATGGCCCTCTCTCAGGTGCACTATATTATGTCCCTATTTATCCCCAGCATCTCCTGGCCTCCCCTATCTCTTCCCTGGCCCTTCCCCATCAGGCCCTTGCCCTCTCTCATGTGCACTATATTATGTCCCTATTTATCCCCAGCATCTCCTGGCCTCCCCTATCTCTTCCCTGGCCCTTCCCCATGAGGCCATGGCCCTCTCTCAGGTGCACTATATTATGTCCCTATTTATCCCCAGCATCTCCTGGCCTCCCCTATCTCTTCCCTGGCCCTTCCCCATGAGGCCATGGCCCTCTCTCAGGTGCACTATATTAAGTTCCTATTTATCCCCAGCATCTCCTGGCCTCCCCTATCTCTTCCCTGGCCCTTCCCCATGAGGTCATGACCCTCTCTCAGGTGCACTATATTATGTCCCTATTTATCCCCAGCATCTCCTGGCCTCCCCTATCTCTTCCCTGGCCCTTCCCCATGAGGTCATGACCCTCTCTCAGGTGCACTATATTATGTCCCTATTTATCCCCAGCATCTCCTGGCCTCCCCTATCTCTTCCCTGGCCCTTCCCCATGAGGTCATGACCCTCTCTCAGGTTCACTATATTATGTCCCTATTTATCCCCAGCATCTCCTGGCCTCCCCTATCTCTTCCCTGGCCCTTCCCCATCAGGCCTTGGCCCTCTCTCAGGTGCACTATATTATGTCCCTATTTATCCCCAGCATCTCCTGGCCTCCCCTATCTCTTCCCTGGCCCTTCCCCATGAGGCCATGGCCCTCTCTCAGGTGCACTATATTAAGTCCCTATTTATCCCCAGCATCTCCTGGCCTCCCCTATCTCTTCCCTGGCCCTTCCCCATCAGGCCATGGTCCTCTCTCAGGTGCACTATATTATGTCCCTATATATCCCCAGCATCTCCTGGCCACCCCTATCTCTTCCCTGGCCCTTCCCCATGAGGCCATGGCCCTCTCTCAGGTGCACTATATTATGTCCCTATTTATCCCCAGCATCTCCTGGCCTCCCCTATCTCTTCCCTGGCCCTTCCCCATGAGGCCATGGCCCTCTCTCAGGTGCACTATATTATGTCCCTATTTATCCCCAGCATCTCCTGGCCTCCCCTATCTCTTCCCTGGCCCTTCCCCATCAGACCATGGCCCTCTCTCAGGTGCACTATATTATGTCCGTATTTATTCCCAGCATCTTCTGGCCTCCCCTATCTCTTCTATGTCCCTATATATCCCCAGCATCTCCTGGCCTTCCTTATCTCTTCCCTGGCCCTTCCCCATCAGGCCATGGCCCTCTCTCAGGTGCACTATATTATGTCCCTATTTATCCCCATCATCTCCTGGCCTCCCCTATCTCTTCCCTGGCCCTTCCCCATCAGACCATGGCCCTCTCTCAGGTGCACTATATTATGTCCCTATTTATCCCCAGCATCTCCTGGCCTCCCCTATCTCTTCCCTGGCCCTTCCCCATGAGGCCATGGCCCTCTCTCAGGTGCACTATATTAAGTCCCTCTTTATCCCCAGCATCTCCTGGCCTCCCCTATCTCTTCCCTGGCCCTTCCCCATCAGGCCATGGTCCTCTCTCAGGTGCACTATATTATGTCCCTATATATCCCCAGCATCTCCTGGCCACCCCTATCTCTTCCCTGGCCCTTCCCCATGAGGCCATGGCCCTCTCTCAGGTGCACTATATTATGTCCCTATTTATCCCCAGCATCTCCTGGCCTCCCCTATCTCTTCCCTGGCCCTTCCCCATGAGGCCATGGCCCTCTCTCAGGTGCACTATATTATGTCCCTATTTATCCCCAGCATCTCCTGGCCTCCCCTATCTCTTCCCTGGCCCTTCCCCATCAGACCATGGCCCTCTCTCAGGTGCACTATATTATGTCCGTATTTATTCCCAGCATCTCCTGGCCTCCCCTATCTCTTCTATGTCCCTATATATCCCCAGCATCTCCTGGCCTTCCTTATCTCTTCCCTGGCCCTTCCCCATCAGGCCATGGCCCTCTCTCAGGTGCACTATATTATGTCCCTATTTATCCCCATCATCTCCTGGCCTCCCCTATCTCTTCCCTGGCCCTTCCCCATCAGACCATGGCCCTCTCTCAGGTGCACTATATTATGTCCCTATTTATCCCCAGCATCTCCTGGCCTCCCCCATCTCTTCCCTTGCCCTTCCCCATGAGGTCATGACCCTCTCTCAGGTGCACTATATTATGTCCCTATTTATCCCCAGCATCTCCTGGCCTCCCCTATCTCTTCCCCATGAGGTCATGACCCTCTCTCAGGGGCACTATATTATGTCCCTATTTATCCCCAGCATCTCCTGGCCTCCCCTATCTCTTCCCTGGCCCTTCCCCATGAGGTCATGACCCTCTCTCAGGTGCACTATATTATGTCCCTATTTATCCCCAGCATCTCCTGGCCTCCCCTATCTCTTCCCTGGCTCTTCCCCATGAGGTCATGACCCTCTCTCAGGTGCACTATATTATGCCCCTATTTATCCCCAGCATCTCCTGGCCTCCCCTATCGCTTCCCTGGCCCTTCCCCATCAGGCCATGGCCCTCTCTCAGGTGCACTATATTATGTCCCTATTTATCCCCAGTATCTCCTGGCCTCCCCTATCTCTTCCCTGGCCCTTCCCCATGAGGCCATGGCCCTCTCTCAGGTGCACTATATTAAGTCCCTATTTATCCCCAGCATCTCCTGGCCTCCCCTATTTCTTCCCTGGCCCTTCCCCATGAGGTCATGACCCTCTCTCAGGTGCACTATATTATGTCCCTATTTATCCCCAGCATCTCCTGGCCTCCCCTATCTCTTCCCTGGCCCTTCCCCATGAGACCATGGCCCTCTCTCAGGTGCACTATATTATGTCCCTATTTATCCCCAGCATCTCCTGGCCTCCCCTATCTCTTCCCTGGCCCTTCCCCATGAGGCCATGGCCCTCTCTCAGGTGCACTATATTATGTCCCGATTTATCCCCAGCATCTCCTGGCCTCCCCTATCTCTTCCCTGGCCCTATCCCCATGAGACCATGGCCCTCTCTCAGGTGCACTATATTATGTCCCTATTTATCCCCAGCATCTCCTGGCCTCCCCGATCTCTTCCCTGGCCCTTCCCCATCAGGCCCTGGCCCTCTCTCAGGTGCACTATATTATGTCCCTATTTATCCCCAGCATCTCCTGGCCTCCCCTATCTCTTCCCTGGCCCTTCCCCATCAGGCCCTGGCCCTCTCTCAGGTGCACTATATTATGTCCCTATTTATCCCCAGCATCTCCTGGTCTCCCCTATCTCTTCCCCAGCATCTCCTGGCCTCCCCTATCTCTTCCCTGGCCCTTCCCCATGAGACCATGGCCCTCTCTCAGGTGCACTATATTATGTCCCTATTTATCCCCAGCATCTCCTGGCCTCCCCTATCTCTTCCCTGGCCCTTCCCCATGAGGCCATGGCCCTCTCTCAGGTGCACTATATTATGTCCCTATATATCCCCAGCATCTCCTGGCCTTCCTTATCTCTTCCCTGGCCCTTCCCCATCAGGCCATGGCCCTCTCTCAGGTGCACTATATTATGTCCCTATTTATCCCCAGCATCTCCTGGCCTCCCCTATCTCTTCCCTGGCCCTTCCCCATCAGACCATGGCCCTCTCTCAGGTGCACTATATTATGTCCCTATTTATCCCCAGCATCTCCTGGCCTCCCCCATCTCTTCCCTTGCCCTTCCCCATGAGGTCATGGCCCTCTCTCAGGTGCACTATATTATGTCCCTATTTATCCCCAGCATCTCCTGGCCTCCCCTATCTCTTCCCCATGAGGTCATGACCCTCTCTCAGGGGCACTATATTATGTCCCTATTTATCCCCAGCATCTCCTGGCCTCCCCTATCTCTTCCCTGGCCCTTCCCCATGAGGTCATGACCCTCTCTCAGGTGCACTATATTATGTCCCTATTTATCCCCAGCATCTCCTGGCCTCCCCTATCTCTTCCCTGGCCCTTCCCCATGAGGTCATGACCCTCTCTCAGGTGCACTATATTATGTCCCAATTTATACCCAGCATCTCCTGGCCTCCCCTATCTCTTCCCTGGCCCTTCCCCATGAGGCCATGGCCCTCTCTCAGGTGCACTATATTATGTCCCTATTTATCCCCAGCATCTCCTGGCCTCCCCTATCTCTTCCCTGGCCCTTCCCCATGAGGCCATGGCCCTCTCTCAGGTGCACTATATTATGTCCCGATTTATCCCCAGCATCTCCTGGCCTCCCCTATCTCTTCCCTGGCCCTTCCCCATGAGGCCATGGCCCTCTCTCAGGTGCACTATATTATGTCCCTATTTATCCCCAGCATCTCCTGGCCTCCCCTATCTCTTCCCTATCTCTTCCCCATGAGGTCATGACCCTCTCTCAGGTGCACTATATTATGTCCCTATTTATCCCCAGCATCTCCTGGCCTCCCCCATCTCTTCCCTTGCCCTTCCCCATGAGGTCATGACCCTCTCTCAGGTGCACTATATTATGTCCCTATTTATCCCCAGCATCTCCTGGCCTCCCCTATCTCTTCCCCATGAGGTCATGACCCTCTCTCAGGGGCACTATATTATGTCCCTATTTATCCCCAGCATCTCCTGGCCTCCCCTATCTCTTCCCTGGCCCTTCCCCATGAGGTCATGACCCTCTCTCAGGTGCACTATATTATGTCCCTATTTATCCCCAGCATCTCCTGGCCTCCCCTATCTCTTCCCTGGCTCTTCCCCATGAGGTCATGACCCTCTCTCAGGTGCACTATATTATGTCCCTATTTATCCCCAGCATCTCCTGGCCTCCCCTATCGCTTCCCTGGCCCTTCCCCATCAGGCCATGGCCCTCTCTCAGGTGCACTATATTATGTCCCTATTTATCCCCAGTATCTCCTGGCCTCCCCTATCTCTTCCCTGGCCCTTCCCCATGAGGCCATGGCCCTCTCTCAGGTGCACTATATTAAGTCCCTATTTATCCCCAGCATCTCCTGGCCTCCCCTATTTCTTCCCTGGCCCTTCCCCATGAGGTCATGACCCTCTCTCAGGTGCACTATATTATGTCCCTATTTATCCCCAGCATCTCCTGGCCTCCCCTATCTCTTCCCTGGCCCTTCCCCATGAGGCCATGGCCCTCTCTCAGGTGCACTATATTATGTCCCTATTTATCCCCAGCATCTCCTGGCCTCCCCTATCTCTTCCCTGGCCCTTCCCCATGAGGCCACGGCCCTCTCTCAGGTGCACTATATTATGTCCTGATTTATCCCCAGCATCTCCTGGCCTCCCCTATCTCTTCCCTGGCCCTATCCCCATGAGACCATGGCCCTCTCTCAGGTGCACTATATTATGTCCCTATTTATCCCCAGCATCTCCTGGCCTCCCCTATCTCTTCCCTGGCCCTTCCCCATCAGGCCCTGGCCCTCTCTCAGGTGCACTATATTATGTCCCTATTTATCCCCAGCATCTCCTGGCCTCCCCTATCTCTTCCCTGGCCCTTCCCCATCAGGCCCTGGCCCTCTCTCAGGTGCACTATATTATGTCCCTATTTATCCCCAGCATCTCCTGGTCTCCCCTATCTCTTCCCCAGCATCTCCTGGCCTCCCCTATCTCTTCCCTGGCCCTTCCCCATGAGACCATGGCCCTCTCTCAGGTGCACTATATTATGTCCCTATTTATCCCCAGCATCTCCTGGCCTCCCCTATCTCTTCCCTGGCCCTTCTCCATGAGGCCATGGCCCTCTCTCAGGTGCACTATATTATGTCCCTATATATCCCCAGCATCTCCTGGCCTTCCTTATCTCTTCCCTGGCCCTTCCCCATCAGGCCATGGCCCTCTCTCAGGTGCACTATATTATGTCCCTATTTATCCCCAGCATCTCCTGGCCTCCCCTATCTCTTCCCTGGCCCTTCCCCATCAGACCATGGCCCTCTCTCAGGTGCACTATATTATGTCCCTATTTATCCCCAGCATCTCCTGGCCTCCCCCATCTCTTCCCTTGCCCTTCCCCATGAGGTCATGGCCCTCTCTCAGGTGCACTATATTATGTCCCTATTTATCCCCAGCATCTCCTGGCCTCCCCTATCTCTTCCCCATGAGGTCATGACCCTCTCTCAGGGGCACTATATTATGTCCCTATTTATCCCCAGCATCTCCTGGCCTCCCCTATCTCTTCCCTGGCCCTTCCCCATGAGGTCATGACCCTCTCTCAGGTGCACTATATTATGTCCCTATTTATCCCCAGCATCTCCTGGCCTCCCCTATCTCTTCCCTGGCCCTTCCCCATGAGGTCATGACCCTCTCTCAGGTGCACTATATTATGTCCCAATTTATACCCAGCATCTCCTGGCCTCCCCTATCTCTTCCCTGGCCCTTCCCCATGAGGCCATGGCCCTCTCTCAGGTGCACTATATTATGTCCCTATTTATCCCCAGCATCTCCTGGCCTCCCCTATCTCTTCCCTGGCCCTTCCCCATGAGGCCATGGCCCTCTCTCAGGTGCACTATATTATGTCCCGATTTATCCCCAGCATCTCCTGGCCTCCCCTATCTCTTCCCTGGCCCTATCCCCATGAGACCATTGCCCTCTCTCAGGTGCACTATATTATGTCCCTATTTATCCCCAGCATCTCCTGGCCTCCCCTATCTCTTCCCTGGCCCTTCCCCATCAGGCCCTGGCCCTCTCTCAGGTGCACTATATTATGTCCCTATTTATCCCCAGCATCTCCTGGCCTCCCCTATCTCTTCCCTGGCCCTTCCCCATGAGGCCATGGCCCTCTCTCAGGTGCACTATATTATGTCCCTATTTATCCCCAGCATCTTCTGGCCTCCCCTATCTCTTCCCTGGCCCTTCCCCATGAGGCCATGGCCCTCTCTCAGGTGCACTATATTATGTCCCTATTTATCCCCAGCATCTCCTGGCCTCTCCTATCTCTTCCCTGGCCCTTCCCCATGAGGCCATGGCCCTCTCTCACGTGCACTATATTATGTCCCTATTTATCCCCAGCATCTCCTGGCCTCCCCTATCTCTTCCCTGGCCCTTCCCCATGAGGCCATGGCCCTCTCTCAGGTGCACTATATTATGTCCCTATTTATCCCCAGCATCTCCTGGCCTCCCCTATCTCTTCCCTGGCCCTTCCCCATCAGACCATGGCCCTCTCTCAGGTGCACTATATTATGTCCGTATATATCCCCAGCATCTCCTGGCCTCCGCTATCTCTTCCCTGGCCCTTCCCCATGAGGCCATGGCCCTCTCTCAGGTGCACTATATTATGTCCCTATTTATCCCCAGCATCTCCTGGTCTCCCCTATCTCTTCCCCAGCATCTCCTGGCCTCCCCTATCTCTTCCCTGGCCCTTCCCCATGAGGTAATGACCCTCTCTCAGGTGCGCTATATTATGTCCCTATTTATCCCCAGCATCTCCTGGCCTCCCCTATCTCTTCCCTGGCCCTTCCCCATGAGGCCATGGCCCTCTCTCAGTTGTGCTATATTATGTCCCTATTTATCCCCAGCATCTCCTGGCCTCTCCTATCTCTTCCCTGGCCCTTCCCCATGAGGCCATGTCCCTCTCTCAGGTGCGCTATATTATGTCCCTATTTATCCCCAGCATCTCCTGGCCTCCCCTATCTCTTCCCTGGCCCTTCCCCATGAGGCCATGGCCCTCTCTCAGGTGCGCTATATTATGTCCCTATTTATCCCCAGCATCTCCTGGCCTCCCCTAGCTCTTCCCTGGCCCTTCCCCATGAGGCCATGGTCCTCTCTCAGGTGCACTATATTATGTCCCTATTTATCCCCAGCATCTCCTGGCCTCCCCTATCTCTTCCCTGGCCCTTCCCCATGAGGCCATGGCCCTCTCTCAGGTGCGCTATATTATGTCCCTATTTATCCCCAGCATCTCCTGGCCTCCCCTAGCTCTTCCCTGGCCCTTCCCCATGAGGCCATGGCCCTCTCTAAGGTGCGCTATATTATGTCCCTATTTATCCCCAGCATCTCCTGGCCTCTCCTATCTCTTCCCTGGCCCTTCCCCATGAGGCCATGGCCCTCTCTCAGGTGCGCTATATTATGTCCCTATTTATCCCCAGCATCTCCTGGCCTCCCCTATCTCTTCCCTGGCCCTTCCCCATGAGGCCATGGCCCTCTCTCAGGTGCGCTATATTATGTCCCTATTTATCCCCAGCATCTCCTGGCCTCCCCTATCTCTTCCCTGGCCCTTCCCCATGAGGCCATGGACCTCTCTCAGGTGCACTATATTATGTCCCTATTTATCCCCAGCATCTCCTGGCCTCCCCTATCTCTTCCCTGGCCCTTCCCCATGAGGCCATGGCCCTCTCTCAGGTGCACTATATTATGTCCCTATTTATCCCCAGCATCTCCTGGCCTCCCCTATCTCTTCCCTGGCCCTTCCCCATGAGGCCATGGCCCTCTCTCAGGTGCACTATATTATGTCCCTATTTATCCCCAGCATCTCCTGGCCTCCCCTATCTCTTCCCTGGCCCTTCCCCATGAGGCCATGGCCCTCTCTCAGGTGCATTATATTATGTCCCTATTTATCCCCAGCATCTCCTGGCCTCCCCTATCTCTTCCCCATGAGGTCATGACCCTCTCTCAGGGGCACTATATTATGTCCCTATTTATCCCCAGCATCTCCTGGCCTCCCCTATCTCTTCCCTGGCCCTTCCCCATGAGGTCATGACCCTCTCTCAGGTGCACTATATTATGTCCCTATTTATCCCCAGCATCTCCTGGCCTCCCCTATCTCTTCCCTGGCTCTTCCCCATGAGGTCATGACCCTCTCTCAGGTGCACTATATTATGTCCCTATTTATCCCCAGCATCTCCTGGCCTCCCCTATCTCTTCCCTGGCCCTTCCCCATCAGGCCATGGCCCTCTCTCAGGTGCACTATATTATGTCCCTATTTATCCCCAGCATCTCCTGGCCTCCCCTATCTCTTCCCTGGTCCTTCCCCATGAGGCCATGGCCCTCTCTCAGGTGCACTATATTAAGTCCCTATTTATCCCCAGCATCTCCTGGCCTCCCCTATCTCTTCCCTGGCCCTTCCCCATGAGGTCATGACCCTCTCTCAGGTGCACTATATTATGTCCCTATTTATCCCCAGCATCTCCTGGCCTCCCCTATCTCTTCCCTGGCCCTTCCCCATGAGGCCATGGCCCTCTCTCAGGTGCACTATATTATGTCCCTATTTATCCCCAGCATCTCCTGGCCTCCCCTATCTCTTCCCTGGCCCTTCCCCATGAGGCCATGGCCCTCTCTCAGGTGCACTATATTATGTCCCGATTTATCCCCAGCATCTCCTGGCCTCCCCTATCTCTTCCCTGGCCCTATCCCCATGAGACCATGGCCCTCTCTCAGGTGCACTATATTATGTCCCTATTTATCCCCAGCATCTCCTGGCCTCCCCTATCTCTTCCCTGGCCCTTCCCCATCAGGCCCTGGCCCTCTCTCAGGTGCACTATATTATGTCCCTATTTATCCCCAGCATCTCCTGGCCTCCCCTATCTCTTCCCTGGCCCTTCCCCATCAGGCCCTGGCCCTCTCTCAGGTGCACTATATTATGTCCCTATTTATCCCCAGCATCTCCTGGTCTCCCCTATCTCTTCCCCAGCATCTCCTGGCCTCCCCTATCTCTTCCCTGGCCCTTCCCCATGAGACCATGGCCCTCTCTCAGGTGCACTATATTATGTCCCTATTTATCCCCAGCATCTCCTGGCCTCCCCTATCTCTTCCCTGGCCCTTCCCCATGAGGCCATGGCCCTCTCTCAGGTGCACTATATTATGTCCCTATATATCCCCAGCATCTCCTGGCCTTCCTTATCTCTTCCCTGGCCCTTCCCCATCAGGCCATGGCCCTCTCTCAGGTGCACTATACTATGTCCCTATTTATCCCCAGCATCTCCTGGCCTCCCCTATCTCTTCCCTGGCCCTTCCCCATCAGACCATGGCCCTCTATCAGGTGCACTATATTATGTCCCTATTTATCCCCAGCATCTCCTGGCCTCCCCCATCTCTTCCCTTGCCCTTCCCCATGAGGTCATGACCCTCTCTCAGGTGCACTATATTATGTCCCTATTTATCCCCAGCATCTCCTGGCCTCCCCTATCTCTTCCCCATGAGGTCATGACCCTCTCTCAGGGGCACTATATTATGTCCCTATTTATCCCCAGCATCTCCTGGCCTCCCCTATCTCTTCCCTGGCCCTTCCCCATGAGGTCATGACCCTCTCTCAGGTGCACTATATTATGTCCCTATTTATACCCAGCATCTCCTGGCCTCCCCTATCTCTTCCCTGGCCCTTCCCCATGAGGCCATGGCCCTCTCTCAGGTGCACTATATTATGTCCCTATTTATCCCCAGCATCTCCTGGCCTCCCCTATCTCTTCCCTGTCCCTTCCCCATGAGGCCATGGCCCTCTCTCAGGTGCACTATATTATGTCCCGATTTATCCCCAGCATCTCCTGGCCTCCCCTATCTCTTCCCTGGCCCTATCCCCATGAGACCATGGCCCTCTCGCAGGTGCACTATATTATGTCCCTATTTATCCCCAGCATCTCCTGGCCTCCCCTATCTCTTCCCTGGCCCTTCCCCATCAGGCCCTGGCCCTCTCTCAGGTGCACTATATTATGTCCCTATTTATCCCCAGCATCTCCTGGCCTCCCCTATCTCTTCCCTGGCCCTTCCCCATGAGGCCATGGCCCTCTCTCAGGTGCACTATATTATGTCCCTATTTATCCCCAGCATCTTCTGGCCTCCCCTATCTCTTCCCTGGCCCTTCCCCATGAGGCCATGGTCCTCTCTCAGGTGCACTATATTATGTCCCTATTTATCCCCAGCATCTCCTGGCCTCTCCTATCTCTTCCCTGGCCCTTCCCCATGAGGCCATGGCCCTCTCTCAGGTGCACTATATTATGTCCCTATTTATCCCCAGCATCTCCTGGCCTCCCCTATCTCTTCCCTGGCCCTTCCCCATGAGGCCATGGCCCTCTCTCAGGTGCACTATATTATGTCCCTATTTATCCCCAGCATCTCCTGGCCTCCCCTATCTCTTCCCTGGCCCTTCCCCATCAGACCATGGCCCTCTCTCAGGTGCACTATATTATGTCCGTATTTATCCCCAGCATCTCCTGGCCTCCGCTATCTCTTCCCTGGCCCTTCCCCATGAGGCCATGGCCCTCTCTCAGGTGCACTATATTATGTCCCTATTTATCCCCAGCATCTCCTGGTCTCCCCTATCTCTTCCCCAGCATCTCCTGGCCTCCCCTATCTCTTCCCTGGCCCTTCCCCATGAGGTCATGACCCTCTCTCAGGTGCGCTATATTATGTCCCTATTTATCCCCAGCATCTCCTGGCCTCCCCTATCTCTTCCCTGGCCCTTCCCCATGAGGCCATGGCCCTCTCTCAGGTGCGCTATATTATGTCCCTATTTATCCCCAGCATCTCCTGGCCTCTCCTATCTCTTCCCTGGCCCTTCCCCATGAGGCCATGGCCCTCTCTCAGGTGCGCTATATTATGTCCCTATTTATCCCCAGCATCTCCTGGCCTCCCCTATCTCTTCCCTGGCCCTTCCCCATGAGGCCATGGCCCTCTCTCAGGTGCGCTATATTATGTCCCTATTTATCCCCAGCATCTCCTGGCCTCCCCTAGCTCTTCCCTGGCCCTTCCCCATGAGGCCATGGTCCTCTCTCAGGTGCGCTATATTATGTCCCTATTTATCCCCAGCATCTCCTGGCCTCCCCTATCTCTTCCCTGGCCCTTCCCCATGAGGCCATGGCCCTCTCTCAGGTGCGCTATATTATGTCCCTATTTATCCCCAGCATCTCCTGGCCTCCCCTAGCTCTTCCCTGGCCCTTCCCCATGAGGCCATGGCCCTCTCTCAGGTGCGCTATATTATGTCCCTATTTATCCCCAGCATCTCCTGGCCTCTCCTATCTCTTCCCTGGCCCTTCCCCATGAGGCCATGGCCCTCACTCAGGTGCGCTATATTATGTCCCTATTTATCCCCAGCATCTCCTGGCCTCCCCTATCTCTTCCCTGGCCCTTCCCCATGAGGCCATGGCCCTCTCTCAGGTGCGCTATATTATGTCCCTATTTATCCCCAGCATCTCCTGGCCTCCCCTATCTCTTCCCTGGCCCTTCCCCATGAGGCCATGGCCCTCTCTCAGGTGCACTATATTATGTCCCTATTTATCCCCAGCATCTCCTGGCCTCCCCTATCTCTTCCCTGGTCCTTCCCCATGAGGCCATGGCCCTCTCTCTGGTGCACTATATTATGTCCCTATTTATCCCCAGCATCTCCTGGCCTCCCCTATCTCTTCCCTGGCCCTTCCCCATGAGGCCATGGCCCTCTCTCAGGTGCACTATATTATGTCCCTATTTATCCCCAGCATCTCCTGGCCTCCCCTATCTCTTCCCTAGCCCTTCCCCATGAGGCCATGGCCCTTTCTCAGGTGCTTTATATTATGTCCCTATTTATCCCCAGCATCTCCTGGCCTCCCCTATCTCTTCCCTGGCCCTTCCCCATGAGGCCATGGCCCTCTCTCAGGTGCGCTATATTATGTCCCTATTTATCCCCAGCATCTCCTGGCCTCTCCTATCTCTTCCCTGGCCCTTCCCCATGAGGCCATGGCCCTCTCTCAGGTGCGCTATATTATGTCCCTATTTATCCCCAGCATCTCCTGGCCTCCCCTATCTCTTCCCTGGCCCTTCCCCATGAGGCCATGGCCCTCTCTCAGGTGCGCTATATTATGTCCCTATTTATCCCCAGCATCTCCTGGCCTCCCCTATCTCTTCGCTGGCCCTTCCCCATGAGGCCATGGCCCTCTCTCAGGTGCGCTATATTATGTCCCTATTTATCCCCAGCATCTCCTGGCCTCCCCTATCTCTTCCCTGGCCCTTCCCCATGAGGCCATGGCCCTCTCTCAGGTGCGCTATATTATGTCCCTATTTATCCCCAGCATCTCCTGGCCTCCCCTATCTCTTCCCTGGCCCTTCCCCATGAGGCCATGGCCCTCTCTCAGGTGCGCTATATTATGTCCCTATTTATCCCCAGCATCTCCTGGCCTCCCCTATCTCTTCCCTGGCCCTTCCCCATGAGGCCATGGCCCTCTCTCAGGTGCGCTGTATTATGTCCCTATTTATCCCCAGCATCTCCTGGCCTCCCCCTATCTCTTCCCTGGCCCTTCCCCATGAGGCCACGGCCCTCTCTCAGGTGCGCTGTTTAATGTCCCTATTTATCCCCAGCATCTCCTGGCCTCCCCCTATCTCTTCCCTGGCCCTTCCCCATGAGGCCACGGCCCTCTCTCAGGTGCGCTATATTATGTCCCTATTTATCCCCAGCATCTCCTGGCCTCTCCTATCTCTTCCCTGGCCCTTCCCCATGAGGCCACGGCCCTCTCTCAGGTGCGCTATATTATGTCCCTATTTATCCCCAGCATCTCCTGGCCTCTCCTATCTCTTCCCTGGCCCTTCCCCATGAGGCCACGGCCCTCTCTCAGGTGCGCTATATTATGTCCCTATTTATCCCCAGCATCTCCTGGCCTCTCCTATCTCTTCCCTGGCCCTTCCCCATGAGGCCACGGCCCTCTCTCAGGTGCGCTATATTATGTCCCTATTTATCCCCAGCATCTCCTGGCCTCTCCTATCTCTTCCCTGGCCCTTCCCCATGAGGCCACGGTCCTCTCTCAGGTGCGCTATATTATGTCCCTATTTATCCCCAGCATCTCCTGGCCTCTCCTATCTCTTCCCTGGCCCTTCCCCATGAGGCCACGGTCCTCTCTCAGGTGCGCTATATTATGTCCCTATTTATCCCCAGCATCTCCTGGCCTCCCCTATCTCTTCCCTGGCCCTTCCCCATGAGGCCACGGCCCTCTCTCAGGTGCGCTATATTATGTCCCTATTTATCCCCAGCATCTCCTGGCCTCCCCTATCTCTTCCCTGTCCCTTCCCCATGAGGCCACGGCCCTCTCTCAGGTGCACTATATTATGTCCCTATTTATCCCCAGCATCTCCTGGCCTCCCCTATCTCTTCCCTGGCCCTTCCCCATGAGGCCACGACCCTCTCTCAGGGGCACTATATTATGTCCCTATTTATCCCCAGCATCTCCTGGACTCCCCTATCTCTTCCCTGGCCCTTCCCCATGAGGCCATGGCCCTCTCTCAGGTGCACTATATTATGTCCCTATTTATCCCCAGCATCTCCTGGTCTCCCCTATCTCTTCCCCAGCATCTCCTGGCCTCCCCTATCTCTTCCCTGGCCCTTCCCCATGAGACCATGGCCCTCTCTCAGGTGCACTATATTATGTCCCTATTTATCCCCAGCATCTCCTGGCCTCCCCTATCTCTTCTCTGGCCCTTCCCCATGAGGCCATGGCCCTCTCTCAGGTGCACTATATTATGTCCCTATATATCCCCAGCATCTCCTGGCCTTCCTTATCTCTTCCCTGGTCCTTCCCCATCAGGCCATGGCCCTCTCTCAGGTGCACTATATTATGTCCCTATTTATCCCCAGCATCTCCTAGCCTCCCCTATCTCTTCCCTGGCCCTTCCCCATCAGACCATGGCCCTCTCTCAGGTGCACTATATTATGTCCCTATTTATCCCAGCATCTCCTGGCCTCCCCCATCTCTTCCCTGGCCCTTCCCCATGAGGTCATGACCCTCTCTCAGGTGCACTATATTATGTCCCTATTTATCCCCAGCATCTCCTGGCCTCCCCTATCTCTTCCCTATCTCTTCCCCATGAGGTCATGACCCTCTCTCAGGTGCACTATATTATGTCCCTATTTATCCCCAGCATCTCCTGGCCTCCCCTATCTCTTCCCTGGCTCTTCCCCATGAGGTCATGACCCTCTCTCAGGTGCACTATATTATGTCCCTATTTATCCCCAGCATCTCCTGGCCTCCCCTATCTCTTCCCTGGCCCTTCCCCATCAGGCCATGGCCCTCTCTCAGGTGCACTATATTAAGTCCCTATTTATCCCCAGCATCTCCTGGCCTCCCCTATCTCTTCCCTGGCCCTTCCCCATGAGGTCATGACCCTCTCTCAGGTGCACTATATTATGTCTCTATTTATCCCCAGCATCTCCTGGCCTCCCCTATCTCTTCCCTGGCCCTTCCCCATCAGGCCATGGCCCTCTCTCAGGTGCACTATATTATGTCCATATTTATCCCCAGCATCTCCTGGCCTCCCCTATCTCTTCCCTGGCCCTTCCCCATCAGGCCATGGCCCTCTCTCAGGTGCACTATATTATGTCCCTATTTATCCCCAGCATCTCCTGGCCTCCCCTATCTCTTCCCTGGCCCTTCCGCATCAGGCCCTGGCCCTCTCTCAGGTGCACTATATTATGTCCCTATTTATCCCCAGCATCTCCTGGCCTCCCCTATCTCTTCCCTGGCCCTTCCCCATGAGGCCATGGCCCTCTCTCAGGTGCACTATATTATGTCCCTATTTATCCCCAGCATCTCCTGGCCTCCCCTATCTCTTCCCTGGCCCTTCCCCATGAGGCCATGGCCCTCTCTCAGGTGCACTATATTAAGTCCCTATTTATCGCCAGCATTTCCTGGCCTCCCCTATCTCTTCCCTGGCCCTTCCCCATGAGGTCATGACCCTCTCTCAGGTGCACTATATTATGTCCCTATTTATCCCCAGCATCTCCTGGCCTCCCCTATCTCTTCCCTGGCCCTTCCCCATGAGACCATGACCCTCTCTCAGGTGCACTATATTATGTCCCTATTTATCCCCAGCATCTCCTGGCCTCCCCTATCTCTTCCCTGGCCCTTCCCCATGAGGCCATGGCCCTCTCTCAGGTGCAATATATTATGTCCCTATTTATCCCCAGCATCTCCTGGCCTCCCCTATCTCTTCCCTGGCCCTTCCCCATCAGACCATGGCCCTCTCTCAGGTGCACTATATTATGTCCGTATTTATCCCCAGCATCTCCTGGCCTCCCCTATCTCTTCCCTGGCCCTTCCCCATGAGGCCATGGCCCTCTCTCAGGTGCACTATATTATGTCCCTATTTATCCCCAGCATCTCCTGGTCTCCCCTATATCTTCCCCAGCATCTCCTGGCCTCCCCTATCTCTTCCCTGGCCCTTCCCCATGAGACCATGGCCCTCTCTCAGGTGCACTATATTATGTCCCTATATATCCCCAGCATCTCCTGGCCTTCCTTATCTCTTCCCTGGACCTTCCCCATCAGGCCATGGCCCTCTCTCAGGTGCACTATATTATGTCCCTATTTATCCCCAGCATCTCCTGGCCTCCCCTATCTCTTCCCTGGCCCTTCCCCATCAGACCATGGCCCTCTCTCAGGTGCACTATATTATGTCCCTATTTATCCCCAGCATCTCCTGGCCTCCCCCATCTCTTCCCTGGCCCTTCCCCATGAGGTCATGACCCTCTCTCAGGTGCACTATATTATGTCCCTATTTATCCCCAGCATCTCCTGGCCTCCCCTATCTCTTCCCTATCTCTTCCCCATGAGGTCATGACCCTCTCTCAGGTGCACTATATTATGTCCCTATTTATCCCCAGCATCTCCTGGCCTCCCCTATCTCTTCCCTGGCCCTTCCCCATGAGGTCATGACCCTCTCTCAGGTGCACTATATTATGTCCCTATATATCCCCAGCATCTCCTGGCCTCCCCTATCTCTTCCCTGGCCCTTCCCCATCAGGCCATGGCCCTCTCTCAGGTGCACTATATTATGTCCCTATTTATCCCCAGCATCTCCTGGCCTCCCCTATCTCTTCCCTGGACTTTCCCCATGAGGCCATGGCCCTCTCTCAGGTGCACTATATTAAGTCCCTATTTATCCCCAGCATCTCCTGGCCTCCCCTATCTCTTCCCTGGCCCTTCCCCATGAGGTCACGACCCTCTCTCAGGTGCACTATATTATGTCCCTATTTATCCCCAGCATCTCCTGGCCTCCCCTATCTCTTCCCTGGCCCTTCCCCATGAGGCCATGGCCCTCTCTCAGGTGCACTATATTATGTCCCTATTTATCCCCAGCATCTCCTGGCCTCCCCTATCTCTTCCCTGGCCCTTCCCCATCAGGCCATGGCCCTCTCTCAGGTGCACTATATTATGTCCCTATTTATCCCCAGCATCTCCTGGCCTCCCCTATCTCTTCCCTGGCCCTTCCCCATCAGGCCCTGGCCCTCTCTCAGGTGCACTATATTATGTCCCTATTTATCCCCAGCATCTCCTGGCCTCCCCTATCTCTTCCCTGGCCCTTCCCCATGAGGCCATGGCCCTCTCTCAGGTGCACTATATTAAGTCCCTATTCATCCCCAGCATCTCCTGGCCTCCCCTATCTCTTACCTGGCCCTTCCCCATGAGGCCATGGCCCTCTCTCAGGTGCACTATGTTATGTCCCTATTTATCCCCAGCATCTCCTGGCCTCCCCTATCTCTTCCCTGGCCCTTCCCCATGAGGCCATGGCCCTCTCTCAGGTGCACTATATTATGTCCCTATTTATCACCAGCATCTCCTGGCCTCTCCTATCTCTTCCCTGGCCATTCCCCATGAGGCCATGGCCCTCTCTCAGGTGCACTATATTATGTTCCTATTTATCCCCAGCATCTCCTGGCCTCCCCTATCTCTTCCCTGGCCCTTCCCCATCAGGCCCTTGCCCTCTCTCAGGTGCACTATATTATGTCCCTATTTATCCCCAGCATCTCCTGGCCTCCCCTATCTCTTCCCTGGCCCTTCCCCATGAGGCCATGGCCCTCTCTCAGGTGCACTATATTATGTCCCTATTTATCCCCAGCATCTCCTGGCCTCCCCTATCTCTTCCCTGGCCCTTCCCCATGAGGCCATGGCCCTCTCTCAGGTGCACTATATTAAGTTCCTATTTATCCCCAGCATCTCCTGGCCTCCCCTATCTCTTCCCTGGCCCTTCCCCATGAGGTCATGACCCTCTCTCAGGTGCACTATATTATGTCCCTATTTATCCCCAGCATCTCCTGGCCTCCCCTATCTCTTCCCTGGCCCTTCCCCATGAGGTCATGACCCTCTCTCAGGTGCACTATATTATGTCCCTATTTATCCCCAGCATCTCCTGGCCTCCCCTATCTCTTCCCTGGCCCTTCCCCATGAGGTCATGACCCTCTCTCAGGTGCACTATATTATGTCCCTATTTATCCCCAGCATCTCCTGGCCTCCCCTATCTCTTCCCTGGCCCTTCCCCATCAGGCCATGGCCCTCTCTCAGGTGCACTATATTATGTCCCTATTTATCCCCAGCATCTCCTGGCCTCCCCTATCTCTTCCCTGGCCCTTCCCCATGAGGCCATGGCCCTCTCTCAGGTGCACTATATTAAGTCCCTATTTATCCCCAGCATCTCCTGGCCTCCCCTATCTCTTCCCTGGCCCTTCCCCATCAGGCCATGGTCCTCTCTCAGGTGCACTATATTATGTCCCTATATATCCCCAGCATCTCCTGGCCACCCCTATCTCTTCCCTGGCCCTTCCCCATGAGGCCATGGCCCTCTCTCAGGTGCACTATATTATGTCCCTATTTATCCCCAGCATCTCCTGGCCTCCCCTATCTCTTCCCTGGCCCTTCCCCATGAGGCCATGGCCCTCTCTCAGGTGCACTATATTATGTCCCTATTTATCCCCAGCATCTCCTGGCCTCCCCTATCTCTTCCCTGGCCCTTCCCCATCAGACCATGGCCCTCTCTCAGGTGCACTATATTATGTCCGTATTTATCCCCAGCATCTCCTGGCCTCCCCTATCTCTTCCCTGGCCCTTCCCCATGAGGCCATGGCCCTCTCTCAGGTGCACTATATTATGTCCCTATTTATCCCCAGCATCTCCTGGTCTCCCCTATCTCTTCCCCAGCATCTCCTGGCCTCCCCTATCTCTTCCCTGGCCCTTCCCCATGAGACCATGGCCCTCTCTCAGGTGCACTATATTATGTCCCTATTTATCCCCAGCATCTCCTGGCCTCCCCTATCTCTGCCCTGGCCCTTCCCCATGAGGCCATGGCCCTCTCTCAGGTGCACTATATTATGTCCCTATATATCCCCAGCATCTCCTGGCCTTCCTTATCTCTTCCCTGGCCCTTCCCCATCAGGCCATGGCCCTCTCTCAGGTGCACTATATTATGTCCCTATTTATCCCCAGCATCTCCTGGCCTCCCCTATCTCTTCCCTGGCCCTTCCCCATCAGACCATGGCCCTCTCTCAGGTGCACTATATTATGTCCCTATTTATCCCCAGCATCTCCTGGCCTCCCCCATCTCTTCCCTTGCCCTTCCCCATGAGGTCATGACCCTCTCTCAGGTGCACTATATTATGTCCCTATTTATCCCCAGCATCTCCTGGCCTCCCCTATCTCTTCCCCATGAGGTCATGACCCTCTCTCAGGGGCACTATATTATGTCCCTATTTATCCCCAGCATCTCCTGGCCTCTCCTATCTCTTCCCTGGCCCTTCCCCATGAGGCCATGGCCCTCTCTCAGGTGCGCTATATTATGTCCCTATTTATCCCCAGCATCTCCTGGCCTCCCCTATCTCTTCCCTGGCCCTTCCCCATGAGGCCATGGCCCTCTCTCAGGTGCGCTATATTATGTCCCTATTTATCCCCAGCATCTCCTGGCCTCCCCTATCTCTTCCCTGGCCCTTCCCCATGAGGCCATGGCCCTCTCTCAGGTGCGCTATATTATGTCCCTATTTATCCCCAGCATCTCCTGGCCTCCCCTATCTCTTCCCTGGCCCTTCCCCATGAGGCCATGGCCCTCTCTCAGGTGCGCTATATTATGTCCCTATTGATCCCCAGCATCTCCTGGCCTCCCCTATCTCTTCCCTGGCCCTTCCCCATGAGGCCATGGCCCTCTCTCAGGTGCGCTGTATTATGTCCCTATTTATCCCCAGCATCTCCTGGCCTCCCCCTATCTCTTCCCTGGCCCTTCCCCATGAGGCCACGGCCCTCTCTCAGGTGCGCTGTATTATGTCCCTATTTATCCCCAGCATCTCCTGGCCTCCCCCTATCTCTTCCCTGGCCCTTCCCCATGAGGCCACGGCCCTCTCTCAGGTGCGCTATATTATGTCCCTATTTATCCCCAGCATCTCCTGGCCTCTCCTATCTCTTCCCTGGCCCTTCCCCATGAGGCCACGGCCCTCTCTCAGGTGCGCTATATTATGTCCCTATTTATCCCCAGCATCTCCTGGCCTCTCCTATCTCTTCCCTGGCCCTTCCCCATGAGGCCACGGCCCTCTCTCAGGTGCGCTATATTATGTCCCTATTTATCCCCAGCATCTCCTGGCCTCTCCTATCTCTTCCCTGGCCCTTCCCCATGAGGCCACGGCCCTCTCTCAGGTGCGCTATATTATGTCCCTATTTATCCCCAGCATCTCCTGGCCTCTCCTATCTCTTCCCTGGCCCTTCCCCATGAGGCCACGGCCCTCTCTCAGGTGCGCTATATTATGTCCCTATTTATCCCCAGCATCTCCTGGCCTCTCCTATCTCTTCCCTGGCCCTTCCCCATGAGGCCACGGTCCTCTCTCAGGTGCGCTATATTATGTCCCTATTTATCCCCAGCATCTCCTGGCCTCCCCTATCTCTTCCCTGGCCCTTCCCCATGAGGCCACGGCCCTCTCTCAGGTGCACTATATTATGTCCCTATTTATCCCCAGCATCTCCTGGCCTCCCCTATCTCTTCCCTGGCCCTTCCCCATGAGGCCACGGCCCTCTCTCAGGTGCACTATATTATGTCCCTATTTATCCCCAGCATCTCCTGGCCTCCCCTATCTCTTCCCTGGCCCTTCCCCATGAGGCCACGGCCCTCTCTCAGGTGCACTGTATTATGTCCCTATTTATCCCCAGCATCTCCTGGCCTCCCCTATCTCTTCCCTGGCCCTTCCCCATGAGGCCACGGCCCTCTCTCAGGTGCACTGTATTATGTCCCTATTTATCCCCAGCATCTCCTGGCCTCCCCTATCTCTTCCCTGGCCCTTCCCCATGAGGCCACGGCCCTCTCTCAGGTGCACTGTATTATGTCCCTATTTATCCCCAGCATCTCCTGGCCTCCCCTATCTCTTCCCTGGCCCTTCCCCATCAGGCCACGGCCCTCTCTCAGGTGCACTGTATTATGTCCCTATTTATCCCCAGCATCTCCTGGCCTCCCCTATCTCTTCCCTGGCCCTTCCCCATGAGGCCACGGCCCTCTCTCAGGTGCACTGTATTATGTCCTTATTTATCCCCAGCATCTCCTGGCCTCCCCCTATCTCTTCCCTGGCCCTTCCCCATGAGGCCATGGCCCTCTCTCAGGTGCACTATATTATGTCCCTATTTATCCCCAGCATCTCCTGGCCTCCCCTATCTCTTCCCTGGCCCTTCCCCATGAGGCCACGGCCCTCTCTCAGGTGCACTATATTATGTCCCTATTTATCCCCAGCATCTCCTGGCCTCCCCTATCTCTTCCCTGGCCTTTCCCGTTTTTTTGGGTGCATTATGTCCCTTTGAAAAACGAGGCGGGCGCCAATGCTCTTTCTGGCACAGGGCACCAAAAATACTAGTACGGCTCTGCAGATAGGCAGCAGTCTGCACCCACCGGCGGTGACAGTAATCTGTGAGTAAGCTCTGGTGACGTCAAACAGGTAAATCCAGATTTTTATTGGCAGTGACGTAATAAGAGATAAAAGTCGCTCTTTGCAATTGTAGGGTTAAAAATAAGAAGTCTGCGATATATAACACAATATGGAAGACAGTGACTATTCCTCTAATACTGAATTACTTGGTGATTATGTGTTAATGCTGCAAAGATTTAGTTAAAGCATCCCTAGAATTATTACCATTTATGCATATGCGGAGCCGGGGCAGGCCCTGCCCCCAAACATGTGACATAAGGTGAGGGGGGGTGGGCCGCCAGCCGTGTAGAGCTCCCCGGACCCTCCAGGCACACGCCCATCCTACCCACAGCCGTATATGTATATGCAGCCACAAGGGTTCCGTACAGAGGGGATGCAACATACATCAAGATTACATATGTATATGATGTCCGCGCTAGACAGTTAGACAGGTTCACAAATTTACATAAACAAAACGAGAGACTGCCCTGTTCACAAGAGCTTACATTCTAAATGTATAAAGTCGCTTAATTTGGGTACACACTAAGCGATATATTAAACGATTTGCCCAATTCCCACGGATTGGAAGGACAAACAGACAGGTCGGCCCTACATACAGCTCAACCTGACGATGAGACTGCCGACCTCATGCAGGGGCCGACATATCGGACGGTCGGGCACCAGATCATCTAATGTGTACCGGCTGTCCCATATGTCGGCCTGTCGGCAGGGGGGGGGGGGGATCATTTAGTGTAGCTTTAACCAACTTGATTTGTCAATTCTGCTTTATGGATTCAGCAAAGACGTAGAATAAATTGTCATGTAACTAGGGGGAGGGGAGCTTAGTAGACTCTTTGCCCTAAGTGGTAGCTGAGCTTTAGTACCTGATGCCGAGGTCTTTTGTCACAGCACAGCTACACCTTATGCAAATGCCGCAGCCAATGGGATTCATACAGAGACGCCCACTGGCTGAGGCGCTATACTGCCACTGTGTGTTTTAAGATGCACCATCGGTCGCAGTGTCGAATATTAACCAGCCCTATGGAGACGCACACTATCCCTCTTAAATTGCAGCCACTTCAGTGCAACTGCAGAAAAAGACACAGTCGCTGACCGCTACATGCCCGTCTCTGGCTAACCACCACCCAGAACTGCCCAAAGGATTGCCTCTCTCTGCTTCTAACTTCATTCTGCGGCTTTTGGCGGTAACCATTGGGACGCAGGTGCAGCAAGGCTCAGACACATGTGCAGACTGACATCTTCAGCGGCTAGCCATATTGTGCACCTCTGAATCACACCCATAATATCTTATATTAAGATTAATAAGATTGACAAAAAGGTTAATAAAAATTTTTTTTTTTCAAGTGTATGAATGAATTGCTTGCCAAGCCTGCCCTCTAGTGGTGAAGGTTCATTTCTATTTCTTACATATTGGAATCCTTTAAAAAGTCAGTGAACCAGGCTGCGCACACCTCGGGAAGCCTTCAAGCAGAGCCATAACTTGACTTTTTGGTGCCCTGTGCCAGAGAGAGCATTGGCGCCTCCCCCCCACCCGTTTTTTAAATAGGGACATAAGATAGTGCACCTTGGGAAGGGCCAGAGAAGAGGTAGGGGAGGCCAGGAGATGCTGGGGATAAATAGGGACATAATATAGTGCACCTGAGAGAGGGCCATGGCCTCATGGGGAAGGGCCAGGGAAGAGATAGGGGAGGCCAGGAGATGCTGGAGATAAATAGAGACATAATATAGTGCACCTGAGAGCCATGGCCTCATGGGGAAGGGCCAGGGAGGAGATAGGGGAGGCCAGGAGATGCTGGGGATAAATAGGGACATAATATAGTGCACCTGAGAGATGGCCATGGCCTCATGGGGAAGGGCCAGGAGATGCTGGGGATAAATAGGGACATAATATAGTGCACCTGAGAGAGGGCCATGGCCTCATGGGGAAGGGCCAGGGAAGAGATAGGGGAGGCCAGGAGATGCTGTGGATAAATAGGGACATAATATAGTGCTCCTGAGAGAGGGCCATGGCCTCATGGGGAAGGGCCAGGGAAGAGATAGGGGAGGCCAGGAGATGCTGGGGATAAATAGGGACATAATATAGTGCACCTGTGAGAGGGCCATGGCCTCATGGGGAAGGGCCAGGGAAGAGATAGGGGAGGCCAGGAGATGCTGGGGATAAGAGGAAGCTACAAGCAAGAATGATAATAAACGTGAACATTGACAGGCCCAAACAGCGCCACCTGCCCTGCGGTGCCCTGTGCCATGGCACTGGTCGCACTACCCTAGTTGCAGCCCTGCCTTCAAGATTCATAATTCCAGTACCTTTTTTTTTCGTGTTAAGACTGAAAATGTACATATTGGATATATTAATTCAGGGCCTGATTCAGATCCACACGCAAATACCATAGCAGAAACAATTTCGGGAAGGAATGCAATTGCGAAAATATGCTAATGACTCACTCGCCGCCCAGGGCTTAGAGACGCCCACTAAAAGCATCTCACGTGTGACGCTCACGCGCAAAACCTGAAACATTGGCAACATGGAACGCAGATCAGGCGGCCATCAGCCTTCTGAGTGTAAGCTGCCGCAGACACAGCGGCTCCCCAGACACGCAGAGGGCTCTCCTGCTCCCAGCTAATTTATGCAGGCCAGAAAACAGTGTTTAAATGGTCAGATGCACCTGTGATTCTATAGCCACCTCCCCCAAACACTGACTACCTGTCACTCACTTTGCAAGTGAATCCTCTGTTTAGTGATGGAATTATAGTGACTGCAACCGCTATGGGGTCCACAGTGCTAGGGAAAGAATGGGGCTTATTCTAAGTGAGACGGATCTCAACACTGGCGCAAATGGCGAGTTTTTGTAATGCATGCAAATTTCCGCATTTTTGCGTCCGTCCGTCCTATTCTTAGTCAGACAGAACTCGGCCAGATGTCGTTTTGTGAAATGAGGCGTTTCAGGGCAGTAACTGGGAGACAATGCGAGCGTGCGTTACCACCCTGACTTGTGGGAATGTCTCAGGTGTGTATCTAAAGCTCCGCGCCATTCTGAGTTCTGCGTACAGGGGAAGCGATACCTTAATTTGTGACCTCTCCCGGATTTCCTTACTAGAGGAAGACCTTGGAGAGGATGGAAGATGTGCTGGTAGCAGACTGGGAACCAGACACTTGGGAGGTGGTGGAGGGGGATGTGGAAGAACTCCCACGGATGCCGGATATCTGCCTGTAGGACCGACTGTTGGAGCGAGGTCTGCTCCAGGCCTGACAAAGATCCACAGGACTAAGGGCCTACTTCAAAGATTCTCCTAACTTCAATATTCACCTATACCGCCGATGTTTGCAGATCTGCGCAGGAGCCGCGACAGGGAGCGTTACAGAAAATGACCTTGGACGCATCTGCACTGGCCCCGGCAGCGTGACTTTACAACCCGAGGGTCCAATGTTCATGCAGTTGATCCGATTCTGCATCTTTGGACGCAGCCATCGGATCACAGAAACCTGCAGTGCGCATCTTTTTACACAAGACGCCTCCTGCGACTTTTGCATATATTAGAAAAGCCGCTGTGTATAAATTTGCAGCGGGTGTGCAATATCGGCCATCCCTGAATCAGGCCCTTAGTGTACTGCTTGGCCAGGATCTCTTTTCTCCAAATAGAGGGCCTGATTCAGAGCCGCATGCAAAAAGCGTGCGCTCGCTCTGAATCAGGGCGGCCACTTTTTTTTTTAAAACCGGCCTCCTGGCCGCTCGCATAGCTGTAGGTGACCACCCACAGCTTTTGCGAGCAGCCAGGTGATGGTCGCGATGGACGTGACCATTGGGCTTGCGACGAGACCCTTGTGGTAGGGTCTCGTTCCCGCAAGCCCCAGTGAGATTTCGGCTCTAATAGAGCCAGAAGTTCACCCACTGACATCACTCGTGATGTCAGTGGGGCCGCCCCCAAATGGCAGGCGTTCCTTCGGGAACGCCTCCGTTTGGCCAGCCAACCCCCTGCTCGCCTCCAAAACGGGGCGAGCTGTCGATCAACATCGACAGCCGCCCCCTTTTGGATGCGAGCACCGGAGCGAGTGCTTTTTGCGCTCGCGCGTGCACACTGGCCCACGATCGACCTGCTTGCGAGCGGGTCTGAATCAGGCCCATAGTCTTTTTTTCCCCTTAGTAACCATTAATATGAGACGCATTAGAGACAAGTTTAGACGACAGTAAATTTTCACTTTCTTTTCTAGACTCTCAGTCTAATTATGAGATGTTCCTACAGACATCTCAGCAGCCGGGGGTCTCCATGCACCTCCTATGGATCTTTTGGGAGTGATTGTGTTGTGAAGCTTATCTGCAGCAGGTTATCGTACAGGACTCCTGGGCAGGTGAGCCTATTAGGCATAGCAATGTGTACGCATGCACATGGATCTGGGAGCTTATGGAGCTTTACCAGCACGCAACCGCTATGATGGTAATGATGGGAGATTTCAACTGCCCCCCCCCCCCCCCGGAGGGGAATCTGTATGATATGCCGGCAGCTAAATAGCGACGCTGGAATCCCGACAGGGGCGGGTAAGTACCCTAACCCCCCCCAACCCTCCTTATGTGGTGCCTAACCCCAAACCCCCCTTCCCGCACCCTAGACCTAACCCTCCCTGGGGGGTGCCTAACCCCAACCTCCCCCCAGTGGTGCCTAGCCCTAACCGCCCCTTCCCATAGCCTAACCCTAACCGGCGGCGATGCCTAACCCATAGTCCCCCCAAGGGGTGCCTAATCCTAACCCCTCCAGCCCCGGCTAACCGCACATACTTACCGCTGCCCGAACATTCGGGATGCCGACGCCGGTATCTTGATCTCCTTTGGGATATCAACGTCACCAATATGCCGGGCGGCAGGATTGCGGCATCAGTATTTCGACTGCCGACATGTAACTTGCATCCCCCTGGTGGACAGACACAGCTCTGACAGCCCTGCTAAGCTGGGTGCCACAACCAAGCTGATTAAGAAGATTAGGGGCTGTAAGGATTGCCCAGTGAAACGCGTTGCTCACAAGCCAGTCTAGACAGGTTACTCAAAAAACACTGAGCAAAGAAGTTCTAAAGGAATCGATTTCTTCTCCTCAACAAGTAACAAGAAAAAATATAAGATAAAAGCACAAAATCTGGTCTTATCCCCCTATTCCGTTCCTTTCCGTCCCCAAGGGTGGCTCTATACAGACCCAATTTCCGGCTCATTATATTTTTGTGTGTAGCATATGTTTACATACTTTTCTATGTCTCTTAAACTGCTATCTATTAATGTGAATGGATTTAACTCTCCTAGGAAGCGTACTGTCTTCTCGTGGGCTTGTAGGAGGGAGAAAGCCGATATTGTATTCATACAGGAGACACATCATACAGGCCTGCACTCCCAGCTCTGAGATAGGTGGCTCACCCAGACCTTCTTTGCTTCAGCGACTTGTAAAAAACGTGGGGTGGCCATTTTAATCTGTCGTAATGTCCCTTTTGCTCACATTAAAACTGTAATAGAGAGGGGCGTTTCCTCATAGTGATTGGTATATCAGCCGTACTGAGATTCTCACCTTGGTGCCAGTCTACGCTCCTAATCAAGACCAGCTCCAATTTTTTGATTCTTTGTTTCGGCGTATTAGCAGAGAGGCACAGGGCCATATTATTATGGCTGGGGACTTTTATACCATTATCGATCTCCTGTTAGATAGAACTAATCGATCTGCCCATTGCTCCGGGATGTCCCTTCCCAGGGCTTCCCGTACTCTCCTTTCCTCCCTTAAACATTATGGCCTTTGCGATTTCTGGTGTCTTAAACATCCCCATGTCAAGGACTATACTCATTTTTCGGCTCCACATCAACATTATTCTAAGATTGATATGATCCATGTTTCTTCCTCTATCATCTCTTTGGTTGTACAGGCCGGTATTACCCCCTTTACATGGACAGACCACGGGGCGTTTATATTCTTTTAGATGTATATCACTTTCCTCATGGGAAGCGTAATTGGCGTCTAGGTGACTCCCTTTTACAGAATTCCCCCGCCGTGCAAGAAATTATACTGGTGGTGACCCATTATTTTGAGGAAAATACCTCTCCTGATATTACCACTAGTATCCTCTGGGAAGCCCATAAGGCTACCATACGGGGTTTTCTTATTGCCAAAACCTCAGCGGTTAGGAAAACAGCCGCACAGGAGATTCATCTCATTGAGTCACAAATCTCTACACTACTGGCCCAACATAAGACGTCCCCTAGCGCCTCTGTGCTGTCCCAAATAGAGAAGTTACGAGGCCAGCTTAATGCCCTTTTGTCTCGTCGCGCTGCGCTTATTTTGCAGAAACTTCGGCACCGCTTTTATGATAAATCGATTCTTTATTAGCCAATAAGTTGCGTCGCAGGCAAGCGTTAGGTGCGATAGACAAATTATATTCTTTGTCATCTTGTTCTTTTACCTATGATCCTGAAATTATGGCTGAGGAATTTCAGACCTTATATAGTTCCCTTTATAATTTATCGGATTCCTCCCTTTACCCTTCAGCTGGAGCCGCGTAGGTGCGCTCATACTTGTCCTCTACTTCTCTGCCTAGTCTTTCGGGAAATCCCAATGAACTACACTCAATGACCGTATTTCAGATGAAGAGACGATAGCTGCCATTAAATCGATGCGTTCCTCTGCCGCCCCAGGCCCCGATGGGTTTACAGCCCAATATTATAAGTTATTTGCAAAAGAACTCGCCCCACATCTTACTTCTTTATTTAATGGTATTTTGGAAGGCGCTTCTTTTGCTCCTGATACAACCCGGGTCAATATCGTGGTGATCCCTAAACCTGATAGGGATCCTACTCACTGCCTTAATTATAGACCGATTTCATTATTAAACGTCGATCTGAAAATTTATGCTATTTGCTTTCTTATCTGAAACATCCTGACCAGATCGGGTTTATACCAGGACGTCAGGCATCGGATAACACTAGACGGGCCATTGATTTGATACACCCTGGGCCTGATTCAGAGGCGCACACTATTTGCGTGCGCTCGCTCTGAATCAGGATGTATCTTTTTTTCCCGGCCTCCAGGCCTAAGGGAACGCCTGCGTTCGTGCAGCCACCCCCCCTCCCTGTCTACAAAACGGGGCGAGCTGTCAATCAGGATCAACAGCCGCCCCGTCTTGTACTGAGCCCCGGAGCGACGGAGTAGCTCGCTGGGTTCGCGCATACGTACGCCGGAGGCAACGCAATCGCAGGGGCCAAACACCGACCCGCTTGCAAGCGCAATGCGCTCGCGAGCGGGTCTGAATCAGGCCTATTCATAAACGGAAACTTCCCTCTCTGATTTTAGCTCTAGATACGGAGAAGGCCTTCGGCCTGGTCCTTTGTATGTGCAGTCTATGACAAAGTGGGCTTCTCTGGCAAATTTTTAGATGGTGCTTTACCTTTCCCCCATGGCCTCAGTTAATAATATTTACTCCACTAGTTTTTGGATTACTGATGGTACCAGACAGGGATGTCCCCTCTCTCCCCTAATCTTTGTAGTTGTTATGGAGCCTCTAGCGGCAAGGATCCGTTGTAACAGGTCTATCTCTGGATTAACCACAGGCCCCTCTGAATATAAAATTGCATTATATGCCCATGAAGTCTTCATTTCTCTCACTGACCCAGCCCAATCCCTAAACTCACTTCTAGAGGAAATAAATTTATACGCTCAACAATCGGGTTATAAAATGAATGTTACCAAGGCTGAAGTTCTTGATTTCTATATCCCTGCTACGCTAAAACAAACCCTAGAAGCCCTGCTCCCCTGTACCTGGCATAAAAAAAAAAAAAATCAAGTATCTTGGTGTTTCCTTAACTCACCACTATCACTATCAGGCACATTTCCCTCGCCTTTTAGATTGTATTAAGTCCGATTTGCATGAGTGGTCCAATTATTTTATCTCATGGATAGGTAGTATATACAATCTATTAAGATGAGCGTTCTTCCCCGGCTCTAGTACTTATTTCAGACCCTCCCGATTTATATTCCCCCCCTATGTTTTTAAATTCCTTCAGCATCAAACTTCATATGGAACCGAAAACGCCCGTGGATTAGACTAAAACTGCTTCAGGGTCCCTCTAGGGGGGGAGGTCTGGGGTATTCCTTATTTAAAAAAGTCATTATTACGCTGCGCAGCTTTCTCATTGTGCTCAATGGTGTAATTTTAATGCAGGAAGGTCTGGGTGGATATTGAAGCCGAGGAGCTGGGACTGACTATTGTATCTTCTCTGTTATAGCTTCCTAGGATCATCGCCCACAGACAGTTTCTTCTCACCCTGTAATTTCCAGTTCTTTAGCGATCTGGGACCTAATCAATAGACGTTTTAAGTTCACTCCAGGCCCATCCTCCTGTGATACCATTATTTCATAACCCTGCCTTTCCTACAGGTTTATGCAAATCTTCCTGTACTGCCTGGTCGTCGGGTAATATTTATTATTTAAACGATATTGCCATAGATACTAATTTTCCCCAATTCTCTGAAATTCGAGAAAAAGTAGCAATTACATCTAAAGAATTTTTTTGTTTTTTACAAATCAGACATTTCCGTTCCAAAATTAGCCCGACTCTGACTGGCAGACCCTTAGAGTCTATATGAGAAGGGGTCTCATTTCTACTATTTACTCTCTATTAAGTGAGGAAGTAAGTCCTAATCGGGACTCTCATGAATTGGCGTGGGAGCGGGATTTGGGACACTCTATAGATGCTGAGGATGGCACGGAAATTTGGGACAATGCCGCCGCCAGTTTTTTTTTTTTTTTAAATCAAGGAAAATATTTATAAATTTCTTTATCGTTGGTATTATGTACCTTCCCGACTAAAAGTTATGTTTCCCGATGTTTCGGATGGGTGCTGGAGGGGAAGTCGGGGCGAGGGTACCTTTTTTACATATCTGGTGGACCTGTCCGAAACTAGCCAGTATATGGCAGGAGGTCGTCGGGCTCCTCTCACGCCTCTTTGAGATAACTATTCCTTCTGATCCTCAGCATTTTCTCCTTCCCTTGTACCTGCCCACCCTATCCAGGCATCAGAATTATTATTTATTTATTTATATGGGGCCACAAGTGTTCCGCAGCGCCTTACAAAGTACATGAACAAATAAGTAACCAGTGACTTACAATACAATACAAAGCAGGACATGGACAAGTATAATAAACATTGCTATATTAGCGACCTTTACACCCACATAAGCAGCCAGGTGTTAGGTGCCCTAGTGGGGAGTAAGAGATAAATTAAATTACAGTAGGGAGAAGCACAAGAGGGTAGAGGGCCCTGCTCGAAAGAGCTTATATTCTAAAAGGGAGGGGCAGACAAACAGGAGTGACGCAGATGGGGTAGGCGGGGAGAAAGGAAGATGTAGCAGCAAGTTAGGGAGCTGGAAGGCTTTGATGAAGTAGTGGGTCTTAAGAGCTCGTTTGAAGGATTGTAGAGAGGTGCAGAGTCTGATAAGGAGAGGGAGGGAGTTCCAAAGGTGAGGAGCAGCACGGGCAAAATCTTGGAGGTGGGAGTGGGAGGAAGTAATCAGTTGGCATGAAAGGCAGCGTGTATTAAGTGAACGAAGAGAGCGGACAGAAGTGAACAAAGAGAGCGGACAGGGGAGAGGAGATCAGAGATGTAAATGGGAGAGGAATGGGTGAGGGCTTTGTAAGTGTGAGAACCTTGAATTGGTTTCTGAAAGGGAAGGGGAGACAGTGGAGGGCTTGTAGGAGAGGGGCGGCAGATGTAGAGAGTTTGGATAGGAAGATGAGCCGAGAAGCAGCATTGAGCACAGACTGGAGAGGAGAGCGATGGGAGTTGGGGAGGCCAGATAGGTTACAGTAGTCCAATCTGGAGATGACCAGTGAATGTATGAGGGTTTTGGTGGCATCCTGGGCTAGAAAGGGTCTGATCTTGGAAATACTCTTGAGATGGAAACGACAGGACTGCGAGAGGTTCTGAATATGTGGTTTGAAGGAGAGGGAAGAGTCCAGGATGACTCCAAGACAACGCACTTTGGGACTAGATGAGATAGTTATGCCATCTATTGATAACGAAATAGTGGGACATGATGCTATGTGGGAGGGTGGGAAGACGATCAGCTCAGTCTTAGACATATTAAGTTTGAGAAATCGCTGGTTAAGTTGTTCCGACACATCGTATCCGCTATGACCTGCCAAATAGCAGCTGATTGGAAAAATACCACTCCTTCTCCTATGCAGGCTATATTATCACGTATTTGGTATGTCTACAAGATGGAATACATGACCGCTATATTGCTTAACACCTCGAAATCTTTCGATAAAATATGGTCCCCGTGGTTGACATACCAAAACATTTACTCCCCATTCAACATTTAATTTTTTTCTCTACCCTACTTAATTTAAGGGGCTCTTTTCTAATTAGAGTCCATCCTCCCTTCTGTCTTCTCATTTCAACTATTTTTTCTAAGGTTTACCCCCCTTTTATTACTATTTTCTCTTTTAGCCCTGACCGTTGGCCACGCCGTTGATGCGAGATATTTTTCTAGCCTTTCTAAAAAAAAAATATTTTACTGAGAACTGAATCACCATATTACTGATTGAATTGTTACAGCTTTTTTTTATCATAAGTACATTATGTGCTGTGTATTTCTTGGAAATTTTCTGCACTATTTTATTATACAAAATCTGAAGGAGCAATTTAACATTTGCAATCGTCTAAGTTAAATAACTAGTATAACTGGTCAAATTTGTACCAGTTATTTATATGGCTGGCTTGTGTTCTTATTGAAGTTTTTTCCCCTTAAACGAATACCTTTTGATGTTTAAACTACAATAAATGTATTGTTTTATAAAGCAGTCATTAGGGGCGATTTCATTGTTTTCGCCGGCAGCTGGTAGTGCCGGGCGCCCAATAGAGCGATTCAATTCTTGCTCTGTTACGGCACAAACAGCCGCCGGCATTTCTGCTTGCCCCCTCCTGAGTGGGCAAGCAGAAATATACGATATATCCTGGTTTTGCTGTCCCAAATGGACTTTAGACGGGCTTAGCCATTTTAGATGGCTAAACCCAGTCTAATTACCCGCGAAGAGAGCGATAATTGATGGGCGCCAAAAACAACTGAAATGCAACATTGGGCGCCCATTAATTACCACAACATAAAAAACAATTGAATCGCCCCCGATGCGTTTACTGATAACATTAAGGAAGATTAATTTGCTTCATCTATTCTCTGCATGAAAACCATACTTACTGCACATCTTATAACTAGGAGAGGAACCGAATTCTTCTAAGGCTGCTAGCCCCTCTACTCTATTCCAGAATATTAGAAGTGCGCACAGAGGGCATGATTCAGAGCCCCTCGCTCTGACAGAGAGCTCGCTCTGAATCAGGGCCGGGCTTTTTTTTTTTTTGGAGCGGCCTCTTGGCCGCTCGCATAGCTGTGGGTGACCACCCACAGCTATTGCGAGCGGCCAGGATGATGGTCGCGATGGTCAGGACTATCGCGACCATTGGGCTTGCGGCGAGACCCTTGTGGTAGGGTCTCGCCCATCGCAAGCCCCAGAGAGCTTTCGGCTCTAACAGAGCCGGAAGCTCTCCACTGACATCACTTGTGATGTCAGTGGAGCCGCCCCCAAACGGCAGGCGTTCTCATGGGAACGCCTCCGTTTGGGCAGCCACCCCCCTGGCCCGCCCACCAAAGGGGGCGAGCTGTCACTCAACATCGACAGCTTGCCCCCTTTGGTGCGAGACCCGGAGCGACGGAGTGCCCGTTGCTAGCCGTGTCTCGCGCATGCGCGCGATGGAGCCGGCTCCGTCGTGCGCATGTGCTGTGGGCCACCATCGACCCGGTTGCGAGCGCTCAGCGCTTGCGACCGGGTCTGCATCAGGCCCAGAGCCCCTGAATTATTTTTTGTATACCCAAAACTTTTTGCTGATGGGGGAACAGCCTGCAAATGACCCACTGGCTTTTAGCACCATCTATATGTAGGTGTCATTTCAATTGTTACTACAATGCCATGCAGGTTTGGAGGGGGGCGTTTCATCCCCTCCTCTCTCGCCCGGGGGGCGCAAGACATTTGTGAATATTTTAAAGTGATGTTTCGACAAACACCAATGTCAAACTTTTGAGGTCTAGTCTCCAGGTCAGGCTATAGAAGCACCAGAAGGTTATGATAAATTACTGCATCAACAAGTGCACTAGAGAAAGGAATGGAAGATTAAAAGCCTTTATGGTCTGATTACCTCCATGCTGGTGCTCTGTCCGGTGACTCACAGCCTGAATTCATTTCTATAGCCCTACTAAGTGGGTTTTCTAATTTAGGACTGAGCTCCTGCATTTAATAGGCATATAGCTTTTATGATATAAAGCCTCCGTTTTCTCTCCCCTCCCATATCGAGGAAGGACGCTGCAATTTAGAATTTCGAGGCACACAATGGAGAAGAGTTCAGGAACAACGGGGATGGTTTAGTGAATGGCTGGGTGAGAAGGTAAGTGGCACTCGGGAGAAAGAAAACAACAAACATTTCAGTCTCTATGGGAGGTTGAGTACGAGTGTTCAATTGGAAAACGAGCAGGCATAACAAGAATAAAATGGGGATTAACAAAGAGAAAGCCATTAATAGGGTCACCTAAAAGGCCTCTCCAAAGCAAGCCGAGAACAGAAAAATGTCCCGTTGCTATTTATTTCTCGTGTGGCATTTATTGCGCTCTGTAATCGCAGCACTTACCCGCTCCTGAAGAACCATTCCCTCCATGCGAGAGCCTCTTGCCACCTTTCTGCGCTGGCGACCATTGTGCTCTAGGTTCAAAGCATCAGCTCTGACCATGTTTGTCTAATGTGAATTTACTCTGTACGGTGCTGCGTACATTTAGCGGCACCTTCTAAATAAAAGAGAACAATACTAATAACTGCATAGGAGAAGTCAGGACTTTAATCAGGAGACATTCTGAGGCGGCTTAAGTGGGGCTGAATTAGGGAGAATGGATTATACCCCTACTCGGTAGGAATATCCTATGGGAGCTTCATGCTGCAACTCCCGGAGATGGCCTTCCTGCAGGGACCACATTGGGAGCTAGGCATTAGAGCCTGTAGCCTAGAGCAGTGGTTCTCAAACTCAGGGTTTGATTCAGACCCGCTCGCTAGATGCAAGGCATAAGCACGCCCACTATGTCTTGGCGTGCGATCGCTTTTTGTATGCAGACTCCCACCAACCAGTCTAAAGACGCCCACTTGCGCACATCATCTCCATTAAGTGTAACCATCGGTACATCGGGTACCATCGGATGTGAACGTAGCGCTTGAGGTTGTCTATACCCTAGCGCAAGCACTTCAGTGTGACATACAACCAGGTGACGCGTACTATGACGCTGCCTGTTAATTATGCACGCCTCTGAAACGGCGTTAAGACGCTAAGGCACGCCTGCGTTAGCACCTCCACTCCCCCGTTGTTAATGGCCAGCCCCTGTCACCACCCATAGACGGCTTCTCCTGTCACTCACTCTGCTGGGCTGTCTATGGGCAGCGAGCGAACGCTGCCCGATCTCTCTCACTAGTTCACTGCGGTGCATATGCACAATGGGAAATTCGACTAGCTACGAGCGAACCCATCCTAGCGAGCAGGTCTGAATCAGGTCCTCAGGACCCCAAACAGTTCATGTTTTCCAGGTCACCTGTGGATCTTTAAATTGTGACAGCTGGTGATACACCTGTGCCCAGCTACATACTGTAGCGTTCCCGCTAGGCTGTTTCAGCGGGACGCCACGCCACGCCCTGCCCTATTTCTGAAGGACATAAAGCACACTGCCCTCCATCGCGGCACCCCGCTGAAACAGCCTGCGGGTCCTGTCCTCCACCCGCGGGCCGCAGTGTCCCACGGATGGGGAAAACGGCAGAGCAGCGGTCACCGCCGGTTGTTTAAGCGGGACGCCGCGCCCTGCCCTATTTCTGAAGGGCAGAAAGCACCTTGCTCTCCAGCGCGGCGCCCCGTTGAAACAGCCTGTGGTTTCTGTCCTCCACCCGCGGGCCGCAGTGTTCCACAGGTGGGGAAAACGGCAGAGCAGCCAGCGGTCACCACCGGTGAATGGATGCCGGGCGCATGCTCCCGGCACCCAATCACAGTGACCACGACGCTTGGGGGCTGCCCGGCATGTCCGGAAGTGCCGGGTACGCCCCCAAGAATGGCGAAAAGGGATGCGTCAGAGACACTCCCTGTTTTCATTGACCACACCCCCTTTTCGGGCACGCTCAGAAGTGCCCTTGCTCTAGGTCCGGCGCCCTGCCTGCCGCCGGACACTACATACTCTGTTATCTAGTCTGGTGTTTCTCCACCCCAGTCCTCAGGACCCCTAACAGTTCACATTTTCCAAAGCACTGAGTTGGGCACAGGGGTGTTACCAGCTGTCACAATATAAAGATCCACAGGTGACCTGGAAAACAGGAACTGTTTGAGGACCAAGGGGTCTATGTACTAAGGGCCTGATTCAGCACGGGTCGCAAGTCTGCAATCGCAGCACTATACCAAAGCCGCCCCCCAGCCTATAAAGCCGCCCACTTCCCATTATATACATCCGCAAGTCAGCGAAAACATTGGGTAACACCGGAGCCGTACGCAGAGTTGTGGTTGAGCTTGACATGCCGCACTACCTGCGAAGCTTCCTGTGGTCATGCAGAGCTCAGACAGCGTATGCCATCGCTGGGGCTTAATTATGCACGCCCCTGTAACGGCGTTTAAATGCACAGGCAAGTCTGCGTTCCTTTGACCACCCCCAAATGGCACTTGCAGTCAATCACCACTGCGTATCCACTGTGTTCGCATACCCGATCGCTGTGGCCGGCTTGCGCACACACTGCGAAGCACACGCAGAACACAAATATCGACTGGTTGCGTGCGTCCACAGCCTTGCGATCCAACCTGAATCAGGCCCTAAGTTTGTAGAGAGATAAAGTGGACGGAGATAAAGTACCAACCAATCAGCTCCTGACGTTTTTTCAAACACAGCCTGTAAAGTGACAGATATAAATGACCACTCAGCTTCTCTCAGTCCACTTTCTCTCTCTCCCCAAGGCTTAGTACATAGACCCCCAAGTTTGAGAACCACTGGTCTAAAACATCCAGACAGCAGGTAAAAGAAATTATGAGATTCTGGCCCTCATTCAGGGGCGGACGCAAGAAGCGATCGCTCTCTCTGAATGAGGGCGGCCGCTTCCTTTTCTTTTAGTGCGGCCTCCTGGTCGCTAGCTAAGATGTGGGTTACCACCCACAGCTTAGCGACCGACCAGCTTGACGGTCGCGATGGTGAACACCATCGTGACCATCGGGGCTTGCGACGAGACCCTAAGGTTGGGTTTCGGCAACCGCAAGCCCCAGGGAGCTTCCTGCTCTGATCGAGCAGGAAGCTCCCCACTGACATCACTGCTGATGTCAGTGCGGCCACCCACAAAATGATAGGAACGCCTCCGTTTTTGAAACCACCCCCCTGGCCCGCCTACAAAACGGGGCGAGCTGTCGATCAACATCGACAGCCGCCCCTTTTGTAGAGAGCTCCGGAGCGAGAGTTTCATTCTCGCTCCGGGGCTTGCGCACGCGCAGTGCGGCCGCTGCATGTGCACAGGGCTAACCATCTACCCAGTTGCGAGCGCATCGGCGCTTGCAACCGGGTCCAAATGAGACCCTCTATTTCTAAAGCTGCATACACACATGATTTTTTGAACGATTATCGTTAACAATATCATCCAATCGTTGCAAAAATCGTTCACTTTCTAAGTTAAAATGATGAACGATTATCGTTCATGCGCGTTCACGTTTGTAGTTCAGTCAGACTGACCAACTCAACGATTTTCTTTAAGGGAATATGTAAAAATCATTTGTAGTTCAAAAAAAATCGTTCATTACACTTTAAAAAATCTGACAGAAAATCGTTCAGAAAATCGCTGGTAACAAAATCGTTGTGTGTGTATGCAGCTTTAAGGTGCGTACACACACAACAATTTTTTTAATAATTTAACTATAATGACGTCGTTATCGCTCATAAAATCGTTCAGTGTAAAACGATAAACGATGAACAATTATGCGCGTTCACATTTGTCAATTGTAGTTTGTAGTTCAGACTGGCCAACTGAACGATTTTCAATAGAAGTTGCAACATTTTTCCTTCAACACACAGAAAATCGTTTATTATGTAAAGTAAAACCAACTACTTTGTAAAACGATTTTCATTCACTTTTTCAAGGGAAAAACTGAATGAAAATCATTCATTACTTACATCGTTGTGTGTGTACGCACCTTAATACTATTATCTGCAAGCCTTTAGTTCCCCTTCAAAACATAGGCCCTCATTCAGACCCACTCGCGAGCGAAGGAGCTCCGTAGTGCGCATGCGCGAGACGCGCCGAGCGAAGGACTTTCCTTCGCTCGGAGTGTCTCATCAAAGGGGGCGTGCTGTCGATGTCGGTGGGCGTGCCAGCCAGACGTAGGCGTTCCCAAGGGAACGCCTACCCTCTGAAGCCGGCCCCACTGACATCACTAGTGATGTCAGTGGGAGTGATTTTGGCTCTGATAGAGCCAAAATCACTCCTGGCCTTGCGGTTGAAAACCTCAACCGCAGGCTGTTGCTCGCAGTTTCGATGGTCGCGATGGTCAAGACCATCGCGACCATCATCCTGCACGCTCTTATATGCTGTGGGTGGTGACCCACAGCTATACGAGCGTCCAGGAGGACGCTCCATATTAATGGAGGTGGGCCCTGATTCAGAGCGAGCGCTCTGGTCAGAGCGTCCGGCTCTGAATCAGGGCCTTACATCCTGCATCAATCTATGTAATGACTAAACTAACTTAATAGAAAATTGCTTCCTTTATAACTATGCAAATCCTGGGGAGCACTGATGGTGTAATGGTTAGCGTTACTGCCTCACAGCACTGAGTGCCTGATTCAGAGCCCCTCGTAAGCGGCCGCTCGTTCGCTCCGAGCGATGTTCGCACAACTGCGCATGCGTATGGGTTGTAATACGCATGCGCGAACCAGTCATTGCGGTCGGAAATTGTGTGCTCACAAAATAGCGAATGCCTGCTAATTTGAGTGACAGAATGAGGCGTTTGTGGGTGGTAACAGGGGAAGGTGCTTGAAAACGGGGAGTAGAGATCCGAACTCAGGCGTGCCAAACGGTCAAAACGGGCGTTTTAAGGGTGTGCATAATTAACAAAGCAGCGTCATCGACCACGTCACTTGGTTGTCTCTTAGCCTGAACTGTTCGCATGATTGCGGTAGGAAAATGCTACCACAAGCACTGCGAGCAGTTCAGATGCACTCGATTAATCAAATAAATAGCGGAGATGACGTATGATGCGAGCGGCCAGGGGGCGTCTTTACAAAATAGCGAGCGCATGTTTCGTTCGCTCAGACATAGAGGCGTCAACAGACCGCAAAGAGCGAGCGCTCAATTTAAATAGCCGTCCCCTTTTTCTGACCGAGCGAGCGCAAATAGCGTCCGGCTCTGAATCAGGCCCTGAGGTCGTGGGTTCGATTCCCACCACGGCCCTACCTGTGTGGAGTTTGTATATTCTCCCTGTTTTTACGTGGGTTTCCTCCGGGTACTCCGGTTTCCTCCCACACTCGAAAAATATACTGGTAGGTTAATTGGCTCCAAACATAAATTAACCCTAGTGTGTATGTGTGTGTGCATGTGATAGAGAATATAGAGTGTAAGCTCCACTGGGGCAGGGACTGATGTGAATGGCCAAAGAAGCGCTGCGGATTATGGGCCTGATTCAGAGCCGGACGCTATTTGCGCTCGCTCGTTCAGAAAAAGGGGCCGGCTATTTAAATTGGGTGCGCGGTCTGTTGACGCCTCTATGTGTGAGCGAGCGAACTAAACATGCGCTCGCTATTTTGTAAAGACGCCCCATGGCCGCTCGCATCCTACGTCATCTCCGCTATTTATTAGATTAATCGAGTACTTCGAAAGGCGTCTGAACTGCTCGCAGTGCTTGTGGTTGGATTTTCCTACCGCAATCATGCGAACAGTTCAGGTTAAGAAACAACCAAGTGACGTGGTCGATGACGCTGCATTTTAATTATGCACACCCTTAAAACGCCCGTTTGGCACGCCTGCGTTTGGATCTCCACTCCCCGTTTTCAAGCACCTTCCCGTTACCACCCACAAACGCCTCATTCTGTCACTCAAATTAGCAGGCACTCGCTATTTTGCGAGCACTCGATTTCCGACCGCAATGACTGGTTGGCGCATGCGCATTACGACCATTGCGCATGCACAGATGTGCGAACATCGCTCGGAGCGAACGAGCGGCTCTGAATCAGGCCCTATGTGTGCGCTATATAAACAACTGGTAATAATAATAATGGTAATAAATCCTCTGAGAGAATGCATCGCTGCTTTGTGATATTCAATATCCTATGTATCCATAGCTTAGGGGTCAGAGATTTAATGACATCGCACACAACCGTGTTCAGCGTTTCAGCTCCATCTCTACCGTCTGAGAAAAAGCTACCATTATAGATCGGGAGGAGAGAGTCATTCAGACACCCCGGGGAATAACCAAACCTGGACCCCATGCTCTACTAGGAACTAGATAATTGGCAGGTGGAAGCGCTAATTACAAAAGGGAGAAAGAAGATGCTTAGGTTTATAATTAAAGCAATTATTTTGGGAATTGACGAACGCTGTAAACACAATAGATGAGAATGAATGGGCAAAAATGTTGTTCTAAAACCTGCTGATCAGTATTTTGTAAGTGGTCCTCAAATTGCTCCATAGACTCGTCCTACACCAATTTTATTTTTTTAATCACAATTACTTTTTGTTCACCTGGTGCAGTGGGATCAGCGATAAGCTTTGCCCCAACTGTACACCCTGTGTGACTGGTACCGTTCGTGGAGAACACCAATACTTGTAACTTTTAAAAGCTTTAGTAAATCTACCACCAAGGCTTGGTACATCTCTCCTCATGTATGACGTTTCTAACAGCTCCAGAATTCACAACAATCTGGCTGGACATCAGAGTGAAGCTGGTAATGGTCCCGTCTTTCCTAACTTTAAATAGTTGCCTGGTACCTTAGTGGCTTCGTCCACTTAGAATAAGTCTCTAGCTTGGGGCTGGATATGTGTTATTTGTCAAGGTGACGTGAATTATTGGAGTTCGAATGGGGCATGATAGTGAGTGCCTGACGGATGGGACATTCCAGTTCCGAAGTTGTGCAGACATTCAACATTCCTCGTCCTACGGTGACACGTGTGTACCGGTAATACCTCATGGAAGGCATTACCATCTATCGTAGATAGGGCAGCAGCTGACCACAGGTGCTTAATGATCGTGACCTGTCCAGAATTGTCCGTGGCAACAGACAACTGACACTGGCTCAAATCACACCTACATTCAATGCAGATGGTACCAGACACATATCCAGGCCAGTGAAGCGTTCTTTAACTTCCAAGGGGTATAGGAGCAGAAGACTCACCAGAGTGCCCGTTACCACTACAACACCGGACACAGCGCCTCACCTGGATTCTTGCCGGTGCTAATTGGACCGTGGAGGACAGTCAACATGTGGAGTGGTCCAGTGAGTCACGGTTCCAGTTGTTTCGAGCTGATGGTAGGGTTCGGGTGTGGTGCAGACACCATGAGGCTCCAGTTGTCAACAAGGCAGGCTGGTGGTGGTTCCGTAATGGTGCGGGGTGTGTTCACGTGGCATGGGTTGGGAGCTCCGTCGTGCGCATGCGCGAGACCCGGATAGCGACGGGCTCTCCGTCGCTCCGGGTCTCGCACCAAAGGGGGCGTGCTGTCGATGTTGATTGACAGCACGCCCCCTTTGGTGGGCGTGCCGGGGGCGTGGCTGCCAGACGGAGGCGTCCGGGTACTGCGAGCTCGCAGAAGGAGGTCCGCACATGCGCAGTGCAGATCCTGCTCATGCACAGATCTCCAAACATCAGCGTTATATGCAAACCAACAGTAGCGTAACTCATGAGCAAATGCAGACACACTGCTCTCTTGGCTATCTACAGGGTCATTACAAGAAAAAATAACAACTGCAGCGTCTGATACTGTGTGGCACACCAATACATCAGAATTTATCCCGACAGGGTTAAAAAACAGACACTTTGTTGGTTGGTATTTTAACCCTCCCTCTCCCAGGTGCCTAGCCCTAACCTCCAACCCTAGTGCCTAACCCTCCCCATAACCCCAGTACTTACCTTCGGGATTCCGGGGCCGGCATTCTGACCGCCAGAATCCCCTCCGTCTGGATTATTAACGCATCCCCCCCTCCTACGCTGTATTTGCACATCTGATCTGCAAATACACACAGAGGGCCACACAGAGGGATCCCCTAAGTGGCTCCATTAATTGTTCTCAATCTTTTTACACTGTGACCTGAGAACCCCCTGGCAGCCCATTTACATTACTTGAACCCTAAACCTTTGCAGAACAATTTATTTGTACGGAATATAATTGCTAAATCAGGCCTTGGGTACCCAAAAGTGTACACAGGGCTTAATTCAGATATGTACGTACACCTGATGGTTTACACACATACCCAATGGTGGGCGTCTGTGCAGGACCCGTGCTCCGTTCCTGGCTTCGCAAGCGGACAGGCTGAGTAAGCTTGGTCGCGATGGTGACCAGAGCCAGCGTCTATGGTGTGCTGCACTCGGATCGCAGATGCATGCAGGAGGGGTCTATTTCCTACAGACACCGGCTGCTGCAATAGCATATTAGTTAGACGGTATTTCACAGCCGCATTACCGTTATATTAGTTGGACGGTATGGCACAGCCGCATTATCGTTATATTAGTTAGACGGTATGGCACAGCCGCATTACCGTTATATTAGTTGGACGGTATGGCACAGCCGCATTATCGTTATATTAGTTAGACGGTATGGCACAGCCGCATTACCGTTATATTGGTTGGACGGCATGGCACAGCCGCATTACCGTTATATTGGTTGGACGGCATGGCACAGCCGCATTACCGTTATATTGGTTGGACGGCATGGCACAGCCGCATTACCGTTATATTGGTTGGACGGCATGGCACAGCCGCATTACCGTTATATTGGTTGGACAGCATGGCACAGCCGCATTACCGTTATATTGGTTGGACGGCATGGCACAGCCGCATTATCGTTATATTGGTTGGACGGCATGGCACAGCCGCATTATCGTTATATTGGTTGGACGGTATGGCACAGCCGCATTATAGTTATATTGGTTGGACGGTATGGCACAGCCGCATTATCGTTATATTGGTTGGACGGTATGGCACAGCCGCATTATCGTCATATTGGTTGGACGGTATGGCACAGCCGCATTATCGTTATATTGGTTGGACGGTATGGCACAGCCGCATTATCGTTATATTGGTTGGACGGTATTGCACAGCCGCATTATCGTTATATTAGTTGGACGGTATGGCACAGCCGCATTATTGTTATATTAGTTGGACGGTATGGCACAGTCGCATTACCGTTATATTAGTTGGACGGTATCGCACAGCCGCATTATCGTTATATTAGTTGGTACAGCCGCATTACCGTTATATTAGTTGGACGGTATGGCACAGCCGCATTACCGTTATATTGGTTGGATGGTATGGCACAGCCGCATTATCGTTCACATCTGAATGGGGACTGCGATGACGCCCCATTTACCAAGTTCCAACAAGGTAATCTTTTCGGAGCTTGGCCCTGTTAGCTAATGCCGCGTTCTTATAGCGTTAGCCCATTGCAGCCTGTGGAACGCATTTCAGCGCCGTTTACCGAGCGGAATTGGAGGGACCCTTCCCCGGTAGCTCCCGCTCAATAGCTCAGCTGGGTTCAGACCCTGATATATAGCAAACACATTTGCCGTTACAGGGTCTTATAGGAGCTCTTGTCCCGCAGTCACGCCATTGATACATAGCCCCCCCCCAAAAAAAAAATTCTACATCACCATGGTCCGGGGAAGTCAGGAACCCAAATTTATCTGAGTTTTCCTAGGAAATGGGATATGTCCCCAAGGACGTCACATGAGGAGGCTCATCCTGTACCCCTCCCTGCTGGGGGGCTGAGACACAGGGACCCCCAGACCAAGGCAGGCATGCTGGGAGTTGTAGTACTACAGGGCTATACAGACGGCCCCAGGCAAGGATCCCTCCTCATCTCAGACTCGGTCCCGGGCCGGTAACGTCAGACATCAGCCAGTGTGGGAGGTGCCGCCGCCGGCCAGTGTGTGACTGGGAGTGGGCGGGATAACAGCGGCGGCAGCGGCGCAGGATGATGACGTCGGGCGAGGCGGCCTGCGGGATCCCGTCACTCGGTGTGTGAGCGAGCAGCCCCGACCGTCTCCTCAGGTAAGCGCCGGCCCGGGGAGAGGAGGCCCAGGCCGCATCCAGCCTGACATCCGGCCGGAGACCGAGCCTCCAGTAACCGCTCAGCCGATGCCGGCCTTCCCCTCACACAGGCGCCCCGTGCTCTGCCGGCGGTCTCAGCACAGGGCCACATCTCTGGGGGAGTCCCCCTAAATATTGTCCTCCCCTCTGGAAGAGACCCCCGTGACTGTTGCCCTTGCTTCTGGAGGAGACCCCCGTGACTGTTGCCCTTCCCTCTGGAGGAGACCCCCGTGACTGTTGCCCTTCCCTCTGGAAGACCCTCTAAATATTGTCCTCCCCTTTGGAGGAGACCCCCGTGACTGTTGCCCTTCCCTCTGGAGGAGACCCCCGTGACTGTTGCTCTTCCCTCTGGAGGAGACCCCCGTGACTGTTGCCCTTCCCTCTGGAGGAGACCCCCGTGACTGTTGCCCTTCCCTCTGGAGGAGACCCCCGTGACTGTTGCTCTCCCCTATGGAGGAGACCCCCATGACTGTTGCTCTCCTCTATGGAGGAGACCCCCGTGACTCTTGCTCTCCCCTCTGGAAGAGACCCCCGTGACTCTTGCTCTCCCCTCTGGAAGAGACCCCCGTGACTGTTGCCCTTCCCTCTGGAGGAGACCCCCGTGACTGTTGCCCTTCCCTCTGGAGGAGACCCCCGTGACTGTTGCCCTTCCCTCTGGAGGAGACCCCCGTGACTGTTGCCCTTCCCTCTGGAGGAGACCCCCGTGACTGTTGCCCTTCCCTCTGGAGGAGACCCCCGTGACTGTTGCCCTTCCCTCTGGAGGAGACCCCCGTGACTGTTGCCCTTCCCTCTGGAGGAGACCCCCGTGACTGTTGCCCTTCCCTCTGGAGGAGACCCCCGTGACTGTTGCCCTTCCCTCTGGAGGAGACCCTCGTGACTGGTGCTCTCCCCTCTGGAGGAGACCCCCGTGACTGCAGCTGCTCCCCTCTGCAGGAGACCCCCATCCGTGACTGCAGCTCTGTAGGAGACCCCCGTGACTGTTGCCCTTCCCTCTGGAGGAGACCCTCTAAATATTGTCCTCCCCTTTGGAGGAGACCCCCGTGACTGTTGCCCTTCCCTCTGGAGGAGACCCCCGTGACTGTTGCCCTTCCCTCTGGAGGAGACCCTCGTGACTGGTGCTCTCCCCTCTGGAGGAGACCCCCGTGACTGTTACGCTCCCCTCTGGAAGAGACCCTCTAAATATTGTCCTCCCCTTTGGAGGAGACCCCCGTGACTGTTGCCCTTCCCTCTGGAGGAGACCCCCGTGACTGTTGCCCTTCCCTCTGGAGGAGACCCCCGTGACTCTTGCCCTCCCCTCTGGAGGAGACCCCCGTGACTGTTGCCCTTCCCTCTGGAGGAGACCCCCGTGACTGTTGCCCTTCCCTCTGGAGGAGACCCCCGTGACTGTTGCCCTTCCCTCTGGAGGAGACCCCCGTGACTGTTGCCCTTCCCTCTGGAGGAGACCCCCGTGACTGTTGCCCTTCCCTCTGGAGGAGACCCTCGTGACTGGTGCTCTCCCCTCTGGAGGAGACCCCCGTGACTGCAGCTGCTCCCCTCTGCAGGAGACCCCCATCCGTGACTGCAGCTCTGTAGGAGACCCCCGTGACTGTTGCCCTTCCCTCTGGAGGAGACCCTCTAAATATTGTCCTCCCCTTTGGAGGAGACCCCCGTGACTGTTGCCCTTCCCTCTGGAGGAGACCCCCGTGACTGTTGCCCTTCCCTCTGGAGGAGACCCTCGTGACTGGTGCTCTCCCCTCTGGAGGAGACCCCCGTGACTGTTACGCTCCCCTCTGGAAGAGACCCTCTAAATATTGTCCTCCCCTTTGGAGGAGACCCCCGTGACTGTTGCCCTTCCCTCTGGAGGAGACCCCCGTGACTGTTGCCCTTCCCTCTGGAGGAGACCCCCGTGACTGTTGCCCTTCCCTCTGGAAGAGACCCTCTAAATATTGTCCTCCCCTTTGGAGGAGACCCCCGTGACTGTTGCCCTTCCCTCTGGAGGAGACCCCCGTGACTGTTGCTCTTCCCTCTGGAGGAGACCCCCGTGACTGTTGCCCTTCCCTCTGGAGGAGACCCCCGTGACTGTTGCCCTTCCCTCTGGAGGAGACCCCCGTGACTGTTGCTCTCCCCTATGGAGGAGACCCCCATGACTGTTGCTCTCCTCTATGGAGGAGACCCCCGTGACTCTTGCTCTCCCCTCTGGAAGAGACCCCCGTGACTCTTGCTCTCCCCTCTGGAAGAGACCCCCGTGACTGTTGCCCTTCCCTCTGGAGGAGACCCCCGTGACTGTTGCCCTTCCCTCTGGAGGAGACCCCCGTGACTGTTGCCCTTCCCTCTGGAGGAGACCCCCGTGACTGTTGCCCTTCCCTCTGGAGGAGACCCCCGTGACTGTTGCCCTTCCCTCTGGAGGAGACCCCCGTGACTGTTGCCCTTCCCTCTGGAGGAGACCCTCGTGACTGGTGCTCTCCCCTCTGGAGGAGACCCCCGTGACTGCAGCTGCTCCCCTCTGCAGGAGACCCCCATCCGTGACTGCAGCTCTGTAGGAGACCCCCGTGACTGTTGCCCTTCCCTCTGGAGGAGACCCTCTAAATATTGTCCTCCCCTTTGGAGGAGACCCCCGTGACTGTTGCCCTTCCCTCTGGAGGAGACCCCCGTGACTGTTGCCCTTCCCTCTGGAGGAGACCCTCGTGACTGGTGCTCTCCCCTCTGGAGGAGACCCCCGTGACTGTTACGCTCCCCTCTGGAAGAGACCCTCTAAATATTGTCCTCCCCTTTGGAGGAGACCCCCGTGACTGTTGCCCTTCCCTCTGGAGGAGACCCCCGTGACTGTTGCCCTTCCCTCTGGAGGAGACCCCCGTGACTCTTGCTCTCCCCTCTGGAGGAGACCCCCGTGACTGTTGCCCTTCCCTCTGGAGGAGACCCCCGTGACTGTTGCCCTTCCCTCTGGAGGAGACCCCCGTGACTGTTGCCCTTCCCTCTGGAGGAGACCCCCGTGACTGTTGCCCTTCCCTCTGGAGGAGACCCCCGTGACTGTTGCCCTTCCCTCTGGAGGAGACCCTCGTGACTGGTGCTCTCCCCTCTGGAGGAGACCCCCGTGACTGCAGCTGCTCCCCTCTGCAGGAGACCCCCATCCGTGACTGCAGCTCTGTAGGAGACCCCCGTGACTGTTGCCCTTCCCTCTGGAGGAGACCCTCTAAATATTGTCCTCCCCTTTGGAGGAGACCCCCGTGACTGTTGCCCTTCCCTCTGGAGGAGACCCCCGTGACTGTTGCCCTTCCCTCTGGAGGAGACCCTCGTGACTGGTGCTCTCCCCTCTGGAGGAGACCCCCGTGACTGTTACGCTCCCCTCTGGAAGAGACCCTCTAAATATTGTCCTCCCCTTTGGAGGAGACCCCCGTGACTGTTGCCCTTCCCTCTGGAGGAGACCCCCGTGACTGTTGCCCTTCCCTCTGGAGGAGACCCCCGTGACTCTTGCTCTCCCCTCTGGAGGAGACCCCCGTGACTGTTGCCCTTCCCTCTGGAGGAGACCCCCGTGACTGTTGCCCTTCCCTCTGGAGGAGACCCCCGTGACTGTTGCCCTTCCCTCTGGAGGAGACCCCCGTGACTGTTGCCCTTCCCTCTGGAGGAGACCCCCGTGACTGTTGCCCTTCCCTCTGGAGGAGACCCCCGTGACTGTTGCCCTTCCCTCTGGAGGAGACCCTCGTGACTGGTGCTCTCCCCTCTGGAGGAGACCCCCGTGACTGCAGCTGCTCCCCTCTGCAGGAGACCCCCATCCGTGACTGCAGCTCTGTAGGAGACCCCCGTGACTGTTGCCCTTCCCTCTGGAGGAGACCCTCTAAATATTGTCCTCCCCTTTGGAGGAGACCCCCGTGACTGTTACTCTCCCCTCTGGAGGAGACCCCCGTGACTGTTGCCCTTCCCTCTGGAGGAGACCCCCGTGACTGTTGCCCTTCCCTCTGGAGGAGACCCCCGTGACTGTTGCCCTTCCCTCTGGAGGAGACCCCCGTGACTGTTGCCCTTCCCTCTGGAGGAGACCCCTGTGACTGTTGCCCTTCCCTCTGGAGGAGACCCCCGTGACTGTTGCCCTTCCCTCTGGAGGAGACCCCCGTGACTGTTGCCCTTCCCTCTGGAGGAGACCCCCGTGACTGTTGCCCTTCCCTCTGGAGGAGACCCTCGTGACTGGTGCTCTCCCCTCTGGAGGAGACCCCCGTGACTGCAGCTGCTCCCCTCTGCAGGAGACCCCCATCCGTGACTGCAGCTCTGTAGGAGACCCCCGTGACTGTTGCCCTTCCCTCTGGAGGAGACCCTCTAAATATTGTCCTCCCCTTTGGAGGAGACCCCCGTGACTGTTGCCCTTCCCTCTGGAGGAGACCCCCGTGACTGTTGCCCTTCCCTCTGGAGGAGACCCTCGTGACTGGTGCTCTCCCCTCTGGAGGAGACCCCCGTGACTGTTACGCTCCCCTCTGGAAGAGACCCTCTAAATATTGTCCTCCCCTTTGGAGGAGACCCCCGTGACTGTTGCCCTTCCCTCTGGAGGAGACCCCCGTGACTGTTGCCCTTCCCTCTGGAGGAGACCCCCGTGACTCTTGCTCTCCCCTCTGGAGGAGACCCCCGTGACTGTTGCCCTTCCCTCTGGAGGAGACCCCCGTGACTGTTGCCCTTCCCTCTGGAGGAGACCCCCGTGACTGTTGCCCTTCCCTCTGGAGGAGACCCCCGTGACTGTTGCCCTTCCCTCTGGAGGAGACCCCCGTGACTGTTGCCCTTCCCTCTGGAGGAGACCCCCGTGACTGTTGCCCTTCCCTCTGGAGGAGACCCCCGTGACTGTTGCCCTTCCCTCTGGAGGAGACCCTCGTGACTGGTGCTCTCCCCTCTGGAGGAGACCCCCGTGACTGCAGCTGCTCCCCTCTGCAGGAGACCCCCATCCGTGACTGCAGCTCTGTAGGAGACCCCCGTGACTGTTGCCCTTCCCTCTGGAGGAGACCCTCTAAATATTGTCCTCCCCTTTGGAGGAGACCCCCGTGACTGTTGCCCTTCCCTCTGGAGAAGACCCCCGTGACTGTTGCCCTTCCCTCTGGAGGAGACCCTCGTGACTGGTGCTCTCCCCTCTGGAGGAGACCCCCGTGACTGTTACGCTCCCCTCTGGAAGAGACCCTCTAAATATTGTCCTCCCCTTTGGAGGAGACCCCCGTGACTGTTGCCCTTCCCTCTGGAGGAGACCCCCGTGACTGTTGCCCTTCCCTCTGGAGGAGACCCCCGTGACTCTTGCTCTCCCCTCTGGAGGAGACCCCCGTGACTGTTGCCCTTCCCTCTGGAGGAGACCCCCGTGACACTTGCCCTTCCCTCTGGAGGAGACCCCCGTGACTGTTGCCCTTCCCTCTGGAGGAGACCCCCGTGACTGTTGCCCTTCCCTCTGGAGGAGACCCCCGTGACTGTTGCCCTTCCCTCTGGAGGAGACCCTCGTGACTGGTGCTCTCCCCTCTGGAGGAGACCCCCGTGACTGCAGCTGCTCCCCTCTGCAGGAGACCCCCATCCGTGACTGCAGCTCTGTAGGAGACCCCCGTGACTGTTGCCCTTCCCTCTGGAGGAGACCCTCTAAATATTGTCCTCCCCTTTGGAGGAGACCCCCGTGACTGTTGCCCTTCCCTCTGGAGGAGACCCCCGTGACTGTTGCCCTTCCCTCTGGAGGAGACCCTCGTGACTGGTGCTCTCCCCTCTGGAGGAGACCCCCGTGACTGTTACGCTCCCCTCTGGAAGAGACCCTCTAAATATTGTCCTCCCCTTTGGAGGAGACCCCCGTGACTGTTGCCCTTCCCTCTGGAGGAGACCCCCGTGACTGTTGCCCTTCCCTCTGGAGGAGACCCCCGTGACTCTTGCTCTCCCCTCTGGAGGAGACCCCCGTGACTGTTGCCCTTCCCTCTGGAGGAGACCCCCGTGACTGTTGCCCTTCCCTCTGGAGGAGACCCCCGTGACTGTTGCCCTTCCCTCTGGAGGAGACCCCCGTGACTGTTGCCCTTCCCTCTGGAGGAGACCCCCGTGACTGTTGCCCTTCCCTCTGGAGGAGACCCCCGTGACTGTTGCCCTTCCCTCTGGAGGAGACCCCCGTGACTGTTGCCCTTCCCTCTGGAGGAGACCCTCGTGACTGGTGCTCTCCCCTCTGGAGGAGACCCCCGTGACTGCAGCTGCTCCCCTCTGGAGGAGACCCCCGTGACTGTTGCTCTTCCCTCTGGAGGAGACCCCCGTGACTGTTGCTCTTCCCTCTGGAAGAGACCCTCTAAATATTGTCCTCCCCTTTGGAGGAGACCCCCGTGACTGTTGCCCTTCCCTCTGGAGGAGACCCCCGTGACTGTTGCCCTTCCCTCTGGAGGAGACCCCCGTGACTGTTGCCCTCCCCTCTGGAGGAGACCCCCGTGACTGGTGCTCTCCCCTCTGGAGGAGACCCCCGTGACTGTTGCTCTTCCCTCTGGAGGAGACCCCCGTGACTGTTGCCCTTCCCTCTGGAGGAGACCCCCGTGACTGTTGCCCTTCCCTCTGGAGGAGACCCCCGTGACTGTTGCTCTCCCCTATGGAGGAGACCCCCATGACTGTTGCTCTCCTCTATGGAGGAGACCCCCGTGACTCTTGCTCTCCCCTCTGGAAGAGACCCCCGTGACTCTTGCTCTCCCCTCTGGAAGAGACCCCCGTGACTGTTGCCCTTCCCTCTGGAGGAGACCCCCGTGACTGTTGCCCTTCCCTCTGGAGGAGACCCCCGTGACTGTTGCCCTTCCCTCTGGAGGAGACCCCCGTGACTGTTGCCCTTCCCTCTGGAGGAGACCCCCGTGACTGTTGCCCTTCCCTCTGGAGGAGACCCCCGTGACTGTTGCCCTTCCCTCTGGAGGGAGACCCCCGTGACTGTTGCCCTTCCCTCTGGAGGAGACCCTCGTGACTGGTGCTCTCCCCTCTGGAGGAGACCCCCGTGACTGCAGCTGCTCCCCTCTGCAGGAGACCCCCATCCGTGACTGCAGCTCTGTAGGAGACCCCCGTGACTGTTGCCCTTCCCTCTGGAGGGAGACCCTCTAAATATTGTCCTCCCCTTTGGAGGAGACCCCCCGTGACTGTTGCCCTTCCCTCTGGAGGAGACCCCCGTGACTGTTGCCCTTCCCTCTGGAGGAGACCCTCGTGACTGGTGCTCTCCCCTCTGGAGGAGACCCCCGTGACTGTTACGCTCCCCTCTGGAAGAGACCCTCTAAATATTGTCCTCCCCTTTGGAGGAGACCCCCGTGACTGTTGCCCTTCCCTCTGGAGGAGACCCCCGTGACTGTTGCCCTTCCCTCTGGAGGAGACCCCCGTGACTCTTGCTCTCCCCTCTGGAGGAGACCCCCGTGACTGTTGCCCTTCCCTCTGGAGGAGACCCCCGTGACTGTTGCCCTTCCCTCTGGAGGAGACCCCCGTGACTGTTGCCCTTCCCTCTGGAGGAGACCCCCGTGACTGTTGCCCTTCCCTCTGGAGGAGACCCCCGTGACTGTTGCCCTTCCCTCTGGAGGAGACCCTCGTGACTGGTGCTCTCCCCTCTGGAGGAGACCCCCGTGACTGCAGCTGCTCCCCTCTGCAGGAGACCCCCATCCGTGACTGCAGCTCTGTAGGAGACCCCCGTGACTGTTGCCCTTCCCTCTGGAGGAGACCCTCTAAATATTGTCCTCCCTTTGGAGGAGACCCCCGTGACTGTTGCCCTTCCCTCTGGAGGAGACCCCCCGTGACTGTTGCCCTTCCCTCTGGAGGAGACCCTCGTGATTGGTGCTCTCCCCTCTGGAGGAGACCCCCGTGACTGTTACGCTCCCCTCTGGAAGAGACCCTCTAAATATTGTCCTCCCCTTTGGAGGAGACCCCCGTGACTGTTGCCCTTCCCTCTGGAGGAGACCCCCGTGACTGTTGCCCTTCCCTCTGGAGGAGACCCCCGTGACTCTTGCTCTCCCCTCTGGAGGAGACCCCCGTGACTGTTGCCCTTCCCTCTGGAGGAGACCCCCGTGACTGTTGCCCTTACCTCTGGAGGAGACCCCCGTGACTGTTGCCCTTCCCTCTGGAGGAGACCCCCGTGACTGTTGCCCTTCCCTCTGGAGGAGACCCCCGTGACTGTTGCCCTTCCCTCTGGAGGAGACCCTCGTGACTGGTGCTCTCCCCTCTGGAGGAGACCCCCGTGACTGCAGCTGCTCCCCTCTGCAGGAGACCCCCATCCGTGACTGCAGCTCTGTAGGAGACCCCCGTGACTGTTGCCCTTCCCTCTGGAGGAGACCCTCTAAATATTGTCCTCCCCTTTGGAGGAGACCCCCCGTGACTGTTACTCTCCCCTCTGGAGGAGACCCCCGTGACTGTTGCCCTTCCCTCTGGAGGAGACCCCCGTGACTGTTGCCCTTCCCTCTGGAGGAGACCCCCGTGACTGTTGCCCTTCCCTCTGGAGGAGACCCCTGACTGTTGCCCTTCCCTCTGGAGGAGACCCCTGTGACTGTTGCCCTTCCCTCTGGAGGAGACCCCCGTGACTGTTGCCCTTCCCTCTGGAGGAGACCCCCGTGACTGTTGCCCTTCCCTCTGGAGGAGACCCCCGTGACTGTTGCCCTTCCCTCTGGAGGAGACCCTCGTGACTGGTGCTCTCCCCTCTGGAGGAGACCCCCGTGACTGCAGCTGCTCCCCTCTGCAGGAGACCCCCATCCGTGACTGCAGCTCTGTAGGAGACCCCCGTGACTGTTGCCCTTCCCTCTGGAGGAGACCCTCTAAATATTGTCCTCCCCTTTGGAGGAGACCCCCCGTGACTGTTGCCCTTCCCTCTGGAGGAGACCCCCGTGACTGTTGCCCTTCCCTCTGGAGGAGACCCTCGTGACTGGTGCTCTCCCCTCTGGAGGAGACCCCCGTGACTGTTACGCTCCCCCTCTGGAAGAGACCCTCTAAATATTGTCCTCCCCTTTGGAGGAGACCCCCGTGACTGTTGCCCTTCCCTCTGGAGGAGACCCCCGTGACTGTTGCCCTTCCCTCTGGAGGAGACCCCCGTGACTCTTGCTCTCCCCTCTGGAGGAGACCCCCGTGACTGTTGCCCTTCCCTCTGGAGGAGACCCCCGTGACTGTTGCCCTTCCCTCTGGAGGAGACCCCCGTGACTGTTGCCCTTCCCTCTGGAGGAGACCCCCGTGACTGTTGCCCTTCCCTCTGGAGGAGACCCCCGTGACTGTTGCCCTTCCCTCTGGAGGAGACCCCCGTGACTGTTGCCCTTCCCTCTGGAGGAGACCCTCGTGACTGGTGCTCTCCCCTCTGGAGGAGACCCCCGTGACTGCAGCTGCTCCCCTCTGCAGGAGACCCCCATCCGTGACTGCAGCTCTGTAGGAGACCCCCGTGACTGTTGCCCTTCCCTCTGGAGGAGACCCTCTAAATATTGTCCTCCCCTTTGGAGGAGACCCCCGTGACTGTTGCCCTTCCCTCTGGAGAAGACCCCCGTGACTGTTGCCCTTCCCTCTGGAGGAGACCCTCGTGACTGGTGCTCTCCCCTCTGGAGGAGACCCCCGTGACTGTTACGCTCCCCTCTGGAAGAGACCCTCTAAATATTGTCCTCCCCTTTGGAGGAGACCCCCGTGACTGTTGCCCTTCCCTCTGGAGGAGACCCCCGTGACTGTTGCCCTTCCCTCTGGAGGAGACCCCCGTGACTCTTGCTCTCCCCTCTGGAGGAGACCCCCGTGACTGTTGCCCTTCCCTCTGGAGGAGACCCCCGTGACTGTTGCCCTTCCCTCTGGAGGAGACCCCCGTGACTGTTGCCCTTCCCTCTGGAGGAGACCCCCGTGACTGTTGCCCTTCCCTCTGGAGGAGACCCCCGTGACTGTTGCCCTTCCCTCTGGAGGAGACCCCCGTGACTGTTGCCCTTCCCTCTGGAGGAGACCCTCGTGACTGGTGCTCTCCCCTCTGGAGGAGACCCCCGTGACTGCAGCTGCTCCCCTCTGCAGGAGACCCCCATCTGTGACTGCAGCTCTGTAGGAGACCCCCGTGACTGTTGCCCTTCCCTCTGGAGGAGACCCTCTAAATATTGTCCTCCCCTTTGGAGGAGACCCCCGTGACTGTTGCCCTTCCCTCTGGAGGAGACCCCCGTGACTGTTGCCCTTCCCTCTGGAGGAGACCCTCGTGACTGGTGCTCTCCCCTCTGGAGGAGACCCCCGTGACTGTTACGCTCCCCTCTGGAAGAGACCCTCTAAATATTGTCCTCCCCTTTGGAGGAGACCCCCGTGACTGTTGCCCTTCCCTCTGGAGGAGACCCCCGTGACTGTTGCCCTTCCCTCTGGAGGAGACCCCCGTGACTCTTGCTCTCCCCTCTGGAGGAGACCCCCGTGACTGTTGCCCTTCCCTCTGGAGGAGACCCCCGTGACTGTTGCCCTTCCCTCTGGAGGAGACCCCCGTGACTGTTGCCCTTCCCTCTGGAGGAGACCCCCGTGACTGTTGCCCTTCCCTCTGGAGGAGACCCCCGTGACTGTTGCCCTTCCCTCTGGAGGAGACCCCCGTGACTGTTGCCCTTCCCTCTGGAGGAGACCCCCGTGACTGTTGCCCTTCCCTCTGGAGGAGACCCTCGTGACTGGTGCTCTCCCCTCTGGAGGAGACCCCCGTGACTGCAGCTGCTCCCCTCTGCAGGAGACCCCCATCCGTGACTGCAGCTCTGTAGGAGACCCCCGTGACTGTTGCCCTTCCCTCTGGAGGAGACCCTCTAAATATTGTCCTCCCCTTTGGAGGAGACCCCCGTGACTGTTGCCCTTCCCTCTGGAGGAGACCCCTGTGACTGTTGCCCTTCCCTCTGGAGGAGACCCTCGTGACTGGTGCTCTCCCCTCTGGAGGAGACCCCCGTGACTGTTACGCTCCCCTCTGGAAGAGACCCTCTAAATATTGTCCTCCCCTTTGGAGGAGACCCCCGTGACTGTTGCCCTTCCCTCTGGAGGAGACCCCCGTGACTGTTGCCCTTCCCTCTGGAGGAGACCCCCGTGACTCTTGCTCTCCCCTCTGGAGGAGACCCCCGTGACTGTTGCCCTTCCCTCTGGAGGAGACCCCCGTGACTGTTGCCCTTCCCTCTGGAGGAGACCCCCGTGACTGTTGCCCTTCCCTCTGGAGGAGACCCCCCGTGACTGTTGCCCTTCCCTCTGGAGGAGACCCTCGTGACTGGTGCTCTCCCCTCTGGAGGAGACCCCCGTGACTGCAGCTGCTCCCCTCTGCAGGAGACCCCCATCCGTGACTGCAGCTCTGTAGGAGACCCCTGTGACTGTTGCCCTTCCCTCTGGAGGAGACCCTCTAAATATTGTCCTCCCCTTTGGAGGAGACCCCCGTGACTGTTGCCCTTCCCTCTGGAGGAGACCCCCGTGACTGTTGCCCTTCCCTCTGGAGGAGACCCTCGTGACTGGTGCTCTCCCCTCTGGAGGAGACCCCCGTGACTGTTACGCTCCCCTCTGGAAGAGACCCTCTAAATATTGTCCTCCCCTTTGGAGGAGACCCCCGTGACTGTTGCCCTTCCCTCTGGAGGAGACCCCCGTGACTGTTGCCCTTCCCTCTGGAGGAGACCCCCGTGACTCTTGCTCTCCCCTCTGGAGGAGACCCCCGTGACTGTTGCCCTTCCCTCTGGAGGAGACCCCCGTGACTGTTGCCCTTCCCTCTGGAGGAGACCCCCGTGACTGTTGCCCTTCCCTCTGGAGGAGACCCCCGTGACTGTTGCCCTTCCCTCTGGAGGAGACCCCCGTGACTGTTGCCCTTCCCTCTGGAGGAGACCCCCGTGACTGTTGCCCTTCCCTCTGGAGGAGACCCTCGTGACTGGTGCTCTCCCCTCTGGAGGAGACCCCCGTGACTGCAGCTGCTCCCCTCTGCAGGAGACCCCCATCCGTGACTGCAGCTCTGTAGGAGACCCCCGTGACTGTTGCCCTTCCCTCTGGAGGAGACCCTCTAAATATTGTCCTCCCCTTTGGAGGAGACCCCCGTGACTGTTGCCCTTCCCTCTGGAGGAGACCCCCGTGACTGTTGCCCTTCCCTCTGGAGGAGACCCCCGTGACTGTTGCCCTTCCCTCTGGAGGAGACCCTCGTGACTGGTGCTCTCCCCTCTGGAGGAGACCCCCGTGACTGTTACGCTCCCCTCTGGAAGAGACCCTCTAAATATTGTCCTCCCCTTTGGAGGAGACCCCCGTGACTGTTGCCCTTCCCTCTGGAGGAGACCCCCGTGACTGTTGCCCTTCCCTCTGGAGGAGACCCCCGTGACTGTTGCCCTTCCCTCTGGAGGAGACCCCCGTGACTGTTGCCCTTCCCTCTGGAGGAGACCCCCGTGACTGTTGCCCTTCCCTCTGGAGGAGACCCCCGTGACTGTTGCCCTTCCCTCTGGAGGAGACCCCCGTGACTGTTGCTCTAGCCTCTGGAGGAGACCCCCGTGACTGTTGCCCTTCCCTCTGGAGGAGACCCCCGTGACTGTTGCCCTTGCCTCTGGAGGAGACCCCCGTGACTGTTGCCCTTGCCTCTGGAGGAGACCCCCGTGACTGTTGCCCTTGCCTCTGGAGGAGACCCCCGTGACTGTTGCCCTTGCCTCTGGAGGAGACCCCCGTGACTGTTGCCCTTCCCTCTGGAGGAGACCCTCTAAATATTGTCCTCCCCTTTGGAGGAGACCCCCGTGACTGTTGCCCTTCCCTCTGGAGGAGACCCCCGTGACTGTTGCCCTTCCCTCTGGAGGAGACCCTCGTGACTGTTGCCCTTCCCTCTGGAGGAGACCCCCGTGACTGTTGCTCTAGCCTCTGGAGGAGACCCCCGTGACTGTTGCCCTTCCCTCTGGAGGAGACCCCCGTGACTGTTGCCCTTGCCTCTGGAGGAGACCCCCGTGACTGTTGCCCTTGCCTCTGGAGGAGACCCCCTGTGACTGTTGCCCTTGCCTCTGGAGGAGACCCCCTGTGACTGTTGCCCTTCCCTCTGGAGGAGACCCCCGTGACTGTTGCCCTTGCCTCTGGAGGAGACCCCCGTGACTGTTGCCCTTCCCTCTGGAAGAGACCCTCTAAATATTGTCCTCCCCTTTGGAGGAGACCCCCGTGACTGTTGCCCTTCCCTCTGGAGGAGACCCCCGTGACTGTTGCCCTTCCCTCTGGAGGAGACCCCCGTGACTGTTGCTCTCCTCTATGGAGGAGACCCCCGTGACTCTTGCTCTCCTCTATGGAGGAGACCCCCGTGACTCTTGCTCTCCCCTCTGGAAGAGACCCCCGTGACTCTTGCTCTCCCCTCTGGAAGAGACCCCCGTGACTGTTGCCCTTCCCTCTGGAGGAGACCCCCGTGACTGTTGCCCTTCCCTCTGGAGGAGACCCCCGTGACTGTTGCCCTTCCCTCTGGAGGAGACCCCCGTGACTGTTGCCCTTGCCCTCTGGAGGAGACCCCCGTGACTGTTGCCCTTGCCTCTGGAGGAGACCCCCGTGACTGTTGCCCTTGCCTCTGGAGGAGACCCCCGTGACTGTTGCCCTTGCCTCTGGAGGAGACCCCCGTGACTGTTGCCCTTGCCTCTGGAGGAGACCCCCCGTGACTGTTGCCCTTGCCTCTGGAGGAGACCCCCGTGACTGTTGCCCTTCCCTCTGGAGGAGACCCTCTAAATGTTGCCCTTCCCTCTGGAGGAGACCCCCGTGACTGTTGCCCTTGCCTCTGGAGGAGACCCCCGTGACTGTTGCCCTTGCCTCTGGAGGAGACCCCCGTGACTGTTGCCCTTGCCTCTGGAGGAGACCCCCGTGACTGTTGCCCTTGCCTCTGGAGGAGACCCCCGTGACTGTTGCCCTTGCCTCTGGAGGAGACCCCCGTGACTGTTGCCCTTGCCTCTGGAGGAGACCCCCGTGACTGTTGCCCTTGCCTCTGGAGGAGACCCCCGTGACTGTTGCCCTTCCCTCTGGAGGAGACCCTCTAAATATTGTCCTCCCCTTTGGAGGAGACCCCCGTGACTGTTGCCCTTCCCTCTGGAGGAGACCCCCGTGACTGTTGCCCTTCCCTCTGGAGGAGACCCTCGTGACTGGTGCTCTCCCCTCTGGAGGAGACCCCCGTGACTGTTACGCTCCCCTCTGGAAGAGACCCTCTAAATATTGTCCTCCCCTTTGGAGGAGACCCCCGTGACTGTTGCCCTTCCCTCTGGAGGAGACCCCCGTGACTGTTGCCCTTCCCTCTGGAGGAGACCCCCGTGACTCTTGCTCTCCCCTCTGGAGGAGACCCCCGTGACTGTTACGCTCCCCTCTGGAAGAGACCCTCTAAATATTGTCCTCCCCTTTGGAGGAGACCCCCGTGACTGTTGCCCTTCCCTCTGGAGGAGACCCCCGTGACTGTTGCCCTTCCCTCTGGAGGAGACCCCCGTGACTGTTGCTCTAGCCTCTGGAGGAGACCCCCCGTGACTGTTGCCCTTGCCTCTGGAGGAGACCCCCGTGACTGTTGCCCTTCCCTCTGGAGGAGACCCCCGTGACTGTTGCCCTTGCCTCTGGAGGAGACCCCCGTGACTGTTGCCCTTCCCTCTGGAAGAGACCCTCTAAATATTGTCCTCCCCTTTGGAGGAGACCCCCGTGACTGTTGCCCTTCCCCCTGGAGGAGACCCCCGTGACTGTTGCCCTTCCCTCTGGAGGAGACCCCCGTGACTGTTGCTCTTCTCTATGGAGGAGACCCCCGTGACTCTTGCTCTCCCCTCTGGAAGAGACCCCCGTGACTCTTGCTCTCCCCTCTGGAAGAGACCCCCGTGACTCTTGCTCTCCCCTCTGGAAGAGACCCCCGTGACTGTTGCCCTTCCCTCTGGAGGAGACCCCCGTGACTGTTGCCCTTCCCTCTGGAGGAGACCCCCGTGACTGTTGCCCTTCCCTCTGGAGGAGACCCCCGTGACTGTTGCCCTTCCCTCTGGAGGAGACCCCCGTGACTGTTGCCCTTCCCTCTGGAGGAGACCCCCGTGACTGTTGCCCTTCCCTCTGGAGGAGACCCCCGTGACTGTTGCCCTTCCCTCTGGAGGAGACCCCCGTGACTGTTGCCCTTCCCTCTGGAGGAGACCCCCGTGACTGTTGCCCTTCCCTCTGGAGGAGACCCCCGTGACTGTTGCCCTTCCCTCTGGAGGAGACCCCCGTGACTGTTGCCCTTCCCTCTGGAGGAGACCCCCGTGACTGTTGCCCTTCCCTCTGGAGGAGACCCCCGTGACTGTTGCCCTTCCCTCTGGAGGAGACCCCCGTGACTGTTGCCCTTCCCTCTGGAGGAGACCCCCGTGACTGTTGCCCTTCCCTCTGGAGGAGACCCCCGTGACTGTTGCCCTTCCCTCTGGAGGAGACCCCCGTGACTGTTGCCCTTCCCTCTGGAGGAGACCCCCGTGACTGTTGCCCTTCCCTCTGGAGGAGACCCCCGTGACTGTTGCCCTTCCCTCTGGAGGAGACCCCCGTGACTGTTGCTCTCCCCTATGGAGGAGACCCCCGTGACTGTTGCCCTTCCCTCTGGAGGAGACCCCCGTGACTGTTGCCCTTCCCTCTGGAGGAGACCCCCGTGACTGTTGCCCTTCCCTCTGGAGGAGACCCCCGTGACTGTTGCCCTTCCCTCTGGAGGAGACCCCCGTGACTGTTGCCCTTCCCTCTGGAGGAGACCCCCGTGACTGTTGCCCTTCCCTCTGGAGGAGACCCCCGTGAATGTTGCTCTCCCCTATGGAGGAGACCCCCGTGACTGTTGCCCTTCCCTCTGGAGGAGACCCCCGTGACTGTTGCCCTTCCCTCTGGAGGAGACCCCCGTGACTGTTGCCCTTCCCTCTGGAGGAGACCCCCGTGACTGTTGCCCTTCCCTCTGGAGGAGACCCCCGTGACTGTTGCCCTTCCCTCTGGAGGAGACCCCCGTGACTGTTGCCCTTCCCTCTGGAGGAGACCCCCGTGACTGTTGCTCTCCCCTATGGAGGAGACCCCCGTGACTTGCCCTTCCCTCTGGAGGAGACCCCCGTGACTGTTGCCCTTCCCTCTGGAATAGACCCCCGTGACTGTTGCCCTTCCCTCTGGAGGAGACCCCCGTGACTGTTGCCCTTCCCTCTGGAGGAGACCCCCGTGACTGTTGCCCTTCCCTCTGGAGGAGACCCCCGTGACTGTTGCCCTTCCCTCTGGAGGAGACCCCCGTGACTGTTGCCCTTCCCTCTGGAGGAGACCCCCGTGACTGTTGCCCTTCCCTCTGGAGGAGACCCCCGTGACTGTTGCCCTTCCCTCTGGAGGAGACCCCCGTGACTGTTGCCCTTCCCTCTGGAGGAGACCCCCGTGACTGTTGCCCTTCCCTCTGGAGGAGACCCCCGTGACTGTTGCCCTTCCCTCTGGAGGAGACCCCCGTGACTGTTGCCCTTCCCTCTGGAGGAGACCCCCGTGACTGTTGCTCTCCCCTCTGGAGGAGACCCCCGTGACTGTTGCTCTCCCCTCTGGAGGAGACCCCCGTGACTCTTGCTCTCCCCTCTGGAAGAGACCCCCGTGACTCTTGCTCTCCCCTCTGGAAGAGACCCCCCGTGACTCTTGCCCTTCCCTCTGGAGGAGACCCCCGTGACTGTTGCCCTTCCCTCTGGAGGAGACCCCCGTGACTGTTGCCCTTCCCTCTGGAGGAGACCCCCGTGACTGTTGCCCTTCCCTCTGGAGGAGACCCCCGTGACTGTTGCCCTTCCCTCTGGAGGAGACCCCCGTGACTGTTGCCCTTCCCTCTGGAGGAGACCCCCGTGACTGTTGCCCTTCCCTCTGGAGGAGACCCCCGTGACTGTTGCCCTTCCCTCTGGAGGAGACCCCCGTGACTGTTGCCCTTCCCTCTGGAGGAGACCCCCGTGACTGTTGCCCTTCCCTCTGGAGGAGACCCCCGTGACTGTTGCCCTTCCCTCTGGAGGAGACCCCCGTGACTGTTGCCCTTCCCTCTGGAGGAGACCCCCGTGACTGTTGCCCTTCCCTCTGGAGGAGACCCCCGTGACTGTTGCCCTTCCCTCTGGAGGAGACCCCCGTGACTGTTGCCCTTCCCTCTGGAGGAGACCCCCGTGACTGTTGCCCTTCCCTCTGGAGGAGACCCCCGTGACTGTTGCCCTTCCCTCTGGAGGAGACCCCCGTGACTGTTGCCCTTCCCTCTGGAGGAGACCCCCGTGACTGTTGCCCTTCCCTCTGGAGGAGACCCCCGTGACTGTTGCCCTTCCCTCTGGAGGAGACCCCCGTGACTGTTGCCCTTCCCTCTGGAGGAGACCCCCGTGACTGTTGCCCTTCCCTCTGGAGGAGACCCCCGTGACTGTTGCCCTTCCCTCTGGAGGAGACCCCCGTGACTGTTGCCCTTCCCTCTGGAGGAGACCCCCGTGACTGTTGCCCTTCCCTCTGGAGGAGACCCCCGTGACTGTTGCCCTTCCCTCTGGAGGAGACCCCCGTGACTGTTGCCCTTCCCTCTGGAGGAGACCCCCGTGACTGTTGCCCTTCCCTCTGGAGGAGACCCCCGTGACTGTTGCCCTTCCCTCTGGAGGAGAGCCCCGTGACTGGTGCTCTCACCTCTGGAGGAGACCCCCGTGACTGGTGCTCTCGCCTCTGGAGGAGACCCCCGTGACTGTTGCCCTTCCCTCTGGAGGAGACCCTCGTGACTGGTGCTCTCCCCTCTGGAGGAGACCCCCGTGACTGTTGCTCTCCCCTCTGGAGGAGACCCCCGTGACTGCAGCTGCTCCCCTCTGCAGGAGACCCCCATCCGTGACTGCAGCTCTGTAGGAGACCCCCGTGACTGTTGCCCTTCCCTCTGGAGGAGACCCCCGTGACTGTTGCCCTTCCCTCTGGAGGAGACCCCCGTGACTGTTGCCCTTCCCTCTGGAGGAGACCCCCGTGACTGTTGCCCTTCCCTCTGGAGGAGACCCCCGTGACTGTTGCCCTTCCCTCTGGAGGAGAGCCCCGTGACTGTTGCCCTTCCCTCTGGAGGAGACCCCCGTGACTCTTGCTCTCCCCTCTGGAAGAGACCCTCTAAATATTGTCCTTCCCTCTGGAGGAGACCCCCGTGACTGTTGCCCTTCCCTCTGGAGGAGACCCCCGTGACTGTTGCCCTTCCCTCTGGAGGAGACCCCCCGTGACTGGTGCTCTCGCCTCTGGAGGAGACCCCCGTGACTGGTGCTCTCACCTCTGGAGGAGACCCCCGTGACTGTTGCCCCTTCCCTCTGGAGGAGACCCTCGTGACTGGTGCTCTCCCCTCTGGAGGAGACCCCCGTGACTGTTGCTCTAGCCTCTGGAGGAGACCCCCGTGACTGCAGCTGCTCCCCTCTGCAGGAGACCCCCATCCATGACTGCAGCTCTGTAGGAGACCCCCGTGACTGTTGCCCTTCCCTCTGGAGGAGAGCCCCGTGACTGTTGCCCTTCCCTCTGGAGGAGACCCCCGTGACTCTTGCTCTCCCCTCTGGAAGAGACCCTCTAAATATTGTCCTTCCCTCTGGAGGAGACCCCCGTGACTGTTGCCCTTCCCTCTGGAGGAGACCCCCGTGACTGTTGCCCTTCCCTCTGGAGGAGACCCCCGTGACTGGTGCTCTCGCCTCTGGAGGAGACCCCCGTGACTGGTGCTCTCACCTCTGGAGGAGACCCCCGTGACTGTTGCCCTTCCCTCTGGAGGAGACCCTCGTGACTGGTGCTCTCCCCTCTGGAGGAGACCCCCGTGACTGTTGCTCTAGCCTCTGGAGGAGACCCCCGTGACTGCAGCTGCTCCCCTCTGCAGGAGACCCCCATCCATGACTGCAGCTCTGTAGGAGACCCCCGTGACTGTTGCCCTTCCCTCTGGAGGAGACCCCCGTGACAGTTGCCCTTCCCTCTGGAGGAGACCCCCGTGACTGTTGCCCTTCCCTCTGGAGGAGACCCCCGTGACTGTTGCCCTTCCCTCTGGAGGAGAGCCCCGTGACTGTTGCCCTTCCCTCTGGAGGAGAGCCCCGTGACTGTTGCCCTTCCCTCTGGAGGAGACCCCCGTGACTGTTGCCCTTCCCTCTGGAGGAGACCCCCGTGACTGTTGCCCTTCCCTCTGGAGGAGACCCCCGTGACTGTTGCCCTTCCCTCTGGAGGAGACCCCCGTGACTGTTGCCCTTCCCTCTGGAGGAGACCCTCTAAATATTGTCCTCCCCTTTGGAGGAGACCCCCGTGACTGTTGCCCTTCCCTCTGGAGGAGACCCCCGTGACTGTTGCCCTTCCCTCTGGAGGAGACCCTCGTGACTGGTGCTCTCCCCTCTGGAGGAGACCCCCGTGACTGTTACGCTCCCCTCTGGAAGAGACCCTCTAAATATTCTCCTCCCCTTTGGAGGAGACCCCCGTGACTGTTGCCCTTCCCTCTGGAGGAGACCCCCGTGACTGTTGCCCTTCCCTCTGGAGGAGACCCCCGTGACTCTTGCTCTCCCCTCTGGAGGAGACCCCCGTGACTGTTGCCCTTCCCTCTGGTGGAGACCCCCGTGACTGTTGCTCTAGCCTCTGGTGGAGACCCCCGTGACTGTTGCCCTTCCCTCTGGAGGAGACCCCCGTGACTGTTGCCCTTGCCTCTGGAGGAGACCCCCGTGACTGTTGCCCTTGCCTCTGGAGGAGACCCCCGTGACTGTTGCCCTTGCCTCTGGAGGAGACCCCCGTGACTGTTGCCCTTCCCTCTGGAGGAGACCCCCGTGACAGTTGCCCTTCCCTCTGGAGGAGACCCCCGTGACTGTTGACCTTCCCTCTGGAGGAGACCCCCGTGACTGTTGCCCTTCCCTCTGGAGGAGACCCCCGTGACTGTTGCCCTTCCCTCTGGAGGAGACCCCCGTGACTGTTGCCCTTCCCTCTGGAGGAGAGCCCCGTGACTGTTGCCCTTCCCTCTGGAGGAGAGCCCCGTGACTGTTGCCCTTCCCTCTGGAGGAGACCCCCGTGACTGTTGCCCTTCCCTCTGGAGGAGACCCCCGTGACTGTTGCCCTTCCCTCTGGAGGAGACCCCCGTGACTGTTGCCCTTCCCTCTAGAGGAGACCCCCGTGACTGTTGCCCTTCCCTCTGGAGGAGACCCTCTAAATATTGTCCTCCCCTTTGGAGGAGACCCCCGTGACTGTTGCCCTTCCCTCTGGAGGAGACCCCCGTGACTGTTGCCCTTCCCTCTGGAGGAGACCCTCGTGACTGGTGCTCTCCCCTCTGGAGGAGACCCCCGTGACTGTTACGCTCCCCTCTGGAAGAGACCCTCTAAATATTCTCCTCCCCTTTGGAGGAGACCCCCGTGACTGTTGCCCTTCCCTCTGGAGGAGACCCCCGTGACTGTTGCCCTTCCCTCTGGAGGAGACCCCCGTGACTCTTGCTCTCCCCTCTGGAGGAGACCCCCGTGACTGTTGCCCTTCCCTCTGGTGGAGACCCCCGTGACTGTTGCTCTAGCCTCTGGTGGAGACCCCCGTGACTGTTGCCCTTCCCTCTGGAGGAGACCCCCGTGACTGTTGCCCTTCCCTCTGGAGGAGACCCCCGTGACTGTTGCCCTTGCCTCTGGAGGAGACCCCCGTGACTGTTGCCCTTGCCTCTGGAGGAGACCCCCGTGACTGTTGCCCTTGCCTCTGGAGGAGACCCCCGTGACTGTTGCCCTTCCCTCTGGAAGAGACCCTCTAAATATTGTCCTCCCCTTTGGAGGAGACCCCCATGACTGTTGCCCTTCCCTCTGGAGGAGACCCCCGTGACTGTTGCCCTTCCCTCTGGAGGAGACCCTCTAAATATTGTCCTCCCCTTTGGAGGAGACCCCCGTGACTGTTGCCCTTCCCTCTGGAGGAGACCCCCGTGACTGTTGCCCTTCCCTCTGGAGGAGACCCCCGTGACTGTTGCCCTTCCCTCTGGAGGAGACCCCCGTGACTGTTGCCCTTCCCTCTGGAGGAGACCCCCGTGACTGTTGCCCTTCCCTCTGGAGGAGACCCCCGTGACTGTTGCCCTTCCCTCTGGAGGAGACCCCCGTGACTGTTGCCCTTCCCTCTGGAGGAGACCCTCTAAATATTGTCCTCCCCTCTGGAGGAGACCCCCGTGACTGTTGCCCTTCCCTCTGGAGGAGACCCCCGTGACTGTTGCCCTTCCCTCTGGAGGAGACCCTCGTGACTGGTGCTCTCCCCTCTGGAGGAGACCCCCGTGACTGTTACACTCCCCTCTGGAAGAGACCCTCTAAATATTGTCCTCCCCTTTGGAGGAGACCCCCGTGACTGTTGCCTTTCCCTCTGGAGGAGACCCCCGTGACTGTTGCCCTTCCCTCTGGAGGAGACCCCCTTGACTCTTGCTCTCCCCTCTGGAGGAGACCCCCGTGACTGTTGCCCTTCCCTCTGGAGGAGACCCCCGTGACTGTTGCTCTAGCCTCTGGAGGAGACCCCCGTGACTGTTGCTCTCCCGTCTGGAAGAGACCCCCGTGACTGTTGCTCTCCCGTCTGGAAGAGACCCTCTAAATATTGTCCTCCCCTCTGGAGGAGACCCCCGTGACTGTTGCCCTTCCCTCTGGAGGAGACCCTCGTGACTGGTGCTCTCCCCTCTGGAGGAGACCCCCGTGACTGTTGCTCTAGCCTCTGGAGGAGACCCCCGTGACTGCAGCTGCTCCCCTCTGCAGGAGACCCCCATCCGTGACTGCAGCTGCTCCCCTCTGTAGGAGACCCCCGCCCCTCCCCCCCCCCTGACTGTTGCCCTTCCCTCTGGAGGAGACACTTTAAGCTTGGCACACACTATATAATTTTTGTGCAGACCAGACAGGTAGTGTCTTTGACCCGCTAGTTGTTTAATGTGTACACTTTACCAGAGCCCGACCCACATTGCTTAGTATAGTCTCCCGATATAGCGTGTGCCACACATGCGATGATCACGTAATTTTGGAATCGTTCAAAAAATGCGGTGTGTACGGATCTCGGCCAATGTCTAGTGTATAGTGGGCCTGATTCAGATTTGTATGCGTGCCGATGTTTATGTAGATAGAGCGACTGTTAGCCATTACACGTGCTGAGATTTCTGTGTGAGAACGCTCGCACAGAGGATTCACTTGGAAAGTGAGTGGCAGGTAGGCAGCGTTGGGGGGAAGTAACGGGGGTAGCTAGGCAAACGCAGGTGTGTAGGAACCATTTAACCGCTGTTTCATAGGCGTGAAAGAACCACATGTGGGCCATTCGTGTCTGTATGACTGGAGGAATGCAGCGGGGGTTGCTGCTCTCTTGCGCTTTCTCTATGGGTGGATACACACAGGTGCTCTGTGCCCATGCTGAGATCAGTCTGGACGATCTTCGTCTGTGAAACCTTCAAGTGATTTGTCGATTTATATGTACATGGTGTTTGCCATAAATTATCACTAATTTTATAGACTTGCAAGCTGCAGCAACCACAGGTGAGGCTGACCGTAAAATAGGTGTCCATGTGTGTGAGCTCTTAAGGTCTTGGAGCGAAAACGCTGAATACCCTACATATAAATAATCCGTACTTGGAGCTCCATGCATGACATGGTTACTGTAGCAGACATCAGATGTGACCAGAAACACCTGTGTATATGTGTGTGCATGTATGTGTATATATATATATATATCTATCTCTCTTCAAGACTACATGCTTGTGAAGACTCAACCATTTTATCTTTGTTTCCCACATGGCCGGCACATCTAATCGATAGGCAGTCTCTATGGTAAATTTATCCCCTGTGCCATTAAACATGTTGGGCTCCTGGTAGGTCCCCGGGACTTTGGGAGATGCATTAGCCATAGAGGCCAATTACCTCTATTATAATAAAAGTTGCATTTACATCCATCATACATTGAATGTAGCTTAGGGCCTGATTCAGAGCCGCTCGTAAGCGGCCGCTCGTTTGTTCCGAGCGATGTTTGCACAACTGCGCATGCATATGGATCGTAATACGCTTGCGCAAACCAGTCAGTGCGGCCAAAAATCGTTTGTTCGCTAAATAGCGAATGCCTGCTATTTTGAGTGACAGGAGGAGGCGTATGTGGGTGGTAACAGGGGAAGGTGCTTGAAAACGGGGAGTGGAGATCCGAACGCAGGCGTGCTTAAAGGTCAAAACGGGCGATTTATGGGGGTGCATAATTAATACAGCAGCGTCATTGACCACGTCACTGGGTTATTTTATAGTCAGAACTGCTCGCAAGATTGCGGTAGGAAAAACCAACCACAAGAATAGCGAGCAGTTCATACGCTGGTCGATGTACTCGATTAATCTAATAAATAGCGGACATGACGTAGGATGCGAGCGGCCAGGGGGCGTAGTTTTCCAAAAAACGACCGCATGTTTGGTTCGCTCGTTCAGACCAAGAGGCGTGAACAGACCGCAAAGAGCGAACGGTTCATTTGAATAGCCACCCCTTTTTTCTGAACGAGTGAGCGCAAAATAGCGTCCGGCTCTGAATGAGGTCCTTAGTGCACTGGATACAGACCACCGGCGTTTGCCCCCCCCCATACTGTAAGTGAAGGGGTCCAGCTTTGGCCGTTCGGAATGTATCCTGGGCATAATACAGAAAAAGGTTCATTCATCCAGCTGTGAGACCACTTTCTTACTTTCACAGCAAGTAACATAATTATAGATGTCTTTGTGCTCTCAAAAGTCATCGCTATTCTCTTCAAACAAAAGATTTTTTTGTTTTTATTCGTATATGTAAGACATTATCAGGTTGCATTTCATTTTTTTGCCTTCCCATATCCTGGGATAGAGTGGTCTGATCCTTTTAATTTGTACTCCAGTACTTTTACATTTTTTTTTTATTTTAAAGGTACTTTTGACTGATGGCTGCAGCAGAGAGTCCTGAACGGGACCCGCTTTCTCCTGAAGAAATCCTGCCTGACCTCACCGATGAAGAGGAGGATGATGACCGAGATCACACTCCGCACCATGAGTTGGATGAAGAGGAGGAGAGCACTATTGATATTCTAGACAATAAAGCGTCACCTGATACTGTGGAACCAGAATCTGTCTTGGGAGATCGCACCTCCCCATTCTCAAACAATAACCTGTCCCCAAAATCTGCCCTGGAGGAAAAAGCCATGTCGGAGCCCATCTCTGAGGCCACCACAGACAAAAGAACTGTCTCCAATGCCTTTCCAGATGGGAAAGCTGCCTTAGAAGCTTTTACAAAGGACACATCTGAACAACCTCTTGGTTCAGGAGAACAAGAGAGACGTTCTGTTAAGTCTCCCCTTCGTTCTGATGAAGAGGACAATGTGAGTGTGGTGAAGTCTCCAGGCTCCGATGGCGAGCAGACCAGAGACATGCAGCAGTCTCCCGTTATCAATAAGGGAGGTGATGAGGGACCAAATGAACTACCTGATGAAGCCTCCTCTGTCATACGAGAACTGGATGAGCATGAACTGGATTATGACGAGGAGGTGCCAGAGGAACCAACAGGTCCTAACCAGGAAGACGACACAGAGAAGCTCGGAGCCGATGATGAAGACGACAAAGAGAAGGAAGAGTCCCTCTTGGATGTGAAGAACGACAATCAGAAAAAGAAAGAGGAAGATGATGGAGAAATTGATGAGGGGGAGATTGATGTGAGTTGTTTTTTTTCCTTTCCTGCCAATTTATTACCCGTATTTTATCAGTCGATGTCCATAGCTCCATTCATCTTAGTCCCTTTAATTTGCAATTGCAACACAAGCCTAAAGGAAATAACTATTGGTGTATCCAAGTACCTGCAGTGGTATGTACCATATGAAATATTAGGGCTTTACTAACAGATCAGCGTGTGTTCTGTAGGATGTGCTGTATGTATAGTAACACCTCCAGGTGATAGAGACGGTACTAAAGGGGTACAAATAGAGAAAAAAGGGGCAGCGGTTCTTAGCCGTGGGGCCACAACATCCAGACTAGAAGATGATCATTCTTCTCTAGTGGCAATGGCGTCCTGAATAAGCTCAGTCACTAACTGGCTGCGTGTCTTCCTACCGGCATTGAAACTTCGCTGCGCCATTCAGTATGGCCAGTGGAATGCATGTAAGGCGTCCAAAGTCTTGTTGGAGGGAGACACAGGGGCAGGAGAGTGATTTGGGGAAGGAACGGGACAGGTGAGAGATTGGATGAAGACTCAGAGCTTTATGTCCCTCTTGGATGGAGTAAAGTATTTGCATGTACTGTATGTATTGTTACGTGTGTGTGTGTGTGTGTGTGTGTGTGTGTGTGTGTGCTGCCCTGTAAGCCGTTCGCACTGTAGATGTATGTTGTTCTTTTAAAGTGTGTTTTAACACGTCAGTGCAATCTCAGTGTTTTGTGTAAGATGGGTCTAAAAGAAAGGCGCAAGATGCGTATTATTCAGCCGGGGTAACCGATGGGTCTGGTTCATGCGAGGAGATATGACTTGACGGTGGTAGTAGTATAGCCTTAATTTACACTAAACAATATAGAGGTCTATGTACTAAGCCTTGGAGAGAGAAAGTGGATGTAGATAAAGTACCAACCAATCAGCTCCTATCTGTCATTTTTCAAACACAGCCTGTAAAGTGACAGGAGCTGATTGGTTGGTATTTTATCCCTCTCTAAGGCTTAGTACATAGACCCCTATGTACTTTAATGAAGTATCAAATACATAACAGTCTCTGTACAGTGTCGTTGATAAATACGAATGCATTTACCATGTTAAGGACGTTTAGATACAATTTCATATTAAAGTACTAATTCAATTCCGTTTAGTACAAATATCCGTGGTCTTCGAAATTTTTTAAAAATTTGATGGGAATTTTATGCCTATTGTACCCGGGGGCTTTGCAACGATTTTATGTTTGGGGGGGGCAACATAAAATCGTTCCGGCACCGTCCCCCCTCTTACCTAAGCAGCAGCCGGGGTCTGTCAGGGGCTGTGCCTTTATAGTAACAGGCTGCACAACCCCTGCACCGCACGGAGGAGGAAGTGTAATGTGCGGTGTTCTAACATTAAAGACCACACATTACACCTCCTCCATGTGGTACAGGGGCCGTGCAGCCTATTGCTATAAAGCCGCAAAGCCCTGACAGTCTGTGCCCGCCGCTCTTTTGAAATGTTTGGGGGAGGTAGACGAGCCGCCCTCCCCGTTCCAACGCCAATGACTGTACTCGGGCAATGGAATCGGTATGGAGTTTGATTCCCGGCAGCGGCAGTCCGACAGATGAACAGGTCCCGACAGCGCTCGAAATGCCGATCGTCCTTAGGTAAGTAATAACTAACCTAACCCCCCTAACCTCCCCCCCCCCCTCCCCCCCAAGTGCCTAATCCTAACCCCTCCTTCCCCGCTGTCTAAACCTAAGTCCCCTGGGGGGGTGCCTACCCCTAAGTCCCCCCCAGGTGCTCTAAACCTAAACCCCCCCCCCCCCGCAGCTGTTCGCTCGCGGCGCCAGGCATCCCTTCGATCGTGCGCTTGTCTCCCGCCGTCGGGAAAATCACAGGCGTCTAGATATACACACCTGTCATTTAACCCACGCCGGGATAAAGCAGTCGGGAAGCCGGCTGTCGGGATCACGTCAGCCGGTTTCCCGATTGCATCCCTCGGGCAATGCTTGCATATCCCCCTTTCCTAAGCAACGGTTCCATAAAGAGGTGTAAGTGCACAATGCACCCCAATTTACACAGACTTAGCTGCTAATGAATATTTGGTGCTAGTGTAATACCAATGAGAGCCTAATTTGCACAAAGAGACGTCTATAACCGCCACGATTAGTAATGAAAGTCAATAATGGATCCGGAGTATTGTCTAACTTTTACTGCCTGGGGTTTTCCATATCTAACTGGTTTCTGAGCAGGATACTTAGTAGATAAAGATGTAAGATGAGTTCAGAAACATTCAATGCAGCAGATTTGGTGCTGGGTCAGGACCATCATAAACACTGCGTCACAGCAGCTGATTAGGATAAAGGGTCTCCCATGGGCAGAACGTATTTAAGTGATTGCGGTTTAAACACAATGGGGGCGACTCAATTCGGCGCCATGTCCAATAGCCTCGGGAAGGAGTTCCTGGAGCGATTCAATTGACTGCGCTGTGTAGTCCGACTACAGGATTTCTTCTAGCAACCTCCTGAGGTGCGGAGCAGAGATCCTACTAAAGTACCGGCCGCTATGCTGTTTTCCTGCGTCCCACGGCGCTAACAGCCTCGTGGCTGGCACTTTTAGTCTGAGAATGCCGGTCAGCGCGACTAAACACCCAGGCAACAGGCGTTCTCTGACTGAATTCAATAGCTCCGTAACTCCTTTCGGTCGCTATTCACATCGCACTGAATTAAATCGCCCCCTTAGACCCTCCAGGGGTTGGTGTTGTCACTTGCACCTCGCTTAGATTGTCAGCTCTGATGGTCAAATCCCCCCAGGATAGTACAAAATGATAATTATATGCTCGTGAATACATCTATATTTTGTATATTTTACACATTTCTGTCTACTGTGATGTTCTACAGGTCCTCGTTTATTCATTGATATGGCATATTGATAGGTAGTATCCCGTTCCCCACCTGTCGCACAGGACACTGAAAAGTAGTATCCCATTCCTCACCTGTCACACAGCACACCGATAGTATCCCATTCCTCACCTGTCACACAGCACACCGATAGTATCCCATTCCTCATCTGTCACACAGCACACCGATAGTATCCCATTCCTCACCTGTCACACAGCACACTGACTGGTAGTATCCCATTCCTCACCTGTCACACAGCACACCGATAGTATCCCATTCCTCACCTGTCACACAGCACACCGATAGTATCCCATTCCTCACCTGTCACACAGCACACCGATAGTATCCCATTCCTCACCTGTCACACAGCATACCGATAGTATCCCATTCTTCACCTGTCACACAGCACACCGATAGTATCCCATTCCTCACCTGTCACACAGCATACCGATAGTATCCCATTCCTCATCTGTCACACAGCACACCGATAATATCCCATTCCTCATCTGTCACACAGCACACCGATAATATCCCATTCCTCACCTATCACACAGCACACTGATAGTATCCCATTCCTCGCCTGTCACACAGCACACCGATAGTATCCCATTCCTCACCTGTCACACAGCACACCGATAGTATCCCATTCCTCACCTGTCACACAGCACACCGATAGTATCCCATTCCTCACCTGTCACACAGCACACCGATAGTATCCCATTCCTCACCTGTCACACAGCACACCGATAGTATCCCATTCCTCACCTGTCACACAGCATACCGATAGTATCCCATTCCTCATCTGTGACACAGCACACCGATAATATCCCATTCCTCACCTATCACACAGCACATGGATAGTATCCCATTCCTCGCCTGTCACACAGCACACCGATAGTATCCCATTCCTCACCTGTCACACACCACACCGATAGTATCCCATTCCTCACCTGTCACACAGCACACCGATAGAATCCCATTCCTCACCTGTCACACAGCACACCGATAGTATCCCATTCCTCACCTGTCACACAGCACACTGACAGGTAGTATCCCATTCCTCACCTGTCACACAGCACACTGACAGGTAGTATCCCATTCCTCACCTGTCACACAGCACACCGATAGTATCCCATTCCTCACCTGTCACACAGCACACCGATAGTATCCCATTCCTCACCTGTCACACAGTGCACTGACTGGTAGTATCCCATTCCTCACCTGTCACACAGCTCACTGACTGGTAGTATCCCGTACCTCACCTGTCACACAGCACACTGACTGGTAGTATCCCGTTCCTCACCTGTCACACAGCACACTGACTGGTAGTATCCCATTCCTCACCTGTCACACAGCACACTGACAGGTAGTATCCCATTCCTCACCTGTCACACAGCGCACCGATAGTATCCCATTCCTCACCTGTCACACAGTGCACTGACTGGTAGTATCCCATTCCTCACCTGTCACACAGGACACTGACTGGTAGTATCCCATTCCTCACCTGTCACACAGCACACCGATAGTATCCCATTCCTCACCTGTCACACAGTGCACTGACAGGTAGTATCCCATTCTTCACCTGTCACACAGCACACTGACAGGTAGTATCCCATTCCTCACCTGTCACACAGCACACTGACTGGTAGTATCCCATTCCTCACCTGTCACACAGCACAGACTGGTAGTATCCCATTCCTCACCTGTCACACAGCACACTGACTGGTAGTATCCCATTCCTCACCTGTCACACAGCACACTGACAGGTAGTATCCCATTCCTCACCTGTCACACAGCGCACCGATAGTATCCCATTCCTCACCTGTCACACAGTGCACTGACTGGTAGTATCCCATTCCTCACCTGTCACACAGGACACTGACTGGTAGTATCCCATTCCTCACCTGTCACACAGCACACCGATAGTATCCCATTCCTCACCTGTCACACAGTGCACTGACAGGTAGTATCCCATTCTTCACCTGTCACACAGCACACTGACAGGTAGTATCCCATTCCTCACCTGTCACACAGCACACTGACTGGTAGTATCCCATTCCTCACCTGTCACACAGCACAGACTGGTAGTATCCCATTCCTCACCTGTCACACAGCACACTGACTGGTAGTATCCCATTCCTCACCTGTCACACAGCACACTGACTGGTAGTATCCCATTCCTCACCTGTCACACAGCACACTGACTGGTAGTATCCCATTCCTCACCTGTCACACAGCACACTGACTGGTAGTATCCCATTCCTCACCTGTCACACAGCACACTGACTGGTAGTATCCCATTCCTCACCTGTCACACAGCACACTGACTGGTAGTATCCCATTCCTCACCTGTCACACAGCACACTGACTGGTAGTATCCCATTCCTCACCTGTCACACAGCACACTGACTGGTAGTATCCCATTCCTCACCTGTCACACAGCACACTGACTGGTAGTATCCCATTCCTCACCTGTCACACAGCACACTGACTGGTAGTATCCCATTCCTCACCTGTCACACAGCACACTGACTGGTAGTATCCCATTCCTCACCTGTCACACAGCACACTGACTGGTAGTATCCCATTCCTCACCTGTCACACAGCACACTGACTGGTAGTATCCCATTCCTCACCTGTCACACAGCACACTGACTGGTAGTATCCCATTCCTCACCTGTCACACAGCACACTGACTGGTAGTATCCCATTCCTCACCTGTCACACAGCACACTGACTGGTAGTATCCCATTCCTCACCTGTCACACAGCACACTGACTGGTAGTATCCCATTCCTCACCTGTCACACAGCACACTGACTGGTAGTATCCCATTCCTCACCTGTCACACAGCACACTGACTGGTAGTATCCCATTCCTCACCTGTCACACAGCGCACTGACTGGTATGTAGCCATCCTGTGGATGGTTCAACGAAAGCACTAGTCTGAGTTTTACCATGCGGAATATAGTATTATTAAGTTATATTTGTCGGTGCTGCACGCAGGTACAGTTGGCTATGAAATGCGCTTTTGCCTGCACCAGTGTTATGTTCTCAGCGCCCCCAGCAGTCTGAAGCAGGCCAGCCTGATAACTACGCTGACGCTCCTGTGTCTGTCAGCCATGACGGGATCACTGTGCTGGGTAACATTGGAGACCGTAAATCATTTTATTAATTTTGTAGTTATATTTCCCCATCAGGAAACGCCTCCACCCCTGAAATGAAATCGTTATTTGTGAAGATTTCCTTTAGAGGACCAGGACTGCTGAGCGTGTGAGTGCACCTTAAGGTGCTGGTCAGTATGACAAGTTTCCTACACCCCCCCGATGTGAGGTGCAGAGAACGTGACCAGCGGCTGTATGCTGAGTACCCTGCATTTAGTGTGCGGCTGTATGCCCCTGTGGGACACCCTCCATGGATGTTAGTGGTCTCTTGTGGTACAGAGCATATATATGTTCTTTTTAAATGATAAAAGTTAGTGATGAAATTATATTTATATTGGCACAGTGACAGAATTAATGTCCAGTTTGGTAACACGCACAATATCTTTCCCAGTGGCACTGGGTACAATGAATGCAATTGGAAATGCCCACAGGTGGGTGGTTTCCAACCGTATCTGGTGGCGCTTTGTGCCTAATGTGTCCTCTGTATGTAATGATGTAGACTGTACATTGGTAATACCTGCTGCAGCTGACCGCTGTATGGTGGTGCTTTGTGCCTAATGTGCCCTCTGTATGTAATGATGTAGACTGTACACTGGTAATACCTGCTGCAGCTGACCGCTGTCTGGTGGCGCTTTGTGCCTAATGTGCCCTCTGTATGTAATGATGTAGACTGTACACTGGTAATACCTGCTGCAGCTGACCGCTGTCTGGTGGCGCTTTGTGCCTAATGTGCCCTCTGTATGTAATGATGTAGACTGTACACTGGTAATACCTGCTGCAGCTGACCGCTGTCTGGTGGTGCTTTGTGCCTAATGTGCCCTCTGTATGTAATGATGTAGACTGTACACTGGTAATACCTGCTGCAGCTGACCGCTGTGTGGTGGTGCTTTGTGCCTAATGTGCTCTCTGTATGTAATGATGTAGACTGTACACTGGTAATACCTGCTGCAGCTGACCGCTGTCTGGTGGTGCTTTGTGCCTAATGTGCCCTCTGTATGTAATGATGTAGACTGTACACTGGTAATACCTGCTGCAGCTGACCGCTGTGTGGTGGTGCTTTGTGCCTAATGTGTCCTCTGTATGTAATGATGTAGACTGTACACTGGTAATACCTGCTGCAGCTGACCGCTGTATGATGGTGCTTTGTGCCTAATGTGCCCTCTGTATGTAATGATGTAGACTGTACACTGGTAATACCTGCTGCAGCTGACCGCTGTATGATGGTGCTTTGTGCCTAATGTGCCCTCTGTATGTAATGATGTAGACTGTACACTGGTAATACCTGCTGCAGCTGACCGCTGTATGGTGGTGCTTTGTGCCTAATGTGTCCTCTGTATGTAATGATGTAGACTGTACACTGGTAATACCTGCTGCAGCTGACCGCTGTCTGGTGGTGCTTTGTGCCTAATGTGTCCTCTGTATGTAATGATGTAGACTGTACACTGGTAATACCTGCTGCAGCTGACCGCTGTATGGTGGCGCTTTGTACCTAATGTGCCCTCTGTATGTAATGATGTAGACTGTACACTGGTAATACCTGCTGCAGCTGACCGCTGTCTGGTGGCGCTTTGTGCCTAATGTGCCCTCTGTATGTAATGATGTAGACTGTACATTGGTAATACCTGCTGCAGCTGACCGCTGTCTGGTGGCGCTTTGTGCCTAATGTGCCCTCTGTATGTAATGATGTAGACTGTACATTGGTAATACCTGCTGCAGCTGACCGCTGTCTGGTGGTGCTTTGTGCCTAATGTGCCCTCTGTATGTAATGATGTAGACTGTACATTGGTAATACCTGCTGCAGCTGACCGCTGTATGATGGTGCTTTATGCCTAATGTGTCCTCTGTATGTAATGATGTAGAGTAGACTGTACATTGGTAATACCTGCTGCAGCTGACCGCTGTCTGGTGGCGCTTTGTGCCTAATGTGCCCTCTGTATGTAATGATGTAGACTGTACACTGGTAATACCTGCTGCAGCTGACCGCTGTCTGGTGGTGCTTTGTGCCTAATGTGTCCTCTGTATGTAATGATGTAGACTGTACACTGGTAATACCTGCTGCAGCTGACCGGTGGCTGCAGTGCCATTACAGTCTAGTCCCCAGTGTTTGGGAAATGGTTTAATACATTGTAGCATGTTCTATTTAATATTTGGTCGCACTGCACTGTAAGTAACTAATATCCAGCGCTACAGCAGGAAGATGATGCAGAGCGGAGCTGTTCAGTTGTAGAATTGTGGAAATGTATATTTCTACTCCAGGGTCCATAGGCTCCACAGGGAGACCTTGGAGTATAGGTGTAAAGGGGGGTATCCACTAGACGATAACGTTGAACGATAACGATAAAATCGTTCGATAATCGTTCAAACATCGTTTGAAAATTTTGTCTTTTAGACATCTATCATCGTGCAAACACGCTGGTCAACCTGACGATATCGTCAGGCTCAGCATGTTTACAGATGATGGATGACCCTGCACTGAACGTCTGCTCGTTCAGTGCAGGCTCATCACACGACTGACAAACGACTGTACGATTACAATGTCGTAATCGTGCAGTCGTTTTCAGATCTTGTAGTGGATGCCCCCCATAAGATTATAAGCTCCTAGGAGCAGGGTCCTCCTCCCCACTGTCTTACAGCCTTCTTCTCTAGCACTCCTATGACAGCCTTCACCTTCACAGCTGTACTGTGTATGGAGAATTGTGTTGCTAATTGTTACTTGTGTTCTGTTTATATTTTGGTTATTGTATTGTAATGTTCTGTGTACCCTTTACTGTTTGTACGGCGCTGCGGACCACTTGTGGCGCCCTATAAATAAAATGTAATAATAATCGGTGATGATGGGAGTCATCCGGGCACCACGCAGTTAAGTTCTGTGGAACGCTCCAGTGTCCCAGGGGTTAAACGTTGGCCAGGGGAGGCAGCCTTCCCTATCTAATAGCCGGCTCCTCCCCGCTGCACAGTGCGCCTTTCCACCGCGGTCTGGCTGTGGCTTTTTCACTCCTACGGATCCGCCCCCTCGGTGATCTCTGGCGGCCATCTTCCTGGCTGAATGTCGCAGATCGCAGCAGGCGGTGCGGAGCCCAGGTCCCCCTTCATACCTCTCCTCCTGGACGGTGGTCAGTGTGTCCTACAAGAGGCTAAGTCTGCGTAGTTGACCAGTAAGTGCGATTTAGTGCAGGTGTTATTATTCTGCATTGTATGTGACTGTATGCTAGTGCTGTCTGTCTGAGTTTCACCCTCTTACTGTCAGCCATTTTACTTTCCCTGTGCCTGTTCTTTCTCTCTGAGCCCTAATACAGGTGTTGGCAGGGTACACCCTCAGTCTGTTAATTCTGTGTCGGGGGTCACATACAGTATTTTGGTATCCTCTTCACTATGTCTGGCAGTGAGAGTGATATGCCTAATTTGGCTCCCGCCCTGCTGTCCTGTAAAATATTTACAACCGCTTTCGGGGTGGGTGACATGGTACTGGAGGGATTATGTTTGAGGTGCTGTGCTCCCCCTAGGTCCCTCTAAGGTCCCTTCCAATCCGCAGGAGCCTCTGTGGGCGTTCTTTGCACAAGCACTTGCGGCCATTGCGGGACTTTTAGCTGCCCCTCCTGTGTTTTTTCCCCCCTGGGGTTTACACAGCAGCAGCTTCTGCCCTCTCACAGCTTGCTCCAGGCGGCTGCACCCATGCAGGTGCCATCTCCCCATTGGGTTCATACTGCATTGCAAAATGTCGTAGAAGTGCGACAAGAGGAGGCCCCTCAGGGCAGACCGGCTAAAAGAATTTTGCCGTCATCCCAATCTACTCTGTATGATGATGACGAGGTCTAATCTGAAGATGGGGTGCTCCCGGATGACTCTGACTCCTCTACATTGGAGAGGGAGTCTAAGTCCCTGATACAAGCTATCCGTGCGGCCTTGGTTATAGAGGAGAACGATCCTCAAGCACCTACGTCTAGACATGCCGTTTTTAAGCCTGTAAAGGTAACCACGGCCATATTTCCTTTGTCCGACCAGCTGGTGTCCCATCTGGAGGTGGCATGGAAAAATCCTGGGAAGCGTTACCAGCCGCAGAAGCGTCTGGCCCATGCTTATCCCTTCGCTGAGGACTATTTTTCAAAATGGGAAACTTCACCGGCGGTGGATTCACACGTCACGCGCTTGGTTAAAAGCGCCACTCTCCCTATGCCTTCCACATCATCCCTGAAGGATGCCACTGATGGGAAGGTGGAGGTTTGCCTGAAGTCCATTTATTCCCTTTCAGGTGCAGCGCGCAGACCAGCTATGGCTACCTGCTGGGTGGCTCGGGCTATGGAATACCGGGCAAACACCCTGGAGGGGTCCTTCTCTTCAGATGCGACCAGGGAGCAGTTGAATCTGGTGGGCAACTTGCGAGATTCAGCTAACTATATAAATGAAGCGGCCTTGGATGTCAGCTTATTGAATGCCAGGATTTCTACGGCAGCATTTGTGGCTCGCCACTCCCTGTGGCTTCGCTCTTGGAGAGCAGATGCGGACTCCAAGTAGGGCTTGGAGTGTTTACACTATAGTGGTACGGTCCTGTTCGGCCCGGATTTGGTCCAAATAGTGGATACACTGGCAGCAGCTAAGTCGGCTTGTCTGCCATCTGCTCCTGCTTCCTCGGGGTTGCGGACTTTGTCCTTTCCGACCTATCGGGCCCCAGGTAAGGCTAGAACACAGTCCTTTCCTAAGCCATCTACCACCAAGATAACTACCAAGCCTAAGAAACAAGCCTAGAGTGCGAGATGTCCAGCTGCAAAGCCTAACGACAACCTCTCAGCCTAATGGGACGGGGCAGGCCTCTCCCTGGGGGATCCCAGGATGGGAGACTGACTTCTTCAATTCGCCCAGCGCTGGTGTCAGATTACTACAGACAGCTGGGTGAGAGAAGTGGTCTCTCGGGGGTACGCCCTCTTTCTCCGCAGATGGCCTCCCCATCAGTTCTTCTGCACAGGCCTCCTGTCCAACAAGGACAAGGCCTTGGCTATTCAAAAGGCAGTACAATCCATTCTTCAGATAGGGGTCATAGTACCGGTCTCGTTATCCCGGAGGGGAACGGGTTAATATTCCAGCCTTTTTCTGGTTCAAAAACCGAATGGATCCCACCGGCCTATCCTCAATCTCAAGTCCCTGAACAAGTTTCTCAGGGTACCTTGGTTCAGGATGGTAACTCTACGTTCCATTATGCTGGCTATGGAAGCTGGCGATTTTCAGGATTTATACCTGCATATTCCGATTGCTTCAGCTCACCACTGTTTTCTCAGGTTTGCTGTGTCACAACAACATTTCCAGTTTCAGGCCCTGCTGTTTGGCCTCTCCACTGCACCTCGGGTGTTTACAAAAATTATGGCGGTAATGGCAGCCCATCTGCGGCTACAGGGGGTGCTCCTGTTACCATACCAGGACGACCTCTTGCTGTTGGCGGGGTCTCCAGAGGTACTTCACCACCACCTACAGCTGACAATATCTGTACTACAGTTGCATGGATGGTTGATAAATTTTAAAGAAGTCCTCCATGATCCCATCTCAAAGGATGCTCCATCTGGGAGCTCTGTTGGATTTCCAACAGCAAAGGATTCTTCTGTCCACAGACAAAATCTCCACTTAGCAGACGCGAGTGCGCAGAGGCTTCCACAGTTGCCGAGTGTCCATACACTCAGCCATGCAGTTACTGGGGTCCATGGTGTCGACGTTCGAGAAGGTGGAATATGCCCAGTTTCATTCCCGGCCTCTGCAGAAATTGATCCTCTCCAGTTGGGATGGATTACCACATCGGAGAAGGACACAAACGATGGTACTCTCTCCGGAGGTATGTTTATCTCTGACTTGGTGGCTGCAGTCAGCCCACCTCATAAAGGGGCGCCCTTTTGGATTCCGGACTGGGTCCTTCTTACAACGGACGCCAGTCTCCGGGGTTGGGGCGCAGTGACGTGTCCACACTCCTTCCACGGACGGTGGACACCAGAGGAGTCTGCTCTACCAATCAACATATTGGTACATATTCAGTCAGACAACGCCACGACCGTGGCTTACAAAAACCATCAAGGAGGAACTCGAAGTCTGGCGGCAATGTCAGAGGTGTCATGCATCCTTACGTGGATGTAAAGCCATCTACCAGCCATATCGGCAGTGTTCATTCCAGGAGTTCTCAATTGGAACCTCCTCAACCATCACGACGTGCATCCCAGGGAATGGTCTCTTCACCAAGAGGTTTCAGCTCCTAGTGGACAGGTGGGGCCTTCTGGACGTGGACCTCATGGCCTCCCGACCCAATCACAAACGGTCAGTGTACGGGTCCAGGACAAGAGTCGTCAAGGCTCTCTTGGTAGACACTCTGTCAGTCAATTGAACCTTCCAGTTTGCGTATCTGTTTCCTCCAATCTCCCTTCTTCCTCGAGCACTTCGGAAGTTCAAGCAAGAAGGTGGCACTGTCCTGCTGGTGGCTCCAGCGTGGCCCAGACGTCGTTGCTACTCGGATCTTCAGAATCTCTCCATCGACACTCCGTTGCTGTTGCCTCAAGGTCCTTGTCTTTACCCGGACCTGGGTCATCTGTTTTTGACGGCGTGGCTCTTGAGACATCCCTCCTAAGGTCCAAGAGTTTTTTTCCGGCTCGGTGGTTAACACCGTGCTCAGAGCACGGAAACCTGCTTCTGCCAGGATTTACCACAGGTGTGGCATACCTACTTTGAATGGTGTCGTCCCAGAGGTTACGACCCCCAAGTGTTTAGGGTATCCAGAGTTTTGGCTTTCCTGCAGTCGGGTTTGGACCTTGGTCTCCGCCTTGCGTCACTGAAGGTGCATGTCTCTGCTCTTTCAGTGTGGTCCCAGCGAAGGATCGCTCTTCTTTCTGATATCCGCACTTTCTTTCAAGGGGTCTTTCACATTCAGCCTCCCTTTGTCCCTCCTGTGGCGTCTTGGGATTTGGCTGTTGTCCTTAGGGCCCTCCATTTGAACCCCTGGACTTAGTGGATCTCATAAGGCTCACTGCTAAGACAGTTTTTCTTCTGGCTATAGCTTCTGCCAGAAGAGTGTCAGATTTGGGGTCTCTCTCGTCGTTTCCCATTTCTGGTTTTTCACTGGTTTCCTTCCAAAGGTGGTCTCTAGTTTCCACATTAATGAGGAAATTATTGTCTCGGCCTTAAATTCCCCAGACCTCTCTGCTGGTGAGGCCTCATTGGATGTGGTACGTGCCCTCAGGATTTATGTGGACCGTACTAGTTCCCTTCGGAAGTCAGACTCCTTGTTTGTCCTCTACAGCTTCCACAAGAAGGGTTGGCCAGCCAATAAGCAAACTTTGGCTAGGTGGCTTTGCATGTCGATCTTTGAGGCTTACACTCTTGAGGGTCTTCCAGTGCCGCCCTCTGTTACTGCTCATTCTACTCGGTCTGTGGGTCCTTCGTGGGCAGCTCGCTGTGGCGCCTCGGCTGCTCAGCTTTGTAAAGCGGCCACATGGTCTTCTGTCCAGACCTTTCTTCGGTATTATGCCTTTGATACCTTTGCTTCTCAGGATGCATCCTTTGGGCGGCTGATTCTCCTTTCAGCTCATGAGCGTCCCCACCCTTGAGGGTACTTCTTTGGGGCATCCCCAAGGTCACCCTGTGGAGCCTATGGACCCTGAAGTAGAAAATGAGAGATATGGTAAGAACTTACCTTTTATGTCTTTCTATGAAGTCCATAGGGTCCACAGAGCACCCACCCTGACGCACCTGTGCTTCAGATGGGCTTCGCTCTGGTCTCCTTCTGTGTGGGAATGTGATTCTCCCCAGCCAAACGCCCTGCTTCCTTCAGTGTCTCCCCAGCCAAACGCCCTGCTTCCTTCAGTGTCTCCCCAGCCAAACGCCCTGCTTCCTTCAGTATCTCCCCAGCCAAACGCCCTGCTTCCTTCAGTGTCTCCCCAGCCAGATGCCCTGCTTCCTTCAGTGTCTCCCCAGCAAAACGCCCTGCTTCCTTCAGTGTCTCCCCAGCCAAACGCCCTGCTACCTTCAGTGTCTCCCCAGCCAAACGCCCTGCTACCTTCAGTGTCTCCCCAGCCAAACGCCCTGCTACCTTCAGTGTCTCCCCAGCCAAACGCCCTGCTACCTTCAGTGTCTCCCCAGCCAAACGCCCTGCTACCTTCAGTGTCTCCCCAGCCAAACGCCCTGCTACCTTCAGTGTCTCCCCAGCCAAACGCCCTGCTACCTTCAGTGTCTCCCCAGCCAAACGCCCTGCTACCTTCAGTGTCTCCCCAGCCAAACGCCCTGCTACCTTCAGTGTCTCCCCAGCCAAACGCCCTGCTACCTTCAGTGTCTCCCCAGCCAAACGCCCTGCTACCTTCAGTGTCTCCCCAGCCAAACGCCCTGCTACCTTCAGTGTCTCCCCAGCCAAACGCCCTGCTACCTTCAGTGTCTCCCCAGCCAAACGCCCTGCTACCTTCAGTGTCTCCCCAGCCAAACGCCCTGCTACCTTCAGTGTCTCCCCAGCCAAACGCCCTGCTACCTTCAGTGTCTCCCCAGCCAAACGCCCTGCTACCTTCAGTGTCTCCCCAGCCAAACGCCCTGCTTCCTTCAGTGTCTCCCCAGCCAATTGTTATGCCGCCTGCAGTGTCAGCTCTTCAGCAGCATCTCTGCATCCTCCTCCTCGGGCTCTGCACCCCTTCCCTGACAGCCACCCTATCACTCTCCCGGCTGCAGCATCAGCGTTGTTGCCCCCATCATGCTGTTGGTGCCGGGACCCTCCAACTGCCTGTGCTCCATCCTTGACTCCTTGATGCAGCTCTCCGCACACGGGAAGCCGGAGGTGTGGGAGCTAAAAGCTGTACTCCCTGGTGCTGAAGGACAAGCTGAGGCTCATGCTGGGCTCCCAGTAGGAAGAAGGAGGTAAATACTGTGCTGAGTACTGCCTGCCCCTAACCTCCTCGTTGCCCCCAGTGCTGCCCCACTGTAATTTAATCAATAAAACTCCTGTTCAACAGTCAGGGAAAAACTCCCTAAGTGTGCCTCTCCCCCCATCCCTCCCCAAGTTACACTTGTATCATCCTACATACTTCTAGAACTCATCATCCCACATGAGTATGAATTTGGTCATACTGTGTGACATGCTATGGATTTGGGTCATACTGTCTGGCATACTATGCATTTAACCACTACGGTGTGGCATAATATGAATATGTAGGGGCATGTGGCAGAATCTGATAACCATTGAAAGGGCATGTGGGTTGTCTGATGGGTAGGTTGAGGGACATCGAACAGTCATGTGTGGTGGTTATACACACACACACACACACACACACGGCTCGCAGGCCCTGCTTTTATCCCATTCTAACACACACTACCTCAGGGGGTAAAAGCTCGCCCTGGGTCCCTTAACCAATCAGCTAAGTACATGCACAGTGCCTAAGGCCTCTAGGACTAGAACACAGACCACTCTCAAAAGGTAAATATAGCTAATTTTTCAATTGCATTCCTCCTTTCAAATATCTA